>JASWHV010000013.1:15574885-18159456 GCA_030760725.1 Neostapfia colusana
GTGGCAAATGTCAATTTCATCCGTAACTCGCTCTTCTTCTTTAGCACTGGGTATTCAAAACAAGGCAACTTGATTAATGTTTTTGGCATATGTGAATGCCCTTTTTACTACTTTATTCTGCATTTATTCATTATATTTGTAATTGAGGAAGAGAGATCTTATAACTTATTATCCGCTCAGTTTCTTTCCAGCTATATGACCTCAAGCAACAAGGTTTCATTGAAAGACAAGAGGTAATTAGCTAATCAATTTAACATGTTGATAGGAGTTGACAATTCTTCTATTTCCGGTTTCTGCACTCCGGCTTCTTAGCATTTTTTCTTGAATATTCTCCGACCATATATTAGAACTACCGTAGAATCATCAAATATCAGTGACTTGAGTGCTATTTCACATCACTTCTGCAGGCATAGATCAAAAAGCTTTGCTTTTACGTATTTTGTAACATGATTCAGGAGGCTTCTCACATTCATACTGCACCATTTTATGTCTATCTTGTGGGATTTCAACCTCACCTTTTTTTGTATGTTTTAACTTGTGAACAAATATATGTATTGCTGTCGCACTGATTAGGGGAGTTTATATGAGATAATAGAATAAGTTGCTAACTGTCATTAGAATAATTGAGAGCCGTGGATTTTGCATCTTGCTGTGGTGATGCTTGATTTCTTGCTTGTCTATACGTAAAAGGGAAAAATGGCATAGTTTATGGGATTTTATCAATCCACATTTTCCTTGCCTGTGGTTGAGGAATAAATTTCTTATATTTTAAAGGTCCTGTTATTTCTGTTCAAGTGTAATAAGTTTGCTGCAATATTATTTAATTACTCATTTATTCAAAAAATCAGTCATAACCTCTTCTGTGCTGTATCTTACTGATTTCCTTGTTTTGATATTAGGTTAAGCAAATGGTTGTTGCTACACTTGCAGAGTCTGGGATGAATCTTTCAGATGAAGTCATTGAGAGCATCATTGATAAGGTGCAGAGTTTTTTTTTTTGCTTTCACATACTTATCTGGCTATTTATTTCTTTCATTCAGAATCTGTTTGTGTATGAAAATAGGAGTACAATAGTCCATTGCTAATGAAAGATAGTTTTATCATAGCGGCTTGACATTAGAATGAAATGGAGTACATACTCCAAATAGCAGCATCAGGATGCAGCTTACATCAAGGTAGGAGCTGGATGGAGTGTCCTAGTTTTTTGGTAATCTTGCGGTCCTGTGGATGTATGGCTGGTTGGCTGCGCAGGTCGAAGTAAGAAAAGCAGAAGGCATGTGACAACACAGGAGCAATAAGTTGGCACATATATGGTCCAATCTGTCCAGCAAGCAGATCCATATCAACAGGCATAATGAAGTTTCGGGTTTGATGTAGTAAGAATCATATCCTAATAGAAGTCATCGGTCTAATCTCTTGATAGATGCCTACGTCTTAGAATCACATCTTGTTATTGGTCTGTATGCTGACTTTTGTGCCATGTGGGGATTGCAATATCAATGCCGTGCAAGGGATATGCGCCGGCGCCACCAAGAATAATCAGGTCAATTACATAGAGTCAGATTAGTCATATAAAGCTTGCCATGGTTGTAATAAAGTCGGACTATTTTAAGTCCTAAAGAGTTAGAGTCGGTTAGCATGTGTCCTCAGAGACAGAGTCAGCACGTAGAGATTGAGTCAGATTAAGTAACCAGAGTCCCCATGTAACTTCTAGAACATGTATGTGTCTTGATCAGGCTTGTGAAATGGGCGCCTGGATGCCTAGGCGCCTGAACGCCTAGGCATGTAGGTGGGCGCCTAGGCGGGCACAAGGCACCCAGGCGCCCAGTCACTGCAGGTACAGGCAAGTGCAGAACTACAGATCATAGATATTAAGGCGTCGCCTTAGCGTCGCTTAAGCGCTAAGGCGCCCTGGGGACGTAAGGTGTCCGTGTCGCCTTAGATCCGGCCTAAGGCGACCGGCGGGGGGGGGGGGGGGGAGGGGGTGGTGGCGCCGCCGGCAGAGGAAGCCAGCGCCGCAGGGAAGGGGGCTGGGGAGATCCAATCGTTGGGGGGGGGGGGAGGGGGGCGGGCGCACTGACCTTCGCCTGGGGGAGGGCCGTCGCGGATCGGAGGGGGGCGCCGGGGTGGATCGGCGGAAGTCTCGGGGGGGAGGCCAGCCGCCTGTGGAGTCCGCTCGGAATCAGGAGGGGGGTGGGGCGTCGGCGGAGGAAGGCGCTGCTAGGAGATCCGCGGTGGTGGCGGCGCGGCTGCAGACAGAGATGTGCGGCGGTGGCGGCGGCTGCTGCTGCTCTAGCACGAGTGTGCGAGGAGGTAGGGCGGGCGGGGATCGGAGGTTAGCGTTGGGGATTGATAAAGATGGGCTGGTGCTAGTGGGCTGGATGGGCCACTGAAATGTAGTTTTTTTTTTTTCTTCATTATATTTCTTTTTTCTTTTCCATTTTATTGCTAGTCTAATTTTTTGCTATATTTAAATATAAGTAAAGCGTCGCCTCGCCTTACGCCTTACCGCTTAAAAGATAAAAAGGGGGTGCTTCGCCTTATGTCGCCTTACCGCCTTAATAAACTATGCTACAGATTCATTTTCAGCAAACATTTCCAGTTTCAGACTTCCAGCAAATCTAGATAAATGCAGTCCCATTCTAGTGACAAGTTCAACAAGGCAACAAGCCAACAAGTTCAACATAGCTACATAAATCTAACAAGTTCAACAAGTTCAACATAGATAAAAATAAATCATCATAGATAGTTTTTGAAACTTCTAATGAGACATCATCTAATCAATATCAAGCCCAATAGCATTTGGGTCGTCTTTATTTTCTTCATCTTGAAAACCATCATTAGAAGGAAGCGGTGGACCCGGTGGTGGTGGTTGACTAAAATCATCCTCAATCTCTAAATCATCGGACACAAACACATTGTATTGATTAATATCTTCCTCATCTGCTAAACTTTGGCCTTCTTCCTCATTAATAGAGGAACTTGAGGTAGAAGCCGCAAAACGTCGACATCTATATGTTGAGGTTGCCCTTGGTAAATGACGCCCTTCAAATGGATGTGAAGCACCAATGGCTTCATCAACATGAGACCAAAGAAGATCTCTGACATGAACCTCATCGTTGCCCATTTCAACCCATTCATTATCCCATTGGAAATTCTCTAACACCAAAGGATTGTAACATTTACTTCCTCACGCCTCCTTCTAAACCTATCCATGATTTTCATGTTGTATTGGATGTACACCAAATCACTCAATATTTAATGCTCCAATCGGTTTCGTCTTTCCGTATGGAACTAAAAATTAGAAACCAATGAGTAATAGATCTTTCATAAAAAAGACATGAAAATCATGTGGGTTGCATAAAAGACACTCAAGTTTGGTTGCTTACAAATTTAAAGACGCTCCAATTACGTTCACAACCGGATGCCGAGCAACAAAAGCCTAGGATACGTCTTGCAAGATTTTGGAGCTCCCTATTAAGGCCACCAAAAGCATCCCACCAGTTCACTGTAATCATATTCATATCTATGTTAGAGGACATATATCATAATTATGAAATATGATGAAACTATAGAATAAACATTTACTAAGGTTATTTATTTTTTTGTTGTTTCATTGCAAGTTGTTTTCCAAAATCCCTCTTCATTTTCTCATAGTCATCCACTTGATCACTTATCTTTACAAGCAAATCATTATTATCAGACACCATCTTCTCAAACACATCATTAAATTGAATTCGGAGTCTAGAAGCATTGCTCAACATCATTATGTCTTATGTCAAAGAACTTGTTTGGATTAAGAAACAATACAACCCCATATAACTTTTGCTCCATTTGATGGACCAATCTCCTGTCAACGATGTTCATTATTCTCTTAAGCAAAGCAGGTTTGTCTGCAAGAGTGGTACTCATCTTGTTTCTAGCAAGATTCATGGCTGCAGCAATCTCTGGCGTGGCAGGAATCCCATCCCCATCAATAATCCTCAAGGCAACTAGCAAAGGCTGGGATGCTCTTATACAATCCTCCACTGAATTCCAGAATTGTAAAGAGAGCAAACAATCACAAACCTTTTTTCCTACCTCCGTCGAAGATAATTTGCATCTACTCCAATCTTCGCTCACAAATAATTGCCTCAAAGCATCCTTAAATTTGTATAAACACTGCAAAATGAGAAAAGAATAGGCAAACCTAGTGGCTGCGAGTCTCACCAAATCTCTTTCCCCTGTCTTCTGTCTCATAGCATCTAGAACCCTTCCGTGCTTGTATATGAAGTTTGTGACGAGTTTGGCTTGATTGATAGCCTTCTTTGGACTTCGCTCATATTTTCACCCCGGATCTTTGGACTTTGCCTTCCTCCTTGGTTCCTTAGTTGGATCATACTCATGTGTTTGACCCTAGTTTGCTGCCGCTGCTGCACATCATTGTGTTGGCTCTCATCCGGTTGATCCATCCCTGAATACATGCATATAGCATCATTGGACATTGTTTCAGCCTATACAATGAATCACAGAGGCAGGGACAGGGCCGATCGATACTCACCTCAATCAGTCTCAGTACACACTCGAGCAGGGGCAGGGGCCGGTCGAAACTCCACAGAGCCACAGAGGGGGGGGGCGAGATCCTAGGTTCCAGGAGCGGGCGAGCAGGTCGAAGGGCAGAGGGGTTGCACTCCGGATTCAAGAGAATGGGAGGATCTGAGGGGGAGTAGGACGACAACCAGGGGCGAGGGAGTCGGGGGGCGGCGACCGAGGTAGGCGCCGGGGGGCGGCGAGCTGGCGGCTGGCAACGAAGGCGACGACGTTCTATTGCAACTTGCAATCGGGTAGGGTTACAATTTTTCAGGCGCCTGAAGTGTTATTTGGGTCGTGCTTAGGGTTTGGGAGTATGGCGCCCTGGTCATCCGCCTGGCAGGACGCCTAGGCGCCCAGGCGTCGCCTGGACGTCCTGGGTAGATGCCATGGCTGCTCCAGGTGAGGCGACTGTTGAAAATCCGGGGTTAATTTCCTCTTAACTTTCTCTCTTTTTCTCTTGATTTATTCTCAATTGGGGAGGGGGTTGTATATATAGCCCTAATTTATAGAGTCCTAATCTAATACTACCTAGACTCCTCTTATTTAACTTGGACTCTATCTCTAACTCTAGTTTAATCTAGAAAACGAGATTATTTCTAACAATCACCCCCTAATCTCGTTTTTCTAGATCACACTCACACTATTTAGGATAGGAACACACTTCCACCCTACACACACATTTGGGGTGGACACTACTAGAGGATGGGCACTACATCCCCTCGAGATGGGCACTACATCCCGGACACGAATTTGGGTTGGGCAGTACAACCCTAGAGTGGGCACTACACTCCTGAGGTGGACACTACACCACGAACACTCAATTTTGGGATGGGCACGTTTTCATCCCCAGGATGAGCTCATCTTCATCCTGCACTTGATCTCGGAATGAACGCATCTTCATTCCGACCACATACTCGAGATGGTCACATCTTCATCTCGAGCACACCTCGCATTGGTCTTCTCTTCCTCACGCGACAGAGCACCCAATATTCTTCTTCACCTTCATCGTCGTGGCGATAACACCTTGGGTCAGTGATCTCGTACTCCTCCAAGATCCATCCCGTGCTACGACGCTTCCCGAGTTCTCCACGCATGTAGAAGCAAAAGTTGATCATACGCCACTGCACCACAACTCCCATGTTGGAAATTGGCTGTGCGCACTTGGTCGCGCTATGCTTCCAGATGCCGCTGCCGCCGGACCGCTGTACTCGAGCCTTGCTCCGTCTGCGTAACGTGAAGAAGTATCCCAAGTCGCGCAGGCCGTAGTTTGCCAACAGGTCCCACGGCGTCACATCATAGAAGTCGCGCAGCTGCGACCGAAGAAAGTGGAGCACCAACTCATCCTCCGTTGGCTTGATCATCGAATCACCCGCCATGTTCTCCTTTAGACTATAGCACCAAGTCCAAGCTAGGCCTAGCCGGCCCAGCCCAGCCCAAAACAATTCTCTACTTGGTCTTTATCACAAGAACCAGTCCCGGCCCACCAGGCCCAGCTAGACCACGATGCTTCTCCTCTTTAGAAACCCTAGCAGTCTTCACTCTCACAGAACAGCAGTCGCCAGTGTGTCGACGCAGTGCGCCTCACCTCCCCTGGGTCAAGCACCATCGAGCCCGTGCGCCCCACCGGCCTCCCGCAGAGCCTCACACCCGTCGTTGTCGGAGCCCTCCACGTCGGTGGTTGTCTCCTCGTCCGCCGCCCATTGCCCCGCGCGCCGCTAGCGCCCGCGCTGGCCGTGCTCGCGCCGCCCTTGCCGCACGGGCCTGATCCTTGCCGCGCTCGCGCCGCCTTTGCCGTGCGCGCCCTAGCCGCACTCCTCGCCCTTGGAGCACGACCTCTTCGCCTGTTGCCGAATCTGCGCCGAGATCCACTCCGACCCCGATGAGATCCACCCTGTGAGCGCCCGATCCGAAGCTTTGCTCCTCGGAATCGACATCCTTGAGGTACGCTCGTTCCCTTCCTGCGTTGTCTGCCCTTCAGCACCGCACCGGTGACCACGGCTGCCGCTGCCTCCCGTGTGCGGTTGCGCCTGACCGTGCTACCGTGCCACACCAAGCTGAGGACATCTTCCTCCTTCTCTGTATCGTCGCCAGCCACACAGCCGCCACCGAGTACGCCTCCCGCGCCCGCCTCGCGGCCTCTGCTCGTGCTGTTGGCCACCCCCGAGAGCACGTCCTCCCCGGGGG
Source organism: Neostapfia colusana (assembly GCA_030760725.1). Classification (NCBI taxonomy): domain Eukaryota; kingdom Viridiplantae; phylum Streptophyta; class Magnoliopsida; order Poales; family Poaceae; genus Neostapfia; species Neostapfia colusana. The sequence continues at coordinate 15,581,642 of JASWHV010000013.1, forward strand.
CAGATCTAAAACCCTAGCTCTGATGCCAAATGTTGGAAATCCGGGGTTATTTTCCTCTAAACTTTCTCTCCTTTTCTCTTGATTTATTCTCAATAGGGGGGGGGGTTGTATATATAGCTCCAATTTACAGAGTCCTAATCTAATACTACCTAGGCTCCTACTCTTACTTGACTTGGACTCTATCTCTAACTCTAGTTTAATCTAGAAAATGAGATTATTTCTAACAGACCACCGACCAGCCCAGGCGTCCGGGCTGGACTGACTGGACGCCTAGGCGGCGCCTTTTAATCACTGGTCTTGATCTGACGACTATATTAATCCACTAATCCCATCATTGAAAGAGAAGCTATTTTTAGGGTTTCGACACTTATCTCGAATCCTTGTTCATTGGCGGCAATCTCGTGACGCCGTCGGTGTCCAAGCGGCCGGTTCGGCGGTCCAGAACCCGTCCACCCTCGTTCCACCCATATAACCTGCAATCAAAAGGGAAAATAGAAATCAACGGTGACATATGATGGTGCCAATTCCACTCGTTGGGCAATGAAAGAATATTATTCTGTTTGGGTGGATTTATTTGTGTAATAAAAGAATAATTAGTCCATTATCCTCTCACCTGATCCATGGTTCAACATTTACATCATTTAACTCCCTCTAGATATGCTAGGCTTTGCAAAAGGGTCTTAGTGTGACATCCTGGCTCAATGCTTAATAGGATTAATAGAATACTCATACCACCAAGATATACCTTCTATTCCGGAAGCCCCCCTGCAAAGAACTCTATGGTTAAGCGTGCTTGGCACGGAGAAATTTTGGGATGGGTGACCGACCGGGAAGTCTTCCCGGGTGCGCACGAGTGAGGACAAAAAATACGTAGAAAAGACTAGTGTTAGTCTGTGGGGCTAGTCTATGATCCTAGAGAGCTGTCACAAATGGTATCAGAGCCGACCCTCGTAGTTCACGGGTGTGTACTGGTCAGTTAAGAAGGATACGGTAGCGTATGGGTCAGGGACGTGGATACGTACATATGATGCGTGAGTCCTCTGTGAGGGACACGGTATGGTATGGTACGTATGCTGCTAACAGGACATACGGTTGTGTATGCCAGTACTAAATGTACGGATGTGGCTAAGAGGGGACGTTTCTTTCTTGGGGTTTATCGACGAGAATGTCGGTCTTCTAGGGTGGTGGATTGTGACATCCTGGCTCAAGGCTTAATAGGATTAATAGAATACTCATACCACCAAGGTATACCTTCTTTTCCGGAAGCCCACCTACAAAGAACTTCGGGGTTAAGCGTGTTTGGCCCGGAGGAATTTAGGGATGGGTGACCGACCACGTGGGTCCTCTGCAAGGGACACAATATGGTACGTATGCTGCTAACAGGACGTACGGTATGCGTATGCCAGTACTGAACATACGAATGTGGCTAAGAGGGGACATTCCTGTCTTGGGGTTGACCGACGAGGACGTCGGTCTTATAAGGGGGGTGGATTGTGACATCCTGGCTCAAGGCTTAATAGGATTGATAGAATACTCATACCACCAAGGTATAGCTTATTTTCCGTAAGCCCACCTGCAAAGAACTCCAGGGTTAAGCGCCCGGAGAAATTTAGGGATGGGTGACCGACCGAGAACTCTTCCCAGGTTCGCACGAGTGAGGACAAAAAGTGCGTGGAAAAGACTAGTCTTGGTCTGTGGGGCTAGTCTATGATCCTAGAGAGCTGCCACACTTAACCTAGTGGTTCACACTCTTAGTAGCACCCTCACGGTCATGGGAGTGCTTCCCGATGGGAACAAATTTTTAGGCAGGGGTAAAAACGATCACTCGCTGGTTCTCCTAGTCGTGTGCAGACGAGATGGACTAAACTGTGGGGGTGGATCCTTATGTAGGGGCTAAGGCAGGCTCAAAACATGGGTAAAGATCTGATCCGCAGGTCATATGCACACAAGACGAACTAGCGTTGCACAGGGGTCCAACTTTCTTAGCCATGCTTTGGTGGAGCTCTTCTTGAAAAGAAAACTGTGGGGATGGTCTTCTTCTCACTGGTCGAGTTTTTTTTTATGCCAATGGCTTTGCTGTTGTGGATGAATGTTAACAATAGAATCTTTCGTGTCAATCATGACAAACACTTTTCCTTTTTTTAAGAACAATATAGTGTTGACATCATGCTAAATTGAGGCTGTCAATAATATATCTGAACCCACATTGAACAAAAATTTGGTGTTCACTATTTACTTTAGCTCAACGGGGAACCTGACACAGTGGTAGTGTGTCTCCACTTGTGTTCTGAGGTCTTGGGTTCGAACCAGCCTCTCTGCAAAGGTAGGGGTAAGGCTGTCTAAAAAGAACCCTTCCCTAGACCCTATAATGTGTGACAGCCTTCGGCACTGGTACACCCCTTGTTTATTGTTTACTTTAGTTGGCTCTAGCCCACCCAACGTGTTTGGGATAAAAGCTTTGTTGTTTTTGTAGTTGGCTCTAATTATTTCTTTTTTTATACGACAAATATGTATGGCTGTCACCAGTATACTAAATTAGTTTCTACTATTGGTACTTGTAATGGACTAGCAAAGTTCCCAAATATTATTGAAATTGTTTGTAGGTGGATTGGTACCATGCATTGTTGAATAAGTGGTAGCATAGTAAACCGCTCAAACTGAGTGTATTCTATTGTTTTTTTTCTCTGGCTACTAGACTTTTGAGGAGGCAGATACCAAACATGATGGAAAAATTGACAAAGAAGAATGGCGCAATTTAGTACTGAGGCATCCCTCATTATTAAAGAACATGACACTTCAGTACCTCAAGTAAGAGAAGTTAACTTGTTTATGCACAGTTAACTCTGTTTCCTTTTGAATCAATCCATTTCTTATATTCTGAAATAGGATTGTAGATGTTGATGAATGCTACTTGAGCTTATGCTTGTCACGACATGAAGATTTACGTGTCGTTCATAAAAATCTTTCCAGTGTGGCAATATTGTGTTGCTACATAAGCATGCATTATCACCAACCTCTTAAAATAAAAAAAGCATGTTATAATGCTCAGATACCAGGAAGATGCAATAGAATATGAAGCATCATGAATCATGATTTCTTTTAGTGGTATCACAACACAGTAGAGAGTGATATTTTTAACACCAATTAGTCAATTTTTTAATGGGAACATGCAAATGGCTTTTGTCACTGTATTAATGTGAAGAAAAATGACCGCCCTTAGTCGTACAAGGTGCACATGAACGTTCTTCCGGCAAAGAAGAAAAATAGAGTCAACAGATAAAACATACCATGACATCAATGGTTATGAAAGCCAACTACGTTGCCCCAAAATCACAATTTGACAACCAAAGAAGACCATTTTGATGAATACCATCCAACAACTCTGTTAGATTTCAATACTTGTTATTGGAGACTCTAGTGTTCCATTCCTTGCATAATTTTGATATATTTACACGACCAGTTCAAACGTGCTTTGTTAACACTAAAGGATCAATTTATGCCGGCATTATGCATACCCTCCTGCCCTTGATCCAAAAAACACAAACATTTGGTTTATCTAATCCTCTTTTGGACAATCAAACATGCTAATGAATAACTAGCCAAGCAAAACTTACATTTCAGCAGTCAACAATCTCATGGGTTCTCAAACTTGCTTTAATAGTGTTATATGTTAAAAGTAGTGTTGTTCTGTGAAAGGCACCTGTTATGGCTTGCAGTATAGGAGGGATAATTAGCAAGATAGATATATTAACTTGCTCTCCTTTGAAGGCTCTTAGTAGTATTTAGAATCTATTTCTTTGTTTAACTTTCAGAGTACACAATAACCCTCTTTATATAGAGGAGGCTAATCTAGAACTCTAACCCTATCTGCTGCTACAGTACCATTCTGGCCCACAAAAACACTACTACTACCCATAATATTCCATCCCTCTTTTTGAGGAGCTCGCTCTCGAGCTGCAGTCGAGATGGTTTGATGGATTACACATTCGACTACAGAACTAAAGAAAAATGACTCGAAATCGAACCTTTTATATACTGGCCTGAGAGTTTATTCATATCCTATCCATGCAAGTGCCAAGCAAATCAGCATTCAACAAGGTGAACTCGCAGAAAAGTAACCTGCTGTAGGAAAAGTTCCTTGTTTTCTCCACAGTTGCCTTGTAAATTGATTTGGTTTTCAAAAAATGAGAACGCCATGTGTGGGCTGATCTGCCCCTGGCCCAGGCCGGCCCCTCCCTGGCCCAGGGCGGCCAGAACTGGGCCAAGTGGGCTGGTCAGCCCTGGCCCAGGCCGGGGCCCCTTTCTAGAAGGTTTTTGAGTTTAATCTTCTTAGAGATAGATTAAAAGATCCTTTGTAACAGATTAGGACTCTTGTAAGGGGGGGCTATATATACAAGCCAAAAACACCCCAAATTGTGAGAGAGATCAATACAGAAAATTTTCCTCCACTTTTCTAACCCTAGCCGCCGGCCTAGCCTCTGCCCTAGCCGCCGCACAGCTTCTGCCCTAGCCGCCGCCTAGCTCCTGCCCTAGCCGCCGCCTCCCTCTGCAGCCCTAGCCGCCACCAGGGGCTAGAACCAGCCGCCACCTCTGTTCCCCACCTCTATTCTGCGTTTCTTCAACACCAGAACAGATCCGGCGGCTCCTGATCTCCCCTGTTCTGTTCTGCTGGAACAGAACCTGGCGTGACTCTCTGTTCTGCTCTGTCCAGCGCAGGAGCAGAAGCTGAATCAAGCCTGCGGCTGTTCTGTTTCCCTAAACAGTTGCTGTTATTCCTCTGTTGTTGGCTGAAGATTTTTCTGGTCTGTCTTCAGGGAAGACAGATTGATCTGCTAGGGCAGATCAGCTTGTTCAGCAAGAACAGAGGTAGTTTCAGCGCCGGAATTGCAACATTCGTGGTATCAGAGCCGGTTTCAACCCTAGGCTGAATTCTGCAAGATGTCGTCTACACCTACAAGCAGCGGCAGCGCCATCAGCCATGGCACACCCTCACCGGCAGCTCGTGAGGTGAACACCGGGACGAGGTTCCCTGTGCTCACCAAGACCAACTACGCGGAGTGGGCTGTCATGATGAAGATCAAGCTGAAGGCACGGCTGCTTTGGAAGGCCGTGGAGGAGGGGAACGTCAGCGAGCAGGAAGACATGATGGCGCTTGACATCTTGGTCAGCGCTGTCCCGCCGGAGATGATCACGACGATCGAAGAAAAGAGGACGGCGAAGGAGGCATGGGACACGATCGCCATCATGCGGGTCGGGGCCGACCGCGTGAGGAAGACAACAGCACAACAACTCCGGAAGGAGTTCGAAGACGCTGTCTTCAAGGATGGCGAAAGCGTGGAGGACTTCTCCCTCCGCCTGAGCGGCATGCTATCACGGCTTGCATCGCTAGGGGAGGAGATAGGAGAAGAGAGGGCCGTGGAGAAGCTCCTGCGAAGCGTTCCAGAACGCTTCCAACAGATCGTGGTGGCGATCACGACACTGCTGGACGTGTCGACCCTCACCTTGTCGGAGGTGACGGGGCGTCTCAGGGCGGCTGAGAACGCTTTCGACTCGACGCAGCGAAAGGGAGGAGTACACAACGGCCAGCTGTACCTCACTCGGGAGGAGTGAGAGGCACAGCGGAAGGAGGAGCGGTCTACCCAGTCCGCGGGTTCTTCTAAGAGGGGCGGCCGAAAGAGCCCGCCCAAGAAGAACGGAGGCAAGAAGGGAGGTTCCGGGAAGGATATTCCGCGGGACCAATGCAGGAAGTGCGGGAAGAAGGGCCACTGGGCCAGGGAGTGTCGGTCGAAGCCTAAGGAGGAGCCGTAGCAGCAGGCTTTCGTGGCAAAGGCGGAGGAGGAGGGTGCCTTGTTTATGACAAGGGTGGCCTCAGTACAGGAGAAGCCTGTACAGGAACGTCCTATGCGCCCACTGGAGATAGTGGAGGGGCGTGTCTTCGCTCACCGCAGCAACGACGATGACTTTGATGACACTCGTTGGTACCTCGACACGGGCGCGACCAACCACATGACTGGTTCGCGCGCCGTCTTCTCCGAGCTCGACGAAAACATCGTCGGAACCATCAAGTTCGGCGATAATTCCGTCGTGCGTATCCAGGGGAAGGGTACGGTCCTATTCGCCGCCAAGACGGGTGAGCACAGGAGGCTCACCGGCGTCTACCTCATCCCACGCCTCACCACCAACCTCATCAGCGTCGGCCAGTTGGATGAGGATGGCTACAGCATCACGGTGCAAGGAGGAGTGATGCACATACGAGATGAGCAGCAGCGTCTCCTCACACGAGTTCAGCGCGACGACAACAAGCTGTACTCCATCAGGCTCAACATCACACGTCCGGTTTGCCTAACCGCGAGGCGTGATGATGTTGCGTGGCGTTGGCACGAACGCTACGGACACGTCGGCTTCCAGGCGCTTCGGAAGTTGGCGCGAGAGGAGATGGTGCTCGGACTTCCGCAAATTGATCATGTCGATCAATTGTGCGAAGCTTGCTTGGACGGGAAGCAGAGGCGCTCCAGCTTCCCCAAGCAAGCTCGGCGGCGCGCGGAGGGCGCGCTCGACCTTGTCCACGGCGACATCTGCGGGCCTATCACGCCGACGACTCCAGGTGGCAAGAAGATGTTCTTGTTGCTTGTGGATTACATGAGCCGCTATATGTGGCTTTATCTTCTAGCAACCAAGGACAAGGCGCCAGACTTAATTCAGCAATTCAAGGCAACAGCTGAATTAGAGTCCGGGAGGAGGCTGAAGTTACTCCGTACTGATCGCGGAGGGGAGTTCACCTCACAGGAGTTCGGCGAGTACTGCGCTCAGCACGGAGTACAACGTCAGCTCACAGCCCCGTATACGCCGCAGCAAAATGGGGTTGTGGAGCGGCGCAACCAGACGGTGGTCGGCATGGCGAGGAGCATGTTGAAGGCGAAGGGTATGCCCGGGATATTTTGGGGTGAGGCAGTTATCACGGCTGTCTATATCCTGAATCGATCCCCTACCCGCGGCCTTGACGGGAAGACGCCATATGAAGCTTGGCATGGAGAGCGACCAACCGTCAATTATTTCCGAACTTTTGGGTGCGTGGGGCATGTCAAGAACACGCACCCCCACCTGAAAAAGTTGGAAGACCGGAGTACTCCAATGATTTTTCTTGGCTATGCTGCAGGGACGAAGGGATATCGGATGTATAATCCGGCTGATGGGCGTACACACATATCACGTGACGTGATATTCGACGAGGCGGCCAAGTGGGACTGGGGAGAAGGAGCAGGAGAAGAGGACTACACCGCCTTCCACATCGACTCCTTAGGTCCAGCAGGTGCTGGACCTGCTGTTTCAGCACCCGGAGAGGTGCTGCAGGGTCCGGAGGGGCCGAACAGCACCCCTGCAGTGCCCAGGAGGGGCACAGAAGGGTCTGTACAGACCCTAGGAGTTCCTGCGCCAGCCTCCAGACCTGCTGGAGAGAGTCCAGCACCTGCAGCGTCGCCCCAAGGGCCCCTGTAGGGGCTGTCCAGCGTAAATCGGGGCTGGGACAGTCCTGCACGGGGGTCAACAGCAGCGGGGGATTCCGGACTTGAAGATTCCAGCACCTTCGTCACGCCCCGGAATCCTCCACGGCCCATCCGTTTCGCCACGCCGCCAACGGACGTCGGCAGCAACGTCGACGCCTACCACGACGACAACGCTGCACTTCGGTTCCGCACGATGCGCAACGTGCTGGGAACCCTCACCCCTCCTGGTCGGGCTGAGCGCCCACCAAGCTTGGAGGGGGAGCTTATGTTCACCACCGCGGAGGAGCCCACGTCCTTCGCCGATGCTGAGGAACACCCGTGCTGGAAACGGGCCATGCTCGAGGAGATGGAGTCCATAGAAGAAAACAAGACTTGGCACCTTGTTGATCTTCCTGCAGGACACAAGCCCATTGGCCTCAAATGGGTGTTTAAGGTGAAGAAGGACGAGCATGGGGAGGTGGTGAAGCACAAGGCTCGACTGGTGGCAAAAGGCTATGTCCAACGGCAAGGAATAGACTTTGACGAGGTATTTGCTCCTGTAGCCCGTCTCGAATCTATTCGCTTGCTCCTTGCAGTTGCTGCACACAAGGGGTGGGAGGTACACCACATGGACGTGAAGAGCGCCTTCCTGAACGGCGACTTGATGGAGGAGGTGTACGTCTCCCAACCCGCTGGCTTCATCATCGACGGGGCCGAACACAAGGTGTATCGGCTCAAGAAAGCTTTATATGGACTTCGTCAGACGCCCAGGGCCTGGAATGCCAAGCTCAACGATAGCTTGCTATCGCTTGGTTTCCAGAAGAGTACGAGCGAGCACGGGATTTATTTCCGTAGGGCTAAAGATGAGAAGCTCATCGTCGGCGTGTACGTCGACGATCTTGTGATCACAGGAGGAGGCGATCTCAAGAAGTTCAAAGGGGAGATGATGAAGAGGTTCAAGATGAGCGACTTGGGCCTCCTGTCGTATTATCTTGGCCTGGAGGTGCGGCAGACTGAAGAAGGGATAAGCGTTGGGCAGGCGGCCTACGCTTCCAAACTTGTCTCTAAAGCTGGCCTGGAAGGATGCAATCCCTGTGCATTTCCCATGGAGCAAGGCCTCAAGCTTTGCAAGACAAGTGATAGCCCGTTGGTGCATGCAACGGACTATAGGAGCTTGGTTGGAGGGCTGCGATACTTGGTGAACACACGTCCCGATCTTGCCTACTCGGTCGGGTACGTGAGTCGGTTTCTGGAGGAGCCCAAGGAAGATCACTTTGCTGCAGTCAAACGCATTGTACGCTACATAGCCGGTACAATCAACTATGGAGTCTTCTATGCAAGAGGAGGAGACATGGAGCTTATTGGGTACTCGGATAGTGACTATGCAGGAGACGTGGAGGACCGCAAAAGCACAAGCGGGGTGTTGTTTTGTCTTGGAAACAGCCCCGTTTCATGGCAGTCCTGCAAGCAGAAGGTGGTGGCCTTGTCCTCATGTGAAGCAGAGTATATCGCAGCAGCTCAAGGAGCATGTCAAGGTGTATGGATGGCACGGCTGATGGAGGACTTAGCTGGAAAATCGAAGGCGCCGATGCTGCGGGTTGATAACAAGTCAGCTATAGACTTGAGCAAGAATCCGGTACACCATGACAGGAGCAAGCACATCGACGTCAAGTACCACTACATACGGGAGTGTGTGGACAGCGGTACTATTGTGCTTGAGCAAATCTCCACTCAAGACCAGATGGCGGACATCTTGACCAAGGCTCTTGGAAGACAGAAGTTCGTGGAGATGAGAAGAAGGATCGGGATTCTAGACATGGGCCAGTGTCAGGATCAGGAGGAGAATGTGGGCTGATCTGCCCCTGGCCCAGGTCGGCCCCTCCCTGGCCCAGGGCGGCCAGAACTGGGCCAAGTGGGCTGGTCAGCCCTGGCCCAGGCCGGGGCCCCTTTCTAGAAGGTTTTTGAGTTTAATCTTCTTAGAGATAGATTAAAAGATCCTTTGTAACAGATTAGGACTCTTGTAAGGGGGGGCTATATATACAAGCCAAAAACACCCCAAATTGTGAGAGAGATCAATACAGAAAATTTTCCTCCACTTTTCTAACCCTAGCCGCCGGCCTAGCCTCTGCCCTAGCCGCCGCACAGCTTCTGCCCTAGCCGCCGCCTAGCTCCTGCCCTAGCCGCCGCCTCCCTCTGCAGCCCTAGCCGCCACCAGGGGCTAGAACCAGCCGCCACCTCTGTTCCCCACCTCTATTCTGCGTTTCTTCAACACCAGAACAGATCCGGCGGCTCCTGATCTCCCCTGTTCTGTTCTGCTGGAACAGAACCTGGCGTGACTCTCTGTTCTGCTCTGTCCAGCGCAGGAGCAGAAGCTGAATCAAGCCTGCGGCTGTTCTGTTTCCCTAAACAGTTGCTGTTATTCCTCTGTTGTTGGCTGAAGATTTTTCTGGTCTGTCTTCAGGGAAGACAGATTGATCTGCTAGGGCAGATCAGCTTGTTCAGCAAGAACAGAGGTAGTTTCAGCGCCGGAATTGCAACACCATGCACCTCCTAACACCTATTTGATTTTCTTCTACAATTATGTGTGGGCTGATCTGCCCCTGGCCCAGGCCGGCCCCTCCCTGGCCCAGGGCGGCCAGAACTGGGCCAAGTGGGCTGGTCAGCCCTGGCCCAGGCCGGGGCCCCTTTCTAGAAGGTTTTTTGAGTTTAATCTTCTTAGAGATAGATTAAAAGATCCTTTGTAACTGATTAGGACTCTTGTAAGGGGGGGCTATATATACAAGCCAAAAACACCCCAAATTGTGAGAGAGATCAATACAGAAAATTTTCCTCCACTTTTCTAACCCTAGCCACCTCTCTCCCTCCTGCCCTAGCCGCCGCCCAGCTCTGCCCTAGCCGCCGCCTCCTCCTGCAGCCCTAGCCGCCACCAGGGGCTAGAACCAGCCGCCGCCCCTGTTTTTCCCTCTGTTCTGCGTCTCTTCAACACCAGAACAGATCGGGTTCCTATCTCTTCTGCGCCTCCACCTCCAGGAACAGGCGGCAGCTCCTCTGCTCTTCCTGATCTCCCCTGTTCTGCGCACTGGATCAGATCAGGGCTCGTGATTCCCCTGCGCTCCTCTGTTCTGTCCTACTAGGAACAGAACTGTTCAGATCAATCTGATCAGAACCAGAGCCCTCTGATCCTCTCTCAAGTCTTGCTGCATCACCAGGAAACCTTTTTCTTAGGTGTTGATCGTCTGGATCAATCTGTTTTCAGACGAACAGATCTGATCAAGGTGTTCTGGACACCGGAATTGCAACATTCGTGGTATCAGAGCCGGTCTCAACCCTAGGCTGAATTCTGCAAGATGTCGTCTACACCTACAAGCAGCGGCAGCGCCATCAGCCATGGCACACCCTCACCGGCAGCTCGTGAGGTGAACACCGGGACGGGGTTCCCCGTGCTCACCAAGACCAACTACGCGGAGTGGGCTGTCATGATAAAGATCAAGCTGAAGGCGCGGCTGCTTTGGAAGGCCGTGGAGGAGGGGAACGTGAGCGAGCAGGAAGACATGATGGCGCTTGACATCTTGGTCAGCGCTGTCCCGCCGGAGATGATCACGACGATCGGAGAAAAGAGGACGGCGAAGGAGGCATGGGACACGATCGCCATCATGCGGGTCGGGGCCGACCGCGTGAAGAAGACGACGGCGCAGCAACTCCGGAAGGAGTTTGAAGACGCTGTCTTCAAGGATGGGAAAGCGTGGAGGACTTCTCCCTCCGCCTGAGCGGCATGCTATCACGGCTTGCGTCGCTAGGGGAGGAGATAGGAGAAGAGAGGGCCGTGGAGAAGCTCCTGCGAAGCGTTCCAGAACGCTTCCAACAGATCGTGGTGGCGATCACGACACTGCTGGATGTTGGATATAATCCCGTTTTTCTAGAATAATTGCTGTTAGAGATAGAGTCCTAGTCCAATAAGAGTAGGAGTTAGTATTAGATTAGGACTCTGTAATTTGGGGCTATATATACAGCCCCCCCTCCCCGGTTGAGATTAAGAAGAAGAGAACAGTTTAGAGGAAATTAATCCCCGGATTTCCAACAATTGGTATCAGAGCTAGGGTTTAGGATCTAACCCTGTGCTGCCCCGGGAGAACATGCTCCCGGGGCGGCCAACCCCTAGGGGCGGCGCGGCCAAACTGGCCGAGTGGATCCCGGCGCAGATCCGGCGGGCGGGCGACGTCCAGCAGCGCGAGGGCGGCCAGCGTGGGCGCTAGCGGCCGCGCGCAGCAACGGGCAGCGCGCGACGCGCGGCCAGCACGCGGGCGCGAGGAGCGCGGCCAGGATCGGGCCCGCGCGGCAAGGGCGGCGCGGGCGCTAGTAGCGCGTGCGGGGTCAAAGGAGGGTACCGCGCCGAGGCAGGCGGATCAAGGGACGAACGTACCTCAGATAGGCGAGGAGCGCGTCGAGGTAGGCTGGTAGGTGGTGCGACACGGATCCGGCGTGATTCGACGCAGGCCTCACCTCACCATGCCCTTGGAGCTCGCCGGTGCAGCGCTCCGGAGGTCCCTGCGGTCGGCTTCCCCGTCGGTCGACGCAGAGGCTCATGACGAGATCGAGCTCGGAGCCACGGGCGCTCGAGCGCCGCAGCGGCTTGGGGTCCTCGGAGACCATGGCGTCGCGCGCCTGCTTGAGGAGGAAGGTCCCCAGACCGGGGTTGTCCAAGGCGGGCGAGCGGTCGAAGGTGGCAACAACAGCGGAACTGAGCCCGCTGTGCTCGAGCTGGGCAACAGCTGCTGCCGCGCGGAAGGACGCCGCCGAGGAGGCCGAGGTCCTGGTGGTCCAGGGCGGCGTGGAGGAGCGCGGAGACGCATCTGGCGGGCAACCAATTCGCGACGTGGGCGGGGAGGTGAGCCGAGCGGCTGGCGGCTGGGCAGAGCAAAGAGGTGGCAGCAACTCTGCCTTGGAGCACGGCGGCGAGCACAGGAAGCTGGCGGCTGGCTTGGAGAGAGATGCTGCTAGGGTTTGGGAGATAGAGTGGGCCGGCTGGGCTGACCTGGGCCAACAAAGGCCTAGTGTGCTCAGCTGGGCCGGCTTGGCTGAGGTGGGCCAGAGGAAGTCAAGTTCTTGCCCACGATCAATGAGGTGTCTGCAGAACATGGTACATAATTCGACTTTCAGATCAATAGAGGACGAGCTGGTGCTTCACTTTCTCCAACCACAGCTGTGTGGTTTTCCACTGCGTGAGGCAGGCATTGTGATAGAAGCGGACTTCTATGATATGACGCCGCGGGACCTGTTGGCAAACTACGACCTGCGTGACTTGGGATATTTCTTCACGTTGCGCAGGCGAAGCAAGCCTCGAGTACAACGGTCCGGTGGCGGCGGCATCTGGAAGCATAGCACGACCAAGTGTGCACAGTCAATTTCCAACATGGGAGTTGTGGTGCAATGGTGTATGGTCAAGTTTTGCTTCTACATGCGCGGAGAACTCGGGAAGCGTCGTAGCACGGGATGGATCTTGGAGGAGTACGAGATCACTGACCCAAGGTGCTATCGCCACGATGATGAATGTGAAGAAGTAGAATATTGGGTGCTCTGTCGCGTGAGGAAGAGCAGACCAATGCAAGGTGTGCTCGAGATGAAGACGTGACCATCTCGAGTATATGGTCGGAATGAAGATGCGTCCATTCCGAAATCATATGCAGGATGAAGATGAGTCCATCCTGAGGTTGAAGATGTGACCAACCTGAATGCGTGTGCAGGATGAAGATGAGCCCATCCTGGGTTGAAGATGTGACCAACCCGAATTTGTGTGCAGGATGAAGATGCGGCCATCCTGGGGATGAAGACGTGCCCATCCCAAAATTGAGTTGTGCAGGGTGTAGATGTGACCATCCTGGGGGTGCAGTTGTGTCCATCCCGAAAGTGTGTTTAGGGTGGAAGTGTGTCTCCATCCTAATTAGTGTGAGTGTGATCTAGAAAAACGAGATTAGGGGGTGATTGTTGGATATAATCCCGTTTTTCTAGAATAATTGCTGTTAGAGATAGAGTCCTAGTCCAATAAGAGTAGGAGTTAGTATTAGATTAGGACTCTGTAATTTGGGGCTATATATACAGCCCCCCCTCCCCGGTTGAGATTAAGAAGAAGAGAACAGTTTAGAGGAAATTAATCCCCGGATTTCCAACACTGGACGTGTCGACCCTCACCTTGTCGGAGGTGACGGGGCGTCTCAGGGCGGCTGAGACGCTTTCGACTCGACGCAGCGGAAGGGAGGAGTACACAATGGCCAGCTGTACCTCACTCGGGAGGAGTGGGAGGCACAGCGGAAGGAGGAGCGGTCTACCCAGTCCGCGGGTTCTTCTAAGAGGGGCGGCCGAAAGGGCCCGCCCAAGAAGAACGGAGGCAAGAAGGGAGGTTCCGGGAAGGATATTCCGCGGGACCAATGCAGGAAGTGCGGGAAGAAGGGCCACTGGGCCAGGGAGTGTCGGTCGAAGCCTAAGGAGGAGCCGCAGCAGCAGGCTTTCGTGGCAAAGGCGGAGGAGGAGGGCGCCTTGTTTATGACAAGGGTGGCCTCAGTACAGGAGGAGCCTGTACAGGAACGTCCTATGCGCCCACTGGAGATAGTGGAGGGACGTGTCTTCGCTCACCGCAGCAACGACGATGACTTTGATGACACTCGTTGGTACCTCGACACGGGCGCGACCAACCACATGACGGGTTCGTGCGCCGTCTTCTCCGAGCTTGACGAAAACGTCGTCAGAACCATCAAGTTCGGCGATAATTCCGTCGTGCATATCCAGGGGAAGGGTACGGTCTTATTCGCCGCCAAGACGGGTGAGCACAGGAGGCTCACCGGCGTCTACCTCATCCCACGCCTCACCACCAACCTCATCAGCGTCGGCCAGCTGGATGAGGATGGCTACAACATCACGGTGCAAGGAGGAGTGATGCACATACGGGATGAGCAGCAGCGTCTCCTCACACGAGTTCAGCGCGACGACAGCAAGCTGTACTCCATCAGGCTCAACATCACACGTCCGGTTTGCCTAACCGCGAGGCGTGATGATGTTGCGTGGCGTTGGCACGAACGCTACGGACACGTTGGCTTCCAGGCGCTTCGGAAGTTGGCACGAGAGGAGATGGTGCTCGGGCTTCCGCAAATTGATCATGTCGATCAATTGTGCGAAGCTTGCTTGGTCGGGAAGCAGAGGCGCTCCAGCTTCCCCAAGCAAGCTCGGTGGCGCGCGGAGGGCGCGCTCGACCTTGTCCACGGCGACATCTGCGGGCCTATCACGCCGACGATTCCAGGTGGCAAGAAGATGTTCTTGTTGCTTGTGGATGACATGAGCCGCTATATGTGGCTTTATCTTCTAGCAACCAAGGACAAGGCGCCAGACTTAATTCAGCAATTCAAGGCAACAGCTGAATTAGAGTCCGGGAGGAGGCTGAAGTTACTCCGTACTGATCGCGGAGGGGAGTTCACCTCACAGGAGTTCGGCGAGTACTGCGCTCAGCACGGAGTACAACGTCAGCTCACAGCCCCGTATACGCCGCAGCAAAACGGGGTTGTGGAGCGGCGCAACCAGACGGTGGTCGGCATGGCGAGGAGCATGTTGAAGGCAAAGGGTATGCCCGGGATATTTTGGGGTGAGGCAGTTATCACGGCTGTCTATATCCTGAATCGATCCCCTACCCGCGGCCTCGACGGGAAGACGCCATATGAAGCTTGGCATGGAGAGCGACCAGCCGTCAATTATTTCCGAACTTTTGGGTGCGTGGGGCATGTCAAGAACACGCGCCCCCACCTGAAAAAGTTGGAAGACCGGAGTACTCCGATTATTTTTCTTGGCTATGCTGCAGGGACGAAGGGATATCGGATGTATAATCCGGCTGATAGGCGTACACACATATCACGTGACGTGATATTCGACGAGGCGGACAAGTGGGACTGGGGAGAAGGAGCAGGAGAAGAGGACTACACCACCTTCCACGTCGACTCCTTAGGTCCAGCAGGTGCTGGACCTGCTGTTTCAGCACCCGGAGAGGTGCTGCAGGGTCCGGAGGGGCCGAACAGCACCCCTGCAGTGCCCAGGAGGGGCACAGAAGGGTCTGTACAGACCCTAGGAGTTCCTACGCCAGCCTCCAGACCTGCTGGAGAGGGTCCAGCACCTGCAGCGTCGCCCAAAGGGCCCCTGCAGGGACTGTCCAGCGCAAATCAGGGCTGGGACAGTCCTGCACGGGGGTCAGCAGCAGCGGGGGATTCCGGACTTGAAGATTCCAGCACCTTCGTCACGCCCCGGAATCCTCCACGGCCCATCCGCTTCGCCACGCCGCCGACGGACGTCGGCAGCAACGTCGACGCCTACCACGACGACAACGCTGCACTTCGGTTCTGCACGATGCGCAACGTGCTGGGAACCCTCACCCCTCCTGGTCGGGCTGAGCGCCCACCAAGCTTGGAGGAGGGGGAGCTTATGTTCACCACCGCGGAGGAGCCCACGTCCTTCGCCGATGCTGAGGAACACCCGTGCTGGAAACGGGCCATGCTCGAGGAGATGGAGTCCATAGAAGAAAACAAGACTTGGCAACTTGTTGATCTTCCTGCAGGACACAAGCCCATTGGCCTCAAATGGGTGTTTAAGGTGAAGAAGGACGAGCATGGGGAGGTGGTGAAGCACAAGGCTCGACTGGTGGCAAAAGGCTATGTCCAACGGCAAGGAATAGACTTTGACGAGGTATTTGCTCCTGTAGCTCGTCTCGAATCTATTCGCTTGCTCCTTGCAGGTGCTGCACACAAGGGGTGGGAGGTACACCACATGGACGTGAAGAGCGCCTTCCTGAACGGCGACTTGATGGAGGAGGTGTACGTCTCCCAACCCGTTGGCTTCATCATCAACGGAGCCGAACACAAGGTGTATCGGCTCAAGAAAGCTTTATATGGACTTCGTCAGGCGCCCAGGGCCTGGAATGCCAAGCTCAACGATAGCTTGCTATCACTTGGTTTCCAGAAGAGTACGAGCGAGCACGGGATCTACTTCCGTGGAGCTGCAGAGGAGAAGCTCATCGTCGGTGTGTACGTCGACGACCTCGTGATTACAGGAGGCGGCACGATCAAGAAGTTCAAGGAGGAGATGATGAAGCGGTTCAAGATGAGCGACTTGGGTCTCTTGTCGTATTATCTTGGCCTGGAGGTGCGGCAGACCGAAGAAGGGATAAGCGTTGGGCAGGCGGCCTACGCTTCCAAACTTGTCTCTAAAGCTGGCCTGGAAGGATGCAATCCCTGTGCATTTCCCATGGAGCAAGGCCTCAAGCTTTGCAAGACAAGTGATAGCCCGTTGGTGCATGCAACGGACTATAGGAGCTTGGTTGGAGGGCTGCGATACTTGGTGAACACACGTCCCGATCTTGCCTACTCGGTCGGGTACGTGAGTCGGTTTCTGGAGGAGCCCAAGGAAGATCACTTTGCTGCAGTCAAACGCATTGTACGTTACATAGCCGGTACAATCAACTATGGAGTCTTCTATGCAAGAGGAGGAGACATGGAGCTTATTGGGTACTCGGATAGTGACTATGCGGGAGACGTGGAGGACCGCAAGAGCACAAGCGGGGTGCTGTTTTGTCTTGGAAACAGCCCCGTTTCATGGCAGTCCTGCAAGCAGAAGGTGGTGGCCTTGTCCTCATGTGAAGCAGAGTATATCGCAGCAGCTCAAGGGGCATGTCAAGGTGTATGGATGGCACGGCTGATGGAGGACTTAGCTGGAAAATCGAAGGCGCCGGTGCTGCGGGTTGATAACAAGTCAGCTATAGACTTGAGCAAGAACCCGGTACACCATGACAGGAGCAAGCACATCGACGTCAAGTACCACTACATACGGGAGTGTGTGGACAGCGGTACTATTGTGCTTGAGCAAATCTCCACTCAAGACCAGATGGCGGACATCTTGACCAAGTCTCTTGGAAGACAAAAGTTCGTGGAGATGAGAAGAAGGATCGGGATTCTAGACATGGGCCAGTGTCAGGATCAGGAGGAGAATGTGGGCTGATCTGCCCCTGGCCCAGGCCGGCCCCTCCCTGGCCCAGGGCGGCCAGAACTGGGCCAAGTGGGCTGGTCAGCCCTGGCCCAGGCCGGGGCCCCTTTCTAGAAGGTTTTTTGAGTTTAATCTTCTTAGAGATAGATTAAAAGATCCTTTGTAACAGATTAGGACTCTTGTAAGGGGGGGGCTATATATACAAGCCAAAAACACCCCAAATTGTGAGAGAGATCAATACAGAAAATTTTCCTCCACTTTTCTAACCCTAGCCGCCTCTCTCCCTCCTGCCCTAGCCGCCGCCCAGCTCTGCCCTAGCCGCCGCCTCCTCCTGCAGCCCTAGCCGCCACCAGGGGCTAGAACCAGCCGCCGCCCCTGTTTTTCCCTCTGTTCTGCGTCTCTTCAACACCAGAACAGATCGGGTTCCTATCTCTTCTGCGCCTCCACCTCCAGGAACAGGCGGCAGCTCCTCTGCTCTTCCTGATCTCCCCTGTTCTGCGCACTGGATCAGATCAGGGCTCGTGATTCCCCTGCGCTCCTCTGTTCTGTCCTACTAGGAACAGAACTGTTCAGATCAATCTGATCAGAACCAGAGCCCTCTGATCCTCTCTCAAGTCTTGCTGCATCACCAGGAAACCTTTTTCTTAGGTGTTGATCGTCTGGATCAATCTGTTTTCAGACGAACAGATCTGATCAAGGTGTTCTGGACACCGGAATTGCAACATTATGAGGGTGATTTTCTTGTTTGGTTGCATGCCAAAATTCTTGCAAGCAAGATCTGATCCCATGCATGCAACACTTTCCTTGTAACCTTCAATGTTGACATGTTGTGTAGATTTTTCTCTTGACTCCCATGAAAACATGCAAGGCTTGTCATACTTTCCTTCCTTGATAAAAATTAGTGGTGTGAATAATGTTGGTGTGGTGCTGCTGATGAAGGAACACCAGCGTCGCGGGTGATGGTGATGGAGAGGAAGGTGACACCTTTATCATAGAAGACGGCATCGAGATCCATGGCATGACAGCTGTAGAGGATGTCGCCATTGGTGCTACCGTGACTAGAAACTGTGTTGGGGCTGAACTAACTTAGTTCTGCCCTTGTCGCAACAACATCGGATGCACGAAGGGATTGGATGGCTGGTATGACCGATGCTTCACCAGCATCGCTGCAATTACAGTTGATGTCGTTGGTGGTGCATCCATGAACAACCCCTACACTGGTACTGCAGGAAATATTGTCACCACCGCGGCTGAGGCGTCGGTGCCTCAACTTCAACTATCGCCATTGAGGAACCAGTGCTGGCCATGATCTCCACCTTAGCGGCGAGGTCTTTCATGTCGGGTGTTAGCGCTTATCTCGTGCATGGTGTTGCAGAGCGATTGGGAATATGTTACTAATCTCCTAGATCTGTGTAAAAATCTCCATGATCTGTTGTGTTGTCAAGGTAGGTTTTGATTGGAACATTCGAATTAATCTTGTTTTTGAAATAGTGGGAGTCGTATTAGATAGGAGTCTTTAAATAAGGCAGGAAATCCGTAGATCGGACGTTATAAAGATGGAAATATTGCCGCCGTTTAGATTAGGGAAGTATAGTCCTAGTAAATTAGGAAACAGGAGTGCTATATGAAAACAAAATTAGAGTGTAACCAGCTATATGAAATCGGTCAAATCAATGAAATAAATTTATCCCCTCATTAGTGTTGAATTCCTTCGCCTAGATCTCCAACATTTGCTATTCAGAGCTTTAGGTTTAAGATCCAGATTCCACTACCCCGGCAGGACGTGCTCTCGGGGGCGGCCGATACGGCATGGCCGGCTGACATCTGTGATGGCGTTGTTGGCACTATGGTTGGTGCTGGCGTGGTGTCGTCCAAGGTAGTTTCGATGTGCAAGAGACCCCACATAGGAGGCGCGTAGATCCAGTGCCAAGGTGCACTTGACTGCACGCTCAATGGCGGAAGCAACTCGGCTAGCGTAGATCAAGCATGATCACAACAAATCTGATGGAGCTCGAGGCGGTAGGTGCGACTCCGAGTGCAGATCAAACTGTGGTGGCTGCAAATCGGCAACAAGTAGCTGATCCAAACGAGCGCTTGATAAGGAGGCAGCGAGCGCGACGTGTGGGTGGTCGTGGATGCCGATCTTGTTGGTCGTAGGTCGCAGACGTTGGATCTTGCTGGTTAGAGGCCGTGGACGCCGAAAGCCTGACCCACCGCTACAAGGCTCGGGGCTAGGAAGGAGGTCCTCTGCATGGCAAGGTCACGTTGTTGTGGGGTACCTGTACCCACTCGCCAGGACCGGCCTGGATGTTAGAAATCATGTGTTGTTTCTCTTTGTCCAAAAACTCTTCTATTCTTTTTTATATAGGGGCACATATGTAGTCATACTCGGAGTTGACTAGGACTACTCTATTGGAACTCTTTAAACCTATTTTAAAACTGTAGTAACTATTTCCATCCCTAAGATTCCTTATTTCTTTCCTAAACTAGAGATATAGACCAATAAGGTTAGGATTCTCCAGCCACACCAGCCAACTCTAATCCGACCCACATCTAAAAACAATATTAACTCTAACAATCACCCTCTTAATCTTGTTTTCGGGATACACCTTACTCAGGATGATGAACACTCCTTCGTCGTCCCACACACACATTCGCACTAATTTTGGGATGGACACTCACCTATTCCACCCTACACTCAATTTTAGGATGGGTACATCTTCATTCCTAGGACGACAACACAACTTTTCCACCCGCACTCAATTTTGCGATGGGCACGTCTTCGTCCCGAGGACAGCGAGACAACATTTCCATCCTGCTCTCAAACTCGGGATGAGCACATCTTCATCTCTAGAATGGTGGCACAATGTTTTCACACTGCACTTAAATTTCAAACGAGCACATCTTCATTGTGAGTACACCTTCATGGGAGATGCTTACAACCACTCCATTACCATGAACAAAGGATGCATCTCTGGTTGGGTCCACCTCTGCCACGCCAAACTCCACATGGGCACCTTGCTCCTGCCCGCGTTGAGCTCGGTCACCACACTTTGATCTCTACCTTGCCGCTGCACAGATTGCGTCACTTGTCAACGAGGCCTTGGTATGCGCCCTCTTGCCCCTCGATGGCAGCTTTGACCACGGCCGTGAAGCCTGCTAGCAGCCGTCATGCGTAGCAAAGGAAGTGGACCTGTTGCTTTATGTGGACATCTCCATGAAGGCACTAATGAAGATTTCAACCAACGATCCCATGACAGCGATGGCCAGACCTCCAAATCTCGATCCAAGATTCAACATCTTCAATGGAGAAGACTACACAAGAGACCGCTTCGTCGCTAGCCCCCCACGCTCCACGGGGACAGCCGGCCCAGCCACGTGCGACACAGTCCGACGAGGATCAACAACACGACACGACCACCATTGCAGCCGACGTCTGCCCACGATGAGCGCGGGTCTGCCTTGCGCTGCCAGTCCGAAGCCTGTAGGCCGAGCGAGCCCCATAGTGCATACAATGCCATGAGTGTTGCAATTCCGGCCATGTTCTTGCTCAAACAGCGTTTGATCTTGCTGTATAACCTGGTCTGAACTAGCAGATCAGTCTGTCTTCCTAGAAGACAGAACAGAACTGGTTTACAATGGAGATCAGAAGCTAGAACAGAGAAGAACAGCGGTTTCTGGTTCTGTCTTGAACATAATAGAAACAGAGGGAGAAAGAGCACGCCTGATTCTGTTCCAGCAGAACAGAACAGGGGAGATCAGAGCCGCCGACCCGTTCTTGTGTTGAGGAAGGGCAGAACAGGGGAGAGAGAGCAGGGGCCGCGGCTAGATTTTCTAAGGGGTGGTGGCTAGGGTTTTGTTTGAGAAGTTTTTCTGGTTTATTGACCTGAATAATCTGGGGTGTTTTGACTTCATTATATAGCCCACCTTACAAGAGTCCTACTCTATTACAAAGAAAAACTATAAAGACTTTCGTAAAACTGGTGCTGCCGCACCATAATGGGTGATTCTGCCCCTGATCTGGGCGCGCGCCAGGCAGGGGGGGTTCTGGTTCGACCCCCTGTCTTGGCTGCCCTGAGCCCAGCGGCAGGTCACCCAACATTCTCCTCTGGATCCTATCGCTGGCATACGTCCAGGATCCCAATACTTCTTCTCATCTCCACGAACTTCTGTCTTCCAAGTGCCTTGGTCAAGATGTCCACCATTTGGTCCTGGGTGGAGATTTGGTCAAGCACAATAGTGCCGCTGTCCACACACTCCCGTATATAGTGGTACTTGACGTCGATATGGTTGCTTCTGTGATGGTGTACCGGATTCTTACTCAAGTTTGTAGCTGACTTGTTATCAACCCGCAGAACCGGCGCCTTCACCTTTTCAGCCAAGTCCTCCATGAGCCATGCCATCTATACACCTTGACATGCCTCTTGCTGCTGCAATATACTTTGCTTCACACGAGGACAAGGCCACCACCTTCTGCTTGCAGGACTGTCATGAACAGAGCTGTTTCCAAGATAAAACAGCACCCCGCTCGTGCTCTTCCGGTCCTCCACGTCTCCAGTGAAGTCACTATTCGAGTACCCAATCAGCTCCATGTCTTCTCCTCTTGCATAGAAGACTCCATAGTTAATTGTACCCACTATATAGTGTACAATGCGCTTGACTGCAGCAAAGTGATCCTCCTTGGGCTCCTCCAGAAACCGACTCCCATACCAGACCGAGTAGGCGAGATCAGGACGTGTGTTCACCAAATATCGCAGCCCTCCCACCAAGCTCCTGTAATCCGTCGCGTTGTAGTCCATCGCGTGCACCAACGGACTATCACTTGTCTTGTAAAGCTTCAGGCCTTGCTACATGGGGAATGCACAGGGGTTGCACTCCTCCGGGCCAACTTTAGAGACAAGTTTGGAAGCGTAGGCCGCCTGCCCAACGCTTATCCTCGCTTCTGATTGCCGCATCTCCAGTCCAAGATAATATGACAAGAGACCCAAGTCGCTCATCTTGAACCGCTTCATCATCTCCTCTTTGAACTTCTTGAGGTAACCCCCTCCTGTGATCACGAGATCGTCGACGTACACGCTGACGATGAGCTTCTCCTCTCTTGCTCCACGCAAGTAGACCCCGTGCTCGCTCGTACTCTAGAAATAAACCAAGCGATAGCAAGCTATCGTTGAGCTTGGCACTCCAGGTCCTGGGCACCTGACGAAGTCCATACAATGTCTTCTTGAGCGGATACACCTTGTGTTCGGCTCCGTCGATGATGAAGTCAGTGGGTTGAGAGACGTACACTAGGAGTGTTCATTCTGACTAGGTGTGTTCCAAAACTAGGATTAAGGGGTTGATTGTTGGGATTAATCTTGTTTTTGAAATAGTGGGATTCGTATTGGGATAGGAGTATATAAATAAGGCATGAAATTTGTAGATAAGGCAGGTTATATAGATGGAAAGATTGCTGCCATTTAGATTAGGAGAGTAGAGTCCTAGTAAATTAGTAAATGAGAGTCATATAAAAAAAGGACAGCCCGGTGCATGTAGCTCCTGCTTGCACAAGGTCCGGGTAAGGATCCGTCATACTTAGGTCTTTTGTACGCAACTTTTCTCTGCATTTTTGCAAGAGGCTGGTTCAGGACTCGAACCCGTGAGCTCATGGTCACAAGGCAACAGCTTTGTCGCTGCGTCTGGGCTCCACTTCCTATATGGAAACAAAATCAGAGTGTAACCGGTTATATAAAGCTGGCCAATCAATGGGATAAATGTATCCTCTCATTAGTGTTGAATTCTCGTCAGATTTCTGATAGAACAGAGGGTGAGTTGGGTGGGATTTAGATCTTGATGGCAGCGGCTGCGTAGATGGGTTGGCTCTGAATATAAAGTTGTTATGACTTGGATTATAGGAGGGATAATTAGCAAGACAAATCTACTAACTCCCCCTCTCTTGGAGGCCCTAAGTAGTATTGATGATCTATTTTCTTGCTTAACTTATGGAGTATACAGTGACCCTTTTATATAGAGGAGGCTAACCTAGGAACCTAACCCTGACTGATGCTACAGTAGTGGGCTGCTACAGTACCATGCTAGCCCACAAAAGCCCAACTACTGCCCATAACAGCACCTAGTAAGCAGTTCTTGCAGTACAAGAGAGTGAGGAAAACCATTTCCAGAATATGTTGTTCTCCATCCTTTCATGCGCTTCACCTGTGCTAAAGCATTCCGAAGACGTGGAAATTCTTTGACAGCTACCACGGATGACCCTTCAAAGAATATCCTGGATCCATGGATGTTGAATAGAGCTTCTGACAAAGATCCCAGAACTTTTTACTCACATCCCCCCTACCCTGCCACACACACAGGCAAATTATTCTCAATTAAATTAGCAGATGTTTGCTCTCTGTCCACAAGAAATTATGTGGTCCTTTCACTGCCCTTCATGCTTGAAACATGGTCCACACAACCTTCTTTTTCTTCACTTTATATTGGGCTAAGTTCTTGTATGACCATTGCATCAGTGCGCTTAAAAATGACTATTACAATCTTAGTGCATAAGCCATGATATAAAAGAATGATTTTGGACATCATAGTCACCAAATTCGATTGGCCAACAAACTTTATTCCACAAAATTATACTGACAACTTGTTGCTGTAACTGATGGTTCTCTGGTCCTCTAAGAATACCAAAGTGTTTCAATCCTTCCAGGTGTTCCATCTCCAGTTATTTGTTTGATCACCAATCATCCTCCACACAGGGAAAAAATACACCTTTTGTTTTAGGCTGCTTCATGACCATAATTAAAGCAATGTTGTAACCTGCAAATTCTCTGATGAGGAGCTGATTGGTGTAGCCGGTCATTTTTCCCCAACTTTTTTCTTGTGTGTGTTTGGAATTCTGAAGCTGTTGAAGTCCAGAAGTATCCTCTTCGCAATGCCAAATTCGCTGCTCTGAATTTAGTTTCTCCCTGACCTATGACATTGCCACTCAGGGACATGCATTGAATCATGATTGGTGAATGACTAATAATGCTAATGGCTCCACTAAAGAGACATGCATTGGAATCATGATTTATGCATGCATTGATAATGCTAGTGGTTCAATTTCCACTAAAGAACTTGGGATAATGCTTGGTTAAACTGGAGATGTCAATCATCTCGCATCTTTTATCCATACTCTATTTTTTCCTGAGGCATGATAAATTTTTTATGTTTCATTTTATCTAGGAATAGTTAAATTTTTTGTTTGCTTCTGTTCTTCTCTGACTACCTCACAAGTTTGCGCTTGCTGGCTAATTGTGTTAACTTTGACCAGGGACATCACCACAACATTTCCAAGTTTTGTCTTCCATTCTCAGGTTGATGATACCTGAAGTTCTGAGAACTTTTCCAAATGAAGTATCAGAGGATAGTGCTTTGTTGAGCAAGATATCCAATGCTGGTTGGTGAGCTAGCAGATGCCAAATGTTGTGGAGTCGGACATTGGTTTTGGGAAGTGGTGGATGCTTATTGTTAATAGCCCCTTTTTTTCTTGTGTTTTCTCCTGTCTAGCTTATAATTTCAGCTGGGTTCTGTATGTGCTAAGTTTCTATTTATTGCTGCCCTCGTTTTTATTTGAATTTTGTTTTTGTATAGCCAATAGTTATAGGCTCCATTGACTTTTCTTGGTGTAAAAAGCTGCAGCTGGTGCTGCGTTTTAGTGAACTGTATTTATGAGGGAGTGTATTCTATTGTATATTAACGTTTAATGTATTTTTGAATTGTTTTAAAAAATGACTAGTTTCTCAGTGGTAAGTCTTCTTGTCCCTTCCCTTAATTTGCATAAACCATTCCTTTGGATGGTGCTCTACTCCCATGTTATTTGTAGACGATAAATAAGGTCATGGTCAGTTTTCTGTATAACGCGGCTCAGGCGTTGCTCTGGTGGTGAGGACTTTGGGTTCCTCTCCAACTTAGAGATCTTCTCTGTTCCTGCTTTGCTTGTCACTCTCTCTATTCCTTTTTATTTGACGTTCAAATAAAAGGTAGTTTTTTCTTATTGCTGTAGCTGATGTATTTATCGGCTGGAGAAGGCAGAATGAGGCCTACCGGAGCAACTGAGCCCGTGCCAGCCCTCACTTCAGGACATTTCGCTGAATCACGAAACTGGGAGTTTAGGATTGAAGACACTTCGCCAACCGCGGGGCCGCCATGTCCTATTCATCGCGCCCGACTGCTCTCTGTCGCTTTCGGTTCCTGACGGACGGGCTCCTGCTTTGCTTCTGCTGCTGTGCAACGAGGTTAGTGTGATGTCCTCTGTTCACATGTCTTCTTATTTGCTCTGGTCTGTTCTTTTCATCTTCTGATCCTTTGGCGCTGCTCTGCAGCTTCTAAAATAAGGCATATTCTGACACGCTTATTTCGCAGGCGCTTCTTCAATTTACACTATTGAGATGGGTCTTGCTTATTGCTTTTTAACCGTTAATCGCAAAATTGAACCTAACCTAAATATGCAGTTAACTAAATTTTGGTTAACCAAATTTTCTTCGGTTATCACATTGTATTAACCGAATAACCGTTTAATCGAAGTTTTAACCCACACTACCCTATAAACATATAGAAATAAATCCCAAAGTACTAATCTTTATTTTCATCAAAATTTTCCTCAGGACAATTTAATCTAGAATCCCCACCCATCACAACACATACATGTCATTTTGTATATTTATTGCTATTTTTATGTGTTTATTATCATTTTTACCTAATAAATTATATTACACACTAAAATATAGTTAACCACAAAATCGAACCAAATTAACGGCAACTGAAAATTGTGCAGTTATGATATTATTTGGATCAAATACGGTTATCGATTCTTCATAACCGAAATTTTTCTTAACCGAATTAACCGAACGTCCACCCCTAGTTTGGGGGCCTCACCCAAGTTCGGCCGCTGCCTCCCAAGTCGGTTCACCTCGGCAGAAGTAGGGTCCCTTCACCCAAGTCCGCAACCTCTAAGATTTTAATAAGGTATACTGTAAAAAATTACATGTAATTTAATAAAATTATTTATCAATTTGGTACAACGTTATAAATTTTGTAATATAAGTTGGTAATAGACAGTGAATAACATGATAAGTCTTAATTAAATAAAAATATACATATAAGATATTCTTACACTACTCGTCTAATTTCTTAGCTGTCGCTTTTTAAAATTCACCTACTTCGAAAGAAATAACCCTCTCATTAAATATGACTAGACAATTATCTAAAGGACTATCGCACATCTTATTCTTTGACTTCGTTTTCACTAAATCATTGTAAAAATATCCTTTCAACACTTGTTGTTGCCACTAGTAGAAGCAATATCAATTTAAAAAACAAGTAGACCATATCATATACCTTATGTCTTTCTGTTTCAACATCCTTAACACAGAGATCAACAATATTGTTCGAACCTTTGAAGCTATCATCTCGGGGAATGACCAGAATACATACACCTCTTTGGTGCATTCATAAAAAATCTCTCCTAAATCACACGATTTTCATCCTACGATTATTGTATTTTTACACTTAAGCCCTTCCGCCTTCACACTTCATTTTTCAATTTATATTGCCAGCTGAAAGGACTTAAGTGTAAAAATATATTAACCTGTTATTTAGTTAACATTTTTGCACGACTGCACCAGAGTGTTGTTTGCATTCTAGTCGTTCCTATCATCTTGCCTCAAATCATCAATATAATTATCATCTTGGCTGCATATCTCTAATTAAGAGATGCAGTATTTTCGTTTTCTCTTCGCAACTGACCAATTATAAGAGAAAAAATATTGTGTATGCCAGCCGATAGTAAGTACAATATAATATAATAAAACTCATGTGTAATGATATAAACTCACTATGTTATGAATATATGATATCAATGTTTATATTGGATGAACTGATTTCTAATGTAGTGATCTTCTAAGATGTCCTTTTTACTAATACACAAACAAATTATTGATAATACACTACTACAACAAGCTTCATGTCAGGTGGCTCTAAACGTATTATCACACACGATTTTCAAAACTGTCTGAAACGAAGAGCCTGTGATAATCAATAATTTTCACAGGTGGAAACTTAAACCGTCTGTGAAAAAAGTTATCATAGGCGGTCTTAACCTTCATGAATCCGTCTGTGAAAACTCTTTATCACAGACGATTTGTATCGTAAGAATCCGCCTGTGATAACTTCATTATCGCAGGCGATTCTATACCGACGACTAGTCGCCTGTGAAGAATCTTTATCACAAGCGGTTTGTAACGTAAAGAGTATCCGCCTATGATAACTCTACTATCGCAGGCGGTTCTTTACCAACGACTGTCCGCCTGTGAAAAATGTTTATCACAGGCGGATTGTAACGTAAGATTATCCGCCCATGTAACTATTATCACAGGCGGTTCTTTACTTACGACTAGCCGCCTGTGTAACTCTATTATCACATGTGGTTCTTTACCTAAGGCTAGCCGCCTGTGTAACTCTATTATCGCATGTGGTTCTTTACCTAAGACTAGCCGCCTAAAAAACTATATTATCACAGGCGGTTCGTTACCTATGATAAGTCGTCTGTGAAATTATATTATCACAGACGGTTTGATAGGTACTACATGCTGTTATTTCTAATTTCAAGGTCAATTTCATATGCACATTCACACACAGTAGAAATAATATATTCTGACAAGCATCATCGACACTATCACGAAAAAGTCATCTCATATACATATATGTAAGTACAATACATCTCAATTCATAGTTTACAAGTTTTTCACTAAAAACCAAATTGATGCATAGTATACCAGCAAAGTTCTGACACGTCATCTATTACACCTACGTCATCGAAGAACTGCTCTTTTTGGTGGAAAATTTAGCGACGCATGAAGTGACACAGTTCACTTGCAATCTTCTCGGCTCCTCCACTAGGCATATCTCTAGAAACCGGCCATTCTTCGTACACATTCTTCGTGTGCTGTAATGAAACACATAACAAGGTTTAGAATGTGTTGGTGACAACGATAAAATAATAGTATTAAATACGTTAGTTACAATGAAAATCAAAATCAAAAGTAAGAAAAATACAATATTGACATTAAGGATAACTTACATCCTCACGATTCACTCTATATTCGCGGGCGGTCCAAAGATGCTCGCATACATAATACCTGCATAAGACACTCCCAGAAGTCTACTTGGGACAAGGATAATATGTTGATATATGCAATGCATCCTTATTAGGAGATATAGATACCCTGCAGACCGGGTATCCCCACGTGGAGGGTAAAACACAGCCTGGGCTCCGCCTCCGTGAGAGGCGGGCCCTGGCGTAGCCACGTGCCCTTGGCCCCGAGGTCAGCCCTGGGACTGCCACGTGTAGTTGAGTTCCAGAGCCGACACGTGACCTGGGCTCCAGTCAGAGCCCCCCTCCCCCGACTGAGGTGAGGTCTAGAGCTGCCACATGTCTCTAGGCTCAGAACCCCCACCCTGCTAAGGGGGTTCTCCGGAGCTAACACGTGCCATGGGCTCCGGTCCAAACCTCCCCGCTGAGGTGAGGTCCGGAGCTGCCACGTGTCTCTTGGCTCAGAGCCTCATCCCTCTCGAGGAAAGCTCCGGAGCTGACACGTGCCCTGGGCTCCGATCCAATCCTCTCGGCTGAGGTGAGGTCCGGAGCTGCCACGTGTCTCCTAGCTCAGTGCCTCCTCCCTGCTGAGGAAAGCTCCGGAGCTGTCACGTGCCCTGGGCTCCAGTCCGGACCTCCCCGCTGAGGTGAGGTCCGGAGCTGCCACGTGTCTCTTGGCTCAGAGCCTCCTCCTTGCTGAGGAAAGCTCTGGAGCTGACACGTGCCCTGGGCTCCGGTCCGAGCCTCCCCGCTGAGGTGAGGTCCGGAGCTGCCACGTGTCTCTCGACTCAAAGCCTCCTCCCCGCTGAGGAAGGCTCCGGAGCTGACAAATGCTCTGGGCTCCGGTCCGAGCCTCCCCGATGAGGTGAGGTCTGGAGCTGCCATGTGTCTCCAGGCTCAGAGCCTCCTCCCTGCTGAGGAGAGCTCCGGAGCTGACACGTGCCCTGGGCCCCGGTCCGAGCCTCCCCGCTGAGGTGAGGTCCGGAGCTGCCACGTGTCTCCTGGCTCCAAAACCCGTCTCTAAGAGCTCCGAAGCCACCACGTGCCCCACGATCGGTTGTGGGCCATGGGTCTACGAAATCAAGATGGAAGTGCGCTGTCAGGCCGCACATTCAAGGCTCACGTCTTTCCCAGAAGCATGGTGCACTACGCACGCCTCTGTCCTTTGCCCGTTCGCCATTACGGTGACAAGACAGGACGACACGACGTGACAGCGGTACAGTGCCGTCCAACGGCACTAGGCCGCCCAAGCGGAACAAAAAGACGCGGCGAGACTTAACTCCCCCACTGATTGCTCTACTCACAGTACAAAACCCTAGATCATGTATAGGGTTCACCTAACTTCGGGGCCATGTGTCGGGACCCAAGCCACATTGTAACCACCCCGGCCTTGGATTGTAAAAGGACCGGGGTGACCACCCGACAAAGGGTTCCCGGTTCGCAACCGAGCACCCTCTCACGCATACAATCAAATAATACAACAAGAACTCCCGTGGACGTAGGGTATAACGCTCTGGCCGCTCGAACCACGTAAATCTCGGTGTTCATCTGCTCTCCCGAGCCCGATCGCGTGAGAGCGCCAAGCCCCCTCCAATCAAAGAACCTCGCGGCTGCTTCCGTAGCAGGCCGGGAGGAGTGTCGCAACTCACACACTCCGACATTTGGTGCACCAGGTAGGGGGGCTTTCCGCGCTCTTGATGTGATCATGGTGAACATCACCTCCCATGGCGAGGCTTCTCGCCCAACTCGTCGTCGTCTCCAGGCGGGAGAAGACGAGGCTACCTCCCGCTCCATAGCGGGCAGGTCTGGCCAGGCCAGCGATCAGACGACCGGCGTACAAGCTCGTTGGTGTCCCTGTGGTGCCCACGGCGCCTAGGTCAGGACGGGCCGGTGACCGTACAGTCAGTGTGCTGTCGGCGCTCACACTGCCAGTGGTCGCTTTGTCTTGGCAGCCCTCTAGTCCAACGGTGGCGACAGCACCACCACGACCGAGCCCAAAGAGCGTGTTGGCCGAAGCACATGCTCTACTCCACAACCCTCTGGGCGAGGGTGCCACCCCCGAGGCGGCAGAGTAGTGGCGACACGACGTCGACCATCTCGTCGCTGCTTCCATGAAATCTCCTACCTACAGGAGACAGCGGGCTGAACCCTCGTTGGCGCAGTCGTGTACGCCGACGGTGGCCACGGGACGGCAGCCACATGCCCGACGGTCATAGCTGACCTCAGGGTGAGCTGAACCGTCGCCTTGCAAGCGAAGATGGTCGCATCACCATCGAACGACGCCGACAGAGGCATCACAACCTCGGAGGAGAGTACGGCTCTCTCAGTGTTGTACCAGCGGGTCGCGTTGTGCCTACACCTGCCTCTCCGTGGCAGTAGGGGGCTGCATGGCGCTTGTCCCGCACCTTCGTATGGTGGTCTGGCCACCTAAGTTCCTGCCCCACTTGCCGAAAACACGACGTGACAGTCAACCCCGCCGAGTTCCTGCAGATCTACTCCACCTCCATCCTAGCTGCAGGAGGGGATGAGGCCGTCATGGCCAACTACTTCCCCGTGGCTCTGACCGACACAACCCGGTCATGGCTCATGAACCTTCCCCCATGCTCCATAACGTCCTAGGAAGAGTTGTGCTGGAGATTCACTCCCAACTTCAGGAGTTCCTACATGTGCCACGGCACCGAGCTTGACCTCCACGCCGTACGTCAGCGTGACGGGGAGTCGCTGTGATCCTTCATATAGCGGTTCTCCCAAGTCTGGAACACTATCCCCCGCATCTCCAATGCCTCTGTTGTCGTCGCCTTCCGGCAAAGCGTCCGAGACAAGAAGATGCTCTAGAAGTTGGCTAGGCACGACGTGCAGGACGTCTCCGAGCTCTTCAGCTTGGTCGACAAGTGTGCCAGGGCGGCAGAAGTCCGAGACTAGCACTCACGACCTGCCTCCATGGCAGGGAGTGCCGGAGAGGCTGCTCCTCTGCGCAGCAGCAAGAAGAATAAGACCAGGGGCAGGAACAAGCCTCTGGTCGGGGCACCCACTGTAGCCCTAGCAGTGGTCGGTGGGGGCCTAGCCACACGCACTGACAAGCGCCCACGACTGTCGTCTGCCAGTGACGACGGCCAGTGGTGCCCGGTGCACAACTCCAGTCGCCACAGCGCTAGCGACTGCCGTGAGATCAAGAAGCTTGCGGAGCGCTTCCGTGAGCTGCAACAACAGCGGTCGCGCCAAGATGGCGCACCCTCCCACCAGCAGGAGGGCAAACAAAAGGCCAAACCTGAGGCCAGCGCTGAGCAAGAGATGGAGTATCAAGACGCCGAGCGGGCGTTGAAGGCCATCTACGACCATCCGACTCCGACTCCAGCGCCGATAGCGAGCGACACAAGATGCTCCACGTCTAGCCAGACATTCCCCTCGTCTGCGACAAATGAAACACCTTCTTACACTAGTGTAGGGGGGCGAGGCCGCTTTGCCCCCGGAACACACCAAGGGCTCATCCCGCGTCCAGACATACGATGAAGCCATGCAGGACCAACTTCCACGTGAGGATATGAACCTCGTCGATGAGGAAACATGGATAGAGGCTGCTCGAAATGCGCTACACCACAAAACGCTCCGGCGGTATCAGCAACGGTACGCGTAGAGTAGACAACCCAAGGTAGGGCCACCTGGTGCCTCGGCTAATACATTCTCAAGAAGGGGTGACAAACCCTCCCCCAGCTGGGAGGGTCCCTTTTGAGCAGCACAAGTATGTCGCCCCAGGTGCGCCCACCTAGCCACAAAGGATAGGTACCTCTACCCAATTCGCAGAACATAGAATACCTCCGTAAGCTCTACCTTAGCGCATTGGTAGTTTTTTCTTTTTCTCTTTCTTTGTAAATGTGTCATAGTGTCAAGGAACAACGCTTAGAACAGCTAAGCTCTAGAAGAGTCCCGATACTCTTGTCATCTAGGGCGGGTCGCTGCCTTCTTGCACGACCTGTTTCCTCCTATCACCCGAAGGAAGCCAGAAATAAGAAAAATCCATCCTACCCTGTGTACCTTCTTTACAGTTTGTGCTTACTCATGCATATCAACTGTAAATGGCATGTCCGGAGCCTGCCCTACGTACTTGTCCTAGGTCCCGTGGCACTGGAAGGTCTCATCGCTGAAAGGTTAACGCCTGCGGGAGGTCCAGGATGCGCAGCCTGCTTGGCCTGGTTCCGTACCCTAATCCTACCACACTGCCTCCCCTGCGCTACAACTGAGTACTTGGGGACCATAAAGAACACTCCTACTTACAAGAAAAGTAATCGGACCCCGAACATTGCCCTCACTCTTTTCGTGCTTTCTTTCCATACTGCTCCGGCCGTGTGGCCAGTCACTTTTTCTTGTGTTCAACCATAGCAAGAGCTGTGCAATCCTTCTGCAGACGGGTCTTCTTGAGGTACCTGTGGCATACCCGGGGTCATGTGGTTGTCTCATTGCCCGGAGGCCCTATGGCGCCGAATGGTCTCTTCCCCAAAAGGCTTACGCCAACGGGAGGTCTAGGGTGTGTAGCCTGCCATGCCTGGTTCCGTACCCCTAGCGTGCACACCCTGCCTCCCCAGCACTACAGCTCAGTACCGGGGAGCCGGACGGCTCATACCCCTGAGCAAATTTTTAACCATAACTTGGGGACCTTTGGTTGTCTCATTGCCTAGGGGCCCTATGGCGCTGAATGGTCTCTCCCCTGAAAGACTTACGCCAGCGGGAGGTCTAGAGTGTGTAGCCTTGCTATGCCTGGTTTCGTACCCCTAGCGTGCACACCCCGCCTCTCCAGCGCTACAACTGGGTACCAGGGAACCGGACGGCTCATACCCCTGGGCAAGGCTTTAACCATAGCCCGGACGACCCACATCGAATTACCCATGCCCCGTAGCTCAGCTGAGGACCGTAAGCCACAGTAAAGCTACCAAACAAGGAAGAGTGACCAGAGAGCACGACTACTCCCTCTTTTTGCCATCTCTGCAGGTCCAGATATGTCTTTGGCGTCTGGGACCTCCCAGGGGGCCCGATGCTGACGTACTGCCTCATCTAGTGATAGGTGCGCCCCAACACAAGGGCCACACCTACTAGGGGGCCATCATGGTGAACTATGCGGGCAGGACGTCGAACCACTGCAGCACTGAGCAAAAGACTCGGAGCACCAGCTACGACAAGCTGAAGACAAGGGCCGAACTTCCCTCGGGTCCTTTCGCTGCCACGGACCCGAAAGGAGTGGTAGCCACACTGTCGGAGCGCCTTGGGTCCTTACAATGCTAAGGACCCGGAGGAACAAGCTCAGGACATCGGCAAAGAGCAATCCACGTCGGCTAAGTTATTCCGGACCTTTGCGCTGCCAAGGGTCCGAAGTCTACATCGACAACTCAAGACAACATAAGACTTTAAACCAAAAGTCTTTATCAACAACAGAGATCCGTGATACATAGGAGGATACAAGGCAAGTGGGAGACCTAGGAGCTTTCCATGCTGGAACCGAGCAGCTACAAGTCGGGCGACCTAATCTACGGAAGACTTTGTCGCCCCCGATAACTCTGCGTTGTGGCCCTGCACCACAGGTTCCAGGGAGATGCTGGGGTCGCAGCGAAGGCAAGTGAGCACGTGCCCTGACAGCATCTGGGCCACAACTTTTCCTTCGGCCTCCATCTGCTCCCTCACGACATTCTCCAGCGCCACGAGCTTCTCCCCGACTGAATTCAAGGCTGGGAGCACCTGGCTCACATCTTGGACCGACCCTCCGAGGCACAAGGGGTCGAAGTCGAAGGGTTCCAGAGCCGCCTTCGCGCGGCCGAAGAAGTCCCAGACCTTCTCTGCCTCAGCGGCATGAGAAGCCTGGAGATCTTCGGCCACCTTGACACAAGAAGCCAACTCCCCCGCTGAACTCCTCCTCGCCAGCTGATGCTCTCGGGTGGCCAGCTCTTGCTCTAGAGCAGCCAGGATCTGCTCCTTGGTGGCCAGCCGCGCGGTCCGCTCCTCCAGGTCAGACTACCTAGACGCAGCGACGAGCTCCCGGTCGTGGATGCCCTAAAGCCACTCCTTCTCCCAACGAAGGAGCGTCTCCTGGAGCTCCGTCACGCCCGCGAGACGTGCATCGACGGAGGCATGGAGGTTCTTGGCCTCATCCAGAAGGTTCACTGCATTCTTCTGGAGGTCGGCGACGGCGACCTCTTTCTCCTCGAGCACCTTCTCCCGAGCCTCGAGCTGCTCCTCCCGAGCCGGAGCCTTTGCCCTGGCAGACTTGACTCGCACCTTCAACAGGTCGACCCAGTCTTGGAGGCGCTCCCGTTGAGACCTCAGCTCGGCCCACTTCTGCTCGAGCACGTCCTGCATCTAGTCCAGGCTAGAGCGGAAAACTCTCACAGCCTTGGGGATCAGGACAGCCTTCGGCATTGCCAGGCGAGGTATCGCCTCGACACCCTCCGACTCTTCATCCTCTGGTGGGGTTTCCACCATGGTAACCTTTGAAGAAAGAGGAGGAGGGCTAGCAGCCCGCTGAGCAGCAACCACACCGCTACCAGTGGTGTCCGCGCCCGCTGGTTGTCCGTCCTCGAGGGCCCGGGTGCTGACATCCAGAGCCACCCTAGGCGCAGGCTCAGGCACTGCCGCCGGCGTTGGAGCTTTGGCAGAGAAGGAGCTCCGGCTCCCGGACTGTTGCTGCAGAGGAGGAGAGGTGACCTGTTGGGGAGCACCCCAAGAAGAAGCAACAAGTGTCAACTACGTCATCTAGTGGCTCGGTACACAGCGTGTACTACAAGGCTGAGCCATACCTGGAGGTCATGAAGTTCCACCCCGTGCAGAACTTCTTACGTTGAGGGCTCGAGCCTCTCGCCCCCACCGGTGTTGAGGTCGCCTCTGCCGATTTCATAGCTGGCGGAACCTTAGGGGTCTTCGTCGTCATAGACGGTACAGTAAGGGCCCCCCCTGCTGAGGGCCTTGACGCCGAAGATAAGCCCAGTGCCATGGCTGCCCTCGACGGCTTCTGAGCCCAGGATGCACCCGAGGGCTGCCTCTGCATCGTGGGTGTGTCGGGGGCCCTCCTTGAAGCTCCAGCAGCGCTAGTCACCCTTCCCGTGGCCGCTGGGGCTGCTCTGGCAGCAGCAGCTCTAAAGCTGCCCCGGCGCCAGTTGCCGAGCGTAGTGCAGGACTGCGGGAAGCCTGGGAATCCCCTGCCTGGGGGCTCGATATGAAGCTTCCGTTAGGACGGACCAGCTTCCTCTTCGGCGCCCTACTCGACTTTGGGGCATCTTTGGGCGGTGAGCGAGGGTGCTCCATAGGGACGGATCTACCAGCCGACCCCTTCCCTCTTTTTGGGAGTGAGTTCGGCGCATACCCCGACTAGCCACCGGCGCTGCCCGCTTCACAGATCTCTATGCCCCGCGAGGGATCCCCGATCTACTGCACTGTGACATTGATGTCGTCCAGTGTCGGCAGCTCCCTCAGCAACCTCGACCTCGCGTGCGGGTTGAGGTAGACCGGCTGGCAGCTCGCCGGCGGGGAGATCGATTCGTCGGAGATTGGGTCGCAGGAGAGCTTTAGCAGCATCGTCCTCACCATCTCTTGATCCGGTGTTGACCCTGCTCCGCGTGCCAACTGGGTCATGTTGCCTCCCTGGTGTAGTGCGAGGCGGGTCGGACGCGCTGCTGGAGAGGAGCGATCCGGCGAGATAGGAAGTCGGCCAAGACCATCAGCGAGGTCAGGCCTTCCTCCGCCAGATACTTAATCCTCTGCAGCACCGGCGTGAGCGTGTAGGCGCCCTGCAGGTCGGGGATCTCATCCCCAATGGCCACCTCGGCCATCGGCGGGCCACCCGGCAACACCAAGCGGTTGTGGACGTCGGTCTGGGCGATCACCTAGTCCTCCCTCCAGTGCTCCCACTTCCCGGGAGTGAAGGGCGCAATGTAGGACGCGGAGTTCCTCCCTCGGTGCTGGAAGTAGTAAGCCCCCACGTGGCTTGTGCTTCTCCCCGAGGCCTTCAAGGAGAAAAACACACTGATGAGTCGCATCGAAGGCCGCATGCACATGAACATCTCACAGAAGTGGACAAAGACGACCACTAGAGCGAGGGCGTGCGGTGTAAGGTGCTGGAGCCCATACACCTCCAACGGGGTGAGGAGGAAGGACAACGCCAGAAGTGTGAACCCAGACATCACGTACGAGGTGAAGAGAACCACCTCGCCGGGTTGCATATCGGTCAGCGGGACCCTCCTGCGACGGATATTTTCGTCGAACGTGGCTGACTGCTAGCCGAGCAGGCGCCTCACAATAGCGATGTCGCCATCGCTGCGAAGCCTGGACGTACGGAGGACGGAAGACATGGTGCCGACGAAAGGTTGAGAGCGTTGGGGAGCAGAGGCTTCGAGCGCACAGGAGGAAGACGAAGATTGCAACAGGTGGAAGCGAACCTTCCTTCCTCGGAAGGATTCCCTTTCTAAGTTAGCAACCTCTGGCAGGGCAACAGGCGCGACATTTGGGTTTCCATCGTACCACGCCGCGGGATACCTGCCTCCCCCAATGTTGGGTAGGACCCAGATCCACCCGTCAGACACTGGGGCCAGGCGGGTAACTTCCCGGGAACGTCCGACGGTTCTCGAGAAAAGCAGAGCGGTGGAAATGCAGCGGTCGACCCGAGGGATGTCGCAGTAAATACTCCGGGCAACCCCTCGAGCACGTCGCCATGACCCACCAGTTAGGAGCAAACACGTGTCCACTATGCCGATGATGTGCTGCCGCTTCGACTGGCGGGCACACCCACTATGCCAAGGACGTGCAGCCTTTTCGTCTCCCAGATACAACCACTCGTCCGCTACGCAAAAATCTTGCGACCACTTCAGTTTCCAAATTGTAGGTTCAAAACCACCACGCGCGAGAGATGGAGGCCCCACCTGTGCGCTTGTTGCCTCCCCCGAGATGGAACCGGAGGCCACTGTCGGTACCCTGCAGACTGGGTACCCCCGTGTGGAGGGTAAAAGAGAGCCTGGGCTCCACCTCCCTGCTGAGGCGGGCCCTGGCATAGCCATGTGCCCTTGGCCCCGAGGTCAGCCCTGGGGCTGCCACGTGCGCTTGAGTTCCAGAGCCGACACGTGTCGTGGGCTCCGGTCCGAGCCTCCCCGCTGAGGTGAGGTCCGGAGCTGCCACATGTCTCTAGGCTCAGAACCCCCTCCCTGCTAGGTGGTTCTCTAGAGCTAACACGTGCACTGGGCTTTGGTCCGAATCTCCCCGCTGAGGTGAGGTCCGGAGCTACCACGTGTCTCTTGGCTCAGAGCCTGTTCCCTACTGAGGAAAGCTCCGGAGTTGACACGTGTCCTGGGCTCCGGTCCGAGTCTCCCCGCTAAGGTGAGGTCCGGAGCTGCCACGTGTCTCCTGGCTCAGTGCCTCCTCTCTGCTGAGGAAAGCTCCGGAGCTGACACGTGCCCTTGGCTTCGGTCCGAGCCTCCCCGCGAAGGTGAGGTCCGGAGCTGCCACGTGTCTCTTGGCTCGGAGCCTCCTCCCTGCTATGTAAAGCACCAGAGCTAACACGTACCTTGGGCTCTGGTCCGAGCCTCGCCGCTGAGGTGAGGTCTGGAGCTGCCACGTGTCTCTTAGCTCAGAGCCCCCTCCCTGCTGAGGAAGGCTTCGGAGCTAACACGTTCTCTGGGCTCCGGTCCGAGCCTTCCCGCTGAGGTGAGGTCCGGAGCTGCCACGTGTCTCCTAGCTCATAGCCTCCTCCCTGCTGAGGAGAGCTCCGGAGCTGACACGTGCCCTGGGCTCCGGTCCGAGCCTCCTCGCTGAGGTGAGGTTCGAAGCTTCCACGTGTCTCGTGTCTCCAAACCCTTCGATAAGAGCTCCGAAGCCATCACGTGCCCCACGATTTGTCGTGGGCCGTGGGTCGACGAAGTCAAGATGGAAGTGCGCTGTTAGGCCGCGCATTCAAGGCTCGCGTCTGTCGAAGTGTGTAGCCGACACTTCCCCCGGGCCTGCTCTGGGCAGCCCGCGGAGGTTCTTTTTCGGTGGGGCTAGTCACTCACGGAGAGCTTACACGTTAGTGATGATGGAGGGAGAAGCTTGACACAGGGATTTTTACGTGGTTCAGGCCGCCGGAGCGTAATACCCTACGTCCATGGTGAGCAGAGATGCTTGTTGTATTGCTTGGTGCTCAGGAGCGAACCCTGCGTGAGAGTGTAAAATGTTGAATTGCTAAAGGGCGAACCACTGAGGTGCGAACCCTTGCTAACGTTGCCTACCCGAGCCTTTTATAGTCCAAGGCTCGGGCGACTTACAATATGGGCCCGGGACCTGACAGGTGGTCCCGGGGAGATTGCCTGCCATCTACCATATCCGCAGTTACGGCGGCAGTTGTCTCTGGCGAGGGCTTCAAAGTCTTCGCTCTGCCGCCCTGCCCATGCCGCAAGCTAGTCGTAGTGGTTCGCAGGGGCGGCAGGGGATGTCTTGTCTCTGTGTTTATTGGCGTGCAGCCTCTGACGCGGCGCGCCAGTCTTCACTGCGATGTGATTGGGCGCAACGACACCTTACAGAGGCGTGCTCCGCGTCTTGGGAAGGCGCGGGTCTTGAATACCTTGTACGGGCAAAGTATGGCGCGTCTTTACTCTTGCTGCCTACTGTGCAGGGGCAGGCAGCGCTGCTCTGCTAGCCACGTGGCGGGCCCGGAGCTCTCTTCTGAGGAGAGGGAGGTCCAGCCCCGCGGGACACGTGGAGCCTTCGGAGCTCTCCCCGCAGAGGGGGGAGGCCCGGCTCTGCTGGCCACATGGCGGGCCCGGAGCTCTCCTCTGAGGAGAGGGAGGTCCGGCCCCACTGGACACGTGGAGCCTCCGGAGCTCTCCCCGCGGAGGGGGGAGGTCCGGCTCAGTTGGCCACGTGGCGGGCCCGGAGCTTACCTCTGAGGAGAGGGATGTCCGGCCCCACTGGACACATGGCGCCTTTGGAGCTCTCCCTGCGGAGAAGGGCGAGGTCCTTAGGCAGTTTCCCCTGTGCGCGGGGGTACCCCATATTGAGGGTACCGACAGTGGCCCCCAGGCCCATCTCGGGGGAGATAGCGAGCCTGAGGTGGGGCCCCTGTCTCTTCCACTCCGCGCACCTTCTCGAAGACCCGCATTGACCGTTGCCGTAGCACGAACAGTCGAGGGATCGTGGGAGCGTGTGCCCCACTTGATGGCTGCTTTTACTGCGGCGGTTCACAAGGCTGCCACTTCTGCACGTCGCAGCGCCTTTTCGGGAACCGCCGAAGCGTCTTGCCGGCTCGTCTCCTTGGGAGACTAACTTCTTGGCCCACCGCTTCAGCTGGACGGCTTGGGTCCACTTATCATCGACGCTCGGTCTTGGAGCTGAAGCGGTTGTCCAAGCAGCGTATTCAAAGAGTTTTGAATCACTTTGAATCGCGTCTGGGAAGTTTAAAAGGGGATCTCACCCGCGTTGTGGCTTCCCTTCGCACTTCCCAGCGCTTGCATCTTCCTTGTTTCCTTGAGCTCTTGCGCCCTTGTCTTCTCTGTCCTTGAGCTTCCATCTGCCATGGCCTCCAACTTGCCTCC
This sequence comes from Neostapfia colusana, assembly GCA_030760725.1. Classification (NCBI taxonomy): domain Eukaryota; kingdom Viridiplantae; phylum Streptophyta; class Magnoliopsida; order Poales; family Poaceae; genus Neostapfia; species Neostapfia colusana. Next base: position 15,621,781 of record JASWHV010000013.1, read on the forward strand.
GTCGCGTCTCGCTCGGTCGACCGAGCTCGGGTCAGTGCGCAGGCTGCTGGGCTGGCAAGCGGAGGAGCAGAGACGCTGGCTCCGGCAGGGATCTCCCCCTGCTCCTGGAGAAGGGGGGAAATAGTCTTCTTCACCGCCTACGCCATGGCATGGTTTGTCCCTCCGATTTCTTCCTTCTTCGTGATGCTGCTGGAGACGTTCGGTCTCCAACTCCATCACCTCTCCCCCACTCCTTCGCGATGGCCGCCGTATTCGTGCACTTCTGCGAGATGTTCGTGGGGGTCCGCGCTTCATTGACGCTCTTCCGCTACTTCTTCGTGTTGCAGACGACCGGGCGCAGCTAGAAGAACCAGCTGGGGGCGTACTACTTCCAGCATCGCTGCAAGGATCAGAAGGCCTCTGGGTACCTTCTACCTTTCGGCGCGGCGAGGTGGGAAAACTGGAGGGAGAACTGGATGATCGTGCAGACCGACGAGCATGATCGCCTCCAGCTGCCAACTGCCGGCCCGACCACCGAGCGTCGCTTCTGGGAGAAGATCGCTGAGCTGGAGCCGGAGTATGCGCCAGTCTTGGAGTGGATCCGGTTCCTGGCCAACGAGGGGCTGACGTCCCTGATGGTGCTGATAGACTTCCTGTCACGCCGTATTGCACCCTTGCAGCAACGCAACCGCCCGGCGGGGTACTACACCGGCGAACTCGACTGCACCAGGCTGGAGAGGGGTCTCGGCAACGACCCATCTGAGGAGGTGTTGTACGAGATGGTGGCCAGGGTGAGCAGCGACTTCGTCACCGGCGGCGACCTTACTTTCCCGGCCTCTGGCACTCCCCTCTTCTTGGAGCCGCAGAGGAGGGCGGAGTTGCTGCGGAAGATGCCGAACCTTGACGACATCGGGATCGCCGTTCGTCAGGTTGGCGATGCTTTCCGGGGGATCTTGATCCCCGGGGTCGAGCGCTCCGAGGCGGAGCGCGAGGCGTCTGCTGCTGCCCAACCCGCACCGAGGGTCGACGGAGCTCAGACCGTCGACAAGGGGAAGGGAAAGGAGTCGGCCCCCGGGCAGCCAGAGAAGAAACGTGCCCGGTCCCCTCCGAGGGTGTCGTTTGCGCCGAGCCAGGGGGCAGGGGTACCCTTGCGCCCATCTCCCGGAGGCGCTGGTTCGTCGGGAGGCAACCCAAAGAGACCTCGGGTCTCCAGCTCCGACCGGGCTCTTCTCGGACAGTGGCGGTCCGAGGAGCCCCGGGCGTCCCGCCTCCCTTCTTCAGGCGGAGGAGCTTCAAGGAGGGACGCTGGTGGGGCGATGCCCCGAGGTGAGCCGAGGGCTCAGTTGCCACAGCCAGCGTGTGTCCCGGCTGTAGGCTCGGCAAGCAGCGGCGCCAGAAGGAGCAGAGCTGGGACTCACCGGGGGCGCAGGTGCCCTGGGCCTCAGGGGTCGGATCGGCGAGCAGTGCTAGGGGCGCCACTAACGGGGGCCCTACTGCTCTGCCTCCTACTCCGCCAGTCCGGGTGCCTGCGGCGCAGGAGCCGGTGGCGGGTTCTGGTGGTTCTGTCCCGGCTCGGAGGCCGCGGCTCCAAGCTCATTGGAGCGCTCATGTCCCTCAGTAAGTGTTGCTCTTTCCTGCTTCTAAAACTAGCATTCTTTTCTCCTTTCTTAGCCTGAGAGCTTCTTACGCCGGCAGAGACTCATCGGCAGCCGGGGGCGAGTCTGTTCCCCGGCCATCTTCGGCCAGCGGAGGCTCTGCGCCGCAGCGTCCGGGTGCCACGGCGGCTTCGATGGCCCACAAGTCGTCGGGGGCTTCTTCTGTGCCGGCGGGACATTCCACCGTGGTGGTGGCAGCAGCACCCGCTCGTCCTTCTTCGCCAACTTGGAAGTCCGGTGCTGAGGCTGGAGGGGCAGCTGCGGGTGCAGCTACTGGCCCCCTGGATTCCCCAGATCAGTGCCTCACCTCAGTTGCCGAGGCACCGGTCCTCCACCGGTCGAGGACGTGATGGAGGAGGTCAGGGGCGTGGCTTCGGCCTCCGCCGCCCCGCTGCCCCTAGCGGATGCCTTGGGGCTTGCCCAGGCTGTCGTCCGGCAGGTCCAGGCCGCCTTAGAGCGGGAGCGGGAGGTGCTGGATGGAAAGAGAGACCGCCTCCTTAGCTGGGGGCATCTCCTGAAGCAGCGGACCCAGGAGGCTGAGGCAGACCTCGACTCGAGGCAGTCGAGGCTTGATGCCGTGGAGGCGCTGCTCAATGCTCAGAAGAGGGCCGTCGACCGCCTGGGCTCGGAGACCCGGCGGCTCCGTCAGGATACCCGCGAAGCTCACGCTAGGGCCGAAGCGCGTTCCACTGCCGTGGAGGAGCTGCGGCTGCAGGTAGCTCGCCGCGAGTGCGCGGTCGCGGATCGGGAACGCACCGTGGCGGCCGAGGAGAAGAAGGTCGCCGCACGGCTCGAGGCCAGCGAGGGCAAGCTGAGGGCTCGGGCCGACGAGCTGAGGCTCCGCGAGTCGGCTGTTGCCGCGAGGGAGGAGCAGACCTCCCAGGAACGCCAGGCGGCGCTGGACCGCGAGCTGGCGGCCCGCCAAGAGGTGGAGAAGCTCCAGGCTTCGCGGTCTATCGAGGACCGAGTGGTCTGGAGATTTGTCGCTGAGGCGGGGTCCGCCCTGGTTCCCCTCGGTTTCAGCCCGGTGCGGACGGAGTGCTTGAGGCAATCCCGGCGCTTGAGTCCATCGGCGCCAAGCTGGGCAGGCTCGAGGCGGTGATCGCCGACGAGCTTGAGGCGAAGGGACGAGGCCTGGCGAAGGAGGTCGCCACGCACGTGCTGGCGTGCTTCCGGAGTCAAGACCCTTCCTTCTCTCTGGAGCCGGTGAGACTAGGCCCCGTCGTCGAACGGGAGGAAGCTGCCAGGGCTGAAGTCGGGGACATGGCCGCCCTCGTGGCCTCTAGGTTCCAGCGGGAGTCCGGGGACTCTTAGGCAGTCGCCCCTGCGGCCATGAGGCCCTGTATCTCTTCTTTTTTGCTTTTGTTGAGTCTGTAATCCAGCTCATGGATCTTTGAATGAATGAACAGGGTCTTTGTTTTTTGCGTTCGTGCTTATCTTCTTCTTCGCTTGGCCTGGCCGAGTACTTAGCTCCGCAAGGACCTCGGAGGTATTCACCAATCTTGAAGTCTTGCATGGACACCTTCCTCGGGTCCTTGTGTTAAGGGCCCAAGGGGTCTCCGGAGCTTGCCCCGTGAGAACGGGGAGGTCTAGATCTGCCGGCCATGTGGCGGGCCCAGAGCTCTCCTCTGAGAAGATGAAGGCCCGACCCTGCGGGACACGTGGAGCCTTCGGAGCTCACCCCTGTGGAGGGGCGAGGCCTGGCTCTGCTGGCCATGTGGCGGGCCTGGAGCTACCCTCTGAGGAGAGGGGGGCTCCGGCTCCGCCGGACACGTGGGGCCTTCGGAGCCCGCCCCTGCATAGGGGGCGAGGTCCGAATTCTGTGGTCTTGCGTTGGAGCTCCGGTCCTTCCTTGCGCGGTCCCCGTAGTGGCCCCCTGGTCGGTGTGGCCAATGGATTGGGCATACCTACCATACTCCTGTAGGGGAGCTAAGGTTGGGAGGTCCTGCACACAAGTAAGGGAAGCGTAATTCTCCTTGGGGCTCACACTTCCCTATCTCATAGTCTTATTTGGCTTACGATCCTGATCCGGTATACGGGGCTTGGGCAGTTCAGTGCGCCCGGCGCTGGTGGTCCGGCTCCCTCCGAGGTCTGGGTATGACCGTCCGACCCTTAGTACTGGACCAACTGGCATCGCAACACCTGACTGGGGGAGGCCCGAGAGGCCCCCTGGCCATTGGCAGGTACCTCAAGCGCGACCATCTTCGGTAGGATAGCAAATGCCGTAGGGATGAGAATGGGAAAAGAGAGCTGAGTGTATGGTGAGCATACATAGAAAGTGCAGTCATAAAAATTAATGCGTAATTAAATGAGCACAAGGGTAAGAGCAAAGCAGGACAGGTTTCTTTCCATATAAATATCCATAGGAGGAAGGTAGGCTAAATATGGAGGCAACGACCCGCCCCATTATGAAGGGAAGCAAGACTCTACGCGCTTAGGGTCGGAACCAGGCCAAGCTGAACGTAGTCCTGGACCGTCCCCTAAGTCTTAGCTGCTCCGAGCGCTGTTCCTGGACTCTATGGAATCTATTACAGAAAGAAAAGGTACTGTCCTACTATTGCTCTAGGTATAGAACTTACGGAGGTGTTCTATGTTCCAAGGGTTCGGGAGCGGATCCCCATCCTCGGTGGAAAGGCGTACGCACCCAGGGCGGCAAACTTTCGTGACTCGGAAGGGACCTTCCTAGCTGGGGGAGAGTTTGTCGGTCCCTTCGCGAGAAAGTATGCGCCGTAGCACCCGGTCGCCTTCTTGCAGCTCCTGGACACGCAGGACCTTTGGTGGTAGCGCCGAAGCGTTTGCCGGTACCGTGCGTTGCGTATCGCTGCGTGTAATCGAGCCTCGTCAGCGAGGTTGATGTCTTCACGCTGGAGGTTGTTCTGCGTGGCTTCGTCGTAAGCTCGGACAGGGAGAGACCCCATGGTGATCTCTGGGGGAAGCACAACTTCGGCCCCGTATACCATGAAGAAGGGTGTCTCTCCGGTGGCCCGGCTTTGGGATGTCCGATTAGCCCACAGTGTGCTCGGAAGCTCGTCCACCCACTTGATGCCATGTTTCTTCAAGCCAGCATAGGTGCGAGTCTTGAGGCCCCGAAGAATCTCGGCGTTGGCCCTTTTGACTTGTCCATTGCTCTTTGGGTGAGCAACGGAGGCATAGCACACCTGGATGCCGAGGTCTTCGCAGTAGTCTTGGAACGCTGCGCTGGTGAACTAGGTCCCTTTGTCGGTGATGATTCTGTTGGGACCCCGAACTGGCAGATGATCGACTTGATGAACTTTACTGCGGATTGCTTGTTGATGGTGACGATGGGTGTAGCTTCCGGCCACTTGGTGAACTTGTCGATGGCGACGTAAAGCTACCGGAATCCCCCGACGGCTTTGAGGAATGGTCCCAGGATGTCCAACCCCCATACGGCGAACGGCCACGAGGGCGGGATCATCTGAACCGCCTGAGCCGGTGTGTGGATCTGCTTGGCGTGGAACTGGCACACCTTGCAGCTCTCGACCATCTTGACGACATCCTGGAGTGCTGTCAGCCAGTAGAAGCCATGTCGGAAGGTTTTACCGACGAGCGTGCGTGAGGAAGAGTGACTCCCACATTCGCCTCCATGGATCTCAGCGAGCAATTCGCAGCCTTCCCCCTGGGTTATGCACCACAATAGGACGTGGTTGGCGCCACGCCGGTAGAGATCCCCTTCTACCAGCGCGTACCTTTTAGCCATGCGCATGATCCGTTCAGCGGATACACGTTCATCAGGGAGGATGTTGTCTTTCAAGTAGTCCCGGATCTCTGTGATCCATGCATCGGGTCTGATTTGAGCTTCTGGATCTTGAGCGTTGGGTTGCACGGAGTCCCCAGTGATGCTTACGATCCTTGGTGGCGTCCATGGCTGCAGGGCCGCCGGGACCGCCAGCTTTGAGGTGCTGGTCCAGCCCCCTTCACCCAGCTCGGCAGGCCGGGTTGTGGGCCGCAGCAACGTCCTCTCGAAGACTCCTTCGGGCACAGGGGCTCCGGTGGAGGCCTTCGTTGAGAGGTCGTCGGCCGCGGCATTGCCAGCGCGCGGTACATGGCGCAGGTCCAGGGCGAGGAAGTCTTTCTCCAACATCTGCACGTGGAGCAGATAAGCAGCTAGCTATGGGTCATTGCAGGAGCATTCACTCTTAACTTGCTTGATGACTAGCTGGGAGTCGCCCTGTGCCAACAACTGGCGAGCGCCTAGAGACAGGGCTATCTTTAGGCCAAAGATGAGCGCTTCATACTCTGCCATGTTGTTGGTTGCCTTGAAATTGAGACGCACCATGTACCCAAACTGCTCCCCCGATGGCATGAGAAGCAGTACGCCAGCACCGGCCCCCTGCTTTCGCGAGGAGCCGTCGAAGAAGAGCGTCCAGTGAGGCCCGGTGAAGACCGGAGCTCGGGGCTTTGGTTCATCGTCTTCGTGGCCCCCTGGGTTAGTCTTCGTTGGGTCCACTCGGCCACGAAGTCAGCCAGTGCTTGGCTCTTGACTGCCTGGCGAGGAAGGAAGTCCAGCTCAAACTCTGCCAATTCCGCTGCCCATTTAGCGACATTGCCGGTCACGTTGGGGCTGTGAAGGATTGCCTTCAGCAGGTAGGAGGTGACCACCGAGATCTGGTGGACTTGAAAGTAGTGGCGGAGCTTCCTGGATGCCACGAGTACTGCATACAGCAGCTTGTGGACCTCCAGGTACCTTGTCTTGGCGTCGTGGAGGACTTCGCTGATGTAGTAGACAGGCCTCTGGATGGTCCGGACCCCCCTAGGCCTGAGATGTCCTCATCCATTGGCTCAGGCCGACAGGAGGTAGACGGGTCTGGGGGAGCCTATGGGAGCTGGGACTCGAAGGCTCCTGGTCCGTCTCGGACCTCCGGGAGATCCCGCTGGTTTTCCAGGCGGTCATCCTGGACCCTCGGGAGGACGTCTTGTCCTCCTGGGAGGTTCCTTTGGGTCTCCGGGGGGTTATCCTGGAGCTCTGGGAGGTCCCGTCGGACCTCCGGGAAGTTGTCTTGGAGCTCTGGGAGGTCCCGTTGGACCTTCGGGAGGTTGTCTTGGAGCTCCGGGAGGTCCAATTGGACCTCCGGGAGGTTGTCTTGGAGGTCCGGGAGGTCGTCTTGGACCTCCGGGGTCTCCTAGTGCTTGTCTTCTGCTATCGGAGAAGGCTGCGGTGACGAGGGGAACGGCCGCTCTGCGACGAGGACCATGCTCACCACCTCAGTTGTTGTCGCGATGTAGAGCAGAAAATGCTCTTCGGGCTCGGGGGCTACCATGATGGGTAGGGTCGTCAGGAGCTGCTTCAACTCTTGGAAAGCTTCTTCTGCTTCGTCGGTCCAAGCAAATGGACCGGATTTGCGCAGGAGCTTAAAGAAGGGGAGCACCCGCTCGGCTATCCTCGGTATGAACCGACTCAGCGCGGCTAGGCATCCCGTGAGTTTCTGGACATCTTTGATGCGGGCGGGGGGCCGCATCAGGTCGATGACCTTGGTCTTCCCTGGGTTGGCCTCAATTCCTCGGTGTGAGACCAGGAATCCTAGGAGCTTCCCAGAGGATACACCGAACACACACTTGTCGGGGTTCAGCTTAGTGCGCATGGAGCGCAGTTTGTCAAAGACTAGGGCTAGGTTATCTAACAAGGATGAACTCTGCCTGTCCTTGACAACGATTTCATCGACATACACCTCGACTAAGTCTCTTATTAGCTCTCCAAAGGTTTTGTGCATTGCACGTACAAAGGTGGGAAGTGCATTCTTTAAGCCATAAGGCATAGAGACATAACAATACATGCCATCTACTGTGATGAAGGAAGTGTGCTCTTCATCCTCTCTAGACATAGGGATCTGATGAAAGCCCGAGTAGGCGTCTAGGAAGCATAGCATAACACAGCGTGATGTCGAGTCTACTATTTGATCTATTCTAGGGAGGGGAAATGGATCTTTGGGACATGCCTTATTGAGACTGGTGTAGTCGATGCACATCCGAAGCTTCCCGCCAGCCTTCGGGACGACGGGGGGGGGGGGGGGGGGGGGGTTCGCCAACCACCGGGGGTGGTGGACTTCCCGTATGAAGCCAGCGTCCAGCAGCTTCTTGATTTCTTCTCGGATGAAGTTATGCCACTCGATGGACTGCTTGTGAGGCTTCTATTGGACTGGCCGGGCGTCGGGGAAGATCTTCAGATGGTGCTCGATCACCTCCCTGGGGATCCCCGGCATCTGCGACGGCTGCCATGCAAACACGTCGACGTTGTGCCGGAGGAAGATGATGAGCGCGCCTTCCTATTTGCTGTCAAGGCCCCCGGCTACCCGAGTAGTCTGGGCAGCATCAGCGCTGACTTGGATGACCTTCACGGGGATGTCGCCCTCATCGAGGGGTTGCACGCGGGGTGCTGAGGTAGAGGCACGGTGGCATGCACTCGTGTGGAGCCGGCCCGGTTCTGCACTACCAGAGGCTGGTGCTCGAGTTGTTGCAAGTGCTTGGAGCTTCTCCAAGGCTTACACTGGAGCAGTGCGATCTCCAAGAACCTTGAGGACGCCTGTTGGTGTAGGCATCTTCAGGACAAGGTAGCCGTGGTGGGCTACTGCCATGAATCGGTACAGGGCTGGCCTGCCGATTATGGCGTTTAAGGAGAGGTCGATCTCCGTCACGTCGAACAGAATGTACTCTGTCCGATAGCTGTCTGGTGCCCCAAAGGTCACCGGAAGGCTGATGTTGCCGTAGGGAACGACTTGTCCCAGCCCTACCCCTGAGAACGGGCTCGATGGGGTGAGCTTGGCCATCGGGATCTGCAGCTTCTAGAAAGCTGCATGGCTGATGAGGTTCAGCCCAGCCCCGCCATCTACCAGAACGTGGTACATCCTCACGTTGGCGATGGTGGGTGCTATCAAGAGTGGTAGTTGGCCGACCCCAGCCATGTTCCTGGGCAGTCGGTGGCATCGAAGCTGATGGGGGTTCCCATCCACTTGAGGTGCGGCGCGGCACTTGGGAGAGGAGTCACCGACGCTACCGCTCGGCGCAGAGTCTTAACCGCGCTTCGGGATGAGGGGTCAGCGGACCCGCCGTAGATGACGTAGAGCGTCTTCCGGCGCTCGTCATCGCTGGAGCTGGAGTCCTCATGGTTGCGCGCCGCCTTCACGGTGCGCTGAGGCTCCTGGAACTCCACTTGGTGGTCGACGTTGTCTTGGGTGTCGACCTTCTGCTTGCCCTCCCTTTGACGGAAGGGAGGGGCGTCAGCACGCGGTTGCTTCCCCTTGCGGAAGCGCTCCGCGAGCTTCTGAATCTCCCGGCACTCAGCAGCTGTATGGCTGCTGGTGTTGTGCACGGGGCACGGCTCGCCTTGGTCACCATCTGGAGCTGGTGACTGTCGCTGCCTCTTGTCGGGGCGTAGCCCCCGAGCTCCGCAGGGTGCTGCTGCTGTAGCAACGGGAGCTGCATTCGGTGGTTTCATCTTGCCACCGCCCCGGTTCTTGATCTTCTTGCTGCTTCCATAGGAAGCAGCGCTAGATCCGAGCTGTCCTCCTGATTCGGAGGCTGGCTGTGAGTGCCAGTTCCGCCCTTCAGCTGCCCTGGCGCACTTGTCCACCAGCCTGAAGAGCTCTGAGACGTCGCGAACCTCTCTGGTCGCGAGCTTCTCGAGCATCTTCGTATCCCGTACACCCTACCGGAACGCCACCACCACAGAAGCATTTTGGATATGCGGGATGGTGTTCCATACCTGGGAGAACCGCTGGATGAAGAAGCGCAGCGTCTCTCCAGGTTGTTGTTGGATGGCGTGGAGGTCGAGCTCCGTGCCAGGCTGGGTGTAGGAGCTGCCGAAGTTCGTAGTGAACTGCCGACAGAGCTCTCCCCAGGAGGTTATGGAACCCTGGGGGAGATTCATGAGCCAAGACCGTGCTGGGCCGGTCAAGGCGACGGGGAAGTAGTTGGCCATGACGGCCTCGTCCCCTCCTGCAGCAAGGATGGCGGTGGAGTAGATCTGGAGGAACTCCGCCGGGTTGACGCTGCCATCGTACTTCTCGGGCAGGTGCGGCCGAAACTTGCGAGACCACTTTGTGAAGCGAAGGTGTGGTGCCAGGGCCGCACATCCTGCTCCTGTTGCTGCAGGTGTTGGTGCCGCGAACGCTTGGTTCGCTGCCGGCACTGTATACCCCGGTATGGGCAAGGCTGCACCATAGACCGGGGGCACCATTTGCAGGGCATATGGCTGGGGCATATGCTGCGTGGTGTATGCCTGGGGCAGAGATCGCGTGGCGAACGTCTGCGGCTCAGGTTGGGTTGAGGCGGTCGACATGCTGTCGCCGGCCTCTTGGTTGCGACGCCTTTCTCGTCGTCGCTCAATGACCACTCGGGCATCTTTTCCCAAGTGGCGTCGTTCCAGCTCCGACCTCAGGTCCGCCGATGAGAGCCTGGTGGAGCGGGAATCTGCCGTCTGCCCGTCAACCGTTGGTGTGCGCGTCAGCGACACAGCCGGTTGACTGGGACGTCGTCCCCGCCGAAGTTGAGGGTTGGCGGCGGCGACGACAAGGCGGTCTACGTTGCGAATCCACTGCTGGGTCGCTGACTGAGGCGCGTCCCCAGCAGGTGGATTGCGCAGTAGCGCTCGTGCTGCAGCTAGTGCGCCCCCGTGGGAGACACTCAGCGCTGCAGTGGATCTTGCGCTCGCTGGAGTCTGCGCTGCCGGAGTCGGCGCTGCCGGAGTCGGCTGCTGGCTACTAGCTTGCGCCGACACACTCCGTCCTGAGTGTGTCGAGACGTAGTCCCCGCTGGTCACCGTTCGTCGTGAACGTGGGCGGGGAGAGCTTGCCGCTGAAGGAAGCTTCGTCATCTTCGTCGGTAGAAGCTCATCGCGCAAGGGAAAAGCCCCCTACCTGGCGCGCCAAATGTCGAAGTGTGTAGCTGACACTTCCCCCGGGCCTGCTCTGGGCAGCCCGCAGAGGTTCTTTTTCGGTGGGGCTAGTCACTCACGGAGAGATTACGCGTTAGGGACGATGGAGGGAGAAGCTTGACACAGGGATTTTTACGTGGTTCAGGCCACCGGAGCGTAATACCCTTCGTCCACGGTGAGCAGAGATGCTCGTTGCATTGCTTTGTGCTCAGGAGCGAACCCTGCATGAGAGTGTAAAATGTTGAATCGCTAAAGGGCGAACCACTGAGGTGCGAACCCTTGCTAACGTTGCCTACCCGAGCCTTTTAGAGTCCAAGGCTCGGGCGGCTTACAAGGTGGGCCCGGGACCCAACAGGTGGTCCCAGGGAGATTGCCTGCCATCTACCGTATCCGCAGTTACGGCGGCAGTTATCTCTGGCGAGGGCTTCAAAGTCTTCGCTCTGCCGCCCTGCCCATGCCGCAAGCTAGTCGTAGTGGTTGGCAGGGGAGGCAGGGGATGTCTTGTCGCTGTGTTTATTGGCGTGCAGCCTCTGACGCGGCGCGCCAGTCTTCACTGCGATGTGATTGGGCGCAACAACACCTGACAGAGGCGTGCTCCGCGTCTCCATGCCTTGGGAAGGCGCGGGTCTTGAATACCTTGTACGGGCAAAGTATGGCGCGTCTTTACTCTTGCTGCCTACCGTGCAGGGGCAGGCAGCGCTGCTCTGCTGGCCACGTGGCGGGCCCGGAGCTCTCCTCTGAGGAGAGGGAGGTTCAGCACCGCGGGACACGTGGAGCCTTCGGAGCTCTCCCCACGGAGGGGGGAGGCCCGGCTCTGCTGGCCACGTGGCGGGCCCGGAGCTCTCCTCTGAGGAGAGGGAGGTCCGGCCCCGCTGGACACGTGGAGCCTCCGGAGCTCTCCCCGTGAAGGGGGGAGGTCCGGCTCAGTTGGCCACGTGGCAGGCCCGGAGCTTACCTCTGAGGAGAGGGATGTCCAGCCCCGCTGGACACATGGCGCCTTTGGAGCTCTCCCTACGGAGAAGGGCGAGGTCCTTAGGCAGTTTCCCCTGTGCGCGGGGGTACCCCATATTGAGGGTACCGACAGCGTCTTTCCCAGAAGCATGGCGCACTACGCACGCCTCCGTCCTCTGACCGTTCGCTATTACGATGACAAGAAAGAACGACTAGGCGTGACAGCGGTACAGTGCCGCCCAACGACACCGGGCCGCCCAAGCGGAACAACAAGACGCGGCGACAAGATGGCATCTTCATCATAACCTGACACACGGACAGGGGCCCTCAGCGCAGCAGGCGGTTGGACTTAACTTCCCCACCGACTGCTCTACTTAGAGTACAAAACCCTAGATCATGTATAGGGTTCACCTTGCTTTAGAGCCACGTGTCGGGCCCCAAGCCACATTGTAACCACCCCGGCCTTGGACTATAAAAGGACCGGAGTGACCACCCGACAAAGGGTTCACAGTTCGCAACCCAGCACCCTCTCACGCATACAAGCAAACAATACAACAAGTACTCCCGTGGACGTAGGGTATTATGCTCCGGCAGCTCGAACCACGTAAATCTCGGTGTTCATCCGCTCTCTCGAGCCTGATCGTGTGAGGGCGCCAAGCCCCCTCCAATCAAAGAACCTCGCGGGCTGCTTCTGTAGCAGGCCGGGAGGAGTGTTGCAGCTCACACACTCTGATAGGAGGTCTGACCGCCAAGTTTTTTCACGTGTAACCGCCAAGCGCTGTCATACAAGGAATGTCATATAAGAGTTGCCAACCTATATATATGTGTGTATATTAAAACTATCAGATATTCGTACGTTCTCAAAATGTCAAGGAAATCTTTGTAAGTATCTTGTGAGTAATAGGCTAAGTCCAAGAGCGTTGCCAAAACCTGCGTTGGTATGATGAAGATCATTATGTAGTGTTTACTGCACACGTATTGTCGAAGTGTTTTCTGCGACACTTCCCCCGGTCCACTCTAGAGCAGCCCGCGAAGGTTCTTTTTTAGGAGGGGCTTAGTGGTTTTGAGCGTCATTGTATCACGATGGAGAGCGTAATACCCTACGTCCACGGAGTGTTGGTTGTTCTTTTCTTGAGTTCGAGCGTGGCTTGAGCTTGAGAGCTTACAAGTGTTAGGATTGTATGAGTTCGGGGGTCGGAATCGAGGTCCTTTTGCCCGTTGGCTATCAGCTAAGGATCATTACAGGAGCACTCCTGCCTGACTTGTTTGATGACGAGTTGGGAGTCTCCTTTGACTAGCATCTGCCGCACGCCTAAAGACAGGGCAGTACTCATCCCAAATATGAGGGCTTCGTACTCCGCCATGTTGTTCGTAGCCTTGAAGTCGAGGTGCACCATGTACTTGAACTGCTCTCCCGTTGGCGGGATGAGCAGGACCCTCGCTCTGGCACCTTGCTTGCACGAGGAGCCGTCAAAGTAGAGTGTCCAGTGGGGTCCGGTGAACACTAGGGATCTGGGCTTCGGGTCACCGTCGTCTTGGCCCCCTGGGTGGCATGGAGACGGGGTCCATTCCGCCACGAAGTTCGCTAGTGCTGTCTCTTGATGGCGTGGCGTGGCAGGAAGCCGAGGTTGAACTCCACCAGCTAAGCTGCCCACTTTGCTATGTTCCCCGTTGCATTGGGGCTATGGAGCACCGTCTTCAGTGGGTAGGTCGTTACCACCGAGACCTTGTGAGCTTGGAAGTAGTGACGGAGCTTACTTGACGCGATCAGCACCGCGTAGAGCAGCTTGTGGACCTCCGAATACCTTGTCTTGGCGTCGTGGAAGACCTCACTAATATATTAGACCAGTCGTTGAGTGGTCCGGACCCTCCCGAAGGGGTACGGAACATCTTCCTCCATTGGCAGGAGGTCTGCAACTTCTTGGTCTTGGGGTCCGGCCTCCAGGAGCTGGGACCTGGGGGTATCCTGGTCCGGAGCTACCCCAAGCTCTCCTGCGGGGTCCGGGTCCTGAGACTCGGGACCAGCAGCATGCTCTTTGCTTGTTGTTTGGAGTCGCTCGGGTTCTGTCCGTTCAGCGACCAGGACCATGCTAACGACTTCTTCCTTCGTGGAAATGTAGAGCAGTAGGTGCTCACCAGGCTTCGGAGCTACCATGATTGGTAGCAAGGTGAGGTACTGCTTCAACTCTTGGAACGCCTTGTCAGCTTCTTCAGTCCAGACAAAGGGTGCGGTCTTCCGCATAAGCTTACAGAACAGGGGAGCACGCTCTGCTAGTCGGGAGATGAACCGACTGAGAGCGGCCAGGCATCCCGTGAGCTTTTGTACGTCCTTGACTCGGACGGGAGGGCGCATCATCTCTATAGCTCTGATCTTGTCGGGGTTAGCCTCGATTCCTCGCTGCGAGACCAAGAAATTGAAGAGCTTCCCGGCAGAGACTCTGAATACGCACTTACCTGGGTTCAGCTTGGTGCGTGTTGAGCGTAGCTTGTCGAAGGCTAAGGCTAAGTTGTCTAACAGAGATGTATGCGTCTTGACTTTCACTACGATATCATCGACGTACACCTCCACTAAGTCCCTTATTAGGTCCCCGAATGTCTTATGCATGGCACGCACAAAGGTAGGCAAGGCGTTTTTAAGGCCATAAGGCATAGAGACAATAACAATAAAGGTTGTCTACTGTTATAAAAGCAGTATGCTCTTCATCTTTTATAGACGTGGGTATTTGATGGAAACCAGAATAAGCATCTAGGAAGCATAGTAGATCACAGCCAGAAGTAGAATCCATGATTTGATCTATTCGTGGGAGGGGAAAGGGGTCTTTAGGGCATGCCTTATTTAAGGTAGTGTAGTCGATGCACATCCGAAGCTTCCCACCAGCCTTGGGTACCACGTCAAGGTTGGTCAACCATCTTGGAGGGTGGACTTCTCGGATGAAGTCGGCGTCGAGCAGCTTCTTGATTTCTTTATGGATGAAGTTCTGCCGCTCGACGGACTACTCCCGAGGCTTCTGCATCACCGACTTGGCGTCGGGGTGGATCTTCAGATGGTGCTCGATCACCTCAATGGGGATCCCGGGCATTTGCGATGGTTGCCAAGCAAACACATCGACGTTAGCCCGGAGGAAGGTGATGAGCGCGAGTTCCTATTTGCTGCCCATGTTTCCTGCAATGCGGATGGTCTGGGCAGCATCCTCGCCGATCTGGACAACCTTGAATGGGACCTCCTCCGCACCGGAAGGCTGAATGCGGGGCACAGAGGATGAGCCATATTGTCGTGTGTTGGGTGGCTCCATCTTTGTCCCAGCACTCCCGAAGGCCTCCACCTTTGATGCTGCCAGAGCTTGGAGCTTCTCCAGTGTCGTGACTCTGGCGGTCCGGTCTGTTCGGACCATGAGAACACCACTCCGGGGTCGGCATCTTCAGCACCAGGTAGCCTTAATGAGCTACGGCCATGAATTGGTACAACGTCGGCCTGCTGAGGATGGCGTTGAAGGGAAGGTTGACCTCCGCCACGTTGAAGACGACACTCTCGGTGCAGTAGTTCTCAGGCATCCCGAATGTCACCGCGAGGGAGATACTACCTCGTGGAAGGATGGATCCCGAACCCACTCCAGATAATGGTCGTGACGGGGCTAGTTTTCCCATCGGAATATGCAGCTTCTGGAAGGTTGCAAGACTGATGAGATTGAGGCCCGCTCCTCCATCGACCAGCACGTGGTAGAGCTTCACGTTGGCAATGGTCGGGGAGACGATGAGCAGCAGCTGCTCGGCTCCTGCCATGTTCTTCGGGCAGTTGGAGGCGGTGAAGCTGATCTGCGTCTCCATCCACTTGCGGTAGGGAGCCGGCTTGAGGGAGGGGGCTACTGCCACGACCTCCCATCGGAGGGTCTTGATATCTCGTCAGGACGTAATGTCAAATGACCCCCCAAACATCACATGGAGCGTCTTTCGACGCTCTTCTGGGCTGTAGTCAGAGTCGGAGCCCTCTTCTTGGTCATAGATGACCTTCAACGCTTGCTTGGCGTCTTGGAACTCCATCTCCTGATCTTTGCTGACTTTCGGGTCAGCCTTTCGCTTGCCCTCCCGCTGGCTGAAGGGTGCGCCATCCTGGCGCTGCTGTTGGAGCTCCCGGAAGCGCTCCACTAGCTTCTTGATCTCCCGGCACACGCTGGCGCTGTGCCGTTTGGAGTTGTGGACCGGGCACCACTGGTTTCCATCGTCGCTGTCAGACGGCTGTCGCGGGCGCTTGTCGGTACGTGGTCCCTGGCCCCCTGTAGCAGCAGTAGCTGCTGTAGTGGGGGCTCCGGCTAGCGGCTTATCCTTGCCGCCGGCCATCTTCTTTTTGCCGCTGCTATGCGCTGCGGCTCTAGTGGCGGACCCACTTGGCTTCCCCTAGCCAGGCGGTGTGTGCCAGTTGCGGCCCTCCGTGGCCCTGGCGCACTTGTCTGCCAAGCTGAAGAGCTCCGAGACGTCCTGCACGTCGTGCGTGACCAGTTTCTCGAGCATCTTCTTATCTCTTACACCCTGCCTGATGGCAACTACCACAGAGGCGTTCGAGATACGGGGTATGGTGTTCCTAACCTGAGAGAAACGCTGGATGAAGGAGCGCAACCACTCTCCTGGTTGCTGTTGCAGGGCGTGGAGGTCGACCTCCATGCCCGGTCGGGTGTAGGAACTCCCGAAGTTGGTCGTGAACAGACGACACAACTCTTCCCAGGAGAATATAGACTCCTGGGGCAAGTTCATGAGCCATGACTAGGCTGACCCGGCCAAGGCCACGGGGAAATAGTTGGCCATGATGGCCTCATCCCCTCCTGCAGCTAGGATGGTTGTGGAGTAGATCTGCAGGAACTCGACGGCGTTGACTGGCTGTCGAACTTCTCTGGCAAATGTGGCCGAAACTTACGCAGCCACACCGCCAAATGAAGGTGTGGCGCCAGAGCTATGCAGCCTCCCACTAAGCCTGGGGAGATGGAATTCTGGCCCGCGTAGATGGGGCGCATGGCACCCGGGGTACCATACTCCTCCTCAAGGTTGCGACGCCGCTTGCTCTGTCGCTCGATGGTGATGCGACCATCTTCTTTCCAACGGCGGCGGTCCAACTCGGCTCTGAGATCTGCGGTGAAGAGCCTGGACATCGCTGTCAAGGGGGTTGCTGTCGTCCTGTAATCCATCGTTAGGGTACGGGTTGGGAGCTGTACCGTCTCTGGTCACTGTCTCCGGTGGCACGGCGAGTTGAGCGCGGCGACGTACAGGTGGTCGACGTCATTGCGCCACTGCTCTGCAGCGGAAGGGGGAGCTCCCGCACTCGGTGGGTTATGAAGGAGCGCGTAAGCTTCCAGTAGCGCACTCTCCGGGCTCGCTTCGGTCGGTGCTTGCGACGCCGTCGCAACGGAAGGCCGCTGGGTGGCAGCGGCCACCATCGCTGTAGGGACTGCCATCGGCGCAGTCGGTCCCGCTCTGGAACGGGATGAGGCTTCCTGCCCCCTCTGCTGCTGGCGGCGCGAGGGGCGGGAAGAGCCTCTGAGAGACTGGATGTTCACCATAGTGAGCTACACGAACAACTTCAAAAACCAGAAAGCCCCTACCTGGCACGCCAAATGTCGAAGTGTTTTCTACGACACATCCTCCGGTTCACTCTGGAGCAGCCCGTGGAGGTTCTTTTTTTAGGAGGGGCTTAGTGGTTTTGAGCATCGTAGCACGATGGAGAGAGGAGCACGAAGATTTACGTGGTTCAGGCCGCCTGAGCGTAATACCATACGTCCACGGAGTGTTGGTTGTTCTTTTCTGGAGTCCGAGCGTGGCTCGAGCTTGAGAGCTTACAAGTGTTAGGATTGTATGAGTTCGGGGGTTGGAATCGGTGTCCTTTTGCCCGTTGGCTGTCTGGTCCTTTAATATCTCAAGGCCGGACTTCCTTACAATTGGGCCCAGGGCCGGACAGGCGGCCCCGATATGGGCAGCAACCCCTACTACGGCTAGAACGCCCATTGCTAGTAGTAGCGTACTTGATGAAGCCGTAGGGCGCGTCGCCTTGTCGCATCAGCACCCTTATGTGCTGCCTGACGAAGGCGGTAGGAATACGTCTTGTCCCGTGGCGCCGCACTGTTGCTGCCGTTAGAGCGCCGCGCGATTGGTCTCTGCTGCCAGGCATGCCTGTACCAGGATATGCTGGATTGCTTGCCTGGGGAACATGTGAACTTTAAATGCGCGATAGGACAGCACACCTTCTGCTTTACTCCTTGGCTATCCGCCCGTTGCTTGTCGCCGCGGCGTCTAGGTGGATGGCCCCCGAGACACGCGTCGCCACCGGAGCTGTCTTGCGGAGTAGCAAGGGGTCCGGAGTCGTTGGACACGTGGCAACGCCGGAGCTCTCCCTGGCAGGAGGGGAGGTCCGGAGCTGTCATGCACGTGGCCGCATCGGAGCCCTCCTTGGCCGGAAGGGACGCCTGGAGTTGTTGCCCATGTGGCAGCACCGGAGCCCTCCCATGCTGGAGGTCGGGCCCGGAGCCGTATGACACGTGGCACCTTCGGAGCTCTCTCTGGCGAAAGACGTGGCTTGGAGGTTCCGGACACATGGCAGTGTCAGAGCCCTCCCTGGCGGGAGGTCCGGTCCGGCACCATGGGACACGTGGCGGCTCCGGAGACATCCTCGGCCGGTAGTGAGTCTTAGAGCTTGAAGACACGTGGCAGCCTCGGAGCCCTCCTTACCAGGTGGTCGGACCCGAGGCCTAGGGCACGTGCCTTGTCATGAGTGCTCCCTAGCTGGCGATTGGGCCCAGCCTGCGGGCTGGGTCCCTATCTTCTGCATACGTACTGACGTAAGTCTTCTTTTGCTCTTACACGTGGGGGTACCCGGTCTTGAGGGTACCGACATGTACAAACACACGTGCTAAGTTAAAAATTAGCAATAATTGCTATTTCCATGCCATGTGTTGAACTTACTCGAAGTGGTACGGGGCCTTTACGAGGTCCTTGTCATCTCTGACAAAGTTAAATATGGCATGTCCTATGTAGGCTGCAACCTTTGTCTTTTTATCTTTCTTTTGGATAGCGGTTGATTTTTCAAATTGTTTCTTTGTCATGCGCTTGTACTGTTTTGAGTCTCGTTGCACCTAAAAGTTGAAATTTTACTTTGCAATCACTGTAGGGTCAAGTATACCTGTCTTGGAGTTCAGTTTTTCATTATCCATGTATTGCATCCGATTGAATAAGTCCGAAATTATTATAATCTCATCACATGTGTATGCATGTAGTAAGAAAAGCAAATACAAAATATTAGAGGCACTTACAAGCACCACACGATTAGCAGGTTGATTTCGAGCATGTCTCGATAGAAAAGGCTCCGCAGATCTTCAAAGAGAAGGACTCGTTTACCTTCTCCAATGCTCCAGAATGCTTCTTTTGCCACGCGAAACGTGATGTAATAAATGTCATATTTTGTGCTGGAAGTGATGCATGATGTCCTTGAAAGAGTTAATGGTTATGTGTTTGATAGCTCGCAATGGGAAGAGCAAATAAAGCCTCCTAGAGGTGCACATTCCTGTTTATTTCCCCCCCCCCTCGGTGACCGAATCACGGTGCATGTTTGTGCGTAGAAATAACGTCATGGTAATGTCTACGAAGACTTTTGGGAAAACGTCAACGTTTGCTGGCTTATTTGGCAAAGAAAAATAGTTGTCCTTTTGCGCTACATGAAAAGGGTTGGCCTGGTGCCTCTCTTTTCTCTTTTCTTGACCAATTGCGTGGTGCCACCATTATCTCAAAAATGGACCTCGGGATACCACCAGATCAGGATGGAAGAGAAGGATGTGTATAAGCAACAGTTCGATACCTGTTATGAGTTCGGTACCCAAGTAATAACAATTCCGGAACAAGCTCTCCTGCTGCCATGAAAGGAGAAATTTCGGAATTAAAAACTTGTCTATACCTTTCCTGGCAGCAGGAACAGAGGGAAGGAGCCCTCGCCCGGAGGGAAGCTAAGTTCTATATGTTCCTTTATTTAGTACTAAAGCCCTAAATAAAGTATTAACTCAAGTCAAGAGTTATATCTGTAATCCCGGAAGGATTGGATTTATTGCCTCGCAGGCGCTCGGGTCTTACCATCCCTCGAGTCCGATCTCGGGATGGCGCTTAGGCAAGGCCAAGATACTAGACTCCAATTCGGAAAGTCGAGGCGCCTTTCCTCCTTTCAACTGTTTTACCCCAGGAGGGGTAAAGCTTGTCCCTCTAGCGAGGGTTTACTATATTGTGGAATTCCTCCCAAGGTCGGATACTGGGATCTACTATTTCAAATAGACTTTTACCAAGTCTATTTTCCATGAATGACAGATCAGAAAATGGAACAGGTGTTCTCGAGTGTTTTACTAGGGAAATAGAGCGTTTTCTCCCCAAAGGTACTAACCCCTTCAACGGTATTGAAACGGGCTATAGAGAAGGGGTTATTTTGACCCTTATCGCGGCCTAGGCCTATATTGATAGTTTAATTTCTGGGAACTGGCGGAGGAATCCCTAAAACAGTGATAAAACTTCAATTTGGGGCCAATCTGACAGGTTTAAATACTCTTAGGGTGATCCAGTGAACCCATATTCGTTGATCCAGCTAGTTGAGGCATTCAAAGATCTTAGGACCAGCCTTGATAGTTGATCAGCTCCGCAATACTAAGTTTGGCCCGAACCTCTAACTCGATTCTAGCTTGGGGTGGCATGGACCCAAAGGAAACCGACCTGATTGGGCGGCCCCTACTGAGTAAGCCATGGCGGAGGGACAGATGCTAAATGCTTTGACATTTGAGCTAGGTTTTCCCACCAAGATGGATACCAGGAAATCACCACCGGGGTGTATGATCCCTGAGCGAGGAGGCTATATGCTTTGAGTGGAATGGACAAGACGGCACTGGATTGTGGGTATCCGAGCCGGCATGTGGTAGTCATGAGGTAAGGACTCGACTGTGCTAGCAGTTTTGAAACCCACTGGGTAGACCCTACGAGGCAACTACCCTGCGACCGACCGACGTGATAGCTATACGGGAAAGGGCCCCTTCGGGGGTGCGTCACCCTTCGGGGTGTTAAGGTATAGAGCTCGAAAGCAGCCCAAAAAATCCCCAAAAGAATTTTTTGGTTTCGTTTTTGAGTGGTCAAATTCGCGATTAAAAAATCGTGAATTTAACTCAGTTCGGGGAACTAAAGGGTTTTCCCCCCGAACCCCCCTTTCCTAAAGGATTGGAAGAGGCGAGCAGCTACTTCATTCGGGGTAACTCGCCTCAACTATCTTGACGGAACAGGGATAACAGTTTCTACTGCTTGATTAAAGATTGAACGCCGGATCCCTCGCCCCGCAGGCGCTGGGGCAAGGTCTCCTCCAGGACAACAGACTCTGGTTCCCGGTAATACGAAGGCCGTCCTTCCTCCTTCTTCCCTCCCTTTTTGAGTACGGGAAGAACTCGGGGCCTCCTCTTCCGGGAACACTAAATGGGTTAGCTCCGTTCGTGGATGCATGAATGCTTTCCACTTCACTCCAAGAGCAAGGCACACCCGGTGACCGCCTTCTTGTTGCCTATCCTCTTAAGCTGCCTTCCGAATCCCCTTTCGTTTTGTGAACCTTCTCCAATAATGGGGGGAATAGGCATAAACCACATCCCTTGCTTCGGGAGGATCGGTTGGGTAAGCTGGACACTTAATCCGCTACTTCATATTCTGCTGGTCTGAGGTTACTAGCCTCGTTGACTGGCTCTCCCCTCACTAAACAACGATCCCGCTTCCGTAAACAACATTCCCCCTTGTTAACCTAAGAAGCGCCATCCCGAGATCGGGCTCGAGGGATGGTAAGACCCGAGCTCCTGCGAGGCAACTCTTCCCTCCGGGATTACAGATATAACTACCATAATTGGCTTGCAGGTGGGAGTCGGATCTCTTTGATTAGGAGAATAAATTCTAGCCGGAGACGTCGCCAGTGCTATGGGCTTTGGGTTATGTAGATCAAAAATGATGAATGGGATTGTGGCACTCCACTCGCCGCCAATGCGCTACGGGTCACCATAGTCTTCTGATCCACTAATAAGATTCCGCGCTCGAGATGATGTGATCTGAACGAAAAGCGGCTAGGGCTGCTGAAG
This sequence comes from Neostapfia colusana, assembly GCA_030760725.1. NCBI lineage: Eukaryota > Viridiplantae > Streptophyta > Magnoliopsida > Poales > Poaceae > Neostapfia > Neostapfia colusana. The sequence continues at coordinate 15,643,365 of JASWHV010000013.1, forward strand.
GAGGGAAAACGAAAGGCGCACCCAGGCGCGAAGCGTAGGAGGCAAAACAAAAAGTGTTAAAAAGAAGAGAGATACCAAGCCGGGCAACTTCCCCTAGTAACTACTGAACACAAAAGCCAAGGTGACCCAGAACAATTATTTAACTTATTTATAGTTTAAGAAGGACCTTGTGCGAGGAATATGCAGCGCTGGGTCCTACAAAAACGCCTCATTCTGCTCTTGGTTTCAATTCTCCTATTGGTATTGCCGAGTCTTCTACTTCAACCGGTTTCGGATCCGGGTAGTAGAGTCCTAGGCATCGGCAAAGCCTACAAGGTACGGGATTCGGCTCAACAGCTAATCTGCGCCATCGGTGTCCGTCTAGTGAAGATAGCTAATGGATTCCTCCCCAAGCTTTTTTCTTATTAGTTGCCTCCAAAGTTTATGATTCCCATACCATTTGTGTATTACCACCCGGTATGGAGCCGACGTCGTTTCGCTTTCGCAGGAGGATCCTACTCTCCAGGGCGGCCTTTAGCCTCGCAGGAGCTCGGGTCTTACCATCCCTCGAGCCCGATCTCGGGATGAAGCGGGCGGGAGTTGGGCTGGGCTAGGACGAGGTTAGAGAAGGAGCAAACTTGTCACTGTGAAGCATACTTTAGTCGATGTTACCAAGTCTCTTACTGATAATCGTTGAGACTGTACTAGTGGTCCAGGCTTTGAGGAACAAACTGTTTGATATGCCCCTTCTTTTGGGGAATCGAACCCCTCCCACTATTTCAGGATCCAGAAGGGGATGGATATACCAACAAATTTGTACCTCTTTACGAGGATCACTAGTTTGACCTTTGTCTCCTGGGTCGGATGAGCTTTAACCAACTCATACCAGAAACAACTCGGTAAGTGTCGAAGTACGCATCACAGCCAGATTAAGTCTCGAAGCCAGTGTTTCTCAGTTTTCTTCCTGACTTTGGGTATTAGCCGCGACATTCGTGTTGATGTCCTGGACCAACTTTCTAATAGGGTGAACTAGCCCAAGAACTTTAGTTGGATACTCGATCTTGCATTGCATAAATAACAAGTCGAAGCCAATAGAATCCAGAGGTTCTCTTCATAGCGGATAAGTAATCCCAGATAGGTGTTCTCGATCACCTTTCTATGTAATTATAGATCAAGATTGGACCATCTTTAAATCTAAACATGTCAGAATGGCCAGTTTCCTAATCCATATCGGCCTTTTTCAATATCCATAGACAATTTAAATCCCTTGAAATTAAACTATCAATATAGGCCGTGAAATAGGCCAAAATAACCCCTCCTCTATCACTCGTTTAGATAGGGCTGAATCCCTACCTTTCTAGAGCAAAGGCTTTTCTAGGCTAGGAAAAGGGCTCCCTCGTTGACTTGTCTTTTCTGGGTTTACTTAATTATAGATCAAGATTGGACCATCTTTAAATCTAAACATGTCAGAATGGCCAGTTTCCTAATCCATATCGGCGGAGGGGGAGTCGGGCTAGTTACCTATCTCAATAAAGTATATGATTGGTTTGAGGAACGTCTTGAGATTCAGGCTAGCCTCGTTGACTGGCTCTCCCCTCACTAAACAACGATCCCGCTTCCGTAAACAACATTCCCCTCGTTCACCGAAAAATCGTTCTCCTTAAAAGGGGGAGCCTATTCTCGGGCGAGTTCCAGCAATTCACGTACTTCCTGAAAGAGCCTTTCGTTCGGGCCGGCAGGAGGGGCCCTGATCTATCAATTGCCCGTTTCGGAGATCCGATAAAGGAATGGTAAATCCCATTGTGGTGGTTTTCTCTACCTGCCTGAACCACCAATCTAGTCTTCCATCCCGTAAAGAAACTCTCTATCAACTAGACTCACTGCCCCCGCACGTACGGTTTTCAGGGGGATCCGGCCGGCCGGCGGCTGCGGCGGCAGCTTCCCTCCGTTCCTCTGCATCGGCGCTGCCAAACTCCTTACTCTTCCTCGTCAATTTCATTGCCTTAATGGCAGCTGTAAGCCCCAATTTATCTTCTCAAGAAAATCCCTTCCATCCACTCAACGGATTGGAAATCCAGTACCACTGTGCTAGACTCCCATCCATACCGCCTGGTCTTAATTTGGAAGATTGGATTTCCAATCAAGCGAAGCTCTTTCTTTTTTTGGCCGTGCCGTGAAGTGCAATTTTCTCGTATGCGTTTTAGAGTCGGGTGGGTTTCACCCCCTCTAGGAAAACTAGAGCCGAAACCGGTTGCTATCTATTCTTTCATGACGTGAATATGTGCTAGTATACTTTATGAAGAGTAGTAACTACCTGCATTCGTATATTCCAAAAAGAAGAAAGAATTCAACCTAGTAGAGTATAACTTTGCTTGCCTAGCCTTTCAAAGCTATTGTTTGATTCTAGAAGGAGATTATCAGCCAGTACAGGCAACGTACGCAGGCAGCCGTACGTGGACGTTACCGCTCATACAGAGCAAGCGAACGATGTCCTTTCGAGGAACTAGATAGAACTATTGCGAATCCGCGGATAGGACCCGTGCCTTGTCTGCTTTGCCCTTAGCCGTGCTCTTACCACTCGTGCATTCTTCTGAGCGAGAAAGGTTGTTTGCTAAGCTGTGTCGATGTCATGAATGACTTTCCATTCTCATATTCAGGAGGAACGCCCTGAATCTTGTATACTTGAACTCCTGGTTTAACTAAAGCCGACTCCCGAGTATATTTCACACCGTCTTCTTCCCACTCCTTAATATTTTCTAATGCTGGCTCATGTGAAGCACGAGATGCATTAGATTTTGTAATATTTTTCTTCATTTTTTTCCAAATATTTTGACACTTCTTTAGAAGGTTCCTTATTTTTGTATGAGCTAACTTTCACGGGCACTAACCGAGGAGTAGCCGTCGGAAGTTGGACATTGGCCTGTTATTGAACCTTTTGTTCAACCGATTCCTCTTTACTACCAGCAGCTTGCTCTTGTACCGCTTCAATCTGTTGTTCAACTGGTTGCTCTTGGTTATCATTACGAGCAAGATTACTATCATCTACGCTGAGACATAGCGATAGTGGATATTACTAGACTTTCGGCGAAGAAGACAGGGTTGCAGTCTTTCGAGATGCGACGGGGCCAGACCTCGGCTAATCGTCCAACAACACGATATCGCGTCAGTGCCAAAGGATTAACTTGTTGACGGCCTGCCCCAGAGTCGTGATCCCCTCAGGTGTGATGTGGTCTATTTCATAATCTTTGTAATCATTATCAATGATCTGAATAACTTGCACCACAACATAATACAACGGAAGTGAATTGCCGTTGAAGACAAGATTCGGCTTTGCCATAGCAGTGGCAACCTGTTTTGTTTTGTTCCCTGCTCTGTTGATCGGGACAAGAAGATGACAAGATGTGTCCTTAACAATATCATCAACAGGGAACTTATGAATTGACTCTGAGTATGGCATAGAACGTACGCTGCTAGGGTAGGAAGTTGGAGATATCAAATGCTCCTTTGTCACGGGAACCATCGCTCTATTCTATGGCGTTAATTGTCCTGATTCTATAAGTTTATCTATTGTTTCTTTCACTGATTTCTTAACCTTTTGATCAATCGTATCTTTAATTGTCTTCTTGAAGTTGTCACGTCTTCTATATAACTTTTTATCGTTCAGGAAACCATATCTCCAGGACATCTGAGAAGAGATTGCTCGAACCCGTCTATCGTGTTCAAGGTTGCCTAGGATAGCGGTAAGTTGGTCATTTTCCCTCTTCGGTTTGAAGAGACCCTTATGTTGCTTTTCAGTTACTTCTTTTATTTTTTGCTCGACTTGGTTCACAGAGTTGTGATTTTCAAGTTTACCCTCGCTGGTCAAACCTGACCAAGCTAAGACCCACCACTTAGTTCTCTCAACGCAGCCTTGTAGCGGGTCAGGATTGCCCTTACCGACAGTTTCCTCTAATATTTTATTCCATTTCTCAACATTGGGGACATATCCGGTACACCCCAAGCGATGATGGTATTTGTTCTTTTTGGCAAGCTCTGAGTTAGATTCACATAGGGCTTTAGTCTTAGGTGTGGTCTTTTGATGAACAAATTCTTAGCACTGAGCTTGTGTGATTTTTCCCGTCTTCTTCGGGCTAGGGACCTTATTGTCCTTAACATAAGCATTCATTTCACTCTTACAGCCACGAAACTTCTTGCCTCAAATTCAGGTTGTGGTTCTTGGGGAAGCCCACCTGGACCAACACTTGTTATGTATATGATGCGGTTCAATGGACCCTTATTGAGATCTCGTTGCCCTTGTTTTCGCTTAACTGAATTTGAGTATTAAACCATTAGAGAACCTTTTGCGGTTTTAGGAGCTGAAGTCACCTTGTTGTCTTGGCAATTAAGCTAAGTAGAAAAAAATTATAAGGCTTCATATACTTGAAAATCAACATTAACTTAAACTGCTGGAGTTAAGATTCGTGATCCATACCTCACCGGCATGATCATATTCCGGATCGAGATCCTCTGAAATATTTTTAATTTGTATATTTGGAAAAGGATCTGATGGACTGTGATACGAGCCTGAACTGGTAGTCACAAAACTCCACATTGTCGGCTTCATTGTTACTACTAGAACTAGTCTTCTTAGGGATTTCCATGTTAGAACTTGAAAAGCAACAGAAGGGGTTTCTTGTTATAGTACTCAGTGATTACAGAGACATCCTAATATGTAAAATCACATCCTAATATATAAAATAGAGTGAACATGGTGGATTTACAAAGATAACATGTATCCGTGTTATAGTACTCAATGATTACAAAGACAACATGGACTAACTGTTAGCACAACAAGACTATCTCCTTTAACACAACTATTCTAAACAACTAATTGGTGCCGGTATGAACACACACATAAAATGTAGAAGAAACAATTGAGCTAAATTTGCTTTGTTTTCTGATGTAAACAATTAATTTGCTTCTAAACAATTTGCTCTCTAGTCCACCTTCAAACAAAATCTAAACAATTAATCTAAGCAATTGTCAAGGTCTCTAAACAAGTAATCTAAACAATCTAAAAGGGGGGCTCAGCGCAATGGGAGAGCGTCGGCGGTGGGGGCGGTGGGGAGGGGCAGCGCATGGTGGGGGTAGATGTCGGGAAGGAGGAGGCAGCGCGGTGAGGATTAAGGCGCGGGGTGCGGCGGCGAGGGCGACACTCAGCCTGCAGTGAGGGTGAGGAGGGATGCGACACGGGGAGGGGGGAGGGAAGGAGGCGGCATGGGGGACAGAGAAGGGAGGAGGGAGAGAAGGGAGGAAAGGGGCGGACGTACATAGATGACAACTGCACAGCAACGAAGCTCGGCGGCGAGGACGAAGCTCGGCGGCAAGGGTTTTGGCGGCAAACAAAAATTTTGGCAGCCTGACGGCGTCTAAGTGAAATCTAGAGGCTTGGGTTTTTTCGAGGAGACCGAGTGGTCTTATATAGGTGCAGATTTTCACAGGCGGCTCTTCATTAAACACCACCTGTGAAGATGTATTAGTGCAGGCGGTTGTAAATTGTAATTTAGAACCGTCTGAGCAACCTTATATAGGCACAGATTTTACAAGCGGCTCTTAGTTAAACACCGCCTGTGAAAAATGTTTAAATAATGTTCTTTCTAGTATATTTGTGCGTTGCCACTTTGCGCGCAGAGATAAATTGTAATTTAGAACCGCGTGAGCGGCCTTATATAGGCGCAGATTTCACAAGCAGCTCTTAGTTAAACACTGCCTGTGAAAAATGTTTAAATTATGTTCTTTCTAGTATATTTCTCCGTTGCCACTTCGCGCGCAGAGATAATAAATATGCATCATTGCCATAATGAACATATAGAACCCTAATCACATTGCAAGTTAGAGATAAACATTTGTAACTCAATATACATTTTATAGTTTGTACACATTGTGTGTCCTCTAAACTATACATTTCGGACTTATATTCCTATGAAGCTCCCATCGATCGATCTAAATTGTACCGTCGAGTTTGCTCCCAAACACGTCGCTTATATTCCTCCGGATCCTGAAAATAACATTGGCATTCTTTAAATTGACAAATGTCGAATGAGGAATGATATATAACCTAGGTTGCTCACTAACACAGAGTTACTAACCTTGATAAGTAGATTATAGCAATCATTTTCAACATCGGGCGCATTTGCGTGATGAAGCAAACGCTAAACTTCAAGTAGTAAAATTCTGACATTAATAGTAGGACACCACCCCTACGAAATATCAATTTAAGCAACATAAGAAACCACTTCAAATAAGTTCGGCAATAATTACTAATTACTTGAGCAAAATAAGTCTATCTTACAATCTATTGATCAAGAACCCCAAGGCAGAGAAATCCTGAGCGATGGACATTCGGGTGGAAGAAACCAGGTGGAAAGGCGCATCTTGGTGGTACCAAGGGATAGTCCTCCGAGAAGGAGATTGTCAGTGGGTAGTAACCACCTTCCCAGTCAGTCTACAAAGGAAATTTATTAATAAGGGGACGATGCACTGCCACTTCATTAAGTCTCCCGACTCAGGCTTCAGAGAGATACCCTACGTAGAGAAATCGGACAACAAGTGACGCAAATGGCGGGCCATGAAATTGAAAATCCCAAAAACAAATGAGACGGAAAAGCAAAACAACATAGCGACCGGTGTGCCATATGTACATACATGGGGGTGGTTCTTGCGCCACGCCAAGCGCTCCTCTTTGAATCGGCCATGCGCCAAGTCGTTAACAAAGTTCCCATCCATGAACGACGACGACGACGTAGAATAGGAGGGAGTAGTGACGGTGACGACGACGGCGATGGCGGATAGTGGACGGTAGGCGACAGTCGCACTGGAGTTGGTCGATCGCTAAGGGTTCGAAGAGAGAGCGACTGGAGTTGGACGGAAGGGAAACGCACAGCCTGGGGAGAGGAGGTGCGGAGAACTTAATTGCGGCTGGTGGTGCAGAGACGGGCGAGATGAAAGCGCGTCTTCCATTGTTGACAAAGGGAGACGAGCGGCCTGAGGAGGAAGAGCTACGAAGAACTTAATTGAGGCCGGTGGTGCAGAGAAGTGTGACCGACGTGCGACCCTCCTCCTCCTCGAACATGGATTAAACACCGCCCGCGAAGATGTATTATCGCAGGTGGTTTTTAATATAGAACCACTTATGAAAAAAGTTTACTAAGTTTAGGATTAATTAATTTTCATAATCAAAATAAGGGGGCTTGTAAAAGCCAAAATTCCAAGTTCTTGTAATATGATTTCGTATTACAGGTCAAATGGAATGGATCCAACATGGTGTTACTGTCGAAATTTCCATTAAATTTCACTTGGAAAAACCTTTGAAATTGGTCAGAACATTAAACCAAATAAATAGGTTATTTATCATTTTTATATCATGCATAATACAATAATTTTGTGAGTGAATTTTTCTATGGAACTTTTTAGTCATCATACCAACCTGTGATTTTTTTTTCAGATTTTAACAAAATTGTTTCAATCAATGTGTGTTCAAAATTTAAATAGTGTCTCGTATGTATATGAGCATTTCATTAGAATGATGGATAATTTGAATTTTGACATGTTGGGTTGTTTTAAAAAATTAACAAAATTCATACATGTATAAATAAGATAATATTTTAAAAGCCAACCAACTTTCGGTGGAAGATTAATTTTTTAGAAGATATGAAAATTTGAATAATATGTGCATATAAATTAATGCTATGTTTACCAAAACATAATAATGTTACCTATATAAGTTTTGAATATTTTATTCCATCTGGTATATATTAATTTTTGAGGAATATAGAAAAAAGAATCGTCGAGTTTGGACTTAATTTGCAGAATCTATACATGTTTGAGTATTTACATTGGAATCTAAATAAAAATGAAGCAAATGAAGAAGAAACTGAAGAGCAGACCTATGAAGAGACAATTATCGCACGCGGTTTTTAATATAGAACCACCTGTGAAATTTTTTTACTAAGTTTAGGATTAGTTAATATTCTTCGGGGGCTTGTAAAGCCCAAATTCTAAGTTCTTGTAATATAATTTAGTATTACAGGTGCCCATTAAGTTTTACTTGGAAAAACCTTTGAAATTGGTCATAACATGAGTATGTGTGAGCTATGTTTTTCCTCTGTTCGTGTGCGTATACAATTTTTCTCTGTTTTCCTTCAAGTAAAGACCGCCTGTGAAAACATTTTGAATAATTGGTAAATACAATTTTCGTAGGCGGTTCTATACTTACGACTAGCCGCTTGTATTAATGGCTAGTATTGCAGGTGGCTCCTACTCCACGGTCCGCCAGTATCGTGCGGTCGTGCCATTCTCGCGCAGAATTTGAAGCGATCCGACCTCCCCTTCTTTGAAATTATGAATTAAAGGCGGGGCAATAGGGAAAGAAATGGAAAAGGAAATGACGAGGGATTGCCTCCCTATATAAAAACTTACCCCCTTCATCATCCCTGGCCATATTTCCCTTCACTTCGGCAACACTCACACCCAAAGCCTCCATCAATAGAACCAACAACGCTCCCTACTCTCAAACACATATGGCTAACTTCTCGGTGGATCCAACACGCTTCCTACCCAACGAGCAATTCGAGATTGAAGATGGTGGACAGGAAAGATTACCCCGGGCTATGGTTCGTCTACCGAGGGTTCACCATGCGATGCATGAGGAATACATTGTTGCAGTGGACACCAATGATATGGTACAACCGGGTGCCTATACCTACTATAAGAACATGATCAAAGACTATATTGAAGAAGTGCTTGGTATCCCAGTTCGTTCTGCTTGCTTCACACCTCTTGGCATTGCTCTCCTCTCGGTGGGCTCTTGTTTCTATAGGGATACTCTGCTTTTGGGGGCGTGATCGTTGTGGAGGACGTAACAATCATGTTTGTTAGACATGACTATGGGGTGAACAGACGGGAGAGGAACTTCTGTCGAGTTGGCTGGTTTTTAATCCTTGGTTTCCCCATAGACTACCGTTCCATTGAAGCGATAGACCGAACGGTGTCTTGCTTTTGCAAGCTCCTTCATTGGCACAATAGCCCGAGGGCTCTGGGGTCAGTTCTTGTGAAGTGCATGTATGATGAGCCCAGGCTGGTGCCAACAAGTCTGGTCTTGAGACAAGGAACAAGAGATGGGCATGCTTGGACTTGGTCTTGCCCAGTGTATATCCTCAACTCAATGCACCCGGGAGGAGACATTCTGCTGGAAGATGAGCTCCTAGGAGATGGTAACCCCCACTCACTACACGCTGAGGTTCAACAACATGATGACTTTGTGCCGCCACCGCCGGTGCCTGACCCGCAGTGGGATGAGGCTGCTCAGCAGCAGCAGTAGAACCAAAAAACTAGGATCTGAACTGGGGCTGGGATGCCTGGCCTCAACCGCCTCAAGAAGTGCAACAACTGCCAAATGATGCGGTCCAGGAACTTGCAGTGCACCATGAGATGCCAGAAGAAGAACTAGGGACTGAATCAAATGAGCAAGTGTCTCAGCCGACCCTCTATGGGACACCGGTCTGGCCTAGCTAGACTCTCTGGAGTCATCTCCACTCAAGAGAATGCTATCATTCGCCTATCCGCAGTCCTCAACGGCATGGTGGGTTTCATCCAGCGACCAACAACGTGCACAAGGGCCCTTGCCGGTGTGACAATCCCTGACACGAGATCACCACTTCTGAGACCTGTCATCACCGAGCTGCCGGTTGGAGGGGCTCCAAAGGCTCAAGACAAAGGTGTGTCACTTCCTCCATCAAGCTCCACATACATCAACCAACCAGAAACAGATGCTGGTGGGAGCACTGGCTCGAAGCCGATCAATGAAACCGACTGATGGATACTAGAGCTTTTGGAGAGAAGGCAGGTTGTGCAGGAGATGCTGCATTTGCACAACTTGACATTTTAGGGCCCTGTAATGCATGCTACCATGTGAGACATATTTTGTTGCTATAACTTTTGTGGAATGGTGCATGCTTCAATTTTCGCACGCGGCTCTATACCTATGACTAGCCGCCTGTGAAGAATCTTTATCACAGGCGGTTTGTAACGTAAAGAGTATCCGCTTGTGATAACTCCATTATCACAGATGGTTCTTTACCTACGTTGTCCGCTTGTGAAGAATGTTTATCACAGGCGGTTTGTAATGTAAGATTATCCACCTGTGTAACTCTAAGGACGCATGTACTGCGCGCGTTCCCCTCGCGTGGTAATCGGAAAGGTAAGGCTCGCATGCCCGGTCGCTTCAGCCGCCTGTATTAATGGCCAATATTGCAAGCGGCTCCTACTCCACGGTCCGTCTGTACCGTGCGGTCATTGCCATTCGCGTGTAGAATTCGAAGCGATCCGACCTCTCCTTCTCCGCACCATTATAACATGCACCTTCCCCTTCTCTGCACCACCATCATAGTCTTCCTCTTCCCTCTAATCTTCGTCTTCCTCGCCGCACCGTTGCCCTAGTCTCAACGGCACCACCAACGAAGCGCTTCTGACCGTGCTCTCCACTCGCCGCGCCTCCGTCCCCGGCTCCAACTGCACCTTCGTCCCTGACTCCAACAGTACCTCCGTCCTCGACTCCAACCGCACCTCCGTCCCCGGCTCCAACCATGCCGCCGCCGCCAGCTCCAACCGCACCTCTGCCGCCTTCCTAGGCAGAAGAGAGAGTGCACCTGCTTAGGAAAGTCGCTTTCCTAGAGCAGAGCTTGGTTGCCCTCAAGGCATAGGCGGACGACGACCTATCACCGTTGCGTCAGGAGATGGCGAAGGATGTATTTAGCAGTACATCTGATGCCATGGAGCTTCTGGTTCTTGGTCACCTTGTAGTATGTACTGGAATCGACACCATAGCCCACTACCTCTTCGGGTTAAGTGCACTGGCATGTCGTCTTGATGCGATGCAGGAGACGATCGGTGAGGTGCTTGGGGTGGAAGACAACAGGAAGTTGGTGGAGACGATCGCTGACGAGTGTGGGGTTTTTCGGCCACCGGAGGACTAGGCGATCGTCTGTTGTTTTCTTTTGTTGTTTGTAAAAAAATTAATTTTTAATGAATGTTTATTTGATGATGAATGTTTGTTATTGATTATCGAATTGTTTGTTGTCTTTTTGTTTGATTCTAAATGTGATTGATGTATATCGGACCACGATGTTTGGTGGCTTCGAATTGAATTCAAAGGTGCGTTCCTTGGTAACCGCAAAGGTCGCGCATGCCCGGTCGCTTCAACCGCCTGTTTTAATGGCCAATATTGCAGGCAACTCCTACTCCACGGTCCGCGTGTGAAAATTGATATGTTTAAACACGCGGTTTGCCGTTGCGAGCCGTCTGTGATGTTCATTCATCACAGTCGGCTATTAATTCATTCGACATCACAGACGTATTTTTTTTACGGACCACCTGAGTTTGAAAAACGAGTCTTTGTGATAATGGTTTTTGTAGTAGTATTAATATGTGTAAAGAGAAGAAAATGGATAGTCCATACAATCAAAACAAAGAAAAAATACAGAGAGCGAGAAGAACATGAACAATTATGTTAAGTGGCCAGTCAACAATCACAAGACACAAGATAGACGCCGAGATGACTAGAGGTGGGCATAAAACCTGAACCTACCACTATGGTCCCGAAAAAAAGCCTTAACCCGAACTTAAAAATCTCGAAAATCAAAACACAAAATAATTTTTCAGGTAGAGGTTTGTAAAACTCTATAGTATTTTCGGGTAATGATGTCTGCTACCCGAAATACTTGATCTCTAGTTTGAGCGATATATTTTTCGCGCTTAGACCAACACAGCATAGGTTTAGGTCGTGGATTACATGTAATTGTATTGTCAAAGGGTTACACTAGTATCCTTCAATTATCTTTATAAACTTTTACTTATTTTGATGTTATCAATTTTATTTCTATTTTGGTTGCTTTATTTTTTAGCTATTTTTGATGTATTGTAGACTGCTTGGATCGTATTGCGGCAAAGCAAGCTTACGTGGAATTCGCGATGGTTCGTGGCTGTCGCTGCCCCCCGACGTAGCTTTCTGCATCTGTGGCGCTGTGGGCTGCTCCCGTACGTTGCTTGCTGTCTCTTTGCATCGCGGGGTCCGCCCGGTAGGCTTGCTGTCCTGGGCGCAGGGTAAATACCCTGTGGGTCCGTCCCTTCCCCGAACTCGGACCTGCAACCATAAATGAAGGCGCCAACGGTCCATGTCCTTTCGCCGTTTTTTGGGGAAGCAAACGAATCTTTAAAAGATCAGTTTGTCAGATATATGGCTTACTCAGTTCTGAATAAATAAAATTTACGGCAAAATCATTATTTATTTCAGGACTGATGGTGTATTTTACCAACCGTTCTCAATCTAATTAGAAATAAGTTAGCTTTGGTATAAGTTTCAGCCTCTTCTCAGTCCAATTAGAAATAAGTTACCTTTGGTATAAGTTTTAGCCATGAACTTCTAGGTCACCGTCAAACGTTGTGGAGTACATGTCTCATTCTGTTTGACATGGTTCTAGATTCTCTAAAATTGAAAATATTTCAATTTCTCCTCAAAAACGCTCCCAATTTAAAACGGAATCACTTCTTAACCATTTTTCTAGATGCCTAGGTTTAGAATCTTGAAAAGGGACTAGAATGAATAAAATTGTCCAATAAACCCGTAGTTGCATTATTTTTTCTTTGCAGCAATTATTTTCTAAAAGTTGTTACAAAACACAAAAAGGTCAATAGCAAAACAAAGAAGGAATGAAGGATTCTGAAGTGACTGTGATTATTTTAGCCCGCCCCACTACCTCCTCACCTGTGTACCCAGACAAATAGCACCTTATCCGTTATTAATGTGATTTGTTATAAATATTTTAAAAAGATGTTCTTATATAAAAATAATAATCAAGATATGAAATAGATAAACCCCGCCTATGTTGTAATGACATAGCCGGTCCCAAGGACGGATAAAAGAGGAGGGGTTGTGATAGGCTTGGCGAGCCAACAACTACACTTAGCCATTCAAATGGAAATGAAACCCAATAGAAATTCGTTGGAGCGTATCCATTTTATGCTTTGGAGGTATATTATGGAGGTGATTTTCTTGCTTCGTCAGCTTATGGAGAGATATAGGGAGCAGAAGAAGGAATACATATGATGTTTATTTACTTGGAGAAGGCGTATGATAAGATACCAAGGTCGGTTATGTGGGGGGCACTAGAGAAACATAAAGTGCCAACAAAATACATTACCCTTATCAAGGATATGTACAATAATGTTGCGCGTAAAAGTGATAGTGAGACCGATGCATTTCCTATCACGGTAGGACTACATCAAGGATTACCTTTAAGCCCATACGTCTTTTTCTTAGTGATGGATGAGGTGTCGAAGGATATACAAGGGGATATCTCTTGTTGCATGCTCTTTGTCGATGATGTAGTGTCGGTAGATGAAACTAGGGATGATGATGATAAGAAACTAGAGTTATGGTGTGACACCCGGTTCCGAAAATGAACCAAGTGAATGCATATGTGTGGCCAGGATGTTCATCACACATACACATGTATTCCACAAATTAAAATTCAGAATATAACCACGTGCGTATAGTGTTTAAGTAGTTTATTACAATGAATCAATGTCTCACTCATGAATATCCAACTTATTTAGCAGCGGAAGACTCTAAACGACAGTGAAAAATGGCTAAGACAACAGGCTTCAACTTCAACTCCACAGGCATGTTGACGGTAGTGCGCACGACTAGTACTCCACATGTTCCTCGAAGTACTCTTCTCCTGTAGCTGATGTATATGTGGGAATGCAAGGGTGAGTTGAAATTGCCTAGAGGGAGATGAATAGGCTAAAATACCTGAAATGACTTAACTAAATAAAATTAGAACACAGTGATCGGACTAATGTGGCTCAGGGGTGGACTAGTCTGGTTTGCTTGCTGAAAAACCTAAAAGGGCCGGACTAGTTTGCCTTAGGGGCGGACTAGTCTGGTCAAATTGCTGGAAAGGCTTAAAACTTGGTTTTTATGGGTTTTTATCCAGATTTTAGTTTAACAAAATATGGATGAAACAACTAGCAATCCTATATGACAAGTGTGATATAATATTAAAATGGATTGCAAGATTTTGATGATGTATACTCTAATCACGAGATAATTAAAACAAACCCTAAGCAATATTGATCTTCAAAGAAATATACATGCAAGAGAGACACTGAGGATTTTTTCCCGAGGTTCGATTCCACTCAGGAATCTACGTCCCCATTAAGGAGTCCACAAAGGACCGGGTCTAACAACCCTTTTCTCACCAAGTCGCCACTAAAGCCAACCCGGTTCTTCGCTATCTCAAGGGTGAACTTACAAAGTTTGGGGCTGCTCACAATCCGAGGCTCCCACTTGATCACTCCTACAAAGCTTCACCGATCTTAGAAGCCACAGGTCACACCAAGTGCATGAGATCACTCCGAGAGCCTTAAACGTGAAGTTCTTCCTCCTCTTCTCACACACCCAAATTCACTTAGGATTTGATTCAAGACGGTGAGTAGGCAATGGAGAAGGCTTGGAGAGGTTCTAGAAAGGCTATGGTGGCGCTAGGGTTCCAGAGTTATCTAAATGAGGTCGGGGCATCTCCTTTTATAAAAGTCCCAAAACCAACCGTTGGCACCTACCAAAAGTCCGACTAGTCCGGTCAGGACCCGGACTAGTCCGATCTCACACAGGAACTCTTTGTCCGGGTGAGAACGGACAATTCTGGATGACCCGGACTAGTCCGACCACTGAGGCGGACAAGTTCGGTCTACCAAGACTTAGCCGTGGGAGCTCTCATCTCACAACCATACGGACTAGTCCGCCTCAGAACAGACTAGCCCGAACTCACTCAGGGACTCTTTGTCCGGGTGAAACCGGACAAGTCTGGCTAGTCCGGACTAGTCCGGCCACTGAGGCGGACAAGTCCGGTCTACGAGGACTTAGTCCCAAACACTCTTTTCAACAGAGAAATGGACTAGTCCGTCCTAAAACGGACAAGTCCGAACTCAGTCAGGAACTCTTAGTCCGCCCCAAAACGGACTAAGCCGGGGGGACTTCCGGACTAGTCCGGGCACTGGCCTGGACAAGTCCGGCCTGCCCAATTTTACCTCTCTACCTCTCTCCACTACGTTTTTGACACTTCTAACGCTTTGAGCTCTCTTCTATGATCTCAATGCACTTGACACACACATACTCTCACTTTTACACGGCTATCCCGCTAAAGACTCAAGTGAAAACCTAATTTCTGCTCTTCGAGTCTTTGACACCGTTTTTCATCCTTTTCCTTTTTGAGAGTTTAGGTGTCCGCCTTGGAAACATCTTGTGCTTATGATCATCTCAGCTCATTAGTCTCTTAATTGTCATCATCAATCATCCAAAACCCGCGGGGATACCTAGATGCACTTACAATCTCCCCCTTTTTGGTGATTGATGACAACACATTAAGTTTCAACATAAGACTTAAAAATTTGATTTTCGTAACAAGTGTATGTATGCAAAACTCCCCCTGAATGTATGCAAGAGTAAAAGAAGGGCAGTGACATACATTCACATGTTATGGTGGGGTTCCTACGTGTTGTGCTAACAAATGTGATAAGACAATAAACATAGCAAGGAGCAACAATGATCAAATATAAACTATGAAGTCCAACACGTAGTGTTACACAAAAGATAGTCATGCATAAAACATAGATAGCCACGTACAAAGATCTATTACAAGATAGTCACGTCCAAAAACATAAACATAGGTGTCCAAAAGATCTATTACAAGACTAGGAGATGATAAACAAAAGAGACCCTCTCCCCATCTCTCCCCCTTTGGCATCAAGGCACCAAAAAGGAAAAGAGGGAAGAAGATACGCCTAAGTCTACTCGTCATCTTCTTCGTCTTCTTCTTCACCATTTTCATCGCTCTCCATGGCCTCCGTATCCTCTTCCTCGTCGTCGGCGGCGGTGGATGGAGGCACGGCCTTGGAGGAGCTTTCATCTTCCCTGAACTAGGCGAGCTCATCAGCGGTGAACTGTGGATATGGAGTGAGTTCCCCATCACTCTCCTCGGGAGGAAACATGGGTACCTCAAGCTTGTCACACACAGCCTTGAGGTACTTCTCCTGACGCCTCTCCATGCGTCGAGTCCGGACCTCCACACGCCGACAGGAGGCGAAGAGTGCGTTGAAGCACTTGAAGAATCCGCTCATGGACTGCGGAGGAGGAGATGACGGGGTGCCGCTGAACTAGGAGGGACCGCTGAACTGGAAGGAGGTTGAGCATTTTTCCTCCTTGAGGGTTCTGGCACAATGGGGGGTAGCTGAGTATGGAGAGGTCCATGAGTGACATCCTTGACAAAGACTATCCCCGACACCTTCTCAATTAGACACATGATGTACGGTGCATAACCACATGAGCGGTTGGGAGTGTGAGAGATGCTGAAGATGTCATCATAAATGTGCTCAACAAGGTTGGACTTCTCTTCACCATCTATCAAGAGGAGGAGATGCCTTAAGTTTCCTTGAATTACCCCTGCATCTCCATCCTTAGGGGCAATGGTCCTCCTCAGAATCCTGTTGAGGATGCTATAGAACGGCTTGATGTTCCTAGCAAGCCCGGCCTCATAGGGGACATGGCTAGGATACATATAGTCAAGTTGGTCCCTGTCTACTGCCTTGAGGTTGGAAATAATAATCTCATGATCCAAGTGCTCCTCAAGGCCAAGTATATGTGCAAACCTCTCATAGGTGACTGAGTACTGCTCTCCATGAGTCATCCAGGTGATTTTCCGGTCACCGTAGGTGGAGAAGTACACAGTGGTGTAGAACTGCATAATTACCTCAATGTTCCAGTCATATTTGAAGCTCATGATTTCCTTGATTCCATGTCGCTCTGCGGCTTCAATCACTGCATCAAAGGCTTTGTGCTCCCTTTTGTCCATGTAGTCCCAATCTACCCATTGAGCTTGAGCGACTGGGGTCTTCATCTTTAGGTAGACCAAGCGGTAGTAGTCGCAGTGGAAGTCACCAAAACCTAGGGTCGGCTGTGTGCTTCTCATAGTCATAGACTTTATCAATCCTCAGCCTTCTCGCATTTTCATCCCCCTTTCCTATGAATACAAATGCCGGATTGTTGGGCTGCCGGTTTAGATCTCTAGGAGGGGAAGCCATCTTCAAGGGGGCGATGGGCTTCGGTTGCCCTTTCTCCCTAATTACTATCCCTCCTACCCTGTTTGTCGGTGCTTTGGCAGTTGCCTTTTTGTTCTTGGGCTCCTCAGGAAGTGGAGCCTTGCCCTTCTTTGGATCACGAGGAACCCTACCCTCAGATTCCTTCTCCTTTTCCCACTCTTTATCTCCCAAGGTGACCAGCCTCTTCCTCTTGGGCTCTGAGGCACTAGCAGCTTGGAAGCTTTGGGCCTCACGTTCAGCCCTTTTCTTTCTTCGTTGATCCTTCAATGATTCTTCAAGGGCTTGGGAAATTTGTGCCTCCTTGTTGATATTATGCTTCTTCTTTGTTCTTGCCTCTCGACAGACGGCTTCTTTAGCTGCTTGGGCCTCCTTTGCCGCCCTTTCTTTGGCAATGCGCCGATGAAGGGCTTGTCGAGCCTCCTGGGCCGTGGGACTTGGAAGAGGAGAGCTTTGGTTGGAGTTTGACATATTTCCTGAGAAACAAGAGATGAGAGGTCAAAGAAGTGGAATATTGCAAGAGAATTCACTAAAAATGACTAAAGTTGGAGTTTGTTCAATGTAAACCGGACTTATCCGTTAAAGGACCGAACTAGTCCGCTCGAGAACGGACTTGTCCGCCCAAAACCGTACTAGTCCAGGTTATACAGGATGAACCCTAACCCTAACAATTTTTTCGTAAAAATTTTGAATTAAGTTGCAATATACCTCTGTCACACCCGGTTTTTCCGAAGAAACAACCAAGTGAATATCACATGTATGCCAGGATCATTTTCTCATACATGTGATGACAAATAGTGAAGCATCATTTATTACAAGCCAGGTGTCGAATATAAATAAGTCTTACATTGCAAATGTCTCAATGGACACTAATGCTTCATCACAAGTAAATAAACTAGCAGCGGAATATTATTCTTTAGGGCTCCATCACAGGTGTTGCCCGGGGGTCTTCATGAACCTAAAAGCCTTCCTCGGGTCCAAAATCTTGGTCATTATACACCACCTCATTATCTTGACCTGAGCAGCAATATAAACCAACAAATATGCAAGGTTGAGTACCAATGGTACTCAGCAAGTGTGGGAAAATTATATCATGCATGGCTAGAACAAGGAGAGGTTGAACTCATGGTTAAAGCACTACGCAATTAATACCTATCACCTTAGCTTATTAAGCACCTACTTTACTACACAGGTGAAATGATCCAAATCTCCCATCCCATCATCATAAACCAATAACCATAATCATCATTTCCAATGTTAAGCTCCCCGCTTAACTTCCAAAACCATCAATTCTCTAATCATGAATAAGTCCAGGCCGCTCTTAACCGTGAGCACGGCTGTCAAGACAGTTTTGACTCTGTAGAGTTTGTACCACTGTACCCACAAGTAGTGATTTCATCCCCCGTTGCCGGGTGGACTAAAAGAACCTCCATTATGCCAGTGGCTACGATCCACATTCACACTTCCCAGGTGTGTGGCCAAGAGATCACTACGAAGCCTTTACAAAGGGATTCCCGACGAGCGTGGGCCCACTGAGGTTTCACCCCTAACAGCATACAAGAGGTTCCAACCCCGCTGCAGTGGCCCCCTCTTGAGCCTTGCGGTTCATATGGTAGTCCAGCTGACACCTACTCCCCGCACCATCCAACACACCCATACTACGCCGGGGATACACCTAATTAATTGGCCAAGCTGCCCCATCTCAGCATGTGGTTGGCACTGTAAAGCCGGGTTACATGCTCCATGAACCGGTCCTTAGGATCCAGGCAAGTACTAAACACAAACCCAAGTCTCGTGCACTCAGCACACAACCAAAACATCCAACTTGCCTTGGTCCCTACCTCTACATAACTCACAATAGCTCATTCAAGAGCATGGTAATATAAACTGATGATCTCATGTCCCAGTTATCCCATTCTAAGCATGGCTAAGCATATGCATGTATAGAAATGACATGGTAAAATAAATCCCAACCCAAGCTACAAGGAAACAAGGTAATGCAATTCTAGGGAAACTTCCTAGCATGGGTTTCATATTTCATTTGACAATGCAAATAATTCTATCTACACATCCTAGCATAGGATCAAAGTGGTCAAGGACACTTGCCTCCTTCTTGCTGCTCTTGAAATGGGTAGTCTTGGTCTTGGAATTGAATAACTTGTTCTTGAGCAGGTTCTACTTCATACCATCACACATAGCAAAAGAAAAACAACAATCATAAGACATAGTTCACACTTCTACTTCATACAAACCACACATTCACATTTATGAAAGTTTCTTTACCATTTTATGTGTTGTGGATACTCTATGTGTGTTGATTTGGGGCTTGCATACACTTTCATTTACATGTATAGGATTCCTACTTTGGTGTTCATATTTATACTCACATACTATATATATATATACATATATATATGTGTGTTTCAGTTTTAAATAAATTCCTTATATATTAAACTACCAAGTATGTATGAAATGTATTTTTCTTCTCCATATGTGCCTTCATTATTTCTATCAACCCTAAACTGAATTCTTTGTACTTTAGAAACTCCATTTATCATTTACTAGTTTCTATATTTCCAGATTTATATTCTTATGCATAATTGTGCATTTTATTATTAAATTAGTAATACACACTACCTAAACAGATTAGGTTCTGGTCCTAAATAATTTAAGATCATATTTTGACCTTGGCTTCTGATGTATACTATTTCATAATTATTTTCCCTATTTTTCTTTAACTATTCTTTACTTAAAAATGTGTCCCTATACTATTAAATGTGAATAATAGATGAAACAGATTTATTTCAGCCTAAAAATATATTTTTATCTCACTCCAAAGTTTTCTAAGTACTGAGAAAGTTTTTAATAAATTTGACAATTATGTTTGTCCCCCTTTTTAATATTTAAACACTAGTTACATATTCAATTTTCTAAATTAAATACTAAACAGAGCTAAAATAATGAATTCACCTCATTACAGGGTCTATAATATTATTTTCATAATTTCCAGGGGTCTAGCTACACTTGTCAGAGGTGTTTTTCCTAATTTCTATTAAGTCCAGGGGCTAAAACTGATTTTTAAATGAATTTACATGATTTTCTGGAGTTCCAGGGGCTAGATCTGAAGTTTCCGGGGCTAGCTCTCAATTCCAGAGAACCCCAGGGGGTAGCACGTAAGAATTCCAGTCTTTATAACGCGGGGCTGACGTGGACCGTCTGATTTTAAACCGACGGCTGAGATTATAACATCGAACCGGTACGCGGGGTTTTAAAGTCTACCGTGCGATTTAAAATAAACGGCGCACAAGCGGCCACGTCGCTCTGATCGAGCGCGGGCGGCGCTGCCGGCGGCGCACGGCGGCGGGAAGCGGCGATCTCGCCGGAAACTTTCGGATCCTCGAGAATTCTGCCTAGAACTGTGATCTTATGGCCTAGATCGGTAGAGGGGAGGTCAGGGATCTCACCTCGGGGGTTTTCTCGAGCTCGGGGGTCCTGGAAAGTGCTCTGCGGCGAGGTCCGAGGCAAAACCACGGCGAAGCTCGTCGGAGCTGGATTTGCACCGTATATCTTCGGGTTTTCTGCACCTGCAAAGTTCCCCGGAGGCGGTGGATCAAGACCAACGAGTTAGATCAGAGTTTCCGAGCTTAGATCAGCCAGAATTCACCGGCGAAGTCTCGGTGCTCACCGGAGTGAAAATCGGCGATCGCGTGCGAAAAACTGATCGGATCGGTTGTTTTTATAGCCGGGGGAGGGCGGTGGTTCTGTTGTGATCGAGTTAGAGTCCTCAGGTTCCAGAATTCGGCTGCGGGACGCGGTTTCCCGATCGGTTGCGATCGCGCGCGCGCGGGGAGAAGTCCGGGGTCGCGGGGTTAGGGATGACAGGCGGGTCCCACATGTCAGCGAGGGGCAGCGCGGCGCGCGCGGGGGCGGGCTGCGCGGGGGTTAGCTGGGCCGGCTGGGGTTTCGGCCCACTGGCCAGTTTTTTTCTGGTTTTCCTTTTTCTTTTTCATTTCTTTTCTGTTTTGAGTATAATTTGAATTCCAGTTTGAATTTGAATTTTTGCAAAACATGCAATACGTCCAAAAATTTCTAAATTCCCCTCTGAACATGGTTTATGGTTCTAAATCAAAATTTTGAGTCTTGACTAAAAATTTGGGGTGTTACAGCTCTACCCCCCTTAAAAGAAATCTCGTCCTCGAGATTGGTGTTTCTAAGAAAATAATTCCGGAAATTGTGCCTTAAGCTCATCTTCCCGTTCCCAGGTGGCTTCCTCTTCTGAGTGATGCTTCCACTGCACCTTGCACATCCTGATTCTCTTATTTCTGGTGAGGCGTTCCATTGTCTCCAAAATCTTGTATGGTTGCTCGGCATAAGACAAATCCTCAGCTACATCCACTTCGTTCATGGGTAACACCTCTTCAGGCGTCCTCAGGCATTTCTTGAGTTGTGACACGTGGAACACATCGTGCACGTCCGACAGATGAACCGGCAACTCTAGTTGGTACGCCACTTCGCCTTTTCTTTCCAAAACTTGAAAGGGTCCGATGTATCGAGGTGACAACTTCCCTTTCACCTTGAACCGACGAAGTCCTCTGATAGGGGACACCTTGAGGTAAACATAGTCTCCCACGTTGAAAACAAGCTCTCTTCTTCGTACATCCGCATAACTCTTCTGGCGTGTCTGTGCTATCCTCAAGTTGTTACGAATCTCCCTCACCTTTGCCTCGGCTTCTTGTAACACTTCTGGACCAAACACTTTACTTTCTCCTGTTTGGTTCCAAAATAGGGGAGTTCTGCATTTCCTTCCATACAAAGCTTCAAACGGTGACATCTTCATACTAGCTTGATAACTATTGTTATAGGAAAACTCCGCATACGGTAGGTTCTTGTCCCAACTCCTATTGTTTTTAAGTGCACATGCCCTTAACATATCTTCAAGGATCTGATTGGTTCTCTCCGTCTGCCCGTCAGTTTGGGGATGATAGGCAGAACTAAAATTCAGATGGGTTCCCATGGTTTCATGCAACTTTTGCCAAAACCTCGAGGTGAACTGCGTCCCTCGATCCGACACTATCTTCTTCGGCACTCCATGGTAACACACAATCCTTGACATGTACAATTCTGCCAATTTGGATCCGCTGTAGCTTTCTTTCACCGGAATGAAATGAGCTACCTTAGTTAGCCTATCAATAATGACCCATATTGAATCATACCCGGATTGGGTCCTAGGCAATCCCACGACAAAATCCATGCTGATCTCTTCCCACTTCCATTCAGGCACTTTGAGTGGTTGCAGCAATCCCGCGGGTCGTTGATGTTCTGCTTTCACCAACTGACATGTGTCACATAGGGCCACATGTTCCGCGACATCTCGCTTCATGCCATACCACCAATACCTGCTCTTGAGGTCCTGATACATCTTCGTACTCCCAGGATGAATGGAATAGTCGGAATCGTGAGCCTCCTTCAAAATTAATTTACGAATCTCCTTTACTTCTGGCACACAGATCCTTTTCCCGTGCCACACCGTTCCTTGTTCATCCTCTCTAAAACCAGGAGCTTTATTTTCCTTGATGAGCTGTCTGATCTCTTGTATCTTCTCATCATTCTTTTGTCCCTCGCGTATGTCTCGCTCAAGTGTGGAGTCCACTTCCATGGCGATGGCTTCACCACTATTTACTAGACATAGATTGAGCCTTCTAACCTCGTCCTTCAATTCTGCAGGCATATCCTTCAAGCTCAACTTATTGACCTGCACTTTCCGACTCAAGGCATCGGCCACGACGTTTGCTTTCCCGGGATGATAGTTGATGCCTACATCAAAGTCATTGATTAGCTCTAACCATCTCCTTTGTCTAAGGTTGAGATCTGGCTGTGTGAATATGTACTTCAAACTCTTATGATCCGTATATATCTCTGTCCTCTTCCCCATCAAATAGTGCCGCCAAATTTTCAACGCGTGTACCACTGCAGCTAGTTCTAAGTCATGTGTAGGATAGTTCTTCTCGTGCTTCCGAAGCTGCCGGGATGCATATGCCACGACATGTCCCTCTTGCATGAGAACACATCCCAACCCGTTTCCAGAGGCATCGCAGTACACCGTGAAATTCTTCTGCATATCTGGCATAACCAACACGGGGGCTGTTGTCAATCTCTTCTTTAGCTCCTGAAAGCTCGTATCGCACTGTGGCGTCCAGGTGAATGTGATTCCCTTTTCCAACAGTTTGGTGAGAGGTCTCGAGATCTTGGAGAATCCCTCAATAAACCGTCGATAGTATCCAGCCAATCCCAAAAAGCTTCGAACTTCTCCGACATTTTCAGGGGTTTTCCATTTCTGGATATCTTCGATTTTGGCGGGATCTACGGAGATTCCTCCCTCCGAGATTATATGCCCTAAAAAGGGAACTCTCTTTAGCCAAAACTCACACTTGCTCAACTTGGCATATAGTTGGTGTTCTCTCAGCCTCTGTAACACCAACCTTAGATGTTTCTCATGTTCTTCTTCATCTTTGGAGAAGACGAGAATATCATCTATGAAAACCACCACAAATTTGTCCAGATATTCCATGAATACCTTGTTCATGAGGTACATGAAATATGCCGGGGCATTGGTTAGCCCGAAAGGCATGACAGTGTATTCATACAGTCCGTACCGAGATACGAAAGCTGTCTTGGGAATATCAGATTGCCTTATCTTGAGTTGGTGGTATCCCGACCTGAGATCAATTTTCGAGAACACACAAGCTCCCCTCAACTGATCAAACAAGTCTTCAATGCGGGGTAATGGGTACTTGTTCTTGATGGTTACCTCATTCAAGGCACGGTAATCCACGCATAACCTTTGAGTTCCATCTTTCTTAGGCACAAATATTACCGGAGCTCCCCATGGTGAGGAACTAGGGCGAACGTACCCCTTTTCCGTCAATTCTCTCAAATGATCCTTGAGCTCTTCTAGCTGCTTGGAGTCCATTCGATAAGGTCTCTTGTATATCGGGGCTGTTCCCGGTACTAGCTCGATTGCGAATTCCACGTCACGGTCGGGAGGCATTCCTGGCAACTCCTCCGGAAAAACATCTGGATATTCCCTGATAGTCCGGATTTCCTCAACTTTCACCTCCACTTGATTTAATTTAATGTCCCTCCTAGGCTCGTGTATCGTTATGAACTTTACTCTTGTGCCACTAGGGTGAGTTAGTTCCACCGTTCTGGTCGAACAATGGATGATTCCATTATGTTTGGTCAACCAATCCATACCCAAAATAATATCTATCCCTTGTGAATCGATCACTATGAGGTTAGCGATAAATACTGCCCCATTAATGTCTAGGTTCACTTTGGGACACACTTGTCTTGTCCTTATTTCTCCACCTGGAGAATTTACCGCTAGCATATGGTTCATTTGTGTGGTTGCTAGGTCATGCTTCTTAACAAACCCTTGAGCAATGAACGAATGGGTAGGACCAGAATCAAACAGCAGAGTTGCAAGGTGTAAATTGGCAGGAAACTTACCAACTACCACGTCGGGTGCCTCTTGTGCTTCCTCCATAGTGACGTGGTTCACCCGTCCTCTCATTACGTTCTGCTGCTGTGGCTGCGTGGGCTTCTTCTTTGGATACTTATGGGCGTAGTGCCCCACTTCACCACAGCTGAAACATTGCACCCCAATCTTAGATGCTTGGCCCTTGTTGTCTTGGGGTTGGTTTGGGGGTCCTTGCACTGCTGGTCGAGGTGGATATGCAGGGCGAGGCTGCTGCATAAACTGACGTTGCGGCTGTGCTGGTGCCGCAGGTGGCCTGTAGTTTGGGTTGTACCCTCTTGGTGCTGAATAGGGTACCGCAGCACGGCTCGTCTGCCCCGTAGGTTGCTGCATCATACGTGGGCGGGTGTTGCTCCCTGAGGCTTGATGTGACCACCCAGCCTTCCTCTTATTCTCATTTTCCAGGGCCTTCAGCTTCCTTTCCACCACAAATGCTCTGTCCACCATCTTTTGAAAGCTTTCATACTCATTGGAGGACATTGCACACTGCATCTCTGCGGTAAGTCCTTCCACGAAACAATCTTGTTTCTGCTCATCTGTCTCTATGTCTCGTGGAGCATAACGGGATAGTTGAGTGAATTTAGTGAGGTATTCCCTCACCGTCATGTTTCCCTGCTGCAGTCCCAAAAACTCTTTCCTCTTGTTCTTGAGTTCACCTCTTGGGATGTAATGGTTGCGGAAGCTACGCTTGAACTCTTCCCAAGTGATGCTCTCAGGGTCATGATGGGCGGCCACGTAGGCGGTCCACCAATCAGCAGCAGGTCCCTGCAATTGATGAGAGGCAAACAGCACCCTCTCATACCCTTGGCATTGTATGATTCTCATCTTACTTTCAATGGTCTTCAGCCAATCATCTGCCTCCAGAGGTTCAGCAGCACTTGCAAACTTTGGAGGTTGAGTTCCTAGAAACTCACTCAACCTTGGTTGGCGTGGTGCAGCTTGTGGAGGTGGAACTTGATGCAAGTTGGCCACTACTTGAGTCAAGTTCTGGATGAGCTGATTTTGATTCTCCAGCATTTGGTGGAGAGGATCAACTTCTTCACGGCGACCACCCCGGTTCTGGCCTCCAGAAAGATGAGAGTTGCATGCCTCATCATTGTTGTTGGCGGGGTTGGCAGCACGTCCTTTTCCTCTTCCGGCCATCTGGCAGAATCAACAAATGTTAATTGGAAAGCATTTAGTATCTACTTTCACTTGTCTGTACTCTGAAGTGTTGAAGTTTTGTTAAAATCTTACGAGGGTTTTATATCTCACACCCAATAAATGCACTATTATTTCCTGTGGGTTCACACACCAAAGCAAAACAATCTGAAGACGAGGCTGTGGACACTCGCTCATGGCTTCCACAACTCACGTCACACCAAGCATTATCACACCATTAACTACGTAACGACTCGACTACTTGACCTCCTACTAGCTAGGGGAAAGACTCTACACTACTCATCCTCTTGAGCTGGCTCCTCGGGATCTTCCTCCTCATTTCGGCTACCTTCTGACTCTGCTTTGGGTGGGGAGGCTGCTGGTGGAGAAGTGCGACGACGCCTGATTGCTCGGCGATCCGGGGAGTCAGGGGTCCATGGATCACTTACGGTGACACACAGTTCATTCCCATCTCCTCTTTCTCTCGCCTTTAAGCAAGCTCGCAGCAATGCCTCCGTCTCCTTCAGAGTATCTCGGACATCCTGAAGCTCTTGTTGACACTCCTGCAGTCGAGTGCTGAGCATAGCAGCATCCTCCAAGCACAAGTCCATGTGCTCATGGGAAGTCCCTTGCTGCACCGGTGGGTACTTGTACTCCGTGGTACCACTCTCACGTTGGAGGACATACATGTACTCAGTTTTGTCCAAGTGGCGACGATAGATGTGGCTCTGGCAGGTGATGGCCTCCCAAGTGACATCTCTCTCCGCGTCAACTTGTGTTGCTCGACAAGCTGGAGAGTGGTGGATCTTAAGCAGTTGATTCTCGTGTATAATCCTCATCTCCGAACTCCATTCTTCCCTCTTCTCACGGATGGTCCTGGTGGAGTTATAGTGGATGATGAGCTTGCCCGTATTGCCTGCGGCTTCGAGCATACGTCGAAGACGGCGCAACAAATCTCCTACTGCCAATCCGTAGGAAAGGTACGTCACTGGACGACTCTCCTCTCTTTCGGCAAGGGCAACTACGGGAACTCTCCCTCCTGTGGACTTACGAGCGGTGCGAATCATGCGAACCATCTAAAACAAAAGAATTTAAAATTAGGTTAGATAAATTCTCAAACAAAAATCCTATTTTTGAATGAAAGTTGGGGTAAGATGAAGAAAATGACTCTTTTAATAACACTTTTTCACCCACACCTTTGGAAAATAGTTTTTAAGAAAATAGGGCCCTTAAATACGTCCATTCCTACCTAGGTCCACGTTCCTACGGGCAACCTTGGCTCTGATACCACCTCTGTCACACCCGGTTTTTCCGAAGAAACAACCAAGTGAATATCACATGTATGCCAGGATCATTTTCTCATACATGTGATGACAAATAGTGAAGCATCATTTATTACAAGCCAGGTGTCGAATATAAATAAGTCTTACATTGCAAATGTCTCAATGGACACTAATGCTTCATCACAAGTAAATAAACTAGCAGCGGAATATTATTCTTTAGGGCTCCATCACAGGTGTTGCCCGGGGGTCTTCATGAACCTAAAAGCCTTCCTCGGGTCCAAAATCTTGGTCATTATACACCACCTCATTATCTTGACCTGAGCAGCAATATAAACCAACAAATATGCAAGGTTGAGTACCAATGGTACTCAGCAAGTGTGGGAAAATTATATCATGCATGGCTAGAACAAGGAGAGGTTGAACTCATGGTTAAAGCACTACGCAATTAATACCTATCACCTTAGCTTATTAAGCACCTACTTTACTACACAGGTGAAATGATCCAAATCTCCCATCCCATCATCATAAACCAATAACCATAATCATCATTTCCAATGTTAAGCTCCCCGCTTAACTTCCAAAACCATCAATTCTCTAATCATGAATAAGTCCAGGCCGCTCTTAACCGTGAGCACGGCTGTCAAGACAGTTTTGACTCTGTAGAGTTTGTACCACTGTACCCACAAGTAGTGATTTCATCCCCCGTTGCCGGGTGGACTAAAAGAACCTCCATTATGCCAGTGGCTACGATCCACATTCACACTTCCCAGGTGTGTGGCCAAGAGATCACTACGAAGCCTTTACAAAGGGATTCCCGACGAGCGTGGGCCCACTGAGGTTTCACCCCTAACAGCATACAAGAGGTTCCAACCCCGCTGCAGTGGCCCCCTCTTGAGCCTTGCGGTTCATATGGTAGTCCAGCTGACACCTACTCCCCGCACCATCCAACACACCCATACTACGCCGGGGATACACCTAATTAATTGGCCAAGCTGCCCCATCTCAGCATGTGGTTGGCACTGTAAAGCCGGGTTACATGCTCCATGAACCGGTCCTTAGGATCCAGGCAAGTACTAAACACAAACCCAAGTCTCGTGCACTCAGCACACAACCAAAACATCCAACTTGCCTTGGTCCCTACCTCTACATAACTCACAATAGCTCATTCAAGAGCATGGTAATATAAACTGATGATCTCATGTCCCAGTTATCCCATTCTAAGCATGGCTAAGCATATGCATGTATAGAAATGACATGGTAAAATAAATCCCAACCCAAGCTACAAGGAAACAAGGTAATGCAATTCTAGGGAAACTTCCTAGCATGGGTTTCATATTTCATTTGACAATGCAAATAATTCTATCTACACATCCTAGCATAGGATCAAAGTGGTCAAGGACACTTGCCTCCTTCTTGCTGCTCTTGAAATGGGTAGTCTTGGTCTTGGAATTGAATAACTTGTTCTTGAGCAGGTTCTACTTCATACCATCACACATAGCAAAAGAAAAACAACAATCATAAGACATAGTTCACACTTCTACTTCATACAAACCACACATTCACATTTATGAAAGTTTCTTTACCATTTTATGTGTTGTGGATACTCTATGTGTGTTGATTTGGGGCTTGCATACACTTTCATTTACATGTATAGGATTCCTACTTTGGTGTTCATATTTATACTCACATACTATATATATATATACATATATATATGTGTGTTTCAGTTTTAAATAAATTCCTTATATATTAAACTACCAAGTATGTATGAAATGTATTTTTCTTCTCCATATGTGCCTTCATTATTTCTATCAACCCTAAACTGAATTCTTTGTACTTTAGAAACTCCATTTATCATTTACTAGTTTCTATATTTCCAGATTTATATTCTTATGCATAATTGTGCATTTTATTATTAAATTAGTAATACACACTACCTAAACAGATTAGGTTCTGGTCCTAAATAATTTAAGATCATATTTTGACCTTGGCTTCTGATGTATACTATTTCATAATTATTTTCCCTATTTTTCTTTAACTATTCTTTACTTAAAAATGTGTCCCTATACTATTAAATGTGAATAATAGATGAAACAGATTTATTTCAGCCTAAAAATATATTTTTATCTCACTCCAAAGTTTTCTAAGTACTGAGAAAGTTTTTAATAAATTTGACAATTATGTTTGTCCCCCTTTTTAATATTTAAACACTAGTTACATATTCAATTTTCTAAATTAAATACTAAACAGAGCTAAAATAATGAATTCACCTCATTACAGGGTCTATAATATTATTTTCATAATTTCCAGGGGTCTAGCTACACTTGTCAGAGGTGTTTTTCCTAATTTCTATTAAGTCCAGGGGCTAAAACTGATTTTTAAATGAATTTACATGATTTTCTGGAGTTCCAGGGGCTAGATCTGAAGTTTCCGGGGCTAGCTCTCAATTCCAGAGAACCCCAGGGGGTAGCACGTAAGAATTCCAGTCTTTATAACGCGGGGCTGACGTGGACCGTCTGATTTTAAACCGACGGCTGAGATTATAACATCGAACCGGTACGCGGGGTTTTAAAGTCTACCGTGCGATTTAAAATAAACGGCGCACAAGCGGCCACGTCGCTCTGATCGAGCGCGGGCGGCGCTGCCGGCGGCGCACGGCGGCGGGAAGCGGCGATCTCGCCGGAAACTTTCGGATCCTCGAGAATTCTGCCTAGAACTGTGATCTTATGGCCTAGATCGGTAGAGGGGAGGTCAGGGATCTCACCTCGGGGGTTTTCTCGAGCTCGGGGGTCCTGGAAAGTGCTCTGCGGCGAGGTCCGAGGCAAAACCACGGCGAAGCTCGTCGGAGCTGGATTTGCACCGTATATCTTCGGGTTTTCTGCACCTGCAAAGTTCCCCGGAGGCGGTGGATCAAGACCAACGAGTTAGATCAGAGTTTCCGAGCTTAGATCGGCCAGAATTCACCGGCGAAGTCTCGGTGCTCACCGGAGTGAAAATCGGCGATCGCGTGCGAAAAACTGATCGGATCGGTTGTTTTTATAGCCGGGGGAGGGCGGTGGTTCTGTTGTGATCGAGTTAGAGTCCTCAGGTTCCAGAATTCGGCTGCGGGACGCGGTTTCCCGATCGGTTGCGATCGCTGCGCGCGCGGGGAGAAGTCCGGGGTCGCGGGGTTAGGGATGACAGGCGGGTCCCACATGTCAGCGAGGGGCAGCGCGGCGCGCGCGGGGGCGGGCTGCGCGGGGGTTAGCTGGGCCGGCTGGGGTTTCGGCCCACTGGCCAGTTTTTTTCTGGTTTTCCTTTTTCTTTTTCATTTCTTTTCTGTTTTGAGTATAATTTGAATTCCAGTTTGAATTTGAATTTTTGCAAAACATGCAATACGTCCAAAAATTTCTAAATTCCCCTCTGAACATGGTTTATGGTTCTAAATCAAAATTTTGAGTCTTGACTAAAAATTTGGGGTGTTACAGTACAAAAATTGTGAAGAGGTTTCTAGCAAAAGACCTAAGAATGAAGAAAAGGAGGGATTTTTGGTTAGGTCAAGAATACCTCTTCAAATCTTCAAATGTGATGAAATCGAAGTCGAGGCTTGAGAAACGAAGCACGGGGAAGAGTTTCCGCACTTCTTAGGGCTCCAATCCGTGGATTGGATGAGATTTTTGGTGGACGAGATCGAAAATCGCCAATTTGGGGGCGCTTCCGGCTTAAGTGAAGGCGTGAGCGGACTAGTCTGTGTGAAGAGAGAGGTCTGACCGCCCCTGGGGGGTTAAGTCCCCAGGGACCGGACTAGTCCGGCCAGGTGTCTAGACAAGTCCGGTTGGCGGACCAGAGCCGACCTTCTCTAGGGCCGGACTTGTCCGGCCTCCCCAGGCGGACTAGTTCGGTTTGTACTTGTCCGCTGTGAATTCTGACCTAGATATTCCGGACTTGTCCGGCCCATGGGCGGACTAGTCCGGTTACATGTTAAAATTCATATAATTTGAATTTTAGCTCAAGAATATGATCCTTTTGGACAAGTTTTTGCAAATACCTTTGGCAAACATGGTCAGTAAGCATACATCAAACAATCAATGACCCTATTTGACAAAGAATCCTTTTGAACATCGTTTTCATAGAGTAAGAGAGATTAGGGTAGTATGTCGAAAACATGCGATTTTTGAAGTTTATAAACAAGCAACAAACAGATGTGCACACTTCAAGCAACGTTTCGAGAATCTAGGATATTAAGTTCACTCCTTAGGTCACAAAAGAGTTCTCATCAAGGGGTTTCGTGAAGATGTCCGCCAATTGCTTGTCACTCCTAACATGAGAGATAACGATATCTCCCTTGATAGAGTGATCTCGCAGGAAATGGTGACGGATATCAATGTGTTTGGTTCTAGAATGTTCCACGGGATTGTGAGCAATCTTGATAGCACTCTCATTATCACATAAGAGTGGAATATGGCTCAAAGTGTAACCATAGTCCCTAAGAGTTTGTCGCATCCATAGGAGTTGTGCACAACAACTCCCGGCTGCGACGTACTCCGCTTCGGCTGTGGATAAGGCAATGGAGTTTTGTTTCTTTGAAGACCACAAAACCAAGGACCTACCAAGGAATTGGCAAGTCACTGACGTGCTCTTCCTATCTACCTTACAACCGGCATAATCGGCATCGGAGTATCCGATGAGATTGAACTTGGATCCCTTGGGATACCAAAGCCCTATGTTAGGAGTGTGTACCAAATATCTAAGAATCCACTTAACGGCCGTCAAGTGACACTCTTTAGGAGTGGCTTGGAATCGTGCACACATACACACACTAAGCATTATGTCGGTCCTAGATGCACAAAGATAAAGCAAAGAGCCTATCATGGAATGAAATACCTTTTGGTCCACACTTGGACCATCTTCATTAAGGTCAAGATGTTCGTTGGTTCCCATGGGAGTCTTGATGGGTTTGGCTTTGTCCATGTCGAACCTCTTAAATATGCCTTGAGTATACTTGGTTTGACTTATGAACATTCCTTCCTTGAGTTGTTTGACTTGGAATCCTAGGAAGAACTTCAATTCCCCCATCATTGACATCTCAAACCTTTCGGTCATTATCTTTGAAAACTCATCACAAAAAGCTTTGTTAGTAGAACCAAATATAATGTCATCGACATATATTTGGCACACAAATAAATCATCATTAAAATGCATAGTGAAGAGTGTATAGTCGGCCTTTCCTATCCTAAAACCATTTTTAATAAGAAAGTCTCTAAGACACTCATACCAAGCTCTAGGAGCTTGTTTGAGGCCATACAGGGCTTTCCAAAGTTTAAAGACATGGTTAGGATACTTATCGTCCTCAAATCCGGGTGGTTGCTCCACATACACTTCCTCCTTGATCGGACCGTTGACGAAAGCGCTTTTCACATCCATTTGGTATAGCTTGAAATCATGGTGAGTAGAAAAAGCAAGCAAGATACGAATTGATTCAAGCCTAGCTACGGGAGCAAAAGTTTCACCATAATCCAAACCTTCTACTTTTGCATATCCCTTTGCAACAAGTCTTGCCTTGTTTCTTGTCACAACCCCATACTCGTCTTGCTTGTTGCGGAATACCCATTTGGTTCCTACAACATTTGCGTTGGGTCGCTTCACAAGTTCCCATACTTGATTCGTTTCAAAATTGTTGAGTTCCTTGTGGCGGACCGGAATCCGCTCATCCAGTATCGCAGAGGGTGGTGCCACGCGATGCGACACCCGACAGCACACGTCATAAGAACATAATATATTACATGGGAAAAACAACTGAAACTGTACAAACAGGTACAAACTTCAGTTACAACTATTGTTTATATTACACAGCGGAAGACTACACTATACAACTCACGCCCGCCTATCTAGCAAAAGTGGTTGTCCAGCCCTAGGACAACCCACACTAGCTGCACTCCTCAGCTCAGCGCGGCGTGTACGGCTCCCACTCAGCCGTGGTCCCCGACGGAGGGTAACCCTCGCCGGTGGACTCGTACTCCGAGTCCGTGGGTGGCTCCTCACCTGAAAAACACTTAAGCAGCAACTGTGAGCACGAAGGCTCAGCAAGGCTTAACCGACTCACCTAAGCATGAAACTCTACATGAGGGGTACCATGGACATAGGATAGTAACATTTCAGCAAAAGGACACGCCTACAAGTTCGTCCTTAGTTCATCTTTTAGCAACAAGTTAACAGTTCCTGAAATCTGAAATTTAGTAAGCAGTATTTGGTGGCACCCATGTAACAATACAATTATATCAATCAGCAATATTGAATCAACATATTTCATCCATTAATCTACGTCACGACTCAGTGACCAAGTGGTACTCTTCACCGTGAGGGACGGCGAATCGACTCGATATACACCTGCAGGGAAACCCAAAGAGCACGTCACGTACGCCCACCCGTGGAGCTGCACAGCACGCTCACTCGATGTCGTACGGGACAACCTTTCACCCAACAGCCCAAACGTCGAACCGGTTGCACCGAAACGAGCAGGAGGTTCCCCACACGGAGCATCTCTCTATGCCCGTTGGCAGATTTCCACCTTGCTGCCCTCAACCTACACCTATAAATCGGTGTGCTATGCCTCGACGCCCGGAGGTTTAGGCTACATCGGTTTAACGGGGCCCATATATCCGATATGCCTTCGGTACGTTCAAACTTGATCAGCATGGGCCGCACACGGCTCGGTCCTCAATCGACACGGACAGGGCTGCACACACAAGACTCCCTCTTGCTGCGCCCTAGCCCCTGTCTAGTCTCATTTTCATTACTAAGATGATCTCACATCACTCAACCGAACCCGTGTGTCCCAAGCCTATCTCGCGAGTAGATTCCAAATACTCGACTTGTACCGGAGTCCTATGACTCATTAAGCATAGCCTGTCTACTCGGGGTCTTAGACACTACCCTCACTCTTTTAGGAGCCTTTAGTTATGCAAGTGGGGTTCCATTCATCCTACACCTAATGCACATACATACTTCATATGACACATGTAAACAAAGTAAGACTTATAAAAGGGTTAATGCAAACCGGGGCTTGCCTTGTTGCTGCTGGTCAGGAGTTAGTTCTTCGTCCGGAAGAAGGAAATCCAGCACTTCCGGAGTCTCTTCTTCAACGGCTACACGTTAATGAAATACTACATGTTAATTTAGATGCAAATGTGAGTTTTAGAGTAAGACTTCTACTATTAGTTATAATAACCAGCCTCTAACACCTGGAACTTTGTTTAAGAATTTAAATATGAACTGGTGTTGGTGGTTTGGCTTGGACTTATTCACATGGTTAAATGCTAAGTGGTTTTCCCCCCTTTTCCATATTAATCCCTTAATTGGTTAAACAGGACAGGGGTGATCTAGAGCTCCAATAGAGCTGAGAATTTTTGTGTGAGTTCCTTGTCACCAGAAAACTCTCTGGACCAAACATTAGCACTTTTCATGGAGTGGTTTGCTCAGAATAATTCTCTTGGCAAATCAGCAAGTAAGAATTTATTCTGAGGTAATACCCCTGTTCATGCTCAACTTAATGAACTACAATTTCAATTATAGCTCATAGAGTTTGCCTGAATTTTCCTAACATTTTTGGGGTTAAGAATTGCCCAGAACTGAATTTCCAAGTTTTGGAAATTCTCTGAAAATGTTTCTGTATTCAAATGAACACAGCACCTTCCAATTTGAATTGCTCTGACCAAATCAACTCCAAATGGTCTGAACTTTTTACAGGGGTTTACTAATGTCCTAAAGAACATTCTGGCAAAATTTGGGGATTTTTGGATGAACCAAACTCCCTCTAAAATTCTTTTGCTGAAAAGCTTTAAAGAATTTTCCAGAATTAATTAATGGGTTTCATACAAATTGGGTTGTATATCTGGACAGAGCTAGGCAAGATGAATCCAACCCAATTTGAATCACTAAATTTGGAGCTTCCTAGCAAAGGTTATGGATTTCTAAAGTTTGAGTGGAAACTGGAATTGTTTTACTATTGGAAAATAACCTGGGCCCACTCTTTAAATCGCAGCCAATGAGAAGCGAGAACACACAGGGTTACTGGGTTTTCCTGTGCACAGCCACACGGAATCCTGGCCATATTCGATCCCGTTTTAAACTCGCCCTCACTGACTGGTGGGCCTGCCCCACCCTTCTTCTTCCTCCGAGCCCTCCTTCCCGCGCGCGCGCTAACCTCGCCGGACCGAGGCGGCGCCTCACCGGCTGAGTGTCTCCGGCCGTCTCCCAGCCGGAGGCTCGCCGCCTGGGGGTTTATGGGGTCGGGAAACATGTTTGTGGGCTCGGTTTAGGCGCTAGAGGATCGGAACGGTGCCGGCAGCGTGCGGCGGCCTCGGGGAACGATCGGCATCGTCGCCCGGAGGTCCTAGCCTGCCAAAGACTCAGCCCATCCGTTCTAGAGCACCAGTGGGTGCTAGGGAAACCCGGCAAGTAACGGCCAGCGCATGGCGACACCTCCATAGGAGTTCTCACCGTGCGCCCGACTCCTGCCGCGCGTTTGAGCGTGGAACGACATGAAATACCCCAAACTGTGTCAGTTTTCTAGCTAGGGTTGCGAAGAAAAATTGAACGCTAGCCAGTCTAGGTCCGGTGTGCACGATTTGGTGGCCTAAGAACGAAGATTAAGGATGAATTCGATGGATTCTTACCCGGAGGTCCGAGTGGATGTGCCGGGAGAAAAACGTCAAATTGACACTCGATGGTCCACCGTCGGGGCTGTGGCTTGGCTAGTAGCAGCGTGACTATCCGGCGCGTCTCTGAGTGGCCTAGCTCGGCTAGGAAAACCTCGGGTTCGAGCTGCCCACGGTGAGCCCGTGCCGACTGTTCTTCTCGGTCACCGACGATAGTCTCCGGGCTAGGTTCTGGGCAG
The DNA here is from genome assembly GCA_030760725.1 of Neostapfia colusana. Classification (NCBI taxonomy): domain Eukaryota; kingdom Viridiplantae; phylum Streptophyta; class Magnoliopsida; order Poales; family Poaceae; genus Neostapfia; species Neostapfia colusana. Next base: position 15,679,369 of record JASWHV010000013.1, read on the forward strand.
CTAAACTCGATTGTCTTCGGCCGGAGGAGGTAGAGGGCGAGTAGCTGGTGTGGTTTTTGGCTATGGGGGGTGCTGCACGCGAGAGCTCGGCCGAATCCTCACGGGAAGTCGATCGGCGGCAGTCGGGTCAGTCAGCGCGAGGCACGGGAGCAGTGATGATCTTCACGTGGCCGCGCGTGTTACCGCCGCTGCAGTCGGTCCTCCACGGCGCGCTGGCTCGTGCGGTGTCCCTCCCTCTCGGGCGCGGGAGCAGGAGCTGGCAGCCTGTGTTCGACCGGCGTCGGGGAGAACAGGCCACACTTGGTTTGGAGAACAGTCCCCCCACTGACTTGTGGGCCCCCCTCTCCCCCTAATCTCTTTTTCCAAATTCTGCTGCAAATATCTCAGCTACTCTCCATTCAATGAGAGACTTAGCCTCCAAGTATTGGTTTGAATTTGAGTTCTCAATTTCAAACTTTGTTTGGTTAAATTTGCTTCATATTTAAACTGAAATTCAAATTCAGTTTTGAATTCTTGCAAATTTAGCTCTTGACAATATGAGCTCCAATGGAGATGAAAATTGGTGGGTTTACTCAGAAAAATGTGCTGAGTATAGATATGGAGCTAACTTTTGAATTTGGGTGATGAAAGTTGCTGCAATTTGAATTTCCATTCAAATTGGCCTCTTTTTGAAATAACCCAAAAATGCCTCAAAAAGTGTTGAATTTGCATGAGCTTTGGACTGAACCTTCCCAAGACTTTTTAAATTCTAGGGGTGAGCTCAACCTCTCATGTTCATGTGTAGAAACCCTACTTTGTGAAAGTGAAGGCTTTCCCCTCTAATCATTCTTTTGATGGAGGTTACATGCTCTTCACAACATTTCCTAAGGTGTCCACAATAAAAACTGTGGTGTTGTGAGGTGAAGAAAAGTTTTTGCAAGTCCCTTTTCTTGGGCTTTTACATCCCTCCCCCCTTAAAAGAATCTCGTCCCGAGATTATAAAAGAAGAGATAGCGATGTAATAGGGACTTACCCATGTTGAGAAGTCATGAACTCCGGGTAATTTGAGCGAAGGAACTCCTCGCTCTCCCACGTCGCTTCTTCGGCGGTGTGGTTGCTCCAGAGTATTTTGTAGAACCACAACGTTCTGCTGCGTGTGTTCCTGGCTTTCTCATCAAGAATTCCCACCGGATATTCATCATATGTTAAATCCGGTTTCAGCTCGCCGATGTCTTCGGTAGGAACAGCAGCTGTATGCTTCAAGCATTTTCGCAGTTGCGAAACATGGAAAATATCATGGACACCAGCCAAAGATGCCGGTAGCTCCAATCGATACGCTGCTGGTCCACACTTCTCGGTGATAGCGTAGGGTCCAATAAAACGGGGAGCGAGCTTCCCCTTCACACCGAATCGGTGCACACCCTTCATTGGAGACACGCGGAGGTACACGTGTTCCCCAACGTCAAAGTGCAACGGTCTACGCCTCTTATCAGCGTAGCTCTTCTGCCGGGATTGAGCGGCCTTCAAATTGGCTTGAATGGTACGAACGCGCTCTTCGGCGTCGTTCACCACATCAACCCCAAATGTGACCCTTTCACCGGACTCGCACCAATTTAATGGGGTGCGGCACTTGCGACCGTAGAGAGCTTCGTAGGGTGCCATCTCGATACTCGCCTGATAGCCATTATTGTACGAGAATTCCGTCAATGGTAGGTGATCATCCCAGTTCCTACCATGGTGGATGGCACATGCTCTCAACATGTCTTCCAGAACTTGATTCACCCTCTCTGTCTGGCCATCTATTTGAGGGTGATAAGCGAAGCTCCTGATTAGTTTAGTACCCAAGGCAGCGTGCAACTGCTCCCAAAAGCGAGATACAAACAATGCACCTCGGTCTGAGACTATGGTCTTGGGTACACCATGCAGGCATAGAATCCTGGCAATGTATAACTCCGCATATTTGCCGGCACTGTAACGTGTATTTACCGGGATGAAGTGAGCCGTCTTGGTTAACCGATCAACGATTACCCATATGGAATCATGCTTGTTGGCTGTTAGGGGTAATCCCACAATGAAATCCATGCTCACATCTTCCCATTTCCATGTCGGGATCTTCAGGGGTTGCAACAGCCCTGGTTTCTTCATGTGATCAGCCTTCACTCGTCGGCACGTATCACATTCGGATACGTACTTCGCTACCTCCCGCTTCATCCGTGTCCACCAAAATTTCTTTTTCAAATCTTGGTACATTTTGTTGCTGCCTGGATGAATGGAGTATTTAGACAAGTGGGCTTCGTCGAGGATTTTCTTCCTCAGTTCCATGTCCCGGGGTACGACTATGCGGTCGTTGAACCATAGCGTCCCCTCATCATCTTTCCGGAAACATTTGATCTCTCCATTGTCTATCCGTCTCCGGAGATGTGCCATGCCTTTATCATTTTTCTGAGCAGCAATGATGTCCTCCCTAATAGTAGGGATGAGGGCAAGGTTGTACAGCGATCCATAAGGAACCAAGTATAAACTTGGCTCTTCCTCCTCCACCGGTGTAATGGTGAGGTGATGGACATGTGATTTCCGACTCAGCGCGTCGGCAACCACATTCGCCTTGCCGGGGTGGTAATGGATCTCAATCTCATAATCTTTGATCAGCTCTAACCACCTCCTTTGCCTCATGTTCAGCTCCTTCTGGGTGAAAATATATTTCAAGCTCTTGTGGTCGGTGTAGAGATGCACCAAATTCCCCAGGAGATAGTGCCTCCACATTTTCAACGCCAAAACCACTGCAGCAAGCTCCAGGTCATGAGTAGGATAATGCTGCTCATGGTTCCGAAGTTGGCGTGAGCCATAAGCGACCACACGTCCCTCCTGCATCAACACGCAGCCAAGCCCAATACCGGACGCGTCACAATACACGTCGAAGGGCTTTGTTGTATCCGGCTGAGCTAAGACCGGGGCTGTTGTGAGATGCTTCACCAATGCTTGGAAGGCTCCTTCACACGCCGTGTTCCAAACATATTTCGTCCCTTTCTTCAGCAACTCTGTCATCGGCTTAGCGAGCTTGGAGAAGCTTGGAATGAATTTCCGGTAGTATCCCGCTAACCCGAGGAAGCTTCTGACTTCATGAACTGAAGTGGGAGCTTTCCATTTCAACACTTGCTCTATTTTACTTGGGTCAACCGCAATGCCTTCAGCTGAGATGATATGTCCCAAGAATGGCACTTGGCTGATCCAAAATTCGCATTTGCTGGACTTGGCGTAGAGCTTGTGGTCTCGCAATCGTTGAAGAACGATCCGCAAGTGTTCGGCATGTTCGGCTTCGGTCTTGGAATAAACCAAGATGTCGTCAATGAACACTACCACGAACTTGTCCAGCTCCGGCATGAACACTGAGTTCATGAGATACATGAAATGGGCTGGAGCATTTGTGAGACCAAAGGACATGACGAGATATTCATATAATCCATATCTCGTTGAGAAGGCCGTCTTCGGGATATCCTCCGCCCGGATCTTTATCTGGTGATATCCAGAGCGAAGGTCCATCTTGGAGAACACACTTGCACCCACAAGTTGATCAAACAATATGTCGATGCGGGGCAGTGGGTACTTATTCTTGATGGTGACGGCGTTGAGCGGCCGGTAATCCACACACAGCCTCAGGGTTTCATCCTTCTTCTTCACGAACAACGCCGAGCATCCCCAAGGAGAGGAACTCGGCCTAATGAAATCCTTGCTCAACAGATCATTGAGCTGTTCTTTCAGTTCAGCCAGCTCATTTGGAGCCATCTTGTATGGTCTCCGTGATATGGGCGTAGTCCCGGGTGCGAGCTCGATCTTGAAGTCGACATCCCGCTCGGGTGGCATGCCCGGAAGATCATCCGGGAACACATCAGGATACTCCCGGACTACGGGGATGTCTTCTAACTTGAGAGCTTCAGCGTTATTAATTGCTAAAACTTCCCGGACTGGCGTGTCTAATACCATGGAATGTGGACGGTGAAATGGAGAATTTAAGTGAACCGTCCGTGTCCGAGTCTCTAGGACAGCGCCATGGTATTGTAGCCATGACATCCCTAAGATTGCATCAATCTTTTGTCCCATAAGGATTATCAAGGTGGTGGGATATAGTTTCCCACCTAAGCACAGAGGTGCCTTTGGAATCATCATATTAGCTGAAATCTTCCCTCCCGGTGAGCAGATCATATAAGTGCAGTCGGTTGGGAAGACTTGCAATTGATGTTTAACCACATAGGATGCACTTAAAAAGCTGTGGGTTGCACCAGAATCAAATAATATGACGATGGCTTGATTGTTGAGAGTAAACGTACCCGTCAGCACGTTATCTCCCTCTGGGGCGCCCTCATTGTCGAGGTTGCGGACGCCTCCAGTCCGCTGACCAACCTTCTTCGCCGGAGGTCAGCCTCGAGCACCGCCCTGGAACTGGGCTTGCCCGCTGCTCTGCTGCCCCTGGGGACAGTCCTTCGCGAAGTGGCCCGCCTGGCCACACGTGAAGCAGGTGAAACGGGGCGGTCCCCCGCTAATCGGTGGACGGAAACCCGGGGCGCGTTGTGGCGGTGGAAACGCCCGGGGTACTGTCTGCTGCTGCTGTTGCTGTCTTGGTGGTGGCATCGGCGGACGGAACGGGGGTGCATGGAACGAACGTCCCCCGAACTGTTGAGGTCGCGCCGGTGGACGCCACTGCTGCCCGGATGGTGTCCGATACACCATACGGTACTTCTGGGGAGCGCCACTCCCACCGCTGGGTGGAGCGTTGCGCTTCCGCTGCTCAGCTGCCAACTCCCGCTGAGCGTCCTCTTGCATGATCGCGGCATTGACTAAGTCGTTGAATGTGCCGCGATTCCACTGAACGAGATGGGTCTTCATTTCGGGGTGTAACCCCCGATAGAAGTGTTCCCGCTTTTTCTCCTCGGTGGAGATGTAGTCTGACGCATATTGCGCCAGATGGTTGAAGGCACGGGAGTAGTCGTGGGCACTCCTCCTGCCCTGCTTCAGCTCCAAGAATTCTTGGAACTTCCTCTTCATGATTCCGGGAGGAATGTGATAGGCGCGGAATGCCTCCCGGAACTCTTGCCATTCCACGGCATGGCCAGCCGAACGTGAGGCGACGTAATTCGCCCACACGCACCAGCGGCACCGTGGAGTTGCTGTGCTGCGAACAGGGTCTTCTGCCGCTCCGTACACTGGAGCAGCCCAAACTTGGACTCGATGGTCCGCAGCCAGTTGTCAGCCTCCAGTGGTTCTTCAGCTTCGGTGAACACTGGAGGGTGCGTACTCATGAAATCCGAGTACGACACTTTGCGGGGCTCACGAGGCCCTCACTCTTGACGTCCCCCCGCCTGGGACGTATTCTGCACGATCGTGCGGAGCAGGTTGGTCTGCTCCTCACGACCTCCCACCAGTGCCGCTATCACATCCGCTAGAGTAAGCGGAGGCGGCGGTGGTGGCTGCTGCTGCGGGGTGCTGTCGTAGGCCGGTGGCTGGGAGTCATCACCTCCCTGTTGGCTAGAGCCACCAACCTCGTGCGTGGTCCTAGTACGAACCATCTGCAACCACACGACATTAAACATCAGTCCCGCAACATTTTGCATGCAGTCTAAATGAAATAGGTGTAAAACATAATGACAATGAAAACATGCGATACATCTCGTAAGTAGATAGGGTAATAACTTTGCACAAGCTACACCATTACCAGACCAAACACAAGCTAGTTTAATCCAACTTGATGAACCTCCACTTTGGAAGCTCAACATAACTAGGTTTGGTCTCTACGAGACATCATTATCACGTTTTCATCACATATACCACCCTTAGGGTACGACACCCTCTCCAATGAGTTCAACTGTCATTCTTCCGTCAGAATGACCAGTTTCTACCTATTCCAAGTTTTGATCTGGTTCTGTGCATTTTAATGACTCAAGTTGAATACCAAAGTTCAAGTTAACTTCAGTATCTTTCCAACGAGTACTCATTTGCCCCCAGATCAGCTTTGGTTAAAAAGTTATGCTAATTCAAAGTCAGCAGAATTTCTGGAAGAATTTTAGCAGCACCTCCCTTGGAAGTGGCTGTTTTCAACCCTGGTTTCCCCTGAAATCCGTGCTGAAATTTCAGAAACTTTGAATTGCAAAGATGTCACACATCTTCTACTCTTTCTAAGGATGTATTATATGACAATTTTAGATTTTTCTACTGGGAGTTACATTTGAAAAACAGATCAGTTCAGAGGATGTTTTACTCTGCCCTGGTTCTGGACAGTTTACATTTCTCTGGGCTTTAAGCCATCTTAAGGTGAGTTTCAGCTCTGGAAGTCTACAACAAAGTTGTAGAGCACTTCAATACCTTTCCAGAGCTATGTAGTACACCTCTCTCGGCTAAAAGACCTGTGAGTTATGCCCTGTTGAAGATCAGCAAACTTGCTGTCCCAAACAGAGCACTCTGTTTTTCAGTCTTTTTGGCTATACTGCTCCACTATCCCATTCTTATACCCAACCAGGGTCCTAAATGTTGAACCTATAGATTTTAATTCCTTGTTATTATTATTTTCATGCATATGACTACAGTATCTCGGTACTACGTTCCTTACAAAAGAAAATCCTAACCGGATCATACTGGCATATAGGTCTCAAGTGTGGCACTAAACGGTCTCTCGCACACGTTTTCTACACGGATACATACGTGGTTAGTACCTGCAGAAGACCACACAATAATGGTGCACTCAATGGTTATTCATTTCAGGCAGTTCCATATTTGAAAGTAAATACAAACGCCCGTATCATTGTCATACGGCCGTCCTTGAGTTAGGTCACATCTCAAGGTACGTGATCGTGTTTCAACACCACACGACGGGGAACCCGAGTATGTCATGAACGGGTCGTCACAGTTGGGAATGTTATCAACCCAACAGATACCACCTACTGCCCTGCAGGGCACGCCAATGGCAAGCGCTGCGTATGTCATCCTGGGCTATTTCCAGACGAACACACTCTCGCGTTACTGACCACGCGATGGGGTCTCCACTTACTTGCCTAATGCACGCTAGGGATCAGCGTTTCATATGAACTCAGGGACATGAAGAGTCCAAGAGGTTCATATTGACGTCTCACACCAAGCTGTGAGACTCTATCCCTGAGCCACGTTCCTCGTCAGGGGGAGCTAACCGAAATTGAACCACTTTCAGTGGCGTTCCTTACCATACTTACCAGAGCGTAGGTGCGTCGTTACATAATTTAAATTCAGAATTATAACACATAAGTTAGTCTTTGCCACTTTAAGTAACTATGCTAGTATAGTCCTTACTTGGGCAGCTACTGAATCCTCACCGTATACCTAAGTTTTCCCATAATGCCGTCCTCAAGTACTGTGCTATCCCCAATGCAGCTCTGATACCAGGCTGTGGCGGACCAGAATCCGCTCATCCAGGATCGCAGAGGGTGGTGCCACGCGATGCGACACCCGACAGCACACGTCATAAGAACATAATATATTACATGGGAAAAACAACTGAAACTGTACAAACAGGTACAAACTTCAGTTACAACTATTGTTTATATTACACAGCGGAAGACTACACTATACAACTCACGCCCGCCTATCTAGCAAAAGTGGTTGTCCAGCCCTAGGACAACCCACACTAGCTGCACTCCTCAGCTCAGCGCGGCGTGTACGGCTCCCACTCAGCCGTGGTCCCCGACGGAGGGTAACCCTCGCCGGTGGACTCGTACTCCGAGTCCGTGGGTGGCTCCTCACCTGAAAAACACTTAAGCAGCAACTGTGAGCACGAAGGCTCAGCAAGGCTTAACCGACTCACCTAAGCATGAAACTCTACATGAGGGGTACCATGGACATAGGATAGTAACATTTCAGCAAAAGGACACGCCTACAAGTTCGTCCTTAGTTCATCTTTTAGCAACAAGTTAACAGTTCCTGAAATCTGAAATTTAGTAAGCAGTATTTGGTGGCACCCATGTAACAATACAATTATATCAATCAGCAATATTGAATCAACATATTTCATCCATTAATCTACGTCACGACTCAGTGACCAAGTGGTACTCTTCACCGCGAGGGACGGCGAATCGACTCGATATACACCTGCAGGGAAACCCAAAGAGCACGTCACGTACGCCCACCCGTGGAGCTGCACAGCACGCTCACTCGATGTCGTACGGGACAACCTTTCACCCAACAGCCCAAACGTCGAACCGGTCGCACCGAAACGAGCAGGAGGTTCCCCACACGGAGCATCTCTCTATGCCCGTTGGCAGATTTCCACCTTGCTGCCCTCAACCTACACCTATAAATCGGTGTGCTATGCCTCGACGCCCGGAGGTTTAGGCTACATCGGTTTATCGGGGCCCATATATCCGATATGCCTTCGGTACGTTCAAACTTGATCAGCGTGGGCCGCACACGGCTCGGTCCTCAATCGACACGGACAGGGCTGCGCACACAAGACTCCCTCTTTCTGCGCCCTAGGCCCTGTCTAGTCTCATTTTCATTACTAAGATGATCTCACATCACTCAACCGAACCCGTGTGTCCCAAGCCTATCTCGCGAGTAGATTCCAACTACTCGACTTGTACCGAAGTCCTATGACTCATTAAGCATAGCCTGTCTACTCGGGGTCTTAGACACTACCCTCACTCTTTTAGGAGCCTTTAGTTATGCAAGTGGGGTTCCATTCATCCTACACCTAATGCACATACATACTTCATATGACACATGTAAACAAAGTAAGACTTATAAAAGGGTTAATGCAAACCGGGGCTTGCCTTGTTGCTGCTGGTCAGGAGTTAGTTCTTCGTCCGGAAGAAGGAAATCCAGCACTTCCGGAGTCTCTTCTTCAACGGCTACACGTTAATGAAATACTACATGTTAATTTAGATGCAAATGTGAGTTTTAGAGTAAGACTTCTACTATTAGTTATAATAACCAGCCTCTAACACCTGGAACTTTGTTTAAGAATTTAAATATGAACTGGTGTTGGTGGTTTGGTTTGGACTTATTCACATGGTTAAATGCTAAGTGGTTTTCCCCCCTTTTCCGTATTAATCCCTTAATTGGTTAAACAGGACAGGGGTGATCTAGAGCTCCAATAGAGCTGAGAATTTTTGTGTGAGTTCCTTGTCACCATAAAACTCTCTGGACCAAACATTAGCACTTTTCATGGAGTGGTTTGCTCAGAATAATTCTCTTGGCAAATCAGCAAGTAAGAATTTATTCTGAGGTAATACCCTGTTCATGCTCAAATTAATGAACTACAATTTCAATTATAGCTCATAGAGTTTGCCTGAATTTTCCTAACATTTTTGGGGTTAAGAATTTCCCAGAACTGAATTTCCAAGTTTTGGAAATTCTCTGAAAATGTTTCTGTATTCAAATGAACACAGCACCTTCCAATTTGAATTGCTCTGACCAAATCAACTCCAAATGGTCTGAACTTTTTACAGGGGTTTACTAATGTCCTAAAGAACATTCTGGCAAAATTTGGGGATTTTTGGATGAACCAAACTCCCTCTAAAATTCTTTTGCTGAAAAGCTTTAAAGAATTTTCCAGAATTAATTAATGGGTTTCATACAAATTGGGTTGTATATCTGGACAGAGCTAGGCAAGATGAATCCAACCCAATTTGAATCACTAAATTTGGAGCTTCCTAGCAAAGGTTATGGATTTCTAAAGTTTGAGTGGAAACTGGAATTGTTTTACTATTGGAAAATAACCTGGGCCCACTCTTTAAATCGCAGCCAATGAGAAGCGAGAACACACAGGGTTACTGGGTTTTCCTGTGCACAGCCACACGGAATCCTGGCCATATTCGATCCCATTTTAAACTCGCCCTCACTGACTGGTGGGCCTGCCCCACCCTTCTTCTTCCTCCGAGCCCTCCTTCCCGCGCGCGCTAACCTCGCCGGACCGAGGCGGCGCCTCACCGGCTGAGTGTCTCCGGCCGTCTCCCGGCCAGAGGCTCGCCGCCTGGGGGTTTATGGGGTCGGGAAACATGTTTGTGGGCTCGGTTTAGGCGCTAGAGGATCGGAACGGTGCCGGCAGCGTGCGGCGGCCTCGGGGAACGATCGGCATCGTCGCCCGGTGGTCCTAGCCTGCCAACGACTCAGCCCATCCGTTCTAGAGCACCAGTGGGTGCTAGGGAAACCCGGCAAGTAACGGCCAGCGCATGGCAACACCTCCAGAGGAGTTCTCACCGTGCGCCCGACTCCTGCCGCGCGTTTGAGCGTGGAACGACATGAAATACCCCGAACTGTGTCAGTTTTCTAGCTAGGGTTGCGAAGAGAAATTGAACGCTAGCCAGTCTAGGTCCGGTGTGCACGATTTGGTGGCCTAAGAACGAAGATTAAGGATGAATTCGATGGATTCTTACCCGGAGGTCCGAGTGGATGTGCCGGGAGAAAAACGTCAAATTGACGCTCGATGGTCCACCGTCGGGGCTGTGGCTTGGCTAGTAGCAGCGTGACTATCCGGCGCGTCTCTGAGTGGCCTAGCTCGGCTAGGAAAACCTCAGGTTCAAGCTGCCCACGGTGAGCCCGTGCCGACTGTTCTTCTCGGTCACCGCCGATAGTCTCCGGGCTAGGTTCTGGGCAGCTAAACTCGATTGTCTTCGGCCGGAGGAGGTAGAGGGCGAGTAGCTGGTGTGGTTTTTGGCTAGGGGGGGTGCTGCACGCGAGAGCTCGGCCGAATCCTCACGGGAAGTCGATCGGCGGCAGTCGGGTCGGTCAGCGCGAGGCACGGGAGCAGTGATGATCTTCACGTGGCCGCGCGTGTTACCGCCGCTGCAGTCGGTCCTCCACGGCGCGCTGGCTCGTGCGGTGTCCCTCCCTCTCGGGCGCGGGAGCAGGAGCTGGCAGCCTGTGTTCGACCGGCGTCGGGGAGAACAGGCCACGCTTGGTTTGGAGAACAGTCCCCCCACTGACTTGTGGGCCCCCCTCTCCCCCTAATCTCTTTTTCCAAATTCTGCTGCAAATATCTCAGCTACTCTCCATTCAATGAGAGACTTAGCCTCCAAGTATTGGTTTGAATTTGAGTTCTCAATTTCAAACTTTGTTTGGTTAAATTTGCTTCATATTTAAACTGAAATTCAAATTCAGTTTTGAATTCTTGCAAATTTAGCTCTTGACAATATGAGCTCCAATGGAGATGAAAATTGGTGGGTTTACTCAGAAAAATGTGCTGAGTATAGATATGGAGCTAACTTTTGAATTTGGGTGATGAAAGTTGCTGCAATTTGAATTTCCATTCAAATTGGCCTCTTTTTGAAATAACCCAAAAATGCCTCAAAAAGTGTTGAATTTGCATGAGCTTTGGACTGAACCTTCCCAAGACTTTTTAAATTCTAGGGGTGAGCTCAACCTCTCATGTTCATGTGTAGAAACCCTACTTTGTGAAAGTGAAGGCTTTCCCCTCTAATCATTCTTTTGATGGAGGTTACATGCTCTTCACAACATTTCCTAAGGTGTCCACAATAAAAACTGTGGTGTTGTGAGGTGAAGAAAAGTTTTTGCAAGTCCCTTTTCTTGGGCTTTTACATTCCTCTTGCATGGTCACCACCCAATCTGGATCTTGTAGTGCTTCTTCTACCTTGTGGGGCTCCAAAGAGGAAACAAAAGAGTAATGTTCACAAAAATTAGCCATTCGAGAGCGAGTGGTCACCCCTTTGGAGATATCTCCTAGTATGTTGTCGACGGGATGATCACGTTGAACACTTTGGTGCACTCTTGGATGAGTTGGTTGAACTCTTTGATCTTCATCTTCAATTTCGCTCTTTTCTTCGTCTCCCCCTTGATCCAATCCTCCCTCTTGACTTTGATCGTTTTGATCTTGTTGAGGTTGGCCTTGCTCATCTTGAGCTTGATCATGGGAGGGAGACATATCTTTGTTTGTTGGATGATCATTTGAGTCTTGAGGATGTTCTTGAGGAAAAATGTCTCCAAGTGCCATCCTTTTAAGTGCTTCTTGTGGAGCCTCTTCTTTATCTAGCACACTTTGATCAACTTGCTCCACTTGGGAGCCATTAGTCTCGTCAAACACTACGTCTCTCGTTATTTCAACAATTTCGGAAGTTTTGTTGAAAACACGATAGGTGTAGGTGTTTGAGTCATAACCAAGCAAGAAACCTTCATCGGACTTTGAAGCAAACTTCGAAGTCCTAGGCTTCTGGTTGAGAATATAACACTTGCTCCCAAAGACACGAAAATAAGAGATATTGGGTTTGTTACCGGTTAGAGGTTCATAGGACGTCTTCTTCAAAAGTCGATGAAGGTAGAACCGGTTTATGGCATGGCAAGCGGTGTTAACCGCTTCTGCCCAAAATCAATCCGACGTCTTGTACTCATCAAGCATGGTTCTTGCCATCTCAATGAGAGTTCTATTCTTCCTCTCAGCCACCCCGTTTTGTTGAGGGGAGTAGGGGGCTAAAAACTCATGCTTTGATGCCTTCTTCATCCAAGTATTCTTCCACTTGAGTGTTCTTGAACTCGGTGCCGTTATCGCTCCTTATGTTCTTGATTCTTAAGGAGAACTCGTTTTGAGCTCTTCTCAAGAATTTCTTGAGCACACCTTGAGTTTCTCCTTTGTCATGCAAAAAGAACACCCAAGTGAAACGAGAATAATCATCTACAACAACAAGACCATATTTGTTACCGCCGATGCTTATGTAGACGATTGGGCCAAAAAGTTCCATGTGAAGTAGCTCCAAGGGTCTTGTGGTCGTCATGACATTTTTGGATGGATGTCGAGCTCCAACTTGCTTTCCGGCTTGACAAGCACTACATGGCCTGTCTTTATCAAAAACAACATTCTTCAAGCCTCGAATGTGTTCTCCCTTGAGAAGTTTTTGCAAGTTCCTCATTCCAACATGGGCTAGCCTTCTATGCCAAAGCCATCCCATGTTGGTCTTCACCAATAAGAACGTGTCAAGTTGAGCTTTATCCGTGGTGAAATCCACAAGGTAAAGCTTTCACTTGAGCACGCCCTTAAAGGCGATTGAGTCATTGTTTCTTCTCAAGACAGTCACACCCTCGTTAGTAAAAATATAATTATAACCTTTATCACATAATTGGTATATGGATAGAAGGTTATAATCAAGGGAGTCAACATGCAAAACATTTGAAAGAGTATAATAAGGAGAGATAGCAAATTTACCGGTGCCAAGGATTTTCCCTTGGCTATTGTCCCCAAAGTATATTTCTTCACTTGGAACTTCGTTTTCCTCATATTCAACAAACATCCTTCTCTCTCCGGTCATATGGTTTGTGCATCCACTGTCGAGCACCCATTTTGATCCACCGGAGGAGTATGCCTTCAAAATAGAGTTATGCCTTACCTTTTGGTACCTAAGCGGAGTTGGGTCCTTTCATGTTAGTCAAGAGGCACTTTGGCACCCGCCCAACATACCTAGCATAGATCTTTCCAAATTTGTTTCTCAATAAAACATATGAGGCATCAAAATCATGGAACAAAGGATGAGGTTTATTTTTAGGCATGTTAGATGAGTTTGCAATGTTCTTTACATTTTCTTTGTTGTATGAACCTTCCTTGACAAATACAATCAAGTCTTTTCCTTTCTTGGGAGTTTTAGCATGTTGCTTCCACTCCCGAGAATAGCCAAGACCATCTTTGACATGTAGGGGTCTTACATTGGTATATGCACTTCGTGCATATGTCACTTTTTCCTTGTCAAAGATACCACCTTTTGGTGATTGCTTGAGTTCATATTTAAGTTTTAGAATTAAGTTTGAGCACTTGCAAGTTTGAGTTGCCTCGGGAGATTTCTTTGACGAGGGTGAAATCATAAAGGAAGAAGGTGCATTGATCTTGAGAGACTCAACTTGTGTTTCAAGGATCTTGTTGACTTTTGTCAAGTTAACAATTTCATCCTTGAGCACAACAGTTTTATCCTCAAGATTTGAGCAAGTTTCCTTGCTCAAAGCGAGTTCACGCTCAAATGCCTTGCTTCTTTCCCTTTCAACCTCAAGGAGCTCTTCAAGCTCATGACATCTCTCCTTTTCAAGAATGAGCATGTCTTATTGACGGTTGATGAGTTCATCCTTCTCAAAGATTTCTTCCGACAACAATCTCATCCTTTTCAAGGTGCTCTTACTTAGATCCTTAAGCATGGATTCATTTTCACTACTACTATCAAAGATATCAAGTGAAGAAGTAGAGGAGGATGGTTTAGATTTAACCTTTCTTCTTCCCTCCTTAGCCATGAGACATGTAGACTTGAGATCTTCAAGATTTGGGAAGAGCTTGCTCCTTCCAATGGCAAGTGTTGCCACTATCTCTTCATCCTCGGAGGATGAGTCTTCGTTTGAGTCCCATTCCTTCCCAAGGTGAGCGTGTCCTGATGGCTTCTTCTTCTTGAAGAATTTCTTCTCTTGAGACTTGCCATCTTTCTTCTTCTTACTTTCTTCATATGGACAATCCACAATAAAGTGTCCATATTCACCACAGCTGTAGCACGCTCTTTTCGTTTTGGGCTTGGACCTTTCTTTGTTCTTGTTCTCATAATGGTTGCTTCCCTTCCTTCTTCTCATCATTTTCTTGAATTTGTTGATGAAGAGCGCCTCTTTTTCATCAGTTTCGAGGCCCTCATCATCACTTGCTTCGAAGTCTTGTGATGAGGATGTTGCTTTGAAAGCAACATCTTTCTTCTTTGAGGAGGCAAGCCTTTGGAGGTCGCTGTAGAACATGGCTTCCTTCTCCATCATCTCGTTGTTGATGATTCTTCCAAGCACTTCCTCCAGGGTCATTTGAGCATATACAGGGCTCTCACGGATCAAGGAGCAAAGAGCAATGTTTCGAGGCATGAATGCCCAAAAGAATCCTCTTCACCACCTCATGATCCGTCCACCGAGTGCATCCATAAGATCGGATCTTGTTGACGAGGACCTTGAGACGGTTGTACATGTCTTGAGGGGACTCACCATCCATGATGGTGAACCTCTCAATCTCTTCTTCTATCATCTCAATCTTGGCCTCCCTAATGACTCGGTTGCCTTCATGCACCGTCTTGAGTGTGTCCCATATATCTTTGGCCACCTCCAATCCATCAACTCGGTTGAACTCTTCTCGAGTCAAGGATGAGGTGATGACCCCAACTGCTTGAGCATTGCGATGAAGTAGAATGGCTTGCTCCGGGGTGACGTCTTCTTCATTCCTTGGAAGATGGACACCTGTTAAGACAATTTGCCACAAGCTAGGGTTTAAGGATATTAGATGCATCTTCATGTTATGCTTCCACATTGAGTAATCATTTCCATCAAATTGAGGAGGTTTGCCAAGAGGAATGGATAAGTAATGATTGTTAGAAGTTAATCGTTCATAATTGAAAGGATATTGGGAGTAGTCCGGTTGACTACTCCTTTCTTGATTCTTCGGCTTCTTCTTCTCTTTGCTAGAGTGACCTAGCTTCTCACGAAATCGTGCCTTGAGTTGGTGAACTTCTTCATCATCACTTGAGTGATCTTTCAGCACATCAGCGTCCTTTTTCTTTTCATATGTGTTTTTGCCTTGTGACGTTGGCGGAATCTCGTATCCCTCAACTCCGGCCATCTTCTCTCTGAGTGGTTAGACTCTTGATGGAGAGACCTGCTCTGATACCAATTGAAATTGCCTAGAGGGGGGTGAATAGGCTAAAATACCTGAAATGACTTAACTAAATAAAATTAGAACACAGTGGCCGGACTAGTCTGGCTCAGGGGCAAACTAGTCCGGTTTGCTTGCTGAAAAACCTAAAAGGGTCGGACTAGTCTGCCTTAGGGGCGAACTAGTCTGGTCAAATTGCTGGAAAGGCTTAAAACTAGGTTTTTATGGGTTTTTCTCAAGATTTTAGTTTAACAAAATATGGATGAAACAACTAGCAATCCTATATGACAAGTGTGATAGAATATTGAAATGGATTGCAAGATTTTGATGATGTATACTCTAGTCACGAGATAATTAAAACAAACTCTAATTAATATTGATCTTAAAAGAAATGTACATGCAAGAGAGACACTGAGGATTTTTTCCTGAGGTTCGATTCCACTCAGGAATCTACGTCCCCGTTGAGGAGTCCACAAAGGACCGGGTCTAACAACCCTTTCCTCACCAAGTCGCCACTAAGGCCAACAAAATTCTTCACTATCTCAAGGGTGAACTTACAAAGTTTGGGGCTGCTCACAATCCGAGGCTCCCACTTGATCACTTCTACAAAGCTTCACCGATCTTACAAGCCACAGGTCATACCAAGTGCACGAGATCACTCCAAGAGCCTTAAACGCGAAATTCTTCCTTCTCCTCTTCTCACACACCCAAATTCACTTAGGATTTGATTCAAGAGGGTGAGTAGGCAATGGAGAAGGCTTGGAGAGGTTCTAGAACGGTTGTGGCGGCGCTAGGGTTCTAGAGTTATCTAAATGAGGTCAGGGCATCTCCTTTTATAGAAGTCCCGGAGCCAACCGCTGCCACCTACCAAAAGTCCGGACTAGTCCAGCCACTGAGGCGGACAAGTCCGGTCCACCAAGACTTAGCCGTGGGAGCTCTCATCTCACAACCATACGGACTAGTCCGCCTCAGAACAGACTAGCCCGAACTCACTCAAGGACTCTTTGTCCGGGTGAAACCAGACAAGTCTGGCTAGTCCGGACTAGTCCGACCACTGAGGCGGACAAGTTCGGTCTACCAGGACTTTGTCCCAAAACACTCTTTTCAACAGAGAAACGAAGTAGTCCATCCCAAAACGGACAAGTCCGAACTCAGTCAGGTACTCTTAGTCTGCCCCAAAACGGACTAAGACGGGGGGGGGGGGGGGGGGGGGGACTTCTAGACTAGTCCCGCAACTAGCCCGGACAAGTCCCGCCTGCCCAATTTTACCTCTCTACCTCTCTCCACTACGGTTTTGACACTTCTAACGCTTTGAGCTCTCTTCTATGATCTCAATGCACTTGACACACACATACTCTCACTTTTACACGGCTAACCTGCTAAAGACTCAAGTGAAAACCTAATTTCTGCTCTTCGAGTCTTCGACGCCGTTTTTCATCCTTTTCCTTTTTGAGAGTTTAGGTGTCCGCCTTGGAAACATCCTGTGCTTATGATCATCTCAGCTCATTAGTTTCTTAATTGTCGTCATCAATCATCCAAAACCCACGGGGATACCTAGATGCACTTACATGAGTACATGTCGTATTCAGCAAGTGGGGGAAAAGTATGACATGTAGCTTACAACAAGGTAGGGAATAAAAAGGTTCATTTGCAGCAAGCAAATTTTATTTCACAAAACATGATAAAAATAACAACTATCTCTAGGTGAGTTTAATCCCATCATAACCAAGTAATTCAGTAACATTCCTTCATCATATATCAACATTTATCAAATCTCAACCAGCCATAATCTTCTCAAGTTCACATCATACTCATAATTATTCATAACCATCTCATTTTCATATAACCGAAACCAAACTCATTATCATGACTCAAAACAGTCCCAAAATCCAATCCCAATGACCATACCATAACCATAACGAATAGCCATCCCAAGTTTTCCCTCTAATCATGGAAGTTGGCCAGGTGCTTGTGACCGGAAGCACGGCTAACATGATAGTTTTATACTCTACAGAGGTGACACCACTTTACCCACAAGTTCGTGATTTCGTCACCCGTCGGCGACTACAAAGAACCTCCATTATACCAGTACACAACCATCGGTGTACGACCAAGAGATCACAAAATAGCCTTTACAAAGGGGCTACTAGATGTACGGACCCATCGAGGTTTCACCGGCAGGCTCGAATCTCCATTCTCCCACCCACGGGCCCCCTCTTGTGCCATGCAGTTCCCAGGGCAGTCCCTCTCGACTCTCATTCCCTGCACCATCCAACGGTCCATAACAAGCTAGCAACACACCTAATTAATCAGCTAAGCCGCACCCATATTTGGCCTTGTGGTGGCACTGTTTTCCTGGCATGTGCTCGCATGAACCGGTCCTTAGATCTACGGCAAGTAAACCACCATCTCATCCAGCAACACCCATGAACCAATCTTGCCTAGATCTCCCCGATTGCATGCTCATTAACATCATCAAGTTCTCATCGTCATTATTCATATGAGTGCAGTAACTAACCATGTTTTCATGCAGATTCCCGTATCCCGTAAATTAAGCGAAGCAAAAAGGAAAACGACCATACCCGACTCATCAACTTTCCTGATGACAAGGATGGTTAACAAAACTAGTAAACTCCTATAAAAAGATGTCCCATCAAGTTGACTCAATCATACGAGTTTTCGCAAGCAAAACAGTTTCAAAAACATGGGATCAATATGGTCAAGGGGCACTTGCCTTTCTCCCGTGGTTCGTGTTGCTCAAGCGTCTCGAAATATTGGTGTTGTAGTTCCTCTTAAACGGCCTATTGAGCTTGTCCTTCTACTCACGACCATGCTCATACAAGATATACAGCAATCAATCATCATGCACAAACTTTACTCAAGATGAAATGGGTAGATGCATGCAAATCCTATAGTGCAGTTTTATTAAACCATATTGTGCGTGTTCTTGCATGTTTTAATGGGCTTTCATAGGGTTTTATGATGACCAAGGGTGTTGGGATCAAGTGTGGACGTGGTATGATCTTGACTCAAGATCTAGATCAATTGCACCGTCAAAAATTGATCAAAACATGATCTTCCCACACGCAAAAGTTTCTGTTCGAAAGGGGCGAAGAAAACGGATGCGTAGAAACAGCGGCGACGTCGTATGATGGGTAATGAAGACCTACCTCACTTCCTTCTTGTGGCAGGGCCTTTCTCCTAGCAACGGCAGCAGCGGGGGGGGGGGGGGGGGGTCTATGGAAGATTAGGGTAGGACAGATCGTCGGGCTTCTTTTCGGGCGACGGCGAGGCGTGACGGTTCTCGTCGGCGGGTCTCGACGACGGGGCTCGATGATGGGGCTCGACGGCGCGGCTCGACGACGGGGCTCGACGGCAGGGCTCGACGGCGGGCCTCGTCGGCGGGGCTCACCGATGACCAAACTCCGGCAGGGGGGTGGCCAACTCGGCGACTTGGAGGGGAGGCTCCAACTCGGCGACTTGGGGAGGGGGAGGGCTGTGTCCAAGGAGGGGGGCTGGGGGTTGTATTTATAAGGGGGAGAAAAGAGGAGTCCTACTCCAATTGGAACTCAACCAAGAATCCTAGTCAATTTGGAACTCAACCAAAGAGTCCTAGGGACTTTTCCCCCTTTTTGGCTCCGGCAGCATTGGGGATTAAATCCCCCCAAATGTGGGGAAATTTCCCCTTTTGGGGAATTGGGGAACTTGGAAATTTTGGGGAAATTTGGGAATGACTCATTTCAGCTATCTTTTTTTCCATTTATCACCATTTCTATGTCCCTTCTTCCATTTCTATATTCCCCTCTCCATTTCTATATCCCATTCTCCATTTCTATACTCCCTTCTCCATTTCTATGGTTCTTCCTCCATTTCTATGGTTCTTTCCCCATTTCTAAGGTTCTTTCTCCATTTCTATGGTTCATTCTCCATTTCTATAGTTCTTTCTCCATTTCTAGTTCTTTTACAATGCTTCTCTACATGAAAAATGTATGTAATGCATGGTAATGAATTTGAGGGTGTTACAAACCTACCCCCCTTAAACTGAATCTCGCCCTCGAATTCGATAGAGTGGAGCATAGATGGGCTGTTTTTATCAATCGGTCCACGATAACCCAAAAAGAGTCGTAACCCGATTGAGTACGTGGCAGTCCGACAATGAAATCCATGTTGATGTCTTCCCACTTCCACTCGGGTACTTTTAATGGTTGTAACAGTCCAACGGGTCTTTGATGTTTGGCCTTCACTCGTTGGCACGTGTCACATAAGGCAACATATTGAGCTATGTCCCTTTTCATACCATCCCACCAATAGCAAGTTTTCATGTCCTTGTACATCTTTGCACAGTCGGGGTGTATGGATTAAGGCGAGTCATGTGCCTCCTTTAGTATCGTGTCGCGGATGTGCTTCACGTTAGGCACACATATCCTTTTCCCTAACCAAAGCGTGTCTTTCTCGTCTTCCTTGAAATCCTTTTCTATGCCTTGTCAGATTCTTTCCTTGATTTCCTTGATTTCCTCATCCGTTGCTTGGCCATCTTGTATCTCTTGTTCCAGCGAGGAGCTCAGTTCTATCACCTCCATCCCGTTCAAGAACCCGAGATGTAACCGTTTAAACTCCTTACGAAGCTCGGATGGCAGCTCCCGAACCGTGAGTTGGTGACATGCCCCCTTTCGGCTCAACGCATCAGCTACTACATTGGCCTTTCTGGGGTGATAGTTGATTCCAACATCATAATCCTTGATGAGTTCCAACCATCGATGTTGCCTCAAATTAAGATCCATCTGCGTGAATATATACTTGAGGCTTTTGTGATCCGTATAGATCTCACATCGGTGGCCAAGAATATAATGCCTCCAAATCTTCAAAGCATGTACCACGGCGGCAAGCTCCAAGTTATGTGTGGGGTAATTCAGCTAATGTTTCTTTAGTTGTCTCGATGCATAGGCTACCACTTGTCCTCCTTGCATGAGCACACATCCAAGCCCTTGTCTTGATGCGTCACAATATATATCAAAGATCTTGCTCACATCCGGCAATACCAAAACAAGTGATGTGGTTAATCTCTTATTTAGCTCCTCAAAGCTTTCTTGACACGCTGGTGTCCACTGAAATGCTTTCCCCTTCATTAGCAATTCAGTCATAGGCTTCGCTATTTTGGAGAAATCCTTGATGAACCGGCGGTAGTATCCAGCCATCCCAAGGAAACTCCGAATATCTCTCACATTCTGCAGTTTGTTCCACTTCTGAACATCTCCCACTTTTCCGGGATCAACCGATACTCCTCCCTTGGAGATGATGTGGCCTAGAAACGATATCTCTTTTAGCCAAAATTGGCACTTGCTGAACTTAGTATACAATTCATGCTCTCGCAGTTTCTGCAATGTTAACCTCAAGTGTTCTTCGTATTCTTCCTCGCTTTTCGAATACACCATGATATCATCGATGAAAACCACGATGAACTTGTCCAAGTACTCCATGAAGACCTTATTCATGAGGTACATAAAGTATGCGGGTGCATTTCCAAAAGACATAACGGTATTTTGATACGAACCATACCGTGTTCGAAATGCAGTCTTGGGTATGTCGGAGGGTTTAATCTTCAGTTGGAAATATCCCGACCGAAGATCAATCTTGGAGAAAATTCAGGCACCTTTCATTTGGTCAAACAGGTCCTCTATACGGGGCAGCGGGTATTTATTCTTGATCGTCACCTCATTGAGAGACCTATAATCCACACACATCCTTTGGGTCCCATCCTTCTTGTCTACGAAGAGCACGGGGGCTCCCCATGGTGACGAGCTTGGGCGTATAAAACCCTTTTCTAGCTGCTCATGAATTTGCGTCTTGAGCTCCACTAGTTCATTAGCGGGCATCCTATACGGCCTCTTCGCTATAAGTGCAGTTCCAGGTACTAAATTGTAACACCCCAAAATTTTGATTCAAAACCCTAAATCATGTTAAGAGGGGGATTTAAAAATTTTTGGACGTGTTGCATGTTTTGCAAAAATTCAAATTCAAACTGGAATTCAAATTAAACTCAAATCAGAAAAGAAAAAGAAAAAGAAAAAGAAAAACAGAAAAAAACCGGCCAGTGGGCCAAAACCCACCAGCCGGCCCACCCTGCCCCGCGCCAGCCCGCAGCCGTGCGCCCGCGCTCTCTCTCTCTCTCTCAGACAGGTGGGACCCACCTGTCATCCCTAACCCCCGATTGTCCGAAACTCGGACTGTTCACCCGCGCGCGCACGATCGCAACCGACCGGATTTCCGGCCGAATTCTGGTTCCGGAGGACTCCCACTCGATCTAAACAAACCCGCCGCCCTCCCCCGTCTATAAAAACCCCGGCCTCGTTCTGTTTTTCTCACGCGATCGGCTGTTTTTACTCCGGTGAGAACCGAGACTTCTCCAGCGAATTCTGGCCGATCTAAGCTCAGAAATTCCGATCTAACTCGCTGGTCTTGATCCACCGCCTCCGGGGAACCTTGCAGGTGCAGAAAACTCGGTGACTTGCGGTGTAAACACAGCGCCGACGAGCTTCGCCGTGGTTTCGCCTCGGACCTCGTCGCCGATCACTTTCCAGGACCTCCGAGCTCAAGAAAACCCCCGAGGTGAGATCCCCGACCTCCCCTCCACCGATCTATGCCATAAAATCACAGTTCTAGGAAGAATTCTCGAAGATCCAAAAATCTCCGGCGAGATCGCCGCTTCCCACCGCCGTGCGCCGCCGGCAGCGCCGCCCGCGCTCGATCAGAGCGACGTGGCCGCTTGTGCACCGTTTATTTTAAATCGCACGGTAGGGTTTAAACCCCCGCGTACCGGTTCGATGTTATAATCTCGGCCATCGGTTTAAAATCGGAAGGTCCACGTCAGCCCCACGTTATAAAGACTGGAAATCTTACGTGCTACCCCCTGGGGTTCTCGGGAAATAAGAGCTAGCCCCGGAAACTTCTGATCTAGCCCCTGGAACTCCAGAAAATCATGTAAATTCATTTAAAAATCAGTTTTAGCCCCTGGATTTAATAAAAATTAGGAAAAACACCTCTGATAAGTGTAGCTAGACCCCTGGAAATTCTGAAAATAATATTATAGACCCTGTAATGGGGTGAGTTTACCTTTTTAGCCCTGTTTAGTATTTAATTTAGGAAATTGAATATGTGGCTAGTGTTTAAAAATTAAAAAGTGGGACAAACAAATTGTCAAAATTTAATTAAAGACTTTCTCAGTATTTAGGAAACTTTGGAGTGAGATAAAAACATATTTTGGGCTGAATTGAATCTGTTAAATTTATTATTCACATTTAGGGACACATTTTTAAGTAATGAATAGTTTTAGAAAATAGGGAAAATAATGGTGAAATAGTTTATATCAGAGGCAAGGGTCAAAATATGTTATTAAATTATTTAGGACCAGAACCTATTCTGTTTAGATGATGTATATTAATAATTTCATAATAAAGAACACATTTATGTATAGGAAAATAAATCTGAAAATATAGCAACTAGTAAATGATAAATGAAGTTTCTAAAATCCAAAGAATTCAGTTTAAGGTTGGTAGAAATTCTAAAGGCACATATGGAGAAGAAAAATATTTTTTTATACATACTTGGTAGTGAAAAGGTGTAGTAGTTGAATATAAGGAATTTATTTAAATTGGAAACTCATATATATATATAGTAGGTAAGTATAAATGTGAACACAAAAGTAGGAATCATATACACATGATTAAAAGTGTATGCAAGCCACAAATCAACACACATAAAGTAAACACAACACATATAATGGTGAAGGACTTTCATAAATGTGAATGTGTGGTTTGTATGAAGTAGAAGTGTGAACTATGTCTTATGGATTGTTATTTTTATTTTGCTATGTGTGATGGTATGATGTAGAACCTGCTCAAGAGCAAGTTATTCCTTTCCAAGATCAGGACTACCCATTTCAAGAGCAGCAGGAAGGAGGCAAGTGTCCTTGACCACTTTGATCCTATGCTAGGATGTGTAGATAGAATTATTTGCATTGTCAAGTTAAATATGAAACCCATGCTAGGAAGTTTCCCTAGAATTGCATTACCTTGTTTCCTTGTAGCTTGGGTTGGGATTTATTTTATCATGTCATTTATTATTATGCATATGCTTAACCATGCTTAGAATGGGATGTTTGGGGTATGAGATCATTAGTTTATTTTTCCATACTCTTGAATGAGATATTGTGAGTTATGTAGAGGTAGGGATCAAGGCAAGTTGGATGTTTTGGTTGTGTGTTGGGTGCACGAGACTCGGGTTTGCGTTTAGTACTTGCCTGGATCCTAAGGACCGGTTCATGGAGCATGTAACCTGGCTTTACCGTGCCAACCACATGCTGAGATGGGGCAGCTTGGCCAATTAATTAGGTGTATCCCCGGCGTAGTATGGGTGTGTTGGATGGTGCGGGGAATAGGTGTCAGCTGGACTACCATAGGAACCGCAAGGCTCAAGAGGGGGCCACTGCAGCGGGGTTGGAGCCTCTTGTATGCTGTTAGGGGTGAAACCTCAGTGGGCCCACGCTCGTCGGGAATCCCTTTATAAAGGCTTCGTAATGATCTCCTGGCTACACACCTGGGAAGTGTGAATGTGGTTCGTAGCCACTGGCATAATGGAGGTTCTTTTAGTCCACCTGGCAACGGGGGATGAAATCACTACATGTGGGTACAGTGGTACAAACTCTGCAGAGTCAAAACTGTCATGACAGCCGTGCTCACGGTCAAGAGCGGCTTGGACTTATTCATGATTAGAGGATTGATGGCTTTGGGAGTTAAGCGGGGAGCTTAACATTGGAAATGATGTTATGGTTATTGGATTATGATGATGGGATGGGAGATTGGGACCATTTCACCTGTGTAGTAATGTAGGTGCTTAATAAGCTAAGGTGATAGGTATTAATTGCGTAGTGCTTTAACCATGAGTTCAACCTCTCCTTGATCTAGCCATGCATGATGAAATTTTTCCCACACTTGCTGAGTACCGTTGGTACTCATCCTTGCATATTTGTTGGTTTATATTGCTGCTCAGGTCAAGATAATGAGGTGGTGTATAATGATCAAGACTTTGGACCTGAAGAAGGTTTCTAGGTTCATGGAGACCCCCGGGCAACGCCTGTGATGGAGCCCTCAAGAATAATATTCCGCTGCTAGTTTGTTTATTTGTGATGAACTTATTATTGTCCATCGAGACATTTGCCATGTAAGACTTATTTATATTCGACACCTGGCTTGTAATAAATGATGCTTCACTATTTGTCATCACATGTATGAGAAAATGATCCTGGCATACATGTGATATTCACTTGGTTGTTCTTCGGAAAAACCGGGTGTGACAGAAGTGGTATCAGAGCCAAGGTTGCCCGTAGGAACGTGGACCTAGGTAGAAATGGACGTATTTAAGGGCCCTATTTTCTTAAAAACTATTTTACAATGTGTGTGTTGAAAAGTGTTATTTAATGAAGTCATTTTCTTCATATTACCCCAACTTTCATTCAAAATAGAATTTTCGTTTAAAAGTTTATCTAACCTAAGTTTAAATGTTTTCTGTTTTAGATGGTTCGCATGATTCGCAGCGCTCGCAAGTCCACAGGAGGGAGAGTTCCCGTAGTTGCCCTTGCCGAGAGAGAGGAGAGCCGTCCGGTGACGTACCTTTCCTACGGATTGGCAGTAGGAGGCTTATTGCGCCATCTTCGGTGTATGCTCGAAGCCGCCGGCAACACGGGCAAGCTAATCATCCACTATAACTCCACCAGGACCATCCGTGAGAAGAGGGAAGAATGGAGCTCAGAGATGAGGATTATACACGAAAATCAGCTGCTTAAGATTCATCACTCTCCAGCTTGTCGAGCGACACAGGTCGATGCGGAGAAAGATGTCACCTGGGAGGCCATCACCTGCCAGAGTCACATCTATCGTCGCCACTTGGACAAAACTGAGTACATGTATGTCCTCCAACGTGAGAGTGGTACCACGGAGTACAAGTACCCACCAGTGCAGCAAGGGACTTCCCATGAGCACATGGACTTGTGCTTGGAGGATGCTGCTATGCTCAGCACTCGACTGCAGGAGTGTCAACAAGAGCTTCAGGATGTCCGGGACACCCTGAAGGAAACGAGGCGTTGCTGTGAGCCTGCTTAAAGGCGAGAGAAAGAGGAAATGGGAATGAACTGTGTGTCACCGTAAATGATACATGGACTCCTGACTCCCCGGATCGCCGAGCGATCAGGCGTCATCGCACTTCTCCACCAGCAGCCTCCCCACCCAAAGCAGAATCAGAAGGCAGCCGAAATGATGAGGAAGATCCCGAGGAGCCAGCTCAAGAGAACGAGTAGTGTAGAGTCCTTCCCTTAGTTAGCAAGATGTCGAATAGTCGAGTCGTTACGTTAAGTTAATGGTGTGTTAATGCTTGGTGTGTGACGTGAGTTATGGAAGCCATGAGCAGTTGTCCACAGCCTCGTCTTTAGACTGTTTTGCTTTGGTGTATGAACCCACATGAAATAATATTGCATTTATTTTTGTGTGAGAAATGAACCCTCAGAAAAGTATAACAAAGCCTCAACACTTCAAAGTACAAACAAGTGAAAGTAGTAAGATGATACTAAATGCTTTCAAATTAACATTGGTTGATTCTGCCAGATGGCTGGAAGAGGAAAAGGACGTGCTGCCAACCCCGCCAACAACAACGATGAGGTGTGCAACCCTCATCTTTCTGGAGGCCAGGACAGGGGTGGTCGCCGTGAAGAAGTTGACCCTCTCCACCAAATGCTGGAGAATCAAAATCAGCTCATCCAGAACTTGACTCAAGTGGTGGCCAACTTGCATCAAGTTCCACCTCCACAAGTTGCACCACGCCAACCAAGGTTGAGTGAGTTTCTAGGAACTCAACCTCCAAAGTTTGCAAGTGCTGTTGAACCTCTGGAGGCAGATGATTGGCTAAAGACCATTGAAAGCAAGATGAGGATCATCCAGTGCCAAGGGTATGAGAGGGTGCTGTTTGCCTCTCATCAATTGCATGGACCTGCTGCTGATTGGTGGACCGCCTACGTGGCTGCCCACCATGACCCTGAGAACATCACTTGGGAAGAGTTCAAGCATAGCTTCCGCAACCATTACATTCCGAGAGGTGAACTCAAAAACAAGAGGAAGGAGTTTTTGGGGTTGCAGCAAGGTAACATGACTGTGAGGGAATACCTCACTAAATTTACTCAACTATCCTGTTATGCCCCACGAGACATAGAGACTGATGAGCAGAAACAAGATTGTTTCGTGGAAGGACTTACCGCGGAGATGCAGTGTGCAATGTCCTCAAATGAGTATGAAAGCTTCCAAAAGATGGTGGACAGAGCATTTGTGGTAGAAAGGAAGCTAAAGGCCTTGGAAAATGAGAATAAGAGGAAGGCCAGTTGGTCACATCAAGCCTCGGGTAGCAACACCCGCCCCCGTCTGATGCAGCAACCAGCAGGGCAGACGAACCGTGCTGCGGTACCCTACTCAGCGCCAAGAGGGTACAACCCAAACTACAGGCCTCCGACAGCGCCAGCACAGCCGCAACGTCAGTTTGTACAGCAGCCTCGCCCCGCATATCCACCTCGACCAGCAGTGCAAGGACCTCCAAACCAACCCCAAGACAATAAAGGCCAAACACCTAAGGTTGGGGTGCAATGTTTTAGCTGCGGTGAAGTGGGGCACTACGCCCATAAGTGCCCAAAGAAGAAGCCCGCGCAGCCACAACAGCAGAATGTGATGCGAGGACGGGTGAACCACGTCACTATGGAGGAAGCGCAAGAGGCACCCGACGTGGTAGTTGGTAAGTTTCCTGCCAATTTACACATTGCAACCCTGCTGTTTGATTCTGGTGCTACCCACTCGTTCATTGCTCAGGGGTTTGTTAAGAAGCATGACCTAGCAACAACACAAATGAACCATATGCTAGCCGTAAACTCTCCAGGGGGAGAAATAAGGACGAGACAAGTGTGTCCCAAAGTGAACCTAGACATTAATGGGGTGGTATTTACTGCCAACCTCATAGTGATAGATTCCCAAGGGATCGATATTATTTTGGGTATGGATTGGTTGACCAAACATAAAGGAATCATCCATTGTTCGACCAGAACAGTGGAACTAACTCACCCTAGTGGCACGAGAGTAAAGTTCATAACAATACATGAGCCTAGGAGGGACATTAAATTAAATCAAGTTGAGGTGAAAGTTGAGGAAATCAGGACCATCAGGGAATATCCAGATGTTTTTCCGGAGGAGTTGCCAGGTATGCCTCCCGATCATGAAGTGGAATTTGCAATTGAGCTAGTACCTGGAACAGCCCCGATTTACAAAAGACCTTATCGGATGGACTCCAAGCAGCTGGAAGAACTCAAGGATCATTTGAGAGAATTGATGGAGAAGGGGTATATTCGTCCTAGTTCCTCACCATGGGGAGCTCCGGTGATATTTGTGCCCAAGAAGGACGGAACCCAAAGGTTATGCGCGGATTACCGTGCCTTGAATGAGGTAACCATCAAAAACAAGTACCCATTACCCCGCATTGAAGACTTGTTTGATCAGTTGAGGGGAGCTTGTGTGTTCTCGAAAATTGATCTCAGGTCGGGATACCACCAACTCAAGATAAGGCAATCTGATATTCCCAAGACAGCTTTTGTATCTCGGTACGGACTGTATGAATACACTGTCATGCCTTTCGGGCTAACTAATGCCCCGGCATACTTCATGTATCTCATGAACAAGGTATTCATGGAATATCTGGACAAATTTGTGGTGGTTTTCATAGATGACATTCTCGTCTTCTCCAAAGATGAAGAGGAACATGAGAAACATCTAAGGTTGGTGTTGCAGAGGCTAAGAGAACACCAACTATATGCCAAGTTGAGCAAGTGTGAGTTTTGGCTGAAGAGAGTTCCCTTCTTAGGACATATAATCTCGGAGGGAGGAATCTCCGTGGATCCTGCCAAAATCGAGGATAAACAGAAATGGAAGACCCCTGAAAATGTCGGGGAAGTTCGAAGCTTCTTGGGATTGGCTGGATACTATCGACGGTTTATTGAGGGATTCTCTAAGATCTCGAGACCTCTCACCAAACTGTTGGAGAAGGGAATCACCTTCACATGGACGCCGCAGTGCGAGAAGAGTTTTTAGGAGTTAAAGGAAAGATTGACAACAGCCCCAGTGCTGGTTATGCCAGATATGCAAAAGAGCTTCACGGTGTACTGTGATGCCTCTGGAAACAGGTTGGGATGTGTTCTTATGCAAGAAAGGCATGTCGTGGCATATGCATCTCGGCAGCTTCGGAAGCACGAGAAGAACTATCCTACACATGACCTAGAACTAGCCGCAGTGGTACACGCGTTGAAAATTTGGCGGCACTATTTGATGGGGAAGAGGACCGAGATATATACGGATCATAAGAGTTTGAAGTACATTTTCACACAGCCAGATCTCAACCTCAGACAAAGGAGATGGTTAGAGCTAATCAATGACTTTGATGTGGGCATCAACTATCATCCCGGGAAAGCAAACGTCGTGGCCTATGCTTTGAGTCGGAAAGTGCAGGTCAATAAGTTGAGCTTGAAGGACATGCCTGTAGAATTGAAGGACGAAGTTATAAGGCTCAATCTATGTCTAGTAAATAGTGGTGAAGCCATCGCCATGGAAGTGGACTCCACACTAGAGCGAGACATACGCGAGGGTCAAAAGAATGATGAGAAGATACAAGAGATCAGACAACTTATCAAGGAAAATAAAGCTCCGGGTTTTAGAGAGGATGAACAAGGAACGGTGTGGCACGGGAAAAGAATCTGTGTGCTAGAAGTAAAGGAGATCCGTGAATTGATTCTAAAGGAGGCTCATGATTCTGACTATTCCATTCATCCTGGGAGTACGAAAATGTATCAGGACCTTAAGAGCAGGTATTGGTGGTATGGTATGAAGCGAGATGTCGCGGAACATGTTGCCCTGTGTGACATATGTCAGTTGGTGAAAGTAGAACATCAACGACTCACGGGATTATTGCAACCACTCAAAGTGCCTGAATGGAAATGGGAAGAAATCAGCATGGATTTCATCGTTGGATTGCCTAGGACCCAATCAGGATATGATTCGATATGGGTCATCATTGATAGGCTAACCAAGGTAGCTCACTTCATCCCCGTGAAGGAAAGCTACAGCGGATCCAAATTGGCAGAGTTGTACATGTCAAGGATCGTGTGTTACCATGGAGTGCCAAAGAAGATTGTGTCGGATCGAGGGACACAGTTCACCTCAAGGTTCTGGCAGAAGTTGCACGAAACCATGGGAACCCATCTGAACTTTAGTTCTACCTATCATCCTCAAACTGATGAGCAGACGGAAAGAACCAATCAGATCCTTGAAGATATGCTAAGGGCATGTGCACTCAAAAACAATAGGAGTTGGGACAAAAACTTACCGTATGCGGAGTTTTCCTATAACAACAGCTATCAAGCTAGTATGAAGATGTCACCGTTTGAAGCCTTGTACGGGAGAAAGTGCAGAACTCCCCTATTTTGGAACCAAACAGGGGAAAGTAAAGTGTTTGGTCCAGAAGTACTACAAGAAGCCGAGGCGAAGGTGAGGGAAATTCACAATAACTTGAGGATAGCACAGACACGCCAAAAGAGCTATGCCGATGTACGAAGAAGAGAGCTCGTTTTCAACGTGGGAGACTATGTCTATCTCAAAGTGTCCCCTATCAGAGGACTTCATCGGTTTAAGGTGAAAGGGAAGTTGTCACCTCGATACATCGGACCCTTTCAAGTTTTGGAAAGGAAAGGCGAAGTGGCGTATCAACTAGAGTTACCGGCTCGTCTATCGGATGTGCACGATGTATTCCATGTGTCACAACTCAAGAAATGCCTGAGGACGCCTGAGGAGGTGTTACCCATGAATGAAGTGAACGTAGCTGAGGATTTGTCTTATGCCGAGCAACCATACAAGATTTTGGAGACAATGGAACGCCTCACCAGAAATAAAAGAATCCGGATGTGCAAGGTGCAGTGGAAGCATCACTTAGAAGAGGAAGCCACCTGGGAGCGGGAAGATGAGCTCAAGGCACAATTTCCGGAATTGTTTTCTTAGAACCACCAATCTCGAGGACGAGATTTCTTTTAAGGGGGGTAGAGCTGTAACACCCCAAAATTTTGATTCAAAACCCTAAATCATGTTAAGAGGGGAATTTAAAAATTTTTAGACGTGTTGCATGTTTTGCAAAAATTCAAATTCAAACTGGAATTCAAATTAAACTCAAATCAGAAAAGAAATAGAAAAAGAAAAAGGAAAACAGAAAAAAACAGGCCAGTGGGCCGAAACCCACCAGCCGGCCCACCCTGCCCCGCGCCAGCCCGCAGCCGCGCGCCCGCGCTCTCTCTCTTAGACAGGTGGGACCCACCTGTCATGCCTAACCCCCGATCGTCCGAAACTCGGACTGTTCACCCGCGCGCGCGATCGCAACCGACCGGATTTCCGGCCGAATTCTGGTTCCGGAGGACTCCCACTCGATCTAAACAAACCTGCCACCCTCCCCCGTCTATAAAAACCCCGGCCTCGTTCTGTTTTTCTCACGCGATCAGCTGTTTTTACTCCGGTGAGAACCGAGACTTCTCCGGCGAATTCTGGCTGATCTAAGCTCGGAAATTCCGATCTAACTCGCTGGTCTTGATCCACCGCCTCCGGGGAACCTTGCAGGTGCAAAAAACTCGGTGACTTGCGGTGTAAACACAGCGCCGACGAGCTTCGCCGTGGTTTCGCCTCGGACCTCGTCGCCGATCACTTTCCAGGACCTCCGAGCTCAAGAAAACTCTCGAGGTGAGATCCCCGACCTCCCCCCCACCGATCTATGCCATAAAATCACAGTTCTAGGAAGAATTCTCGAAGATCCGAAAATCTCCGGCGAGATCGCCGCTTCCCGCCACCGTGCACCGCCCGCGCTCGATCAGAGCGACGTGGCCGCTTGTGCGCCGTTTATTTTAAATCGCATGGTAGGGTTTAAACCCCCGCGTACCGGTTCGATGTTATAATCTCGGCCATCGGTTTAAAATCGGAAGGTCCACGTCAGCCCCGCGTTATAAAGACTGGAAATCTTACGTGCTACCCCCTGGGGTTCTCGGGAAATAAGAGCTAGCCCCGGAAATTTCTGATCTAGCCCCTGGAACTCCAGAAAATCATGTAAATTCATTTAAAAATCAGTTTTAGCCCCTGGATTTAATAAAAATTAGGAAAAACACCTCTGATAAGTGTAGCTAGACCCCTGGAAATTCTGAAAATAATATTATAGACCCTGTAATGGGGTGAGTTTACCTTTTTAGTCCTGTTTAGTGTTTAATTTAGGAAATTGAATATGTGGCTAGTGTTTAAAAATTAAAAAGTGGGACAAACAAATTGTCAAAATTTAATTAAAGACTTTCTCAGTATTTAGGAAACTTTGGAGTGAGATAAAAACATATTTTGGGCTGAATTGAATCTGTTAAATTTATTATTCACATTTAGGGACACATTTTTAAGTAATGAATAGTTTTAGAAAATAGGGAAAATAATGGTGAAATAGTTTATATCAGAGGCAAGGGTCAAAATATGTTATTAAATTATTTAGGACCAGAACCTATTCTGTTTAGATGATGTATATTACTAATTTCATAATAAAGAACACATTTATGTATAGGAAAATAAATCTGAAAATATAGCAACTAGTAAATGATAAATGAAGTTTCTAAAATCCAAAGAATTCAGTTTAAGGTTGGTAGAAATTCTAAAGGCACATATGGAGAAGAAAAATATTTTTTATACATACTTTGGTAGTGAAAAGGTGTAGTAGTTGAATATAAGGAATTTATTTAAATTGGAAACTCATATATATATAGTAGGTAAGTATAAATGTGAACACAAAAGTAGGAATCATATACACATGATTAAAAGTGTATGCAAGCCACAAATCAACACACATAAAGTAAACACAACACATATAATGGTGAAGGACTTTCATAAATGTGAATGTGTGGTTTGTATGAAGTAGAAGTGTGAACTATGTCTTATGGATTGTTATTTTTCTTTTGCTATGTGTGATGGTATGATGTAGAACCTGCTCAAGAGCAAGTTATTCCTTTCCAAGATCAGGACTACCCATTTCAAGAGCAGCAGGAAGGAGGCAAGTGTCCTTGACCACTTTGATCCTATGCTAAGATGTGTAGATAGAATTATTTGCATTGTCAAGTTAAATATGAAACCCATGCTAGGAAGTTTCCCTAGAATTGCATTACCTTGTTTCCTTGTAGCTTGGGTTGGGATTTATTTTATCATGTCATTTATTATTATGCATATGCTTAGCCATGCTTAGAATGGGATGTTTGGGGTATGAGATCATCAGTTTATTTTTCCATACTCTTGAATGAGATATTATGAGTTATGTAGAGGTAGGGATCAAGGCAAGTTGGATGTTTTGGTTGTGTGTTGGGTGCACGAGACTCGGGTTTGCGTTTAGTACTTGCCTGGATCCTAAGGACCGGTTCATGGAGCATGTAACCTGGCTTTACCGTGCCAACCACATGCTGAGATGGGGCAGCTTGGCCAATTAATTAGGTGTATCCCCGGCGTAGTATGGGTGTGTTGGATGGTGCGGGGAATAGGTGTCAGCTGGACTACCATATGAACCGCAAGGCTCAAGAGAGGGCCACTGCAGCGGGGTTGGAGCCTCTTGTATGCTGTTAGGGGTGAAACCTCAGTGGGCCCACGCTCGTCAGGAATCCCTTTGTAAAGGCTTCGTAGTGATCTCCAGGCTACACACCTGGGAAGTGTGAATGTGGTTCGTAGCCACTGGCATAATGGAGGTTCTTTTAGTCCACCCGGCAACGGGGGATGAAATCACTACATGTGGGTACAGTGGTACAAACTCTGCAGAGTCAAAACTGTCATGACAGCCGTGCTCACGGTCAAGAGCGGCTTGGACTTATTCATGATTAGAGGATTGATGGCTTTGGGAGTTAAGCGGGGAGCTTAACATTGGAAATGATGTTATGGTTATTGGATTATGACGATGGGATGGGAGATTGGGACCATTTCACCTGTGTAGTAATGTAGGTGCTTAATAAGCTAAGGTGATAGGTATTAATTGCGTAGTGCTTTAACCATGAGTTCAACCTCTCCTTGATCTAGCCATGCATGATGAAATTTTTCCCACACTTGCTGAGTACCGTTGGTACTCAACCTTGCATATTTGTTGGTTTATATTGCTGCTCAGGTCAAGATAATGAGGTGGTGTATAATGATCAAGACTTTGGACCTGAAGAAGGTTTCTAGGTTCATGGAGACCCCCGGGCAACGCCTGTGATGGAGCCCTCAAGAATAATATTCCGCTGCTAGTTTGTTTATTTGTGATGAACTTATTATTGTCCATCGAGACATTTGCCATGTAAGATTTATTTATATTCGACACCTGGCTTGTAATAAATGATGCTTCACTATTTGTCATCACATGTATGAGAAAATGATCCTGGCATACATGTGATATTCACTTGGTTGTTCTTCGGAAAAACTGGGTGTGACATAAATCAATGGCAAATTCGAATGTCTCGGTCAAGTGGCATACCTGGAAGTTCTTCTTGGAACACATCTGAACATTATTGAACCACCGGAATGCTTTCCAATGTCGCTTCTTTGGCGTGGTTCAGCGCTGCCTTCTCGGTTGCCGGTTGGGCTGCCTCGAACTCAATACGAGTACCGTGCTCACTTGTCAACTGCACGATCCTTTCGGCACATTGAATCACTTTGTTGTGCTTGCTTAGCCAATCCATTCCAAGTATTATGTCAATCCCTTGGGAATCCAAGACAAAAAGGTTGGCAAGAAAGTCTACCCCCTTATTTTAAGGCTTACTTTCGGACATACTATATTAGTCCTCATCTCTCCACCGGGAGAATTAACCAACATAGTTTGTTTCATGTGTGATATGGGCAGATTATACTTGGCAACATACTTGGATGATATGAATGTGATGCTCCGTAATAAAATAAAATAGTGGCTGGGTTGGAGTTGGCAAGAAACATACCAATCACGACGTCCTCAGCTTGTTGTGCTTCCTCACCGGAGACATGATTCACATTGCCACAAGCGTAGTTCTGCTGCCCACGGTTACCTTGTGTAGCTCCTCCATTCGACCGTGGGTTCTGTTTAGGTGCGTTGCTCGGCTGTCCAAGGCCTTTCTTGGGGCACTAGTTTGCAAAGTGTCCCGCCTCTCCGCATGAAAAACATGCTTTGTTGCCCATAACAGCAGGAATGTTAGGGCGAGGCTGGTTTTGAGCATAGGCGCCCATGTTGGGACGGGGCGCAGGAGGCAAAGGCATACGAGGTGCTTGCATAACAGGGCGTTGCTGCGGTGGCTGATTAGGGCGAGGTGGATTTGCATGGAGGAAAGTAGAAGCAGATGAGCCATAATGTGGTGCAGCTGGTGGCATGAAAAGGGGACGTACATTGCTCCCTTGTGGCTGTCCTTGGTATGGCATCTTCCTCTTGCCCTCTTACTCGATCTCACGGATCTTGCTCTCAACCACTATAGCTTTGTCAACGAGCTTCTGGAAGTTTGCATAATCATTGTCGAGCAGCTGAACTTGGATCTCATTGTTCAATCCTCTCATGAACAGGTATTGCTTTCTTTGATTTTAGTTGACATCTTCTGGAGCATACCTTGACAGCTGCGTGAACTTGTTGAGGTACTCATTCACGCTCTTCCTTCCTTGGCGGAGACCTTCAAACTCTTGCCTTTTAAGCGTCATGACTCCAGCAGGGACGTAATGAGAGCGGAAACTCTCCTTGAATTTAGCCCAAGTGATAGTCTCCTGGTTGACATGAGCATTGCAAAGAGCGTCCCACCAATCAGCGGTTGCTCCCATAAGTTGGTGCGATGCGAAGAGAACTTTCTCATGATCATTGCACTGAACAATAGCAAGCTTCTTTTCCATGGACTTCAGCCAATCATCAGCCTCCATAGGGTCATTGGCTTATGCAAAAGTAGGCGGCCTAGTCCTCATGAACTCTCCCAATCGGTTGTGAGCCGGCGGTGGTGGCGGTGGCGGCGGTGGGGGTGCAGGAACGGGGTTAGGATTGTTGTTATTGTTGGCCTGTAGCTGACCCAACGTTTATATCATAGTTTGCATGAGTTGGTTCTGCATAGCCATCAACCGTTCAAGGTTGCTTGCATCAGCCCCGGGGTTAGCATTTTTAGGAACTTCAACATTGCCATCCTCTTGTGGTTCATTGTTGCCACGAGCGTTCCTTCTTTGGCGGTTGGCGTTTTCCCTCACCATCTGTGAGAGGGAGTAGAGTATAATAGAAAATAGAAATTTAGATTGATCCCCCAACTATATGCATCAAGGTGTATGAACTAAGTATCTTCTTTTATTAATTTCAGCCTATATGAGGATGTGAACACGTGCCGAAGCGTCTCACATCTCTCCACTATGTGCGGATGTGGACATTCATCGAAGCGTCCTACAACTCACATCAGCACATAAACACAAACAATCATCACAAAAGTTCAGCACACCATTCTTATTCAAGCTACAACGATCTTAACGTTCCTATTACAGATTTATTCAATGGAAACCTAAACTTAACCGTGAGAACCGTTGTTGTTCTCGCCGTGTGACGGGGGTGGTCCATACATGGGCGCACACCATGGTGAGTCGGCAGTCCATGTAGGGTTAGATGACGCTGGTGCTCCATTCACTCCCGCGTTGGCACGAGTCTCCTCTTTTTTCTCCAGCAAATACAGCTTCTTGCGGAGGTGACGGATCTCTTCTTGTGTGCTTGCATAGCGGTTTCCTAACTCCACGAGCAACCTCTGAGACTAATCAGCAGCTTATGGGTTGGAAAGAGCTCCTACATGGGGTCCAATGATCTCCCTTGTACCACTCTTCTGATACGGGTGCAGCTCAAAAGTGGTGTCCTCAAGCTGCTCACGGAAGGCGTAGCATAGTCCGGTGAGTGCATCCCATGCAGCATCATCGATAGCTTATGCCCCTAATAGCTCTCCATGTGGGTGCGAAGTGCCGCGAGTGACAACCCTACCGTTAGATAGGATGGTTACTTCAGCCTTCCAGTCTTCATGTCCGAGACGAGGGACTTTCTTGAGAAGATATTCCTGATATAAGCTGCAGCAATCCAGAAATTCTTTGAGCCCCTGGATATGTGTCCTCCTTCCATTCCGTTGGACCGAAATTCTTGAACTGAACGGTTGGCCCGTTCATCACTTTCATTATTGGCCTCAGCAAGGGGTGGCTCCTCCTCGGGTTCATCTCCTCCCTACATAGCTTCATGAGGCTCCACGGGGTGTAAGCCCGTGTGAAACTTCTCCCGAGGTGCGTACCAATGCCGTTCTTGTAGATCATCTTCCATATCGTCTTCGAATGGTTCCACCTCTTCTGGGTCCTCTTCCTCATGCATAGATCTATTGACTTCCTCTTCATCATGAGGTTCCGTCTTCACCTCCTCCCAATATGGTCCATCAGACACCTCAATGGGATTAAGTGCACTTCCACGTGGTGGTGGACGAGTCCTTATGTGTGCTGTGCTCCTAATCATGGTATCTATAAATCAGACATGAGAAACTTTAGAGAAGGAAGAAATAACTCCAAAACATCAGAAGCTATGGAGTAAGAAAGCAAAAGTGTTGTTGTCCAAAAGAAGAGAAAAGAGGGGCTGAAAATAGCACTTTGCGGTGGCTGAATTGACAGGTAAAGTGCAGCAGCAAGCAATTTTTGAAAATAACAGTTTAGAGAGGTGTGCCTATGTGTTTTACAGTGTCCATTCTACCTAGGCTTGCGTCCTACGGTCAACATGGCTATGATACCAATCTGTGACACGCGGTTCCAAAAATAGAACCAAGTGAATGCATATGTGTGCCCAGGATGTTCATCACACATACACATGTAATCCACAAACTGAATTCAGAATATAACCACGAATAAATAGATTTTAAGCACTTTATTACAATGACTCAATGTCTCACTCATGAATCTCTAACTTATTCTCGCAGCGGAAGTCTCTAAACGACAGCGGAAATAACTAAACAGCAGGTTCCAACTTCAACTCCACAGGCATGTTGACGGTAGTTCGCACGCCTAGTACTCCACATGGTCCTCGAAGTACTCATCTCCTGTAGCTGATGTATATGTGGTAATGCAAGGGTGAGTACATGTCGTACTCAGCAAGTGCGGGAAAAGTATGACATGCAGCTTAAAACAATGTATGGAATAAAAAGGCTCATTGCAGCAAGCAAATTTTATTTCAGAAACATGTTAAAAACAGAAACTATTTCTAGATGAAATTTATCCCATCATAATGAAGTAATTCAGCAACATTCTCTCATCATAATTCACCATTTATCAAGTCTCATCCAGCCATCAATTTTCTCAAGTTCATCTCATACTCATAAATATTCATCACCATCTCATATTTATATAACCGAAACCAAACTCATTATCATGACTCAAAACAGTCGCAAAAACCAATCTCAATGACCATACCATAACCATACCGAATAACCATCCAAGTTTTCCCTCTAATCATGGAAGTTGGCCAGGTGCTTGTGACCGGAAGCACGGCTATCATGATAGTTTTACACTCTACAGAGGTGGCACCACTTTACCCACAAGTTTGTGATTTCGTCACCCGTCGGCGACTAGAAAGAACCCCCATTGTACCATTACACAACCGTTGATGTATGGCCAAGAGATCACAAAATAGCCTTTACAAAGGGGCTACTAGATGTACGGACCCACTGAGGATTCACCGGCAGGCTTGAATCTCCATTCTCCCACCCACGGGCCCCCTCTTGTGCCATGCAGTTCCCAGGGCAGTCCCACTCGACTTCCATTCCCCGTGCCATCCAACGGTCCATAACAAGCTAGCAACACACCTAATTAATCAGCTAAGCCGCACCCATATTTGGCCTTGTGGTGGCACTGTTTTTCTGGCATATTCTCGCATGAACCGCTCCTTAGATCTACGGCAAGTAAACCACCATCTCATCCAGAAACATCCATGAACCAATCTTGCCTAGATCTCCCCGATTGCATGCTCATTAACATCATCAAGTTCTCATCGTCATTATTAATATGAGTGCAGTAGCTAACCATGTTGTAATTCAGCTTCCTGTATCCCGTAAATTAAGCAAAGCAAAAAACAAAACGACCATACCCGACTCATCAACTTTCCTGGTGACAAGGATGGTTAACAAAACTAGTAAACTACTATAAAAATGTGCCCCATTAAGTTGACTCAAGCATACGAGTTTTCGCAAGCAAAACAGTTTTAAAAACATGGGATCAATATGGTCAAGGGCTACTTGCCTTGCTCCCGTGGTTCGTGTTGCTCAAGCGTCTCGAAATCTTGGTGCTGTAGTTCCTCATAAACGGCCTCTTGATCTTGTCCTTCTACTCACGACCACGCACATACAAGATTTACAGCAATGAATCATCATGCACAAACTCTACTCAGGATGCAATGGGCAGATGAATGTAAATCCTATAGTGCAGTTTTATTAAACCAGTTTGTACGTGTTCTTGCATGTTTTAATGAGCTTTCATATGGTTTTGTGATGAACAAGGGTGTAGGGATCAAGTGTGGACGTGGTGATGATCTTGACTCAAGATCTAGATCAATTCCACCGTCAAAAATTGATCAAAATGCGATCTGTCTACACGCAAAAGTTTCTGTTCGAAAGGGGCAAAGAAAACGGATGCGTAGAAACAGCAGCGACGTGTAAGATGGTTAAGCAAGACCTACCTCACTTCCTTCTTGTGGTAGGGCCTTTCTCCTAGCAACGGCAGCAGCGGGGGATTTTTCTATGGAAGATTAGGGTAGGATAGATCGCCGGGCTTCTTTTCCGCCGACGGCGAGGCATGACGGGGCTCAACGGCGGGTCTCGACGGCGGGGCTCGCCGTTGGGGCTCGTCGGCGGGGCTCACCGACGACCAAACTCCGGCAGGGGGGTGGCCAACTCGGCGACCCTGAGGGAGGGCTCCAACTCGGCGACTTGGGGATGGGGAGGGCTGCGGCCAAGGGGGGGTTGGGGGTTGTATTTATAAGGGAGAGAAAAGGGGAGTCCTACTCCAATTAGAACTCAACCAAGAGTCCTAGTCATTTGGAACTCAACCGAAGAGTCCTAGGGACTTTTCCCCCCTTTTTGGCTGCGGCAGCATTGGGGATTAAATTACCCCAAATATGGGGAAAATTCCCCTTTTGGGGAATTGGAGAATTTGGAAATTTGGGGGAAATTTGGGAATGGCTCATTTCAGCTATCTTTTTTCCATTTATCACCTTTTCTATGTCCCTTCTTCCATTTCTATATTCCCCTCTCCGTTTCTATGTCCCATTCTCAATTTCTATATTCCCTTCTCCATTTCTATGGTTCTTCCTCCATTTCTATGGTTCTTTCCCCATTTCTTTGGTTCTTTCTCCATTTCTATGGTTCATTCTCCATTTCTATAGTTTTTCTCCATTTCTAGTTCCTTTACAATGCTTCTCTACAAGAAAAATGTATGCAATGCATGGTAATGAATTTGAGGGTATTACACGGATGAACCCCTCGATGCGGACAATTGGCTCCCACGATGGAGATGAAATTCGAGTTGCTCCAAGTAAGTGAGCAGCGCAAGACTCAGTTCGCGGCCTAGCAGCTTCAAGGGTCTGCGAGCGCTTGGTGGGCAAACTTTTATACCTCGCAACCCACCGAGCGAGTCATGACCTGGGCGGAGTTCCGGACGGCCTTCAGGGCCTATCACATACCGCCGGGTCTAATGAAAAGGAAGACACAGGAGTTCCTTCGCCTGCAACAAGGCAGCAGGAACACGCTGGAGTATTCCAGGGCGTTCAATGATCTCGCGCTCTACGCCTCCTATCACGCTGATACCGACGAGAAAGTGGCGAGATCACTTTTACCAGGGGCTTAATCCGCTCCTGAAGGACAAGCTGGCAATGTTCAATCGTGGCAGCCTCAACGATATTATTCATGCTGCGATTGTGCAAGAGGACTCCGGCAAGGAGTTAGCGGCGGTGGAGAACAAGCGAAGCGCGCCGCAGAGCAGCGGAGAGGGAGCTGGTCCTCCCCAAAAATACCGGATGGTGTATCGCTCACCATCGGGTCAACGCTGGCAGCCACCACAGCGGCCGATGCAATTCCGAAGTCGGTCATATTCTCCACCGGCGTTCTGGACGGCATTACCAGCACCACCTCTGCAGCAACAACAGTAGCAGCGGGCGATGCCGCATGCGTTTGCACCCCAGCAGCGCATACCAGACTTTCGTCTCCCATGCACGGGCCAGTCGTCAACCGCATGCTACAAATGTGGTTGCCCAGGGCACTTCGCCAACAACTGCCCCGAGAGGCAAGGCGGCGGAGTGGCACCACAGTTTCCGGGGAGGAATCAGCCCCGGAACCCCATTAATGCACGGCGGGCAAATCCTAAGCCCGGCACCGTCCACCAACTCGCCATAGAGGACGTGCCGGAGGAGGAGCCAATCCTGGCGAGTATGTTCCAACTCCACCATTATCCCGCCATAGTATTATTTGATTCAGGCGCCACGCACAATTTCATTAGTCAAGCTTTTATTGTTAAATACAGCTTGCAAATACTACCCACCGAAAGTCCTTACTTGATTTGTTCACCGGGTGCGAAGATTTCAGCAAGCATGATGATTCTAAAAGCGCCATTATGCTTAGGGGATAGAGTATACCCTACGTCTCTCATAGTTTTAGAGGGACAAAAGGTCGATGTCATCCTAGGGATGTCGTGGTTAACGCGCCACGGCTGAGTTTTAGACACCGTCCTCCGAGTCGTGCATTTGCACTCAGAAGTGCACGAGTCTCACTCATTATTTCTGGACAGTCCAGAAATAAAGTTTCCAAGTGTATATCAATCCACCACCATCAGATTGGAAGACATTCCAGTAGTCCATGAGTTCCCTGACATGTTCTCAGATGATTTACCAGGGATGCCGCCCGACCGAGAGGTGGAGTTCAAGATTGAACTTACACCGAGAACTATGCCAATATCTCAAAGGCCATACAAGATGGCACCAAAGGAGTTGGCAGAATTGAATATGTAGTTGACGGACCTGCTGGAGAAGGGTTTTATTAGGCCGAGCTCCTCGCCATGGGGCTGTTCGGCATTATTTGTGAAGAAGAAGGATGACACGTTACGGCTTTGCGTGGACTATCGTCCACTAAACGTCGTGACTATCAAGAATAAGTACTCCTTGCCACGGATCGACATGTTGTTTGATCAGTTGGTCGAAGCAAAGATATTTTCCAAGATGGAATTAAGATCCGGGTACCATAAGATTAAGATACGGGCTGAGGATATACCGAAGATGGCTTTCTCGATGAGGTACGGACTTTATGAGTACCAGATC
The DNA here is from genome assembly GCA_030760725.1 of Neostapfia colusana. Taxonomy (NCBI): domain Eukaryota; kingdom Viridiplantae; phylum Streptophyta; class Magnoliopsida; order Poales; family Poaceae; genus Neostapfia; species Neostapfia colusana. The sequence goes on from JASWHV010000013.1 coordinate 15,721,403, forward strand.
AAGTCCTTCGGCCTCACCAACGCTCTAGCTCATTTTATGTACTTGATAAACTCGGTATTCATGCCAGAGCTGGACAAGTTTGTTGTGGTCTTCATCGACGACATATTGGTATATTCCAAGTCGGAGTAAGAACACACGAAGCATCTGCGTATAGTATTGCAACGGCTGCAGGATCACAAACTATACGCGAAATTGAGCAAGTGCGAATTCTGGATATCGCAAGTGCCTTTTCTCAGGCATATTATCTCAGCGGAGGGCGTCGCTGCAGACCCGAGTAAGATCACACAAGTGCTGAATTGGAAGTCCCCGAGAACTGTTCACGAGGTACGGAGTTTCCTCGGACTCACGGGATATTATCGGAGGTTCATTCCGAACTTCTCGAAGATTGCCAAGCCTATGACCGAACTGCTGAAGAAGGCTACCAAATATGTTTGGAGTCCAGCATGTGAAGAAGCATTCAAGGCATTAGTAAAGCACCTAACATCAGCACCGGTTTTGGCACAGCAAGACATAACAAAACCGTTTGATGTGTATTGCGATGCATCCGGCATTGGGCTCGGATGTGTGCTGATGCAAGACCGAAGGGAGATCGCGTATGGATCACGGCAGCTCAGGAATCATGAGCAAAACTATCCAACTCATGACTTAGAGCTCGCTGTCGTGGTACTCGCACTAAAAATGTGGAGGCGCTACCTACTCGGTAACCTCGTACATTTATATACCAACCACAAGAGCCTCAAGTACATATTCACTCAGAAGAAGTTGAACATGAGGTGACGAAGATGGTTGGAGTTGATAAAGGATTATGAAATAGAGATCCACTATCACCCCAGCACGGCAAAAGTAGTGGTGGATGCTCTGAGTCGCAAGTCACACGTCCACAATCTGACCATCGCACCGTTGGAAGAGAGCGAGCCACCATTGCATGTGATTCCACATGGATCTCTCTACAACTTAGCTTTGATCTCCACCATCCGTGAAGAGATAGCGGCGGCTCAGGAACATGACAAGGGGATGTCGCATTTGTGGAGACGTGTAGACAGTGGGGAGTTGAAGTGTTTCTGAAAAGACGGAGACAGCGTCCTATGGTTCAAGGACCGGATCGTCGTACCCCGTAACCTGGAGTTGCGGAAGAAAATCTTTGATGAGGCTCACTTTTCAAAGTTTTCTATTCACCCCGGAAGCAACAAGATGTATCAAGAACTCAGAAGCAAGTTTTGGTGGCCACGAATGAAGCAGGAGATCGCAAAGTACGTGTCCGAGTGTGATACATGCCATAGGGTGAAGGCTGATCATATGAAGAAACCGGGACTGCTATAACCAATGGGCGTTCCTGCCTGCAAGTGGGAGGATGTGAGCATGGACTTCATCATCGGTTTACCCACCACATTTCACAAACATGATTCCATGCGGGTGATCTCGACCAGCTCACCAAAGTTGCCCATTTTATCCCGGTCAACACCAACTACAATGCCAAGAAGTATGTTGAATTGTACATCTCACGGATCCTATGCTTATACGGCGTACCCCGTACCATTATTTCGGATCGGGGCACTTCATTTGTGTCTCGTTTTTGGGAGCAGTTGCATGCTTCTTTGGGGACGAAGCTGATCCGTAGTTCAGCGTACCACCCGCAGACGGATGGGCGAACCGAGCGGGTAAATCAGATTTTAGAGGATATGTTACGAGCTTGCGCTATCAACCACGGTAAGAATTGGGATGATCACTTACCGTTAGCCGAGTTCTCGTACAACAATGGGTACCAGGCCAACATCAAAATGGCGCCTTATGAGGCGCTATACGGAACAAAATACCGCACACCACTGAATGAGTCTGGCGAAAGGGTCACCTTCAGGATTGATCTTGTCAACAACGCGGAAGAAAAAGTTCGGCTGATTCAAACGAACTTAAAAGCCGCCCAATCCCGACAAAAACAGTATGCGGACCAGAGAAGACGTCCTTTGCAATTTAAAGTCGGGGATCACGTGTATCTACGCGTGTCTCCAATGAAGGGCGTGAACAGATTCGGGGTGAGAGAAAAGTTGGCACCCCGATTCATCAGTCCATTCCAGATTAAAGAAAGATGTGGGTTAGTTGCATACTGGTTAGAATTACCAGCGACACTCTCTGGTGTGCACGACATATTTCACATTTCTCAGCTGAGGAAGTGTCTTAAGCTATCAACTATCATTCAGCTAGGGGTATTGAAGAACTGAAACCAGATCTCACTTATCGGGAGGAACCGGTTCAGATAATTGATGAAAACGCCCGAACCACATGCAACCATACGCTATGGTTCTACAAAGTTCTATGGAGTAATCACTCCGTAGATGAAGCGACATGGGAGAGCGAAGGTTTTCTTCGCGCCAATTACCCCGACTTTTTCACGTCGCACCTACGGTAATTTTTCCACCATCCTCTCTCTCATTTTCACCTTACAATCTCGGGACGAGATTCTTTTAAGGGGGGGGATGTAAGGGCTCAAGTTTTACATACAGTCAAAGTGTTCATCACCCCACACATACACCTCATTTGAGGAAGTTTTATGAACATCTTTGAAGAGCAAGTAAACACCATCAACATAGTCATTAGATGATAAACTCACAAAATACAAAAGTGGTACTTCCCACATGCATCATATAGGGGTTCAGAATATGAAAAACTTCTACACCTTGCTAGAAATGCTCATGCCAAATTTCACCCAAATCCAAAACCTTTTTGAGGTATTTTTGGGTATAATTAGAAAGAGGCTAATTTGAACTTAAATTCAAATTCAAACTCCTTTCATCCCATGAATTCAAAAGTGGGATAAATATTCACACTCAGCACAATTTTGTGAGCTCACACACCAATTTTGCCATTTGGAGTTGATCTTGACATGGGCTATTTTGGCTAAATTCAAATCAAATTTGAATTTCAGTTAGCCTTTGCTGCAATTTGATCAAATCAAATCCCACTTTGAATTATTCAAAGTCAATTGGCCATTTTGAAGTTTGATCAACTCACAAGGGGTATTAAGGTCCCTACTATTTTGAGCAGTGGGAAAAATTGAATTTAGGAGGTTAAACTTGGAAGTGGGGCCCTTAAGTCAGTCACAAAAGTGAGCAACCGACTCAATCAACTGAGCTCGGTTTCTTGCACTCAGCAGAGCGGGCGCCACAGCGAGAAGTCGGTGGGACAGCAGCTGCTTGCCGCCTCTGGCCACCGAGCCGCCTCTCTACTCTCTTATCCTCACGCCCGAACCTTCCCAGTCCTATCTCACCGCTGTCCCGACGTTCTCCCGCACCGCTACACATCGCCGCTCACCCGAGCTCTCGTTTCCACATTCGCTCGGTCGAACCAGGGGCTGTCACGCCGAGCTGAGGCCGCAACCGAGTTTGCCGATCCTTGCTCGACGTTCTCGCACCGGTTCCAGACCGTGACCGACCTTCCTCGAGCTTCTTCGGGTCACTTCTTCTTCCTCGGTTCAACCCGAGACGCAGCACGAGGAAACCTCGTCCGGCCACCACAGCCCACCTTTTCTCGAGCTGTGAACTGCAAAGAGGTTCGTCCGAGTCCCCTCTTCCATTACCGCAAGCTCCGGCGGCGTGACATGAGCTGCCCTCGCTGAAATTTCATGGTCTTGCGCCGGTGTACAAAAGAGGCCGCCAGACCACTTCACAAAATTTGTGCCGCACACCGCACCACTCATCACCTAACTTAGAGAACTACTTCTAGACGTTCGTGCGAGTCCATAGGATCAGAAACCTTGTAGAACCATCGGGTATAGCCACTATTCTCCGAGTTTTGCTAGTATTTTCGATTTCTGACCTAGGTCGCACGGTGACATACTAGTTGGGGCCGTTTCCGAGCTCATCTGAGTCCATGACGACCTTCCCTAGGGTGCACTGATGCTCTACGACCTTTTGCTATACTCAGCAAGTGCGGGAAAAGTATGACATGTAGCTTACAACAGGGTAGGGAATAAAAAGGTTCATTTGCAGCAAGCAAATTTTATTTCATAAAACATAATAATAACAACAACTATCTCTAGGTGAGTTTAATCCCATCATAACCAAGTAATTCAGCAACATTCCTTCATCATAATTCAACATTTATCAAGTCTCAACCAGCCATTAATCTTTCTCAAGTTCACATCATACTCATAATTATTCATAACCATCTCATTTTCATATAACCGAAACCAAACTCATTGTCATGACCCAAAACAGTCCCAAAACCAGTCCCAATGACCACACCATAACCATACCGAATAAACATCCCATGTTTTGCCTCTAATCATGGAAGTTGGCCAGGTGCTTGTAACCGGAAGCACGACTATCATGATAGTTTTACACTCTGCAGCGGTGGCACCACTTTACCCACAAGTTTGTAATTTCGTCACCCGTCGGCGACTAGAGAGAACCTCCATTATACCAGTACACCATCGTCGGTGTATGGCCAAGAGATCACAAAATACCTTTACAAAGAGGCTACTAGGATGTATGGACCCATAGAGATTTCACCGGCAGGCTCGAATCTCCATTCAACCACCCACGGGCCCCCTCTTGTGCCATGCAGTTCCCAGGGCAGTCCTCATTGACTCCCATTCCCCGCGCCATACAACAGTCCATAACAAGCTAGCAACACACCTAATTAGTCAGCTAAGCCACACCCATATTTGGCCTTGTGGTGGCACTGTTTTTCTGGCATGTGCTCGCATGAACCGGTCCTTAGATCTACGGCAAGTAAACCACCATCTCATTCAGAAACATCCACGAACCAAGCTTGCCTAGATCTCCCCGATTCCATGCTCATTAACATCATCAATTTCTCATCATCTTTAATTCCATGAGTGCAGTAGCTAAACATGTTTTATTTCAGCTTCCCGTATCCTGTAAGTTAAACGAAGCAAAAAGAAAAAATGACCATAGCCGACTCATCAACTTTCTGGTGACAAGGATGGTTAACAAAACTAGTAAACTCCTATAAAGAGGGTGTCCCATCAAGTTGACTCAAGCATACGGGTTTTCGCAAGCAAAACAGTTCCGAAAACATGGGATCAATATGGTCAAGGGGCACTTGCCTTGCTCCCGTGGTTCGTGTTGCTCAAGCGTCTCGAAGTCTTGGTGCTGTAGCTCCTCGTAGGCGGCCTCTTGAGCTTGTCCTTCTACTCACGACCATGCACATACAAAATTTACAACAATCAATTGTCATGCACAAACTTTACTCAAGATGCAATGAGGTGAATGAATGCAATTCATATGGTGCAGTTTTATAAAACCAGTTTGTATGTGTTCTTGCATGTTTTAATGGGCTTCCATGGGGTTTCATGGTGATCAAGGTTGCTGGTATCATATGTGGACGTGGTGATGATCTTGACCCACTTTGTAGATCAATTCCACCGTCAAAAATGGACCCAAAACATGGTATGTCCACACGCAAAAGTTTCTGCTCGAAGGGGGCAAAGAAAACGGGTGCGTAGAAACAGCGGCGACGTCGTAAGAGGGGTAAAGAAGGCCTACCTCACTTCTTCCATGTGGCAGGGCCTCCCACCTAGCAATGACAGCAGCGGAAGATTTTCTGTGGAGAATTATGAGGCTGCGGCTAGGGCAGAACGTCGGAGGCTTCTTTTCTGGCGACGGCGAGGCGTGACGGGGCTCAATGGCGGCCAAATTCTGGCAAGGGGGGACTCGGCGACTTGGCAGCAAGGGGGCAGCTTTGCAGCAGGGGGCGACGACCAAAAGAAAGAGGGGTGCGGCTAGGGGGGAGTTTGATTTATAAGGGGGAAAAAGAGTCCTAGGGGTGGGGAACAAAGAGTCCTAAAGGTGGGGAACTAACCAAAGAGTCCTAGAGGTGGGGGATTAACCAAAGACCTAGAGGTGGGGGATTAACCAATGAGTTCTAGAGGTAGGGGATTAACCAAATAATCTTAGAGGTGGGGGACTAACCCAAGAGTTCTAGAGGTGGGGGACCAACCTAAGAGTCCTAGAGGTGGGGGACTAGGGTTCCCCCCTAATGGGTTGCGGCCAAGGGGAGGTGGGCCCAATTAGGGTTCCCCCCCTAATTTGGTGCGGCCAATTTGAGGGAAAATTCCCCACAAATGTAGGGGGAATTCCCCCTAGGGGAATTTTTGGGAATTTGGGGAAAATCAGGAAAAAAAATTGGGAAGGATTTGGGAATTGTTGTGGAAGGGGTGAATTTGGGAAAATCAGGAAAAATTGGGAAGAATTTGAGAATTTTTGGGGAAGAGGGAAATTTGGGGAAAAATTGGGGTGGCTTAATTTGGCTATTTTATTTTCATTATTTTCTGTTTCTATTTCCTTTTGTCATTTTATTAGCTTCTATATGCATCTCTTCATTTGTTATTCTTTTTAAATGCTTCTCTACATGAAAAATGTATCCAATGCATGGTAGTAATTTCGAGGGTGTTACATATGGAGACAAACCTTAGAGTAAAGCGTTTAGACTTAGTAGGACCAAGACCGAGTATATGAGGTGTGACTTTATCGGTGTTGGTTGTGAAGAGGGAAATATTGGTTTACATGGACAAATAGTACCTAGAAGGGACTCTTTCCGATACTTAGGATCAATGTTACAAAGCAATGCTGATATTGACGGGGATGTTTGCCACATGATCAAGGTAGGGTAGATGAAATGACAACAAGCCTCTGAAATCTTATGTGATAGGAAAGTCCCATAAAAGCTAAAAGGGAAGTTCTACAGGACGGTGATCCAACCCACGATGCTATATGGGATGGAATATTGGCCAACTAAACGACAACATGTCCAACATGTGAGTGTCGCGGAGATGTGTATGCTACGGTTGATGTGCGGGCACACAAGAAGAAACCGAATAAGGAACGAGGTGATTCATGATAGGGTAGGGGTGGCACCGATTGAAAAGAAGTTAGTCCAACATCGACTAAGGTGGTTTGGACATATCCAACGGGGACCTCCAGAAGCTCCGGTTAACAGTGTGATTTTAAGAGGTAGAGAAAATATTAGGAGGGGTAGAGGACGACCAAAATTGACTTGGGAGGAGGCGGTAAAACGAGACTCGAGGGATTGGAATATATCCAGAGACTTAGCTCATGATAGGAATACATGGAAGGTAGAAGTTCATGTGCCGGAATCTTAGTCCTTTTTTCTCTTTTTTTTTCTGGTTACTCTTATATCTCTTCCTCTCTTTTACTTTATTTTTAAAAAATAAAAAAAATGTTGGGTTTCATGTCTAGACTACCCTAATTTGCTTGGGATTTGTTGTTGTTTGTATAGAAAATAGATAATTAATTTTAAAATCTACCGCAATGTCAAATGGGCCCCGGGGATGCTGGAACTCAAGAGTGGGGGAGTACACGGCAGGTGGTGACAGTGTCATCAGGGTGACTGCTAGTATTGAGAATAAAAACAGTGAACTTGGTGCTAAGAATATCAGATTAAAATCTTGATAGTAGCGAGACAGGTCCGGTCCATTTGAGACATACAAACTGTTTTTGTTAGATGTTTTGGTCTTGGGCACATTTGTTATAACTTAAATATTAAATTGTCATGAAAATTAATGGTGAGATTATAGTTATGAAATCCTACTATATGGAAAATATCTCGAGTCACTTTAGATTTAGTGACTATAAGCATGCTTTAATTCCGTATGTGCCCAAATCATAGGTCGTTGATGTATCTAGCTAGCGCTACGAGTCAGGGTGGACAAAATAAACATAAACCGAACCCCGAAACTGAAAAAACCGGAACCCAAAACCAAAAATCTGAAACCGCCCAAACCGTAGTATATTTCGGTTGGCAAAACGGAAAAACCAAACTTTTTTTGGTTTCTGTATTTTAATCCCGGTTAACCGGATTAACCAAATTTGGCCCATTATTAATGAATTCAACCCATCTAGTAATGGCCCAACACAAATAAATAAACCTAACCCTAACTCCCTTCACCCGGTCACCCATGTGAGCCCAACTCCCCACACGCCGACCCGCGAGCCCCGAGCGAACGCCGGCCAGTGCCTCGCCGACCGCCGCCCTACGCCTCGTGCCCCGTTCACTGCCGGCGGTCGGCCGGCTGCCTTGTCGCCCGCCTCGCCTGACACCACTCCACGCAGAGCCGCCCACCGCGCCCGACGCCCCCCCCCCCCCCCCGCAGCCTCGCTGCTTGCCTGGCGCCACTCCGTGGTCCTCGCTAAGCTGCCCACCGCCCATCGTTGTCGACGCCGCCTCGGCCCCACTACCTCGCCGCCCTCTTCGCCCGACGTCGCTCCGTGCCAAGCCGTCCTACGCCCCATGAGCCCGCCGCGCCTGGCCACAACGGCGCTGCCCGCCACGCCAAGGTCGCAACGCCTCTGACCGCAGCCCGTGTTTTGTTCTCGGTTTTTTTGGTTTAACCGAAAACCAAACCAAATTTTTTGGTTAACCGGGGGACCGGTTCTCTTTTTAACATAGACTATTTTGGTTTTCATTTTTTGATAACCAAAGTTTGGAAAAAACCGAGAACCGAACCGTTCGGTTTCAGTTAAACCAGATGCCCAGTTTGAGCTACAAGGCCAGATATTTGTTTGTTGTTAGCAAACTTAGCTGGCTTGTTTCAAACTCAAGAGATTAATATTGGTGGGTTCTCGAAAAAGCTATGTGTTATCTAAAGGGGGCACAAGCTATGAAATCCAGTGCACTGGGTACCCTAGGTGCTCAAGGGTTATAGTGACTTAAATTGTATTTTTGATGTTGATGAGATAAAAATCACAAGTGAATATGTGTTCACTTTATAAGGTGACAAAGTTTCCTAGAAGTCTTGTAAGCAGACCATCTCAACAAGGTCAACAACAGAAGTGGAACTAACAAAATTAGACACTGTTAGTGTTGAAATGGATTCGCTGCGTGAACTTGTGACACACTTAGCGAAAGTTGAGAAATGGATTTATGTGATTCTTATAAAATGTGACAACCAAATTGTGATTGTAGAGTTCAACGGTTTTAAATATAACATTAAGTCATCAAAACATGTTAAGAGACGTCTGAAATCGGTAAGTAAAATGAAATACTATATAGTAATAGCGTCAAGAGAGATGGGCTTGAGACACACATTTAGGGATGCCAATAAAGCTTGAAACTCATGAAATACCCGAGTTCAGGTCGTTAAAATCTCGATTTAAGCTCGAATAGAAAAATAAACGAGTTGAACTCAAGTCTAATCCAAATCTCATGAGTCTGACGAGCTTGAGCTCAAAAAGCTCGACATGAACATTGCTGGTTACTACTTTTTTCTAACTATTTATTTTTGTTAATGTTTAAAAAACCAGCTGAGCTTGAATTTGAGCTTTTATAAACTTATACCAAACTAAACTATTTAAACGAGTCTTACCGAGCTCGACTGGAGCTTATACGAACAACAACAACGACACACACATGGAAACTTGAGCTAACCCATAACGTTTGGTGGTGTACTGCTAGAACTACCATGCATGTAAACATATGTGTGTGTATATATATATGTATATGTATGTGTATATATATGTACATATATGTATATCACTACAGAAATGCAGAACAATTACGACGGCCAGAGACCGTCGTAAATAAAGAGAAACCGTCATAAGTTCGTTATTTATGAAGGTTTTTTGTTATTTATGACGGTTTCTAGCCGTTTCAAGTTTGTGGTCATAAATAAAGTTAATTATGACATTTACCTTCGTAAATAACTAACTTACGACGGCTAGAAGCGGCTGTCGTAAGTAACCGGACGTCGCCCATCGCCGCGCCACGTGGCGGGCTGGGCGTCTTACTTACGACGGTCGGGCAACGCCGTTGTAAGTTAGTTAGGTTAACTTACGACGGCCTGTATAGTTGGCCTTCGTAAATAAGGTTTTCAATTTAAAAAAAAACAAAATTAGGATAACCTGACACGATGGTCAGCTCACAGAATAGTTTATATAAATATGCAAAACATAAAACATACAAAACATTAAACATAAAAAGGGATTTGTTCCCTAAACGCTACCCCTTCCACTCGCGGATCCAGTCGCTCCAGAGCCGAAGAATCCGTCTCCGCGACCTTCTCCCGGTGCCAGTAGCTGTGGCGGTGGAGTTTGAGTCTCCATTGCCGATCTCTACAATTTAAATAAATAGATAAAGTGAGTTTGATCTTGTACGGCTCTCTCCCCACTACTCTCAATCCCCCTCTCTCGCTCCCCCACACTCTCACTTTCTTCCTCGCCCTCTCCCACTGATAGGAGGATGAGTCCCGATCTTCCGAGAGGTAGGGTAAACTTGATTGGGTGGAGATCTCGACGTTGATGATCCAAGGCTCCGAACGAACGAAACCCCGCAATCACTACACCACTGCTCCGTTGGTTATCACCCGTATCACACGAATAACCTCGCCACGAAGGCTTATCCCTGCAAGTGCAATCAAGAACACAAGCAAGAACAGAGAAGTTGCAATCAAAACTGAATTGATCACGAATTTGGGGTCTCACAACCGATGATCGGCGACACTGTTCAATGACAGATTGTAACTAAGCAAAACCCAGCTGTTTGTGACGGCGGCTAGGGGGTATAAAGGAGGTGGAGGACGGCCAGGGGTGCTGGGGTCGTGACCTAACCCTAAGACACGTACATAATGGACTTGGACTCGATACAAGGCCCAATGGCCCAACTAGGTGATGCAACACCCTGACAGACTCTAAACTTTATATTGTTTCGAAGTTTCACGTCGACTCCGAGTGAATTTTGACGTGGGGCCAGTTCCATTGGAAAGTTTATCCTCTCAGCTTTCCGTGCATATGTAGAACGTCAAAAACGGAGTCAGTATGCCTCCTGTGCATCCATTTTAAGGTGGACTGCTCCTGGGCCCGAGTTGGACTCGAGTTTGAGTTGGGCTCGGTCTCTAACTTCTTGTTGGTGTATTTTCTGGCGCTCCACGCCTCCAAACCCCTCTCCATGTATCTCCATGTCCTCTCCATGGTTCCTAATCATAATTAATCCATTAGGTAGCAACATACTCTCAAAATCCACATACAAAAAATTATTCAGAAACGAGCTCACCTCTAAATTCAATTTTCGTGCTCGAGCTCTAGTAATTGGACCTTGCATGTCTACCATGTGAGTGTTGTGTATATCTGCAGGAGTGATGTCCACATCATCCTCCCCCTCTTGCATTGGAGTCGTTCTCGACTCAAGCTCATCTTCTTCTCCCAAGTATGGCTTCAAATCTGAAATGTTAAATGTGGGACTAACCCCAAACTCGGGAGGCAACTCAAGTTTATATGCATTGTCATTTATCTTCTTAAGAACCTTAAAAGGTCCAGCAGCACGTGGCGTGAGTTCGGACTTTTTCAAATCCGGGAACCTATCTTTTCTCAAATGAACCCACACCAAATCACCGGGTTACAATTTTACCTCCTTCCTACCTTTACTAGCAGCAATGCGATACTTTTCATTCATTTTTTCAATTTGTAACTTAGTAGTTTCGTGCAACTTAAGAATAAATTCAGAACGTTGTGTAGCATCTAAGTTCACAATTTCAGTATGTGGTAAAGGTAGCAAATCAATTGGAGCACGAGGATTGAAACCATACACTACCATAAACGGACTTAACTTGGTTGTGGAGTGAATAGACCTGTTATAAGCAAACTCAATATGTGGCAAACACTCCTCCCACAACCTCAAATTGTCTTTCAAAACAGCCCGCAACATAGTAGATAAGGTACGATTAACTACCTCCGTTTGCCCATCAGTTTGTGGATGACAAGTAGTAGAAAACAGCAACTTTGTTCCCAATTTATACCATAAAGTTCTCCAAAAGTGACTCAAAAACTTAGCATCCCTATCAGAAACAATAGTATTGGGAACACCATGCAAACGCACAACCTCATTAAAGAACAAATCAGCAACATGTGAAGCATTATCGGTCTTGTGGCAGGGTATAAAATGAGTCATTTTAGAGAAACGATCAACAACCACAAAGACACTATCCCTCCCCCTCTTTGTTCTAGGCAATCCTAAAACAAAGTCAATAGAAATATCCTCCCAAGGTGCACTAGGAACCGGAAGAGGCATATAAAGACCATGTGGGTTAAGTCGAGACTTAGCTTTGCTGCATGTCGTGCAACGTGAAACGTAGCGCTCCACATCACGCCTCATTCATGGCCAAAATAAGTGAGCGGCTAGCACATCCTCTGTCTTTTTAACACCAAAATGTCCCATCAAACCACCTCCATATGCTTCCTGTAACAACAAAAGACGAACGGAGCTAGCTGGAACACACAGCTTGTTAGCACGGTAGAGAAGGCCTTCACGTAGCAGGAATTTTTGCCACCACACAGCTTGTTAGCACGGTAGAGAAGGCCTTCACGCAGCAGGAATTTTTGCCACGTTCTTCCCTCTCTACAATTTTCAAAGGCATCTTTAAAGTCCAAATCAGTTGCATATAACCTCTTTATGGTTTCCAAACCAAAGATTTTTGAGAAAGTTGTGATAGTATGGTATAACGTCTAGATAAAGCATCAGCAATCACATTGTCTTTCCCTTTCTTATGTTTAATGATGTAAGGAAATGATTCTATGAACTCAATCCATTTAGCATGACGTTTGTTCAGATTAGCTTGTCCTTTAAGATACTTCAAAGACTCATGATCTGAATGTATGACAAATTCTTTAGACCATAGGTAATGTTGCCAAGTTTGCAAGGCACGCACTAAAGCATAAAGTTCTTTGTCATATGTAGAATAATTCAGCGAAGGCCCATGCAATTTTTTACTAAAGAAGGCAACAGGTTTACCTCCTTGAATTAGCACTCCTCCAATGCCAATGCCGCTCGCGTCACATTCAAGCTCGAAGGTCTTCTCAAAATCAGGAAGTTGCAGCAATGGTGCTTGTGTTTGCTTCGACTTGAGAACATCAAAAGCTTGTTGTTGTGCTGGTCCCCATCGAAACGGCACTCCATGCTTTGTCAACTCGTGGAGAGGTGCCGCAATGGTGCTGAAATCCCGCACGAAACGCCGGTAGAAACCTGCGAGACCAAGAAAATTCCGAACCTGTGTGACCGTAGTCGGAAGTGGCCAGCTCGTGATGGCAACAATCTTTGCCTCGTCCACCTCAATGCCCTGCAAAGTAACAACATACCCAAGAAAAGGCACACGATCGGTGCAAAAGGTGCACTTCTCAAGGTTACCATATAAACATGCATCGCGCAAGACATTAAAAACAGCACGCAAATGTTCAAGATGCTCATCATATGACTTGCTGTAAATAAGGATATCATCAAAGTAAACCACCACAAATTTACCAATGAAAGCACGTAAAACCTCATGAAAGTGTTGGGCGCATTAGTTAAACCAAATGGCATGACTAACCATTCATAAAGTCCGAATTTAGTTTTAAAAGCAGTTTTCCATTCATCACCTAAAGCCATACGAATCTGATGATACCCACTACGCAAATCAATCTTGGAGAAAATAACAGAACCACTCAACTCATCAAGCATGTCATCCAATCTAGGAATAGGATAGCGATAACGAATGGTAATGTTATTGATGGCTCTACAATCAACACACATGCGTCAAGTGCCATCTTTTTTTGGAACCAAAAGAACAGGAACAGAACAAGGACTAAGACTCTCACGAATGTACCCGCGGTCCAGAAGATCTTGGACTTGTCGCTGAATTTCCTTAGTCTCGTCGGGGTTGGTCCTGTAGGCAGCACGGTTTGGCAAGCTCGCCCCTGGAACCAAATCAATCTTGTGCTCAATGCCTCGCACAGGTGGTAATCCAGAGGGTATCTCTGATGGAAAAACATCCATATATTCCTGCAGAAGGTTAGCAACAGCAGGTGGCAAGACAATGGATGTATCCTCAATGGAATATAAAGCATGTTTGCACACTAAAGCATAGCAAGTTCCATTAGAGGCATATAAATCATCAAGATGAGATTTAGTTGCAAGCAAAATAGGATTGTTCAACTTAATAGGTTGCTGAATTTCAGAATTGAAAACACCCTTTTGCTTAGCATTATTCTTTTTCTCCTGCTCAAATTGTACAATTTCAGTGGGACTCATAGGAAGCAACACAATTTTCTTGCCCTTATGCATGAGAGTATACTTATTAGATCGACCATGGTGAATAGCATCAGTATCAAACTCCCAAGGACGTCCCAACAAAAGAGAACAAGCATCCATAGGTACCACATCAAAATCAGCAAAATCATGATAAGAACCAATGGAAAAATGTATCCTTGCTGTTTGTGTTACCTTAACCTTACCATTGTTGTTAAACCATTGAATGTAATAAGGGTGGGGATGCTCCCGTGTGGTCAAGCCAAGCTTCTTGACCACCTCAACATTCACCAAATTGTTGCAGCTACCACCATCAATGATGGTATGTACACGGCAGTCCTTGACGACGAGAAACATGTTGAAAAGGTTGTGACGTTGGCGGTTGTCGTCCTCTCAAACCGTGGCACTCAAAGCTCGCTGCACAATCAAAATCCTATAGTTGTTTGTCACAGATGTACCAAGAACCTCCTCAGCACCATCATCCGAACCTGAAATGTTAGTTGCAATAATATTTTCATCTTCAATATCAGAAGCACTAACATACCCACCATCAGCAGTGGCAATGATCGCCCGTTTGCTGGGGCAATCTCGTTGCATATGGCCAAGTCCCTGGCAGCGGTGGCACTTGATGTCGGAGCTGCGACTTGTCGAAGTGTTGGGTGCAGCCGCCTTTGCTGCAACACCTGGAGGCATCTGGGACTTGCTGTTATCTTGTCCCCGTGATGTAGAAGGTGCGATGTTGCTGCGTACAACACCCGTGGAGGGTGGTGTAGAAGCACATACGCTCGAGGAGGGCGCTGCTTTGGATGGCACCGAAAATTTTCATGGCGTGAAGGTGTTGTTCCGCCGCTGCTGTTGGCGACCCTGCACTTCTTTTTCTGCTAACATAGCAAGTTGAAATAAACGTTGAATAGAATGATATTCCTTGTAGTCAACTATGTCCTGGATCTCACGCCGCAAGCCCCCGTAAAAACTAACAATTTGGTCTTCCTGATCCTCAACTACCCCACAACGAAGCATACCTTTCTGTAACTCTTGGTAGTACTCTTGGACAGTCATGTCACCTTGATCAAAGCGTTGCAATTTCTTAAGAAGATCACGTCTATATGAAGGAGGAACAAACTTGGCGCGCATCTCTTCTTTTAACGCAGCCCATGTCTGTGGTGCATTACGTGTATTGACAAGTTCATTCCACCAAATTATAGCAAAATCTTTAAACTCACTAGTGGCTTGTCTAACTCTATGTCGCTCAGGAACAAGATGAGAGCTAAATTTTTTTTCTACCATCATCTCCCAATCCAAGTAAGTCTCAGCATCATAAGATCCATAAAATGTTGGAATAGAAAACTTAATCTTAGCATAAGGATCATTATCTTGTTCAGGAGCATGAGGACGAGGTCTACCTCCCATACCTTGACGATTTCGTCGAGGGCGACGGCGCTGTTGTGCATCAACCTCGTCGTTATTGAAGTCATCCTCTGTGTCGTAGTGAGCGTGTGCATCACCATCAAGGATGATAGAGGGTGTAGCTTGTTGGGGAAGACGAGTCTCCATCTCGTCCAACCGTGTGGTCAGACCAGCAACACTTGTATGGAGCCTCTGAAAGGTGGCTGTTGTAGTGGTCTGGTAATTGTTGAAAGCTTCGGTCATTGCCCACATCATGTCCTTTAGTTCCATATGGGACACGCACTCATCATCATCCAGAGGTGTAGAACCAGAGGTCTTATCCATAGGCTTCTTTCCTATCATTGTTAGTACAAAATAGAAACGAAGACAAAAAGATCGTGAAGAACCCTATTACTACGCTCTCCGAAGTGGCTGGAAAATCGATCAGTAAGATGTGTCTTACCCCGCTCTTACAAGTCTCTTACCAGCACTGCAGGTGGCCAACGGTGACTGGTGTGAAGCAAGCAGAGAGTGGGTGTGATTGCAAAGGTTACCTGTTCTGCTCGAGAGAAGGTGGAGCTTGGAAGGCTCAAATGCAGTATATGTATGTGGCACACAAGTTAGTAACAGATAGCAATGTTGAATAAGTGTCCAAAGAATTTCACCTAGTTTCTGGCCTAAGAATGTATTAGAACAGTTGTGGCAACAAGCAAGAGCAAGGATGAATGATGATGAACAACAAGGATAATATCAGCAAGTATCCAGCAGTCACACAGAAATAGCACAACTAGAAAACCCCTTAGCCTCCTGTTTTTGTCTTGAAGCACTAGTAGAAATCAAAATCTTTTTTCTCTTTATTTTTTTTGATATTTTTTCTCAACCAGGGGCACAAGAATAGAAACAGCACCATGTATTAGCTCAAACCGATGAAAGATGAGATCGGCACAAATTCAGGAGCGATTGGAAAAACTTGTGCTGGAACTTTGGAGTTCGAAACGAGAGCCTTCTTAATTTTTTTGTAATTTTTTTAAAACACCGTATGTGTACTTTTTCGAGACCTTTCTGGAAAAAAAATGCGCCTCAATCGGAGTTACGAGCGAAAAGTTATGCCCGTTTTAAGGAGGATACCCCGAATCAGGTTTTGGTGGTGGTGGAAACTGAACAGAAACGAATCGGTGGATGGAATTTTTTTGTAGATTGGTTTTTTATAGATGGCAGCGGATGGAAGAAACAAAACTGAACCAAAACAAATCTAAACCAGCAATCAGACTCAACCTAGGACACGAACTCAGAACTACGGACTCCGAAACTAAATTGTGCAAAAGGTTGAGCGGGGGTTGTAGGTCAGGGAAACTAAATTTTTTTTGTGGCTTTTTATGGACGATAGGACTGAAACAAAATAAATCTAAAGGGCACACAAGTATACCTCACGGTGAACCTGTAAATCTGATACCAATTGATAGGAAGATGAGTCCCGATCTTCCGAGAGGTAGGGTAAACTTGATTGGGTGGAGATCTCGACGTTGATGATCCAAGGCTCCGAACGAACGAAAACCCGCAATCACTACACCACTGCTCCATTGGTTATCACCCATGTCACACGAATGACCTCGCCACGAAGTCTTATCCCTGCAAGCGCAATCAAGAACACAAGCAAGAACAGAGAAGTTGCAATCAAAACCGAATTGATCACGAATTTGGGGTCTCACAACCGATGATCGACGACACTGTTCAATGACAGATTGTAACTAAGCAAAACCCAGCTGTTTGTGATGGCGGCTAGGGGGTATAAAGGAGGTGGAGGACGACCAGGGGGTGCTGGGTTCGTGACCTAACCCTAAGACACGTACATAATGGACTTGGACTCGATACAAGGCCCAATGGCCCAACTAGGTGATGCAACACCCTGACAGACTCTAAACTTTATATTGTTTCGAAGTTTCCTATCGACTCCGAGTGAATTTTGACGTGGGCCAGTTCCATTGGAAAGTTTATCCTCTCAGCTTTCCGTGCATATGTAGAACGTCAAAAACGGAGTCCGTATGCCTCTTGTGCATCCATTTTAAGGTGGACTGCTCCTGGGCCCGAGTTGGACTCGAGTTTGAGTTGGGCTCGGTCTCTAACTTCTTGTTGGTGTATTTTCTGGCTCTCCACGCCTCCAAACCCCACTCCATGTATCTCCTTGTCCTCTCCATGGTTCCTAATCATAATTAATCCATTAGGTAGCAACATACTCTCAAAATTCACATATAAAGAATTATTCAGAAACGAGCTCACCTCTAAATTCAATTTTCGTGCTCGAGCTCTAGTAATTGGACCTTGCATGTCTACCATGTGAGTGTTGTGTATATCTGCAGGAGTTATGTCCACATCACCCTCCCCCTCTCTCTATGACTCCCTCTCTCTCTCTCACCCCCTATTTCTACCACTCTGTATCTCTCTCTTTCCCTCTTTCCCTTTTCACTCTCACTCTCTCTCCCTCTCCCTCCCCCTCTCTATCACAATCTCTTACTCTCACTCCCTCCCTCTCCCCCCTCTCACTCTCACTTTCCCCCTTGTCCTCTCCCTCCCCCTCTCTCTACGACTACCTCTCCCTCACACCCCCTATCTCTATCACTCTATTTCTCTCTCTATTTCCCTTTTCACCCTCACTATCTCTCCCTCCCCCTCTCTACCACTATCTCTTACTCTCACTCCCTCCCTCTCCCCCCTCACTCTCACTCTCTCCCCTCAACTAAACTAAGTTTGTCTTAGATTAGAAAATGGAAAATAAAAAACACATTACCTGGACATCTGAATGTGCATGTGGTGGGGGCACTTGTGGTGGAGCCAAATCTGACGGCTCCCACGTCGGGATCGAGATCTGTTGCCCACTCTGTTGAGCTAAGGCCTGTAATTGCAAAATATTAAAACAAATAAACTAATGCAATGTTAGGGATTTAAATTAATTTGTATTCAAATACTTACCTCCATCGTTGCCTGCATATGAGTCATGTAGTTTGCCATGTAGGCGGCCTGCTGCTCCTGTGCGGCCCGGGCTAGATCTCTCTCCCTCTAGAGCTCCTCCCTCTCTCTTCAGATCTCTTCTCTCTCTCTCTCTAAGGAGCTCATCTATCTGGCTCTGTGAGGGACGACGACTTGTATGCCCGATGGAGGAGCCCTCGGTCGATGGAGTGATGATCGAAGGTCACGCTACCCTCGAGTCGGCAACTCCATCAAAAATGGCAAACCTACAAAGAAATAAAATAATAATAATTAGAAGAAGCAAGTTTTCCAGAAATAAAGAAAATAAACAACTTACCGTCCATGTGCCTTCCCGCCTCCGCTAGCGTAAACGGCTTGAGGGTCGATTGGCGCGTTTTCCCAATCGTACCCTTCGTCGTATATCCTCACGGCCTCTCGCCCATACTTTTCCTAAATGGAGTAAAATTGCGTATTAGTAAGAACAAATTAGTAACAACTGAATTGATAAGTTTTGATAACTTACTAGTCGATCGGCAAAGACCTGAATGCACTCCCCAGGCTGGGATGGGTCCTTATGACCTCACTTCCAGACGGCAGTGTCAGCCGGTACCTGACTGTTCTTGCGCTTCTGTAGATATGTGTTAGTATGCTAATAATATTATAAAGACATACAAATAAGGGTTATTATTCTTACCATGCGTTTCGCTAAATGCACATGGCCATCGGGGCCATAGGAGTGCTTTATGTCTGAACCTCTGTATCCACGAGCCCTCCTGGACTTAGCGATGAAAGCATCGCTAGCCCACATCTGGCAGAGAGCTCGGTACGCTTCAAGCCGACCCTCTAGCTAGGAAATACTGACCTACACATATTTATTATGTCATTGAAATATCTTTTGCATAATTAAGTATTGAAATAATTGAGCACAAACAACTTACCTCCGCGTACTGCTCCTCTATAAAGTAAGTGTCGGAGGCCCTCCTAAACGGCCCTGACTAGTACTCCTGGTGCCGCTTGAGGTACTCGTTCACGGCTTGAATACGAGCGTAGGATAACTTTTGCGTTACAAGTTTCTGTGCGTTCCTGTTGAACACGGCTCTAGCATGGTCCAACATGCTCTAGCTCGTGTCCTCGAAACGGTACCTCAGCTATAAGAAAACAAATATTGGGGAGATATGCATTAATGATTGAATTAAGTTGAAGAATAATAATTTACAAAATTTATTAAGCAGTCTTACCATAAAGTCTGTCCACACAGCCCCCTGAAGGTTGCTGTGTGCCTCGTGGGAGACACGAGCGTAGTCGTCTCACGACGTCGCAGGGACCCCGTCGATCACACCGGGATAGTGCAGACGCACTAAAGACCGAATGCAACCGGACACCTGTGTGTTGTGCTTCTAACCCGTGAACGAGCAGTTGTACCAGGAGCTGGAAGGATTTAATGAACTTATTAATATACCAACAAACGAAAGAATCTAAAAGTTGAATATTACTTAATAGTTTGCTTACGTGTCTCCGACCGGGTGAATAGTGACTGTCGAAGTGTGCGGTCGACACTTTCCCCGGGCCTGCACTTGGCAGCCCGCGGAGGTTCTTTTTTCGGAGGGGCTAGTCCCTAGCGGAGAGCTTGCGCAGATGGACGAGTTAGTGAGAGCTTGACACGGCGAGTTTTACGTGGTTCAGGCCGCCGGAGCGTAAAACCCTACGTCCACGGCGAGCTATGGAGCTCGTTGTATTGCTTGCTGCTCAGGGCCGGAGGCCTGAGCTTGGGGGTGAGTTACAGCTTGAGAGTGTATGGCTAGCGTATGAGTTGCCAAGTGCGAACCCTTGCTATCGACGCCTACCCGAGCCTTTTATAGTCCAAGACTCGGGCGGCTTACAAGGGAAGCCGGGACCCGACAGGTGGTCCCGGGAAGATTGTCTATTATCTACCGTATCTACAGTTATGCCGATAGTTGTCTCTGGTCAAAGGCTTCTGAGTCTTCATCTTGCCGCCCTGCCCATGCCGCACGCTAGTCGTAGTGGTTGATGACGGCGCAGGCGGCATGGGATGTCTTGTCGCGGTGTTTATTGGCTGACAGGTTCTGACACCGCGCGCCAGTCTGTGATGCGACTGGGCGCAACGGCACCTGACAGAAGCGTGCTCCGCGTCTCCGCGTCTTGGGAAGACGCGGGCCTTGAATACCTTGTACGGGCAAGGTATGGGGCGTATTTACGCCCGCTGCCTATCGCTCGGGGCAGGCAGCGTCGCTCTGCTGCCACATGGCGGGCCCGGAGCCCTTCTCAGAGAAGAGGAGGGTCAGCCCCGCGGGGCACGTGGAGCCTTCGGACCTCTCCCCGCGGTGGGGGAGGCCCGGCTTCTGTTGGCCACGTGGTGGGCCCGGAGCTCTCCTCTAAGGAGAGGGAGGTCCGGCCCCGCTGGACACGCGGCGCCTTCGGGCCTCTCTCCCGCGGAGGGGGAGGTCCGGCTTCTGTATGCCACGTGGCGGGCCCGGAGCTCTCCTCTGAGGAGAGGGAGGTCCGGCCCCGCCGGACGCGTGGCGCCTTCGGAGCTCTCCCTGCGGAGAAGGGCGAGTTCCTTAGGCATTTCACCCTGTGCGCGGGGGTACCCCATATCTCAGGTACCGACAGTGGCCCCCGGGCCCATCTCGGGGGAGATAGCGAGCCCGAGGTGGGACCTCCGTCTCTTCCGATCCGCGCACTTCCTCTAAGTCCCGAATTGACCGCTGCCGGAGCATGAACGGCCACGGGATCGTGGGAGCGTGCGCTCACTTGATGGTTGCTTTTACTGCGGCGGTTCCCAAGACTGCCACTTCTGCACGTTGCGGCGCTTTCTTCGGGAGCCGCCGAAGTGCCTTGCCGGCTCATCTTCTCA
Source organism: Neostapfia colusana (assembly GCA_030760725.1). Classification (NCBI taxonomy): domain Eukaryota; kingdom Viridiplantae; phylum Streptophyta; class Magnoliopsida; order Poales; family Poaceae; genus Neostapfia; species Neostapfia colusana. The sequence continues at coordinate 15,742,659 of JASWHV010000013.1, forward strand.
GGAGACTGACTCCTTGCCCCACCGCTTTAGTTAGGCGGCTTGGGCCTACCCGTCATCGGCACTCGGTCTAGGAACCGAAGCGGTTGCCGGTGCGGGGCATTCGAAGAGTTCCGAATCGCTTGGAATTGTACCCGGGAAGTTTTTTAGAGGGGGTTTTACCCACATTGCAGCTTCCCTTCGCACTTCTCTGCGTTTCTCCTCGGACTCTTGTGCTTTTGCTCTCTTGCCTTTGAGTTCTCCCTTGCCATGGCATCCAACCCGCCGCCAGAGAAGAAGCGCGCTCGATCTCCTCTAGCAGCGACGTCTGTGCCAAGTCAGGACTTAGGGAGCTTGCCTGACACTCCCTCCGGTGGCGACTCGGAGAGGCCCCGGGTTGATGCGCTGGGGGAAGCCTCTGGGGCGCCCCCTGTTCCGCCAGTCCAAGCGACTGCGGAGCGGCCGTCGGTGATGGTAGCGGGCTCTGGAAGTCCTACCCCGGCTCGGAAGTCGGGGTTCAGAGCCCGCTGGAGTGTCCGCGCTTCCCGGCCTTCCCCGACTTGCGGGGAATCTGTGCCGCTGCGCTCGGAGCCAGGGGCAACTGCCGCGGCCCCCCAGGCTAGCGCGAACTTCTCCAGTTCCGGTGTGCCCGGACTCCACGGCGGCGTCGTCTCTTCCTGCCGAGACGGCCACCGCGGCCCCCAAGCCAGCGCAGGTTGACCCTGCACTAGACGGCCCGGCCTCTTCTTCAGCACCGCCTTCCCCGGCTCGCCCCTCTCCTCAGGTCAAGGAGCCAGAAGCTGAAGAGAGCCCGGCTGGCCTGGCTGCCAGAGCCTCGGAGCCAGCTTCTCCTGATCGGCGTCTCGTCTCGGTTGCTGGTGCGTCGGCTCTTCCTGAGGACGAGGTAATGGAGGAGGTCGGGGGGACTGCCCCGGCCTCTGTTGCTCCATTGCCTCTGGCGGACGCCTTCGCGCTTGCCGAGTCGAGCGTCCGGCAGGTCTTGGCTGCACTAGGGCGCGAGCGGGAGGAGTATACGGTTGAACGGGACCGCCTCCTCATCTGGGGGAACCTTTTGCGGGAGAGGATCACGAAGGTTAAGAGTGAGCTCAACTCCAGGCGGGAGTTGCTCGTCTTCAGGGAAGCGCTCCTCGACCGGATGAAGCGGGCTGTCGACCGCATGGACACTGAATTGCAGCGGATCAACCGGGAGACCCTGGAGGCACACGCCCGGGCCGAGGAGAGCCTCTGTGCTGCTGTGGAGATACGGCAGCGGTTGGAGCGCCGTGAACTCGCCGTTGAGGAACGGGAGCGTTGCATGGCAGCTGAGGCGGAGAGGGTCGCCGCGTAGCTGGCTGCGGGCGAGGATGACCTTCGAGCTCGGATGGAGGAGCTGGAGATCCTGAAGGCAGACCTCGACTTGAGGGAGGAACAGGTCTCCCGTGATCGCCGGGCGGTCTTGGACCGGGAGTTGACCGCCGGCTTCAAGGCCGCTGAGTTGGAGCGGCTCGCCAAGGCTCTCCACCTTCGGGAGAGCTCCCTGGCGGCCAAGGAGAAGGAATTCTCCGAGAGGAACCTGGAGGCTCTGCAGGCGGCCCGCCGCGAGGTGGAGGAGCTTTCGGCCTTGCGGTCTTCCAAGGTTCTTGCAGTTTCGAGCTTCGTGGATCGAGCGGGGTCCGCCCTGATCCCTCTTGGCTTCAGTCCGGTGAGGGCCGCGGCCCCTGCTTTGGAGGTGATCCCCGCGCTGGAGTCGATCGGCGCCAAGCTGGACAGGCTAGACTTGGTGGTCGCCAGCGAGCTTGAGGCCGAGGGGCGCGGCCTAGCCTTAGAGGTCGCCTCACATGTGTTGGCATGCTTTAAGAGCCGCGACCCCTCTTTTTTGCTAGAACCAGCGAGAGAGGGCCCAGCCGCAGAGCGGGAGCAAGCTGCCAGGGCAGAAGTCGAGGATGTGGCCGCCCTTATAGCCGCAAGGTTCCGGCGGGAGCCGGGAGGTCCTTAGGACTTGTTTCTCCCTTTTTATCGAGTCTGTAGTCCAGCTCATGGAGCCTCGCTTAATTTGACTCTTTTGGATACTTGTGTCTGTGATGCTTTTTCTCTCCTTCTTGGCTTTGCCTGGCTGAGTCCTTAGCTCCGCAAGGTACTCAGAGGCCATTTCCAATCTCGGAGCTTTGCACATACACCCTCCCCGGGTCCTAACCGTGTTAGGGGCCCCCGGAGGTCTCCGGATCTCGCCCTATGGGGAGCTCCAGATCTGCCTGCCACGTGGCGGGTCTGGAGCTCCTTCCTAAGAGGCGGGAGCTCCGGCCATGTTGGACACGTAGGGCTTTCGGAGCCCTCCCACCGAGGGGGAGGTCCGGCTTCCGCCCACCACGTGGCGAGCCCAGAGCCCTCCTCAAGGGAGGAGAGAGTTCCGGGCACGCTGGACACGTGGGGCCCCTGGGTCCCACCCCTGCTGGAGGGGCAGGTCCCGGTCCTTCCAGTCCCAGGCCGGAGTAGCTGGTAGCTCCTTTCCCCCCGCTTCATGCAGTCCCTGTTGCTGTAACCTGGAGGTCCTGCACACAGGCAGAGGAAAAAGTAATTCTCCTTGGGGGCTCCCCCCCTCTATCTCTTAGTCTTATCTGGCTTACGGTCCCCGTCCACTTATATGGTGCTTGGGAACTACCGTGCGCGAAGTGCCGGGGGCTTGGGGCCCCCCCTGGCTTTCCGCCGGTACCTCTCGCGCAACCACCTTTGGCAGGGCAGCAGATTCCGACTAAAGATGAGAATGAGAAGAGGGAGTTGAACGCATAGTGAGCACGCGTTAGTAGGGTAATCATAAAAATTTAATAAGTAAATTAAATGAGTACCAAAGAAGAGCAACGTAGGGTAGGTTTCTTTTCATATAAATTTCCATACGGGGGAAGGCGGGCCGAATATGTAGGCCACGACCCACCTCAAGGGAAGCAAGACTCTACGCGCTTGGGGTTGGAACCAGGCGAAGCTGAACGTAGTCCTGGACCGTCCCCTAAGGCTTAGTTGCTCCAAGCCCTGTTTTTGGACTTTTATGGAATTTATTATAAAAAGAAGGGCCTGTCCTATTGTTGCTCTAGGGGTAGAACTTACAGCGGTGTTCCATGTTCCGAAGGTTCAGGAGCGGGTCCCCGTCCTTGGTTCTGGGGAATGGTCCCAGGCCCGGGATGTCCAGCCCCAGTATGGCAAATGGCCATGTGGGCTGGATCATCTGTACCGTCCAAGCCGGTGTATGGATCTGCTTGGCGTGGAATAGGCACGCCTAGCAGCTCTCGACCAGCTCGACGGCATCCTGGAGTGTTGCCGGCTAGTAGAAGCCATGCCGAAAGGCTTTACCGACAAGCGTGCGTGAGGAAGAGTGACTCCCACATTCGCCTCCATGGATTTCAGCGAACAAGTCGCAGCCTTCCCCCTGGGTTATGCACCGCAATAGGATGTGGTTGGCGCCACGTCGGTAGAGATCCCCCTCTACCGCCATGTGTCTCTTAGCCATACGCACAATCCGTTCAGCGGATACACGTTCATCAGGGAGGATATTGTCTTTCAAGTAGTCCCGGACCTCCGTGATCCATGCATCGGGTCTGACTTGAGCATCTGGATCTTGAGCGCTGGGTTGCACGGAGTCCCCAGTGACGCTTATGATCCTTGGCAGCGTCCATGGCCGTCGGGGCCGCCAGCTTCGAGGTGCTGGTCTAGCCCCCTTCGCCCGGCTCGGCTGGCCGGGCTGTGGGCCGCGGCAACGTCCTCTCGAGGCCCCCTTCAGGCACAGTGGCTCCGGTGGGGGTCTTCGTTGAAAGGTCGTCAGCTGCGGCCTTGCTAGCGCGCGGTATGTGGTGCAGGTCCAAGGCGAGGAGGTCTGTCTCCACCGTCTTGGTTGATAACCAGACTGGGAGCTGCCCTGAGCCAACGACTAGCAAGGAGGATGAGCACTTCATACTTTGCTGTGTTGTTGGCTGCCTTGGAATTGAACGCACCACATACCCAGACTGACCCCCGATGGCGTGAGGAACAGTACGCTAGCATCGGCCCCCTGCTTTCGCAAGAAGCCGTCGAGGAACATCATTCGGTAAGGCCCGGTGAAGGTCAGGGCCCAGGGTCCTGTTTCATCGTCTTCGTGGCCCCCTGAGCGTGCGTCTACTTCAGCCACAAGTCAACTAGTGCTCGGCTAATGTCTGTATGACGGGAAAGGGAGCCTAGGTCAAACTTCAGTAGTTCCGCCGCCCATTCGGCGGCATTGTTCGCCGCGTGGGGGCTGTGGAGGATAGCTTTTAGCCTGGGGAGACCGCCGGATGCTCGATACTCGGAAGTCCCCAGGCTGCTTCGGACCTTCCGGGAAGCTCCGCTGATGTCCCGGGAGCTCCGGGGAGGGGTCCCATTGCACCTCCGGGAGGTCCCGCTGGTCCTCCGAGAGGCCGTGTCGGGGATCCGAGGTCCGATTTGGGCCTCCGGGGGTTTTTTTTTGGTGCTTCCTTCTTGGTAGCGAAACAGGTTACGGTGGTATGGGGTTAAAGCCATTGGCGCGAAGACTAGAAATTCGCTAGCTATGCCGGGATTAGCAGGTAAAGGGTGCCCTTCAACTACCCCAGGCCAAGGGGTCTGATGGGAGTCCTAGCAAGCATTTGGGAAGCGCAGCATATCACAGCCTGGCATCGAGTCTACTATTTGGTTTATCATAGGGAGAGAAAATAGGTCTTTAGGGCATGCCTTATTGGGACTGGTGTAGTGGATGCGCTTCCGGAGCTTCTCGCTGGCCTTCGGGATATCAACACGATTTGCCAAGCGCCGGGAGCGGCGGACTCTCCGTCTTGTAGGACGGCTGGACGTCGGGAAAGACCTTTAAGTAGTGCTCAATCACCTCCCTAGGGATCTCTGGCCTCGGCGACGGCTGTCACGCAGCACATCGACCTTGTGCCGGAGGGGGGCAATGAGCGCGTCTTCCTATTTGCTATCCAGGCCCCCGGCTACCCGGGTGGTCTGGGTGGGATCGGCGCTGATTCGGACGAGCCTTGTGGGGACGTCGTCCTCATCGAGGGGTTGCATGCGGGGTGCTGCGGTAGAGGCACGGTGGCGTGCACTTGGGTGGAGCTGGTTTGGTTCTGCGCTGCCGAGGGTTGGCGCTCTAGTCGCTGTAAGCGCCTGAAGCTTTTCCAAGGCTAACACTGTGGCAGCACGGTCTCCACAAACCTTGAGGACGCCTGTTGGTGTAGGCATCTTCAAGACAAGGTAGCCGTAGTGGGCCACTGCCATGAATCGGTACAGGGCTGGCCTGCCGATTATGGCGTTGAAGGGGAGGTCAATCTCGGCCACGTCGAACAGAACGTACTCTGTCCGGTAGCTGTCCGGTGCCCCAAAGGTCACCGGGAGGCTGATGTGGCCGTAGGGGACGACCTGTCCCGGTCCCACCCCTGAGAACGGGCTCGATGGGGCGAGCTTGGCCATCGGGATCTGCAGCTTCTGGAAGGCTGCGCGACTTATGAGGTTCAGCCCAGCCCCGCCATCCACCAAGACATGGTACATCTTCACGTTGGCGATGGTGGGGGCCACCACGAGCGGTAGTTGGCCGGCCCCAGCCATGTTCCTGGGGCAGTCGGTGTCATCGAAGCTGATGGGGGTTCCCATCCACCTGAGGTGCGGTGCTACACCTGGGAGGGGAGCCGCCGACGCTACCGCTCGACGCAAGGCCTTAGCCGTGCTCCGGGACGGGGGGTCAACGGACCCGCCGAAGATGACATAGAGCATCTTCCGGTGCTCGTCATCACTGGAACTGGAGCTCCCATGACTACGCATTGCCTTTACGGCATGCTGAAGCTCCTGGGACTCCACCTGACTGTCGACGCCGTCTCGGGCCTCGACCTTCTGCTTGCCGCCCCTTTGATCGTTGGGTGGGGCATCAGTTAGAGGCTACTTCCTTTTCCGGAAGCGCTCCGCGAGCTTCTGGATTTCTCGGCATTCGGCAGCGGTATGATAGCTGGTGCCATGCACAGGGCATAACTCATCCTGGCCCCCGTCTGGGGCCGGTGGTTGTCGCGGCCTCTTGTCAGGGCGCGGCCCCCGAGCTCCACTGGGCGCCGCCGTTGCGTCAACAGGGACCGCGGCTGATGTTTTTACACTACCTCCGTACGAAGCGCCGCCGGATCCCGGCTGACCCCCTGACCTGGGGGCCGACAGAGAGTGCCAGTTCCGCCCTTCGGCTGCTCTGGCACACTTGTCCGCCAGGTTGAAGAGTTCTGAGGCATCGCAGACCTCCCTGGTCGTGAGCTTCTCGAGCATCTTCCTGTCCCGAACGCCTTGCCGGAACGCCACCACCACCGAAGCGTTATGAATATGCGGGATGGTGTTGCGTACCTGGGAGAACCGCTGGATGAAAGAGCGCAGCGACTCCCCAGGCTGTTGCTTGACGGCGTGGAGGTCAAGACGACGGGGAAGTAGTTGGCCATGACAGCCTCGTCCCCTCCTGCGGCAAGTACGGCGGTGGAGTAGATCTGGAGGAACTCCGCTGGGTTGACGCTACCGTCGTACTTCTCGGGCAGATGCGGGCGAAACTTGCGTGGCCACCTTGCGAAGCAAAGGTGGGGTGCAAGGGCCGCACATCCTGCACCTGCTGCTGCAGGTACTGGCGCTGCGAACGCTTGGTTCGCACCTGGCACCGCGTATCCCGGCATGGGCATGGCTGCACCATAGACCGGGGCCGCTACTTGCGGCGCATATAGCTGTGGCATATGCTGCGCAGCATATGCCTGAGGCAGGGCTCGCGTGGCGAAGGCCTGCCTTTCTGGTTGTGTCGAGGCCGACGACATGCTGTCGCCTGCCTCATGGTTGCGACGCCTCTCTCGGCGTCGCTCGAGGTACACCCGGGCGTCCTGGCCCAAGTGGCACCGTTCCAGTTCTCTTCGCAGGTCCGTCGACAGGAGCCTGGAGGAGCTGGAATCCGCCGTTAGCCCGTCAACCGTGGGTGTGCGCGTCAGCGACACAGCCGGTTGTCCTGGGCGCCGTCCTCACCGAAACCGAGGGTTCGCGGCGGCGACGACGAGGCGGTCCACCTCGCGGACCCATTGCTGGGTCACTGAATGGGGCGCATCCCCTGCAGGTTTGTTGCGCAGCAGCGCTCTTGCTGCAGCTAGCGCGCCTCCATGGTGTACGCTCAGCGCTGCAGAAGATCTCACACTGGTCGGGGCCTGCATAGCCGGAGTCGGCGTTGCCGGAGTCGGCTGCTGGCTACCAGCTTGTGCCGACACACTCCGTCCTGCGTGTGTCGACATGTACTCCCCAGTGGTCACGGTTCGCCGTGAACGCGGAGGGGGAGAGTTTGCCGCTGAAGGAAGCTTGGTTATCTTTGTCGGCGGAAACTCGTCGCGCTAGGAGAAAAGCCCCCTACCTGGCGCGCCAAATGTCGAAGTGTGCGGTCGACACTTCCCCCGGGCCTGCACTGGGCAGCCCGCGGAGGTTCTTTTTTCGGAGGGGCTAGTCCCTAGCGGAGAGCTTGCGCAGATGGACGAGTTAGTGAGAGCTTGACACAGCAAGTTTTACGTGGTTCAGGCCGCCGGAGTGTAAAACCCTACGTCCACGGCGAGCTATGGAGCTCGCTGTATTGCTTGCTGCTCAGGGCCGGAGGCCTGAGCTTGGGGGTGAGTTACAGCTTGAGAGTGTATGGCTAGCGTATGAGTTGCCAAGTGCGAACCCTTGCTATCGACGCCTACCCGAGCCTTTTATAGTCCAAGACTCGGGCGGCTTACAAGGGAAGCCGGGACCCGACAGGTGGTCCCGGGAAGATTGTCTATTATCTACCGTATCTGAAGTTATGCCGGTAGTTGTCTCTGGTCGAAGGCTTCTGAGTCTTCATCTTGCCGCCCTGCCCATGTCGCACGCTAGTCGTAGTGGTTGATGACGGCGCAGGCGGCATGGGATGTCATGTCGCGGTGTTTATTGGCTGACAGGTTCTGACACCGCGCGCCAGTCTGTGATGCGACTGGGCGCAACGGCACCTGACAGAAGCGTGCACCGCGTCTCCGCGTCTTGGGAAGACGCGGGCCTTGAATACCTTGTACGGGCAAGGTATGGGGCGTATTTACGCCCGCTGCCTATCGCTCGGGGCAGGCAGCGTCGCTCTGCAGCCACGTGGCAGGCCCGGAGCCCTTCTCAGAGAAGAGGAGGGTCAGCCACGCGGGGCACGTGGAGCCTTCGGACCTCTCCCCGCGGTGGGGGAGGCCCGGCTTCTGTTGGCCACGAGGCGGGCCCGGAGCTCTCCTCTGAGGAGAGGGAGGTCCGGCCCCGCTAGACACGCGGCCCCTTGGGCCTCTCTCCCGCGGAGGGGGAGGTCCGGCTTCTGTATGCCACGTGGCGGGCCCGGAGCTCTCCTCTGAGGAGAGGGAGGTCCGGCCCCGCCGGACGCGTGGCGCCTTCGGAGCTCTCCCTGCGGAGAAGGGCGAGTTCCTTAGGCATTTTACCCTGTGCGCGGGGGTACCCCATATCTCAGGTACCGACAGTGACCCGCTCTGTAGGAACTGGAGAAGGAGACACAAAGTGCGTCCTCCTCATCCGCCGCCTCTACTCCGGGACCACGTCCGCTGACCCGGTGTAACACCCCAAAATTTTGATTCAAAACCCTAAATCATGTTAAGAGGGGGATTTAAAAATTTTTGGACATGTTGCATGTTTTGCAAAAATTCAAATTCAAATTGGAATTCAAATTAAACTCAAATCAGAAAAGAAATAGAAAAAGAAAAAGAGAAAACAGAAAAAACCGGCCAGTGGGCCGAAACCCACCAGCCGGCCCAGCCAGCGCCCGCGCCAGCCCGCAGCCGCGCGCGCTGCTTCCTCACACTGACAGGCGGGACCCACCCGATCTTCGTGTACCTCGCGACAACACCGGACTCCCTCGCACCCGAATCAAAACCCATCGGGATTTCGGCGTATCCCCGCTGAATTCTGTTCGTAGGCGACGCGGACATGATCTAAACCACCCCGTCGCCCTCCCCCGTCTATAAAAACCCCGGCCTCATTCTGTTTTTCCCCCGCAATCGCCGATTTTTACTCCGGTGAAAATCGAGACTTCTCCGACGGATTCTAGCCGATCTAAGCTCGAAAATTCCGATCTAACTCGCTGGTCTTGATCCACCGCCTCCGGGGAACCTTGCAGGTGCAGAAAACTCGGTGACTTGCGGTGTAAACACAGCGCCGACGAGCTTCGCCGTGGTTTCGCCTCGGACCTCGTCGCCGATCACTTTCCAGGACCTCCGAGCTCAAGAAAACCCCCGAGGTGAGATCCCCGACCTCCCCTCCACCGATCTATGCCATAAAATCACAGTTCTAGGAAGAATTCTCGAAGATCCGAAAGTCTCCGGCGAGATCGCCGCTTCCCGCCGCCGTGCGCCGCCTGCAGCGCCACCCGCGCTCGATTAGAGCGACCTGGCCGCTTGTGCGCCGTTTATTTTAAATCGCACGGTAGGGTTTAAACCCCCGCGTACCGGTTCGGCGTTATAATCTCAGCCGTCGGTTTAAAATCGGACGGTCCACGTCAGCCCCGCGTTATAAAGACTGGAAATCTTACGTGCTACCCCCTGGGGTTCTTGGGAAATAAGAGCTAGCCCCAGAAACTTCTGATCTAGCCCCTGGAACTCCAGAAAATCATGTAAATTCATTTAAAAATCAGTTTTAGCCCCTGGACTTAATAAAAATTAGGAAAACACCTCTGATAAGTGTAGCTAGAGCCCTAGAAATTCTGAAAATAATATTATAGACCCTGTAGTGGGGTAAGTTTAACTTTTTAGCCCTGTTTAGTATTTAAATTAGGAAATTGAATATGTGGCTAGTGTTTAAAAAATTAAAAAGTGGGACAAACATATTGTCATAATTAAATTAAAAACTTTATCAGTATTTAGAAAACTTTGGAGTAAGATAAAAACATATTTTGGACTGAATTGAATCTGTTTAATTTATTATTCACATTTAGGGACACATTTTTAAGTAATGAATAGTTTTAGAAAATAGGAAAATAATTGTGAAATAGTTTACATCAGAGGCAAAGGTCAAAATATGTTATTAAATTATTTAGGACCAGAACCTATTCTGTTTAGATGATGTGTATTACTAATTTCATAATAAAGAACACTTTTATGTATAGGAAAATAAATCTGAAAATATAGCAACTAGTAAATGATAAATGGAGTTTCTAAAATCCAAAGAATTCAGTTTAAGCTTGGTAAAAATTCTAAAGGCACATATGGAGAAGAAAAATACTTTTCATACATACTTGATAGTGAAAAGGTGTAGTAGTTGAGTATAAGGAATTTATTGGAAACTCATATATAAATAGTAGGTAAGTATAAATGGGAACACAAAAGTAGGAATCATATACACATGATTAAAAAAAGCATGCAAGCCACAACTCAACACACATAAAGTAACCACAACACATATAATGGTGAAGGACTTTCATGAATGTGAATGTGTGGTTTGTATGAAGTAGAAGTGTGAACTATGTCTTATGATTGCTGTTTTTCTTTTGCTATGTGTGATGGTATGATGTAGAACCTGCTCAAGAGCAAGTTATTCCTTTCCAAGACCAGGACTACCCATTTCAAGAGCAGCAAGAAGGAGGCAAGTGTCCTTGACCACTTTGATCCTATGCTAGGATGTGTAGATAGAATTATTTGCATTGTCAAGTCAAATATGAAACCCATGCTAGGAACTTTCCCTAGAATTGCATCACCTTGTTTCCTTGTAGCTTGGGTTGAGATTTATTTGATCATGTCATTTATTATTATGCATATGCTTAGCCATGCTTAGAATGGGATGTTTGGGATATGAGATCATCAGTTTATATTACCATACTCTTGAATGAGATATTGTGAGTTATGTAGAGGTAGGGATCAAGGCAAGTTGGATGTTTTGGTTGTGTGCTGGGTGCACGAGACTCGGGTTTGTGTTTAGTACTTGCCTGGATCCTAAGGACCGGTTCATGGGGCATGTAACCTGGCTTTACAGTGCCAACCACATGCTGAGATGGGGCAGCTTGGCCAATTAATTAGGTGTATCCCCGGCGTAGTATGGGTGTGTTGGATGGTACGGGGAGTAGGTGTCAGCTGGACTACCATATGAACCGCAAGGCTCTTGAGGGGGCCAATGCAGCGGGGTTGGAGCCTCTTGTATGCTGTTAGGGGTGAAACCTCAGTGGGCCCACGCTCGTCGGGAATCCCTTTGTAAAGGCTTCGTAGTGATCTCTTGGCTACACACCTAGGAAGTGTGAATGTGGTTCGTAGCCAATGGCATAATGGAGGTTCTTTTAGTCCACCCGGCAACGGGGGATGAAATCACTACATGTGGGTACAGTTGTACAAACTCTGCAGAGTCAAAACTGTCATGACAGTCGTGCTCACGGTCAAGAGCGGCTTGGACTTATTCATGATTAGAGGATTGATGGTTTTGGAAGTTAAGCGGGGAGCTTAACATTGGAAATGATGTTATGGTTATTGGATTATGATGATGGGATGGGAGATTGCGACCATTTCACTTGTGTAGTAATGTAGGTGCTTAATAAGCTAAGGTGATAGGTATTAATTGCGTAGTGCTTTAACCATGAGTTCAACCTCTCCTTGTTCTAGCCATGCATGATATAATTTTCCCACACTTGCTGAGTACCATTGGTACTCAACCTTGCATATTTGTTGGTTTATATTGCTGCTCAGGTCAAGATAATGAGGTGGTGTATAATGATCAAGACTTTGGACCCGAAGAAGGTTTCTAGGTTCATGGAGACCCCGGGCAACGCCTTTGATGGAGCCCTCAAGAATAATATTCCGCTGCTAGTTTATTTACTTGTGATGAACTTATTATTGTCCATCGAGACATTTGCGATGTAAGACTTATTTATATGCGACACCTGGCTTGTAATAAATGATGCTTCACTATTTGTCATCACATGTATGAGAAAATGATCCTGGCATACATGTGATATTCACTCGGTTGTTCTTCGGAAAAACCGGGTGTGACAGAGGTGGTATCAGAGCCAAGGTTGCCCGTAGGAACGTGGACCTAGGTAGAAATGGATGTATTTAAGGGCCCTATTTTCTTAAAAACTATTTTACAAGGTGTGTGTTGAAAAGTGTTATTTAATGGAGTCACTTTCTTCATCTTACCCCAACTTTCATTCAAAATAGGATTTTTGTTTAAAAGTTTAACTAACCTAAGTTTAAATGCTTTTTGTTTTAGATGGTTCGCATGATTCGCACCGCTCGCAAGTCCACAGGAGGGAGAGTTCCCGTAGTTGCCCTTGTCGAAAGAGAGGAGAGCCGTCCAGTGACGTACCTTTCCTACGGATTGGCAGTAGGAGGCTTGTTGCGCCGTCTTCGACGTATGCTCGAAGCCGCCGGCAATACGGGCAAGCTAATCATCCACTATAACTCCACCAGGACCATCCGTGAGAAGAGGGAAGAATGGAGCTCAGAGATGAGGATTATACACGAAAATCGGCTGCTTAAGATCCACCGCTCTCCAGCTTGTAGAGCGACACAGGTCGATGCGGAGCAGGATGTCACCTGGGAGGCCATCACCTGCCAGAGTCACATCTATCGTCGCCACCTGGACAGGACTGAGTACATGTATGTCCTCAAGCGTGAGAGTGGTACCACGGAGTACAAGTACCCGCCAGTGCAGCAAGGGACTTCCCATGAGCACATGGACTTGTGCTTGGAGGATGCTGCTATGCTCAGCACTCGACTGCAGGAGTGTCAGCAAGAGCTTCAGGATGTTCGGGACACCCTGAAGGAAACCGAGGCGTTGCTTCGGGCCTGCTTGAGAGCGAGAGAAAGAGGAGATGGGAATGAACTGTGTGTCACCGTGAATGATACATGGACTCCTGACTCCCCAGATCGCCGAGCGATCAGGCGTCGTCGCACTTCTCCACCAGCAGCCTCCCCACCCAAAGCAGAGTCAGAAGGCAGCCGAAATGAAGAGGAAGATCCCGAGGAGCCAGCTCAGGAAAACGAGTAGCGTAGAGCCTTTCCCTTAAATTAGAAGGATGTCGAGTAGTCGAGTCGTTACGTAGTTAATGGTGTGTTAATGCTTGGTGTGTGACGTGAGTTGTGGAAGCCATGAGCGATTGTCCACAGCCTTGTCTTTAGATTGTTTTGCTTTGATGTGTGAACCCACATGAAATAATAGTGCATCCATTTGGTGTGAGATATGAACCCTTGTAAAAGTATAACAAAGCCTCAACACTTCAAAGTACAAACAAATGAAAGTAGTAAGATGATACTAAATGCTTTCAAATTAACATTGGTTGATTCTACCAGATGGCCGGAAGAGGAAAAGGACGTGCTGCCAACCCCGCCAACAACAACGATGAGGCATGCAACCCTCATCTTTCTGGGGGCCAGGACAGGGGAGGTCGCCGTGAAGAAGTTGATCCTCTCCACCAAATGCTGGAGAATCAAAATCAGCTCATCCAGAACTTGACTCAAGTGGTGGCCAACTTGCATCAAGTACCACCTCCACAAGTTGTACCACGCCAACCAAGGTTGAGTGAGTTTCTAGGAACTCAACCTCCAAAGTTTGCAAATGCTGTTGAACCTCTGGAGGCAGATGATTGGCTAAAGACCACTGAAAGCAAGATGAGGATCATCCAGTGCCAAGGGTATGAGAGGGTGTTGTTTGCCTCTCATCAATTACATGGACCTGCTGCTGATTGGTGGACCGCCTACGTGGCTGCCCATCATGACCCTGAGAACATCACTTGGGAAGAGTTCAAGCGTAGTTTCCGCAACCATTACATCCCAAGAGGTGAACTCAAAAACAAGAGGAAGGAGTTTTGGGGGTTGCAGCAAGGTAACATGACTGTGAGGGAATACCTCACTAAATTTACTCAACTATCCCGTTATGCCCCACAAGACATAGAGACTGATGAGCAGAAACAAGATTGTTTCGTGGAAGGACTTACCGCGGAGATGCAGTGTGCAATGTCCTCAAATGAGTATGAAAGCTTCCAAAAGATGGTGGACAGAGCATTTATGGTAGAAAGGAAGCTAAAGGCCTTGGAAAATGAGAATAAGAGGAAGGCCAGTTGGTCACATCAAGCCTCAGGGAGCAACACCCACCCATGTCTGATGCAGCAACCTGCAGGGCAGACGAACCGTGCTGCGGTACCCTACTCAGCACCAAGAGGGTACAACCCGAACTACAGGCCTCCGGCAGCACCAGCACAGCCGCAACGTCAGTTTGTGCAGCAGCCTCGCCCTGCATATCCACCTCGACCAGCAGTGCAAGGACCTCCAAACCAACCCCAAGACAACAAAGGCCAAGCACCTAATGTTGGGGTGCAATGTTTTAGCTGTGGTGAAGTGGGGCATTACGCCCATAAATGCCCAAAGAAGAAGCCTGCGCAGCCACAACAACAGAATGTAATGAGAGGACGGGTGAACCACGTCACTATGGAGGAAGCACAAGAGGCACCCGACGTGGTAGTTGGTAAGTTTCCTGCCAATTTACACATTGCAACCCTGCTGTTTGATTCTGGTGCTACCCACTCGTTCATTGCTCAAGGGTTTGTTAAGAAGCACGACCTAGCAACCACACAAATGAACCATATGCTAGCCGTAAACTCTCCAGGTGGAGAAATAAGGACAAGACAAGTGTGTCCCAAGGTGAATCTAGATATTAATGGGGTAGTGTTTACTGCTAACCTCATAGTGATAGATTCCCAAGGGATCGATATTATTTTGGGCATGGATTAGTTGACCAAACATAAGGGAATCATTCATTGTTCGACCAGAACGGTGGAACTAACTCACCCTAGTGGCACAAGAGTAAAGTTCATAACAATACACGAGCCTAGGAGGGACATTAAATTAAATCAAGTTGAGGTGAAAGTTGAGGAAATCAGGACTATCAGGGAATATCCAGACGTTTTTCCGGAAGAATTGCCAGGTATGCCTCCCGATCGTGAAGTGGAATTTGCAATTGAGCTAGTGCCTGGAACAGCCCCGATATACAAGAGACCTTATCGGATGGACTCCAAGCAGCTAGAAGAACTCAAGGATCATTTGAGAGAATTGACGGAGAAGGGGTATATCCGCCCTAGTTCCTCACCATGGGGAGCTCCGGTGATATTTGTGCCCAAGAAAGACGGAACCCAAAGGTTATGCGTGGATTACCGTGCTTTGAATGAGGTAACCATCAAGAACAAGTACCCATTACCCCGCATTGAAGACTTGTTTGATCAGTTGAGAGGAGCTTGTGTGTTCTCGAAAATTGATCTCAGGTCGGGATACCACCAACTCAAGATAAGGCAATCTGATATTCCCAAGACAGCTTTCGTATCTCGGTACGGACTGTATGAATACACCGTCATGCCTTTTGGGCTAACTAATGCCCCGACATACTTCATGTATCTCATGAACAAGGTATTCATAGAATATCTGGACAAATTTGTGGTGGTTTTCATAGATGACATTCTCGTCTTCTCCAAAGATGAAGAAGAACATGAGAAACATCTAAGGTTGGTGTTGCAGAGGCTAAGAGAACACCAACTATATGCCAAGTTGAGCAAGTGTGAGTTTTGGCTGAAGAGAGTTCCCTTCTTAGGACATATAATCTCGGAGGGAGGAATCTCCGTGGATCCTGCCAAAATCGAGGATATACAGAAGTGGAAGACCCCTGAAAATGTCGGGGAAGTTCGAAGCTTCTTGGGATTGGCTGGATACTATCGACGGTTTATTGAAGGATTCTCCAAGATCTCGAGACCTCTCACTAAACTGTTGGAGAAGGGAATCACATTCACATGGACGCCGCAGTGCGAGAAGAGTTTTCAGGAGTTAAAGGAAAGATTGACAACAGCCCCAGTGCTGGTTATGCCAGATATGCAAAAGAGCTTTACGGTGTACTGCGATGCCTCTGGAAACGGGTTGGGATGTGTTCTCATGCAAGAAGGGCATGTCGTGGCCTATGCATCCCGGCAGCTTCGGAAGCACGAGAAGAACTATCCTACACATGACCTAGAACTAGCCGCAGTGGTACACGCGTTGAAAATTTGGCGGCACTATTTGATGGGTAAGAGGACCGAGATATATATGGATCATAAGAGTTTGAAGTACATTTTCACACAGCCAGATCTCAACCTCAGACAAAGGAGATGGTTAGAGCTAATCAATGACTTTGATGTAGGCATCAACTATCATCCTGGGAAAGCAAACGTCGTGGCCGATGCTTTAAGTCGGAAAGTGCAGGTCAATAAGTTGAGCTTGAAGGAAATGCCTGCAGAATTGAAGGACGAGGTTATAAGGCTCAATCTATGTCTAGTAAATAGTGGTGAGGCCATCGCCATGGAAGTGGACTCCACACTAGAGCGAGACATACGCGAGGGTCAAAAGAATGATGAGAAGATACAGGAAATTAGGCAACTCATCAAGAAAAATAAAGCTCCAAGTTTCAGAGAGGATGAACAAGGTACGGTGTGGCACGGGAAAAGGATCTGTGTGCCTGAAGTAAAGGAGATCCGTGAATTGATTTTGAAGGAGGCTCACGATTCCGACTATTTCATTCATCCTGGGAGTACGAAGATGTACCAGGACCTCAAGGGCAGGTATTGGTGGTATGGCATGAAGCGAGATGTCGCGGAACATGTTGCCCTATGTGACACATGTCAGTTGGTGAAAGCAGAACATCAACGACCCGCGGGATTGTTGCAACCACTCAAAGTGCCTGAATGGAAATGGGAAGAAATCAGCATGGATTTCATCGTGGGATTGCCTAGGACCCAATCAGGATATGATTCAATATGGGTCATCATTGATAGGCTAACCAAGGTAGCACATTTCATCCCCGTGAAGGAAAGCTACAGCGGATCCAAATTGGCAGAGTTGTACATGTCAAGGATCGTGTGTTACCATGGAGTGCCAAAGAAGATTGTGTCGGATCGAGGGACACAGTTCACCTCAAGGTTCTGGCAGAAGTTGCATGAAACCATGGGAACCCATCTGAACTTTAGTTCTGCCTATCATCCCCAAACTGACGGGCAGACGGAAAGAACCAATCAGATCCTTGAAGATATGCTAAGGGCATGTGCACTCAAAAACAGTCGGAGTTGGGACAAGAACTTACCGTATGCGGAGTTTTCCTATAACAATAGCTATCAAGCTAGTATGAAGATGTCACCGTTTGAAGCCTTGTACGGGAGGAAGTGCAGAACTCCCCTATTTTGGAATCAAACGAGGGGAAGTAAAGTGTTTGGTCCAGAAGTACTACAAGAAGCCGAGGCGAGGGTAAGGGAAATTCGCAACAATTTGAGGATAGCACAGACACGCCAAAAGAGTTATGCTGATGTACGAAGAAGAGAGCTCGTTTTCAACGTGGGAGACTATGTTTATCTCAAGGTGTCCCCTATCCGAGGACTTCGTCGGTTCAAGGTGAAAGGAAAGTTGTCACCTCGATACATCGGACCCTTTCAAGTTTTGGAAAGGAAAGGCGAAGTGGCGTATCAACTAGAGTTACCGGCTCATCTATCGGATGTGCACGATGTATTCCATGTGTCACAACTCAAGAAATGCCTGAGGACGCCTGAAGAGGTGTTACCCATGAATGAAGTGGATGTAGCTGAGGATTTGTCTTATGTCGAGCAACCATACAAGATTTTGGAGACAATGGAACGCCTCACCAGAAATAAAAGAATCCGGATGTGCAAGGTGCAGTGGAAGCATCACTCAGAAGAGGAAGCCACCTGGGAGCGGGAAGATGAGCTCAAGGCACAATTTCCGGAATTGTTTTCTTAGAACCACCAATCTCGAGGACGAGATTTCTTTTAAGGGGGGTAGAGCTGTAACACCCAAAAATTTGATTCAAACCCCTAAATCATGTTAAGAGGGGGATTTAAAAATTTTTGGACGTGTTGCATGTTTTGCAAAAATTCAAATTCAAACTGGAATTCAAATTAAACTCAAATCAGAAAAGAAATAGAAAAAGAAAAAGAGAAAACAGAAAAAAACTGGCCAGTGGGTCGAAACCCACCAGCCGGCCCAGCCAGCGCCCGCGCCAGCCCGCAGCCGCAAGCGCTGCTTCCTCACACTGGCAGGCGGGACCCACCCGATCTTCGTCTACCTCGCGACAGCGCCGGACTCCCTCGCACCCGAATCAAAACCCATCAGGATTTTGGCGTATCCCCGTTGAATTCTGTTCGTAGGCGACGCGGACATGATCTAAACCACCCCGCCGCCCTCCCCCGTCTATAAAAACCCCGGCCTCGTTCTGTTTTTCCCCCGCAATCGCCGATTTTTACTCCGGTGAGAACCGAGACTTCTCCGGCGAATTCTGGCCGATCTAAGCTCGGAAATTCCGATCTAACTCGTTGGTCTTGATCCACCGCCTCCGGGGAACCTTGCAGGTGCAGAAAACTCGGTGACTTGCGGTGTAAACACAGCGCCGACGAGCTTCGCCGTGGTTTCGCCTCGGACCTCGTCGCCGATCACTTTCCAGGACCTCCGAGCTCAAGAAAACCCCCGAGGTGAGATCCCCGACCTCCCCTCCACCGATCTATGCCATAAAATCACAGTTCTAGGAAGAATTCTCGAAGATCCGAAAGTCTCCGGCGAGATCGCCGCTTCCCGCCGCCGTGCGCCGCCGGCAGCGCCACCCGCGCTCGATCAGAGCGATGTGGCCGCTTGTGCGCCGTTTATTTTAAATCGCACGGTAGGGTTTAAACCCCCACGTACCGGTTCGGCGTTATAATCTCAGCCGTCGGTTTAAAATCGGATTGTCCACGTCAGCCCCGCGTTATAAAGACTGGAAATCTTACGTGCTACCCCCTGGGGTTCTCGGGAAATAAGAGCTAGCCCCGGAAACTTCTGATCTAGCCCCTGGAACTCTAGAAAATCATGTAAATTCATTTAAAAATCAGTTTTAGCCCCTGGACTTAATAAAAATTAGGAAAAACACCTCTGATAAGTGTAGCTAGACCCCTAGAAATTCTGAAAATAATATTATAGACCCTGTAGTGGGGTAAGTTTAACTTTTTAGCCCTGTTTAGTATTTAAATTAGGAAATTGAATATGTGGCTAGTGTTTAAAAAATTAAAAAGTGGGACAAACATATTGTCATAATTAAATTAAAAACTTTCTCAGTATTTAGAAAACTTTGGAGTAAGATAAAAACATATTTTGGGCTGAATTGAATCTGTTTAATTTATTATTCACATTTAGGGACACATTTTTAAGTAATGAATAGTTTTAGAAAATAGGAAAATAATTGTGAAATAGTTTACATCAGAGGCAAAGGTCAAAATATGTTATTAAATTATTTAGGACCAGAACCTATTCTGTTTAGATGATGTGTATTACTAATTTCATAATAAAGAATACATTTATGTATAGGAAAATAAATCTGAAAATATAGCAACTAGTAAATGATAAATGGAGTTTCTAAAATCCAAAGAATTCAGTTTAAGGTTGGTAAAAATTCTAAAGGCACATATGGAGAAGAAAAATACTTTTCATACATACTTGGTAGTGAAAAGGTGTAGTAGTTGAATATAAGGAATTTATTGGAAACTCATATATAAATAGTAGGTAAGTATAAATGGGAACACAAAAGTAGGAATCATATACACATGATTAAAAAAAGCATGCAAGCCACAACTCAACACACATAAAGTAACCACAACACATATAATGGTGAAGTACTTTCATGAATGTGAATGTGTGATTTGTATGAAGTAGAAGTGTGAACTATGTCTTATGATTGATGTTTTCTTTTGCTATGTGTGATGGTATGATGTAGAACCTGCTCAAGAGCAAGTTATTCCTTTCCAAGACCAGGACTACCCATTTCAAGAGCAGCAAGAAGGAGGCAAGTGTCCTTGACCACTTTGATCCTATGCTAGGATGTGTAGATAGAATTATTTGCATTGTCAAGTTAAATATGAAACCCATGCTAGGAAGTTTCCCTAGAATTGCATCACCTTGTTTCCTTGTAGCTTGGGTTGGGATTTATTTGATCATGTCATTTATTATTATGCATATGCTTAGCCATGCTTAGAATGGGATGTTTGGGATATGAGATCATCAGTTTATATTACCATACTCTTGAATGAGATATTGTGAGTTATGTAGAGGTAGGGATCAAGGCAAGTTGGATGTTTTGGTTGTGTGTTGGGTGCACGAGACTCGGGTTTGTGTTTAGTACTTGCCTGGATCCTAAGGACCGGTTCATGGAGCATGTAACCTGGCTTTACAGTGCCAACCACATGCTGAGATGGGGCAGCTTGGCCAATTAATTAGGTGTATCCCCGGCGTAGTATGGGTGTGTTGGATGGTGCGGGGAGTAGGTGTCAGCTTGACTACCATATGAACCGCAAGGCTGAAGAGGGGGCCACTGCAGCGGGGTTGGAGCCTCTTGTATGCTGTTAGGGGTGAAACCTCAGTGGGCCCATGCTCATCGGGAATCCCTTTGTAAAGGCTTCGTAGTGATCTCCTGGCTACACACCTGGGAAGTGTGAATGTGGTTCGTAGCCACTGGCATAATGGAGGTTCTTTTAGTCCACCCGGCAACGGGGGATGAAATCACTACATGTGGGTACAGTGGTACAAACTCTGCAGAGTCAAAACTGTCATGACAGCCGTGCTCACGGTCAAGAGCGGCTTGGACTTATTCATGATTAGAGGATTGATGGTTTTGGAAGTTAAGCGGGGAGCTTAACATTGGAAATGATGTTATGGTTATTGGATTATGATGATGGGATGGGAGATTGGGACCATTTCACTTGTGTAGTAATGTAGGTGCTTAATAAGCTAAGGTGATAGGTATTAATTGTGTAGTGCTTTAACCATGAGTTCAACCTCTCCTTGTTCTAGCCATGCATGATATAATTTTCCCACACTTGCTGAGTACCATTGGTACTCAACCTTGCATATTTGTTGGTTTATATTGCTGCTCAGGTCAAGATAATGAGGTGGTGTATAATGATCAAGACTTTGGACCCGAAGACGGTTTCTAGGTTCATGGAGACCCCGGGCAACGCCTGTGATGGAGCCCTCAAGAATAATATTCCGCTGCTAGTTTATTTACTTGTGATGAACTTATTATTGTCCATCGAGACATTTGCGATGTAAGACTTATTTATATTCGACACCTGGCTTGTAATAAATGATGCTTCACTATTTGTCATCACATGTATGAGAAAATGATCCTGGCATACATGTGATATTCACTCGGTTGTTCTTCGGAAAAACCGGGTGTGACACCCGGAAGGCTACTTACCACTTGAGCTTGAAGGCTCCACAGTATGCGCCTCCGTGGCAGACATAGGCAACCCCGAAGGCTGTGGCGACGCCCCTAGCCTCTGACTCTGACTCAAAAGAGTCCGAGTCAGACTGCAAAATAGAAGGATTGATAAGAATAGTTAATCGCTAAGTGACATATAAGATAACGTAATTTCCAATGAAAATGTGCCTCCGTGCGATGTAAGGCCACAGGTACGTTCGCTAGGTCCGAGATGTGTCTCAACAGCTGAGAGTGTTTGCTCTCACGTGAGGAACTACCCCTAAAAAGGGTGTCCCGTGTCTCCCTGAGGAGGCCCCTAGCCCCCTTCCCTTTTCCTTTCTCTGACGACATCCTGTTGTAAGGAGTAATTGATAAATATGCTAAGAAAATAAACGCAGTTACAAAAATTTAAGGAAAAAAGTTACTTGGAGTCAGTTTCAGAATTCATCGGCATCACGAACCCTACTCCTCAAACTAGACCATCGATCTTTTTTTGTAATTTGTTTCCGTTTTTGTTTACGCAAATTAGAAGTCTCTTCATCGTTAGCGTCGCCAACCAAGTTATTGAGTTCGACATCAGGCTCGACGAAAAACGAGTATGGCAACTCTTGTTCTTGATAAACCTCGTCAACTTCATTGATATCATGGTAGTCATCATCTCTTGGAGTATATAACCGCTCACGAGGATTCACCTTATGTACCACCCACCAAGCATTAAGCTTTTGACATGGATAAGGTAGATAATACACTTGCTCCACTTGGTGTGCAAGGACAAATGTATCGTAGCCTCGTAGTCGTTCATTCTGGTTGACTTCCACCATGCCAAATTCGTTTTGTCGTGTTCCATGTTTGTTGTCAAACCAATAACAATCAAAGAAGACGACTTGAAGTTCCTTATTTCCGGCAAAACTAAATTCAAGGATTTTATTAATGATCCCATAATAATTAGTTTCGCGGCCTTGAGGGTCGATTGCCCTCGTCAGAACTCTAGTATTACATGTTGCTGCGAGCGGACGAAGAGCTTCAAATTCAGTTGTACGAAATCGAAATCCGTTGACGTCATATCAACCATAGATTCTAACTTTAACAGTCCATAAGACAGTTGTCGCAAGTCTCCATGGACGCCGGGCGCTTTCACACACTGTCCAAATTACAAAGTTATAAGAATACTTTATAATACTTAAAAGTTATAAGTTAACAAGGAAACATTACATATTCTTGGAACCAGGATAGAAAATTAGGGCGTTCATTTATTCCGTCCTGTCGCATCGTTTCTACTTGTTTGCTCATAGTTTGACGACTATGTGTCCAATTTTGCTTGTGGAACTCACTCGACGGAAAAAACTTTCATTAATATAAATGTTACATTATATGTCGATAAGCATCAATGTTAGAATAAAAACTTACTCGGAATATTTGTCCATCCCATCTATATTAGCATACATGTAGACTAAAGCACCCGTTCTTTCATCTGCGGTACAATTGTAGCTCCGACTACCACCAACAGTAGTGCCCTTCGTTGCAAAAATAGAGAGATTGTCGCAAGGTGGATGTTCATCCATATTGTATCACATCACCAAAGTAGCTATCTATATAAGTAGCTAAGCTCGGCTAGCACCTTCCACACCGCATCATCAAAATAGCCGTGAAATATAACAGGTAGGAGTCTTTCTATAATTATGTGATAATCATGACTTTTCAATCCAATAAGCTTTCACATCTTCACATTCACGGCTCGTTTCAGATTAGCTGCGTAACCAACTGGAAATTTCAAACTTTTCAACCATTTCATTACTTCTTTCTTTTCTTTAGATCGAAGACAAAAAGAAGCACGTGACTTACCACCGCTTTCGAAGAGCTCAAGAGTTGGACGGTTACAAAGCTCTGCCAGATCCTTTCGAGCCTTATATTGTCTTTCATCTTCCCCATCATATCCATGCATGTGTTTATTATACATTCGCCCATGTTACGCTCCTAATGCATAACATCAATGTTGTGCATTAAAATCAAGGACTTCACATACACGAGCTCCAAAATTTCACATATGTGAGTCCAATTATGTTCCTCCCCAGAACCTATAAAATATCTAGGACGACATTCATCTACCACCAGTTTATTCAACATATCAGAAATTTCTGACCCATTTGACGTTTCGATGGTCCTTTGGTTACAATTGTGTCCTTTCTGAAGACATTCTTCTATTGTCGAAACACGTGATTTCGAGGCAACCAACGTCTATGACAATCGAAGTAGCATATTTTGCCTCCATGAGCAAGTCGAAAACAATCCGTGTCCGAAGCACATATCGGGCACGTCAAATGACCGTGAGTGCTTCATCTTGAAAATATATCATATGCTAGAAAATCATGGACGGACCATAAGTAAGCAGCCTTCGGGTTGAATTTCTACTTCTCGTAACAGTCGTAAGCTTCGACCCCTGTCCACAAAATTTTCAGTTCCTCAATCAACGGTTTCAAAATCACGTTTAGACGTGGCCCAGGATGATCCGGTCCAGGTATGATGAGGCAAAGAAACATGAATTCATACTTCATACAAATAGATGGTGGCAGGTTGTATGGAATAACAAAAATGGGCCAACACGAGTATGGTGTGGTGTTTGTACTAAACGGCGAGAAGCCATCTGTCACCAAACCCATGCGAACATTTCTTACATTAGTGGCAAATTATGGATTGAAGCGGTCCATCGCCTTCCATGCCTCACCATCGGACAGGTGCGTCATGACTCCATTGTTCTAATGTACACCTTCTTTGTGCCATCTCATGTGTCTACCTGTTCTTTTTGAAATAAACAACCGCTTCAATTGAGGTGTCAGTGGTAAGTAACGAAGTTACTTATGTGCGACTTCTGTGATCACATTATCACCATCGTCGTTAACAACTTCGACAAACTTTGATTTACCACATTTTAAGCACTTGTTCTCTTTCGCATGCTCTTTACAGAAAATCATACAATTGTCTGGACACACATCAATCTTCTCATATTTCATACCGAGACCATACAATAATTTCTTCAACTGATACATATCTTTACCACTTTGTGAGGTTGTGGAAGGATATCGTATATCAATTTGATTAGGTTATTGAAACAGTTGTTGGAAAAGAAGTATTTGGACTTAATTGCCATAAATCTGGTGATGAACGTAAGAAGGGTCAATTCTGTGTGTTCATGAAGCGGCTCTTCTAAAGCTTTAAGAAGCTTGAAAAATGCTTCTACCTCGTTGTTGGAGGATCCTCCGTAGCCTCTGGTTCAATAGCTTGTAGCATCTCACCCATCCGATCAACCCCCGTATTGTCATCATTCTCTTGCACTTCTTGTACGGCTTTAGAAGCTGTCTCGCCGTGAAAACTCCACACCTCATAATGTCACGTGTAACCGTTTCGATACAAGTGTATCGAAAGAGTCATTTTATCAAGCCACTTTGTGTTTAGGCATTTCGTGCATAGGCATCGCACCTTATCGATCGTCGACAACGAAAAGGCTCGATCAATAAAATCATCTTTTTTTGCAAACCATTCATTTGAGTGACCACCTTTCTTGTTCTAACCAGTGTACATCCAACTACAGTCTTCATCCATGTTGGAGGCTATAGATTAAAGAGGGAGAAAACATCGTTAATTTATACTTGTATTGGGACAGATAGGTCCTAAACCCACCCAAGAGTGACCGAGATAGAATGTGATTCTGACGAGACGCCAGGTCCGAATCCAGACGAAATTTCGGCAGCATAACCCTGCTATTCTTCGACTGCATGCTCGATAATGGTGCAGCAGAGAACATCAGGGTTACGCTGTCAAAATCTCATCCGGATTCAGACCCGCGTCTCGTCATAGGCACGCCCCCTCGGTCACTCTCAGGCTGTCCAAAAGAGACAATTCCGAACCTACCCGGCTCACATGCGTAACACATGTGAGACAGGACGATTCGAAACGGGTGATGCATATTCTAAAAGTTTACGTTACTAATTCTTTTTTGAGTCATTTATGAAAGAGAGGGAGGAAAGAACGAAAGAGAGAGGGGGGAAGAATAGGGGTGACCGTCAACGCGCGGGTCTGCGTACATGCGACCTAATTCTTCGGCTTGTCCGAGATTTTAAGAACAACGGGAGAAGGACGAAGTGAAAGCCCACCGGTCTTTCGGAGGCTCGGGCACCGTACACGGGTCGTTAGGTGGTACTTAAACCCTTTTGCGACGGGTCACGGCAGATGAGCGGTCGGGCGTTGATTGGATGGAGATCAGTCGGGCGCCAAGCCCAGACTGACGGCTCTCGTCGAGCGTATCTCCGCGTCCTTGGGTGCTCGAAGCTTGGAGGCTCAGGGCCTTCCGGCTCCCGCCGCCGTCACGACGTGGCAACCCGTTCCGGAACCGTCGTAATTAACATGTTTTCCACATTCTCTCACAGCGGTGTATATATATACTTAACCCTCATAAGCATATCATGAACACTCAATTTTATACACAATATTCAACTAAATAAAAGAAATGAAGCAAATATGTAAACGGGGGGCTGGCGGAGGAAGCCGGGGGCGGCCGGGCGGCGACGCAGGGAGGCAAAGGCGCGGGGTGCAGGGCCGGTGGCAGGCGTCGTGGAGGAGGCCGGGTGCGGCGGCATGGCGGGGCAGCCGACGACGCGGCTGGGGCGGGCAAGGGCAGCCGAGCGGAGGAGGCCAGGGGCAGTCGGGCTACGACACGGGGCGGCAGAGGTGCAGGGTGTTGGGGCGGCGGCGTGGAGGCGAGACCGGGGGTGGCAGCACGCCGGGGCGGCCGGCGAAGTGGCGGGGTGACCAGCGACGCAGCGAGGGTGGGCAGGAGGGAAGCTAAATTCAATCTAAAATTAAATAAATTACAACTAAAATAAAAAATGTGTAACTATACAATTTACAACTAAACAAAATTAAATCTATAACTAATACAAACAAATTACAGCTACATTAAACAAAATTCATAAACTAAACAATTTACAACTAAACTAAATTCAATCTAAAACTATTAAAACAATTTGCATAAATTAAAAAATAATAATTAATAACTAAATTATCTAAACTAAATCCAATTATCAACTAAATTAAAAAACTAACTTGTCGACGGTTGCGACGTGCTCGATGGTGTGAGAGCTCGGGGCCGGAGGCGGGGCAGCGGGATGCGGGGTCGGGGAGGATCGCCGCGGGCTGTCGGTGTCGGGGAGGGCGCCGGAACCACCGCCGGGGTCCGGGGCAGCGACGGCCGAGGGAGTGGAGGTGCCGGACGGCGGGCTGGAGCGGCGGCAGGGGCAGGGGAGGCGGGGCTAGCCGAGCTCCGATGGCTCGGGAGTGGAGGCGGTTGCGGGGGCGGCGGGGACGGACGCGGGGGTCGGCGCGGCGGTGGGTGGGGGCGGCGGGGGCTAGTGCAGCGCGGCTGGGGCCGTCGGCGCTTCGGGCTCGGGGTCGGCGCGGGTACGCCCGCGCCGACCCGTGCCCGCGGGTATATATCAGCTTATTTACGACGCATTGTAGGGTTAGTCGTCGTAAACTAATTTGGCCGTCTTAGATTTGCTGAATTTTTGTAGTGTGTGTATATATATATATATCAACCAGCTGCTTGAGAGCGTGCATTTTATTTATAGTAGTGTGAATTATTACTAAACTAAGCAAGAAAACATGGATGAACTTTGCAGTAAACTCCGCTTTTAGTCGATGACGTAGGTCGTCGCGATGATGTCTAGGGTCCAAATCTCGTGTTAACGTCAGACACACCGACACGCCACCGGCTACGCTTTACTTTTGGAAAGTATAATTAACTAATTTACCATCTGTGCTTGAACTCATCATCACCGCTTGGTGTTCCGATCCATTCCCAGGCAACTACAGAGTGTGTAATAGCTGTGCTAGGATCAGTTGGACTCTCCACCGGCAAGTGTTTCGCCGATGGGTTCTGTTTTATTTTTGACGTTAGGAGAACTAAAATCAGTTCTTTCAACATCAAATAATACTGAACAGAGTATAATCCTACCGTCAGCTAGCTGTCCAGTTTCAGTGCATATTGCTCCCCACACGTACGGTCTATAGAAGAATAGATTCTTCTGAATTGCATTCTCTTATTAGACTGACTCCAATGATAAATATGCATAATTGAACACCTATTTTCTATTTTTGGTACTCTTGTTGCACACATGTGAGAAGACCTAAAATCATTTGTCTCCAATGCTCTATCTAAAATGGGTACATCTAGTTGTATAGTGTTGGGTGGGAAAAGTAGAGCACCCACATTTGGGTAGCTTGAAAGGGGACCTAGAATGCATCTCATGTTTGGGTAGCCTATTGGAGATGCTTATTGACATTCCATAACCTATTTTGGATTTGGGTCTCCATATGAATAGTCCAAAATCAGCCTTAAGTCGGTAGAGAGAGAAAAAAAGCGTCTTGTAACTTAATAATTCACCTTTTTTAACTTGTCTCTTCGGACCATATTTAGCATGAACTTTTTATAACACTACATTTTATTTGTTTCTGCTGGCTTCTTCTGATAAGAAAAAAAAGATTACGAGCTCCATCTAACTTCTGCACGTTGAAAGTACAAACTGGTTGCCAAATAATTATATATTAAGTGATCGCAAAGGTTTATCATTAACTTCTAACTAGTGTACAGGTGTGTCATATGTCATGTTTTAATTGTTCTCTTTTCTTAGCAAACACTACTACTGAACGTGACAAGGTTATAGGAAGCTATTAGGGCAAAATCTACAAGTCTATCCACTTTTTGTATCAATGACAAAGAACCAGCACACTATTCTGCACGTAAGAAAATCTAATCTTTGAGCTTCCATACATGCGATATCTGCAAGAACACCGCGACTTGAGGTAAAGAACACCAAGGATCATCACAGGGGTTAATGAGGCAATTAGCTGGAGCATCGATTTTCTGTAATCCTCGAGCGTTCCTTTGCTCAATTGATGCTGGCTTTCAGCAGCAGGAGTCTTATGACATTCCAATAAAATCAAAATCGAAGCAAAATGGATGTAGCTTAGTTGGTTAGGTTACCGTGGAATATGGTCATTTGGATTGAGTCTCGTTCATCGAGTTATGGGTATGCGTGTATGTGTATTTATATGGGAGTGCTTATACATGCATATATCTGAAATTTACATTAGTGTTTTTTTAAAAAGTAAAAATCAAGAACTAAAGTAAAAATAACAATAACACTATAACGACGTGTGACCTGAAAATATATTTACTAAGATTACCCCAAAAGCTGTTTGTGTCTAGTCGCCCACTTCTTCACCCATCTCCCTCCTATCTATCTCCGTGGTCGGCTAGTCCTTGGAATCCACGGGGCTAAGCAGCACCGCACGCGGACGGCACGTAAGGCGGTCAGGCGCAGTGTGGTGGCTACGCGGCAGCCCGCGGTGCGCGGAGCTCGGGCGCGAGCGTGTACACGGCGGCGGGCGGGGCGACGCGGCGGTGCGAATCTGCACCTTCCCATTCCCTTCGATTAAGCGGCGGCGGAGATCGGCGGATCCTGCCCGGCACGTGCCGGCGAGGTCGAAGCTCCCGCGAGGCAGGTGGCGGCGAGGAAACGCCTACTCGCGCATCCGGATTGCCCTTCGCGAGCCGCAAGGATCCCTCACTATCGCTGTAGCAGGAAGGAACAGAGTGGCCTCGCTCGTCATGCGGCCAAATGGTTTCTTCTCGATGCTCCGGGTGGCCTCTGACTCGGTGAGACGCGAACTCTGCGATTCTGCTTTTCCTTTTCCCCAAAGATTTCAATCTCTCCCAAGGATTGTCTGCAAATTCGTTGCTTTTCCATGCCCATTCTACTGGACAGTTGTGGAATCCGAAGATGCTGCGCCATTTCTCCAATCTTAGCTTCTCACCGTTCCTTTTCGCCTAGGTTTTTGGTGGGCCGAGATGCTACAGCGCCGCCGCAAAGGGCAGCTCCTCAATCCCCGGCGTCGGTGACGTCATCGCGGTTGCCTCCGGAAAAGGTGGCGTAGGTAAGTCCACTACTGCAGGTATCCATTTTTCTGCCGCATTTTCCTCCAATTCTTTTCAGAGTTAATACGGGTGCAGAATAATGGTTTGGGGTTCACATTGAAGTAGAATTGCACTGCACTGATGAATGGTCTAAACTTTCATCCATTAATTTCTATGTTGGCGATATATGATGACTATTTAGCCATTTAGGCTTATCATTTTCTGCTTGACTTTCCATGGCAATGTAGTGGCTTGAAGGCCAGCGGTAGTCACATTTTCTAAGTTGGTGCCATGCCCACAGGTTGCCAGCTAAACATCTTCTGAACTGAGATGGACAATTTTAAGGTGGTTTGTAGTGCTGTGCACAGACCAAGCTGCATGCGACCTTTTACCCAGAAGTTTCACCTATGTCTTGATATTTGTTTTTATGCAGTTAACATCGCTGTAGCACTTTCCCAGGAGTTTAAGCTGAAGGTTGGTTTGCTTGATGCTGACATATATGGACCATCTATTCCCACAATGATGAATCTCCATGCCAAGCCTGAAGTAAGTGAAGGTATCAGCTGATCTCTTTCAGTGCACTCCATGTAGTACACCAGACGCTTCTTATCTGCCAAAACTCTCAAGCTATGATGCTTAGGAAACATTGTGATTCCTGTGCAAGTGGGTATATATTTTTTAAAAGTTTCTTTTTCTCACTGTACAGTGCATACTTGTGTATCTTCTTAATAAACATATCATTTTGTTCAGCTCTCATCTATATTATTAATTATTTGAATTTAGTTACACCAGACAAACTGATGAAATATTGACTTGATTTCACCTTTCTGAACTACTCCCTCCGTTTTTATTTACCTATCGTTACGACAAAAAAATAAAATAAAAAGGGTGGGAAGAAGTTACATAGTAAGTTCCCAGTATTCAAAGGACTAAATAGTAGCTTATTTTCAAATTTTGGTTACTCAGTGTACTGTAATCCCGTCTTTTCTTTTACTAAAGCCAGATTTCCAAAAACAGAGATGTAAAATAATTCACTTAGTTTACATTATTCATATTATTCTGTTGCCGTAAGGAAAATGGCATAAAGTGTGTCAACATTTTGTTCTCAGTTATGCCAACTAGACTATAATGCTAGTTTCATCATTTATATGTTTGAATTTTAGTAAACAGAGCTATATGCGAGAAAATTAGATGCTATGGCACGATGCTGGGGGCCTCAGCCCACGGCACACCTAGTCTTCCTCCTTGTCCCCCTCCCCTAGGACTCACAGATGCCGTTTATAGATAAGGCCCCTAACAAACAAAGTAACAACCTAACTAACCGATCCTATCTGCTAAGTGCTAACAGCCCCTAAACAAGACTAGCAAGGTAGCAGATTAGCTGCAGCTGCCGCTGGACCCATCTTGTGGCCTTCACGCCACAACACAGCTGGAAAACATTAAACTTGTTCTCTTCTGTCCACACGGGTTAGATACAGTAAACTTTAGGCACTCTCAAACTGGGAGGCAACATCATTTAGCATTCACCATGAACTTTGAACTATGTAAAGCTGAGTAGAGAGTTGAGTATTTATATTTGGATGTGCTGCACTGCTCTTTAGTAGTCTTTTACCTATTAGTCTTTTGTGATCCTGATTTACCTACCATGCATATAGTTGATAATTTCTACTCGATAACATGTCTATATTAATCTGTTTTCACTATATTAAGCCAATTTTTTCTTACATCTTTTGTTTTTGGTTCACTATAAATGCACAAATTTTCAATTACCTCATTTTGTTTTTGCAGACATGAAGATGATTCCAGTTGAGAACCACGGAGTACGATGCATGTCCATTGGTTTTCTTGTAGACAAAGATGCACCGATTGTTTGGAGAGGTCCTATGGTTTGTTTTTTCATGTGCTTTTTTACGTCTCATTGAATTATCTATCCATGCTGTACATATTCTGAAAAATATTTTTTTCAGTTGCTATTCTCGATGTGTGATAGAATCAGTTGAAAACATTGACCTACACCTATTTGTTAGACTGCTGTGTATTTAGGCTGTGTATTTAGGGGTATTTTAGTCATTGAGGGTGCGCTTTCTTAGCCCTCAAGTAATGGGACCTATATGTACCCCTTTGACTGGTTAATGGAAAATAATTCCCTCTAATTTGGTATCAGATTAATCCTAACCTCCTCTCCCCTGATGGCCGGCGTGCCTCCGCCGCTGCCAGGCGGCGCGATCCCGCCGCCTCTGGACGACGTGGCTGCCCCTGCTCCCGCGGCCGCGCCCCTCTGCCCGGCGCCGCCGCGGCCGCCCCCCTGCCCGACGCCACCTCCGCTCCCGCGGCTGCGCCCCTCTGCCTGGCGCCCCAGTCCCCGCAGCCGCCCCCCCTGCCCGGCACCGCCTCTACTCACCTCACCACGTCCCCGCTTCCCCCCCATGGCCGCACCCTCTACCTGGCGCCGCCTCTGGCCGGCGCCCCAGTTCCCGCGGTCGCCACCCTGCCCGGCGCCGCCTCTACTCCCACCACCACGCCCCCGCTTTCCCCCATGGCCGCACCCTTCCCCATGGTCGCGCCTCTCCCCATGGCCGCGCCCCTCCTCATGGCCGCGCGTTTCCCCATGGCCGCGCCTTTCCCCACAACCGCACCTCTCTCCATGGTTGCAACCGCGCCCCTCCCCATGGCCGTAGCCGCGCCTCCCCCCGTTGCCGCTACTGCACCTTCTCCGTTCGTCGTTGTTGACGATTCAGGGGACCTTGCCAGTGGTGGGGGACACCCTCTGCGACCGCGTCCGCTGCTGCCGCGGCCCTGGTCGCCTC
The DNA here is from genome assembly GCA_030760725.1 of Neostapfia colusana. Taxonomy (NCBI): domain Eukaryota; kingdom Viridiplantae; phylum Streptophyta; class Magnoliopsida; order Poales; family Poaceae; genus Neostapfia; species Neostapfia colusana. The sequence continues at coordinate 15,774,657 of JASWHV010000013.1, forward strand.
CCGTGAGCGAGAGCACGTTCTCGTTCTCGCCTTGGAGCAGGAGCAGGCGTCCATGGCGGCTCTCACCCACCAGCTCGAGGAGTCCCCGTGCCAGCAGTGGAGTGCCACCCACGATCTCCCTCCAGGAGCTGGACTTGCTTACAACACCTATGCGACTTCCCTTGTCGCCGCCCTCCACGCTCAGGCTGCTGGTATCCAGAACATCCGGACTCTCGTTCCGGTTGTTCTCAGCTCCGACTCCACCACCTAAACCAGATGGCGAAGCCTGCTTCTCCTGACGTTGAGACGGTTTCGTCTTGACGACCACGTCCTACGGGATGATTCCCCGTTGAACGACTCCTGGATCAGCATGGACAGTCTGGTCCTTGCTTGGATCCTTGGGTCTCTCTCTAAGGAGCTGCAGGACATCGTCAGCCAGCGCGGTGGAGGCACTGCTCGTCAGGCGTGGCTGATCCTCGAGCAGCGCTTCCAAGGGAACCGTGCGACTCGAGCTCTTCACGTCCGAGCTCGGTTTGGCACCACCGTCCAGGGCGACCTCTCCATCTCTGCCTACTGTCGCCATATGAAGGGTATGGTGGATGCCCTTCGCAACCTCGGAGAGCCCGTCCCGGACAGCTCCCTCGTCTTTCAGGTCCTTCAGGGCCTGAACGAGTGCTACACCCACCTTCGCTCGTGGCTCCTTAGTGAGACGCCGTTCCCGACCTTCGAGAAGGTCTGGTCAGATCTCGAGCTTGAGGAGATTACCTCTGGTGGCTCCGTCGCTTCCTCGCCTGCCACGGCCCTCTATGGCTCTGGGTTATCCTCGCGCCCTCCTCCACCACCCGCTGCTTCTGGGGGACAGCCTCCGCGTCCACCTACCACCCCAGGGGCTCCTGCTACCTCTAGTGGTGGTAATCGTCGTCACGGCAGGCGCGGTGTCCGTGGTGGTGGCGGTGCTGGTGGAGGCACTACTGGTGGCAGTAGCTGTGGTACAGGTCAGGGTGGCGTGACCTAGCCCACACCCTACAACCCATGGACCGGCCAGATCTCCATGTGGCCTAGGCCGTCTCCGGGTCTTACTCCTCCACGTTCGTCGCGTCCTCTGCCGGCCTACGTGGTCACTCCCGCTTACGGCGGACCTGTCTACACCGCTAGTGGACAGTGGACCCCGACCACTGGCGGCCCGAGCTGCCCTACGGCCAGGCCGTCCGATCTGACCCACTGGGCTTCGGGGAACCTAGTCGGCCAGCCTGAGTCTTCGGTGCAGCACCACGACTCACCTCAGGCATGGGACCGCAAGTCACTCGCGTCCTCTTTCAGCACGCTGGGCCTCACACCACCTGGTCCTGACTGGGTAGTGGACTCCGGAACTTCATACCACACCACCCCTGACGTTGGTATACTCTCTTCTACCCACCCTTCATCTATCGTTGTTGGGAATGGGTCTGTTCTTCCGCTCACCTCAGTAGGTGACTCGGGTTCGCCGGGTTCTTTTCAGCTTCGTGATGTTCTTGTTGCTCCTAACATCATCCAACATCTTTTTTCTGTTCGTCGTTTTACTATTGACAACCATGTTTCCATTGAGTTTGATCCTTCTGGTTTATTTGTGAATGATCTTACTACCCGGCGTCTTCTTCTCTGCTGTGAGAGTTCGGGGCCCCTGTACATGCTTCGTCTTCTTGCTTCCTCCCCGCCTGCGCCTTTTTGCCTGGCTACGACAACTTCTTTGACCATCTGGCATCGTCGGCTTGGTCACCCCGGTGTTGATGTCATGTCAAAGTTGTCTAGTAGCTCAGTGATTTCGTGTACTAGGGGTACTCATGAGTCTCGGGTACTTATGAGTCTCTGTGCCATGCCTGTCAGTTAGGTCGCCATGTTCGGCTTCCTTTCCCGCACTGTCACTCATGTTGAGTGCATTTTTTATCTGACTCACTGCGATCTTTGGACGTCACCTATTCTCAGTGTTTCTGGCTATAAGTATTATTTGGTGATTGTTGATGATTTTTCACACTATTCGTGAACTTTTCCCTTGCGATAGAAGTCTGATACGTTCGCTACTCTTTCTCACTTCTTCGTTTGGGTGTCCACCCAGTTTGGGTGCACGATCAGGGCGGTCCAGTGCGACAACGAACGTGAGTTTGATAACTCAGCGTTCCGTGACTTCTTGCTCTCTCATCGGGTTCAGTTGCGTATGTCTTGCCCTTACACTTCCCCCTAAAACGGCAAGGCTGAGCGCATGATTCGGACCACCAACGATGTCATGCGCTCCTTGATGTTCTAGGCTTCCACCCTTGCTCGTTACTAGGCGGAGGCTCTTCACACCGCCACTTTCCTCATTAATCGTCTTCCTACTAAGGCGATTAGTGCTCCCACCCCTCACTTCGCTCTGTTCGGCACCACTCCTCTTTACGACCACCTTTGAGTCTTCGGATGCGCTTGCTTGTTGCAATTCCAGCCCCAAAACTTCTCTGTTCTTGCTGTACAAACTGATCTGCCCTAGCAGATCAATCTGAACTCAGGCTTTGATGGCTGCTGAACCAAACTTGGTGGCGGCTAGGGTTGAGGAGGGAGGCAGCAGCTTGGAGAAGATGATGCCTTGGCGCCGGCTGGTACAACAGGAGACTTGGCGGCGGCTGGAACAGCAGCAGTCTTGGGCGGCGGCTGGAACAGCAGGTGGCGGCTGGAGACCTGGGCGGCGGCAGACCCTAGCCCCTGGTAGCGGCTAGGGTTTCTGGTGATGGCGCTCCTCCCAGGAGAGGAAGAGAGGGGCGGCGGCGGCAGCAAAGGGGGAGAGAGGTGGCTAGGGCAGAAAAGGGTGGAGGAACTTTTCTTTATTGAACTCTCTCAACTTTTGGGGTGTTTTGCCTTGTATATATAGCCCCCCCCTTACAAGAGTCCTAATATATTACAAAAGGATCTTTTAGTCTATCTCTAAGAAGATTAAACTCAGATTTCTTCTAGAAAGGGGCCCGGCCTGGGCCAGGGCAGACCAGCCCACTCGGCCCAGTTCTGGCCGCCCTGGGCCAGGGGCAGATCAGCCCACATTCTCCTCCTGATCCTGACACTGGCCCACGTCTAGGATCCCGATCCTTCTCATCTCCATGAACTTCTGTCTTCCAAGAGCCTTGGTCAAGATGTCCGCCATCTGGTCGTGAGTGGAGATTTGCTCAAGCACAATAGTACCGCTATCCACACACTCCCGTATGTAGTGGTACTTGACATCGATGTGCTTGCTTCTATCATGGTGTATCGGGTTCTTGCTCAAGTCTATAGCTGACTTGTTATTGTTGGACTGTACGTATTAGGGGGCAGGGGCATTTTAGTCTTTTTGTATTAGGGTTGCTTAACCCTTAAGCTGTGTCCTCCTATATATGTATCTCCTTGACAGGCTGTTAATGAATTGATTACTTTCCTAATCTAATTTGGTATCAAAGCGTGGTGCCGACGACTCGGGCCGACCAACTAGGTTCCCCGAAGCCTAGTTGGCTAGAGAGGAGGGCCCAGCCGCAGAGTAGCCTGGTCCACCAGGGGGCAGGGTCCACTGTCCACCAGCAGCGTAGACAGGCCCGCTGTAAGTCGGAGTAGTCACGTAAGCCGGCTGAGGACGTGGTGGGCGAAGTGCTGGGAGACCCGGGGACGACCCAGGCCACATCGAGATCTGGCCAGTCCACGGGTTGTAGGGTGTGGGCCAGGTCACACCACACTCTGACCCTGCTCAGGGCTGGGATCGCCAGTCACTTGCGTCTTCTTTCAGCACGATGAGTCTCACACCACCTAGCCCCGAGTGGGTTGTGGACTCCGGAGCTTCGTACCACACCACCCCCGACGCTGGTATACTTTCTTCTACCCACCCTTCTTTTCCTTCTTCTATCGTTGTTGGGAATGGGTCTGTCCTTCCGGTCACCTCAGTAGGTGACTCGGGTTCGTCGGGGTCTTTCCGTCTTCGTGATGTTCTTGTTGCTCCGGACATCATTCAACACCTTCTTTCTGTTCGTCGATTTACCACTGACAACCATGTTTCTATCGAGTTTGATCCTTTTGGTTTGTCTGTGAAGATCTTACTACCCGGCGTCTTCTTCTCTGCTGTGAGAGCTCAGGGCCCCTGTACACGATGAGGTTTCCTGCTTCCGCTTCGCCCTCGCCTTTTTGCCTGACTACGACAGCTTCGTCGACTACTTGGCATCATCGACTTGGCCACCCCGGTGCTGAAGTTACGTCGAAGTTGTTTCGTAGTTCGGTGATCTCGTGTACTAGGGATTCTCATGAGTCTTTATGTCATGCTTGTCAGTTGGGTCGCCATGTTCGGCTTCCTTTTCCACATTCTGTAACCCATGTGGAGCACCTTTTTGATCTGATTCACTGGGATCTATGGACCTCACCTGTTCTCAGTGTTTCTGGCTACAAATATTATCTGGTGATTGTTGATGATTTTCCCATTATTCGTGGACCTTTCCATTGCGACAGAAGTCCGATACATTTGCTACTCTCTCTCACTTCTTCGCTTGGGTTTCCGCACAGTTTGGGTGTACCATCAGGGCTGTCCAGTGCGACAACGGCCGCGAGTTTGATAACTCCGCGTTTCGTCACTTCTTGCTTTCCCACGGGGTCCACGGGGTCCAGTTGCGCATGTCTTGCCCTTACACTTCCCCCCAGAATGGCAAGGCCGAGCGCATGATTCGTACCACCAACGATGTCATGCGCTCCCTGATGTTTTAGGCTTCTATTCCTGCTTGCTACTAGGCAGAGGCCCTTCAACTGCTACTTTCCTCATTAAGCGCCTTCCTACAAAGGCGATTAGTGCTCCCACCCCTCACTTCGCTCTTTTTGGTACCACCCCTCTTTATGACCATCTTCGAGTCTTTGGGTGTGCGTGCTACCCTAATCTTTCTGCTACCGCCCCTCATAAGCTCGCGCCTCGTTCGACTCGATGTGTTTTTCTTGGGTACTCCCCCGATCATAAGGGATACCGGTGTCTAGACCTCACCACTCGTCGTATCTTGGTCTCCCGACACGTCGTATTCGACGAGTCCTCCTTCCCTTTCGCTGGTCCTCCTCTGATTCGGTCTCCGAGTTGGATTCTCTCTTTTCCACTGATCCTATGACCGCTCCTGTCCAGCGACCTTGTTTTTTACCCTCTGCAGATCTTCCTCTAGCTACGCCAGACACGACCACGGTGTCTCAGACGCCACCTGTCGTGCCTCCTGCGGCTCCGGCGTTCTTGCCGCCACTGGCCGTTCCTCCGACGGCCCCGACGTCGTCCGCTGCGCCACACGTGGCCCCAGCATCTTTGACGACGTCCGCTGCGCCACGCGCGGCCCCAGCGTCTCCGACGACGTCCGCTGCGCCACGCGTGGCCCCAGCGTCTCCGACGACGTCCGCTGCGCCACGTGCGGCACCAGCGTCTCCGACGTCCACGACGGTGTCTCCGACGTCGTCCCTCCCTCCTCGTGCAGCTCCGACGCCCACGACAGTGTCTTCGCCGTCGTCAGCTGCACCACCTGCGGCCTCTGGACCGCGGTACGCCGATCCCGCTCTCGTCTATCCGTGGCGAGCGCGGATTGGTGGACCGTCCTCTTCGCGCCCTGCGGACCTGGTGTACCACCCTCCGCTGCTTCACCGGGACCCTCGTCACGTTCACCTGATGGTGACTCGACGGGCTGCCGGCGTCCTTCGACCTGTGGAGCGCTTCTCCGGGGTCGTTCTCTCGTCCTCGACCCCCCCCCCCCCCCCCCCCCGGAGCTTGCCTCGTCACCCATTTCGCCTATCCCCTCTTCTGTCCGTAGCGCCCTCGCCGATCCTCATTGGCGTCGAGCTATGGAAGAAGAGTATGCGGCCCTACTTGCCAACCGGACCTGGGACCTGGTTCCCCGTCCTGGTCGTGGCAATGTTGTCACGGGCAAGTGGGTGTTCACGCATAAGAGGAAGGCGGATGGGTCTCTAGAGAGGTACAAGGCACGGTGGGTGCTTCGCGGTTTCACGCAGCGTCCCGGCGTTGACTACGACGAGACTTTCAGCCCGGTGGTGAAGCCGGCGGCAGTTCGTACCGTTCTGTCGCTGGCTCTGTCGCGTTCTTGGCCTGTCCACCAGCTGGACGTCAAGAACGCCTTTCCCCACGGGACGTTGACGGAGACGGTGTACTGTAGTCAGCCGACAGGGTTCGTTGATTCAGCCCGTCCAGACATGGTCTGCCGACTGAACAAGTCCCTGTACGGGCTGAAGCAGGCGCCCCGGGCCTGGTACAGCCGGTTCGCCTCCTTCCTTGCTTCGCTCGGCTCGTCGAGACCAAGTCGGACACTTCGCTCTTCATCTACAGGCGCGAGGGTGACACTGTCTACCTCCTCCTGTACGTGGACGATATTGTCCTCACGGCGTCCAGCCCGGCTCTTCTTCAGCGCACGATCTCCGCCCTGCAGCGCGAGTTCGCGATGAAGGATCTCGGCCAGCTCCACCATTTCCTAGGTGTTGCGGTCGAGCACCGCCCGGGTGCCCTGTTCCTCCACCAGCGCCAGTACTGCCTGGATATCCTCGAGCGAGCGGGCATGGCTGATTGTAAGCCGTGCTCCACTCTCGTGGACACCCAGGCGAAGGTGTCTTCCTCCGACGGCGCCCCGGTCGCCGACCCTACCACTTACAGGAGTCTTGCAGGTGCACTGCAGTACCTCACCTTCACCAGGTCAGACATCTCCTACGCGGTTCAGCAGGTGTGTCTTCACATGCATGATCCGCGGGAGCCGCACCCCACAACGGTGAAGCGGATCCTTCGGTACCTGCGTGGTACCCACGACTACGGCCTTCTTCTACGGAGCGACTCTGCCTCCGAGCTGGTTGTCTACACCGACGCTGACTGGGCGGGTTGCCCAGACACCCGCCGGTCCACCTCCGGCTACGCCGTCTACCTAGGCGGCAACCTTGTCTCTTGGTCCTCGAAGCGGCAGCATGTGGTGTCCCGCTCGAGTGCTGAGGCGGAGTACCGCGCCGTGGCCAACGGTGTGGCCGAGTCGTCCTGGCTTCAGCAGCTACTTCAGGAGCTACACTCCCCCCTCGCTCGGAGTACGTTGGTCTACTGCGACAACGTCAATGCCGTCTACCTCTCCACCAACCCCGTGCAGCATCAGTGCACGAAGCACGTAGAGATCGACCTTCACTTTGTTCGTGAGCGGGTGGCTCTCGGGGAGGTGCGAGTCCTGCACGTTCCGATGTCGTCGCAGTTCGCCAACATCTTCACCAAGGGACTTCCTTCGACGGTGCTCACCGAGTTTCGGTCCAGTCTCAATATCTGCCGTGGCTAGATGTTGGGACTGCGGGGGGTGTTGGACTGTACGTATTAGGGGGCAGGGGCATTTTAGTCTTTTTTATTAGGGTTGCTTAGCCTTTAAGCTGTGTCCCCCTATATATGTATCTCCTTGACAGACTGTTAATGAATTGATTACTTTCCTAATCTAATTGTTGTCAATCCGCAGCATCGGCGCCTTCGATTTTTCAGCTAAGTCCTCCATCAGCCGTGCCATCCATACACCTTGACATGCCCCTTGAGCTGCTGTGATATACTCTGCTTCACATGAGGACAAGGCCAACACCTTCTGCTTGCAGGACTGCCATGAAACGGGGCTGTTTCCAAGACAAAACAGCACCCCGCTTGTGCTCTTGCGGTCCTCCACGTCTCCCGCATAGTCACTATCCGAGTACCCAATAAGCTCCATGTCTCCTCCTCTTGCATAGAAGACTCCATAGTTGATTGTACCCGCTATGTAGCGTACAATGTGTTTGACTGCAGCAAAGTGATCCTCCTTGGGCTCCTCCAGAAACCGACTCACGTACCCGACCGAGTAGGCAAGATCGGGACGTGTGTTCACCAAGTATCGCAACCCTCCAACTAAGCTCCTATAGTCCGTTACATGTACCAACGGGCTATCACTTGTCTTGTAAAGCTTGAGGCTTTGCTCCATGGGGAATGCACAGGGATTGCATCCTTCTAGGCCAGCTTTAGAGACAAGTTTGCAAGCGTAGGCCGCCTGCCCAACGCTTATCCCTGCAGCAACTTGCCGCACCTCCAGGCCAAGATAATATGATAAGAGACCCAAGTCGCTCATCTTGAACCTCTTCATAATCTCTCCTTTGAACTTCTTGAGATCACCTCCTCCTGTGATCACAAGATCGTCGACGTATACGCCGACGATGAGCTTCTCATCTTCAGCTCCACGGAAATAAATCCCGTGCTCGCTCATACTCTTCTGGAAACCAAGCGATTGCAAGCTATCGTTGAGCTTGGCATTCCAGGCCCTAGGCGCCTGACAAAGTCCATATAAAGCCTTCTTGAGCCGATACACCTTGTGTTCGGCTCCGTCGATGATGAAGCCAGCGGGTTGGGAGGCGTACACCTCCTCCATCAAGTCGCTGTTCAGGAAGGCGCTCTTCACGTCCATATGGTGTACCTCCCACCCCTTGTGCGCAGCAACTGCAAGGAGCATGTGTCCTGCAGGAAGATCAACAAGTTGCCAAGTCTTGTTTTCTTTTATGGACTCCATCTCCTCGAGCATGGCCCGTCTCCAGCACGGGTGTTCCTCAGCATCGGTGAAAGACGTGGGCTCCTCCGCGGTGGTGAACATAAGCTCCCCCTCCTCCAAGCTTGGTGGACGCTCAGCCCGACCAGGAGGGGTGAGGGTTCCAAGCACGTTTCGCATCGTGCAGAACCGTAGTTTCGCACCGTCGTCGTAGTAGGTGTCCACGACGTTGCTGCCGGGGTCCGACAGCGGTGTAGCGAAGCAGATGGGCCGTGGAGGATTTCGGGGCGTGACGAAGGTGCTGGAATCTTCAAGTCCGGAATCCCCCACTGCAGCTGACCCCTGTGCAGGACTGTCCCAGCCCTGATTTGCGCTGGAAAGTCCCTGCAGGGGCCCTTGGGGCGACGCTGTAGGTGCTGGACCCTCTCTAGCAGGTCTGGAGGCTGGCGCAGGGACTCCTAGAGTCTGGACGGACCCTTCTGTGCCCCTCCTGGGCACCTTTGGGGTGCTGTTCGGCCCCTCCGGACCCTGCAACACCTCTTCGGGTGCTGAAACAGCAGGTCCAGCAGGTGCTGGACCTAAGGAGTCGACGTGGAAGGCAGTGTAGTCCTCTTCTCCTGCTCCTTCTCTCCAGTCCCACTTGGCCGCCTCGTCGAATATCACGTCACGTGATATGTATGTGCGCCAATCAGTCGGATTATACATCCGATAGCCCTTCGTTCCTACAGCATAGCCAAGAAAAATCATTGGAGTACTCCGGTCTTCCAACTTTTTTAGGTGGGGGCGCGTGTTCTTGACATGCCCCACGCACCCAAAAGTTCGAAAATAATTGACGGCTGATCGCTCTCCATGCCAAGCTTCATATGGCGTCTTCCCGTCGAGGCCGCGGGTGGGGGATCGATTCAAGATATAGACAGCCGTGATAACTGCCTCACCCCAAAAAATCCCGGGCATACCCTTCGCCTTCAACATGCTCCTCGCCATGCCGACCACCGTCTGGTTGCGCCGCTCCACAACCCCGTTTTGCTGCAGCATATACCGGGCTGTGAGCTGACGCTGTACTCCGTGCTGAGCGCAGTACTCGCCGAACTCCTGTGAGGTGAACTCCTCTTCGCGATCAGTACGGAGTAGCTTCAGCCTCCTTCCGGACTCTAATTCAGCTGTCGCCTTGAATTGCTGAATTAAGTCGGGCGCCTTGTCCTTGGTTGCTAGAAGATAGAGCCACATATAGCAGCTCATGTCATCCACTAGCAACAAGAACATCTTCTTGCTGCCTGGAGTCGTCGGCGTGATAGGCTCGTAGATGTCGCCGTGGACAAGGTCGAGCGCGCCCTTCGCGCGCCGCCGAGCTTGCTTGGGGAAGCTGGAGCGCCTCTGCTTACCGACCAAGCAAGCTTCGCACAATTGATCGACGTGATCAATTTGCGGAAGTCCGAGCACCATCTCCTCTCGTGCCAACTTCCGAAGCGCCTGGAAGCCGACGTGTCCGTAGCGTTCGTGCCAACGCCACACAACATCATCACGCCTCGCGGTTAGGCAAATTGGTCGTGTAATGTTGAGCCTGATGGAGTATAGCTTGCTGTCGTCGCGCTGAACTCGTGTGAGGAGACGTTGCTGCTCATCTCGTATGTGCATCACTCCTCCGTGTAGCGTGATGCTGTAGCCATCCTCATCCAGCTGGCCGACACTGATGGGGTTGGTGATGAGGCGCGGGATGAGGTAGACGCCGGTGAGCCTCCTGTGCTCACCCGTCTTGGCGGCGAATAGGACCCTACCCTTCCCCTGGATACACACGACGGAGTTGTCACCGAACTTGATGGTTCCGACAACGTTTTCGTCGAGCTCCGAGAAGACGGCGCGCGAACCCGTCATGTTGTTGGTCGCGCCCGTGTTGAGGTACCAACGAGTGTCGTCAAAGTCATCGTCGTTGCTACGGTGAGCGAAGACACGTCCCTCCACTATCTCCAGTGGGCGCGTAGGACGTTCCTGTATAGGCTCCTGTACAGAGGCCACCCTTGTCATAAACAAGGCACCCTCTTCCTCCGCCTTCGCCACGAAAGCCTGCTGCTGCGGCTCCTCCTTAGGCTTCGACCGACACTCCCTGGCCCAGTGGCCCTTCTTCCCGCACTTCCTGCACTGGTCCCGTGGAATATCCTTCCCGGAACCTCCCTTCTTGCCTCCGTTCTTCTTGGGCGGGCCCTTTCGGCCGCCCCTCTTAGAAGAACCCGCGGACTGGGTAGACCGCTCCTCCTTCCGCTGTGCCTCCCACTCCTCCCGAGTGAGGTACAACTGGTTGTTGTGTACTCCTCCCTTCCGCTGCGTCGAGTCGAAGGCGTTCTCAGCCGCCCTGAGACGCCCCGTCACCTCCGACAAGGTGAGGGTCGACACGTCCAACAGTGTCGTGATCGCCACCACGATCTGTTGGAAGCGTTCTGGAACGCTTCGCAGGAGCTTCTCCACGGCCCTCTCTTCTCCTATCTCCTCCCCTAGCGACGCAAGCCGTGATAGCATGCCGCTCAGGCAGAGGGAGAAGTCCTCCACGCTTTCGCCATCCTTGAAGACAACGTCTTCGAACTCCTTCCGGAGTTGTTGTGCTGTTGTCTTCTTCACGCGGTCGGCCCCGACCCGCATGATGGCGATCGTGTCCCATGCCTCCTTCGCCGTCCTCTTTTCTCCGATCGTCGTGATCATCTCCGGCAGGACAACGCTGACCAAGATGTCAAGCGCCATCATATCTTCCTGCTCGCTCACGTTCCCATCCTCCACGGCCTTCCAAAGCAACCGTGCCTTCAGCTTGATCTTCATCATGACAGCCCACTCCGCGTAGTTGGTCTTGGTGAGCACGGGGAACCCCGTCTCGGTGTTCACCTCACGAGCTGCCGGTGAGGGTGTCCCATGGCTGATGGCGCTGCCGCTGCTTGTAGGTGTAGACGACATCTTGCAGAATTCAACCTAGGGTTGAAACCGGCTCTGATACCACGAATGTTGCAATTCCAGCCACAAAACTTCTCTGTTGCTGTACAAACTGCCTGCCCTAGCAGATCAATCTGAACTCAGGCTTTGATGGCTGCTGAACCAAACTTGGTGGCGGCTAGGGTTGAGGAGGGAGGCAGCAGCTTGGAGAAGATGATGCCCTGGCGCCGGCTGGTACAACAGGAGACCTGGCGGCGGCTGGAATAGCAGCAGTCTTGGGCGGCGGCTGGAGACCTGGGCGGCGGCAGACCCTAGCCCCTGGTGGCGGCTAGGGTTTCTGGTGGTGGCGCCGACTTGGGAGAGAAAGAGAGGGGCGGCGGCGGCAGCAAAGGGGGAGAGAGGCGGCTAGGGCAGAAAAGGGTGGAGGAACTTTTCATTATTGAACTCTCTCAACTTTTGGGGTGTTTTGGCTTGTATATATAGCCCCCCCCCCCTTACAAGAGTCCTAATCTATTACAAAAGGATCTTTTAGTCTATCTCTATGAAAATTAAACTCAGATTTCTTCTAGAAAGGGGCTCGGCCTGGGCCAGGGCAGACCAGCCCACTCGGCCCAGTTCTGGCTGCCCTAGGCCAGGGGCAGATCAGCCCACATTGCTACCCTAACCTCTCTGCCACAGCTACCCACAAGCTTGCGCCTCGCTAGACTCGGTGTGTTTTTCTTGGGTACTCCCCTTACCATAAGGGGTATCGGTGCCTTGACCTTACCACCCGTCGTATCTTGGTCTCTCGACACGTCGTCTTCGACGAGTCTTCTTTTCCCTTCTCCGCTTCGTCCTCCTACTCGGTCGCCGAGTTGGATTCCCTTTTCTCTACTGACCCTGAGGCCGCTCCTGTACAACGACCTTGTTTTTTACATCCTGCAGGTTACCTACATGCTAGGTCAAGCGCGGTACCGGTATCCTCGACACTGTCTATCGTGCCTCCCGTGGCTCTGGCGTCCTTGACGCCACCGCCTGCGCCACGCACGGCCCCACCGTCGTCCGCTGCGCCACACGCGGCCCCGACAGCCATGCCTCTCGTGGACCCGATGTTCTTGATGCCACCGGCTGCACCACGCGAGGCCCCCGGTGTCCCCGACGTCGTCCCCTACGCCACGCGCGGCCCCGGCGTCCCCGACGTTGTCCACTGCGCCATGCGCTATTCCGGCGTCACCTGCTGCGTCGTGCGCGGCCCTGGCGTCCCCGACGTCGCCCGCTGCGCCGTGCACGGTCCCGACGTCCCTGACATCGCCCGTCGCGCCACGCGTGGCCCCGGCATCTCCGACGTCGACTACTGCATCACGCGTGGCTCCTGTGCCGCGGTATGCCGACCCCGCTCTTGTCTATCAGCGACGAGCGCGGGTTAGTGCACTGGCCTCTTCCCGCCCAGAGCCTCCGGTGTACACCCACCTACTCCACCGGGGCCCCCGTCACGTTCACCCGATGGTGACCCGACGGGCTGCTGGGGTTCTCTGGCCGGTTGAGCGGTTCTCCGGGGTCGTCCTCTCCTCGACGACCTCCCCATCGCCTGCCTCTTCACCCATCTCGCCTATCACTTCTTCTGTCCGTAGCGCCCTCGTCGATCCTCACTGGCGTCGGGCTATGGAAGAAGAGTATGCGACCTTGCTTGCCAACCGGACCTGGGATTTGGTTCCTCGTCCTGGTCGTGGCAATATTGTCACGGGCAAGTGGGTGTTCACGCATAAGAAGAAGGCGGATAGGTCTCTGGAGAGGTACAAGGCACGGTGGGTTCTTCGGGGCTTCACTTAGCGCCTCTACGACGAGACTTTCAGCACGGTGGTGAAGCCGGCGACGGTTCGCACCATCTTGTCGCTGGCTCTCTCGCGTTCTTGGCCTGTCCACCAGTTGGATGTCAAGAACGCCTTCCTCCACGGGACGCTGACGGAGACGGTGTATTGCACTCAGCCGACAGGGTTCGTTGATTCAGCCCGTCCAGACATGGTCTGCCGGCTGAACAAGTCCTTGTACGGGCTGAAGCAGGCGCCTCGGGCTTGGTACAGCCGGTTCGCCACCTTCCTGGTCTCACTCGGCTTCGTCGAGGCCAAGGCGGACACCTCACTCTTCATCTACAGGCGTGAGGGTGACACTGTCTACCTCCTCCTGTACGTCGACCACATTGTCCTCACGGCGTCCACTCTAGCTCTTCTTCAGCGCACGATCTCTGCCCTGTAGTGGGAGTTCGCGATGAAGGACTTGGGCCAGGTACACCACTTCCTGGGTGTTGCGGTTGAGCACCGACCGGGCGCCCTGTTCTTCCACCAGCGACAGTACTGCCTGGACATCCTCCAGCGAGCGGGCATGGCTGATTGCAAGTCGTGCTCTACTCCGGTGGATACCCAGGTGAAAGTCTCCTCTGCCGACGGCGCTCCTGTCGCTGACCCCACCGCTTACAGGAGTCTTGCAGGTGCCTTGCAGTATCTCACCTTCACCAGGCCGGACATCTCCTATGCGGTTCAGCAGGTATGCCTCCACATGCATAATCGGCGGGAGCCGCATCTCACGGCCTGAAGCAGATCCTTCGGTACATGCGGGGCACACACGACTATGGGCTTCTTCTTCAGCGTGACTCTGCCTCCGAGCTAGTTGTCTACACGGACGCCGACTGGGCAGGTTGCCCGGACACCCGTCGGTCCACCTCCGGCTACGCCGTCTTCCTGGGTGGCAACCTCGTCTCCTGGTCCTCGAAGCGGCATCACGTGGTGTCCCTCTTGAGTGCTGAGGCGGAGTACCGCATCGTGACTAACGGTGTGGTTGATTCCTCATGGCTTCAGCAGCTGCTTTAGGAGGTTCACTCCCCCTCGCCCGGAATACGTTGGTGTCACACCCGGTTTATCCGAAGAACAACCGAATGAATATCACATGTATGCCAGGATCATTTTCTCATACATGTGATGACAAATAGTGAAGCATCATTTATTACAAGCTAGGTGTCGAATATAAATAAGTCTTACATAGCAAATGTTTTAATGGACAATAATAAGTTCATCACAAGTAAATAAACTAGCAGCGGAATATTATTCTTGTGGGCTCCATTACAGGCGTTGCCCGGGGTCTCCATGAACCTAGAAACCTTCTTCGGGTCCAAAGTCTTGGTCATTATACACCACCTCATTATCTTGACCTGAGCAGCAATATAAACCAACAAAATATGCAAGGTTGAGTACCAATGGTACTCAACAAGTGTGGGAAAATTATATCATGCATGGCTAGAACAAGGAGAGGTTGAACTCATGGTTAAAGCACTACGCAATTAATACCTATCACCTTAGCTTATTAAGCACCTACATTACTACACAGGTGAAATGGTCCCAATCTCCCATCCCATCATCATAATCCAATAACCATAGCATCAATTCCGATGTTAAGCTCCCTGCTTAACATCCACAACTTCCAAAACCATCAATCCTCTAATCATGAATAAGTCCAAGTCGCTCTTGACCGTGAGCACGGCTGTCATGACAATTTTGACTCTGTAGAGTTTGTACCACTGTACCCACATGTACTGATTTCATCCCCCGTTGCCGGGTGGACTAAAAGAACCTCTATTATGCCAGTGGCTACGAACCACATTCACACTTCCCAGGTGTGTAGCCAGGAGATCACTACGAAGCCTTTACAAAGGGATTCCCGACGAGCGTGGGCCCACTGAGGTTTCACCCCTAACAGCATACAAGAGGCTCCAACCCCGCTGCAGTGGCCCCCTCTTGAGCCTTGCGGTTCATATGGTAGTCCAGCTGACACCTATTCCCCGCACCATCCAACACACCCATACTACGCCGGGGATACACCTAATTAATTGGCCAAGCTGCCCCATCTTAGCATGTGGTTGGCACTATAAAGCCAGGTTACATGCTCCATGAACCGGTCCTTAGGATCCAGGCAAGTACTAAACACAAACCTGAGTCTCGTGCACCCAACACACAACCAAAACATCCAACTTGGCTTGATCCCTACCTCTACATAACTCACAATATCTCATTCAAGAGTATGGTAAAATAATCTGATGATCTCATATCCCAAATATCCCATTCTAAGCATAGCTAAGCATATGCATAATAATAAATGACATGATAAAATGAAACCCAACCCAAGCTACAAGGAAACAAGATAATGCAATTCTAGGGAAACTTCCTAACATGGGTTTCATATTTCAATTGACAATGCAAATAGTTCTAACTACACATCCTAGTATAGGATCAAAGTGGTCAAGGACACTTGACTCCTTCCTGCTGCTCCTGAAATGGGTAGTCCTGATCTTGGAAAGGAATAACTTGCTCTTGAGCAGGTTCTACATCATACCATCACACATAGCAAAAGAAAAACAACAATCCATAAGACAGAGTTCACACTTCCACTTCATACAAACCACACATTCACATTTATGAAAGTCATTTACCATTATATGTGTTGTGGTTACTCTATGTGTGTTGATTTGTGGCTTGCATGCACTTTTATTCATATGTATATGATTTCTACTTTTGAGTTCACATTTATACTTACATACTATATATATGAGTTTCTAATTTAAATAAATTCCTTATATTCAATTACTACACCTTTTAGCTACCAAGTATGCATGAAAGTTATTTTCCTTCTCCATATGTGTCTTCAGAATTTCTACCAACCCTAAACTGAATTCTTTGGATTTTAGAACTCCATTTATCATTTACTAGTTGCTATATTTTCAGATTTATTTCCTATGCCTAAATGTAAACTTTATTATGAAAATAATAAGACACATCATCTAAACAGAATAGGTTCTGATCTAAAATATTTACTAATATATTTTTGACCTTTTCCTCTGATGTAAACTATTTTACAATTATTTTCCCTATTTCTAGAACTATTCTTTACTTAAAAATGTGTCCCTAAATGTGAATAATAAATTAAACAGATTCACTTCAGCCCAAAATATATTTTTATCTCACTCCAAAGTTTTCTAAATACTGAGAAAGTTTTTAATTTAATTTTGACAATATGTTTGTCCCACTTTTTAAATTTTAAACACTAGCCACATATTCAATTTCCTAAATTAAATATTAAACAGGGCTAAAAAGGTAAACTCACCCCACTACAGGGTCTATATTATTATTTTAAGAATTCTCAGGGGTCTAGCTACTCATAATAGATGAGTTTTTCCTAATTTTTATTAAGTCCAGAGGCTAAAACTGATTTTTAAATGAATTTACATGATTTTCTGAAGTTCCAGAGGCTAGATCAGAAGTTTCCGGGGCTAGCTCTTATTTTCCGAGAACCCCGGGGGGTAGCACGTAAGATTTCCAGTCTTTATAACGCGGGGCTGACGTGGACCGTCCGATTTTAAACCGACGGCCGAGATTATAACGTCGTAAGATTTAAACCCTACCGTGCGATTTAAAATAAACGGCGCACAAGCGGCCACGTCGCTCTGATCGAGCGCGGGCGGCGCTGCCGGCGGCGCACGGCGGCGGGAAGCGGCGACCTCGCCGGAGACTTTCGGATCTTCGAGAATTCTTCCTAGAACTGTGATCTTATGACATAGATCGGTGGAGGAGAGGTCGGGGATCTCACCTCGGGGGTTTTCTTGAGCTCGGAGGTCCTGAAAGGTGATCGGCGACGAGGTCCGAGGTGAATTCACGGCGAGGCTCGTCGGCGCTGTGTTTACACCGCAAGTCACCGAGTTTTCTGCACCTGCAAGTTTTCCCGGAGGCGGTGGATTAAGACCAGCGAGTTAGATCGGAATTTCCGAGTGTAGATCGGCCAGAATTCGCCGGAGAAGGCTCGGGTTCTCACCGGAGGAAAAACAGCAGATCGCGTTGGAAAAACAGAACGAGACCGGGGTTTTTATAGACGGGGGAGGGCGGCGGGGTGGTTTAGATCGAGTTTGCGTCGCCCCCGAACGGAATTCGGCTGGGATACGCGAGAATTCCCGATCGGTTTCGATTTGGGTGAGAGAGTCCGGCGCTGGCGCGAGGTAGACGAAGAACTGGCGGGCCCCGCCTGTCAGTGGGAGGAAGAGGCGTGCGCGGCTGCGGGCTGGCGTGGGCGCTGGTTGGGCCGGCTGGTGGGTTTTGGCCCACTGGCGGTTTTTTTTTTCTGTTTTTCTTTTTTTTCTATTTCTTTTCTGTTTTGAATTTAAATTGAATTCCAGTTTGAATTTGAATTTTTGCAAAACATGCAATACGTCCAACAATTTTTAAATTCCCCTCTCAACACGATTTAGGGTCTTAACAAGATTTTTGGGGTGTTACAGCTCTACCCCCTAAAAAAAAATCTCGTCCTCGAGATTGGTGGTTCTAAGAAAACAATTCCGGAAATTGTGCCTTGAGCTCATCTTCCCGCTCCCAGGTGGCTTCCTCTTCTGAGTGATGCTTCCGCTGCACCTTGCACATCCAGATTCTTTTATTTTTGGTGAGGCGTTCCATTGTCTCCAAAATCTTGTATGGTTGCTCGGCATAAGACAAATCCTCAGCTACGTCCACTTCATTCATGGGTAACACCTCTTCAGGCGTCCTCAGACATTTCTTGAGTTGTGACACATGGAATACATCGTGCACATCCGATAGATGAGCTGGTAACTCTAGTTGATACGCCACTTCGCCTTTCCTTTCCAGAACTTGAAAGGGTCCGATGTATCTAGGTGACAACTTCCCTTTCACCTTGAACCGGCGAAGTCCTCTGATAGGGGACACCTTGAGATAGACATAGTCTCCCACGTTGAAAACGAGCTCTCTTCTTCGTACATCGGCATAACTCTTTTGGCGTGTCTGTGCTATCCTCAAATTGTTGCGAATCTCCCTCACCTTCGCCTCGGCTTCTTGTAGTACTTCTGGACCAAACACTTTACTTTCCCCCGTTTGGTTCCAAAATAGGGGAGTTCTGCACTTCCTCCCGTACAAGGCTTCAAACGGTGACATCTTTATACTAGCTTGATAGCTGTTGTTATAGGAAAACTTCGCATACGGTAAGTTCTTGTCTCAACTCCGATTGTTTTTGAGTGCACATGCCCTCAGCATATCTTCAAGAATCTGATTGGTTCTTTCCGTCTGCCCATCAGTTTGGGGATGATAGGCAGAACTAAAGTTCAGATGGGTTCCCATGGTTTCGTGCAACTTCTGCCAGAACCTTGAGGTGAACTGTGTCTCTCGATCCGACACAATCTTCTTTGGCACTGCATGGTAACACACGATCCTTGACATGTACAATTCTGCCAATTTGGATCCGCTGTAGCTTTCTTTCACGGGGATGAAATGAGCCACCTTGGTTAGCCTGTCGATGATGACCCATATTGAATCATATCCTGATTGGGTCCTAGGCAATCCCACTATGAAATCCATACCGATTTCTTCCCACTTTCATTCAGGTACTTTGAGTGGTTGCAATAATCCCGCGGGTCGTTGATGTTCTGCTTTCACCAACTGACATGTGTCACATAGGGCAACATGTTCCGCGACATCTCGCTTCATGCCATACCACCAATACCTGCTCTTGAGGTCCTGGTACATCTTCGTACTCCCAGGATGAATGGAATAGTCGGAATCGTGAGCCTCCTTCAAAATCAATTCACGGATCTCCTTTACTTCAGGCACACAGATCCTTTTCCCGTGCCACACCGTACCTTGTTCATCCTCTCTGAAACCAAGAGCTTTATTTTCCTTGATGAGGTGCCTGATTTCTTGTATCTTCTCATCATTCTTTTGACCCTCGCGTATGTCTCGCTCTAGTGTGGAGTCCACTTCCATGGCGATGGCTTCACCACTATTTACTAGACATAGATTGAGTCTTATAACCTCGTCTTTTCAATTCTGCAGGCATGTCTTTTAAGCTCAACTTATTGACTTGCACTTTCCGACTTAAAGCATCGGCCACGACGTTTGCTTTCCCAGGATGATAGTTGATGCCCACATCAAAGTCATTGATTAGCTCTAACCATCTCCTTTGTCTGAGGTTGAGATCTGGCCTGTGTGAAAATGTACTTCAGACTCTTATGATCCGTATATATCTCTGTCCTCTTCCCCATCAAATAGTGCCGCCAAATTTTCAACGCATGTACCACTGCGGCTAGTTCTAGGTCATGTGTAGGATAGTTCTTCTCGTGCTTCCGAAGCTGCCGGGATGCATATGCCACGACATGCCCTTCTTGCATGAGAACACATCACAACCCGTTTCCAGAGGCATCGCAGTACACCGTGAAATTCTTCTGCATATCTGGCATAACCAACACTGGGACTGTTGTCAATCTTTTCTTTAGCTCCTGAAAACTCGTCTCGCACTGTGGCGTCCATGTGAATGTGATTCTCTTCTCTAACAGTTTGGTGAGGGGTCTTGAGATCTTAGAGAATCCCTCAATAAACCGTCGATAGTATCCAGCCAATCCCAAGAAGCTTCGAATTTCTCCGACATTTCCAGGGGTCTTCCACTTGTGTATATCCTCGATTTTGGCAGGATCCACGGAGATTCCTCCCTCCGAGATTATATGTCCTAAGAAGGGAACTCTCTTCAGCCAAAACTCACACTTGCTCAACTTGGCATATAGTTGGTGTTCCCTCAGCCTCTGCAACACCAACCTTAGATGTTTCTCATGTTCTTCTTCATCTTTGGAGAAGACGAGAATGTCATCTATGAAAACCACCACAAATTTGTCCAGATATTCCATGAATACCTTGTTCATGAAATACATAAAGTATGCCGGGGCATTAGTTAGACCGAAAGGCATGACAGTGTATTCATACAGTCCGTACCGAGATACGAAAGCTGTCTTGGGAATATCAGATTGCCTTATCTTGAGTTGGTGGTATCCCGACCTGAGATCAATTTTCGAGAACACACAAGCTCCCCTCAACTGATCAAACAAGTCTTCAATGCGGGGTAATGGGTACTTGTTCTTGATTGTTACCTCATTCAAGGCACGGTAATCCACGCATAACCTTTGGGTTCCGTCCTTCTTGGGCACAAATATCACCGGAGCTCCCCATGGTGAGGAACTAGGGCGAATATACCCCTTCTCCGTCAATTCTCTCAAATGATCCTTGAGTTCTTCTAGCTGCTTGGAGTCCATCCGATAAGGTCTCTTGTATATCAGGGCTGTTCCAGACACTAGCTCAATTGCGAATTCCACTTCACGATCGGGAGGCATACCTGGCAAATCCTCCGGAAAAATATCTGGATATTCCTTGATGGTCCTGATCTCCTCAACTTTCACCTCAACTTGATTTAATTTAATGTCCCTCCTAGGCTCGTGTATTGTTATGAACTTTACTCTTGTGCCACTAGGGTGAGTTAGTTCCACCGTTCTGGTCGAACAATGGATGATTCCTTTATGTTTGGTCAACCAATCCATACCCAAATAATATCTATCCCTTGTGAATCTATCACTATGAGGTTAGCAGTAAATACTACCCCATTAATGTCTAGGTTCACTTTGGGACACACTTGTCTTGTCCTTATTTCTCCACCTGGAGAGTTTACTGCTAGCATATAGTTCATTTGTGTTGTTGCTAGATCATGCTTGTTAACAAACCCTTTAGCAATGAACGAGTGGGTAGCACCAGAATCAAACAGCAGGGTTGCAATGTGTAAATTGGCAGGAAACTTACCAACTACCACGTCGGGTGCCTCTTGTGCTTCCTCCATAGTGACGTGGTTCACCCGTGCTCTCATTACATTCTGCTGTTGAGGCTGCGTGGGCTTCTTCTTTGGACACTTATGGGCATAGTGCCCCACTTCACCACAATTAAAACATTGCACCCCAACCTTGGGTGCTTGACCTTTATTGTCTTGGGGTTAGTGTGGGGGTCCTTGCACTGCTGGTCGAGGTGGATATGCGGGGCGAGACTGTTGTACAAACTGTCATTGCGGCTGTGCTGGTGCTGCCGGAGGCCTGTAGTTCGGGTTGTACCCTCTTGGTGCTGAGTAGGGTACCGTAGCACGGTTCGTCTGCCCTGCAGGTTGCTGCATCAGACGTGGGCGGGTGTTGCTCCCTGAGGCTTGATGTGACCACCCGGCCTTCCTCTTATTCTCATTTTTCAAGGCCTTTAGCTTCCTTTCTACCACAAATGTTCTGTCCACCATCTTTTGGAAGCTTTCATACTCATTTGAGGACATTGCACACTGCATTTCTGCGGTAAGTCCTTCCACGAAACAATCTTGTTTCTGCTCATCAGTCTCTATGTCTCGTGGAGCATAACGGGATAGTTGAGTAAACTTAGTGAGGTATTCCCTTACCATCATGTTTCCCTGCTGCAGTCCCAAGAACTCCTTCCGTTTGTTTTTGAGTTCACCTCTTGGGATATAATGGTTGCGGAAGCTACGCTTGAACTCTTCCCAAGTGATGTTCTCTGGGTCATGATGGGCAGCCACGTAGGCGGTCCACCAATCAGCAGCAGGTCCATGCAATTGATGAGAGGCAAACAGCACCCTCTCATACCCTTGGCACTGGATGATTCTCATCTTGCTTTCAATGGTCTTTAGCTAATCATCTGCCTCCAGAGATTCAGCAGCACTTGCAAACTTTGGAGGTTGAGTTCCTAGAAACTCACTCAACCTTGGTTGGCGTGGTGCAGCTTGTGGAGGTGGAACTTGATGCAAGTTGTTCACCATTTGAGTCAAGTTCTGGATGAGCTGATTTTGATTCTCCAGCATTTGGTAGAGAGGATCAACTTCTTCACGGCGACCACCCCTGTCCTGGGCTCCAGAAAGATGAGGGTTGCAGGCCTCATCGTTGTTGTTGGCGGGGTTGGCAGCACGTCCTTTTCCTCTTCCAAGCTACAAGGAAACAAGATAATGCAATTCTAGGGAAACTTCCTAACATGGGTTTCATATTCCAATTGACAATGCAAATAGTTCTAACTACACATCCTAGTATAGGATCAAAGTGGTCAAGGACACTTGACTCCTTCCTGCTGCTCCTGAAATGGGTAGTCCTGATCTTGGAAAGGAATAACTTGCTCTTGAGCAGGTTCTACATCATACCATCACACATAGCAAAAGAAAAATAACAATCATCGGCAAAGTTCTACATCACACCATCCCTAGTTTCATCTACCAGCACTACATCATCGGCAAAGAGCACGCACCAAGGGATATCCCCTTGTATATCCTTCAACACCTCATCCATCATCAAGGAAAAGATGTATGGGCTCAAAGCTGATCCTTGATGTAGTCCTACCGTGATAGGAAATGTATCAGTCTCACTATCACTTACGCGAACACTTGTCCTAACATTATTTTACATATCTTTGATAAGAGTAATGTACTTTGTTGGCACTTTATGTTTCTCTAGTGCCACCACATGACTGGTCTTGGTATCTTGTCATACGTCTTCTCCAAGTCAATGAACACCATATGCAAGTCCTTCTGCTCCCTATATCTCTCCATAAGCTGACGAAGCAAGAAAATCGCCTCCATTGTAGACCTCCCAGGCATAAAACCAAACTGGTTTTTAGTGACATTGGTCACTTTCCTCATGTGGTGTTCAATCACTCTCTCCCAAAGCTTCATAGTATGACTCATAAGCTTAATCCCTCGATAATTAGTACAACTTTGAATATCTCCTTTATTTTTTAATATAGGTACTAATTGTTAGATATAACCCCGCTTTTCTAGAATAATTAGTTTTAGAGATAGAGTCCAAGTCAAATAAGAGTAGGAGTCTAGGTAGTATTAGATTAGGACTCTGTAAATCAGGGCCCCCATTGAAAATAAATCAAGAGAAAAGAGAGAACAGTTTAGAGGAAATTAATCCCGGATTTTTAACAATTGGCATCAGAGCTAGGTTTAGTTCTAGGCGAAGGCGTGAAGGATCCTGAGGAGCAGATCAGGTGTCGGTCGCACTTGGTTGGCGAGCGCGAGCTCGGTGAGGCGGTGGAGGCGCCCGACTGGGGTGGCCGTCGCGGATCCAGGGCGGATCAGGCTCGGCATGGCGCACGAGAGGTAGTGGCAACGCCCGTGCTGCTTCTTCGCGGGTGAGGCGGAGGCAGGAGAGCGTGTTCCTCAGGGGGAGTGACGCCGACGCGGAAGTGGTCTGACGCGGAGGCCTACCATGCCATGGGGGAGCGTCGGTAGCCCGGAGGCATGCTTCCTCGTCGAGCTTACGTTCGTCTTCGTGGACCGGCGCGCGCGGCGGGGCGCCTAGTGCCTTGCCCGAGCGACCGCGGCCGGTGCAAGGCGGCAGCATACGCCCTCAGCCTCATCCGGTGCGTTCCAGCGAGCGGCGAAGGGACCAACGCGACGCCTGAGCTGAGAGGAGAGGTGGTTGCTCGGTGGTGCTCGTGACTGAATAGAAGCTCGACGGCTGGGCAGGGAAAAGGAGAAGCATGCTGATTTGGGTTTTACTGAGAAGACCGGTTGGGCTGGGCTGCTTGGGCCCTTCAGTGGATCACCTGGTTGGCTCAGCTGCTGGTGTTATTTGCTAAAGCCACCCGTACTATTCCTTCACCAGCGATAGTACTGTCTGGATATCCTCCAGCGAACGGGCATGGCTGAGTGCAAGCCGTGCTCCACTCCAGTGGATACTCAGGCGAAGCTCTCCGCTACCGACGGGACACCCGTCTCTGACCCCACTTCTTACAGGAGTCTTGCATGTGCTCTTCAGTACCTCACCTTCACCAGGCCGGATATCTCATATGCGGTTCAGCAGGTGTGCCTCCACATGCATGACCCGAGGGAGCCGCACCTCACCGCTGTGAAGCGGATTCTTCGGTACCTACGAGGCACCCTCGACTACGACCTCCTTCTTCGACGTGACACGACCTCCGAGCTAGTCGTGGACACCGATGCTGACTGGGCAGGCTGCCCGGACACACGACGTTCTACTTCTGGTTACGCCGTCTTTCTGGGCGGTAACCTCGTCTCGTGGTCCTCGAAGCAACAGCCCGTGGTGTCGCGTTCGAGTGCTGAGGCGGAGTATCGCGCCGTGGCTAACGGCGTAGCTGAGGCCTCCTGGCTCCAGCAGCTGCTTCAGGAGCTTCACACTCCCGTCGTCAGGAGCACCCTCATCTACTGCGACAACGTCAGCGCCGTGTACCTCTCCACCAATCTGGTCCAGCATCAGCGCACGAAACATGTGGAGATCGACCTCCACTTTGTTCGTGAGCGGGTTGCACGTGGCGAGGTTCGGGTACACCATGTCCCGACGACGACGCAGTTCACCGACATATTCACGAAGGGCCTCCCGTCGTCGCTGTTCTCCGAGTTTCGGTCCAGTCTCAACATCTGCAGTGGCTAGATATTGTGACTGCGGGGGGGGGGGGTGTTAGACACTGTAATTAAGGGTGTGTCACAGGGGCATATTAGTCTTTAGAGAGGGATTAGGGTTAGGGGTAGTTTAGTCCTTTTTCTCTCCTAACCCCTCTATATAATCAGACCTGTACCGCAACACTATGCATCTATCTAATACAGCTATCGTTAGCCCTCTTTCAATTGTTATTGATTTACTAACGTACATAAGAGGTGTACACAATATGGAGGGTAAACCAATGACACTGCACTATCCCTTGTTAACGAAGATCAATTATACAGCATGGGCAATTAAGATGAAGGTTTTTCAGAAGGCACAACGGATATGGGAAGCTGTTGAGGACAAAAAGAGCAATGTTGATCCAAAGCAAGATCAGTTGGCCCTTGCGGCCATCTATTATGCTATTGATGAAGACACTCTCATGCGAATTTCTGAGGAGTCAGCTAGAGAAGCGTGGGAGTTGATTAAGATCAAGTTCTTGGGTGAAGAACACGTGATGGAAGCAAGGATCCAAACTCTTCAAAATGAGTTTGACCTAATGCGCATGAACGAAGGAGACTATCGACGATTTTGCCACAAAAGTGATGATCATTGTCACAAAGATCCGTGGTCTTGGAGGAAGGGTTGAAGAAAGCTACATCGTGAAGAAATTGTTGCGAGCTCCACCTTCAAAATTTCTTCACATTGCATCCACCATTGAGCAACTTGTGGACTTAAAGGCAATGACTGGAGGAACTCGTCGATAGGCTCAAAGCACATGAGGAACGTGTACATGGCTTCAACAACCAAGATCATGAAGAAAGACTCCTTTTAACAAGAGAGGAGTGGAGAGCAAGAGAAGCAAAGGGTGGAGAAAAGCTTCTTTTGAGACAAAAAGAGTGGAAGGCTCAAGAGGGTGGTCAAAAGAAGAACAAGAAATTTGACAAATCGAAGATTCGATGCTTCAATTGTCAAAAACTTGGTCACTTTGCCAAAGAATGCTCCAAGAACGAAAAAGAAGATGAGATGACGCTTCTTGCGTCAGAAGATACTTTGTTTTGATCTCACAAGCAATGTGTGCTCGAGATGAAGATGTGACCATCTCGAGTGTGTGGGTGTGTGACCGGATTGAAGATGTGTCCATTCTCGATTCCGAGATCGAGTGCAGGATGAAGATGAGCCCATCCTAGGGTTGAAGATGTGACCAATTCGAATTTGTGTGCAGGATGAAGATGCGGCCATCCTGGGGATGAAGACGTGCCCATCCCAAAATTGAGTTGTGCAGGGTGTAGATGTGACCATCCTGGGGGTGTAGTTGTGTCCATCTCGAAAGTGTGTTTAGGGTGGAAGTGTGTCTCCATCCTAATTAGTGTGAGTGTGATCTAGAAAAACGGGTGTTAGAGATAGAGTCCAAGTCAAATAAGAGTAGGAGTCTAGATAGTATTAGATTAGGTCTTTGTAAATCGGGGCTATATATACAGCCCCCCCCCCAATTGAGAATAAATCAAAAGAAAAGAGAGAACAGTTTAGAGGAAATTAATCCTGGATTTCCAACACTAATATACTTTTCCTCCATTCTTCAGGCATCTTATTTGACTGAAAAATATGGTTGAATAGCTTTGTGAGCGATACTATTGTCACATCCCCAAGGCATCTCCACACCTCAATAGGGACATCATCAGGGTCGAGGGTCTTTCCTTCTTTCATCCTTTTTAAGGCCTCCTTAACCTCAAACTCTTGTATCCTCCGCACGAACCGTCTGTTGGAGTCATCAAAGGAGTCATCCAACTCAACCATAGTGCTCTCATTCCCGTCATTGAATAACCCATTAAAGTAATCCCGTCATCTATTCTTAATCTCTTCATCCTTCACTAGAATACGGTCAGTCTCATCTTTGATGCATTTAATGAAAAATAATGGAAAATAATTCCCTCTAATTCTATTGTTTTAGGAGTATCTGGTACTTTTTCAACAAGATTGAGCATGTGTATTGCAGTTTGAGTCGTTTTTTCTTGTATTTTTAGAGCATCTTGGTTTGTGGTGGTGGGGAGGGGGGCATAGTGGAAGTAGACATTTTCTTCTCTTTTTGATTCCATGGATATTATTACAATGGAAATTGGTAAATGACAAACTAGTCGGGTGACAATTGTAGCTATTTGTTCTTGCTTCTCATAAAGATTTACATTCGTATGCTCCCTTAAATTGTAAACACCCACTGCTACCTTTTTGGGTATCAGGTAATGAGTGCTCTTGAGAAGATGACAAGAGGAGTAGCCTGGGGGAATCTTGATATTCTTGTTGTTGATATGCCCCCAGGCACAGCTTAACTCTCGATGTCTCAAAGGCTTCGGTTATCAGGTATTTATGCATTCCTATTTACCTGTAAATTTTTTCAGAGAGATTTGAATTTCCTCATTTACATTTGTTTCTGCAGGTGCTTTAATCGTTTCAACTCCTCAAGATATTGCTCGAATTGATGCTAGAAGAGGAGCCAACATGTTTCGTAAAGTTCAAGTTCCCGTACGGTCAATATAACCTTTTTTAGTACTGTATGTCAGTATCATATTTCAAATATCTTCCCAGAGATGATTTTATGTTTATGTCATATTTTACATGTTACCTTCATTTCTGTCTAATTTTCTATCTCCATCAGTAGATATTTTGTAGTTACTTGAATATTGTTGTAGATAAAGCATATTTTATTTTACAGTGCAATGGTTAGGGTCATATTTTTGCTGATATACATAATCTTCCTGGCACAGTTAAGTTTTTTTATTTCCACAGATTTTAGGGTTAGTAGAGAATATGAGTTGTTTTAAGTGCCCAAAATGCGGTGAGGATTCGTACATATTTGGGGAAGGTGGAGCTCGAAAGACTGCAGAGGAAATGGATATGAAGTTACTTGGTGAGGTGAGTGGGTCTTCTCATGATTGGTTGTAAATTATAATTGGCATGAACTTATTCTGTTACGATTATTATGCTCAATACACCACTTCTCAGAAGATTATTCTTCTTAGATGTCATGATGTGAGAGTTATTGTGGTAAATGTGCTTACGGTCTTATAATCTGCACTGTTACTTTTGCACAATAGATACCTCTGGAAATCAGTATCGGAACAGGTTCAGATGAAGGCGAGCCTATTGTTGTACCATCACCAGACTCGGTATCAGCGCAAGCCTACATACATGTGGCAGAGAAGGTTACGCAGAGGCTCAAGGAGTTGGCTGAGGCACGAAGTACGGGCCCAGAAATCTTGCTTTGAGATGCCCATGTGAACATTTTTTTCATGTTTCTTTGTGTAACTGTTTTTAGTAACGCTGAGTGATGAATGATTTATAAAGAAGTGTTCCTGCCAGAGTTGAGTGGCAAAATGATGTACTGATAAGCAATGCTCTTGCAAGCACGCTTTGTCAGTGAGACTAGAGATTTCACTTCAATAAATCGCTGATGCCAAAACTAATCTAGCGTTGGTACCAAACTATTTTTTTTTGCTTTCTCACTTCTCAGCAATCTTGTTTCCAACTATAATCTTATACCGCAGTTGCTAATGCCTGTTTGGGTTTTGGGTTTTGGGGCTATTGTGTTTATATTTTTTGTTGCAAGTCCAATTATGATTTTATATCTAAAATTAGGGTTTGTAATTTTTACCCTATTTTTCTGTTAAAATATAAGTGAATTGTTCGTCCTTTTTCATCAGCTTAATCTTTTGGGGTTAACTGGTCGGTGCATATTAGCTTAACATGATATTACAGCCAGAGGTTTCAAGTTTGAATCTTGTCGGGTGTGATTTATTAAATAAATTAAGCTGACTCTTATTCCACGTTTGCGGCCTGAGAGAGACTATACGTGAGGGGAAGTGTTGAAATATAAGTAAATTGCCCACCTTTTGTTATTAGCTTAACCTTTTAGAGTCAACTGGTCGGTGCATAGTAGCTAACATTTTTAAAATGGATTCAAAGTATACCCATGCTCTGTTATATGTTGTTAACGGTGTTAAATTTTGACGACAAAAGATAGATGCCCTCGTAATTTTACCTCTATTTTTAATTTATTTTTATGATTTTACCAGTATTTTAATATAATCACATATTAATTCGTGTTTATGCAAAATAGTGACAAAATCACGAACATAAATTGAAATCAAAGGTAAAATCACAAGGGCATTTCTGTCTTTTTTCATCATATTTACACACCGTTTACAGAGGAGGGGTATACTTAATTTTCGTTTCGAAAAAAGAGGGGTAAAATCACAAACCCTAATTTTAGAGGATAAAATTACAGTTGAACTTGCAATTAGAGGTATAAATACAATAAACCCTTCGTTTTTTGTCACCCCTTTGGTCCTGGTCTGTGACGCTTGATCTGCACTAACTTAACACGCCGGCTGATGGGTGTGCAGGCTACAGGAGGCCGCTTTACGGTAGCTAGTCGATTCTTGATGTAACGCAGTGATGAGGTTTTTCTGAAAAAACAGTGGAAGAGAAATCCTATGAAATCCATTTATTAACTTATAGCAAAAGAAACTTTTTTCGCGGAATAAGACGTGAAAATTAGTGTAAGGTTCACAGAAACCAGTATAGTTCCGGCAGGAATCTGGAAGCAAACGTTCCATGCTGAAATGCAAAAGGACGTTGTTCTGTGCCAGGCAACTTTGGTACTGGGGTCAGACCACCTTCACTATTTGGTTAATTAGGTGACGCCTAGAGACACGCCGAGGTAAAAATGAGAGTCAATTTGTATTATAGCATCCGTATTGAGCGGCTTCGACAAAATAGCACTTACGTCATGGGCTTCGTTAAAATGATACTTTTATCGTTGATGCACCATTATAATAGAATTATAGTCAAATTTACCTCTTTTAACATTTTTATTTTCTCTAATTCTTATATATTTGGAAATGACCTAAGTACCCTTTAATGATTTTTTACTGTAACCTAGTGTCCCATCTCTAAACACACCGCCGCCAACCATCCCTGGACCCTTCCCCGTCGTCTGCAACTTCGGGGTGCCCGTTCCCTCTGTGTTCCTGGCGCGCGCTCCCGCTGCCAGCAGCAACTAGCGTGTGCCCCGCCGCCTGCAGCACGCGGCCTCCTGGTGGTGCCCCGCCATGTGCGACTCCTCTCGTTGATCTTCTCTAGTGCTAGGAGCTTCTCCGGTAACATTGATAGAAAATAAATGGCGCCAATTGCTATTTTCACTGGCGGCTAGGGTGTCGGAAGAGAGTAGGGTATAGCCAAAAATAACTGAAGGGTATTATGGTCATTTCTGAATATATAAGTCGGTACCCTGCAGACTGGGTACCCCGCGTAGTGGATAAAAGACAGCCTGGGCCCCGCCTTCCTACTGAGGCGGGCCCCAGCATAAGCCATGTGCCCTAGGCCCCATGGTCAGCCCTGGGCTACCACGTGCGCTTGAGCTCCGGAGCTGACACGTGCCCCGGGCTTCGGTCCGAGCCTCCCCGATGAGGTGAGGTCCGGAGCTGCCACGTGACCCCGGGCTCCGAGCCGCCTCCCCGCTGAGGACAGCTCCGGTGATGACACGTGCTCCGAGCTCCGGTCCGAGCCTCCTTGTTGAGGTGAGGTCCGGAGCTGCCATGTGTTTCATGGCTCCGAGCCGCCTTCCCGTTGAGGGCAGCTCCGGTGCAGACACGTGCCCAAGGCTCCGGTCTGAGCCTCCCCGCTGAGGTAGGGTCCGAAGCTACCACGTGTCCCCAAACATCAAGCCCGTCGGTAAAAGCTCCAGAGCTGCCATGTGCACCACAATCCTTTGTGGGTCGTGGGTCGACGAAGTCAAGAAGGAAGTGCCTTGTCAGGCTTCACATTCAAGGCTCGCGCCTTCCCCGGAAGCATGGCGCACTCCGCACGCCACTGTCCTCTGCCCGTTCGCCATTACGGTGACAAAATAGGGCGAAGGCATGACAACGGTACAGTGCCGCCCAACGGCACGATGTCGTCCAAGCAGGGCGAGAAGATGCGGCGACAAGACCGCGTCTTCATCATCACCTGACACACGGTGAGGGCGCCCATCGCGTCGAACGGAGGGACTTAACTCTCCTGCCGGCCACTCTACTCAGAGGACGAAGCCCTAGATCGTGTATAGGATTCACATAGCTCTGGGCCACCTGTCGAGCCCCAAGCCCCATTGTAACCACCCCGGCCTTGAACTATAAAAGGACTGGGGTGACCACCCTATTGGGGGTTCTGATTCCACGCCCTCAAGATCACACAACACACAAATGCTCATGCTCAATTAATAGAACACGCACATCCGTGGACGTAGGGTATTACGCTCCTGCGGCCCAAACCACATAAATCTCGGTGTTCATTCGCTGACAGGACTGGGAGGAGTGTCGCAGCTCACACTCTGACATTTGGCGCGCCAGGTAGGGGGACCTTACGCGCTCTCCTCGCGACCATGGTGAACATAATCTCTCATGGCGAGTCTTCTCGCCCAGCTCGCCGTCGTCTCCAGACGAGAGATGACGAGGCTACGCCCTGCTCTAGAGTGGGCAGGTCTGGCCAAGCCAGCAGCCAAGCGACCGGCACACTCTGTGTGATGTAGGGGGTTCTTCCGATGTCTCGTACATGCGAGCCGTCAAGACCCTCCGTCGAGCAGTGGCAGCGGCCGCCCAGCCCTGGGGCAGGCGCCACATAGCAAATGGATGGAAACGCCGATCAGCTTTGACCCCTCCGACTGTCCCAAGAACATGGCAGGCGCTGGGCAGCTGCCTCTCCTCATCGCCCCGACCATCTCTAACGTGAAGCTCTACCACGTGTTGATCGATGGCGGGGCGGCCCCCAGCATCTTCAGTCTTGCAGCTTTCAAGAAGCTACAGATCCCTATGTCCCATCTTACCCCCTCGAGACCATTCGGGGGTAGGTCAGGACTCCATCTTCCCGTGCGGAAGTATCTCCCTCCCGGTGACGTTTCGGATGCCTGAGAACTACCGTACGAAGAGCTTCATCTTCAACGTTGCAGAGGTCAGCCTCCCCTTCAATGCCATAATCGGCAGACCAGCTATGTACCGGTTCATGGCGGTAGCCTACTACGGCTACTTGATTTTGAAGATGCCAACCCCGAGTGGTGTCCTCAAAATTCGTGGTGACCGCAACGCGGCTGTCTTAGCACTAGAAAAGCTCCAAGCGCTGGCGGTAGCACAGGAGGCCGCCTCCGGTCACGCTAAAGCTAGTCGGCCGCCTCCAAGTATGCGTCAGCGAGGGGTGACATCTGCACCCCGTGTGCAGCCCTCGAACGGCGAAGATGTACCAGTCAAGGTCGTCCAAGTCGGTCCTGATGTCGCCCAGACCACTCGGATCACCGGGGCCTGGGGGGCAAATAGGAAGATGTGCTTGTCGAAGCGTCTGCGGTCGGCACTTCCCCCGGGCCTGCTCTGGGCATCCCGCGGAGGTTCTTTTTCGAAGGGGCTAGTCCCCCTGCGTGGGTCTTGCTATACTGGATGGAGGAAGGAGATGAACACAAGGGTTTTTTACGTGGTTCGGACCGCCGGAGCGTAATACCCTACGTCCACGGTGAGCAGAGGTGCTCGTTGTATTGCTTGGTGCTTAGATCCAGAGTTCTAAGCTTGGGGATGAATTGAGTGCTAGAATGTCTACTGCAAGGTGGCGCACTGCCGAAACCTTTGCAACATTGCCTGCCCGAGCCTTTTATAGTGCAAGGCTTGGGCGGCTTACAAAGGGGGGCCCCGGGACCCGACAGGTGGTCCCAGGGAGATCTCTGCCATCTACCGTATCTGCAATAACGCCGGTAGTTGTCTCTGGCGAGGGCTTCTAAGTCTCCGGCCTGCCGCCCTGCCAACGCCGTAAGCTAGGCGTAGTGGTTGATGATGGCAGGGGCGGCAGGGGATGTCTTGGCGCTGTGTTTATTGGTGTACGTCAGCTGACATTGCGTGCCTGTCTTCACTGTGATGCGACCGGGCGCAACGCCTCCTGGCAGGGGCGTGCTCCGTGTCTTGGGAAGGCACGGGTCTTCAATACCGCGCCTTGGGAAGGCGCGGGTCTTGAATACCTTGTACGAACGGGGCATGGTGCGGCTTTACTCCTGCTGCCTAACGCGCTGGGTAGGCAGCGCTGTTTCGCTGCCATGTGGCGTGCCCGGAGCTCTCCTCTGAGGAGAGGGAGGTACGGCCCCGCTGGACACGTGGAGCCTTCGGAGATCT
Source organism: Neostapfia colusana (assembly GCA_030760725.1). Lineage (NCBI taxonomy): Eukaryota > Viridiplantae > Streptophyta > Magnoliopsida > Poales > Poaceae > Neostapfia > Neostapfia colusana. The sequence continues at coordinate 15,807,482 of JASWHV010000013.1, forward strand.
CCCTACGGAGGGGGGAGGTCCGGTTCTGCTGACCACGTGGCGGGCCCGGAGCTCTCCTCTACGGAGAGGGAGGTCCGGCCCCGCTGGGCACGTGGAGCCTTCGGAGCTCTCCCCACGGAGGGGGGGAGGTCCGGCTCTGTTGGCCACGTGGCGGAACCAGAGCTCTCCTCTGAGGAGAGGGAGATCCGGCCCCGGTGGACACGTGAAGCCTTCAGAGCTCTACCCGCAGAGAGGGGAAGTCCGGCTCAGGTGCCCTCGGAGTTCGCCTCTGCTTAGGCGATTTTCCCCTGTGCGCGGGGGTACCCCATATTGAGGGTACCGACAGTGGCCCCCGGGCCCATCTCGGGGGAGATAACGAGCCCGAGGTGGGGCCTCCATCTCTTCTACCCGCGCACCTTTGGAGACTCCCTTTGACTGTTACTAGAGCATGAACGGGCGTGGAATCGTGGGGGTGTGAGCCCTGCTTGATGGCTGCTTTTACTGTGGCGGTTCCCAAGGCTGCCACTACTGCACGTCGTAGCTCACGTTGCAGCGCCTTGTCAGGAACCGCCGGGTTCTCCGCCTGGGGGGCTGACTGCCTGGTCCACCGCTTCTGTAGGTCGGCTTGGGCCTGCTTGTCATGGACTCTAGGGCTTGGACCTGGGGTGTCTGTCCCTAGCGGCGCATACGAAGCATTTCGAATCACTTCTCGGAAGTTTAAAAGAGGATCCCATCTACATCGCAGGCTTCCCTTTGCAAACTTCCCTGCGCTTGAGCCTTCTTCGTCTCCTAAGCTCTTGCGCCGTCGTCTCCCAAGCACTTGCGCCTTCATCGCCGACGGCTTCCTGCCTGCCTCCGGCGCGCATCGCTCGGATGAAAGACCTGGGGGCGATGCACAAGCTGCTGGGATGGCACTCTGAGGAGGAGCGGCGTTGCCTTCCACGGGGATCTCTCCCTCTGTGTCTCGAGGCGGGGGAGATCGTCTTCTTCGTGGCCTACGGCTTGGCGGGGTTCGTCCCGCCAATCTCTTCCTTCTTCGTGACGCTGCTGGAGACGTACGGTCTCCAACTTCATCACCTCTTGCCCAACTCCTTCGCAATGGCCGCCGTCTTCGTCCAGTTCTGTGAGATGTTCGTGGGAGTGCGCGCTTCGGTGACGCTCTTCCGCCACTTCTTCGTGCTGCGGACGACCGGGCGTGGATCGAAGAACTAGTTGGGCGCCTACTACTTCCAGCATCGCTGCAAGGACCCGAAGGTCTCTGGGTACCTTCTGCCCTTCAGCGCGGCAAGGTGGGAAGGCTTGAGGGACAACTGGGTGATCATGAAGACTAATGAGCACGATCGCCTCCAGTTGCCGACCGACGCTCCAACCACCGAGCGTAGTTTCTGGGAGGAGAGCCCGGTGCTGGAGCCTGAATACGCGCCAGTCGTGGAGCGGATCCGGTTCCTGGTGGAGCAGGGACTGACGTCCCTGATGGTGCTGGAAAGCTTCTTGTCGCGGCGTCTTGCACCGTTGCAGCAGCGCAACCGCCCGGCGTGTTACTACACCGGCATCCACGACTGCACCAGGCTGGAGACGGGCCCGGACTCAGTCCCTTATGAGGAAGTGCTAAGGGGGATGTTGATGAGCGTCAGCGGCGACCTCCTCGACGACGAGTCCCTCACGGTCCCATCTTCCTGCTTCCCCTCTCCATGGAGCCGTTACGGAGGGCGAAGCTACTGTGGGAGCTGCCGACGCTGGACGATATCGCATCGCCGTTCGTCAGGTCAGGGATGCCTTCCGGGGAATCTCGATCCCCGGGGTTGAGCGCTCCGGAGCAGAGCGCGAGGTATCGGCCGATGCCCAACCCGCGCCTAAGGTCAACGGAGCTCGGACTGTCGACAAGGGGAAGGGCAAGGAGCCGGCTTCCGGCTTGCCGGAGAAGAAGCACACCCGGTCCCCCTCGAGGGCGTCGGTTGCGCCAAGTCAGGGGACCGGAGCACCCCAGCGCCCCCCATCAGGGTGCATCGGCTCGTCGGGCGGTGACCCCAAGAGGCCTCGGGTCTTCCGCGCCGACGGGACTGTTCTCGGACAGCGGCGGTCCGAGGAGCCCCGGGCGTCCCACCCTTCCTCCCCGGGTGGAGGAGCTTCAAGGAGGGACGTCGATGTTGCGGTATCCGGGGGCAAGCCGAGGGCTGAGGCACCCCGGTCGACGAGCGTCCCCGCTGCAGGCTCGGCAGGCGGTGGCGCCGGAGGGAGCAGCGCCAGGATTCATCCGGGGACGCAGGCACCCCGGGCTTCAGGGGCTGGATCGGCGAGCGGAGCCTGGAGCACTGCTGGCGGGAGCCCTGCTGCTCCGTCTCCCAGGGGGTGCTCCGGATGCACCCCCTGTTCCGCTGGTCTGGGTGCCTTCAGCGCAGGCCCCGGCAGCGACGGCAGGCTCCGGCGGTCCTGCCCCAGCTCGGAAGCCAGGGCTCCATGCCCGCTGGAGTGTTCGAGTTCCTTAGTAGGTTCGCACTCACCGAATCTCGATACTTGTGTATTTCTTTTCTTCTTGTCTTGAGGGGTCCCCGTGCTTGCAGGGACTCATCGGCTGTCGGGAACGCGTCTGTTCCCCGGCCACCTTCGGCTAGTGGAGGTCCTGCACCGCAGCGTCCAGAAGCTGCAGCGGCTTCGCTGGCCCCTGAGCCGGTGCAGGCGCCTTCTCCTTCTGTGCCGGCAGAATCGGCTCCTACGGCGGCGGCGGCGCCTATCCGTACTCCTTCGCCAGCTCGGGAGCTGGCGGCTGTCGAGGATTTGGCGGAGCTGGCTGGTGGCGTCCAGTCCTCGAGTGTTGAGGCGGGAGGAGCGGATGCAGGTCCTCTGGCGGGAGGCGAGCAGGGTCACGTCGGGAGCGCCCCTGCTTCAGCGCCGGCTTCTCCAGATCGGCGCATAATCCCGGTCGCCGAGATACCGACGTCTCCTCCGCTGGACGACGATGTCATGGAGGAGGTCTTTGGCGTGCCTCCGGCTTCTGTCGCTCCTCCGCCGTTGTGAGAGGCAATGGAGCTCGCCCAGTCGAGCGTCCTGCAGGTCCAGGCTGCCCTGGAGCGCGAGCGGGAGGTGCTGGCGGACAAGAGGGACCGCCTCCGCAGCTGGGGGTGGCTCCTGAAGCTGCGGACTCGGAAAGTCGAGGAGGATCTCGACGCGAAGCGGGCGAGGCTTGATGCCGAGGAGGCACTCCTCGACATTCAGATGAGGGTCGTTGACTGCTTGGACTCCGAGATCCGGCGGCTCTTGCAGGAGACTCGCGAGGCAAACACTAGTGTCCAGGCTCGCGCCGACGCCAACGAGGAGCTGCGGCTGAACCTGGCACGCCAGGAGTGTGCCGTAGCGGCCCGGGAGTGCGCCGTGGAGACCAAGGAGAAGAAGGTCGCCGAGAAGCTGGAGGCCGGTGGGGGCGACCTGAAGGCCCGGACCGGAGAGATGGAGCTTCGGGAGGCAGCTCTGGTCGAGAGGGAGGAGGAGGCCTCTCGGGAGCGTTAGGCGGCGCTAGACTGAGAGCTGGCGGCCGACTTTCGTACGTCGGAGCTAGAGGGGCTTATCCGGGACCTTGAGCTCCAGGAGAACTCCTTGGCGGCAAAGGAGAAAAGGCTCACCGAGGAAAGACCCGGCGCCCTGCTGAAGGCTCGCCAGGAGGTGGAGAAGCTCTAGGCTTCACGGTCCATCGAGGACCGAGCGGTCTGGAGCTTCGTTTGCCAGGCGGGATCCACCCAGGTGCCCCTTGGCTTCAGCCTCGTGAGGACGGGGGCTCTGGCGCAAGAGGTGGCCGAGGCGCTTCCGGCACTTGAGTCCATCGGCGCCAAGCTGGATAGGCTCGAGGCTGCGATCGCCGACGAGCTCGAGACGGAAGGACGGAGCTTGGCGAAGGAGGTCGCCACGCACGTGTTGGCATGCTTCCGGAGCTAGGATCCCTCCCTCTCTCTGGAGCCGGTGAGGCAGGGCCCCATCGTCGAGCGGGAGGAAGCTGCCAGGGCCGGAGTCAAGGACGTGGCCACCCTCGTAGCGTCTAGGTTCCAGTGGGAGTCTGGGGGCTCCTAGGTGTCCGCCCTTGTAGCTGAAGGGCTTGTATCTTTTGTGTTTTTGTTTTTTTGAGTCTGTAGTCAGGCTCTTGGAGCTTTGATGAATGAACATACTTTTGTATTTGTGTGTCTTGTGCTTTTAGCTTGTTCTTGGCTTGCCCTGCCCGAGCCCTTAGCTCCGCAAGGACCTCGGGAGGTCTCTACCGATATCAAAGCTTGCACAGACACCTTCCTTGGGTCCTTGCTGACATAAGGACCCAAGGGGTCTTCGGAGCTCGCCCCGTGAGGACAGGGGGAGGTCCGGCTCTGCTTGCCACATGGTGGGCCCGGAGTTCTCCTCTGAGGAGAGGGGAAGCCTGGTCCTGCTGGTCACGTGAAGCCTTCAGAGCTCACCCCTGCGGAGGGGGCGAGGTCCGATTCTGCTGGCCACGTGGCGAGCCCAGAGCTATCCTCTGAGGAGAGGGGAGCTCCGGCCCCGCCGGACACGTGGGGCCTTCGGAGCCCGCCCCTGTGGAGGGGGCGGGGTCCGGCTCCTCCGGTCTTGTGTTGGAGTAGTCGGGAGCTCGGGTCCTTCCTTGTGCGGTCCCCGTAGTGGCCCCCTGGTAGGTGTGGCCAATTGTTTGGGCACACCTACCATATTCTTGCGGGGGAGCTAAGGCCAGGAGGTCCTGCACACAAGTAGTGGAACCGTAATTCTCCTCGGGGGCTCTCTCTTCCCTGTCTCTTAGTCTTATTTGGCTTATGGTCCTGGACCAGTATACGGGGCTTGGGCAATTCAGTGCGCCCCACACCGGAGGTCCGGCTCCCTCCGAGGTCAGGGTACAACCGTCCGGCCCCTAGTACTAGATTGTAACGCTGGGGAGGCAGAGTGCACATGCTTTGGGTACAGGACCAGGCAAAGCAGGCTGTACTCCCTTGGACCTCTGAAGGGCAGAGTGCGCATGCTTTGGGTACGGAACCAGGCAAAGCAGGCTACGCACCATGGATCCCCCATGCACAGCAGGTTTTTCCTAGAGGTGACTAACTGGCGCCGCAACACCTGACTAGGGGAGGTCCTAGAGGCCCCCTGGCCATCAGCAGGTACCTCAAGCGCGACCGCCTTCAGTTAGGATAGGAAATGCCGACTAGGGATGAGAGTGGGAAGGGAGAGCTAAGTGTACGATGAGCATACACTATGTTTGACATGGAGACGTGATCATAAAAATTAATGCGTAATTTAAATGAACACATAAGGAAGAGCGTGGTAGGACAGGATTCTTTCCATATAAATACCCATAGGAGGAAGACAGGCTATACATGGAGGCAACGACCCGCCCCATTATGAAGGAAAGCAAGATCCTACGCGCTTAGGGTCGGAACCATGCCAAGCTGGACGTAGTCCTGGACCGTCCCCTGGGGATTAGTTGCTCCGAGCGCTGTTCCTGGACTCTATGGGATCTATTACAGAAAGAAAAAGACCTATCCTACTACTGCTCTAGGGATAGAACTTACGGAGGTGTTCTATGTTCCAAGGGTTCGGGAGCGGATCCCCGTACTTGATGGAGAGGCGTACGCACCCGGGGCGGCACACTTTCGTGACTCGGAAGGGACCTTCCCAGCTGGGGGAGAGTTTGTTGGTCCCTTCGCGAGAAAGTATGCGCCGCAGCACCAGGTCGCCTTCCTTGAGCTCCCGGACACGTACGGTCCTTTGGTGGTAGCGCCAGATCGCCTGCCGGTACCGTGCGTTGCGGAGCGTTGCTTGTAGTCGAGCCTCGTCGATGAGGTCGATGTCTTCACGCCGGAACTGGTCCTCCGCGGCTTCATCATAAGCTCGGCCGCGGGGGGACCTGTCGGTACCCTCAGTACGGGGTACCCCCACGCACAGGGGAAAATGCCTGAGGACCTCGCCCTTCTCCGTAGGGAGAGCTCCGAAGGCGCCATGTGTCCAGCGGGGCCGGACCTCCCTCTCCTCAGAGGAGAGATCCGAACCCGCCACGTGGCCAACAGAGCTGGACCTCCCCCCTCCGCGGGGAGAGCTCCGGAGGCTCCACGTGTCCCACGAGGCCGGACCTCCCTCTCCTCAGAGGAGAGCTCCGGGCCCGCCACGTGGCAAGCAGAAGCCAGACCTCCCCCCTCCGCGGGGAGAGCTCCGAAGGCTCCACGTGTCCCACATGGCCGGACCTCCCTCTCCTCAGAGGAGAGCTCCGAGCCCGCCACGTGGCCAGCAGAGCAGCGCTGCCTGCCCCCACGCGGTAGGCAGCAAGAGTAAAGACGCGCCATACCTTGCCCGTACAAGGTATTCAAGACCCGTGCCTTCCCAAGGCGCGGAGACACGGAGCACGCCTCTGTCAGGTGCCGTTGCGCCCAATCACATTGCAGTGAAGTCTGGCGCCCCGCGTCAGAGCCTGCACGCCAATAAACACAGCGACAAGACATCCCCTGCCGCCCCTGCCATCATCAGCCACTACGACTAGCTTGCGGCATGGGCAGGGCGGCAGAACGAAGACTCGGAAGCTCTTGCCAGAGACAACTATTGGCGTAACTGTAGATACGGTAGATGGCAAGCAATCTCCCCGGGACCACCTGTCGGGTCCCGGGCCCACCTTGTAAGCCCCTCGGGCCTTGGACTATGAAAGGCTCGGGTGGGCACCGTTAGCAAGGGTTTGCACTTTAGCCATTTGACATCTTACACTCTCAAGCTCAGGACTCTGGTTCCAAGCAGCAAGCAATACAACAAGCAACTCAGCTCACCGTGGACGTAGGGTATTACGCTCCGGCGGCCTGAACCACGTAAAAATCCCCGTGTCAAGCTTCTCCCTCAATCGCCCCTAACGCAGAAGCTCTCCGTGAGTGACTAGCCCCTCTAAAAAAGAACCTCTGCGGGCTGCCCAGAGCAGGCCCGGGGGAAGTGTTGGCTACACACTTCGACAGGACCCCATGGTGATCTCTGGGGGAAGCACGGCTTCGGCCCCGTACACCATGAAGAAGGCTGAAGATGAGGGCTTCATACTCCGCCATGTTGTTGGTTGCCTTGAAATTGAGACGCACCATGTACCCGAACTGCTCCCCCGATGGCATGAGAAGCAGTACGCCGGCACCGGCCCCCTGCTTTCGCGAGGAGCCGTCGAAGAAGAGCGTCCAGTGGGGCTCGGTGAAGATTGGAGCTCGGGGCTCCGGTTCACCGTCTTCGGGGCCCCTTGGATTGGTTGTCGATGGCGTCCACTCAGCCACGAAGTCAGCCAGTGCTTGGCTCTTGACCATGTGTCGAGGTAGGAAGTCCAGCTCGAACTCCGCCAACTCCGCTGCCCACTTAGCGACGTTGCCAGTCGCGTTGGGGCTGTGAAGGATGGTCTTCAGGGGGAAGGAGGTGACCACCGAGATCCGGTGGGCTTGGAAGTAGTGCCGGAGCTTCCTGGACGCCACGAGCACTGCATACAACAGCTTATGGACCTCCAGGTACCTTGTCTTGGCATCGTGGGGGACTTCACTGATGTAGTAGACATGCCTCTGGATGGTCCGGATCCTCCCTGGGGGACCCGGAGTGTCTTCCTCCATTGGCTCAGGCCGACAGGAGGAAGAGTGGCCCTGGGCATCCTCCGGGGATGGGACCCGGAGGCTTCTTGGTCGTCTTGGATCTTCGGGAGGTCCCCTTGGATCTCCAGGAGGTCGTCTTGGACCACCGAGAGGTCCCGTTGGACCTCCGGGAGGTTGTCTTGAACTTCCGCGAGGTCCCCTTGGACCTCCGGGAAGATGCCTTGGACCTCCGGGAGGTCCCCTTGGACCTCCAGGAGGTTGTCTTGGAGCTTCGGGAGGTCGTCTTGGGCTTCCGAGACCTCCTGGCTGTCAGGGCCTGTAACACCCCAAAATTCTGTTAAGAGGGGAATTTCAAAATTTTTGGATGTATTGCATGTGGTGCAGAAATTCAAATTCAAATCAAAACCAGAAAAGAAATGGAAAAAGAAAAAGAAAAACAGAAAACCCCGGCCAGTGGGCCGAAACACACCAGCCAGCCCACCTTTTCCCGCGCCAGCCCACAGCCGCACGCTCCTCTCTCCCGCTCACTGACACGTAGGGCCCGCTGTTATCTTCTTCCTCACGCGCGCTCGGCCGACCTTGGAGTTCTCTCTCTCCCGAATCCGAACTGCCCCAGAAAACCGCGTTCCCTAGCCGAATTCTGGTCCCGGACGACTCCAACTCGATCACAACCGACACGCCGCCCTCCCCCGTCTATATAAACGCCGGCATCGCCCCGTTTTCCCCACCCGATCGGCTGTTTTTCCTCCCGGTGAGAACCGAAGCTCCGATCACCTTTTTGACCCTATATGATATTAAATTCAGAAAATTGAATATGTGATTAGGATTTAAATTTAAAAAGATGAGGCAAACACATTGTAAATTCAAATTTAAACTCTCCTAGCACTTGGAAAACTTTAGAATGAGTTAAAAGTAGATTTTAGGCTGAAATGAAATCTGTTTGGGTGTTGTTCATATTTATTAGTTCTGGAAACACATTTTTAGGCTAGGAAATAATTCTGAAAACTGTTAAAATAAATTTAAATTAGTTCACATCAGAGGAGAAGTTCAAAAGTATATTATTTAATATTTTAGATCAGAACCTATTCTGTTTAGATGAATAGGTCCTACTATTTAATATTAAAACTCACTTTTAGGCATAGAAAATAAATCTGGAAAATATAGGAAAATAGTTATGCATAACTAGAAAATGATAAATGAAGTCTCCAAATCCAAAGACTTCAGTTTAGGATTTGGTAGAAGATCTGAAAACCCATTTGGAGTAGGAAATTACCTTCCATGCAAACTTGGTAGCTAAAGAGTGTATTAAAGAATTTGTTTAAATTGGAAATTCATATATAGTGTGCAAACAGAAATCTGAAATACAAAAGTTAGAAATCATATACATATGTTTAAAAGTGCATGAAGGCTAAAAATCAACACAGCTAGAGTAAACACAACACTTAGAAATGTGAATGACTATCATATGTATGTATGTGTGGAGTGAAAGTGTGAACTATGTCTTATGGATTGTTGTTTTCTTTTTCTATGTGTGTTGGCATGAGTAGAACCTGCTCCAGAGCAAGTTCTTCACTTCCAAGATCAGGACTATCCATTCCCAGAGTAGCAGGAAGAAGGCAAGTGTCCTTGACCACTTTGATCCTATGCTAGAATGTGTAGATAGAATTATTTGCATTGTCAATTGAAATATGAAACCCATTGTCGAAGTGTGTGATCGACACTTCCCCCGGGCCTGCACTGGGCAGCCCGCGGAGGTTCTTTTTTCGGCGATGCTAGTCTCCTAGCGGAAAGCTTGCGCAGATGGACGAGTTAGCGAGAGCTTGACACGGCGAGTTTTACATGGTTCAGGCCGCCGGAGCGTAAAACCCTACTTCCACGGCGAGCTATGGAGCTCGTTGTATTGCTTGCTGCTCAGGGCCGGAGGCCTGAGCTTGGGGGTGAGTTATAGCTTGAGAGTGTATGGCTAGCGTATGAGTTGCAAAGTGCGAACCCTTGCTATCGACGCCTACCCGAGCCTTTTATAGTCCAAGACTCGGGCGGCTTACAAGGGAAGCCGGGACCCGACAGGTGGTCCCGGGAAGATTGTCTATTATCTACCGTATCTGTAGTTACGCCGGTAGTTGCCTCTGGTCGAAGGCTTCTGAGTCTTCATCTTGCCGCCCTTCCCATGCCGCATGCTAGTCGTAGTGGTTGATGACGGCGCAGGCGGCATGGGATGTCTTGTCGCGGAGTTTATTAGCTGGCAGGTTCTGACACCGCGCGCCAGTCTGTGATGCGGCTGGGCGCAACGGCACCTGACAGACGCGTGCTCCGTGTTTCCGCGTCTTGGGAAGACGCGGGCCTTGAATACCTTGTACGGGCAAGGTGTGGGGCGCCTTTACGCCCGTCGCCTACCGCTCGGGGGCAGGCAGCACTGTTCTTCTGGCCACGTGGCGGGTCCGGAGCCCTTCTCTGAGGCGAGAAGGGTCCGGCCTGCAGGGCACGTGGAGCCTCCGGACCTCTCCCCACGGAGGGGGAGGTCCAGCCTCTGTATGCCACGTGGCGGGCCCGAAGCTCTTCTCTGCGGAGAGGGAGGTCCGGCCCCGCTGGACGCGTGGCGTCTTCGGACCTCTCTCCCGCGGAGGGGGAGGTCCGGCTTCTGTATGCCACGTGGCGGGCCCGGAGCTCTCCTCTGAGGAGAGGGAGGTCCGGCCCCGCCGGACGCGTGGCGCCTTCGGAGCTCTCCCTGCGGAGAAGGGCGAGTACCTTAGGCATTTTACCCTGTGCACGGGGGTACCCCATATCTCAGGTACCGACAGCGGCCCCCGGGCCCATCTCGGGGGAGATAGCGAGCCCGAGGTGGGACCTCCGTCTTTCCCGATCCGCGCACTTTCTCTAAGTCCCGAATTGACCGTTGCCGGAGCACGAACGGCCGCGGGGTCGTGAGAGCGTGCGCTCACTTGATGATTTCTTTTACTGCGGCGGTTCCCAAGGCTGCCACTTCTGCACGTTGCGGCGCTTTCTTCGGAAACCGCCGAAGTGCCTTGCCGGCTCATCTTCTCAGGAGACTGACTCCTTGACCCCACCGCTTTAGTCGAGCGGCTTGGGCCCACCCATCATCAGCATTCGGTCTAGGAACCGAAGCGGTTGCCGGTGCGGGATATTCGAAGAGTTCCGAATCGCTTGGAATTGCACCGGGAAGCTTTTTAGAGGGGGTCTTACCCACATTGCAGCTTCCCTTCGCACTTCTCAGCGTTTCTCCTTGGACTCTTGTGCTTTTGCTCTCTTGCTTTTGAGTTCTCCCTTGCCATGGCTTCCAACCCACTGCTAGAGAAGAAACGCGCTCGATCTCCTCCAGCAACGGCGTCGGTGCCAAGTCGGGATTCTGGGGTGCCTGACACTCCCTCCGGTGGCTACTCGAAGAGGCCCCGGGTTGATGCGCTGGGGGAAGCCTCTGGGGCGTCCCCTGTTCCGCCAGTCCAAGCGACTGCGGAGCGGCCGTCGGTGACGGTTGCGGGCTCTGGAAGTCCTACCCCGGCTCGGAAGTCGGGGTTCAGAGCCCGCTGGAGTGTCCGCGCTTCCCGGCCTTCCCCGTCTTGCGGAGAATCTGTGCCGCAGCGTTCGGAGCCAGGGGCAACTGCCGCGGCCCCCAGGCCAGCGCGAACTTCTCCTGTTCCGGTGTGTCCGGACTCCGCGGCGGCGTCGTCTCTTCCTGCCGAGACGGCCACCGTGGCCCCCAAGCCGGCGCAGGTCGACCCTGCACTAGGCGGCCCGGCCTTTTCTCCAGCACCGCCTTCCCCGGTTCGCCCCTCTCCTCAGATCAAGGAGCCAGAAGCTGAAGAGAGCCCGGCAGGCCTGGCTGCCAGAGCCTCGGAGCCAGCCTCTCCTGATCGGCGTCTCGTCTCAGTTGCTGTTGCGTCAGCTCTCCGTGAGGACGAGGTAATGGAGGAGGTCGGGGGGACTGCCCCGGCCTCTGTTGCTCCATTGCCTCTGGCGGATGCCTTCGCGCTTACCGAGACGAGCGTTCGGCAGGTCTTGGCTGCATTAGGGCGCGAGCGGGAGGAGTATACGGTTGAACGGGATCGCCTCCTCACCTGGGGGAACCTTCTGCGGGAGAGGACCGCGAAGGTTAAGAGTGAGCTCGACTCCAGGCAGGAGTTGCTCGACTTCAGGGAAGCGCTCGTCGACCGGATGAAGCGGGCTGTTGACCGCATGGACACCCAATCGCGGCGGATCAACAGGGAGGCCCTAGAGGCACACGCCCGGGCCGAAGAGAGCCTCTCTGCTGCTGTGGAAATACGACAGCGGTTGGAGCGCCGTGAACTCGCCGTTGAGGAGCGGGAGCGTTCCGTGGCAGCTGAGGCAGAGAGGGTCGCCGCGCAGCTGGCTGCGGGCGAGGATGACCTCCGAGCTCAGATGGAGGAGCTGGAGATTCTGAAGGCAGACCTCGACTTGAGGGAGGAACAGGTCTCCCATGATCGCCGGGCGGTCTTGGACCGGGAGTTGACCGCCGGCTTCAAGGCCGCTGAGTTGGAGCGGCTAGCCAAGACTCTCCACCTTCGAGAGAGTTCCCTGGCGGCCAAGGAGAAGGAATTCTCCGAGAGGAACCTGGAGGATCTGCAGGCGGCCCACCGCGAGGTGGAGGAGCTCTCATCCTTGCGGTCCTCCGAGGCTCTTGCGGTCTCAAGCTTCGTGGATCGAGCGGGGTCCGCCCTGATCCCTCTTGGTTTCAGTCCGGTGAGGGCCGCGACTCCCGCATTGAAGGTGGCAGAGGTGATCCCTGCGTTGGAGTCGATCGGCGCCAAACTGGACAGACTCGACTCGGTGGTCGCCAGCGAGCTTGAGGCCGAGGGCCGCGGCTTAGCTTTAGAGGTCGCTTCGTATGTGCTGGCATGCTTCAAGAGCCGCGACCCCTCTTTTTTGCTAGAGCCAGCGAGAGAGGGCCCAGCCGCGGAGCGGGAGGAAGCTGCCAGGGCTGAAGTCGAGGATGTGGCCGCCCTTGTAGCCGCAAGGTTCCGACGAGAGCCGGGAGGTCCTTAGGACTTGTTTCTCCCTTTTTTATCGAGTCTGTAGTCCCGCTCATGGAGCCTTGCTTAATTTGACTCTCTTGGATACTTGTGTCTGTGATGCTTTTTCTCTCCTTCTTGGCTTTGCCTGGCTGAGTCCTTAGCTCCGCAACGTACTCAGAGGCCATTTCCAATCTCGGAGCTTCGCACAGACACCCTCCCCGGGTCCTAACCGTGTTAGGGGCCCCCGGAGGTCTCCGAACCTCGCCCTATGGGGGGCTCCAAATCTGCCTCCCTCGTGGCGGGTCCGGAGCTCCTCCTCAAGAGATAGGAGCTCCGGCCATGTTGGACACGTAGGGCTTTCGGAGCCCTACCACCGAGGGGGGAGGTCCGGTTCCTGCCTGCCACGTGGCGAGCCCGGAGCCCTCCTCAAGGAAGGAGAGAGTTCCGGGCCCGCTGGACACGTGGGGCCCCCGAGCCCCGCCCCTGCTGGAGGGGCAGGTCCCGGTCCTTCCAGTCCCAGGCCGGAGTAGCTGGTAGCTCCTTTCCCCCCGCTTCATGCAGTCCCTGTTGCCGTAACCTGGAGGTCCTGCACATAGGCAGAGGAAACGTAATTCTCCTCGGGGGGTCCTCCCCTCCCGTCTCCTAGTCTTATCCGTCTTATGGTCCTGACCCGCTATACGGGGCTTGGGCAATTCTGTGCACGAGGCGCCGGAGCTCCGGCTCCCTCCGAGGTCCGGGTACGGCCGTCCGATCCCTAGTACCGGGCCATGCGCTGGGGAAGCAGAGTGCACGCGCTTTGGGTTCATGACCAGGCAAAGCGGACGTACTCCCCTGGACCTCCGGAGGGCAGGATGCGCATGCTTTGGGCTTTGGGCCGGCTAAGCTGGATACGCACCCTGGACCCCCCATGTACAACGCTGGCCTTTCCTGGAGGTGACCAACTGGCACCGCAACACCTGACTGGGGGAGGCCCGAGAGACTCACTCGGCCATCGGCAGGTGCCTCAAGCGCAGCCGCCTTCGGTAGGATAGCAAATGCCGACTCTGGATGAGCGCAGGAGAGGGGGAGCTAGATGTAAGATGAACATACAGAGATAGTGCGATCATAAAAATTAATGCATAATTTAAATGAGCGCATGAGAGAGAGCTAAGTAGAACAGGTCTCTGTATTCGTGCCCATAGGTGGAATTCTGGCTGTACATGGGGGCAATGTTCCGCCTCGTCTATAAGGGAAGCAAGACTCTACGCGCTTAGGGTCGGAACCAGGCTAAACTGGACGTAGTCCTGTACCGTCCCTCGAGACTTAGCTACCCCAAGCTCTGTTCCTAAATTCTATGGGGTCTATTATAGAAGTGAATAACCCTGTTCTACCGATGCTCAGTAAGTAGGACTTACAGTGTTGCTTCATGGCAAGGATTTTTTGGGAATGGATCCCACTCTCGGTTGAAAGGCATGTGTACCTGGGGCGGCAGCTTTCATGATTCGGAAGTGACCTTCCCTGCTGGGGGAGAGCTTATGGGTCCTTCTTGGAATATAGCGTGCCGCTTCACCAGGTTGCCCTCTTGCGGGCCCTCGTCGCGTTTGGTTCTTTGGCGGTAGTGCTTAGAGCATTAGCCGGGACCGTGCGTTGTGGGGTGTTCCCTGCAAGCCGAGTCTTGTCGAGGTTGTTATCTTCACGCTGGATCAGGTCCTGCGCGGCTTCTCTCGGGGGCCCCGGGGAGTTCTCCCCTTCTGGTTAAGGCCTTCAAGGGGTAGGTGGACCCGGGCTCGCCTTGAATGACCTAAGGCGTCTTCCCCTTCTGGCAAGGCCTTCAAGGGGTTGACGGACCTTAGGCGGCCCCCGAGAGGTATGTTCGAGGCACGGAGGCGTGCTGTAGTTGGCTAACGCCCTGGCCCGTCACCGTCGGAGCTGGAGTCCTCACCGTCATGCACTGTCTTTATGACACGCTGAGGCTCCTGGAACCCCACCTGGTGGGCAGCGGTGACTGGGGCATCGGCCTTCTGTTTGCCATCCCTCTGAGGGTAGGGCGGTGCTTCAGCCTTCTGCTGTCTTCCTTTGCGGAAGCGCTCTGCGAGCCTCTGGATCTCCCAGCACTCGGCAGCAGTATGGTTGCAGGTGCCATGCACGGGGCATAGCCCGCCTTGGTCACTGTCTGGGGCCGGTGATTGCCGCTGCCTTTTGTCGGGGCGTGGCCCCCGAGCTCCACTGGTCGTCGCAGCCGCGGCGACGGGGGGCGTGAATGGTGACTTCATCTTGCCACCCCCCCCCCCCCCGGTTCTTGGTCTTCTTGCCACCCCCATAGGCAGCAGCACCGGACCCGGGCTGTCCTCCTGACTCGGAGGTCGGCAGAGCATGCCAGTTCCGCCCTTCAGCTGCTCTGGCGCACTTGTCCGCCAGGCTGAAGAGCTCCGAGACGTCGCGGACCTCTCTGGTCGCGAGCTTCTCGAGCATTTTCTCGTCCCGGACACCCTGTCGGAACGCCACCACCACAGAGGCGCTTTGGATATGTGGGATGGTGTTGCGCACCTGAGAGAACCGCTGGATGAAAGAGCGCAGCGACTCCCCAGGTTGTTGTTTGACGGCGTGGAGGTCGAGCTCCGTGCCGGGACGGGTGTAGGAGCTGCCGAAGTTGGCGACGAACTGCCGGCAGAGCTCACCCCAGGAGGTTATGGACCCTTGAGGTAGATTCATGAGCCAAGACTGGGCTTGGCCGGTCAAGGCGACGGGGAAGTAGTTGGCCATGACAGCCTCGTCGCCTCCTGCAGCAAGTACGGCGGTGGAGTAGATCTGGAGGAACTCCGCTGGGTTGACGCTGCCGTCGTACTTCTCGGGCAGGTGCGGGCGAAACTTGCGTGGCCACCTTGCGAAGCGAAGGTGGGGTGCCAGGGCCGCACATCCTGCACCTGCTGCTGCAGGTACTGGCGCTGCGAACATGTGGTTCGCACCTGGCACCGCGTATCCCGGCATGGGCAAGGCTGCACCATAGACCGGGGCCGCTACTTGCGGCGCATATGGTTGTGGCATATGCTGCGCAGCATATGCCTGAGGCGGGGCTCGCATGGCGAAGACCTGCCCTTCTGGTTGTGTCGAGGCCGACGACATGCTGTCGCCTGCCTCATGGTTGCGACGCCTTTCTCGGCGTCGCTCGAGGTACACCCGGGCGTCCTGCCCTAAGTGGCACCGTTCCAGTTCCCTTCGCTGGTCCGTCGACAGGAGCCTGGAGGAGCTGGAATCCGCCGTTAGCCCATCAACCGTGGGTGTGCGCGTCAGCGACACAGCCGGTTGCCCTGGGCGCCATCCTCGCCGAAACCGAGGGTTCGCGGCGACGACGACGAGGCGGTCCACCTCGCGGACCAATTGCTGGGTCGCTGAATGGGGCGCATCCCCCGCAGGTGGGTTGCGCAGCAGCGCTCTTGCTGCAGCTAGTGCACCTCCATGGTGTACGCTCAGCGCTGCAGAAGACCTCACGCTGGTTGGGGCCCGCATAGCCGGAGTCGGCGTAGCCGGAGTCGGCTGCTGGCTGCCCGCTTGTGCCGACACACTCCGTCCTGAGTGTGTCGACATGTACTCCCCCGTGGTCACGGTTCGCCGTGAATGCGGAGGGGGAGAGTTTGCCGTTGAAGGAAGCTTGGTCATCTTCGTCGGCGGAAACTCGTCGCGCTTGGGGAAAAGCCCCTACCTAGCGCGCCAAATGTCGAAGTGTGCGATCGACACTTCCCCTAGGCCTGCACTGGGCAGCCCGCGGAGGTTCTTTTTTCGGCGAGGCTAGTCTCCTAGCGGAAAGCTTGCGCAGATGGACGAGTTAGCGAGAGCTTGACACGGCGAGTTTTACGTGGTTCAGGCCGCCGGAGCGTAAAACCCTACGTCCACGGCGAGCTATGGAGCTCGCTGTATTGCTTGCTGCTCAGGGCCGGAGGCCTGAGCTTGGGGGTGAGTTACAGCTTGAGAGTGTATGGCTAGCGTATGAGTTGCAAAGTGCGAACCCTTGCTATCGACGCCTACCCGAGCCTTTTATAGTCCAAGACTCGGGCGGCTTACAAGGGAAGCCGGGACCCGACAGGTGGTCCCGAGAAGATTGTCTATTATCTACCGTATCTGTAGTTACGCCGGTAGTTGCCTCTGGTCGAAGGCTTCTGAGTCTTCATCTTGCCGCCCTGCCCATGCCGCATGCTAGTCGTAGTGGTTGATGACGGCGTAGGCGGCATGGGATGTCTTGTCGTGGCGTTTATTAGCTGGCAGGTTCTGACACCGCGCGCCAGTCTGTGATGCGACTGGGCGCAACGGCACCTGACAGACGCGTGCTCCGCGTTTCCGCGTCTTGGGAAGACGCGGGCCTTGAATACCTTGTACGGGCAAGGTGTGGGGCGCCTTTACGCCCGCCGCCTACCGCTCGGGGGCAGGCAACACCGTTCTTCTGGCCACATGGCGGGTCCGGAGCCCTTCTCTGAGGCGAGAAGGGTCCGGCCTGCGGGGCACGTGGAGCCTCCGGACCTCTCCCCGCGGAGGGGGAGGTCCAGCCTCTGTATGCCACGTGGCGGGCCCGGAGCTCTCCTCTGCGGAGAGGGAGGTCCGGCCCCGCTAGACGCGTGGCGTCTTCGGACCTCTCTCCCGCGGAGGGGGAGGTCCGGCTTCTGTATGCCACGTGGCGGGCCCGGAGCTCTCCTCTGAGGAGAGGGAGGTCCGGCCCCACCGGACGCGTGGCGCCTTCGGAGCTCTCCCTGCGGAGAAGGGCGAGTACCTTAGGCATTTTACCCTGTGCGCGGGGGTACCCCATATCTCAGGTACCGACACCCATGCTAGGAAGTTTCGCTAGAATTGCATTATCTTGTTTCCTTGTAGCTTGGGTTGGGATTTATTTTATCATGTCATTTATTTATATGTTTATGCTTAGCCATGTTTAGAATAGGATAATTGGGGTATGAGATCATCAATTTATTTACCTTACTCTTGAATGAGATATTATGAGTTATGTAGAGGTAGGGATCGAGGCAAGTTGGATGATTTGGTTGGTGCTGGGTGCACAAGACTCGGGTTTGTGTTTAGTACTTGACTGGATCCTAAGGACCGGTTCATGGAGCATGTAACCTGGCTTTACCGTGCCAACCACATGCTGAGATGGGGCAGCTTGGCCAATTTATTATGTGTATCCCCGGCATAGTATGGGTGTGTTGGATGGTGCGGGGAATAGGTGTCAGCTAGACTACCATATGAACCGCAAGGCTCAAGAGGGGGCCACTACAGCGGGGTTGGAGCCTCTTGTATGCTGTTAGGGGTGAAACCTCAGTGGGCCCACGCTCGTCGGGAATCCCTTTGTAAAGGCTTCGTAGTGATCTCCTGGCTACACACCTGGGAAGTGTGAATGTGGTTCGTGGCCACTGGCATAATGGAGGTTCTTTTAGTCCACCCGGCAAAGGGGGATGAAATCACTACATGTGGGTACAGTGGTACAAACTCTGCAGAGTCAAAACTGTCATGACAGCCGTGGTCACGGTCAAGAGCGGCTTGGACTTATTCATGATTAGAGGAATGATGACTTTGGAAGTTGTGGATGTTAAGTGGGGAGCTTAACATTGGAAATGATGTTATGGTTATTTGATTATGATGATGGGTTGGGAGATTGGGATTATTTCACCTGTGTAGTATTGTAGGTGCTTAATAAGCTAAGGTAATAGGTATTAATTACGTAGTGCTTTAACCATGAGTTCAACCTCTCCTCGTATCTAGCCATGCATGACATAACTTTCCCACACTTGCTGAGTACCAACGGTACTCAAACTTGCATATTTGTTGGTTTAAATTGCTGCTCAGGTCAAGGGGATGATGTGGTGTTCAATGACCAAGACTTCGGACGCGAAGAAGGATTCTAGGTTCATGGAGTCCCCCGGGCAACACCCGTGACGGAGCCCACAAGAATAATATTCCGCTGCTATTTTATTTACATGTTATGAACTTATTATCGTCCATCGAGACATATGCTATGTAAGACTTATTCGACACCTGGCTTGTAATAAATGATGCTTCACTATTTGTCGTCACATGTATGAGAAAATGATCCTGGCATACATGTGATATTTACCCGGTTGTTCTTCGGAGAAACCGGGTGTGACAGGGCCCCTCATGGGGCCCGTGCAACCTTGGTGCTTGACTTCAGCTGTTGGAGCTGGTTGCGGTGATGAGGGGTCCGGCCGCTCTGCGACGAGGGCCATGCTCGCCACCTCTGTTGTCGCCGCGATGTAGAGCAGCAGGTGCTCTCCGGGCTCTAGGGCTACTATGATGGGTAGGGTCGTCAGGAGCTGCTTCAACTCCTGGAATGCTTCTTCTGCTTCGTCGGTCTAAGCAAACGGACCGAATTTGTGCAGGAGCTTGAAGAAGGGAAGGGCTCGCTCCACTAGCCTCGGTATGAACCGACTCAACGCAGCTAGGCATCACGTGAGCTTCTGGACATCTTTGATGAGAGACGGGGGCTGCATTAGCTCGATGGCCTTGATCTTCTCTAGGTTGGCTTCGATCCCTCGGTGTGAGACTAGGAATCCTAGGAGCTTCCCAAAGGATACGCCGAACACACACTTGTCTGAGTTCAACTTGGTGCGCGTGGAGCGCAGCTTGTCAAAGACTAGAGCTAGGTTATCTAATAGTGATGAGCTCTGTCTAACTTTGAAAACGATGTCATCGACATACACCTCAACTAAGTCTCTTATTAACTCTCCAAAGGTTTTGTGCATGGCATGTACAAAGGTAGGGAGAGCATTTTTTAGACCATAAGGCATGGAGACATAACAATACAGGCCGTCTACAGTGATAAATGTGGTATGTTCTTCATCTTCTCTAGACATAGGAATTTGGTGGAAGCCTGAGTAGGCGTCTAGGAAGCATAACATATCACAGCCTGATGTAGAGTCTACTATTTGATCTATTCTAGGGAGAGGGAATGGATCTTTGGGACACGCCTTATTGAGACTAGTGTAGTCGATGCACATCCGGAGCTTCCCGCCGGCCTTTGGGACGACGACAGAGTTGGCCAACCACCGGGGGTGGTGGACTTCCCGTATGAAGCCAACGTCCAATAGCTTCTTGATTTCTTCACGGATGAAGTTCTGCCGCTCGATGGACTGCTTTCGAGGCTTCTGTTGGATTGGTCGGGCATCGGGGAAGATCTTCAGGTGGTGTTCGATCACCTCCCTAGGGATTCCCAACATCTGCGATGGTTGCCATGCAAACACGTCGACGTTGTGCCGGAGGAAGGTGATGAGCGCGCTTTCCTATTTGCTGTCCAGGCCCCCGGCAATCCGGGTGGTCTGGGCAACTTTGGCGCCGACTTGGACGACCTTCAGGGGGATGTCGTCCTCGTCGTGAGGTTGCACTCGGGGTGCAGAGGTTGAGGCACGGTGGCGTGCACTCGGGTGGAGCTGGCCCGGTTCTGCACTGCCGGGGGCTGGTGCTCGGGCTGTCGCAAGTGCTTGAAGCTTCTCCAAAGCTGTCACACCCGGTTTTTCCGAAGAACAACCAAGTGAATATCACATGTATGCCAGGATCATTTTCTCATACATGTGATGACAAATAGTGAAGCATCATTTATTACAAGCCAGGTGTCGAATATAAGTAGGTCTTACATTACAAATGTCTCGATAGACAATAATAAGTTCATCACAAGTAAATAAACTAGCAGCGGAATATTATTCTCTTAGGGCTCCATCACAGGTGTTGCCCGGGGGTCTTTATGAACCTAGAAACCTTCCTCGGGTCCAAAATCTTGGTCATTATACACCATCTCATTATCTGGACCTGAGCAGCAATATAAACCAACAAATATGCAAGGTTGAGTACCAATGGTACTCAGCAAGTGTGGGAAAATTATATCATGCATGGCTAGAACAAGGAGAGGTTGAACTCATGGTTAAAGCACTACGCAATTAATACCTATCACCTTAGCTTATTAAGCACCTACATTACTACACAGGTGAAATGATCCAAATCTCCCATCCCATCATCATAAACCAATAACCATAATCATCATTTCCAATGTTAAGCTCCCCGCTTAACTTCCAAAACCATCAATTCTCTAATCATGAATAAGTCCAGGCCGCTCTTAACCGTGAGCACGGCTGTCAAGACAGTTTTGACTCTGCAGAGTTTGTACCACTGTACCCACAAGTAGTGATTTCATCCCCCGTTGCCGGGTGGACTAAAAGAACCTCCATTATGCCAGTGGCTACGAACCACATTCACACTTCCCAGGTGTGTGGCCAAGAGATCACTACGAAGCCTTTACAAAGGGATTCCCGACGAGCGTGGGCCCACTGAGGTTTCACCCCTAACAGCATACAAGAGGCTCCAACCCCGCTGCAGTGGCCCCCTCTTGAGCCTTGCGGTTCATATGGCAGTCCAGCTGACTCCTATTCCCCGCACCATCCAACACACCCATACTACGTCGGGGATACACCTAATTATTTGGCTAAGCTGCCCCATCTCAGCATGTGGTTGGCACTGTAAAGCCGGGTTACATGCTCCATGAACCGGTCCTTAGGATCCAGGCAAGTACTAAACACAAACCCAAGTCTCGTGCACCCAGCACACAACCAAAACATTCAACTTGCCTTGATCCCTACCTCTACATAACTCACAATATCTCATTCAAGAGTATGGTAATATAAACTGATGATTTCATGTCCCAAATATCCCATTCTAAGCATGGCTAAGCATATGCATGTAAACAAATAACATGACAAAACAAATCCCAACCCAAGCTTCAAGGAAACAAGGTAATGCAATTCTAGGGAAAACTTTCCTAGCATGGGTTTCATATTTCATTTGACAATGCAAATAATTCTATCTACACATCCTAACATAGGATCAAAGTGGTCAAGGACACTTGCCTCCTTCTTGTTGCTCCTGAAATGGGTAGTCCTGATCTTGGAAACTGATAGCTTGCTCTTGAACAGGTTCTACTTCATACCATCACACATAGCAAAAGAAAAACAACAATCATAAGACATAGTTCACACTTCTACTTCATACAAACCACACATTCACATTTATGAAAGTTTCTTTACCATTTTATGTGTTGTGGATACTCTATGTGTGTTGATTTGGGGCTTGCATACACTTTCATTTACATGTGTAGGATTCCTACTTTGGTGTTCATATTTATACTCACATACTATATATATATATACATATATATATGTGTGTTTCAGTTTTAAATAAATTCCTTATATATTAAACTACCAAGTATGTATGAAAAGTATTTTTCTTCTCCATATGTGCCTTCATAATTTCTATCAACCCTAAACTGAATTCTTTGTACTTTAGAAACTCCATTTATCATTTACTAGTTTCTATATTTTCAGATTTATATTCTTATGCATAATTGTGCATTTTATTATTAAATTAGTAATACACACTACCTAAACAGATTAGGTTCTGGTCCTAAATAATTTAAGATCATATTTTGACCTTGGCTTCTGATGTATACTATTTCATAATTATTTTCCCTATTTTTCTTTAACTATTCTTTACTTAAAAATGTGTCCCTATACTATTAAATGTGAATAATAGATGAAACAGGTTTATTTCAGCCCAAAAATATATTTTTATCTCACTCCAAAGTTTTCTAAGTACTGAGAAAGTTTTTAATAAGTTTGACAATTATGTTTGTCCCCCTTTTTAATATTTAAACACTAGTTACATATTCAATTTTCTAAATTAAATACTAAACAGAGCTAGAATAATGAATTCATCCCATTACAGGGTCTATAATATCATTTTCATAATTTCCAGGGGTCTAGCTACACTTTTCAGAGGTGTTTTTCTAAATTTCTATTAAGTCCAGGGGCTAAAACTGATTTTTAAATGAATTTACATGATTTTCTGGAGTTCCAGGGGCTAGATCTGAAGTTTCCGGGGCTAGCTCTCAATTCCAGAGAACCCCAGGGGGTAGCACGTAAGAATTCCAGTCTTTATAACGCGGGGCTGACGTGGACCGTCTGATTTTAAACCGACGGCTGAGATTATAACATCGAACCGGTACGCGGGGTTTTAAAGTCTACCGTGCGATTTAAAATAAACGGCGCACAAGCGGCCACGTCGCTCTGATCGAGCGCGGGCGGCGCTGCCGGCGGCGCACGGCGGCGGGAAGCGGCGATCTCGCCGGAAACTTTCGGATCCTCGAGAATTCTGCCTAGAACTGTGATCTTATGGCCTAGATCGGTAGAGGGGAGGTCAGGGATCTCACCTCGGGGATTTTCTCGAGCTCGGGGGTCCTGGAAAGTGCTCGGCGGCGAGGTCCGAGGCAAAACCACGGCGAAGCTCGTCGGAGCTGGATTTGCACCGTAAGTCTTCGGGTTTTCTGCACCTGCAAAGTTCCCTAGAGGCGGTGGATCAAGACCAACGAGTTAGATCAGAGTTTCCGAGCTTAGATCGGCCAGAATTCACCGGCGAAGTCTCGGTGCTCACCGGAGTGAAAATCGGCGATCGCGTGCGAAAAACTGATCGGATCGGTTGCTTTTATAGCCGGGGAAGGGCGGTGGTTCTGTTGTGATCGAGTTGGAGTCCGCTGGGTCCAGAATTCGTCTGCGGGGACAGGTTTCCCGATCGGTTGCGATCGCGCGCGCGGGAGAGAGTCCGGGGTCGCGGGGTTAGGGATGACAGGCGGGTCCCACATGTCAGCGAGGGGCAGCGCGGCGCGCGCGGGGGCGGGCTGCGCGGGGGTTAGCTGGGCCGGCTGGGGTTTCGGCCCACTGGCCAGTTTTTTTTTTCTGGTTTTTCCTTTTTCTTTTTCATTTCTTTTCTGTTTTGAGTATAATTTGAATTCCAGTTTGAATTTGAATTTTTGCAAAACATGCAATACGTCCAAAAATTTCTAAATTCCCCTCTGAAATGGTTTATGGTTCTAAATCCAAAATTTAAATCTTGACTAAGAATTTGGGGTGTTACAGCTCTACCCCCCTTAAAAGAAATCTCGTCCTCGAGATTGGTGTTTCTAAGAAAACAATTCCGGAAATTGTGCCTTAAGCTCATCTTCCCGTTCCCAGGTGGCTTCCTCTTCTGAGTGATGCTTCCACTGCACCTTGCACATCCTGATTCTCTTATTTCTGGTGAGGCGTTCCATTGTCTCCAAAATCTTGTATGGTTGCTCGGCATAAGACAAACCCTCAGCTACATCCACTTCGTTCATGGGTAACACCTCCTCAGGCGTCCTCAGACATTTCTTGAGTTGCGACACATGGAACACATCGTGCACGTCCGACAGATGAACCGGCAACTCTAGTTGGTACGCCACTTCGCCTTTTCTTTCCAAAACTTGAAAGGGTCCGATGTATCGAGGTGACAACTTCCCTTTCACCTTGAACCGACGAAGTCCTCTGATAGGGGACACCTTGAGATAAACATAGTCTCCCACGTTGAAAACGAGCTCTCTTCTTCGTACATCAGCATAACTCTTCTGGCGGGTCTGTGCTATCCTCAAGTTGTTGCGAATCTCCCTCACCTTTGCCTCGGCTTCTTGTAGCACTTCTGGACCAAACACCTTACTTTCTCCTGTTTGGTTCCAAAATAGGGGAGTTCTGCATTTCCTTCCATACAAAGCTTCAAACGGTGACATCTTCATACTAGCTTGATAACTGTTGTTATAGGAAAACTCCGCATACGGTAGGTTCTTGTCCCAACTCCTATTGTTTTTGAGTGCACATGCCCTTAACATATCTTCAAGGATCTGATTGGTTCTCTCCGTCTGTCCGTCAGTTTGGGGATGATAGGCAGAACTGAAATTCAGATGGGTTCCCATGGTTTCATGCAACTTTCGCCAAAACCTCGAGGTGAACTGTGTCCCTCGGTCCGACACTATCTTCTTTGGCACTCCATGGTAACACACAATCCTTGACATGTACAATTCTGCCAATTTGGTTCCGCTGTAGCTTTCCTTCACCGGAATGAAATGAGCTACCTTGGTTAGCCTATCAATAATAACCCATATTGAATCATACCCGGACTGGGTCCTAGGCAATCCCACGACAAAATCCATGCTGATCTCTTCCCACTTCCATTCAGGCACTTTGAGTGGTTGCAGCAATCCCGCGGGTCGTTGATGTTCTGCTTTCACCAACTGACATGTGTCACATAGGGCAACATGTTCCGCGACATCTCGCTTCATGCCATACCACCAATACCTGCTTTTGAGGTCCTGATACATCTTCGTACTCCCAGGATGAATGGAATAGTCGGAATCGTGAGCCTCCTTCAAAATTAATTTACGAATCTCCTTTACTTCTGGCACACAGATCCTTTTCCCGTGCCACAACGTTCCTTGTTCATCCTCTCTAAAACCAGGAGCTTTATTTTCCTTGATGAGCTGTCTGATCTCTTGTATCTTCTCATCATTCTTTTGTCCCTCGCGTATGTCTCGCTCAAGTGTGGAGTCCACTTCCATGGCGATGGCTTCACCACTATTTACTAGACATAGATTGAGCCTTATAACCTCGTCCTTCAATTCTGCAGGCATATCCTTCAAGCTCAACTTATTGACCTGCACTTTCCGGCTCAAGGCATCGGCCACGACGTTTGCTTTCCCGGGATGATAGTTGATGCCTACATCAAAGTCATTGATTAGCTCTAACCATCTCCTTTGTCTAAGGTTGAGATCTGGCTGTGTGAATATGTACTTCAAACTCTTATGATCCGTATATATCTCTGTCCTCTTCCCCATCAAATAGTGCCGCCAAATTTTCAACGCGTGTACCACTGCAGCTAGTTCTAAGTCATGTGTAGGATAGTTCTTCTCGTGCTTCCGAAGCTGCCGGGATGCATATGCCACGACATGTCCCTCTTGCATGAGTACACATCCCAACCCGTTTCCAGAGGCATCGCAGTACACCGTGAAATTCTTCTGCATATCTGGCATAACCAACACGGGGGCTGTTGTCAATCTCTTCTTTAGCTCCTGAAAGCTCGTATCGCACTGTGGCGTCCAGGTGAATGTGATTCCCTTTTTCAACAGTTTGGTGAGAGGTCTCGAGATCTTGGAGAATCCCTCAATAAACCGTCGATAGTATCCAGCCAATCCCAAAAAGCTTCGAACTTCCCCGACATTTTCAGGGGTTTTCCATTTCTGGATATCTTCGATTTTGGCGGGATCTACGGAGATTCCTCCCTCCGAGATTATATGTCCTAAAAAGGGAACTCTCTTTAGCCAAAACTCACACTTGCTCAACTTGGCATATAGTTGGTGTTCTCTCAGCCTCTGTAACACCAACCTTAGATGTTTCTCATGTTCTTCTTCATCTTTGGAGAAGACGAGAATATCATCTATGAAAACCACCACAAATTTGTCCAGATATTCCATGAATACCTTGTTCATGAGGTACATGAAATATGCCGGGGCATTGGTTAGCCCGAAAGGCATGACAGTGTATTCATACAGTCCGTACCGAGATACGAAAGCTGTCTTGGGAATATCAGATTGCCTTATCTTGAGTTGGTGGTATCCCGACCTGAGATCAATTTTCGAGAACACGCAAGCTCCCCTCAACTGATCAAACAAGTCTTCAATGCGGGGTAATGGATACTTGTTCTTGATGGTCACCTCATTCAAGGCACGGTAATCCACGCATAACCTTTGAGTTCCATCTTTCTTAGGCACAAATATTACCGGAGCTCCCCATGGTGAGGAACTAGGGCGAACGTACCCCTTTTCCGTCAATTCTCTCAAATGATCCTTGAGCTCTTCTAGCTGCTTGGAGTCCATTCGATAAGGTCTCTTGTATATCGGGGCTGTTCCCGGTACTAGCTCGATTGCGAATTCCACGTCACGGTCGGGAGGCATTCCTGGCAACTCCTCCGGAAAAACATCTGGATATTCCCTTATAGTCCTGATTTCCTCAACTTTCACCTCCACTTGATTTAATTTAATGTCCCTCCTAGGCTCGTGTATCGTTATGAACTTTACTCTTGTGCCACTAGGGTGAGTTAGTTCCACCGTTCTGGTCGAACAATGGATGATTCCTTTATGTTTGGTCAACCAATCCATACCCAAAATAATATCTATCCCTTGTGAATCGATCACTATGAGGTTAGCGGTAAATACTACCCCATTAATGTCTAGGTTCACTTTGGGACACACTTGTCTTGTACTTATTTCTCCACCTGGAGAGTTTACCGCTAGCATATGGTTCATTTGTGTGGTTGCTAGGTCATGCTTCTTAACAAACCCTTGAGCAATGAACGAATGGGTAGCACCAGAATCAAACAGCAGAGTTGCAAGGTGTAAATTGGCAGGAAACTTACCAACTACCACGTCGGGTGCCTCTTGTGCTTCCTCCATAGTGACGTGGTTCACCCGTCCTCTCATTACGTTCTGCTGCTGTGGCTGCGTGGGCTTCTTCTTTGGACACTTATGGGCGTAGTGCCCCACTTCACCACAGCTGAAACATTGCACCCCAATCTTAGATGCTTGGCCCTTGTTGTCTTGGGGTTGGTTTGGGGGTCCTTGCACTGCTGGTCGAGGTGGATATGCGGGGCGAGGCTGTTGTACAAACTGACGTTGCGGCTGTGCTGGTGCTGCGGGAGGCCTGTAGTTTGGGTTGTACCCTCTTGGTGCTGAATAGGGTACCGCAGCACGGCTCGTCTGCCCCGTAGGTTGCTGCATCATACGTGGGCGGGTGTTGCTCCCTGAGGCTTGATGTGACCACCCAGCCTTCCTCTTATTCTCATTTTCCAGGGCCTTTAGCTTCCTTTCCACCACAAACGCTCTGTCCACCATCTTTTGAAAGCTTTCATACTCATTGGATGACATTGCACACTGCATCTCTGCGGTAAGTCCTTCCACGAAACAATCTTGTTTCTGCTCATCTGTCTCTATGTCTCGTGGAGCATAACGGGATAGTTGAGTGAATTTAGTGAGGTATTCCCTCACCGTCATGTTTCCCTGCTGCAGTCCCAAAAACTCTTTCCTCTTGTTTTTGAGTTCACCTCTTGGGATGTAATGGTTGCGGAAGCTACGCTTGAACTCTTCCCAAGTGATGCTCTCAGGGTCATGATGGGCGGCCACGTAGGCGGTCCACCAATCAGCAGCAGGTCCCTGCAATTGATGAGAGGCAAACAGCACCCTCTCATACCCTTGGCATTGTATGATTCTCATCTTACTTTCAATGGTCTTCAGCCAATCATCTGCCTCCAGAGGTTCAGCAGCACTTGCAAACTTTGGAGGTTGAGTTCCTAGAAACTCACTCAACCTTGGTTGGCGTGGTGCAGCTTGTGGAGGTGGAACTTGATGCAAGTTGGCCACTACTTGAGTCAAGTTCTGGATGAGCTGATTTTGATTCTCCAGCATTTGGTGGAGAGGATCAACTTCTTCACGGCGACCACCCCGGTTCTGTCCTCCAGAAAGATGAGAGTTGCATGCCTCATCATTGTTGTTGGCGGGGTTGGCAGCACGTCCTTTTCCTCTTCCGGCCATCTGGCAGAATCAACAAATGTTAATTTGAAAGTATTTAGTATCATCTTACTACTTTCACTTGTTTGTACTTTGAAGTGTTGAAGTTTTGTTAACATCTTACGAGGGTTTTATATCTCACACCCAATAAATGCACTATTATTTCCTGTGGGTTCACACACCAAAGCAAAACAATCTGAAGACGAGGCTGTGGACACTTGCTCATGGCTTCCACAACTCACGTCACACACCAAGCATTATCACACCATTAACTTCGTAACAACTCGACTACTCGACCTCTTGCTAGCTAGGGGAAAGACTCTACACTACTCATCCTCTTGAGCTGGCTCCTCGGGATCTTCCTCCTCATTTCGGCTACCTTCTGACTCTGCTTTGGGTGGGGAGGCTGCTGGTGGAGAAGTGCGACGACGCCTGATTGCTCGGCGATCCGGGGAGTCAGGGGTCCATGGATCACTTACGGTGACACACAGTTCATTCCCATCTCCTCTTTCTCTCGCCTTTAAGCAAGCTCGCAGCAATGCCTCCGTCTCCTTCAGAGTATCTCGGACATCCTGAAGCTCTTGTTGACACTCCTGCAGTCGAGTGCTGAGCATAGCAGCATCCTCCAAGCACAAGTCCATGTGCTCATGGGAAGTCCCTTGCTGCACCGGTGGGTACTTGTACTCCGTGGTACCACTCTCACGTTGGAGGACATACATGTACTCAGTTTTGTCCAAGTGGCGACGATAGATGTGGCTCTGGCAGGTGATGGCCTCCCAAGTGACATCTCTCTCCGCGTCAACTTGTGTTGCTCGACAAGCTGGAGAGTGGTGGATCTTAAGCAGCTGATTCTCGTGTATAATCCTCATCTCCGAACTCCATTCTTCCCTCTTCTCACGGATGGTCCTGGTGGAGTTATAGTGGATGATGAGCTTGCCTGTATTGCCGGCGGCTTCGAGCATACGTCGAAGACGGCTCAACAAATCTCCCACTGCCAATCCGTAGGAAAGGTACGTCACTGGACGGCTCTCCTCTCTTTCAGCAAGGGCAACTACGGGAACTCTCCCTCCCGTGGATTTACGAGCGGTGCGAATCATGCGAACCATCTAAAACAAAAGAATTTAAAATTAGGTTAGATAAAATTTCAAACAAAAATCCTATTTTTGAATGGAAGTTGGGGTAAGATGAAGAAAATGACTCTTTTAATAACACTCTTTTACCCACACCTTGGAAAATAGTTTTTAAGAAAATAGGGCCCTTAAATACGTCCATTTCTACCTAGGTCCACGTTCCTACGGGCAACCTTGGCTCTGATACCACCTCTGTCACACCCGGTTTTTCCGAAGAACAACCAAGTGAATATCACATGTATGCCAGGATCATTTTCTCATACATGTGATGACAAATAGTGAAGCATCATTTATTACAAGCCAGGTGTCGAATATAAGTAGGTCTTACATTACAAATGTCTCGATAGACAATAATAAGTTCATCACAAGTAAATAAACTAGCAGCGGAATATTATTCTCTTAGGGCTCCATCACAGGTGTTGCCCGGGGGTCTTTATGAACCTAGAAACCTTCCTCGGGTCCAAAATCTTGGTCATTATACACCATCTCATTATCTGGACCTGAGCAGCAATATAAACCAACAAATATGCAAGGTTGAGTACCAATGGTACTCAGCAAGTGTGGGAAAATTATATCATGCATGGCTAGAACAAGGAGAGGTTGAACTCATGGTTAAAGCACTACGCAATTAATACCTATCACCTTAGCTTATTAAGCACCTACATTACTACACAGGTGAAATGATCCAAATCTCCCATCCCATCATCATAAACCAATAACCATAATCATCATTTCCAATGTTAAGCTCCCCGCTTAACTTCCAAAACCATCAATTCTCTAATCATGAATAAGTCCAGGCCGCTCTTAACCGTGAGCACGACTGTCAAGACAGTTTTGACTCTGCAGAGTTTGTACCACTGTACCCACAAGTAGTGATTTCATCCCCCGTTGCCGGGTGGACTAAAAGAACCTCTATTATGCCAGTGGCTACGAACCACATTCACACTTCCCAGGTGTGTGGCCAAGAGATCACTACGAAGCCTTTACAAAGGGATTCCCGACGAGCGTGGGCCCACTGAGGTTTCACCCCTAACAGCATACAAGAGGCTCCAACCCCGCTGCAGTGGCCCCCTCTTGAGCCTTGCGGTTCATATGGCAGTCCAGCTGACTCCTATTCCCCGCACCATCCAACACACCCATACTACGTCGGGGATACACCTAATTATTTGGCTAAGCTGCCCCATCTCAGCATGTGGTTGGCACTGTAAAGCCGGGTTACATGCTCCATGAACCGGTCCTTAGGATCCAGGCAAGTACTAAACACAAACCCAAGTCTCGTGCACCCAGCACACAACCAAAACATTCAACTTGCCTTGATCCCTACCTCTACATAACTCACAATATCTCATTCAAGAGTATGGTAATATAAACTGATGATTTCATGTCCCAAATATCCCATTCTAAGCATGGCTAAGCATATGCATGTAAACAAATAACATGACAAAACAAATCCCAACCCAAGCTTCAAGGAAACAAGGTAATGCAATTCTAGGGAAAACTTTCCTAGCATGGGTTTCATATTTCATTTGACAATGCAAATAATTTTATCTACACATCCTAACATAGGATCAAAGTGGTCAAGGACACTTGCCTCCTTCTTGTTGCTCCTGAAATGGGTAGTCCTGATCTTGGAAACTGATAGCTTGCTCTTGAACAGGTTCTACTTCATACCATCACACATAGCAAAAGAAAAACAACAATCATAAGACATAGTTCACACTTCTACTTCATACAAACCACACATTCACATTTATGAAAGTTTCTTTACCATTTTATGTGTTGTGGATACTCTATGTGTGTTGATTTGGGGCTTGCATACACTTTCATTTACATGTGTAGGATTCCTACTTTGGTGTTCATATTTATACTCACATACTATATATATATATATACATATATATATGTGTGTTTCAGTTTTAAATAAATTCCTTATATATTAAACTACCAAGTATGTATGAAAAGTATTTTTCTTCTCCATATGTGCCTTCATAATTTCTATCAACCCTAAACTGAATTCTTTGTACTTTAGAAACTCCATTTATCATTTACTAGTTTCTATATTTTCAGATTTATATTCTTATGCATAATTGTGCATTTTATTATTAAATTAGTAATACACACTACCTAAACAGATTAGGTTCTGGTCCTAAATAATTTAAGATCATATTTTGACCTTGGCTTCTGATGTATACTATTTCATAATTATTTTCCCTATTTTTCTTTAACTATTCTTTACTTAAAAATGTGTCCCTATACTATTAAATGTGAATAATAGATGAAACAGGTTTATTTCAGCCCAAAAATATATTTTTATCTCACTCCAAAGTTTTCTAAGTACTGAGAAAGTTTTTAATAAGTTTGACAATTATGTTTGTCCCCCTTTTTAATATTTAAACACTAGTTACATATTCAATTTTCTAAATTAAATACTAAACAGAGCTAGAATAATGAATTCATCCCATTACAGGGTCTATAATATCATTTTCATAATTTCCAGGGGTCTAGCTACACTTTTCAGAGGTGTTTTTCTAAATTTCTATTAAGTCCAGGGGCTAAAACTGATTTTTAAATGAATTTACATGATTTTCTGGAGTTCCAGGGGCTAGATCTGAAGTTTCCGGGGCTAGCTCTCAATTCCAGAGAACCCCAGGGGGTAGCACGTAAGAATTCCAGTCTTTATAACGCGGGGCTGACGTGGACCGTCTGATTTTAAACCGACGGCTGAGATTATAACATCGAACCGGTACGCGGGGTTTTAAAGTCTACCGTGCGATTTAAAATAAACGGCGCACAAGCGGCCACGTCGCTCTGATCGAGCGCGGGCGGCGCTGCCGGCGGCGCACGGCGGCGGGAAGCGGCGATCTCGCCGGAAACTTTCGGATCCTCGAGAATTCTGCCTAGAACTGTGATCTTATGGCCTAGATCGGTAGAGGGGAGGTCAGGGATCTCACCTCGGGGATTTTCTCGAGCTCGGGGGTCCTGGAAAGTGCTCGGCGGCGAGGTCCGAGGCAAAACCACGGCGAAGCTCGTCGGAGCTGGATTTGCACCGTAAGTCTTCGGGTTTTCTGCACCTGCAAAGTTCCCCGGAGGCGGTGGATCAAGACCAACGAGTTAGATCAGAGTTTCCGAGCTTAGATCGGCCAGAATTCACCGGCGAAGTCTCGGTGCTCACCGGAGTGAAAATCGGCGATCGCGTGCGAAAAACTGATCGGATCGGTTGTTTTTATAGCCGGGGAAGGGCGGTGGTTCTGTTGTGATCGAGTTGGAGTCCGCTGGGTCCAGAATTCGTCTGCGGGGACAGGTTTCCCGATCGGTTGCGATCGCGCGCGCGGGAGAGAGTCCGGGGTCGCGGGGTTAGGGATGACAGGCGGGTCCCACATGTCAGCGAGGGGCAGCGCGGCGCGCGCGGGGGCGGGCTGCGCGGGGGTTAGCTGGGCCGGCTGGGGTTTCGGCCCACTGGCCAGTTTTTTTTTTCTGGTTTTTCCTTTTTCTTTTTCATTTCTTTTCTGTTTTGAGTATAATTTGAATTCCAGTTTGAATTTGAATTTTTGCAAAACATGCAATACGTCCAAAAATTTCTAAATTCCCCTCTGAACATGGTTTATGGTTCTAAATCCAAAATTTAAATCTTGACTAAGAATTTGGGGTGTTACAAAAGCTGACACTGCGGCAGTGCAGTCTCCACAGATCTTGAGGACACCTGTTGGTGTAGGCATCTTCAAGACGAGGTAGCCGTAGTGGGCTACCACCATGAACCGGTACAGGGCTGACCTGCCGATGATGGCGTTGAAGGGGAGGTCTACCTCCTCCACGTCGAACAGAATGTACTCTGTTCGGTAGTTGTCCAGTGCCCCGAAGGTCACTGATAGGCTGATGTTGCCGTAGGGGACGACTTGTCCCGGCCCTACCCCTGAGAACAGGCTCGAGGGGGCGAGCTTGGCCATCGGGATCTGCAGCTTCTGGAAGGGTGCATGACTGATGAGGTTAAGGCTAGCCCCGCCATCCACAAGGACGTGGTACATATTCACGTTGGCGATGGTGGGAGCTACCAAGAGCGGTAGCTGTCCGGCCCCAGCCATGTTCTTGGGGCAGTCGGTGGCGTCGAAGGTGATGGGGGTCCCTACCCACTTGAGGTGCGGCGCTGCGCTTGGGACAGGGGCCACCGACACCACTGCTCGACGCAGAGTCTTGACTGCACTCCGAGACGAGGGGTCTGAGGACCCTCCGTAGATGACGTGGAGCGTCTTCCGGCGCTCATCGTCACTGGAGCTGGAGCCCTCGCGGTGATGGACCGTCTTCAGAGCGCGTTGGGCTCTTGGAACTCCATCTACTGGTCGACGTTGTCCCGGGGGTCGACCTTCTGCTTGCCCTCCCTCTGACGGATGGAAGGGGCGTCCGCGCACGGTTGCTTCCCCTTGCGGAAACGTTCCGCGAGCTTATGGATATCCCGGCACTCTGCCGCTGTATGGCTGTTGGTGTTGTGCATGGGGCACGTCTCGCTGTGGTCACCGCCAGGGGCTGGTGACTTTCGCGGCCTCTTGTTGGGGCACGACCCCCGAGCTCCGCTGGGTGCTACAGCTGCAGCAACGGGAGCTCCGGCCAGCGGCTTCATCTTGCCGCCGCCCTTCTTGGTCTTCTTGCTGCTCCCATAGGGAGCAACGCTGGGTCCGGGCTGTCCTCCGGCTTCGAAGGCTGGCTGTGAGTGCCGGTTACGCCCTTCTGACACTCTGGCGCACTTGTGCGCCAGGCTAAAGAGCTCTGAGACGTCGCGCACCTCTCTGGTGGTGAGCTTCTCGAGCATATTCTTGTCTCTTACACCCTGTCGGAACGCCACCACCACAGAAGCATTTTGGATATGGGGGATGGTGTTCCGTACCTGGGAGAACCGCTGGATGAAGGAGCACAGCGACTCTCCAGGTTGTTGTTGGATGGCGTGGAGGTCAAACTCCGTGTTGGGACGGGTGTAGGAGCTGCCAAAGTTGGCGGTGAACTGTCGGCAGAGCTCTCCCCAGGAGGTTATGGAACCCTGGGGGAGGTTCATGAGCCAAGACCAGGCTAGGCCGGTCAAGGAGACTAGGAAGTAGTGTTGGTGATATGCCCAAGAGGCAATCATAACAATTCGGATAAAGGCCTGATGGATATTTGATCCATAATAAATTAGGGTACTAATGGGCCTCTGACCTAA
Organism: Neostapfia colusana; assembly: GCA_030760725.1. NCBI lineage: Eukaryota > Viridiplantae > Streptophyta > Magnoliopsida > Poales > Poaceae > Neostapfia > Neostapfia colusana. Next base: position 15,841,741 of record JASWHV010000013.1, read on the forward strand.
AAGCCCATTAGTGTGCCTATAAATATGAGGGGTAGAGTTATGGACAGAATTCTCCACCAGATAGCAGTCCCAGCCGCCGCCCCTCACAGATAAGCCGCCGAAACCCCTGCCGCGCGCACGGTGCTAGCACACCGATGCACGGCGTTCCTCCCTATACGTGTGGACTCCGTGGAGGCGCTGCTGTTACTGCTGCGCTGATCGGCTACGACGCGCATCTACGATCCGCTGCGCTGCGCGTCTAGTGGTAACGATCCATGACCTTCTTACTCACATGTTTCCTGGGTGATACGGTCGAATTGCTAGAGTAGTGCATCGCCTATTTCCCTACAGTGGTATCAGAGCTGACTTGCGTAGTTTTTGGTCTGGATCTTAGATGTGATCTACTGCAGACAAGTTCATATGATGAATTTTTATAGTTCGGCTTTTGGGGTTTGGAATTGGTTAGAGTAGATTGCCATCATATGACTAAAGGATTAGTTCGTGCTCCTTCTCTGCTGTGTGCGCAACCTGTCCCTACCGGCTGGAATCACCATCGGGACTAATAGTGTACATAGCTAACAGATTGAGCCAACAGATCACGGCCATGTGTCGCGATCTTCTCGTGGATAACCAGTCACAATGAAAATTCACGACTATAGTGACATCATTAAGTTGTTTCGCGATAGATATCGTTCTACGCTTAACTTGTTTTTGCAGGGAATGATGTGAATGGTATGGCCTAAATATGATGTGATAATCTGTGTGTAAACGTGCAGCCTGCGTGTTGCAAATTTAACACAACCGGGTTGAGGTTGTCACATATTTGTATAACGACCTGCGTGTCGCCCTGTGATGCCTGATCTCTCATGTAATTTATTTGATAGCTATTAGATGTATTAGCTTCTTTTATATTCATTGAGAAACCTCAAGCATGATGGCGATGGTGATCACCATAAGAAGGGAGACATGGCGGTGTAGATCATGATGGAACCATGGTGATGGAGACCACTATGATCCTAAAGGCCATACTATTCACATATATGATATGATCGTATGCCTATGATGTTTTACTATTCTTTTCATGTTTTTCATATGGTGGATGTTTTATCATGATAGAATAGCTTCCCTCGGAAAAGTTGAGTATTTGATGCCATTTACCTATAGCTGCACCTATGTTGTTTTGATCATTGTATGGTAGGTTTGCCAAAGCAAAATACCGTCATCTATCATAATGAATAGGGTGAATATTGGACATTCACATGCATAGTATTGGTTTACTCAACAAAGCTATCAAAACGGTTTTGGGCTTTATGGCATAGTGTTGGGAGCCGGGGCATTGGATGTCACCCAACAAACAAGAATCATATAGAGATATGATTAACAATGGTTGTTTACCTATGTTACTAATTTTCTAGCAGTGAAGCCAAAGCTCACTAGGAATTAGTGAATATGGATCTTGGACCACTATATGTCGTTAGAGGGAGGACGATGCTCATATAGTGGTGGTGTCTTTTATTAAACTGTTAATAAAAGATTGATACATAACATAGTGCTAAAAACTTGCATATTTATTTTCTATTGTAGATCATGTCTGCTAGTAACAATTCCGGTTTCAATTTGCGATCTGTGCTTGAGAAAGAAAAGCTCAATGGAGCTAACTTTATTGATTGGTACCGCAACCTGAGAATTGTTCTCAGGCAAGAGAAAATTGAGTATGTTCTTGAGCAACCATACCCCAATGACCTCCCCGATGATGCAAATGCCGCAACTCGCAGGACTTATGAGAAGCACTGCGATGATGCGCTTAATGCAAGCTGCCTCATGCTTGCCACAATGTCCCCTGATCTACAGAAACAATATGCGCATGCAGATGCTTATTCTATGATTCAGGGACTACGTGGAATGTTTGAGAACCAAGCAAGGGCTGAGAGGTACAACATCTCAAAGTCCTTGTTCTCATGCAAGCTGGCAGAAGGTAGCCCGGTCAGTCCCCATGTAATCAAGATGATTGGTTACATTGAGACTTTGGACAAACTTGGTTCTGAACTCAAGGATGACCTGGCTATTGACGTTATTCTCCAGTCACTCCCACCGAGCTATGAGCCATTTATATTGAATTATCAAATGAATGGCATGGAGAAAACGTTGGCTGAATTGCATGGGATACTTAAAACAGCCGAGGAAAGCGTTAAGAAAAACACCACTCATGTGATGATGGTTCAAAAGGAGAATAAAAAGAGGAAGCGTGTTATGCATCCTAAAGGCAAGGGAAAGGTTCCCAATGAGTCTTCAAGCTCAAAGCCAAAGGGCAAATCAGGCCCTTCTCCTAATGATGAATGCTTCCACTGTCATGCTAAGGGGCATTGGTCTAGGAACTGCAAAAAGTACTTGGAGGATAAGAAGAAGAAAGGGAGTGAGGCTTCCACTTCAGGTATAAATGTTATAGAAATCAATATTGCTACATCTTCTAGTGAATCATGGGTATTTGATACTGGATCAATGATTCACACTTGCAAATCGTTGCAGGGTCTAAGTGAGACTAGAAGATTTGCAAAAGGTGAGTTGGATGTTCGGGTCGGCAATGGAGCAAAGGTTGCTATCATAGCTGTCGGAACTTATCACTTGTCATTACCCTCAGGATTAGTTTTGGAATTAAAATAATTGTTATTGCATTCCTTCTTTGAGCAAGAACATTATATCTTCTTCATGTTTGGAAGAAGTTAATGGTTATGAGATTATAATAAAGAACAAATGTTGTTCTATTTATTATAATAATATTTTATATGCTCAATGTCCATTAGTGAATGGATTATATGTTCTTGATCTTGAGGATAAAACAGTCTATAACATTAATACTAAAAGGGCTCGACGAAATGATCTAAATCCCACTTTTATTTGGCATTGTCGCTTATGTCATATAAATGAGAAACGCATTGAGAAACTCCATAAAGATGGTTTGTTAAGTTCATTTGATTTTGAATCACTTGACACATGCGAGTCTTGTTTGCTTGGGAAGATGACCAAAGCACCCTTCACTGGTCAAAGTGAGAGGGCAAGTGACTTGTTGGGACTAATACATACTGATGTATGTGGACCAATGAGTTCGGTAGCTAGAGGTGGTTTTTAGTATTTCATTACTTCTACCGATGACTTTAGTAGATATGGATATGTCTATCTAATGAGGCACAAGTCTGAATCTTTTGAAAAGTTCAAAGAATTTCAGAATGAAGTACAAAATCAGTTGTGCAAGACAATTAAACTTCTACATCTGATCGTGGGGGTGAATATTTGAGCCATGAATTTTATGATCATTTAAAACAATGTGGAATTGTTCCACAGTTGACTCCACCTGGAACGCCCCAATGGAATGGGGTGTCCGAGCGGAGGAACTGAACCTTGTTAGACATGGTTAGGTCGATGATGAGCCAAACTGATCTTCCACTATCCTTTTGGGGTTATGCTCTTGAAACTGCTGCGTTTACACTAAACAGAGTCCCAACTAAGTCTGTTGAGAAGACACCATATGAGATGTGGACCGGGAAACGTCCCGTATTGTCTTTCCTCAAAGTTTGGGGATGTGATGCTTATGTCAAACGTTTGACGTCAGACAAACTTACTCCCAAATCAGACAAATGCTTCTTTGTGGGATATCCTAGGGAAACCAAAGGATATTATTTTTATAATAAAACGGAGGGTAAAGTGTTTACTGCTTGCAATGGTGTCTTCTTGGAGAAAGAGTTTCTCTCAAAAGGAGTTAGTGGGAGCAAGGTGCATCTTGAAGAAATTCAAGAAATATCTAAAAATGTTTCGGCACCCTCTAATCCTATACAGGATGTACAAGATGTTGTACAACCACTTGATGAAACACCAGCCCCACGAAGGTCTATAAGAGTACGTCGTGCAACTGAAAAGTTGACACTCCTAACCACAGAACCACAGGACATGGTATTGTTGGACAATAATGAGCCTGTGACCTACACTGAAGCAACAATGGGACCCGACTCTGAGAAATGGCTTGGAGCCATGGAATCCGAAATAGAATCCATGCATGAGAATCAAGTTTGGAACTTGGTTGATCCAATCGATGGTGTGAGACCGATCGATTGCAAATGGATTTTCAAGAAAAAGACTGATATGGATGGAAAAGTTCACATCTATAAAGCACGATTGGTGGCGAAAGGTTTCAAACAAATTCAAGGTGTTGATTATGATGAAACATTTTTGCCCGTCGCTATGCTAAAGTCTGTTCGGATTCTCCTAGCAATTGCTGCATATTTTGATTATGAAATATGGCAGATGGATGTCAAAACAGCCTTTCTTAATGGGAGTCTGACTGAGGATGTGTACATGACACAACCTGAGGGTTTTGTCGATCCTAAAAATGCTAGAAAAATATGCAAACTTCAAAAGTCCATCTATGGATTGAAGCAAGCATCTCGGAGTTGGAATCTACGTTTTGATGAAGTGGTCAAAGGGTTTGGTTTCATCAAGAACGTAGAGGAACCTTGTATTTACAAGAAGGTTAGTGGGAGCGCACTTATATTTCTGGTCCTATATGTAGATGACATATTGTTGATCGGAAATGACATTCCAGTACTAGATGCTGTTAAATCCTCATTAAGGAAAAGTTTCTCAATGAAGGATTTAGGAGAGGCAGCGTACATTTTGGGCATAAAGATCTATAGAGATAGATCTAAAAGGTTAATTGGATTAAGCCAAGACACATATATTGACAAGATATTGAATCGGTTCAATATGCAAGATTCTAAGAAAGGTTTCTTGCCAATGTCACATGGCATCACTCTAAGCAAAAGTCAGTGTCCTTTGACGCCTGATGAGAAAAAGAGGATGAGAGCGATTCCTTATGCTTCGGCTATTGGATCTATCATGTATGCCATGTTGTGTACACGCCCAGATGTATCCTATGCTCTAAGTGTTACGAGCAGGTATCAATCAGATTATGGTGAGGCTCATTGGACAGTTGTCAAAAACATTCTTAAGTACTTGAGAAGAACTAAGGATGTATTCCTAGTGTTTGGAGGTGAAGAAGAGCTCGTTGTAAGAGGTTACACCGATGCTAGCTTCCAAACAGACAAGGATGACTCTAGATCGCAATCCGGTTTTGTGTTCTGCCTCAATGGAGGGGCAGTGAGCTGGAAAAGTTCCAAGCAAGACACTGTAGCAGATTCAACGACGGAGGCGGAGTATATTGCAGCTTCTGAAGCTGCAAAGGAAGCTGTTTGGATCAGAAAATTTGTTTCTGAGTTGGGTGTTGTTCCTAGTGCGTCCAGACCTGTGGATCTCTATTGCGACAATAATGGAGCCATTGCACAGGCAAAGGAGCCTAGATCACACAAAAGATCCAAACATATACTACGACGCTATCATCTGATTCGAGAGATTATCGACCGAGGTGATGTGAATATATGCAAGGTGCATACGGATTTGAATATGGCAGATCCGTTGACAAAGCCTCTTCCACAATCAAAGCATGAGACGCACACGAGATCTATGGGTATTAGATACTTACATCAGTGATCCTAGTGTGTAGTGGGAGACTTGTGTCATAGCTATGTTTATGTACTATTTGAGTAACTATTATTCACATTGATCATCAAGTATGTGACTTGTTCGTGAGACTCTTTGTTAATTATAATGTTACTCAAAATGATCCCTAGTCTACATCGTTATATGAGATAATGATAATACGCAGACTAGCACATGTATTAATTGATGATCACGTTTCACGGATCATAGATATGAAGATATCAAATTAATAATGTGAACACATGTTAGTGAACATGGTGTTGGATAGACCCATTCCGAGACACTGTTGGGATTGTTATTTACATATGTGCCATCAGTTGGTCTTGAGTGATACACCTGCTAGATTCTTTGACCTGAGATCGCCATTGTTTCTCACTATGTGTAGTTGTGCACTTTGAAACTATCAAACGCTACTCCATAACTGGGTGGTCATAAAAATAGTCTTCAGATGCATGATGAAGCATGGAATGAGATGTGTGCGGATCAAGATGGGATTTGCCCCTCCTAAATAACAGGAGAGATATCTCTGGGCCCCTCGAGATAGTTGGATTGAAAGTGCATGGCCATGCCAAAATGATTAAAGAGTTAATCATTATGACTAAAAGTTAGTCATAGATTGAATCCACTATTTGATCGAGTGAATGGTCGAGCTATCACAAGGATGGCACGTATCTCGCCTTGAGCTTTACTGGTATCGTGTGGCAAAGGAATTAGCATGTGAATGTATCTAGGTTCAGCCGATATGATCTTTATGTACATTCGGGAGTCAGTATGTCCTGCTAGGTACCTCTACTGACTTGTGTTTGAAAACGGTTCTCATTCATAACCGACTGTACATGAACCTAACGGGTCACACACTTAAGGGTATGGAATATTGAAAAACTTGGCTATATGATTGTCTCTAGTGCAAGTGGGAGATTGTTGGTGATATGCCCAAGAGGCAATCATAGCAATTCGGATAAAGGCCTGATGGATATTTGATCCATAAGAAATTAGGGTACTAATGGGCCTCTGACCTAAAAGCCCATTAGTGCGCCTATAAATATAAGGGGTAGGGTTACGGACAGAATTCTCCACCAGATAGCAGTCCCAACCGCCGCCCCTCACAGATAAGCCGCCGAAACCCGTGCCGCGCGCACGGTGCTAGCACACCGACGCACGGCGTTCCTCCCTGTACGTGTGGACTCCGTGGAGGCGCTGCTGTTACTGCTGCGCTGATCGGCTACGACGCGCATCTACGATCCGCTGCGCTGCGTGTCTAGTGGTAACGATCCATGACCTTCTTACTCGCATGTTTCCTGGGTGATACAGTCGAATTGCTAGAGTAGTGCATCGCCTATTTCCCTACAAGTAGTTGGCCATGACGACCTCATCCCCTCTTGCAGCAAGGATGGCGGTGGAGTAGATCTGGAGGAACTCCGTCGGGTTGACGTTGTCGTCGTACTTCTCTGGCAGGTGTGGCGCCATGGCCGCACACCCCGCTCCTGTTGCTGCAGGTCTCGGTGCCGCGAACGCTTGGTCCGCTGTTGGCATGGTGAACCCCGGTATGGGCAAAGGTGCACAATAGACTGGGGGTGCCATTTGCAGGGCATATGGCTGCTGCATATGCTGCGTGGTGTATGCATGGGGCAGAGATCGCGTGGTGAACGTCTGCGGCCCAGGCTGGGTCGAGGCGGTCGACATGCTGTCGCCGACCTCGTGGTTGCGACGCCTTTCTCGTCGTCGCTCGATGGTCACGCGGGCATCTTCACCCAGGTGACGTCGCTCCATCTCCGACCTCAGGTCCGTCGATGGGAACCTGGTGGAGCAGGAGTCTGTCATCTGCTCGTCAACCGTTGGCGTGCACGACAGCGACACATCCGGTTGACTGGGGCGTCGTCCCCGCCGAAGCTGAGGGTTGACGGTGGCGACGACGAGACGGTCGATGTCACGAATCCACTGCTGGGTCGCCGCCGGAGGCGTGTCCCCAGCAGGTGGATTGCGTAGAAGCACTCGTGCTGCAGCTAGTGTACTCCCATGTGTGACACTCGGCGCTGCAGCAGATTTTGGGCTTGCTGGAGTCCGCGTTGTTGGAGTTGGCTGCGGACTCCTAGCTTGTCCCGACACACTCCTCCTTGAGTGCGTCGAGACGCAAGCCTCGCTGGTCATCGTTCGCCGGGAACGAGGGCGAGGAGAGCTTGCCACAGACGGAAGCTTGGTCATCTTCGTGAGTGAAGACTCGACGCAAGAGGGAAAAAGCCCCCTACCTGGCGCACCAAATGTTGATTCGTATGCGGTCGACACTTCCCCCGGTCCTGCTCTGGGCAGCTCGCGGAGGTTCTTTTTCGGAGGGGCTAGTCCCCCTGCGTGGGTCTTGCTATACTAGACGAAGGAAGGAGATGAACACAAGGGTTTTTTACGTGGTTCGGGCCGCCGGAGCGTAATACCCTACGTCCACGGTGAGCAGAGGTGCTCGTTGTATTGCTTGGTGCTTAGAACCGGAGTTCTAAGCTTGGGGATGAACTGAGTGCTAGAATGTCTACTGCAAGGTGGCGCACTGCCGAATCCTTTGCAATGTTGCCTGCCTGAGCCTTTTACATTCCAAGGCTCGGGCGGCTTACAAAGGGGGGCCTCGGGACCCGACAGGTAATCCCGGAGAGATCTCTGCCATCTACCGTATCTGCAATAACGCCGGTAGTTGTCTCCGGCGAGGGCTTCTGAGTCTCCGGCCTGCCGCCCTGCCCACGCCGTAAGCTAGGCGTAGTGGTTGATGATGGCAGGGGCGGCAGGGGATGTCTTGTCGCTGTGTTTATTGGTGTACAACACCTGACATTGCGTGCCTGTCTTCACTGTGATGCGACTGGGCGCAACGCCTCCTGGCAGGGGCATGCTCCTCGTCTCCGCGTCTTGGGAAGGCGCGTGTCTTCAATATTGCGTCTTGGGAAGGTGCGGGTCTTGAATACCTTGTACGAACGGGTCATGGTGCGGCTTTACTCCTCCTGCCTACCGCGCTGGTTAGGAAGCGCTGTTTCGCTGCCACGTGACGGGCCCAGAGCTCTCCTCTGAGGAGAGGGAGGTTCGGCCCCACTATACACGTGGAGCCTTCGGAGCTCTCCCTGCGGAGGGGGGAGGTCCGGTTCTGCTGACCACATGGCAGGCCCGAAGCTCTCCTCTGTGGAGAGTGAGGTCCGGCCCTGCTGGACACGTGGAGCCTTCAAAGCTCTCCCCGCGGAGGGGGGAGGTCCGGCTCTGCTGGCCACGTGGCGGGCCCGGAGCTCTCCTCTGAGGAGAGGGAGATCCGGCCCCGCTAGACACGTGGAGCCTTCAGAGCTCTCCCCGCGGAGAGGGGAGGTCCGGCTCAGGTTCCCTCGGAGTTCGCCCCTGCGGAGGGGGCGAAATCCTTAGGCGATTTTCCCCTATGCGCGGGGTACCCCATATTGAGGGTACCGACAACGCTCGTCACCTGCTCCAGGCCAATGTCGAGGTGTTTGCCTAACAACCGTCGGAAATGCCCGGGATCCCCCACGAAGGTGATTTAGCACCAACTGAAGGTCCACCCAGACGCCAGACCGGTCCAACAGAAGCCTCAGAAGCAATCCATCGAGCGGCAAGACTTCATCCGTAAAGAAATCAAGAAGTTGCTTGATGTCGGCTTCATCCGAGAGGTCCACCATCCACGATGGCTGGCCAACTCTGTTGTCGTCCCCAAGGCTGGAGGGAAGCCACGTATGTGCATCGACTACACCACCCTCAACAAGGCATGTCCAAAGGATCTGTTCCCTCTACATCGCATAGACCAAATAGTCGACTCTACATCTAGCTGTGATTTACTGTGTTTCCTAGACGCATATTCAGGTTTCCACCAGATACCTATGTCTAGGGAAAATGAAGAGCATACTGCCTTCATCACAGTAGATGGTCTATACTCCTATGTGTCCATGCCTTACGGTCTTAAGAATGCCCTTCCCACTTTTGTGGGTGCAATGCACAAGACGTTCGGGAATCTCATTCGGGACGTGGTCGATGTTTATGCCGGTGACATCATAGTAAAGGTTAAGTCGCAAGCATCTCTGCTCGACAACCTAGCCCTAGTCTTCGATAGACTGCATACCACACGCACGAAGTTGAACCAAGACAAATGTGTCTTCGGGGTCTCTGCGAGGTAGCTGCTCGGTTTCTTGGTCTCACAGCGAGGGATCAAAGCTAACCCAGAGACGATTAAGGCGATAGAGATGATGCGGCCCCCTGCCCGCATCAAGGACGTGCAGAAGCTTACCGGATGTCTGGCTGTGCTTAGTTGGTTTATCTCTAGACTCGCCTAGCGGGCTCTTCCATTCTTCAAGCTTCTGCGCAAAACTGGTCCACAGGTATGGACCGAGGAGGCAGATGAGGTGTTCCAGGAGCTGAAGAAGTTCCTCACAATGCTACCAATCATGGTGGCCACTGAACAAGGCGAGCCACTACTCCTCTACATCGCTGCCACAACCGAGGTCATGAGGATGGTTCTGGTCGCGGAGCGGCCAGAACTCCATTGAACTCAAGTCCTAGAAGATGCTCCTGCTGTCATCGGTCTAAAGCCCCAGGGCTCAAACCCCGCAGGAGACCCTTGGGATGGGGAAGTAATCAGATCCCAAGCAGGCGGGCCTGATGACCAATGCATATCCGGGTCCAACCTACCGGAATGCAGTCCCGGACTCGGGGGCTTGGGGTCTCGCGTCCTGGACCACCCCAAGAAGAACTAGTCGGGTATCAGCCATCTAGACTCGGCAACCGGCGTGCACCTAGGTCTGAGCTCCTAGAGTGCAGTTCTAGGCCCGAGGACTAGAGGCCCCTGAGTCCTGAACCACTACAAGAAGACGCCTCGGACCCCTCCGGGAGGATCCGAACCATCTAGCGTCCAGTCTACTTCATCAGCGAGGTCCTCCACGATGCCAAGACAAGATATCTGGAGGTACACAAACTGCTCTATGCAGTCCTCGTTGCATCAAGGAAGCTACGCCATTACTTCCAAGCTCACAATATCTCAGTGGTTACCTCATACCCACTAAGAACCGTCCTCTACAGCCCCAACACCACTGGAAACGTGGCTAAATGGGTTGTGGAGTTGGCGGAGTTTGAGCTGGACTTCTTACCGTGCCATGCGGTGAAAAGTCAGGTGTTAGTTGACTTCGTGGCAGAGTGGACTCCACAACTGTCGAAGTGTGTAGCCGACACTTCCCCCGGGCCTGCTCTTGGCAGCCCGCGGAGGTTCTTTTTCGGAGGGGCTAGTCACTGACGGAGAGCTTCAGCGTTAGGGACGATTGTGGGAGAAGCTTGACACAGGGATTTTTACGTGGTTCAGGCCGCCAGAGCGTAAAACCCTACGTCCACGGTTGTTCGCTGTATTGCTTGCTGCTCAGAACCGGAGTCCTGAGCTTGAGGGTGTAAGATGTTGAATGGCTAGAGTGTGAGGGTGCGTAAGAGGCGACCCCCCCCCCCCCCCCCCCCCCCGTAACGATCCCGGGGTGGGGGCTTCTTCTTTCCGTGCACTTCCTTGTCTTGAGTATTCCCTGTGCTGATAGGGTCTCGACGGCTTCCTGGCATCGGAGCTCAACCCTATGAAAGGGGGAGGTCCGGCTTTGGAGCTCGCCTCTGAGGAGAGGTAGAGGTCCGGCTTTGGTGCTCACCCCTGTGGAGGGGGTGTAGACCAGCATCAGAGGTCACCCCTGCTGAGGGAGCGAGGTCTGGCATCGGAGCTCAGGCTAGCGGGGGGCGTGAGGTCCGGAAGTACATCGGAGCTCAGGCCCACGGAGGGCGTCAGGTCCGGAGGTCATCGGAGCTCAGCCTCTGAGGAGAGGGTGAGGTCCGGCATCGGGGCTTGCCTCTGAGGAAAGGGCGAGGGCCGGCATCGGAGCTCAGTCCAGCGGAGGGCGTGAGGTCCGGAGGTCGTCGGAACTCAGGCCCATGGAGGGCGTGAGATCCGACATCAGGGCTCGCCTCTAAGAAGAGGGCGAGGGCTGGCATCGAAGCTCGGCCCAGCTGTGGGGGCGGAGGTCTGGAAATCATCGGAGCTCAGGCCCACGGAGGGCGTAAGGTCCGGCTTCAGGGCTCGCCTCTGAAAAGAGGGTGAGGGCTGGCATCAGAGCTCGGCCCAGCTGTGGGGGCGGTGGTCCGGAAGTCATCGGAGCTCAGGCCCATGGAGGGCGTGAGGTCCGACATCAGTGCTCGCCTATGAAATGAGGGCGAGGGCTAGCATCGGAGCTCGGCCCAGCTGTGGGGGCAGAGGTCCGGAAGTCATCAGAGCTCAGGCCCACAAAGGGCGTGAGGTCCGGCATCAGGGCTCGCCTCTGAAAAGAGGGCGAGGGCTGGCATCGGAGCTCGGGTCAGCTGTGGGGACGGAGGTCCGGTAGTCATCGGAGCTCAGCCTCTGAGAAGAGGGGAGGTCCGGGATCGGAGCTCACCCCTGCGGAGGGGGTGATGTGCGTCTTCATAGCTCAACCCAGTGTAGGGCGCAAGGTCCGACTTCGGTGTTCACCCCTGCAGACGGGGTGGTGACCGGCTTCGGAGGTCACCCCTACGATAGGGGTGTCGTTTGGCATTGGACCTCAGCCCAGTGTAGGGCACACGGTCCGGCTTCGGTGTTCACCCCCGGGGGTGGCGACCGGCTTCGGAGATCACCCCTGCGATAGGGGTATCGTCCGGCATCGGACCTTAGCCCAGTGTAGGGCGCATGGTCCGACTTCGGTGTTCACCCCTGGGGGTGGCGACCGGCTTTGGAGATCGCCCCTGCGATAGGGGTATCATCCGGCATCGGACCTTAGCTCAGTGTAGGGCGCACGGTCCGGCTTCGGTGTTCACCCCTAGGGGTGGCGACCGGCTTCGAAGATCGCCCCTGCGATAGGGGTATCGTCCGGCATCGGACCTTAGCCCAGTGTAGGGCGCACGGTCTGGCTTCGGTGTTCACCCCTGGGGGTGGCGACCGGCTTCGGAGATCACACCTACGATAGGGGTATCGTCCAGCATCGGACCTTAGCCCAGTGTAGGGCACACGGTCCGGCTTCGGTGTTCACCCCTGGGGGTGGCGACCGACTTCGGAGATCGCCCCTGCGATAGGGGTATCGTCCGGCATCGGACCTTAGCCCAGTGTAGGGCGCACGGTCCGACTTCGGTGTTCACCCCTGGGGGTGGCGACCGGCTTCGGAGATCACCCCTGCGATAGGGGTATCGTCTGGCATCGGACCTTAGCCCAGTGTAGGGCGCACGGTCCGACTTCGGTGTTCACCCCTGGGGGTGGCGACCAGCTTCGAAGATCGCCCCTGCGATAGGGGTATCGTCCGGCATCGGACCTTAGCTCAGTGTAGGGCGCATGGTCCGGCTTCAGAGTTCATCCCTGCAGAAGGGATGAAGTCCGGCATCGAAGCTCGCCTCTGAGGAGAGGGAGACGAGGTCTGGTTCTGCTCAGGGGTCCTCCCTTCCCTGTCCCTTAGTCTTATTTGGCTTACTGTCCGGACCGGAATACGGGGCTTGGGTAATCCAATTCACTTGGTCCCGGAGGTCTAGCCCCCAGCACTAGTCAGGGTGTAACCGCCTGGCCCCCTAGTACTCAGACCGTAGCGCTGGGGAGTCAGAGTGCGCATGCTTTGGGTGCAGGACCAGGCAAAGATGGCTCCTAACCCCCCGGTCTGGCGTAGGTCTTTTCCTGGAGGAGACCAACTGGCGTTACAGTACCCTTACAGGGGGAGGTCCAGAAGGCCCCCGGGCCTCTAGCAGGTACCCCAAGCACTATCGCCTTCGGCAGGATGGCAAATATCTACTATGGACGAGAGTAGGAAAGAGGAACCGAGTGTACAATGGGTGTACACTGTCTAGAGCATAGGGAGGTGATCATATAAATTAATGCGAAATTTAAATGAACACCTAAGTAAGCATGGTGAACTTATTGGGGTAGTGCCGGAGCGCCTGTCTTGGGCTCCCATGCAATGACTGGTGGCGCCAGGGCGTCTGCCGGTACCGCGCGATCTGGAGTGGAGGATCGACGGTAGCAGTGTCGAGGTCGTTGACATCGCGGATCCACTGCTGGGTGGCCCCGTGGAGGGCGTCTTCAGCAGGCGGATAGTCCGGGAGCGCTTCTGTGGAGGCTAGCGCGCTTGCTTGGGAGTCACTCGGTGTTGCGGCAGATCTTGGGCTTGCTGGAGTCGGCGCTGCCGGAGTCGGCTGCTGGTCTCCAGCTTGCACCGATACACTCCGTCCTGAGCGTGTCAAGACGTAGTCCCCGCTGGTCACCGTTCATCATGAACGTGGGCGGGGAGAGCTTGCCGCTGACGGAAGTGTCGGTACCCTCGATATGGGGTATCCCCGCGCACAGGGGAAAATGCCTAAGGACCTCGCCCTTCTCCGCAGGGAGAGCTCCGAAGGCGCCACGTGTCCAGCGGGGCCGGACCTCCCTCTCCTCAGAGGAGAGCTCCGGACCCGCCACGTGGCCAGCAGCAGCCGGACCTCCCCCTACTGCGGGGAGAGCTCCAAAGGCTCCACGTGTTCCGCGGGGCCAGACCTCCCTCTCCTCGGAGGAGAGCTCCGGGGCCGCCACGTGGCCAGCAGCAGCCGGACCTCCCCCCTCCGCGAGGAGAGCTCTGAAGGCTCCATGTGTCCCGCGGGGCCGGACCTCCCTCTCCTCAGAGGGGAGCTCCGGACTCGCCACGTGGCCAGCAAAGCTACGTTGCCTGCCCCCGCGCGGTAGGAAGCAAGCGTAAAGACGCGCCATACCTTGCCCGTACAAGGTATTCAAGGCCCGCGCCTTCCCAAGACGCGGAGACGCAGAGCACGCCTCTGTCAGGTGCCGTTGCGCCCAGTCACATCATAGACTGGCGCGCCGTGTCAGAGCCTGCCCGCTAATAAACACAGCGACAAGACATCCCCTGCCGCCCCTGCCATCATCAACCACTATGACTAGCTTGCTGCATAAGCAGGGCGGCAGAATGAAGACTCGGAAGCCTTCGCCAGAGACAACTACCGGCATAACTGCAGATATGGTAGTCGGCAGGCAATCTCCCCGGGACCACCTATCGGGTCCCGGGCCCACCTTGTAAGCCACTCGAGCCTTGGACTATAAAAGGCTCGGGTAGGCAACGTTAGCAAGGGTTCGAACTCTGTGAACGCGCACTCTAGACATCACTCACCCTCAAGCTCACGACTTCGGTTCTGAGCAGCAAGCAATACAGCGAGCACCTCTGCTCACCATGGACGTAGGGTTTTACGCTCCGGCAGCCTGAACCACGTAAAACTCCCCGTGTCAAGCTTCTCCCTCACTCGTACCTAACGCTGAAGTTGTACATGGAGCAGATCGTGTGCCGTCATGGAGTTCCGAAGAGGGTAGTCTCAGATCGAGGTTCTCAGTTTACCTCTAGATTCTAGAGGAAGCTGCAGAAAGCCATGGGTACACGACTGGATTTTAGCTCCGCCTACCACCCACAAACTGATGGACAAACCGAAAGGACGAACCAAATTTTGGAAGACATGTTGAGAGCTTGCGCCTTGAAACGAGGGCGTAGTTGGGATAGGAGTTTACCGTATGCCGAATTCTCCTATAACAACAGCTACCAAGCTAGCTTGAAGATGTCGCCTTTCGAAGCATTATACGGTAGACGGTGTAGAACACCACTGTTCTGGAACGAAACTGGAGAGAACCAGGTGTTTGGACCCGAAGTGCTACAAGAGGCTGAAAAGCAAGTCCAAACGATACGGGAGAACTTAAAGGCTGCTCAGTCACAACAGAAAGGCTATGCGGACAATAGGCAAAGGAAGTTGACTTTCGAAGTAGGAGACTTTGTATATCTTAAGGTATCGCCTATCCGAGGCCAACGACGTTTCAACGTCAAAGGCAAGCTAGCACCTCGCTACATCGGACCATTTAAGATTCTGGACAAGCGAGGAGAAGTAGCCTATCAACTGGAGCTCCCAACCCACCTCTCCGACATGCATGACGTGTTTCATGTATCCCAGCTCAAGAAGTGCTTGAGAGTACCAGAGGAGCAAATACCAATAGAAGAGCTTGAACTTTAAGAGGACCTGACTTATGCGGAACACCCTGTCCGAATCTTGGACGTAAAGGAAAGGGGCACCCGGAACAAGGTGATTCGATGGTGCAAGGTACAATGGAGCCATCACACCGAAGCTGAAGCCACATGGGAGCGTGAAGACGATATCAAGGCATAATTTCCCCATTTATTTTCTACTAATGAATCTCGAGGGCGAGATTCAATTTAAGGGGGATAGATATGTGACATCCTCATCTCTGGTCTCTGCATGTATTCATATTTCATGTAGAGAAAAACATTTTTAAAGAAGAGGGAACAGAGAAATTATCAAATGGATAGCCAGCGAGAGCCGAATCCAGTTCACAGAAAGCACCGAAGACAACTTCCGCGGCCCACTGGCTACGTGGCATGTTCGGCTCATCCCTACGAAGTGGGGAGAGGCCGCCGCTAAGCTGGCTACGTGGCGGACTCGGGGCTCGTCTCCGCAAAGAAGGAGAGGTCCGACCCTGTGGGACACGTGTCGCCCACGGAGCTAGCCTCTACGGAAGAAGCTAAGGCATTTTTCGTAGGACACATGTCACCTTCGGAGCTAGTCATCACAGAAATCAGAGGACCAGACGCAGGGGGTACGTGTCGATCTCGGAGCTCACCTCCGAGAGGACCGGTTCCATCGAACACATGTCACCACCGGAGCTTATCTCCGGGAGGTCTGTCGCTGCTGGACACGTGTCGACCTCGGAGCACATCTCTGAGGAAAGAAGGGAATACCGACACTAACACGTGGCGTGCGCGGAGCCACCTCCGAGTAAGAGAGGAGGTCCCGACCGCCAGGATACGTGGCGCACGCGGAGCTCACCTCTGAAGAAAAAGGGAGGTCTCGCTCGATTGACACGCGGCACAACCGGAGCTCATCTCTGCGGAGAAGGAGATACCAGGCCCCGGAAGGACACGTGGAGCTTCCGGAGCTCATCACCGCGGAGGTAACGAGTTGTGGAGCATTTTTTATGCGTAAGAATACCGGTACGTAAAAGAAACCGACCTGAATTCCACGATGTTACTAAAACGTTAGGATCCGACAACGATCTGAACAAGACTCTTATTCGGGATACAATCAGATTAGGACTCTTCTCTTCCCGATTATAAATAGAACCCAGAACCTCTGGCCAAAACCACAAACTTCTTTTTCAACTCCTGAGCTGACGACTTAGAGCCCTAGCCCTATCTCGCCGAGTAAAACATCACCGAAACCCAGCAAGGAAGATCGCCGGAGGAAAGCCAGAAGGGTCTGAGGAGGACCTCGAAAACCGAGAAGAACGTGAGGTAGGACTCCTATACCACCTTACGGCATCGTCGTGTTTTCTTTGCATCTGTTCTTTGATTCCTTTCGAACAGAAGCCTTCTCGTGGACAGATCACTTGTAGATCAGGTTGATCTAAAGACAAGATCATCGCCATGTCCACCTTTGATCTAAACACCTCAACAACACGTGCAAACCAATCCAATAAAAACTAATCATAGGATAGCACGCATATGCATCATCGCATCTAGTTTAGGGTTTGTTCATGATATTGATTGCTGTGAATCTTGTATGCACGTGATCCGACCTAGCAGGACAAGCTCAGGGAGCTGTCTACGACGAGCTGCAGCAACAAGGTTTTGAGATCCAAGAACCACCGGAACCGCAAGAACAAGGCAAGTGCTCCTTGACCATATTGATCTTATGTTTTGAGTGAAACTGTTTTGTTTTGCGAAAAGGTGTGTGTACTGAGTCAAACATGATGGGAAACCCTTTTATAGGAGTTTACTAGTTTTGGTTAAACCACCCTTGTAGCCTGGGAAGTTTATGAGTCGGGTATGGTTTTTACTTTTATGCTTCGCTGAGTCTATGGAATTGGGAAGCGAGATAGATGTGTCTAGCTAACTGCACTCGTAATGATAATGAGAAACATGAGATGGTGGTTTACTTGCCGTAGATCTAAGGACCGGTTCATGCATGCACATGCCAGGATAACAGTGCCACCACAAGGCCAAGTATGGGTGCGGCTTAGCTGAGTAATTAGGTAAGTTGCTAGATTGTTATGGACTGTGGAAGGCGCGGGGAACGGGAGTCGAGTGAGGACTTCCCTGGGAACTGCATGGCACAAGAGGGGGCCCGTGGGTGGGAGAATTGGAGATTCTAGCCTGCCGGTGAAACCTTAGTGAGTCCATACATCTAGTAACCCCTTTGTAAAGGCTATTTTGTGATCTCTTGGCCATACACCGACGGTTGTGTACTGGTATAATGGAGGTTCTGCAGTCGCCGACGGGTGACGAAATCACAAACTTGTGGGTAAAGAGGTACAATCTCTGCAGAGTTATTAAAACTATCATGATAGCCGAGCTTACGGTCACGAGCGCCTCGCTAAACTGCCATGATTAGTTGGGATGGTTATTGGGACGGTTCTTGGTTTTGGTTATTGGTTATGGTTATTGGGATGGTTATTGGGACGGTTCTTGGTTATGGTTATTATTATTGGGATGGTTATTGGTTATGGTTTTGGATGGTTTGGTTATGGTTTGGCTTTGGGACTGTTGAGATAAGATGGTTGCGTGACTGTTGAGTCACGACAACGAGATTGGTCTCGGTGTGAGAGGAAGTTGATATGAGATAAGATGGTAGCGAATACGAGGAGGTATTCGTGAGACGGTAGCGAATACGAGGAGGTATTCGTGAATAAGGATAATGTGGGTTAATGTTTGGATGTAACACGGAAGGTGATGGAGGTATGTTGGTAATTTAATACTTGTTGGGATTACATTCATTTAAAGTTAAGTTGTTGTTTTATCATGGTTTTATAAATCTGTTTTTTTGCAAATGAGCCATTTTTATACCTACCTTGTTATGAGCTACATATCGTGTTTTCCCGCACTTGCTGAGTACATCATTGTACTCAAACTTGCATTATTATCTCCTCATCAGGGTCAGGAGATAACTACTATGAAGACCAAGTGGAGCATTAGGGCGTGTGATCTATTCTCAACCTTACCTGTGGAGAGAGTAGAAATGGAGCCACTTCTGCTTAGATTTGCTTCCGCATAGTTAAATCGCTTCCGCATTAGAATAAAGACTTCCGCTGCATAGAAATAAGACTTCCGCTGTGAGCATGAGTCCCAGACTCATGAGGCATTGTAATAAACTCTGTTATTCGTGGTAATATATATTCTGAATTCAGTTTGTGTATCATATGTATATCTGTGATGAACATCTTGGGCACACATATGCATTAGTTCTCGGTTCCGTGGTATTCCACAGAATTGAGGGTGTCACAGATTGGTATCAGAGCCACGGGTTGACAGTAGGTTACACGCCTGGATAGAAATCTCAGATTGACATTAGAGCCATGGGTTAACAGTTGGTTACACCCTTAAATAGGAGACACAGATTGGTAGCTAAGCCACGCTGATCAAAGGAAGCACCCTAGGACGCTTAGATTGGCTTTAAAACTACCTTGGCATAGGAAACCCGCCTTGAATAGGAGTTGTATGAGCCCTTGCAATGATTGTTTGTGATTGTGTGTTCAGTGTGAGTTGTGGGACGCTCCAAACGTTGTCCATATCCACACGTAGGTAGAAAGAGGTGTGAAATGTTTCGGCACTTGCTCACATCCTCATATGGGCTAGTATATATATATATATATATATATATATATATATATATATATATATATATATATATATAGTCCAAACTCACCTTGATGCATATAATTGAAGGGACCTATCTAACCTTCTAACCTTCTATTCTATTTTGTCCTCTCTCACATATGGTGAGAGGAAACACCGACCGAAGGAACATCCAAGAGGATGACCATGATGAAGTTCCTGAAAACCCCGGAGAGCTGGCGAGAACCATCTGGAAAGGTTGATGGCCATGCAAAACCAGCTTATGCAAACCATGATCCAAACTTTGGGTCAGTTGCAGGCCAACCACAACCATGTTCCGGCATACCGCCACCACCACCGTCGGCTCATAACAGGTTGGGAGAGTTCATGAGGACTCGACCACCCACCTTTGCTCAAGCCAACGACCCCATGGAGGCCGACGACTGGTTGAAATCTATGGAGAAGAAGCTTGCCATTGTTCAGTGCAATGATCGAGAGAAGGTTCTCTTCGCGTTGCACCAACTTATGGGAGCCGCTGCTGACTGGTGGGATGCCCTGAGCAACGCTCATGTCGACCCGGAAACAATCACCTGGACTGAGTTCAAGGAAAGTTTCCGCTCTCATTACATCCCTGCTGGGTAATGATGCTCAAGAGGCAGGAGTTCGAAGGTCTCCGCCAAGGACAGAAAAGTGTGAATGAGTATCTCAACAAGTTCATACAACTGTCCCGGTATGCCCCCGAGGATGTCAACTCAGACCAGAGGAAGCAGTACCTGTTCATGAGAGGGTTGAACAATGAGATCCAGGTTCAGCTCCTCAACAATGACTACGTAAGCTTCCAGAAGCTGGTTGACAAGGCCATAGTTGTTGAAAACAAGATCCGAGAGATCGAGCGAGAGTGCAAGAGGAAGACACCATACCAGCCTCAAGGGAGCAACGTACGACCTCGGTACATGCCCCCTGCACCGCAGTATGGATCGGACACTCCTGCATACTGCCCTGGACAGCCGCCACAGCAATGACCTATTGCACCAGCACCTCGCGTGCCCATGCCTCCTACGCCCCGACCTAACAATGGCGCTCCTGTTCAAAACCCCCGCCCACCTGCTGCCGTAGGCAACAGGGCATGCTTTGCATGCGGGGAAGTAGGACACTTCGCGAACCAGTGCCCGAGGAGAGGCCCTGGACAGCAAGGTAACGTGCCCAAGCAGAACCCGCGACTAAACGGAAGGGACAATCAAGGAAACCGTGGACAACAGAACTATGCTCGTGGCCACGTGAATCATGTCTCTGCTGAGGAAGCACAACAAGCTGAGGACATCGTAATTGGTATGTTCCTTGCAAACTCCAACCCAGCCACCATCTTATTTGATTCTGGAGCATCACATTCCTTCATATCATCCAAATATGTTGCCAAACATCATCTACCCATATCCCACTTAGAATGTGCTATGTTAGTAAATTCTCCTGGAAGGGAAATGAGGACTAATATAGTAAGTCCGAAAGTAAGCCTTAAAATAAGGGGGGTAGACTTCCTTGCCAACCTTATTGTCTTGGACTCCCAAGGGATTGACATCATACTCAGGATGGATTGGTTAAGCAAGCACAACGGAGTAATCCAATGTGCTGAAAGGAGCGTGCAGTTGACAAACGAGCACAATATTCGTGTCGAGTTTGAGTCAGCCCAGCAAACAACCGAACGGGCAAATTTGAACCACGTCGAAGGAACAACATTGGACAGCATTCCAGTGGTTTAGGAATTTTCGGATGTGTTCCCGGAAGAGCTTCCAGGTATGCCACCTGACCGGGACATCGAGTTTGCCATAGATTTGGTACCCGGAACTGCATCCATAGCCAACAGACCCTATAGGATGCCCGTCAATGAGCTAGTAGAACTCAAGAAGCAAATTCAAGAACAGATGGAAAAGGGTTTTATCCGTCCAAGCTCGTCACCATGGGGAGCTCCGGTGCTCTTCGTAGACAAGAAGGATGGAACCCAGAGGATGTGCGTGGACTATAGGTCTCTCAACGAGGTAACAATAAAGAACAAGTACCCTCTGCCCCGTATAGAGGACCTATTCGACCAAATGAAAGGAGCCCGAGTGTTCTCCAAGATTGATCTTCGGTCGGGATACTTTCAGCTGAAGATTAGGCCCTCCGATATACCCAAGACAGCCTTTCGAACACGGTATGGTTCGTATGAATATACTGTCATGTCCTTTGGATTGACAAATGCACCCGCACACTTCATGTACCTTATGAACAAGGTTTTCATGGAGTACTTGGACAAGTTCGTCGTGGTTTTCATTGATGACATTATGGTGTATTCAAAAAGTGAGGAGAAGCATGAAGAACATTTGAAATTGACCTTGCAGAAATTGCGTGAGCATCAATTGTATGCCAAGCTCAACAAGTGTCAATTTTGGCTAAAGGAAATATCTTTCCTAGGCCACATTATCTCCAAGGAAGGGGTATCGGTTGATCCCGGAAAAGTGAAAGATGTCCTGAAATGGGACCAACCGAAGAGCGTGAGGGAGATTCAGAGTTTTCTTGGGATGGCTGGATATTATCGACGCTGCATTAAAAACTTCTCTAAGATAGCAAAGCCTATGACGGAGTTACTAATGAAGGGAAAGGTCTTCCAATGGACACCAGCCTGCCAAGGAAGTTTTGAGGAACTCAAGAAAAGGCTAACCACAGCACCAGTCCTGGTATTGCCAGACGTAAGCAAGAGCTTTGACATATATTATGACGCATCCAGACAGGGGCTCGGATGTGTGCTCATGCAAGAAGGACAAGTGGTAGCCTATGCCTCACTGCAATTAAAGAAGCACGAGCTTAATTATCCTACGCATGACTTGGAGTTAGCAGCAGTAGTGCATGCATTGAAGATTTGGGGACATTATATCCTTGGTCATCGATGTGAGATCTATACGGATCATAAAAGCCTCAAGTACATATTTACACAAACGGATTTGAATTTGAGGCAACGTCGATGGTTGGAACTCATCAAGGATTACGATGTTGGAATCAACTGCCACCCCGGGAAGGCCAATGTAGTAGCTGATGCATTGAGCCGAAAGGGAGCATGTCACCAACTCACGGTTCGGGAGCTACCACTCGAACTACGTAAGGAGTTCGAACGGTTACACCTCGGATTTTTGAACAACATGGAAATAATGGAGATCCACTCTTCATTGGAGCAAGAGATAAGAGAGGGCCAAGCAACGGATGAGGGGATCAAGGAGATCAAGGAAATAATCCGACAAGGAATCGAAAAGGATTTCAAGGAGGATGAGAAGGGTACGCTTTGGCTAGGAAAAAGGATTTGTGTGCCTAACGTAAAACACCTCCTCGACATGTTATTGAAGGAGGCACATGATTCACCGTATTCCATATATCCCGGAAGTACCAAAATGTACAAGGACTTGAAAACTTGTTATTGGTGGGATGGTATGAAGAGGGATATAGCCGAATACGTTGCCCTATGCGACACATGCCAACAGGTGAAGGCCGAACATCAAAAACCCGCTGGATTGTTGCAACCTTTGAAGGTACCAGAGTGGAAATGGGAAGACATCAGTATGGATTTCATCGTCGGGTTGCCACGTACTCAGTCGGGGTACGACTTCATCTGGGTTATCGTGGGCCGATTGACGAAAACAGCTCATTTCCTCCCCGTAAAGACCAATTACAACGTTGCACATTTAGCCAAGTTGTACATGGAGCAGATCGTGTGCCTTCATGGAGTTCCGAAGAGGGTAGTCTCAGATCGAGGTTCTCAGTTTACCTCTAGATTCTAGAGGAAGCTGCAGAAAGCCATGGGTACACGACTAAATTTTAGCTCCGCCTACCACCCACAAACTGACGGACGAACCGAAAGGACGAACAAAATTTTGGAAGACATGTTGAGAGCTTGCGCCTTGAAACGAGGGCGTAGTTGGGATAGGAGTTTACCGTATGCCGAATTCTCCTATAACAACAGCTACCAAGCTAGCTTGAAGATGTCGCCTTTCGAAGCATTATACGGTAGACGGTGTAGAACACCACTGTTCTGGAACGAAACCGGAGAGAACCAGGTGTTTGGACCCGAAGTGCTACAAGAGGCTGAAAAGCAAGTCCAAACGATACGGGAGAACTTAAAGGCTGCTCAGTCACGACAGAAAGGCTATGCGGACAATAGGCGAAGGAAGTTGACTTTCGAAGTAGGATACTTCGTATATCTTAAGGTATCGCCTATCCGAGGCCAACGACGTTTCAACGTCAAAGGCAAGCTAGCACCTCGCTACATCGGACCATTTAAGATTCTGGACAAGCGAGGAGAAGTAGCCTATCAACTGGAGCTCCCAACCCACCTCTCCGACGTGCATGACGTGTTTCATGTATCCCAGCTCAAGAAGTGCTTGAGAGTACCAGAGGAGCAAATACCAATAGAAGAGCTTGAACTTCAAGAGGACCTGACTTATGCGGAACACCCTGTCCGAATCATGGACGTAAAGGAAAGGGGCACCCAGAACAAGGTGATTCGATGGTGCAAGGTACAATGGAGCCATCACACCGAAGCTGAAGCCACATGGGAGCGTGAAGAGGATAACAAGGCAGAATTTCCCCATCTATTTTCTACTGACGAATCTCGAGGGCGAGATTCAATTTAAGGGGGGTAGATTTGTGACATCCTCATCTCTGGTCTCTGCATGTATTCATATTTCATGTAGAGAAAAACATTTTTAAAGAAGAGGGAACAGAGAAATTATCAAATGGATAGCCAGCGAGAGCCGAATCCAGTTCACAGAAAGCACCGAAGACAACTTCCGCGGCCCACTGGCTACGTGGCATGTTCGGAGCTCATCCCTGCGAAGAGGGGAGAGGCCGCCGCTAAGCTAGCTACGTGGCGGACTCGGGGCTCGTCTCCACAAAGGAGGAGAGGTCCGACCCTGTGGGACACGTGTCACCCACGGAGCTAGCCTCTGCGGAAGAAGCAAAGGCATTTTTCGTAGGACACATGTCACCTTCGGAGCTAGTCATCACGGAAATCAGAGGACCAGACGCACGGGGTACGTGTCGATCTCGGAGCTCACCTCCGAGAGGACCAGGTCCATCGAACACATGTCACCACCGGAGCTTATCTCCGGGAGGTCTATCGCTGCTGGACACGTGTCGACCTCGGAGCACATCTCTGAGGAAAGAAGGGAATACCGGCACTAACACGTGGCGTGCGCGGAGCCACCTCCGATTAAGAGAGGAGGTCCCGACCGCCAGGATACATGGCGCACGCGGAGCTCACCTCTGAAGAAAAAGGGAGATCTCACTCGATTGACACGCGGCACAACCGGAGCTCATCTCTACGGAGAAGGAGATAATAGGCCCCGGAAGGACACGTGGAGCTTCCGGAGCTCATCACCGCGGAGGTAACGAGTTCTAGAGCAGTTTTTATGCGTAAGAATACCGGTACGTAAAAGAAACCGACCTGAATTCCACGATGTTACTAAAACGTTAGGATCCAACAACGATCTAAACAAGACTCTTATTCGGGATACAATCAGATTAGGACTCTTCTCTTCCCAATTATAAATAGAACCCAGAACCTCTGGTCGAAACCACAAACTTCTTTTTCAACTCCTGAGCCGACGACTTAGAGCCCTAGCCCTATCTCGCGAGTAAAACATCGCTGAAACCCAAAAAGGAAGATCGTCGGAGGAAAGCCAGAAGGGTCTGAGGAGGACCTCGAAAACCGAGAAGAACGTGAGGTAGGACTCCTATACCACCTTATGGCATCGTCGTGTTTTATTTGCATCTGTTCTTTGATTCCTTTCGAATAGAAGCCTTCTCGTGGACAGATCACTTGTAGATCAGGTTGATCTAAAGACAAGATCATCGCCATGTCCACCTTTGATCTGAACACCTCAAGAACACGTGCAAACCAATCTAATAAAAACTAATCATAGGATAGCACGCATATGCATCATCGCATCTAGTTTAGGGTTTGTGCATGATATTGATTGCTGTGAATCTTGTATGCACGTGATCCGACCTAGCGGGACAAGCTCAGGGAGCTGTCTACGATGAGCTGCAGCAACAAGGTTTTGAGATCCAAGAACCACCGGAACCGCAAGAAAAAGGCAAGTGCTCCTTGACCATATTGATCCTATGTTTTGAGTGAAACTGTTTTGTTTTGCGAAAAGGTATGTGTGCTGAGTCAAACATGATGGGAAACCCTTTTATAGGAGTTTACTAGTTTTGGTTAAACCACCCTTGTAGCCTAGATAGTTTATGAGTCAGGTATGGTTTTTACTTTTATGCTTCGTTGAGTCTATGGGATTGGGAAGCGAGATAGATGTGCCTAGCTAACTGCACTCGTAATGATAATGAGAAACTGATGATGCTAATGAACGTGAATCGGAGGGAGATCTAGGCAAGTCTGGGTTTGTGAATGAGGTAGCATGAGATGGTGGTTTACTTGCCGTAGATCTAAGGACCGGTTCATGCATGACATGCCAGGATAACAGTGCCACCACAAGGCCAAGTACGGGTGTGTCTTAGCTGAGTAATTAGGTAAGTTGCTAGATTGTTATGGACTATGGAAGGCGCAGGGAATGGGAGTCGAGTGATGACTTCCCTGGGAACTGCATGGCACAAGAGGGGGCCCGTGGGTGGGAGAATTGGAGATTCTAGCCTGCCGGTGAAACCTTAGTGAGTCCATACATCTAGTAACCCCTTTGTAAAGGCTATTTTGTGATCTTTTGGCCATACACCGACGGTTGTGTACTGGTATAATGGAGGTTCTGCAGTCGCCGACGGGTGACGAAATCACAAACTTGTGGGTAAAGAGCTACAATCTCTGCAGAGTTATTAAAACTATCATGATAGCCGAGCTTACGGTAACGAGCGCCTGGCTAAACTGCCATGATTAGTTGGGACGGTTATTGGGACGGTTCTTGGTTATGGTTATTGGGATGGTTATTGGGACGGTTCTTGGTTATGGTTATTATTATTGGGATGGTTATTGGTTATGGTTTTGGATGGTTTAGTTATGGTTTGGCTTTGGGACTGTTGAGATAAGATGGTTGCGTGACTGTTGAGTCACGACAACGAGATTGGTCTCGGTGTGAGACGAAGTTGATATGAGATAAGATGGTAGCGAATACGAGGAGGTATTCGTGAGATGGTAGCGAATACGAGGAGGTACTCGTGAATAAGGATAATGTGGGTTAATGTTCGGATGGAACACAGAAGGTGATTTAGGTATGTTGGTAATTTAATACATGATGGGATTACATTCATTTAAAGTTAAGTTGCTGTTTTATCATGGTTTTATAAATCTGTTTTTTTTGCAAATGAGCCCTTTTTATACCTACCTTATTATGAGCTACATATCATGTTTTCCCGCACTTGCTGAGTACATCATTGTACTCAAACTTGCATTATTATCTCCTCATCAGCGGCAAGAGATGACTACTATGAAGACCAAGTGGAGCATTAGGGCGTGTGATCTATTCTCAACCTTGCTTGTGGAGAGAGTAGAAATGGAGCCACTTCTGCTTAGATTTGCTTTCGCATAGTTAAATCGCTTCCGCATTAGAATAAAGACTTCCGCTGCATAGAAATAAGACTTCCGCTGTGAGCATGAGTCCTAGACTCATGAGGCATTGTAATAAACTCTGTTATTTGTGGTAATATATATTCTGAATTCAGTTTGTGGATCATATGTATATGTGTGATGAACATCCTGGGCACACATATGCATTAGTTCTCGGTTCCGTGGTATTCCACATAATTGAGGGCGTCACAGATGCCACTTGGGCAAAGATGCTCGGGTGTTCATTGAGCGACGATGAGAAAGGCGTCGCAACCAAGAGGCTGGCGATAGCATGACGTCTGCCTCGACCCTGCCTGAGGCGCAGACTTTCGCCACGCGATCTCTGCCCCAGGCATACGCCACCCAGCATATGCCACAGCCATATGCCCTGCAAACGGCGCCTCCGGTCTATGGCGCAGCCTTGCCCATACCGGGGTACACAGTGCCAGCAGCAAACCAAGCGCTCGCGGCACCAATTCCTGCAGCAACAGGAGCAGGATGTGCAGCCCTGGCGCCACACCTTCGCTTCGCGAGGTGGCCGCGCAAGTTTAGGCTGCACCTGCCCGAGAAGTACGACGGCAGCATCAACCCGGCGGAGTTCCTCCAGATCTACTGCACCGCCGTCCTTGTTGCAGGAGAGGACGAGGCCGTCATGGCCAACTACTTCCCCATCGCCTTGACCGGCCCAGCCCGGTCTTGGCTCATGAACCTCCCCCAGGGTTCCATAACCTCCTGGGGAGAGCTCTGCCGGCAGTTCACCGCCAACTTCAGCAGCTCCTACACCTGGCCTGGCATGGAGCTCGACCTCCACGCCATCCAGCAACAACCTAGAGAGACGCTGCGCTCCTTCATCCAGCGGTTCTCCCAGGTACGCAACACCATTCCGCACATTCAAAGTGCTTCTGTAGTGGTGGCGTTCCGACAGGGTGTTCGGGACGAGAAGATGCTTGAGAAGCTCGGGACCAGAGAGGTTCGCGACATCTCAGAGTCTTCAGCCTGGCGGACAAATGCTCCAGGGCAGCTGAAGGCTGGCACTCTCTGCCAGCCTCCGAGTCAGGAGGACAGCCCGGATCTGGTGCTGCTTCCTATGGAGGCAGCAAGAAGATCAAGAACCGGGGCGGCGGCAAGATGAAACCACCGGCTGTGGCTCCCGTTGCTGCAGCAGCGCACCCAGTGGGGCTCGGGGGCCACGCCCCGACAAAAGGCAGCGACAGTCACCAGCTCCAGAGGGAGACCAAGGTGAACTGTGCCCCGTGCACGGCACCAACTACCATACTGCTGCTGAGTGCCGGGACATCCAGAGGCTCGCAGAGCACTTCCGCAAAGGGAGGCAGCTGCGAGCTGATGCCCCGCCCTTCCGTCAAAGAGAGGGCAAGCAGAAGGTCGACGCCCCAGACAACGTCGGCCACTAGGTGGGGTTTCAGGAGCCTCAGCGCGCCATAAAGACGGTGCACAACGGTGAGGACTCCAGCTCCAGTGATGACGAGCCGGGGCAGTAACCGACTACGGCTGCCCCAAAAAATCAGTGGAGACTGTACTGCTGCGATATCAATCTTGGAGAAGCTCCAAGCAGTTGCAGCAGCCCAAGCACCAGCCCCGACGGTGCAAAACCGGGCCAGCTCCACCCGAGTGCACGTCTCTGTGCCTCGGCCTTACTTCCTGGGGGCCGCCCAGGGTCTGTCAACCTCTTGACGGCCTTAGCCAGAAGGGGAAAGACATCTTGGGTCTCCCAAGAAGAGTCCGGGTCCTCCTACCTCTTGATGGCCTTAGCTAGAAGGGGAAGGTACCCCAGGGCTCCCGGGAGAAGCCGCGTTGGACCTGCTCCAGCGTGAAGATATCTTCCTCGTCGGCGAGCCACGACTGCAGGTGACACCCCACAACGCACGGCCTCGGCTGGTGCTCTAGCACTACTGTCAAAGGACCAAGCGCGTCAGGGACCTGCAAGAAGGCAACATGGTGCCGCGGCACACACTTTCCCGCGAAGGACCTATAAACTCTCCCCCAGCCGGGAAGGCCCCTTCCGAGCCACAAAAGTTGCCGTCCTAGGTACACATACCTTTCAATCAAGGATGGGATCCGTTCCCGAACCCTTGGAGCATGGAACATCACAGTAAGTTCTACCTCCTGAGCATCAGTAGAACAGGGCCATACCCTTCTGTAATAAATCCCATAGAGTCCAGGAACAGCGCTCGGAGCAGCTAAGTCTCAGGGGACGGTCCAGGACTATGTCCAGCTTGGCCTGGTTCCGACCCCAAGCGCGTAGAGTCTTGCTTCCCTTCTTAATGGGGCGGGTCGTTGCCTCCATGTATATCCCGCCTTCCTCCTATGGGCATTTACACAGAAACCTGTTCTACCTTGCTCTCACTCATGTGCTCATTTAAATTACGCATTAATTTTTATGACCGCACTTTCTATGTATGCTCACCGTACATTTAGCTCCCCTTTCCCGCGCTCATCCATAGTCAACATTTGCTATCCTACCGAAGGCGGTTGCGCTTGAGGCACCTGCCGATGGCCAGGGGGCCTCTCGGGCCTCCCCTAGTCAGGTGTTGCGATGCCAGTTGGTCACCTCTAGGAAAGGCCTGCGCCGTGCATGGGGGGTCCAAGGTGCGTATCCTGCTCAACCGGCTCTGTACCCAAAGTGTGCGCACCCTGCCCTCCGGAGGTCCAGGGGAGTACAGCCGCTTTGCCTGGTTCCGTACCCAAATCCGGTGCACTCTGCTTCCCCGGCGTATGGTCCGGTACTAGGGGCTGGACGGTCGTACTCGGACCTTGGAGGGAGCCGGAGCCCCGGTGCCTCGCGCACAGAATTGCCCAAGCCCCGTATACCGGACTAGGACCGTAAGCCGAATAAGACTAAGAGACGGGGAGGGGAGAACACCCCGAGGAGAATTACGCTTCCTCTACCTGTGTGCAGGACCTCGAGGTTATAGCTACGGGGGCTGCATGAAGGGGGGGGGCAAGGAGCTATCGACTACTCTAGCGCAAGACCGGAGGAACCGGGTTTCGCCCTTTCTGCAGGGACGAGACCCGAAGGCCCCACGTGTCCAGCAGGGCCGGAGCTCCCCTCTCCTCAGGAGGGGCTCCGGGCCCGCCACGTGGCCGGCAGAAGCCGGACCTCCCCCTCCGAGGGGAGAGCTCCAAAGGCTCCACATGTCCAGCGGGGCTGGAGCTCCCCTCTCCTCAGGAGGGGCTCCGGGCCTGCCACGTGGCCGGCAGAAGCCGGACCTCCCCTCGGGGGGAGAGCTCCGAAGGCTCCACGTGTCCCACGAGGCCGGGCCTCCTTCTCCTCAGAAGAGAGCTCCGGGACCTCCACGTGGCCAGCAGATCCAGACCTCCCCATTCTCATGGGGCGAGTTCCGGAGACATCTGGGGCCCTTAATACAATAAGGACCCAGAGAAGGTGTCTGTGCAGAACTTCGAGATTGGTGAAGGCCTCTGAGTACCTTGCGGAGCTAAGGGCTCGGCCAAGTGAAACCAAGAAGAAGGCAAAAAGCGCAACAAACACAAAAAGTCACAAGAGTCTATTTATTCATGGCTCCATGAGCTGAACTACAGACTCAATAAAAAAAAGGAGGAAGGAGGAGATACAAGCCCTAGGGTCCCCCTGGCTCGTGCCGGAACTGAGAGGCCACAAGGGCGGCCACATCCCCGACTTCAGCCCTGGCGGTCTCCTCCCTCTCCATGGCAGGGCCCTGTCTCGCTGGCTCCAGTGAGAAAGAAGGGTCCCGGCTCCTGAAGCACGCCAACACATGCATGGCAACCTCCACAGCCAGGCCCCGTTCCTCTGCCTCGAGCTAGCCGGTGACCACCGCATCTAGCCTGCTCAGCTTGGCGCTGATTGACTCCAGCGCGGGGATCACTTCAGCCACCTTCAGTGCAGTGGTCACCGTCTTCACCGGGCTGAAGCCAAGGGGGACCAAGGCGGACCCTGCCTGGTCGACGAAGCTCGAGACCGCACGGGCCTCGGAAGATCGCAAGGCCAAGAGCTCCTCTACCTCGCGGCGGGCTGCCCGCAGGGCGTCGCGGCTTCCCTTGGAGAATTCCTTCTCCTTGGCCGCCAGGGAGCTTTCCCGAAGGCGGAGAGTCTGGGCAAGCCGCTCCAACTCTGAAGCCCAGAAGTCGGCAGCCAACTCCCGATCCAGGATCGCATGGCGCTCCTGGGAGACCTGCTCTTCCCTCGTGGCAAGGTCTGCCTTCCGGGCCTCTAGCTCCGTGGCCCGAGCTCGCAGGTCGCCCTCGCTCGCCGCCAGCCGCGCAGCGACCCTCTCCGCCTCGGCCGCCACGGAACGCTCCTGATCCTCAACGGCGCACTTACGGCGCGCCAACCTCTGCCGTACCTCCTCCAGGGTAGAGAATTTCTCCTCGGCCCGGGCATGCGCCTCAAGGGCCTCCCTATGGAGCCGCCGCGTCTCGGAGTCCAGACGGTCGACAGCCTGCTTCTGTCGGTCGAGAAGCGCCTCCATGATGTCAAGCAACTCCCGCCTGGAGTCGAGCTCGTCCTTGACCTTCGCGGTCCGCTCCTGCAAAAGGTTCCCCCAGGTGAGGAGGCGATCCCTCTCAACCACCTGCTCCTCTCGCTCACGACCGAGTGCTGCCAAGACCTGCCGGACGCTCGTCTGGGCGAGCACGAGAGCATCTGCCAGAGGTAGTGGGGGAGCAGAGGCTGGAGCGGCGCCCCTGACTTCCTCCATCACGTCGTCTTCAAGAGAAGACGACGCACCGGCAACCGGGATGAGACGCCGGTCAGGAGAAGTCGGCGTCGGGATTTTGACAGCCGGACCCGCCGAACCCTCACCGGCAGCTGGCTCCTGAGCCAGTGGAGAAGGACGAGTGGAGGGGGTCGACGCTACCACAGAAGCCACGTTACCTGGTACAGGAGGAACCTGCGCTGGCTTGGGGGCCGCGGCAACCGTCTCGGCTTCCGAGCGCTGTGGCGCAGACTCCCCATCAGTCGGGGACGGCCGAGAAACGCGAGCACTCCAACAGGCTCTAAACCCCGGCTTCCGAGCCGAGGTAGGACCACTAGAGCCCGCCGTCGTCGCCGATGGCTGCTCCTTAGTCGCCCGGACTGACGGAGCAGGGGATTCTCCTGAAGCCCCCCTCGACACATCAGCAGTCTCCTTGGAGACTCCACTGCCTGAAGCCCTCCTCGGCGCGTCAGCAGTCTCCTTGGAGACTCCACCGCCTGAAGCCCTCCTCGGCGCGTCAGCAGTTTCCTTGGAGACTCCACCGCCTGAAGCCTTCCTCAACGCATCAGCAGTTTCCTTGGAGACCCCACTGCCTGAGGAGGAAGGACGCGACGCCCGGGAACCTTCAGCCTGTCGTCGCTCAAGAGGAGTCCCGTCGGGATGATGAGCCCGAGACCTCTTGGGGTCGCCACCGGACGGGGCGCCATCTCCAGATGTAGGGCGTGCAGGCGCCCTGGATCCCTGACTCGGCGCAGACGCCGCCACCGGAGGAGATCAAGCGCGTTTCTTCTCTAGAGGCGTGTTGGAAGCCATGGCCGAAGACGAAGGCGCAAGAACTCACGGAAGGTGCAAAGCGCTGGGTTGTGCGAAGGGAAGCCACAATGCGGGTAAGATCCCCTTTTAAAACTTCCCAGGTGCGATTCAAAGCGATTCGAAACTCTTTGAATACGCTGCTTGGGCAACTGCTTCGGCTCCAAGACCAAGCGTCGATGACAAGTGGACCCAAGTTGTCCAGCTGAAGCGGTGGGCCAAGAAGTCAGTCTCCCAAGGAGACGAGCCGGCAAGGCGCTTCGGCGGTTCCCGAAAAAAGCGCCGCGACGTGCAGAAGTGGAAGCCTTGGGAACCGCCGCAGTAAAAGTAACCATCAAGTGGGCGCACGCCCCCACGATCCCATGACTGTTCATGCTCCGGCAACGGTCAATGTGAGACTTAGAGAAAGTGCGCGGAATGAAAGAGACGGAGGCCCCACCTCAGGCTCGCTATCTCCCCCGAGATGGGCCCGGGGGCCACTGTCGGTACCCTCGATATGGGGTACCCACGCGCACAGGGGAAAATGCCTAAGGACCTCGCCCTTCTCCGCAGGGAGAGCTCCGAAGGCGCCGCGTGTCCAGCAGGGCCAGACCTCCCTCTCCTCAGAGGAGAGCTCCGGACCCGCCACGTGGCCAGCAGCAGCCGGACCTCCCCCTACTGCGGGGAGAGCTCCGAAGGCTCCACGTGTTCCGCGGGGCCAGACCTCCCTCTCCTCGGAGGAGAGCTCCGGGCCCGCCATGTGGCCAGCAGCAGCCGGACCTCCCCCCTCCGCGGGGAGAGCTCCGAAGGCTCCACATGTCCTGTGGGGCCGGACCTCCCTCTCCTCAGAGGAGAGCTCCGGACTCGCCACGTGGCCAGCAGAGCTACGTTGCCTTCCCCCACGCGGTAGGCAGCACGCGTAAAGACGCGTCATACCTTGCCCGTACAAGGTATTCAAGGCCCGCGCCTTCCCAAGACGCGGAGACGCAGAGCACGCCTCTGTCAGGTGCCGTTGCGCCCAGTCACATCGCAGACTGGCGCGCCGTGTCAGAGATTGCCCGCCAATAAACAAAGCGACAAGACATCCCTGGGCGCCCCTGCCATCATCAACCACTACGAATAGCTTGCGGCATGGGCAGGGCGGCAGAACGAAGACTCGGAAGCCTTCGCCAGAGACAACTACCGGCATAACTGCAGATACGGTAGTCGGCAGGCAATCTCCCCGGGACAACCTATCGGGTCCCGGGCCCATCTTGTAAGCCACTCGAGCCTTGGACTATAAAAGGCTCGAGTAGGCAACGTTAGCAAGGGTTCGAACTCTGTGAACTCGCACTCTAGACATCACTCACCCTCAAGCTCAGGACTTCGGTTCTGAGCAGCAAGCTATACAGCGAGCACCTCTGCTCACCGTGGACGTAGGGTTTACGCTCCGGCGGCCTGAACCACGTAAAACTCCCCGTGTCAAGCTTCTCCCTCACTCGCCCCTAACGCTGAAGCTCTCCGCGAGTGTCTAGCCCCTCTGAAAAAGAACCTCCGCAGGCTGCCCAGAGCAGGTCCGGGGGAAGTGTCAACCACACACTTTGACAGGAAGCTTCGTCATCTTCGTCAGCGAAAGCTCGTCGCGCAAGGGAAAAGCCCCCTACCTGGCGCGCCAAATGTCGAAGTGTGTAGCCGACACTTCCCATGGGCCTGCTTTGGGCAGCCCGCAGAGGTTCTTTTTCGGAGGGGCTAGTCACTCATGGAGAGCTTCAGCGTTAGGGACGATTGAGGGAGAAGCTTGACACAGGGATTTTTACGTGGTTCATGCCGCCGGAGCATAAAACCCTGCGTCCACGGTAAGCAGAGTTGCTCGCTGTATTGCTTGCTGCTCAGAACCGTAGTCCTGAGCTTGAGGGTGTACGATGTCGAATGGCTAGAGTGCGAGGGTGCGTAAGAGGCGAACCCCCCGTAACGTGGCCTACCCGAGCCTTTTATAGTCCAAGGCTCGTGTGGCTTACAAGGTGTGCCCCAAGGACTCGACAGGTGGCCCCGGGGTGATTTCCTACCAGCTATGTCTTGGCGCTGGCATCGAGGTCCTCGTCCTGCCGCCCTGCCCATGCCGCAGGATAGGTGTAGCGTGCAGTCGTTGGCGATGGCAGGGGCGGAAGGGCACGTCCTGTCCATGTCTTGTCGCTGCCTTCAATGGTCTGCAGCTTCAGACACTGTATGCCTGTCTTGACTGTGACTGGTCACAGCACCTCCTGACAGGCATGCGTCGCGCCCCTTCGCCTTGGGAAGGCGCGGGTCTTGAATGCTTTGTACGGTAAAGGCATGGCGTGCCTTTACTCCCACTGCCTACCGCGCCGGGCGGGCAGCGCTGCTCTGCTGGCCACGTGTCAGGCCCGGAGCTCTCTGTGGAGAGGAGGAGCTCTGGCCCCGCTGGACACGTGGAGCCTTCAGAGCTCACCCCCGCGGAGGGGGCGAGGTCTGGCCTTCTAGGCCACGTGGCAGGCCCAGAGCTATCCTCCGAGGGGAGGGGAGCTCCGGCCCTACTGGACACGTGGCTCCTTCGGAGTTCGCCCCGTCGGAGGGGGCGAGGTCCGGCCTTCTAGGCCACGTGGCAGGCCCGGAGCTATCCTCTGAGGAGAGGAGAGCTCCGGCCCTGCCGGACACGTGGCGCCTTCGAAGCTCGCCCCTGCGGAGGGGGCGAGGTACTTAGGCGGTTTCACCCTGTGCGAGGGGTACTCGGTATTGAGGGTACCGACAACAACCATGCCAGCCAGGGGGCTAGGACATCAATGAACCAGATCTTAGAGCTCCGGTCTTCACTGGGCCCCACCGGACTCTCTTCTTCGATGGCTCCTCACGGAAGCAAGGTGCCGGAGCGGGGGTTCTACTCATTACACCAACCGGAGAGCGGTTCAAATACATGGTGAGACTTGGCTTCAAGGCGACCAACAACATGGCGGAGTATGAGGCTCTCATCTTTGGGTTAAAAACCGCGCTATCCCTCGGCGTCCAACAGTTGTTGGTCAAGCGTGACTCTCAGCTTGTCATCAAGCAAGTAAAGGGATAGTGTAGCTACAACGACCCACAACTTGCAGCTTATCTCCTCCAAGTACAGAAGTTGGAGAAGGACTTCTTATCCTTGGATTTGTGCCATGTTTCCCGTGCCAATAACATAGTAGCCGACGACCTATAAACGAAGGCTTCCTTTTGGGCTCCGGTGCCTAAGGGGGTCTTTGAAAGGAAGTTGTTGCGACCTACCGCCTGGCCGGCCGAATCAGATGAAGGGGGCGGGACCAGCACCTCGAAGTTGGCGGTCCCGGCGGCCATGTTACCATCGCGCCCACCAAGGATCATAAGCATCACCGGGGGCTCCGTGCGACCCGACGGTCAAGATCCAAGTGCTCAAGTAGGTCCCGATGCATGAATCACGGAGATCTAGGGCTACTTGAAAGACAATTTTCTTCTCGATAAACATGTATCCGCTAAATGGATCGCTCGGTTGGCTAAGAGATATACGGTGGTAGAAGGGGATCTCTACCGGCATGATGCTAATGGCGTCCTATTGCGGTGCATAACCTGGCAGGAGGATTGCGACTAGCTCGTATAGATCCATGGAGGCGAGTGTGGGAACCATAAATGTTCCTGCACGCTGGTCGGTAAAGCCTTCTGACATGGCTTTTACTGGCCAACAACTCTTCACGATGCCGTCGACCTGCTCAGGAGATGCAAGGCGGTCCAGTTCCACGCTAAGCAGATCCACACACCAGCGCATATGCTGTAGATGATCCCGCCTTCATGGCCCTTTGCTGTGTGGGGGCTGGACATCCTGGGACTATTCCCTAGATCCATCGGAGGGTACCGGTACCTCTACGTCGCCGTAGACAAGTTCACAAAGTGGCCGGAAGCTACCACTGTAGTAACCATCAACAAGCAGTTAGCATTCAAGTTCATAAAGTTAATCGTGTGTCGTTTCGGGGTCCCGCATAGAATCATCACCGACAACGGGACCCGGTTCACCAGTGCAATATTCCATGACTGCCGTGAAGACCTCGGCATCCAAGTTTGCGATGCTTCCGTTGCTCACCCAGAGAGTAATGGTCAAGCCAAAAGAGCCAACGCCGAGATTCTCAGTGGACTCAAGACGCACATCTACAACAGCTTAAAGAAGCACGGTGCCAATTGGGTTTAAGAGCTTCCGTGCACACTGTGGGCTAGCCGGACGTCCCTCAATTGCTCGACAGGGAAAACACCCTTCCTCCTGGTGTATGGGGCTGAGGTCGTCCTCCCCCCAGAAATCACCATGGGCTCATCCCGTGTCCGAGCGTACGACGAAGCCACACAGGACCAACTCCGGCGTGAAGATATGAACCTTGTCGATGAGCGAAGGTGGCAAGCAGCCATTCGAAACGCCCGATACTGTAAGCGCTCCGGCGTTATAAGTAGCGGTTCGTGCGGAGTAGACAGCTCGAGGTGGGCGACCTGGTGTTACGACAGATACTTTCTCGAGAAGGTGGGAAAAAACTCCCCCCTAGCTGGGAAGGCCCCTTCCGAGTAACACAAGTATGCCATCTCGGGTGTGTGCGCCTAGCCACAGAGGATGGGGTACCCCTACCCAATCCATGGAACATAGAACACCTCCGTAGGTTCTATCCTTAGTGCAAAGGTAGGGTTCCATTTTCTCTAAAAGGGTGTCATAGTGTCTAGGAACAATGCTTAGAACAGCTAAGCCCCGGAGGGGTCCTGCTACTCTTTTCATCTCGGGCGGGTCGTGCCTTCTTAGAACGGCATGTTTCCTCCTATGAAGATGAGCCTAATATGAGGAAATTTTGCCTTGCCCTGTGCATCCCCCCTTTACAGTTTGTGCTCCCTCAAGCATACTAACTGTAAACGGGCAAGCCACGTGCCCTAGGCCCCGAGGTTAGCCCTGGGGCTGCCACGTGCGCTTGAGCTCCTGAACCAATGCATGCCCTGGGGTCCGATCCTAAGTCTCCCTGCTGGGTGAAGTCCGGAACTACCACGTGTCCTCTAGCTCCGAGCCGCCTCCCCGCAAAGGACAACTTCGGTGCTGACAAGTACCCCGGGTTCCGGTCCAGGTCTCCCCGCAGGGTGGGGTTCGGAACTATCACGAGTCCCTAGGCTTCGAGCCGCCCCGCCGCGTAGGACAACTCTGGTGCAAACACGTTCCCAAAGCTCCGGCCAGAGTCTCCCCTCCCGGGAAAAGTTCAGATCTGCCATGTCTCCCTGTAAAGAGCTGGGGACAAGGGCCGAATTTCTCTCAAATCCTTGCGCTGCCGAGGATCTAGAAGGGGTGGTAGCCACACTGCCGGAGCGCCCTGGGTCCTTACACTGCTAAGGACCCAGAGGAACAAGCTCGACACATCGGCAAAAGAGTTACCCACGTTGGCTAAGTCATCCTGGACCCTTGTGATTCTAAGGGTCCGAGGTCTACATCGATGACATAGGACAATGAAAGGCTTGAAACAAATATGCTTTCATTAATAATAGAGTTCTAGCATACAAAATGGGATACAAGACATCTAAGGAACTCAGCAGTTACAAGTCGAGTAATCTCCTGCTCCAATTGATGTGATTCTTCTTGGGTCGTATTCACAACTTGATTATCTATCATCTGTGAAAATTTCAAGGTCATTGAATTTGTGGTTTCTGATCTACACGAGTTTCTTTGCAGTATTCCAGAACTGTTTTTCTCGCGTAGGACAGATTGACCTTTGTTCGATCTTTCGATCGTAACTTGAGTTTCTCTCAACGGATTTTCATGATTCTTGTTGTGACGTCTTCGTGACTTGATTCTCTACAATTTATACTAGTCTTGTCACAGTTGAACACGTTTAAATTAGTCGCACACACGGTTTATTTAACAGATCGGTTTTCTGCTGAGGGGTGTTTTGTTGCTTCTGCTGAAAAGTTTTTATCTACCATTCACCCCCCTCTGGTAGTTTTACACGTGTACTTCGATCCTAGACAGGTGACATCAGATCTGCGCGTGGCACAGTCAGGGACATCGGGGCCAGCGGTGACGTTGGGCCCGCATGCGGCACGAATGAAGGTGCCGGGGCTGCGCGTAATGCGGCCTGACTTGCAGGAGGCAGAAAAGAGGTGGTTGTATAGGGGCAACAATAGCGTCAGTGTGAAACAGGGAGTCCAGCTCTGTAGCAGAGTTGGAGGTGGAGATGGAAATGGAGAAAGGAAAGGACTCGTCAAAGACGATGTGCCGAGAGATCAAGAGGTAGTGGGTAGAAATATCAAGGCATCGGTACCACTTGTGATCAGAGGAGTACGCGAGGAAGATGCAACGAGTCGAGCGGGGCGCAAGCTTGTGAGGAGCAGTGACGGAAAGATTAAGGTAGCAAGCGTATCGGAAGACTCGAAGGTGCTCGTAGGAGTGGTGCCGAATAAGGCGAAGTGAGGGGTGGGGGAACTAATCGTCTTCGTAGGAAGACGATTAAGGAGGTAGGTGGCAATGTGAAGGGACTCGGACTAGAACCGAGTAGAGACGGAGGCCTGGAACGGCAAGGAGCGTATGATGTTGTTAGTGGTGCGAATCACGCCTTCAGACTTGCCGTTCTGGGGAGAAGTGTACGAGCAAGACATGTGCAGTTATACACCGTGAGAGAGGAAGAAGGCACGGGACGCGAAGTTATCAAACTCGTGCTCGTTGTTGCAATAAACAACCTGAATGGTGCGGCTGAACTGAGTGGACACCCAAGTGAAGAAGTGAGAGAGCGTGGAGAATGTATCAGGCTTCAAACGCAAGGGAAAAGTCCACTAGTAGTGTGACAGATCATCAAGAACAACTATATAGTATCTATATCTAGAAACACTAATGACAGGG
Organism: Neostapfia colusana; assembly: GCA_030760725.1. Lineage (NCBI taxonomy): Eukaryota > Viridiplantae > Streptophyta > Magnoliopsida > Poales > Poaceae > Neostapfia > Neostapfia colusana. The sequence goes on from JASWHV010000013.1 coordinate 15,880,795, forward strand.
GATGTCCATAGATCACAGTGTTTAAGAAAAAATATGCGCTGCCTGAGAAGTAGAGCTAGAAAAGTGAAGCCGAACATGGCGACCTAACTGACATGTATGTCATAATGACTCATGGGTGTCTCTAGTACAAGAGATGACTGAACTACGAGACAACTTGGACAAAGCATTAGGACCCGGGTGACCAAGCCGACGGTGCCAGGTGGTGGACGAAGTTGTAGTAGTCAAAGCGTGCGGCATGGATGAAGAAGCAGGAAGCCGTAGAGTGTACAGGGGCCCAGAGCTATCACAGCGAAGGAGAAGACGACGGGTAGAAAGATCCTTCATAGATAAACCAAATGGGTCAAACTCCATCGAACAAGAGTTGTCAGTGGTAAGCTGACGAACAGAAAGAAGATGTTGAATAATGTCAGGAGCAACAAGGACATTGCAAAGATGAAAAGGCCCATGAGATTCCGAGTCGCCTACTGAGGTGATTGGAAGAGTAGAGCCATTTTCGGCAACGGTAGAAGAAGAAAAGAACGGTGAGGTGGGTGGGAGGAGTATACCCGCGTCAGGATTGGTGTGGTAGGAGGCACCCAAGTCAGTCACCCAGTCAGTGATGGGAGGAGTTAGGGTCACCGTGCTAAATGAGTTAGCAAGTGACTCCTGATCCCACCCGGCAGTGTACGGCGGCCAGGATGGAGCCTAGTGCTGTGGTGGCTGTGGAAGTAGCGGAAGCTGGTGCGACATCGAGACAACTGGAAGAGGGTATTCCGGAAGACAGCCATGCCCGCTAGAAGCCAGAGTATCGAGGAGAGCCGGCTGGCGCTGTGGGCGTGGTGCAGAGGCACCCGGAGACGGGCCAAGCCACATGGTGATCTGACCGGCCCACGGGTTGTAGAGAGACGGCCAGAGAACGCTACCTTGGTCAGAGCCTCCACACCCACCATCGCCACCACCACCACGTCTGTGACGGCGACGGTTGCGACCACCAGAGCTGACAGGTGCTCTAGGAGTGGCAGGAGGATGCGATGAGACAGGCGGCGGAGCAGGGGACACGGGGACGGACCGTCAAGGGTAGTCGAGGACGCAGGAGAATGCTGGTACCCTGGATCCGGATTCGTAGAGCGTAGTGGCGGGGGTAGAGTGTGCCGTGGCTCCCTTGGTGATCTCCTTGAGGATGAGATTGTTCTGGACCGTAGGATCCTGGTCCGCAGGTGCTCGTAACGCTCTTAAGGCCTCGAAGGAGGTTGAGGACGAGCGTACAATCAGAAACGGGCTCGCCGAGGTCACTAAGGGAGTCCGCCATGCCCTTCATCTGGCGGCAGTACTCGGTGACAGAGAGATCGCTCTGGACGAAAATCCGGGAGGCTGCATCGAGTTGGAGAGGCCGGGCCTCCCGGTTGCTGAGGAACTGCTCCTCGATGGCAACCAAGGCCTGACGAGAAGTGCCCCCCCCCCCTAGCTCCATGGTGGACTCCAGGATCCAAGAGAGGACCACGCTGTCCATGGGGATCCAAGAGGGGGCTGTCGGGCACTTGTCAGTGAGGACGTAGTTGTCGAGGGCATAGTGCCGCAAGGTTAGGAGAACGAGGTCGCGCCAACGGGGGTAGGAGGAAGAGGCGGGGTCGAGTAGAACCGGGACTAGTGCCCAGATGTTTTGCACACTGGCAGCATGGGTGTGGAGGTTGGCGAAGACGGAAGCCTCGTAGGAGAGGTGTTCCATAGCACTGTCGTGAACAACGGGAAGGCCAGCAACCATACCGTCCCCAAGGCGATGCCCAACCGCCTCGAGTTGACGAGCGAGTGCGTCCGCGGAGGCGTGCTCTTGCTCCCAGGTGAGAGCGATAGCCCGCTCACGCTCTCGAGCGGCGGCCAACGTGGTGACGAGAACGGAGTGAGTCGTCTAAGCAGAAAGAGTCCTAGTCGGTTCCACGGAGGCGAGATCGGCACCAGATCAGGACCGATCTGCCAGGGAGGAAGCTCGGGGTGGTATCCCAAATATGTTTAGTGTTGGGCTCGGCCAAGATGAAGGGGCAGCAGGTGCAGGAGACTGGGACAGGGGCAGAACACCGGTGATGGGGTTGATCCTGGCAGCAGCAGTGGCGCGCCCCATGGCTGCAGCCAGGCACGGGTGTTGGCCGGCACCTACTGCGTTCGGTTGGAGGAGGCCGGCAGCTGCTGCTCTCTGGTGGAGAAGGCCACCGGCGGCCACGTACTGGTGAAGAAGGTTGGCGGCGGCCGCGCCCTGGAGGAGGAGGTCGGTTGCGGCCGCGCTCGGGAGGAGGGAGGCAGCGGTGGTCGCGAAGGAGCCAGCGGTGGCTGCGCGCGAGAGAGGCGGGCTAGATTGGGTCGCGCTCTGAAGCGTTTTGACCAATAAGATCGGAACTAAACATGTAATATTATACCAGAAGCAGAGTTTGGTACATAATATTACAACACAAGTGGAACCACAATCCTACAACAACAACAACCAAGCCTTTATCCCAAGCATGTTGGTGTTGGCTAGACATTAAACCCAATAATTATATATATATATATATATATATATATATATATATATATATATATTTCAATGAAGTAAAAGAGAGGAAGAGATAGAGTAACAAGAAAAAAGAAAAGAAAAAAAAAGACTAAGATTCTGGCACATGAATTGCTATTTTCTATGCGGTCCTATCATGAGCTAAGTCTTTGGATACATTCCAATCTTCAAATCTCGTTTTACCGCCTCCTCCCATGTCAATCTTGGTCGTCCTCTACCCCTCCTAATATTTTCTCTACCTCTTAAAATCCCACTGTTAACCGGTGCTTCTGCAGGTCTCCGCTGGATATGTCCAAACCACCTTAGTCGATGTTGGACTAACTTCTCTTCAATCGGCGCCACCCCTACCCTATCACGAATCGCCTCATTCCTTATTCGGTCTCTTCTCGTGTGCCCGCACATCCACCGTAGCATGTGCATCTCTGCGACACTCATTTGTTGGACATGTTGCCGTTTAGTTGGCCAACATTCCGCCCCGTATAGCATCGCGGGTCTGATCACCGTCCTATAGAACTTCCCTTTTAGCTTTTGTGGAACCTTCCTATCACATAGGATTCTAGAGGCTTGTCACCATTTCATCCACCCTACCTTAATCGTGTGGCAAACATCCTCATCAATATCGCCATTGCTTTGTAACATTGATCCTAAGTATCTGAAAGAGTCCCTTCTAGGTACTATTTGTCCTTGTAGACTAATATTTCCCTCTTCATGACCAACACCACTAAAGTCACACCTCATATACTTGGTCTTGGTCCTAAGTCTAAACCCCTTGGACTCTAAAGCTTGTCTCGATAACTCTAATTTTTTATCAACACCATCCCTAGTTTCATCAACCAGCACTACATCATCGGCAAAGAGCATGCACCAAGGGATATCCCCTTGTATATCCTTCGACACCTCATCCATCACCAAGGAAAAGATGTATGTGATCAAAGCGGATCCTTGATGTAGTCCTACCGTGATAGGAAATGCATCAGTGTCACTATCACTTACGCGCACACTTGTCCTAACATGATTGTACAAATCCTTGATAAGGTTAATGTACTTTGTTGGCACTTTATGTTTCTCTAGTGCCCACCACATGACTGACCTTGGTATCTTGTCGTATGACTTCTCCAAGTCAATGAACACCATATGCAGGTCCTTCTGCTCCCTATATCTCTTCATAAGCCGACGAAGCAAAAAAATCGACTCCATAGTAGACCTCCCAGGCATAAAACCAAACTGTTTTTTAGTGACATTGGTCACTTTCCTCAGGTGGTGTTCAATCACTCTCTCCCAAAGCTTCATAGTATGACTCATAAGTTTAATCCCTCGATAATTAGTACAACTTTGAATATCTCCTTTATTTTTGAAGATAGGTACTAATATACTTTTCCTCCATTCTTCAGGCATCTTGTTTGACTGAAAAATGTGGTTGAATAGCTTTGTGAGCCATACTATTGCCACGTCCCCAAGTCATCTCTACACCTCAATAGGGACATTATCAGGGCCGAGGGCCTTTCCTCCTTTCATCCTTTTAAGGCCTCCTTAACCTCAAACTCTTGTATCCTCCGCACGAACCACCTTTTGGAGTCATCAAACTCAACCATAGTGCTCCCATTCCCATCATTGAATAGCCCATTAAAGTTGTCCTGCCATCTATTCTTAATCTCTTCATCCTTTATTAGAATGTGGTCAGTCTCATCTTTGATGCATTTAACTTGATTGAAATCCTTCATCTTTCTCTCGCGAATTTTTGTTATCTTGTATATGTCCTTTTCACCTTCTTTTGTCTCTAGTCTCTCATATAACTCATTATAGGCCTGTCCTCTTGCTTTACTCACAGCCCGCCTTCCATTACAACGACATACAAAGCTTTATTACAACGACATACAGAGCTTTATTATAACGACATAGTTTTGTGGATAAAAACTATAACTACTAACAAGAAAGATATAATGGTCAACAACACAGAGACTAGTAGCTCCTCGTCACCCATGGTTCCACTACACAACTTGGGTGCAGACGCGACCCTACTCAAAGTCCTCCGGCACGAAGTCAGGATCCTCTGAAAAACATATCAGCAACATCTGAGTACAATGGTACTCAATAAGCTCCACCTCGCCTTTTTGGAGGAGAATGGAACAGATATAGATGCAATGCACAAAGTAAAGATTGGTGCAACCTAATGCATACTGATGCAACCCAACACCTCATCCATAGGCATCCCTGATCTCGATCCCACAACATGCGACTCTCTAGTTGTTAAGACCACACTATAACCCATCCATACCGAGGACACGACCGTCCGAAAAGGTTCTACACTCTGCAGAGGTTGTACAATGTACCCACACGCACGGACCATCAAAACGACCTGTCATAACCGACACCTAGTCGAAACATCACCGAGACCAGTCATCCCCAACCCAGTGTCATGACTCATCTCAATACCATCTCAGTTTTTAGTCATACATCTTTTGATCCACCGTGGACGACTGTCGGGCACGCCACCGGATTAGGCTAAGCCCCGCCCATACAGAGTCATGTGGTCGTACTGAAAGAAGTTAGGTGAGATGTCAAAACAACTCGGTTCTTAGGGCTCACTAGGGCAAACCACGAGCCAAACCACGAGCCTGTCATCCTGATAGTACTCGCCGTAAGTGTACCACTACGGTAGCGCTTACACAAACACTAACCCTTCTGCCCCGTTCTCAACTCATGCTCTCACCAACCATGTAACATACACAAGACCACATCATCATGCATAATCTCATCATATCAACATGTTGCAAAAGGGAAACTAGTATGGTTAATGGATGAACCTCACATTGTAGCAATATGATCAAAAAGGGATCGATGAAACTTGCCTTCGCTACTGTTTGCAACGTCGTGCTCCTGGTCTCCCGGCTCCTCTGGGTTCTCCTCCGGCACCGGTTCTATATCTAGAAACGCCGCACCGCAAGAAAACACATATTAATACAACATTCATTGCTTGCATCAATTCAATACATTATCATGTTGGATGATTTTTAGAAGAGAATTGGATCGAGTGGTGTTTGTATGGATGAGTATGGTCTTAGGCCAATCAAGTGATTTCCTGGGTTTGTGCCCAACATGTGGATGAAATACCTAATTAACTAATGTTCGACTAGCTATTGGCCTGATAGAGGCATAAGATTTTTCGATCTTCCTCCTCCGGTTCAACCTCCTCTCCCTTCGACTACCATAGATGGCATTTGGGGTCGAATCGGGGAGGGTATCAAAGAGAAGATGGCCAGAGAGCAAGGAGTCGAACATCGACGCTATGGCTCCCTCGATCGAACCGTCGATTTAGGTGGAGGAAACTTCATGCGAGGGTGGCCATGGCGCGTGGTGGCCGTGTCTAGGCGTGAGGAGAGAGGGAGATAGCTCGGGGATAGGTTTGAGGAAGAAGAGTCGACTATGGGGGGTGCTCACCTAGGCCACAACTCAGGCGTGGAGGCTCCTCGCCGGAGATCGACGTGGCATTTGCGGGAGAGCGTCGCGGAGGCAGGGCGCAGCTGGTCGGAGCGGGGTGAGTACACCGAGCGCCCCTTTAAAGACAGCGGGGGAGAGGGAGGGGAGAGGGATGACCAATACTTATTCCAGATGATGACAATGGTGATGCGTCGGAACTCTGCTCGCTACTGTACTCTAAGCAAGCTGCTGGAGGTGTCCTAGCACCTGGTGTGGCTCAGTCGATGGAACTACACGGGCAGTGGCTGAGCGTGGCACAGATGTGAGGCGACGGCTTAGGCAGCGTCCATCTGCTCTGAGCAAGCTGCTTGATGGGTCTCAACACATGGCAGTCGATTGGACTCCATGGACAACGACTTAGCGAGATACAGAGGTGAGGCGACAACTCGGGCAGTGGGTGTCTGCTTATCACTGTTCTCTGGTCAACCGACTTGAGGAGTCCCAGTACATGCTCAGTTGATTGGACTCCATGGACAACGACTCAACGAGGCATAGAAGCGAGGCGACAACTCGGGTAGTGGGTGTCTGCTCATCACTGTTCTCTGGTCAACCTACTTGAGGAGTTCGGCTCAGTTGATTGGACTCCATGGACAGCGGCTCAGCGAGGCACAAAAGCGAGGTGACGGCCCGGGCAGTTGGTATAAATGGTGCTGATCATATTTACGCGTGAGCAGTGAGGAGGGCCCTAGAGCTGTGTGTTCTGCAGCTCATCTTGAAGCTAAGGAGATGGCACATGCAGGTGTGGTAGTGTTTGAGTGAGCAAACGGGTCGGCAGTAGGACGGCGTGTGCAACGGCGCTGGAGGACAGAAAGGGAGAGGGGTTATTATATTTGTCGGTGTATTAAGAACTATCTGGTTGATCTCATTTATATTTCCCTTTCTTTTTCTGTTTCTTGTTTCTAACTCTTATTTTTTCTTAAGCATGTGTGCGTGTGCATATAGATTTACATACACATGCTTGGAATATTAAGCTTGGTTTATTAACTCGTAGGAAAACGGGGATGTTACACGCTAGGGAGGGAGCCAGCGGCGGCCGCGCTCAGGAGGAAGGGGCACGCGGCGGCCTAGGGCTGGGGAAGGGCGCCGGAGAGGGGACTCGCCGGCGGCTCGCCGGCCATGGGTGGCGGCGGCTGCTGGTGGGGGAGGAGAGAGAGGGTGGGGTGGGCTAGGGTTAGGCTGCTGATACCGTGTTAGAGAATGAAACAGAATTAATTTCATTGATAGGATTAGTGTACATATATACATGGCTTGTAGGCCAAGCAGCCTCATGGCTAATGGCCAATTTACCCTCTTATCCTAATACTCCCAACACATATACACTAACAATCCGCAACCCCATTCAGCGTCCTAAGAACACTACCCCTGCAATCCACATTCTTAGACACCTGTGACCCACGTATGGGTCACCTTGATTGTGACTCGATATACTTAGATTTATGATAATTATGGTTAAAACATATCAGTACATTACTACATTATGGATAAAATATTTAAGTACTATATTTTATTTTTTCCCTTATTTCATTCGTATCTTAGATGAGACTCATGTACATTAGTGCAACTCATAAATGGCATAAGGCATATAACTAAAGAAGATTAACTATACAATCAACCAAAGGTATCATCTATGGTGACATGAAAGTGTATTTTCTTGGTGAGGTTACTTCTTTTTTCTAGGTATAGCCAGTCCCAAGCCCGGATAAAGGAGGAAGGTTGTGATAGGCTTGATGAGTCAACATCAAAACCAGCCATTACTATGGATATGAAACCCAGTTTAGGTTCCATATCTAGCCTACCTCAACATGCTTTAGACAAAGGCTTTGTAAAAGAAAGAAAGAAGAAACTCTGGCAAAGAAAAGAGCCCTATCCTAGTTTCCTGTATGTTCGATTAGCTTCTTTATCAAGATTAGTTTCCATGAGGATATACATTATCTCATAGCTTGTAAAACGATGAAGCTATGCCACTTTGCTGTCAAGTGTGTTATATTATCGCCAAGATAATATGAATATCTGTGATAAGCAAAATCGTTATCAATCTTGTAATAAGCATGGTCGCTATCCATACAACAGTATTAAAAAGTAGTAAGACAACGAATCTGCATGCTCTATTGAGTGGCTTAGAAATGATAAAAATCAAAATATGATCGTCCATCGATGTCTAGATTGAATAGCTTTGATAATCATAACACACCAGTGCTTGCAGGTTGTGACTGCAGTCTAAGGCCCCAAATCAAATAATTTGTCCAAAATGGATGAACAGACATTGTTCAGAAACTTCAGTTTTGTGCACCTGCACAAACATGATATAGGTCTTGAGTATTGAATGAAGACCTCTTTCAAGATGTTCCATTCATCATCTGGTAATTCCACGATCTTTTTGATTTTTGAGCTGAAAGGAAATCACTACGAGACTACAGTAAATATAATATCTTAAAAATACCATGGAGTTACCTACTTGTACCACAATGTAATTTAACTCGTGTCATTTATATTTCCAGAAGAGGGGCCTTGGCGCAGCAGTAAAGCTGTTGCCTTGTGACCATGAGGTCACGGGTTCGAGTCTTGGAAACAGCCTCTTGCAGAAATGCAGGGAAAGGCTGCATACAAAAGACCCAAGTGGGTCGGACCCTTCCCGGACCCTGCGCAAGCGGGAGCTACATGCACCGGGCTGCCCTTTCTTTTTTTTTTCATTTATATTTCCAACAAGGATCCAAATGGAACTAATTAAGCTTTAAAATGAATTGCAAAGGATAAGAAATATAGATTAAACACTGAAAATAGTAATAAAAACACCAGCCTTCACGAAGGATGTTGAATTTGGCAAAGAATTATGCTAACTGATTTAAAAGGAAATAGTGATGAAAAATATTATCATCCATGCACCCTGAACACCTTGTATCACTGTTGATTAATTGTATTAATGCCGTGTTGAAATTTTGGGTGGTCTTGTTTCTGTAGCCATTCAACATTAGATTATTCTTTCCTATCTGCTGGCTTCTTTTTCACTCTTTTAGTATGGATTGAGTTAAGTAGAAGATTCACCTGATGTCATTCAGGAATTAGCACTTCCTGTATTTGAAGAAAATGCCCTTTGATTGGTCTCCTTATGGGGCCCTACTGTAGCTAGTGTAGAAAACCAAATGTTTAGGTGTATCTGTAGAAATACTTTATTTTAAAATTTGCTATTGGGATACCCCCCCCCCTCTCCTGTGTAGAAGTGGGTAAAGTTACAGTAAAAGGTCTTGGTAGCTAGAACTTAAATTTAACCTATAACCTGCAACTATGTTAATATAAGAATATATGACCCACATTCCACTGTGCTTGTTCAAATACCTTATGCATAATGGTATCACCATACTTGATGCCACCCATTGAGGTCATTTGGTCTAATCTTCAACTTTACTGTTGTGATCTGGGAATGGTTGTTACTGTTTATTAATTTTGTAAATAATGTCGCTTTTCCATTTATCTTGGAACCTGTAGAAACTTATCTGTCTGGATGGTTCATCATGAAATATGGAGAACTAAGCAATAAATCTTTTCCATTTTAATTGTTATGATATTTTTTCAAGAATAACAAGACAAGGTAAATAGCTTGGTAATTCTTTGGTACGTCAGTTTACAAGGCCTACATCATATCTATGGACTGGCTATGTTTAGAGAACGAATGCACATGTCTTCCTGATTTTTGCTGCTGATAATTAATTGGCAATCCTAACTCCGCCTATGTTGTAATGACATAGCCAGTCCCAAGTCCGGGTAAAGGAGGAGGGGTTGTGATAGGCTTGGCGAGCCAACAACTACACTTAGCCATTCTCATGGAAATGAAACCCAATAGAAATTCGTTGGGGCGTAACCCTCTTAGCGACGCGCCATATCGGAACCCGGGTATGGTGTTAAGTAGGCAAGGATCGGGTCGCCACCGCCTTAGTGGCGCGCCATATCGGAACCCGGATATGGTGTTAAATGAGCAAGGGCCGGATCGCCACCACCTTATTGGCGCGCTACATCATCGCCCGGATGTAGTGATAAGTGAGCCAGGGTCTTTGCATCTTACTCGACGGGTGCAAAGCGTAAGGAAGCTAGCCGAGGAACATAGATTTCAGGTGGGTAGTTGGAATGTAGGATCCTTGACGGGGAAGCTACGTGAGTTAGTAGATGTTGCCATTAGGAGACGAGTAAATATCCTTTGTGTACAAAAGACTAGATGGGCGGGTCAAAAGGCGAGAGAAGTCGAGAATACCGGTTTCAAGCTTTGGTATTCTGGTTCGGCTGGGACTAGGAATGGTGTAGGTGTTCTAATAGATAAGATTCTTAAGGATGGAGTAGTGGATGTTCGAAAACGAGGGGATAGGATCATCTTAATCAAGATAGTAATTGTGGACATTGTCTTGAACGTCATTAGTGCTTATGCCCCACAAGTTGGGCTCAACATGAGTGCTAAGAGGCAATTTCGGGAGGACTTGGAGGATATGGTTAGTAGTGTATCGATAACCGAGAAACTCCTCATAGGGGGAGATCTCAATGGTTATGTGGGTGCAACTAACCTAGGATTTGAGGGAGTACATGGAGGTTTTGGATGCGGCGATAGAAATCAAGAGGGTAAGGACATCCTAGACTTTGCCGTAGCCTATGATCTGTTGATAGCTAACACCCTCTTTAGGAAGAGGCAATCTCACCTAGTGACCTTTAGTAGTGCCCAACACTCTAGCCAGATTGACTTTGTCCTCACTAGGAGAAATGATAGACGGGAGTGTCTAGATTGTAAGGTGATCCCCGGGGAGTGTGTTGTGACACAACATAAGCTTGTGGTAGCTAACTTTCGCTTCCATACATGTTCTTTGCGGGACAAAGGTGTCAAAATCACAAGAACAGAGTGGTGGAAGTTGAAGGGAGAATCACAAGAATCCTTTAAAAATAGGGTGATCACAGAAGGACCCTAGGCAGAAAATGAAGATGCAGATAGTATGTGGATGAAGATAGCAACTTGCATTAGGAAGATAGCTAGTGAGGTGTTCGGTGTGACAAAGGTAAAGAAACTTGTAGATAAAGACACTTGGTGGTGGAATGAGGATGTACAAAAGGCCATTAAGGAGAAGGAGTGTTACAAGAGTTGGCATAATGATAGAAGCGCAAGCAACATGCTTAAGTACAAAGAGGCTAAGAAGAATGCAAGGCGGGATGTGAGTAAGGCAAGAGGACAGGCCTATGATAAGTTATATGAGAGACGAGATAAAAGAAGGTGAAAAGGACATATACAAGGTGTCGGTACCTGAGATATGGGGTACCCCCGCGCACAGGGTAAAATGCCTAAGGTACTCGCCCTTCTCCGCAGGGAGAGCTCCGAAGGCGCCACGCGTCCGGCGGGGCCGGACCTCCGTCTCCTCAGAGGAGAGCTCCGGGCCCGCCACATGGCATACAGAAGCCGGACCTCCCCCTCCGAGGGAGAAAGGTCCAAAGACGCCACGCGTCCAGCGGGGCCGGGCCTCCCTCCCCGCAGAGGAGAGCTCCGGGCCCGCCACGTGGCATACAGAGGCTGGACCTCCCCCTCCGCGGGTAGAGGTCCGGAGGCTCCACGTGCCCCGCAGGCCGGACCCTTCTCACCTCAGAGAAGGGCTCTGGACCCGCCACGTGTCCAGAAGAACGGTGCTGCCTGCCCCCAAGCGGTAGGCGGCGGGCGTAAAGGCGCCCCACACCTTGCCCGTACAAGGTATTCAAGGCCCGCGTCTTCCCAAGACGCGGAAACGCGGAGCACGCGTCTGTCAAGTGCCGTTGCGCCCAGTCGCATCACAGACTGGCGCGCGGTGTCAGAACCTGCCAGCCAATAAACGCCGCGACAAGACATCCCATGCCGCCTGCGCCGTCATCAACCGCTACGACTAGCACGCGGCATGGGCAGGGCGGCAAGATGAAGACTCAGAAGCCTTCGACCAGAGGCAACCACCAGCGTAACTTCGACACAGTAGATATCAGTCAATCTCCCCGGGACCACCTGTCGGGTCCCGGCCCCCCTTGTAAGCCACCCGAGTCTTGGACTATAAAAGGCTCGGGTAGGCGACGTTAGCAGAGGTTCGGACTCTAGCCATTCGCACCCTGGGTTCGCACTCTGCAACTCATACGCCAGCCTTACACTCTCAAGCTGTAACTCACTCCCAAGCTCAGGACTCCGGCCCTGAGCAGCAAGCAATACAGCGAGCTCCATAGCTCGCCGTGGACGTAGGGTTTTACGCTCCGGCTGCCTGAACCACGTAAAACTCGCCGTGTCAAGCTCTTACTAACTCGTCCATCTGCGCAAGCTCTCCGCTAGGAACTAGCCCCACCGAAAAAAGAACCTCCGCGGGCTGCCCAGTGCAGGCCCGGGGGAAGTGTCGATCGCACACTTCGACATTTGGCGCGCCAGGTAGGGGGCTTTTCCCTTAGCGCGACGAGTTTCCGCCGACGAAGATGACCAAGCTTCCTTCAACGGCAAACTCTCCCCCTCCGCGTTCACGGCGGACCGTGACCACTGGGGAGTACATGTCGACACACTCAGGACAGAGTGTGTCGGCACAAGCTGGTAGCCAGCAGCCGACCCCGGCAACGCCGACTCCGGCTATGCAGGCCCCGACCAGCGTGAGGTCTTCTGCAGCGCTGAGCGTACACCATGGAGGTGCGCTAGCTGCAGCAAGAGCGCTGCTGCGCAACCCACCTGCGGGGGATGCACCACATTCAGCGACCCAGCAATGGGTCCGCGAGGTGGACCGCCTCGTCGTCGCCGCCGCGAACCCTCGGTTTCGGCGAGGACGGCGCCCAGGGCAACCGGCTGTGTCGCTGACGCGCACACCCACGGTTGACGGGCTAACGGCGGATTCCAGCTCCTCCAGGCTCCTGTCGACGGACCTGCAAAGGGAACTGGAACGGTGCCACTTGGGGCAGGACGCCCGGGTGTACCTCGAGCGACGCCGAGAAAGGCGTCGCAACCAGGAGGCAGGCGACAGCATGTCGTCGGCCTCGACACAACCACAAGGGCAGGTCTTCGCCATGCGAGCCCCGCCACAGGCATATGCTGCGCAGCATATGCCACAACCATATGCGCCGCAAGTAGCGGCCCCGGTATATGGTGCAGCCTTGCCCATGTCGGGATATGCAGCGCCAGGTGCGAACCAAGTGTTCGCAGCGCCTATACCTGCCGCAGCAGGTGCAGGATGTGCGGCCCTTGCACCCCACCTTCGCTTCGCAAGATGGCCACGCAAGTTCCGCCCGCACCTGCCCGAGAAGTACGACGGCAGCGTCAACCCGGCGGAGTTCCTCCAGATCTACTCCACCGCTGTACTTGCCGCAGGGGGGGGACGAGGCTGTCATGGCCAACTACTTCCCCGTCACCTTGACCGGCCCAGCCCGGTCTTGGCTCATGAATCTACCTCAGGGGTCCATAACCTCCTGGGGTGAGCTCTGCCGGCAGTTCGTCGCCAACTTCGGCAGCTCCTACACCCGTCCCGGCACGGAGCTCGACCTCCACGCCGTCAAACAACAACCTGGGGAGTCGCTGCGCTCTTTCATCCAGCGGTTCTCTCAGGTGCGCAACACCATCCCACATATCCAAAGCGCCTCTGTGGTGGTGGCGTTCCGACAGGGTGTCCGGGACGAGAAAATGCTCGAGAAGCTCGCGACCAGAGAGGTCCGCGACGTCTCGGAGCTCTTCAGCCTGGCGGACAAGTGCGCCAGAGCAGCTGAAGGGCGGAACTGGCACGCACTGCCGACCTCTGAGTCAGGAGGGCAGCCCGGGTCCGGTGCTGCTGCCTATGGGGGTGGCAAGAAGACCAAGAACCGGGGGGGGTGGCAAGATGAAGTCACCATTCACGGCCCCCGTCGCCGCAGCTGCGACGACCAGTGGAGCTCGGGGGCCACGCCCTGACAAAAGGCAGCGGCAGTCACCGGCCCCAGATAGTGACCAAGCCGGGCTATGCCCCGTGCACGGCACCTGCAACCATACTGCTGCCGAGTGCTGGGAGATCCAAAGGCTCGCAGAGCGCTTCCGCAAAGGAAGACAACAGAGGGCTGAAGCACCGCCCTACCCTCATAGGGATGGCAAACAGGAGGCCGGCGCCCCAGTCACCGCTGCCCACCAGGTGGGGTTCCAGGAGCCTCAGCGTGTCATAAAGACAGTGCATGGCGGTGAGGACTCCAGTTCCGACGGTGACGGGCCTGGGCGTTAGCCAACTACAGCACGCCTCCGTGCCTCGAACATACCTCTCGGGGGCCGCCTAAGGTCCGTCAACCCCTTGAAGGCCTCGCCAGAAGGGGAAGACGCCTTAGGTCATCCAAAGTGAGCCCGGGTTCACCTACCCCTTGAAGGCCTTAGCCAGAAGGGGAGAACTCCCCGGGGCCCCCGAGAGAAGCCGCGTAGGGCCTGATCCAGCGTGAAGATAACAACCCGACAAGACTCGGCTTGCAGGGAATACCCCACAACGCACAGTCTCGGCTAATGCTCTAAGCACTACCGCCAAAGAACCAAACGCGACGGGGGCCCGCAAGAAGGCAACCTGGAGAAGCGGCACGCTATATTCCAAGAAGGACCCATAAGCTCTCCCCCAGCAGGGAAGGTCCCTTCCGAATCATGAAAGCTACCGCCCCAGGTACACATGCCTTTCAACCGAGAGTGGGATCCATTCCCAAAAAATCCTTGCCATGAAGCAACACTGTAAGTCCTACTTACTGAGCATCGGTAGAACAGGGTTATTCACTTCTGTAATAGACCCCATAGAATTTAGGAACAGAGCTTGGGGTAGCTAAGTCTCAAGGGACGGTACAGGACTACGTCCAGTTTAGCCTGGTTCCGACCCTAAGCGCGTAGAGTCTTGCTTCCCTTGTTGACGAGGCGGAACATTGCCCCCATGTACAGCCAGAATTCCACCTATGGGTACGAATACAGAGACCTGTTCTACTTAGCTCTCTCTCATGCGCTCATTTAAATTATGCATTAATTTTTATGATCGCACTATCTCTGTATGTTCATCGTACATCTAGCTCCCCCTCTCCTGCGCTCATCCATAGTCGGCATTTGCTATCCTACCGAAGGCGGCTGCGCTTGAGGCACCTGCTGATGGCCGAGTGAGTCTCTCGGGCCTCCCCCAGTCAGGTGTTGCGGTGCCAGTTGGTCACCTCCAGGAAAGGCCAGCGTTGTGCATGGGGGGTCCAGGGTGCGTATCTAGCTTAGCCGGCCCAGAGCCCAAAGCATGCGCATCCTGCCCTCTGGAGGTCCAGGGAGTACGTCCGCTTTGCCTGGTCATGAACCCAAAGCGCGTGCACTCTGCTTCCCCAGCGCATGGCCCGGTACTAGGGATCGGACGGCCGTACCCGGACCTCGGAGGGAGCCGGAGCTCCGGCGCCTCGTGCACAGAATTGCCCAAGCCCCGTATAGCGGGTCAGGACCATAAGACGAATAAGACTAAGAGACAGGAGGGGAGGACCCCCCGAGGAGAATTACGTTTCCTCTACCTGTGTGCAGGACCTCCAGGTTATGGCAACAGGGACTGCATGAAGCGGGGGGAAAGGAGCTACCAGCTACTCCGGCTTGGGACTGGAAGGACCGGGACCTGCCCCTCCAGCAGGGGCGGGGCCCGGGGGCCCCACGTGTCCAGCGGGCCCGGAACTCTCTCCTTCCTTGAGGAGGGCTCCGGGCTCGCCACGTGGCAGGCAGGAACCGGACCTCCCCCCCCCCCCTCAGTGGGAGGGCTCCAAAAGCCCTACATGTCCAACATGGCCGGAGCTCCCGTCTCTTGAGGAGGAGCTCCGGACCCGCCACGTGGCAGGCAGATTTGGAGCCCCCCATAGGGCGAGGTTCGGAGACCTCCGGGGGCCCCTAACACGGTTAGGACCCGGGGAGGGTGTCTGTGCGAAGCTCCGAGATTGGAAATGGCCTCTGAGTACCTTGCGGAGCTAAGGACTCAGCCAGGCAAAGCCAAGAAGGAGAGAAAAAGCATCACAGACACAAGTATCCAAGAGAGTCAAATTAAACAAGGCTCCATGAGCTGGACTACAGACTCGATAAAAAAGGGAGAAACAAGTCCTAAGGACCTCCCGGCTCTCGCCGGAACCTTGCGGCTACAAGGGCGGCCACATCCACAACTTCAGCCCTGGCAGCTTCCTCCCGCTCCGCGGCTGGGCCCTCTCTCGCTGGCTCTAGCGAAAAAGAGGGGTCGCGGCTCTTGAAGCATGCCAGCACATGCGAAGCGACCTCTAAAGCTAAGCTACGGCCCTCGGCCTCAAGCTCACTGGCGACCACCGAGTCGAGTCTGTCCAGCTTGGCGCCGATCGACTCCAACGCAGGGATCACCTCTGCCACCTTCAGTGCGGGAGTCGCGGCCCTCACCGGACTGAAGCCAAGAGGAATCAGGGCGGACCCCGCTCGATCCACGAAGCTTGAGACCGCAAGAGCTTCGGAGGACCGCAAGGCTGATAGCTCCTCCACCTCGCGGCGGGCCGCCTGCAGAGCCTCCAGGTTCCTCTCGGAGAATTCCTTCTCCTTGGCCGCCAGGGAACTCTCCCGAGGGTGAAGAGTCTTGGCTAGCCGCTCCAACTCAGCGGCCTTGAAGCCGGCGGTCAACTCCCGGTCCAAGACCGCCCGGCGATCATGGGAGACCTGTTCCTCCCTCAAGTCAAGGTCTGCCTTCAGAATCTCCAGCTCCTCCATCCGAGCTCGGAGGTCATCCTCGCCCGCGGCCAGCTGCGCGGCGACCCTCTCTGCCTCAGCTGCCACGGAACGCTCCCGCTCCTCAATGGCGAGTTCGCGGCGCTCCAACCGCTGCCGTATTTCCACAGCAGCAGAGAGGCTCTCTTCGGCCCGAGCGTGTGCCTCCAGGGCCTCCCTGTTGATCCGTCGCGACTGGGTGTCCATGCGGTCAACAGCCCGCTTCATCCGGTCGACGAGCGCTTCCCTGAAGTCGAGCAACTCCCGCCTGGAGTCGAGCTCGCTCCTAACCTTCGCGGTCCTCTCCCGCAAAAGGTTCCCCCAGATGAGGAGGCGGTCCCGTTCAACCGTATACTCCTCCCGCTCGCGCCCTAGCGCAGCCAACACGTGCCGGACGCTCGACTCGGCAAGCGCGAAGGCGTCCGCCAGAGGCAATGGAGCAACAGAGGCTGGGGCAGTCCCTCCGACCTCCTCCATTACCTCGTCCTCAGGAAGAGCCGACGCACCAGCAGTCGAGACGAGACGCCGATCAGGAGAAGCTGGCTCCCCAGCTCTGGCAGCCAGGCCAGCCGGGCTCTTTTCAGCTTCCGGCTCCTTGACCTGAGGAGAGGGACGAGCCGGGGAAGGCGGTGCTGGAGAAGAAGCCAGACCGCCTAGTGCAGGATCAACCTGTGCTGGCTCGGGGGCCGCGGTTGCCGTCTCGGCAGGAAGAGACGACGCCGCCGCGGAGTCCGGGCACACCGGAACAGGAGAAGTTCGCGCTGGCCTGGGGGCCGCGGCAGTTGCCCCTGGCTCCGGACGCTGCGGCACAGATTCCCTGCAAGACAGGGAAGGCCGGGAAGCGCGGACACTCCAGCGAGCTCTGAACCCCGACTTCCGAGCTGGGGTAGGACTTCCAGAGCCCGCAACCGTCGCCGACAACCGCTCCGCAGTCGCTTGGACTGGCGGAACAGGGGACGCCCCAGAGGCTTCCCCCAGCGCACCAACCCGGGGCCTCTTCGTGTCGCCACCGGAGGGAGTGTCAGGTACCCCAGAATCCCGACTTGGCACCGACGCTGTTGCTGGAGGAGATCGAGCGCGTTTCTTCTCTGGCAGCAGGTTGGAAGCCATGGCAAGGGAGGATTCAAAAACACAAGAGTCCGAGAAGAAATGCTGAGAAGTGCGAAGGGAAGCTGCAATGGAGGTGAGACCCTCTCTAAAAAGCTTCCCGGTGCAATTCCAAGCGATTCGGAACTCTTCGAATATCCCGCACCGGCAACCGCTTCGGTTCCTAGACCGAACGCCGATGACGGGTGGGCCCAAACCGCTTAACTAAAGCGGTGGGGTCAAGGAGTCAGCCTCATGAGAAGATAAGCCGGCAAGGCACTTCGGCGGTTCCTAAAGAAAGCGCCGCAACGTGCAGAAGTGGCAGCCTTGGGAACCGCCGCAGTAAAAGCGATCATCAAGTGAGCGCACGCTCTCACGACCCCGCGGCCGTTCGTGCTCCGGCAGCGGCCAATTCGGGACTTAGAGAAAGTGCGCGGATCGGAAGAAACAGAGGTCCCACCTCGGGCTCGCTATCTCCCCCGAGATGGGCCCGGGGGCCACTGTCGGTACCTGAGATATGGGGTACCCCCGCGCACAGGGTAAAATGCCTAAGGTACTCGCCCTTCTCCGCAGGGAGAGCTCCGAAGGCGCCACGCGTCCGGCGGGGCCGGACCTCCCTCTCCTCAGAGGAGAGCTCCGGGCCCGCCACGTGGCATACGGAAGCCGGACCTCCCCCTCCGAGGGAGAGAGGTCCGAAGACGCCACGCGTCCAGCGGGGCCGGGCCTCCCTCCCCGCAGAGGAGAGCTCTGGGCCCGCCACGTGGCATATAGAGGCTGGACCTCCCCCTCCGTGGGGAGAGGTCCGGAGGCTCCACGTGCCCCGCAGGCCGGACCCTTCTCACCTCAGAGAAGGGCTCCGGACCCGCCACGTGTCCAGAAGAACGGTGCTGCCTGCCCCCAAGCGGTAGGCGGCGGGCGTAAAGGTGCCCCACACCTTGCCCGTACAAGGTATTCAAGGCCCGCGTCTTCCCAAGACACGGAAACGCGGAGCACGCGTCTGTCAGGTGCCGTTGCGCCCAGTCGCATCACAGACTAGCGCGCGGTGTCAGAACCTACCAGCCAATAAACGCCGCGACAAGACATCCCATGCCGCCTGCGCCGTCATCAACCACTACGACTAGCACGCGGCATGGGCAGGGCGGCAAGATGAAGACTCAGAAGCCTTCGACCAGAGGCAACCACTGGCGTAACTACGGATACGGTAAATAATAGACAATCTTCCCGGGACCACCTGTCGGGTCCCGGCTTCCCTTGTAAGCTGCCTGAGCCTTGGACTATAAAAGGCTCGGGTAGGCGTCGATAGCAAGGGTTCGCACTTTGCAACTCATACGCTAGCCATACACTCTCAAGCTGTAACTCACCACCAAGCTCAGGCCTCCGGCCCTGAGCAGCAAGCAATACAGCGAGCTCCATAGCTCGCCGTGGACGTAGGGTTTTACGCTCCGGCGGCCTGAACCACGTAAAACTCGCCGTGTCAAGCTCTCGCTAACTCGTCCATCCGCGCAAGCTTTCCGCTAGGAGACTAGCCCCGCCGAAAAAAGAACCTCCGTGGGCTGCCCAGTGCAGGCCCGGGGGAAGTGTCGATCGCACACTTCGACACAAGGTAGCAAAAATCCGTGAGAGAAAGATGAGGGATCTCAATCAAGTTAAATGCATCAAAGATGAGACTGGCCGCATTCTAGTGAAAGATGAAGAGATTAAGAATAGATGGTGTGATTACTTTAATGGGCTATTCAATGATGGGAATGGAAGCACTATGGTTGAGTTGGATGACTCCTTTGATGACTCCAACAGGCGGTTCGTGCGGAGGATACAAGAGTTTGAGGTTAAGGAGGCCTTAAAAAGAATGAAAGGAGGAAAGGCCCTCAGCCCTGACGATGTCCCTATTGAGGTGTGGAGATGTCTTGGGGACGTGGCAATAGTATGGCTCACAAAGCTATTCAACCACATTTTTCTGTCAAACAAGATGCCTGAAGAATGGAGGAAAAGTATATTAGTACCTATCTTCAAAAATAAAGGAGATATTCAAAGTTGTACTAATTATCGAGGTATTAAGCTTATGAGTCATACTATAAAGCTTTGGGAGAGAGTGATTGAACACCGCCTGAGGAAAGTGACCAATGTTACTAAAAACCAGTTTGGTTTTATGCCTGGGAGGAGGCGGTAAAACGAGATTTGAGAGATTGGAATGTATCCAGAGACTTAGCTCATGATAGGACCGCATGGAAAGTAGCAATTCATGTGCCAGAATCGTAGTCTTGTTTCTTTTCTTTTCTTTTTTCTCTTTTTTTCTTTTTTCTTTTTTCCTTGTTCTTATATCTCTTCCTCTCTTTTACTTCATTGATATTGGGTTTCATGTCTAGCCGACCCCAACATGCTTGGGATAAAGGCTTGGTTGTTGTTGTATAATTAATTGGCAATCCTCAATTCATGCCTCCAAGGCCGCAAGAGAGCTACTATCCTGCTCCTGATGCCCCCCCCCCCCCTATGGAAAAGCAGCCACACTATGGTATTTCTGCATATGGACGTGAGGCTCTACCAGGTGGTGTCTTGGCTTCAGGGAATCAACCACCACGACATCTGGGTTCTCAGGTTAGCTCTGTTACATTGACCTTAAGATAAAAGGTTCCTCTATTTGACAATGGAAAGCAGCTGCTAATTTTTCATTTTTGTGGATTGTAAAAGGTGACACATAACATGCAAATTCCTCTTTCCTATGCTGATGCTGTGATTGGGGCAGCGGGTGCTAGTATCAGCTATATTCGAAGGCACAGTGGTGCAACAGTGGCTATTCAAGAAAGCAGAGGTGCACCTGGAGAGATGACCGTGGAGATAATTGGGACTGCATCCCAAATTCAAACTGCACAGCAACTGGTCCAGGTACCTTTTCTGCAGTGCCTACTAATCTCTTCCTGAGTTTCATCAGTTTTTTCCCTCATCTGATTCATGCTATCCTTTCATTATTACTCTTTGATGGTTCAGATCAGTTGTTTAACACCTTCAGGTGACATATGTTAGAGTTAATCTTGTTTTCTAGTTAAGATAGATTTGGAATTAGGATCTGATTAGATCAGACCAGTTAGATATAGGATTTGGTTCTATGTCTTAGTAGTTTTAATAAAGGAGTTTATTTGTAATATGGTTATAAATAGTCAGGTATTTCTGAGTAATAAAGCAAGTAATTCGAGTCTTTTCTATCGGATTTTCTAAATTTGGTATCCAAAGTTTAGGTTTTAAATCCTACCCGCTGCCGCTGCCCTCGGGAGGACATGCTCCCCTGGCCGGCCAACGAGGCAGACGTGGAAGAGCAAACGGGAGGCTGAGGCTTCATGGCTGCGAGGACAGTCGGGTGCGCATGACCAGGACACACAAGCAGAGTTGGGCTCATGGTGCGCGTGACAAGAGCTGCAGCGTGACTGGGAGGTCGTGCTCGATGGCAAACTTGGCTGGACCTGGGCAACGTGCCAAAGCAGACGAGCGGCATGGAGATCAGGTGGCCCTCGAGGTGCGCTTGGCTGCTCGCGCTGGTGTTTTGGCAGAAACTTCCGCGGCGCTGAGGAGAGGGGTCGTGTGGACAGCGCCAGGTGGTACACCTGAGGTTGCACGGTGCGGGCGCCAAGGCGGACTGAGGCGAAGATTGAAGTAAGCGGCCCCTTTAGGGAATCCGATGGCTCATGCGAGGCAGGGCACACAGAATCCTGATGGATTGACAGTGAATCCCGGCAAGCTCGGGCCAATTTCCGACATTGGGTGAGTGGATCAGGCTGACGAAGAAGGATCTGACAGCATACAGGGCGAATCAATTCTGGTGCAGATCCAGCATTGGCGGCGAGCACGCGATGGCCTTGCGGCTTGACTGCATGGGAACGGCGGCTGATCCGTGTTGAGGGGCGGTGTCTGAGGCCTCTCCGCGCATGTGCGATAAGGAGAGAGAAGCAGTCGGTTTCTGTTCCTGTGAGGAAAAGACTGGGTCGAGCTATGCTGGCCGGCCCCATTTGGTGTTGGGACATTGGCTGCGTACACTGTACCAGAGTTCCTGTTTCTTTGCTGAACATATACAGAAGTGTACTTAGAATGATCGTGTGGAGTGTGGTCATGATTGAAGTGTTTTTGGGATGAAGATGTGTCAATCTAAAGTTTGAGTGTAAGATGAAGATTTTGTTGCAATCCCGGTGCTGATCACACCAAAATGCCTTGTTCTTGCTGGTGATGTCCAGCAGCAGCTTAGCACCCCGCCTGGGTGCTCTTCTTGCTGACTTGGAGAACAGAGAAGAGGAAGGCCTTGAGCAGAGAGTAGAAACATGGGAGATCGGTTCTGTTATTGGGAGAAGAACAGGGGAGAGAAGGGGGTGCTGCCGGCCCTAGTCTGATCTGGGCGAGCCGAAACAGGGGAGATACGAAGAGTCGACGACTAGGGTTTCAGGTAATTGGTGGCTAGGGTTCCTGAATTTTTATTTTATTTGAGCCTGGGGCGCTGGCTTCATTATATAGTCTCCTTACAAGAGAGTTCTATCTCTATTACATTATAACTATATGTAACTAGACTATAACTCTTATCTAATCTTCTCAGGAGAAAAAGAACTCCTGCCTAAACTTTACTAGAGTCTGACCTGGACTCCCTTGCACAATGTATGAAGGCTAGGCAGATACCAGAATGCCTACTGACCATACTGTTCCTTTCAATAACTACGCCTACGCTTTTCTAGGTATAGCCGGTCCCAAGCTCGGGTAAAGCAGGAGGGTTGTGATAGGCTTGGCGAGCCAGCATCAAAACCAGTCATTCCTATGGATATGAAACCAATTTGGATTTTATATCTAGCCTACATCAACGTGCTTGAGACAAAGGCTTAGTTGTTGTTGTTGTCGACCTAGACTCCCATGCTCAGGCGGGCGCGCCAGGGTGCCTTACTCGGACTCCCTTGGAGTCTAGGTCGGCCAATGGTGCTGGCCGCCCAAAGCTCCACCAGTAGGATCACCCGACATTCTCCTCCTGACCCTAACGCTCGCACACGTCCAGGATCTCAATCCTTCTCATCTCCACAAAGTTCAGTCTTTCAAGTGCCTTGGTCAAGATGTCCGCCATATGGTCTTGGGTGGAGATTTACTCAAACACAATAGTACCGCTGTCCACACTTCCGAATGTAGTGGTACTTGACGTTGATGTGCTTGCTCCTGTCATGGTGTATCGGTTTCTTAAGTCAATGGATGACTTATTATCTACCCGTAGCACTGACACCTTCATCTTCTGATCAATGTCCTACAATAACTGTGCCATCCATTCACCCTGTCAAGCTTCTTGAGTTGCTGCAATATATTCAGCCTCACATGAGGACAAGACCACCACCTTCTGCTTGTTGGACTGCTATGAAACGGGATTGTTTTCAAAACAAAACAACACCCAGCTCGTGCTCTCCTAGTCCTCCATGTCTCCTGCAAAGTCGCTATCTGAGTACCCAATCAACTCCACGACTCCTTCTCTTGCATAGAAGACTCCGTAGTTGATTGTACCTGCTATATAGCATACGATGCGTTTGACAACAACAAAGTGATCCTCCTTTGGCTCCTTCAGAAACCGACTCACGTATGCAACCGAGTAGGCGAGATCAAGGCGTTTGTAAACTAGATATCACAACCCTCCACCAAACTCCTGTAGTTCGTTGGTTGAACCAATGGACTCTCGCTTGTTTTGTAAAGCTTTAAGTCGGGTTCTGCAGGGAATGCATAGGGATTGCAATTCTCCAAGCCAGCTTTTGAGACAAGCTTGGAAGCGTAGGCTGGCTGTCCAACGCTGAGCCTTGCCTTCGTCTGACGCACCTCAAGTCCAAGGTAATACGATAAGAGGTCTAAGTCACTCATTTTGAAGCGCTTCATCTCTTGTTTGAACTTCTCAATGGTCTTGTGTTGTGGATGCGTTTGTGGGCCGCCAATATGGTCGGCGTGGGGCCCACAAAGCCCACAACTAGGCCGCCAGCCTTGCAGCCGCACCAGGAGGACATCTTCTACAAGATTTAATTAGATAAGGAAAGGTTTAAAGAATAAAGGAGTTATAGATTGAGTTTAGTTTAAATAGAAAGAAATAGACTAAATAAGGAAGAAAAGAATCCTGATCGGTTTGGGGGGATTGTCCCCAACCGATCAGGGGGGCGCACGGCCAAGAGGGGGCGCGCAGGCCAGGGGCCGCGCGGCCAAGGGGGGGGGGTCCTGTCCCCCCTATATAAGCAGCCCCCTCCCTCATGTTTTGATCATCCAGGAAATAAGAATTACCCCTTGGGGGCTGTTCTTCTACTTGGATCATGGTGGCTTCGAACCCTAGCCGTTGTGATCATCTCCCTCTTCCCCCAGTTACGTGATGCGCAGCTGCCCCCACGCCTCCTCGCTGCTGTTTCCCCCCTTGCGCAGCAATAGGCGCAGCCAAAGGGCTCCTCCCTAGGGCTGCGCAAGGGGGGAAACAGCAGCGGGGAGGCGTGGGGGCAGCTGCGCAGCACGTAACGTGGGGGAAGAGGGAGATGATCATGATGGCTAGGGTTAGGGTTTGAAGCCACCGTGATCTAAGGAGAAGAACAGCCCCCAAGGGGTAATTCTTATTTCCTGGATGATCAAAACATGAGGGAGGGGGGCTGCTTATATAGGGGGGACAGGACCCCCCCTTGGCCGCGCGCCCCCCTGGCCCGCGCGCCCCCTCTTGGCCTCGCGCCCCCCTGATCGGTTGGGGACAACCCCCCAAACCGGTCAGGATTCTTTTCTTTCTTATTTAGTCTATTTCTTTCTATTTAAACTAAACTCAATCTATAACTCCTTTATTCTTTAAACCTTTCCTTATCTAATTAAATCTTCCTCCTGGTGCGGCTGCAGGGCTGACGGCCTAGTTGTGGGCTTTGTGGGCCCCATGCCAACCATATTGGCGGCCCACAAACGCATCCACAACATTTCCCCTCTTCCCGACAAAGAGCTCGTCCTCGAGCTTGAAGGTGGGGTGCTTCATCTTGAAATCTTCAAGTTGCTCCCATGATGAATTAGCTTCAGAATGCCCTGCCCACTTGACGAGTAGCTCCCAGACACCTCAGTTCAAGTGCACCCTTTGTACTTTTTCAGGTGTAGGCACAACACGTCCATGGAGAAGCGGTGGTAGAGGCACCACCTGCATGGGAGCAGGACCTTCAATTTTTTCTTCAACAGGGACACATGGAAGACATCATGTATCCTTGCTTGAGGAGGCAGCTGAAGTTTATATGATACAGTACCAATGCGCTGAATGATCTAATATGTCCCAAAATATTTTGGTCCAATTTTTAAGAAGGCGTCGCCATTACTCCCACAGCTGTCCTTTGATGAAGCCGCAGCCAAACCCAATCACCAATCTGAAATTCCACATCTTGGCGGAACTTATCTTCATAGCTTTTCATAGTGACTTGTGCTTATATAAGCCTATTCTCGATATTAGCTAAAAATTCATCCCTATCCTTTAGCTGTTTATCCACCGCTGCTACTCTAGAGATGCCCGGATGATAACCAACAAGAGCTGGAGGGTCCCTGCCATAGTCCACTCTGAAGGGCAAGCATTTGAAGCCGTCTGGTAGGAAGTGTTGTAGCAATACTCAGCCCAAGGAAGCCACTACAGCCAAGTCTTCGGTCGGTCACCAGCCAAGCAGCGGAGGTACACAGTGATGATCTTGTTGACGACCTCAGATTGGCCATCAGACTGCGGGTGGAAGGCCGAGCTGAGCTGAAGGCGAACACCGGCTAGTCGGAACAAGTCTGACCAGAAGATGCTGGTGAAGACGGTGTCGTGATCACTGACGATAGAGCAGGGAAAGCCGTGTAGACGTACGATGTCGTCGAAGAATGCCCGTGCCACTGATGCAGCACTGTAAGGGTGGCTCAGGGGAATGAAGTGGGCATACTTGGAGAAGCGATCTACCACCGTCAAGATCACCGATTTCCCACCAACCTTCGGAAAGCCTTCATTGAAGTCCATGGAGATATCACTCCAGACTTCCGAAGGTATAGGCAGCGGTTGTAGCAGGTCGACTGGATGAAGATGATTAGTCTTGTTGTGCTGGCACGTGGCACAACCGCGGACATACTCACGCACCCGTCGTAGCAGGGACGGGTTGTAGAAGGAGAGGCGCAGCCGATGCACTGTCTTCTGGATGCCCTCGTGGCCCCCATCATGCGCCTCAGCTAGGAGAGAGGGCCACAAGGAGGACTTATCGGGAACGAAGAGCTTCCCCTTGTGTAGTAGAAGGCCGTCACGTTTGGCCCAGTCAGCAGGTGCGACTCCCTCCCGGAGTTGGGCACTAGATGCTGCATCTGCTGGTCCGTGGCAATCTCCGCGCGAAGCAAGTCCAAGAGGGGAAAGACTGGCGCGGATATGGCGTGAATAGCTATGTCTTCCTCGTTGCGGCGGGACAGGGCGTCAGCTGCCCCATTCAAGCGCCCCGGCCGGTACTCAACCTGCAAATCATAACCAAAAAGTTTTCTCACCCAAGCATGTTGGGGAATCGTCGTGAGTCGCTGATCCAGGATGTATTTCAGGCTGAAGTGATCAGTCCGAACAGTGAAGGGGCGGCCCCACAAGTAAGGCCGCCAATGGTGTATGTCACACCCGGTTTCTCCGAAGAACAACCGAGTGAATAACACATGTATGCCAGGATCATTTTCTCGTACATGTGATGACAAATAGTGAAGCATTATTTATTACAAGACAGGTGTCGAATAAGTCTTACATAGCATATGTCTCGATGGACGATAATAAGTTCATAACATGTAAATAAAATAGCAGCGGAATATTATTCTTGTGGGCTCCGTCACAGGCGTTGCCCGGGGGACTCCATGAACCTAGAATCCTTCTTCGGGTCCGAAGTCTTGGTCATTGAACACCACATCATCCCCTTGACCTAAGCAGCAATTTAAACCAACAAATATGCAAGTTTGAGTACCGTTGGTACTTAGCAAGTGTGGGAAAGTTATGTCATGCATGGCTAGATACGAGGAGAGGTTGAACTCATGGTTAAAGCACTACGCAATTAATACCTATTACCTTAGCTTATTAAGCACCTACATTACTACACACGTGAAATGATCCCAATCTCCCAACCCATCATCATAATCAAATAACCATAACATCATTTCCAATGTTAAGCTCCCCACTTAACATCCACAACTTCCAAAGTCATCATTCCTCTAATCTTGAATAAGTCCAAGCCGCTCTTGACCGTGAGCACGGCTGTCATGACAGTTTTGACTCTGCAGAGTTTGCACCATTGTACCCATATGTAGTGATTTCATCCCCCGTTGCCGGGTGGACTAAAAGAACCTCCATTATGCCAGTGGCCATGAACCACTTTCACACTTCCCAGGTGTGTAGCCAGGAGATACTACGAAGCCTTTAAAAAGGTATTCCCGACGAGCGTGAGCCCACTAAGGTTTCACCCCTAACAGCATACAAGAGGCTCCAACCCCGCTGCAGTGGCCCCCTCTTGAGCCTTGCGGTTCATATGGTAGTCCAGCTGACACCTATTCCCCGCACCATCCAACACACCCATACTACGCCAGGGATACACCTAATTAATTGGCCAAGCTGCCCCATCTCAGCATGTGGTTGGCACGGTAAAGCCAGGTTACATGCTCCATGAACCGGTCCTTAGGATCCAGGCAAGTACTAAACACAAACCCGAGTCTCGTGCACCCAGCACCAACCAAATCATCCAACTTGCCTCGATCCCTACCTCTACATAACTCATAATATCTCATTCAAGAGTAAGGTAAATAAATTGATGATCTCATACCCCAATTATCCCATTCTAAGCATGGCTAAGCATAAACATATAAATAAACGACATGATAAAATAAATCACAATTCAAGCTACAAGGAAACAAGATAATGCAATTCTAGCGAAACTTCCTAGCATGGGTTTCATATTTCAATTGACAATGCAAATAATTCTATCTACACATCCTAGCATAGGATCAAAGTGGTCAAGGACACTTGCCTTCTTCCTGCTGATCTGGGAATGGAAAGTCTTGGTCTTGGAAGGGGAGAACTTGCTCTGGGGCAGGTTCTACTCATGCCCATACACATAGCAAAAGAAAACAACAATCCATAAGACATGGTTCACACTTTCACTTCATACAAACCACACATACATACCTATGAAAGTCATTCACATTACTAGGTGTTGTGGTTATCCTAGATGTGTTGATTTTTGGCCTACACGCACTTTTAAACATATGTATATGATTTCTAACTTTTGTATTCAGATTTCTGTTTGCACACTATATATGAATTTCCAATTTAAATAAATTCTTTAATACACTCTTTAGCTACCAAGTTTACATGGAAGGTAATTTCCTACTCCAAATGGGTTTTCAGATCTTCTACCAAATCCTAAACTGAAGTCTTTGGATTTGGAGACTTCATTTATCATTTTCTAGTTATGCATAACTATTTTCCTATATTTTACAGATTTATTTTCTATGCCTAAAAGTGACTTTTAATATTAAATAGTAGGACTTATTCATCTAAACAGAATAGGTTCTGATCTAAAATATTAAATAATATACTTTTGAACTTCTCCTCTGATATGAACTAATTTAAATTTATTTTAACAGTTTTCAGAATTATTTCCTAGTCTAAAAATGTGTTTCCAGAACTAATAAATATGAACAACACCCAAACAGATTTTATTTCAGCCTAAAATTTATTTTTAGTTCATTCTAAAGTTTTCCAAGTGTTAGTAGAGTTTAAACTTGAATTAGCACTTGTGTTTGCCTTTCCTTTTAAATTTAAATCCTAGTCACACATTCAAATTTCTAAATTTAATACCATATAGGGTCAAAAAGGTAAATTTACCCTATTACAGGGTCTAATTTATTATTTTACAAATTTCCAGGGGTCTAACTATGCATAACAGAGGGGTTTTGCTAATTTTTATTAAGTCCAGGGGCTTAAACTGATTTTTAATTGAATTTACATGAATTTCTGAAGTTCCAGGGGCTAGATCAGAAGTTTCCGGGGCTAGCTCGTATTTTCCGAGATCCCCAAGGGGTAGCGCGTAAGAATCTCGGCCTTTATAATGCGGGGCCGACGTGGACCGTCCGATTTAAAACAGACGGCTAAGATTATAACGTCGAACCGGTACGCGGGGTTTTATGTCTACCGTGCGATTTAAAATAGACGGCGCACAAGCGGCCACGTCGCCCTGACCGGAGCCAGCTCGCGCTGCCCGGCGGCGCGCGGCGGCGGGAGGCGGCGATCTCGCCGTAAAACTTCGGATCTTCGTCCATTCCTCCTAAAACTGGGATTTCATGGCATAGATCGGTAGAGGGGAGGTTGGGGATCTCACCTCGGGGTTTTTCTTGAGCTCGGAGGCCCTGGAAGGCGGTCGGCGACGAGGTCCGAGATGGAATCACGGCGATGCACGTCGGAGTTGTGTTTAGAGCGCAATCTACCGAGTTTTCTGCACCTGCGTGTTTCCCCGGGGCGGTGGAACAAGATCGGCGCGTTAGATTAGAAATCCCGAGCGAAGGTCGAGAGAAAAAGGTGATCGGAGCTTCGGTTCTCACCGGGAGGAAAAAAAGCCGATCGGGTGGGGAAAACGGGGCGATGCCGGTGTTTATATAGACGGGGGAGGGCGGCGTGTCGGTTGTGATCGAGTTGGAGTCGTCCGGGACCAGAACTCGGCTGGGGAACGCGGTTTTCCGGGGCAGTTTGGATTCGGGAGAGAGAGAAGTCCGGGGTCCGCCGAGCGCGCGCGAGGAAGAAGATAACGGCGGGCCCCGCATGTCAGTGAGCGGGAGAGAGGAGCGTGCGGCTGTGGGCTGGCGCGGGAAAAGGTGGGCCGACTGGTGGGTTTCGGCCCACTGGCCTGGGTTTTCTGTTTTTCTTTTTCTTTTTCCATTTCTTTTCTGGTTTTGATTTGAATTTGAATTCCAGCTTGAATTTGAATTTTTGCACCACATGCAATACGTCCAAAAATTTTTAAATTCCCCTCTTAACAGAATTTTGGGGTGTTACAGCTCTACACCCTTAAAAGAAATCTCGTCCTCGAGATTGGTGGTTCTAGGAAAACAATTCCGGAAATTGTGCCTTAAGCTCGTCTTCTCGCTCCCATGTGGCTTCCTCTTCCGAGTGATTCTTCCACTGCACCTTGCACATCCGGATTCTTTTATTTCTTGTGAGGCGTTCCATTGTCTCCAAAATCTTGAACGGTTGCTCGGCATAAGATAGATCCTCTGCTACGTCAACCTCATTAATGGGTAATATCTCTTCAGGCGTCCTCAGACATTTCTTTAGCTGTGACACATGGAATAGATCGTGCACATCCGATAGGCGAGCCGGTAGTTCGAGTTGATATGCCACTTCGCCTTTCCTCTCCAGAATCTGAAAGGGTCCGATGTATCGAGGTGATAATTTCCCTTTCACCTTGAACCGACGAAGTCCTCGGATAGGGGACACCTTGAGATAAACATAGTCCCCCACGTTGAAAACGAGCTCTCTTCTCCGTACATCGGCATAGCTCTTTTGTCGTGTTTGTGCTATCCTCAAGTTGTTGCGGATTTCCCTCACTTTCGCCTTGGCTTATTGTAGTACCTCGGGCCCAAACACTTTACTTTCCCCCGTTTGGTTCCAAAATAGGGGAGTTCTGCACTTCCTCCCATACAAAGCCTCAAATGGTGACATCTTCATACTAGCCTGATAGCTGTTGTTATAGGAGAACTCCGCATACGGTAAGTTCTTATCCCAACTCCGATTGTTTTTGAGTGCACACGCTCTCAGCATGTCCTCAAGGATCTGATTGGTCCTTTCCGTTTGTTCGTCAGTCTGAGGATGATAGGCAGAGCTAAAATTCAGATGAGTTCCCATGGTTTCATGTAACTTCTGCCGGAACCTTGAGGTGAACTGTGTCCCTCGATCTAACACTATCTTCTTTGGCACTCCATGGTAACACACGATCCTTGACATGTACAACTCCGCCAATTTGGATCCGCTGTAGCTTTCTTTTACAGGAATAAAATGAGCACCTTGGTTAGCCTGTCGATAATGACCCATATCGAATCATATCCTGATTGGGTCCTGGGTAGTCCCACTATGAAATCCATACTGATTTCTTCCCATTTCCATTCAGGTACTTTGAGTGGTTGCAATAATCCCACTGGTCTTTGATGTTCTGCTTTCACCAACTGACATGTGTTACATAGGGCAACATGTTCCGCGACATCTCGCTTCATGCCATACCACCAATACCTGCTCTTGAGGTCATGATACATCTTCGTACTCCTAGGATGAATGGAATAGTCGGAATCATGAGCTTCCTTCAAGATCAATTCACGGATCTCC
This sequence comes from Neostapfia colusana, assembly GCA_030760725.1. Lineage (NCBI taxonomy): Eukaryota > Viridiplantae > Streptophyta > Magnoliopsida > Poales > Poaceae > Neostapfia > Neostapfia colusana. Next base: position 15,911,887 of record JASWHV010000013.1, read on the forward strand.
TTCATTTCAGGCACACAGATTCTTTTCCCGTGCCACACCGTACCTTGTTCATCCTCTCTGAAACCAGGGGCTTTATTATCCTTGATGAGTTTTCTGATTTCTTGTATATTCTCATCATTCTTTTGACCATCGCGTATGTCTTGCTCTAATGTGGAGTCCACTTCCATGGCGATGGCTTCACCACTATTCACTAGGCATAGATTGAGTCTTATAACATCGTCCTTCAATTCTGCAGGCATGTCCTTCGAGCTCAACCTATTGACCTGCACTTTCCGGCTTAAAGCATCTGTCACGACATTCGCTTTCCCAGGATGATAGTTGATGCCCACATCAAAGTCATTGATTAGCTCTAACCATCTCCTTTGTCTGAGGTTGAGATCTGGCTGTGTGAAAATATACTTTAGGCTCTTATGATCCGTATATATCTCTGTCCTTTTCCCCATCAAATAATGCCGCCAGATCTTCAATGCGTGTACCACTGCAGCTAGCTCTAGGTCATGTGTGGGATAGTTCTTCTCGTGTTTCCGGAGCTGCCGGGACGCATAAGCCACGACATGCCCCTCTTACATGAGAACACATCCCAACCCGTTTCCAGAGGCATCGCAGTACACCGAAAAGTTCTTCTGCATATCTGGCATAACTAGCACTAGGGCTGTTGTCAATCTTTTCTTTAGCTCTTGAAAACTCGTCTCACACTGCAGTGTCCATGTGAATGTGATTCCCTTCTCCAACAATTTGGTGAGGGGTCTCAAAATCTTGGAGAAACCCTCGATAAACCGTCGATAATACCCCGCCAATCCTAAGAAGCTTCGAACTTCCCCGACATTCTCAGGGGTCTTCCACTTCTGTACATCCTCGATCTTGGCAGGATCTACGGAGATTCCTCCCTCCGAGATTATATGTCCTAAGAAGGGAACTCTCTTCAGCCAAAACTCACACTTGCTCAACTTGGCATACAGCTGATGTTCTCTCAGCTTTTGCAACACCAACCTTAGATGTTCCTCATGTTCTTCTTCATCTTTGGAGAAGACGAGAGTGTCATCAATGAAAACCACCACAAATTTGTCCAGATATTTCATGAATACCTTGTTCATGAGGTACATGAAGTATGCCGGGGCATTAGTTAGCCCGAAAGGCATGACGGTGTATTCATACAGTCCGTACCGAGATACGAAAGTTGTCTTTGGAATATCAGTTTGCCTTATCTTAAGTTGGTGGTATCCCGACCTGGGATAAATTTTCGAGAACACACAAGCTCCCCTCAACTGATCAAACAAGTCTTCAATGTGGGGTAATGGGTACTTGTTCTTGATGGTTACTTCATTCAACGCACGGTAGTCTACGCAGAACCTTTGGGTTCCGTCCTTCTTGGGCACAAATATCACTGGAGCTCCCCATGGTGAGGAACTAGGACGAATGTACCCCTTTCCTGTCAATTCTCTTAAATGATCCTTGAGTTCTTCCAGCTGCTTGGAGTCCATCCGATAAGGTCTCTTGTATATCGGAGCTGTTCCAGGCACTAGCTCAATCGCGAATTCCACTTCACGATCGGGAGGCATACCTGGCAACTCCTCTAGAAAAACGTCTGGATATTCCCTGATAATTCTGATCTCCTCCACTTTCACCTCAACTTGATTTAATTTAATGTCCCTCCTAGGCTCTTGTATTGTTATAAACTTTACTCTTGTGCCACTAGGGTGAGTTAGCTCCACCGTTCTGGTCGAACAATGGATGATTCCTTTATGTTTGGTCAACCAATCCATGCCCAAAATAATGTCTATCCCTTGTGAATCTATCACTATGAGGTTGGCAGTAAATACTACCCCATTAATATCTAGATTCACCTTGGTACACACTTGTCTTGTCCTTATTTCCCCCCTGGGGAGTTTACTGCTAGCGTATGGTTCATTTGTGTGTTGCTAAATCATGCTTCTTAACAAACCCTTAGGCAATGAACGAGTGGGTAGCACCAGAATCGAACAACATGGTTGCAATGTGTAAATTGGCAGGAAACTTACCAACTACCACGTCAGGTGCCTCCTGCGCTTCCTCCATGGTCACGTGGTTCACCCGTCCTCGCATCACATTCTGCTGTTGCGGCTGCACAGACTTCTTCTTTGGGCACTTATGAGCGTAGTGCCCCACTTCACCACAGTTAAAGCATTGTACCCCAACCTTAGGTGCATGGCCTTTGTTGTCTTGGGGTTGGTTCGGTGGTCCTTGTACTGCTGGTCGAGGTTGATATGTGGGGCGAGGCTGCTGTACAAACTGACGTTGTGGCTGTGTTGGTGCTGGCGGAGGCCTGAAGTTCGGGTTGTACCCTCTCGGTGCGGAGTAGGGTACCGCAGCACGGCTCGTCTGCCCTGCGGGTTGCTGCATCAGACGTGGGCGTGTGTTGCTACCTGAGGCTTGGTGTGGCCATCCCGCCTTCCTCTTGTTTACATTTTCCAAGGCCTTCAGCTTCCTTTCCACTACAAATGCTCTGTCCACCATCTTTTAGAAGCTTTCATACTCGTTGGAGGATATTGCACACTGCATTTCCGCTGTAAGTCCTTCCACAAAGCAATCATGTTTCTGCTCATCAGTCTCTATGTCCCGTGGTGCATAACGGGATAGTTGGGTGAATTTAGTGAGGTATTCCCTCACCTTCATGTTTCCTTGTTGCAGCCCCAAGAACTCCTTTCTCTTGTTTTTAAGTTCACCCCTTGGTATGTAATGGTTGCGGAAGCTACGCTTGAACTCTTCCCAAGTCATGTTCTCAGGGTCATGATGGGCGGCCACGTAAGCGGTCCACCAATCAGCAGCAGGTCCATGCAATTGGTGAGAGGCAAACAGCACCCTCTCATACCCTTGGCATTGTATGATCCTCATCTTGCTCTCAATGGTCTTTAGCCAATCATCTGCCTCCAGAGGTTCAGCAGCACTTGCAAACTTTGGAGGTTGAGTCCCTAGAAACTCACTCAACCTTGGTTGGCATGGTGCAACTTGTGGAGGTGGAGCTTGGTGCAAGTTGGCCACCACTTGAGTCAGGCTCTGGATGAGCTGATTCTTATTTTCCAGCATTTGGTGGATGGGATCAGCTCCTTCACGGCGACCACCCCTGTCTTGTCCTCCAGAAAGATGAGGGTTGTCGGCCTCATCGTTGTGGCTGGTGGGGTTGGCACCACGACCCTTTCCTCTTCCGGCCATCTATCATGATCAACCAAATGTCAATTTAAAGCATTGCGTGTTAACTTCCCAATTTGCTTGTTTAAACTTAAAACTCATGGGGTCTTATTATATTAACATTTTCTGAGGATTTCACGTCTTACGCGAAAATAAATGCACTCTTAATTCATAGGGGTTCACACATCAAAACAAAACAACCTGAAGACGAGGTTGTGGATAATTGCCCATGGCATCCACAACTCACGTCATACACCAACATTAACACATCATTAACTAAGGTATTGACTCGCCTACTCGATAACCTGCTGAACTATGGGAAAGGACGCTACACGACTCGTATCACTGAGCTGGCTCCTCGGGATCTTCCTCATTATTGCGGCTGCCCTCTGATTCCGCTTTAGGTGGGGAAGCTGCTGGTGGGGAAGTGCGGCGACGCCTGCTCGCCCGGCGATCTGGGGAGTCAGGAGTCTGTAACACCCCAAAATTTTGTTAAGACCCTAAATCATGTTAAGAGGGGAATTTAAAAAATTTTGGACGTGTTGCATGTTTTGCGAAAATTCAAATTCAAACTGGAATTCAAATTAAACTCAAATCAGAAAAGAAATAGAAAAAAGAAAAAGAGAAAACAGAAAAAAAACCGGCCAGTGGGCCGCAACCCACCAGCCGGCCCAACCAGCGCCGCGCCAGCCTGCAGCCGCGCGCGCCGCTTCCTCCCACTGACAAGCGGGGCCCGCCAGCCCTTCTTCTACCTCGCGCCCGCGCCGGGATTCTCTCACCCCGGATCAAAACCGACCCGGATTCCTGCGCATCCCCGCCGAATTCCGTTCGTAGGCGACGCGGACTTGATCTAAACCACCCCGCCGCCTTTCCCCGTCTATGAAAACCCCGGCCTCGTTCTGTTTTTCCCACGCGATCCGCCGATTTTCCTCCGGTGAGAACCGAGACTTCTCCGGCGAATTCTGGCCGATCTAAGCTCGGAAAATCGATCTAACTCGCTGGCCTTGATCCACCGCCTCCGGGGAACCTTGCAGGTGCAGAAAACTCGGTGACTTGCGGTGTAAACACAGCGCCGACGAGCCTCGCCGTGAATTCACCTCAGACCTCGTCGCCGATCACCTTCCAGGACCTCCGAGCTCAAGAAAACCCCCGAGGTGAGATCCCCGACCTCCACTCCACCGATCTATGCCATAAAATCACAGTTCTAGGAAGAATTCTCGAAGATCTGAAAGTCTCCGGCGAGATCGCCGCTTCCCGCCGCCGTGCGCCGCCGGCAGCGCCGCCCGCGTTCGATCAGAGCGACGTGGCCGCTTATGCGCCGTTTATTTTAAATCGCACGGTAGGGTTTAAATCCCCGCGTACCGGTTCGACGTTATAATCTTAGCCGTCGGTTTAAAATCGGACGGTCCACGTCAGCCCCGCGTTATAAAGACTGGAAATCTTACGTGCTACCCCCTGGGGTTCTCGGGAAATAAGAGCTAGCCCCGGAAACTTCTGATCTAACCCCTGGAACTTCAGAAAATCATGTAAATTCATTTAAAAATTAGTTTTAGCCCCTGGACTTAATAAAATTAGGAAAAACACCTCTGTTATGAGTAGCTAGACCCCTGAAAATTCTTAAAATAATATTATAGACCCTGTAGTGGGGTAAGTTTAACTTTTTAGCCCTGTTTAGTATTTAATTTAGGAAATTGAATATGTGGCTAGTGTTTAAAAATTAAAAAGTGGGACAAACATATTGTCAAAATTAAATTAAAGACTTTCTCAGTATTTAGGAAACTTTGGAGTGAGATAAAAACATATTTTGGGCTGAATTGAATCTGTTTAATTTATTATTCACATTTAGAGACACATTTTTAAGTAAAGAATAGTTCTAGGAAATAGGGAAAATAATTGTGAAATAGTTTACATCAGAGGCAAAGGTCAAAATATGTTATTAAATTATTTAGGACCAGAACCTATTCTGTTTAGATGATGTGTCTTGTTATTTTCATAATAAAGTACACATTTATGCATAGGAAAACAAATCTGAAAATATAGCAACTAGTAAATGATAAATGGAGTTTCTAAAATCCAAAGAATTCAGTTTAGGGTTGGTAGAAATTATGAAGACACATATGGAGAAGGAAAATACCTTTCATGCATACTTGATAGCTAAAAGGTGTAGTAATTGAATATAAGGAATTTATTTAAATTGGAAACTCATATATATAGTATGTAAGTATAAATGTGAACACAAAAGTAGGAATCATATACACATGATTAAAAGTGCATGCAAGCCACAAATCAACACACATGGAGTGACCACAATATATATAATGGAGAATGACTTACATAAATATGAATGTGTGGTTTGTATGAAGAGGAAGTGTGAACTATGTCTTATGGATTGTTGTTTTTCTTTTGTTATGTGTGATGGTATGATGTAGAACCTGCTCAAGAGCAAGTTATTCCTTTCCAAGATCAGGACTACCCATTTCAAGAGCAGCAGGAAGGAGGCAAGTGTCCTTGACCACTTTGATCCTATACTAGTATGTGTAGATAGAATTATTTGCATTGTCAAATAAAAAATGAAACTCATGCTAGGAAGTTTCCCTAGAATTGCATTACCTTGTTTCCTTGTAGCTTGGGTTGGGATTTATTTTTTCATGTCATTTATTATTATGCATATGCTTAGCCATGCTTAGAATGGGATGTTTGGGATATGAGATCATCAGTTTATTTTACCATACTCTTGAATGAGATATTGTGAGTTATGTAGAGGTAGGGATCAAGGCAAGTTGGATGTTTTGGTTGTGTGCTGGGTGCACGAGACTCGGGTTTGTGTTTAGTACTTGCCTGGATCCTAAGGACCGGTTCATGGAGCATGTAACCTGGCTTTACCGTGCCAACCACATGCTGAGATGGGGCAGCTTGGCCAATGAATTAGGTGTATCCCCGGCGTAGTATGGGTGTGTTGGATGGTGCGGGGAATAGGTGTCAGCTGGACTACCATATGAACCGCAAGGCTCATGAGGGGGCCACTGCAGCGGGGTTGGAGCCTCTTGTATGCTGTTAGGGGTGAAACCTCAGTGGGCCCACGCTCGTCGGGAATCCCTTTGTAAAGGCTTCGTAGTGATCTCCTGGCGACACACCTGGGAAGCGTGAAGGTGGTTCGTAGCCACTGGCATAATGGAGGTTCTTTTAGTCCATCCGGCAACGGGGGATGAAATCACTACATGTGGGTACAGTGGTACAAACTCTGTAGAGTCAAAACTGTCATGACAGCCGTGCTCACGGTCAAGAGCGACTTGGACTTATTCATGATTAGAGGATTGATGGTTTTTGAAGTTAAGCGGGGAGCTTAACATTGGAAATGATGTTATGGTTATTGGATTATGATGATGGGATGGGAGATTGGGACCATTTCACTTGTGTAGTAATGTAGGTGCTTAATAAGCTAAGGTGATAGGTATTAATTGCGTAGTGCTTTAAACATGAGTTCAACCTCCCCTTGTTCTAGCCATGCATGACATAATTTTCCCACACTTGCTGAGTACCATTGGTACTCAACCTTGCATATTTGTTGGTTTATATTGCTGCTCAGGTCAAGATAATGAGGTGGTGTATAATGATCAAGACTTTGGACCCGAAGAAGGTTTCTAGGTTCATGGAGACCCCCGGGCAACGCCTGTGATGAAGCCCTCAAGAATAATATTCCGCTGCTAGTTTATTTACTTGTGATGAACTTATTATTGTCCATTGAGACATTTGCGAATGTAAGACTTATTTATATTCGACACCTGGCTTGTAATAAATGATGCTTCACTATTTGTCATCACATGTATGAGAAAATGATCCTGGCATACATGTGATATTCACTTGGTTGTTTCTTCGGAAAAACCGGGTGTGACAGAGGTGGTATCAGAGCCAAGGTTGCCCGTAGGAACGTGGACCTAGGTAGGAATGGACGTATTTAAGGGCCCTATTTTCTTAAAAACTATTTTACAAGGTGTGTGTTGAAAAGTGTTATTTAATGGAGTCACTTTCTTCATCTTACCCCAACTTTCATTCGAAATAGAATTTTTGTTTAAAAGTTTATCTAACCTAAGTTTAAATGTTTTCTGTTTTAGATGGTTCGCATGATTCGCACCGCTCGCAAGTCCACAGGAGGGAGAGTTCCCGTAGTTGCCCTTGCCCAAAGAGAGGAGAGCCGTCCGGTGACGTACCTTTCCTACGGATTGGCAGTAGGAGGCTTGTTGCGCCGTCTTCGATGTATGCTCGAAGCCGCCGGCAATACGGGCAAGCTAATCATCCACTATAAATCCACCAGGACCATCCGTGAAAAGAGGGAAGAATGGAGTTCAGAGATGAGGATTATACACGAAAATCAGCTGCTTAAAATCCACCACTCTCCAGCTTGTCGAGCGACACAGGTCGATGCGGAGAAGGATGTCACCTGGGAGGCCATCACCTGCCAGAGTCACATCTATCGTCACCACCTGGACAGGACTGAGTACATGTATGTCCTCCAGCGTGAGAGTGGTACAACGGAGTATAAGTACCCGCCAGTGCAGCAAGGGACTTCCCATGAGCACATGGACTTGTGCTTGGAGGATGCTGCTATGCTCAGCACTCGACTGCAAGAATGTCAGCAAGAGCTTCAGGATGTTCGGGACACCCTGAAGGAAACGGAGGCTGTCGAAGTGTTCAGTCGACACTTCCCCCGGGCCTGCACTGGGCAGCCCGCGGAGGTTCTTTTTTCGGTGGGGCTAGTCTCTAGCGGAGAGCTTGCGCAGATGGACGAGTTAGTAAGAGCTTGACACGGCGAGTTTTACGTGGTTCAGGCCGCCGGAGCGTAAAACCCTACGTCCATGGCGAGCTATGGAGCTCGCTGTATTGCTTGCTGCTCTGGGCCGGAGGCCTGAGCTTGGGGGTGAGTTACAGCTTGAGAGTGTATGGCTAGCGTATGAGTTGCAAAGTGCGAACCCTTGCTATCGGCGCCTACCCGAGCCTTTTATAGTCCAAGGCTCGGGCAGCTTACAAGGGGGGCCGGGACCCGACAGGTGGTCCCGGGAAGATTGCCTATCATCTACCGTATATGCAGTTATGCCGGTAGTTGTCTCTGGTGAAGGCTTCCGAGTCTTCATCTTGCCGTCCTGCCCATGCCGCATGCTAGTCGTAGTGGTTGATGACGGCGCAGGCGGCATGGGATGTCTTGTCGCGGTGTTTATTGGCTGGCAGGTTCTGACACCGCGCGCCAGTCTGTGATGCGACTGGGCGCAACGGCACCTGACAGAAGCGTGCTCCGCGTCTCCGTGTCTTGGGAAGACGCGGGCCTTGAATACCTTGTACGGGCAAGGTATGGGGCGTCTTTACGCCCGCTGCCTATCGCTCGGGGCAGGCAGCGTCGCTCTGCTGCCATGTGGCAGGCCTGGGGCCCTTCTCAGAGGAGAGAAGGGTCAGTCCCGCGGGGCACGTGGAGCCTCCGGACCTCTCCCCGCGGAGGGAAGGGCTCGGCTTCTGTTGGCCATGTGGCGGGCCCAGAGCTCTCCTCTGAGGAGAGGGAGGTCCGGCCCCGCTGGACACGCGGCGCCTTCGGGCCTCTCTCCCGCGGAGGGGGAGGTCCGGCTTCTGTATGCCACGTGGCGGGCCCAGAGCTCTCCTCTGAGGAGAGGGAGGTCCGGCCCTGCCGGACGCGTGGCGCCTTCGGAGCTCTCCCTGCGGAGAAGGGCGAGTTCCTTAGGCATTTTACCCTGTGCGTGGGGGTACCCCATATCTCAGGTACCGACAGTGGCCCCCGGGCCCATCTCGGGGGAGATAGCGAGCCCGATGTGGGATCTCCGTCTCTTCCGATCCGCGCACTTTCTCTAAGTCCCGAATTGACCGCTGCTGGAGCACGAACGGCCGCGGGATCGTGAGAGCGTGCGCTCACTTGATGGTTGCTTTTACTGCGTCGGTTCCCAAGACTGCCACTTCTGCACGCTGCGGCGCTTTCTTCGGGAACCGCCGAAGTGCCTTGCCGGCTCATCTTCTCAGGAGACTGACTCCTTGACCCCACCGCTTCAGTTAGGCGGCTTGGGCCCACCCGTCATCGGCACTCGGTCTAGGAACCGAAGCGGTTGCCGGTGTTGGGTATTCGAAGAGTTCCGAATCGCTTGGAATTGCACCCGGGAAGTTTTTAGAGGGGGTCTTACCCACATTGCGGCTTCCCTGCGCACTTCTCTGCGTTTCTTCTCGGACTCTTGTGCTTTTGCTCTCTTGCCCTTGAGTTCTCCCTTGCCATGGCTTCCAACCCGCCACTAGAGAAGAAGCGCGCTCGATCTCCTCCAGCAGCGGCGTCTGTGCCAAGTCGGGATTCTGGGGTGCCTGACACTCCCTCCGGTGGCGACTTGAAGAGGCCCCGGGCTGATGTGCTGGGGGAAGCTTCTGGGGCATCCCCTGTTCCGCCAGTTCAAGCGACTGCGGAGCGGCCGTCGGTGACGGTAGCGGGCTCTGGGAGTCCTACCCCGGCTCGGAAGTCGGGGTTCAGAGTCCGCTAGAGTGTCCGCGCTTCCCGACCTTCCCCGACTTGCGGGGAATCTGTGCCGCTGCGCTTGGAGCTAGGAGCAACTGCCGCGGCCCCCAGGCCAGCGCGAACTTCTCCTGTTCCGGTGTGCCCGGACTCCGCGGCGGCGTCGTCTCTTCCTGCCGAGACGGCCACCGCGGCCCCCCAAGCCAGCGCAGGTTGACCCTGCACTAGGCGGCCCGGCCTCTTCTCCAGCACCGCCTTCCCCGGCTCGCCCCTCTCCTCAGATCAAGGAGCCAGAAGCTGAACAGAGCCCGGCTGGCCTGGCTGCCAGAGCCTTGGAGCCAACTTCTCCTGATCGGCATCTTGTTTCGGTTGCTAGTGCGTCGACTACTCTTGAGGATGAGGTAATAGAGGAGGTCGGGGGGACTGCCCCAGCCTCTGTCGCTTCATTGCCCCTGGCGGATGCCTTCACGCTTGCCGAGACGAGCATTCGGCAGGTCTTGGCTGCACTAGGTCGCGAGCGGGAGGAGTATACGGTTGAACGAGATCGCCTCCTCACCTGGGGGAACCTTTTGCGGGAGAAGACCGCGAAGGTTAAGAGCGAGCTCGACTCCAGGCGGGAGCTGCTCGACTTCAGGGAAGTGCTCCTCGACCGGATGAAGCGGGCTGTCGACCGCATGGACACCCAATCGCGGCGGATCAACAGGGAGGCTCTGGAGGCACACGCCTGGGCCGAAGAGAGCCTCTCTGCTGCTGTGGAGATGCGGCAGCGGTTGGAGCGCCGTGAACTCGCCGTTGAGGAACGGGAGCGTTCCGTGGCAGCTGAGGCGGAGAGGGTCGCCGCGCAGCTGGCAGCGGGCGAGGATGACCTTCGAGCTCGGATCGAGGAGCTGGAGATTCTGAAGGCAGACCTCTACTTCAGGGAGGAACAGGTCTCCCGTGATCGCCGGGCGGTCTTGGACCGGGAGTTGACCGCCGACTTCAAGGCCACTGAGTTGGAGCGGCTCGCCAAGACTCTCCACCTTCGGGAGAGCTCCCTGGCGGCCAAGGAGAAGGAATTCTCCGAGAGGAACCTGGAGGCTCTGCAGGCGGCCCGCCGCGAGGTTGAGGAGCTTTCGGCCTTGCGGTCCTCCGAGGCTCTTGCGGTCTCGAGCTTCGTGGATCGAGCAGGGTCCGCCCTGTTCCCTCTTGGCTTCAGTCCGGTGAGGACCGCGACCCCTGCGTTGGAGGTGATCCCCACGCTGGAGTCGATCGGCGCCAAGCTGGACAGGCTAGACTCGGTGGTCGCCAGCGAGCTTGAGGCCGAGGGGCGCGGCCTAGCCTTAGAGGTCGCCTCACATGTGCTGGCATGCTTTAAGAGCCGCGACCCCTCTTTTTCGCTAGAACCAGCGAGAGAGGGCCCAGCCGCAAAGCGGGAGCAAGCTGCCAGGGCAGAAGTCGAGGATGTGGCCGCCCTTATAGCCGCAAGGTTCCGGCGGGAGCCAGGAGATCCTTAGGACTTGTTTCTCCCTTTTTATCGAGTTTGTAGTCCAGCTCATGGAGCCTCGCTTAATTTGACTCTTTTGGATATTTGTGTCTGTGATGCTTTTTCTCTCCTTCTTGGCTTTGTCTGGCTGAGTCCTTAGCTCCGCAAGGTACTCAGAGGCCATCTCCAATCTCGGAGCTTTGCACAGACACCCTCTCCGGGTCCTAACCGTGTTAGGGGCCCCTGGAGGTCTCCGGATCTCGCCCTATGGGGAGCTCCAAATCTGCCTGCCACGTGGCGGGTCCGGAGCTCCTCCTTAAGAGGCGGGAGCTCCGGCCATGTTGGACACGTAGGGCTTTCGGAGCCCTCCCACCGAGGGGGGAGGTCCGGTTTCCGCCTGCCACGTGGCGAGCCCGGAGCCCTCCTCAAGGGAGGAGAGAGTTTCGGGCCCGCTGGACACGTGGGGCCCCCGGGTCCCGCCCCTGCTGGAGGGGCAGGTCCCGGTCCTTCCAGTCCTAGGCCGGAGTAGTTGGTAGCTCCTTTCCCCCCTGCTTCATGCAGTCCCTGTTGCCGTAACCTGGAGGTCCTGCACACACGCAGAGGAAACGTAATTCTCCTCGGGGGGGGTCCTCCCCTCCCGTCTCCTAGTCTTATCCGTCTTATGATCCTGATTCGCTATACGGGTCTTGGGCAATTCTGTGCACGAGGCGCCGGAGCTCCGGCTCCCTCCGAGGTCCGGGTACGGCCGTCTGATCCCTAGTACCGGGCCATGCGCTGGGGAAGCAGAGTGCACGTGCTTTGGGTTCATGACTAGGCAAAGCGGTTGTACTCCCCTGTACCTCCGGGGGGCAGGATGCACATGCTTTGGGCTCAGGGCCGGCTAAGCTGGATACGCACCCTGGACCCCTCATGCACAACGCAGGCCTTTCCTGGAGGTAACCAACTGGCACCGCAACACCTGACTGGGGGAGGCCCGAGAGACTCACTCGGCCATCGGCAGGTGCCTCAAGCGCAACCGCCTTCGGTAGGATAGCAAATGCCGACTATGGATGAGCACAGGAGAGGGGGAGCTAGATGTACAATAAACATACATAGATAGTGCGATCATAAAAATTAATGCATAATTTAAATGAGCGCATGAGAGAGAGCTAAGTAGAACAGGTCTCTGTATTCGTGCCCATAGGTGGAATTCTGGCTGTACATGGAGGCAATGTTCTGCCTTGTCTACAAGGGAAGCAAGACTCTATACGCTTAGGGTCGGAACCAGGCTAAACTGGACGTAGTCCTGTACCGTCCCTTGAGACTTAGCTGCCCCAAGCTCTGTTCCTAAATTCTATGGGATCTATTACAGAAGGGAATAACCCTGTTCTACTGATGCTCAGGAAGTAGGACTTACAGTGTTGCTTCATGGCAAGGATTTTTGGGAATGGATCCCACTCTCGGTTGAAAGGCATGTGTACCTGGGGCGGCAGCTTTCATGATTCGGAAGGGACCTTCCCTGCTGGGGGAGAGCTTATGGGTCCTTCTTGGAATAGAGCGTGCCGCTCCACCAGGTTGCCCTCCTGCAGGCCCCCGACGCGGTTGGTTCTTTGGCGGTAGTGCTTAGAGCATTAGCCGAGACCGTGCGTTGTGGGGTGTTCCCTGCAGCCGAGTCTTGTCGACGAGGTCGTTATCTTCGCGCTGGATCAGGTCCTGCGCGGCTTCTCCTGGGGGCCCCCGGGGAGTTCTCCCCTTCTGGCTAAGGCCTTCAAGGGGTAGGTAGGCCCGGGCTCGTCTTGGATGACCTAAGGCGTCTTCCCCTTCTGGCGAAGCCTTCAAGGGGTTGACAGACCTTAGGCGGCTCCCGAGAGGTATGTTCGAGGCACGGAGGCACGCCGCAGTTGGCTAACGCCCTGGCCTGTCACCGTCGGAACTGGAGTCCTAACCGTCATGCACTGTCTTTATGACACGCTGAGGCTCCTGGAACCCCACCTGATGGGCAGCGGTGACTGGGGCATCGACCTTCTGTTTGCCATCCCTCTGAGGATAGGGCGGTGCTTCAGCCCTCTGCTATCTTCCTTTGCGGAAGTGCTCTGTGAGCCTCTGGATCTCCCAGCACTCGGCATCAGTATGGTTGGCGGTGCCATGCACGGGGCATAGCCCGCCTTGGTCACTGTCTGGGGCCGGTGATTGCCGCTGCCTTTTGTCGGGGCGTGGCCCCCGAGCTCCACTAGTCGTCGCAGCTGAGGCGACGGGGGCCGTGAACGGTGACTTCATCTTGCCACTCCCCCGGTTCTTGGCCTTCTTGCCACCCCCGTAGGCAGCAGCGCTGGACCCGGGCTGTCCTCCTGACTCGGAGGTCGGCAGAGCGTGCCAGTTTCGCCCTTCAGCTGCTCTGGTGCACTTGTCCGTCAGGCTGAAGAGCTCCGAGACGTCGCGGACCTCTCTAGTCACGAGCTTTTCAAGCATTTTCTCGTCCCGGACACCCTGTCGGAACGCCACAACCACAGAGGCACTTTGGATATGTGGGATGGTGTTGCATACCTGAGAGAACCGCTGGATGAAAGAGCGCAGCGACTCCCCAGGTTGTTGCTTGACGGCGTGGAGGTCAAGCTCCGTGCCGGGACGGGTGTAGGAGCTGCCGAAGTTGGCGACGAATTGCCGGCAGAGCTCTCCCCAGGAGGTTATGGACCCCTGAGGTAGATTCATGGGCCAAGACCGAGCTGGGCCGGTCAAGGCGATGGGGAAGTAGTTGGCCCTGACAGCCTCGTCCCCTCCTGCGGCAAGTACGGCGGTGGAGTAGATCTGGAGGAACTCCGCCGGGTTGACGCTACCGTCGTACTTTTCGGGCAGGTGCGGCCGGAACTTGCGCGGCCACCTCGCGAAGCGAAGGTGGGGTGCAAGGGCCGCACATCCTGCACCTGCTGCTGCAGGTACTGGCGCTGCGAACGCTTGGTTCGCACTTGGCACCGCGTATCCCGGCATGGGCAAGGCTGCACCATAGACCGGGGCCGCTGCTTGCGGCGCATATAGTTGTGGCATATGCTGCACAGCATATGCCTGAGGCAGGGCTCGCGTGGCGAAGACCTGCCCTTCAGGTTGTGTCGAGGCCGACGACATGTTGTCGCCAGCCTCATGGTTGCGTCGCCTTTCTCGGCGTCGCTCGAGGTACACCCGGGCGTCCTGGCCCAAGTGGCACCATTCCAGTTCCCTTCGCAGGTCCGTCGACAGGAGCCTGGAGGAGCTGGAATCCGCCGTTAGCCCGTCAACCGTGGGTGTGCGTGTCAGCGACACAGCCGGTTGTCCTGGGCGCCGTCCTCGCCGAAACCGAGGGTTCGCGGCGGCGACGACGAGGCGGTCCACCTCGCGGACCCATTGTTGGGTCGCTGAATGGAGCGCATCCCCCGCAGGTGGGTTGCACAGCAGCGCTCTTGCTGCAGCTAGCGCACCTCCATGGTGTACGCTCAGCGCTGCAGAAGATCTCACACTGGTCGGGGCCTGCATAGCCGGAGTCGGCGTTGCCGGATTCGGCTGCTGGCTACCAGCTTGTGCCGACACACTCCGTCCTGAGTGTGTCGACATGTACTCCCCAGTGGTCACGGTTCGCCGTGAACGCGGAGAGGGAGAGTTTGCCGCTGAAGGAAGCTTGGTCATCTTCGTTGGCGGAAACTCGTCGCGCTAGGAGGAAAGCCCCTTCCTGGCGCGCCAAATGTCGAAGTTTTCAGTCGACACTTCCCCCGGGCCTGCACTGGGCAGCCCGCGGAGGTTCTTTTTTCGGTGGGGCTAGTCTCTAGCGGAGAGCTTGCGCAGATGGACGAGTTAGTAAGAGCTTGACACGGTAAGTTTTACGTGGTTCAGGCCGCCGGAGCGTAAAACCCTACGTCCACGGCGAGCTATGGAGCTCGCTGTATTGCTTGCTGCTCTGGGCCGGAGGCCTGAGCTTGGGGGTGAGTTAAATCTTGAGAGTGTATGGCTAGCGTATGAGTTGCAAAGTGCGAACCCTTGCTATCGGCGCCTACCCGAGCCTTTTATAGTCCAAGGCTCGGGCAGCTTACAAGGGGGCCGGGACCCGACAGGTGGTCCCGAGAAGATTGCCTATCATCTACCGTATCTGCAGTTATGCCGGTAGTTGTCTCTGGCGAAGGCTTCGGAGTCTTCATCTTGTCGTCCTGCCCATGCCCCATGCTAGTCGTAGTGGTTGATGACGGCGCAGGCGGCATGGGATGTCTTGTCGCGGTGTTTATTGGCTGGCAGGTTCTGACACCGCGCGCCAGTTTGTGATGCGACTGGGCGCAACGGCACCTGACAGAAGCGTGCTCCGCATCTCCGCGTCTTGGGAAGACGCGGGCCTTGAATACCTTGTACGGGCAAGGTATGGGGCGTCTTTACGCCCGCTGCCTATCGCTCGGGGCAGGCAGCGTCGCTCTGCTGCCACGTGGCGGGCCCGGGACCCTTCTCAGAGGAGAGAAGGGTCAGTCCCGTGGGGCACGTGGAGCCTCCGGACCTCTCCCCGCGGAGGGAGGGGCTCGGCTTCTGTTGGCCACGTGGCGGGCCCGGAGCTCTCCTCGAGGAGAGGGAGGTCCGGCCCCGCTGGACATGCGGCGCCTTCGGGCCTCTCTCCCGCGGAGGGGGAGGTCCGGCTTCTGTATGCCACGTGGCGGGCCCGGAGCTCTCCTCTGAGGAGAGGGAGGTCCGGCCCCGCCGGACGCGTGGCGCCTTCGGAGCTCTCCCTGCGGAGAAGGGCGAGTTCCTTAGGCATTTTACCCTGTGCGCGGGGGTACCCCATATCTCAGGTACCGACAGAGGCGTTGCTGCGAGCCTGCCTGAGGGCGAGAGAAAGAGGAGATGGGAATGAACTGTGTGTCACCGCGAATGATACATGGACTCCTGACTCCCCAGATCGTCGGGCGATAAGGCGTCGTCGCACTTCTCCACCAGCAGCCTCCCCACCCAAAGTAGAGTCAGAAGGAAGCCGAAATGATGAGGAAGATCCCGAGGAGCCAGCTCAAGAAAACGAGTAGTGTAGAGTCCTTCCCTTAGTTAGCAAGATGTCGAATAGTCGAGTCGTTAAGTTAAGTTAATGGTGTGTTAATGCTTGGTGTGTGACGTGAGTTGTGGAAGCCATGAGCAATTGTCCACAGCCTCGTCTTTAGATTGTTTTGCTTTGGTGTGAGAATCCACGTGAAATAATATTGCATTTATTTTTGTGTGAGAAATGAACCCTCAGAAAAGTATAACAAAGCCTCAACACTTCAAAGTACAAACAAATGAAAGTAGTAAGATGATACTACATGCTTTCAAATTAACATTGGTTGATTCTGCTAGATGGCAGGAAGAGGAAAAGGACGTGCTGCCAACCCCGCCAACAACAACGATGAGGCATGCAACCCTCATCTTTCTGGAGGCCAGGACCGGGGTGGTCGCCGTGAAGGAGTTGATCCCCTCCACCAAATGCTGGAGAATCAAAATCAGCTCATCCAGAACTTCACTCAAGTGGTGGCCAACTTGCATCAAGTTCCACCTCCACAAGCTGCACCACGCCAACCAAGGTTGAGTGAGTTTCTAGGAACTCAACCTCCAAAGTTTGCAAGTGCTGCTGAACCTCTAGAGGCAGATGATTGGCTTAAGACCATTGAAAGCAAGATGAGGATCATCCAGTGCCAAGGGTATGAGAGGGTGCTGTTTGCCTCTCATCAATTGCATGGACCTGCTGCTGATTGGTGGACCGCCTATGTGGTCGCCCATCATGACCCTGAGAACATCACTTGGGAAGAGTTCAAGCGTAGCTTCTGCAACCATTACATCCCAAGAGGTGAACTCAAAAACAAGAGGAAGGAGTTTTTGGGACTGCAGCAGGGAAACATGACGGTGAGGGAATACCTCACTAAATTTACTCAACTATCCCGTTATGCCCCACGGGACATAGAGACTGATGAGCAGAAACAAGATTGTTTCGTGGAGGGACTTACCGCAGAAATGCAGTGTGCAATGTCCTCAAATGAGTATGAAAGCTTCCAAAAGATGGTGGACAAAGCGTTTGTGGTAGAAAGGAAGCTAAAGGCCTTGGAAAATAAGAATAAGAGGAAGGCCGGGTGGTCACATCAAGCCTCAGGGAGCGACACCCGCCCACGTCTGATGCAGCAACCTGCTGGGCAGACGAACCGTGCTGCGGTACCCTACTCAGCACCAAGAGGGTACAACCCGAAGTACAGGCCTCAGGCAGCACCAATACAACACAACGTCAGTTCGTACAGCAGCCTCGCCCTGCATATCCACCTCGACCAGCAGTACAAGGACTCCCAAACCAACCCCAAGAGAGCAAAGGCCAGACACCTAAGGTTGGGGTGCAATGTTTTAGCTGCGGAGAAGTGGGGCACTACGCCCATAAGTGCCCAAAGAAGAAGCCAACGCAGCCACAACAGCAGAATGTAATGAGAGGACGGGTGAACTACGTCACTATGGAGGAAGCACAAGAGGCACCCGACGTGGTAGTTGGTAAGTTTCCTGCCAATTTACACATTGCAACCCTGTTGTTTGATTCTGGTGCTACCCACTCATTCATTGCTCAAGGGTTTGTTAAGAAGCATGACCTAGCAACAACACAAATGAACCATATGCTATCCGTAAACTCTCCGGGTGGAGAAATAAGGACAAGACAAGTGTGTCCCAAAGTGAACCTAGACATTAATGGGGTAGTATTTACTGCTAACCTCATAGTGATAGATTCACCAGGGATAGATATTATTTTGGGTATGGATTGGTTGACCAAACATAAAGGAATCATCCATTGTTCGACCAGAACGGTGGAACTAACTCACCCTAGTGGCACAAGAGTAAAGTTCATAACAATACACGAGCCTAGGAGGGACATTAAATTAAATCAAGTTCAGGTGAAAGTTGAGGAGATCAGGACCATCAGGGAATATCCAGATATTTTTCCGGAGGAGTTGCCAGGTATGCCTCCCGATCGTGAAGTGGAATTTGCAATTGAGCTAGTGCCTGGAACAGCACCGATATACAAAAGACCTTATCGGATGGACTCCAAGCAGCTAGAAGAACTCAAGGATCATTTAAGAGAATTGACGGAGAAGGGGTATATTCGTCCTAGTTCCTCACCATGGGGAGCTCCGGTGATATTTGTGCCCAAGAAGGACGGAACCCAAAGGTTATGCGTGGATTACCGTGTCTTGAATGAGGTAACTATCAAGAACAAGTACCCATTACCCCGCATTGAAGACTTGTTTGATCAGTTGAGGGGAGCTTGTGTGTTCTCGAAAATTGATCTCAGGTCGGGGTACCACCAACTCAAGATAAGGCAATCTGATATTCCCAAGACAGCTTTCGTATCTCGGTACGGACTGTATGAATACACTGTCATGCCTTTCGGGCTAACTAATGCCCCGGCATACTTGATGTATCTCATGAACAAGGTATTCATGGAATATCTGGACAAATTTGTGGTGGTTTTCATAGATGACATTCTTGTCTTCTCCAAAGATGAAGAAGAACATGAGAAACATCTAAGGTTGGTGTTGCAAAGGCTGAGAGAACATCAACTATATGCCAAGTTGAGCAAGTGTGAGTTTTGGCTGAAGAGAGTTCCCTTCTTAGGACATATAATCTCAGAGGGAGGAATCTCCGTAGATCCCGCCAAAATCGAGGATATCCAGAAGTGGAAGACCCCTGAAAATGTCGGGGAAGTTCGAAGCTTCTTGGGATTGGCTGGATACTATCGACGGTTTATTGAAGGATTCTCCAAGATCTCGAGACCTCTCACCAAACTGTTGGAGAAGGGAATCACATTCACCTGGACACCATAGTGCGAGCCGAGTTTTCAGGAGCTAAAAAAGAGATTGACAACAGCCCCAGTGTTAGTTATGCCATATATGCAGAAGAACTTTACGGTGTACTACGATGCCTCTGGAAACGGGTTGGGATGTGTTCTCATGCAAGAAGGGCATGTCGTGGCATATGCATCCCGGCAGCTTCGGAAGCATGAGAAGAACTATCCTACACATGACCTAGAACTAGCCGCAGTGGTACACGCGTTGAAAATTTGGCGGCACTATTTGATGGGGAAGAGGACCGAGATATATACGGATCATAAGAGTTTGAAGTACATATTCACACAGCCAGACCTCAACCTCAGACAAAGGAGATGGTTAGAGCTAATCAATGACTTTGATGTAGGCATCAACTATCATCCTGGGAAAGCAAACGTCGTGGCCGATGCTTTGAGTCGGAAAGTGCAGGTCAATAAGTTGAGCTTGAAGGACATGCCTGCAGAATTGAAGGACGAGGTTATAAGGCTCAATCTATGTCTAGTAAATAGTGGTGAAGCCATCACCATGGAAGTGGACTCCACACTAGAGCGAGACATACGCGAGGGTCAAAAGAATGATGAGAAGATACAAGAAATTAGACAACTCATCAAGGAAAATAAAGCTCCGGGTTTCAGAGAGGATGAACAAGGAACGGTGTGGCACGGGAAAAGAATCTGTGTGTCAGAAGTAAAGGAGATCCGTGAATTGATTCTAAAGGAGGCTCATGATTCTGACTATTCCATTCATCCTGGGAGTACGAAAATGTATCAGGACCTTAAGAGCAGGTATTGGTGGTATGGTATGAAGCGAGATGTCGCGGAACATGTTGCCCTATGTGACACATGTCAGTTGGTGAAAGCAGAACATCAACGACCCGCAGGATTATTGCAACCACTCAAAGTGCCTGAATGGAAATGGGAAGAAATCAGCATGGATTTCATCATGGGATTGCCTAGAACCCAATCAGGATATGATTCGATATGGGTCATCATTGATAGGCTAACCAAGGTAGCTCATTTCATCCCCGTGAAAGAAAGCTACAGCGGATCCAAATTGGCAGAGCTGTACATGTCAAGGATCGTGTGTTACCATGGAGTGCCAAAGAAGATTGTGTCGGATCGAGGGACACAGTTCACCTCGAGGTTTTGGCAGAAGTTGCATGAAACCATGGGAACCCATCTGAATTTCAGCTCTTCCTATCATCCCCAAACCGACGGGCAGACGGAGAGAACCAATCAGATTCTTGAAGATATGCTGAGGGCATGTGCACTCAAAAACAATTGGAGTTGGGACAAGAACTTACCGTATGCGGAGTTTTCCTATAACAACAGCTATCAAGCTAGTATGAAGATGTCACCGTTTGAAGCTTTGTACGGGAGGAAGTGCAGAACTCCCCTATTTTGGAACCAAACAGGGGAAAGTAAAGTGTTTGGTCCAGAAGTACTACAAGAAGCCGAGGCGAAGGTGAGGGAAATTCGCAATAACTTGAGGATAGCACAGACACGCCAAAAGAGCTATGCCGATGTACGAAGAAGAGAGCTCGTTTTCAACGTGGGGGACTATGTCTATCTCAAGGTGTCCCCTATCAGAGGACTTCGTCGGTTCAAGGTGAAAGGGAAGTTGTCACCTCGATACATCGGACCTTTTCAAGTTTTGGAGAGGAAAGGCGAAGTGGCGTATCAACTAGAATTACCGGCTCGTCTATCGGATGTGCACGATGTATTCCATGTGTCACAACTCAAGAAATGCCTGAGGACGCCTGAGGAGGTGTTACCCATGAATGAAGTGGACGTAGCTGAGGATTTGTCTGATGCCGAGCAACCATACAAGATTTTAGAGACAATGGAACGCCTTACCAGAAATAAAAGAATCCATATGTGCAAGGTGCAGTGGAAGCATCACTCAGAAGAGGAAGCCACCTGGGAGCGGGAAGATGACCTAAAGGCACAATTTCCGGAATTGTTTTCTTAGAGCCACCAATCTCGAAGACGAGATTTCTTTTAAGGGGGGTAGAGCTGTAACACCCCAAAATTTTGTTAAGACCCTAAATCATGTTAAGAGGGGAATTTAAAAATTTTTGGACGTGTTGCATGTTTTGAAAAAATTCAAATTCAAACTGGAATTCAAATTAAACTCAAATCAGAAAAGAAATAGAAAAAAGAAAAAGAGAAAACAGAAAAAAAACCGGCCAGTGGGCCGCAACCCACCAGCCGGCCCAACCAGCGCCGCGCCAGCCCGCAGCCGCGCGCCGCTTCCTCCCACTGACAGGCGGGGCCTGCCAGCCCTTCTTCTACCTCGCGCCCGCGCCGGGATTCTCTCACCCCGGATCAAAACCAACCCGGATTCCTGCACATCCCCGCCGAATTCCGTTCGTAGGCGATGCGGACTTGATCTAAACCACCCCGCCGCCTTTCCCCGTCTATAAAAACCCCCGGCCTCGTTCTGTTTTTCCCACGCGATCCGCCGATTTTCCTCCGGTGAGAACCGAGACTTCTCCGGCGAATTCTGGCCGATCTAAGCTCGCAAATTCCGATCTAACTCGCTGGTCTTGATCCACCGCCTCCGGGGAACCTTGCAGGTGCAGAAAACTCTGTGACTGGCGGTGTAAACACAGCGCCGACGAGCCTCGCCGTGAATTCACCTCGGATCTCATCGCCGATCACCTTCTAGGACCTCCGAGCTCAAGAAAACCCCCGAGGTGAGATCCCCGACCTCCACTCCACCGATCTATGCCATAAAATCACAGTTCTAGGAAGAATTCTCGAAGATCCGAAAGTCTCCGGCGAGATCGCCGCTTCCCGCCACCGTGCGCCGCCGGCAGCGCCGCCCGCGTTCGATCAGAGCGACGTGGCCGCTTGTGCGCCGTTTATTTTAAATCGCACAGTAGGGTTTAAATCCCTGCGTACCGGTTCGACGTTATAATCTCAGCCGTCGGTTTAAAATCGGACGGTCCACGTCAGCCCCGCGTTATAAAGACTGGAAATCTTACGTGCTACCCCCTGGGGTTCTCGGGAAATAAGTGCTAGCCCTAGAAACTTCTGATCTAGCCCCTGGAACTTCAGAAAATCATGTAAATTCATTTAAAAATCAGTTTTAGCCCCTGGACTTAATAAAAATTAGGAAAAACACCTCTGTTATGAGTAGCTAGACCCCTGAAAATTCTTAAAATAATATTATAGACCCTGTAGTGGGGTAAGTTTAACTTTTTAGCCCTGTTTAGTATTTAATTTAGGAAATTGAATATGTGGCTAGTGTTTAAAAATTAAAAAGTGGGACAAACATATTGTCAAAATTAAATTAAAGACTTTCTCAGTATTTAGGAAACTTTGGAGTGAGATAAAAACATATTTTGGGCTGAATTGAATCTGTTTAATTTATTATTCACATTTAGAGACACATTTTTAAGTAAAGAATAGTTCTAGGAAATAGGGAAAATAATTGTGAAATAGTTTACATCAGAGGCAAAGGTCAAAATATGTTATTAAATTATTTAGGACCAGAACCTATTCTGTTTAGATGATGTGTCTTGTTATTTTCATAATAAAGTACACATTTGTGCATAGGAAAACAAATCTGAAAATATAGCAACTAGTAAATGATAAATGGAGTTTCTAAAATCCAAAGAATTCAGTTTAGGGTTGGTAGAAATTATGAAGACACATATGGAGAAGGAAAATACCTTTCATGCATACTTGATAGCTAAAAGGTGTAGTAATTGAATATAAGGAATTTATTTAAATTGGAAACTCATATATATAGTATGTAAGTATAAATGTGAACACAAAAGTAGGAATCATATACACATGATTAAAAGTGCATGCAAGCCACAAATCAACACACATGGAGTGACCACAACACATATAATGGAGAATGACTTACATAAATATGAATGTGTGGTTTGTATGAAGAGGAAGTGTGAACTATGTCTTATGGATTGTTGTTTTTCTTTTGTTATGTGTGATGGTATGATGTAGAACCTGCTCAAGAGCAAGTTATTCCTTTCCAAGATCAGGACTACCCATTTCAAGAGCAGCAGGAAGGAGGCAAGTGTCCTTGACCACTTTGATCCTATACTAGGATGTGTAGATAGAATTATTTGCATTGTCAAATGAAAAATGAAACCCATGCTAGGAAGTTTCCCTAGAATTGCATTACCTTGTTTCCTTGTAGCTTGGGTTGGGATTTATTTTTTCATGTCATTTATTATTATGCATATGCTTAGCCATGCTTAGAATGGGATGTTTGGGATATGAGATCATCAGTTTATTTTACCATACTCTTGAATGAGATATTGTGAGTTATGTAGAGGTAGGGATCAAGGCAAGTTGGATGTTTTGGTTGTGTGCTGGGTGCACGAGACTCGGGTTTGTGTTTAGTACTTGCCTGGATCCTAAGGACCTGTTCATGGAGCATGTAACCTGGCTTTACCGTGCCAACCACATGCTGAGATGGGGCAGCTTGGCCAATTAATTAGGTGTATCCCCGGCGTAGTATGGGTGTGTTGGATGGTGCGGGGAATAGGTGTCAGCTGGACTACCATATGAACCGCAAGGCTCAAGAGGGGGCCACTGCAGCGGGGTTGGAGCCTCTTGTATGCTGTTAGGGGTGAAACCTCAGTGGGCCCATGCTCGTCGGGAATCCCTTTGTAAAGGCTTCGTAGTGATCTCCTGGCGACACACCTGGGAAGTGTGAAGGTGGTTCGTAGCCACTAGCATAATGGAGGTTCTTTTAGTCCATCCGGCAACGGGGGATGAAATCACTACATGTGGGTACAGTGGTACAAACTCTGCAGAGTCAAAACTGTCATGACAGCCGTGCTCACGGTCAAGAGCGACTTGGACTTATTCATGATTAGAGGATTGATGGTTTTGGAAGTTAAGCGGGGAGCTTAACATTGGAAATGATGTTATGGTTGTTGGATTATGATGATGGGATGGGAGATTGGGACCATTTCACTTGTGTAGTAATGTAGGTGCTTAATAAGCTAAGGTGATAGGTATTAATTGCATAGTGCTTTAACCATGAGTTCAACCTCCCCTTGTTCTAGCCATGCATGACATAATTTTCCCACACTTGTTGAGTACCATTGGTACTCAACCTTGCATATTTGTTGGTTTATATTGCTGCTCAGGTCAAGATAATGAGGTGGTGTACAATGATCAAGACTTTGGACCCGAAGAAGGTTTCTAGGTTCATGGAGACCCCCGGGCAACGCCTGTGATGAAGCCCTCAAGAATAATATTCCGCTGCTAGTTTATTTACTTGTGATGAACTTATTATTGTCCATTGAGACATTTGCGAATGTAAGACTTATTTATATTCGACACCTGGCTTGTAATAAATGATGCTTCACTATTTGTCATCACATGTATGAGAAAATGATCCTGGCATACATGTGATATTCACTTGGTTGTTTCTTCGGAAAAACCGGGTGTGACAGAGTCCATGTGTCATTCACGGTGACACACAGTTCATTCATATCTCCTCTTTTTCTCGCCCTCAAGCTGGCTCGAAGCAACGCCTCAGTCTCCTTCAGGGTGTCACGAACATCCTGAAGCTCCTGCTGGCACTCCTGTTGTCGAGTGCTGAGCATAGCAGCATCCTCCAAGCACAGGTCCATGTGCTCATGGGAAGTCCCCTGCTGCACTGGCGGGTACTTGTACTCCGTTGTACCAATCTCACGCTGGAGGACATACACGTACTCAGTCCTGTCCAGGTGGCAACGATATATGTGACTCTGGCAGGTGATTGCCTCCCAGGTGACATCCTTCTCCGCATCGACCTGTGTCGCTCGACAAGCTGGAGAGCGGTGGATCTTGAGCAGCTGATTTTCGTGGATAATCCTCATTTCTGAACTCCATTCTTCCCGCTTCTCACGGATGGTTCGGGTGGAGCTGTAGTGTATGATTAGCTTGCCCGTATTACCGGCGGCTTGGAGCATACACCGAAGACGGCGCAACAAGCCTCCTACTGCCAATCCGTAGGAGAGGTACGTCACCGAACGGTTTTCCTCTCTCAGGGCAAGGGCAACTACGGGAACTCTCCCTCCGGTGTTCTTGCGAGCGGTGCGGATCATGCGAACCATCTAAAACATAAAGCATTTAAAATCAAGTTAGATAAGATTTAAATAAAAATCGTGTTTTGAATAGAGTTGGGGCAAGGTGAATAAAGTGACCCATTAAATAACACTTTTCAACCCACACCTTTGTAAAATAGTTTTTAAGAAAATAGGGTCCTTAAATACGTCCATTTCTACCTAGGTCCACGTTCCTACGGGCAACCTTGGCTCTGATAGCACTTCTGTCACACCCGGTTTCTCCGAAGAACAACCGAGTGAATATCACATGTATGCCAGGATTATTTTCTCATACATGTGATGACAAATAGTGAAGCATCATTTATTACAAGCCAGGTGTCGAATAAGTCTTACATAGCATATGTCTCAATGGACGATAATAAGTTCATAACATGTAAATAAAATAGCAGCGGAATATTATTCTTGTGGGCTCCGTCACAGGTGTTGCCCAGGGGACTCCATGAACCTAGAATCCTTCTTCGGATCCGAAGTCTTGGTCATTGAACACCACATCATCCCCTTGATCTGAGCAGCAATTTAAACCAACAAATATGCAAGTTTGAGTACCGTTGGTACTCAGCAAGTGTGGGAAAGTTATGTCATGCATGGCTAGATACGAGGAGAGGTTGAACTCATGGTTAAAGCACTACGCAATTAATACCTATTACCTTAGCTTATTAAGCACCTACATTACTACACAGGTGAAATGATCCCAATCTCCCAACCCATCATCATAATCAAATAACCATAACATCATTTCCAATGTTAAGCTCCCCACTTAACATCCACAACATCCAAAGTCATCATTCCTCTAATCATGAATAAGTCCAAGCCGCTCTTAACCGTGAGCACGGCTGTCATGACAGTTTTGACACTGCAGAGTTTGCACCACTGTACCCACATGTAGTGATTTCATCCCCCGTTGCCGGATGGACTAAAAGAACCTCCATTATGCTAGTGGCCACGAACCACATTCACACTTCCCAGGTGTGTAGTCAGGAGATCACTACGAAGCCTTTACAAAGTGATTCCCGACGAGCGTGAGCCCACTGAGGTTTCACCCCTAACAGCATACAAGAGGCTCCAACCCCGCTGGAGTGGCCCCCTCTTGAGCCTTGCGGTTCATATGGTAGTCCAGCTGACACCTATTCCCCGCACCATCCAACACACCCATACTACGCCGGGGATACACCTAATTAATTGGCCAAGCTGCCCCATCTCAGCATGTGGTTGGCACGGTAAAGCCAGGTTACATGCTCCATGAACCGGTCCTTAGAATCTAGGCAAATACTAAACACAAACCCGAGTCTCGTGCACCCAGCACCAACCAAATCATCCAACTTGCCTCGATCCCTACCTCTACATAACTCATAATATCTCATTCAAGAGTAAGGTAAATAAATTGATGATCTCATACCCCAATTATCCCATTCTAAGCATGGCTAAGCATAAACATATAAATAAATGACATGATAAAATAAATCCCAACCCAAGCTACAAGGAAACAAGATAATGCAATTCTAGGGAAACTTCCTAGCATGGGTTTCATATTTCAATTGACAATGCAATAATTCTATCTATACATCCTAGCATAGGATCAAAGTGGTCAAGGACACTTGCCTTCTTCCTGCTGCTCTGGGAATGGAAAGTCTTGATCTTGGAAGGGGGGAACTTGCTCTGGGGCAGGTTCTACTCATGCCAATACACATAGCAAAAGAAAACAACAATCCATAAGACATGGTTCACACTTTCACTTTATACAAACCACACATACATACCTATGAAAGTCATTCACATTACTAAGTGTTGTGGTTATCCTAGATGTGTTGATTTTTGGCCTACATGCACTTTTAAACATATGTATATGATTTCTAACTTTTGTATTCAGATTTCTGTTTGCACACTATATATGAATTTCCAATTTAAACAAATTCTTTAATACACTCTTTAGCTACCAAGTTTGCATGGAAGGTAATTTCCTACTTCAAATGGGTTTTAGATCTTCTACCAAATCCTAAACTGAAGTCTTTGGATTTGGAGACTTCATTTATCATTTTCTAGTTATGCATAACTATTTTCCTATATTTTACAGATTTATTTTCTATGCCTAAAAGTAACTTTTAATATTAAATAGTAGGACTTATTCATCTAAACAGAATAGGTTCTGATCTAAAATATTAAATAATATACTTTTGAACTTCTCCTCTGATGTGAACTAATTTAAATTTATTTTAACAGTTTTCAGAATTATTTCCTAGGCTAAAAATGTGTTTCTAGAACTAATAAATATGAACAACACCCAAACAGATTTCATTTCAGCCTAAAATTTATTTTTAGTTCATTCTAAAGTTTTCCAAGTGTTAGTAGAGTTTCAACTTGAATTAGCACTTATGTTTTCCTTTCCTTTTAAATTTAAATCCTAGTCACACATTCAAATTTCTAAATTTAATACCATATAGGGTCAAAAAGGTAAATTTACCCTACTATAGGGTCTAATTTATTATTTTACAAATTTCCAGGGGTCTAACTATGCATAACAGAGGGGTTTTGCTGATTTTTATTAAGTCCAGTGGCTAAAACTGATTTTTAATTGAATTTACATGAATTTCTGAAGTTCCAGGGGCTAGATCAGAAGTTTCCGGGGCTAGCTCGTATTTTCCAAGATCCCCAGGGGGTAGCGCGTAAGAATCCCAGCCTTTATAATGCGGGGCCGACATGGACCGTCTGATTTAAAATAGACGACTGAGATTATAACGTCGAACCGGTACGCGGGGCTTTATGTCTACCGTGCGATTTAAAATAGACGGCGCACAAGCGGCCACGTCGCCCTGGCCGGAGCCAGCCCGCGATGTGCGGTGGCGGGAGGCGGTGATCTCGCTGGAAAACTTCGGATCTTCGTCTATTCCTCCTAAAACTGGGATTTCATGGCATAGATCGGTAGAGGGGAGGTCGGGGATCTCACCTCGGGGTTTTTCTTGAGCTCGGAGGCCCTGTAAGGCGGTCGACGACGAGGTCCGAGATGGAATCGCGGCGATGCACGTCGGAGTTGTGTTTAGAGCGCAATCTACCGAGTTTTCTGCACCTGCGTGTTTCCCCGGGGCGGTGGAACAAGATCGGCGCGTTAGATCAGAAATCCCGGGAGGAAAAACAGCCGATCTGGTGGGGAAAACGGGGCGATGCCGGCGTTTATATAGACGGGGGAGGGCGGCGTGTCGGTTGTGATCGAGTTGGAGTCGTCCGGGACCAGAATTCGGCTGGGGAACGTGGTTTTCTGGGGCAGTTTGGATTCGGGAGAGAAGTCTGGGGTCGGTCGAGCGCGCGCGAGGAAGAAGATAACGGCGGGCCCCGCGTGTCAGTGAGCGGGAGAGAGGAGCGTGCGGCTGTGGGCTGGCACGGGAAAAGGTGGGCCGGCTAGTGGGTTTCGGCCCACTGGCTGGGGTTTTCTGTTTTTCTTTTTCTTTTTCCATTTCTTTTCTGGTTTTGATTTGAATTTGAATTTCTGCACCACATGCAATATGTCCAAAAAATTTTAAATTCCCCTCTTAACAGAATTTTGGGGTGTTACAGCGTACGACCTTCACAAGGCCGATCAGCTCACGCTCGTAAGTCGGTAACTTATGATGGTGAGTCGCTACAGCGCGGCTGAAGAATGCGATGGCACCGTCGCCCTGGTGCAGAACCGCCCCGAAGCCGGCGCCGGACGCGTCACAGTCGACGATGAAGCGCTTATCAAAGTCTGGCATTTGAAGAAGAGGCAATGTCATCATCGCCTGCTTGAGCTGTGAAAAGGCGTCCTGGCGCATCATCAGTCCAGCGGAACACCTCCCGCTTTAGGAGGGCGGTGAGGGGGGCGGCCGCCGCACCATACCCCACAATGAACTTGTGGTAGTAGCCGGTGAGCCCGAGGAAGCCTCGAAAGGCTCGTAAGAACTGAGGTGTGGGCCAACGTTCCACGGCCTCCACCTTGGTCGGATCCATTGCCACGCCGCGAGCAGATATGATGTGTCCTAAGTAGGACACGGTCTCCTGGCTGAAGAAGCACTTAGACTTCTTCAGGAACAGCTTGTGCGCCCGTAGTGTCTGGAACACCTGCTTTACGCGCTGAAGGTGTTCGACCCAGGACCTGCTATACACCAATATGTCATCAAAGAAGACAAGCACAAATTTTCTGATGTAGGGGTCGAGGACGTCGTTCATCAATGACTGGAACGTGGATGGCGCATTGGTGAGGCCGAACGGCATCACCAAGAACTCATAGTGGCGTCGATGAGTTCGGAATGCTATCTTTTTGATGTCATCCGGGTGCATGCGCACTTGGAAGTAGCCGCTGCGGAGGTCAAGCTTGGTGAAGAACCTCGCGCCGCGGAGCTCGTCCAGTAGCTCGTCAACCACCGGAATCGGGAACTTGTCTTTCAAATTTCTGGCGTTGAGCTCGCGGTAGTCGATGCAGAAGCGCCACGTGCTGTCGGCTTTTCGGACCAACAGTACTGGCGAGGAAAATGCAGATGTGCATTCTCGGATGATGCCTTGGCGAAGCATCTCGGCGCACTGCTTCTCAATCTCGTCTTTGAGAAGCTGGGGGTAGCGGTACGGCCGGATAGCTACTGGAGCTGTGCCCGGCAGGAGCCTGATGTGGTGGTCGTGGCGCCGTGCAGGAGGAAGACCACGTGGCTCGTCGAAGAGGTCCTGGAAGCCATCCAGGAGGGCGCCCATCATATCAGTAGGTGGTGCTAGAGAGGCACACACTAGGGCTGAACTTCGCAGCCCCGTCCAGATCACCTCACGTTCCCCACGCCACAGTTTCATCGTGAGGTCCTCAAGGTTCCAGAGAATGGGTCCCAAAGACCGCAACCACTGAAATCCTAGAACAAGGTCGAAGTCGTCCAGTGGAAGCGTGTAGCATGTGACGTCGAAGCGATCTCCTGCAATCATCAAGGGTACACGTGGACAGATGCCTGTCAGGAGATAGAGTCACCGTTGGCGACTCGGATGCCGACGCCTGGCCGCAACAACATCATCAGACCGATCTCCTTGATGAGTGGCTCCCTGATGAAGGTGTGAGTGGATCCTGTGTCGACCAATGCTGTCAGCAGGTTGCCGCGGACGTAGACCTAGAGCTTCATTGTGTTGGCGAGGTTGATGCCGGTCAGGGCATGTAGGGATATGCCCATATCAGCAATGGCCGCGTCGACGTCGTCATCGTCGTCAAGCTCCAGAAGGAAGATTCCTTTGCCGGCACACTTATGGTACGGTGTGTACCGCTCAGGGCAGTGATAGCACTCGCCGCTTGCCCGCTTAGCAGCCATCTCATCGGGCGTAAGGCATTTGAAGCGTGGGCGAGAAGATGCCGTTGTCGACGATGTCAGGGTGGTTGCTGAAGAACCGCCACTTGAAGCCGTGGTGCAGGCGCGGGACACAACAGAAGAGCGCGTAGAGCGTTGAGAGGCGGCGCCCTTCTGTATTCCACTGTCCGTTGTTGCCGCAAGTCGATGTTCAAAGGCTCTGGCCAGACTCATGGCGGTCTGTAGATTAGTGGGAAACTGCAGCTCCACATCCGTTCGAAGTGGCTCGCCGAGGCCAGCTATGAAGAGGTTGATCTGTTGGCGCTGGTTGAGGTCCTCGCAATGACAAAGAAGGATCAGGAACTGACGCTGGTACTCCTCAACCGTTCCAGTATGACGGAGATCTTTAATTTCCGCCAGGTCGTTGGAGCGGAGCAGAGGCCCGAAGCGCATGTTGACGAAGTTCGCGAACCACTCGCAGGGCAGGATGCCGCAGTCGCGTTCTAGAGCAGTGTACCACTCGGCCACGACACCCTCCAGGTGGACACGAGCCACACCTTTTCTTCTGGCATCGTACGTGTCCCTCAGAAGTATGTCTCACACTTGGTGAGCCAGGGCAGAGGATCTGTTTCCCCGTCGAACTTGAGGAAATTGACCTTGTGATGGCGCAGCCCGCCGTCGTCGAAGGTCGGGCGCCCCAGGGGGCGCCTGGTATCGTAGTGGTCGTCGTCGCCGCCATCGCCGCCGCCGCCACCCCTGCCGCCGCTGCGGGGGAGGTTGCTGCCCTGCGGTGTGAGTTGTTGCAGGTCCTCGTCACCGGAGAGCTCCCGCTCCGGTGCCTTCTCAACGCGTGCAAGGCGCATATCGTGGTGGTCCAAGCGCTTGTTGATGGTGTCGATCTGCCCCATCATCTTGCTCATCATGTTGCCGAGATCTTGGAGGGTGGAAGTCCCAGAATCGTCCACGGGGACGGACATGGTCGCTGCCCAGGAGTCTCTGGATACCAAATGCTGAAGAACGGAGAGGGAGGAGGCCCCTTGGCTGCACCTAGGGCTGCGCAAGGGGGGAAACAGCAGCGAGGAGGCGTGGGGGCAGCTGTGCAGCACGTAACGTGAGGGAAGAGGAAGATGATCACGACGGCTAGGGTTAGGGTTTGAAGCCACCATGATCCAAGGAGAAGAACATCCTCCAAGGGGTAATTCTTATTTCCTGGATGATCAAAACATGAGGGAGGGGGGCTGCTTATATAGGGGGACATGATCCCCCCCCCCCTTGGCCGCGCGCACAATCCCCCCAAACCGATCAGGATTCTTTTCTTCCTTATTTAGTCTATTTCTTTCTATTTAAACTAAACTCAATCTATAACTCCTTTATTCTTTAAACCTTTCCTTATCTAATTAAATCTTCTAGAAGATGTCCTCCTGGTGTGGCTGCAGGGCTGGCGGCCTAGTTGTGAGCTTTGTGGGCCCCACGCCGACCATATTGGCGGCCCACAAACGCATCCACAACATCCTGCTTCCTGTGATCACGAGATCATCGACGTAGATGCTGACAATGAGCTTCTCATCTTCAGCTCCACGAAAATAGATCCTGTGCTCGCTCGTACTCTTTTAGAAACCAAGCGATAGCAAACTATCGTTGAGCTTCGCATTCCAGGCCCTGAGCGCTTGACGAAGTTCGTATAGAGCCTTCTAGAGCCGGAACACCTTGTGTTTGGCTCCATCGACGATGAAGCCAGCGGGCTAGGAGTAGGGATGGCAATCCCACCCGCCGGTGCGGGTACCCGACGGGTTTTGCATTGCACCCGACGGGTGCGGGTGGGATTTTCCACCCGCGGGCCTAACCAGCACTCGACCCGACTTGTCGCGGGTGCGGGTTTTGTTTTGCACCCACGGGTACACGAATAATTTATATTTGTATTTTTAAAGCCAAATCTGATTGTTTTCTATAATTTGTTTGTTTCATCTTGTCGCAATCTATACTTATAATCTTTATAATCAACTTAATATTTTAATTGCATTGTCATTCAAAATGGATTTTTAGACTTGTTTATTAAATGTTGTTATATGTTTATAAAAAAATCAAATCGGATGGGCACTCGAAACCCGCCGAGACCTGACGGGTGCGGGTGTGGATCTCAAATTTCAACCACGACCTCTTTTGTTTAAGGCAGCTTTTTACTCCACCCGAGCCGAACCCGACCCATTGCCATCCCTAGCTATGAGACATACACCTCCAACAGATCGCCATTCAGGAAGGTGCTCTTCACGTCCATGTGGTGCACTTCCCATCCCTTGTGTGCGGCAATTGCAAGGAGTAAGCGAACAAGGAGTATGCGAACGGACTCGAGACGAGCAACAGGAGAGGATACCTCGTCGATGTCTACTCTTTACCGTTGGACGTAGCCTTCTGCTCCTTGTGCTTCACCACTTCACCGTGATCATCTCTCTTCACCTTGAACCCCACTTGGCCAATGGGTTTATGACCTTTAGGAAGATCAACGAGTTGTCATATCTTGTTTTTCTTAATAGACTTCATCCCCTCGAGCATTGCCCGGCTCCAGCACAGGTGTTGCTCGGTCTCGGTGAAGGAAGTAGGCTACTCCACGGTGGTGAACAATAGCTCACCCTCCTCTAGGTTTCGTGGGGCACGCCCTGGAGGGGATGACCAGTCCTAGCACGTTGTGTTATGTGCGGATTTGAACTTGCGCATCCTCGTTGTAATAGTCGTCGACGTAGTCTTCCATGTCCGTTGGCGGCGTAGCGAATTGGATGGGCCTTAGAGTATGCTTGTGGTGTTGTAGGAGCTCAAATCCTCATCTTTAGACACCCCTGTAGGGACAGCGGGCTGTGCAGCGCCTCCTTTGCTTTGTGCCGCCCCTGCGGGGTGCTGTCCAGCAGTTCTGGAGTGTTGTACAGGAGTTCCAACAACTCCTCTGCGCCTCCTGCATGCTGCACAAGTGTTTTGGTGCCTGGAACAATAGTTCCAACGTTTGGAATAGGGGGTCCAACAACTGTAGATCCGTGGAGTCAACATAGAACGTGTCAAAGTTCTCTGCTGCTCCTTCACCCCAATCCCACTTGACTGCCTCATCAAATACCACGTCACGTGATATGTGGACGCCTCATCAAATACTACATCCAATACACCTTGGAACTTGCAGCATAGCTAATAAATACCATAGGCGTTCTCCGATCCTCTAGCTTCTTGAGGTGAGGCAAGTGTTCTTCACATGTACCACGCACCTGAAGGTCCTCAAGTAGTGGACGGCTGGTCGTTCCTCGTGTCAAGCTTCATAAGGCGTCTTCCCATTGAGGCTGCATGTTAAGGATCTATTTAGTATAAAAATAGCCATAAATACTACTTCACCCCAAAAAATCCCAGGGGGCCCCTTCGCCTTCTAACATGCTTCGCATCATTCTGATCATCGTCTGGTTGCGACGCTCCACAACCTAGTTCCGCCGCGGCGTGTAGGGGGCTGTGAGCTGACGTTGTACGCCGTGTTGAGCGGAGTAGTCTCCGAACACCTTTAAGGTGATCCCCCCGCGACCAGTACGGAATAGTTTCAACCCCCTGTCTCAGATGTAGCGATAGCGACTGTTGAATCAAGTTGGTTGCCTGGTCCTTGTTTCTGAGAAGATAGATCCACATGTAGCGACTCATATTATCCACCAACAACAAGAACATCTTTCCACTTGGAGTCGTCGAAGTAACAGGCCAGCAGATGTTGCCGTGGACGAGGTTGAGCGCGCCCTCTACGCGTCGCCGTGCTTGTGTGGGGAAGCTAGTGCGCCTCTTCTTCCCGCCTAAGCATGTTTCGCACAATTGATTGATGTGCTCAATCCCTGGAAGTCCGAACACCAACTTCTCTCTTGCCAGCTTTGTAGTGTTGGGAAGCCGACGTGTCCGTAGCGTTCGTGCCAACGCCATGCAACATCATCGCGCCGCGCGATTAGGCAAACCGGGCACGTGATGTTGTGCCTAATGGAGTACAGCTTGTTGTTGTCGCGCTGAATTTGTTTGAGAAGACGGTGTTGCTCGTCCTGTATGTGCACCACTCCTCCATGTACCATGATGTTGTAGCCGTCCTCATCTAGCTGGTCGACGCTGATGAGGTTGGTGGTGAGGCGCAGATGAGGTAGACACCGTTGATCCTCTTGTGCTCTACTGTCTTGGCGGTGAACAAGACAGTGCCCTTCCCCTGGATCTGTACGACAGAGTTGTCGCCGAACTTGATAGTCCCTGTTAGACACTGTAATTAAGTGTATGTCACAGGGGCATATTAGTTATTAGAGAGGGATTAGGGTTAGGGGTAGTTTAGTCATTTTTTCCCCTCCTAATCCCTCTATATAATCAGACCTGTAACCCAGCATTATGGATCATCTAATACAGCCACCATTAGTCCTCTAATATGGTATCATTAGCTAGAAAATAATTAGGATTAGGGCTGAACCCTAACCCTAATGACCCAGCCGCCGCCGCAGACCTGGGCTTACGCCGCCGCCGCCCCTGGCAGTGCGCCGCCCGCCGCCGGAGCCGCCGCCGCCGCCCCTGCCGGAGCGCCGCCCGCCGCCGGAGCCACCGTCGCCACTGTCGGTGCGCAGCCCAACGCAGCCCCCGCTGCAGCGCCTTACGCCGCCGCCTCCGCACCCGGGGCCGCGCCCGCTGGTGCCGCCGCCGTGCCCTGGGTGCAATAGATGTGTCCATCTTAGGGAGGAAGATGTGTCCATCCTAAATTTGTATGTAGGGTGGAAAAGTTGTGTCACCATCTTAGGAGCAATAGATGTGTCCATCCCTAAATTGAATGAAGGGTGGAATAGATGTGTCGCCATCCCAAAGAAAAAAGAAGTCTAGGACGTTATGTGATTATGTCCATAAGCCACATAACGATCCGAGTTGTTGCCATCAGCTGGACAGGTTACCCCGCTACCACTGGTTCCAGGGCTAGCTGTAGTTTTAAACAACAGCTAAAACAGTAACCTATGCCTTGGCTTAGTCTTTGACAAAGGGTATCCCGCCTTTGGGAATCAGATAGTAGTGAACTATTCACAGAAATTCCTGTTATCATTTGATTGAAAAATAAAGAGCTGAAGCATCAAAACTGTTAAAGACAAGTTCATAAGAAACTGTTAAACGAGGAGGAGGGTCATGCTTCAAAATTATCTGAACTATATGCATTCTGAGCTACTTTTTATTGGATCATACATTAAGCTGGCCTCATTCCATGGCTGCTATACTTTCCAGGTGTTGCTTTTTCTCTGTGTCTAATTTCAACTTCTTGCAGAATTTCATGGCGGAAGCTGCCCCCCAACTTCCACCTCCGGCTTCAAGCCATCCGGCTCCGCCTGTTGATCCGGGCTATGGCACTTACCCACGGTCTATGGAGCAGCAGCACCCTATGGTTCTTCAGCAGGGGCAGCACCTGCTCCACAGTACAATGGAGCGAGCTACGGTGGGCCAACATATCCTTCCAGCTACGGATATTAGCAGCAGCAACAAGCGCAGGATTTGTGATTTTCCTTCTCTGCTGTGATGCTGATGATTTTAATGCTGAATAATAACTGCTGGATTCCCAACTATTTTGCATTGAAGCATGCACAGTTACACCTCCCTATACGAATCCATTGCCCGTAATTCACGACAAAATGGTTCTGCCTTCGCTCCCATGTCTCTCAGACAACCGAGCCTCCTGCACTAATTTAACACAGAATACCCTCTCTTTCGGGCAAAGCAATTTGAAGACATATTTTAGAAAGTAATCTGACATGCACAAATTCCAATGTGTAAATTTCTCAAAAAAATCTGGTGTTCTACGATAGCTGGTGCATGAGATTATGACGGCAGATGCAGCTTAAAGCAAGTCATTTGGCCCCATCCATGTGGAAATAACTGCTCGTTGGGTGGCTATTCCATTGCTACGTAAGACTGACTGTTCTATAAACATTGTGTGACCCACTTCCAACTAGAGATCTCAACGAGTAAATATCTATGAATATTATTAATATGTATGAATATTGTTCTTATCTATCCATACCTGTTAGACAATATTTATATCTGAATCTCTATCCGTTATCCGTAATGGGTAAGAAATATTACTCATACATGTTACCGGCAGATATTTTTTACCCATGGGTATATCTATTAACCGATATTTAATTCTTGCTCATGTAAGTAGTATAATTAACCAATATCCATGATCAAATAGTAAAAGAAAGTGTTTTTCTACGATAATAGAAATATAGTTTCTTATTAATCCACATGTTATATAAAATCCATGTCAGTACGGTACGGGTAATCGAATATGGATATGGTGTTTTCTTACCCGATAAAAATTATCTATTGGGTTTTATCTGTTATCTGGACATATATCTACGAGTATAAATTTCTACCCAAATCTGTATCCATCAGATCGGATATTCGTGGGCACTCCATTACTTCGGACTGGAATCAAAATCTCGCTTCTTCACACGGGCCACTAGAAGGCTATTTATTGTTTCAGTCATAGCGCAGCTCAGGCGCTCAGCTGAACAAGGCAGTGGAGGCATGTAGCGCTTTTTTCAACATGAAGAAGTACGGATATTTTTTCACCCGTTAAATAGAACTATGGCTCAATTTACTTATATGAACAATTTAAGTCCGTGTAATATATCCGTATCAATTTTTGTCTTTTTTCATTTCTTGATATACAGGGATAATTAAACTTCAATTTTGTATGATGATAGTTTACACAACAACGTATGTTAAAATAATTATATTATATATTTGTGTCAGCTACAACCGTGGTGCCTTGGCTAGCAGAATGATCCTACTTTAATAAAATCTGAAGCACGACATA
The DNA here is from genome assembly GCA_030760725.1 of Neostapfia colusana. NCBI lineage: Eukaryota > Viridiplantae > Streptophyta > Magnoliopsida > Poales > Poaceae > Neostapfia > Neostapfia colusana. Next base: position 15,949,002 of record JASWHV010000013.1, read on the forward strand.
TCAGCAACCTCAATCCCAGGAGAGCTTTGCAAGATCCAGAGAAGCCCATCGAACATTAGGGAAGACTCGATAACAGTTAAGGCCAATATTGTAATTCCCTCTACACGGGTACAACTGTAATCACATATGCAAAGTGACTCTTGGTCTCTACAAGTACGGGGTAGGAGTCACTCTAATGGATAATGATATTTTGAATGAAATAGTGATTTATTATTATTGTTCCATTTCCAATAATCCATCTAAAGGCAAACCCAACAAAAATAAAATAATAGCTTATATATATATATATATATATGATATTGTATGTAATTTACAAGCTTATATTTAGCTATTATAATACTCCTCTACACGTTTCAGAATTATTCACCATTACCATTACAAAAGAAAATAACCTAAAATATGAAATATATGTTTATAGATTATCAGCTACTACCATATTTCTTTTTTCTTTTATAAAACCTTTGTCTCAAACATGTTGAGGTAGGCTGGATATAAAACCTAAACTGGATTTCATATCCATAGTAATGGTTGATTTTGATGCTGGCTCGTCAAGTCTATCACAATCTCCCTCCTTTACTCGGGCTTGGGACCAGCTATACGGCATAAGCGGAGTTATTACCTGCTACTACCATATTGGGCTTAATTGCAGGTGATGTTAATTAACAGTTAATCTTTACAATCAACAAAACAAAAAAAATTTCTCTATGATCTATAATTCACAAGGTTTGTATAATTCATTATATTACAACTACTGTAATTTTTATAATTAAAAAATAAAAACTAATATAATTAATGATTAACATAATTAGCAATTAACAACCTTGAGTCACCTTCTTCCACCCGACGGTCGTGCCCGCCGCCGACGGAGAGGGCATCACGTCCGCGCCGAGCCTGTTGCCTGCCGCCATCCGCGCCCATGCTGATTTCAGGCGTCTGAGAAATAGGATTCACAAATAAGAAGTGACATCCTATAGTCGTTTCATCAATATTCGAGTTGGCTCCAATTTCAGTTGTCTGAGATATAGGATTCATGAATAAGAATTGACGACCCATAGTCAATTTATCAATTTTCGAGTTGAATAGATCTGGGCGTGTACAAGTCACGCATGCAAGTTTTTTGCTGTTTAACCAACATGTCCAAACGTCTCACTTGTACTCGCACTTCTGATATGAACAGAATAGTGCAACAGTTAATTGTTATTCCCCTATTGCAAAAAAGGAGGAAGCATAAGAACGAGAAATATTTTAACATCTACACAATTCCTACTCATACTATGGCATTCTGCCTTTTCCAAGCTTTGCTGGCCTAGATTATAAAAAAGGGTAGCCCGGCACATGTAATAGGTTCGGAGAAGAGTTTAACCTATTTGGATATTTTGTACGAGTCTTTTCTTACATTTCTGCAATAGCCTGTTTCCGGTATCTGAATCTGTGATTACAAACATATGAATATATGTGGATAGAAAATTGGGCTGAATTGAGAGCCTCCTATGTTCATCTGATAAGTACCAACAGCCCATGGATTTTGCCTCAAATAGAACAAACGGCTGGTGCTTAATCCCAGTTTGTCTGGTGTACTGCAGTGGGTGGTTATCCATAGCGGGTCGTTCAGACGAAACCTGCTCGTTTTCAGTAACATTATTTCAATATCTTAAAAATCACGTTGTTGGAGAGCCAGGATAAATGCATTCTTGTCGGCATGATGCAAATTGTGGTAGCATTCAGTAACTTTTTATTTAGGATTTTTTATTCTTCAACCGCGCATGAAAATGGATAAATTACACAATCCTGTAGATGACGCCACTTCTCAATCTTCAGTTAGAAGGGGCTTCTTTTTGTCCTCCCACTTGTTTAACCTTATGCGTGCTTTCTCAACCTGCAACACTGATACAAAGGTTATCTTCAAATCATTCTTACCAGAGCTGAGACTGGTGGTGTTAGTAATATAGAAATAATTCATTCATATGAAGAAAAACATGAAAATACGAAGAACATCTTAACAGAATCACCATGGCTCTGCATCCACAACACAAAGAAGTTGCGATGATATTCCAGTATATACATCTTTATTCCAGTCAGTGCGAAGCGTGACGACGATAAGAACCATCGTTTGCACAATCAGACCACCAATCATCCCACCCCATATTCCCTGGACATGTTAACCGTTAGTTTCACCTTCCCAAGATAAGGGATCGTCGACTTTTCTCTCTCTCAAAAAAAAAGATAAGGGATCAACTTTTTTTTGAAGATTCACGTTTGTGTAGACATTTAAATTTGAAACTTTACCATGGTACCCAGATCAAAGTGGAATCCAAGAACGCAGCCAAGGGGAATGCCGACGCCGTAGTAGCAAGCGACGTTCACAAAAGCCACGAACGCCTGCCACCCGCAGCCAACCGCTACACCTGCAAAAAAAGTTCCACGATGTTGACAGTAACTGTTTTTTTTCTCGGAAAACGCGACAGCGATATCTGTCATCTTTTGCTGCGGTCTACACCAGCAGGTGATGGAGCTCGTCAGAAAGATCCATGCAGTTCAGTACAAAACATAGTACACAGCGGAATTAAACTTAACCTGACAGGACTGGCTGGACGCCGTTGAGCACGATGGTCACGGCGAGCAGCGGGGTCATGGTGGAGACGGCGCGCGCGACGTCCTCGCCTCTGGTGAAGACGTAGCTGATGTAGTCGCGGAGGCACATGACGACGGCCGCCACGACGGATGCCACGAGCAGCGACAGCGACGTCACCACCTTGACAGAGAAAGATGCTGACTTGGGGTGGCCGGCTCCAAGCTCGTTGCTAACCCTGACGCTGCACGAACGCAAACAGGAAAAATAATTGTGCGCCTCTATCTTGAACTAGATTAATCATGTGAGATCTTGATCACTAGCTAGGACATGTTGTTACGACCGGTACCTGGCAGCAACATTGAAGCCTACTGATATCATGAACACCCATCCTGATATTGACATGCTGAATCGTAGTAGCGTTAATTATATGAGAGGAAGGCGTTAGTTGAACTCATCACGTGCTCACCGGATATAAACTAACGTTCGGAGTGCAGACTAGATCGTATCGTATCAATCTTCCTAAACGACACCTAACCAAATCAACTTATTACACGGCCAGAGAATCAAGGGCGACCTCGGGATCCTTGAGCAGATCGGCAATGAGCACGGTTATCTGGGTGTACCACGTCTCGAGGCAAAGCATGACGGCCGACGGCGCCGAGAGCTTGAAGAACTCCGGCAAGCCGGAGAACGCCTGGCACGAGAACCCGGCCCACGTCTGCCTGCACCTCGCGGACGTGACGATGTACATGACGACGACGATCCACCAGCTCAGGCTCAGGATCAGCGACGCGCCCAGCAGGCCGAGGCCGAGCCTGTACACCGCGAACCAGCTCAGCGCCAGGTGTGTTGGTGATATGCCCAAGAGGTAATCATAACAATTCGGACAAAGGTCTGATGGATATTTGATCCATAAAAAATTAGGGTACTAATGGGCCTGTGAGCTAAAAGTCCATTAGCGCGCCTATAAATATTAGGGGTAGGGTTAGAGACAGATGACTCCACCACATAGCAGTCCCAACCGCCGCCCCTCACAGGTCAGCCGCCGAAAATCCTGCCGCGCGCGCGGTGCTAGCACACCGACGCACGGCGTTCCTCCCTGTACGTGTGGACTCCGTGGAGGCGCTGCTGTTACTGATGCGCTGATCGGCTACGACGCGCATCTACGATCCGCTGCGCTGCGCGTCTAGTGATAACGATCCATGACTTTTTTACTCGCATGTTTCCTGGGTGATACGGTCGAATTGCTAGAGTAGCGTATCGCCTATTTCCCTACAGTGGTACCAGAGCCGATGTGACACCCTCGCCTCGGGTGTCGGCATACGTTCATGTTCAATGAAGAGGAAACATCTTAATGAGAAATAGGAACAGAGAGAATTATCAAAAGAATGGCCAATAAAGCCCTCCGAGAGCGCCGAAGACAACTTACCGCGGCCGCGGGCCACGTGGCGTGATCGGAGCTCGTCCCGACGAAGTGAAGAGAGGTCCGCCGCTAAAAGAGCTACGTGGCAGGTTCGGGGCTCGTCACCACAAAGGGGAGAGGTCCAATCCTGTGGGACACGTGTTGCCCACGGAGCTAGCCTCTGCAGAGGAAGCAAAGGCATTTCCGCAAGACACGTGTCATCCTCGGAGCTAGTCCTCGCGGAAATCAGAGGACTAGTCGCGCGGGGTACGTGTCGATCTCAGAGCCCATCTCAGAGAAGTACGGATCTATCGAACACGTGTCGCCACCGGAGCTTATCTCCGGGAGGTCTGTCATTGCCGGACACGTGTCGACCTCGGGGCATGTTCCTGAGGAAGGAAGAGAGGGAAGACCGGCGCCAACACGTGGCGTGCGCGGAGCTCACCTCCAAAGAAGGGGGAGGTCTCGCTCGTGACACGCGGCACAACCGGAGCTCGTCTCTGCGGACGAGGAGATACCAGGCCCCGGAGGACACGTGGAGCTTCCGGAGCTCATCATCACGGAGGTAACGAGTTCTGGAGCGGGTTTTACGCGTAAAAGATACCAGTACGCAACAGAAACCGATCTAAGTTCCACGATGTTACTAAAGATAAGATGTTAGGATCCAACAAAGATCTGAATAAGACTCTTATTCGAGATACAATCAGATTAGAACTCTTCTCTTCCTGATTATAAAAAAAACCCAAAACCTCTGGCCGAAACCACAAACTTCTCTTTCGACTCCTGAGCCGACGACTTAGAGCCCTAGCCCTAACTCGCCGAGCAAACCATCGCTGAAGCGCAACAAGGGAGATCATCGAAGAAGAACCGAGCGGTCTGAGGAGGACCTCGAAGAACATGAGGTAGGACTTCAATATCATTGTGTTCATCTCTTTGCATCTGTTCTTCAATTCCTTTCGAATAGAAGCCTTCTCGTGGGCAGATCACTTGATGATCAGTTTGATCTAAAGACAAGATCGTCACCACGTCCACCTTTGATCCGAACACCCCTGTCCCTATAAGGCCATGCAAGAACACGTACAGATCAATCTAATAAAACTAATCATGAGATAGCATGCATATGCATCATCACATCTAGTTTAAGGTTTGTGCATAAAATATTGATTGCTGTGAATCCTGTATGCACGTGATCCTACCTAGCAGGACAAGCTCAGGGAGCTGTCTACGACGAACTGCAGCAACCAGGTTTTGAGATCCCAGAACAACCGGAACCGCAAGAACAAGACAAGTGCTCCTTGACCATGTTGATCCTATGTTTTGGGTAAAACTATTTTGTTATGCAAAAAGGTGTGTGTGCTGAGTCAAACATGACGGGAAACCCTTTTTATAGGAGTTACCTAGTTTAGATTGAACCACCCTTGTCGCCTGGGAAGTTTATGAGTCGGGTATGGTTTTTGCTTTATGCTCCGCTGAGTCTATGGGATTGGGGAGCGAGATAGATGTGTCTAGCTAACTGCACTCGTAATGATAATGAGAAACTGATGATGTTAATGAACATGGATCGGAGGGAGACCTAGGCAAGCCTGGGTTTGTGAATGAGGTAGCATGAGATGGTGGTTTTACTTGCCGTAGATCTAAGGACCGGTTCATGCATGCACATGCCAGGATAACAGTGCCACCACAAGGCCAAGTATGGGTGCGGCTTAGCTGAGTAATTAGGTAAGTTGCTAGAGTGTTATGGACTGTGGAAGGCGCGGGGAATGGGAGTCGAGTGAGGACTGCCCTGGGAACTGCATGGCACAAGAGGGGGCTCGTGGGTGGGAGAATTGGAGATTCTAGCCTGCCGGTGAAACCTTAGTGAGTCCATACATCTAGTAATCCCTTTGTAAAGGCTATTTTGTGATCTCTTGACCATACACCGACGGATGTGTACTGGTATAATGGAGGTTCTGCAGTCACCGACGGGTGACGAAATCACAAACTTGTGGGTAAAGAGGTGCAAACTCTGCAGAGTCTAAAACTATCATGATAGCCAAGCTTACGGTCACGAGCACCTGGCTAAACTGCCATGATTAGTTGGGATGGTTATTGGGATGGTTATTGGGAAGGTTATTGGTTATGGTTATTGGTTTGGTTATGGTTTGGTTGTTGGGACTGTGGAGTCCGGGTGATGAGATGGTTGCATGACTGTTGGGACATGACATGAGATTGGTCTCGGTGTGAGGCGAGGTTGATTTACGAGGTGAAATGGTAGCGAATACGAGGAGGTATTCGTGAGTATGAATAAAGGATTGGTTAATGTTCGGATGGAACACGGAAAGTGATGGAGGTATGTCGGTAATTTAATACATGTTGGGATTACATCTAAAGTTAAGTTGCTGTTTTATCACGGTATTACAAAGCTGCTTTTCTGCAAATAAGCCTTTTATACCTACCTTGTTTATGAGATGCATATCATGTATTTTCCCGCACTTGCTGAGTACATCATTGTACTCAAACTTGCATTATTATTTCGTCATCAACAGCAAGGGAAGGCTATTATAAAGACCAAGTGGAGCATCATGTCGTGTGATCTGTTCTCAACCTTGCCTGTGGAAGGAGTAGAGATGGAGCCACTTCTGCTTTGTTTTGCTTCCGCATTAGTTTTTGCTTCCGCATTAAAATAAGACTTCCGCTGCATAGAAATAAGACTTCCGCTGTAAGCATGAGTCCAAGACTCATGAGATGTTGTAATAAACTCTTTTATTCGTGGTTATATATATTCTGAATTCAGTTTGTGAAATATATGTATATGTGTGATGAACATCCTGGGCACACATATGCATTAGTTCTTGGTTCCGTGGTTTTTCCACAGAATTGAGGGCGCCACAGATTGGTATCAGAGCCACGGGTTGACAGTAGGTTACACGCCTAGATAGAAACCTTAAATTGATATTAGAGCCACGGGTTAACAGCAAGTTACACCCCTAAATAGAAGTTACAGGTAGCTAAGCCACGCTGACCAAAGGAATCATCCTAGGGTGAATAGCTTAGATTGGCCTTGAAACCCCCTTGGTATAGGAAACCATCCTTGAATAGGAGCTGTATGAGCCCTTGCAATGATTGTGTGTGATTATGTGCTTAATGTAAGTTGTGGGACGTCTCAAAAACGTTGTCCATATCCATACGTAAGAAGAAAGAGGTGTGAAATGCTTCGGCACTTGATCACATCCTCATATGGGCTAATATATATAGTCTAAATCACCTTAATGCATATAGTTGAAGGGACCTACCTAACCTTCTAACCTTCTATTCTATTTCGTTCTCTCTCACAGATGGTGAGAGGAAACGCCAGCCGAAGGAACGTCCAGGAGGATGACCACGAGGGAGTTCCTGCTAACCCCAGAGCTGGTGAAAACCATCTGGAAAGGTTGATGGCCATGCAAAACCAGCTTATGCAAACCATGATCCAAACTTTGGGTCAGTTGTAGGCCAACCAAAACCCCGTTCCGGCACCACCGCCACCACCACCGCTGGCTCATAACAGGTTGGGAGAGTTCATGAGGACTCGACCACCCACCTTTGCTCAAGCAAACGATCCAATGGAGGCCGATGATTGGTTGAAATCTATGGAGAAGAAGCTCGCCATTGTTCAGTGCAATGACCGAGAGAAGATTCTCTTCGCATCACACCAACTTACGGGAGCCGCTGCTGACTGGTGGGATGCCTTGAGCAACGCCCATGCCAACCCGGAGACAATCACTTGGACTGAGTTCAAGGAAAGTTTCCGCTCTCACTACATCCCTGCTGGTGTAATGATGCTCAAGAGGCAGGAGTTTGAAGGTCTCCGCCAAGGACAGAAGTGTGTGAACGAGTATCTCAACAAGTTCATACAACTGTCCCGGTACGCCCCCGAAGATGTCAACTCAGACCAGAGGAAGCAGTACCTGTTCATGAGAGGGTTGAACAATGAGATCCAGGTTCAGCTCCTCAACAATGACTACGTAAGCTTCTAGAAGCTAGTTGATAAGGCTATTGTGGTTGAAAACAAGATCCGAGAGATTGAACGAGAGTGTAAGAGGAAGATGCCATACCAGCCCCAAGGGAGCAACGTACGACCTAGGAACATGCCCCCTGCACCGCAGTATGGACCGACCACTCTTGCGTACCGCCCTGGTCAGCCACCACAGCAACAATTCGTTGCACCGGCACCTCGTGTGCCCATGCCTTCCAGCGCCCCGACCTAACAATGGTGCTCCTGTTCAAAACCCCCGCCCCAACGTACCTGCTGCCGTAGGCAACAGGGCATGCTTTGCATGCGGGGAAGTAGGCCACTTCGCTAACCAGTGCCCGAGGAAAGGCCCTGGACAGCAAGGTAACATGCCCAAGCAGAACCAGCAACCAAACGGAGGGGACAACCAAGCGAAACGTGGACCGCAGAACTATGCTCGTGGCCACGTAAACCATGTCACTGCTGAGGAAGCACAACAGGCTGAGGACGTCGCAATTGGTATGTTCCTTGCCAACTCCAACCCAGCCACCATCTTATTTGATTCCGGAGCATCGCATTCCTTCATATCATCCAAATATGTTGCCAAACATCATCTACCTGTATCCCACTTAGAATGTGCTATGTTAGTTAATTCTCCCGGAGGAGAAATGAGGACTAATATAGTATGTCCTAGAGTAAGCCTTAAAATAAAGGGGGTAGACTTCCTTGCCAACCTTATTGTCTTGGACTCCCACGGGATTGACATCATACTCGGAATGGATTGGTTAAGCAAGCACAATGGAGTAATCCAATGTGCTGAAAGGAGCGTGCAGTTGACAAATGAACACGGTATTCATGTCGAGTTTGAGTCAGCCCAGCAAACAACCGAACGGGCAAATTTGAACCACGTCAAAGGAACAACATTGGACAACATTCCAGTGGTTCAGGAATTTTCGGACGTGTTCCCGAAGGAGCTTCCAGGAATGCCACCTGATCGGGACATCGAGTTTGCCATAGATTTGGTACCCGGAACTGCACCTATAGTTAAAAGACCATATAGGATGCCCGTCAACGAGCTAGTTGAACTCAAGAAGCAAATTCAAGAACAGTTGGAGAAGGGTTTTATCCGTCCAAGCTCGTCACCATGGGAAGCTCCGGTACTCTTCGTGGACAAGAAGGATGGAACCCAAAGAATGTGCGTGGACTACAGGTCTCTCAACGAGGTGACAATCAAGAATAAATACCCTCTGCCCCGTATAGAGAACCTGTTCGATCAAATGAAAGGAGCCCGAGTATTCTCCAAGATTGACCTTCGGTCGGGATATTTCCAGCTGAAGATTAAGCCCTCTGATAGACCTAAAACAACCTTTCGGACACGGTATGGTTCATATGAATATACCGTTATGTCTTTTGGATTGACGAATGCACCCGCATACTTCATGTACCTTATGAACAAGGTTTTCATGGAGTACTTGGACAAGTTCGTCGTGGTTTTCATCGATGACATTATGGTGTATTCAAAAAGTGAGGAGGAGCATGAAGAACATCTGAGGTTGACCTTGAGAAGTTGCGTGAGCATCAATTGTATGCCAAGCTCAACAAATGTCATTTTTGGCTAAAGGAAATATCTTTCCTAGGCCATATTATCTCCAAGGAAGGGGTATCAGTTGATCCGGGAAAGGTGAGAGATGTTCTGAAGTGGGACCAACCAAAGAGCGTGAGGCATATTCGGAGTTTCCTTGGGATGGCAGGATACTATCGACGCTTCATTAAAGACTTCTCTAAGATAGCAAAACCTATGACGGAGTTGCTAATGAAGGGAAAAATCTTTCAATGGACACAAGCCTGCCAAGGAAGTTTTGAGGAACTCAAGAAAAGGCTAACCACAGCACCAGTTCTGGTATTGCCAGACGTAAGCAAGAGCTTTGACATATATTGTGACGCATTCAGACAAGGGCTCGGATGTGTACTCATGCAGGAAGGACAAGTGGTAGCCTATGCCTCACGACAATTAAAGAAGCACGAGCTTAACTATCCTACGCATGACTTGGAGCTAGCAGCAGTGGTGCATGCATTGCAAATTTGGAGACATTATATCCTTGGACATCGATGTGAGATCTATATGGATCATAAAAGCCTCAAGTACATATTTACACAAACGGACTTGAATTTGAGGCAACGTCAATGGTTAGAACTCATCAAGGATTATGATGTGGGAATCAACTACCACCCCGGGAGGGCCAATGTAGTAGCAGACGCATTGAGCCGAAAGGGAGCATGTCACCAACTCACGGTTCGGGAGCTACCACCCGAACTACAGAAGGAGTTCGAAGGGTTACACCTCGGATCCTTGAATAACGTGGAGATAATGGAGATCCACTCCCCATTGGAGTAAGAAACAAGAGAGGGCCAAGCAACGGACGAGGAGATCAAGGAGATCAAGGAAAGAATCCGACAAAATAGAGAAGGATTTCAAGGAGGATGAAAAGGGTACGCTTTGGCTAGGAAAAAGGATTTGTGTGCCGAACATAAGACACCTCCGCGACATGATATTGAAGGAGGCACATGATTCACCCTATTCCATACATCCAGGAAGCACCAAAATGTACAAGGACATGAAAACTTGTTATTGGTGGGATGGTATGAAGAGGGATATAGCCGAATACGTTGCCCTATGCGACACATGCCAACGGGTAAAGGCCGAACATCAAAAACCCGCTGGATTGTTGCAACCCTTGAGAATACCCGAATGGAAATGGGAGGATATCAGTATGGACTTCATCGTTGGATTACCACGTACTCAGTCAGGGTACGACTCCATCTGGGTCATTGTGGACCGATTGACGAAAACTGCCCATTTTCTTCCGGTAAAGACGAGTTATAATGTTGCACAATTGGCAGAGTTGTACATGGAGCAGATCGTGTGCCGTCATGGAGTTCCGAAGAGGATAGTCTCAGATCGAGGTTCTCAGTTTACCTCTAGATTCTGGAGGAAGCTGCAGAAAACCATGGGTACACGACTGGATTTCAGCTCCGCCTACCACCCACAAACAGATGGACAAACCGAAAGGACGAACCAAATTTTGGAGGACATGTTGAGAGCTTGCGCCTTGAAACGTGGGCGTAGTTGGGATAGGAGTTTACCGTACGTCGAGTTTTCCTATAACAACAGCTATCAAACTAGCTTAAAGATGTCGCCTTTCGAAGCCTTATATGGTAGACGGTGTAGAACGCCACTATTCTGGAACGAGACTGGAGAGAACTAGGTGTTTGGACCCGAAGTACTACAAGAAGCCAAAAAACAGGTCCAAATGATACGGGAGAACTTAAAGGCTGCCCAGTCACGACAGAAGGGCTATGCGGACAATAGGCGTAGGAAGTTGACCTTTGAAGTGGGAGACTTCGTATACCTTAAGGTATCGCCTATCCGAGGCCAACGGCGTTTCAACATCAAAGGCAAGCTAGCACCTCGCTACATCGGACCATTTAAGATTTTGGACAAGCAAGGAGAAGTAGCCTACCGACTAGAGCTTCCAAACCACCTCTCCGACGTACATGACGTGTTTCATGTATCCCAACTTAAGAAGTGTTTGAGAATACCAGAGGAACAAGTGTCAATGGGAGAGCTTGAACTTCAAGAGGACCTGACTTACGCAGAACACCCTGTCCGAATCTTGGACGTAAAGGAAAGAGTCACCCGAAACAAGGTGATTCGATGGTGCAAGGTACAATGGAGCCATCACACCGAAGCTGAGGCCACATGGGAGCGTGAAGAGGATATCAAGGCGGAATTCCCCCATCTATTTCCTACTAACAAATCTCGAGGGCGAGATTCAATTTAAGGGGGGTAGATTTGTGACACCCTCGCCTCGGGTGTCGGCATACGTTCATGTTCTATGAAGAGGAAACATCTTAATGAGAAATAGGAATAGAGAGAATTATCAAAAGAATGGCCAATAAAGCCCTGCGAGAGCGCCGAAGACAACTTACCGCGGCCGCGGGCCACGTGGCGTGATCGGAGCTCGTCCCGGCGAAGTGAAGAGAGGTCCACCGCTAAAAGAGCTACGTGGCAGGTTCGGGGCTCGTCGCCACAAAGGGGAGAGGTCCGATCCTGTGGGACACGTGTTGCCCACGGAGCTAGCCTCTGCAGAGGAAGCAAAGGCATTTTCGCAAGACACGTGTCATCCTCGGAGCTAGTCCTCGCGGAAATCAGAGGACTAGTCGCGCGGGGTACGTGTCGATCTCAGAGCCCATCTCAGAGAAGTACGGATCTATCGAACACGTGTTGCCACCGGAGCTTATCTCTGGGAGGTCTGTCGTTGCCGGACACGTGTCGACCTCGGGGCATGTTCCTAAGGAAGGAAGAGAGGGAAGACCGGTGCCAACACGTGGCGTGCGCGGAGCTCACCTCCAAAGAAGGGGGAGGTCTCGCTCGTTACACGCGGCACAACCAGAGCTCGTCTCTGCGGACAAGGAGATACCAGGCCCCGGAGGACACGTGGAGCTTCCGGAGCTCATCATCACGGAGGTAACGAGTTCTAGAGCGGGTTTTACGCGTAAAAGATACCGGTACGCAACAGAAACCGATCTAAGTTCCACGATGTTACTAAAGATAAGATGTTAGGATCCAATAAAGATCTGAATAAGACTCTTATTCGAGATACAATCAGATTAGGACTCTTCTCTTCCCGATTATAAAAAGAACCCAAAACCTCTGGCCGAAACCACAAACTTCTCTTTCGACTCCTGAGCCGACGACTTAGAGCCCTAGCCCTAACTCGCCGAGCAAACCATCGCTGAAGCGCAACAAGGGAGATCATTGAAGAAGAACCGAGCGGTCTGAGGAGGACCTCGAAGAACGTGAGGTAGGACTTCAATATCATTGTGTTCATCTCTTTGCATCTGTTCTTCAATTCCTTTCGAACAGAAGCCTTCTTGTGGGCAGATCACTTGATGATCAGTTTGATCTAAAGACAAGATCGTCGCCACGTCCACCTTTGATCCGAACACCCCTGTCCCTATAAGGCCATGCAAGAACACGTACAGATCAATCTAATAAAACTAATCATGAGATAGCATGCATATGCATCATCACATCTAGTTTAAGGTTTGTGCATAAAATATTGATTGCTGTGAATCTGTATGCACGTGATCCTACCTAGCAGGACAAGCTCAGGGAGCTGTCTATGACGAACTGCAGCAACCAGGTTTTGAGATCCCAGAACAACCAGAACCGCAAGAACAAGGCAAGTGATCCTTGACCATGTTGATCCTATGTTTTGGGTAAAACTATTTTGTTATGCAAAAAGGTGTGTGTGCTGAGTCAAACATGATGGGAAACCCTTTTTATAGGAGTTTACTATTTTGATTAAACCACCCTTGTCGCCTGAGAAGTTTATGAGTCGGGTATGGTTTTTGCTTTATGCTCCGCTGAGTCTATGAGATTGGGGAGCGAGATAGATGTGTCTAGCTAACTGCACTCGTAATGATAATGAGAAACTGATGATGTTAATGAACATGGATCGGAGGGAGACCTAGGCAAGCCTGGGTTTGTGAATGAGGTAGCATGAGATGGTGGTTTTACTTGCCGTAGATCTAAGGACCGGTTAATGCATGCACATGCCAGGATAACAGTGCCACCACAAGGTCAAGTATGGGTGCGGCTTAGCTGAGTAATTAGGTAAGTTGCTAGAGTGTTATGGACTGTGGAAGGCGCGGGGAATGGGAGTCGAGTGAGGACTGCCCTAGGAACTGCATGGCACAAGAGGGGGCCCCTGGGTGGGAGAATTGGAGATTCTAGCCTGCCGGTGAAACCTTAGTGAGTCCATACATCTAGTAACCCCTTTGTAAAGGCTATTTTGTGATCTTTTGACCATACACCGACGGATGTGTACTGGTATAATGGAGGTTCTGCAGTCACCGACGGGTGACGAAATCACAAACTTGTGGGTAAAGAGGTGTAAACTCTGCAGAGTCTAAAACTATCATGATAGCCGAGCTTACGGTCACGAGAACCTGGCTAAACTGCCATGATTAGTTGGGATGGTTATTGGGATGGTTATTGGGAAGGTTATTGGTTATAGTTATTGGTTTGGTTATGGTTTGGTTGTTGGGACTGTGGAGTCCGGGTAATGAGATGGTTGCATGACTGTTGGGACATGACATGAGATTGGTCTCAGTGTGAGGCGAGGTTGATTTACGAGGTGAGATGGTAGCGAATACGAGGAGGTATTCGTGAGTATGAATAAAGGATTGGTTAATGTTCGGATGGAACGGGAAGTGATGGAGGTATGTTGGTAATTTAATACATGTTGGGATTATATCTAAAGTTAAGTTGCTGTTTTATCACGGTATTACAAAGCTACTTTTCTGCAAATAAGCCTTTTATACCTACCTTGTTTATGAGCTGCATATCATGTGTTTTCCCGCACTTGCTGAGTACATCATTGTACTCAAACTTGCATTATTATTTCGTCATCAACAGCAAGGGAAGGCTATTATGAAGACCAAGTGGAGCATCATGGCGTGTGATTTGTTCTCAACCTTGCCTGTGGAAGGAGTAGAGATGGAGCCACTTCTGCTTAGTTTTGCTTCTGCATTAGTTTTTGCTTCCGCATTAAAATAAGACTTCCGCTGCATAGAAATAAGACTTCCGCTGTAAGCATGAGTCCAAGACTCATGAGATGTTGTAATAAACTCTGTTATTCGTGGTTATATATATTCTGAATTCAGTTTGTGAAATATATGTATATGTGTGATGAACATCCTGGGCACACATATGCATTAGTTCTTGGTTCCGTGGTTTTTTCACAGAATTGAGGGCGCCACAGCCGACTTGCGTAGTTTTTGGTCTGGATTTTAGATGCGATCTACTACAGACAAGTTCATATGATGAATTTTTATAGTTCGGCTTTTGGGGTTTAGAATTGGTTTAGAGTAGATTGTCATCATATGACTAAAGGATTAGTTCGTGCTCCTCTGTTGTGTGCGCAACCTGTCCCTACCGGCTGGAATCACCATCGGGACTAATAGTGTACATAGCTAACAGATTGAGCCAACAGATCACGGTCATGTGTCGCGATCTTCTCGTGGATAACCAGTCACAATGAAAATTGAGGCATTCTGAATGGCTCAGATTCGGGTTGATCTGATCAATTCGATGAGATTTTCATAGTGATTTCATAGATGCGATCTATGTAATTCCGTTTGGTGTTCAGGGCGCTGCTATAGTGACATCATTAAGTTGTTTCGCGATAGACATCGTTCTACGCTTAACTTGTTTTTGCAGAGAATGATGTGAATGGTATGGCCTAAATGTGATGTGATGATCTGTGTGTAAAATTTGTGCAGCCTGCGCGTTGCAAATTTAATACAACCGGGTTGAGGTTGTCACATAATTATATAACGAC
Organism: Neostapfia colusana; assembly: GCA_030760725.1. Lineage (NCBI taxonomy): Eukaryota > Viridiplantae > Streptophyta > Magnoliopsida > Poales > Poaceae > Neostapfia > Neostapfia colusana. The sequence continues at coordinate 15,964,355 of JASWHV010000013.1, forward strand.
CTGCGTGTCGCCCTGTGATGCCTGATCTCTCATGTAATTTATTTGATAGCTATTAGATGTATTAGCTTCTTTTATATTCATTGAGAAACCTCAAGCATGATGGCGATGGTGATCACCATAAGAAGGGAGACATAGCGGTGTAGATCATGATGGAACCATGGTGATGGAGACCACTATGATCCTAAAGACCATACTATTCACAGATATGATATGATCGTATGACTGTGATGTTTTACTATTATTTTCATGCTTTTCATATGGTGGATGTTTTGTCATGATAAAATAGCTTCCCTCGGAAAAGTTGAGTATTTGATGACGTTTACCTATAGCTGCACCTATGTTGTTTTGATCGTTGTATGGTAGGTTTGCCAAAGCAAAATACCGTCATCTATCATAATGAATAGGGTAAATATTGGATATTCACATGCATAGTATTGGTTTACTCAACAAAGCTATCAAAACGGTTTTGGGCTTTATGGCATAGTGTTGGGAGCCGGGGCATTGGATGTCACCCGACAAACAAGAATCATATAGATATATGATTAACAATGGTTGTTTAGCTATGTCACTAATTTTCTAGTAGTGAAGCCAAAGCTCACTAGGAATTAGTGAATATGGATCTTGGACCACTATATGTCGTTAGAGGGAGGACGATGCTCATATAGTGGTGGTGTCTTTTATTAAACTGTTAATAAAAGATTGGTACATAACATAGTGCTAAAACCTTGCATATTTATTTTCTATTGTAGATCATGTCTGCTAGTAACAATTTCAGTTTCAATTTGCGATCTGTGCTTGAGAAAGAAAAGCTCAATGGAGCTAACTTTATTGATTGGTACCGCAACCTAAGAATTGTTCTCAGGCAAGAGAAAAGTGAGTATGTTCTTGAGCAACCATACCCCAATGACCTCCCCGATGATGCAAATGCCGCAACTCGCAGGACTTATGAGAAGCACTGCGATGATGCGCTTAATGCAAGCTGCCTCATGCTTGCCACAATGTCTCCTGATCTACAGAAACAATATGAGCATGCAAATGCTTATTCTATGATTCAGTGACTACGTGGAATGTTTGAGAACCAAGCAAGGGCTGAGAGGTACAACATCTCAAAGTCCTTGTTCTCATGCAAGCTGGCAGAAGGTAGCCCGGTCAGTCCCCATGTAATCAATATGATTGGTTACATTGATACTTTAGAAAAACTTGGTTCTGATCTCAAGGATGACCTCGCTATTGACGTTATTCTCCAGTCACTCCCACCGAGCTATGAGCCATTTATATTGAATTATCAAATGAATGGCATGGAGAAAACGTTGGCTGAATTGCATGGGATGCTTAAAACAGCCGAGGAAAGCATTAAAAAAAACACCACTCATGTGATGATGGTTCAAAAGGAGAATAAAAAGAGGAAGCTGTAGGATCGAAGAGCACGTGAAAAGCTACCAGAGGGGGGTGAATGGTAGATTAAAACTTTTCGCAGCGGAAACAACAAAAACCCCTCAGCAAAAAATCAATCGGTTAAAGAAACCGTGTGTGCAAGTGTTTTCAAACGTGTTCAACCGTGACAAATCAAGTAGAGAGGTAGAGAATCAAGTCACGGATCTAATGCAACAAGAATCACTTGAAAACACGAAGTAAAACTTGAGATACGATCAAAACATTAAACGAAGATCAATCTGTTCTACCCGATATAAAACAGATCTGCAATGCTGCAAAGAAACTCGTGTATCTCAAAAACTACAGATCTGAAGCTCGTTAAAATTTCACAGGTGATAGATAATTGAGTTGTGAAGACAACCCAAAAAGAATCACGTCAATCGGATCTGTAAAACTCGAGTTATGAATGAAACACCGAAGCAACGTCGGTCTGTCCAGAAACTCGGCGAGAAAGACTTGACGAAAAACAAGTCGGACGAACAAGGCACAAAAGCTCCTTGAAACTATGAACTTTATTCAATAGAAACACAAGAGGAACAGCCCAAAGTCGTGCACCCACGAGACTTGGCCCCCCTTGCTTATATAACCAGCCCTAAGGCCAACTCAACTCAAACTAGGACTCCTACTCCTACTTGGATTCAAACTATAACATTCCAATACTGCTCAAGACTCTTCTATACGCAGATAGAAGCAATCTTAAGACTTCCAAACACCTTAGAAACGTCCCAAACATTCCTAAAATAACTCAAATTCGTGAACCAAACGAAATCCTATCATAACCAACTCAAAACTTTCCATATTTGAGTCAAACACGACTCAGCCGCAGCCTGAGTCCATAACCTAGTCGGTTGAACCTTTCCGACCAATTCTTTACGTCCACATCTCTTCATCACGCCTTGGAACAATGTTGCCACGTCCATGCACTCCTTGCACACGTGCAAACACCTTCCAACGACGTACACGCAACCTTCATATGCACTGCCCTTGATCCAAACATGTTGCGCGACCTCCCGATCAACTCAACCACAGCTCCTCCCGAACTTGGTTGTTGGAACCTCATCTCCTCCCTGAGACTAGTCCAAGGATCCCGTCACCAGCCATGTCTTGAACAAGCTCCGGACCTCACAAAAGCTCTCCGGACCTTGCAGGAGCTCTCCGGACCTTGCCAACACTTGGCGGACCTAACAAAGAACTTGTCGGACCTTGTCACAGAAGAATGTTTTGGCAATATTCAAAACTTTGAATGTTAATGCTAACTTTTATCCTAATTGCCAATGTATTCAGCACACATAGGTCTCACAATCTCCCCCTTGATGAATGCATTGGCAACACCAATTAAAACCCGAACATTGGCTTATGAAAAGTTTTGAAAAGCTTTGAAAACTCATTTCTCCCCCTTTATTAATTTCTTCCCATTTTTTAAAATCAGAGAAGGAAGAAAGTGTATAACATATGCAAAGTGTAAAAAAAATCTCTCTTTATACATATTTCTCCCCCTTTGACAATGTATTCAGCAAGGTTCAAAAGAGAAATTTTTAAATGTTATGAGCATATTATAACATATACATACAAAACAAAGCTCATCCAAGTCATACTATCAGGTTACTTACACTATCACATCAATGAGGTACATAAAGTAGTGTAAGCCATGCTAGAGATCAAATGTATTTTTCAGTTTAAGCAAGTCATGATCTCCCTTACTCAACTATTTCAAAACCTGAAAACATGGCACTTGTTGCTGCATTTTTATTATTCATAATCATTTAAGGCACAAAGTTGATCATATGATATTTGCGAGAGATTATATGCCGCATCAGCCTTATTCTAACCAACCAAGCCAAGCCTATGTCATTTGACAATCAGAAGCTTAAGGACATGGTTTTAGTCATACACAATTCCTTCCAAGTTCATATCTTAGTGCAATGATAAGCAATCTCAAAAGAAGAAGTGCGATGCATGCATATTCTCTTGATCTTTTCTCAATTTTTTTATTTGAAAACTTAACATGTGAGCTGATCACTTGATTAATTTTTTATGATTAAAAGCACTTGTGAGCACGCAACAAGTTCAAAACAGCAAGAAAGTTCGATCATGACCAGATTTAGTGTAAGTAATTATTCCAATTACTAGTCATGGCAAAAACTACAAAATGTATAACATGAGTAATGTAGTAAGAACTTTCAGCCTGTAAAAGGAATCACAAAGTCATATATGTATGAAACACTATGCTCATATTATTTTAGTTTTAGATTCACACATAGACTTTCAAAGTTTCAAAAACTCTCCCTCAATTTAAGCCATGAGGATGCATAACCCCTATTTCACTACGAATGAAACAAAAACGAGTGAAATCCAAAGGTTTTGTAAAAATATCAGCCAATTGTTGTTCGGTATCGACATGGTGAAGCACAATGTTTTCTTTTTCAACATTATCACGAAGAAAGTGATACCTAATGTCAATGTGCTTAGTTCTAGAGTCTTTCACGGGGTTTTTAGCAATACAAATTGCACTAGTGTTATCACAAAACAGTGGAACACTATCTAAATCAACCCCATAGTCCTTAAGTGTTTGAACAATCTAAAGAATTTATGAGCAAGCGCTAGCCGCAGCTACATATTCAGATTCGGCCGTGGATTGTGCAACTGAACTTTGTTTTCTAGAGGATCAAGCAACAAGTGAATTACCAAGAAAATGACAAGCACCCGAAGTACTTTTCCTATCAATCCTACAACTCCCAAAATCAGCATCCGAAAAAGCTTTCAAAGAAACGGTTGAGGAAGAAGGAAGAAAAATGCCAAATTCTTGAGTTCCATGTAGGTACCTGAGAATCCTTTTGATGGCTTGGCGATGTGAAGCACGTGGAGAAGCTTAAAAACGTGCACAAAGACATACGCTGAATTGTATGTCCGGTCTTGACGCCGTGAGATACAAAAGTGATCCAATCATACTTCTGTATTCTTTTTTATCGACCGGGTCACCATCTTCGTCAAGTTCAAGTGTTGTTGTTGTTCCTATTGGTGTCCGAAGAGGCTTGCATTTGTCCATGTTGAAGCGCTTAAGAAGGTCCTTTATATACTTAGTTTTATGCACAAAAGTTTCTTCTTTTGTTTGCTTGATTTGCAGCCCCAAAAAGTATGTGAGTTCTCCCATCATACTCATCTCAAATTCTGAACTCATCATAGCTGAAAACTTGGACACGAGATCATGAGAAGCACAACCAAAGATAATATCATACACATACACTTGAACGAATAATGAGTCATTGCCATGCTTAAGTACAAAAAGAGTTTTATCAACCTTGCCCATGGTAAACCCCTTTTCAAGTAAGAATGTTTTTAACCTATCATACCATGCTCTAGGGGCTTGTTTTAGACCGTACAAGGCTTTGGACAGTTTGTAAACATGATTAGGAAAATTTGGATTTTCAAAACCCGGTGGCTGCTTAACATAAACTTCCTCCTCTATGTATCCATTAAGAAAAGCACTTTTAACATCCATTTGATATAACTTGAAACCTTTAGATGCAGCAAATGCTAATAAAATTCTTATAGCTTCTAATCTAGCAACAGGAGCAAATGTTTCATCAAAATCTAGACCTTCAATTTGAGTGAAACCTTGAGCAACCAACCTAGCTTTATTTCTAACCACAACCCCATCCTCACTTTGCTTATTTTTAAATACCCATTTAGTTCTAATTAATGTGTGACCTTGAGGTGGAGGTACAAGTTTCCAAACATTATTTCTTTCAAAATTTTCTAACTCTTCTTGCATGGCATTAATCCAAGATTCATTAGTGAGTGCGTGTGATATATCCTTGGGTTCAAAAGAAGCAACAAAAGCAGAATGAGCATGAGAGTTTGGATCGCAAAACCTGGACCGAGTGACTCGTTCATGCAAGCTTCCAATGATTTGTTGTGGAGGATGACTTTTGAGTACTCGGAGGGGAGTAGACACTTCACAAGCACCTTCTTCTTCATGTTCGGACCTTTGATTAGGAGAGCTTGTTAATTGAGGAAGGTCCGAACCAGCAGTAGTGACTATTGGTGCTGGTTGTGGTGCAAAATCAGCAGCTTAATCGTTATTTACTTCCGAGTTTTCGGGCAGCAGCACCACTTCTTCATCTTCTTCAATAAAAATACTCTCCCCCTGCGGATATGGATCCGGACCTGCAATATCGGAGCTAGTACTTTGGCTAGCTTCATCAAAAGAAACCTCGCAAGTCTCCACAATTTTGTTATTGTCAAGTAAAAGCACACGGTAGCCTCTAGTATGAGATGGATAACCAAGAAACATGCCATCAACAGATCTAGCTTCAAATTTATCAAGATTACCATGTTTCTTTACAAAGCATTTGCAACCAAAAACCCTAAAGTGTGTAACACTAGGCCTATGTCCAAACCGGAGCTCATATGGGGTTTTTCCAAGCTTAGCACGCAAGAAAACACGATTTGAGATATAACAAGCGGTTGCAATTGCATCAGCTCAAAATTTCCTAGGAGTTTGATATTCATCAAGCATAGTCCTAGCCATCTCAACTAAGTTACTGTTCTTTCTTTCCACGACACCATTTTGTTGTGGTACATAGGGCGAAGAGTATTGATGATCTATTCCATTTTCAGCATAAAAGTGATCAAAGGATTGGTTTTTAAATTCAGTTCCGTTATCACTTCTAATTGCTTTTAATGATCCTGGGTGATCAATAGATAATCTAAGAAATAAAGTTCTAAAATGACTAAAAGCTTCATTCTTAGATGTCATAAAATAAACCCAAGAATATCTGGAATAATCATCAACAATCACAAGCACATACCATTTACCTCCGAATGATTGAACACGTGTCGGACCTACTGTGTCAAGATGTAAAAGTTGTCCCAGTTCAGCTGTCATGGTCATTGTGAGAGGAGCATGTGAACCTGCAACAAACTTAGCATGTCTACAAGAAGGGCACACAATATCATTGTCCTTTTTAAGCCTCGGCAGCCCACGTATGCGATCGAGAGCACTAACACGAGTGAGATGATCAAAGCCTATGTGACCAAGTCTACGATGCCAAAAATATAGATCCTTTGTATCATTAGCAACTAGACACCGATGCTTAGAAGTTGACAAATCAAAATCAGCTTTAAAAACTCTTCCAAACCTAGACATGTTAAACAAAATCTCACCTTTTGAATCTACAACCTTGCAGCAATTTTTAGCAAAGCTAACCTCTAGATTTTCATCTAGCAATTGTGAAACCGAAAGCAAGTTGTATTTCAAATTTTTAACAAGTGCCACATCTTTCAAAGTGTAGAGATTGTTTACTCTAACCGAACCTTTAGCAATTATGGGAGTAGAAGAGTTATCGGCGAAAGTAACATTTTCTACACGTGACACAAAAGAGATAGAGGAGAACCATTCTTTGTTACCGGTCATGTGGCGTGAGCAACCTGAATCCACAATCCAAATGTTCTCCTTCCTCAAACGTGAAACCTACACAGCAGCGCAATACGTCGATGACTCAATACTGGGGTTAGTTAAAAGACCTTTAGGAATCCAGTACTGAGTCACACGACGTCCAGCAGGAATAACACACGAAATCTGGGAAGGTACAGCAGGTTTATGAGCCAAACATCGAAAATTTTTGTTCCCAACTACTGACTTAGAAGATGTGTTATATGTAGCACAAAAACAGTAGGTCCGGGAGCAAGTTTTTGACTCATTACAGCAGGTTGCAAGCTCCGAACATTCGGTCTAGCAGATTTTGCTTGGTTGTTATGTGATCTAGCAAGTATTCTTTGTTTCTTATCGTGTTTAGCTAGTCTATAACAAAAATCCATGACATGACCATCTCTACCACAGTAGGTACAATGAAAAATAACCTTATTATCATGTCTAGATGAGCAAGCAACACGTTTATTAGAACCCGAATGGGACAGTACTCCTGCAGATTTGAAAATCACCTCTTTTTGTCTAGAAGCTGTTTGAATCAAACCGCTTCCTAATGACTTTACAACTTTAGGTAGGTGTGCCTTAGCATGAGCATGAGAATTAAAACCTAAACCAGTTTTATCATTACAATACTTGGAAGAATTCAGCAGCAAGTTTAGGTTCTTATTTGCATTAGAAAACCGATCTAGTGCCCTATGCATGTCATCAAGTTTATTGGACAGATCAAAGCAGTTTTCACATGAAGTTTTTCCTTTTAGTTTGCAATTTGAACAATATTTAACTTCATGCACACGTAAAGCATTGTTCAAAATAGAAATATCATTCATAGCACTATTTAGTTTCTTATTCAGATCATCACATGAAGAACAATGCAAATCAATTGTAGAACAACAAGCATCTTTCAAATTTTTATCATTAAGTGCAGCAAGCTCTTTGTTCTTTTCAATTTCAAGTTCAAGTTTATCAAGTGTAGATGCGTGTGCACTTCTTAAAGAGGATAATTATTCATAAATCAAATCACATGAGGAACAAGAATCATCACTAGGAATCAAAGTTTTTAAACGATTAATTTCAGATTCTAGTGATTCAATTTTAACAGCATTGTTACTAAGTTTTTTATCCTTTTTCTTTAATATAACAGTGGCACGAGAAATAGCATCACATATTTCTTCGCAAGTGGGACATACCTCTTCATCGTCGCTGTTGTGTTCTGCCTCCTCGGAGCTTGAACTTGACTTGCTCGCCTTGCAGCACATATTTGCCATAGCTTCTTCATCTTCATGACTACTGGTGTCCACTTTACTTGAGCCGAAATATTGAAGTGCAGAGATCATACTATGCACTATGTTGCGCATTGATAAATCTTTCTTCTTCTTATTCTTTGCAAACGATTTCTTCGGCCTTGTTTGCTTTTCTTCACGTGAAGTCGGACCTGAAAGGTTAGGGCACTCCGTACGAAAATGTCCTGTCTTACCACATTCAAAACATCGTTGAGGTCCGGAGCTTCCTCTCCTTCTAGTTCTCACATTTTGCAATGCTTTTGAGAACCGAGTAGAGATGAGTGCAAGCTCCTCCTCTGGAAACTCTTCAATCTGTTCAAGGATTAGAGAGGACAGCAAAGAGAGTGCACCACTAGATGATGATTGACTAGAACTAGACATGTCACGTTGCGAAACTAATGCAATAGACTTGTTGGGGTTTTTACGTGAGATGATGTCAATTTTATGAGTTTTCAATTTAGAATAAAGCACGTCTAAAGTAAGAGAACTCATGACAGTAGATTCACGAATAGTTGTAACTTTCATCTCCCAAATTGACATATCTAATGCTCCTAACAATTGTCTAGCATTTTTAGCATCTGAAAAATTAACATTGACACTACGCAAGTTGCTGAGAATTTTATTAAAGCGAGCAAAAAGGTCGTCAATTGACTCACCGGGTTACATCTCAAAACGCATGTATTCTTTCTTGACATATCTTGCCTTACCTCCTTGATCGTATTAGATCCTTCATGGTAGTCACAAAGAGCTTTCCAAACATCATATGCAGATCGGAGGTGTGCAACACGGTCGAAGTCGCTTTGAGTCAATCCTTGGATGATCAAGTTGCGAAACTTGTTGTTGTTGTCAACATCTCTCATGTTCGCAGCCGTAACTTGATCGTTGGGTGGTACATCGAAGTTCTGGTAGACCTTTTCCCAGATGGCGAAGCCTTTCGCCTGTATGTAGGCCTCCATCCGCGCCTTCCAAACTTAAAAATCGATGCCATTGAACACACAAGGTTTTGCAGAGTACTTCTCCATGATGGTTAGTCAAAACACGTGCAAATCACAAAGATTAGAGAACCTTGGCTCTGATACCAATTGTAGGATCGAAGAGCACGTGAAAAGCGACCAGAGGGGGGGTGAATGGTAGATTAAAACTTTTCGCAGCGGAAACAACAAAAACCCCTCAGCAAAAAATCAATCGGTTAAAGAAACCGTGTGTGCAAGTGTTTTCAAACGTGTTCAACCGTGACAAATCAAGTAGAGAGGTAGAGAATCAAGTCACGGATCTAATGCAACAAGAATCACTTGAAAACACAAAGTAAAACTTGAGATACGATCAAAACATTAAACGAAGATCAATCTGTTCTACCCGATATAAAACAGATCTGCAACACTGCAAAGAAACTCGTGTATCTCAAAAACTACATATCCAAAGCTCGTGAAAATTTCACATATGATAGATAATTGAGTTGTGAAGACAAACCAAAAATAATCACGTCAATCGGATCTGTAAAACTCGAGTTATGAACGAAACACCGAAGCAATGTCGGTCTGTCTAGAAACTCGGCGAGAAAGACTTGACGAAAAACAAGTCGGACGAACAAGGCACAAAAGCTCCTCGAAACTAGGAACTTTATTCAATAGAAACACAAGAGGAACAGCCCAAAGTCGTGCACCCACGAGACTTGGCCCCCCTTGCTTATATAACCAGCCCTAAGGCCAACTCAACTCAAACTAGGACTCCTACTCCTACTTAGATTCAAACTATAACTTTCCAATACTGCTCAAGACTCTTCTATACGCAGATAGAAGCAATCTTAAGACTTCCAAACACCTTAGGAACGTCCCAAACATTCCTAAAATAACACAAATTCGTGTCCCAAACGAAATCCTATCATAACCAACTCAAAACTTTCCATATTTGAGTCAAACACGACTCAGCCGCAGCCTGAGTCCATAACCTAGTCGGTTGAACCTTTCTGACCAATTCTTTACGTCCACATCTCTTCATCACGCCTTGGAACAATGTTGCCACGTCCATGCACTCCTTGCACACGTGCAAACACCTTCCAACGACGTACACGCAACCTTCATATGCACTGCCCTTGATCCAAACATGTTGCGCGACCTCCCGATCAACTCAACCACAGCTCCTCCCGAACTTGGTTGTTGGAACCTCATCTCCTCCCTGAGACTAGTCCAAGGATCCCGTCACCAGCCATGTCTTGAACTCAAGCAACTCCTGCACATGAATAAACAACCAATTCTTCCGAGCACAAGTCCTCGACTTGACTCACGTTAGTTCGAAAACCACAACACCTTACATGAGCACGTCACATAAGCATGTTGCAAACCATATCAAATGGTAACAGCCATAACCACCAAAACACACCAAAAACTTATCAAATTAATACTAAGCAAACCTTCCCATAAAGCAAGTTTGAAACATTGCGAGTTAAAAGCAAAAAACAAGACGCTGCAGTTCTACGAGTTGAACTTCACGGGAGCTCCCTAAAAACAAGCTCCGGACCTCACAGAAGCTCTCCGGATCTTGCAGGAGCTCTCCGGACCTTGCCAACACTTGGCGGACCTAACAAAGAACTTGTCGGACCTTGCCACAGAAGAATGTTTTGGCAATATTCAAAACTTTGAATGTTAATGCTAACTTTTATCCTAATTGCCAATGTATTCAGCACACATAGGTCTCACAGAAGCGTGTGATGCATCCTAAAGGCAAGGGAAAGGTTCCCAATGAGTCTTCAAGCTCAAAGCCAAAGGGCAAATTAGGCCCTTGTCCTAATGATGAATGCTTCCACTGTCATGCTAAGGGGCATTGGTCTAGGAACTGCAAGAAGTACTTGGAGGATAAGAAGAAGAAAGGGAGTGAGACTTGCACTTCAGGTATAAATGTTATAGAAATTAATATTGCTACATCTTCTAGTGAATCATGGGTATTTGATACCGGATCAATGATTCACACTTGCAAATCGTTGCAGGGTCTAAGTGAGACTAGAAGACTTATATAAGACGAGTTGGATGTTTGGGTCGGCAATGGAGCAAAGGTTGCTGTCATAGCTGTCGGAACTTATCACTTGTCATTACCCTTAGGATTAGTTTTGGAATTAAATAATTGTTATTGCATTCCTTCTTTGAGCAAGAACATTATATCTTCTTCATGTTTGGAAGAAGTTAATGGTTATGAGATTATAATAAAGAACAAATGTTGTTCTATTTATTATAATAATATTTTCTATGCTCAATGTCTATTAGTGAATGGATTATATGTTCTTGATCTTGAGGATAAAACAGTCTATAACATTAATACAAAAAGGGCTCGACGAAATGATCTTAATCCCACTTTTATTTGGCATTGTCGCTTAGGTCATATAAATGAGAAATGCATTGAGAAACTCCATAAAGATGGTTTGTTAAGTTCATTTGATTTTGAATCACTTGACACATGCGAATCTTGTTTGCTTGGGAAGATGACCAAAGCACCTTTCACTGGTCAAAGTGAGAGGGCAAGTGACTTGTTGGGACTTATACATACTGATGTATGTGGACCAATGAGTTCGGTAGCTAGAGGTGGTTTTCAGTATTTCATTACTTTTACAGATGACTTTAGTAGATATGGATATGGATATCTAATGAGGCACAAGTCTGAATCTTTTGAAAAGTTCAAAAAATTTCAGAATGAAGTACAAAATCAGTTGGGCAAGACAATTAAACTTCTACGATCTGATCGTGGGGGTGAATATTTGAGCCATGAATTTTATGATCATTTAAAACAATGTGGAATTGTTCCATAGTTGACTCCACCTTGAACGCCCCAATGGAATGGGGTGTCCGAGCGGAGGAACCGAACCTTGTTAGACATGGTTAGGTCGATGATGAGCCAGACTGATCTTCCACTATCCTTTTGGGGTTATGCTCTTGAAACTGCTGCGTTTACACTAAACAGAGTCCCAACTAAGTCTGTTGAGAAGACACCATATGAGATGTGGATCGTGAAACGTCCCGGATTGTCTTTCCTCAAAGTTTGGGGATGTGATGCTTATGTCAAACGTTTGACGTCAGACAAACTTACTTCCAAATCAGCAAATGCTTCTTTGTGGGATATCCTAGGGAAACCAAAGGATATTATTTTTATAATAAAACGGAGGGTAATGTGTTTAGTGCTCGCAATGGTGTCTTCTTGGAGAAAGAGTTTCTCTCAAAAGGAGTTAGTGGGAGCAAGGTGCATCTTGAAGAAATTCAAGAAATGGCTGAAAATGTTTCGGCACCCTCTAATCCTATACAGGATGTACAAGATGTTGTACAACCACTTGATTAAACACCAGCCCCACGAATGTCTACAAGAGTACGTCGTGCAACTGAAAAGTTGACACTCCTAACCACGGAACCACAGGACATGGTATTGTTGGACAATAATGAGCCTGTGACCTACACTGAAGCAACAATGGGACCCAACTCCGAGAAATGGCTTGGAGCCATGGAATCCGAAATAGAATCCATGCATGAGAATCAAGTTTGGAACTTGGTTGATCCAATCGATGGTGTGAGACCAATCGATTGCAAATGGATTTTCAAGAAAAAGACTGATATGGATGAAAAAGTTCACATCTATAAAGCACGATTGGTGGCGAAAGGTTTCAAACAAATTCAAGGTGTTGATTATGATGAAACATTTTCGCCCATCGCTATGCTAAAGTCTGTTCGGATTCTCCTAGCAATTGCTGCATCTTTTGATTATGAAATATGACAGATGAATGTCAAAACAGTCTTTCTTAATGGGAGTCTGACTGAGGATGTGTACATGACACAACCTGAGGGTTTCGTCGATCCTAAAAATGCTAGAAAAATATGCAAACTTCAAAAGTCCATCTATGGATTGAAGCAAGCATCTCGGCATTGGAAACTACGTTTTGATGAAGTGGTCAAAGGGTTTGGTTTCATCAAGAACGTAGAAGAACCTTGTATTTACAAGAAGGTTAGTGGGAGCGCACTTATATTTCTGGTCCTATATTAAGATGACATATTGTTGATCGGAAATGACATTTCAGTACTAGATGCTGTTAAATCCTCATTAAGGAAAAGTTTCTCAATGAAGGATTTAGGAGAGGCAGGGTACATTTTGGGCATAAAGATCTATAGAGATAGATCTAAAAGGTTAATTGGATTAAGCCAAGACACATATATTGATAAGATATTGAATTGGTTCAATATGCAAGATTCTAAAAAAGGTTTCTTGCCAATGTCACATGGCATCACTCTAAGCAAAAGTCAGTGTCCTTCGACGTCTGATGAGCAAAAGAGGATGAGAGCGATTCCTTATGCTTCGACTATTGGATCTATCATGTATGTCATGTTGTGTACACACCCATATGTATCCTATGCTCTAAGTGTTACGAGCAGGTATCAATCAGATTATGATGAGGCTCATTGGACAGTTGTCAAAAACATTCTTAAGTACTTGAGAAGAACTAAGGATGTATTCCTAGTGTTTGGAGGTGAAGAAGAGCTCGTTGTAAGAGGTTACACCGATGCTAGCTTCCAAACAGACAAGGATGACTCTAGATCGCAATCCGGTTTTGTGTTCTGCCTCAATGGAGGGGCAGTGAGCTGGAAAAGTTCCAAGCAAGACACAGTAGCAGATTCAACGACGGAGGCGGATTATATTACAGCTTCTGAAGCTGCAAAGGAAGCTGTTTGGATCAGAAAATTTGTTTCTGAGTTGGGTGTTGTTCCTAGTGCGTTCGGACCTGTGGATCTCTATTGCGATAATAATGGAGCCATTGCACAGGCAAAGGAGCCTAGATCACACAAAAGATCCAAACATATACTACGACGCTATCATCTGATTCGAGAGATTATCGACCGAGGTGATGTGAATACATGCAAGGTGCATACCCATTTGAATATGGCAGATCCGTTGACAAAGCCTCTTCCACAATCAAAGCATGAGACGCACACGAGATCTATGGGTATTAGATACTTACATCAGTGATCCTAGTGTGTAGTGGGAGATTTGTGTCATAGCTATGTTTATGTACTATTTGAGTAACTATTATTCACATTGATCATCAAGTATGTGACTTGTTCGTGAGACTCTTTGTTAATTATAATGTTACTTAAAATGATCTCTAGTCTACATTGTTATATGAGATAATGATAGTACGCAGACTAGCACATGTATTAATTGATGATCACGTTTCACGGATCATAGATATGGAGATATCAAATTAATAATGTGAACACATGTTAGTGAACATGGTGTTGGATAGACCCATTCCGAGACACTGTTGGGATTGTTATTTACATATGTGTCATCAGTTGGTCTTGAGTGATACACCTGCTAGATTCTTAGACCTGAGATCGTCATTGTTTCTCACTATGTGTAGTTGTGCACTTTGAAACTATCAAACGCTACTCCGTAACTGGGTGGTAATAAAAATAGTCTTCAGGTGCATGATGAAGCATGGAATGAGATGTGTGGAGATCAAGATGTGATTTGCCCCTTCTAAATAACAGGAGAGATATCTCTGGGCCCCTCGAGATAGTTGGATTAAAAGTGCATGGCCATGCCAAAATGATTAAAGAGTTAATCATTATGACTAAAAGTTAGTCATAAATTGAATCCACTATTTGATTGAGTGAATGGTCGAGCTATCACAAGGATGGCACGTATCTCGCCTTGAGCTTGACTGGTATCGTGTGGCAAAGGAATTAGCATGTGAATGTATCTAGGTTCAGCCGATATGATCTTTATGTACATTCGGGAGTCAGTATGTCCTGCTAGGTACCTCTACTGACTTGTGTTTGAAAACGGTTTTCATTCATAACCGACTGTACATGAACCTAACGGGTCACACACTTAAGGGGATAGAATATTGAAAAACTTGGCTATATGATTGTCTCTAGTGCAAGTGGGAGATTGTTGGTGATATGCCCAAGAGGCAATCATAACAATTCGGATAAAAGCCTGATGGATATTTGATCCATAAGAAATTAGATTAATAATGGGCCTGTGAACTAAAAGCCCATTAACGCGCCTATAAATATGAGGGGTAGGGTTAGGGACAGATGACTCCGCCACATAGCAGTCCCAGCCGCCGCCCCTCACAGGTCAGACGCCGAAACCCCTGCCGCACGCGCGGTGCTAGCACACCGACGCACGGCGTTCCTCCCTGTACGTGTGGACTCCGTGGAGGCGCTGCTGTTACTGCTGCGCTGATCGGCTACAACGCGCATCTACGATCCGCTGCATTACGCGTCTAGTGGTAACGTTCCATGACCTTTTTACTCGCATGTTTTCTGGGTGATACGGTCGAATTGCTAGAGTAGCGTATCGCCTATTTCCTATTTCCCTACAAGATGCACCGCGAGCGTGGCGGCGGAGATGTAGGCGCTCGGCGCGACGATGCCCTGCGCCTGCAGGAACTTCTGCATGGGGAAGTTGGCCGCGTACGCGAAGATCTGCGGGATGAGGCCGACGACGAAGACCCATGCGGCATCGGCGATCCGCTCGGACTCGCCCAGCAGGAGGATCTGCTTGGAGAACACGTACATGACGGCGAGCGGCACGCCGGTGGCGGTGAGCAGGACGAAGGAGCGTTGCGTGTAGATGCCCAGCATCTCGTACTTGTGCGCGCCGAATGCCTGCCCGCACAGCGTTTCCACGGCGCTGCCCATGCCGAGCTGCATGCGTGCGTTTTTTGATCCATTCCAAGCGTAGAATTTAATTAGTTTGTAGAACTTGCTACCATAATGTATACTTATATCCTTGTAATAAGATCTGTGCTACTTTTATCAGACTCGAACGCATGATGTTGTGTGGTACACCATCTGCACTGTACGTTATATCATACAAAGATTTACTAATGAAAATGTTTCTTATAGGAAGTCGTTAATGTTGCTTTTCTCTTTAGCTAGTATTGGAGTACAGTTGTAGTTAACTTGAATACTAAGGTTCCGTTTGGGACTGTTACAGATTTTCCGAGAATCAAAAACATTTCAGTTTCAACGTAAAAATGTTTCTCAACTGAAACAGAATCATTTTAGAAACTGTTTGCCTAATTTTCTGATTTCAATTTCAGTATAAAGAGGAGCAGATTGAAATGACCTATTTATTCTTTGATAGAATGTATTATTTTTGGCATAGTATAACATATAAATATTTGTTGCACCGTAAAGACGGCGACAAGTTGAGAATCAGGGTAGACGATGCGAAATTACTGTAAATAATTATGAAACTAGATGGAGTACAATAATATAAAGTGATTCAATGTGTGGAACACCTTTCTAGATATTTCGCGTTAGTATGTAAAAAACTTGAATCATTTCTTATAGATTTATTACTGAAGTATTTCAATTTTTTTACTATTTGATACCGTTTCAACTGATTCAACCTAAAATTTAAAATATTTTCTTGTCAAATGCACCCTAACTCCACCACAACGGACCAACCTCTCGACTAATTTTCTACTCGATAGGATCTGGATTTCTATACTGAAAAAATTGAATATTTTCATGCCTTTGATTTTGAATGTCACCAGATGTTCGCCGAGCTTGAAAGAAGAGTCCGAAACCAGTATTAACGAGGTGCCATCACGCGATATGAAAGGCAATAATGTTTTCCGTCGTCTAAGAACACAAAACATCACTATTCTGTAACGACGAAATTATTATCTGGATGTGTGTACGTACCATGAGGCCGTATGCAAAGACTTGGATGCCGACGTTGCCGAGCGAGGCGGCGGCGAGCTCGAGCGTGCCGAGCTGGCCGCAGAAGATCCTCGTGGACAGGGACCTGGCGTAGTTGATCATGTACACGGCCACGGCCGGCGCGGCCAGCGCCACGAGAAGCCGCAGCTCCGCCCCCGCCGCGCGCAACAGCCGCCGCGCGCGGGGAGACGCCTCGTCCGCCAGGATGCGCTCCAGCTGCGCGCTCACCCGGTGCCCGCCGCCGGTGAACGTCAAGGGTATCGCACTCGCTTTAGCTATGTGTGACTGAGCTCAGCGGAAACGCTTGATAGGCAGCTTATGATGGGCTTACGAGGCCATTCCGCGTAGATGTGGATTGCAGGTTGCAACGATAAGGAGCGTAGCATACGTGCCGGACGCCGCATAACATGTATGGGTTCAGTGCGGCGTCTTTTGTCGCTAGCTCCACTGCTGCGTCAACATACGTGAAATTTGTGGCGTCTAGCTGACGATATTTTCGTCTGGTAACAATCCCTGCGATGCTATAGGACATGCATATATTAGTGGGGCAGGTGAGATTGGTTTCAGTGAAGAGACGAGCGACGAGATCGATCGAGGACAAGAACAGTGTAGGTAAGCTGCTGGCAACCAAACACGAAAACGTGCAAAGTGTTTGGAGAGACTTCCCTTCGATTCCCATGAACCTACATTTGTCGACCGAGGTATAATCTGGTTGTTGTACTCTCAACATTGTAACAAAAATCATAGCTCAATGCGTTTTCAATATTTGGGCACAAACAAAAGGAAAGCAAATGCCTCTAAGGAGAAGGAAAGCAAAATTGTAAGAGTACAGATAGCTTGCTTCTTTAATTTATTCAGTTATTATTTGGTGTAAGTAATCAATGTATATTAGTTGTTGCTAACATGGATTTGAGGTTTCTTGTAGGATAATTATGTGTTGCCACAAAAAATCAATGTTAATTATGATGCGTTCATTGGTTAAAATACTGTTTGTATTGCTGAAAAGAAAACATGTAACACAATTTATTTACTTTTTATAGACACAAAGAAATGTTTCCTCCAATGTCCATCCTTTGTGTCAAGAGAAAAAATTGTTAAGTTACTTTAAACATAACGATGAATACACGAGTGAGATTGACGAGATCGATTGAGGACAAGGACTGGGTTGCTCACAACCAGGCACGGAAAGATGCAACGACTTCCAATATATTTCAGCTTTTGTATACTTCTCTCAGTAGGGATTAGACTTGTGTAACACCCATTTTTTTTCTTTTTCTCCGGCCCAGCCCACCTTCTCCCCGCCAACCCTAATTTTTTTTCCTTTCTTTCTTTTCTTCTCCTCCCTCCCGAGCCCCCCACGTTGCTTGCCTCCTCTCTAAGCGCCGCCTCCCTCGTGGCCCTCCCATCCACTGCGCCGCCTTCCCCCCACCTCCGGCCGGCGTGCTCCTCCCCGCTCCATCCTCCAACCGACTCCCCCGCCCATGCCCCGCGCCCTCGCTCCGCCTGCTGCCAGCCGCCGCCTCCCCCATCGCCTCGCTCCCCCACGGCGAGCTCCCAACCCCGCCCCTAGCCCACCAGCGCAGCCCCGCTCCTCCCCCTTCCTCTCGCGCGCCCCTCCTGCAGGCCGCGCTCGCCCCCGCCGCATCCCTCCGCGCAGCTCGCCCCCGCTCCCTTCCTCCTCAGTGAGCACCCCGCCTCCTCCCGAGGCCCCTCGCCGCCCGCGCCTCTCTCTCCGGAGCCCCTCCGGCCTTCCCCGCTCGCGCGCCGCCTCCTTCCTCAGCGCCGCCGCCCGCCTCGGACTCCTCTCGCGCGCCTCCTCCACGTTCGCGCGTCCCCACGCCTCGCTGCTCACCGCCTCCGTTTTCCCCCGCCGCTGCAACCCTCCCAGCCGCCCTCTGTTTCCGGACCCCGAGCGCTGACCCCACTCTCACTCGAGCTCCTGCTCCCCACGGCGCCGCTCCCCCCCACCAAGTCAGCCGCCTCTGGCTCTCGGCCGCCCGTCCCCAACCCCCTCCAACGACGCCTCCTTTCGCGGCCTCTGCGCCGTCGCCCATCACCCTCACCGCGACCTACCCCCTCGACGTGCTTTGGCTGCTTTCGGTTGCGCTAAGGCGCCTTCTTCACCGTCTGGGCGACGCTGATCGTGGCGGGCGTTGCTTTCTTCTTCTCCGGTGTGCTCTCGTCCGCCTCGCCCCTGACGCCGTGTTGTCGTCTCCGTTCTGGACCATGCAGCACCGGCAAGCCACCTCCCCCGGCGCGCCCAGCGGCGTTCAAGCTGGCTGACCCACCAGGCGTTGGTGCTACGAAGACCCTGCTTTCGTGGAGGGCCGCTCAGGCGGAGATCCTCCAGGACATTGACCCCGTCCTGTAGCTCATCAAGGACATCCTCCACACCGACAGGTGAGCCCCCTTCCTGCGGTGATGAGCTTTCGGATGAAATGACGTGGTAGTGGTGGAGGACTTGTTTCTGCTCTCTAACATAGTTGCGCTTTCCGTCCGACGACCAGGTATCGAGACGGCGAGTGCCTCTTCCCGAAGAGATTGCCCAGCAGATCAGGATTGGTGAGTGTCCCTGGCTGCGATGAGTGAGTTATCGCAATATTTAGCTCAAGCAGGGAAACTAAAACCATCGACAATGCTGAGAATAAGGTTTGCCCTGCTCAGGTTGCTCTCTTCGGAGTTCTTTGATGATCCTGTCACGCCAACCTTTGGCGCTGCTATTTGTTTGCAGCCTGAATGTAGTGAGAAAACTGACGCAGATTTAGGAGAGCCATCCCCATGCCACCCTGACGTGGAACCAAAGAGCGGCACTCCCTGCCCTACGTCGCGAGCGCCGAGCAACCCTCCCTGGACCACGCAGGGACCCTAGGTAAGGCTCCCGACCCCCTCTCCTCCGTTTCCGTAGGTTAGATATGGTTCGGAAGCGTCTTAGCCGTAGTTCCACACGAGATTTCCGACGAGGAGCTCTCGTCTCCATGGCGCGATCGCCGTCGACGGCCGGAATCGACCGAGGTCTACCCGAGCCGTTCGGCCTCAGCCAACGGTCGAGATTAGAACACCTGGTACTCCTTCGCTGTATAAAATCGCCGCCACCTAGATCAGATCCAAGGATTCACATTTAAACCCCCTTTTCCTGCGACCATTTTGCATATAACCCTCTGTATTAATGTTTCAACCCTAGGAAAATTCTAAACTTGATCATCTAACCCCTGTATTAATTTGTACATACATAAAACACCCCCAAACCTGCTGAAATTTTACGAAACACGTTAGGGTAATCTGAAAGGACACTTTAATCCCTACACCTTGCTGTAAATCAACACATAAGCCCCTTGTAGGTGCTGAATTCCCAAAATAACCCCTGTAATGCTACTGTTTTGACAATAAAACCCTCTTAGCCATGCTGAATTTACACAAAGCCGTTAGTACATGCTGATTTGATGTGTTAACCCATAGACCCTACTATTTTTACACAAAAGCCCCTAGTTATTACCAAAATGACACCCAACATGCTGCATTTACAAAACAGCCCCTGCATAGCATTGGTAATACACTCTAGCCCATGATTAGTTGCTGCAATCATCTCATAACCTTTAGATAGTTGCTGGTTTACATAGGACACTAACCCGAGGACTTAGGGATGCGTAATAATACGTGAAATATATAATAACATTGTCATCTTGCGTAATCATAAGAAATTGATGATCTAAAACTGAATAAAGAGCCAACACGTGACAACTTAATAAGTTTAGCTTGTATGTAATATACCGTAAATGCATATGTGGTAGTGTTACTCATTGTTTTCTTGATATGTGTATTTCACGTGTGATGGCGTTCGACCTGCAAACTCAAGACTTCGAATATCAAGAGTTCGACCACTAGACTGAGCAACGTCATAAGAAAAAGGTAAGTGCCCTTGACCATTTTGCACCTATTTAGGGTTTTAGTTAGAATTGCATGCTTAGGTCTTAAATTGAATCCCATGTGTTGGTTGTTTACTAGTATTTCCAAAATTTGCCTTGTAGCCGGGATGGGTGGACTAGGGTTTACTTTATGTCATTATTTCCATGCTTAGTCCTGCTTAGATGTCGGGATGGGAGTTATTACATTTAATTTCAATATATCATGATGTTGGTGATGATGTGGTGATGTATGTGGTGTATGAGGTGGGTAGTATAGGGATCTAGCAGGCTGGTGGGGTACGGTGGGTGCTGAGTGCACGAGACTCGGGTTTGTGGTTAGTTAGCCTGCGTGGATCCTAAGGACCGGTTCATGAGACCCGTCAACTGGCTTATACAGTGCCACCACAAGAACTGTTATGGGGCAGTGTGGCCAATTAAGTTGTTCCTATCTTTCTTTGTGTACACCAGAGAGATGTGTAAGTGGCGCAAGAGGGGGCTTCTGCGGCAGAGGTTTTAGAGTGCCGCAGCGGTGAATCCTTAGCGGGTGTGCACGGGTTGGGTAGTGCAATGTAAAGGCCTTGTCGTGTACTCCTGGCCCCACACCATAGGGAGTATGAGAGGGCGGAAAGGAGTTTCTTGAGTCGCCGATGGGCGATGAAAACACGACTTGTGGGTAAAGGGTACAAACTCTGCAGAGTCAAAACTGTCTAGACAGCCGTGCTCACGGTCAAGAGCGGGCTGGTAACTCTCTCATGATTAGTGTGGGTTGGTTTGGTGTGGTTTGGGATGGTGGATTGAGATTGAGATTTACAGTGATAGTGGAGATCACTTGGAGATATGTTTGGGTTGGGCGGGAACTTCACTAAATAAATAGGACGCCTAATAAGACTAAGGATAGGTTGCTTAGTGCTTAACCCGTGTCTAGCCTTTCTTGTTAAATGCCTGCATGTCATCTACTTCCCACACTTGCTGAGTACATTATGTACTCAGGCGTTTGTCTTTTCCTCTATTATAATTGTTGCTCAGTGAAAAGAAGATCAAATGAAGACTGTGTGAAGAAGGTCACGTAGATGCCAGTCGATTCGCCTGTGGACGGCCCTAGAAGCTTCTTCTCTTCTGCTACTATTCGAGACTCATCTAAGGTATAAACGTTGTTTACTTTCGATATATAACTGTTTATCACAATATGTCCTACGTGTAGGAATAAACCGATCCTGGCATGCACGTAGATTGCGGCCGGTTTTGCTCTTTGTAAAACCGGGCGTGACAAAGTGGTATCAGAGCTACATATCGACTCTAGGCACGTGACCTTAGTTAGAATGGATTCGTAAGACTTACTCTTGACGTCGCCTATGAGAACGAAGACCCAAGTCAACCGATAGAAGCATCAAGATCAACTTGTGAAGATAATTTGAAGCACGAAGAAGATTGCTTCACGACTGGTATATGACACGCACTTAGGCTCTAGATTGATCGGCGAGTGAAGTCCATGCCGAGGCATCATAACGAATTAGAAACACATTGTTCGAAAATAAGAAAAAGAACTAATAATAATAACACTTCTTTATTTATGGGGGGTAGCACGTCACATTACAACATCTGCGTTACGATTAGGTTCGATAAACACCAGGTTGACAAAGTCAGTGAAGAAGAAAGAATTATCAAAAAGATGCTCGACCAACGAAACAACAAGCTTGAAGACTTTCATGGAGCCAACGACTTTGTATAGGGTGCATTCTAGGTTATTGGAAATCTAAACCCCCTTGATCATCTCTAAATCATCGGTTTATTTGCCAATTATCATAGAAGTGTACAACCACGTAGAAGACTTCTTCCAGATAAAACATGTCCCTCTATATTGACAATCGCAAGGAAGAACTTCTTCCGTCAACGAAACTCCCGAAACCTAGCTCGCTAGAATCTCGGGACGAGATTCCATTTAAGGGGGGTAGTGTTGTAACACCCATTTTTTTTCTTTTTCTCCGGCCCAGCCCACATTCTCCCCCGCAACCCTAATTTTTTCCCCTTTCTTTCTTTTCTTCTCCTTCCTCCCGAGCCCCCCACATTGCTTGCCTCCTCTCTAAGCGCTGCCTCCCTCGTGGCCCTCCCATCCACTGCGCCGCCTCCCCCCCCACCTCCGGCCGGCGTGCTCCTCCCCGCTCCCTCCTCCAACCGACTCCCCCGCCCGTGCCCCGCGCCCTCGCTCCGCCTGCTGCCAGCCGCCGCCTCCCCCATCGCCTCGCTCCCCCACGGCGAGCTCCCAACCCCGCCCCCAGCCCACCAGCGCCGCCCCGCTCCTCCCCCTTCCTCTTGCGCGCCCCTCCCGCAGGCCGCGCTCGCCCCCGCCGCATCCCTCCGCGCAGCTCGCCCCCGCTCCCTTCCTCCTCAGTGAGCACCCCGCCTCCTCCCGAGGCCCCTCGCCGCCCGTGCCTCTCTCCGGAGCCCCTCCGGCCTTCCCCGCTCGCGCGCCGCCTCCCTCCTCAGCGCCGCCGCCCGCCTCGGATTCCTCTCGCGCGCCTCCTCCGCGTTCGCGCGTCCCCATGCCTCGCTGCTCACCGCCTCCATTTTCCCCCGCCACTGCAACCCTCCCGGCCGCCCTCTGTTTCCGGACCCGAGCGCTGACCCCACTCTCACTCGAGCTCCTGCTCCCCACGGCGCCGCTCCCCCCACCAAGTCAGCCGCCTCCGGCTCTCGGCCGCCCGTCCCCAACCCCCTCCAACGACGCCTCCTTTCGCGGCCTCTGCGCCATCGCCCATCACCCTCACCGCGACCTACCCCCTCGACGTGCTTTGGCTGCCTTCGGTTGCGCTAAGGCGCCTACTTCACCGTCTGGGCGACGCTGATCGTGGCGGGCGTTGCTTTCTTCTTGTCCGGCATGCTCTCGTCCGCCTCGCCCCTGACGCCGTGTTGTCGTCTCCGTTCTGGACCACGCAGCACCGGCAAGCCACCTCCCCCGGCGCGCCCAGCGGCGTTCAAGCTGGCTGACCCGCCAGGCGTTGGTGCTACGAAGACCCTGCTTTTGTGGAGGGCCGCTCAGGCGGAGATCCTCCAGGACATCGACCCCGTCCTGTAGCTCATCAAGGACATCCTCCACACCGACAGTGAGCCCCCTTCCTGCGGTGATGAGCTTTCGGATGAAATGACGTGGTAGTGGTGGAGGACTTGTTTCTGCTCTCTAACATAGTTGCGATTTCCATCCGACGACCAGGTATGGAGACGGCGAGTGCCTCTTCCCGAAGAGATTGCCCAGCAGATCAGGATTGGTGAGTGTCCCTGGCTGCGATGAGTGAGTTATCGCAATATTTAGCTCAAGCAGTGAAACTAAAACCATCGACAATGCTGAGAATAAGGTTTGCCCTGCTCAGGTTGCTCTCTTCGGAGTTCTTTGATGATCCTGTCACGCCAACCTTTGGCGCTGCTATTTGTTTGCAGCCTGAATGTAGTGAGAAAACTGACGCAGATTTAGGAGAGCCATCCCCATGCCACCCTGACGTGGAACCGAAGAGCGGCACTCCCTGCCCTACGTCGCGAGCGCCGAGCAACCCTCCCTGGACCACGCAGGGACCCTAGGTAAGGCTCCCGACCCCCTCTCCTCCGTTTTCGTAGGTTAGATATGGTTCGGAAGCGTCTTAGCCATAGTTCCACACAAGATTTCCGACGAGGAGCTCTCGTCTCCATGGCGCGATCGCCGTCGACGGCCGGAATCGACCGAGGTCTACCCGAGCCGTTCGGCCTCAGCCAACGGTCGAGATTAGAACACCTGGTACTCCTTCGCTGTATAAAATCGCCGCCGCCTAGATCAGATCCAAGGATTCACATTTAAACCCACTTTTCCTACGACCATTTTGCATATAACCCTCTGTATTAATGTTTCAACCCTAGGAAAATTCTAAACTTGATCATCTAACCCCTATATTAATTTGTACATACATAAAACACCCCCAAACGTGCTGAAATTTTACGAAACACGTTAGGGTAATCTGAAAGGACACTTTAATCCCTACACCTTGCTGTAAATCAACACATAAGCCCCTTGTAGGTGTTGAATTCCCAAAATAACCCCTGTAATGCTACTGTTTTGACAATAAAACCCTCTTAGCCATGCTGAATTTACACAAAGCCGTTAGTACATGCTGATTTGATGTGTTAACCCATAGACCCTACTATTTTTACACAAAAGCCCCTAGTTATTACCAAAATGACCCCCAACATGCTGCATTTACAAAACAGCCCCTGCATAGCATTGGTAATACACTCTAGCCCATGATTAGTTGCTGCAATCATCTCATAACCTTTAGATAGTTGCTGGTTTACATAGGACACTAACCCGAGGACTTAGGGATGCGTAATAATACGTGAAATATATAATAACATTGTCATCTTGCGTAATCATAAGAAATTGATGATCTAAAACAGAATAAAGAGCCAACACGTGACAACTTAATAAGTTTAGCTTGTATGTAATATACCGTAAATGCATATGTGGTAGTGTTACTCATTGTTTTCTTGATATGTGTATTTCACGTGTGATGGCGTTCGACCTGCAAACTCAAGACTTCGAATATCAAGAGTTCGACCACTAGACTGAGCAACGTCATAAGAAAAGGGTAAGTGCCCTTGACCATTTTGCACCTATTTAGGATTTTAGTTAGAATTGCATGCTTAGGTCTTAAATTGAATCCCATGTGTTGGTTGTTTACTAGTATTTCCAAAATTTGCCTTGTAGCCGGGATGGGTAGACTAGGGTTTACTTTATGTCATTATTTCCATGCTTAGTCCTGCTTAGATGTCGGGATGGGAGTTATTACATTTAATTTCAATATATCATGATGTTGGTGATGATGTGGTGATGTATGTGGTGTATGAGGTGGGTAGTATAGGGATCTAGCAGGCTGGTGGGGTACGGTGGGTGCTGAGTGCACGAGACTCGGGTTTGTGGTTAGTTAGCCTGCGTAGATCCTAAGGACCGGTTCGTGAGACCCGTCAACTGGCTTATACAATGCCACCACAAGAACTGTTATGGGGCAGTGTGGCCAATTAAGTTGTTCCTATCTTTCCTTGTGTACACCAGAGAGATGTGTAAGTGGCGCAAGAGGGGGCTTCTGCGGCAGAGGTTTCAGAGTGCCGCAGCGGTGAATCCTTAGCGGGTGTGCACGGGTTGGGTAGTGCAATGTAAAGGCCTTGTCGTGTACTCCTGGCCCCACACCATAGGGAGTGTGAGAGGGCGGAAAGGAGTTTCTTGAGTCGCCGACGGGCGATGAAAACACGACTTGTGGGTAAAGGGTACAAACTCTGCAGAGTCAAAACTGTCTAGACAGCCGTGCTCACGGTCAAGAGCGGGCTGGTAACTCTCTCATGATTAGTGTGGGTTGGTTTGGTGTGGTTTGGGATGGTGGATTGAGATTGAGATTTACAGTGATAGTGGAGATCACTTGGAGATATGTTTGGGTTGGGCGGGAACTTCACTAAATAAATAGGACGCCTAATAAGACTAAGGATAGGTTGCTTAGTGCTTAACCCGTGTCTACCCTTTCTTGTTAAATGCCTGCATGTCATCTACTTCCCACACTTGCTGAGTACATTATGTACTCAGGCGTTTGTCTTTTCCTCTATTATAATTGTTGCTCAGTGAAAAGAAGATCAAATGAAGACGGTATGAAAAAGGTCACGTAGCTGCCAGTCGATTCGACTGTGGACGGCCCTAGAAGCTTCTTCTCTTCCGCTACTATTCGAGACTCATTTAAGATACAAACGTCGTTTACTTTCGATATATAACTGTTTATCACAATATGTCCTACGTGTATGAATAAACCGATCCTGTCATGCACATAGATTGCGGCCGGTTTTGCTCTTTGTAAAACTGGGCGTGACAACTTGCTATGAATCTCAAAGGCCCTTTCACATCACAAGGCCACCCCCGTGCTTCTCTAACCCTAGGGTGGCTCGAGCGCCCATCTGCCACCTATATATGTCCATCTTTCCTCAACGTCCAGTCGTCCTTGGAGCCCGACACTGGCCCAACTATGGTGAAAACATTGACGGCAACGGTGGGGCCATGGATTTCCTTTCCTCGCTCTTCTTCATTCGGTGGATTTCAGCTGTGCCTTGATTGTGGTAGTGCAAATCTGTGTGAGAGTTAAGTGGCACATGAGCTAGCCACTTCGTCCCTAATCGGTGATTTCGGGCACTGCCAATGGCGATTTCGCTCCTAGATCCCAATCTCCGGCTGAGCCATCTACACGGCCACTATAGTCATCGTGATTGTCTCCCCTTCCATCGTGGATGCTGCCTATGGCCGCTTGTATCTTGGATACTAATATCCTTTGTATGCATGGCAACTCCGACTCGGTCACCCGCTCGGTCACCTTGGTGGCTGTCGGTTAGGGCCTCGGGGGAGTGAACCCTAGACCGCGGTGGTGCCATCTGAGCATCGTTGCCGTATGGAGGGAGGCTACATCGGCAACTCGAGTCCCGAGTATCGGGGGCAGACAGGCTCTGACTGGATGGTCACGGGTGTGGTGTTGTTCCACAACATGACCATTAAAACTTCAAACACAAAAACGTGTGCAAAGAGTTTTGAGAGACTTCCCTTTGATTCCTATGAACACACATTTGTCCAGCGAAGTACAATCTGGTTGTTGTACTCTCAACGTTGTAACAAAAATTATATGTAATCTCAATGCAATTCAATTTCAATATTGGGCACAAACAAAAGGAAGGCAAATGCCACTAAGGCGAAGAAAAGCAAAATTGTAAGAGTACATAGCTTGCTTCTGTAATTTATTCAGTTATTATTTAGTGCAAGTAATCAATGTATATTAGCTGTTGCTAACATGGATTGGAGGTTAATTATGTGTTGCCACAAAAAATCAATGTCAATAATTATGTGTTGCCACAAAAACTCAATGTCAATTATGATACATTCATAAGTCACTACAGGATTCCTGTGAACATACGACGGCTAAAACCGTCGTATATAGAGCAGAAGCCGTCGTATATAGTTTATATACGACGACAGTTGTTTATATACGACGGTTTGCGGCCGTCGTATATAATTTGTCGTATATATAGTTATATACGACGGGGCCGTCGTATATAACAGTATATATACGACGGCCGCTTATATACAACGGCCCGTTTCGTGGACTTGGCCCAGTGGACCAGGGCCATTATATACGACGGCTGGGCCCTGGCTGTCGTATATAAGCCCTTATATACGACAGCCGCTGGGCCCTGGCTGTCGTATATAAGGTCTTATATACGACAGCCTGGCCCAGCCGTCGTATATAATTTAGGCTTATATACGACGGCCCTGTATAGCGACCGTTGTATATAAACTATACAGACCGTCGTATATAAGCTTTTCCATTTTTTTTAAAAAAAAATAAAAAACGGCTAACCTGGCTCGATGGCCAGCTACACATACAAAGACAACAAAAAAATAGTTTGATATATAAATTCACAACAAAGTGCAATAGTACACATCGACAATCACAAAGTCTGACATCCATACAAATGAAAACAAAATCACAAATCTATTGATTACTAGCCCCTCCACTACCTCCGGGAGCGAAGAAGTCATCCTGCCGCGGCGAACCTGGCGCCCTTAGCTGTGGCGATGGAGTCTGAGCCTCCGTCCGTGATCCCTGCGAAACAAAGTGACATATGTACAAGTTTACAATTGTTTTTCTAGTTTCATTAGGATTCTTAGCGGTTGGGGCTTCCACTTAATGTAACTTTCTTTTTATACCTGTACTCCAGGAAACTGCTCCTGTGGTGGCGACGGCTCTAGCACGAACGGAGGTGGCTGCCACAACGGTATCTGGATTTGCTGCCCTTGCTGTCGAGCTAGCGCCTGCTATTTCAAACATTACAATTTACAAACTAATTGCAATGCAATGTAATTAAACTATAATTGTATGTTTCTTACTTCCATTGCTGCTTGCATCTGTGCCATATAGGACGCATGGTACGCCATGGCAGCCCTGTTGTTCTCTCGCTCTCTCGCCAAGGCCTCCTCCTGCCGAGCCAAGCTCTCCCGAAGCGCCATGACTTCGAGATCTCTCTCGGTGACACGGCGGCTGGAGGAGCCTGCAGCCGAAGACTGCGAGGAGCTGCCTCTCGCAGGTCGTGCCTCCCTAGAGTTGACGACTCCAGAGAATATGGCAAGACTAAAAAACGAATCAATTCAAGGTAAAATTAAATAATCTTGAATTGAAAACAATGGGTGGATTAGTTTGATGGGTATGCAGTGCATGGTGTTGTGATCCCCACACCAAATGACAAGGGTACCGAAGTCAAGTGGGGAGCTTGGTCATGTGATGCGAAGAGCGCTTCCAACGCTAAGAGGCTAGTGTTGTATGGAGCCCAGGTCAACTCTTTGGAATTTCCCTGATCAGGGCGCTGACGTTTCTATCATCACCAACTAAGTTTCTCACAGTCGTACCTAAATAAAGGACAGGATAGATCTATTTGTTGAGCATTCTTTTAGAGCATGCATCTACCTGCTAACTTTCCATGTTGTAGTATATGGGAGATGGCTACATATATTGACCCATCACATGACACAATAATTTAGTATGCTAGTGCTTCACCTTGTGCTAATAATAATGTTGATGCAGAAGATGGATGGCTGTACAGACTTCTTCAAGGGAGAACAAAGAACTGCAACATGCATTAGATGAAACACTGCAAATAAAGTACTCAAATATAGTAAGAAATAGTATGACTCCCTGGCCTTCTCTAAATGAAATGCCCACGATTAGGGTTGATTCTAGCAAAACCCACAATTGCATGCATGGTTTAGGAACCAACTAAACTAAAGGCATGGACGTTTTGTTTACTAACTAAGGCTCTGCGATTCTTAACTTTTTACATGTTCTTGCTTCAATAATGTTTTTTCTCAGATCTCTGCAATGTGTTGACTGACATCACACCGTCCTCTACATCATGTAAGAGTAATACCATGGCCATGTGTAAGTGTTAAATCCTTACGGCCTATCCTCGCTCGCTGACAACCGATGAACCGAACAACCGCAAGACTACATTGAAACTGAAGGCCGGCCTGCCTACTCGCTCTGCGCATGCATATACAATCCTGAGTCAACTTACTTGGGCCACGCAGAATTTCACGAAGAATTATATTTTTATGCTCAACTATCGTCTCAAATACCATAATATACTACACATTCGATGTTGATCATGTGTTTTTCCATATGCCTTTCTCATGATGATTGAGGCCGGGTCAACTGGTTGTTGGAACCAAACACTGGCTAACCTGGCCTCCTGTTCACTGGCCTCCTGAACTGAACTACTAGCTGTTGACAAAAGAAAAGATCCAAGGAAGCCAGCAGCAAGCAGTTCGTTACCTGTCCCTGGTGAGGATCCGAGCCGGGGGGGCTGTCGGGGCGGCGGCCGGGGGGGCGGCCAGGGCGGCGGCCGGGCAGCGCCTGGCGGGCGGCGACCGGGTGGCAGGCCGGGGCGCCGGCTTGCGGTGGCGGCCGGGGGGGCGGCGGCTGGCGGCGGCGGCCGGGCGGCGGCCGGGCGCGGCCGGGCGGCGGTTGGCGGCGGCGGGCGGGCGGCGGCGGGCGGCTCGGGCTCGGGTCGGCGCGGGCGTGAATGCCCGCGCCGACCCGAGCCCCCGCGTCTATATAAGCCTTATTTACGACGGCCACAACATGGGCCGTCGTAAATAAGGCTTATTTACGACAGCCTCGGTGTGGCTGTCGTACATAACTGCTATATACGACAGCCTAGGGTTGGCTGTCGTATATAATACTTATATACGACAGCCACGTACTAAACGACGGTTGTGCTGTCGTTTATAAACTTATATACGACAACTTCGGCTGACCGTCGTATGTAAGTTTATATACGACAGCTAGCCGTCGTATGTTATACTGGCTGTCGTATGTTGCCCTGTTTCCTGTAGTGAGTCAAAATACTATTTTTATTGTTGAATAAGAAACATGTAAGTCTAACAATATGTGCTTTGGTTTAGTATGCAAAGAGTCCTTGTTTTCACTTTATGATATGTATATTGCATCGCCCAAAGTTGTTGCCAACCTTTTGCAGAAGTATAATGATGTGTTTTTCCTCGAGATACCCCAGGTTACCACCTTGAAGGGGATTGGGCAAAAAATCGACTTGGTTCTTGGGCAAGTTTGCCAAATCGTGTGGCATACAAGGCCAATCCTAATGAGACTAAAGAGATTCAACAAGTCCAAGATTACTTGGACCATGGTACGTTCGTGAAAGATTTAGTCATTTTCTGTTACTGTTCTTTTGGTTCCAAAGAAAGGTTGCAACTGACGCATGTGTGTTGATTGTAGAGCCATTAATAAGATCACCATTCGATATTGATATTCTTTTCCTAGGTTAGCTGACATGTTGAATAAGTTGACTGGTGTAATTGTTTTCACAAAAAATTGACTCTTGTAGTGGGTACCACCAAATTAGAATGACATTAGTAGATGAATGAAAAACTTCATTCAAAACTAAGTTCAGACATCATGAGTGGTTAGTCATGTATTTTGGGTTAACTAATGAAAGTATCATTTATTTTCGTGTGCCGTACAGAAACCCATGAAAGTATCATTTATTGTCGTGTGCCTGCATAATAACCCACGAAATTAAGTTTAGTTTCGTGTGCTTGTGCTCTAACCCACGAAAATATCTTCTATTTTCGTGTGCTACGAGCCAGCTCACGAAATTGTTTTTATTTTCGTGAGGGCCCATGAAAATAGTTGTAGCCGACGAAAATATTAGGTTTTCCTGTAGTGTAGCGTTTTTATGCAATTGATAAATGCTATTTTACGTGCATTTATTAGAAAATTTATGGTGATTCATTTTTATGATACTCTCATTTATAGCAAGTCATATTAAGTATTTATGTGTTGTTTTTACTATCTTGGCGAGATGCACGTTTATTTGGTAATATTAAGAAATGTGTCTTTTGTATTGATCCAGTTTTGTTTCTTAGATATGTTGTTTCTTCGGAGATTGAGGTGGACAAGACAAAAATCTATTTCATCACGAGCTAACCAATTGTTACAACCACCACACATGTGCGTAGTGTTTTTTGTCTTGGAAATTTTTATCAGCGCTTTGTGCAGGATTTCAGCACTGTTGCATTGCAGCACGGCTCCATTAGTTGCCAAGGAAGGGAGTTCCTTTTTAACGAGGTGAGCAGCAACAAAAACATTTTAATGTTCTCAAATCAAAACTTACAAAGCACTGTTGCTAATATTGTCTTTTTTTTTATAAGACGTTTGAGCTAAAATATGGTGCAAGTAGCATCGGCATTAGAGGAGCTTCTATACAAGAAGGTAAACTCATTACATTATTTAGTGAAAAACGAGTGATCCTTCTCTAAATTACATTACTTATGATAAGGGCTTGCATGTCTTATTGTGAGTCTTGCAAACTTGGCAATATTATTTATGGTTTTAAAAAATCATCATAAATTCTAATTACAAATCTTTGAAGTTTCTTAAGTATAAACTAATCTAAAAATGGCATGCTAAATTGATTAAATACATAGAGTTGTTTCCATACAATATCTAGACGTTATAACCAGCGTTCCAAAAGGCGAAATTAGGCGGCCACCCAGGCACGCTTCGGCACTGGCCAACCACGCAGCCTTGGGGGCTAGGCGGAGGCGAGGCAGGCAGAGCTCCTAGGCGACGCGCCGAGGCGGAGCGGAGGCCGGAGCGCGCATGGCTTTTCGGCGGGAAGAATTTTCGGCGCCCGCTCGCGTCCGAGTGCTTCTCAGTCGTTTCTGCGCTAGACTCTCGGCGCCCGTTCCATTTTCTCCTGCATCCACTCTTCGCGCACCTCAGCTTCTCCCACAGCGTCTAGCACCGTATCCCGCACACCGCCTACGGCTGATCCAGCGCCCTCTCCTGTGCGACCACCCTCTCTGCGGCCACCCGCCCATAACTGGGAAGCAAGGTGAGGTCCTCCCTCCTCTGTTCTTGCAGTCTAGAGTTCCTTCGTTCTCCTTCCTGAGAGCTCCTCCCTCCTCTATTTTATGCCTCTGTAATTAGATTAGGTCTGATTATCTCATAGATTGTTAGTATTTTATTTGACTTTGGATTGCTATGTATATATTGGTGAATGTCTAATAGATTGTTTATATCTCAACTCTGAATGTCTGAAAGCCTCTGTTTTCCGAATGCTTCTGTAATTGGATTGCTGTAAGAATGCTTTGGTTTTAGTCTTCAGAAATCTATTTATCAGGATTGATTTCTATAAGAATACTAAGGATTGCTGTAAGAGTGCTTAGTTTTCAGGTTTTCTGTAGCATCTCATGTTTCAGAATATTCTCATGTTGTCAAAATCAGACCCCAATTTTGAGCAAAAAAATATTTAAATTCAAAATTTAAAAGGCAAAGTGAACTTAGATCAGATAGAAAACTGCAAATTCTATCTGTAGCAATCTTTGTACTTCAAAACAAAACTGTAATTCAAATTTTGAATCATCTAATACTTAGTTTATGGATGGAGGAACCCTACTGGAAAAATTTTATGAATTCTTGACCATGTGGCTGAGATCAATTCAGAGAATAGAAAAGTTTAAACAGGCAGCAGGCCCCACTCATCCGTGTCTACCTCTCTCCTTCTCTCTTTTTCTAACTGGATGGCTGCATGTGCGCCACAGCGACGGGTGCCCTGGCCTTGTTTCTCACTTTCTCCGGCCCAAAACTGAGCGCCATTGCCAACCCAAGATCGAGCTTCGCCGAGCCGTGCGTCTGCCTTGCTCCCCACTCCACCGAGCCCCCAAACCGTGCGCCTGATCTTCAGGAGCGTTTTCCATCAATCGCTGTCCTCCCACCTCAAGCTACCAGCCCCGATTTCACGTTCTTCTCCAAGTCCGATCATCAGACATGCGTTGCATCGCTGACCCAATTTCTCCTCCTCGGTGAATGTGAGTACATTTCCTTCCACCCATAGCTTTCTTACTCGTGTGTGCACCTCCCTAAACACTCTATTCAGCATAAAACCGGAAGCTCGCGTCGGATTTTGAAACTTCGACCTCGTCGGCCGAGAGCCGCCTAACCTCTCACAGTGCGCTCCCATTTCCAGTCGATTTCCTCATGACCCGACCACATGCCAGTGTTCCCGAGACCACCACAAAGCTCCGCGACCAAATCCCGAGCCTTCCTGACCTCTTCATCGCCAGTACGACCTCGCCGGCGTTAACTTTCCACCGTCGCCCGTCGTCGGCTATTTTCTGGTGAGCCTTCCCTCATGGCCGCCCCTACCGAGACCCCCATGGCGTGGTGACCGTCCTAGGTCTGGTCCCGCCGCTGGATCGCATCTCCGACGAAGGTGCCGCCGTCAGCGCCGGCCACCGGCGCCATGGCTGATCAGTTCTGGGGCTCGGGCTGGGCACGGGGATCCTGTGTGATGCAGGATCCCGTGCGGCACACCCTGCGGTCCCTATGTGGCCTGCATTCTATTGGCTTCGGAAAATCCCCACGATTGCCTGTTTAGAAATAATTCTAGAAAATGTAGAGACGTTGTAAAAATTGTAGAAAATTCTAGAAAAATTAGACAAATGTGAAACCAATTTTGTTGGACTCCTTAGGACCAAAATCATAAAAGTGCTCTGTACTTGAGTTACCAGCATTTTGAGTAATAATGTAGTAAATTAATTAGAGGATGATTTGTACATTAGAAAAATCTGCAGAACATACCCTTGCATACTAAGTATTTCACAGTCAAATTTTCACTCCATTTTTTTTTGTAGATCTAAAGAAACTAAATAATTATTTTCTGCTACTATTTAAAATTTCAGATATCAAAAGAATGGCTAAATAAAACCCTCAAAATTTTTGTTACTTCTCCTCAGCATGCTACTTCACCTAGATCATGATTTTGACTGTAGGAACTAAATTCATTCAACTCCCTACAACTAGTTAAAGCAAGTTATATTTCTCTTAAATAGAAAAGGCTGCAAATGAAATATAATTCACCTAAGGTGAATTGCATGAAAATGTTTTCATGCTTCCAATTAATTGGAATAACACCATTTCTATGCATGTTACAACATAAAGCGACTGCATTACTAATCTAATTGCATTTGTGTGCATAACGGCAGAGCATGAGACGAAAGAGTACGCTGAGGGGCTCATCTTGGAAGAAGATGCTGACTGGGTTGTTACTGCATCAAGTTCCACCTCCACAAGCTGCACCACGCCAACCAAGGTTTAGTGAGTTTCTAGGAACTCAACCTCCAAAGTTCGCAAGTGCTGCTGAACCACTGGAGGCAGATGATTGGCTGAAGACCATTGAAAGTAAGATGATGATCATACAGTGCCAAGGGTATGAGACGGTGCTGTTTGCCTCTCATCAATTGCATGGACCTGCTGTTGATTGGTGGACCGCCTACGTGGCTGCCCATCATGACCCTGAGAACATCACTTGGGAAGAGTTCAAGCGTAGCTTCCGCAACCATTACATCCCAAGAGGTGAACTCAAAAACAAGAGGAAGGAGTTTTTGGGACTGCAGCAGGGAAACATGACGGTGAGGGAATACCTCACTAAATTTACTCAACTATCCCGTTATGCCCCATGGAACATAGAGACTGATGAGCAGAAACAAGATTGTTTCATGGAGGGACTTACCGCAGAGATGCAGTGTGCAATGTCCTCAAATGAGTATGAAAGCTTCCAAAAGATGGTGGACAGAGCATTTGTGGTAGAAAGGAAGCTAAAGGCCTTGGAAACTGAGAATAAGAGGAAGGTCGGGTGGTCACATGAAGCTTCAGGGAGCCACACCCTCCCATGTCTGATGCAGCAACCTGCAGGGCAGACGAACCGTGCTGCGGTACCCTACTCAGCACCAAGAGGGTACAACCCAAACTACAGGACTCCGGCAGCACCAGCACAGCCACAACGTCAGTTTGTACAACAGCCTCGCCCTGCATATCCACCTCGACCAGCAGTGCAAGGACCCCCGAACCAACCCCAAGACAACAAAGGCCAGGCACCTAAGATTGGGGTGCAATGTTTTAGCTGTGGTGAAGTGGGGCACTATGCCCATAAGTGCCCAAAGAAGAAGCCCACGCAGCCACAACAGCAGAATGTGATGAGAGGACAGGTGAACCACGTCACTATGGAGGAAGCACAAGAGGCACCCGACGTGGTAGTTGGTAAGTTTCCTGCCAATTTACACATTGCAACCCTGCTGTTTGATTCTGGTGCTACCCACTCGTTCATTGCAAAAGGGTTTGTTAAGAAGCATGATCTAGCAACAACACAAATGAATTATATGCTAGCAGTAAACTCTCCAGGTGGAGAAATAAGGACAAGACAAGTGTGTCCCAAGGTGAATCTAGACATTACTGGGGTGGTATTTACTGCTAACCTCATAGTGATAGATTCACAAGGGATAGATATTATCTTGGGTATGGATTGGCTGACAAAACATAAGGGAATCATCCATTGTTCGACCAGAACGGTGGAACTAACTCACCCTAGCGTCACAAGAGTAAAGTTTATAACAATACAAGAGCCTAGGAGGGACATTAAATTAAATCAAGTTGAGGTGAAAGTGGAGGAGATCAGGATTATCCGGGAATATCCAGATGTTTTTTTCCGGAAGAATTGCTAGGTATGCCTCCCGATCGTGAAGTGGAATTTGCAATTGAGCTAGTGCCTGGAACAGCCCCGATATACAAGAGACCTTATCGGATGGACTCCAAGCAGCTAGAAGAACTCAAGGATCATTTGAGAGAATTGACGGAGAAGGGGTATATCCGCCCTAGTTCCTCACCATGGGGAGCTCCGGTGATATTTGTGCCCAAGAAGGACTGAACCCAAAGGTTATGCGTAGATTACCGTGCTTTGAATGAGGTAACCATCAAGAACAAGTACCCATTACCTCGCATTGAAGACTTGTTTGATCAGTTGAGGGGAGCTTGTGTGTTCTCGAAAATTGATCTCAGGTCGGGATACCACCAACTCAAGATAAGGCAATCTGATATTCCCAAGACAGCTTTCGTATCTCGGTACGGACTGTATGAATACACCGTCATGCCTTTCGGGCTAACTAATGGCCCGGCATACTTCATGTATCTCATGAACAAGGTATTCATGGAATATCTGGACAAATTTGTGGTGGTTTTCATAGATGACATTCTCGTCTTCTCCAAAGATGAAGAAGAACATGAGAAACATCTAAGATTGGTGTTGCAGAGGCTAAGAGAACACCAACTGTATGCCAAGTTGAGCAAGTGTGAGTTTTGGCTTAAGAAAGTTCCCTTCTTAGGACATATAATCTCGGAGGGAGGAATCTCCGTGGATCCTGCCAAAATCGAAGATATACAGAAGTGGAAGACCCCTGAAAATGTCGGGGAAGTTCGAAGCTTCTTGGGATTGGCTGGATACTATCGACGGTTTATTGAAGGATTCTCCAAGATCTCGAGACCTCCCACTAAACTGTTGGAGAAGGAAATCACATTCACATGGACGCCGCAGTGCGAGAAGAGTTTTCAGGAGTTAAAGGAAAGATTGACAACAGCCCCAGTGCTGGTTATGCCAGATATGCAAAAGAGCTTTACGGTGTATTGCGATGCCTCTGGAAACGGGTTGGGATGTGTTCTCATGCAAGAAGGGCACGTCGTGGCTTATGCATCCCGACAGCTCCGGAAGCACGAGAAGAACTATCCTACACATGACCTAGAACTAGCCGCAGTGGTACAGGCGTTGAAAATTTGGCGGCACTATTTGATGGGGAAGAGGACTGAGATATATACGGATCATAAGAGTTTGAAGTACATTTTCACACAACCAGACCTCAACCTCAGACAAAGGAGATGGTTAGAGCTAATCAATGACTTTGATGTGGGCATCAACTATCATCCCGGGAAAGCAAACGTCGTGGCCGATGCTTTGAGTCGGAAAGTGCAGGTCAATAAGTTGAGCTTGAAGGACATGCCTGCAGAATTGAAGGACGGGGTTATAAGGCTCAATCTATGCCTGGTGAATAGTGGTGAAGCTATCGCCATGGAAGTGGACTCCGCACTAGAGCGAGACATCCGCGAGGGTCAAAAGAAAGACGAGAAGATACAAGAGATCAGACAACTCATCAAGGAAAATAAAGCTCCGGGTTTTAGAGAGGATGAACAAGGAACGGTGTGGCACGGGAAAAGAATCTGTGTGCCAGAAGTAAAGGAGATCCGTGAATTGATTTTGAAGGAGGCTCATGATTCTGACTATTCCATTCATCCTGGGAGTACGAAAATGTACCATGACCTCAAGAGCAGGTATTGGTGGTATGGCATGAAGCGATATGTCGCGGAACATGTTGCCCTATGTGACACATGTCAGTTGGTGAAGGCAGAACATCAACGACCCACGGGATTATTGCAACCACTCAAAGTGCCTGAATGGAAATGGGAAGAAATCAGCATGGATTTCATCGTGGGATTGCCTAGAACCCAATCAGGATATGATTCGATATGGGTCATCGTTGATAGGCTAACCAAGGTAGCTCATTTCATCCCCGTGAAAGAAAGCTACAGCGGATCCAAATTGGCAGAGCTGTACATGTCAAGGATCGTGTGTTACCATGGAGTGCCAAAGAAGATTGTGTCGGATCGAGGGACACAGTTCACCTCAAGGTTCTGGCAGAAGTTGCACGAAACCATGGGAACCCATCTGAACTTTAGTTCTGCCTATCATCCCCAAACTGATGGGCAGACGGAAAGAACCAATCAGATCCTTGAAGATATGCTAAGGGCAGGTGCACTAAAAAACAATAGGAGTTGGGACAAAAACTTACCGTATGCGGAGTTTTCCTATAACAACAGCTATCAAGCTAGTATGAAGATGTCACCGTTTGAAGCCTTGTACGGGAGAAAGTGCAGAACTCCCCTATTTTGGAACCAAACAGGGGAAAGTAAAGTGTTTGGTCCAGAAGTACTACAAGAAGCCGAGGCGAAGGTGAGGGAAATTCGCAATAACTTGAGGATAGCACAGACACGCCAAAAGAGCTATGCCGATGTACGTAGAAGAGAGCTCGTTTTCAACGTGGGAGACTATGTCTATCTCAAAGTGTCCCCTATCAGAGGACTTCGTCGGTTCAAGGTGAAAGGGAAGTTGTCACCTCGATACATCGGACCCTTTCAAGTTTTGGAAAGGAAAGGCGAAGTGGCGTATCAACTAGAGTTACCGGCTCGTCTATCGGATGTGCACGATGTATTCCATGTGTCACAACTCAAGAAATGCATGAGGACGCCTGAGGACGTGTTGCATGTTTTGCAAAAATTCAAATTCAAACTGGAATTCAAATTAAACTCAAATCAGAAAAGAAATAGAAAAAGAAAAAGGAAAACAGAAAAAAAACCGGCCAGTGGGCCGAAACCCACCAGCCGGCCCACCCTGCCCCGCGCCAGACCGCAGCCGCGCGCCCGCGCTCTCTCTCTCAGACAGGTGGGACCCACCTATCATCCCTAACCCCCGATCGTCCGAAACTCGGACTGTTCACCCGCGCGCGCGCGATCGCAACCGACCGGATTTCCGGCCGAATTCTGGTTCCGGAGGACTCCCACCCAATCTAAACAAACCCGCCGCCCTTCCCCGTCTATAAAAACCCCGACCTCGTTCTGTTTTTCCCACGCGATCGCCGATTTTTCCTCCGGTGAGAACCGAGACTTCTCCGGCGAATTCTGGCCGATCTAAGCTCGGAAATTCCGATCTAACTCGCTGGTCTTGATCCACCGCCTCTGGGGAACCTTGCAGGTGCAGAAAACTCGGTGACTTGCGGTGTAAACACAGCGCCGACGAGCTTCGCCGTGGTTTTGCCTCGGACCTCGTCGCCGATCACCTTCTAGGACCTCCGAGCTCAAGAAAACCCCCGAGGTGAGATCCCTGACCTCCCCTCTACCGATCTATGCCATAAAATCACAGTTCTAGGAAGAATTCTCGAAGATCCGAAAGTCTCCGGCGAGATCGCCGCTTCCCGCCGCCGTGCGCCGCCGACAGCGCCGCCCGTGCTCGATCAGAGCGACGTGGCCGCTTGTGCGCCGTTTATTTTAAATCGCACGGTAGGGTTTAAACCCCCGCGTACCGGTTCGATGTTATAATCTCGGCCGTTGGTTTAAAATCGGACGGTCCACGTCAGCCCCGCGTTATAAAGACTGGAAATCTTACGTGCTACCCCCTGTGGTTCTCGGGAAATAAGAGCTAGCCCCGGAAACTTCTGATCTAACCCCTGGAACTCCAGAAAATCATGTAAATTCATTTAAAAATCAGTTTTAGCCCCTGGACTTAATAAAAATTAGG
Source organism: Neostapfia colusana (assembly GCA_030760725.1). NCBI lineage: Eukaryota > Viridiplantae > Streptophyta > Magnoliopsida > Poales > Poaceae > Neostapfia > Neostapfia colusana. Next base: position 16,004,406 of record JASWHV010000013.1, read on the forward strand.
AAAAACACCTCTGATAAGTGTAGCTAGACCCCTGGAAATTCTGAAAATAATATTATAGACCCTGTAATGGGGTGAGTTTACCTTTTTAGCCCTGTTTAGTATTTAAATTAGGAAATTGAATATGTGGCTAGTGTTTAAAAATTAAAAAGTGGGACAAACATATTGTCATAATTAAATTAAAAACTTTCTCAGTATTTAGAAAACTTTGGAGTGAGATAAAAACATATTTTGGGCTGAGTTGAATCTGTTTAATTTATTATTCACATTTAGGGACACAATTTTAAGTAATGAATAGTTTTAGAAAATAGGGAAAATAATTGTAAGATAGTTTACATAAGAGGAAAAGGTCAAAAATATATTAGTAAATATTTTAGATCAGAACCTATTCTGTTTAGTTGAGGTGTCTTGTTATTTTCATAATAAAGTTCACATTTAGGCATAGGAAATAAATCTGAAAATATAGCAACTAGTAAATGATAAATGGAGTTCTAAAATCCAAAGGATTCAGTTTAGGGTTGGTAGAAATTATGAAGACACATATGGAGAAGGAAAATACCTTTCATGCATACTTGGTAGCTAAAAGGTGTAGTAATTGAATATAAGGAATTTATTTAAATTGGAAACTCATATATATAGTATGCAAGCATAAATGTGAATACAAAAGTGGAAATCATATACATATGATTAAAAGTGTATGCAAGACACAAATCAACACACATAGAGTAACCACAACACATATAATGGTGAATGACTTTCATAAATGTGAATGTGTGGTTTGTATGAAGTGGAAGTGTGAACTATGTCTTATGGATTGTTGTTTTTCTTTTACTATGTGTGATGGTATGATGTAGAACCTGCTCAAGAGCAAGTTATTCCTTTCCAAGACCAGGACTACCCATTTCAAGAGCAGCAAGAAGGAGGCAACTGTCCTTGACCACTTTGATCCTATGCTAGGATGTGTAGCTAGAATTATTTGCATTGTCAATTGAAATATGAAACCCATGTTAGGAAGTTTCCCTAGAATTGCATTACCTTGTTTCCTTGTAGCTTGGGTTGGGATTTATTTTATCATGTCATTTATTATTATGCATATGCTTAGCCATGCTTAGAATGGGATATTTGGGATATGAGATCATCAGTTTATTTGACCATACTCTTGAATGAGATATTGTGAGTTATGTAGAGGTAGGGATCAAGGAAAGTTGGATGTTTTGGTTGTGTGCTGGGTGCACGAGACTTGGGTTTGTGTTTAGTACTTGCCTGGATCCTAAGGACCGGTTCATGGAGCATGTAACCTGGCTTTACAGTGCCAACCACATGCTGAGATGGGGCAGCTTGGCCAATTAATTAGGTGTATCCCCGGCGTAGTATGGGTGTGTTGGATGGTGCGGGGAGTGGGTGTCAGCTGGACTACCATATGAACCGCAAGGCTCAAGAGGGGGCCACTGCAGCGGGGTTGGAGCCTCTTGTATGCTGTTAGCGGTGAAACCTCAGTGGGCCCACGCTCGTCGGGAATCCTTTTGTAAAGGCTTCGTAGTGATCTCCTGGCTACACACCTGGGAAGTGTGAATGTGGATCGTAGCCACTGGCATAATGGAGGTTCTTTTAGTCCACCCGGCAACGGGGGATGAAATCACTACATGTGGGTACAGTGGTACAAACTCTGCAGAGTCAAAACTGTCATGACAGCCGTGTTCACGGTCAAGAGCGGCTTGGACTTATTCATGATTAGAGGATTGATGGTTTTGGGAGTTAAGCGGGGAGCTTAACATTGGAAATGATGTTATGGTTATTGGATTATGATGATGGGATGGGAGATTGGGACCATTTCACCTGTGTAGTAATGTAGGTGCTTAATAAGCTAAGGTGATAGGTATTAATTGCGTAGTGCTTTAACCATGAGTTCAACCTCTCCTTGATCTAGCCATGCATGATGAAATTTTTCCCACACTTGCTGAGTACCGTTGGTACTCAACCTTGCATATTTGTTGGTTTATATTGCTGCTCAGGTCAAGATAATGAGGTGGTGTATAATGATCAAGACTTTGGACCTAAAGAAGGTTTCTAGGTTCATGGAGACCCCCGGGCAACGCCTGTGATGGAGCCCTCAAGAATAATATTCCGCTGCTAGTTTGTTTATTTGTGATGAACTTATTATTGTCCATCGAGACATTTGCCATGTAAGACTTATTTATATTCGACACCTGGCTTGTACTAAATGATGCTTCACTATTTGTCATCACATGTATGAGAAAATGATCCTGGCATACATGTGATATTCACTTGGTTGTTCTTCGGAAAAACCGGGTGTGACAATCTCGCCGAGTGAACCATCGCCGAAACCCAGCAAGGAAGATCGCCGGAGGAAAGCTAGAAGGGTCTGAGGAGGACCTCGAAAATCGAGAAGAATGTGAGGTAGGACTCCTATACCACCTTACGACATTGTTGTGTTTTCCTTGCATCTATTCTTTGGTTCCTTTCGAACAGAAGCCTTCTCGTGGACAAATCACTTGTAGATCAGGTTGATCTAAAGACAAGATCATCGCCACGTCCACCTTTGATCCGAACACCTCTGCCCATGCAAGCCATGCAAGAACACGAACAAAACAATCTAATAAAAACTAATCATAGGATAGCATGCATATGCATCATTGCATCTAGTTTAAGGTTTGTGCATGATATTGATTGCTGTGAATCTTGTATGCACGTGATCCGACCTAGCGGGACAAGCTCAGGGATCTGTCTACGACGAACTGCAACAACAAGGTTTTGAGATCCAAGAACCACCGGAACCGCAAGAACAAGGCAAGTGCTCCTTGACCATATTGATCCTATGTTTTGGATGAAACTGTTTTGGTTTTGCGAAAAGGTGTGTGTGCTGAGTTAAACATGATGTGAAACCCTTTTATAGGAGTTCACTAGTATTGGTTGAACCACCCTTGTAGTCTGGGAAGTTTATGAGTCGGGTATGGTTTTTTACTTTTATGCTTCGCTGAGTCCATGGGATTGGGAAGCGAGATAGATGTGTCTAGCTAACTGCACTCGTAATGATAATGAGAAACTGATGATGTTAATGAACGTGGATCGGAGGGAGATCTAGGCAAGCCTGGGTTTGTGAATGAGGCAGCATGAGATGGTGGTTTACTTTCCGTAGATCTAAGGACCGGTTCATGCATGCACATGGCAGGATAACAGTGCCACCACAAGGCCAAGTATGGGTGCGGCTTAGCTGAGTAATTAGGTAAGTTGCTAGAGTGTTATGGACTGTGGAAGGCGCGGGGAACGGGAGTCGAGTGAGGACTGCCCTGGGAACTGCATGGCACAAGAGGGGGCCCGTGGGTGGGAGAATTGGAGATTCTAGCCTGTCGGTGAAACCTTAGTGAGTCCATACATCTAGTAACCCCTTTGTAAAGGCTATTTTGTGATCTCTTGACCATACACCGACGGTTGTGTACTGATATAATGGAGGTTCTGCAGTCGCCGACGGGTGACGAAATCACAAACTTGTGGGTAAAGAGGTACGAACTCTGCAGAGTTATTAAAACTATCATGATAGCCGAGCTTACGGTCACGAGCGCCTGGCTAAACTGCCATGATTAGTTGGGATGGTTATTGGGACGGTTCTTGTTTATGGTTATTGGTTGTGGTTATGGTTTGGTTTTGGGACTGTTGAGTTAGGGTGATAAGATGGTTGTATGACGGTTGAGTCATGATGTAAGGGCCTCAGTTTTTGACACACATTTGCAGTGTTCATCACCACACCACACACCTCATTTGAGGAAGAATGATGAACACAAATGAAGAGCAAGTAACAATTATTAACATGCTCATTAGAGAACAAACTTACACATTGCAAAAGTGGTATTTCCCACATGTGATATAGATGGGCTGGACATATGAAAACTCCTACACTTTACTAAGGATGTCCCTGCCAAGTTTCACCCAAATTCAAAACCTTTTTGAGGTCAGTTTGGGTATAGTTAGGAAGAGGGCAGTTTGAATCCTTATTCAAATTCAAACTGTTTTTATCCCATGAATTTAAAAGTGGAAGGCATATTCTTACTCAGCACATTTTTGTGAGCTCACACACCAATTTTCACTCCATTTGGAGTTGATCTCGACATGAGCTAAGTGGGAAAATTCAAACTTTATTTGAATTTCAAACTGAACTTGTGCTGAAATTCATTCAAACCAAACCTCATTTGAACTTTGATCAATTCAAATGGCTCATGGGTGAATAATTTGAATTGCCAAGGGTAGTATGGGGTTCACTGTTTACAACAGTGATTAGGAGTAAATTTCAGAGGTTAAAACTGGAGGTGGGACCCACTTGTCAGCCACTGCTCAGATCAAACCGACTGAGACTTTTTTCACTCGGGTCGCCGAGCCGCAGCGGTGATCGCCACCGAGGCCAGCCGCCGCGCCACCAGCTGCTTGCCCACGCGCGGGCGTGAGGCGGTGCAGAGCCTTCTTAAGGCGCCTGCCCCCTCCTCGGCCGTGGTACCGCCGTTCTTCCCCGCAAGAACTCAGCGCCGGCCGAAAACTTCCGCAGCTCGGACTTGATCGGAGGACGCCGATCGCAGCTCCCTCCTTCCACTCCATAGCCCCAGCAAGGTACTAGAGACCTTCCTCCGTCCTTCCCGTTGCTAGAATTCGGTTGAAACTGATTGATATCGGCTGTGCCGAAAGATCAAATTCGGGACTTGGAACCGCCGCACCTCGGGCTCTCGTGGACAGCCCAACCAGGGCGTTGTCACGCCCGAGCCAAGGCACCCTTGGACGCGCGGGTGACCGGTGCTGCTCATCCCCGAGCCACAGCTCGAGTGGTTGCTCACCGGCGGCGAATTTCCACTTTTCCCCTTTCTGTGTGCAGAACGACCTTCGGGTACGATTCTGTTTAATTCGTGCTCTAGAAAGGATTAGAGGGCCTCAGGCCGCTCTCACACGAGCTAGACACGGTAACGCACAAGTTGCCTTTACAACTCTGGGCCGGAGAACCTCTGTGCCCGGCGTAATTTGAGGTCCACTAATGGCGGAACGAACGGGCGGCATCGGGCGCACGGTGAGGACCTATTTCGGGCCTTCCCCGAGCTGCCTCGAGCTCATGTCGACCTTCTCTGAGGTCCACTGATGCTCCCCGACCGATTTCCCAAGTAGCTGAGGTGCTAGAGAAGTCACCCGACATGGCCGAAGTCATTCCGAGGTGGCGGCTCGTCGCCGACCATGCTCCGGCCGTTGTCATGAGCAGCTGACCCTCGGATCCTGTTCCCCGAGTAAAAGTAGGCAGGGGCGGCCAGGATCGAGAAGTTTGGATCTGTACAGCAGCCGGCGGCGAGCTCTCCGGCGAGATCCATCGGCGGCGGGGCGCGGGTGTCGCGAGGTTGAAGAAGGGGGTGGACCCCAGCTGTCAGCGGGAGATATTTTGAACCGGGATCCGGCTGCGGCCGGGATCGGGTGTGCTGGCGCGTAAAATCATTGTGGGCCGCGGTGTGCTGTCGCCTCGGCGTGCGACGCGTGTCCCCTGGGCCCACGCGCGAGTTTAAACTTTTCCCCGATTTTCAGATTTCCTTCAAACTTCAAATCCTCATAACTTTGGCTAGAAAGCTCCAAATTGAGTGAACCAAATTTTGCTGGATTCAGCTCTCTGAGTACTTTCCAGAAAATCAAGTTTCACTTCATGAAATTCCTTATTTCTCCAGAATTAATTCCTCAAAATTTAAACTGTTAGGAATTTTAACTGGAAGATCCTTTGGGGGAAAATCCTGAAATTTTGCTGGGATGTTCAACAAAATATCCCTGAACTACCATAAAAATTTCAGATCCATTTGAGCTCATCTGATCCACCTAATGGTGTGATTAGTGAAACTGTTCCAGAGAAAATAGAAAATATTCAGAAACATTTTCAGAATTTCCTCTGAAATTGTTTAGCTCATATCTTTAGTTAGGGACTTCCAAATTAAGTGAGACCAAACCCATTAGAACCCTCTGAAAATCCAGTTTTCAGAAAGTCATAGTTTGTTGCATGAAAATTCCTAGGACACCCTAAGCGTTCCAATTAAGGTCAAGGACATAATTAATTGTGGAGGGCTCAAATGAGCTTTGCTGCAACTAAAACTTGACCAAGTCTTTGTTTAGGTTGTAACCAAACCACAGTAAAAGTTTCACAGTCATTAGGTCTGTCTAGCAAGGGTTAGAGACTTCACAACTTCAAAGTTAATACAAATGCATTTAAATTGATACATATATTGCTCTTATCATGTAGTCGCTAAGGTCGAGGAGGAACCCGAAGTCCTAGACTTCGTAACTCCGGAGGAGCAGTTAGCCTACGACCAAGAGCAGCAAGGCAAGCTCCGATTTGCATTAACCGTTTTTACAAATTTTTATTGTTTTGAGCACTTACTTGAGCATTATTATTCCGTGCATTAGAGTCTTGTGTGGAAACCCAACTGCATAGCCAAGAAAACCATGGGTTGGGTTTAGGATTGCAAACCCCGTTAGCTACTGCATTGCTAGGATAGGGTAGGATTCGGTACAAGTCGAGTAGTTGGAACTACTCGCGAGAATAGGCTAGAGGCACATTGCTCGGGTAGAGATAGCACATGAAACAACATGGCAAGCAAATGAGACCAAGCGGAGGGTAAGGGCAGCAGGACTTTGGGGCCTGTGTGCTATAGCTCCGCTTGTGTCGATTGAGGACCGAGCCGTGTGCGGGCCTGTTGAACAAGCTAGAACAGTACCGAAGACCTACCGGCTATATGGGAACCGGGAAACTGATGTAACTCGGGTAGCTGGGTATTGAGGCATTGCCCGTCGTTCAGAGGGTAGGTTGAGAGCTTGAGGTGTAAATCGGCTGGCGGCACGGAGATGCGCGTGCAGAGACCTCTTGCTCAAGACAATGGGACCGGTTCAATATTTGGCTAACGGGTGAAAGGTAGTCGCGTACGGCGTCCGTGATGGTTGTTGTAGGCAACATCAAGTACGGGCGTACGTGACGGGTTGTTCGGGTAACCCTGCAGGTGTAAATCGATTATAATCGCCGTCCCTCGCGGTCAGTGAGTACCACTTGTTCACTGCACCGTGACGTAGAAAGAACAGGCTAGACACATGTTAAAATGCTGCTGATTGAAAGATGGACATTGATTGTTAATGATATGCTGTAGTCTAGAGCTAACTAAAGTTCTTTTCAACTTTGGGCAAAGTACATGAGAGAAATGCGTTTCTTGTTTGATTGCGGCTCTCTCATGTGCCTTAGCGTAAGGTTCTCCACAACCTGCTGCTAAAACTTGAAAGTAAGGTTCTACTAATTAGGCGAGTCCTTGCAAATGATTTTTACCTCATGTAACCCATTACCCTCATGTAGAAGTTCCATGTTTAGGTGAGACGGGTCAGACTTGCTGAGCCTTCGTGCTCACTGCTTGTGTTTGAAGCTTTTGCAGGGTTCTATGAGGAAGGGACTCCCGAAGAGGAGACGGAACCCCAGGAGGGGAACCCCGTCGAGTGGGAGTCGTGCACGCCGCCGAGTTAGTGTGCGTGTGTGCTAGCAAGGACACGTTCGAGGGCTGAACGTGCACTTGATGCTTAGTCTACGCCCGCGAGTGTAGACTGAACTTATTTTGATGTAAACATGTTCATAAACTTGTTTATGTAATAAAATTTCCGCTTCCGCTTTGTACCTTTGACGTGTGTTATCCGGTGCTGTGCAACGCAGCACCCCTCAGCGTGATCCTGGCTCGACAGGACCTTGGGGTCGTGTCAGCGTTGGTATCAGAGCTCGCTTGAGGTTTAACACAGTATAAATGTCTTCTTTTTCAAAAATCCAGTGAGGAACGAGTTAGTAGCCCGTATAAGGATGTTATTAGTATATAGAAAGTGGCTTATTAACCTATTTGTTATGTCGGAAAATCGTGCATCCCGGGACGTTCATGTCTTGGGGGGTGCACGTAAGCGCTGTCCACCAGTGCGCACAAGCTGAAGGGTGGAGCCCCACGGGTGGCAGGTAACACGACCCGCTTTAGTATCCTCTACGACTCTTCATGTCGTTTGGGGTGTTCGAGCAACGTCTGTCCCTGGCGTGCGTGGTGCAACATGGGAGACCCCGTCACGTGGTCTGAAACATGAACACGTAACTCAAGGCGTGTTTGGCTTGAGAACATCCGGGCGAGTGATGACGGCCAGGTGTACCAACTGTATGGATTCCGGGCTCGGGGTGCAGCCGAGTCTGATGATTGTTTGAGTTTCTGCAGGTAGCCTGACCACGAAACGGTAGACGTGTAGCATCCGTGTGCGAGTGACGTTTAGTGCCACTGAAATAACGAAGCCGGATAAGTCCGGTATAGGTTTTTCTTTGTGAGGACGTAGTACCGACAAAATCTGGTGACGCATCGACGTCACACCCAACTAAATAAACAACTTCATTGTAAAAACTGGAAGGTTTTAATCCAAAGTAGTAAAACTTGATGTAACTCCTTCCCTTGAACAGGATATTCAAAGTTAACAAGCTTTCAACTTATAGGATGTTAAGGACAGAGCACTCTGTTTTCAGCTGAATCAAGGCTGAAGTTAATCAGAAGTTAGAGGTTGAGTTCTTTTGAGGTTGGGGTCGTATGATACATTTCTGGAAAGCGTTGGAAGATCTTTACAACTCTTCTTTTGAGGTCCAGAGGTGTTTCATCCCTTAACCACTCGAAAAATGCAGTAGAGTTGAAACTGTCCAGAAAACAGGACAGAGCAAAGACTCTGTGTAAACTCTCTGTAAATTAAGCATAACTTCCTGCTTAAAAATCCAAAAATAGGAAATGAGGTACTTCTGGAAAGCTTATGAGATGGGTTACGACTTTGTAACAGAAAGTTTTGTCATATTGGGAACAGAATTACCTGGGATTCTTGGATCAATTCAGTACCTAAAGCAGGGAGGTGCTGTCCAATTGATTCCAGAAATTCTGTTAACTTTGACATCTCATAACTTTTGAACCAGGACAGATCTTAGGCCAACCAAATACTTTCTGGAAAGCTATTGAAGTTAAATTTAACTTTTATGTTGAGCTCCAGAATTGGTTTGCCTTTAACATGGCCTGAATCAGGTTGATATGGAAACTGGTCAAGGCTGTCATGGGAACAGCAGATTAGCAGTCAAATTTGTTTAAAATTTGAACTATGTTTCCAAGTTTTATGGGTTCAATGACATGTTTTATGTTATAATTCAGGGGTTTACTGTTTAAATAAATATTTGACAATTCTCAAATATATTTTTACAGATGGCAGCAGATAAACAGTTGGAGAACGGGTGGGTGGCTTCCCACTGTTCTGACCGTAGCGGCTATCTGGAAGCATTGTGGCAAATGCTCCAATATTTCGGGTACAACCAGATGCCGCAATACTTCGCCAAGGAAGAAGGCGAAGAGGGGAACAAGACGTGGATGATCCATGTCGAGGTTCCTGCAGGACCTACGCCACCCGGTTGGGTGCCATTCACCGTCACGGTGAGAGGAAGACAACCAGAAGGGATGTGGCAAGTGGCAGCCCGCGACACTATGTCACGTTTCTGCCAACTGCACGTGCAGGCTATGGAGGGCACACCATACGCACTCGTTCCGGTGGAGGGACGAGCTCAGCATGTGTGGGAAGAGAGGTACCTGGAGGCAACATGACACGACCCCATTGGTCCTGTCGAGCCAGGATCACGCTGAGGGGTGCTGCGTTGCACAGCACCGGATAACACACGTCAAAGGTACAAAGCGGAAGCAGAACTTTTATTACATAAATAGGTTTATGAACATGTTTACATCAAAATAAGTTTAGTCTACACTCGCGGGGGTAGACTAAGCATCAAGTGCACGTTCAGCCCTTGAACGTGTCCTTGCTAGCACACACGCACACTAACTCTGCGGCGTGCACGACTCCCACTCGACGGGGTTCCCCTCCTGGGGTTCCGTCTCCTCTTCGGGAGTCCCTTCCTCATAGAACCCTGCAAAAGCTTCAAACACAAGCAGTGAGCACGAAGGCTCAGCAAGTCTGACCCGTCTCACTTAAACATGGAACTTCTACATGAGGGTAATGGGTTGCATGAGGTAAAAATCATTTGCACGGACTCGCCTAATTAGTAGAACCTTACTTTCAAGTTTTAGCAGCAGGTTGTGGAGAACCTTACGCTAAGGCACATGAGAGAGCCGCAATAAAACAAGAAACGCATTTCTCTCATGTACTTTGCCCAAAGTTGAAAAGAACTTCAGTTATCTCTAGACTACAGCATATCATTAACAATCAATGTCCATCTTCCAATCAGCAGCATTTTAACATGTGTCTAGCCTGTTCTTTCTACGTCACGGTACAGTGAACAAGTGGTACTCACTGACCGCGAGGGACGGCGATTATAATCGATTTACACCTGCAGGGTTACCCGAACAACCCGTCACGTACGCCCGTACTCGATGTTGCCTACAACAACCATCACGGACGCCGTACGCAACTACCTTTCACCTGTCAGCCAAATATTGAACCGGTCCCATCGTCCCGAGCAAGAGGTCTCTGCACGCGCATCTCCGTGCCGCCAGCCGATTTACACCTCAAGCTCTCAACCTACCCTCTGAACGACGGGCAATGCCTCAATACCCACCTACCCGAGTTACATCAGTTTCCCGGTTCCCATATAGCCGGTAGGTCTTCGGTACTGTTCTAACTTGTTCAACAAGCCCGCACACGGCTCGGTCCTCAATCGACACAAGCGGAGCTACAGCACACAGGCCCCAAAGTCCTGCTGCCCTTACTCTCCGCTCGGTCTCATTTTCTTGCCATGTGTATCATGTGCTATCTCTACCCGAGCAATGTGCCTCTAGCCTATTCTCGCGAGTAGTTCCAACTACTCGACTTGTACCGAATCCTACTCTATCCTAGCAATGCAGTGGCTAACGGGGTTTGCACTCCTAAACCCCAACCCATGGTTTTCTTGGCTATGCAGTGGGGTTTCCAAACAAGACTCTAATGCACAGAATAAAGGAAACAAGTATGTGCTCAAAACAATAAAAATTTGAAAAATGGTTAATGCAAACCGGAGCTTGCCTTGCTGCTCTTGGTCGTAGGCTAGCTGTTCCTCCGGAGTAACGAAGTCTAGGACTTCGGGTTCCTCCTCGACCTTAGCGACTACATGATAAGAGCAATGTATGTATTAATTTAAATGCATTTGTATTATCTTTGAAGTTGTGAAGTCTATAACCTTTGCTAGACAGACCTAATGACTGTGAAACTTTTACTGTGGCTTGGTTACAACCTAAACAGAGACTTGGTCAAGTTTTAGTTGCAGCAAAGCTCATTTGAGCCCTCCACAATTAATTATGTCCTTGACCTTAATTGGAACTCTTAGGGTGTTCTAGGAATTTTCATGAGACAAACCATGACTTTCTGAAAACTAGATTTTCAGAGGGTTCTAATGGAGTTGGTCTCACTCAATTTGGAAGTCCTTAACTAAAGATATGAGCTAAACAATTTCAGAGAAAATTCTGAAAATGTTTCTGAACATTTTCTATTTTCTCTGGAACAGTTTCACTAATCACACCATTAGGTGGATTAAATGAGCTCAAATGGATCTGAAATTTTTATGGTAGTTCAGGGATATTTTGGTGAATATCCCAGCAAAATTTCAGGATTTTCCTCCACAGGATTCCCCAGTTAAAATTTCTAACAATTTAAATTTTGAGGAATTAATTCTGGAAAATTAAGGGTTTTCATGAAGTGAAACTTGATTTGCTGGAAAGTACTCGGAGAGCTGAATCCAGCAAAATTTGGTTCACTCAATTTGGAGCTTTCTAGCCAAAGTTATAAGGATTTGAAGTTTGAACTGAAACTGAAATTCGGGAAAAAGTTTAAACTCTGGTTTGTGGGCCCCGCACACAGTGCGTCGTCTCCCTCCTCGCGCCAACTGCGTGGCGGCGGCGATCTCCGGCGACCCTCACCGGAACTGAGTTACCGGCCACCCCCGGCCCGAAACTTGCCGCCTGCCCCTTTACTGACCCCCTGGACTCGATGGTGATGACCGGAAACCCGTGCGCACCGATGACAGCACCTGCTAGGGTTCCGGTGAGGTCGGTCCCGCTCTCCCGTGCACCAAATCGACCGGAAATCGGTCGGGGAGCATCAGTAGAGCATGGGAACCGCGAACCAGGGCTGGGTGGAAGCTAGAAATACCGGCAACTAGGCTCTCGACGGTGAGCCGAGGTGTTCAGCCAAGGCGGCGGGGAAAACAGCCATATCATGGCCGATTCTCGATGGTTTTCTCTAATTCCAGTTCGAGCGTGGGCGCTATCGTGCGTAGAAGCTACTAGGTAACGAGCTCGTCCAACCCTCGTGCATAGTGCACGAATTTCACCCGAAGGTGAGCTCGGTCCTTATGAACTGATCGAGAGTAAATTTGGAAATTCTCGGCCGAGGGTTGATCAATCGCCAAACGGCTTTCGGCTACTCCATCTACATACAATCACGCACCTTTCTTGTGTAGAGAAGAGGACGTGACAACGGCTGTGCTGTGCTGTCCACGAGAGCCCGATCGGCGGCGATGCTTGGTTCGCCGGAGAAATGGTTCGGTACAGCTCGAGGACGCTTGCTCACTGGCCAACACGGCGTCTAGGAGGTTGCTCACGATCTCTTGGTGCTGTTTTGCTGTGGAGGAGGCGGTGCTCGCGAGTGATCGGGCTTGATCAAACGTGAGCTCGGGCGGCGGCGATGGCAGTGGAAGAACAGGTCGTGCACGTCGGCAGCTCGGGGAATGGGCGACTGAAGCACGCCGGGAAGGGGATAAGTAGCCCGGCGACTGGTCTCCGGCTTGGGGCACGCAGCAGGAGCTGGCGCCGGCTGCCCCCTCGGTGGCGCACGCGCACTGCACCCGGGAACCGATGGAGCTGCGTTTCAGTCGGTTTGTGTTGAAGTAGAGGCTGACATGTGGGTCCCACCCCCCATTTTAACCTCTGAAATTTACTCCTAATCACTGTTGTAAACAGTGAACCCCATACTACCCTTGGCAATTCAAATTATTCACCCATGAGCCATTTGAATTGATCCAAGTTCAAATGAGGTTTGGTTTGAATGAATTTCAGCACAAGTTCAGATTTGAAATTCAAATAAAGTTTGAATTTCCCCCCCTTAGCTCATGTCAAGATCAACTCCAAATGGAGTGAAAATTGGTGTGTGAGCTCACAAAAATGTGCTGAGTAAGAATATGCCTTCCACTTTCAAATTCATGGGATAAAAACAGTTTGAATTTGAATATGGTTTCAAACTGTCCTCTTCCTAACTATACCCAAACTGACCTCAAAAAGGTTTTGAATTTGGGTGAAACTTGGCATGGACATCCTTAGCAAAGTGTAGGAGTTTTCATATGTCCAGCCCATCTATATCACATGTGGGAAATACCACTTTTGCAATGTGTAAGTTTGTTCTCTAATGAGCATGTTGATAATTGTTACTTGCTCTTCATTTGTGTTCATCATTCTTCCTCAAATGAGGTGTGTGGTGTGGTGATGAACACTGCAAATGTGTGTTAAAAACTGAGGCCCTTACATTCCTCCCCCCTTAAAAGAATCTCGTCCCGAGATTATAAGGTGAAAATGGGAGAGAGGACAGTGGAAAATTTACCGGATATGCGACGTGAAAAAGTCGGGGTAGTTAGTGCGAAGGAATTCTTCGCTCTCCCATGTCGCTTCGTCCATGGAGTGATTACTCCATAGAATCTTGTAGAACCACAATGTACGGTTGCGTGTGGTTCGGGCCTTTTCATCAATAATCTGCACCGGTTCCTCCTGGTAGGTGAGATCCGGTTGCAGTTCTTCAATGTCTTCCAGCTGAACGGTCGTTGATAGCTTGAGACACTTCCTCAGCTGGGAAATATGAAAGATGATGTGTACACCGGAAAGTGCTTCTGGTAAATTCAACCGGTATGCCACTGATCCACATCTTTCGGTAATCTGGAATGGACCGATGAATCGGGGTGCTAACTTTCCTCTCACCCCAAATCTGTTTACGCCCTTTATTGGAGACACCCGTAGATATACGTGATCTCCAACTTCGAATTGTAACGGGCGCCTTCTCTGGTCCGCATACTGTTTCTGTCGGGATTGAGCGACTTTTAGGTTCGCTTGAATTAATCGAACCTTTTCTTCCGCGTTGTTGACAAGGTCAATCCCGAAGGTAACCCTTTCGCCAGACTCACACCAGTTCAATGGTGTGCGGCATTTTCTTCCGTATAGCGCCTCGTAGGGCGCCATTTTGATGCTGGCTTGGTACCCATTATTGTACGAGAATTCAGCTAACGGCAAGTGATCATCCCAATTCTTGCCGTGGTCGATAGCGCAAGCTCGTAGCATGTCTTCTAAAATTTGGTTTACCCGCTCCGTTTGCCTATCCGTCTGCGGGTGGTAGGCTGAACTACGGATCAGCTTCGTCCCCAAGGCAGCGTGTAGCTGCTCCCAAAAACGGGACACAAATAAAGTGCCCCGATCCGATATGATGGTACGGGGTACGCCGTACAAGCATAGGATCCGTGAGATGTACAGTTCAGCGTACTTCTTGGCGTTGTAGTTGGTGTTGACCGGGATGAAATGGGCAACTTTGGTGAGCCGATCGACGATCACCCACCCAGAATCATGTTTCTGCAAGGTGGTGGGTAAACCGACGATGCTCACGTCCTCCCACTTCCAGGCAGGAATGCCCAGTGGTTGTAGCAGTCCCGGTTTCTGCATATGATCTGCCTTCACCCTTCGACATGTATCACACTCGGACACGTATTTTGCAGTCTCCCGCTTCATCCGTGTCCACCAAAACTTGCTTCTGAGTTCTTGATACATTTTGTTGCTGCCGGGGTGAATAGAAAACTTTGATAAGTGAGCCTCATCAAAGATTTTCTTCCGTAACTCCGGGTTTCGGGGTACGACGATCCGGTCCTTGAACCATAGGACACCGTCTCCGTCCTTCCGGAAACATTTCAACTCCCCACTGTCTACACGTCTCCGTAAATGTGACATGCCCTTGTCATTCTTCTGGGCTGCCGCTATCTCTTCACGGATGGTGGGGATCAAAGCTAGGTTGTAGAGAGCTCCGTGTGGAATCACATGTAGTGGTGGTTCACTCTCTTCCAACGGTGTGATGGTCAGAGTATTGACGTGTGACTTGCGGCTCAGCGCATCTGCCACTACGTTTGCCTTGCCCGGATGATAATGGATTTCTATCTCGTAATCCTTTATCAGTTCTAACCATCTTCGTTGCCTCATATTCAGCTCCTTCTGAGTGAATATGTACTTGAGGCTTTTGTGGTCGGTATATAAATGTACGAGGTTACCGAGTAGGTAGTGCCTCCACATCTTCAGTGCAAGTACCACGGCAGCGAGCTCCAAGTCGTGAGTTGGATAATTCTGCTCATGGTTCCTAAGCTGCCGTGATCCATACGCGACCACTCTTCGGTCTTGCATCAGCACACATCCGAGCCCAATGCCGGATGCATCGCAGTACACGTCAAATGGTTTTGTTGTGTCTGGCTGCGCCAAAACCGGTGCTGATGTCAGGTGCTTGACTAAAGCCTTGAATGCTGCTTCACATGTTGGACTCCAAACATATTTGGTAGTCTTCTTCAGCAGCTCTGTCATTGGCTTGGCAATCTTCGAGAAGTTCGGGATGAACCTCCGATAATATCCCGCGAGTCCGAGGAAACTCCGTACCTCATGAACAGTTCTCGGGGATTTCCAATTCAGCACTTGCGTGATCTTGCTCGGGTCCACAGCGATACCTTCCGCTGAGATGATATGCCCGAGGAAAGGCACCTGCGATATCCAAAACTCGCATTTGCTGAATTTTGCGTATAACTTGTGATCTCGCAGCCGTTGCAAGACTATACGCAGATGTTTCTTGTGATCTTCCTCCGACTTGGAATATACCAGGATGTCGTCGATGAAGACCACGACAAACTTGTCCAGCTCCGGCATGAATACCGAGTTCATTAAGTACATGCAGTGAGCTGGAGCATTGGTGAGGCCGAAGGACATGACCAGGTACTCATAAAGTCCGTACCTTGTCGAAAAAGCTGTCTTTGGAATGTCCTCCGTCCTTATCTTAATCTGATGGTACCCGGATCTTAAATCCATCTTGGAAAAGATCTTTGCTTCGACCAACTGATCAAACAACATGTCGATCCGTGGCAACGGGTACTTGTTTTTGATGGTTATGGCATTTAATGGACGGTAGTCCACGCAAAGCCGCAACGTTTCATCCTTTTTCTTGACAAATAATGCCGAACAGCCCCATGGCGAGGAGCTCGGCCTAATAAAACCCTTCTCCAGAAGATCCGTGAGCTGAGTCTTCAGTTCAGCCAACTCCTTGGGCGCCATCTTGTACGGCCTTCGGGATATTGGCATGGTTCCCGGTGCAAGTTCAATCTTGAACTCCACCTCTCTATCGGGTGGCATCCCCGGCAAATCGTCTGGGAATACATCAGGGAACTCTCGGACCACCGGAATATCTTCCAATCTGATGGTCGTGGCTTGATAGACACTTGGAAGTTTTATTTCTGGACTGTCCAGAAATAATGAGTGAGAACCGTGCACCTCTGAGTTTAAGTGCACGACTCGAAGGACGGTGTTTAAAACAGCGCCGTGGCGGGTTAACCACGACATCCCTAGGATGACATCGACCTTCTGTCCCTCTAAGATAATGAGAGACGTGGGGTACACTCTACCCGCTAAGCATAATGGTGCTTTGGAGACCATTACGCTTGCTGAAATCTTCCCACCCGGTGAACAAATTAAATATGGACTATTGGTGGGTAGTATTGGCAAACTGTGTTTAGCAATGAAAGCTTGGCTAATAAAATTATGCGTGGCGCCTGAATCAAACAGTACTATAGCGGGATGCTGGTGGAGTTGGAACATACCCGCAAGGATTGGCTCGCCCTCCGGCATGTCCTCAATGGCAAGCTGGTGGACAGTGCCGGGCCTAGGGTTTGCCCGCCGCGCATTAGTAGGGTTCCGGGTTTGATTCCTCCCTAGAAACTATGGTGCCACTCCGCCGCCTTGCCTCTCCGGGCAACTGCTCGCGAAGTGTCCTGGACGACCACACTTGTAACATGTGGCCGCTGCTAGTGGAGTACTCGGTGGACGAAAGCCCGGCATGCGTTGCGGAGGTGCAAACGCACGCGGCATCGCCCGCTGCTGCTGTTGTTGTTGCGGTGGTACTGGCAGTGCCGGCCGGAATGCCGGTGAAGAGTACGGCCGACTGCGGAACGGCATCGACCGCTGTGGTGGCTGCCAGCGTGGACCTGATGGTGGGCGATTCACCATCCGAAACTTCTGAGAAGGACCGCCTCCTTCTCCGCTGCTCTGCGGCGCGCTTCGCTTTCGCTCTGCCGCCGCCAACTCCTTGCCGGAGTCCTCCTGAACAATCGCAGCATCAATGATGTCGTTGAGGCTGCCGCGATTGAACATTGCCAGCTTGTCCTTCAGGAGCGGGTTAAGCCCCTGGTAGAAATGGTCCCGCCGCTTCTCGTCGGTATCAGCATGATACGACGCATATAGCGCGAGATCGTTAAACGCCCTGGAGTATTCCAGCGTGTTCCGGCTCCCTTGTTGCAGGTGTAAGAACTCCTGCGTCTTCCTCTTCATCAGACCTGGCGGTATATGATAGGCCCTGAAGGCCGTCCGGAACTCCGCCCAGGTCATCACTCGGTCGGTGGGCTGGGAAGCACAGAAGTTGGCCCACCACGCGCTCGCGGATCCTTGGAGCTGCTGGACCGCGAACTGAGTCTTGCGCTGCTCGCTGATTTGGAGCAGCCCGAACTTCATCTCTATGGCGCGGAGCCAGTTGTCCGCGTCAAGTGGTTCATCCGCCCTTGAGAATACAGGGGGATGAGTCGCCAGGAAGTCGGAGTAGGAGCTCTGTTGGCGCTCCTCACGATCTTGACGTCTCTCTGGGCGAGACGTATTGGCGATGAGAGTCTGCAGCAACTCTGTGTGCTGCTGATGCGAGCCCGCCATTGCCGCGACAATGTCGGCCAATGTAACCGTTGGCAGTGGCGGTGGCGGTGTTTGCTGTTGCTGTTGCTGCTGCTGTTCCGAGGAGTCCTCGGGAGGTGGTTGGGAGGTCTCTCCCCCTTGACTGGTACCCCCAACGTCAGGGTTGGCACGAGTACGCGTCATTCTGAAATTCAAAACAGCAGCAATTAGCACATGTCTTACTAAAAATTCCATACGCAACAGTAGGTATTGAAGTGACACATGATCAATTTGCACAACATTCACATATATTGATAAAGCATAAACTTTATACAAGATACATTATTCTCGGGTCTCCGAGAAGTCGTGCTCATGTCGTCACTACATATACATACGCTACTGTCTATACGACATGTCACCGATTACAAAAGTTGGGTTACGCTACCCTAGCTGCCCTACTTGGCAACCGTAACCACCTACTCGGAGTAGAACTCGACCTCCTGTGGGTCGTCCTCCTCCGGTACTTCTGCTGGTGGCTCTGGATCTACCACCTCTTCTCCCATTCCGGGTTCTCCCATTGCTGGAAGACCCAAGACCACCGGTATGCCTAACACCGGGGGCACGAGGTCCTGCAATGCATGCACCTCGTCCATAGCCTGGTTGTAGTCCTCTTCCCAGCCTTGTCCTTCCTCAATAGCGTCGTCCCGCTCTTGAGCAAGGTCCTCATTCTGCTGGGTTAGGGTCTGCACCAGCTCTTGCAACGCCGCGATGTCAACACGGCTCTTCTTCTTTGCCTTCTTCAGACGACGCAACTGATTGTGTTGTTCATTCAGTCGCTTGATCGTCGGAAGGAGCACATTGCGGAGTGCGCTGTGAGCACCCTCGAAATGATCTCCACGGCTTGTGCTCTCCTTGAGCTTGGTGGCGAGATGCTCCGTATGAACAGCTTGGCTGTCCATCACAGCGTTTCCCGCCCTCATTTGGAGGCTGAGGTTTGCCTCCGCGGGGTTGTACCTTGGGCAATTCGGGTCTGTTGCCTCCAGGTACCTCTCTTCCCACACATGCTGAGCTCGTCCCTCCACCGGAACGAGTGCGTATGGAGTACCCTCCATAGCCTGCACGTGTAGTTGGCAGAAACGTGACATAGTGTCACGGGCTGCCACTTGCCACATCCCTTCCGGTTGTCTTCCTCTCACCGTGACGGTGAATGGCACCCAACCGGGTGGCGTAGGTCCTGTAGGAACCTCGACATGGATCGTCCACGTCTTGTTCCCCTCTTCGCCTTCTTCCTTGGCGAAGTATTGCGGCATCTGGTTGTACCCGAAATATTGGAGCATTTGCCACAATGCTTCCGGGTAGCCGCTACGGTCAGAGCAGTGGGAAACCACCCACCCGTTCTCCAACCGTTTATCTGCTGCCATCTGTAAAAATATATTTGAGAAATGTCAAATATTTATTTAAACAGTAAACCATCGAGTTATAACATAAGATATGTCCTTGAACTCATAACACTTGGAAACATAGTTCAAATTTTTAAACAAATTTGACTGCTGATCTGTTGTTCCCATGACAGCCTTGACCAGTTTCCATTTCAACCTGATTTAGGCCAGGTTAAAAGCAAAACCAGTCCTGGAGCTCAACATCAAAGTTGAAGCTAACTTCAATAGATTTCCAGCCAGTATTTGCTTGGCCTAAGATCTGTCCTGGTTCAAAAGTTATGAGATGTCAAAGTTAACAGAATTTCTGGGAACAATTGGACAGCACCTCCCTGCCTTAGGTACTGATTTGATCCAACAATCTCAGTTACTTCTGTTCCTACTCTGACAAAACTTTCTGTTACAAAGTTGTAACCCATCTCGTAAGCTTTCCAGAACTACCTCATTTTCTATTTTTGGATTTTTATGCAGGAAGTTATGCTTAATTTACAGAGAGTCTACAGAGAGTCTTTACCCTGTCCTGTTTTCTGGACAGTTCCAACTCTACTGCATTTTTCGAGTGGTTAAGGGATGAAACACCTCTGGACCTCAACAGAAAAGTTGTAAAGATCTTCCAAAGCTTTCCAGAAATGTATCATAAGACCCTAATCTCGAAAGAACTCAACCTCTAGCCTCTGATTAACTTCAGCCTTGATTCAGCTGAAAACAGAGTGCTCTGTCCTTAACAACCTATAAGTTGAAAACTTGTTAACTTTGAATATCCTGTTCAAGGGAAGGAGTTACATCAAGTTTTACTACTTTGGAGCAAAACTTTCAAGTTTTAAATGAATTTGTTCATTTAGTTGGGTGTGACGTCGATGCATCACCAGATTATGTCGGTACTACGTCCTCACAAAGAAAAACCTATACCGGACTTAGCCGGCTTCGTTATTTCAGTGGCACTACTCGTCACTCGCACACGGATGCTACACGTCTACCGTTTCGTGGTCAGGCTACCTGCAGAAACTCAATCAATCGTCAGACTCGGCTGCACACCGAGCCCGGAATCCATACAGTTCGTACACCCGGCCGTCATCACTCGCCCGGATGTTCTCAAGCCAAACACGCCTTGAGTTACGTGTTCACGTCTCAGACCACGTGAGGGGTCTCCCATGTTGCACCACGCACGCCAGGGACAGACGTTGCTCGAATACCCCAAACGACATGAAGAGTCGTAGAGGATACTAAAGCGGGTCGGGTTACCTGCCACCCGTGGGGCTCCACCCTTCAGCTTGTGCGCACTGGTGGACAGCGCTTACGTGCACCCCCCAAGACATGAACGCCCCGAGATGCACGATTTTCCAACATAACAAATAGGTTAATATGCCACTTTCTATATGCTAATAACATCCTTATACGGGCTACTAACTCGTTCCTCACTGGATTTTTGAAAAAGAAGACCTTTGTACTGTGTTAAACCTCAAGCGAGCTCTGATACCACGCTGACACGACCCCATTGGTCCTGTCGAGCCAGGATCACGCTGAGGGGTGCTGCGTTGCACAGCACCGGATAACACACGTCAAAGGTACAAAGCGGAAGCAGAACTTTTATTACATAAACAGGTTTATGAACATGTTTACATCAAAATAAGTTTAGTCTACACTCGCGGGCGTAGACTAAGCATCAAGTGCACGTTCAGCCCTTGAACGTGTCCTTGCTAGCACACACGCACACTAACTCTGCGGCGTGCACAACTCCCACTCGACGGGGTTCCCCTCCTGGGGTTCCGTCTCCTCTTCGGGAGTCCCTTCCTCATAGAACCCTGCAAAAGCTTCAAACACAAGCAGTGAGCACGAAGGCTCAGCAAGTCTGACCCGTCTCACCTAAACATGGAACTTCTACATGAGGGTAATGGGTTGCATGAGGTAAAAATCATTTGCACGGACTCGCCTAATTAGTAGAACCTTACTTTCAAGTTTTAGCAGCAGGTTGTGGAGAACCTTACGCTAAGGCACATGAGAGAGCCGCAATCAAACAAGAAACGCATTTCTCTCATGTACTTTGCCCAAAGTTGAAAAGAACTTTAGTTAGCTCTAGACTACAGCATATCATTAACAATCAATGTCCATCTTCCAATCAGCAGCATTTTAACATGTGTCTAGCCTGTTCTTTCTACGTCACGGTACAGTGAACAAGTGGTACTCACTGACCGCGAGGGACGGCGATTATAATCGATTTACACCTGCAGGGTTACCCGAACAACCCGTCACGTACGCCCGTACTCGATGTTGCCTACAACAACCATCACGGACGCCGTACGCAACTACCTTTCACCTGTCAGCCAAATATTGAACCGGTCCCATCGTCCCGAGCAAGAGGTCTCTGCACGCGCATCTCCGTGCCGCCAGCCGATTTACACCTCAAGCTCTCAACCTACCCTCTGAACGACGGGCAATGCCTCAATACCCAGCTACCCGAGTTACATCAGTTTCCCGGTTCCCATATAGCCGGTAGGTCTTCGGTACTGTTCTAACTTGTTCAACAGGCCCGCACACGGCTCGGTCCTCAATCGACACAAGCGGAGCTACAGCACACAGGCCCCAAAGTCCTGCTGCCCTTACTCTCCGCTCGGTCTCATTTTCTTGCCATGTGTATCATGTGCTATCTCTACCCGAGCAATGTGCCTCTAGCCTATTCTCGCGAGTAGTTCCAACTACTCGACTTGTACCGAATCCTACTCTATCCTAGCAATGCAGTGGCTAACGGGGTTTGCACTCCTAAACCCCAACCCATGGTTTTCTTGGCTATGCAGTGGGGTTTCCAAACAAGACTCTAATGCACAGAATAAAGGAAACAAGTATGTGCTCAAAACAATAAAAATTTGAAAAATGGTTAATGCAAACCGGAGCTTGCCTTGCTGCTCTTGGTCGTAGGCTAGCTGTTCCTCCGGAGTAACGAAGTCTAGGACTTCGGGTTCCTCCTCGACCTTAGCGACTACATGATAAGAGCAATGTATGTATTAATTTAAATGCATTTGTATTATCTTTGAAGTTGTGAAGTCTATAACCTTTGCTAGACAGACCTAATGACTGTGAAACTTTTACTGTGGCTTGGTTACAAACTAAACAGAGACTTGGTCAAGTTTTAGTTGCAGCAAAGCTCATTTGAGCCCTCCACAATTAATTATGTCCTTGACCTTAATTGGAACTCTTAGGGTGTTCTAGGAATTTTCATGAGACAAACCATGACTTTCTGAAAACTAGATTTTCAGAGGGTTCTAATGGAGTTGGTCTCACTCAATTTGGAAGTCCTTAACTAAAGATATGAGCTAAACAATTTCAGAGAAAATTCTGAAAATGTTTCTGAACATTTTCTATTTTCTCTGGAACAGTTTCACTAATCACACCATTAGGTGGATTAAATGAGCTCAAATGGATCTTAAATTTTTATGGTAGTTCAGGGATATTTTGGTGAATATCCCAGCAAAATTTCAGGATTTTCCTCCACAGGATTCCCCAGTTAAAATTTCTAACAATTTAAACTTTGAGGAATTAATTCTGGAAAATTAAGGGTTTTCATGAAGTGAAACTTGATTTGCTGGAAAGTACTTGGAGAGCTGAATCCAGCAAAATTTGGTTCACTCAATTTGGAGCTGTCTAGCCAAAGTTATAAGGATTTGAAGTTTGAACTGAAACTGAAATTCGGGAAAAAGTTTAAACTCTGGTTTGTGGGCCCCGCACACAGTGCGTCGTCTCCCTCCTCGCGCCAACTGCGTGGCGGCGGCGATCTCCGGCGACCCTCACCGGAACTGAGTTACCGGCCACCCCCGGCCCGAAACTTGCCGCCTGCCCCTTTTACTGACCCCCTGGACTCGATGGTGATGACCGGAAACCCGTGCGCACCGATGACAGCACCTGCTAGGGTTCCGGTGAGGTCGGTCCCGCTCTCCCGTGCACCAAATCGACCGGAAATCGGTCGGGGAGCATCAGTAGAGCATGGGAACCGCGAACCAGGGCTGGGTGGAAGCTAGAAATACCGGCAACTAGGCTCTCGACGGTGAGCCGAGGTGTTCAGCCAAGGCGGCGGGGAAAACAGCCATATCATGGCCGATTCTCGATGGTTTTCTCTAATTCCAGTTCGAGCGTGGGCGCTATCGTGCGTAGAAGCTACTAGGTAACGAGCTCGTCCAACCCTCGTGCATAGTGCACGAATTTCACCCGAAGGTGAGCTCGGTCCTTATGAACTGATCGAGAGTAAATTTGGAAATTCTCGGCCGAGGGTTGATCAATCGCCAAACGGCTTTCGGCTACTCCATCTACATACAATCACGCACCTTTCTTGTGTAGAGAAGAGGACGTGACAACGGCTGTGCTGTGCTGTCCACGAGAGCCCGATCGGCGGCGATGCTTGGTTCGCCGGAGAAATGGTTCGGTACAGCTCGAGGACGCTTGCTCACTGGCCAACACGGCGTCTAGGAGGTTGCTCACGATCTCTTGGTGCTGTTTTGCTGTGGAGGAGGCGGTGCTCGCGAGTGATCGGGCTTGATCAAACGTGAGCTCGGGCGGCGGCGATGGCAGTGGAAGAACAGGTCGTGCACGTCGGCAGCTCGGGGAATGGGCGACTGAAGCACGCCGGAAAGGGGATAAGTAGCCCGGCGACTGGTCTCCGGCTTGGGGCGCGCAGCAGGAGCTGGCGCCGGCTGCCCCCTCGGTGGCGCGCGCGCACTGCACCCGGGAACCGATGGAGCTGCGTTTCAGTCGGTTTGTGTTGAAGTAGAGGCTGACATGTGGGTCCCACCCCCCATTTTAACCTCTGAAATTTACTCCTAATCACTGTTGTAAACAGTGAACCCCATACTACCCTTGGCAATTCAAATTATTCACCCATGAGCCATTTGAATTGATCCAAGTTCAAATGAGGTTTGGTTTGAATGAATTTCAGCACAAGTTCAGATTTGAAATTCAAATAAAGTTTGAATTTCTCCCCCTTAGCTCATGTCAAGATCAACTCCAAATGGAGTGAAAATTGGTGTGTGAGCTCACAAAAATGTGCTGAGTAAGAATATGCCTTCCACTTTCAAATTCATGGGATAAAAACAGTTTGAATTTGAATATGGTTTCAAACTGTCCTCTTCCTAACTATACCCAAACTGACCTCAAAAAGGTTTTGAATTTGGGTGAAACTTGGCATGGACATCCTTAGCAAAGTGTAGGAGTTTTCATATGTCCAGCCCATCTATATCACATGTGGGAAATACCACTTTTGCAATGTGTAAGTTTGTTCTCTAATGAGCATGTTGATAATTGTTACTTGCTCTTCATTTGTGTTCATCATTCTTCCTCAAATGAGGTGTGTGGTGTGGTGATGAACACTGCAAATGTGTGTCAAAAACTGAGGCCCTTACACAACAGACCCGAGTTGCCCAAGGTACAACCCCGCGGAGGCAAATCTCAGCCTCTAAATGAGGGCGGGAAACACTGTGATGGACAGCCAAGCTGTTCATACGGAGCATCTCGCCACCAAGCTCAAGGAGAGCACAAGCCGTGGAGATCATTTCGAGAGTGCTCACAGCGCACTCCGCAATGTGCTCCTTCCGACGATCAAGCGACTGAATGAACAACACAATCAGTTGCGTCGTCTGAAGAAGGCAAAGAAGAAGAGCCGTGTTGACATCGCGGCGTTGCAAGAGCTGGTGCAGACCCTAACCCAGCAGAATGAGGACCATGCTCAGGAGCGGGACGGCGCTATCAAGGAAGGCCAAGGCTGGGAAGAGGACTACAACCAAGCTATGGACGAGGTGCATGCCTTGCAGGACCTCGTGCCCCCGGTATTGGGCGTACCGGTAGTCTTGGGTCTTCCAGCCATGGGAGAACCTGGAATGGGAGAAGAGGTGGTAGACCCCGAGCCACCAGCAGAGGTACCGGAGGAGGACGACCCACAGGAGGTCGAGTTCTACTCCGAGTAGGGGGTTACGGTTGCCAAGTAGGGCAGCTAGGGTAGCGTAACCCAACTTTTGTAATCGGTGACATGTCGTGTAGACAGTAGCGTATGTATAGGTAGTGACGACATGAGCACGACTTCTCGGAGATCCGAGAATAATGTATCTTGTATAAAGTTTATGCTTTATCAATATATGTGAATGTTGTGCAAATTAATCATGTGTCACTTCAATACCTACTGTTGCGTATGGAATTTTAAGTAAGACATGTGCTAATTGCTGCTGTTTTGAATTTCAGAATGACGCGTACTCGTGCCAACCCTGACGTTGGGGGTACCAGTCAAGGGGGAGAGACCTCCCAACCACCTCCCGAGGACTCCTCGGGACAGCAGCAGCAACAGCAACAGCAAACACCGCCACCGCCACTGCCAACGGTTACATTGGCCGACATTGTCGCGGCAATGGCGGGCTCGCATCAGCAGCACACAGAGTTGCTGCAGACTCTCATCGCCAATACGTCTCGCCCAGAGAGACGTCAAGATCGTGAGGAGCGCCAACAGAGCTCCTACTCCGACTTCCTGGCGACTCATCCCCCTGTATTCTCAAGGGCGGATGAACCACTTGACGCGGACAACTGGCTCCGCGCCATAGAGATGAAGTTCGAGCTGCTCCAAATCAGCGAGCAGCGCAAGACTCAGTTCGCGGTCCAGCAGCTCCAAGGATCCACGAGCGCGTGGTGGGCCAACTTCTGTGCTTCACAGCCCACCGACCGAGTGATGACCTGGGCGGAGTTCCGGACGGCCTTCAGGGCCTATCATATACCGCCAGGTCTGATGAAGAGGAAGACGCAGGAGTTCCTACACCTGCAACAAGGGAGCCGGAACGCGCTGGAATACTCCAGAGCGTTCAACGATCTCGCGCTCTACGCGTCGTATCATGCGGATACAGACGAGAAGCGGCGAGACCATTTTTACCAGGGGCTTAACCCGCTCCTGAAGGACAAGTTGGCGATGTTCAATCGAGGCAGCCTCAACGACATCATTGATGCTGCGATTGTTGAGGAGGACTCCGGCAAGGAGTTGGCGGCGGCAGAGCGAAAGCGAAGCGCGCCGCAGAGCAGCGGAGAAGGAGGCGGTCCTTCTCAGAAGTTTCGGATGGTGGATCGCCCACCATCAGGTCCACGCTGGCAGCCACCACAGCAGTCGATGCCGTTCCGCAGTCGGCCGTATTCTTCGCCGGCATTCCGGCCGGCACTGCCAGTACCACCGCAACAACAACAGCAGCAGCGGGCGATGCCGCGTGCGTTTGCACCTCCGCAACGCATGCCGGGCTTTCGTCCACCGAGTACTCCACCAGCAGCGGCCACATGTTACAAGTGTGGTCGTCCAGGACACTTCGCGAGCAGTTGCCCGGAGAGGCAAGGCGGCGGAGTGGCACCACAGTTTCTGGGGAGGAATCAACCCCAGAACCCTACTAATGCGCGGCGGGCAAACCCTAGGCCCGGCACTGTCCACCAACTTGCCATTGAGGACGTGCCGGAGGGCGAGCCAATCCTTGCGGGTATGTTCCAACTCCACCAGCATCCCGCTATAGTACTATTTGATTCAGGCGCCACACATAATTTTATTAGCCAAGCTTTCATTGCTAAACACAGTTTGCCAATACTACCCACCGATAGTCCATATTTAATTTGTTCACCGGGTGGGAAGATTTCAGCAAGCGTAATGGTCTCCAAAGCACCATTATGCTTAGCGGGTAGAGTGTACCCCACATCTCTCATTATCTTAGAGGGACAGAAGGTCGATGTCATCCTAGGGATGTCGTGGTTAACCCGCCACGGCGCTGTTTTAGACACCGTCCTTCGAGTCGTGCACTTAAACTCAGAGGTGCACGGTTCTCACTCATTATATCTGGACAGTCCAGAAATAAAACTTTCAAGTGTCTATCAGTCCACAACTATCAGATTGGAAGACATTCCAGTGGTCCGGGAGTTTCCTGATGTATTCCCGGATGATTTACCGGGAATGCCACCCGATAGAGAGGTGGAGTTCAAGATTGAACTTGCACCGGGAACCATGCCAATATCCCGAAGGCCGTACAAGATGGCGCCCAAGGAGTTGGCTGAACTGAAGACTCAGCTCACGGACCTTCTGGAGAAGGGTTTTATTAGGCCGAGCTCCTCGCCATGGGGCTGTTCGGCATTATTTGTCAAGAAGAAGGATGAAACGTTGCGGCTTTGCGTGGACTACCGTCCATTAAATGCCGTAACCATCAAGAACAAGTACCCGTTGCCACGGATCGACATGTTGTTTGATCAGTTGGTCGAAGCAAAGATCTTTTCCAAGATGGATTTAAGATCCGGGTACCATCAGATTAAGATAAGGGCGGAGGACATTCCAAAGACAGCTTTCTCGACAAGGTACGGACTTTATGAGTACCTGGTCATGTCCTTCGGCCTCACCAATGCTCCAGTTCACTTCATGTACTTAATGAACTCGGTATTCATGCCGGAGCTGGACAAGTTTGTCGTGGTCTTCATCGACGACATCCTGGTATATTCCAAGTCGGAGGAAGATCACAAGAAACATTTGCGTATAGTCTTGCAATGGCTGCGGGATCACAAGTTATACGCAAAATTCAGCAAATGCGAGTTTTGGATATCGCAAGTGCCTTCCTCGGGCATATCATCTCAGCGGAGGGTATCGCTGTGGACCCGAGCAAGATCACTCAAGTGCTGAATTGGAAATCTCCGAGAACTGTTCACGAGGTACGGAGTTTCCTCGGACTCGCGGGATATTATTGGAGGTTCATTCCGAACTTCTCGAAGATTGCCAAGCCAATGACAGAGCTGCTGAAGAAGGCTACCAAATATGTTTGGAGTCCAGCATGTGAAGCAGCATTCAAGGCTTTAGTCAAGCACCTGACATCAGCACCGGTTTTGGCGCAGCCAGACACAACAAAACCGTTCGATGTGTACTGCGATGCATCCGGCATTGGGCTCGGATGTGTGCTGATGCAAGACCGAAGAGTGGTCGCGTATGGATCACGGCAGCTTAGGAACCATGAGCAGAATTATCCAACTCACGACTTGGAGCTCGCTGCCGTGGTACTTGCACTAAAAATGTGGAGGCACTACCTACTCGGTAACCTCGTACATTTATATACCGACCACAAAAGCCTCAAGTACATATTCACTCAGAAGGAGCTGAACATGAGGCAACGAAGATGGTTAGAACTGATAAAGGATTACGAAATAGAGATCCATTATCATCCGGGCAAGGCAAACGTTGTGGCAGATGCGCTGAGCCGCAAGTCACACGTCAACAATCTGACCATCACACCGTTGGAAGAGAGCGAACCACCACTACGTGTGATTCCATACGGAGCTCTCTACAACCTAGCTTTGACCCCCACCATCCGTGAAGAGATAGCGGAAGCCCAGAAGAATGACAAGGGCATGTCACATTTGCGGAGACGTGTAGATAGTGGGGAGCTGAAATGTTTCCGGAAAGACGGAGACGGCGTCCTATGGTTCAAGGACCGGATCGTCGTACCCCGTAACCCGGAACTACGGAAGAAGATCTTTGATGAGGCTCACTTATCAAAGCTCTCTATTCACCCCGGCAGCAACAAGATGTATCAAGAACTCAGAAGCAAGTTTTGGTGGACACGGATGAAGCGAGAGACTGCAAAATACGTGTCCGAGTGCGATACATGTCGAAGGGTGAAGGCAGACCACATGCGGAAACCGGGACTGCTACAACCACTGGGCGTTCCTTCCTGGAAGTGGGAGGATGTGAGCATGGATTTCATCGTCGGTTTACCCACCACCTTACAGAAACATGATTCTGTGTGGGTGATCGTCGATCGGCTCACCAAAGTTGCCCATTTCATCCCGGTCAACACCAACTACAACGCCAAGAAGTACGCTGAACTGTACATCTCACGGATCCTATGCTTATACGGCGTACCCCGTACCATCATATCGGACCGGGGCACTTTATTTGTGTCCCGTTTTTGGGAGCAGCTACACGCTGCCTTGGGGACGAAGCTGATCCGTAGTTCAGCCTACCACCCACAGACGGATGGACAAACCGAGCGGGTAAATCAGATTCTAGAAGACATGCTACGAGCTTGCGCTATCGACCATGGCAAGAATTAGGATGATCACTTGCCGTTAGCCGAGTTCTCGTACAACAATGGGTACCAAGCCAGCATCAAGATGGCGCCCTACGAGGCGCTATACGGGAGAAAATGCCGCACACCATTGAACTGGTGTGAGTCTGGCGAAAGGGTTACCTTCGGGATTGACCTTGTCAACAACGCGGAAGAAAAGGTTCGACTAATTCAAGCGAACCTAAAAGCCGCTCAATCCCGTCAGAAACAGTATGCGGACCGGAGAAGGTGCCCATTACAATTCGAAGTTGGGGATCACGTATATCTACGGGTATCTCCAATGAAGGGCGTAAACAGATTTGGGGTGAGGGGAAAGTTAGCAACCCGCTTCATCGGTCCATTCCAGATTACCGAAAGATGTGGATCGGTGGCATACCGGCTGAAATTACCAGAAGCACTTTCCGGTGTGCACGACGTCTTTCACATTTCCCAGCTGAGGAAGTGTCTCAAGCTATCAACTACCGTTCAGCTGGAAGACATTGAAGAACTGCAACCGGATCTCACCTATCGGGAGGAACCGGTGCAGATTATTGATGAAAAGGCCCGAACCACACGCAACCGTACGTTGTGGTTCTACAAGGTTCTATGGAGTAATCACTCCATGGACGAAGCGACATGGGAGAGCGAAGAATTCCTTCGCACTAACTACCCCGACTTTTTCACGTCGCATATCCGGTAATTTTCCACCGTCCTCTCTCTCATTTTCACCTTATAATCTCGGGACGAGATTCTTTTAAGGGGGGAGGAATGTAAAGGCCTCAGTTTTTGACACACATTTGCAGTGTTCATCACCACACCACACACCTCATTTGAGGAAGAATGATGAACACAAATGAAGAGCAAGTAACAATTATCAACATGCTCATTAGAGAACAAACTTACACATTGCAAAAGTGGTATTTCCCACATGTGATATAGATGGGATGGACATATGAAAACTCCTACACTTTACTAAGGATGTCCCTGCCAAGTTTCACCCAAATTCAAAACCTTTTTGAGGTCAGTTTGGGTATAGTTAGGAAGAGGGCAGTTTGAAACCTTATTCAAATTCAAACTGTTTTTATCCCATGAATTTAAAAGTGGAAGGCATATTCTTACTCAGCACATTTTTGTGAGCTCACACACCAATTTTCACTCCATTTGGAGTTGATCTTGACATGAGCTAAGTGGGAGAAATTCAAACTTTATTTGAATTTCAAACTGAACTTGTGCTGAAATTCATTCAAACCAAACCTCATTTGAACTTTGATCAATTCAAATGGCTCATGGGTGAATAATTTGAATTTCCAAGGGTAGTATGGGGTTCACTGTTTACAACAGTGATTAGGAGTAAATTTCAGAGGTTAAAACTGGAGGTGGGACCCACTTGTCAGCCACTGCTCAGATCAAACCGACTGAGACTTTTTCACTCGGGTAGCCGAGCCGCAGCGGTGATCGCCACCGAGGCCAGCCGCCGCGCCACCAGCTGCTTGCCCACGCGCGGGCGTGAGGCGGTGCAGAGCCTTCTTAAGGCGCCTGCCCCCTCCTCGGCCGAGGTACCGCCGTTCTTCCCCGCAAGAACTCAGCGCCGGCCGAAAACTTCCGCAGCTCGGACTTGATCGGAGGACGCCGATCGCAGCTCCCTCCTTCCACTCCAGAGCCCCAGCAAGGTACTAGAGACCTTCCTCCGTCCTTCCCGTTGCTAGAATTCGGTTGAAACCGATTGATATCGGCTGTGCCGAAAGATCAAATTCGGGACTTGGAACCGCCGCACCTCAGGCTCTCGTGGACAGCCCAACCAGGGCGTTGTCACGCCCGAGCCAAGGCACCCTTGGACGCGCGGGTGACCGGTGCTGCTCATCCCCGAGCCACAGCTCGAGTGGTTGCTCACCGGCGGCGAATTTCCACTTTTCCCCTTTCTGTGTGCAGAACGACCTTCGGGTACGATTCTGTTTAATTCGTGCTCTAGAAAGGATTAGAGGGCCTCAGGCCGCTCTCACACGAGCTAGACATGGTAACACACAAGTTGCCTTCACAACTCTGGGCCGGAGAACCTCTGTGCCCGGCGTAATTTGAGGTCCACTAATGGCGGAACGAACGGGCGGCATCGGGCGCACGGTGAGGACCTATTTCGAGCCTTCCCCGAGCTGCCTCGAGCTCATGTCGACCTTCTCTGAGGTCCACTGATGCTCCCCGACCGATTTCCCAAGTAGCTGAGGTGCTTGAGAAGTCAGCCGACATGGCCGAAGTCATTCCGAGGTGGCGGCTCATCGCCGACCATGCTCCGGCCGTTGTCATGAGCAGCTGACCCTCGGATCCTGTTCCCCGAGTAAAAGTAGGCAGGGGCGGCCAGGATCGAGAAGTTTGGAGCTGTACAGCAGCCGGCGGCGAGCTCTCCGGCGAGATCCCTCGGCGGCAGGGCGCGGGTGTCGCGAGGTTGAAGAAGGGGGTGGACCCCAGCTGTCAGCGGGAGATATTTTGAACCGGGATCCGGCTGCGGCCAGGATCGGGTGTGCTGGCGCGTAAAATCATTGTGGGCCGCGGTGTGCTGTCGCCTCGGCGTGCGACGCGTGTCCCCTGGGCCCACGCGCGAGTTTAAACTTTTCCCCGATTTTCAGATTTCCTTCAAACTTCAAATCCTCATAACTTTGGCTAGAAAGCTCCAAATTGAGTGAACCAAATTTTGCTGGATTCAGCTCTCTGAGTACTTTCCAGAAAATCAAGTTTCACTTCATGAAATTCCTTATTTCTCCAGAATTAAATCCCTAAGCGTTCCAATTAAGGTCAAGGACATAATTAATTGTGGAGGGCTCAAATGAGCTTTGCTGCAACTAAAACTTGACCAAGTCTTTGTTTAGGTTGTAACCAAACCACAGTAAAAGTTTCACAGTCATTAGGTCTGTCTAGCAAGGGTTAGAGACTTCACAACTTCAAAATTAATACAAATGCATTTAAATTGATACATATATTGCTCTTATCATGTAGTCGCTAAGGTCGAGGAGGAACCCGAAGTCCTAGACTTCGTAACTCCGGAGGAGCAGTTAGCCTACGACCAAGAGCAGCAAGGCAAGCTCCAGTTTGCATTAACCGTTTTTACAAATTTTTATTGTTTTGAGCACTTACTTGAGCATTATTATTCCGTGCATTAGAGTCTTGTGTGGAAACCCAACTGCGTAGCCAAGAAAACCATGGGTTAGGTTTAGGATTGCAAACCCCGTTAGCTACTGCATTGCTAGGATAGGGTAGGATTCGGTACAAGTCGAGTAGTTGGAACTACTCGCGAGAATAGGCTAGAGGCACATTGCTCGGGTAGAGATAGCACATGAAACAACATGGCAAGCAAATGCGACCAAGCGGAGGGTAAGGGCAGCAGGACTTTGGGGCCTGTGTGCTATAGCTCCGCTTGTGTCGATTGAGGACCGAGCCGTGTGCGGGCCTGTTGAATAAGCTAGAACAGTACCGAAGACCTACCGGCTATATGGGAACCGGGAAACTGATGTAACTCGGGTAGCTGGGTATTGAGGCATTGCCCGTCGTTCAGAGGGTAGGTTGAGAGCTTGAGGTGTAAATCGGCTGGCGGCACGGAGATGCGAGTGCAGAGACCTCTTGCTCGGGACGATGGGACCGATTCAATATTTGGCTAACGGGTGAAAGGTAGTCGCGTACGGCGTCCGTGATGGTTGTTGTAGGCAACATCGAGTACGGGCGTACGTGACGGGTTGTTCGGGTAACCCTGCAGGTGTAAATCGATTATAATCGCCGTCCCTCGCGGTCAGTGAGTACCACTTGTTCACTGTACCGTGACGTAGAAAGAACAGGCTAGACACATGTTAAAATGCTGCTGATTGAAAGATGGACATTGATTGTTAATGATATGCTGTAGTCTAGAGCTAACTAAAGTTCTTTTCAACTTTGGGCAAAGTACATGAGAGAAATGCGTTTCTTGTTTGATTGCGGCTCTCTCATGTGCCTTAGCGTAAGGTTCTCCACAACCTGCTGCTAAAACTTCAAAGTAAGGTTCTACTAATTAGGCGAGTCCTTGCAAATGATTTTTACCTCATGTAACCCATTACCCTCATGTAGAAGTTCCATGTTTAGGTGAGACGGGTCAGACTTGCTGAGCCTTCGTGCTCACTGCTTGTGTTTGAAGCTTTTGCAGGGTTCTATGAGGAAGGGACTCCCGAAGAGGAGACGGAACCCTAGGAGGGGAACCCCGTCGAGTGGGAGTCGTGCACGCCGCCGAGTTAGTGTGCGTGTGTGCTAGCAAGGACACGTTCGAGGGCTGAACGTGCACTTGATGCTTAGTCTACGCCCGCGAGTGTAGACTGAACTTATTTTGATGTAAACATGTTCATAAACTTGTTTATGTAATAAAATTTCTGCTTCCGCTTTGTACCTTTGACGTGTGTTATCCGGTGCTGTGCAACGCAGCACCCCTCAGCGTGATCCTGGCTCGACAGGACCTTGGGGTCGTGTCACATGAGATTAGTCTCGGTGTGAGACGAAGCTGTTTATGAGATGAGATGGTAGCAAATACGGGAAGGTATTCGTGAGATGGTAGCGAATACGAGGAGGTATTCGTGAGTAAGAATAAAGTTGGTTAATGTTCGGATGGAACGCGGGAAGTGATGGAGGTATGTTGGTCATTTAATACATGCTGGGATTACATTCATCTAAAGTTAAGTTGCTGTTTTATCATGGTTTTATAAATCTGCTTTTCTGCAAATGAGCCTTTTTATACCTACCTTGTTATAAGCTACATATCATGTTTTCCCGCACTTGTTGAGTACATCATTGTACTCAAACTTGCATTATTATCTCCTCATCAGCAGCAGGAGAAGACTACTATGAAGACCAAGTGGAGCATTAGGGCGTGTGATCTGTTCTCAACCTTGCCTATGGAGGGAGTAGAGACGGAGCCACCTTTGCTTAGATTTGCTTCCGCATAGTTAAATCGCTTCCGCATTAGAAATAAAGACTTCCGCTGTGAACATGAGTCCAAGACTCATGAGACATTGTAATAAACTCTGTTATTCGTGGTAATATATATTCTGAATTCTGTTTGTGGATCATATGTGTATGTGTGATGAACATCCTGGGCACACATATGCATTAGTTCTCGGTTCCGTGGTATTCCACAGAATTGAGGGCGTCACACTAGGCTCCGGAAAAAAGGTTGTGCAGGTCACTGGCGCATGAGCTCGAATGCATGGGGCCAAAGTCCCGCGAAGTCCCGGGCGATGCCATCATGAGAAAGGAGTCCCCCGCAGCACTAGACTAAAACGGTAACGAAGGGCCCCCGACTCAAGGGAAGCTGCGACACTTCACCAAGGGAATGAAGGGAGGAAGGAGGGCGGCATCAGCGAGCGGCGATGACAAGTCGACAGAGATTCGCTTCCAGATTCAACGATCGGGCAACACGAAGGCCGGAGGCTGGCCCACATGCAGACCGACCACTTCGAGAGGCCGTTAGAGAAGCCATGCACGGACCACACTCTCCCAGTGAAACACGCCCTCAAAGATTGCGTCCTCCTGAAGTAATTCCTGGGGAAGGAGGCGGCAGCCCCGGGTCGCAAAGGAGGAAAGTCTGCACAGACGGCCTTGGGGCAGTGGGAGGAGGTTGCCTCTCCCGGACCAACCGACTGCGTCATAATTTTCGGTGGAACCCACGCCCAGGAGCACAGATGCAAACAGAAGTTAACGGCCCGGGAGGTCAACGCGGCCGAGCCCGCTGTACCGACCTATCAATGATGGTCCAAAATCACCGTCACATTCGACAGGTCAGATCATCCCGACTACGTCCCGCAACTGGGGTGATTTTTGCTGGTTGTGGATCTGATCGTCGGGCCAAAAGCGCTTGACAAAGTTACTTATGGACGGAGGGAGCGGCCTCAACATCTTGTACGCTAGGACACTCGACGCCATGGGGATCACCTGGACCGATCTGCGACCAACCCGGGCGCCTTACCACGTGTGACGCCCTCAATTCTGTGGAAAACCACGGAACCGAGAACTAATGCATATGTGTGCCCAGGATGTTCATCACACATACACATGCGTTCCACAAACTGAATTCAGATTATATATTACCACAAATAACAGGGTTTATTACAATATCTTATGAGTCTTGGACTCATGCTTACAGCGGAAGTCTTATTTCTATGCAGCGGAAGTCCTTATTTAAATGCGGAAGCAAAACTAATGCGGAAGCAAAACTAAGCAGAAGTGGCTCCATCTCTACTCCCCCCACAGGCAAGGTTGAGAACAGATCACACGCCATAATGTTCTACTCGGTCTTCATAGTAGTCTTCTCTTGCTGTTGATGAAGAAATAACAATGCAAGTTTGAGTACAATGAGGTACTCAGCAAGTGTGGGAAAACACATGATATGCAGCTCATAAACAAGGTAGGCATAAAAGGTTTATTTGCAGAAAAGCAGTTCTGTAAAACCATGATAAAACAACAACTTAAGTTTAAATGTAATCCCAACATATATTAAATTACCAACATACCTCCATCACTTCCCGTGTTCCATCCGAACATTAACCAATCTTTTATTCATACTCACGAATACCTCCTCGTATTCGCTACCATCTCACCTTATAAAACAACCTCGTCTCGCACCGAGACCAATCTCATGTCATGACTCATCAGTCATGCAACCATCTCATCTTCCGGACTCCACAGTCCAAACCAAACCATAATCAATAACCATAACCAAGAACCTTCCCAATAACCATTCCAATAACCATCCCATCAATCATCCCCATAACCATTCCAATAACCATCCCAATAACCATTCCAATAACCATCCCATCAATCATCCCAATGACCATTCCAATAACCATCCCAATAACCATTCCAATAACCATCCCAATAACCATTCCAATAACCATCCCATCTAACCATGGCAGTTTAGCCAGATGCTCGTGACCGTAAGCTCGGCTATCATGATAGTTTTAACAACTCTGCAGAGTCTGTACCTCTTTACCCACAAGTTTGTGATTTCGTCACCCGTCGGCGACTGCAGAACCTCCATTTTACCAGTACACAGCCGTCGGTGTATGGTCAAGAGATCACAAAATAGCCTTTACAAAGAGGTTACTAGATGTATGGACTCACTAAGGTTTCACCGGCAGGCTAGAATCTCCAATTCTCCCACCCACGGGCCCCCTCTTGTGCCATGCAGTTCCCAGGGCAGTCCTTACTCGACTCCCATTCCCCGTGCCTTCCACAGTCCATAACACCCTAGCAACTTACCTAATTACTCAGCTAAGCCGCACCCATACATGGCCTTGTGGTGGCACTGTTATCCTGGCATGTGCATGCATGAACCGGTCCTTAGATCTACGGCAAGTAAAACCACCATCTCATGCTACCTCATTCACAAACCCATGCTTGCCTAGATCTCCCTCTGATCCATGTTCATTAACCTCATCAGTTACTTATGATCAGTACAAGTGCAGTTAGCTAGACACATCTATCTCGCTTCCCGATCCTAGAGACTCAGCGAAGCATAAAGCAAGAACCATACCCGACTCATAAACTTCCCAGGTGACAAGGGTGGTTTAATCAAAACTAGTAAACTCCTATAAAAGGGTTTCCCATCATGTTTGACTCAGCACACACTTTTTCGCAAAACAAAATAGTTTTACCCAAAACATAGGATCAACATGGTCAAGGAGCACTTGCCTTGTACTTGTGGTTCCGGTTGTTCTTGATTCTCAAAACCTTGTTGCTGCAGCTCGTCGTAGACAGCTTCTTGAGTTTGTCCTGCTATGTAGGATTCACGTGCATACAAATTCACGGCAATCAATATCATGCTCAAACCTTAAACTAGATGCGATGATGCACATGCATGCTATCCTATGATTAGTTTTATTAGATTGATGTGCTCTTGCATGGCTTGCATGGTCAGAGGTGTTTGGATCAAAGGTGATCGTGGCGATGATCTTGTCTTTAGATCAAACTGATCATCGAGTGATCTGCCCACGAGAAAGCTTCTGTTCGAAAGGAATTGAAGAACAGATGCAAGCGATGGACACCATGATGTCGTAAGGTGGTATTGAAGTCCTACCTCACGCTCTTCTTGATTTCGAGGTCCTCCTCAGACCACTCGGTTCTTCTCCGATGATCTCCCTCGTCGCGCTTCGGCGATGTTTTGCTCGGCGAGTTAGGGCTAGGGTGCTAAGTCGTCGGCTCAGGAGTTGAAAGAGAAGTTCGTAGTTTCGGCCAGAGGTTTCGGGTTCTATTTATAATCAGGAAGAGAAGAGTCCTAATCTGATTGGATCCCGAATAAGAGTCTTATTCAGATCTTTGTTAGATCCTGGCACCTTATCTTCGGTAACATCGTGGAGTTTAGATCGGTGTCCGTTGCGTACCGATATCTTCATGTGTAAAAACCGCTCCAGACTCGTTACCTCCGTGACGATGAGCTCCGGAAGCTCCACGTGTCCTCCGGGCCTGGTATCTCCTCGTCCGCAGAGACGAGCTCCGTTCGTGCCGCATGTCAACCGATCGGGACCTCCCTCTTCTTCGGAGGTGAGCTCCGCGCACGCCACGTGTTGGCGCCGGTCTTCCTCTTCTTCTTTCCTCAGGGACATGCCCCGCGGTCGACATGTGTCCAATAGAGCAGGACCTCTCGCAGGTGAGCTCCGAGATCGACACGTACCCCGCGCGGATGGTCCTCTGATTTCCGCGAGGACTAGCTCCGAGGATGACACGTGTCCTATGAAAAATGCCTTTGCTTCTTCCGCAGCGGCTAGCTCCGCGGTAGCACGTGTCCCACAGGGTCGGACCTCTTTCCAATTGCGGAGGTGACCCCCGAGCCTGCCACGTAGCTAGTTTAGCGGCGGACCTCTCCCAATTTCTCGGGGATGAGCTCCGAACACGTCACGTGATCTGCTGGCCGTGGAAGTTGCCTTCGGTGTTCTCAGAGAGCTTTATTGGCTATCCTTTTGATACTTGTCTCTGTTCCTACTTTTCTTAAAATGTTTTTCTTTTTCATAAAACATGAACATATGCTGACACCCGAGATGAGTGTGTCACAAATCTACCCCCCTTAAGTTGAATCTCGTCCTCGAGATTCGTTAGTAGAAAATAGATGGGGAAATTCTGCCTTGATATCCTCTTCTCGCTCCCATGTGGCTTCAGCTTCAGTGTGATGGCTCCATTGTACCTTACACCATCGAATCACCTTGTTTCGGGTGACCCTTTCCTTTACGTCCAAGATTCGGACAGGGTGTTCTGCGTAAGTCAGGTCCTCTTGAAGTTCAAGTTCTCCCATCGACACATGTTCCTCTGGTACTCTCAAGCACTTCTTGAGCTGGGATACATGAAACACGTCATGTACGTTGGAGAGGTGGTTTGGGAGCTCTAGTTGATAGGCTACTTCTCCTTGCTTGTCCAAAATCTTAAAGGGTCCGATGTAGCGAGGTGCTAGCTTGCCTTTGACGTTGAAATGTCGTTGGCCTCGGATAGGCGATACCTTAAGGTATATGAAGTCTCCTACTTCAAAGGTCAACTTCCTACGCCTATTGTCCGCATAGCCTTTCTGTCGTGACTGAGCAGCCTTTAAGTTTTCCCGTATCGTTTGGACTTGCTTTTCAGCCTCTTGTAGTACTTCGGGTCCAAACACCTGGTTCTCTCCGGTCTCGCTCCAGAACAGCGGCGTTCTACACCGTCTGCCATATAAGGCTTCGAAAGGCGACATCATCAAGCTAGTTTGATAGCTGTTGTTATAGGAGAACTCAGCATACGGTAAACTCCTATCCCAACTACGCCCACGTTTCAAGGCGCAAGCTCTCAGCATGTCTTCCAAAATTTGGTTCGTCCTCTCGGTTTGCCCATCTGTTTGTGGGTGATAGGCGGAGCTAAAATCCAGTCGTGTACCCATGGCTTTCTGCAGCTTCCTCCAGAATCTAGAGGTAAACTGAGAACCTCGATCTGAGACTATCCTCTTCGGAACCCCATGACGGCACACGATCTGCTCCATGTACAACTCTGCCAACTGTGTAACGTTGTAACTGGTCTTTACCGGAAGAAAATGGGAGGTTTTCGTCAACCGGTCCACAATGACCCAGATGGAGTCGTATCCTGACTGAGTTCTTGGCAATCCGACAATAAAGTCCATACTGATGTCCTCCCATTTCCATTCAGGTATTTTCAAAGGTTGCAACAACCCAGCGGGTTTTTGATGTTCGGCTTTTACCCGTTGGCATGTGTCGCATAGGGCAACGTATTCGGCTATATCCCTCTTCATACCATCCCACCAATAGCAAGTTTTCAAGTCCTTGTACATTTTGGTGCTCCCCGGATGTATGGAATAGGGTGAATCATGTGCCTCCCTTAATATCATGTCGCGAAGGTGTCTTAG
Organism: Neostapfia colusana; assembly: GCA_030760725.1. Taxonomy (NCBI): domain Eukaryota; kingdom Viridiplantae; phylum Streptophyta; class Magnoliopsida; order Poales; family Poaceae; genus Neostapfia; species Neostapfia colusana. The sequence continues at coordinate 16,044,250 of JASWHV010000013.1, forward strand.
GTTTGGCACACAAATCCTTTTTCCTAGCCAAAGCGTACCCTTTTCATCCTCCTTGAAATCCTTCTCTATCCCTTGTCGGATTCTTTCCTTGATCCCCTGGATCCCCTCGTCCGTTGCTTGGCCCTTTCTTATTTCTTGCTCCAATGAGGAGTGGATCTCCATTATTTCCATGTTATTCAAGAATCCGAGGTGTAATCGTTCGAACTCCTTACATAGTTCGGGTGGTAACTCCCGAACCGTGAGTAGGTGGCATGCTCCCTTTCTGCTCAATGCGTCAGCTACTACATTGGCCTTCCCGGGATGGTAGTTGATTCCTACATCATAATCCTTGATGAGTTCTAACCATCGACGTTGCCTCAAATTCAAGTCTGTTTGTGTAAACATGTACTTGAGGCTTTTATGATCTGTATAGATCTCACATCGATGACCAAGGATATAGTGTCTCCAAATCTTCAATGCATGCACTACCGCTGCTAACTCCAAATCATGCGTAGGGTAGTTAAGCTCATGCTTCTTTAATTGTCGTGAGGCATAGGCTACCACTTGTCCTTCCTGCATGAGCACACATCCGAGCCCTTGTTTGGATGCGTCACAATATATGTCAAAGCTCTTGCTTACGTCTGGCAATACCAGAACTGGTGCTGTGGTTAGCCTTTTCTTGAGTTCCTCAAAACTTTCTTGGCAAGCTTGTGTCCATTGAAAGATTTTTCCCTTCATTAGCAACTCCGTCATAGGTTTTGCTATTTTAGAGAAGTCTCTAATGAAGCGCCGATAGTATCCTGCCATCCCAAGGAAACTCCGAATATCCCTCACGCTCTTCGGTTGGTCCCATTTCAGAACATCTCTCACCTTTCCAGGATCAACCGATACCCCTTCCTTGGAGATGATGTGGCCTAGGAAGGATATTTCCCTTAGCCAAAATTGACACTTGTTGAGCTTGGCATACAACTGATGCTCGCGCAACTTCTGCAAAGTCAATCTCAGATGTTCTTCATGCTCCTCCTTACTTTTTGAATACACCATGATGTCGTCGATGAAAACCACGACGAACTTGTCCAAATACTCCATGAAAACCTTGTTCATAAGGTACATGAAGTATGCGGGTGCATTCGTCAATCCAAACATAACGGTATATTCATATGAACCATACTGTGTTCGAAAGGCTGTCTTAGGTATATCGGAGGGCTTAATCTTCAGCTGGAAATATCCCGACCGAAGATCAATCTTGGAGAATACTTGGGCTCCTTTCATTTGATTGAACAGGTCCTCTATACGGGGCAGAGGGTATTTATTCTTGATTGTTACCTCGTTGAGAGACCTGTAGTCCACGCACATTCTTTGGGTTCCGTCCTTCTTGTCCACGAAAAGTACCGGGGCTCCCCATGGTGACGAACTTGGACGGATAAAACCCTTCTCCAACTGTTCTTGAATTTGCTTCTTTAGTTCAACTAACTCGGTGACGGGCATCCTATATGGTCTCTTAGCTATGGGTGCAGTTCTAGGTACCAAATCTATGGCAAACTCGATGTCCCGGTCAGGTGGCATACCTGGAAGTTCTTTCGGGAACACATCCAAAAATTCCTGAACCACTGGAATGTTGTCCAATGCTACTCCTTCAACATGGTTCAGATCCGCCCGTTCTTCTGCTTGCTGGGCTGACTCAAACTCGACACGGATACCGTGTTCATTTGTCAATTGCACGCTTCTCTCAGCGCATTGGATTACTCCATTGTGCTTGCTTAACCAGTCCATTCCGAGTATGATGTCAATTCCGTAGAAGTCCAAGACAATAAGGTTGGCAAGGAAGTCTACCCCCCTTATTTTAAGGCTTACTTTAGGACATACTATATTAGTCCTCATTTCTCCTCCGGGAGAATTAACTAACATAGCACATTCTAAGTGGGATACGGGTAGATGATGCTTGGCAACATATTTGGATGATATGAAGGAATGTGATGCTTCGGAATCAAATAAAATGGTGGCTGGGTTGGAGTTGGCAAGGAACATACCAATTGCGACGTCCTCAGCCTATTGTGCTTCCTCAGCAGTGACATGGTTAACGTGGCCACGAGCATAGTTCTGCGGTCCACGGTTCCCTTGGTTGTCCCCTCCGTTTGGTCGCTGATTCTGCTTGGGCACGTTACCTTGCTGTCCAGGGCCTCTCTTCGGGCACTGGTTAGCAAAGTGGCCTACTTCCCCGCATGCAAAGCATGCCCTGTTGCCTACGGCAGCAGGTACGTTGGGGCGGGGGTTTTGAACAGGAGCGCCATTGTTAGGCCGGGGCGCAGGAGGCATGGGCACACGAGGTGCCGGTGCAACGAGCCGTTGCTGTGGCGGCTGACCAGGGCGGTACGTAGGAGTGGTCGATCCATACTGCGGTGCAGGGGGCATGTATCTAGGTCGTACGTTGCTCCCTTGGGGCTGGTATGGGATCTTCCTTTTGCACTCGCGCTCGATCTCTCGGATCTTGTTTTCCACCACAATAGCCTTATCAACCAGCTTCTAGAAGCTTACGTAGTCATTGTTGAGGAGCTGAACTTGGATCTCATTGTTCAACCCTCTCATGAATAGGTACTGCTTCCTCTGATCTGAGTTGACATCCTCGGAGGCATACCGGGACAGTTGTATGAACTTGTTGAGGTATTCGTTCACACTCTTCTGCCCTCGGCGGAGACCTTCAAACTCCTGCCTCTTGAGCATCATTACGCCAACAGGGATGTAGTGGGAGCGGAAACTTTCCTTGAACTCAGTCCAAGTGATTGTCTCCGGGTTGGCATGGGCGTTGCTCAAGGCATCCCACCAGTCAGCAGCTGCTCCCATCAGTTGGTGCGACGCAAAGAGAACCTTCTCTCGGTCGTTACACTGTACAATGGCAAGCTTCTTCTCCATGGCTTTCAACCAATCATCAGCCTCCATTGGATCGCTTGCTTGAGCAAAGGTGGGTGGTCGAGTCCTTATGAACTCTCCCAACCTGTTATGAGCCGGCGGTGGTGGTGGCGGTGGTGCCGGAACGGGGTGCTGGTTGGCCTGCAACTGACCCAAAGTTTGGATCATGGTTTGCATAAGCTGGTTTTGCATGGCCATCAACCTTTCTAGGTTGTTTTCGCCAGCTCAGGGGTTAGCAGGAACTTCCTCGTGGTCATCTTCCTGGACGTTCCTTCGGCTGGCATTTCCTCTCACCATCTGTGAGAGAGAACGAAATAGAATAGAAGGTTAGGAGATTAGCTAGGTCCTTTCAACTATATGCATCAAGGTGAGTTGGACTATATATATTAGCCCTTATGAGGATGTGAGCAAGTGCCGAAAACATCTCACACCTCCTTCTTCTTACGTGTGGATATGGACAACGTTTTTGAGATGTCCCACAACTCACACTAAGCACATATTCACAAGTAATCATCACAAGGGCCCACTCAACTCCTATTCAAGGATGGTTTCCTATGTCAAGGTGGTTTTAAAGGCCAATCTAGGCTATTCACCCTAGGGTGCTTCCTTTGGTCAGCGTGGCTTAGCTACCTGTGACTCCTATTTAGGGGTGTAACTTGCTGATAACCCGTGGCTCTAATATCAATCTAAGGTTTCTAATTAGGCGTGTAACCTACTGTCAACCCGTGGCTCTGATACCAATCTGTGACGCCCTCAATTCTGTGGAAAACCACGGAACCGAGAACTAATGCATATGTGTGCCCAGGATGTTCATCACACATACACATGCGTTCCACAAACTGAATTCAGATTATATATTACCACGAATAACAGGGTTTATTACAATATCTTATGAGTCTTGGACTCATGCTTACAGCGGAAGTCTTATTTCTATGCAGCGGAAGTCCTTATTTAAATGCGGAAGCAAAACTAATGCGAAAGCAAAACTAAGCAGAAGTGGCTCCATCTCTACTCCCCCCACAAGCAAGGTTGAGAACAGATCACACGCCATAATGTTCTACTCGGTCTTCATAGTAGTCTTCTCTTGCTGTTGATGAAGAAATAACAATGCAAGTTTGAGTACAATGAGGTACTCAGCAAGTGCGGGAAAACACATGATATGCAGCTCATAAACAAGGTAGGCATAAAAGGTTTATTTGCAGAAAAGCAGTTATGTAAAACCATGATAAAACAACAACTTAAGTTTAAATGTAATCCCAACATATATTAAATTACTAACATACCTCCATCACTTCTCGTGTTCCATCCGAACATTAACCAATCTTTTATTCATACTCACGAATACCTCCTCGTATTCGCTACCATCTCACCTTATAAAACAACCTCGTCTCGCACCGAGACCAATCTCATGTCATGACTCATCAGTCATGCAACCATCTCATCTCCCGGACTCCACAGTCCAAACCAAACCATAATCAATAACCATAACCAAGAACCTTCCCAATAACCATTCCAATAACCATCCCATCAATCATCCCAATAACCATTCCAATAACCATCCCAATAACCATCCCATCAATCATCCCAATAACCATTCCAATAACCATCCCGATAACCATTCCAATAACCATCCCAATAACCATTCCAATAACCATCCCATCTAATCATGGCAGTTTAGCCAGGTGCCCGTGACCGTAAGCTCGGCTATCATGATAGTTTTAACAACTCTGCAGAGTTTGTACCTCTTTACCCACAAGTTTGTGATTTCGTCACCCGTCGGCAACTGCAGAACCTCCATTTTACCAGTACACAACCGTCGGTGTATGGTCAAGAGATCATAAAATAGCCTTTACAAAGGGGTTACTAGATGTATGGACTCACTAAGGTTTCACCGGCAGGCTAGAATCTCCAATTCTCCCACCCACGGGCCCCCTCTTGTGCCATGCAGTTCCCAGGGCAGTCCTTACTCGACTCCCATTCCCCGCGCCTTCCACAGTCCATAACACCCTAGCAACTTACCTAATTACTCAGCTAAGCCGCACCCATACTTGGCCTTGTGGTGGCACTGTTATCCTGGCATGTGCATGCATGAACCGGTCCTTAGATCTACGGCAAGTAAAACCACCATCTCATGCTACCTCATTCACAAACCCAGGCTTGCCTAGATCTCCCTCCGATCCATGTTCATTAACCTCATCGGTTACTTATGATCAGTACAAGTGCAGTTAGCTAGACACATCTATCTCGCTTCCCGATCCCAGAGACTCAGCGAAGCATAAAGAAAAAACCATACCCGACTCATAAACTTCCCAGGCGACAAGGGTGGTTTAATCAAAACTAGTAAACTCCTATAAAAGGGTTTCCCATCATGTTTGACTCAGCACACACACTTTTTCGCAAAACAAAATAGTTTTACCCAAAACATAGGATCAACATGGTCAAGGAGCACTTGCCTTGTACTTGCGGTTCCGGTTGTTCTTGATTCTCAAAACCTTGTTGCTGCAGCTCGTCGTAGACAGCTTCTTGAGTTTGTCCTGCTATGTAGGATTCACGTGCATACAAATTCACAGCAATCAATATCATGCTCAAACCTTAAACTAGATGCGATGATGCACATGCATGCTATCCTATGATTAGTTTTATTAGATTGATGTACTCTTGCATGGCTTGCATGGTCAGAGGTGTTCGGATCAAAGGTGATCGTGGCGATGATCTTGTCTTTAGATCAACCTAATCATCGAGTGATCTGCCCACGAGAAAGCTTCTGTTCGAAAGGAATTGAAGAACAGATGCAAGCGATGGACACCATGATGTCGTAAGGTGGTATTGAAGTCCTACCTCACGCTCTTCTTGATTTCGAGGTCCTCCTCAGACCACTCGGTTCTTCTCCGATGATCTCCCTCGTTGCGCTTCGGCGATGTTTTGCTCGGCGAGTTAGGGCTAGGGTGCTAAGTCGTCGGCTCAGGAGTTGAAAGAGAAGTTCGTAGTTTCGGCCAGAGGTTTCGGGTTCTATTTATAATCGGGAAGAGAAGAGTCCTAATCTGATTGGATCCCGAATAAGAGTCTTATTCAGATCTTTGTTACATCCTGGCACCTTATCTTCGGTAACATCGTGGAGTTTAGATCGGTGTCCGTTGCGTACCGATATCTTCATGTGTAAAAACCGCTCCAGACTCGTTACCTCCGTGACGATGAGCTCCGGAAGCTCCACGTGTCCTCCGGGCCTGGTATCTCCTCGTCCGCAGAGACGAGCTCTGGTCGTGCCGCATGTCAACCGATCGGGACCTCCCTCTTCTTCGGAGGTGAGCTCCGCGCACGCCACGTGTTGGCGCCGGTCTTCCTCTTCTTCTTTCCTCAGGGACATGCCCCGCGGTCGACATGTGTCCAATAGGGCAAGACCTCTCGCAGGTGAGCTCCGAGATCAACACGTACCCCGCGCGGATGGTCCTCTGATTTCCGCGAGGACTAGCTCCGAGGATGACACGTGTCCTATGAAAAATGCCTTTGCTTCTTCCGCAGCGGCTAGCTCCGCGGTAGCACGTGTCCCACAGGGTCAGACCTCTTTCCAATTGCGGAGGTGACCCCCGAGCCTGCCACGTAGCTAGTTTAGCGGCGGACCTCTCCCAATTTCTCGGGGATGAGCTCCGAACACGCCACGTGATCTGCTGGCCGTGGAAGTTGCCTTCGGTGTTCTTAGAGAGCTTTATTGGCTATCCTTTTGATACTTGTCTCTGTTCCTACTTTTCTTAAAATGTTTTTCTTTTTCATAAAACATGAACATATGCTGACACCCGAGATGAGGGTGTCACACCACGGGGTCGTCCCAGGAAAGCACGTGACCCCACTGGGTCAGATCGACCTCCCCGCCATGTTTGGGGATGCAACCAACTTTCGAACCGAACGCTCACGTTCGAGGTGGCGGACCTCAATGGCGCCTACCACGCCATCCTGGGGCGACCCTGCTACGCGAATTTCATGGCCCTCCCCAACTATACCTACCTTAAGCTGAAGATGTCGGGCCCGCGCCAAGTTTAGGTAGTGCAGCTGCGAACAAGCAACCACGGCAGTGGCGGCCGCCGAGCTCTCCGAGTTAGCACGAACGACTGGAGACAACCGGCCCGACTTCAACCATGCTTCAGCTTCTGGAGCATTCATGCCCGCAGAAGACATGAAGGTCAACCAGGTCGACCCGGAGGACACAACCAAGACAGTCGGGTCGGCGCCACCCTCAACGCCAAATAGGAAAACTCGTTCGCCGATTTTCTATGTGCGAACCGGGACATCTTCGCCTGGCAGCTCTTCGACATGTCGAGCGTCCCGAGGGAAGTCATCGAGCACACACTCAACATTAGACAGGGCTCCAGGCCCGTGAAGCAGAAGCTATGACATTTCGATGAAGAAAAGCGTCGGGCTATCGGGGAGGAAATCACTAAGCTTCTAGCGACCGGCTTCATCAAGGAGGTACAACACCTCGACTGGCTGGCCAACCCTGTGCTCGTGAGGAAGAAGACCGGAAAGTGGAGGATGTGCATGGACTATACCGGCCTTAATAAGGATCGATCCGGTAATCGATCTAACCTCAGGGAGCGAGTCCTTGAGCTTCCTGGCACTACAGGAAACATCACAATTAACGAGGGTGAAAAACCGTCGTAAATAAGCACATTACCCTAGTAATTAAGCTATTTGCAACGGTACGATGGTTACCGACGTAAATAATGTTGTTTACGACGGCTGAAATCAGCCGTCGTAAATAAAATCATGGTCCACGTGGCACTGCGGGAAACGTATTTACGACGGGGTGTAGGCCGTCGTAAATAACGAAAGCATTATTTACGACGGTAGAGCCACCCCGTCGTAAATAACAGAAGCACTATTTACGATGGTAGAGCCACCCCGTCGTAAATAACAGAAGCACTATTTACGACTGTAGAGCCACCCCATCGTAAATAACAGGCGCTTATTTACGATGGTACTGTATAAATAACCGTTGTAAATAAGATTTTTATTAAAAAACAGAAAATACTGACCGCTGGCTCAATCGCCAGTCCACTGGCTCGATGGCCAGCACACAGGCAGTCATATACATGATACACGATCACAATCATAGAAAGTGCCACGATACACGATCTCAATCATAGGCAGTCATATATCACAAGTCCATCGTAACAAGCAGTCACATGACACTATACACACCAAGCTACACATTACTACCATAGCCGCTACCTCCGGAGCCCGCAAAATCATCCTCGAGCCGTCTACCCACTCCTGGCACGTGGGGCGATGGAGTGCGAGCCTCCGTCTTTGATGCCTGTCATGTTCAAGCATATATTACTAGAATTAAGCAAGTTGAACTAGTTTTGACTTCATTTGAGCAAGTTTAACTATATAAGGCTATATTTGAGCAACTTCAAAGTGTTTTGGTTATATTTGAGAAAGTTTAACTATGTTTGTCTATAATAGAGTAATGTTAACTAAGTTTAATTATATTTGAATGTAGCCTATAGGGGGGTGAATAGGCTTTTCGATGCTTTGTTGAAACCTGAAACACTTAGTAATCTATCAAATACAGAGAAATCGGACTAGTCCGGTAGAGTGTGGACTAGTTCGTTTCTAAACAGAGAAAAATTGGACTAGTCCGGTACTGGGCAGACTAGTCTGGTATACGTGGACCAGGGATATCAAGATTGATCAATGTTCACTTCTAATACTTTATGCAGCGGAAATTGAACGATAACTTAGATGTATTGTAACAATAATACAATGAATGATAGGAATCAACTTGATTTTAATGTTTGAACGTAAATTTCAAAGGATTGATTAAACACTCTAAAATGATAAACAATTAATAAACAGGAGTGGGAGACAAGTGCTTATCCCGAGATTCGATTTCACGAAGGCAATCTACGTCCCAGTTGAGGAGCCCACTAAGGACCGGGTCTTCTCCAACCCTACCCTCGTCGAATCGCCACAAAGGCCGATTCTCTTCCACTAATCACAAGGGGCCATAGAATTGTTCAAGGGGCCTTCTCACAAGTTGAGGGCTTCCCAAGAATTACAACGAATGAATAAACACGACTCAACACACTCAACAGATGAACAATTAACAAACAAAAGTGTGCAAGAGATCAAACCCAAGAGCTCAAGATGGTGTAGAACTAGTCTCCCCGTTGATCAATTGCCAATCCACAAGAATTGATCCTTCTTGGGTTAGAATGTATGGAGAGAGGTGAATTTTGGGCTCTTGGGAGGTGTGACGGCGCAGGGGAGTCGAAAGTTGTGTTGGTATGGCCGTACACCTCTTTTTATAGTTGGGTTTCCAAAGGGTACGTTAGGGTTTGCGATGTCCAGACTAGTCCGTGGTTGACTCCGAACTAGTCCGGTGTGCGGCGTTTAGAAAACCCTAAGTGTCATGAGATATTGGACTAGTCCGTGATATTGCGGACTAGTCCGTTTTCTGTCCAGAGACAAAATCGGACTTGTCCGGATGATATCGGACTAATCCGTTTTCTGGCCAGAAAGAAAATCGGACTAGTCTGGCCGTGTTGAAGTTGTGCAGTAAGTTTGATTTCTTTCTCTTGAGCTCTTGGGGTGTGTTTCTCCAACACACTCTGTACTATGTGATCTATTCTTTTCAGTTCTTGAGCTCTTATCACTTTGGATCCTCCTTCTCCTTTCTTTTTGCTCTTTTCTTCTTAATTTCTTTGAGAACCTGCGCTCATTCTCAATAAATTTGTTAGGGTCTCATTTGTTTGTCATAAATCAACCAAAGCCCACAAGGGGTGCCTAGATTCACTTTCAATCTCCCCCTTTTTGGTGATTGATGACAACCAATCACAAATATGATAATAAGAATTCAGATTTTCATAAAGTGTGCACATATGAGTTTTGAACAAAATATGCAATGAAGACATGAGACATATGTGCACTCTTTATGATGGGGTGCAAAACTACATGTGTGAATAGTAATTTTGATGTAAATATCATTATGAGCATAATCATAAAGAGTTATAACATACATCACTCATCAAAAGCATAACATAGTCATCATTTCACATCATGAAAGCATAAAGATGGCATAATAGCATAAGTCTTACAACAGCATAAGAGTCTTACACAAGCTCATCTCTTAAGCTAAGATACAAAATGAAGAAAGACCTACGACCTATGACTCCCCCTCAATCTCTCCCCCTTTGGCATCAAGACACCAAAAAGAAAGAGAGAAGGGATCTACTTGTCGTGGCCGGCTCACTCCTCGCTGTCCGTCCTTTCTTCATCTTCGTCATCAGCCTGAGGAAGAGGAGGAGAGGAACCACTCGTCGTGCCAAAGTAGGCACGCTCTGAAGGAGAGAGAGGAGGAAGCTCTGTAAACTCAGATGTAGAGTCCTCTGAGATAACCGGGGATCCAATGGGCTCAATCTCGAGTTTTTGGAATGTTTCTTTGACATTTGCCTTCATGTATCTCATCTCTGCTTTTCTTGCCTTGTTCATCTTATGTAGCTTCACTTCAGTTTTGCGGCAAGAGCTGAAGATAGAAGCCAAAAACTTCATAATCCCACTGGAGGAACCCTTCTGTGGAGAGGCCCTAGTCTTGTATGTAGGTCTTGCCTCTTCATGCGCTCTCTCTGGATGTTCTTCAGGTGATCCAGGTGAGGGAGCAGATGGGAGGGAGGCCTGAGGAGGCTTCTGAGGCCTTAGAGCAGTGTGCTCTATATCCTTCACAAACTCAATTCCTGTGACTTTCTCAATCATGAACATCAAGAAAGGAGCATGGCCACAGGAATGGTTTGGTGTGCAGGATATGTTCACCATGTCATTCCAAATATAGTCGAAGATATTAAATCTTCTCCTCCTGCTGATCACTTTCATCAAGGTTCTCAGATAAGCTTGGACGCTCCCGGCATCTCCATCCTTTGGAGCGATTGTCTTCCGGAGCACTCTGTTGAGAACAATGAAGAAAGGCTTCATGTTCTTGGTTGAGGGAGGGTTGAAAGGAAGTCGAGTATCATAGAGGAACTCCATCTTGTCCTTCTCCACCACTCCCAGATTGTGAATCACAATCTCATCATCATTGGTGTCCTCAAGATGCAGCAGTCTAGCAAATTCAGTGTAGGAGATTGTGTACTTGGATCCATGTGTCATCCAAGTCACTCTGTCCTCTCCATCATGAGCAAAGTGGCATGTCGAGTAAAACTGGGTGATGATCTCATCATTCCAGTTGTACCTGAAGGCGAGTAGGTCCTTGAGTCCATGTCTCTCTGTAGCCTCTATGACCTCCTCAAAAGCTTCACGACTTTCCCTTTCAAAGGACGTCCAATCTATCCATTGACTTCGGACCACTAGAGTCTTCATTTGGAGGTACACTGAACTGTAGTAGTCCGAGTGAAAGTTACTCCAAAATCTCTTGTCGGCTGCCTTTTTACCGGAGTTGTAGGCATCAACCTTCCTCAGGTTCCATGCCACTTCTCCCTTTGCCATTGAATTTCTGCTCCGATGGATATCTATTTCCCTGCCTTGGAGCTGTCATCTTTAGGGGACCAATCGGACCGGAAGCAAACCCCTTTCCCTTGCCCTTGACTTGGCGTTGAGCCGCTGAGCTAGAACCAGCCACATTTGCTCTTGAAGCTGGTCTCTTGATTGTGACCTTTCGGCGAACTCTAGGTGGGGTGAGCGAGGGCTCGTCAGCATGATCTTGTCTCCTTTTGGAGCGAGACTCCAGATGATGAGATATGGCATCTTAATCCATTTCTGCCTCAAAGTCAGATATACTTTCATTTGATCCCGACATGTTTTCTAACAAGGAAGATAAAGTGGGTATGAATAATCAAGAATGATAAAAGGTTGCATTGAGTTGACATAAGCTAGGATTTCCTAACAAGATCTTTGAATTAGGGCATACCGGACTAGTCCGGTGTTCAGGGTCGGACTAGTCCGGAGTACCGGACTTGTCTGCCCTAATAATGGACTAGTCCGTTATGTGGCTGCTCAAGCCCTAACTTGTTGAAATTTGAGATTATTCATTGCAAATGTGATCTAGGGTACATGTAATACATCAATGAAGGATGTATTGACTAGAGGAGCTAAGCTATTTGAGCAAAAACAAGGAAGATCGAAGGTTCTAGGGTTTGGAGAGAAGTTTACCAAATCCTTCGATTCAAGGTGTTGAGGAAGTTTTTGATCCGGACTAGTCCGGGGTCTTTGATCCCTTGGCAGTGGAGAACGATTTCCGCGGAAATTTGAGAGATTTTGGTGGAGAACTTGCAAATGCACCTTGGAAGCTCTTGAGTGAGGTGAGAGAGAGTTGGGAGAGTTATGAGGATGAAGAAAATTAGGTTTCAGCCGTCCTTAGGGTTATGGAGTCGAAATATTAGACTAGTCCGGACCATATTGGACTAGTCCGTTTTCTTTCCAGAGAGAAAATCGGACTAGTCCGTGGTTGTCCGGACTAGTCCGGGCTAGTCCATGGTCCCTTGTACAGAGGTGTATAAAACATATATATATATATGTATTCAAGGGTTTCTATGGGGAAATAAGGTACAAAGGCACATAGGTATTCTTGATGAACATGATCAGTGAACATACAATAATCAAGCTATGACCATAATTCATCAAGATCAAATAATTAACATAGTTTTTAAGAGAAAAATAGAGAGAGAGATGATTTTTCAATATCATTAAAATGATTTTGAGGATGGCATATAGATATGCAAGTTTTCAAGCCACGTTTTGAGCATCAAGGATATTTAGTTCATTTCCAAGATCACAAAAGCATTTTTCATCAAGTGGCATGGTAAAGATATCAGCTAGTTGTTTTTTAGTGTTGACATGGGAAATGGCTATGTCTGCTTTCATTGAGTGATCTCTCAAGAAATGATGCCGGATATCTATATGTTTGGTTCTAGAGTGCTCAATAGGGTTATGGGCAATTTTGATAGCACTCTCATTGTCACAAAGGAGTGGAATACGGCTCATATTGTAACCGTAATCCCTTAGAGTTTGTCGCATCCAAAGGAGTTGTGCACAACAACTCCCAGCTGCAACATACTCCGCTTCGGCTGTGGATAGAGCAATTGAATTTTGTTTCTTGGAGGACCGAGAAACTAGGGATCTACCTAGGAATTGGCAAGTACCAGAAGTACTTTTTCTATCTACCTTACATCCGGCATAATCTGCATCGGAGTATCCAATGAGATTGAATTTTGAATCTTTGGGATACCAAAGGCCTAGGTTGGGTATATGAACTAAATATCTCAAGATCCTTTTAACGGCTGTCAAATGACACTCTTTAGGATTGGCTTGAAACCTTGCACATAGACATACACTCAACATGATATCAGGCCTAGATGCACATAGATAGAGTAGGGAGCCAATCATGGAACGATATACCTTTTGATCCACATTAGGTTCGTCTTCATTTAGGTCCAAGTGTCCATTTGTCGCCATGGGAGTCTTTATGGGCTTTGCTTTGTCCATTCCAAACTTCTTGAGAATGTCTTGAGTGTACTTTGTTTGTCTTATGAACGCCCCGTCCTTTTGTTGCTTCACTTGGAATCCCAAGAAGTACCTCAGCTCTCCCATCATGGACATCTCAAATCTACCTGTCATAATCTTGCTAAATTCTTGACAAAAGGATTTGTTAGTTGAACCAAATATTATATCGTCAACATAGATTTGGCAAATGAAGAGGTCATCATCAAAGTGTTTAGTAAACAAGGTGTAATCAGCTTTTCCGATCTTGAAGTCATTTTCAATTAAAAAATCTCTAAGGCACTCATACCAAGCTCTAGGGGCTTGTTTGAGGCCATAGAGAGCCTTACGTAGTTTGAACACATAGTCGGGGTGCTCTTGATCTTCAAACCGGGTGGTTGCTCCACGTACACCTCCTCCTTGATCGGTCCGTTGAGAAAGAAGCTTTTCACGTCCATTTGATAAAGCTTGAAATTATGGTGAGTAGCATATGCAAGTAATATATGAATCGACTCAAGCCTGGCTACGGGAGCAAAAGTCTCATCGAAATCCAAACCTTCGACTTGTGAGTACCTTTTTGCCACAAGTCGTGCCTTGTTCCTTGTTACTACTCCATGTTCGTCTTGCTTGTTGCAAAAGACCCATTTAGTGCCGACGACATTGGACTTGGGTCTCTGAACAAGCTCCCACACTTCGTTCCTTTTGAAGTTGTTCGGTTCTTCTTGCATCGCCATCACCCAGTCCGGATCTTTTAATGCATCCTCGACCCTGTATGGTTCCAAAGAAGATACAAAGGAATAGTGTTCACAAAAAATAGCTATGCGAGATCGAGTTACTACTCCCTTTCGGATGTCACCGATTATGTTGTCAACGGGGTGATCTCTTTGGATGCTTTGGTGCACTCTTGGATGTGGCACTTGTGTTCTTGAATCTTCATTATCATCTTCTTCTCCCCCTGGATAGTTGCCCTCATTGATGTTTTGGCCTTCTTGATTTTCTTGAGGTTGATCTTGTATGGAAGCTCCCCCTTGATCATTTTCCTCCATCTGTGGTTCATTTAAGAGCTGAGATGTAGTTAAGATTACACTTGGTCCTCTCTCCGTTTTGTTGCTTCCTTCCATTATCTCCAACAACTGGTATCAGAGCACACTAACACTAGGAACCTTCACGGTCAGGGTTTATTAGACCACTATGAACACATGTAATTGGTTTTTTCTACTTCAGGCATGGTTCTCTCTAGTTAGTGGAAGAGTGTACAACATAGGGATCGGTATCAGACACACATTTAGGAAATAAAGTAAAAAGGTTCATTGATCACTTAGAATTATTTTGTAGGCTAGATCTCTTTTCAATCAAGTAGGCGTCAAACAAAGAGGTTGGGACATAAATTTAGTGAGCAAAAAGAATTGATCAAGAAATTGGTAAACTTTTGCCTGCAACTGCTCCCGCTTATGGTAGTAGGGACATGCCTGACCTTTTTCGAACTGTAATTACGGACGACCAGGGTATGGGGGCCGTTAGTCTCAGCTAGAACAGAGGTTTAGCATCGACTAAATTCCGTATTCCGGTTAGTTGGGGTGCGACGCCCCAAAGCAGCGTTCGTTGTCGTTCGCATTTGAAGGTGGCACTTGTGGTCGAACATCGCCCAAAGCCATTCTTCTCTGCTTGACATGGAGCTTCTTCTTGATCTAGCACACACTGATCAACTTGCTCTTCTTGAGAGCCATTAGTTTCATCGAACACTACGTCACGTGCTACTTCAACAAGTCCGGAGGTATTGTTGAAGACACGATAAGCGTAGGAGTTCGAATCATAGCCAAGTAAGAAACCTTCATCGGACTTCGAAGCAAATTTCGAGGCCCTTGGATTCTTATTTAAAATATAGCATTTTGAACCAAAGACTCGAACGTATGAAATATTTGGTTTGTTACCCGTGAGTAGTTCATAAGAGGTTTTCTTGAGCAGCCGATGAAGACATAGTCGGTTTATGGCGTGACAAGCGGTGTTAACCGCCTCAGCCCAAAACCTGCCCGAAGTCTTGTATTCATCGAGCATTGCCCTTGACATCTCAATGAGAGTTCTGTTCTTCCTTTCGGCTACTCTGTTTTGTTGAGGAGTGTATGGTGCTGAAAATTCATGCTTTATCCCTTCTTCGTCTAAATACTCCTCAACTTGGGTGTTCTTGAATTCTGTTCCATTGTCACTTCGTATGTTCTTGATCTTCAATGAGAATTCATTTTGGGCACGCTTGATGAACTTCTTGAGAGTTCCTTGAGTTTGTCTTATCATGCAAAAAGAAAACCCACGTGAAGCGTGAAAAATCATCAACAATGACTAGACCGTATTTATTACCGCTAATGCTTATGTAGGCAATTGGACCAAATAGATCCATGTGAAGGAGCTCAAGCGGTCTTGTTATAGTCATGACATTCTTCACGGGATGGGGTGCTCCTACTTGTTTTCCTGCTTGACATGCTCTACATGACCTGTCTTTCTCAAAAACAACATCCTTTAAACCTCGGATGTGATCGCCTTTGAGGAGTTTTTGAAGATTTCTCATACCAACATGTGCTAGCCGTCTATGCCACAGATAACCCATGTTGGTCTTTGCAATCAAGCATGTCTCAAGTTCATCTTTATCTTTGTTGAAGTCAACTAGATAAAGTTTTCCCTTCAACACACCCTTGAATGCAATTGAGTTATCACTCCTTCTAAAGACAGTCACACCCTCATTAGTGAATAAGCAATTATAACCCTTGTTGCATAATTGAGATATGGACAACAGATTATAATCCACGGAGTCAACATGTAAAACATGAGAGAGAGTATGTTATGATGAAATTGCAATTTTACCGGTACCAAGCACTTTTCCTTGACTATTATCACCAAAGTAAATGACTTCGCTTGGATTTTCATTTTCTTCATATTCCATGAACATTCTTCTTTCTCCGGTCATGTGATTGGTGCATCCACTATCTAGCACCCATTTTGCTCCGGCTGATGAATAAGTCTGCAAAAAATAAATTATGCCTTGGTCTTAGGTACCCAAACTTGCTTGGGTCCTTTGAGGTTAGTCACAAGTGATTTGGGCACCCACACATGAGACTTGGTATTCCCATGGTGTGGCCCAACATATTTAGCATAAACTCTTCCAAGATTACTTTTCATAAGTACATATGAAGCATCAAAGGTTCTAAATAGAAGTTGTTGTTCATATGTGTTCACATTGTTAAATTTATCAACATTACTAAGCTTTGTAGTTTGAGAAGAGTTTCCCTTGACAAAGGCAATGCGACCCTTGTTATTCTTGTGGTTTTCAGCATTGTGCTTTTCACCATTAGAATATCCAATGCCATATTTGATATTAGGAGGTCTTGTGACCGAGTATGCACTGCGTGCATACTTGATCTTCTCCTTGTCAAATATGCCACTTTTAGAAGATTGCTTGTCCTTTGTCAAGTTTGGCTTTTTCTTCATGTTAGTGTCATTTTTGGCACAAGTACAAGTAATGCTAGTTTCAGACTTTGTGTGTTGAGAATGTGAGCTAGACGTTGATGAAGAACCACTTTGCTTGAGTGACTCAACTTGTCCCTCAAGGATCTTGTTTACTTTTGTTAAGTTAGCAAGTTCATCCTTGATGGTGGTGTTTGAGTCTTTTAACTTCAAGCAAGATTCCTTGCTTGAAGCTAATTCAAGCTCTAGTGATTTATTTTGTTCCTTTTCAAATTCAAGACGCTTTTCAATCTCAAGATATTCCTCCTTTTGGGAGATAATCATATCCTCTTGACGATTGAGTAGCTTCTCCATATCAAGAAGCTTATCAAGTAGAACTTTCATTTTAGCAGCTGTCTTTTTGTCTAAACCCCTAAACATATATTCATCTTCATCACTGCTATCATCCTCACTAGAGTTATCACTATCACTAGTAAAAGAATGCGAGAAGGAAGATTTAGTCGGTACCTTTTGTTTACCTTCCTTTGCCATTAGACAGGTGTTGTCGGTGTCCTTCCATGCGCCCATGGTTGGGAAGAGAGTGGATCTCTTGGTAGTCTTCTTTATGGCTATGGTGGCCATCTCTTCTTCTTCTTCGGATGAAGATTCATCATTGGAGTCCCACTCCTTCCCTAGATGCACTTGGTCATATTGCTTCTTCTTCTTGAACATTTTCTTTGGTTGAGACTTGTTATCCTTTGTCCTCTTCTTGTTTTCATCATGTGGACAATCTACTATGAAGTGATCGTATCCTCCGCAGTTATAGCATGCCCGTATCATCTTGGGTCTTTGTTTGTCCCTTTGTCTTCCTTCATTTGAGCTGTTTCCCTTTCTTCTTCTCATCATTTTATTGAACTTCTTCATGAACAAGATTATGTCTTCTTCATCGATATCACTGCTTTCATCATCGCTGTCGTCTTCTCCATAAGCTTCTCGAGCTTCCTTTGATACGGGTTTACAAGTTGACTTCAAGGCAATTCCTTTCTTCTTTGCCGAGGTGAGATCGGAAATTTCCTTAACATCCTTGGCTTGCTTCTCCATCATCTCAAAGTTGATGATCTTGCCAAGAAGTTTGTCTGGGTCATTTTCCGATACCCGGGGCTTTCTCTGATCATTGAGCAAAGAGTTACATTGCGAGGCATGAATGCTCTGAGAATCAGCTTCACAACCTCATGATCATTCCACTTCTTGCTGCCATAGGCTCGGACTTTGTTGATAAGATTCTTCAGTCGATTGTACATATCTTGTGGTGATTCATCTTATTCTATCGCGAATCTTCCTAATTCACCTTCAATCATTTCTATCTTGGCTTCACGTACGTGACGATCACCTTCATGTGCAGTTTGTAGTGTGTCCCATATCTCCTTGGCAATTTCGAGCCCATCCACCTTGGTGAACTCGTCTCGGCTTAGTGATGACGTGATCACAGCTGCAGCTTGAGCATTTCAATGAATGACTTGTTCTTGGTTTGGGGTCAACTCTTCATCATCATCTGGGATATCTATCCCTGTACACACTATATGCCACAAACTCGGATTAAGTGATATGAGATGCATTTTCATATTTTGTCTCCATATTGAATAATCATTTCCATCAAAGTAAGGTGCTTTCCCTAGGGGAATTAATAAGTAATGATTATTGTGAGAATTCAAACGCTCATAATCAAAAGGATATCGGGAGTAGTCTGTGTGACTACCCCCTTTCTTCTTCTTTCATCATCGGTGTTCTTCTTCCCTTTTGGATAGATTGCCTTCTTCCGTAGAAGGGCCTTGAGTTGGAGCACCTCCTCATCATCGTCCTCACTGTCTTGAATGGCGTCGAATAGCTTCTTTAGCTTTTGAGTCCTTTCATCATTACTCTTTTCGTCGTCGATCTTCTTGTGTACATCCTTGACGTCTATATCGTCTCTTCGAGCGATGAGTCTCTTTTGAAGACTTTGGTTCTGATACCAATTGAATGTAGCCTAGAGGGGGGTGATAGGCTTTTCGATGCTTTGTTGAAACCTGAAACACTTAGTAGTCTATCAAATACAGGGAAATCGGACTAGTCCGGTAGAGTGCGGACTAGTCCGCTTTCTAAACAGAGAAAAATCGGACTAGTCCGGTACTGGGCGGACTAGTCCGGTATACGTGGACCTGGGAGATCAAGATTGATCAATGTTCACTTCTAATACTTCATGCGGCAGAAATTGAATGATAACTTAGATGTATTGTAACAATAATACAATGAATGACAGGAATCAACTTGATTTTAATGTTTGAACGTGAATTTCAAAGGATTGATTAAACACTCTAAAATGATGAACAATTAATAAACAAGAGTGGGAGACAAGTGTTTATCCTGAGGTTCGATTCTACGAAGGCAATCTACGTCCCTGTTGAGGAGTCCACTAAGGACCGGGTCTTCTCCAACCCTACCCTCGTCGAATCGCCACAAAGGCCGATTCTCTTCCACTAATCACAAAGGGCGATAGAATTGTTCAAGGGGCCTTCTCAAAAGTTGAGGGCTCCCCAAGAATTACAACGAATGAATGAACACGACTCAACACACTCAACAGATGAACAATTAACAATAAAAAGTGTGCGAGAGATCAAACCCAAGAGCTCAAGATGGTGTAGAACTAGTCTCTCCTTTGATCAATTGCCAATCCACAAGAATTGATCCTTCTTGGGTTAGAATGTATGGAGAGAGGTGAATTTTGGGCTCTTGGGAGGTGTGACAGTGTAGGGGAGTCAAAAGTTGTGTTGGTATGGCCGTACACCTCTTTTTATAGTTGGGTTTCCAAAGGGTACGTTAGGGTTTGCGATGTCCGGACTAGTCCGTGGTTGACTCCAGACTAGTCCGGTGTTTAGAAAACCCTAAGTGTCGTGAGATATCGGACTAGTCCGTGATATTGTGGACTAATCCGTTTTCTGTCCAGCGACAAAATCGGACTTGTCCGGATGATATCGGAGTAGTCCGTTTTATGGTCAGAAAGAAAATCGGACTAGTCCAGCTGATATCGGACTAGTCCGACCGTGTTGAAATTGTGCAGTAAGTTGGATTTCTTTCTCTTGAGCTCTTGGGGTGTGTTTCTCCAACACACTCTATACTAAGTGATCTATTCTTTTCAGTTCTTGAGCTCTTATCACTTTGGATCCTCCTTGTCCTTTCTTTTTGCTCTTTTCTTCTTAATTTCTTTGAGAACCTGCGTTCATTCTCAACAATTTTGTTAGGGTCTCATTTGTTTGTCATAAATCAACCAAAACCCACAAGGGGTGCCTAGATGCACTTTCAATATTTGAGTAAGTTTAGTTTTAATTGACCAAGTATGTCTAAATAAACTCAAGAGAGGTTCTTTTTTACCTGACCTCCTGTAGTCGGCACCTGTGGCTGCTCTGGCTCGATCACCGGTGGTGACTCCCACCGTGGAAGCTCAGCCTGTTGTCCAGACGTCATAGCCTGCGAATACAAACTATTAGCACATTTTTGTATTCGATATTTTGAAACATATACATATTTGAACGACAATTACTTACTGCCATTGCCGCCTGAAACTGTAGCATGTAAGAGTTTAGATACTCGTCCCTGGCCCTAGTGGCTGCGTCCTGTCGCTCTCGCTCTTGTCGGAGCTCCTCTTGAGGCCTCTCTCTCTCTCTGGAGCTCCTCCTGTGTCCGGCGGAGCTCCTCTTGGACACTCTGGAGCTCCAGCAAGCTAGACCGGTTGCAAGAGCCAGTCTATTGAGAGGAAGAGGACCTGGAGGGTCGTGCCTGCCTGGAGTCGACCACTCCTTGGAAGATGCTGAACCTACATAAAGAAGAAAGTTTATTAGATTTTAATCGACCACTTCAACAAAGTCGAAGATAGTAATTGTAGAAGATGAAACTCACCGGCCGTGAGGTTTTCCGCGTCCACTTGCGTACGCGACTTCTGGGATGATTGTTGGCGCGTTCTGCCAATCATACTCCTCACTGCAAAGCCTCCATGCCTCCTGGCCATACCTGGTCTATAAATAAGAAAACAAAAGAACAATAGCTAATTTGATTAAGAGAATTCAATACATGCATGTGATGAGACAACTCACCAGTGCCTCTGTCGGCGACTGAGAGCAGAGCTGGTCGGGCTGTGACGGATCACTTCCTATGTGACCTCTCTTCCACACCTTAATCGGTGGAGGTTCCTGATCAGTTGCGCGCTCCTATGGATGCACGTGTCAGCACAATGAAAATATGAAACATAAACAAACATTATACTTGTTAAGTTACACTTACAAGACGTTTTTTTGCCGCAAATACCCGTCAGCACCAAAAAAGTGAGACGGATCCGTCCCTCTGCTTTCTCGACGACTGCGGGAGAGGGCCTGGAAATCCTCACTCCCCCACCGTAAGCAAAGGGCCTCGTACGTCTCCGGCCTGCCTTCTAGCCATTGGACTCCTTCACGACCCTACACAAATGTCTTATTAGTTGAAAGCACTTTAAATAGAATGAGATAATTGAACAAAATAAAATTGAGAATTTACCTCCATGTATTGCTCCGTAGTCAGGTACGTGGAAGACGCCGCCATGAAGTGGCCCAACTCTTGCTCGCCCAGATGTAGCTTGAAATATTTGTTGGTAGCTTGAGTCCGGGCGCTCGAAAGAGCCTGAGTCACGAGCTTCCTGACGTTGTGGTGGAAGACTAACCGGGCGTAGTTCACCGCACCCTCGTCCTCCAAACGGTACCATGCCTTGCATAACAAATTTATAAGTAATTGTATTTAACATATTATAGACTATATTTGATATGCTTACCATGAAGTCAAACCATACAGCCTCTTGGTGGTTGCCGTGAGTCACGTCCTGTGCGGTTGCGTAATCATCCCATGACGTGGCGGTGACACCATTCACTACACCTGGGTAGTGCAAACGGATCATACCATCCAGGACACGGTTCACCTACTTGTGTCGTCCTTAACCCGAGAAGGAGTCATCGTACCAACCCCTAATACAGAATTATGAATCATTATATATATAAGCTTAGAGAAATCTAAATTGAAGTGTAAGATATTGACTTACATATCACCAACCGGACGGATAACTATCCGATCCAATGGGTTTGCTGAAGCAGGAGGAAGACTCACAAAGTGACCGCTCCTAGTCTTGCGCACCCAACGAGGCTCCACATCAGGTGACCCAGAAGAGTGGTCAGCTGAGGAACCTCCTAGCTCAGAACCACCGGACCCAGAAGCCGACTGCGAAGGGTGGTCAGCCACTAGTGGCTGCTATGGACCGCACTTCTCGGAGTACTCGGATGAAGAGTCGTCCTAGAAATTGTATATATATGAATGTAGTACTTATGCAATTTAAGAAATTAAGAAAATTGAAGAAGATGCTATTTACCTCTAAAGACCGCATTACTGCCACATTTCTACCTTGCAGCTCTGGTACCCGGCTCAACAACGCAGCCCTCCTACTAGCGCTGAGCTGGCTACCCCGAAAGGCCTCGCTTGAGGCGGTGGGCAGAATACCCCTCGTCGACGGCTTGTCGCCCTTGCTCTTTCCCTTTCTCCTACTTGACGACATCCTGTTCAATGAACAATTATTATTTATTGAACTTAATTAATAATAAGGAAGATAATAGAATTCAACCGTGACTGGTTTTCGTTTTTGTTTTTGTGTCTCATGAGTCTCTATATATTGACCATCTCCGACTAACTCATCAAATTCTAGACTTGGCTCGATGAAAAATTGATCCGGTAACTAATCTTTTTGGTAAACCTCATCAATCTCACCGTTCAACGACAACAAATTATCATTATACTCATCATCGTCTGGTGTAGATAACTGTTCACGAGGATTCACCTTTTGTACAACCCACGAAGCACATAGTTTTTCGCAAGGATAATTTAAATAATACACTTGCTCGACTTGGTTTGGAAGGACGAATGTGTCACATCCTCATAGCCGTTCATTGTGTTTCACTTCTACCATGTCAAATTGGTTTTGTCGAGTTCCTATATTATTATCAAACTAATCGCAGTCAAAAAGACTACATTTAGCTCTTTATTTCTAGCAAAACTGAATTCAAGGATTTTTTAATAATCCCATAGTAATCTGTTTCCCGTCATTCGGCATCAAGGGCCGTATTCACAACTCCAGTGTTACATGTTGCCGTTAGAGGTCGATGATCTTCAAAATCAGTTGTACGAAAGCGGAACCCACTAACATCGTATCGACCGTAGATTCTAACTTTAGTAGATCCATATGATAATTGACGCAAGTCCTCATGGACATGTGCATCATTTTTGCACTGTTCAAAATATAGAAGTTAGAAGGTTTTTTTGCTCCAAAATCATTAATCATAGAAGGAGAGAAAGAAAAGAAATCGTTACATGTTCTCTAAACCAAGATTGAAAGTTAGGCCCTCCATTTATTCCAATACGTCGCATTGTTAGTACTTGCTTGCTCGTAGGTTGATGCTTAGACTTCCAATTTTCTCGGTCAAACAAGCTAAATAAAGAAAAAAACAGGATCATTATTGTATATTCAGACATGCGTGCTATTTAGTATACATGGTAAACAAACACTTACTGAAAATATTTGTCCATCCCATCTATATTTGCGTACATGTAAAGCAATGCCGCTGTCTTTTCTTCTGTCGTAGCATCGTAGCTCATGCTACTACCAACGGTGGTGCCTCTTGTTTAAAAATTGAGAGGTTGCTATAAGGAAGTGCTTCATTCACATTGTATCGCAGTGTTGGAGCATTAACATTATTTTCTTCTGCAAAGTAAACACTTGAAAAGTATCCTATCTCCTTAAGTCTAAAAGCTTCGGCGATGCATCCTTCTACCCTTGACCTATTGCGAACCATTGGTTTCAACATTCTAAGTGCTCTTTCAATGCGATACATCCACCGATATTGAACAGGTCCGCCCACTTTAGCTTCATATGGAAGATGTATTAGGAGATATTGCATTGGGTTGAAGAAGCCTGGAGGGAAAAAAATTTCCATCTTACATAACAACACAGGAATCTCTATTTCTAATTTTCCCATCGTCTCCTTTGTGATTTCTTTAGCACAAAGTTGTCTATAAAAATACTAAGCTCGGCTAACACCTTCCACACTGCATCATCAAGATAGCCCCAAAATATTACCGGCAAAAGTCGTTCCATGATTATGTGATAATCATGGCTATTTAACCCAGTGAGTTTTCTAGTCTTCACATTCACAGCTCATATCAGGCTAGCAGCATAACCATCTGGAAATTTCAACTTTTTCAACCAATTAAAGACTTCTTTCTTTTCTTTACCTTTAAGACAGAGAGATGCGCGAGGTTTGCCACCGGCTTTAGTGAGTTCAAGACTTGGACGATTACAAACTTCTGCCAAATCCTTTCGAGCCTTTAGATTGTCTTTTGTTTTGCCCATCATATCAAAGCATGTACTTACAATGCACTCGTAAATGTTACGCTCCTGATGCATGACATCAATACTGGGCATTAGAATTAAGGACTTCACATACGGTAGCTCCCATAGTGCACATGATATGCACGCGCCTAGGCAGCACGTGTAACAAGTTGTTGTGGCCCGATCTTCTCGTAGGATCTGCGAACTTGATAAATTGTCGCTGCGTGACCTAGTGAAGAGGCAGCGCACCGCGGGTCTGTCCATGCGACGAACTACCGAGACAATCACCCTTCCACGTATCGACGAAACAGCCCACGCAATCATGTCCTATAGACGTAAAGGCACGAACTGGGTGAACCGCAGTTCGGCGTTCTACAACTCCCTCAGGAATCGAAAGAACAAATATTGCAAGTATCTCAAGACTCACGCATAAACAAAACTCCACGAGTTTGTGTATTCTAAATTCAATAAAAATAAGATGTCCCTCCTTTTTCATTGTCTAGTACAAGATATATATAGAGATAGGGGCATTCAGCTTTGAGTAAATGGCTGCATGCGCATGCTCTAGTGGATTTCGTGGCTGGTTCCCGCGTCTTTTCAGCTTCTGGCAGCAGTTACTAAAATGAGCATAACTCCTTATTAGGACATCCAAATAATGAACCTTTTGATGGGCTGTAAAGTAGACTTGAAGACGCTTCCATCCACTTATAGAACACCGTTTAACTCCTTGTATCCTGTCTGCAGTGATGCTTGGAATTCGTACCATATGTCAGTCATCTAGCTTCTGGTTGCATTCCCATGCTAAGGTGATGAACCACCATTTTATTCATGCACACCATAGGCTTCTTGGTTCAGATGTCCAGAGGTTTGAATCCATCTTGATCCCATGCTGGTTCATACACTTCATCATTCCTAAGGACATTGAAACAAGAGCTCAAAAGCATAGGCTCATTCAACATAGACTGATTATTAAACATAAGGTTAGCGTTCACCTGAGAATGAATTTCCTTCTGCAATTGTTTAGCTCTACTCCTTGTAATTGAACCAGCTATATCAAGTGGATTTTCATTTGAAGATGAGTGAATGCTAGGCATGACCTCATTAGCCTCCCCCTCTTGAGAAGGAGTCGTCCTCGACTCAGGCTCACCAACAAATGGGAGCAAGTCTTTGACATTGAATGTTGTACTCACATTTGAATATTCAGGTGGCAGCTCGATTTTGTAAGCATTATCATTTATCTTTTGGAGAACCTTGAACGGACCATCACCCCGAAGAGATAACTTACTCTTACGCTGTTGGGGAAAGCGATCCTTTCATAGATGCAACCATACAAGATCTCTTGGCTGAAATGTAACCTTCTTCTTACCTTTGTTTGCTTGCTTTGCATATTATGCTGATTTCTTCTCAATATTCTTTCTTGTCTCCGCATGTAACCGCTTGATAAAGTCTGATCTTTTTGTGCCATCCAAGTTAACTTGTTCCTGTAATGGTAAAGGCAAAAGATCCATGGGAGTATGCGGTTTAAACCCATAAACTATTTCAAATGGACAAGAGTTTGTTGTGGAATGGACTGCCCCGTTATAAGCAAATTCAACATGTGGAAGGCAGTCTTCCCAGAGCTTCAAATTCTTTTTCAACACAGCATGCAACATGGTTGACAAGGTACGGTTGACAACTTCAGTTTGGCCATCCGTTTGTGGATGACAAGTGGTTGAAAATAACAACTTTGTGCCAAGCTTAGCCCACAATGTCTTCCAAAAGTAGCTGAGAAATTTAGTATCCCGGTCTGAAACAATAGTCTTTGGAACTCCATGTAAACGAACAATCTCCCTGAAAAACAAATCAGCAACGTGTGAAGCATCATCGCTCTTATGACAGGGGATAAAATGTGCAATTTTAGAAAAGCGATCTACAACAACAAAAATAGAATCCCTCCCACTCTGAGACCGAGGTAACCCCAGAACAAAGTCCATAGATATATCTTCCCAAGGTACATGTGGAATAGGTAATGGAGTATATAAACCATGGGGATTGAGGCGGGACTTAGCTTTCAAGCAAACGATGCAGCACCCAACGTGCCGCTGGGCATCACGTCGCATATGTGGTCAAAAGAAATGATCAGAGAGCATGTCCAATGTCTTTTTGACACCAAAATGACCAGCTAGTCCACCTGCACGTGCTTCCTGCAAAAGAACTTGACGAATCGAGCAAGCTGGAATGCACATTTTGTTAGTCCGAAACAAGAATCCATCATGCGTATAATATTTATCCCAACCTTTTCCATCAATGCAACGAGAGAAAGGTTTCTTTAAAATCAGCATCAGCAGCATAAAGTGTTTTAATGGATTCCAAACCAAGCACTTTTGTATCTAGTTGTGTAATCAACGCACATCTTCTAGACAAGGCATCGGCAACAATGTTATCTTTACCACGCTTATGTTTGACAACATAGGGAAACGTTTCAATGAACTCGATCCATTTAGCATGTCGACGGTTTAGCTTGCCTTTGTGAGACCTATGTGTGCTGAATACATTGGCAATTAGGATAAAAGTTAGCATTAACATTCAAAGTTTTGAATATTGCCAAAACATTCTTCTGTGGCAAGGTCCGACAAGTTTTTGTTAGGTCCACCAAGTGTTGGCAAGGTCCGACGCAAGGTCCGGAGAGCTCCTGCAAGGTCCGGAGAGCTTCTGTGAGGTCCGGAGCTTGTTTTTAGGGAGCTCCCGTGAAGTTCAACTCGTAGAACTGCAGCGTCTTGTTTTTGCTTTTAACTCGCAATGTTTCAAACTTGCTTTATGGGAAGGTTTGCTTAGTATTAATTTGCTATGTTTTTGGTGTGTTTTGGTGGTTATGGCTGTTATCATTTGATATGGTTTACAACATGCTTATGTGACGTGCTCATGTAAAGTGTTGTGGTTTTCGAACTAACGTGAGTCAAGTCGAGGACTCGTGCTCGGAAGAATTGGTTGTTTATTCATGTGCAGGTGTTGCTTGAGTTCAAGACATGGCTGGTGACGGGATCCTTGGACTATTCTCAGGGAGGAGATGAGGTTCCAACAACCAAGTTCGGGAGGAGCTGTGGTTGAGTTGATCGGGAGGTCGCGCAGCATGTTTGGATCAAGGGCAGTGCATATGAAGGTTGCGTGTACGTCGTTGGAATGTGTTTGCACGTGTGCAAGGAGTGTATGGACGTGGCAACATTGTTCCAAGGCGTGATGAAGAGAAGTGGACGTAAAGAATTGGTCGGAAAGGTCCAACCGGCTGGATTGCATACTCAGGCTGAGGCTGAGTCGGATATGGCTCAAATATGGAAGATTTGAGTTGGTTATGATAGGATTTCGTGCTAGGCACGAAGTTGAGTTGTTTTAGGAATGTTTAGGACGTTCCTAAGGTGTTTGGAAGTCTCACGATTGCTTCTATCTGCGAATAGGAGAGTCCTGAGCAGTTATGGTAAGTTAGGATACGAGTCCAATTAGGAGTAGGAGTCCTAGATTGGATTGTTTAGCCTGAGGGCTGGCTATAAAAGCAAGGGAGGCCAGAGCTCTCGTGTGTAGAGAACTTTGGGCTGTTACTCTTGTGTTTCTATTGAATAAAGTTCATAGTTTCGAGGAGCTTTTGTGCCTTGTTCGTCCGACTTGTTTTTCGTCAAGTCTTTCTCGCCGAGTTTCTGGACAGACCGACGTTGCTTCGGTGTTTCGTTCATAACTCGAGTTTTACAGATCCGATTGATGTGATTCTTTTTGGGTTGTCTTTAAAACTCAATTATCTATCATCTGTGAAATTTTCACGAGCTTCGGATCTGTATTTTTTGAGATACACGAGTTTCTTTGCAGCATTGCAGATCTGTTTTATATCGGGTAGAACAGATTGATCTTCGTTTAATGTTTTGATCGCATCTCAAGTTTTACTCCGTGTTTTCAAGTGATTCTTGTTGCATTAGATCCGTGACTTGATTCTATACCTCTCTAGTTGATTTTTCACGGTTGAACACGTTTGAAAACACTTGCACACACGGTTTCTTTAACCGATTGATTTTTTGCTGAGGGGTTTTTGTTGTTTCCGCTGCGAAAAGTTTTAATCTACCATTCACCCCCCTCTGGTAGCTTTTCACGTGCTCTTCGATCCTACAATTGGTATCAGAGCCAAGGTGCTCTAATATTTGTGATTTGCACATGTTTTGACTAACCATCATGGAGAAGTACTCCGCAAAACCTTGTGTGTTCAATGGCATCGATTTTCAGGTTTGGAAGGCGCGGATGGAGGCCTACATACAGGCGCAAGGCTTCGCCATATGGGAAAAGGTCTACCGGAACTTCGATGTACCACCCAACGATCAAGTTAAGGCTGCGAACATGAGAGATGTTGACAACAACAACAAGGCTCGCAACTTGATCATCGAAGGATTGACTCAAAGCGACTTCGACCGTGTTGCACACCTCCAATCTGCATATGATGTTTGGAAAGCTCTTTGCGACTACCATGAAGGATCCAATACGATCAAGGAGGTAAGGCAAGATATGTTCAAGAAAGAATACATGCGTTTTGAGATGCAACCCGGTGAGTCAATTGACGACCTTTTTGCTCGCTTTAATAAAATTCTAAGCAACTTGCGTAGTGTCAATGTTAACTTTTCAGATGCTGAAAATTCTAGAAAATTGTTAGGAGCATTAGATATGTCAATTTGGGAGATGAAAGTTACATCTATTCGTGAATCTACTGTCATGAGTTCTCTTACTTTAGACGTGCTTTATTCTAAATTGAAAACTCATGAAATTGACATCATCTCACGTAAAAACCCCAACAAGTCTATTGCATTTGTTTCGCAACATGACATGTCTAGTTCTAGTCAATCATCATCTAGTGGTGCACTCTCTTTGCTGTCCTCTCTAACTCTTGAATAGATTGAAGAGTTTCCAGAGGAGGAGCTTGCACTCATCTCTACTCGGTTCTCAAAAGCATTGCAAAATGTGAGAACTAGAAGGAGAGGAAGCTCCGGATCTCAACGATGTTTTGAATGTGGTAAGACAGGACATTTTCGTACGGAGTGCCCTAACCTTTCAGGTCCTACTTCACGTGAAGAAAAGCAAACAAGGCCGAAGAAATCGTTTGCAAAGAATAAGAAGAAGAAAGATTTATCAATGCGCAACATAGTGCATAGTATGATCTCTGCACTTCAAGATTTTGGCTCAAGTGATGTGGACACCGGTAGTGATGAAGATGAAGAAGCTATGGCAAATATGTGCTGCATGGCGAGCAAGTCAAGTTCAAGCTCCGAGGAGGCAGAACACAAAAGCGATGATGAAGAGGTATGTCCCACTTGCGAAGAAATGTGTGATGCTATTTCTCGTGCCACTGCTATATTAAAGAAAAGGGATAAAAACTTAGGAACAATGCTGTTAAAATTGAATCACTAGAATCTGAAATTAATCGTTTAAAAACTTTGATTCCTAGTGATGATTCTTGTTCCTCATGTGATTTGATTTATGAACAATTATCCTCTTTAAGAAGTGCACATGCATCTACACTTGATAAACTTGAACTTGAAATTGAAAAGAACAAAGAGCTTTCTGCAGTTAATGATAAAAATTTAAAAGATGCTTGTTGTTCTACAATTGATTTGCATTGTTCTTCATGTGATGATCTGAATAAGAAACTAAATGATGTTATGAATGAGATTTCTATTTTGAACAATGCTTTACGTGTGCATGAAGTTAAATATTGTTCAAATCGCAAACTAAAAGGAAAAACTTCATGTGAAAACTGCTTTGATCTGTCCAATAAACTTGATGACATGCATAGGACACTAGATCGGTTTTCTAATGCAAATAAGAACCTAAACTTGCTGCTGAATTCTTCCAAGTCTTGTAATGATAAAACTGGTTAAGGTTTTAATTCTCATGCTCATGCTAAGGCACACCCACCTAAATTTGTAAAGTCATTAGGAGGCGGTTTGATTCAAACAGCTCCTAGACAAAAAGAGGTGATTTTCAAATCTGCAGGAGTACTGTCCCATTCGGGTTCTAATAAACATGTTGCTTGCTCATCTAGACATGATAATAAGGTTATTTTTCATTGTACCTACTGTGGTAGAGATGGTCATGTCATGGATTTTTGTTATAGACTAGCTAAACACGATAAGAAACAAAGAATACTTGCTAGATCACATAACAACCAAGCAAAATCTGCTAGACCGAATGTTCGGAGCTTGCAACCTGCTGTAATGAGTCAAAAACTTGCACCCGGACCTACTGTTTTTTGTGCTACATATAACACATCTTCTAAGTCAGTAGCTGGGAACAAAAATTTTCGATGTTTGGCTCATAAACCTGCTGTACCTTCTCAGCTTTCGCGTGTTATTCCTGCTGGACATCGTGTGACTTAGTACTGGATTCCTAAAAGTCTTTTAACTAACCCCAGTATTGAGTCATCGATGTATTGTGCTGCTGTGTAGGTTCCACGTTTGAGGAAGGAGAACATTTGGATTGTGGATTCAGGTTGCTCACGCCACATGACCGGTAACAAAGAATGGTTCTCCTCTCTCTCTTTTGTGTCACGTGTAGAAAATGTTACTTTTGCCGATAACTCTTCTACTCCCATAATTGCTAAAGGTTCGGTTAGAGTAAACAATCTCTACACTTTGAAAGATGTGGCACTTGTTAAAAATTTGAAATACAACTTGCTTTCGGTTTCACAATTGCTAGATGAAAATCTAGAGGTTAGCTTTGCTAAAAATTGCTGCAAGGTTGTAGATTCAAAAGGTGAGCTTTTGTTTAACATGTCTAGGTTTGGAAGAGTTTTTAAAGCTGATTTTGATTTGTCAACTTCTAAGCATCGGTGTCTAGTTGCTAATGATACAAAGGATCTATATTTTTGACATCGTAGACTTGGTCACATAGGCTTTGATCATCTCACTCGTGTTAGTGCTCTCGATCACATACGTGGGCTGCCGAAATTTAAAAAGGACAATGATATTGTGTGCTCTTCTTGTAGACATGTTAAGTTTGTTGCAGGTTCACATGCTCCTCTCACAATGACCATGACAGCTGAACCAGGACAACTTTTACATCTTGACACAGTAGGTCCAGCATGTGTTCAATCCTTCGGAGGTAAATGGTATGTGCTTGTGATTGTTGATGATTATTCCAGATATTCTTGGTTTATTTTATGGCATCTAAGAATGAAGCTTTTAGTCATTTTAGAACTTTATTTCTTAGATTATCTATTGATCACCCAGGATCATTAAAAGCAATTAGAAGTGATAAAGGAACTGAATTTAAAAACCAATCCTTTGATCACTTTTGTGCTGAAAATGGAATAGATCATCAATACTCTTCACCCTATGTACCACAACAAAATGGTGTCTTAGAAAGAAAGAACATGACCTTAGTTGAGATGGCTAGGACTATGCTTGATGAATATCAAACTCCTAGAAAATTTTGGGCTAATGCAATTGCAACTGCTTGTTGTGTCTCAAATCGTGTTTTCTTGCGTGCTAAGCTTGGAAAAACCCCATATGAGCTCCGGTTTGGACATAGGCCTAGTGTTACACACTTTAGGGTTTTTGGTTGCAAATGCTTTGTTAAGAAACATGGTAATCTTGATAAATTTGAAGCTAGATCTGTTGATGGCATGTTTCTTGGTTATCCATCTCATACTAGAGGCTACCGTGTGCTTTTACTTGACACTAACAAAATTGTGGAGACTTGCGAGGTTTCTTTTGATGAAGCTATCCCAAGTACTAGCTCCGATATTGCAGGTCCGGATCCATATCCGCAGGGGGAGAGTATTTTTATTGAAGAAGATGAAGAAGTGGTGCTGCTGCCCGAAAACTCGGAAGTAAATAACGATCAAGCTGCTGATTTTGCACCACAACCAGCACCAACAGTCACTACTGCTGGTTCGGACCTTCCTCAATCAACAAGCTCTCCTAATCAAAGGTCCGAACATGAAGAAGAAGGTGCTTGTGAAGTGTCTACTCCCCTCCGAGTACTCAAAAGTCATCCTCCACAACAAATCATTGGAAGCTTGCATGAACGAGTCACTCGGTCCAAGTTTTGCGATCCAAACTCTCATGCTCATTCTGCTTTTATTGCTTCTTTTGAACCCAAGGATATATCACACGCACTCACTAATGAATCTTGGATTAATGCCATGCAAGAAGAGTTAGAAAATTTTGAAAGAAATAATGTTTGGAAACTTGTACCTCAACCTCAAGGTCACACATTAATTGGAACTAAATGGGTATTTAAAAATAAGCAAAGTGAGGATGGGGTTGTGGTTAGGAATAAAGCTAGGTTGGTTGCTCAAGGTTTCACTCAAATTGAAGGTCTAGATTTTGATGAAACATTTGCTCCTATTGCTAGATTAGAAGCTATAAGAATTTTATTAGCATTTGCTGCATCTAAAGGTTTCAAGTTATATCAAATGGATGTTAAAAGTGCTTTTCTTAATGGCTACATAGAGGAGGAGGTTTATGTTAACCAGCCACCGGGTTTTGAAAATCCAAATTTTCCTAATCATGTTTACAAACTTTCCAAAGCCTTGTACGGTCTAAAACAAGCCCCTAGAGCATGGTATGATAGGTTAAAAACATTCTTACTTGAAAAGGGGTTTACCATGGGCAAGGTTGATAAAACTCTTTTTGTACTTAAGCATGGCAATGACTCATTATTCGTTCAAGTGTATGTGGATGATATTATTTTTGGTTGTGCTTCTCATGATCTCGTGTCCAAGTTTTCAGCTATGATGAGTTCAGAATTTGAGATGAGTATGATGGGAGAACTCACATACTTTTTGGGGCTGCAAATCAAGCAAACAAAAGAAGGAACTTTTGTGCATCAAACTAAGTATACAAAGGACCTTCTTAAGCGCTTCAACATGGACAAATGCAAGCCTCTTCGGACACCAATGGGAACAGCAACAACACTTGAACTTGACGAAGATGGTGACCCGGTCGATAAAAAAGAATACAGAAGTATGATTGGATCACTTTTGTATCTCACGGTGTCAAGACCGGACATACAATTCAGCGTATGTCTTTGTGCACGTGTTCAAGCTTCTCCACGTGCTTCACATCGCCAAGCCATCAAAAGGATTCTCAGGTACCTACATGGTACTCAAGAATTTGGCATTTTTCTTCCTTCTTCCTCAACCGTTTCTTTGAAAGCTTTTTCAGATGCTGATTTTGGGAGTTGTAGGATTGATAGGAAAAGTACTTTGGGTGCTTGTCATTTTCTTGGTAATTCACTTGTTGCTTGGTCCTCTAGAAAACAAAGTTCAGTTGCACAATCCACGGCCGAATCTGAATATGTAGCTGCGGCTAGCGCTTGCCCACAAATTCTTTGGATTGTTCAAACACTTAAGGACTATGGGGTTGATTTAGATAGTGTTCCACTGTTTTGTGATAACACTAGTGCAATTTGTATTGCTAAAAACCCCGTGAAACACTCTAGAACTAAGCACATTGACATTAGGTATCACTTTCTTCGTGATAATGTTGAAAAAGGAAACATTGTGCTTCACCATGTCGATACCGAACAACAATTGGCTGATATTTTTACAAAACCTTTGGATTTCACTCGTTTTTGTTTCATTCGTAGTGAAATAGGGGTTATGCATCCTCATGGCTTAAATTGAGGGGGAGTTTTTGAAACTTTGAAAGTCTATGTGTGAATCTGAAACTAAAATAATATGAGCATAGTATTTCATACATATATGACTTTGTGATTCCTTTTACAGGCTGAAAGTTCTTACTACATTACTCATGTTATACATTTTGTAGTTTTTGCCATGACTAGTAATTGGAATAATTACTTACACTAAATCTGGTCATGATCGAACTTTTTTGCTGTTTTGAACTTGTTGCGTGCTCACAAGTGCTTTTAACCATAAAAAATTAATCAAGTGATCAGCTCACATGTTGAGTTTTCAAATAAAAAATTGAGAAAAGATCAAGAGAATATGCATGCATCGCACTTCTTCTTTTGAGATTGCTTATCATTGCACTAAGATATGAACTTGGAAGGAATTGTGTATGACTAAAACCATGTCCTTAAGCTTCTGATTGTCAAATGACATAGGCTTGGCTTGGTTGGTTAGAATAAGGCTGATGCGGCATATAATCTCTTGCAAATATCATATGATCAACTTTGTGCCTTAAATGATTATGAATAATAAAAATGCAGCAACAAGTGTCATGTTTTCATATTTTGAAATAGTTGAGTAAGGTAGATCATGACTTGCTTAAACTGAAAAATACATTTGATCTCTAGCATGGCTTACACTACTTTATGTATCTCATTGATGTGATAGTGTAAGTAACCTGATAGTATGACTTGGATGAGCTTTGTTTTGTATGTATATGTTATAATATGCTCATAACATTTAAAAATTTCTCTTTTGAACCTTGCTGAATACATTGTCAAAGGGGGAGAAATATGTATAAGGAGAGATTTTTTTTACACTTTGCATATGTTATACACTTTCTTCCTTCTCTGATTTTAAAAAATGGGGAGAAATTAATAAAGGGGGAGAAATGAGTTTTCAAAGCTTTTCAAAACTTTTCATAAGCCAATGTTCGGGTTTTAATTGGTGTTGCCAATGCATTCATCAAGGGGGAGATTGTGAGACCTATGTGTGCTGAATACATTGGCAATTAGGATAAAAGTTAGCATTAACATTCAAAGTTTTGAATATTGCCAAAACATTCTTCTGTGGCAAGGTCCGACAAGTTTTTGTTAGGTCCGCCAAGTGTTGGCAAGGTCCGACGCAAGGTCCGGAGAGCTCCTGCAAGGTCCGGAGAGCTTCTGTGAGGTCCGGAGCTTGTTTTTAGGGAGCTCCCGTGAAGTTCAACTCGTAGAACTGCAGCGTCTTGTTTTTGCTTTTAACTCGCAATGTTTCAAACTTGCTTTATGGGAAGGTTTGCTTAGTATTAATTTGCAAAGTTTTTGGTGTGTTTTGGTGGTTATGGCTGTTATCATTTGATATGGTTTGCAACATGCTTATGTGACGTGCTCATGTAAGGTGGTATGGTTTTCGAACTAACGTGAGTCAAGTCAAAGACTTGTGCTCGGAAGAATTGGTTGTTTATTCATGTGTAGGTGTTGCTTGAGTTCAAGACATGGCTGGTGACAGGATCCTTGGACTAGTCTCAGGGAGGAGATGAGGTTCCAACAACCAAGTTCGGGAGGAGCTGTGGTTGAGTTGATCGGGAGGTCGCGCAACATATTTGGATCAAGGGCAGTGCATATGAAGGTTGTGTGTACGTCGTTGGAAGGTGTTTGCACGTGTGCAAGGAGTGCATGGACGTGGCAACATTGTTCCAAGGCGTGATGAAGAGAAGTGGACGTAAAGAATTGGTCGGAAAGGTTCAACCGGCTGGATTGCGTACTTAGGCTGAGGCTGAGTCGGATATGGCTCAAATATGGAAGATTTGAGTTGGTTATGATAAGATTTCGTGCTAGGCACGAAGTTGAGTTGTTTTAGGAATGTTTAGGACGTTCCTAAGGTGTTTGGAAGTCTCACGATTGCTTCTATCTGCGAATAGGAGAGTCCTGAGCAGTTATGGTAAGTTAGGATACGAGTCCAATTAGGAGTAGGAGTCCTAGATTGGATTGTTTAGCCTGAGGGCTGGCTATAGAAGCCAGGGAGGCCAGAGCTCTCGTGTGTAGAGAACTTTGGGCTGTTACTCTTGTGTTTCTATTGAATAAAGTTCATAGTTTCGAGGAGCTTTTGTGCCTTGTTCGTCCGACTTGTTTTTTGTCAAGTCTTTCTCGCCGAGTTTCTGGACAGACCGACGTTGCTTCGGTGTTTCGTTCACAACTCGAGTTTTACAGATCCGATTGACGTGATTCTTTTTGGGTTGTCTTCACAACTCAATTATCTATCATCTGTGAAATTTTCACGAGCTTCGGATCTGTAGTTTTTGAGATACACGAGTTTCTTTGCAGCGTTGCAGATCTGTTTTATATCGGGTAGAACAGATTGATCTTCGTTTAATGTTTTGATCGTATCTCAAGTTTTACTTCGTGTTTTCAAGTGATTCTTGTTGCATTAGGTCCGTGACTTGATTCTCTACCTCTCTACTTGATTTGTCACGGTTGAACACGTTTGAAAACACTTGCACACACGGTTTCTTTAACCGATTGATTTTTTGCTGAGGGGTTTTTGTTGTTTCCGCTGCGAAAAGTTTTAATCTACCATTCACCCCCCCTCTGGTAGCTTTTCACTTGCTCTTCGATCCTACAGCCTTGACTTTTAAGATATTTCAAAGCTTCATGATCAGAATGAATTACAAATTCTTTAGGTAACAAGTAATGTTGCCAAACTTCCAAAACGCGAACTAACGCATAAAGATCTTTGTCATAAACTGAGTAATTCAGATGTGGACCATTTAGCTCTTCAGAAAAGTAGGCAACAAGTTTACCTTCTTGCAGCAGTACACCTCCTATGCCAATACCACTTGCATCACATTCGATCTCAAATGTCTTACCAAAATCAGGAAGTTGCAGCAGCGGTGCTTCACAAAGCTTTGTTTTCAGTGTTTGAAATGCTCGGTCTTCGTCATGTCCCCATTTGAATAGAACATCCTTCTTTGTGAGATTGTTAAGTGGTGCAGCGAGAGTGCTGAAATCTTTGACAAAACGCCTATAGAAACTTGCAAGACCATGAAAGCTTCGAACTTGGCTCACATTTACCGGTGTAGGCCAATGCTTTATTGCTTAACCTTCTCTTCATCAACCTGAATACCATTTGCGGAAACAACAAAGCCAAGGAAAACAACACGGTCTGTGCAAAAGGTGCACTTAGCAATGTTGCCATACAATTTCTCTCCCCTCAAAACAGAAAGTACTTGACGCATATGATCAAGATGTTCATCAAATGATTTGCTATAGATCAGAATATCATCAAAATAAACAACTACAAACTTGCCAATGAAAGCTCGTAAAACATGATTCATTAAGCGCATAAAAGTTGAAGGAGCATTTGTCAAGCCAAATGGCATCACAAGCCATTCATAGAGACCAAATTTAGTTTTAAACGCTGTTTTCCATTCATCACCAAGTTTGATGCGGATTTGATGATAACCACTACGCAAATCTATCTTGGTGAAAATGATAGAACCACTCAATTCATCTAACATGTCATCAAGTCGTTTTGAATGGGGTGGCGATATCAAACAGTTATAGCATTGATAGTACGACAATCAACACACATGCGCCAAGAGCCATCTTTTTTTTGGGACTAAAAGAACGGGAACTGCACATGATGATAAGGATTCACGAACATACCTTTGTCCAAAAGCTCTTTTACCTATTGCTGAATTTCCTTTGTTTCTTCAGGATTGGTGCGGTAGGTTGGACGATTTGGAAGCGAAGCACCTAGTACCAAATCAGTTTGATGCTCAATTCCACGGAGTGGAGGAACTCCAGATGATATCTCATCGGGAAAACATCTTCGAAGTCCTGTAAGAGATCAAGAACAACACTAGGCAGCGATGAAGGTAAATCGTGAGTTGAAAGTAGGACCTCCTTGTGCAAGAGCACAAACAATGGGGCTGTGGTGTCTCTCACTTCTCTCAAATCACTCTTGCTCACAAAGAGACACTCAGTGTGGCGTGGCTGTTTAGGATTGACATGAGGCTTTATGTGGCTGGATGGGTTAGAACTCTCTCCCTTACTTGCGTTGAGGGTCTCGCTCAATTTTCTTTTATCTGATTCCTCTCTTTTCTTGCGAGCCATATCTGAAGTATGTATCTCCTCTGGAGATAATGGAACAAGAACCACCTTCTTGTCATTGTGAATGAAAGTGTATTTGTTAGACCGTCCAAAATGCACCGAGTCCACATCAAATTGCCAGGGCCGACCAAGCAGCAAATGGCATGCTTGCATGGGGACAATATCACAATCCACCTCTCCATGATAACCACCAATGGAAAATGACAAACTAATCATGGCTGAAATCTTAACTGTCCCAGAATTATTCAGCCATTGCATATGGTACGGATGTGGATGGCGACGTGGCTGCAAACCAAGCTTCTCAACTAGCAAAGCACTAACAATATTATTGCAGCTCCCACCATCTATGATGAAACGGCACACTTGGCCTTGCACTTTGCATCGGGACTGAAATAAATTATGGCGTTGTCCTTGTTTAGCTGCAACAAACTGAGTGGAAAGAACTCTCCTAACTACCAAAGAAGGAGATGGTGTATTCATTGTAGAAGGCTCGAAAGCAAGAAAATCAGCAAGCAACTCATCAAAATTAGCACTAGTAATCTCATCAGAAGATGGAGAAATAACATCTTGTAACATGTCATTGGGAACAAAAGTTGGAATAGGTTGAATCGCTAAACAATTCAGACCTAGCTCAAATGTACCATCCTCTGCTGAATACTCACAAGTGTCAAAATTAAAATCTGCAAATACATTGGTAAACTCGTCCTCCTCTTCACTTTGTGAATCATAAGAACCATCAGCAAGGGCAAGAATAGTACGACGATTGGGACATTCAGCTTGTTTATGCCCATGACCACCACACTTAAAACACTCAATCTTGCTTGTCTTGCATTGGGTGGCTGCAATAGAAGAAGTGGGCTGATTTGAACTCACAGCTTTACCTTTCGCATCCAATTGTTTGGAATAAGGTGGAATGGATCTATTTGTTCCACGCGATGAGGATTTGGGCGTTGCAGCTCCTTGCTGTTGGAATTGAGGAGTGACATCCCCTTGCTGTTGGGAATGACGCCATGAAGCATTGTATTTGTAAGACGTAGCAACTTGCCGTTCAGCCCTCTTAGCAAAATGAACCAACTCAGTGAGACAAGTGTAATTTGTCATATCCACTTTATCAGCAATGGATTTATTGAGGCCAACCATAAACCGGGCCATTGTGGATTCCTCATCTTCAGTTATCCCTGTACGAAGTAAACACATTTCCAATTCTTGAAAATATTCATCAACAGTACGAGTACCTTGCACAAGACGTTTCAGCTTCAAATGTAGGTCACGAGAATAATATGCAGGAACAAAACGACGTCGCATTTCCCTCTTCATGTCTTCCCACGTTATACGAACATGCCCAACTCTTTGATATTCAGTACGGACCTGATTCCACCAAGTTATGGCATAGCCTTTAAACTCAATGGCTGCAAGCTTTGCCTTCTTTTCAGCAGGGTATTCATACAAATCAAATAGTTGCTCCACTTTGGTTTCCCATTAAAAGTAATCATCAGCATTCTCCTTGCCGCTGAATGGAGGAATGGACACTTTAACATTGCCCAAACCATCATCATTATGACGTCGTTCATGATGACGTCGACGGTGATCACCATAACGACCACGGGCTCCAAAACGGCCAAAGTTGTCACCATGATGATCATCATATGCACCATGGCGACCATAAGGATCATCTCCATGTTCAGCACTATAATTTGAAAATGTTTCAGCATCAAAATCAGGAGGATGCCCAACAGGAACACGTCGTGCACGACCAAAACCAGCAGCAAATCCTCGACCACGGCCACCTGCAAAGTTATCAAAACCAGCAGCGAATCCTCGGCCACGACCACCACCGCCACCGGCATGTTGATCATCATCCTCAATGTGTTCATCATCATGAGGTGGATGCTTCCCGTGTTGCTGCTGTAGTGATCGTTGAAGCGCTTGCATCCCCTGCATCAATTGTTGCATTTGTGCACGCACTTCCTGAATTTCTTGACCAGAAACAGTGTGAGAAGGGGAATCTTCATTTCCTGCCATGTTAGTAACAAAGGAAGAAAGTAACAGGAGAAAATATATGTGGAATCACTCCCTCACCACTGACAAAACAAGTTCTTTCTCTCCCTGAAAAGAGCAAGAACCGGGCTGCAATTTGTAGTGGAAGAGTGATTGTAACAGCGACGACGGTGCAACAACTCACAGTGTGTTTTAAGTGGAGCTTGGTGGGGTAATATGTAAGTGGAATGCCCTGAAAAATGTAGTGATGCAAAACAAAATAATAATCCAAAAACACGAGTCTAAGTTGTTGAATATAAAGGAAAAGATGCACAAAGATGTAGAAACAAGATGTAGGAAGTGGATAGATGAACACCAAGTGCATCAACCGAAACTTATTGTTGCCCAAACCCCTTTAGATGTGCTGAACACAATTCTCTTTTATTTCTTCTTTCCTCTTTTTTTTTGAGAAAGAACTCATTGTTTTCAGTCTTTCTTTGGACCCATAAACATCTTTTTTTAACCTTTGTAACAAATGCAGCACAACTTTCAACTAAAGGGGCGCATAAGGATCAACTAAGATGGATGGTGCAGCACAAAAACAAGAAACTCGGTTGGGGAATTTGTGGCGGGTAGAAAACAAGGGTGGGATGGGTGGGTATATGCAGCAAGCGATTTGATGATTAGAACAAAGATAACAACTAGAGCGATGTGGAAAAGAAAAAAAATCAGCAACTAGACAAATCTTAAAGGATAAAAACTTGATAAAGCAAACTGCAAAATCAGTAGCACGTATGAATTTTTGCTGTAGGTTTTCTTTTTGGCTATTAGTGGACAGTAGGTATATAAAAATCTATCATACCAAAAGCAAGAATAATCCTACTGAGGAAACGGAGGCTGTGATACCAGATGATATGCACGCGCCTAGGCAGCACGTGTAACAAGTTGTTGTCGCCTGATCTTCTCGTAGGATCTGTGAACTTGATAAATTGTCGCTGCGTGACCTGGTGAAGAGGCAGCGCACCGCGAGGCTGTCCACGCGACGAACTACCGAGACAATCACCCTTCCACGTATCGATGAAACAGCCCACACAATCACGTCCTATAGACATAAAGGCACGAACTGGGTGAACCGCAGTTCGGCGTTCTACAACTCCCTCAGGAATCGAAAGAACAAATATTGCAAGTCTCTCAAGACTCACGCATAAACAAAACTCCACGAGTTTGTGTATTCTGAATTCAATAAAAATAAGATGTCCCTCCTTTTTCATTGTCTAGTACAAGATATCTATAGAGATAGGGGCGTTCAGCTTTGAGTAAATGGCTGCATGCACATGCTCTAGTGGATTTCGTGGCTGGTTCCCGCGTCTTTTCAGCTTCTGGCAGCAGTTACTAAAATGAGCATAACTCCTTATTAGGACATCCAAATAATGAACCGTTTGATGGGCTGTAAAGTAGACTTGAAGACGCTTCCATCCAATTATAGAACACCGTCTAACTCCTTGTATCCTGTCCGCAGTGATGCTTGGAATTCGTACCATATGTCAGTCATCTAGCTTCTGGTTGCACTCCCATGCTAAGGTGATGAACCACCATTTTATTCATGCACGCCATAGGCTTCTTGGTTCAGATGTCCAGAGGTTTGAATCCATCTTGATCCCATGCTGGTTCATACACTTCATCATTCCTAAGGACATTGAAACAAGAACTCAAAAGCATAGGCTCATTCAACATAGACTGATTATTAAACATAAGGTTAGCGTTCACCTGAGAATGAATTTCCTTCTGCAATTGTTTAGCTCTACTCCTTGTAATTGGACCAGCTATATCAAGTGGATTTTCATTTGAAGATGAGTGAATGCTAGGCATGACCTCATTAGCACATACATGAGTCCAATTGTGGTCCTCTCCGTAACCAACAAAATATCCTGGACGATTTTCATCTGAAACAAGTTTGTCCAACAATGCAGAAATCTCTGACCCGTTTAAATGTTGCGGTGGTCCTTTTGTGATAATACTGTCCTTTTTGAAGGCATTCCTCTGTTGTCTAAAAATATGATTCTTAGGTAACCAACGTCTATGACAATCAAAGTAAGATATCTTGCCACCATGACTCAGCCGAAAACATTATGTGTCTGCAGCACATATCGGACATGTCAAACGAGCATGAGTGCTCCAGCCAGAAAACATGTCATATGCTGGAAAGTCATGAACGAACCATAAGTACGCAACTCAAAGGTTGAATTTCTGTTTTCTATAATAGTCGTACGCATCGATTCCTGTACATAACATTTTCAACTCCTCAATCAATGGCTTCAACATCACGTTGAGTCGTGAACCAGGATGATCTGGTCTAGGTACAATGAGGCATAGGAACATAAACTCATACTTCATACACAAAGATGGTGGCAAATTGTGCGGAATAACAAACACGGGCCAACATGAGTACGGGGTGGCGTTAGTACTGAACGGTGAGAAACCATCCGTCACTAAGCCGATGCGGATGTTTCTTGCATCGTTGGCAAAATCTGGATCGAAGCGGTCCAACGCCTTCCATGCCTCACCGTCGGATGGATGCACCATAACTCCACTGTTCTCACGTACACCGTCTTTGTGCCATCGCATATGCCTGGCAGTTCTTTTCGAAAGAATCAAACGCTTCAACCGAGGTGTAACAGGCAAGTAAAGAAGCTGCTTATGTGCTATTCCAGTCTGTACACGCTCGCCTTCGTCATTATCAACTTCAATGAACCTAGACTTACCACATTGTAAGCACTTATTCTCGTCGGCATACTCTTTCCAAAAAAGCATGTTGTTGTCTAGGCACACATCAATCTTCTCATATTTCATACCAAGACCAAATAGCAATTTCTTAGACTGGTACATATCTTTTGGCACTTTATGAGGCTGTGGCAGGATATCGTAGATCAATTTGATGAGATTGTTGTAAAATTTATTAGAGCATGAATATTTAGACTTAATTGCCATAAGTCGGGTCAAGAATTTAAGAAGAGTCACTTTTGTGTGTTCATGCAGAGGCTCTTCTGATGCTTTGAGGAGCTTGAAGAACGCAACTTCCGTTGTAGGAGCATCCTCCGTCAACTTAGGATCTATGGCTTAAAGCATCTCATGCATCATATCGACTCCCGTGCTATCATCCACCACTTCTTCTTCAGCAGCTCGAGAACGTGTCTCACCGTGAAAGTACCAGACTGCATAATTTTGCATGAAACTGTTTCGACACACGTGAAAAGTCAAAGTCACTTTGTCGAAAAACTTTGCATTCTAACATTTCATACATGGGCACCGCACCTTACTGTTGTTGGACAATGAAAAAGCTGGTTGTATAAAAGCATCAGTCTTGGTGAACCACTCATGTGAGTGTTGCCCATTCTTTTTCCAACCCGAGTACATCCATGTGCATTCTTCAGCCACGATTCAGGTTATACCTTCAAAGCAGACACATCATTATAAGTTCATTTTTTAGTTTATGTCACGGCCCCTATACCTAGGCTGATAGGTCCTAAACCCACCTAAGAGTGATCGGGGCAACGTGCTTATGACGAGACACGGAGTCTGAATCCGAACGAATTTTGGAAGCATAACCCCGCTGTTCTCCACTGCACGCCCAAAACGGTGCAGCAGAGAACAACAGGGTTATGCTGTCAAAATCTCATCCGGACCCAGACCCCGTACCTAGCTC
Source organism: Neostapfia colusana (assembly GCA_030760725.1). Lineage (NCBI taxonomy): Eukaryota > Viridiplantae > Streptophyta > Magnoliopsida > Poales > Poaceae > Neostapfia > Neostapfia colusana. The sequence goes on from JASWHV010000013.1 coordinate 16,087,878, forward strand.
GTCATAAGCACGTCCTCGATCACTCTCAGACTGTCCAAAAAGGGACAATTCCGAACCTGCACGCTTCACATGCCTATCGCACGTGAAACGTGCAGATTCGAAACGGGTAATCAATTACTATAGGTTACGTTAAACATTTCCATCTTCCAATCATTTAAGATAGAGAAAAGAACGAGAAAGAGAAGGAATGATGGTCAGAGTTGAAAGTTCAAAGGGCCTATGCCGGGTCGGACCGTGTCGTGTCATGCCGGGTCAGGCCGGGTCTTGCCGGGTCGGGCCGTGTGGCGCCCCTGTTCCGAAAACCTCGGAACCGAGCTGATGCATATGGGTGCCCAAGATGTTCATCACACATACACATGTAATCCACAAACTGAATTCAGAATATAGTCACGAATAATAGGTTTAAGTACTTTATTACATCAATCTCTATCTTATTCTTGCAGCAGAAGTCTCTAACTTATTCTAGCAGCGGAAGTCTTCTACACGATAGCGGAAGCAAACTAAGCACGGCAGCAGCGGCGCCATCTCCTACTCCACAGGCAAGTTGACGGTAGATCACACGCCTAGTACTCCACATGGTCTTCGAAGTACTCTTCTCCTGTTGCTGATGATGAAGTAATAATGCAAGTTTGAGTACATGACGTACTCAGCAAGTGCGAGAAGATATGATATGTAGCTTACCGCAAGGTAGGATTAAAAAGGCTCATTGCAGAAAGCAAATTTTATTTCACAAACATGATAAAAATAGAAACTATCTTTAAGTGAATTTAATCCCAACATATATCCAATTAAACCAGTAACATACCTCCATCGTGATTTTCCACTTTTCATGTCTCATCCAGGCATTTATCTTTCTCAACTCTTTCTCATGCTCAGAATGACCATCTCATGATCATATCCATCTCATATCCGAAACCAAAGCTCATTGTTTTGACTCAACAGCCTGAAACCATTCGCATTACTAGGACTCAACAGTCCAGAAACCAAATTCCAAAGACCAAACCATACCAATAACCAAACTGATGACCATACCAATGACCATCCCAATAACCATCCCATGACCAAACCAAATATCCATCCCAAAACCATCCCATCTAATCATGTGAGTTGGCCAGGCGCTTGTAACCGTAAGCACGGCTATCATGATAGTTTTACACTCTTAAGAGGTTGCACCACTTTACCCACAAGTTTGTAATTTCGTCACCCGTCGGTGACTGTAGAACCTCCATTATACCAGTACACAACCGTCGGTGTATGGCCAAGATATCGCAAAATAGCCTTTACAAAGGGGCTACTAGATGTATGGACTCACTAAGGTTTCACCAGCAGGCTCGAATCACCATTCTCCCACCTACGGACCCCCTCTTTTGCCATGCAGTTCCCAGGGCAGTCCTCTCTCGACTCCCATTCCCCGTGCCTTCCACGGTGTGGGGACCATCCTTTGGTTCACCCACTCCAGGATCGCATAGGGTGGTGCCGTGCGATGCGACACCCAACAACACACACAAAAAGAATTAAGAACAACATACAAACTTTTATTTGATATAAAACAGCGGAAGTCTTTTACAAAACTTAATTAACAGCGGAGCTCCTAGGGCGACCAACCGGTGCTAGGGGGGCTGGAGGCTGCTGAACCACGAGCACAGAGTTGGGCGCAGTGTTTTTCCTTCGGTGGACGCTCGAGCATCTGAGGGAAACTGGTTGGAGGCAGAGAATAGAAATTGGTTTGGGCAGCTGCTTTGGATAGCAATCACCACGCACAAATTCTGCCTTCGGGAGAAGGTCTGTGCAAGCTGCTCGGTGGAGGGAAGCACAGCTCGGTGATCAACCGAAGGGAAAACAGAGAGGAAAAAAAAAACTGTGTGGCTGACATGTGGGTCCCACCACATCAAATTTTTATCCAATTACCACTGATATTTTTACCCCAGATACTCAGAATTAAAGTCCATACTTCCACCCCAAGTCATGGTTTAAATTTTTTGAATTCAAATTGTTTGAATTCTGGTGTGGAGTTTGAATTATGTTTGATCATTTGAATTTGAATGAAATTTGCATTCCCCTTTTTGCCTTGCTCCAAAAGCATAGCAAACCAACTCCCAAGTTTTCTCATTTTTGGCATGGCTGATAATTCAAATGTGGAAAACACATTTGTTGAACCAAATTTGCAAATTGAGGAAATTGGAATTTGAAACTGAATTTGAAATTCAGATTAGAGGGCTTCTCCTTTTAATCCCAAACAAATATTGAAACTCCTCCAAATGAGCTGAAATTTGGAAGGTTGAATATTTGGACTATGAAGATCCAACTTATGCATTTATATCTCCATGTTTGGAAGTTTTTGGAAAGTTTAAATCCTCACTTTGAACTTACACCGTTATAATTCAAAGTTTTATTTCCCCTCATTTTTACTAAGTGTTCATGAGCTGAATTTTTCTTGCTACCACTTTTTGGGGATTTTACATCCCTGCCCCCTTAAAAAGAATTTCGTCCCGAGATTCCAAAAGAAATGCAAAGTGGGGAAACTTTACCGGGTATACGATGATAGCAAGTCTGGATAATATGTTCATAGATAGTCCTCGCTTTCCCATGTCGCCTCATCAGCGGTATGGTTACTCCACAAGACCTTGTAGAACCATAAGGTCCGGTTTCTTGTGGCGCGAGTATTTTCATCGATAATCCGGATTGGATACTCCATGTACGTGAGTTCTGGTTGAAGAACTTCTATGTATTCTGTGCGGATTTCAGCGGAGGGTTTGAGGCACTTCCTCAGCTGAGAGATGTGGAAGACATTGTGAATCCCTGCGAGTGACGCCGGTAAATCCAAGCGATAGGCCACGGGTCCGCATTTTTCAATGACGGCGAACGGACCAATGAACCGTGGCGCAAGTTTGCCCTTCACTCCGAAACGATGAACTCCCTTCATTGGAGACACACGGACATAAACACGGTCCCCGATGTCAAAGTGGAGAGGACGGCGTCTTTTATCCGCATAGCTCTTCTGATGAGATTGAGCAGCCTTAAGATTGGCTTGTATTACTCGCACTCGTTCTTCAGCCTCATTCAGAAGTTCAATGCCGTAGATAACTCGCTCGCCGGACTCGCACCAGTTAAGGGGTGTGCGACATTTCCGGCCGTAGAGAGCTTCATACGGCGCCATCTTGATGCTAGCTTGATAGCTGTTGTTGTATGAAAACTCCGCCAACGGAAAATGATCATCCCGATTCTTGCCGTGGTGGATGGCATAAGCGCGTAGCATGTCTTCAAGAACTTGGTTCACCCGTTCGGTTTGACCATCCGTCTGCGGGTGATACGCGGAGCTTCGGATCAGTTTGGTCCCCAATGATGCGTACAGCTGCTCCCAGAATCAAGCGACGAACAGTGCACCACGATCTGAAATAATGGAGCGGGGAACACCGTGCAAGCACAAGATTCTTGCAATATAAAGCTCCGCATATTTCTTGGCTATGTAGCCCGTATGTACGGGAATAAAATGTGCCGACTTGGTTAGTGGATCGACTATCACCCAAATCGAATCATGGTTGTGGGAGGTGAGAGGTAACCCGACTATGAAGTTCATGCTGGTATCCTCCCACTTCCACTCCAGAATGTTCAATGGCTGCAGCTGTCCGGCTTTACGCATATGGTTGGCTTTCACCCGCCGACACGTATCACATTCGGATACGTACTTTGTGATTTCTCTTTTCATCCGTGTCCACCAAAACCTGGTTTTTAGATCTTGGTACATCTTGTTGCTGACCGGATGAATAGAGTACTTGGACAAATGCACTTCGTCCAAGATTTTCTTTCGAAGCTTCATGTCACGGGGTACCACTATACGGTCTTTAAACCATAGTGTACCGTTATCATCTCTTCGGAAGCATTTCATTTCGCCATTCTTCATCCTTCTCCGAATGTACAACATTCCCATGTCTTTCTTCTGCGCTTCCATAATCTCCTCTCGTATGGTAGGGACAAGAGCAAGATTATATAATGCCCCATGTGGAACCAAGTACAGACTTGGCTCCTCTTCAAGTGAGGTGATGGATAGGTTATTGACATGAAATTTGCGGCTTAAGGCATCGGCAACCATGTTTTCCTTACTGGGATGATAGTGAATCTCGATCTCATAGTCATTGATCAGTTCTAGCCACCTCCGTTGCCGCATATTCAACTCCTTTTGAGTGAATATATATTTCAGACTTTTGTGGGTAGAGGTGCACTAAGTTCCCTAGTAAATAGTGCCTCCACATTTTCAAGGCCAACACCACAGCAGCGAGCTCAAGATCATGAGTCGGATAGTGCTGCTCGTGGTTACGGAGTTGACGTGAGCCATAGGCGACCACTCTTCCTCCTTGCATCAATACACAACCAAGCCCGATGCCGGACACATCACAATATACGTTGAAGGGATTGGTTGTATCCGGTTGAGCTAACACCGGAGCTGTTGTAATATGCTTCACTAATGCTTGGAAAGCTTCTTCACAAGCTGAGTTCCAAACATATTTGATCCCCTTCTTCAACAGTTCAGTCATCGGCTTAGCAAGCTTGGAGAAGTTTGGTACGAATCTCCGATAATATCCTGCTAACCCGAGGAAACTCCTGACTTCGTGGACTGATGTGGGGGTCTTCCATTTCAGCACTTGTTCGATTTTGCTTGGATCAACTGCAATGCCTTCTGCAGAAATAATGTGACCAAGGAATGGCACTTGGCTGATCCAGAACTCGCACTTGCTGAACTTGGCGTAAAGCTTATGATCTCGCAATAGTTGAAGCACGATATGCAAGTGTTTGGCGTGTTCTTCCTCAGACTTGGATTAGACCAAGATGTCATCTATGAACACCACCACAAACTTGTCCAACTCCAGCATGAACACTGAGTTCATAAGATACATGAAGTGTGCCGGGCGTGCGTGAGACCAAAGGACATGACGAGGTATTCATACAACCCATATCTCGTCAAGAAGGCCATCTTCAGAATATCCTCCGCTCGGATCTTGATTTGGTGATATCCGGAGCGAAGATTCATCTTTGAAAATACACTCGCACCCACAAGTTGCTCGAAGAGAATATCGATGCGGGACAGTGGATATTTATTCTTGATGGTGACGACATTGAGAGGTCAGTAGTCCACACACAACCTCAATGTTTCATCCTTCTTCTTCACAAACAGCGCCGAGCATCCCCATGGCGAGGAACTCGGTCAAATGAAACCCTTCTTCATTAAATCTTTGAGCTGCTCCTTCAGTTCAGCCAGCTCATTTGGAGCCATCTTGTACGGTCTCCGTGAGATCGGTGTTGTCCCGGGCACAAGTTTGATCTTGAACTTGACATCTCTTTTGGGTGGCATGCCCGGAAGATCATCCGGAAAGACATCCGGGTATTCACGGACCACACAAATATCCTCAAGTTTTGTGGCTTCTGTGTTATTGGTGGCTGGAGCTTCTTGAACCGAACTGTCAAGAATAAGAACATGTGATTCATGGAGTGGAGAGTTTAAACGAACCACACATGGAATGATGTCAAGAACAGCACCATGGCTATGTAGCCATGACATTCCTAAAATGACATCAAGTTTTTGACTCTCTAGCATGATTAGAGAAGTCGGATATAGATTTCCACCCAACTGTAATGGTGCTCTATAGACCATTCTATCAGCTGTTATTTTCCCACCCGGAGAGCATATCAAGTATGAACTATTTGTGGGAATGACAGACAGTTGATATTTAATAACATAAGACTGACTTATGAAATTATAGGTGGCACCAAAGTCAAAAAGTATGACTACGGGATGATCTAAGTAAGAAAACGTACCCGCGAGGACGGGTTCGCCTTCCGGCACGTCTTCGATGGCTAAGTGGTGGACGTTGCCAGATTTTGGTGCTGGTTTCTTGGGCTGATTGTGGGGCTGATTAGCACCCTGATACGGTGCTGCACCCCTGCCCTGTCGCGTCTTGGGGCAGTCCCTCAAAATATGCCCGACACGGCCACACGTGAAGCACGTGTAAGGTGTCGGGGTCCTGCCGACTTGAGGATGGAATCCCAGTGCACGCTGTTGAAACTGAGGCGCACACGGGACCATCCTTTGCTGCTGCTGTTGCTGTGGTGGATACGTCAGTCGGAAGCCCGGCGCATTATATTGCCGACCGCGAAACTGAGGCGGTCGCGCCGGTGGCTGCCATCTCTGACTGGATGGTGAGCGATGCACCACACGGTATTTTTGTGGCGTCCCACCGCTGCTGCTCGTCAGCGTGCTGCGTTTCCTCTTATCAGAACCGCGCTCACGCTGGGCATTCTCTTGTAAAATCACGGCATTAACTAAGTCGTTGAATATGCCTCGATTGCTTTGGGCGAGATGGACCTTCATTTTTGAATTCAGGCCCCGGAAGAATGCATTGCGCTTGTCATCCTCCGTTCTCACAAATCCTGGCGCATACTGCACCAGCCGGTTGAATGACCTGGAGTACTCATGAGTACTCCTCTCGCCTTGCTTAAGCGCCAGGAACTCCTGGAGCTTCCTTTCAATTACACCGGGAGGTATACGATAGGCGCGGAACGCCTCCCGGAACTCCGTCCATGTGACGGCATGGCCAGCCGGCAATGAGGCGATGTAGTTCGCCCACCATGTACCGGCTTCTCCTTGAAGCTGTTGCGCTGCGTACAGCGCCTTCTGGTGTTCGGTGCACTGTAGCAGCCCGAACTTCGCCTCCAGCGTGCGGATAAAGCTGTCCGCCTCCAATGGTTCTTCGGCCTCCGTGAAGACCGGTGGATGGGTCGCCAGGAATTTTGAATAAGAACTTTGTTGGGTGTAACACCCCAAAACCTGTTAAAGAGGGGAATTTAAAAATTTTTGGACATATTGCATGTGGTGTAGCAATTCAAATTCAAAATGGAATTTAAATTTGAATCAAACCAGAAAAAGGAAAAAGGAAAAAAAGAAAAAGAAAAAGAAAAACGAAACTGACCAGTGGGCCGAAACCCGCCAGCCGGCCCAAGACCCCGCGCCAGCCAGCCCAAACCCGCGCCCCCCCTCTCCCCCTCTCTCTGACGCGCGGGACCCGCATGTCATCGTTCTCCCCGCGTGCCCCCAACGACCCCGTCTCTCTCTCGCGCCCGATCGCAACCACCCTCCCGAACCCCGCGCTCGCAACCCCGATCTTCGGCCCCGGGCGCTGCTACTTATCCAAACCGACCCGCCGCCGCCTCTCCTCGTGCATTCCACGCAAGGAAACTCGCCGAATTCCCCAGCGCCGCTCCATTTTTCTCTCCGGTGAGAACCGAAGTTTCTACCGCTGATTTCCTTCGATCCTCGCTCAAATTCCCTGATCTAACGTGCTGATCACGTTCCACCGCCGCCGGGGAGCCCTGCAGGTGAAGGAAACGACATGTCTTGCGCCCCAACTGCCACTTCGACGTGCACAAAGACCATCGCCATTGAAGCTCGCCGCCGACCGACTTCCAGGGCCTCCGAGTGCAGGAAAACCCCTAGGTGAGCATCCCCTAACCCTCCGCGGCCGATCCGTGCAAAAAGATGCGAGTTCTAGCGTGTAGCGGCAAAAACCGAGGCTGCGCCGGCGAGATCGCCGTTCCCCGCCGCCGCGCGCCGCCGCGCGCGAGGGCTTGCTCCGGCCAGGGCGACGTGGCCCCTTGAGGGCCGTCTATTTTAAATCGCACGGTAGAAATAAAACCGATGCGTACCCCTTCGGCAATCTAATCTGAGCCGTCCATTTTAAATCCAACGGCCCACGTCAGCCCCACATTATAAAGGCCGGGATTCTTACGCGCTACCCCCTGGGGATCTCGGAAAACACGAGCTATCCCCAGAAACTTCTGATCTAGCCCCTCGACCTTCACAAATTTATGTAAATTCATTTAAAATTCAGTTTTAGTCCCTGGACTTAATAAAAATTAGGAAAACCCCTCTGTTATGTGCAATTAGGCCCCTGAAAATTTCGGAAATAGTAAATTAAACCCTGCAGTAGGGTGGATTTGCCTTTTAGACCCTATAGGATATTAAATTTAGAAATTTGAACGTGTGATCAAGATTTAAATTTAAATGGTGAGGCAAAAACATGTGTAAATATAAATTTAAACTCTCCTAGCACTTGGAAAACTTTAGAATGAGTTAAAAATAGATTTTGGGCTGAAATGAAATCTGCCTAAGTGTTGCTCATTTTTATTTTCTCTAGAGACACATTTTAGGCTAGGAAATAATTCTAAAAACTAGTAAAATAGATTTAACTTGTTTCACATCAGAGAGGAAGTTCAAAAATATATTATTGAACATTTTAGATCAGAACCTATTCTGTTTAGATGATATGTCTTACTATTTTAATAGTAAAGTTCACTTTTAGGCATAGAAAATAAATATGAAAATATAGGAAAATAGGTATGCATAATTAGAAAATGATAAATGAGGTCTCCAAATCCAAAAACTTCAATTTAGGATTTTGTAGAAGATCTGAAAACTTATTTGGAGTAGGGAATTACCTTTCATGCAAACTTTGTGGCTAAACAGTGTATTAATTAAATATAAAGAATTTGTTCAAATTGGAAATTCATATATAGTGTGCAAATAGAAATCTGAATACAAAAGTTAGAAATAATATATATATATATATGTTTAAAAGCGCATGTAGGCCAAAAATCAACACATCTAGGGTAACCACAACACTTAGAAATGTGAATGACTTCCATATGTATGTATGTGTGGTTTGCATGAAGTGAAAGTGTGGACTATGGCTTATGGATTGTTGTTTTCTTTTGCTATGTGTATTGGCATGAGTAGAACCTGCCCCAGAGCAAGTTCTCCCCTTCCAAGACCAAGACTTTCCATTCCCAGAGCAGCAGGAAGAAGGCAAGTGTCCTTGACCACTTTGATCCCATACTAGGATGTGTAGTTAGAATTTAATTGCATTGTCAATTTGAAATATGATACCCAAGCTAGAAAGTTTCCCTAGATTTTCATTATCTTATTTCCTTGTAGCCTGGGTTGGGATTTATTTTATTATGTCATTTATTTATATGCTTATGCTTAGCCATGCTTAGAATGGGATAAGTGGGATATGAGATCATCAACTTATTTACCTTACTCTTGAATGAGACATTATGAGTTATGTAGAGGTAGGGATCGAGGCAAGTTGGATGATTTGGTTGGTGCTGGGTGCACGAGACATGGGTTTGTGTTTAGTACTTGCCTGGATCCTAAGGACCGGTTCATGGAGCATGCAACCTGGCTTTACCGTGCCAACCACATGCTGAGATGGGGCAGCTTGGCCAATTAATTAGGTGTATCCCCGGCGTAGTATGGGTGTTTTGGATGGTGCGGGGAATAGGTGTCAACTGGACTACCATATGAACCGCAAGGCTCAAGAGGGGGCCACTGCAGCGGGGTTGGAGCCTCTTGTATGCTGTTAGGGGTGAAACCTCAGTGGGCCCACGCTCGTCGGGAATCCCTTTGTAAAGTCCACGTAGTGATCTCCTGGCTACACACCTGGGAAGTGTGAATGTGGTTCGCGGCCACTGGCATAATGGAGGTTCTTTTAGTCCACCCGACATCGGGGGATGAAATCACTACATGTGGGTACAGTGGTGCAAACTCTGCAGAGCCAAAACTGTCATGACAGCCGTGCTCACGGTCAAGAGCGGCTTGGACTTATTCATGATTAGAGGATGATGGATTGGGAAGTTGAGGATGTTAAGCGGGAAGCTTAACATTGGAGTTGAGACTATGTGTACATGATATTGATGATGGGTTGAGGGATTGGGACCATTTCACTTGTGTAGTAATGTAGGTGCTTAATAAGCTAAGGTGATAGGTATTAATTGCATAGTGCTTTAACCATGAGTTCAACCTCTCCTTGCTCTAGCCATGCATGACATAACTTTCCCACACTTGCTGAGTACCGACGGTACTCAAACTTGCATTTCTGTTGGTTTAAATTGTTGTTCAGGTCAAAGGGATGATGTGGTGTTCAATGACCAAGACTTCGGACCCAAAGAAGGATTCTAGGTTCACGGAGTCCCCCGGGCAACGCCTGTGACGGAGCCCACAAGATTTTATATTCCGCTGCTGTTTTATTTACATGTTATGAACATATTATCGTCCATCGAGACGTATGCTATGTAAGACTTATTTATATTCAAACACCTGGCTTGTAATATAATGATGCTTCACTATTTGTCGTCACATGTATGAGAAAATGATCCTGGCATACATGTGATATTCACTCGGTTGCTCTTTGGAGAGACCGGGTGTGACAGAAGTGGTATCAGAGCCAAGGTTGCCCGTAGGAACGTGGACCTAGGTAGAAATGGACGTATTTAAGGACCCTATTTTCTTAAAAACTATTTTACAAAGTTGTGGGTTGAAGGTGTTATTTAATGGGGTCACTTTATTCATCTTGCCCCAACTTTTATTCAAAATACAATTTTTGTTTAACTCTTATCTAACTTAATTTTAAATGCTTTATGTTTTAGATGATTCGCATGATCCGCACCGCCCGCAAGTCCACCGGAGAGAGAGTTCCTATAGTTGCCCTTGCCCTGAGAGAGGAGAATCGTCCTGTGACGTACCACTCCTACGGATTGGCAGTAGGAGGCTTGTTGCGCCGTCTTCGGCATATGCTCCACGCCACCGGCAATGTTGGCAAGCTGATCATACACTACAGCTCCACCAGGACCCTCCGTGAGAAGCGTGAAGAATGGAGCTCAGAGATGAGGATTATCCATGAAAACCAGCTGCTCAAGATCCACCGCTCTCCAGCTTGTCGGGCGACTCAGGTCAATGCTGAGAAGGATGTCACCTGGGAGGCCATCACCTGCCAGAGTTACATCAACCGTCGCCACCTGGACAGGACTGAGTACATGTATGTCCTCCAGCGTGAGAGTGGCACCGCAGAGTACAAGTACCCGCCAGTGCAGCAGGGGACTTCCCATGAGCACATGGACCTGTGCTTGGAGGATGCTGCTATGCTCAGCACTCGACTGCAGGAGTGCCAACAGGAGCTTCAGGATGTTCATGACACCCTGAAGGAGACTGAGGCGTTGCTTCGTGCCAGCTTGAGGGCGAGAGAAAAAGGAGATGGAAATGAACTGTGTGTCACCGTGAATGACACGTGGACTTATGACTCCCCAGACTGACAGGCAGACGGAAAGAACCAATCAGATCCTTGAGGATATGTTGAGAGCGTGTGTGCTCAAGAACAATAGGAGTTGGGATAAGAACTTACCGTACGCGGAGTTCTCCTATAACAACAGCTATCAGGCTAGTATGAAGATGTCACCATTTGAGGCTTTGTATGGGAGGAAGTGCATAACTCCACTAGTCTGGAACCAAACAGGGGAAAGTAAAGTGTTTGGGCCCGAGGTACTACAAGAAGCCGAGGCAAAAGTGAGGGAAATCCGCAACAATTTGAGGATATCACAGACCCGACAAAAGAGCTATGCCGATGTACGGAGAAGAGAGCTCGTTTTCAACGTGGGGGACTATGTCTATCTCAAGGTGTCCCCTATCCGAGGACTTCATCGGTTCAAGGTGAAAGGGAAATTATCACCTCGATACATCGGACCCTTTCAGATTCTGGAGAGGAAAGGCGAAGTGGCATATCAACTAGAACTACCAGCTCGCCTATCGGATGTGCACGATGTATTCCATGTGTCACAGCTCAAGAAATGTCTAAGGACGCCCGAAGAGATGTTACCCATGAATGAGGTGGACGTACGAGAGGATCTTTCTTATGTCGAGCAACCAGTCAAGATTTTGGAGACAATGGAACGCCTCACAAGAAAAAAAAAAGAATCCGAATGTGCAAGGTGCAGTGGAAGCATCACTCGGAGGCAGAAGCCACATGGGAGCGAGAAGACGGGCTTAAGGCACAATTTCCAGATTTGTTTTTCTAGGATCACCAATCTCGAGGATGAGATTTCTTTTAAGGGGGGTAGAGATGTAACACCCCAAAACCTGTTAAAGAGGGGAATTTAAAATTTTTTGGACGTATTGCATGTGGTGTAGCAATTCAAATTCAAACTGGAATTTAAATTTGAATCAAACCAGAAAAAGGAAAAAAAAAAGAAAAAGAAAACCGAAACCGGCCAGTGGGCCAAAACCCGCCAGCCGGCCCAAGACCCCGCGCCAGCCAGCCCAAACCCGCGCCCCCCTCTCTCCCTCTCTCTGACGCGCGGGACCCGCATGTCATCGTTCTCCCCGCGCGCCCCCAACGGCCCCGTCTCTCTCTCGTGCCCGATCGCAACCACCCTCCCGAACCCCGCGCTCGTAGCCCCGATCTTCGGCCCCGGGCGCTACTACTTATCCAAACTGACCCACCGTCGCCTCTCCTCGTGCATCCCACGCAAGGAAACTCGCCGAATTCCCCAGCGCCGCTCCATTTTTCCCTCCAGTGAGAACCGAAGTTTCTACCGCCGATTTCCTTCGATCCTAGCTCAAATTCCCTGATCTAACGTGCTGATCACGTTCCACCGCCGCCGGGGAGCCCTGCAGGTGAAGGAAACGACGTGTCTTGCGCCCCAACTGCCACTTCGACGTGCACCGAAGACCATCGCCGTTGAAGCTCGCCGCCGACCGACTTCTAGGGCCTCCGAGTGCAGGAAAACCCCTAGGTGAGCATCCCCTAACCCTCCGCGGCCGATCCGTGCAAAAAGATGCGAGTTCTAGCGTGTAGCGGCAAAAACCGAGGCTGCGCCGGCGAGATCGCCGTTCCCCGCCGCCGTGCGCCGCCACTCACGCGGGCTGGCTCCGGCCAAGGCGACGTGGCCCCTTGAGGGTCGTCTATTTTAAATCGCACGGTAGAAATAAAACCGATGCGTACCCCTTCGGCAATCTAATCTGAGCCGTCCGTTTTAAATCCAACGGCCCACGTCAGCCCCGCATTATAAATGCCGGGATTCTTACGCGCTACCCCCTAGGGATCTCGGAAAATACGAGCTAGCCCCGGAAACTTTTGATCTAGCCCCTGGACCTTCAGAAATTTATGTAAATTCATTTAAAACTCAGTTTTAGCCCCTGGACTTAATAAAAATTAGGAAAACCCCTCTGTTATTTGTAATTAGGCCCTTGAAAATTTAGGAAATAGTAAATTAAACCCTGCAGTAGGGTGGATTTGCCTTTTAGACCCTATAGGATATTAAATTTAGAAATTTGAACATGTGACCAAGATTTAAATTTAAATGGTGAGGCAAACACATGTGCAAAAATAAATTTAAACTCTCCTAGCAATTGGAAAACTTTAGAATGAGTTAAAAATAGATATTAGGCTGAAATGAAATCTGCCTAAATGCTGCTCAGTTTTATTTTCTCTAGAGACACATTTTAGGCTAGGAAATAATTCTAAAAACTAGTAAAATAAATTTAATTTGTTTCACATCAGAGAGGAAGTTCGAAAATATATTATTGAACATTTTAGATCAGAACCTATACTGTTTAGATGATATGTCTTACTATTTTAATAGTAAAGTTTACTTTTAGGCATAGAAAATAAATCTGAAAATATAGGAAAATAGGTATGCATAATTAGAAAATGATAAATGAGGTCTGCAAATCCAAAAACTTCACTTTAGGATTTTGTAGAAGATCTGAAAACTTATTTGGAGTAGGGAATTACCTTTCATGCAAACTTTGTGGCTAAGAAGTGTATTAATTAAATATAAAGAATTTGTTCAAATTGGAAATTCATATATAGTGTGCAAATAGAAATCTGAATACAAAAGTTAGAAATAATATATATATATATATGTTTAAAAGGGCATGTAGGCCAAAAATCAACACATCTAGGGTAACCACAACACTTAGAAATGTGAATGACTTCCATATGTATGTATGTGTGATTTGCATGAAGTGAAAGTGTGGACTATGGCTTATGGATTGTTGTTTTCTTTTGCTATGTGTATTGGCATGAGTAGAACCTGCCCCAGAGCAAGTTCTCCCCTTCCAAGATCAAGACTTTCCATTCCCAGAGCAGCAGGAAGAAGACAAGTGTCCTTGACCACTTTGATCCTATACTAGGATGTGTAGTTAGAATTTAATTGCATTGTCAATTTGAAATATGATACCCAAGCTAGGAAGTTTCCCTAGATTTTCATTATCTTATTTCCTTGTAGCCTGGGTTGGGATTTATTTTATTATGTCATTTATTTATATGCTTATGCTTAGCCATGCTTAGAATGGGATAAGTGGGATATGAGATCATCAACTTATTTACCTTACTCTTAAATGAGACATTATGAGTTATGTAGAGGTAGGGATCGAGGCAAGTTGGATGATTTGGTTGGTGCTGGGTGCACGAGACACGGGTTTGTGTTTAGTACTTGCCTAGATCCTAAGGACCGGTTCATGGAGCATGTAACCTGGCTTTACCGTGCCAACCACATGCTGAGATGGGGCAGCTTGGCCAATTAATTAGGTGTATCCCCGGTGTAGTATGGGTGTTTTGGATGGTGCGGGGAATAGGTGTCAACTGGACTACCATATGAACCGCAAGGCTCAAGAGGGGGCCACTGCAGCCGGGTTGGAGCCTCTTGTATGCTGTTAGGGGTGAAACCTCAGTGGGCCCATGCTCGTCGGGAATCCCTTTGTAAATGTCACGTAGTGATCTCCTGGCTACACACCTGGGAAGTGTGAATGTGGTTCGCGGCCACTGGCATAATGGAGGTTCTTTTAGTCCACCCGGCATCGGGGGATGAAATCACTACATGTGGGTACAGTGGTGCAAACTCTGCAGAGTCAAAACTGTCATGACAGCCGTGCTCACGGTCAAGAGCGGCTTGGACTTATTCATGATTAGAGGATGATGGATTGGGAAGTTGAGGATGTTAAGCGGGAAGCTTAACATTGGAGCTGAGACTATGTGTACTTGATATTGATGATGGGTTGAGGGATTGGGACCATTTCACCTGTGTAGTAATGTAGGTGCTTAATAAGCTAAGGTGATAGGTATTAATTGCGTAGTGCTTTAACCATGAGTTCAACCTCTCCTTGCTCTAGCCATGCGTGACATAACTTTCCCACACTTGCTGAGTACCGACGGTACTCAAACTTGCATTTCTGTTGGTTTAAATTGCTGCTCAGGTCAAAGGGATGATGTGGTGTTCAATGACCAAGACTTCGGACCCGAAGAAGGATTCTAGGTTCACGGAGTCCCCTGGGCAACGCCTGTGACGGAGCCCACAAGATTTTATATTCCGCTGCTGTTTTATTTACATGTTATGAACATATTATCGTCCATCGAGACGTATGCTATGTAAGACTTATTTATATTCGAACACCTGGCTTGTAATATAATGATGCTTCACTATTTGTCGTCACATATATGAGAAAATGATCCTGGCATACATGTGATATTCACTCGGTTGCTCTTTGGAGAGACCGGGTGTGACATTGGGGCTGGTGTTGCCCATTGTCTTGGCGTCCTCCTGGACGGGACGCATTCTGCTGAACTAGCATCCGCAGCAACTCGGTTTGCTCGTCGCGCGAGCCGAGCACTGCGGCGAGAACCTCCGCAAGGTTTCTTGGAAGTTCTGGCGGCGGAGGAGGTGGTTGCTGCTGCATCGTGGTTTGCTCCGGAGGTGGAGACTCATCACCACGAACCTGACTCGGACCTCCCTCCTCTTGCGTGGACCGTGTACGCACCATTCTGCATTCATACCATTCAAACGATCAGCACATGTTGGTTTAGTTCATCCAGTCTATACAATAGTAGTGCGAGAATGGAATAAATAATACGCATAACAATCACACATATGGATAAAGTATAAACTTTATACAACATATACAGCCCTGGACCATGTCACACGATCGAGTTCCAACGTATTGAACTTTATGGGTTAAAAGTTCATTTCGACCATCGTGGATCGCCACGGGATGTTAAGTGTGTTAGCATGCGTAATTACTCGATATTGTACTGGACCCCAAACATGTACCCGCTCGAAGTGATATGTCGAATGCATAACCTTTCAACTCCACTCGCTGTTTTACAACAGCCTCTGGATATCAAAAGGTGAAACTAAATGTTTTGGTTGAAACACTTCAACATGGTGTTCTGTCCAGTTTCTGGTCCAGTTGACCAGTCTGGATAATTCAACTGTTTTGACCACCTTGGAGGCAAAATCTGGACTAAAGTTCAACAACAAAGTTGTAGTAGACTCAAAAATCCATATTGTATTTATTTGCCTCCATGGCCTTCCTAGTTTGTGAGTTATGACTTCTACAAGTTGACAGAGTTTTCTCAGGAATTTTGACAGCACCTCCTTTGCATGTTGCTGTCTTTTCGCAAAATTTCATCTATTTCTGCCCTCAATTTAGGAAAACACTGAACTACAAAGTTGTTGTAGATTTCCTATACTTTCCAACGATGTCTTACTTGACTCTTAGAATTTTTTTTACAGAAAGTTGTGGTTGTAATACAGAAAATTCCAGAGAGCATTTTGGTCTGCCCTGTTTCTTGACAGTACCTACTCATCTGAGATTTTCATCCCTTTGGAGGGAGATTTTTGTTCTGGAGTTCTACAGAAAAGTTGTAGAGGACTTCAAAACCTTTTCAGAATGGTATCCGACACCTCCATTGGTTTAACCAATCCTAAGTTACACCCTGCTTAAGTTCAGCAAAGTTTCTGCCGAAACAGGGGAGGTTGTTCCTAAGTCTTAGAGATTGGATCTATACTCCCACTTGACTCTTAGTTCAATATGGGAGTTCACTAACCCCTAAATGGAACTCTAAACTTCATTTTAACTCTTTTCTTTAAAAATATCCTTTTATGCAGTCTCCGTACTACGTTTCCTCACCAAAGAAAAATTCTAAGCCGGTATTTCGGCATATACGTGTCAAATGGTGGAACTAAGAACGTCACTCACAAACGGTTTCTAAATGCCATGCACTAACGTGGTTAATGTACCTGCAGAAGAACACACAATAATGGTGCACACAAAGGTTTTTGACATTTCAGGCAGTTCCATATCATAGTAAAAACATATGGTCCGTATCATTGTCATACGATCGTCCTTGAGTCAAGCCATGTCTCAAGGTACATGTCGTGTTTTCACACCACACGACGGGGAACCCGAGTAGAGCGCGAACGGGTCATCACGGTTGGGAGTTTTATCAACCCAATGGATACCACCTACTGCCTCATGACCGTTGAGGCACACCGATGGCGAGCGCTGCGTATGGCCCTTTGAACATTGAACGTTCAAGAGTTGCATACTATCGTGTTGCTTACCACACGATGGGGTATTCTCACTTTTGCCTAAAGCACGCTGGAGATCAGCGTTTTCATATGCTCTCAGAACCATAAAGAGGTTCAGAGACTCATATTAACTACCCTGCTAAGCAACGGTTTACCATTCCATACTATTACTCGTATGGCGAGTTACCACAATTGATCCACCTACGATGGCGTACCTTACCTCTTACCTGACGTTGGAGAATCGTTACAGAATGTATAACACATAAGTTAGCTTTTCCACCTTAGTAACTACTACTATCATAGACCTTATGTGGGTTTAGT
This sequence comes from Neostapfia colusana, assembly GCA_030760725.1. Classification (NCBI taxonomy): domain Eukaryota; kingdom Viridiplantae; phylum Streptophyta; class Magnoliopsida; order Poales; family Poaceae; genus Neostapfia; species Neostapfia colusana. The sequence continues at coordinate 16,105,392 of JASWHV010000013.1, forward strand.
GACTAATCCTCACTCGACTACTTTTAAGTTTTCAAAATAGGCTCTTTTCGAGTGTGCTATTCCCAATGCGGCTCTGATACCACGCCTGTGGGGACCATCCTTTGGTTCACCCACTCCAGGATCGCATAGGGTGGTGCCGTGCGATGCGGTACCCAACAATACACACGAAAAGAATTAAGAACAACATACAAACTTTTATTTGATATAAAACAGCGGAAGTCTTTTACAAAACTTAATTAACAGCGGAAGTATTATACATAGATGGCCTCTCATCCTAACTATGCAAAAGTGCAGCCGTCCAGCCCGGAGATGCTACACACTAGCAGCAAGTAACCGGAGATCACGGTGGCGTGCAGGGCTCCAGCTCGGCCATGTACCCCGACAGGGGCATCGCCTCGTCCTCGGACCCCTCCTCATAGCTCTCACCTGCATACAGCTCAAATATTGCAACCGTGAGCACGATGGCTCAGCAAGGCTTAACCGACAACCCTAGGCATGGAACTCTATATGTAAGGATATGTAAGATAGGAAACAGGACTTTGCAATAAAGACACGCCTACATGTTGATCCTTACTTTCAGTTTTATAACAACAGTTTAATGAGCCTTAGGCAGCCCTCACATTGGAAGTCCACAATCAAACAAGAAACGCTTTCCTCCGATGTGGTGATGCCCAAAGTGGAAGATAAACTTAATTAGCTCTACAACTACAGCAGACATTGTTTCCAAACATTATTAGTTCATCATTGCATCTTATCATTCATCTGGCTTATTTCACTTCTTACTACGTCACAGAACAGTGAATAAGCGGTACTCAAATAACCGCGAGGGACGGTGATTGCAATCAGGATACACCCGGACAACACGTTGCATACACCCACTTTCAGAAGCGTGATTTCACACCCCTTCCTACTCTGTTGTATGCAACAACCTTTCAAAGGAAACCTAAATACCGAACCGGTCCATCCGTAACAGGCAGGAGGTCCCCGCGTGGAGCGTTACTGTGCCCACCGGCAGATTTACACCTTGCTACCCTCAACCCACTCCTATTTACGGTTGGGTAAGGCTCGGCACCCAGGTTAACCAATTACATCGGTTTCCTGTTTATGTCAGTATGTCATCCGGTACTGTTCGATACTTATTCATCAGGCCTGCACACGACTCGGTCCTCAATTTACAGCAACAGGGCTACGCACGTGAGACCTCCGCTCACTGCTTCCTATCCCCCCTGCTGAGTCTCATTTTCTCCACTCTTAAGCCATTTACTATTCTGACCAAACCGTGTGATAAAACCTTACCTCGCGAGTAGATTCCAACTACTCGACTTCTACCGAGATCCTAAGCATATTAGCAGGGCCTTGTCTACTCGTCGGGTCTATAAGCTACCCAACCCTCCATAGGATTTAAAAGGTTATGCAAGTGGGGTTTCAATCACCCTAACTCTAATGCAACCATTCACCCTAGACATAAGTGATACAAATAAAGAATTTGGAAAAGTACTTAAATGCAAACCGGGGCTTGCCTGGTTGCGAGTCAAAGGAGAAGTTAGCATCTGGTGGGAGGACGTCCAACGGCTCCGGTGCGTCCTCAACTTCGGTCACTAAATGAAATGTAGCAAAATATATGTATAAGTATTAAGGACTTATAAGAAGTGACTTCTATTCATAGCTACTGCTATTTAGGATCCTTAATTGGCTTTGGGATTTTTATAGTGGATACTAGACTCTCCAAGGATGATCTGAGCAAAATTTGGAGAAATGTCATTGTACAATGTAGTCTCCAAAATTCCTACAAGTACAAGGCTTCTCTGAATTTTGAGCCCAAATCAGAAACTTTGACATGACTAACAGTTGAAGATCTAATTAGAGAAGGTCTCCATGGTTCTAACAAAATTTGTTTCACCATTTTTGGAGCTACCAACAGAGAGATATGAATTTTTGAAGTTGGATAGAAGTTCTGAAAAAGTTTCTGTTTAAATTTGAATTTCCAAATAAGGGCTGAACTTTGGAAGGCAATTTAGCCTAGCAAATGAACTCAAATGAAGGCCAAATTTTTACTGGAGATCATTAACTATGAAAAATATTATATGCCCAAATTTGGGAATGTTTCATAAAGAATTGCTCCTGTAATAAATCTCTAAAGGATTTACTAAAAACAATTCTACAGACATTCCTGGGCATTTTCATAGCAAGAAATTTGTTCCTTTGTGAAGTACTCCTCATGAGGATTCCAACAAAATTTGTCTCACTAATTTTGGAGCTTTCTACCCAATGTTATGGATTTTTCAAGGTTCACTAACTTTCTGTTTGAATTTTACATAGCACTCAACGTGGGGCCCACTCGTCAGGTCTTTCTTCAACCTCCCGCCAGAGAACACGCGTGCACACCAGCACAGATCGTGGCGTGGCTCGTTCTCCCTCATTTCTCCACCAAATTAGCTCTGGTTTCGCCCTACACTATCCTTAGAACGTGGTGCAGCTGCCGGGCAAGGTTTCCCCGCATGAAAACGGCCGAAAACAGGTCGGAACCGGCGGGGTGGCTCGGGAGATCGGCATCAACGCGTCCTGGCTTATCCGAAGCTTATTCCGGTGAGCTACGCTGCCCTAAAGCATCACCAGTGATTGGGGAACATGGAACGCATTCCAAACCTTGCAGCAAACGGCCGGAAAATGGGGTTCACCGGAGGACCGACCCGTTTTTGCCGCCGCCGGTGATTTCTCGTCGCCCGGGGCGTGTGGTGGATGGTTTGATGCGGTATTTGGTGTGGGAGGGTGCTAGTATTGTGTGATTCTATGGCTTGAACCGAAGAACAAATGATCATGCGTGTTGGACGAATTTCCAGTTTGGAAGTTTTTGGAAAGTATAAATCCTCACTTTGAACTTACACCGTCATAATTCAAAGTTTTATTTCCCCTCATTTTTACTAAGTGTCAATGAGCTGAATTTTCTTGCTACCACTTTTTGGGGATTTTACACACGGTCCCTAACAATCTAGCAACTTACCTAATTAGTCAGCTAAGTCGCACCCATATTTGGCCTTGTGGTGGCACTGTGTTCCTGGCATGTGCTGGCATGAACCGGTCCTTAGATCTACGAACCACATCCAAAAACCAAGCTTGCCTAGATCTCCTCCGATTCATGTTCATTATCAACATCAAGTTCTCATTAACATTATTCATATGAGTGCAGTAGCTAGACACATTCTATCTCGCTTCCCATATCCCGTGGACTTGCGAAGCAAAAAGCAAAAGTGACCATACCCGACTCATTAACTTTCCCGGCAACAAGGGTGGTTAACAAAACTAGTAAACTCCTATAAAAGGGTTTCCCATCAAGTTTACTCAAGCAAACATATTTTCTCAAACAAAACAGTTTCAAAACATGGGATCAATATGGTCAAGGGGCACTTGCCTTGTTCCTGTGGCTCTGGTTGCTCACATGTCTCGATGTTCTGGTGCTGTAGTCCTTCGTAGATAGCTCCCTGAGCTTTTCCTTCTACTCATGATCACAAACATACAAGATTCACAACAATCAATTATCATGCACATACTTTACTCTAGATGCAATGGTGCAGGTGCATGTTGATCCTATGGTGCAGTTTCATTAATTTGGTTTTGTACGTGTTCTTGCATATTTTAATGGCTTGCATGGGGTTTTACGATGAACAAGGGTGTAAGGATCAAGTGTGGACGTGGTGATGATATCGACTCAAGATCTAGATCAATTCCACCGTTAAAAATCGATCAACACGTGATCTGTCCACACGAAACAGCTTTTGTTTGAGGAAAACAGATGCGAAGAAACAGATGCAAAGAAACCTCGATAACGTCGTAAGGTGGTAATGGAGACCTACCTTACTTCCTTCGGAGCCTTCCTCCTAGCGATGGCAGCAACGGCAGATCATCGGCTCTCTTCCGGCGGCTAACTCCGGCGAAGGGGTGGAAAGTCTAACTCGGCGAGCTGGGGCTAGGGTTTCCAAGTCGCCGACTTAGGGAGGGGGAAATAAGAGTACGTGGTTGCGACCAGGGGCTTCGGGTTCTATTTATAAGGGGTGAAAGAAGAGTCCTACTCCGATTGAATTTCAAATAAGAGTACTATTCAAATTGTTTTGGATCTTAACAACTTATCTCTAATCAATTTGGTGCGGTAGCAATGTGGAAATCGTGTCGGTTTCCTCAGTACCGGGTGTTCCCGCGCGTACAGAAGGAAAAACCGCCTAGGAACCTCATCCTTTCGTAGGGATAAGCTCCTGAGGCTCCACGTGTCTAGCGGGGGCCTGACCTCCCTTTTCCACAGAGACAAGCTCTGGTTGTGCCTCGTGTCAGGCGGCCTGGTACCTCCCTCTCTTCAGAGGTGAGCTCCGTGTGCGCCACGTGTCTTGGCGGGCGGGACCTCCCTTCTCCTCAGAGGCGAGCTCCGCGTGTGCCACGTGTCAGTGCCAGACCTCCCCTCTCTTCGGAGGTGAGCTCCGAGAGTGCCACGTGTCATAGCTGGACCTCCCCTCTCTTCGGAGGTGGGCTCCGAGAATGCCACATGTCAGAGTCGGACCTCCCCTCTCTTCAGAGGTGGGCTCCAAGAATGCCACGTGTCCAGTAGCGCCGGACCTCCTTTCTCCTCAAAGATGAGCTCCGAGGTCGACACGTGTCCAACAGCGTCAGACCTCCCGGAGGTGAGGTCCGAGGGTGACACGTGTCCACTGGGTTGGACCTCCCGGAGGCGAGCTCCGAGATCGACACGTGTCCCGCTGGGTCGGACCTCTTGGAGGTGAACTTCGAGAGCGATACGTGTCCCACGGGCTTGGGCCTTGCTTTTCCGCAGCGACTAGCTCCGGTGGGAACACGTGTCCTGCGGGGCTGGACCTCGCTTCTCCGTAGAGACAAGCCCCGGAGGCAACACGTGTTCAGTGGGTCGGACCTCGCCCCTTCCACAGAGGCTAGCTCCGATCCTGCCACGTGGCTGGCGATACCGGACCTCACCCCTTCCGCAGAGATGAGCTCCGAAAACGCCACGTGGCCAGCAGGCCGCGGGAATTGTCGACAGTGCTCCTCAGCGAACTGGAATTGGCTCTTTTCGGCTATCTTTCTGTTTCTTTCTCCCGTTCTAATTCTTTTAAAATGTTTCTCTATATGAAATATGAATGCATGCATGAATTACAAAGTTGAGGGTGTTACAGGCCGCGCAGGGTCGGGCCGTGCCGAGTTAGGGCATGTCGTGCCGGGTTGGGCCGTGCAGGGTCAAGCCGTGCCGGGTCGTCGGGCCATGCAGTGCTAGGGGTTGGGCCGTGTGCCGGGTCGGGCCGTGCCGTGCTACCAGATTGGGTCGTGCCGGGTCGTGTCGTGCAGGGTCGGGTCGTGCCGGGTCGGGCCGTGCCGTGCCTGGTCAGGCCATGCCGGGTTAGGCCGTGACAGGTCGGGCCGTGCTATGCTGGGGGTTAGGCCGTGTGCCGGGCCGGGCCGTGCCGTGCTGGGTTGGGCCGTGCCGGGTCGGTCCGTGCCGTGGCAGGTCGGGCCATGCCGGGTCGGCCCGAAACCCGTTAATATACGTATAATGAGTAAACACTCACAATCAATTAATTAACTAATTCAAAACTAATTGAACATTTGAAAAATAAATAAACAATGAAATACTTCAAACTAATAAACTTACGAAACTAATTGAACAATAAAAAAATAATTAAACAATTATATACTAGTTAAACAGACTAATTACAAACTAAACTAAATAACTAATTAAACAATTTAAACTAATTAAATAATCTTATTAATTTACAGTCTAATTAAACAATTACAATCTAAGTAAACAATTACAAACTATTTAAAAAATCTTATCTAATTAAACAAACTAAAGTACAATCTAATTATAATCTAATTACACAATTACAAACTAGACAAAACTATTAAATTTAAACTTTTTACAAACAAAACTAAATACCTAATTAAACTAAAAAACTAATGACAAACTAACCTTAATAGGCAGGGGTCGAGCGGCGCCGAGTCGGGGCATCGGTGGAGGGCCGACCAGGGGCGGACGTGGGCGGCCGGTGGCGGCAGGGGTCGGCCGGGGGCGGCCGGGAGCGGTAGGGGGCGGCCGTGGGCGGCCGGTGGCGGCAGGGGGCGGCCGGGAGCGGCAGGGGGCAGCTGGTGGCGGCCGGTGGCAGCAGGGAGCGGACGGGGGCGGCCGGGGCCGCCTGGAGCTGCTAGGGGCGGTCGGTGGCGGCCGGGGGCAGTGTGCTGGGGCGTCGGGGGTGGCGGCGCGGCGTCGGGAGAAGCGGCGGCGGTCACGCGCGCGGGAGGGGAGCAAAACCGCTCCCCTCTTGCGCGCGCGGCTGTATATTTAGGTCCTTATTTACGAGGGTTCCCGGTACCGTCGTAAATAAGCGACTTATTTATGACGGTTAGGTCAACCGTGGTTAATAAGGCCGTTATTAACGATGGTGACCATTAACCATCGCAAATACGTCGCTTATTTACGTCGGTTAGGTCAACCATCGTAAATAAGGCCATTAGTTACGACGGTGTTTTTTCACCGTCGTTAATATACTTATTAACGATGGCACCATCGTAAATAATTTTCCCCCTCGTTAATTTACTAGTTTCCTGTAGTGTGGATGCGTACTCAGGCTACCACCAGATCGCCTTCAGTGAGGAAGAACAGCTAGCGACCACATTCATCACCCCTTTTGGCTCCTATTGCTACGTGAGGATGCCATTTGGGCTCAAAAATGCAGGGGCCACATACCAACATTGTATGCAGAAGTGTTTGCAGTCGCAGATCGGGCGGACCTCGAGGTCTATGTGGACGATATCGTGGTAAAAGACAAACGAGTGGCCAACCTCGTCGCTGACCTTGAAGAAACCTTCGTGAACCTTTGAAGGTACAACATTAGATTAAACCCGGAAAATGTGTTTTCCGCGTACCAAGGGGCAAGTTGCTCGGTTTCATCATCTCGGAGCGAGACATCGAAGCCAACCCCGAAAATATCACCGTGATCACTAGCATGGGCGCCATCCATAGCGTCAAAGGGGGTACAAAAGCTGATGGGATGCCTTGCAGCTATAAGCCGTTTCGTCTCCCGTCTCGGCAAGCGAGGTCTTTCACTTTACCGGCTTTTACGGAAGGCGGAGCCTATCAGATGGACGGAGGAGGCGCAAGCGGCTCTCGACAGGTTGAAGGCCTTGCTCACCAGTCCCCTGGTGTTGGCTTCACCAAGGCAAGGCGAGCCCCTCCAACTTTACATTGCAGCTACCAACCAAGTAGTCAGAACTGCATTAGTAGTAGAAAAGGAAGAGCCCGATCACGCTCAGTCGGTTCAGAGGCCGGTCTACTTCGTAAGCAAAGCCCTGACCGACCACGAGGTTCACTACCCCCATGTACAAAAGCTCGTGTATGCGGTTTTGATAACGAAGCGCAAGTTAATACACTACTTGAAATGTCATCTGGTAAAAGTAGTGACGGCGCACGGGCTCGGTGTGATCATCAACAACCGTGACACCACAGGTAGAATCACTAAGTGGTCCCTTGAGCTGATGGGGCTTGACATATCGTACGTGCCACACACAACGATCAAGTCGCAGGTCTTGGCAAACTTCATCGCCGAGTGGATGGAGACACAAGTCACCGTCAAATTGACCATGCCGAAACGCTGGACAGTGTATTTCAGCGGGTCTTTAACTCTCAACGGAGCGAGGGTCAGCGCAGTACTCGTATATTCTGAAGGGGACCAGCTACGATACGCTTGGAGACTCCACTTCAAAGCGACTACTAATGTCATGGAATACGAGGTACTCCTCAACGGGATCAAGGTGTCCGTCGAGCTGGACGCTCGGCAACTCTACATGCGAGGCGACTCCGAGCTCGTCATCAACCAAGTAATGAATGAATCTAGCTGTCGCGAACCTCGCATGGACGCGTATGGTCACGAGGTTCAAAAACTAAGGGATCGGTTTGAGGGACTCGATCTTTCCCACATTCCCAAAGAGAGAATGAGATGGCCGGCCTGCTGGCCAAGATGGCCTCATGCCAGGAGGCCCCACCTCTTGGTGTCTTCATCGATGACGTTTCACAGCCGTCAATCCGAACCAAAGAGGATGGCCCGGAATTCCGGATTGAAGACAAGCCCCGGGTCCGAGAGGGCGAGCCTGCGACCGACCCCTCTCCCGACCCCTAAGTCCTCACGGCCGAGCAGGGATGGAAGGCCCTTTGTGAGATACTTAAAGTATGGTGAACTCCCAAGCAAAGAAGTCAAAGCTCGTCAGCTCGCCCGGAGAGCAAAGTCATTTGTCATAATCGGCGATGACCTCTTCCGGCACAGCATCTCGGGGATCCTCCAATGATGCATCCCAACTGACCAGGGACGGGCCCTCCACCTCAACATTCATGAAGGCATCTGCGGCCACCACGCGGCACCCTGCTCCATGGTCGGGAAAGACGTACCGTCAGAGTTTCTTCTGGCCGACCGCAATCATCGATGCTTAGCAAATCGTACGCACTTGCAAGGGTTTCTTAGTATTACGCTCGGCAAACTCATGTACCAGACCAAGACCTCCAGACCATCCCCATCATGTGCCTTTCGCCGTATGGGGGCTCGACCTGCTCGGACCCTTCAAAAAGGCGCCCGGGGACTTCACCGTCCTCCTCGTCGCAATCGACAAATTCACGAAGTAAAAGAGGAAAAGCCCTTCGTCTCGGTGAAATCCGAGCATGTGGCAAGTTTTTTTCTGAGACATCGTGTATCGCTTCGGGGTATCCAACTCCATCATCACCAATAACGGAACCTAATTTGCCGGCAAAAGATTTCTGGAGTTCAGCGACGAGTTCAACATTTGGGTCGACTGGGCCTCGGTAGCCCACCACCGAACCAACGGACAAGTCGAACGAGCCAACGACATGGTCCTGCAAGGGCTCAAGCCTCACATCTATTATCGACTAAACAAATCTACCGGACGATGGGTCATCGAGCTACCATCCGTTCTGTGGAGCCTGCGCACCACGCCCAATCGTATGACTGGTTTCATGCCTTTCTTCATGACATACGGGTCGGAAGCAGTCCTTCCAACTGAGCTTGAGTACGGCTCTACCCGAACAAGGACCTATGACGAAGCCTGATCCGAAGAGGCCAGACAGGATTCCATTGATCAGTTGGACGAGGCTCGCGACGTGGCCCCTCTACGAACATCAAAATACCAACAGGAACTTCGTCGCTAGCACTCACAATGGGTCCAACCCCAAAACTTTCAGGTCGGCGATCTGGTTCTCGGACAGATCCAAACCAACAAGGACAAACTCAAGCTATCTTCTCCCTAGGAGGGTCCGTATGTGGTGGCGAACATCTTGCGGCCCGACGCCTACCGACTAAAAGAAACCGACGGGATCGTCTTCCCCAACACATGGAACATCGAGCACCTGACACGGTTTTACCCGTAGCCACTCTGAACCCCAGGCACAAGGAGACGAGTTGGAAGACAGCGGATAAGTACCCCTGCCCTCCTCTTCTACTTCCATGCAAAGAATAGACCTACCCCCCGAGCCCAAGCCCGGGCGAACCGGCACAACTCAAGCGCCACGAGGCACACCGACTGACTCTGGCCACCACGTGCCCCTAGGGGGCTACTACCCTTAGGGCGCACAGGAAATTTCTTCTTAAAAGTACTCCCTTCACGTTTCACGACCTACGACTAGAACTGTGAAAGTTCTCAAAGCTACGGTTCGAGCGAAGCAAAGGTATGAAAGCGACGCGTTGTTTCTTATGACCGCATCTCTATGTTACTCTTAGTAACAAGAGGTCGATGAAATAAGGCAAGGATGGTAGAAAATCAGCCTTGCAGCAAAAGTTAGATATGAATGTACTTTTGTATTTTTAAAACTTTTATAATATATGCTATAGTACAAACGCCTAGGCACTGCCTACGAATGCCTAGGCATGCTAGGCTCTAGGCGGTGGTTCACCGCCCGCCTAGCGCCTTTTGAAACATTGGTTATAACATATTGTCTCAACTCGATCATAAAATCTTTGGTTTAGAAATAATAAAAAAATTATAATCTACTAATTTATACTTCAAAGATGTGTGCTGAAAGGTCTACTTTATCGTGCTAACAAGTTGCTAGCTACCTCTTTTGGAATTTCGCTGTTGCAGGAAGTGTATGGAGGATGTTTTATGGGACATTGGAGTGAATAAAAGAGGATGTTCTAGCTACACGCATCTTTTGACCAAAGATGAGGCACGACGTTGATCGATATGTGTCATAATATCACTACTTGCAACAAAGGCTAAGTCTCGACTTAATCCACATGATCTTTATATATCTCTTTCCATTCCTATTAAAGTATCTTGGGAGGGTATTTCTATAGATTTTGCTTTTGGATTGCCTAGAACTAAGACGGGGACAGATAGTATATTTATTATTGTCGATTGTTTCTCTAAATTGACATATTTTATACCTTATCAGCAGAGCGGCATTCTCATATTGTCATTTGTTTATGAAGAAAAGTATTTGTTGACATGGGGTGTCAAATATTACTATTTCTAACTGTGATGTAATTTTTTTTAAAAAAAGTTTATGGTATAAATAAAATTTTTATTTTTCACTACATTTCACCCAAAAACTAATGGACAAACTGAATTAGTTAATCATATTTTATCTACTATGCTACGTGTTGTTTTGAAAACAAATTGAAATTCATGAGAGGAGTGTTTATCATATATAGAGTTTGCTTATAACAGGTTCATTCACACTACTATAAAAGTAAGTACATTCAACGTAGTGTCTGATTTTAATCCCCATGCTATAAGTAATTTACTACATTTGCCCCCTTCTAAAACAATAAACTTAGATACTACACAACATCTAAATTTATTCTTAACATTTATGTAAACAACAACAACAAATCCTTTGTCCCAGACACGTTGGGTAGGCTAGACATAAAACCTAAATTTTTTTTTGAAAAATGAAGTAAAAGTGAGGAAGGGATCTAAGGGTAACAAAATATATATATAAGAAGATAAGATTATGGCACATGAATTGCTACTTTTGATGCAGTCCTATCATGAGCTAAATATCTAGATACATCCCAATCTCTCAAGTCTTGTTTTATCGCCTCCCCCCAAGTCAACCTAGGTCGTCCTATGCCCCCCTAGTATTTTCTCTATCTCTTAAAATCCCACTGTTAACCGGTGCTTCTAGAGGTCTCAGCTGGATATGCCCAAACCACCTTAGCTGATGTTGTACTACCTTCTCTTCAATCGTTGCCACTCCTACCCTATCACGAATCACATTGTAACTAATTAAGTATTTTCTTTTGTGACCGCACATCCACCGTAGAATGTGCATCTCCACAACACTTATTTGATGGACATGTTGTCTTTTAGTTGGCCAATATTCCACCCCGTATAGCATCGCAGGTCTGATCACCATCCTATATAACTTCCCTTTTAGCTTTTGTAGGACCTTTCTATTACATAGGATTATAGAGGTTTCTCGCCATTCATCTACCCTACCTTTATCCTATGGCAAACATGCTTGTCAATATCACCGTTGCTTTGTAACATCAATCATAAATATCAAAAGGAGTTCCTACTAGGTACTTTTTGTCCTTGTAGGCTAACATTCCCTTCTTCACATCCAACACCAGTAAAGTCACACCTCATATACTCGTTTTTATTCCTACTAAGTTTAAACCCCTTGGACTCTAAGGTTTGTCTCCATAGCTCTAATTTCTTATCAACGCTATCCCTAGTTTCATCTACCAACACTACATCATCAGCAAAAAACATGTACCAAATGATATCCCCATGTATATCCTTCAACACCTCATCCATCACTAAAGAAAAGATGTATGGGCTCAAAATTGATCATTGATTTTGTCCTGAGGGTTGAAGCATCCCGACCCATAAGATCGGAACTAAACATGTAATATTATGCCAGAAACAGAGTTTAGTACATAATATTACAATACAAGTGGAACCACAACCATATAGAGCTTTGTTACAACGGCATACATTTTAGTACAACAATCATAAAAACTAACATAATAATAACTAACGACATAAGCACATGGACGACTAGCTCCTCCTCATACATGGTTCCACGGTAACAACTTGGGTGCGGATGCAACCCTACTCGAAGTCCTCTGGATTGAAGTCAGGATCCTCTGAAGATATCAACAACGGTTGAATACAAGAAGTACTCAGCAAGCTCCACCTCGCCCTTCGGGAGGGAAATGAAACAAATATAGATGCAATGCACAATATAAAGAGCAATGCAACCTAATACAACTAATGCAACCAAATAACCCATCCAGAGACATCTCTCACCTCATTCTGACAACAGGTGGCTTCCTAGTTGTTAGGACCACACCATAACATGTCCTATACCGAGGACATGACCGTCCGAACGGATTCTACACTCTGCAGAGGTTGTATGTTGTACCCACACGCATGCGCCATCAAAGACAGCCCGTCATAACCGGCACCCAGTCGAAAAATCACCCAGACCAGTCGTACCCAACCCAGTGTCATGACTTATCTCAATATCATCTCAGTTTTCACTCATATATATGCATATCTCTCTCCACTGTGGATGACTGTCGGGCTAGCCATCGGAGTTAGGCTAAGCCCTACCCATACAGGGTCCGTGTGGTCATACTGAAGGAAGTTAGGTGAGATATCAAAACAACTCGGTCCTTAAGGCCCACCAGGGCAGCCTCTATACTCAAACTACGAGACTATGATCCTGATATTACTCACAGTAAGTCTACCACCACGGTGCACTTACACCAACACTAACCCTTCTGCCCCGGTCTCAACTCATGATCTCCCCAACCATGCAACATACACAAGGCAACATCATCATGCATAATCTCATCATATCAATATGCCGCAAAAAGAGAAACTATTATGTTTACACTCTATCACTTGAATAACTCATGCTCAACAGTATGCAAAGACCTAATCTACTGGCCATAATGGATGAACCTCAAATAGGAGCAATATGATCAAAAAGGGGTCAATGGAACTTGCCTTCGCTACCGTATGCACCGTCGAGCTCTTGGTCACTTGGCTCCTCTCGGTTTTCTTCCAGCACTGGTTCTACACTGTGCGCAAGCAAACATACATCATTCAGACTTGCTTGCATTAACTGTATTATGATGTTAGATGATTTTTAGAAGAAGAATCAGAATAAGTGGTCTTTTGTATGGGTGAGATATGGTCTAAGGTCGATCAAGTGGTTGCTTGGGGTTGGACTCAACATGTGGATCAAATATCTAACTAATATTTGACTAGCTAATCTATTAGCCCAATAGAGGCATGAGAGTCTCCGCTCTTCCTTCTCTGATTCAATCTCCTCTCCCCCTAACTACCTTAGGTGACTGTTGGGGGCCCAAATCAACGAGAGTAAACGGGGAGGGGTTGGCCAGAGAGTAAGGAATCAAATGCGTACACTATTGCTCACTTAATTAAGCTGTCGATTTTTGGTAGGGGATAGGAAGTAGGACAACTTCATGGAATGGCGGCCATGCCGCGGGGTGGTCACGGCCAAACCCGAGGAGAGGGGGAGGATGACTCGGGAAGAAGAGTGGATGTTGGGGTGCTCACCTTGGCCGCGGCTTGGTGGGGCTCGGCGGGGAGGGTTGCTCGTCGGAGATCGATGTTGGGGAAAGACACGAACGATGGTGCTCAATGGGGTGGGTCGAGGTGAGCTCCCGAGCCCCTTTTAAAGATGAAGGAGAAGGGATAGAGGTGGAGGAAGGATAGGTAGGTGAGGTGTGATTAATGCATGTTCCGGGAGATTCTCGTGGAATGGATAAGGATGGAGGAGGAAGAGGTATGTGAGGGGTGGTTCCGGAAGATTATCGTGGGATGGATAAGGATGGAGGAGGAATAGGTATGTGAGGGGTGGTTCCAGAAGCTTCCCGTGGAATGGATAAGGATGGAGGAGGAAGAGGTATGTGAGGGGTGGTTCCAGAAGCTTCTCGTGGAATGGATGAGGATGGAGGGGGAAGATGTATGTGAGGGGTGATTCCTGAAGCTTCTCATAAAATGGATGAGGACGGGGGGGGGGGGGGAGGAAGAGGTATGTGACGGGTGGTTCAGAAAGCTTCTCGTGGAATGGATGAGGATGGGGGAGGGAGAGAAAAGGGGGTTTGCAATGAGGCAAAAGTAGAGGGGTGGCTGCACAAGTTTCACTAGAAGGCATGTCTGAAATCAGCCGAGAGTGTGCGTAATATGTCTGGTGGTTAATTCTATAATCATGATTTATTAGCTTACAAAAAATGGGGCGTTTCAAGGGTCTTTCCTCGTTTCATACTTTTTAAGGCCTCCTTAACTTTAAACTCTTGTATCCTCCGCACGAACCGCCTCTTTGATTTATCAAAAGAGTCATCCAATTCAATCATAATGCTCTCGTCATTGAATAGTCCATCAAAGTAATCTTGCCATCTATTCTTAATCTCTTCATCTTTCATTGGAATGCGAACTATCTCATCTTTGATGCATTTAACTTGATTGAGATCCCTCATCTTCCTCTCACGAATTTTCGCCATCTTGTATATGTCTTTTTCGCCTTCTTTTGTATCTATTCTCTCATATAACTCATCATAGTTTGTCCTCTTGCTTTACTCACAACCCGTCTTTCATTTTTTGACCTCTTTGTACTTTAGCATGTTGCTTGCGCTTCTATCATGATGCCAACTCTTGTAACACTCCTTCTCCTTAATGGCCTTTTGTACATTCTCATTCCACCACCAAGTGTCCAAATGTCTTTATCTAAAAGTTTCTTTCCTTTTGTCACACCAAGCACCTCAGTAGCTACATTCTTAAGGCAAGTTACCATCTTCACCCACATACTATGTGCATCCCCATCTTCCTCCCAGAGTCCTTATGTGATCACCCTCTTTTTAAAGTATGTTGTACTTCTTCTTTCAGCTTCCACCACTTTGTTCTTGTGATTTTGACACCCTTGTTTCGCAAAACACGTGTGTGAAACCGAAAGTCAACTACAACAACCTTATGTATTGTCACAACACACTTCTCGGGGATCACCTTATAATCTAAACACGCCTCCTATCCCTTCTAGCCAATCTGTCTAAAATATTGGGCACTACTAAAGGTCACTAGGTGAGATTGCCTCTTCCTATAGAGTGTTTGAGCTACCAACAGGTCATAGCTACGGCGAAATCTAGGATGTCCTTACCCTTGTTATTTCTCTTGCAACATCCAAAACCTCCATGTACCCCCTCAAATCCTACATTAGTTGTACCCACATGACCATTGAGATCTCCTCCTATGAGGAGTTTTTCAGTTATCGCTACACTACTAACCATATCCTCCAAGTCCTCCCAAAATTGCCTCTTAGCACTCATGTTGAGCCCAACTTGTGGGGCATAATCACTAAAGACGTTTAAGACAATGTTGCCAATAACTATCTTGACTAGGATGATCCTATCCCCTCGTCTTTGGACATTCACTATTCCATACTTGAGACACTTATCTAATTAAAATGCCTACACCATTCCTCGTCCCAGACGCCATTCCTAGTCCTAGATGATCGAGAATACAAAATCTTGAAACTGGTGTTCTCGACTTCTCTGGCCTTTTCATCCGTCCATCTAGTCTCTTGTACACAAAGGATATTTACTCGTCTCCTAATCATAATATTTACTAACTCACATAGTTTGCCCGTCAAGAATCCTACATTGCAATTACCCACCTGAAACCTATTTTTCTCGACTAGCTTCCTTGCCTTTTGCATTAGGCGAGTAAGATGAAAAGACTCTTGCTCACTTCACTACATCCGGGCGATGATGTAGCGCACCACTAAGGTGGTGACGATCCAGCCCTTGCCTATTTAACACTTCATCCGGGTTCCAGTGTGGCGCGTCACTAAGGTGGTGGCGACCTGTCACTTGCCTACTTAACACCATACCTGGGTTTCGATATGGCGCGTCGCTAAGAGGGTTATGTCCCTATAAATTTTTATTGGATTTCATTTCCATGGGGATAAAGCTAAGTGTACTTTTTTGCTCGTCAAGCCTATCACAACCTCTCCTCTTTTATTCGAGCTTGGGACTGGCTATGTCATTACAACATAGGCGGGGTTTTAACATTTATGTAACTATAAAAAATATTGAAAAGATGAATGAGAAGTATAAAATTTTAAGTAGTAAAGTTAGCAATGAAGTAAAACTTGAACCGGGCTAGTTAGTGTGTTTACATTTGAGAAAAGATTGATTTCCTGATTTGAAAAGTTTAAACTCATGCCACAAGTTGTTGGTCATTTCAAGATTCTTGAAAAGATTAATGATGATGCATATAATTTTGAGTTACCTTTACTACAGGAAAAACACAAATTCACGACGGTACCGTCGTTAATAAAATTGTTCACGACGGTGGAAAACAGCCGTCATGAATAATGGTCTTATTCACGGTGGTTGACCTAGACCGTCGTGAATAATGGTCTTATTCACGACGGTAGGACGTGACCGTCGTGAATACGTACTTTGTTCACGACGATGCCTTTCCCCGTCGTGAATAAGGACATTATTCACGACGGTTGCACCGCACCGTCGTAAACATGCCCTAGTTATCCGTCGCGCGGCCGCCCGCCCGCCCGCTCCACTCAAGTGTCCGACTCACTCACCGCCGCCGCTGCTCGCCCCGCCGCCTCGACGCCGCCCCGCCCCCTCGCCGCGCCGCCCCGCCCCTTCGCCGCGCCGCCCTGCCCCGGCCCGGTCGCCACCGACGCCACCCCGCCACCTCGCGGCGCCGCCCTGCCCTGGCCCGGCCGCCACCGACGCCACCCCGCCTACTGGCCACCCCAGCGCCCCGCCTCAGCCCCCCCCCCCCCCCCCGCCACCGGCCCCGACCGCCCCGCCGCCGACCCGGCCCCGCCCAGCCCCGACCCATTGAGGTTTTTTAATTAGTTTTAATTAATTAGCTTAGTTTACTTTATTTTAGTTTATAATTAGTTTAGCTTAGTTTGTAATTATGTTTTAGTTAGTTTAGTTTAATTACTTTAAATTAGTTTAGTTTAGTTTAGCTCATTCACAACGGCGCATCGGCACCGTCGTGAATAACTGCCTAACTTACACACGCGCGCGGCCGCCCCACTCACTCATTCGACTCTCGCACCGCTGCTGCTCTCCTCTGCTCCCACGCAGTCGCTTGCTCGCGCTGCTGCCGCTCCCACGCCGCCCAGCCCCGCTCACCGTCCCCGGCCCCACTCGCCGCAGCCGGCTTGCTGCCCGCCGCCGCCGGCTCCCGCTCCAGCCCTGCTCGTCGCCGCCGGCTCCCTACCCGCCCCGTCCGCCAGCTTACTATTGTTTTAAATATTTAATTGTTTAGTTTGTTTTGAATTGTTTAATTAGATTATAATTAGTTAATTAATTGATTATGAGTGTGTAATATTTATACGTATATTAACGGGTTTCAAGCCGGTCCGACCCGGCACGGCCCAACATGGCACGACACAGCAGGGCCCAACCCGGCCCGACCCGACATGGCCCAGATGGTTTTAGTCGCAACTTATGTGTCGAGACGAGCACGAAGGCGAACAGCGACAACGACTTGGAACTTTCAACGGTGACGCGTCGTCCCTTTGAACTTTCAACTCTGACCGACTTACCCCCTCTTTCTCGTTCTCTATCTTGTAAATGACTGAAAAATAAAAATGAGTAACATAACCTATAGAAATTTATTACCCGTTTTGAATCTGTACATCTCACATGCGATAGGCATGTGAGGCGTGCATGTTTGGAATTGTCCCTTTTTGGACAGACTGAGAGTGACCGAGGATGTGCTTTTGACGAGTTAGGTATGGGGTCTGGATCTGGACGTGATTTCGACAGCATAACCCTAATGTTCTCTGCTGCACCATTTTCGGGCGTATAGTTGGAGAACAGTGGGGTTATGCTGCCAAAATTTCGTCCGGGTTCGTACATCGTGTCTCATCATAAGCACGTAACCTAGGTCACTCTTAGGTGGGTGTCGGACCTATGTGCCTAGTTGGCCATAACAAGATATAAAAATATACTAATAATGATTTGTCCGTTTGAAGGTATAACCTCAGACATGGCTGAAGACCGGACTTGGATGTATTCTGGTTGGAAAAAGAAAGGGCATCACTCAGAGGAGTGGTTCACCTAGACCCGTGTTCCAGAAGAACACCCAGAAGCTTGTTACGCAGTCACTATCGAACGCAAGAATTCAAGCGACAAGAGCGTACATGAAGCTGCATCCGGAAGAGGGCGAGCTGGGGGCATTCAGGAACGTGGCTCCTAGATACTTGACGGCGGAGCAGTACGCAAAGGTAAATTATAAAGTATTTATTTTAAAATGTGGAAGAAGCATAATAGTTAAATAGTCTATAACCTAATAATAAATGTATGCAGGTCGGTGTAGCGTGGTTAGATGACCGTCCGGAGGACTACCGTGCCCTGTGTGCTCCGTGGGCGAGTCAGGGGTTCCAGGAAGTTTCTAGGACCCGTCGATAGAGCAGAGGGACGGATGGGAAGCACACGTTTGGTGCGGACGGCTACTTATGTCTGGCTAAATGCATGGTAAGTGTGATTACTATTGTTTCCAAATATGTTTAAATTATTCATTGTACTAACACATATATATAGGAGCGCGAGAGCGGTCAGGAGATGACTCTGATTCAGGTCTGGAAGAGGGGTCACAGGGGAAGTGACCCGTCATAGCCTGACCAGCTGTGTCCTCAGACAGCGTCGGACGCACTGGTGAGTTGTTTTGTATTTGTATTGAGTTTTATTAAATAGTTTTGATGATATTATGTTTCCTTCTTTATAGTTAAGGTATGGGCAGGAGGCGGAGCGGATTCACGGTGAAGGCTTCGATTGGCAGAGCGCGCCAATCATCCCAGAAGCCGCGTATGGGACCAGAGGCGAGAAACCTCATTGACGGTAAGTTCTCTTTTTTTATTTAATGTCAACGAATTTGAGATACAAAAATTTGATATTTTTTGTTCTTTTGTAGGTTCACCATCTTCGATGGAGTTGTCGACTCGAGGGAGGCACAACCTTCCTCGATTGGCTGTTCATAGCCGCAGGTGGGATCGAGACAGTCTAGCTCCCTAGAGCTCCATAGTGTCTAGGACGAGCTCCGCAGGACACAGAAGGAGCTCTGGCTAGAAAGGGAGCGTCAAGCCGCGACAAGTAGGCTAGGGACGAGTATCAAGTCTCGTTCATGCTATAGATACAAACGGCAATGCAGGTATGTAGCGGTCGTTTTACTTAATATTTCTAACATATCAATGATGGTTATATGATAATGTTTTCTTTTCACAGGTTATGGCGGTAGGGCAGCTTGTCGTTTTTCCACAGTGACAGCTCCCACAGCAGTCACAGGCCCCGTTTACAAGAGAAAAGGTACAAATTTACTCAAACTTCCACAACATAGCCATTGTCGGTACCCTCAATAGCGGGTACCCCGTGCGCAGCGTAAAACTTCCTAAGGACCTCGCTCCCTCTGCAGGGGCGAGGTTTGAAGGCGCCACGTGTCCAGCAGGGCCAGAGCTACCCTCCCCACTTAGGAAAGCTCCGAGCCTGCCATGTGGCCCAGGAGGTCGGACCTCGCCCCCTCTGCAGGGGCGAGCTCCGGAGGCGCCATGTGTCCGGCAGGGCCGGGGCCCTCCTCTCCTCAAAGGATAGCTCTGGGTCTGCCACGTGGCCCGGAAGACCGGACCTCGCCCCCCTCCGCGGGGGTGAGCTCCGAAGGATCCACGTGTCCAGTGGAGCCGAAGCTCGCCCTCTCCTCAGAGGAGAGCTCCGGGTCCAACACGTGGCCAGCAGAGCAGTGCTGCCGCCCGGAGCGGTAGGCCGTAGGAGTAAAGGCGCGCCATGCCTTTACCGTACAAGATATTCAAGGCCCGCGCCTTCCCAAGACGCGGAGACGCGGAGCACGCCTCTGTCAGGTGCCGTTGCGTCCAGTCGCATCACAGACTTGCGCACCGTGTCAGAACCTGCCAGCCAATAAAAACAGCGACAAGACATCCCCTGCCGCCCCCGCCGTCATCAACCACTACGGCTAGCATGCGGCATGGGCAAGGCGGAAAGGCGAAGACTCAGAAGCCTTCGCCAGAGACAACTACCGACATAACTGCGGATACGATAGTCTGCAGGCAATCTCCCCGGGACCACCTGTCGGGTCCCGGGCCCCCCTTGTAAGCCACCCGAGCCTTGGACTATAAAAGGCTCGGGTAGGCAACGTTAGAAAGGGTTCGCACTCCCGCAACTCATACGCTAGACATCACTCATCCCCAAGCTCAGGACTCCGGTTCTGAGCAACAAGCAATACAGCGAGCTCCTCAGCTCGCCGTGGACGTAGGGTTTTACGCTCTGGCGGCCTGAACCACGTAAAACTCACCGTGTCAAGCTCCTCCTTAATTCGTCCATACGCTCAAGCTCTCCGCAAGTGACTAGCCCCTCCGAAAAAGAACCTCCGCGGGCTGCCCAGTGCAGGTCCGGGGGAAGTGTCGACCACACACTTTGACATTTGGCGCGCCAGGAAGGGGGCTTTTCCCTTGCGCGACGAGCTTCTGCCGACGAAGATGACAAAGCTTCCTTCAGCGGCGAACTCTCCTCCCCCGCGTTCACGGCGAACCGTGACCAGTGGGGAATACGTGTCGACGCACTCAGGACGGAGTGTGTCGGCGCAAGCTGGTAGCCAGCAGCCGACTCCGGCAATGCAGGCTCCAACCAGCGTGAGATCTTCTGCAGCGCTAAGCGTACCCCACAGGGGTGCGCTAGCTGCGGCAAGAGCACTACTGCATAATCCACCTGCTGGGGACGCACCCCATTCAGCGACCCAGCAGTGGATACGCAAGGTAGACCGCCTCGTCGTCGCCGCCGCGAACCCTCGACTTCGGCGGGGACAACACTCCGGTCAACCGGCTGTGTCGCTGACGCGCACGCTAACGGTTGATGGGCAGACGGCGGACTCCAGCTCCACCAGGCTTCCGTCGACGGACCTGAGGGCAGAGCTGGAGCGATGCCACTTGGGCCAAGATGCCTGAGTGTTCCTCGAGCGACGTCGAGAAAGGCGTCGCATCCAAGAGGCTGGCGACAGCATGACGTCAGCCTCGACCCAGACTGAAGGGCAGATCTTCGCCACGCGGGCTCTGCCCCAGGCATACGCCGCACGGCATATGCCACAACCATATGCCCTGCAAACGGCGTCCCCGGTCTATGGAGCAGCTTTGTCCATACCGGGGTACGCTGTGCCAGCGGTGAACCCAGCGTTCGCGGCGCCAACGCCTGCAGCAACAGGAGCAGGATGCGTGGCCCTGGCGCCCCACCTTCGCTTCGTGAGGTGGCCGCGCAAGTTTCGGCCGCACCTGCCTGAGAAGTACGACGGCAGCGTCAACCCGGCGGAGTTCCTCCAGATCTACTCCACCGCCGTACTCGCCGCAGGAGGGGATGAGGCCGTCATGGCCAACTACTTCCCCGTCGCCTTGACCGGCCCAGCCCGGTCTTGGCTCATGAACCTCCCTCAGGGTTCCATAACTTCCTGGGGAGAGCTCTGCCGGCAGTTCACCGCCAACTTCGGCAGTTCCTACACCCGGCCTGGCACGGAGCTCGACCTCCACGCCATCCAGCAACAACCTGGGGAGTCGCTGCACTCCTTCGTCCAGCGGTTCTCCTAGGTACGCAACACCATCCCCCACATCCCGAATGCATCAGCGGTGGTCGCATTCCGGCAAGGTGTGAGGGACAAGAAGATGCTCCAGAAGTTGGCCACCAGGGAGGTGCAAGACATCTCGGGGCTCTTCAGCCTGGCGGACAAGCGCGCCGGGGCAGAAGACGGGCGTCATTGGCACTCACTGCCAGCTTCTGAAGCCGGAAGACAGCCCGAAGACGGCGGAGTTCAAGCTGAGCTCCCGACCACGTTAGACAGCCAAGAGCCAAACACTGGCTGACTTCGTGGCTGAGTGGACGCCAACGAAGGCTGACCCAGGGGGCCGCAAAGACGGTGAACCAAAGTACCGAGCTCCGGTCTTCACCGGGCCTCACGGGACGCTCTTCTTCGACGGCTCCTCACGAAAGCAGGGGGCCGGTGCCGGCGTACTGCTTCTCATGCCATCGGGGGAGCAGTCTGGGTACATGGTGCGTCTCAATTCCAAGGCAACCAACAACTCGGCAGAGTATGAAGCACTCATCTTTGGCCTAAAAGACAGCCCTGTCTCTGGGCGCTCGCCAGTTGTTGGCACAGGGCGACTCCCAGCTGGTTATCAAGCAAGTTAAGGGCGAATGCTCCTGCAGTGACCTGCAGCCAGCTGCTTATCTGCTCCACGTGCGGATGTTGGAGAAAGACTTCCTCGCCTTGGACCTGCGCCATGTACCACGCGCTGGCAAGGCCGCAGCTGACGACCTCTCAAAGAAGGCCTCCATCGGAGCCCCTGCGCCCGAAGGAGTCTTCGAGAGGACGTTGCTGCGGTCCACAGCCCGGCCCGCCGAGCCGGGCGAAGGGGGCTGAACCAGTGCCTCGAAGCTAGGCAGTCCCGGCGGCCCTGCAGCCATGGATGCCGCCAAAGGTTCGTAAGCGTCACTGGGGACTCCGTGCAACCCAGCGCTCAAGATCCAGAAGCTCAAGTAGTCCCGATGCATGGACCACGGAGGTCCGGGACTCCTTGAAGGACATCCTTCCTGATGAACGTGCATTCGCTGAACGGGTAGTGTGGATGGCTAAGTGCTACGCGCTGGTATCTTTACTGGGGTGGCACCACGACATCCTATTGTGGTGCATAACCCAGGAGGAATGCTGCGACTAGCTCGCAGTAGTCCACGGAGGCGAGTGCTAGGAACGCTCATCGTCCCGCACGCTGGTCGGTTAAGCCACCCGGCATGGCTCCTACTGCCCGAGAGCCACCTGGACGCCGGCGAACCGGTTAGGGGATGCAATGCGTGCTGGGTCCACGCCAAGCAGACCCACACAACCGGTGCAGACGCGCACCCAGAGCCGTCGGGGGATACCGGCTCCTCTATGTCGAGGGCCAGCCGGACTTCCCAGGGCCGGGTCACGGGAACTACCCTTCCACATGGTATGCGGGGCCGAAGCCATGCTTCCCCCTGAGATCGCCATGGGGGTCCCCCCGTGTCCGAGCGTACGACGAAGCCACACATGACCCGCTCTGCGTGAAGACAGGCGCTCCGATGCTACCCTAGTAAGTTCACCATGCTTACTTAGGTGTTTATTTAAATTACACATTAATTTATATGAACACCTCCCCACGCTCTAGACAGTGTGCGTCCATTGTACACTCGGTTCCTCTTTCCTGCTCTCATGCATAGTCGATATTTGCCATCCTGCCGAAGGCGGTAGTGCTTAGGGTACCTGCCAGAGGCCCGGTGGCCTTTTGGACCTCCCCCTGTAAGGGTGCTGTACCGCCAGTTGGTCTCCTCCGAGAAAAGATCTACGCTAGACCGGGGGGTCAGGAGCCTTGCTTTGCCCGGTCCTGCACCCAAAGCATGCGCACTCTGCCCCCCAGCGCTAGGTCTGAGTACCAGGGGGCCGGACGGTTACACCCTGACTGGGGCTGGGGGCCAGACCTCCGGGACCAAGTGCACTGGTTTACCCAAGCCCCGTATTCTGGCCTGGGACAGTAAGCCAAATGAGACTAAGGGACAGGAAAGGGGGGACCTCTGAGCAGTGCCGGACTCCGCCCCCACAGCTGGGCCGAGCTCTGAGGCCAGCCCTCGCCCTCCTTTCAGAGGCGAGCGCTGATGCCGGACCTCACGCCCTTCGCTGGCCTGAGCTCCGATGACCTCCGGACCACACGCCCTTCGCTGGCCTGAGCTCCGATGACTTCCGGACCTTCGCCCCCTGCAGCTGGGCCGAGCTCCGAGGCCAGCCCTCGCCCTCCTATTCAGAGGCGAGCGCTGATGCCGGACCTCACGCCCTTCGCTGGCCTGAGCTCCGATGACTTCCGGACCTCACGCCCTTCGCTGGCCTGAGCTCCGATAACTTCCGGACCTACGCCCCCACAGCTGGGCCGAGCTCCGAGGCCAGCCCTCGCCCTCCTTTTAGAGGCGAGTGCTGATGCCGGACCTCATGCCCTTCGCTGACCTGAGCTCCGATGACTTCCGCACCTCCGCCCCCCGCAGCTGGGCCGAGCTCTGAGGCCAGCCCTCGCCCTCCTTTCAGAGGCGAGCGCTGATGCCGGACCTCACGCCCTTCGCTGGCCTAAGCTCCGATGACTTCCTGACCTCACGCCCTTCGCTGGCCTGAGCTCCGATGACTTCCGGACCTCCGCCCCCACAGCTGGGCTGAGCTCCGAGGCCAGCCCTCGCCCTCCTTTCAGAGGCGAGTGCTGATGTCGGACCTCACGCCCTTCGCTGGCCTGAGCTCCGATGACTTCCGGACCTCCGCCCCCCGCAGCTGGGCCGAGCTCTGAGGCCGGCCCTTGCCCTCCTTTCAGAGGCGAGCGCTGATTCTGGACCTCATGCCCTTCGCTAGCTTGAGCTCCGATGACTTCTGGACCCCACGCCCTTCGCTGGCCTGAGCTCCGATGACTTCCGGACCTCTGCACCCACAGCTCGGCCGAGCTCCGAGGCCATCCCTTGCCCTCCTTTCAGAGGCGAGCGCTGATACCGGACCTCACACCCTTCGCTGGCCTGAGCTCCGATGACTTCCGGACCTCCGCCCCCACAGCTGGGCCGAGCTCCGAGGCCAGCCCTCGCCCTCCTTTCAGAGGCGAGCGCTGACGCCGGACCTCACGCCCTTCGCTGGCCTGAGCTCCGATGACTTCCCGGACCACCCCTCTTCTCAGAGGCGAGCTCCGAGGCCAGACCTCCCCCTTTCACAAGGGCAGAGCTCCGATACCAGGCTTCACCCTCTCCTCAGAGGCTGAACTCCGAAGCCGTCAAGACCCTGCCAGCACAGGGAGTACTCAATACAAGAAAGTGCGCGGGTAGGAGAAGGCCCCACCTCGGGCTCGTTACCTCCCCCGAGGTGAGCCCAGGGGCCACTGTCGGTACCCTCAATACCGGGTACCCCCGCGCGCAGCGTAAAACTTCCTAAGGACCTCGCTCCCTCTGCAGGGGCGAGGTTTGAAGGCGCCACGTGTCCAGCGGGGCTGGAGCTCCCCTCCCCACGGAGGATAGCTTCGAGCCTGCCACGTGGCCCAGGAGGTCGGACCTCGCCCCCTCTGCAAGGGCGAGCTCCGGAGGCGCCACGTGTCCGGCAGGGCCGGGGCCCTCCTCTCCTCAAAGGATAGCTCCGGGTCTGCCACGTGGCCCGGAAGACTGGACCTCGCCCCCCTCCGCGGGGGTGAGCTCCGAAGGCTCCACGTGTCCAGTGGAGCCGAAGCTCCCCTCTCCTCAGAGGAGAGCTCCGGGTCCGACACGTGGCCAGCAGAGCAGTGCTGCCACCCGGAGCGGTAGGCCGCAGGAGTAAAGGCACGCCATGCCTTTACCGTACAAGATATTCAAGGCCCGCGCCTTCCCAAGACGCGGAGACGCGGAGCACGCCTCTGTCACGTGCCGTTGCGTCCAGTCGCATCACAGACTGGCGCACCGTGTCAGAACCTGCCAGCCAATAAACACAGCGACAAGACATCCCCTGCCGCCTTCGCCGTCATCAACCACTACGGCTAGCATGCGGCATGGGCAAGGCGGCAAGGCGAAGACTCAGAAGCCTTCGCCAGAGACAACTACCGACATAACTGCGGATACGATAGTCTGCAGGCAATCTCCCCGGGACCACCTGTCGGGTCTCGGGCCCCCCTTGTAAGCCACCCGAGCCTTGGACTATAAAAGGCTCGGGTAGGCAACGTTAGCAAGGGTTCGCACTCCCGCAACTCATACGCTAGACATCACACATCCCCAAGCTCAGGACTCCGGTTCTGAGCAACAAGCAATACAGCGAGCTCCTCAACTCGCCGTGGACGTAGGGTTTTACGCTCTGGCGGCCTGAACCATGTTGTCGGTACCCTCGATATGGGGTACCCCCGCGCACAGGGGAAAATGCCTAAGGATCTCGCCCTTCTCCACAGGGAGAGCTCCGAAGGCGCCACGCGTCCAGCGGGGCCGGACCTCCCTCTCCTCAGAGGAGAGCTCCGGGCCCACCACGTGGCATACAGAAGCCGGACCTCCCCCTCCGCGGGAGAGATGTCCGAAGGTGCCGCGTGTCCGGAGAGGCCGGACCTCCCTCTCCTCAGAGAGGAGCTCCGGGCTCGCCACATGGCCAACAGAAGCCGAACCTCCCCCTCCGCGGGGAGAGGTCCGAAGGCTCCACGTGTCCTGCGGGGCCGGACCCCCCTCTCTTCTGAGGAGGGCTCCGGGCCCGCCACGTGGCCAGCAGAACGGCGCTGCCTGCCCCCGAGCAATAGGCAGCGGGCGTAAAGACGCCCCATACCTTGCCCGTACAAGGTATTCAAGACCCGCGCCTTCCCAAGACGCGGAGACGCGGAGCACGCCTCTGTCCGGTGCCGTTGCGCCCAGTCGCATCACAGACTGGCGCGTGGTGTCAGAACCTGCCAGCCAATAAACGCCGTGACAAGACATCCCATGCCGCCTGCACCGTCATCAACCACTACGACTAGCATGCGGTATGGGCAGGGCGGCAAGATGAAGACTCAGAAGCCTTCGACCAGAGGCAACTACTGGCGTAACTACAGATACAGTAGATAATAGACAATCTTCCCGGGACCACCTGTCGGGTCCCGGCTTCCCTTGTAAGCCGCCCGAGTCTTGGACTATAAAAGGCTCGGGTAGGCGTCGATAGCAAGGGTTCGCACTTTGCAACTCATACGCTAGCCATACACTCTCAAGTTGTAACTCACCACCAAGCTCAGGCCTCCGGCCCTGAGCAGCAAGCAATACAGCGAGCTCCATAGCTCGCCGTAGACGTAGGGTTTTACGCTCCGGCGGCCTGAACCACGTAAAACACGCCGTGTCAAGCTCTCGCTAACTCGTCCATCTGCGCAAGCTTTCCGCTAGGAGACTAGCCCCGCCGAAAAAAGAACCTCCGCGGGCTGCCCAGTGCAGGCCCGGGGGAAGTGTCGATCGCACACTTCAACATTTGGCGCGCCAGGAAGGGGGCTTCTCCCCTAGCGCGACGAGTTTCCGCCGACGAAGATGACCAAGCTTCCTTCAGCGGCAAACTCTCCCCCCTCGCCTCAGCGGCAAACCGCGACCAGGGGGGAGTACATGTCGACACACTCAGGACGGAGTGTGTCGGTACAAGCTAGGAGCCAGCAACCGGCTCTGGCAGCGCCGACCCCGGCAATGCAGGCTCCAACCAGCATCAGGCCTTCAGTAGAGCCGGGCGTACCCGGTGGGGGTGCGCTAGCAGCAGCAAGGGCGCTACTGCACAATCCGCCTGCTGGGGACACGCCTCAGGCGGCGACCCAGCAGTGGATTCGCGAGGTGGACCGTCTCGTCGTCACCGCCGCAAACCCTCGACTTCGACGGGGACGACGCTCCGGCCAACCGGCTGTGTCGCTGATGTGCGCGCCAACGGTTGACGGGCAGACGGCGGACTCCAGCTCCACCAGGCTTCCGTCGACGGATCTGAGGGCAGAGCTGGAGCGAAGCCGCTTGGGCCAAGATGCCCGAGTGTTCCTCGAGCGACGTCGAGAAAGGCGTCGCATCCAAGAGGCTGGCGACAGCATGACGTCGGCCTCAACCCAGCCTGAAGGGAAGATCTTCGCCACGCGAGCTCTGCCCCAGGCGTACGCCGCGCAGAATATGCCACAGTCATATGTCCTGCAAACGGCGCCCCCAGCCTATGGCGCAGGCTTGCCCATACAGGGGTACACTGTGCCAGGCGCGAACCAAGCGTTCGCGGCACCAATACCTGCACTGGGAGCCAGCAACCGGCTCTGGCAGCGCCGACCCCGGCAATGCAGGCTCCGACCAGTGTCAGGTCTTCAGTAGCGCTGGACGTACCCGGTGGGGGTGCGCTAGCTGCAGCAAGAGCGCTACTGCACAATCCACCTGCTGGGGGCGCGCCTCAGGCAGCGACCCAACAGTGGATTCGCGAGGTAGACCGTCTCGTCGTCGCCGCCGCAAACCCTCGACTTCAGCGGGGACGACGCTCCGGCCAACCGGCTGTGCCGCTGATGCGCACACCAATGGTTGACGAGCAGACGGCGGATTCCAGCTCTACCAGGCCCCAGTCGACGGATCTGAGGACAGAGCTGGAATGGTGTCACTTGGGCCAGGATACCCGGGTGTACCTCGAGCAACGTCAAGAAAGTCGTTGCACTCAAGAGGCTGGCGACAACATGACGTCAGCCTCGACCCTGCCTAAAGGGCGGACCTTCACCACGCGGGCTCTGCCCTAGGCGTACGCCGTGCAGCATAAGCCACAACCATGTGCTCTGCAAGTGGCGTCCCTGGCCTATGGCGCAACCTTGCCCATACAGGGATACACTGTGTCAGGCGCAACCAAGCGTTCGCGGCACCAATACCTGCACTGGGAGCCAGCAACCGGCTCTGGCAGCGCCGACCCCGGCAATGCAGGCTCCGACCAGTGTCAGGTCTTCAGTAGCGCTGGACGTACCCGGCGGGGGTGCGCCAGCCGCAGCAAGAGCGCTACCGCACGATCCGCCTGTTGGGGACGCGCCTCAGGCAGCGACCCAGCAGTGGATTCACGAGATAGACAAGAGCAGGATGTACGGCCCTGGAGCCCCACCTCCGCTTCACGAGGTGGCCGCGCAAGTTTCGGCCGCACCTGCCCGAGAAGTACGACGGCAGCGTCAACCCGGCGGGGTTCCTCCAGATCTACTCCACCGCCGTACTTGCCGCAGGAGGGGATGAGGCCGTCATGGCCAATCTACTTCCCCGTCGCCTTGACCGGCCCGACCCGGTCTTGGCTAATGAACCTCCCTCGGGGTTCCATAACTTCCTGGGGAGAGCTCTGCCGGCAGTTCATCGCCAACTTCGGCAGCTCCTACACCCGTCCCGGCACGGAGCTTGACCTCCAAGCCATCAAGCAACAACCTGGGGAGTCGCTGCGCTCCTTTATCCAGCGGTTCTCCCAGGTACGCAACACCATTCCACATATTCAAAGTGCTTCTGTGGTGGCGGCACTTCGACAGTGTCCAGGACAAGAAGATGCTTGAGAGGCTTGCAACAAGAGAGGTCTGCGATGCCTCCGAGCCCTTCAGCCTGGCGGACAAGTGCGCCAGAGCAGCCGGAGGGCGGAGCTGGCACTCACTGCCAGCTTCCGAAGCCGGAAGACAGCCCGAAGACGGCGGAGTTTAAGCTGAGCTCCCGACCACGTCAGACAGCCAAGAGTCAAGCACTGGCTGACTTCGTGGCTGAGTGGACGCCAACGAAGGCTGACCCAGGGGGCCGCGAAGACGGTGAACCAAAGTACCGAGCTCCGGTCTTCACCGGGCCTCACTGGACGCTCTTCTTCGACGGCTCCTCGCGAAAGCAGGGGGCCGGTGCCGGCGTACTGCTTCTCATGCCATCGGGGGAGCAGTTTGGGTACATGGTGCGTCTCAATTCCAAGGCAACCAACAAATTGGCAGAGTATGAAGCATTCATCTTTGGCCTAAAAGACAGTCCTGTCTTTGGGCGCTCGCCAGCTGTTGGCACAGGGCGACTCCTAGCTAGTTATCAAGCAAGTTAAGGGTGAATGCTCCTACAAAGACCCACAGCTAGCTGCTTATCTGCTTCACGTGCGGATGTTGGAGAAAGAATTCCTCGCCTTGGACCTGCGCCATGTACCGCGCGCTGGCACGGCCGCAGCGGACAACCTCTCAACGAAGACCTCCATCGGAGCCCCTGCGCACGAAGGAGTCTTCGAGAGGTCGTTGCTGCGGTCCACAGCCCGGCCCGCCGAGCCGGGCGAAGGGGGCTGAACCAGTGCCATGAAGCTAGGCAGTCCCGGCGGCCCTGGATGCCGCCAAAGGATCGTAAGAGTCACTGGGGACTCCGTGCAACCCAGCGCTCGAGATCCAGAAGCTCAAGTAGCCCCGATGCATGGACCACGGAGGTCCTGGACTCCTTGAAGGACATCCTTCCTGATGAACGTGCATCCGCTGAACGGGTGGTGTGGTGGCTAAGTGCTACGCGCTGGTATCTTTACTGCCGTGGCGCCACGACATCCTATTGTGGTGCATAACCCAGGAGGAAGGCTGCGACTAGCTCGCAGTAGTCCAAGGAGGCGAGTGCTGGGAACGCTCATCGTCCCGCACGTTGGTCAGATAAGACACCCGGCATGGCTCCTACTGACCGAGAGCCACCTGGACGCCGTCAAACTGGTTAGGGATGCAATGCGTGCCAAGTCCACGCCAAGCAGACCCGCACAACCGGTGCAGACGCGCACCCAGAGCCGTCGGGGGATACCGGCTCCTCCATGTTGAGGGCCAGCCGGAATTCCCAGGGCCGGGTCACGGGAACTACCCTTCCACATGGTATGCAGGGCCGAAGCCATGCTTCCCCCTGATATAGCCATGGAGGGTCCCCCCGTGTCCGGCGTACGACGAAGCCACGCATGACCCGCTCTGCGTGAAGACAGACGCTCCGACGCCACCCCAGTAAGTTCACCATGCTTACTTAGGTGTTTATTTATTACGCATTAATTTATATGAACACCTCCCCACGCTCTAGACAGTGTGCGTCCATTGTACACTCCGTTCCTCTTTCCTGCTCTCATGCATAGTCGATATTTGCCGTCCTGCCGAAGGCGGTAGTGCTTGGGGTACCTGCCAGAGGCCCGGTGGCCTTCTGGGTCTCCCCCTGTGAGGGTACTGTACCGCTAGTTGGTCTCCTCTGAGAAAAGACCTATGCTAAACCGAGGGGTCAGGAGCCTTGCTTTGCCCAGTCTTGCACCCAAAGCATGCGCACTCTGCCCCCCGGCGCTGCAGTCTGAGTACCAGGGGGCCGGATGGTTACACCCTGACTGGGGCTGGGGCCAGACCTCCGGGACCAAGTGCACTGGATTACCCAGGCCCCGTATTCCGGCCTGGGACAGTAAGCAAAATGAGACTAAGGGACAGGAAAGGGGGGACCGCTGAGCAGTTCCGGACCTCCGTCCACACAGCTGGGCCGAGCTCCGATGCCAGCCCTCGCCCTCCTTTCAGAGGCGAGCGCTGATGCCGGACGTCACGCCCTTCGTTGGCCTGAGCTCCGATGACTGCCGGACTCCGCCTCCACAGCCAGGCCGAGCTCCGAGGCCAGCCCTCGCCCTCCTTTTAGAGGTGAGCGCTGATGCCGGACCTCACGCCCTTCGCTGGCCTGAGCTTCGATGACTTCCGGACTCCGCCCCCATAGCCGGGCCGAGCTCCGAGGCCAGCCCTCGCCCTCCTTTCAGAGGCGAGCACTGATGCCGGACCTCACGCCCTTCGCTGGCCTGAGCTCCGATGACTTTCGGACTCCGCCCCCATAGCCGGGACGAGCTCCGAGGCCAGCCCTCGCCCTCCTTTCAGAGGCGAGCACTGATGCCGGACCTCACGCCCTTCGCTGGCCTGAGCTCCGATGACTCCCGGACTCCGCCCCCACAGCTGGGCCGAGCTCCGATGCCAGCCCTCGCCCTCCTTTCAGAGGCGAGCGCTGATGCCGGACCTCACGCCCTTTGCTGGCCTGAGCTCCGATGACTTCCGGACCTCCGCCCCCACAGCCGGGCCGAGCTCCGATGCCAGGCTTCACCCTCTCCTAAGAGGCTGAACACCGAAGCCGTCAAGACCCTGCCAGCACAAGGAGTACTCAAGACAAGAAAGTGCGCGGATCAGAAGAGACGAAGGTCCCACCTCGGGCTCGCTATCTCCCCCGAGATGGGCCCGGGGGCCACTGTCGGTACCCTCGATATGGGGTACCCCCGCGCACAGGGGAAAATGCCTAAGGATCTCGCCCTTCTCCACAGGGAGAGCTCCGAAGGCGCCACGCGTCCAGCAGGGCCGGACCTCCCTCTCCTCAGAGGAGAGCTCCGGGCCCACCACGTGGCATACAGAAGCCGGACCTCCCCCTCCGCGGGAGAGATGTACGAAGGTGCCGCGTGTCCGGAGAGGCCGGACCTCCCTCTCTTCAGAGAGGAGCTCCGGGCTCGCCACGTGGCCAACAGAAGCCAAACCTCCCCCTCCGCGGGGAGAGGTCCGAAGGCTCCACGTGTCTTGCGGGGCCGGACCCCCCTATCTTCTGAGGAGGGCTCCGGGCCCGCCACGTGGCCAGCAGAACGGCGCTGCCTGCCCCCGAGCGATAGGCAGCGGGCGTAAAGACGCCCCATACCTTGCCCGTACAAGGTATTCAAGGCCCGCGCCTTCCCAAGACGCGGAGACACGGAGCACGCCTCTGTCAGGTGCCGTTGCGCCCAGTCGCATCACAGACTGGCGCACGGTGTCAGAACCTGCCAGCCAATAAACGCCGTGACAAGACATCCCATGCCGCCTGCACCGTCATCAACCACTACGACTAGCATGCGGCATGGGCAGGGCGGCAAGATGAAGACTCAGAAGCCTTCGACCAGAGGCAACTACCGGCGTAACTACAGATACGGTAGATAATAGACAATCTTCCCGGGACCACCTGTCGGGTCCCGGCTTCCCTTGTAAGCCGCCCGAGTCTTGGACTATAAAAGGCTCGGGTAGGCGTCGATAGCAAGGGTTCGCACTTTGCAACTCATACGCTAGCCATACACTCTCAAGCTGTAACTCACCACCAATCTCAGGCCTCCGGCCCTGAGCAGCAAGCAATACAGCGAGCTCCATAGCTCGCCGTGGACGTAGGGTTTTACGCTCCGGCGGCCTGAACCACGTAAAACACGCTGTGTCAAGCTCTCGCTAACTCGTCCATCTGCGCAAGCTTTCCGCTAGGAGACTAGCCCCGCCGAAAAAAGAACCTCCGCGGGCTGCCCAGTGCAGGCCCGGGGGAAGTGTCGATCGCACACTTCGACACACATAAAACTCGCCGTGTCAATCTCCTCCTTAATTCGTCCATACGCTCAAGCTCTCCGCAAGTGACTAGCCCCTCCGAAAAAGATCCTCCACGGGCCGCCCAGTGCAGGTCCGGGGGAAGTGTCGACCACACACTTCGACAGCCATATTTGATGAAATTTAGCCAAATTTATTAGAATATCACCAAATTTAGTCAAACATAGACAAAACTAGTTTAACTTGATCAATTCTAAGTGATAATAAGCTCACTTAGGTAAACATATATTTTTAAACTTATAACTTGTCTAACTACACTTGTACATAACATGACTCCGTGACCGAGGCTCACATGCCATCGTCGCAGCTACCGGGAGGACGAAGGCTGGTAGCGCACGTGGTAGTGTGTAGTGTGGTGTGTGTGCCTAGTATTGATGTTTATAATATTTTGACTGACTAGTGTTGTTGTTGTTGTTGACTGCCTGTGTGAGCTGGCCATCGAGCCAGGGCTGAATTTTCTAATTTTATAAAAAAATTACCAAACTTATTTACGACGGTTTCCTGGTGTTGGCCGTCGTAAATAAGCCAATAGTATTTACGACGGCTGGTCTTGGCCGTCGTAAATAATCCAATAGTATTTACGATGACTGGTGTTGGCCGTCGTAAATAATGGGTACTATTCACGACGGCCCATCGTGAATAAATCCCCCAAGCCACGTGGCAATCAGGGAAACTTATTCGCGATGGGACAGTTTAGCCGTCGCGAATAAATTATTTACGAGGGGTGTCTGTGGGGACCCCGACCCGTGTCACGGGGCCGAGCCACCCGTCCAGGAATCGCATTGGGTGGTACCGTGTTATGCGGCACCCAACAGCACACATATAAGGAAAACTGAATTACATTAATCAAAAGAGGAAGCTTACAAATGTTCTTTGTAAACAAATTTATAACAAATAGCTACAACGGAACACTACAAACAACTCACATCGAATAACTAATGAGCACTCAAGAGGAGGTCCAGCCCACGGACTCCTCTTGCTAGCAACACAAAGACATGGCAGCGGCTATCTTCTCCATGTGTTACCCGACTCGGAAGTTTTCGAGTCTCATTGGAACACCTTCTTTACAAGCGTCGATGTTAACATGTAAAACCACTCATATAGCAAGAGTGAGCACAAAGGCTCAGCAAGACTTAACCGTCTCTCCTAAAGCATGCAACTCTACATGAAAGTAATTTAAGACCTAAACATGTAATTTGCAAAAAGACTCGCCTACAAGTTCATCCTTAACTTTCAGATTTAGCCATTAGAGTAGTGACCTTGCGCCCAGCAACATTGGAACTCCACAATAAAACAAGAAACGCTTCATTCTAATGTTACTTGTCCCAAGGTGGAAAATAACTTTAATTTGCTCTATCACTACTTCAGACATGATTTTCATGCAATTCCAATTATCATAGCAGCAATTTAAACTTGCAAACTGTTTTCACACAACTTGATTACTACATCATAACATGTGAGCAAGCGGTACTCAATAACCACGAGGGACGGTGATGCGAATCAAACACTGCCTGGATAGCTCGACACATACGTCCGCCTATGAAGACCCAAATCTGGCGTCCTTCATTACGTCGTATGTGGCAACCTTTCACAGGACACTCGACTGTAGAGCCGATCGCACCGTCTCGGGCTCATAGGTCTAACGAGACGATGTGGTATGCCTCTACAATCCAGTTAACCTGGTACATCGGTTTCCTGGGTCCCATATAACAGTAAGCATCCGGTACACAACTTAATACTTGCTCATAGATGCGGCACATGCATCGGTCATTAACCGACACAGGCAGAGCTACTCGATCAGGACCTCGTCTTGTCGCTGCCTAACCCTCCTGCCTAGTCTGATCTTTAGAAATATAAACTTTAGTTTGCCTCTTTCAACTATACTTTATAAATAACTTAAATGCCAACCGGAGCTTGTCTTGGTTTTGCAGGTGACTAAAGTCAAATAATCATGAAGTTAGTTGCAGATGACTCAAAGCTTAATCACTGCCCTTCTTGCTCCTTGATTCAAAATTCACTTCTCCTCCACTTTTCCACGTTTAATCACTACACGTTATGAATATGCATATATGTTTAATTGTAAAGCTTTTCCTAACAAGTTCTAAAGACAAGTTTAAAACTGGAACTCTGTTTAAGAATTTAAAATGAAACTGGTGCTAGTGGTTTGGGGTTTGGGTTTAAGCACTATGATCAAGTGATAAGTATTTTTCATCACTTGTGTGTGTTGATCAGCTAAGAGGTTAAACAGAACAGTACTGATCCAGGGCTCCAATGGAGCTTAAAATTTGCATGTGAGTTCCTTGTCACAAGAAAGTCATCTGGACCAAAATTCAGAATTTTTCAATGAGTAGATCACTCAGAACAATTCTCTAAGCATTTAGGAAAAGGGAATTAATTCTGAATAAATTTGCACTTTCATGCAAATTCAAATGAACTACAATTTCAAACATAGCTCATGGAGCATGCATGAATTTTCCTAGGAATATCCTAAAGAATATTCTGGCAAAATTTGAGGATATTTGAATGAACCAAACTCCCTCTAAAATTCTTTTGCTTAAAATATTTAAATAATTTTCCAGAAATAAATATTGATTTTCTAACATATTGGGTCGCGTATTTGGATAGAGTTTTTCAACCTGAATCCAACCCAGTTTGAATCATTAAATTTGGAGCTTCCTAGCAAAAGTTATGCCCTCCCAAAATTTGAATCAAATCTGGTATTTGAAATAAACCGGGAAAAGTTTAAAAGTCTGACAGCGGGTCCGGGGGTGACGTGGCGCCTTCTCATACGCCGGCACACGAGGCTATAGGGTTTTCCTCGCACAGTCACAAACTGATCCGGTGCAACAGAAGATTAAATTCCCCCGCACCCGACACTGACACGTGGGCCAGCCCCCGGCTTCGTCTACCTCCAGCCACCCGCACTCCCGCGCTGCTGAGCTCGCCGGAGCTCTCGCCGGGAGGGGTTCCCGTGCTCTGAACTCGCTGATTTTTGCCGCCACTACGTATTCTCATGCGAGGAACACGTTGCCGGCCTTACCTCGGATCGAAGATGGCCGGAACCCTACGTGCGACGGCGACAGTGGCTGCGGCATGTCCGGCGACGTCGCTAGGGCGCTATGCTGCACCAAACACGTCACCGTTTGCTCGTACAGCACCACTGCACTGAGGAGAACACGGATCCAACCGCCGATCTCGCTGAAACTCGCCGGAAGTATGACCTCACCGTCGGGCTAGGTCAAAAATCCGGCGACAATCGAAAAACTCGATGAACAGCGGCTTTGCTCGACGGTTCTCGGTGGTTCTTGATCCTATGAGCTCGCACAGAGGTATAGAAGGTGTATTCTACATTGTGTGTGGTTTGGTTGATTGTGCGGCGTGAATTTTTTATTCGAAGCAACTTCGGTGTCCATTGCACACCGACGGGAAAACAGGGAAATTCCGGCAAGACACGCCATGGCATGCTACCGGAGTTGGGGGGAGGGGGGTAGTAGAAGGTCTCGAGACAGACCTTTTTGCTTTCGCAGCTCAGTGGGAGAAGCTCTGTGGTGGCCGGGCGACGAGTCCTTGTTGCGGCGACTTTCCTCGGCGCTGTGGGGGAAGATGAGCTCGACGCCGGGGTTTCCGTGGGATTAGCACCTGTTTCTTGCATCGGCCACGTTTGAGAAGGTCTAGCGATGCTGTGGGGAGGCTCAGCTCGGCGTGCAGAAAGGTGGAGTAGCCGGCCGGCGGTGGACCGACTGTTTCTTCACGTGTGGTCGGTTGCTTCATCGAGGGCACGCAGTCAAGGCCAGCAGCTGCTGTGAGGCGGTGTGTGAGGCGACATGTTCTCGGTGGAGTCAATAAGGGCAAGGCAAACCGAGTCCTGAGCAGCTTGGGAGCTGGCGGCAACGTTGCCTCGGTGGCACGTGCTGCGGTTCAGCGTCTTTGAGCGAAAACAGAGAAACCGGTTTGTGTTCAGTCGGTTGAGTGAGTCTAAACAGAGAAACAGAAACTTCCGTGTTAAGTCTTTCCCCTCTCCATGACAATTGGGTCCCACTGCTCTTTTCCCAAAAGATCTTCACAAATTTGACATAGTGCAAACTTCAGTAATGAGGAACTCAAATTCAAAAGCCATTTGGCAAATTGATAAGTTTTACCTCAGTTTCAAATTTGAATCCCGCCCGCCCCGTGTGCGTCTTTCACGACATGCTCTGGTCCCGGGTTTCTTCCTGTGGAAATTTCAAAGAAATTCATAAGCCCCTTTGATAATCATATCAAAGCAACTCCAAACTTTCTCAAAATTTGTCTTCCTCATAATTTGGACCTGAAGAATTCAAATATGGATTCAGACTTTTAATTTGGTGGCTGCAAAGTGAAGGTTTCCAGCCACAGTTTGCATTCTCCATTTCAAATGACCACCTTTACATTTAAATGATCATTTGAATTCAAGGTGGACTTGAATTCATACGCTTGCTCATGACCATCTTCACATGTTTAGAAAAGTTTTTTACAAGTCCCATTTCTTGGATTTAAACTCAACTTTATTCATCACTAAAGTTTTCCATTTACAAGTTTTGGGACTTTTACATTCCTCCCCCCTTAAAAAGAATCTCGTCCCGAGATTCATGATTAAGAACAATGTGGGGAGGATGACTATCGAACATAAGCCTATAACAACTCCGAATGATTGCGTTGTAAATATTCCTCGCTTTCCCATGTAGCTTCCTCGGACGTTTGATTTTCCCATAGCACTTTGAAAAATCGCAGCGTCCGGTTTCTTGTCTTGCGAGTCTTTTCATCAATTATCCGGGTTGGACGCTCAACATAAGTAAGGTCCGGCTTTAAATCTGATGCTCCTTCCGTGAGAATCTCCGTTGGAACTTTCAAACACTTCCACAACTGAGATATGTTGAAGATGTTATGAACTCCGGCTAAGACTGCTGGTAACTCCAAACGGTATGCCACGGGTCCACATCTTTCGATGATGGCGAAGGGACCGATAAAACGCGGAGCTAATTTTCCTTTCACTCTGAATCGATGAATGCCCTTCATAGGAGATACTCTCCAGAATGCCCTTCATAGGAGATACTCGGAGATATACGTGGTCTCCAACTTGAAAGTTCAGAGGACGACGTCTCTTATCCGCATAGCTCTTTTGTCTGGACTGAGCGGCTTTAAGATTTGCTTGAATAAGCCTTACCCGCTCTTCTGCTTCATTTACAAGATCAATCCCGTAAATAACTCTCTCACCGGATTCACACCAGTTCAAGGGTGTGCGGTACTTCCGGCCGTAGAGAGATTCATAAGGTGCCATTTTTATGCTCGATTGATAACCGTTGTTATACGAGAACTCCGCCAATGGTAAGTGATCATCCCAGCTCTTACCGTAGTGGATGGCACACGCCCTTAGCATATGTTCAAGTATTTGATTCACCCTCTCAGTTTGCCCATCAGTTTGAGGGTGATACGCAGAGATTCGAATCAATTTGGTTACCAAGGATGCGTGTAGCTGCTCCCAGAAATGGGCTACGAACAGTGATCCTCTGTCGAACACAATGGTATGGGGAACTCCATGTAAGCACAAGATTCATGCTATGTACAACTCCACATACTGCTTGGCGTTGTATTTGGTATGCACCAGGATGAAGCGTACTGATTTGGTTAACCGGTCAACGAGTACCCAAATCGAATCATGATGGTGGGAGGTCATCGGCAACCTGACGATGAAATCCATACTCAAGTTATCCCACTTCCATGCAGGTATTTGTAGTGGTTGCAGCAGGCCCGACTTCTTCACATGGTCGGCCTTAACTCTTCGACACGTGTCACATTATGAAACGTATTTTTGCAACTTCACGTTTCATACGTGTCCACCAAAACTTCGTTCGGAGGTCTTGGTACATTTTATTGCTGCCCGGGTGAATAGAAAACTTGGATAAGTGAGCCTCATCCAAAATTTTCTTCCGCAGCCTCATATCACGGGGTACGACTATCCGGTCCTTGAACCATAAGGTATCTTCATCATCTAACCGGAAACATTTCATCTCCCCGTTCTTCAACCTCCTTTTGATATGAGCCATGCCCTTGTCTTGCTTTTGAGCTTTCATAACCTCCTCTCTTAATATGGGTATGAGAGCTAGATTGTGTAGAGCTCCATATGGAACCAAGTAGAGACTCGGTTCTTCCTCTTCTATCGACGTAATGGTCAGATTATGAATATGAGACTTCCGGCTGAGTGCATCAGCAACTACATTTGCCTTGCCCAGATGATAATGAATTTCAATCTCATAGTCCTTGATCAGCTCCAACCATCGCCGTTGTCGCATATTCAACACTTTTTGAGTGAATATGTACTTCAAGCTTTTGTGGTTGGTGTAGAGATGAACCAGATTTCTCAATAGGTAGTGTCTCCACATCTTCAAAGATAGCACCACGGCAGCAAGCTCGAGATCATGAGTTGGATAATGTTGTTCATAATTCCGTAATTGCCGTGATCCATATGCAACCACACGTCCTCCTTGCATGAGTACACAACCAAGTCCGATGCCGGACGCATCACAATAAACATCAAAGGACTTGGTTGTATCTGGTTGAGCTAAAACCGGGACTGTTGTGAGGTGTTTCACCAACACTTGAAAAGCTTCCTCACATGGTTTGCTCCAATCATATTTGATGCTCTTTTTCAGTAGCTCCATCATAGGTTTAGAGATTTTTGAGAAGCCCGGGATGAACCTCCGATAATATCCCGCCAAACCTAGGAAGATACGAACTTCATGGACCGATGTTAGAGACTTCCATTTCAGCACTTGTTCAATCTTGCTTGGATCAACAGCAATGCCTTCCGCTGAAATAATATGTCCAAGAAACGGCACTTGGTTGATTCAGAATTCACATTTACTAAACTTTGCATAAAGCTTGTGATCTCTCAAGCGTTGGAGCACAATATGCAAATGTTTAGCGTGTTCCTCTTCTGATTTGGAATAGACCAAGATGTCGTCGATGAATACCATGACAAACTGATTCAACTCCAGCATGAACACCGAGTTCATAAGATACATAAAGTGATCCGAAGCATTGGTCAACCCAAATGACATGACAAGATACTCATAGAGTCCATATCTTGTTGAGAATGCTGTTTTCGGATATCCTCCGCTCGAATCTTGATTTGATGATATCCCGACCTTAAGTCCATCTTGGAGAAGACTTTAGCACCCACTAGCTGATCGAAGAGAATATCAATTCTTGGTAGTGGATACTTGTTCTTTATTGTCACAGCATTTAACGGACGATAGTCAACGCATAGCCTCAGCGTCTCATCCTTCTTCTTTACAAATAAGGCCGAGCAACCCCATGGTGATGAACTTGGACGAATAAACCCCTTGTCCATCAGATCTTTGAGTTGCTCTTTTAGTTCAGCTAATTCATTCGGAGCCATTTTGTATGGTCTCCGAGAGATCGGCGTGGTTCTCGGTATCAACTCTATTTTGAATTCCACCTCACGCTCCAGTGGTAAACCTGGAAGATCTTCGGGAAACATGTCCGGGTATTCACAGACTACCGGAATGTCTTCTAAATTGCAAGCTTCGGCATTACATACTTCCGGGTCTTTAGAAATAGCTTTGCCAAGATGCAATGTATGACGCCCGTGAAGTGGAGAGTCCAAATGAACACTCTTATTCTCGATATCCAGAATAGCCTTATGGAAGGTCAACCATGATATTCCCAATATGGAATTGATTCCTTGATCTTTGAGAATGATAAGGGTGGTAGGATAAAATTTACCACCCAAACAAAGATGTGCTTTAGGAACGACTTCATTAGTCAATATGTCTCCACCTGGCGAATGAATAATGTATGAACCTTTTATGGTCATTGTGGAAATCTGATCTTGGATCACCGTCGCCTTGCTAATGTAGTTATATGTTGCCCCAGAGTCGAAGAGAATGACAATCGTCTTGTCATTTAAGGTGAACCTGCCCGCAAGAACTGGACCTCTTTTGGGTAGATCATCGACTGACACATAATTAACAGTTCCCACTTTGGACCTGGCTTTTCTTTGCTGTCCAAGATCACTCTTTGGAACTGGACCCGCAGACATAATGTTGCTGCTCGGTTAAGTTGCTTCAATGACGATGTGTTCATTGTCAATTTGAAGTGGGATACCACTCGGTTCAGCTGAGAAATCACCGTGATCATCTTCAACAGCTTGAGGAAAATAACATCCTGGTGCACCTTGTTGATACTGAGGTGCATGAGAAATAAGTTGCTGCTGCGGTGGAGGTAAATCAAACCTCTGTGTAGTATAAGAGTCGTCATACTCCCAGAATGACTGCACCTTTTGTGGAACCTCGCGACCGGAAGGTGAACGAATTACCAACCGATACTTCAGAGGCAGATAATTGCATTCATCCTGTGATGAGTCCCTCTCCCTCTTTTCTTTAAGGTAGAGATTGAAATAATATTCCTGAGTGATAGCACAGCTAACAAACTCATCAAAATTTTCTTGGCTAACTAGAGCCAACTCACATCGCAGCCTAGCAGTTAGCCCTCGATAAAAATGATAACCCTTCAAAGATGGTGATTTCACATAATCAGGGATATATTGAGCTAAGCTATTGAATTCCTTCACATACTCAATAACACTCATTTCCCTTGTTTTAGATTCCAGAATTCATCCAGACTTGTTTGCATTATGCCCGCAGGAACGAAACGAGCACGAAATGCATCCTGGAACTCCGCCCATGTGACACGATGCCCTGCTAGTTGGATAGCAAGGTATTGTGCCCACCATGCTCCAGCAAAGCCGTGAAGCTGCTGAGCGGCAAATAGAGTCTTCTGGAATTCATCACATTGGATCAACCCAAAAACTTGGACTCAATGACACGTAACCAGTGATTTGCTTCACAAGGGTCAGCCGCTTCGGAGAATACCGGCGGTTGTGTCGCCAAGAAATCCAGGTAAGTGCTTGGGGTTGGCATGTGATGTTGAGCTTCTCTATTTATTCCTTTCTGAACTAGAGTTTGGAGAGTTTCATTCATCTTCGCCATAATTTCCGCCAATCCGGTTGGTGATGGCTCTTGTGATGAAGTCGAGTCATTCCCACCTCGACTTGAACCTCCAATCTCCATTTGAGAATGTGCGTGTACAATACTGCATGAAACAAAATTTTGAGTTAATCAAAATTCTATATCAGTAGTGAGTAAATATAAGTAAAACATGAACATGTCATGAACTTTATGAAAGCATAACCACATTCATGTTTAAACAAATCTTAAGTACGCTAAACTAATCAATTGGGCTACTCTGACCAGTTCACACAAAC
This sequence comes from Neostapfia colusana, assembly GCA_030760725.1. Classification (NCBI taxonomy): domain Eukaryota; kingdom Viridiplantae; phylum Streptophyta; class Magnoliopsida; order Poales; family Poaceae; genus Neostapfia; species Neostapfia colusana. Next base: position 16,147,586 of record JASWHV010000013.1, read on the forward strand.
CCCAAAATTTACTCAAGTTAACTACAGATTCTTGACTTGAGTTCCATACCAAAATTTTAATAAACTTCAGTATATTTCCAACGAGTACTCATAGGCTCCTTAAGGATTTTTCTACAGGAAGTTACGGCTTAAAAACAGAAAGGTCCAGAGACGTTTTGCCGCTGTCCTGGTTCTGAACAGTTTGCCTTCAACTGGACTTTTCACCAACTAAACGTGTGATTTTGCTCTGGAGGTATACAAAGAAGTTGTAGAGCTATTGAAAATATTTTCAGAACTGTATCATACACCTTAATTGGTTAAATCTACTCAGAGTTATGCTCTGTTAAAATCCAGCAAGAGTTCCTGCCAGAAACAGAGCACTCTGTTTTTGAAAACTTTGAAGCCTAGTCATTCTATCATTTGAATCTTAGCTCAAAATAATAGTTCAGTAACTAATATTTGTTTCAAACTTTCATTTTTAGTTGAAAGTTAGTTCATAAATCTTTTCTTTATAGGGAAGAGATTATTAAGTGTAGTACGGTGTCGATGCACCGTAAGAAACATGTCGGTACTACGTAGCCTCACCAAAAGAAAATCCTAACCGGATTATACCGGCATATCCGTATTATCAGTGGCACTAAGACGGTCACTCGCAAACGTGTGCTACTCGGAATACGTACGTGGTTATCACCTGCAGAAACTCAATAGTGGTGCATTCAAGGGTTATTTTCATTTCAGACAGGTCCATATTTGAAAGTAAAAACATACGCCCGTATCATTTCCATACGGATGTCCTTGAGTTAAGCCACATCTCAAGGTACGTGATCATGTTTTCACACCACACGACGGGGAACCCGAGTAGAGCGTGAACGGATCGTCACGGTTAGGAATTTTATCAACCTAACAAATACCACCTACTGCTCTGCAGGGCACGCCGATGGCAAGCGCTGCGCATGTCCTCCTAGGCTATTTCCAGAAGAACACACTATCGCATTACTGACCACACGATAGGGTCTCCACTTGCTTGCCTAGTGCACGCTATGGACCAGCGTTTCATATGAACTCAGGAACATGAAGAGTCCAAGAGTTTCATATTGACGTCTCATACCAAGCTGTGAGACCTATCCCTGAACCACATTCCTCGTCACGGGAGCTAACCGAAATTGAACCGCTTTCGGTGGCGTTTCTTACCATGCTTACCTGAGCGTAGGTGTGTCGTTACATAATCAAAATTCAGAATTATAAAAAGTAAGTTAGTCATGCCACTTTAAGTAACTATACTACTATAGTCCTTATGTGGGCCTAATACCATTTCCTCACCGTATCCTAAGTTTTTGTCGTAATACGATCCTTATTCTGTGTGCTATTACCAATGCGGCTCTGATACCACGCTGTGGGGACCCTGACCTGTGTCACGGGGCTGAGCCACCCGCCTGGGAATCGCATTGGGTGGTACCGTGTTATGCGGCACCCAACAGCACACATATAAGAAAAACTGTATTACATAAATCAAAAGCGGAAGCTTACAAATGTTCTTTGTAAACAATTTTACAACAAATAGCTACAGCAGAAGACTACAATTAACTCACGTCGAATAACTAATGAGCACTCAAGAGGAGGTCCAGCCCGTGGACTCCTCTTGCTAGCAACAAGAAGGCATGGCAGTGGCTAGGTTCTCCATGTGTTACCCGACTCGGAAGTTTCTGAGTCTCACCGGACAACCTTCTTTATAAGCGTCGATGTTAACCTGCAAAACCACTGGTATAGCAAGAGTGAGCACAAAGGCTCAGCAAGACTTAACCGTCTCTCCTAAAGCATGCAACTCTACATGAAAGTAATTTAAGACCCAAACATGTAATTTGCAAAAAGACTCGCCTACAAGTTCATCCTTAACTTTCAGATTTTAGCCATCATAGTAGTGACCTTGCGCCCAGCAACATTGGAACTCCACAATCAAACAAGAAACACTTCATTCCAATGTTACTTGTCCCAAGGTGGAAAATAACTTTAGTTTGCTCTATCACTACTTCAGACATGGTTTTCATGCAATTCCAATTATCATAGCAGCAATTTAAACTTGCAAACTGTTTCCACACAACTTGATTACTACGTCACAACATGTGAGAAAGCGGTACTCAATAACCGCGAGGAATGGTGATGTGAATCAAACACTGCCCGGGTAGCTCGACACATACGCCCACCTATGAAGACCCAAATCTGGCGTCCTTCATTACGTCATATGTGGCAACCTTTCGCAGGACACTCGAGTGTAGAACCGATCGCGCCGTCTTGGGCTCATAGGTCTAACGAGACGATGTGGTATGCCTCTACAATCCAGTTAACCTGGTACATCGGTTTCCTGGGTTCCATATAACAGTAAGCATCCGATACACAACTCAATACTTGCTCATGGATGCGGCACACGCATCGGTCCTTAACCGACACAGGCAGAGCTACTCGGCCAAGACCTCGTCTTGTCGCTGCCTAACCCTCCTGCCCGGTCTCATCTTTAGAAATATAAACATTAGTTTGCCTCTTTCAACTATACTCATGTAATCCCGACTATAGCTCGCGAGTAGATTCCAACTACTCGACTTCTACCGGATGTCATAACCTATTTAGCACGGCAACCTTCTACAACGGGAAACCCTATTCTACCCTTGACTCTCGTGTTCATTTGGTCATGCATTTGGGGTATAAAGCATCCTTGACCTAATGCACATACAAACTCTAAACCATAATTGTTAACAAAGTAAAACTTTATAAATAACTTAAATGCCAACCGGAGCTTGCCTTGGTTTTGCAGGTGACTAAAGTCAAATAATCATGAAGTTAGTTGCAGATGACTCGAAGCTTAATCACTGCCCTTCTTGCTCCTTGATTCAAGCTTCACTTCTCCTCCACTGGTCCACGTTTAATCACTACACGTTATGAATATGCATATATGTTTAATTATAAAGCTTTTGCTAACAAGTTCTAAAGACACGTTTAAAACTGGAACTCTGTTTAAGAATTTAAAATTAAACTGGTGCTAGTGGTTTGGGGTTTGGGTTTAAGCACTATGATCAAGTGATAAGTATTTTTCATCACTTGTGTGTGTTGATCATCTAAGAGGTTAAACAGAACAGTACTGATCCAGGGCTCCAATGGAGCTGAATATTTGCATGTGAGTTCCTTGTCACAAGAAAGTCATCTGGACCAAAATTCAGAATTGTTCAATGAGTAGATCACTCAGAACAATTCTCTAAGCATTTAGGCAAAAAAGAATTAATTCTGAATAAATTTGCACTTTCATGCAAATTCAAATGAACTAAAATTTCAAACATAGCTAAGGGAGCATGCATGAATTTTCCTAGGATTTTTGGACCTAAGAATTTCCCAGAACTGAATTCCATGTTTTGGAAATTCTCTGGAATTGTTTCTGTATTCATTTGAACACAGAAATTTGAAATCAGAATTATCCTAACTAAATAAACTCCAAATGAGCTGAAACATTTACAGGAGTTTACTAATATCATAAAGAATATTCTGGCAAAATTTGAGGATTTTTGGATGAACCAAACTCCCTCTAAAATTCTTTTGCTGAAAAGCTTGAAAGAATTTTCCAGAACTAAATAATGATTTTCATACAAATTGGGTTGCATATTTGGATATATTTTTTCTGCCTGAATCCAACCCAATTTGAATCATTAAATTTAGAGCTTCCTAGCAAAAGTTATGCCCTCCTAAAGTTTGAATCAAATCTGGTATTTGAAATAAACCGGGAAAAGTTTAAAAGTCTGACAGCAGGTCCAGGGGTGACGTGGTGCCTTCTCATGCGCCGGCACACGAGGCTACAGGGTTTTCCCCGCATAGTCATAAACTGATCCGGTGCAACAGAAGATCAAATTCCCCCACACCCGACACTGACATGTGGGCCAGCCCCCGACTTCGTCTACCTCCAGCCACCCGTGCTCCCGCGCCGCCGAGCTCACCGAAGCTCTCGCCGGGAGGGGGTTCCCGTGCTCTGAACTCGCTGATTTTCGCTGCCACTATGTATTCTCGTGCGAGGAACACGTTCTGGCCTTACCTCGGATCGAAGATGGTCGGAACCCTACGTGCGACGGTGACAGTGGCTGCGGCATGTCCGGCGACGTCGCTAGGGCGCTATGCTGCACCAAACACGTCGCCGTTTGCTCGTACAGCACCACTGCACTGAGGAGAACACGGATCCAACCGCCGATCTCGCTGAAACTCGCCGGAAGTACGACCTCACCGTCGGGCTAGGTCAAAAATCCGGCGACAATCGAAAAACTCGATGAACAGCGGCTTTGCTCGACGGTTCTCAGTGGTTCTTGATCCTATGAACTCGCGCAGAGGTATAGAAGGTGTATTTTATGTTGTGTGTGGTTTGGTTGATCGTGCGGCGTGAATTTTTGATCGAAGCAACTTTGGTGCCCATTGCACACCGACGGGAAAACAGGGAAATTCCGGCAAGACATGCCATGGCATGCTGCCGGAGTTGGGGGGGTAGTATGAGGTCTCGAGATGGACCTTTTTGCTTTTGCAGCTCGATGAGAGAAGATCTGTGGTGACCGGGCGACGAGTCCTTGTCGCGGCGACTTTCCTCGGCGCTGTGGGGGAAGATGAGCTCAACGCCAGGGTTTCCGTGGGGTTAGCACCTATTTCTTGCGTCGGCCACGTTCGGGATGGTCTGGTGATGCTGTGGGGAGGCTCAGCTCGGCGTGCAGCAAGGTGGAGTAGCTGGTTGGCGGTGGACCAACCGTTTCTTCCCGTGCGGCCGGTTGCTTCGTCGAGGGCCTGCGGTCAAGGCCAGCAGCTGCTGTGAGGCGGTGTGTGAGGCGACGTGCTCTCCGTGGAGTCGATAAGGGCAAGGCAAACCATGTCCTGAGCAGCTCGGGAGCTGGCGGCAACGTTGCTTCGGTGGCGCGTGCTGCGGTTCAGCGTCTTCGAGCGAAAACAGAGAAACCGGTTTGTGTTCAGTCGGTTGAGTGAGTCTGAACAGAGAAACAGAAACTTGTGTGTTGAGTCTTTCCCCTCTCCATGACAATTGGGTCCCACTGCTCTTTTCCCAAAAGATCTTCACAAATTTGGCATAGTGCAAACTTCAGTCATGAGGAACTGAAATTCAAAAGCCATTTGGCAAATTGATAAGTTTTACCTCAGTTTTAAATTTGAATCCAAATTTCAAAGAAATTCATAAGCCCCTTTGATAATCATATCAAAGCAACTCCAAAATTTCTCAAAATTTGTCTTCCTCATAATTTGGACCTGAAGAATTCAAATATGGATTCAAACTTTTAATTTGGTGGCTGCAAAGTGAAGGTTTCCAGCCACAGTTTGCATTCTCCATTTCAAATGACCACCTTTACATTTAAATGATCATTTGAATTCAAGGTGGACTTGAATTCATATGCTTGCTAATGACCATCTTCACGTGTTTAGAAAAGTTTTTTGCAAGTCCCATTTCTTGGATTTAAACTCAACTTTATTCATCACTAAAGTTTTTCATTTACAAGTTTTGGGACTTTACAGTGTCGTCGTTAACAACCTTATTTACGACTAATTATTCACGACAGTTTACCCTTTATTACGACGGTTTTCAGCCGTCGTTAATTGTTTATATTCCTGTAGTGCTTCTTATTTTGGAGTTAGTCTCACATTTATGATGAGCACATCAACATTGTGGATACACATTTCTTCCATTACTATACAAGGACTAATCACGAGAGCAAGAGCACGACTACTAAATAATGACTAATCACGAGAGCAAGAGCACGACTACTAAATAATTAGATGAGGTTGTTCCTATGTTACTTTAAATATGAATTAGATAATCGATTGTTATTTAATGATTTTATTATATTAAGGAACCATGGTGAGGATTAAGTACCAGTTGAGAAAGTTACAAATGTTGGATACTTCGCCGTTCCTCCCCTCGACACTATTGTAACCATCTCACGACAAGGATGAAGCAACAGACGGCTCACACCTGAACAGGAGCCCGCCAAGATCCAATGATTTAGCTAAAGCAGTAAAGTTGACAAAATGACACCTCACAAGACCTTGCCTGACGGAACTATGGAGGTGAAAGAGAGAAGCGGGCAATTATTCCATCGAACATCGCCACCAACTTCACTCAAACATAGGTAACATGTATAAGAACCCAATAACGGGAGTCACATTACCAGAGCTAGTTGGCTGGGAACCAGACCGGAAGAACCGCCACAGCCACTGCCATTGCCAACCAGGAAACAATTGGAATTTCATTTGACATAAATCCTAAAAAAAGTGTTGGACTTAATCCTGTGCGTGATACGTGCAGAAGGAAAACAGAAAGAGCCGCGTACATGGGAAGACTCATGCAGACGTTCCGATCGACGTGGGAGCGCATGCAGGGTGCATCAATAACGTGAGAAGTGGTATTAGTCGTTCCTAGTTTAGTGGATCATTAGTTAATGAGTTGAGTCTCAGTTTGTGTTTATTTGAACAACCAATGTAATCCTCATTTTCGTGTGTTAATCAAGAAAGAGCCAGAGAACCGGCTTAGACTCTGAGCAATCCCGGTTCCACTTTGTTCATCGTGAGAAACAAACGAGTGCCACCCGAGTTCATTGCAACACCTGGCATCAGAGCCCTGTTTGTGCAACCTGAGTTCTTGCCCATCCAGCACCATGTCCACTGACCGGGAGATCGGCGGAGCGTCGTACCAGTTGCCGCAGCTGACGGCGACAAATTACCTATCGTGGGTGATCAGGGTCCAGGCGGTGTTGGAGGTGAAGGAGATTTGGGAAGCTGTGGAATTGGCGGACGTCGGAGGATTTCATCCAAGGAAGGACAAGAAGGCTCGGGTGCATCTTCTTCAAGCGCTTCCAGAGAGTCTGATTCTCCAAGTGGCCAAGAACAAGTCGGCGAAGGACGTGTCGAACTGACTCAAGTCAGCAGTTCGTCGGCGCGGATTGCGTCAAGGAGGCGAGACTACAAACTCTTCGGTGTGAGTTTGATGCCTTGCGCATGAAAGAGGGGGAGTCCCTCGACCAACTTGCCGGTAGGATCTCGACAATGGCAACGCGCTGCACAAATCTTGGTGGCTCGCTGGAGAACGCCACACAAGTGAAGAAGTTGCTCGGCTCTGTGCCAATCAATTCATACATTGTATCGCCGGGATGGAACAATTCTGCGATCTCAATACGATCTCGTTCAAAGATGTGTTGGAGCGTTTGAAGGCGTTCGACGAACACATCAGTCGTGTTTCGGGAGGAGGAAATGGAGACAGGCAGTTGCTCCTAACTCGTGCCGAGTGGGAGGCACGGTACAAGAAGGAGATCGACGACAATGCATCCAAAAGCAGGCCGTCAGAAAGTGGCGGTTGTGGCCGGGGTGGTCGCGGACGCGGTAGAGGGCGCGACCATGGTGAACGTGGTGAAGCGTCGACCAAGGGAGGTAGCACCGGATCGCGCAGCAAAACACGTGACAAGAGTCACATTCGGGGCTTCAACTGCGAGAAGTTCGGACACTAGGCAAGCGAGTGTCATGCGCTGAAGAAGGAGTAAGCCAACCTAACGAAGGAAGGGAACAAGCCTGCGTTACTGCTCGCAGAAGCAGAGGTAAACCCGAAACCCTTGCCAAAAGTGCAACAGACCAATGTTTTTCTTAGTGAAATGGCAGTTCGCTCGGAACTGTTGTTGGCAAATGAAGGAAATTCTATGGGAGATGTCTGGTATTTGGACAATGGAGCATGCAGCCACATGACAGGTGACAAATCAAAGTTCCAGAAAGTTGATGAGGGTGTCACCGGTATAATACGGTTTGGAGACAGCTCAACTGTTGAAATTATGGGTAAGGGTTCTATACTCTTCGCCTCTAAGAATGGTGATTGGTGGTTGCTAGAAGAGGTATATTTCATTCCTAGACTCCGGAGCAATCTTGTGAGCCTCGGGCAATTAACTGAACTTGGCCACAAAGTTGTGATGGAGGGTGATCATCTGGAAGTGTTTGAGAAGAACCCTCAACGACTGATCATGAGAGTGAAGTGGTCTTAGAACCGGCTTTATCGCATCAGTCTGAAGCTGGCAGAGCCGGTGTGTCTACTGGCAAAACTGGAGGACTCGGCTTGGCTTTGGCATGCTCGAAAGGGCATGTAAACTTCCAGAGTCTTAAGATGATCACTGAGAAGGAAATGGTGGCAGGGATGCCACTGATCAAGCACCCAGATCAGCTGTGTGAAGGGTGTCTTGTGGCAAAGCAGACTAGAAGATCGTTTCCCCTCATATCGCAGTATAGGGCTAAGGAACCGTTGGAGCTTCTGCACATTGACCTGTTTGGTCCGATCACACCCAAGACGATTGCCGGTAACAGGATTTTATGTTAATTGTGGATGATTTCTCTCGCTGGATGTGGGTTTATCTCATCAAAACCAAGGATCAGGCGAGCTCAGTGTTTGAAAAGTTCAGAACATTGGCAGAGAATGCAAGAGACCGACGTGTCAAAACAGTGAGAACAGATCGAGGTGGAGAGTTTCTGTCAGCTAAGTTTGCAAGTTTGTGTGAGGCTGCGGGGATTCAATGGCACTATACTGCACCATACACGCTGGAACAGAACGGTGTGGTTGAGAGGAGAAACAGGACTGTTATGTCTATGACACGATCACTGCTCAAGAGCATGAATGTGCCGGCAAGATTCTTGGGGGAGCAGTAAGGCACTCGGTTTATCTGTTAAACATGCTGCCAACAAAGGCGATGGATGATCAGATTCCATTTGAAGCTTGGAATGGAAGAAAACCACATCTTGGACACATCCGGGTGTTTGGATGTGTGGCACACGTTAAAGTTGTGACGCCTCATCTGAAGAAGTTAGATGACCGTAGCAAGAAAATGGTGTATCTCGGTGTGGAGGAAGACTGCAAGGCACATCGCCTATTTGATCCTAGTCGAGGTAAGTTAGCCGTAAGCAGGGATGTTGTCTTTGAAGAGAACACCAAGTGGGCATGGGACGTAGATGATGGGTCAGTTGAATTCATCGTCGAAGAAGAAGCACTTGGTGAGCCAACTGGATTACCTAGTCCGTTGGAAGGAGAACAGGCACATGAGGAGGAGCAGAACAATGTGCCGGGAACCCCAGGAAGTGTTACATCATCTCCATCCACTCCTGCATTGGGAAATCTTGGTAACATGCAAAACGCCACCTTCTGCATCATCTCAGGTAAGGGAGGCTGTTCCAGAAGCGACCCCTCCGAACCCTCAGGCAGAAGGATGGCCGACGGATTCCTCATCACGTACTCAAGGTAACGTGCCAAGTGCAAACTCAGTACCCATATCTGAAGGATGGAGCACTGAAGATGGTCCAATTCATTACAAATCCCTGGCTGAAATTCTTGAGAGGGCTCCTGTTGTGGAACTCACTTATGGGGAGTCGGATGATGGGGCCCTGTTAGCAGAAAAATAAGAACCTTTGTGTTTCAGTGAGGCAGCTGGTCATTGTGCAAGGGATGAAGCCATGAAAGGAGAAATTGAATCCATAGAAGAATAGAACTTGGACACTGTCAGAGTTGCCTGCATGTCAAAACCCATTGGTGTAAAGTAGGTTTACAAATTGAAGGACTCTTCGGGACAGGTCATCAAGCACAAGCTAGACTTGTTGCAAAGGGATATGTTCAGAAGCAAGTGGTTGACTTTGATGAGGTATTTGCTCTAGTGACAAAACTTGACACGGTTCAAGTGTTGTTAGCCTTGGCAGCTGATAGAGGATGGGAGGTGCATCACCTTGATGTGAAGTCAGCATTTCTTCATGGAGATCTAGAGGAGGAAGTCTATGTCTCACAGCCAGAAGGATTCATTGTGAGAGGTAAAGAAAATTTTGTTTTAAAACTGAATAAATCCTTATATGGTTTACGACAGGCACCAAGAGCATGGAACCTAAACCTAGACAACAGTCTGAAAAAGCTCAGGTTCACAAAGTGTACATAAAATCAGACCGTGTACAAGAGAGGGGAAGGAAAGGAAGGAGTAATTGTCGGTGTTTATGTTGATGATCTGGTGGTAACAGGAGGAAATCCAGAAGCTATCAGGCAGTTCAAGTGTCAAATGATGGCAGAATTTGATATGAGTGACCTTGGGTTACTTTGCTTCTACCTGGGAATAGAAGTGAGTCAGCATGAGGGTGGCATATCTATCAAGCAAAGTGCTTATGCAAGGAATGTTTTGAATCAACTTGGAATGGCCGAATGCAAGCTGGTGAAAATTCCCATGGAATAGAAACTGAAGTTAACTAAAGATGTTGATGGAGAAGTTGTTGATCCTACTGAATACCGCTGGACAATAGGCTGCTTAAGGTATCTTCTTCATACCCATCCGAATTTGTCATTTGCTGTTGATGATGTGAGCAGATTCATGGAGAGACCGACAACAATGCATCAAAGGGCGGTTAAACACATTTTAAGATACCTGAAAGGAACTATTCATTATGGACTGGGGTATCCCAAAGGAGATGGGAAGCAAGAGATCAGTGGATATTCTGACAGTGACTTAGCCAGTGATCAGGAGGACAGCAAAAGCACAGGAGGTATGGCGTTCTTTGTCAATAATAGTCTGATCTCATGGAACTCACAGAAGCAAAGCACCGTGTCCTCCTATGAAGCTGAGTTTGTGGCGGCAGCAACAGCAGCGTGTCAAGCACTATGGCTGAGAAGCCTATTAAGTGAATTGACAGGAAAGAAACCTGAAGTGGTAAGGCTGTTTGTTGATAACAAATCGGCTATTGCATTGATTAAGAATGCAGTCTTCCACGGACGTAGCAAACATATTCACAACAGGTATCACTTCATTCGTGATTGCGTCCGGAAGGGGCAACTCAATGTTGCATATGTTTGCTCTGAAGAACAGGGGGCAGATGTGCCGACATAGGCATTGCCAGTCGGTAAGATGGCAGCCATGAGACATTAGCTGGGTGTTCGAAATTCGGAATCACTCCAGGATTAGGGGGAGTATGTTGGACTTAATCCTGTGCGTGATACGTGCAGAAGGAAAACAGAAAGAGTCGCGCACATGGGAAGACTCATGCAGACGTTCCGATCAACATGGGAGCGCATGCAGGGTGCATGAATAACGTGAGAAGTTGTATTAGTCGTTCCTAGTTTAGTGGATCGTTAGTTAATGAGCTGAGTCTCAGTTTGTGTTTATTTGAACCACCGATGTAATCCTCATTTTCGTGTGTTAATCAAGAAAGAGCCAGAGAACCGGTTTGGACTCTGAGCAATCCACGTTCCACTTTGTTCATCGTGAGAAACACAGAGTGCCACCCGAGTTCATTGCAACAAAAAGAAGTACAGGCTGCATCTACTTGACGGACTGGTCGGTGGAGGGAAACGGAGAGGGGGACAAAGTGATCGCGGTTCTAGAACCCTAGGGCTTTGCCTTGTGTATTGGATTCCTTTTTCAAGGACTAGTAGCCTGTTATAGAGCAACCTCTAATTGGATGAAATGGGAGGGATCATGTTCCGCACCTACCAGTAGAGAGTTGCTGCATCCCCAAGTACAGGCTGTATCTGTTCTATTGTCTTCTCCATAAACTAACTTATACTAACGTCACACCATTCGTTTTTCATATGGTGCAGGTGATGACAACTGAAGAGTATTCTATATGAATCCATGCATCATTGGTGATTCGTTCAACCAACTTGCTTGAGCCTGGCCGTGATACGGATCCGCGATCCAGCTAGGCGGCATCGTTCTTTATTCAGGAAACTAATAAGCAGATGTGATTCATGCCCACGCGACCACGAGATGGCCACGGATCGATCGGAGAACCCGGTTCAGAGTCTTCAGACTCAAGACATCTGCTACGCTGGCGCCTGGTGCTGCTGCCCATGGTTGCAGAATGACTTTGCCTGTAGTAGTCCGTCCTCAAAACAAATCAGAAGCAAGACAACGACTATTGGTTCGTCGTTTTTAAAAGAATACAAATATTTCGCGACTGAGGGCTTGTTTGAAGAATAATAAATAAAGTGGATTGGAATAGAATGGAGTAGAAAATAAACTAATTTTTACTTCAATCCACTCCAAATGGAGAGTATTTAACTGTATCCAAACAAAGTCTGAAGAAGAGACCTGAAGAGTAGGGGTGAAAACAGTCGGAAAAACAGTTAAATCATTTCTATTTTCATATATAATTTCCAGAAACGGAATCGAAAATAGTACCATAGGAAACGGATATGATATCAAAAATATCGGAAACGGATATATCGGAACGAAAACATGTTGATATCAGAAAGGTTTCGATTTTTTCGGAAACAGCACGCTAAAGGCCAGAGTATTATCATAATTATTTAAAATGACAAGCAAATAATAATAATAACTTCACACTAGCAAGCGCGCCGAATGTTAAGGGCCTTGCTGCCTCGGGGGCGGGGCGACCTAGCGATAGAGCTCAGGGCAGCGCGAACACGATGGGATTAGAGATTTAGGGTTCAGTGCTCCATTGCTTAGCTGGCGACTTCTCCTCAACCTTGGACCAGTAACGCCTGACATAAGGCTGGTTTCGGTTTGGGCTCTCGGGGTTTTGGACCGTTAAGCATTGGGCCAAGGCCCATTGCCGTTTCAGAAATGAAAACAGAAATTGTTCGTAAATTTCCAAATAAATACCGAATTCCGAGTACTCGGTCGGAAATCTGCCCAAATCGTTTTCGTTCCGATTTCCAAATTTCTATTTTCAGTTTTCAGCCATTTTTGGACAATTCCGTTAAACACGAAAAACAGTTCGATAATTCTTAGAAACAGTATCGGATGATCTGGGATATTTCTGTCCATATTTCACGCCTACTGAAAATAGCCATGCCAACCTGCCCCATAAGGAACCGGTCAGCGTCACATTTCTCACGCTCGTTGCCGAAACAAGCGATAATATATAAATTGGTTCCTGCAAATTGCAGGGATGGCATTGACGAACAGCCTCTAAATACGTATGAACCTGCCATACTAGTTAGATTACAGGCGAAGCGTCTCTTTCACTTTTCCAGAAAAAAAACATAAACTACATCCACGGCGAGTATATCGATCTAGTATAAATACTCTCTTGGCGCTCGTTTACTAGAGAGACTAGAGAGAGTGTGTGTGTGGGCAGCTAGCTTCTTTCACCAGCAGCAACCCTTATTCGACGTTGTTCATCCTATCCATTTTGATTCTCTCCGTTCCATTTCAGAGCTCAGCATCCACCATGCAGAAAGGTAAGAACACAGGCCGTTCTTCTTGAGTTCTTATAGCGCTGCTGGTTTGATATGACATTACCTCGTGTTTTCTTCCTCTGATTTATCTAGCTCCCTGCTGCATGTGCAGATGGGTTCTCCAAGATGCTTCTCCTCCACGTCGCCGCGCTGTCTGTTAGAACCTTGCGGGAGAGACAACGCACACTGCCGGCAAGATCCGAAGCCAAAACACCACGATAAAACTCACGTGAATACTCTGGACACGTTCTTGTTTTTGGTTCTGCCAAATGGCTATCTTTTTCAGGGTCTATTGCCTTGCATAAATAGAAAATTACGTGGAAAGTAGATTACTGCTAATTATTACCTACCAAACAAAGAGATACTAAACTTAGCATCCAAGGATTATCTTTAACAATCTCCTCCTAAGGCTTGTGGTGCAAGCTTTCAAATTTCAATCAAGCCGATCTTTGAACGCAGCTCAAGGAACTTGGTCTTACCAAGCGGCTTCATTAGAATGTCACTCAGCTGCTCTTTGCTCCTGATGAACTTCACATTGATCAGGCCATCATCATCAGACTCTCGGACGAAATGGTACTTCACTTGAATGTGCTTACTTTGTCCATGAAGTACTGGATTCTTTATTAAGGCAATGGCAGACTTGTTGTCCACCCACAGTACTGGTGCTCTTGGTGTTGACCCCTGCACCTCTGCCAGCACTCTAGCCAGCCATAGTGCTTGACAAGCAGCATTTGCGGCCGCTATGTATTCCGCCTCGCAGCTTGACTGCGCCATAACCTTCTGCTTCATCGATTGCCAAGTGATTGGGCTGCTGCCAAGAAAGAACATACCCCTATCGTGCTCTTCCTAGCATTGACATCGCCAGCGTAGTCGCTGTCACTGTACACCGTCAGGTGTGCTTCCTTCTCCTCCTTTCTGCCGAACCGAAGTCCCCGATTCTGGGTTCCCGCCATGTAGCACAAGATGTGTTTCATGGCAGCGAAGTGCTCCTCACACGGGTCTTCCAAGAACTGGCTGACATACCCAACAGCGAAAGCTATGTCGGGACGAGTGTTAACCAAGTACCTCAAGCTTCCGACGATGCTTCAATACATGGTTGCGTCCACCGGTGACTCCGTGTTGATCTTGCTGAGTTTCAGCCGTGCCTACATGGGCACTTGACAGGAATTGCACCCTGTCATGCCGCTCTTCTCCAAGACCTTGCCTGCATAGGCACCTTGGCTGAGCGAGACTCCCCTTGCGCTCTGCTTCACCTCAATGCCGAGGTAGTAGTGAAGTAGCCCGAGGTCGCTCATCTTGAATGTGGCCGCCATCTCCTTCTTGAAGGCCTTGAGGTCGTCGGTGTTCGAGCTAGTGATCACAAGGTCATCGACGTAGACCCCGACCACAAGCTGTGCATCGCCGTTCTGCCTGATGTAGATGGCGTGCTCTGATGGGCTCCTCCTGAACCCGAGCGACAGCAGCGTGTCATCCAACTTCGCGTTCCAGGCGCGCGGTACTTGGTGCAGCCCATACAGTGCCTTCCGAAGTTTGAGCACCTTGTGCTCCTTTCCGGTGATGATGAAACCAATTGGTTGCTGGACGTAGACCTCCTCCTTCAGGTCGCCATTCAGGAACGCCGATTTGACGTCCATGTGGTGCACATCTCAGCACTCATGCGCTACGAGGGCGATGAGCAGGAGCACCAAGTTCAGCCGGGCCACCGGCGTGAATACCTCGTCGTAGTCGATGCCGTGCCGCTGCACGTAGCCCTTCACCACGAGGTGTGCCTTGTGCTTGGACACCGCCCCGTGTTCGTCCCTCTTCACCTTGAACACCCATTTTACCCGATCGCCTGGCGGCCAGGTGGGAGGTCGGTGAGGCACCACGTGCCATTCTCCTCGATGGATTGCATATCCTCCATCATCGCCTTCCTCAGTGACTGCGCTCTGCCTCGGCGAAAGAGGCAGGCTCATCGGCGCTCACCGCGTTCAGCTCCTCCATCACCAGCGCGTGTGGCTCACCGTACAGCTCACTGATGCAGCGGAAGCGGAGAGGCACCATCTCGTCGTGGTCGGCATCCAGGTTGTCATCCTGTGACCCGGCCTCCGATTCGCCACCAGCCTCAGCGGGAGGCGGCGAGAGTTCCCCTGGTGAGTGTTCTCCCGGGTCACCTCCTCCGGATTCTTCGACAACACCATTACCTGTTGGTGCGGAGCTGATGGTGACATACTCCACCGTGAACCCGTCATCGCCGCCGACAGGTTCGTTGTTGCTGCTGTTGCCCCAGTCCCACTGGGCTTCAATGTCGTGTGTCACGTGTACACGCTTCATGATGAGGTCGTAGGCGCGGTACACCTTGGAGCCACGCTCGTAGCCGATGAAAATCATCTTGCAGCCATGGTTGTCGAACTTCTTCAGGTGCGGCGCTGTGTTCCGGACGTAGATGATGCAGCCAAACGTCCTGAAATGATGCACCGCCAGCTTCTTCCCATACCAAGCTTCGAACGGTGTCATCTCGTCCACGCTCTTGGTCGGGCACCTGTTCAGCACGTACACGGCGGTGATCACCGCCTCGCCCCAAAGCCAGCCAGGCAGGCCCTTGGCCTTGAGCATGCTCCTGGACGTTGACACCACCGTGCCGTTCTGGCATTCGACGACGCCGTTCTGCTGCAGGCTGTAAGGCGCAGTGTGTTGACGATGCACGCCCTCAGCTGCACAGTGCTGAGCGAACTCGGCCGCAGTGAACTCGCCACCGCGGTCAGTGCGGAGTGCCTTCAGCTTGGCGCTTGACTCGCCTTCCACCTGGGCCTGGATCTCCTTGATGGCAGCCGCTGCACGATCCTTTGAAGGAATCGCGGCTACCCACATGTATCTGCTGAGGTCGTCCACCATCAATAAAAAATACTCGTTACCTCTGGGAGTCGCCGGCGTGATAGGGCCGCACAAGTCAGCGTGTGCCAGCTCGAGGCGCTGCCGTGCACGATACTCTGCCTGTGCTGGAAACGAAGTCCGCCTCTGCTTGCCGGCCTGGCATGTCTCGCACAGCTGGCCGACCTGCCCGATCTCCAGCAGGCCGCGCACCATCTTCTCCCGAGCCAGCTTCCTTAGTGCTGCCATGTTGACATGGCCGAACCGCTCATGCCAGCGCCACGCCACCTCGTCGCCGCGTCCGCGCACTGCACGACACGATGGATGTGCGAGCTTGATGTGAAGCAAGTACAGGCGATTCACCTCGCGCTTCACCGTCACAAGCAGCCGACCACCAGGTTCCCGAATCCACATCGCCCCAGTGCTGATGTCGACCTTGTACCCATCCTCGTCGAGCTGACCAAAGCTCACGATATTAGTCGTCAGCTGGGGGATGAAGTAGACTCCGTCCAACAACCGGAGCTCACCATTCTCGCACGTAAAGACGACCTTCCCGCGTCCCTCGATCCGCGCCACCGAATTGTCGCCAAACCGCACGGTGCCGAGCGCCATCTCATCCAGCTTCATGAATGCGGCCCTGGACCCGGACATGTGGTTCGTCGCCCTATGTCCAGGACCCATGTCCTGGCATCGCGCTCCTTCTCGTCGTCAAGGTGGGCAAACAACTTCTCCTCCCGGATCTCGATTTGGGCACTAGATCCCTTCTTCTCCGCCTTGGATCCGCCGGCTGGCTCTCGTTCCCTCCCCGCGGCACTGGTGCAGCCTGCAGGAGTGGAACTTCCTTCGATGAGGGAGGCGCCGGCGACGCGGTCGACTCCGCTTGCGGCGGCGGCCGAGTAGATAGGCTCGAGGAGGCTTCTAGGAAGTGAAGTAAGGCTTCCTCCTCATCCTCCGCGACATGGGCCTGCTCTTGTTTGGGCTTCGAGCGGCATTCACGGGCCCAGTGGCCCATCATCCCACAGCGCCGGCATTCATCGCCGGTCTTGTTCGACGGCCCATCCGACGAACCTGCGCGCCCACGGCCACACCCACGATGGCCTCTGTCGTGGCCCGCGCGCCTCCACTGTCCCTTCCGCCGCCAGAGCGGTGCTCCTTCTCGCGCTTCTTCCGTCGCGCGTCCCACTCTTCCTCCATGAGGTACAGCCTCCCATCTTGTTGCAGCGATGCTAGTGGTTCCTCATTCGCCTACTCCGCCACCCTGAGACGCCCCGTGAGGCCCTCGATAATGAGCGTCGATACATTAAGCAGTGTCATGATCGCCACCACGATCTGCTTCAGATGCCTCGGCACGCTGCGAATGATCTTATTGACCACCGTCTCTACCTCCAGCTTTTCGCCCAAGGTAGCCAGAGTTGCAACCATCCCCTTGAGACGCAGCATGAAATCTTCGACATTCTCACCTTCTTTGAACGTCGCAGCGTCAAATTGGCGTCGAAGATTCTGTACTGCTGTCTTCTTTACACGATCGTCACCGACGCACATCTCAGCGATGGCGTCCCATGCCTGTTTCGCCGTCTCCTTCTCGGCGACCACGGACACCATCTCCGCTGACCACAATTATTTATTCCCCGATCAGAGTTTCTTCAATTTGCAGCCAGGCAATCAAAACCCTGACAATAACTCAAGCGATTTATCCTGATTTGAGTACTTTGAGCGCCGGTTGTGTTTTGGCGGGAAATAAATAATTGAGCACAAACCATATAAAATATGCTCTGCTCTGAGCGATTTATCCTGAAAGATAAACCGAAAAGGACAGGTGTTAATTTTGTCAGGCTAGACTATAAGAATCTGCGGCCAGTTAGATGAACTGAACTGCCTAACTAACCGGGTCACCGTTGTCGGGATCAACTAACACATGTACTGGTGACGCACTGATGGTAGGTTTATGAGACGTGTGGACTCACCAAAGTCGTTGAAAATTGCATTGGATCACAGCTGCATGTGCTATTCGAATGCGGTTTTTAGGCCCCAGGTCTCTAACAAAATAAGGGAGGACAACAATAAAGTTATGATATAGTAAAGCTCCTTATGTGCAGTGTACATATGCTAGTAAATGATTTTTCGTTGATTTCCTATGTGCAGCCAGGCAAATGGGGTCCAGGACATCAATGAGTGCCCACAGCTATGCAAGTTGGCAAACAGCTACCTCAGGAACACCAAGAATTGCACCGATGACATTTACGAGTTTCTGGCCAATGCTCTAAATGAAGACTCCCTATATGTCAAGTTCATAGAGGAGTTGGACAAATGCATCTTGGCCTATTTTGCATTTCATTGTGACCATGCAACGTATCTCATCAGCCAGGTATGTTCTAACTCCAAATTATGAAATCTTAGCACAATAAAATATGGATGGCTATCTTTATATAATGCATTTTGTTAGACAGACGTAGTGGTAATCACAGAGTTATCTTCGTGTCCACGTTTTGAATGATGATTAAAGGTCTATAAAAGAAAAATGTAAGGTTGAACCTGGGGAACGACTAGAATGCAAACAGTCATTTGGTGCAATCGTGCAAAAATCCCTTCTAAACCACACGATCTAAATCCTGCGATGAGTGTATTTTTACACTTAAACCCTCCCACCTGGCAATATAAGTTGAAAGAATTGAAGTGTGCAGGTAGGAAGGTCTAGATGTAAAAATGCAATCACCGTAGGATGAAAATCGTGTGGTCTAAGAGGGATTTTTGCACGATTGCACCAAATGCCTGTTTGCATTCTAGATGTTCCCGTTGAACCTGATCATGTTCTCTAAGCCGGATCTGGAAGCAAGCAGGTTAACGCGCACACGACTTCTTTGGTTTATTGTATAGGGAATGGTAATTTCCCTTTTTGAAATGAAGCAGGCGTGGGAAAACTTTGTACACATTAAATACACTTTTTAGTCTTGATGCCATAACTAACCCATAAATCACGCATGCAGGCCTTGACAGTGGACAGCTGCACGAAAAAGAAGCTGAGGAACATGGTGTTGGAAGCAACAAGGTGAAACACTCATGCAGCTTCTTACGTTTAGAATAATACTTTCACAATGACAACGTAGCTTTAAAATTATGTGTTGGTGTATTGTACTTGTCTTTGAGGTATATACCATATCAAAATATTTACCTTGACCGTGATTTCAAGTCACAATAATGATGATTCAACACAAAAAAGAACACAAGGATGGTTTGGTTACGATTATGATCTTTCCAAGTGGATTTCTTATTGGTAGTACTAAATAATTCTTCAACATCAGTATGTCATGGATTTTTCATTCTTGTTAGGTCCATGCAACATGATGAGATTACTAACTAATGATTTGCATGTACATATTAGATGAGTAATTGAATATTGCACACCAATAACTCTTAAGTACTTGCCGAAATGAGTGTCATGTTTATCATTTTTCATGCCTAATTCCTTGATGTCCGTTGTCAAGCAGTCACCATTATTCAACAAATTTTCTTGTCAGCTACTTTTTATAGTCTAGTTTGGATACTCGGTTCTCACCGTACATTTTTCTTCACGCATCTGGGATTTAGAAAACATGCTTACATGTGCATGTTGTGCACAATAAGGCATGCCCATATGGTCAGACTTATTTTTTGCGCATGTATGTGTCAACATTGAAGTGCAAACTCTACAATTTAATTTCCTTGCAGTTATATCCTTTTTGATGTGATAAATGATTCAATTAGAAGTTATTTTCCAAAACAAGCATAGAGTCAATTTTCTTAAGAGTAGCTAAACATTTGTTATTTGTACCCTGGTATAGACCACGACACGATATCATTAAGTAGGCCAAACACTCACCAGCTCCATGTTTAGAAGATAGTGCAAAAGGTATCAAGTGGATGGTTATGAAATTTTGCAAATGTTATCTGGGCCCGGATTATGGATGGTATGCATTGTTTATTTTTCTGGCGTTGATCCTTAACAGGTTTAACTAAAATGGACCATTTGCCTTGTTGGCCCATGTAGTTACGAACAATCCTACCTGTCATTGGCCAGGTGACAAATTAAGTGCAAGGTGTAATGATGCGAAGGAAACCTTGAATGCTAGGTGACATGCAACTGGCCGGATTAGGTGCCGTAATGGCTTACATCACTACGTGGAGCTGTGCAAAACCCATCCCGTTTAACTATTCTATTTGGAGATCCGTGGGGTTGTGATCTTATCTTGGCCCAGATCATCATCACTAGACTGGATTCAAAGCCATATGAAACTTTATATTGTAGTTGATAGAAATTTAACTCCGCCTATGTTGTAATGACATAGCCGGTTCCAAGCCCGGGTAAAGGAGGAGGGGTTGTGATAGGCTTGGCGAGCCAACAACTACACTTAGCCATTCTCATGGAAATGAAACCCAATAGAAATTCGTTGGGGCGTAACCCTCTTAGCGACGTGCCATATCGGAACCCGGGTATGGTGTTAAGTGGGTAAGGGCCGGGTCGCCACCGCCTTAGTGGCGCGCCATATAGGAACCCGTATATGGTGTTAAATGAGCAAGGGTCGGATCGCCACCACCTTAGTGGCACGCTACATCATCGCCCGGATATAGTGATAAGTGAGCAAGGGTCTTTGCATCTTACTCGACGGATGCAAAGCGTAAGGAAGCTAGCCGAGGAACATAGATTTCGGGTGGGTAGTTGGAATGTAGGATCCTTGACGGGGAAGCTACATGAGTTAGTAGATGTTGCCATTAGGAGATGAGTAAATATCCTTTGTGTACAAGAGACTAGATGGGCGGGTCAAAAGGCGAGAGAAGTCAAGAATACCGGTTTCAAGCTTTGGTATTCTGGTTCGGCTGGGACTAGGAATGGTGTAGGTGTTCTAACAGATAAGAGTCTTAAGGATGGAGTAGTGGATGTTCGAAGACGAGGGGATAGGATCATCGTAATCAAGATAGTAATTGGGACATTGTCTTGAACGTCATTAGTGCTTATGCCCCACAAGTTGGGCTCAACATGAGTGCTAAGAGACAATTTTGGGAGGACTTGGAGGATATGGTTAGTAGTGTACCGATAACCGAGAAACTCCTCATAGGGGGAGATCTCAATGGTCATGTGGGTGCAACTAACCTAGGATTTGAGGGAGTACATAGAGGTTTTGGATGCGGCGATAGAAATCAAGAGGGTAAGGATATCCTAGACTTTGCCGTAGCCTATGATCTGTTGATAGCTAACACCCTCTTTAGGAAGAGGCAATCTCACCTAGTGACCTTTAGTAGTGCCCAACACTCTAGCCAGATTGACTTTGTCCTCACTAGGAGAAAGGATAGACGGGAGTGTCTAGATTGTAAGGTGATCCCCGGGGAGTGTGTTGTGACACAACATAAGCTTGTGGTAGCTAACTTTCACTTCCATACATGTTCTTTGCGGGACAAAGGTGTCAAAATCACAAGAACAAAGTGGTGGAAGTTGAAGGGAGAATCACAAGAATCCTTTAAAAATAGGGTGATCACAGAAGGACCCTGGACACTGGAGATGCAGATAGTATGTGGATGAAGATGGTATCTTGCATTAGGAAGGTAGCTAGTGAGGTGTTCGGTGTGACAAAGTGTAATTGCATCTAGGATATCCCTTGTGGGTTTTGGCTAATTGATGACGAACATATGAGATCCTAATGAAACTATTGAGATGATTGCAGGATAAACAAAGTGAAACAGCTCGGTGCACACAAAAAGGTGAAAAATGAAGTGGTGTCCAAAAGAAGAATACCTTGATGGAAATTTAGAAGAATTAATTAGAATTTAAGTGTATAGGGTGTGTATGAAAGACACACTCCAAGAGCTCACGGCTTTGCCCATGGGAAAGGGTTTTAAAATTATCCAAACTCTTCACAGTGCACCGGACTAGTCCGATCTTGGACCGGACCAGTCCGCCAAATTCTCTGTTCCCTAAACGGACTAGTCCGTGTGCAAACCGGACTAGTCCGCAAGACTTTCTGGAACCTCCTATCACTGGAGGCCGGACTAGTCCGATCATGGACCGGACTAGTCCGCCAAACTCTCTGTTCCCAAAACGGACTAGTCCTTGTGCACACCAGACTAGTCCGCCAGACTTTCTGGACATCATGATTCACTGTGACCGGACAAGTCCGGACCAGCACCGGACTAGTCCGGTATTAGGTTTAACAACGGTAACTTTTTTTTTGGAAACCCTATAAAAAGAGGTCCTTCGTTTTTTCTCAAAATATACACGACTAATACTGCAGCAAACACAAACCCTAGCGCCGCCACCTTGTCCCAAGAGCCCAAAACACATCTCCCCACACATCTAAAGTGCAAAAAGATCAAAATCAATTGAACACTTGGATTCGGGATTGGGAGATCGTCGTTCTTTCGTTGTGAGCTCTTGGGGTTTGATCTTTCTACACTCATATTCTGCATTGTACTATTTTCGAGTGTATTTGATCACGTTCTTATTGTAATTCTCGTGGGAGCCCTCAACTTGTGAGGTAGCCCCACAAACTCTGTGATTGCCCGTGATAGTGGAGTCAAGTCGGCCTTTGTGGTGACTTGAAGAAGGAAAGGGTTAGGAACCCGGCTCTGTGTGAGCTTCCTCAACGAGGACGTAGATCTTTTGGTGAGATCGAACCTCGGTAAAAATTCGTGTCTTTTGTCTCTCATTTACTTTACATTTTGATACATTAGATCACTAGTTTGCTAATCATCATTTGAGTTTCTTATAAGTTTGCACATGCATTCATACAATAAACTTAATTTATAAAAACTGTTGTTCTCATTCCGCTGCTGAAAGATTCAATTTCTGAAACACACTTAATTAACTCACATAATTCAGAACACCGGACTAGTCCACCCACACAACCGGACTAGTCCGGTCAATCAAGTTTCTGATAACTCTATTAACTGTGCAGGAATCTTTTAAAGGCCTATTCACCCCCCTCTAGGCCACATTCAATTGGTATCAGAGCAAGGTTCTCCATCAAAGAGACTCACATCTCGGAGAGATCATGGCCTCTAAGAAGAACAACGACATCCCAAAGATGAACATTAATAAGGAGGAGCAAGAAGCTAAAGCCTTCGATGTGCTGAAAGACAACCCACATGATGATGAAGAAGTGAGGCAGCTAAAAGCACTCCTGAGAAAGAAACTGCTAGCATAAAAGGGAAAAGAAGACGAGAAGACGACTGGGAGTGGTCATCACGACTACTCCCGGTATCCTTACAACTACAACCATCTCAATTCAAACAATCACTATATTTCGATTCCTATGGGAAGGCCTCCACAGTTTTACGGAAGTGACTATACCATGTGGAAGTACGACATGAAGATGCATCTGATATCTCTGAACTCTAGTCTGTGGCACATTGTTTGCACAGGCATAGATATTCCGGACACGGATGATGAACTCACTCCAGAACAAGAACAAGAGATTCACAGAAACGCACAAGCCGTCGCCGTGATCACATCATCACTAAGCAGAGAGGAATTCACCAAGATCAATGGGTTAGAAAGTGCAAAAGAAATCTGGGATACCCTCAAGACAGCTCACGAAGGAAATAGGTCAGTTCATGAAGCCAAAATCGAAATGCTTGAAGGAGAGTTGGGGAGATTTGCTATTGAAGAAGGCGAATCACCTCAAGACATGTACAACCGGATGAAAGCACTCATCAACAAAATCCGTGCTTATGGAAGTAAGAAATGGACAGATCACGAAGTGGTCAAAAGAATGATTAGAGCCTTTATGCCAAGAAATGTCACACTTTGCTCAATGATCAGAGAGAGCCCCGGTTTTCACAAAATGACTCCCGATGAATTACTAGGGAAGATCATAAATCATGAAATGATGGAGAAAGAAGCCCAATACATCAAAGACTTAGCCGAACTCACCTCATCCAAAAAGAAAGAAGTTGCTCTCAAAGCAACGTGCAGACCCAAACTCAAAGAAACTCGTGAAGACCAAGACGATGGAGATACAAGCGACGAGAGCACCGATCTTGATGACGAAGAAATGGTACTCTTCATCAAAAAGTTCAAACGCATGATGAAGAGAAGACACGGCTACAATTCACATGAAGGCAAAAGCAAGGATAAAGGAAAATCCAAGACTCGACGCACTTGCTACAACTGCGGAGAGTATGGTCACTTCATGGTGGACTGTACTTATGAAGAAAACAAAAAGAAGAAGGAAACAAGATCTCAAGAAAAGAAAAATTTCAGAAAAATAAGACAAGTCCATCAAGATCACATTGGGAAGGAGTGGGACTCAAACGACGAGTCCTCCTCCGATGAAGAAGAAGAGATGGCCACTATCGCAGTCAAGAAACCAACTATGAGAGCCACACTCTTTCCGAACATGGGAGGACGGGACATGAACAACCACACTTGTCTTATGGCTAAGGAAGGCAAGAAAAAGGTTCGACTTACTCCTCCTGTACTAAATTCCTCCATTGATGACTTTGATAGCTCTAGTGATAATGAAGAAATGTTTAGAGGGCTAAGTAAAATTGCTTTAAAGAAAATGGAAATGTTGTCGAACAAAATCTTTGAAAAGGAGGAACTTGTCAACCGACAAGAAGATATGCTCATCCGTGAGAGGAAGAGATATCAAGAAGTTGAAAAGCTTCTTGAGCTTGAAAGAGAGAAGAATGAGTCACTTGAGTTAGAGCTAGCCTTGAGTAAGGAAACTTACTCAAAGTTAGAGGACTCGCACATTGCAATCAAGGAAGAACTTGCTAACTTGTCAAAAGTTAACAAAATCCTTGAGGTGCAAGTTGAGTCGCTCAAACAAAGTGACTCCTCTTCCTCCAAGAGCTCTTTCTCCAAAGACATGAGTTCGACAACAATAAGAACCTGCACTTGCTCTAGTAAGAAGAATGTAATTTCTAATGCTTCAACCTCTCATGACATGCATTCTTCTCAAAACGGCATCTTTGATAAGGAGAAGATCAAATATGCACGAAGTGCATATATGATCACTAGACCTCCCAATGTCAAAGATGGTCTTGGTTTTGACAGGAACAAACACATGTCTACTCCTAATCATGCTAAGAATAGAATCACTTTTGTTAAAGAAAAATCCCATGAATCTGAGTTACAAACACTATTTCGTACATTTGATGCTTCTTATGTTCTCATGAAAAACAAGTATGGAAAAGTCATTGCTAAATATACAGGGCCACACCACAAGAACTTAAAAACTTGTGTGTGGGTGCCTAAGACTCTTGTGACTAACCTGAGAGGACCCAAGCAAGCTTGGGTACCTAAAACCAAGGAATAATTCTATTTTGCAGGCTTACTCCTCCGGCGGATCTAAGTGGGTGCTAGATAGCGGATGCACAAATCATATGACCGGAGAGAGAGGTATGTTTGTGGAGTACGAGTGCAACAAGGATCCAAGTGAAGGTATATACTTTGGAGACAACAGCCAAGGAAAGGTCCTTGGTAGTGGTAACATTGAAATATCCTCTCAACACACCTTATCTAATGTTTTACACGTAGACTCTCTAGATTATAATCTTTTATCAATATCTCAACTATGCGACAAAGGTTACAACTGTTTATTCACTAATGAGGGTGTGACCGTCTTTAGAAGAAGCGATGGCTCGATTGCATTCAAGGGATTGTTGAAGGGAAAGATTTATCTTGTT
Organism: Neostapfia colusana; assembly: GCA_030760725.1. Classification (NCBI taxonomy): domain Eukaryota; kingdom Viridiplantae; phylum Streptophyta; class Magnoliopsida; order Poales; family Poaceae; genus Neostapfia; species Neostapfia colusana. Next base: position 16,173,291 of record JASWHV010000013.1, read on the forward strand.
GACTTCAACAAAGATAAAGCCGAACTCAACACTTGCTTGGTTGCTAAGACCAACATGGGATGGCTGTGGCATAGACGGCTAGCCCATGTTGGAATGAGAAATCTGCAGAAACTTTTAAAAGGTGGTCACATCCGTGGTCTTAAGGATGTGGTTTTTGAAAAAGACAGGCCGTGCAGCGCTTGTCAAGCAGGAAAACAGGTTGGAGCACCACACCCCACCAAGAATATGATGACCACCGCTAGACCGCTGGAACTTCTCCACATGGATCTCTTTGGTCCAATTGCGTACATCAGCATCGGCGATAACAAATACGGTTTAGTAATTGTTGATGATTTTTCAAGATTTACCTAGGTATTTTTCTTGTATGATAAATCAGAAACTTAGGGAATCCTCAAGAAGTTCTTGAAAAGAGCTCAGAATGAATTCTCATCAACCGTAAAGAATATCAGAAGTGACAATGGGACAGAATTCAAGAACACCCAAGTTGAAGAATATCTCAATGAAGAAGGTATAAAGCATGAATTCTCGGCACCCTACTCTCCTCAACAGAACGGGGTGGCCGAAAGGAAGAACAGAACATTGATCGAAATGGCGAGAACAATGTTGGATGAATACAAGACGTCAGACCGATTTTGGGCAGAAGCGGTGAACACCGCTTGTCATGCCACAAATCGGTTGTACCTTCATCGACTACTGAAGAAAACTCCATATGAGCTTCTCACGGGTAAAAAGCCTAATGTTTCTTATTTCAAATTTTTGGTTGCAAATGTTTTATTCTGAACAAGAAACCAAGGGCCTCGAGGTTCGCTTCAAAGTCCGATGAAGGATTCTTGCCCGGATATGAATCGAATGCCTACGCCTATCGTGTCTTCAACAAGGTGTCCGGCCTTGTTGAAGTAGCACGTGACATAGTGTTCGATGAAACTAACGGCTCACAAGTAGAGCAAGTCGATAAGTTTATGCTACATAAGTAGGAAGCTCCATGTGAAGCGCTGAAGAAAATGGCACTTGGTGATATCCTACCACGAGAGGAAACACAAGACGAATTTCAACAAGGAAGCAATGATCAAGGGGGAGCTCCTACACAAGATCAGGTTGAGGAAGGTCAAGAAGATCAAGATGATCATGGAAGCAATGATCTAGGGGGAGACATGACACATGAAGACAATGAAGAACAAGCAACTATACAAATTCCACACCCAAGAGTACATCAGTGTGTGCAAAGAGACCATCCTGTCAATAATCTCATTGGAGATATTGCTAAGGGAGTAACTACTAGATCTCAAATTGCAAATTTTCGTGAACACTATTCTTTTGTGTCTTTTCTGGAGCCATACAGGGTAGAAGAAGCCTTAAGAGATCCAGACTGGGTGATTGCGATGCAAGAGGAGCTGAACAACTTCAAAAGAAATGAAGTGTGGGAGCTGGTGGAAAGACCAAGGGCGAACATCGTTGGAACCAAATGGGTCCTTCGGAACAAGCAAGATGAACATGGAGTAGTGACAAGAAATAAAGCGAGGTTGGTGGCCAAAGGTTATTCTCAGGTGGAAGGTTTGGACTTCGATGAAACTTTCACTCCTGTAGCTAGACTTGAGTCCATTCGCATTTTATTGGCATATGCTACTCACCATAATTTTAAGTTGTATCAAATGGACGTCAAGAGTGCCTTCCTCAATGGTCCGATAAAGGAGGAAGTCTATGTGGAGCAGCCACCGGGGTTCGAAGATCAGGAGTATCCCAACCATGTCTATAAACTGCGTAAGGCTCTCTATGGCCTCAAACAGGCTCCTCGAGCCTGGTATGAGTGCCTTAGAGATTTTCTGACTCAAAATGGATTCAAAATTGGTAAAGCTGACTACACACTCTTTAGTAAACATGTTAATGATCATTTATTCGTATGTCAAATTTATGTTGATGACATTATCTTTGGATCCACTAACAAGTCCTTCTGTGAAGAATTTAGCAAAATAATGACAGACAGGTTCGAGATGTCAATGATGGGTGAATTGAAGTTCTTCTTGGGATTTCAAGTGAAGCAACTGAGAGAAGGTACATTTATAAGCCAAACTAAATATACACAAGACATTCTCAGGAAATTCAATATGGACAAAGCCAAGCCCATCAAGACACCCATGGCCATCAACGGACATCTCGACCTCAATGAAGACGGTCCAAATGTGGACCAAAAGGTATATCGGTCCATGATTGTCTCCTTACTTTATTTATGTGCATCTAGGCCAAATATTATGCTTAGGGTTTGCATGTGTGCAAGGTTTCAAGCCGCACCTAAAGAGTGTCACTTAATTGCTGTAAAAAGAATCCTAAGGTACCTTGTGCACACACCCAACTTGGGCCTTTGGTATCCCAAAGGATCCAAGTTTAACTTGATAGGGTATTCTGACGCCGACTATGCAGGATGCAAAGTCGATAGAAAGAGCACGTCAAGGACTTGTCAATTTCTTGGTAGGTCCCTAGTTTCTTGGTCATCTAAAAAGCAGAACTCCATTGCTCTTTCCACAGCGGAAGCGGAGTATGTTGCAGCCGGTAGTTGTTGTGCGCAACTACTTTGGATGCGACAGACTCTTAGGGACTACGGCTACAATCTAAGTCATATCCCGCTTCTATGCGATAATGAAAGTGCTATAAAAATTGCACACAACCCTGTAGAGCACTCAAGAACTAAGCACATAGATATCCGTCATCACTTTCTTAGAGATCATTCATTAAAAGGTGACATTGCTATTTTACATGTTAGGACTGAAAAACAACTTGCGGATATTTTTACCAAACCATTAGATGAGAAAAGGTTTTGTGAACTAAGAAATGAGCTAAACATTCTTGACTCTCGAAATGTGGCTTGAAACATTGCATACCTGGTTGCAACTTAAAATGTTCCTTTGTATTGTTAAAAATGCTCCTCTTCTCCTTTTCTACTCAGAAAACTATTTTAATGAAGAAATCTTGTGGATTATGACCATTGTTTGATTGCTGATTGCCTACTGGTCGTAATCACCAAGACTATTTGCAAAATTATTGTCCTTGGATCACTATTAATCATCTATATATGTATCAAGTCTGTTGGAAACGGACTAGTCCAATTTTCAACCGGACTAGTCCGGACAGACGAAACTGGTTAGGTCATTTCAAGGGGCTCGGACTAGTCCGCCACATAGACCGGACTAGTCAGGTCCATCGCATATATAAGCCCTTGGCCAGCCCAGACCTCTCCCTCACCCCTCATTAGACTTGCTCTCCCTCTCCTCTTCCAAACCCTAGCCCCCAAAGTGATTTTCGGGTTGAACCCTCAAAATCGAGATTTTCTCCGTGGGAAATCCTCCCCTTGACGAGTGGATTCCCTCCTCTGGATTCATCCGGACTGATTTCTACTTCTTCGACGCGGATCTTCAAATCTTGGTAAATTTCTCCCCAAAACCAAATTCTCAACTTTCCTCGTTCTAGCTTGTTTCCTTTGATTCCAAGGGTATACATTGGCCTTAGAGATGTATTCCCACCACTTTTCTACTCTTTTGCATCCCTAGATAGATTTTTTGATCAAAATGCTAGGGTTCTTATGCCGGGGCGGACTAGTACGGTTCTCAGATGCGGACTAGTACGGTCCCTGTCATCTGAATCCCTACATTACCTTGAATCCTTGATTCATTCTTATCTAATCCGTGAACTCCTTATCAGGCACAATGTCTTCAGGCTCGGATGACAGCTCTTTTCACATTGATGAAGACGTTCAACGCGAGAAAGTGAGGAGGGCCAAGGAGAGAGTTATGAAGAAGAGACATGATGTCAATGCTCACTCTCCACCCTCCGACGACAATCTACCTAAGAAGAGGAAAGTCATTGTCAAAAAGCCTCAAAGGAAAGATGCTGCTGAGGGCTCGTCAGTGCCAAAAAGAGTTCTCAATAAAGGGAAGGGACTTGCTAGTGGTCCCCTTGGGCCCTTGAAGATGAAAAACCCTATTCACCGCAACAGGCAGCCTTCAAGTGAGGATTTCACTAGAAAAGGGGGTGAGCTAGCTGATAACTTCAGGAAGATTGAAGTGTATGACCGACCTAAACAATGTTTTGATCCAAGGTTCTGGAGCAACTTCCATGCAGACTACTACGAGCATGTGTACATGAAGATGAAGAATCCTGTAGTAGAGAGTCAATGGCTAAATGTTGGATACCTGATGTCGAAGAGGTATCCTGCCTTTCGTGAGATGGTGGAGGCCTTAGAGAGGCACGGTCTGACGGACCTTCTGTCCTTTGAGTATGACTGGAACAATGAAGTCATTACCCAGTTTTACTCCACTCTCTACTTTGCTCGTGGTGATGGAGACAGTCTTACTTGGATGACTCATGGTTCAAAGTATAGTGTCACTTATGATGAATTTGCTAGGATTCTTCACCTCCAACACACTTTGGATCATGAACTGGTAATCCATAATCTGAAACCCCTGGAGAAGGAAGAGCTTGAGTTTCTCTATGACACAAGGATGCCATATGTTCCTCCCACCATCAAATATCTGAAGCCCCTCTTTGTGGTCCTCAATAGAGTCTTGAGAAAGACTATAGCTCCGAAGGATGGAGATGCGGGAACTATACAAGGGACCTTGAGGACTCTCATGAAGGTCATTAGTGGAAGGAGACCATTCAATGTTTTTGAGTATATCTACAACGACATCGTGAACATCTCAATCACCCCCAATAGGTCCTGTGGATATGCACCGTATATCATGTACATGATTGAGAAAGTGACGGGACTCGAGTTCGTCAAGGATGTCAAGCAAGCGGGGTTGAAGCCGCAAAAACCCACTGAGTACACTCTCCCCCCGGCTCCAACTGCCCCGTCCTCTTCACCAGTGGAGAGGAGATCAAAGCAAGCTCATGATGTCACTAGATCTGCAGCTGCTCCTCCTGGGTCTCCACCTGCCCAAGAATCATCCAGTGGCATCCTCAAGGTGCTCTCCTCCATCTTTGCCTGCTGCCGCAAGATCGAAGACAGGCAGCGCAAGGAAAAGCTTGCAAGGAAGAAACATCAACAGTATGTCAATGCCAATATCAAGTCTATCTGTGTAAAGCTTGAGATTGAGCCCGTTGGATCAGCGCCCGCCTCCGAGGACTCAGAGGAAGATCCTGCTCCCGTGGATGCCGAAGTTGGTGAAGATGAAGATCCGACTGAGACCGAAGGAGGAGGCAGCGATGAGTGATTCCCCGCAATTTTCCCTTTTTGGTGCCTTGATGCCAAAGGGAGAGATATTGAGATTAGATTTGGACTCGAACTATCTAGTATTAGTTATTAAGCTCTTTTGTGATCAAGGACATGTACCTATTTTAAAATCTTGTAATACACTATTTCTTTTCTTATGTGTGATGCACTATGCTCTAATGCCTACTTATATGTTCACTATTGTTTGTCTTTAATTTATCACATTTTGTTTATCACACACCTGTTAGGCACCCCACCATAAGGTGTGTGCATATGTGAGAAGCTTTTTGTGAATTCTTTATTATTCTCATATGTGCACACCTTATGAAAATCAACTTTTTATTCTCAATTGTGATATCTCAAATAGTTGTCATCAATCACCAAAAAGGGGGAGATTGTAAGTGCATCTAGGATATCCCTTGTGGGTTTTGGCTAATTGATGACGAACATATGAGATCTAATGAAACTATTGAGATGATTGCAGGATAAACAAAGTGAAACAGCTCGGTGCACACAAAAAGGTGAAAAATGAAGTGGTGTCCAAAAGAAGAATACCTTGATGGAAATTTAGAAGAATTAATTAGAATTTAAGTGTATAGGGTGTGTATGAAAGACACACTCCAAGAGCTCACGACTTTGCGCATGGGAAAGGGTTTTAAAATTATCCAAACCCTTCATAGTGCACCGGACTAGTCCGATCTTGGACCGGACCAGTCCGCCAAACTCTCTGTTCCCTAAACGGACTAGTCCGTGTGCAAACCGTACTAGTCCGCAAGACTTTCTGGAACCTCCTATCACTGGAGGCCGGACTAGTCCAATCATGGACTGGACTAGTCCGCCAAACTCTCTGTTCCCAAAACGGACTAGTCCTTGTGCACACCAGACTAGTCCGCCAGACTTTCTGGACATCATGATTCACTGTGACCGGACAAGTCCGGACCAGCACCGGACTAGTCCGGTATTAGGTTTAACAACGGTAACTTTTTTTTGGAAACCCTATAAAAAGAGGTCCTTCATTTTTTCTCAAAATATACACGACTAATACTGCAGCAAACACAAACCCTAGCGCCGCCACCTTGTCCCAAGAGCCCAAAACACATCTCCCCACACATCTAAAGTGCAAAAAGATCAAAATCAATTGAACACTTGGATTCGGGATTGGGAGATCGTCGTTCTTATGTTGTGAGCTCTTGGGGTTTGATCTTTCTACACTCATATTCTGCATTGTACTATTTTCGAGTGTATTTGATCATGTTCTTATTGTAATTCTCGTGGGATCCCTCAACTTGTGAGGTAGCCCCACAAACTCAGTGATTGCCCGTGATAGTGGAGTCAAGTCGGCCTTTGTGGTGACTTGAAGAGGGAAAGGGTTAGGAACCCGGCTCTGTGTGAGATTCTTCAACGAGGATGTAGATCTCTTGGTGAGATCGAACCTCAGTAAAAATTTGTGTCTTTTGTCTCTCATTTACTTTACATTTTGATACATTAGATCACTAGTTTGCTAATCATCATTTGAGTTTCTTATAAGTTTGCACGTGCATTCATACAATAAACTTAATTTATAAAAACTGTTGTTCTCATTCCGCTACTGAAAGATTCAATTTCTGAAACACACTTAATTAACTCACATAATTCAGCACACCGGACTAGTCCGCCCACACAACCGGACTAGTCCGGTCAATCAAGTTTCTGATAACTCTATTAAGTGTGCAGGAATCTTTTAAAGGCCTATTCGCTCCCCCCCTCTAGGCCACATTCACAAAGAGAAAGAAACTTGTAGATAAAGACACTTGGTGGTGGAATGAGGATGTACAAAAGGCCATTAAGGAGAAGAAGGAGTGTTACAAGAGTTGGCATAATGATAGAAGCGCAAGCAACATGCTAAGTACAAAGAGGCTAAGAAGAATGCAAGGCGGGTTGTGAGTAAGGCAAGAGGACAGGCCTATGATAAGTTATATGAGAGACTAGGGACAAAACAAGGTGAAAAGGACATATACAAGGTAGCAAAAATCCGTGAGAGAAAGATGAGGGATCTCAATCAAGTTAAATGCATCAAAGATGAGACTGGCCACATTCTAGTGACAGATGAAGAGATTAAGAATAGATGGCGTGATTACTTTAATGGGCTATTCAATGATGGGAATGGGAGCACTATGGTTGAGTTGGATGACTCCTTTGATGACTCCAATAGGCGGTTCGTGCGGAGGATACAAGAGTTTGAGGTTAAGGAGGCCTTAAAAAGGATGAAAGGAGGAAAGGCCCTCGGCCCTGACGATGTCCCTATTAAGGTGTGGAGATGTCTTGGGGACGTGGCAATAGTATGGCTCACAAAGCTATTCAACCATATTTTTCGGTCAAACAAGATGCCTGAAGAATGGAGGAAAAGTATATTAGTACCTATCTTCAAAAATAAAGGAGATATTCAAAGTTGTACTAATTATCGAGGTATTAAGCTTATGAGTCATACTATGAAGCTTTGGGAGAGAGTGATTGAACACCGCCTGAGGAAAGTGACCAATGTCACTAAAAACCAGTTTGGTTTTATGCCTGGGAGGTCTACAATGGAGGCGATTTTCTTGCTTCGTCAGCTTATGGAGAGATATAGGGAGCAGAAGAAGGACTTGCATATGGTGTTCATCGACTTGGAGAAGGCGTACAACAAGATACCAAGGTCAGTCATGTGGTGGGCACTAGAGAAACATAAAGTGCCAACAAAGTACATTACCCTTATCAAGAATATGTACAATAATGTTAGGACAAGTGTGCACGTAAGTGATAGTGAGACTGATGCATTTCCTATCACGGTAGGACTACATCAAGGATCAGCTTTGAGCCCATACATCTTTTCCTTGGTGATGGATGAGGTGTCGAAGGATATACAAGGGGATATCCCTTGGTGCATGCTCTTTGCTGATGATGTAGTGCTGGTATATGAAACTAGAGATGGTGTTGATAAGAAATTAGAGTTATGGAGACAAACCTTAGAGTCCAAGGGGTTTAGACTTAGTAGGACCAAAACCGAGTATATGAGATGTGACTTTAGTGGTGTTGGTCGTGAAGAGGGAAATGTTAGTCTACAAGGACAAATAGTACCTAGAAGGGACTCTTTCCGATACTTAGGATCAATGTTACAAAGCAATGGCAATATTGATGAGGATGTTTGCCACATGATCAAGGTAGGGTGGATGAAATGGCGACAAGCCTCTGGAATCCTATGTGATAGGAAAGTCCCACAAAAGCTAAAAAGGGAAGTTCTATAGGACGTTGATCAGACTCGTGATGCTCTATGGGGTGGAATGTTGGCCAACTAAACGGCAACATGTCCAACAAATGAGTGTCACAGAGATGCGCATGCTACAGTGGATGTGCGGGCACACGAGAAGAGACCGAATAAGGAATGAGGCGATTCGTGATAGGGTAGGGGTGGCGCCGACTGAAGAGAAGTTAGTCCAACATCGACTTAAGTGGTTTGGACATATCCAACGGAGACCTCCAGAAGCACCGGTTAACAGTGGGATTTTAAAAGGTAGAGAAAATATTAGGAGGGGTAGAGGACGACCAAGGTTGACCTGGGAGGAGGCGGTAAAACGAGATTTGAGAGATTGGAATGTATCTAGAGACTTAGCTCATGATAGGGCCGCATGGAAAGTAGCAATTCATGTGCCAGAATCGTAGTCTTGTTTTTTTTCTTTTTTTTTCTTTTTTATTTTTCTTTTCTCTTTTCTCTTTTCTCTTTTCTCTTTTTTCTTTTTCTTTTCTTTTTTTCTTTTTTCCTTGTTCTTATATCTCTTCCTCTCTTTTACTTCATTGATATTAGGTTTCATGTCTAGCCGACCCCAACATGCTTGAGATAAAGGCTTGGTTGTTGTTATTGTAGTTGATAGAAACTTCCCGATCATTGTCGGCATTTTCTGAACACACTAAGAAAAGCAACTAATGCTCAACATTTTTACTGGTGCCGGAATAATATGTTTGAAATGGTGGCTGCCTACTGTGTATCGATGGAGCAGGAAGCAGCAGTTCGAGTGTGTGACAAGGGACCTCAAGGTGACGCGCGTGTTCTCGACGCTGGTGGATGAGATGAAGGTGTAGGATCGAAGTACACGTGTAAAGCTACTAGAGGGGGGTGAATGGTAGATAAAAACTTTTCAGCGGAAGCAACAAAACACCCCTCAGCAGAAAACCGATCTGTTAAAGAAACCGTGTGTGCGACTATCTAAACGTGTTCAACTGTGACAAAACTAGTATCGATTGTAGAGAATCAAGTCACTAAGACGTCGCAACAAGAATCATGAAAATCCGTTGAGAAAACTCAAGTTACGATCGAAAGATCGAACAAAGGTCAATCTGTCCTACGTGAGAAAAACAGTTCTGGAATACTGCAAAGAAACTCGTGTAGATCAGAAACCATAAATTCAATGACCGTGAAATTTCCACAGATTATAGATAATCAAGTTGTGAAGACAACCCAAAAAAATCACATCAATTGGATCTGTAAAATTCGAGTTACAATAAAACCACCGAAGCAAGGTAGTGCTGAACAGAAACTATTCGAGAAAAACTTGTCTGAAACAAGTCGGACGAACAAGGCACAAAAGTTCCTTTAGAATATGAATTTTATTTATAAAAAACACAAGAGGAACAGCCCCAAAGTTGTGCTCTCCACGATCCTTGGCCTCCCTTGCTTATATAACCAGCTCTATGGCCAATCCAATTCAAACTAGGACTCCTACTCCTACTTGGATTCAAACTGTAACTTTCTAATACTGCTCAAGACTCTTCTATACGCAGATAAAAGCAATCTTAAGACTTCCAAACACCTTAGAAACGTCCCAAACATTCCTAAAACAACTCTACTTCATGCCTAACACGAAATCCTGTTATAATCAACTCGAAACTTTCCATAAACAAACCATAACCGCCTCAGCCGCAGCCTGAGCACAAAATCAAGCCGGTTGAACCTTTTCAATCATATCTCCACTTCCATATCTCTTCACCACGCCTTGGAACCATGTTGCCATATCCATGCACTCCTTTCACATGTGCAAACACCTTCCAACAACGTCCACGATACCTTCATATGCATTGTTCTTGATCTAAACATGCTGCGCTACCTCCCGATTAACTCAACCACAATTCCTCCGGAACTTGGTTGTTGAACCTCATCTTCTCCCTAAGACTAGTTCAATGGATCCCGTCACCAGCCATGTCTTGAACTCAAGCAACACATGCACATGAATAAATAACCAATACTTCCGAGCACAAGTCCTCGACTTGGCTCTCATTAGTTCCGAAACTACAACATCTTACGTGAGCACCTCACATAAGCATGTTGTAAACCATAGCAAAATGATATCAGCCATAACCACCAAAACACACCAAAAACTTAGTAAAATAATACTAAGCAAACTTTCCATAAGAGTAAAGCAAGTTTGAAATATTGCAAGTTAAAAGTAGAACCATTGCAATCAAGCTCCGAACCTTATCAAAGCTAACGAACCTTAAATCGGAGCTTACCAAAGCTAGTCGGACTCAGCGCCGGAGCTTACTAAAGCTTAGTCGGACCTAGCACGGAACTTACCAAATCTAGTCGGACCTAGCACCAGAGCTAGCAAAAACAAGTCGGACCTAGCCAAAATAAGTCAGACCTAGATAAAGCAAGTCGGACCTTACGTCGGACCTTGCCGAAGCTACCCAAAACAAGTCAGACCTATCGTCGGACCTTGCAGGAGCTCGGACCTAGAGTCGGACCTTGTTAAAAAGGTGTTTTGGTAGTATTCAAAACTTTTATCGTCAAAGTCAATGTATTCAGCATACATAGGTCTCACAATCTCCCCCTTGATGAATGCATTGGCAACACCACTTAAAATCCGAACATTAGCTTATTCACATGAAAAGTTTTGAAAACAATTTCTCCCCCTTTGTAAATCAGAAATAAAATGAGAAGAAAAACAAAATTACCAAAAATTCTCCCCCTGAGAAGAATCGTGCCAAAACACTTGTGAATGTGTGCAATGTGTGATCAGTGTGATCAATTTCTCCCCCTTTGACAATGTATTCAGCAAGGTACAAAAGAGAAATTTTAATTTGTTATGAGCACATTATAACATATACATATAAAACAAAGCTCATCCAAATCATACTATCAAGTAACTTACACTATCACATCAATGAGATACATAAAGTAGTGTAAGCCATGTTAGAGATCAAGTGTAATTTTCAATTTAAGCAAGTCATGATCTCACAAACTTAGCTATTTCAATACCTGAAAACATGACACTTGTTGCTGCATTTTATTTATCATTTAAAGCACAAATTTTGATCTTATGACATTTTCAAGAGATTATAGGCAGCATCAGCCTTATTCTAACCAACCAAGCCAAGCCTATGTCATTTGACAGTCAGAAGTTTAAGGACATGGTTTTAGTCATACAAAACTCCTTTCAAGTTCATATCTAAGTGCAATGATAAGCCATCTCAAAAGAAGAAGTGCGATGCATGCATATTCTCTTGATCTTTTCTCATTTTTATTTGAACATAAAAACTCAACATGTGAGTTGATTACTTGATTAATTCTTTATGATTAAAAGCACTTGTGAGCATGCAACAAGTTCAAAACAGCAAGAAAGTTCGACCATGACCAGATTTAGTGTAAGTAATTATTCCAATTACTAGACATGGTAAAAACTACAAAATGTATAACACGAGTAATGTAGTAAGAACTTTTAGCATGAAAAAGGAATCACAAAGTCATATATGCATGAAATACTATGCTCATATTATTTTAATTTCATATTCACACATAGACTTCCCAAGTTTCAAAATTCTCCCTCAGTTTAAGCCATGAGGATGCATAACCCCTATTTCACTATGGATGTAACAAAAACGAGTGAAATCCAAAGGTTTTATAAAATGTCAGCCAATTGTTGTTCGGTATCTACATGGTGAAGCACAATGTTCCCTTTTCAACATTATCACGGAGATAGTGATACCTAATGTCAATGTGCTTAGTTCTCGAATGTTGCACGGGGTTTTTAGCAATGCAAATGGCACTAGTGTTATCACAAAACAGTGGAACACTATCTAGATCAACCCCATAGTCCTTAAGTGTTTGAACAATCCAAAGAATTTGTGAGAAAGCACTAGCAGCAGCTACATATTCAGATTCGGCTGTGGATTGTGCAACTGAACTTTTTTTTTTAGAGGACCAGGCAACAAGTGAATTACCAAGAAAATGACAAGCACCAGAAGTACTTTTCCTATCAATCCTACAACCCCCAAAATCAGCATGGGAAAAAGCTTTCAAAGTAACGGTTTAGGAAGAAGGAAGAAAAATGCCAAATTCTTGAGTTCCATGTAAGTACCTGAGAATCCTTTTGACGGCTTGACGATGTGAAACACGTGGGGAGGCTTGAAACCGCAAAGACATACGCTAAATTGTATGTCCGGTCTTGATGCCGTGAGATACAAAAGTGATCCGATCATGCTTCTATATTCTTTTTAATCAACGGGATCACAATATTCATCAAGTTCAAGTGTTGTTGCTGTTCCCATTGGTGTTCGAAGAGGCTTGCTTTTGTCCATGTTGAAGCACCTTAGGAGATCTTTTGTATACTTTGTTTGATGCACAAAGGTACACTCCTTGTTTTGCTTGATTTGCAGCCCCAAAAAGTATGTGAGTTCTCCCATCATACTCACCTCAAATTCTGAACTCATCATGGCAGAAAACTTGGACACAAGATCATGAGAAGCACAACCAAAGATAATATCATCCACATACACTTGAACGAATAATGAGTCATTGCCATGCTTAAGCACAAAAAGAGTTTTATCAATCTTGCCTATGGTAAACCCCTTTTCAAGTAAGAATGTTTTTAACCTATCATACCATGCTCTAGGGGCTTGTTTGAGACCGTGCAAGGCTTTGGACAGTTTGTAAACATGATTAGGAAAATTTGGATTTTCAAAACCAGGTGGTTGTTTGACATAAACCTCCTCATCTATGTAGCCATTAAGAAAAGCACTTTTAACATCCATTTGATATAGCTTAAAACCTTTAGATGCAGCAAAAGGCTAACAAAATTCTTATGGCTTCTAATCTAGCAACAGGAGCAAAAGTTTCATCAAAATCTAGACTTCCAACTTGTGTGAAACCTTGAGCAACCAACCTAGCCTTATTCCTAACCACAACCCCATCCTCACTTTGTTTATTTTTAAACACCTATTTAGTTCCAATTAAAGTGTGACCTTGAGGTGGAGGTACAAGTTTCAAAACATTATTTCTTTCAAAATTTTCTAACTCTTCTTGCATGGCAATAATCCAAGATTCATTAGTGAGTGCGTGTGACATATCTTTGGGTTCAAAAGAAGCAACAAAAGCAGAATGAGCTTAAGAATTGGGGTCGAAAAACCTGGATCTTGTAACTCGTTCATGCAAGCTTCCAATAATTTGTTGTGGAGGATGGCTTTTGAGAATCCGGAGGGGAGTGCCACTTCACAAGCTTCTTCTTCTTCATGTTCATCACAAATAGATGAGCTTGTGACGTGAGGAGGATCTGGACCAGCAATGATGATCGTCGGTGATGGCTGTGAATCAAGATCAGGAGCTGGAACAATGTCATTAGCTGCTGAATTTTCGGGCAGCAGCACCACTTCTTCCTCTTCTTCAACGAAAATACTCTCCCCCTGCGGATATGGATCTGGACCTGCAATATTTAAACTAGTACCTGGGCTAGCTTCATCAAAAGAAACCTCACAAGTCTCCATAATTTTGTTAGTATCAAGTAAAAGCACACGGTAGCCTCTAGTATGAGATGGATAACCAAGAAACATGCCATCAACAGATCTAGCTTCAAATTTATAAAGATTTCCATGTTTCTTAACAAAGAATTTGCAACCAAAGACCCTAAAGTGTGTGACACTAGTCCTATGTCCAAACCTGAGCTCATATGGTGTTTTACCTAGCTTAGCACGTAAGAAAACACGATTTGAGACATAACAAGCGGTTGCAATTGCATCAGCCCAAAATTTCCTAGGAGTTTGATATTCATCAAGCATAGTCCTAGCCATCTCAACTAAGGTTCTGTTCTTTCTCTCTACAACACCGTTTTGTTGAGGTACATATGGTGAAGAAAATTGATGATCTATTGCACTTTCAGCACAAAAGTGATCAAACGATTGATTTTTAAATTCGGTTCCATTATCACTTCTAATTGCTCTTAAAGATCCTAGGTGATAAATTGATAATCTAAGAAATAAAGTTCTAAAGTGACTAAAAGCTTCATTCTTAGATGACATAAAGTAAACCCAAGAGTATCTAGAATAGTCATCAACAATCACAAGAACATACCATTTACCTCCGAAGGATTGAACACGTGAAGGTTCTATGATGTCGAGGTATAAAAGTTGACCCGGTTTAGTTGTCATGGTCATTGTGAGAGGATCATGTGAACCTGCAACTATCTTAGCATGTCTACAAGAAGAGCACACAATTTCTTTGTCCCCTTTAAGCTTAGGCAGCCCACGTATGCGATCAAGAGCACTATAACGCGTGAGATGATCAAAGCCTATGTGACCAAGTCTACGATGCCAAAAAATAAATCTTTGGAATCATTTGCAACTAGACATCTATGCTTAGAGGAAGACATATCAAAATCAGCTTTAAAAACTCTTTCAAACTGAGACATGTTAAAAATAAGCTCACTATTTGAACCTACAACTTTGCAGCAGTTTTTATTGACAATAATTTCCAGATTTTCATCTAGCAATTGTGAAACAGAAAGCAAGTTGTATTTCAAATTTTTGACAAGTGCCACATCCTTCAAAGTGTAGTGATCATTTACTCTAACCGAACCCTTAGCAATTATAGGAGTTGAAGAATTATCAGCAAAAGTAACATTCTCTACACATGACACAAAAGAGAGAGAGGAGAATCATTCTTTGTTACCGGTCATGTGGCGTGAGCAAGCTGAATCCACAATCCAAATGTTCTCCTTCCTCAAGCGTTTAACCTACATAGAAGCACAATACATCGATGACTCAATACTGGAGTTAGTTAAAAGGCATTTAGGAATCCAATACTGAGTCACACGATGTCCAGCAGGAATAACATGCGAAAGCTGAGATAAAACAGCAGGTTTATGAATCAAAGTTTGAGATTTTTTGTTCTTAACTACTGACCTATGAGGTGTTACTTGTGTAGCACGAAAATCAGTAGCTCCAGAGGCAAAAACCGAAGGTCCGGAGGCAAAAACTGAAGCTCCGGAGAGAAAAACTGAAGCTCCGAAGGTAAACTTTGAATATTTCTGACTCATAACAGCAGGTTGCATGTTCCTGACATTCGGTTTAGTATGTGCAGCAAATTTTGCATGAGAGTTATAAGATCTAGCTTGCATTCTTTCCTTTTTATGTTGTTTAGCTAGTCTATAACAAAAATCTATGACATGATCATCTCTACCACAATAGGTACAATAAAATTTAACTTTGTGTTCATGTCTAGATGAGCATGCAATATGCTTATTTGAACCCGAATGTGACAACACTCCTGCAGATTTAAAAACCACTTCTTTTTATTTAGGAACTGTTTGAATCAAACCACTTCCTAATGATGTTACAATTTTAGTTAGATGTTACTTAGCATGAGCATGTGAATCAAAAACTAAACCAGTTTTATCATTGCAAAACTTGGAAGAATTCAGCAGCAAGTTTAGGTTCTTATTCCCATTATAAAACCGATCTAATGTCCTATGCATGTTATCAAGTTTATTTGATAGATCAAAGCAATTTTCACATGAAGTTTTTCCTTTTAATTTGCAATTGGAACAATATTTAACTTCATGAGAACGTAAAGCATTGTTCAATATAGAAATTTCTTTCATAGCATCTTATAGTTTCTTATCAAGATCATCGCAAGTAGAACAATGCAAATCAATTGTAGAACAACAAGCATCTTTCAAGTTTTTATTATTAAGTGCAGCAAGCTTTTTGTTTTTTTCGATTTCAAGTTCAAGTTTATCAAGTGTGGAGGTGAGTGCACTTTTTAGAGAGGACAATTATTCATATATTAAATCACATGAGGAACAAGAATCCTCACTAAAAATCAAGGATTTTAAATGATTAATTTCAGATTCTAGTGACTCAATTTTAACAGCATTGTCCCTAAGCTTTTTGTCCTTTTTCTTAACAATAATAGTGGCACGAGAAATAGCATCACACATTTCTTCGCAAGTAGGACATACCTCTTCGTTGTCACTGTTGTGTTCTGCATCCTCCATACTTGATTTTGATTTGCCCGCCATGAAGCACAAGTTTGCCGGATCATCTTCATCTTCATCACTTTCAATGTCTACATCACTCGAGCCAAGTTCTTGAAGTGCGGTGATGAAACTGTTTATCAGTTTGCGTCCTGTAAAACCCTTCTTTTTCTTGTTGGTGTTGCCATAAGAGGACTTGACTTTATCCTGCTTTTCATCACGGTTAGAAGGACCTGAAAGGTTAGGGCAATCTGTACGAAAGTGTTCTGTCTTACCACATTCAAAGCATCGTTGAGGTCCGGAGCTTCCTCTCCTTCTAGTTCTCACATTTTGCAATGCTTTTGAGAACCTAGTAGAAAGAAGTACTAGCTCCTCCCCTAGAAACTCCTCAATCTGTTCCAGGGTTTGTGAAGACAACAAAGCAAGTGTATTTCTAGATGATTGGCCGGAGCTAGGCATAGCACGTTGTGAGACAAATGCAATAGTCTTATTTGGGTTCTTACTTGATATAATGTCAATTTCATGAGTTTTTAGCTTAGAATAAAGCACATCTAATGTAAGAGTACTCATGATAGTGGATTCACGTATGGATGTTACTTTCATCTCCCAAGTTGACATGTCTAATGCACTTAGTAATTACCTAGCATTTTCAGCATCTGAAAAATTAACATTGACGCTACGCAAGTTGCTGAGAATTTTATTAAAGCGAGCAAAGAGGTCATCAATGGACTCACCGGGTTGCATCTCAAAGCGCATGTATTCTTTCTTGAACATATTCTATCTTACCTCCTTGATCGTGTTGGATCCTTCGTGGTAGTCACAAAGTGCTCTCCACACATCGTACGCCGATTGGAGGTGTGCAACACGGTCGAAGTCGCTCTGATCAAGCTTCGAGCCCTGTTGATCTTGTCGACATCTCTCATGTTTGTAGCCGTGACTTGATCGTTTGAAGGCACATCGTAAGGCTTGTACACCTTTTCCAATATTGCAAAGCCTTGCACCTGGATGAAAGCTTCCATGCGTGCCTTCCAAAACTGAAAATCAATACCACTAAACACACAAGGTTTGGTGTAGTATTTCTCTATGATGATTAGTCAAAACACGTGCAAATCACAAAGATTAAATCAACCTGGCTCTGATACCAATTGTAGGATCGAAGTACACGTGTAAAGCTACCAGAGGGGGGTGAATGGTAGATAAAAACTTTTCAGCGGAAGCAACAAAACACCCCTCAGCAGAAAACCGATCTGTTAAAGAAACCGTGTGTGCGACTAATCTAATTGTGTTCAACTGTGACAAAACTAGTATAGATTATATAGAATCAAGTCACGAAGACGTCACAACAAGAATCATGAAAATCCATTGAGAGAAACTCAAGTTACGATCGAAAGATCTAACAAAGGTCAATCTGTCCTACGCGAGAAAAACAGTTCTAGAATACTGCAAAGAAACTCGTTTAGATCAGAAACCACAAATTCAATGACCGTGAAATTTTCACAGATGATATATAATCAAGTTGTGAAGACAACCCAAAAAGAATCACATCAATTGGATCTGTAAAACTCGAGTTATGATAAAACCACCGAAGCAAGTTAGTGCTGAACAGAAACTCGACGAGAAAAACTTGTCTGAAACAAGTCGGACGAACAAGGCACAAAAGTTCCTTTAGAATACGAATTTTATTTATCAAAACACAAGAGGAACAACCCCAAAGTCATGCTCTCCACGAGACTTGGCCTCTCTTGCTTATATAACCTGCTCTATGGCCAATCCAATTCAAACTAGGACTCCTACTCCTACTTGGATTCAAACTGTAACTTTCTAATACTGCTCAAGACTCTTCTATACGCAGATAGAAGCAATCTTAAGATTTCCAAACACCTTAGGAACGTCCCAAACATTCCTAAAACAACTCTACTTTATGCCTAACATGAAATCCTATTATAACCAACTCGAAACTTTCCATAAACAAACCATAACCGCCTCAGCCGCAGACTGGGCGCAAAATCCAGCAGGTTGAACCTTTTTAACCATATCTCCACTTCCATATCTCTTCACCACGCCTTGGAATCATGTTGCCACGTCCATGCACTCCTTGCACACGTGCAAACACCTTCCAACAAAGTCCACGGTACCTTCATATGCATTGTTCTTGATCCAAACATGCTGCGCGACTTCCCGATCAACTCAACCACAATTCCTCCCGAACTTGGTTGTTGAACCTCATCTTCTCCCTAAGACTAGTTCAATGGATCCCGTTACCAGCCATGTCTTGAACTCAAGCAACACCTGCATATGAATAAACAATCAATACTTCCGAGCACAAGTCCTCGACTTGACTCTCGTTAGTTCCGAAACTACAACATCTTACCTGAGCACCTCACATAAGCATGTTGTAAACCATAGCAAAATGATATCAGCCATAACCACCAAAACACACAAAAAACTTAGTAAAATAATACTAAGCAAACTTTGAGTAAAGCAAGTTCGAAATATTACAAGTTAAAAGCATAACTATTGCAATCAAGCTCTGAACCTTACCAAAGCTAACCGGAACTTGAACCGGAGCTTACCAAAGCTAGTCGTACCCAGCGTCGGAGCTTACTAAAGCTTAGTCGGACCTAGCACGGAACTTACCAAAGCTAGTCAGACCTAGCACCGGAGCTAGCAAAAACAAGTCGGACCTAGCCAACATAAGTCAGATCTAGACAAAGCAAGTCGGACCTTACGTCGGATCTTGCCGGAGCTACCCAAAATAAGTCGGACCTATTGTCGGACCTTGCAGGAGCTCGGACCTAGAGTCGGACCTTGTTAAAAAGGTGTTTTGGTAGTATTCAAAACTTTTATCATAAAAGCTAATGTATTCAACACACATAGGTCTCACAGAAGGCCATCGGCATCGCCGGCGTGGCGGCGGTCAACGGCGAAGGGGAGACGCACTGCACGGACATGATGGCCCCAGTGGCGCTGCTGCTGATGGGCGGCGGCATGGGCGCCGGCAAGAGCACCGTGCTCAAGGAGATCCTCCAGGAGTAAGATCCACGCACGAGCTAGCGCTGGACTCGTTCTTATATCTGTTCACCGGATGCAACAACAACAACGTGTGAGCTGACGATATGTTGCTGCTGCTGCTGATGATGATGATGATGATGTAGGCCGTTGTGGTCCAAGGCGGAGGCGAACGCGGTGGTGGTGAAGGCGGACGCGTTCAAAGAGAGGGACGTGATATACCGAGCCATCAGCTCCATAGGCCACCACAACGACATGCTCCAGACAGCCGAGCTCGTACGTACTGCACAGGCCACCTCTCTCTAATAACCGCGCCCCGCCTGCATTCGATATCATCGTTGTTAGTTCTCACCACGACGTTGCTTTCAGATGCGTTCATCAGGGTTTAGCGTCTCCGTTAGAGGGTCGTGGTCATACTAACTGGAAACAAGTTGATTAGTTAACTACAGGTTTAGTAATTTGTAATCGGGATAAAAACTAGTGCTTAGATCGAAATGATGAGTGACCCACAGAGGGCTGACTATATACCACAGCATCGCACGTATGGAGCTCTCGCTAGCTGCCATGCCGTGATCTACAGGAAACACACTTTGCCTACCGACATTTCATAAAATAAGGAACTACTCCCTCTGTTCTGAATTAATTGACGTTTAGAACATGATTTTTAGTTCAAATTAAACTAATTTTTTTGTCCTAAACGTCAATTAATTCAGAACGGAGGGAGTATGATTTATTTATTTTTGTTGCAACGGAACTACTAATTGACTTGTTTGGTGCATAGGATCCAGTGCCCGCGTAGATCTCTGAACCTTCTGAAGTATATGGGAAAATGCATGAAGATCCACGCACTTGTTCTACACATCATATATAAAGATTTAGAAAATAACTAAAATGTTTGCTTGCAATCAACGACTGTTTTTCTCTTGCTATGACGAACTGTTCGTGCTCAATCATCACAGGTGCACCAGTTCGTCGCTGCTGGTGACGGCGCTGAACGAGGGCCGCGACGTGATCCTGGACGGCACGCTGTCGTGGGAGCCGTTCGTGGAGCAGACCATCGCCATGGAGCGCGCCGTTCACCGCCAGCGCTACCGCATGGGTGTCGGCTACAAGGTCGACGCCGGCGACGGCACCGTAACGGAGAACTACTGTGGGAGCCCGACGACACGCGGCCAGGTTCCCCAGGTCTGAAGGAGAGGAAGCCCTACCGGATCGAGGTCGTCGGCGTCGTCTGCGATGCCTACCTCGCCGTGGCCCGCGGGATCAGGTGGGCCATCGTCACGAGGAGGGCGGTACGGGTGAGGTCGCAGCTGCAGTCGCACAAGCGGTTCGCCGCCGCGTTCCAGAGGTACAGCCAGCTAGCTCGTAGACGGGGCCAGGCTCTACAGTACCAACACCCTAGGATCCGCCAAGGTACAAGATCGAACCAGTAATAATACAGATCAAAAGACAGGGTTGCTAAATTCTTCTACGATTTGCGATTGCTGATTTGTTTCGGAATTATATACATGATCAGCTAATTGCGTGGAAGGACGGGAACAGCAGCTTGCTGGTCGAGCCGCGGGAGTTCGACTGCCTGGAGAAAGTGAGCAAGCTCAACGAGAACGCCAGCTCCATCCACGACTTGTACTCGGACGCACCACCACCTGTGGCTCCCGGCCGGTCCATCTGGGACGACATGATCGTCTCGCCGGCACGCGCCACCATCCAGCGCGAGCTAAGGGACGCCATCAGATCCATGGAGCTCACCGGCGCCGAGCCGGCGACACCAACCTTGTAGCACCGCGCGCCATAGACCATATAGATGAAATACTCTATGGCTGCAAGAGTGGTGTTGCAGTCTTACTATTTAAGTGATTATCGTGAGTTTTACCTATACAAAATTTTTGGGGTACAGAAACAGAATAATGTTCGAGCAATTCAAGTGCTGCGACATTTGACAACAGGGCCGTGCTTAATTACAGGCGAGGAAAAAATTCATCTTCGCTTTACTCAACAAATGATATATATAGGAATTGGATGGAGATCGAATTGCCACCGAGATTAGAAAAAGCTCCATAGATCAAAGGATTACAAATTTTTGTTTGTAAGGAACAAAACTCATAGCCATTGACATGTATTAGTTTGTAGCCCAAAACATTCGAGCAGTAGCACATTTTTATTGTTTTTTAGAGAAGAGGGTATTTTATTGATATTAACACGGTTACATCAAGATAATGCACCCATCTTAAAAACACACTACTCACCTATGTATTACATGATGCACCAGACCTAAAAGGGCATACCCAGTGCTGAAAGCTCCCACACGTTGTGGGGTCTAGGGAAGAGAATTTCTAGGCAGCCTTCCTCTTGCTTATTTTCCATACAAAGTATTAAATAAGTCGAACACACTAATATCCATAAGTTTTCCTGGTGCATATTTTCAGAGTTACATGGAAAACCCAAGTTTACTTACGTATAATACAAACAGGACAGAGTTGCATCGCAAGTTCAGACATGAAACAGCAAAAACTTCAAACGAAAAGATTACAAAAATCCTATTCATCATGTGCCTGAAATATAAGAAAATTTCAGATGACATTTGTGTGCCGTCGATGTTTGTTTGGGATTTGTGCTTTTATTAAGATTAGTGCATGGTGAATCTTATCTTATCTCATAACCCTAATCTTCTCTCATGACGTGCGATAACATGTCGGCGCGGGCAGGCACGGTGGAGGCGTGGAAGCATCGGGCGGCGAAGCGTGAAGGTGCTGGTGGCGGCCATCCGTGAGGAAGACGAAGAGGTATTAATTATGTTATTTGTTAGTTGTTAATCTGTAAGGACTATGTTAGTTGTAAAAAAATCAATCAAAGTCAGTTTTGATAATTGTAAGTATTAACTGTTAATGATGGTGATTAGCTGTTAATTAATATGTAAAGCCAAATTTTGAGTGACTGAAATCTAGACAGACACAAAAGACTAATATACGCATCATCCAGAGCTTTTCTCAGGTACAAGATGTCCACAGTGTAGATCAATGTAACAAACTTCCCTCATAAAGCTTGTCACCACATGTGTCCCATGGAGGAAAGCTCACACTACAGTAAAATAGGTTTTTATTGACAGGTCATAATCATTTGTAGTGCCAGATAGAAGGATTGTCAGTAAGCAAAAGTCATTGATAATTAGCATGTTTACAACATTAGATGGCCGTTCATCATTATGGATCTCTTAAAAGTTAAAATAAAAATAGTAGTGGGGTACATGCCAACCCATATAGATCAACTGTGGAAAACAAAAAAAACAAAAGCCTAACCCCGTCCATAACTTACTGGACCCACACGCCGCACATCTGTCACCGGATCAACACACATTGGCGATGGACGTGCACCTCCACCGCAGGCTCAGAAATGATGTTGCTCCTTGGGCATCGCTGTTGCACTCCTGCAACTGTCTATTGTTTGTCCACCCTGCACCTCCATCATTTTCATAGTAGGGGACGAAGCATCGTTGTTGTCGTTGTTTTCGTAGTAGGAGACGTGTCGCCATCTGCAACCACCACATCCATCACCACCTGCCTTGCCATCAGATTCACCACAACTCGCCATCTTCCCCGAGGACATGCCCTGGAGCCATGACCTAGCCACATCATTGTCCGCAATGCACAAAGCTCGTGGTCTGCTGCTGAATGCCACCATGTTACCAATGAACCCTAGATCCACCGAGGAGACAAAATTCAAGCCCAATGCAAAGAGATAGGGGTGAAACTGTAAACCCTAGGGAGAGGTGAGGATGAGAGAGAGGAAGAGAGTGATAGGAATACGGTGCAGATAGTAACCCTAGTTTGAGGTATGTTTTATAACCTTAGTGTAGTGGCGGGCCACATAAGTCTATTGTAAAGGCCCAAGATTTCACTTGCTAAAGTGTTCATCACACACACCACAACTCATTTTGTGGAGACCTCGTGAACACATTTGAAGAGCAAGTAACCACTGTCAATAGATGATTAGAATGTGAACTCACAAAAATCCAAAAGATGGATTCCCAACATATGAGCATGAGGGGCTAAGCTCAAAATTACTTCTAGACTTTCTTAGAAATGCTCATGCCAATTGTCATGCAACTCCAAACCTTTTTGAGGCACTTTTCGATACAATTATAAAAAGGGCTAGTTTGATTGTAAATTCAAATTCCAGCTACTTTCATCAACTGAATTCAAAAGGTGGATTCATATTTAAACTCAGCACATTTTTCTGAGTTACTCCACCAATTTTCACCTTCATTAGAGTTGATCTTATCGGGAGCTATATTTGAACTAATTCAAAACTGAATTTGAAATTCAAATTCAAGTGTGAATCAAATTTAGCCAAACCAACTTCAATCTGAGGAATTCAAATTGAGCTCATGATTTGGCGGTGAAGTATATGATTCAATTGTGAGTAGATGAGATAAAATTAGTGGAAAAAAATGAAAAGAAGTGAGAGGGGAGAGGGACCCACTAGTCAGTGACAGAAACTTCACTGAACCGACTCAACCGAGCCGAATTTCTCTCGGTGATCGCCGCTCGGCCACGTTCATCCGACGCTCGCCCCAACCCTCCACCTCACGGTGAAAACGTCAGCTCGAAAGCCAGCACACCGAGCTGCTTCCTCCGTTCTTTCCATTTCCGAGCTGAACCGAGCACTTCACGTGCTGTTCTTCGTTTCCCATGAACAAACTCTTCGCCGCTCCCTCTGTCCACTAGCGACAGGATGATCCCGTCTGTTTCACGCACCGCCACAGGAGAACAAAAGGTGCGCCTTGTCAAGCTAAAGCTGTAGAAAGAAGCCATTTGCCATTTCATGCGACGTAGAGCGAGTATTGCTCGTTTCTTTCCACGGTGTGCGTTAGGGTTAGAGTTCGGTCGCCAGCAAAATTCGTTGCACACAGGCAACCGCCGCTCGATGTGCACACCAGACATACTCTAGAACCTCTAGCGCATCTTCTCGCTCAAATAGCACCAAGTTTCATGCACTAGAACCCTAGTTCCGCGAGTTTTTCGTACCGGCGGCCGAAAACAGGGCATCTCGCTGGTGAGATCCTAGTTGTGGCCATTTTCAAGAGGATCAGGGTTCATATTCGAGATCAGCAAGTCCCCACGGAGCTCTCAGACAAAACCACGTCGAAAAAGGTGTAGAGAACACCGAGTTCGACGCCGCCGATGAACTCCCGGCCGCTGTCACCGCCGCGAGCACTGTTCTGGCCACCACTAAACTCCGGTGAGTGCACTAGCGTGTTTCTCGTGCGAAGTTGTGCACAGGCGACGAGTTTTGTCGAAGGTCGTGCTGTGGAATGGCCGGCAGCGAGCTCTCCGGCGAGGCACCACCGCAGGTGGCGCGAGGTAGAAGAAGGGGTGCGGGCCACGCGTGGCAGTGAAAGAAAACTGGGCCCAGGATCGGCCGTGGCGCCAGGATTTCATGCAGCTACATGGGAAATTAAGTGGACCAATGTGTGGCTTCGTTGTCGGGCTGACACGTAGCCCTGGGGCCCACCAGCCCGGTTTAAACCTTTTGAATTTTGATTTGATTTTCCAGAATTTCTCCAAACTTTAGAAGACCATAACGTTTTGTAGAAGTAACCAAATTTAGTTGAATTCAGCTCTCCGAGTACTTTCCAGAAAGACAGGATTCAGTACATAAAACCCATTATTATTTCATAATTAATTCTCCAAAATTTAAACTGTTGGGAATTTTATCTGGAGATTTCCTTTATGGAAAATTCTGAAATTTGGCTAGGATGTTCAGTTCAATGTCCTTGAGTCACATGCAAAATTTCAGATCAATCCGAGTTCATTAAGTTCACCTAATAGTGTGATTAAGTGAATTGAACCAGGGAAAATAGAAAAATGTTCAGAAACATTTTCAGAAATTTTCTCATTCTTGATTAGTTCATAACTTTCTCCAGGATTCTTCAAATTACGTGAAACCAACTCCATTAGAACCACCATCAACTCTAGTTTACAGAAAGTAATGGCTTGCTCCATGAGGATCTATAAAAATCCTTAGAAGCTCTAGTAATGTCCATTTAGACATTTATTTGTGCAGGGCTCAAATGAGCTTTGTTTCAAATGAAATTTGGCCAAGTCTCTGTTTAGGTTGTCACCAAACCACAGTAACAATTTCAGAATCAGGGGGGTCTAGCTAGAGTTAGGGTCTTTATAGTTGTCAATTCAATTCATTGCATTAAATTTTACACATATCATTAATTTGATTACGTGCAGTCGTTGAAGGCGAAGAAGCCCCGGACATCTTGGATTTCATCCCTTTGGAGAAGAACTCAATGACTGACCAGCAGCAACAAGGCAATCCCCGGTTTGCATTTAAAATTTTTTATCAAATTTTTGCTTTATCTCCACTTAGCTTGAGGTATATATGTGCATTAGGTGTAGGATGATTGAAACTCTAATTGCATAACTAGATTTTCTTAAATAGAGTGAGGGTAGTGTCTAAGTCCTCGAGTAGAATATGTCGTACTGAATGTTTTATAGGCTTCGGTACAATTCGAGTAGTTGGAATCTACTCGTGAGTATAGGATTCGACACATACGGGATTTGTTCGAGATGTGAGATAACTTTAGTAAGAAAAAGGAGACTAGGCAGGGGCGTAGGACGCAGCAAGAGGAAGTCTTGTGCGTGTAGCCTTGCCTGTGTCGATTGAGGGCCGATCCGTGTGCGGCACCGCTGAACAAGTTTGAATGTACTAAAGGCATATCGGATATATGGGGTCTGATAAACTGATGTAACCTATACCTCTGGGCGTCGAGGCATAGCGCACCGATTTGTAGGTGTAGGTTGAGGGCAGCAAGGTGGAAATCCACTAACGGGCATAGAGAGATGCTCCGTGTAGGGAACCTCCTGCTCGTTTGTGTGCGACCGGTTCGACGTTTGGGCTGTTTGGTGAAAGGTTTTCCCGTACGACATCAGTTGAGCGTGTCGTTACAGCTCCGAAGATGGGCGTACATGACGTAATATTCGGGTATCCCTGCAGGTTTATATAGAGTCGATTCGCCATCCCTCGTGGTAATGAGTACCGCTTGTTCACTAAGTCATGACGTAGTAAATATATGGAACGATTGTGATGCATACTGTTATGAATAAATTGTATTGCAACATGTGTGCCACCAAATATTGCTGACTAAATTTCAGATTTATGAAGCTTCAACTTTTGGCTAAAGGATGAAGTAAGGATGAACTTATAGGCGTGTCCTTTGCTACAACCTTCCATCCTACTTTTGGTATGGCATGCCTGTAGAGTCTCTTGTGTAGGAAAGTCGGTTAAGATTTATTGGGTCATCGTGCTCACGGTTGCTTCTATGGGTGTTTACTGGTGAGGAGTACCCCACTGACTTGGAGTGTGGGTTCACTGGCGAAGGTTATCCTCTGTTGGAACTACGGCTGTGTGGGAGCCATGGACGCCGCCTTGAAGCTGGGTGTAGCTAGTGTGGGTTATCCGTAGGGTTGGACAACCGACTTTTGCTAGTTAGGGTTAGGTGTGAGTTGTATAAATAATTTCCGCTGCAGTTTGTACTACTGTGGTACTAATTTAGTAAGTTGGAATGTAATACTATGTTTTCCTTATCGTGTGTGCTGTCAGGTGTCGCATTGTGCGGCATCACCCTCTGTGATCCTGGATTGTACGGATTTCGGTCCGTCACAGGTTGGCATCAGAGCTGCTTAGGGGATAGCACACTAAATAAGAACAGTACTACGGGAAAACTTAGGATTACGGTGAGGAGTCGATAGTATGCCCAAATAAGCACCATAGTAGTATAGTTAGTTAAAGTGGCACGACTAACTTACTTGTTATAATTCTGTTTTTAGTTATGTAATGTCGCACCTACGCTCAAGTAAGCAGTAAGGTACGCCATCGAAAGCGATCAATTTTGGTTAGCTCCCTCATGCGAGGAACGTAGCATGAGATGTTCCGTTCGGCAACGGACGGAAAGTGAATATGTTTTCTAAGACTCTTCATGACTTAGAGACATATGAACGACACTAGCCTCCAGTGCGCAAACCCAGGGGCAAGAGGAGGAGACCCCATCGTGTGGTTTGTAACACGAAGTATGTGCTCTAGGACTTGTTATGTTCTATGGGGTATACGAAAACGCTGGTCCACCGGTGTGCTTAATTACAAAGGTGTGGAGCCCTCCGTCGGTTGGTGAATAACCCGACCATGTACCTTGAGATGTGGCTTCACTCAAGAACGGTCGTATGGCAATGATACAGGTGTATGTATTTAATTTCAAATATGGACCTGCCTGAAATGACAAAACCATTGAGTGAGTCATTATTTAGTGTTCTTCTGCACGGCTAACCATGTTATGTATCTCGTGTAGCACACGTTTACGAGAGGTCATTTTTAGTGCCACGGTTGAGTCGTATATGCTGGTATAATCCGGTTAGGATTTTCTATTTTGTGAGGATAGTAGTACCGACACATAAGAATCATGATTGCGTTAAAAACAACTTTGAAAAGGAACTAATATAACCAATTTTAGTTCTTAGGACTCTGGTTTTGAAGAGAAATCCAAAAATTGAGTAGTTCAACCCAAGGGTGTTGAAAAAAAAAGTGCTCTGTTTCTGGCAGAAAAGTTTGCTGGACTTTAATAGATCATAACTCATAAGTTATTTAGCCAATGGAGGTGTGGAATATAGTTCTGGAAAGATGAGTAAATTCTCTACAACTTTGTTGACTTGCGGAACAGAATCACACATCAAACTAGGTTAAATTCCAGACGAGTGTAAACTGTCCAGAACCAGGACAGGCTTAGAAACTTTCATTTGACTGTTCTATTTTTCAAGCATAACTTGCTGTAGAAAATCTAGAATATTCATAGAATACATTTTTGGAAAGGTTAGAGGATGTGTTAGATCTTTGTAATTCAAAGTTTGTACAGCTGCAGTACAGAATTCAGTGGAATTTTTAGTTCAAAACAGCAACTTTCAAATGAGATGCTATCGAAATTCTTCCAGGAATTCTGTCCACTTTGAGTTATCATAACTCTTTATCCAGAGATGATATGGGGGAAAATAAATACTTGTTGGAAAGATACTGACGTTAACTTTAACTTTGGTATTCAACTGGAGTTAGGAAAATGCTAAGTACCAGTTCAAAATTTGGGATAAGTAGAATCTAGTGATTTCTGGGAAGAGAAATGAACAGTTGAACTCATTTGAGGGATTGTGGTACCTATTGGGATTTTATTACACCCGATGGGGTAGGACATACTCATGAGTCATTATCTTCAACTAGTGAAGGATTGGAGTATTTTACCCACTCAAGTTCGTTTTACTAGAGACCATGTTTGCGCCGTATTGGAGATAAAGGGTAGTATATGTGATGACAAAGCGATATTAACGTCTCGTAGTGACCAAATCTAGTTGAGATGAACTTCCAAAGAGAAAGTCCATCAATTTGGATTTCACTATTATATATTTGGTCTGGTAATGGTATAGCTTGTGTAAAATTATTATATTATCCATGTACGAGATGTATCGCATTTTTACCGTCATGATACTTTACTACTATTTTATGGACTGCATGGAGTACACTGTCGGGCTGATTTAATTGTCGTCATGGTTGCAGGATGTTTCATACCCGGGCCACGCAGGAGGTCGGGGGCTCGAGTCAACAAGGGGATGATGACTCCCAGCCACCTGCCTACGACAACACCCCGCAGCAGCAACCACCGCCTCCGCCTCCGCTTACGCTAGCGGATGTGATATCAGCGCTGGTTGGCTCTCGTGAGGAGCAGACCGACCTGCTCCACACGATAGTCCAGAATACGTCCCAGGCGGGGATGCGTCAAGAAAGGGGGCCTCGTGAGCCCCACGTCAATACGTACTCAGATTTCATGAGTACGCATCCTCCAGTGTTCACCGGAGCGGAAGAAGACTCTCTTCGCGGCGCAGCAACTTCATGGTGCCTCCGGTGCGTTGTGGGCAAATTATCTTGCCTCACTACCTGTTGGCCGCACCGTGGAGTGGCAAGAGTTTTGGGAGGCGTTCCGCGCCTATCACATACCTCCCGGTATGATGAAGAGAAAGTTCCAAGAGTTCTTGGAGCTGAAACTAGGCGGGAGGGGTGCCTATGAATACTCCCGCGTCTTCAACCATCTGACGCAGTACACGTCGGATTACATCTCCACAGAGGAGAGAAAGCGCAAGCAATTCTATCGGGTTTGAATCCCGAGATGAAGACTCACCTCGCGCAAAGCAATCGGGCACCTTCAACAACCTCGTCAATGTCACGATTCTCCAAGAGGATGCTCAGCAAGAGTTCGCCGCTGAGCAGAGGAAACGTAGCGCTCCACAAAGCAGCAGGGGTGGAGCGCCTCAAAAATACCGAATGATGTATCAGACACCATCCGGTCAACAGTGGCATCCACCGTCACGACTACAACAGTTTGGGGGTCGTCCCTATCAACCATCCGCATTCCAACCACCGATGCCACCACCGCGACCGCAACAGCAGCAGAGGTACCCCGGGAGTTTCCATAGCAACAACACGCCCCGGGATTCCGTCCACTTGTCAACGTAGGACCGCCTCGCTGCACATGTTTCACGTGTGGCCAGGCCGGCCATTTCTCCAAGGACTGCCCACAGGGGTAGCAAAGCAGCGGGCAAGCCCAATATAAGGGCAGTGCTCGGGGCCGACCACCGGTCAAGAAGGGAGGTCAGCGACCCGGGAATGTTCATTACCTCAACAATGAGAACGTCCTGCAAGGAGAGACCGTGCTAGCAGGTACGTTCACTCTCAACGATCGCACAATCATCATTTTATTCGATTCGGGTGCAACCCACAGTTTCATAAGTACATCATATGTGGCTAAGCATCAACTGCAAGTCTTCCCAACCAATTACTCATATATGATTTGCTCACCGGGAGGAAAGATTTCAGCGAATATGATGATTCCAAAAGCACACTGTGCTTGGGTGGGAAGAAGATATATCCCACTACTATTATTATCCTTGAGGGACAAAAGATCGATGCAATCTTAGGAATGTCATGGCTAAGCTACCATGGCGCTGTCTTGGACACTCTATCACGCACGGTTCATCTAAATTCTCCATTTCACTGTCCGCATTCAATCTTATTAGATAGCCCTGTCCTGGAAGTTTTCAATGACCTGTCATATTGAAGCTCCCAAGTTGGATGACATCCCCGTAGTTCGAGAATACCCCGATGTGTTCCCAGATGATCTCCCGGGCATGCCATCTGAACAGGATGTTGAGTTCAAGATTGAACTTGCACCCGGGACAACACCGATATCGCGGAGACCATATAAGATGGCTCTGAATGAGTTGTCTGAATTGAAGGAACAGCTAAATGACTTGTTGAGTAAAGGTTTTATTCGACCGAGTTCCTCGCCATGGGGATGCTCATCGCTGTTCATAAAGAAGAAAGATGAAACTTGGAGGTTGTGTGTTGATTACCGACCGCTCAATGCCGTCACCATCAAGAACAAATATCCACTGCCCCACATTGATATCCTGTTCGATCAACTTGTGGGTGCAAGTGTTTTTTCAAAGATGGACCTTCGCTCCGGTTATCATCAAATAAAAATCCGAGCGGAGGATATATTGGAGACGGAATTCTCGACGAGATATGGACTATATGAATATCTCGTCATGTCTTTTGGTCTCCCCAATGCCCCGGTACATTTCATGGATCTCATGAACTCAGTATTCATGCCGGAGTTGGACAAGTTTGTGGTGGTGTTCATAGATGATATCTTGGTTTACTCCAAGTTGGAAGAAGAACACGCCAAACACTTGTGTATCGTCCTTCAACGATTGTGGGACCATAAACTCTATGCCAAGTTCAGCAAATGTGAGTTTTGGATCAGCCAAGTGCCATTTTTGGGACATATCATCTCAGCGGAAGGCATTGCGGTTGATCCAAGTAAGATTGAGCAGGTGCTGAAATGGAAAGCCTCCACTTCTGTCCATGAAGTCAGAAGTTTCCTCGGTTTAGCGGGATATTACCGGAGGTTCATCCTGAACTTTTCCAAACATGCTAAGCTGATGACGGAATTATTGAAGAATGGGACCAAATATGTTTGGAACTCAGCATGTGAAGGAGCGTTCAAAGCATTAGTGAAGCATCTCATAACAGCCTCGGTCTTAGCTCAACCGGATACGACCAAGCCTTTCGACGTATATTGCGATGTGTCCGGTATCGGGCTTGGCTGCATGTTGATGCAAGAAGGACGGGTGGTCGCGTATGGCTCACGCCAACTTCGAAACCACGAGCAGCACTATCCGACTCATGATCTTGAGCTCACTGCTGTGTTATTGGCGCTAAAAATGTGGAGACACTATCTTCTTGGAAACTTGGTGCATCTCTACACCGACCACAAGAGCTTAACGTATATTTTTACCCAGAAGGTGCTGAATATGAGGCAAAGGAGGTGGTTAGAATTAATCAAAGATTATGAGACTGAGATTCATTACCACCCCGGCAAGGCAAATGTGGTTGTCGACGCTCTGAGTCAGAAATCACATGTCCATAACCTCACTATTAAACCGATAGAAGAGGAAGAACCGAGTTTATACTTGGTTCCATATGGATCACTCTACAACCTTGCTCTCATCTCTACCGTTAGGGATGATATTATTGCAGCTTAGAAAATTGACAAAGGCATAGCACACCTCCGGAAATGAATAGACAGCGGTGATATCAAATGTTTTCAGAAGGATGAAGCGGGGACGCTATGGTTCAACAACCGTATAGTCGTACCATGGAATATGGAGTTAAGAAAGAAGATCCTAGATGAAGCTCGGTTGTTTAAGTTTTCCATTCATCCGAGCAGCAACAAAATGTACCAAGATTTGAAGAATAAGTTTTGGTGGACACGAATGAAGCGGGAAATTGCAAAATACGTATTCGAGTGTGATACATGTAGGCGAGTGAAAGCTGACCATATGAGGAAATCAGGGCTGCTGCAACCTCTAAAAATTCCAGCATGGAAATGGAAATATGGGAGCATGGATTTCATTGTGGGGTTGCCCATGACTTTTCACAAGCATGATTCCATTCGGGTAATCGTTGACCAGTTAACCAAGTCAGCTCACTTCATTCCCGTGCATACACATTTCCATGCTAGCAAGTATGCGGAGCTGTAAATTGCAAAAATCTTATGCTTGCACGGAGTACCCAAGGCAATAATCTAAGATCAAGGTGCACTGTTCGTGGATCATTTCTGGGAGCAGTTGCATGCCTCTTTGGGTACCAAGCTGATTAGAAGCTCCGCATATCACTCTCAGACAGATGGACAAACTGAGAAGGTGAATCAAGTGTTAGAAGACATGTTGAGAGCGTGTACCATCCACCACGGTAACAATTGGGTTGATCATCTACCGTTGGCAGAATTCTCGTATAATAACGGCTATGAAGCGAGTATCAAGATGGCACCCTATGAGGCTCTCTACGGTGGCAAATTGTCACACCCGGTTTTTCCGCAGAACTGTGAGACCTATGTGTGCTGAATACATTGGCAATTAGGATAAAAAGTAGCATTAACATTCAAAGTTTTGAATATTGCCAAAACATTCTTCTGTGGCAAGGTCCGACAAGTTCTTTGTTAGGTCCGCCAAGTGTTGGCAAGGTCCGACGCAAGGTCCGGAGAGCTCCTGCAAGGTCCGGAGAGCTTCTGTGAGGTCCGGAGCTTGTTTTTAGGGAGCTCCCGTGAAGTTCAACTCGTAGAACTGCAGCGTCTTGTTTTTGCTTTTAACTCGCAATGTTTCAAAGTTGCTTTATGGGAAGGTTTGGTTAGTATTAATTTGCTAAGTTTGTGGTGTGTTTTGGTGGTTATGGCTGTTATCATTTGATATGGTTTGCAACATGCTTATGTGACGTGCTCATGTAAGGTGTTGTGGTTTTCGAACTAACGTGAGTCAAGTTGAGGACTTGTGCTTGGAAGAATTGGTTGTTTATTCATGTGCAGGTGTTGCTTGAGTTCAAGACATGGCTGGTGACGGGATCCTTGGACTAGTCTCAGGGAGGAGATGAGGTTCCAATAACCAAGTTCGGGAGGATCTGTGGTTGAGTTGATCGGGAGGCCGCGCAGCATGTTTTGGATCAAGGGCAGTGCATATGAAGGTTGCGTGTACGTCGTTGGAAGGTGTTTGCACGTGTGCAAGGAGTGCATGGACGTGGCAACATTGTTCCAAGGCGTGATGAAGAGAAGTGGACGTAAAGAATTGGTCGGAAAGGTCCAACCGACTAGGTTATGGACTCAGGCTGCGGCTGAGTCGTGTTTGACTTAAATATGGAAAGTTTTGAGTTGGTTATGATAGGATTTCATGTGGGTCACGAGTTTGAGTTATTTTAGGAATGTTTGGGACGTTCCTAAGGTGTTTGGAAGTCTTAAGATTGCTTCTATCTGCGTATAGAAGAGTCTTGAGCAGTATTAGAAAGTTACAGTTTGAATCCAAGTAGGAGTCCTAGTTTGAATTGGATTGGCCATAGAGCTGGTTATATAAGAAAGGGAGGCCAGAGCTCGTGGTGCACGACTTTGGGCTGTTCCTCTTGTGTTTCTATTGAATAAAGTTCATAGTTTCGAGGAGCTTTTGTGCCTTGTTCGTCCGACTTATTTTTCGTCAAGTCTTTCTCGCCGAGTTTCTGGACAGACCGACATTGCTTCGGTGTTTTGTTCATAACTCGAGTTTTACAGATCCGATTGACGTGATTCTTTTTGGGTTGTCTTCACACCTCAATTATCTATCATCTGTGAAATTTTCACGAGCTTCGGATCTGTAGTTTTTGAGATACACGAGTTTCTTTGCAGCGTCGCGGATCTGTTTTATATCGGGTAGAACAGATTGATCTTCGTTTAATGTTTTGATCGTATCTCAAGTTTTACTTCGTGTTTTCAAGTGATTCTTGTTGCATTAGATCCGTGAAATGATTCTCTACCTCTCTACTTGATTTTCATGGTTGAACACGTTTGAAAACACTTGCACACACGGTTTCTTTAACCGATTGATTTTTGCTGAGGGGTTTTTGTTGTTTCCGTTACGAAAAGTTTTAATCTACCATTCACCCCCCTCTGGTAGCTTTTCACGTACTCTTTGATCCTATAATTGGTATCAGAGCCAAGGTGCTCTAATCTTTGTGATTTGCATGTTTTTTGACTAACCATCATGGAGAAGTACTCTGCAAAACCTTGTGTGTTCAATGGCATCAATTTTCAGGTTTGGAAGGCGCGGATGGAGGCCTACATACAGGCGCAAGGCTTCGCCATATGGGAAAAGGTCTACCGGAACTTCGATGTACCACCCAACGATCAAGTTACGGCTGCGAACATGAGAGATGTTGACAACAACAACAAGGCTCGCAACTTGATCATCCAAGGATTGACTCAAAGCGACTTCGACCGTGTTGCACACCTCCGATCTGCATATGATGTTTGGAAAGCTCTTTGTGACTACCATGAAGGATCCAATACGATCAAGGAGGTAAGGCAAGATATGTTCAAGAAAGAATACATGCGTTTTGAGATACAACCCGGTGAGTCAATTGACGACCTTTTTGCTCGCTTTAATAAAATTCTCAGCAACTTGCATAGTGTTAATGTTAACTTTTCAGATGCTGAAAATGCTAGACAATTGTTAGGAGCATTAGATATGTCAATTTGGGAGATGAAAGTTACATCTATTCGTGAATCTACTGTCATAAGTTCTCTTACTTTAGACGTGCTTTATTCTAAATTGAAAACTCATGAAATTGACATCATCTCACGTAAAAACCCCAACAAGTCTATTGCATTTGTTTCGCAACGTGACATGTCTAGTTCTAGTCAATCATCATCTTGTGGTGCACTCTCTTTGCTGTCCTCTCTAACCCTTGAACAGATTGAAGAGTTTCTAGAGGAGGAGCTTGCACTCATCTCTACTCGGTTCTCAAAAGCATTGCAAAATGTGAGAACTAGAAGGAGAGGAAGCTCCGGACCTCAACGATGTTTTGAATGTGGTAAGACAGGACATTTTCGTACGGAGTGCCCTAACCTTTCAGGTCCGACTTCACGTGAAGAAAAGCAAACAAGGCCGAAGAAATCGTTTGCAAAGAATAAGAAGAAGAAAGATTTATCAATGCGCAACATAGTGCATAGTATGATCTCTGCACTTCAAGATTTCGGCTCAAGTGATGTGGACACCGGTAGTGATGAAGATGAAGAAGCTATGGCAAATATGTGCTGCGTGGCGAGCAAGTCAAGTTCAAGCTCCGAGGAGGCAGAACACAACAGCGACGATGAAGAGGTATGTCCCACTTGGGAAGAAATGTGTGATGCTATTTCTCGTGCCACTGTTATATTAAAGAAAAAGGATAAAAAACTTAGGAACAATGCTGTTAAAATTGAACCACTAGAATCTGAAATTAATCGTTTAAAAACTTTGATTCCTAGTGATGATTCTTGTTCCTCATGTGATTTGATTTATGAACAATTATCCTCTTTAAGAAGTGCACACGCATCTACACTTGATAAACTTGAACTTGAAATTGAAAAGAACAAAGAGCTTGCTGCACTTAATGATAAAAATTTGAAAGATGCTTGTTGTTCTATAATTGATTTGCATTGTTCTTCATGTGGTGATCTGAATAAGAAACTAAATGATGCTATGAATGAGATTTCTATTTTGAACAATGCTTTACGTGTGCATGAAGTTAAATATTGTTCAAATTGCAAACTAAAAGGAAAAACTTCATGTGAAAACTGCTTTGATCTGTCCAATAAACTTGATGACATGCATAGGACACTAGATCGGTTTTCTAATGCAAATAAGAACCTAAACTTGCTGCTGAATTCTTCCAAGTCTTGTAATGATAAAACTGGTTTAGGTTTTAATTCTCATGCTCATGCTAAGGCACACCCACCGAAAGTTGTAAAGTCATTAGGAAGCGGTTTGATTCAAACAGCTCCTAGACAAAAAGAGGTGATTTTCAAATCTGCAGGAGTACTGTCCCATTCGGGTTCTAATAAACGTGTTGCTTGCTCATCTAGACATGATAATAAGGTTATTTTTCATTGTACCTACTGTGGTAGAGATGGTCATGTCATGATTTTTGTTATAGACTAGCTAAACACGATAAGAAACAAAGAATACTGCTAGATCACATAACAACCAAGCAAAATCTGCTAGACCGAATGTTCGGAGCTTGCAACCTGCTGTAATGAGTCAAAAACTTGCTCCCGGACCTACTGTTTTTTGTGCTACATATAACACAAAAATTTTCGATGTTTGGCTCATAAACCTGCTGTACCTTCTCAGCTTTCGCGTGTTATTCCTGCTGGACGTCGTGTGGCTCAGTACTGGATTCCTAAAAGTCTTTTAACTAACCCCAGTATTGAGTCATCGACGTATTGTGCTGCTGTGTAGGTTTCACGTTTGAGGAAGGAGAACATTTGGATTGTGGATTCAGGTTGCTCACGCCACATGACCGGTAACAAAGAATGGTTCTCCTCTCTCTCTTTTGTGTCACGTGTAGAAAATGTTACTTTCGTCGATAACTCTTCTACTCCTATAATTGCTAAAGGTTCGGTTAGAGTAAACAATCTCTACACTTTGAAAGATGTGGCACTTGTTAAAAATTTGAAATACAACTTGCTTTCGGTTTCACAATTGTTAGATGAAAATCTAGAGGTTAGCTTTGGTAAAAATTGCTGCAAGGTTGTAGATTCAAAAGGTGAGCTTTTGTTTAACATGTCTAGGTTTGGAAGAGTTTTTAAAGCTGATTTTGATTTGTCAACTTCTAAGCATCGGTGTCTAGTTGCTAATGATACAAAGGATCTATATTTTTGGCATCGTATACTTGGTCACATAGGCTTTGATCATCTCACTCGTGTTAGTGCTCTCGATCGCATACGTGGGCTGCCGAAGCTTAAAAAGGACAATGATATTGTGTGCTCTTCTTGTAGACATGCTAAGTTTGTTGCAGGTTCACATGCTCCTCTCACAATGACCATGACAGCTGAACCGGGACAACTTTTACATCTTGACACAGTAGGTCCGGCACGTGTTCAATCCTTCGGAGGTAAATGGTATGTGCTTGTGATTGTTGATGATTATTCCAGATATTCTTGGGTTTATTTTATGGCATCTAAGAATGAAGCTTTTAGTCATTTTAGAACTTTATTTCTTAGATTATCTATTGATCACCCAGGATCATTAAAAGCAATTAGAAGTGATAACGGAACTGAATTTAAAAACCAATCCTTTGATCACTTTTGTGCTGAAAATGGAATAGATCATCAATACTCTTCACCCTATGTACCACAACAAAATGGTGTCATGGAAAGAAAGAACAGTAACTTAGTTGAGATGGCTAGGACTATGCTTGATGAATATCAAACTCCTAGGAAATTTTGGGCTGATGCAATTGCAACCGCTTGTTATGTCTCAAATCATGTTTTCTTGCGTGCTAAGCTTGGAAAAACCCCATATGAGCTCCGGTTTGGACATAGGCCTAGTGTTAC
Source organism: Neostapfia colusana (assembly GCA_030760725.1). Lineage (NCBI taxonomy): Eukaryota > Viridiplantae > Streptophyta > Magnoliopsida > Poales > Poaceae > Neostapfia > Neostapfia colusana. Next base: position 16,211,251 of record JASWHV010000013.1, read on the forward strand.
ACACTTTAGGGTTTTTGGTTGCAAATGATTTGTTAAGAAACATGGTAATCTTGATAAATTTGAAGCTAGATCTGTTGATGGCATGTTTCTTGGTTATCCATCTCATACTAGAGGCTACCGTGTGCTTGTACTTGACACTAACAAAATTGTGGAGACTTGCGAGGTTTCTTTTGATGAAGCTAGCCCAAGTACTAGCTCCGATATTGCAGGTCCGGATCCATATCCGCAGGGGGAGAGTATTTTATTGAAGAAGATGAAGAAGTGGTGCTGCTGCCTGAAAACTCGGAAGTAAATAACGATCAAGCTGCTGATTTTGCACCACAACCAGCACCAACAGTCACTACTGCTGGTTCAGACCTTCCTCAATCAACAAGCTCTCCTAATCAAAGGTCCGAACATGAAGAAGAAGGTGCTTGTGAAGTGTCTACTCCCCTCCGAGTACTCAAAAGTCATCCTCCACAACAAATCATTGGAAGCTTGCATGAACGAGTCACTCGGTCCAGGTTTTGCGATCCAAACTCTCATGCTCATTCTGCTTTTGTTGCTTCTTTTGAACCCAAGGATATATCACACGCACTCACTAATGAATCTTGGATTAATGCCATGCAAGAAGAGTTAGAAAATTTTGAAAGAAATAATGTTTGGAAACTTGTACCACTAACTCAAGGTCACACATTAATTGAAACTAAATGGGTATTTAAAATAAGCAAAGTGAGGATGGGGTTGTGTCACACCCGGTTTTTCCGAAGAACAACCAAGTGAATATCACATGTATGCCAGGATCATTTTCTCATACATGTGATGACAAATAGTGAAGCATCATTTATTACAAGCCAGGTGTCGAATATAAATAAGTCTTACATAGCAAATGTCTCGATGGGCAATAATAAGTTCATCACAAGTAAATAAACTAGCAGCGGAATATTATTCTTGAGGGCTCCGTCACAGGCGTTGCCCGGGGGTCTCCATGAACCTAGAAACCTTCTTCGGGTCCAAAGTCTTGGTCATTATACACCACCTCATTATCTTGACCTGAGCAGCAATATAAACCAACAAAATATGCAAGGTTGAGTACCAATAGTACTCAGCAAGTGTGGGAAAGTTATGTCATGCATGGCTAGAACAAGGAGAGGTTGAACTCATGGTTAAAGCACTATGCAACTAATTCCTATCACTTTAGCTTATTAAGCACCTACATTACTACACAGGTGAAATGGTCTCAATCTCCCATCCCTTCATCATAATCAAATAACCATAACTTCATTTCCAATGTTAAGCTCCCCACTTAACATCCACAACTTCCAAAACCCTCAATCCTCTAATCATGAATAAGTCCAAGCCGCTCTTGACCGTGAGCATGGCTGTCATGACAGTTTTGACTCTGCAGAGTTTGTACCACTGTTCCCACATGTAGTGATTTCATCCCCCGTTGCCGGGTGGACTAAAAGAACCTCCATTATGCCAATGGCTACGAACCACATTCACACCTCCCAGGTGTGTAGCCAGGAGATCACTACTAAGCCTTTACAAAGGGATTCCCGACGAGCGTGGGCCCACTAAGGTTTCACCCCTAACAGCATACAAGAGGCTCCAACCCCGCTGCAGTAGCCCCCTCTTGAGCCTTGCGGTTCATATGGTAGTCCAGCTGACACCTACTCCCCGCACCATCCAACACACCCATACTACGCCGGGGATACACCTAATTAATTGGCCAAGCTGCCCTATCTCAGCATGTGGTTGGCACGGTAAAGCCAGGTTACATGCTCCATGAACCGGTCCTTAGGATCCAAGCAAGTACTAAACATAAACCCGAGTCTCGTGCACCCAGCACCAACCAAAACATCCAACTTGCCTTGATCCCTACCTCTACATAACTCACAATATCTCATTCAAGAGTATGGTAAAATAAACTGATGATCTCATATCCCAAATATCCCATTCTAAGCATGGCTAAGCATATGCATAATAATAAATGACATGATAAAATGAAACCCAACCCAAGCTACAAGGAAACAAGATAATGCAATTCTAGGGAAACTTCCTAACATAGGTTTCATATTTCAATTGACAATGCAAATAGTTCTAACTACACATCCTAGTATAGGATCAAAGTGGTCAATGACACTTGCCTCCCTCCTGCTGCTCTTGAAATGAGTAGTCCTGATCTTGGAAAGGAATAACTTGCTCTTGAGCAGGTTCTACATCATACCATCACACATAGCAAAAGAAAAAGAACAATCCATAAGACATAGTTCACACTTCCACTTCATACAAACCACACATTCACATTTATGAAAGTCATTCACCATTATATGTGTTGTGGTTACTCTATGTGTGTTGATTTGTGGCTTGCAGGCACTTTTAATCATATGTATATGATTCCTACTTTTGTGTTCACATTTATACTTACATACTATATATATGAGTTTCCAATTTAAATAAATTCCTTATATTCAATTACTACACCTTTTTGCTACCAAGTATGCATGAAAGGTATTTTCCTTCTCCATATGTGTCTTCATAATTTCTACCAACCCTAGACTGAACTCTTTGGATTTTAGAAACTCCATTTATCATTTACTAGTTGCTATATTTTCAGATTTATTTTCTTATGCATAAATGTGTACTTTATTATGAAAATAGTAAGACACATCATCTAAACAGAATAGGTTCTGGTCCTAAATAATTTAATAACATATTTTGACCTTTGCCTCTGATGTAAAATATTTCACAATTATTTTCCCTATTTTCTAGAACTATTCTTTACTTAAAAATGTGTCCCTAAATGTGAATAATAAATTAAACAGATTCAATTTAGCCCAAAATATGTTTTTATCTCACTCCAAAGTTTCCTAAATACTGAGAAAGTCTTTAATTTAATTTTGACAATATGTTTGTCTCACTTTTTAATTTTTAAACACTAGCCACATATTCAATTTCCTAAATTAAATACTAAACAGGGCTAAAAGGTAAACTCACCCCACTACAGGGTCTATAATATTATTTTCAGAATTTCCAGGGGTATAGCTACACTTATCAGAGGGGTTTTTCCTAATTTTTATTAAGTCCGGGGGCTAAAACTGATTTTTAAATGAATTTACATGATTTTCTGAAGTTCCAGGGGCTAGATCAGAAGTTTCCGGGGCTAGCTCTTATTTCCCTAGAACCCCAGGGGGAGCACGTTAGATTTCCAGTCTTTATAACACGGGGCTGACGTGGACCGTCCGATTTTAAACCGACGGCTGAGATTATAACGTCGAACCGGTACGCGGGGATTTAAACCCTACCGTGCGATTTAAAATAAACGGCGCACAAGCGGCCACGTCGCTCTGATCGAGCGCGGGCGGCGCTGCCGGCGGCGCACGGCGGCGGGAAGTGGCGATCTCGCCGGAAACTTTCGGATCTTCAGGAATTCTTCCTAGAACTGTGATTTTATGGCATAGATCGGTAGAGGGGAGGTCGGGGATCTCACCTCGGGGGTTTTCTTGAGCTCGGAGGTCCTGGAAAGTGATCGGCGACGAGGTCCGAGGTGAAACCACGGCGAGGCTCGTCGGCGCTGTGTTTACACCGCAAGTCACCGAGTTTTCTGCACCTGCAAGGTTCCCCGGAGGCGGTGGATCAAGACCAGCGAGTTAGATCGGAATTTCCGAGCTTAGATCGGCCAGAATTCGCCGGAGAAGTCTCGGTTCTCACCGGATGAAAATCGGCGGATCGCGTGGGAAAAACAGAACGAGGCCAGGGTTTTTATAGGCGGGAAAAGGCGGCGGGGTGGTTTAGATCAAGTCCGCGTCGCCTACGAACAGAATTCAGCGGGGATACGCAGAAATCCCGATCGGTTTTGATTCGGGTGAGAGGGAGTCCGGCGCGGCGCGAGGTAGAAGACGAGCTGGTGGGTCCCACCTGTCAGCGGAAGGAAACAGCGCGCGCGGCTGCGGGCTGGCGCGGTTGCTGGGTGGGCCGGCTGGTGGATTTCGGCCCACTGGCCGGTTTTTTTTCTGTTTTCTCTTTTTCTTTTTCTATTTCTTTTTTGATTTGAGTTTAATTTGAATTCCAGTTTGAATTTGAATTTTTGCAAAACATGCAACACGTCCAAAAAATTTTAAATTCCCCTCTTAACATGATTTAGGGTCTTAACAATATTTTTGGGGTGTTACAGGTTGTTGTTAGGAATAAAGCTAGTTTGGTTGCTCAAGGTTTCACTCAAATTGAAGGTCTAGATTTTGATGAAACATTTGCTCCTGTTGCTAGATTAGAAGCTATAAGAATTTTTATTAGCATTTATTGCATCTAAAGGTTTCAAGTTATATCAAATGGATGTTAAAAGTGCTTTTCTTAATGGCTACATAGAGGAGGAGGTTTATGTTAAGCAGCCACCGGGTTTTGAAAATCCAAATTTTCCTAATCATGTTTACAAACTGTCCAAAGCCTTGTACGGTCTAAAACAAGCCCCTAGAGCATGGTATGATAGGTTAAAAACATTCTTACTTGAAAAGGGGTTTACCATGGGCAAGGTTGATAAAACTCTTTTTGTACTTAAGCATGGCAATGACTCATTATTCGTTCAAGTGTATGTGGATGATATTATCTTTGGTTGTGCTTCTCATGATCTCGTGTCCAAGTTTTCAGCTATGATGAGTTCAGAATTTGAGATGAGTATGATGGGAGAACTCACATACTTTTTGGGGCTGCAAATCAAGCAAACAAAAGAAGAAACTTTTCTGCATCAAACTAAGTATACAAAGGACCTTCTTAAGCGCTTCAACATGGACAAATGCAAGCCTCTTCGGACACCAACGGGAACAGCAACAACACTTGAACTTGACAAAGATGGTGACCTGGTCGATAAAAAAGAATACAGAAGTATGATTGGATCACTTTTGTATCTCACGACGTCAAGATCGGACATACAATTCAGCGTATGTCTTTGTGCACGTTTTCAAGCTTCTCCACGTGCTTCACATCGCCAAGCCATCAAAAGGATTCTCAGGTACCTACATGGAACTCAAGAATTTGGCATTTTTCTTCCTTCTTCCTCAACCGTTTCTTTGAAAGCTTTTTCGGATGCTGATTTTGGGAGTTGTAGGATTGATAGGAAAAGTACTTCGGGTGCTTGTCATTTTCTTGGTAATTCACTTGTTGCTTGGTCCTCTAGAAAACAAAGTACAGTTGCATAATCCACGGCCGAATCTGAATATGTAGCTGCGGCTAGCGCTTGCTCACAAATTCTTTGGATTGTTCAAACACTTAAGGACTATGGGGTTGATCTAGATAGTGTTCCACTGTTTTGTGATAACACTAGTGCCATTTGCATTGCTAAAAACCCCGTGCAACATTCCATAACTAAGCACATTGACATTAGGTATCACTTTCTCCGTGATAATGTCGAAAAAGTGAACATTGTGCTTCACCATGTAGATACCGAACAACAATTGGCTGACATTTTTACAAAACCTTTGGATTTCACTCGTTTTTGTTACATTCGTAGTGAAATAGGGGTTATGCATCCTCATGGCTTAAATTGAGGGAGAATTTTGAAACTTGGGAAGTCTATGTGTGAATCTAAAATTAAAATAATATGAGCATAGTATTTAATGCATATATGACTTTGTGATTCCTTTTTCATGCTGAAAGTTCTTACTACATTACTCGTGTTATACATTTTGTAGTTTTTGCCATGACTAGTAATTAAAATAATTACTTACACTAAATCTGGTCATGATCGAACTTTCTTGCTGTTTTGAACTTGTTGCGTGCTCACAAGTGCTTTTAATCATAAAAAATTAATCAAGTGATCAGCTCACATGTTGAGTTTTTAAATAAAAATTGAGAAAAGATCAAGAGAATATGCATGCATCGCACTTCTTCTTTTGAGATTGCTTATCATTGCACTAAGATATGAACTTGGAAGGAATTGTGTATGACTAAAACCATGTCATTAAGGTTCTGATTGTCAAATGACATAGGTTTGGCTTGGTTTGTTAGAATAAGGCTGATGCGGCATATAATCTCTTGCAAATATCATATGATCAACTTTGTGCCTTAAATGATTATGAATAATAAAAATGCAGCAACAAGTGTCATGTTTTCAGGTTTTGAAATAGTTGAGTAGGGGAGATCATGACTTGCTTAAACTAAAAAATACATTTGATCTCTAGCATGGCTTACACTACTTTATGTATCTCATTGATGTGATAGTGTAAGTAACCTGATAGTATGACTTGGATGAGCTTTGTTTTGTATGTATATGTTATAATATGCTCATAACATTTAAAAATTTCTCTTTTGAACCTTGTTGAATACATTGTCAAAGGGGGAGAAATATGTATAAGGAGATATTTTTTTTACACTTTGCATATGTTATACACTTTCTTCCTTCTCTGATTTTAAAAATGGGGAGAAATTAATAAAGGGGGAGAAATGAGTTTTCAAAGCTTTTCAAAACTTTTCATAAGCCAATGTTCGGATTTTAATTGGTGTTGCCAATGCATTCATCAAGGGGGAGATTGTGAGACCTATGTGTGCTGAATACATTGGCAATTAGGATAAAAGTTAGCATTAACATTCAAAGTTTTGAATATTGCCAAAACATTCTTCTGTGGCAAGGTCCGACAAGTTCTTTGTTAGGTCCGCCAAGTGTTGGCAAGGTCCGACGCAAGGTCCGGAGAGCTCCTGCAAGGTCCGGAGAGCTTCTGTGAGGTCAGGAGCTTGTTTTTAGGGAGCTCCCGTGAAGTTCAACTCGTAGAACTGCAGCGTCTTGTTTTTGCTTTTAACTCGCAATGTTTCAAACTTGCTTTATGGGAAGATTTGCTTAGTATTAATTTGCTAAGTTTTTGGTGTGTTTTGGTGGTTATGGCTGTTATCATTTGATATGGTTTGCAACATGCTTATGTGACGTGCTCATGTAAGGTGTTGTGGTTTTCGAACTAACGTGAGTCAAGTCGAGGACCTGTGCTCGGAAGAATTGGTTGTTTATTCATGTGCAGGTGTTGCTTGAGTTCAAGATATGGCTGGTGACGGGATCCTTGGACTAGTCTCAGGGAGGAGATGAGGTTCCAACAACCAAGTTCCGGAGGAGCTGTGGTTGAGTTGATCGGGAGGCCACGCAGCATGTTTGGATCAAGGGCAGTGCATATGAAGGTTGCGTGTACGTCGTTGGAAGGTGTTTGCACGTGTGCAAGGAGTGCATGGACGTGGCAACATTGTTCCAAGGCGTGATGAAGAGAAGTGGACGTAAAGAATTGGTCGGAAAGGTCCAACCGACTAGGTTATGGACTCAGGCTGCGGCTGAGTCGTGTTTGACTCAAATATGGAAAATTTTGAGTTGGTTATGATAGGATTTCGTGTGGGTCACGAATTTGATTTGTTTTAGGAATGTTTGGGACGTTCCTAAGGTGTTTGGAAGTCTTAAGATTGCTTCTATCTGCGTATAGAAGAGTCTTGAGCAGTATTGGAAAGTTACAGTTTGAATCCAAGTAGGAGTAGGAGTCCTAGTTTGAATTGGATTGGCCATAGAGCTGGTTATATAAGAAAGGGAGGGCAGAGCTCGTGGTGCATGACTTTGGGCTGTTCCTCTTGTGTTTCTATTGAATAAAGTTCATAGTTTCAAGGAGCTTTTGTGCCTTGTTCGTCTGACTTGTTTTTGGTCAAGTTTTTCTCGCCAAGTTTCTGGACAGACCGACGTTGCTTTGGTGTTTTGTTCATAACTCGAGTTTTACAGACCCGATTGACGTGATTCTTTTTGGGTTGTCTTCACAACTCAATTATCTATCATCTGTGAAATTTTCACGAGATTCAGATCTGTAGTTTTTGAGATACACGAGTTTCTTTGCAGCATTGCAGATCTGTTTTATATCGGGTAGAACAGATTGATCTTCGTTTAATGTTTTGATCGTATCTCAAGTTTTACTTCGTGTTTTCAAGTGATTCTTGTTGCATTAGATCCGTGACTTGATTATATACCTCTCTACTTGATTTGTCACGGTTGAACACATTTGAAAACACTTGCACACACGGTTTCTTTAACCGATTGATTTTTTCTGAGTGGTTTTTGTTGTTTCCGTTGCGAAAAGTTTTAATCTACCATTCACCCCCCCTCTGGTAGCTTTTCACGTACTCTTCGATCCTACAAGAACAACCGAGTGACTCCCACATGTATGCCAGAATCATTTTCTCATACATGTGATGACAAATAGTGAAGCATCATTATATTACAAGCCAGATGTTCGGATACAAATAAGTCTTACATAGCGTCTCAATGGACGATTAATATGTTCACAACATGTAAATAAACAAACAGCGGAAGTAAGGTCTTGTGGGCTCCATCACAGGCGTTGCCTGGGGGACTCTGTGAACCTAGAAATCTTCTTCTGGTCCGAAGTCTTGGTTGTTGTACACCACGCCATACCCTTGGCCTGAGCAGCAATTTAAAACCAACAGGAAGCAAGCTTGAGTACCGATGGTACTCAGCAAGTGTGGGAAAGTTATGTCATGCATGGCTAGAGCAAGGAAAGGATGAACACCTGGTTAAAGCACCACGCAATTAATACCTATCTCCTTAGCTTATTTAGCACCTACATTACTATGCAAGTAAAGTGGTCCAACACCATACACCCCATCTCATTGTTAAGCTCCCCGCTTAACATCCTCAACACCACCATTCCTCATCATCTAATCATGAATAAGTCCAAGCCGCTCTTGACCGTGAGCACGTCTGTCATGATAGTTTTTAATTCTGCAGAGTTTGCACCACTGTACCCACATGTAGTGATTGCATCCCCCGTTGCCGGGTGGACTAGAAGAACCTCCATTATGCCTATGGCCGCGAACCACGTTCACACTTCCGAGGTGTGTAGCCAGGAGATCACTACGAGGCCTTTACAAAGGGATTCCCGACAAGTGTGGGCCCACTGAGGTTTCACCCCTAACAGCATCCAGGAGGCTCGAACCCCCGCTGCAGTGGCCCCCTCTTGAGCCTTGCGGTTCCTATGGTAGTTCAGCTGACACCTATTCTCCGCACCATCCAAAGACCCATACTACGCCGGGGATACACCTAATTAATTAGCCAAGCTGCCCCATCTCAGCATGTAGTTGGCACTGTAAAGCTAGGTTACATGCTCCATGAACTGGTCCTTAGAATCCAGGCAAGCACTAAACACAAACCCGAGTCTCGTGCACACAGCACCAACTAAAGCATCCAACTTGCCTAGATCCCTACCTCTACATAGTTCATAATATTCCATTCAAGGGTAAATAATCAAGGAGATGACCTCATATCCCATTTATCCCATTCTAAGCATGGCTAAGCATGAATAGCATAAATGAATGACACAATAAAACAACTCCCAACCCAAGGATACAAGGAAGTAAGATAATGAAAATCTAGGGAAACTTCCTAGCATGGGTATCATATTCCAAATTGACAATGCAATTAAATTCTAACTACACATCCTAGTATATGATCAAAGTGGTCAAGGACACTTGCCTTCTTCCTGCTGCTTCAGGAATGGAAAGTCTTGGTCTTGGAAGGTGAGAACCGGCTCTGGGGCTAGTTCTACTCATGCCAACACATACATAGCAAAAGAAAACAACATTCCATAAGAAATCATCCACACATACACTCATGCAAGTCATACATACATACACATTAAAGTCATACGCATAATTAAGTTTTGTGTTTACCCTAGATAGGTTGCTCCTATGCATGCATGCACCTTTAAACATATATATTATTTCTAACTTTGATATTCAGATTTCCAGGTGTACCCTGAATCTAGATTTTTAATTTGAACTATTTCCTATATTAAATATTACCCTTCTTAGCTACGAACTTGCATAAAAGTTTATATTCCAACTCCAAAATGGTTTTAAGGTCTTCTACATATTATTAAACTTGAAGTTTTGATTTTTAGAACCTCACATGACATTTACTAATTATGTTTACCTATTTCCTATATTTTCATATTTATTTTCTATGCCTAAAAGTGAATTTCAGTACTAAAACAGCAAAATATATCACCTACACAGAATATATTTTGATCTAAAATGCCCAACAAAATATATTTTGGCTTCCTATCTGATGGGATCAATTTAGATATATTTTTACCTATTTTTCAGAGTTATTTCAAGCCTAAAAATGAATTTTCAGAAATAACAAAAATAAATAACCCTTAATCAGGTTTCCTTGCAGCCTAAAATCAGTCCTCAATTCATTCTAACCATTTTCCAGGTGCTAGGAAGATTTAAATTATAATTGCACCAGTGTTTGCATTACTTATTTGAATTTAAATTTTATTCACATGTTCAAATTCCTGAAATTGATACTCCTCAGGGGCTGATGTGCAAATGCACACTGCAGTGGGGTCCTATTTCTTATTTTCTAAATTTTCAGGGGTCTATGTGTGCAAAACAGAGAGGCTTTCCTAATTTTTAAATTGATCCGGGGCTAAATCTGCATTATACACGAGTTTGCCTAATTTCCAGAGAGCTTAGGGGGTAGAACAGAAGAACTTGGGGGTTAGCTCTTCTTTTCCCAGAACCCCAGGGGGTAGCGCGTAAAGTTTCCGGCGTTTATAACGCGGGGCTGATGTGGACCGTCCGATTTTAAATGGAGGACCGAGATTAGATCGCGAAGGGGTACGCGGGAGATCTAATTGTGGCGGCATGATTTAAAATGGTCGGGCCGCAATTGGCCACGTTGCCCTGGCCGGAGCCAGCCCGCGCGCGCGGTGGCGGGGGGCGGCGATCTTGCTGACAGCCTCGATTTTTGTTGCTATGCGCTAGAATTCACATCTTTTTGCACGGATCGGCTGCGGGGAGGTAGGGGAAGCTCACCTAGGGGGTTTCTCGGGCCCGGAGAGGTTGGAATCGGCTCTGCGATGAGCTTCCACGGCGATGGCCCTCGGTGCTCGTCGAAGCAGCGGTTAGAGCGCAACACACGGTGCCTTCTTCAACTGCAAGCCTCCCCGGCGGTGGTGGAACATGCTACGCATGTTAGATCGGAGAAACCGGATTAAGATCGGGAGAAAACAGTGGAGGGCGGTCTCGGTTCTCACCAGAAACTGAAGCGGGTCGAGCGGGGAGAAAGTGGGCGAACCTCGGCGTTTAAATGGGCGAGGAGGCGGCGGGGGTGAGTGGGGTTCGTGCTGCATCGAGAGGGGCCGTAGATCGTGGGCGTGGGCGGCGAATTCGGACGGGGTGGCGCGCGGCAGTTGCTCGGAGCAGGAAAAGAGCGAGCGGTTGGAGGAGGGTGATGATAGGCGGGGCCCGTGCGGCAGTGAGAGGGGGAGGGGGAAAAGGCCGCGGGCTGCTGGGCTGATTCGGGTAGGTTTCGGCCCAGTGGCCCTTTTTCTTTTTATTTCCCTTTTCTTTTTTCTGTTTTGCATTCAAATTTGAATTCCAGTTTGGATTTGGATTTTACTTAAACATGCATCACGTTCATTTGATAGAGATTTAAATTTTCAATATTCTGGGGCTGTTACAACTCTATCCCCCTTAAAAGAAATCTCGTCCTCGAGATTGGTGACCCTAGGGGAATAAATCCGGAAATTGTGCCTTGAGCTCGTCTTCTCGCTCCCATGTGGCTTCTGCTTCCGAGTGGTGCTTCCACTGCACTTTGCACATTCGGATTCTTCTGTTCCTTGTGATGCATTCCATCGTCTCCAGAATCTTGACCGGCTGTTCGGCATACGAAGGTCTTCTCGGACGACTACCTCATTCATGGGTAACCTCTCTTTGGGTGTCCTTAAGCATTTCTTGAGTTGTGACACATGGAACATGTCGTGCACATCCGATAGGTGGCCCGGTAATTCCAACTGATATGCAACTTCGCCTTTCCTCTCTAGAATCTGAAAGGGTCCGATATATCGAGGTGATAGTTTCCCTTTCACTTTGAATCGACGAAGCCCTCTGATAGCAGACACCTTGAGATAGACATAGTCCCCTACGTTGAAGCTGAGTTCTCTTCTTCATATATCCGCATAACTCTTTTGTCTGGTCTGAGCTATTCTTAAGTTGTTGCGGATTTCCCTCACTTCCACCTCGACATCTTGTAGCACCTCTGGCCCAAATACTTTGCTTTCCCCAGTTTTATTCCAAAATAATGGAGTTCTGCATTTCCTCCCATACAACGCCTCAAATGGGGACATCTTCATACTAGCCTGGTAGCTGTTGTTATAGGAGAACTCGGCATAGGGTAAGTTCTTGTCCCAACTCCTATTGTTCTTGAGTGCACAAGCTCTCAACATATCCTCAAGGATTTGATTGGTCCTTTCGGTCTGCCCGTCAGTCTGTGGATGGTACGCAGAACTGAAATTCAAATGAGTCCCCATGGTTTCATGTAACTTCTGCCAGAACCTTGAGGTGAACTGTGTCCCTCGATCTGACATATCTTCTTCGGCACCCCATGAAAACACACAATTCTTGACATGTACAATTCTACCAATTTGGATCCGCTGTAGCTTTCTTTCACGTGGATGAAGTGAGCTACCTTAGTCAACCTATCAATTATGACTCATATCGAATCATATCCCGATTGGGTCCTAGGCAGTCCCACTATGAAGTCCATGCCTATTTCTTCCCACTTCCATTCGGGTACTTTGAGCGGTTGCAACAATCCGGCGGGTCGTTGGTGTTCTGCTTTTACTAGCTGACATGTGTCACATAAGGCAACATGTTCCGCGACATCTCGCTTCATGCCATACCACCAATATCTGCTTTTGAGGTCATGATACATCTTTGTACTCCCAGGATGAATGGAATAGTCGGAATCATGAGCCTCTCTCAGAATTAGTTCACGGATCTCCTTTACCTCAAGCACACATATTCTTTTCCCATGCCACACCGCACCTTGTTCATCCTCTCTAAACCCAGGAGCTTTATTCTCTTTGATGAGTCTTCTGATTTCTTGTATTTTCTCGTCATTCTTCTGACCGTTGCGTATGTCTTGCTCCAATGTGGAGTCCACTTCCATGGCGATGGCCTCACCATTATTCACCAGGCATAGATTGAGTTTTGCAAATTCCTCCCTCAATTCTGTAGGCGTGTCGTTTAAGCTCAACATGTTGGCATGCACCTTTCGGCTTTAAGCATCTGCCACGATGTTCGCTTTCCCAGGATGATAGTTGATGCCCACATCAAAGTCGTTGACTAGCTCTAACCATCTCCTTTGTTTGAGGTTGATATCTGGCTGTGTGAAAATGTATTTTAAGCTTTTATGGTCTGTATATATCTCCGTCCTCTTTCCCATCAAGTAATGCCTCCAAAGCTTCAATGCGTGGACCACTGCGTCTAGCTCTAGGTCATGCGTAGGATAGTTCTTCTCATGTTTTTGAAGCTGCCTGGACGCATATGCAACGACATGCCCCTCTTGCATGAGAACACACCCCAATCCATGTCCATAAGCATCACAATATACCGAAATAATTTTCTGCATGCCTGGCATAACTAGCACTGGGGCTTTTGTCAATCTTTTCTTCAGCTCCTGGAAGCTCGCCTCACATTCCGGTGTCCACGTTAATGTGATTCCCTTCTCTAGCATTTTGGTGAGAGGTCTTGAGATCTTCGAGAACCCTTCAATAAATCGTCGGTAGTATCCAACCAAGCCTAAGAAGCTCTGGATCTCCCCGACGTTTTCAGGGGTCTTCCACTTCTGCACATCCGCGATCTTGGCGGGATCTACGGATATTCCTCCTTCCGAGATTATATGTCCAATGAAGGGGACTCTCTTCAGCCAGAACTCACATTTGCTTAGCTTGGCATATAGTTGGTGTTCTCTTAATTTTTGCAACACCAGTCTTAGATGCTTCTCATGTTCTTCTTCATCTTTGGACAAAATGAGAATGTCATCAATGAAAACTACCACAAATTTGTCCAAATATTCCATGAATACCTTGTTCATGAGATACATGAAGTACGCCGGGGCATTAGCTAGCCCGAACGGCATGACTGTGTATTCATGCAGCCCGTACCGAGATACGAAAGCTGTTTTGGGAATGTCGGTTGGTCTTATCTTCAGTTGGTGATATCCCGACCTGAGATCAATTTTTGAGAACACACAAGCTCCTCTCAACTGATCAAATAAGTCTTCAATGCGAGATAACGGATACTTGTTCTTGATGGTTACCTCATTCAACGCATGGTAGTCTACGCATAGCCTTTGTGTTCCATCCTTCTTGGGCACAAATATCACTGGAGCTCCCCATGGCGAGGAACTAGGACGAATATACCCTTTCTTTGTCAATTCCCGGATATGTTCTTTGAGATCTTCTAGTTGTTTGGAATCCATCCGGGTAAGGCCTCTTTTATATCGGGGTGGTTCCAGGCATTAGTTCAATCGCGAACTCCACTTCACGATCTGGGGGCATACCTGGCAACTCTTCTGGAAAAACATCCGGATATTCCTTGATGATCCTTATCTTATCCAATTCCACTTCCACTTGATTGAGTTTAATGTCCCTCCTAGGTTCTTGGACGGCTACGAATTTCACTTTGGTGCCACTAGTGTGAGTTAGTTCCACCGTTCTAGTCGAACAATGGATAATGCCTTTATGCTTGGTCAACCAATCCGTACCCAAAATAATATCTATCCCTTGTGAATTTATCACTATGAGGTTTGTAGCAAATACTACCCCATTAATGTCTAGATTCACTTTGGGGCACACTTGTCTTGTTCTTATTTCTCCCCCTGGAGAGTTCACTGCTAACATATGATTCACTTGTGTTGTTGCTAGATCATGCTTCTTAACAAATCCTTGAGCAATGAACGAGTGGGTAGTACCAGAATCGAACAAAATGGTTGCAATGTGTAAAAATTTGCAGGGAACTTACCAATCACCACATCAGATGCCTCCTGTGCTTCTTCCATGGTCATGTGGTGTAAAAGTCCCAAAACCTTGTGAATAGAAAACTTGAGCTATGAATAAAGTTGAGTTTGAATACAAGAAATGGGACTTACAAAAACTTTTGTTTACTCATGAAAGTGTTGGCATGGGCTATAAAACTTTGAATTCAGTTTGAAATAAGAGGGTCACATTCAAAAAGAAGGAGGGCATGTTCAAAAGAGAAAATTCAAACTGTTGTTTGAAACAGTGTATTTGCAATAGCCAACTCAAAGATCAGAGGACATATTTGAATTCCTCAGATCCAAATTATGAGGGAGACCAATTTGGAGGAAATTTGGAGGTGCTTGGATATGAATATCAAGAGGACTTGTAAATTTCATCCAAATTTGAATTCAAATTTGAAACTGAGGCAAAACAGGTCAAATTGCCAAATGACTTTGGAATTTGAGTTCCTCAGAGTTGAATTTGTAAAGTGCCAAGAATTTTGGAGGTATTTAGGACAGAAGTGAGTGGGACCCACTTGTCAGTTAGAGGAGGAGACTTACTCCCGAAGGAAATTTCTTCTCTGTTCACACTCGAACTGGTGGCCGCCGAGCGGAGAGCGACACCGCGGCAGCACTGCTGCCACCTCCCGGCGCTGTCGATCAGCCTCAGCCGATATTACCCCGAACGGCGGTCGCACGTAGGAAAAAACTGATCACGCTTCCCCCCTCCTGTGTCTGCTGCCGTGAGCGCCGTTTCTCCCGCAGCTACCGCGCCCCATCGGAGCAGCGACGCCCGGCCGCCTCGGCAGCTCTCACGCTGACCTGAGCTATCCCGCGACGTCGCCGGTTCCTCCTCGAGGTGTTGGGCCCGAAGAACAGCCGTTTTCTTCCACGGGGACGCGGCGCAGAGCTCGGTTTCTCCAGCGACACCACTGCGAGCCGCCGGCCGGAAGAACTCGTCGCCCGGCCGCCACAGGGCTTATTCCACCCAGCTACAAAAGCAAAAAGGTGCGCCTGTAGACCTTCTCGCTTCACAACAACGCCGGCAGCGTGTCATGGACCGTGCTCGCCGGAATTTCAGTTTTGCCGACAACATACGATAATAGCCGAGAGGAGAAACTCGGCGAATTCGTTTCACACGTTGAACCACTCCCCACACGACGTAGCAGACATCTTCTATACCCCTGTGCGCTTTCATAGGATCAAGAACCACCGAGAACCATCGAGCAGAGCCGCTGTTCATCGAGTTTTTCGATCTTCGCCGGATTTTGACCTAGGCCGACGGTGAGGTCATATTTCCGGTGAGTTCCAGCGAGATCGGCGGTTGGGTCCATGTTCTCCTCGGTGCGGTGGTGCTTTACGCACAGACGGTTACGTGTTTGGGGTAGTATAACGCCCTAGCGACATCGCCGGAGTAGCCACTGCCACTGTCGCCGTAGCACCTAGGTTTCCGACCATCGTCGAGCTGAGATAAGCCCGGCAACGTGTTCCTCGTACGAGAATACGTGGGGGCGGCGAGATCCAACAAGTTCCGAGCACCGGAACCCACTCCCGGCGAGAGCTCCGGCGAGCTCGGCGGCGCGGGAGCGCGGGCAGCCGGAGGAAGACGAAGACGGGGGCTGGCCCACGCGTCAGTCGCTGTTGCGAGGGAGGGGGATTGTCTGTGGCCTCGGATCGGTCTGTGACAACATGGGAAATAGTCTGTGGCCCCGTGTGGCTTGAGTTCGGCAGCTGACACGTGGGGATGGGGCCACTGTCAGAGTTTAAACATTTCCCGAATTTAGTTTGAATTCCAGATTTAGTTCAAACTTTAAAACCTCATAACTTTTGCTAGGGAGCTCCAAAATTAGTGATTCAAATTGGGTTGGATTCAGGATGACAATCTCTATCCAAATATACAACCCAATTTGCATGAAAACCTATAGAAAATTCTGGAAAATTCTTTAAAACTTTTCAGCAAAAGAATTTTAGAGGGCGTTTGGTTCATCCAAAATTCCCCAAATTTTGCCAGGATATTCTTTAGGATATTAGGAGACTCCTGTAAAAGTTTCAGCTCATTTGGAGTGGATTTAGTTAGACTAATTCTAATTCCAAGTTTCTGTATTCAAATAAATACAGAAATATTTTCAGAGAATTTCGAAAACTTGGAAATTCAGTTCTAGCCATTCCTTAGCTCCAAAAATCCTAGGAAAATTCATGCATACTCCCTGAGATATGTATGAAATTATAGTTCACTTGAATTTGCATGAAAGTGCAAATTTAATCAGAATTAATTCCTTTTTGCTTAAATGCTTAGGGAATTGTTCTGGGTGATCCACTTAGTGAAATGTTCTGAATTTTGGTCCAGAGGACTTTCTTGTGACAAGGGACTCCCAAGAAAATTCCCAGATCCATTGGAGCCCTGGATCATTAGTGTTCTGTTCAATCATTAGTTAATCCCCACCCAAGTGATGAACCCCACTTCTCACTTGATGATAGTGCTTAGACACAAACCCAAACCAGTAGCACCAGTTTCATTTTAAATTCTTAAACAAAGTTCCAGTTTCAAACTTGTCTTTAGAACTTGTTAGCAAAAAGTTTTATAATTGAACATGTATGCATATTCATAACGTGTAGTGAGTAAACGTGGAGAAGTAAAGAAGAAGTGGAGCTTGGATCAAGGAGCAAGAAGGCAGGGATTAAGCTTCAAGTCAGCATCAGCAACTAACTTCAAACTTATCTGACTTTAGTCACCTGCAAAACCAAGGCAAGCCCCGGTTTGCACTTAAGTTGTTTTTAAAGTTTTCCCTTTGTTCACTACTATTGGTCGAGGTTTGTATGTGCATTAGGTCCAGGATGTTTGATACTCCACTTGCATAACCAAACATGAACCCTGAGGTCAAGGGTAGAAGTGTGTCATCGCTGTAGAATAAGGCCGTGCTAAATAGGCTAGGACAGCCGGTAGAAGACGAGTAGTTGGAATCTACTCTCGAGCTTTGTTCCAGGACCACATAAGTGGGGTTGGAAAAGGTAGCAAACTAAAGTTTACGTTTCTAAAGATGAGACCGGGCAGAGGGGTTAGACAGCGACAAGACGAGGTATTGGTCGAGTAGCTCTGCCCGTGTCGGTCAAGGACCGAAGCGTATGCGGCCCTGGGAGCAAGTATTGAGTTGTGTACCGGATGCTTACTGACATATGGGAATCAGGAAACCAATGTACCAGGTTCACTGGATTGTAGAGACATACCACATCGTCTCGTTAGACCTATGAGCCCGAGACGGCGCGACCTGTTCTACAGTTTAGTGTCCTGAGAAAGGTTGCCACATACGACGTAATGAAGGACGCCAGAGTTGGGTCTTCAGAGGCGGGCGTATGTGTCGAGTTATCCGGGTAGTGTTTGATTCGAATCACCGTCCCTCGCGGTTACGAGTACCGCTTGCTCACTGCGCTGTGACGTAGTAATCAAGTTGTGTGGGAATAGTTTGCCAAAGTTTTAAATGCTGTTATGCTAATTATAAATTGCATGAAAACCATGGTTGAAGTAGGGATAGAGCAAACTAAAGTTATTTTTCACCTTGGGACAAGTAACATTGGAATGAAGCGTTTCTTGTTTGATTGTGGAGCTCCAATGTTGCTGGGCGCAAGGTCACTACTATTATGGCTAAAATCTGAAAGTTAAGGATGAACTCGTAGGCGAGTCTTTTCGCAAAGGACAGGCTTAGGTCCTAGGTTACTTTCATATAGAGTTCCATGCTTTAGGAGAGACGGTTAAGTCTTGCTGAGCCTTTGTGCTCACTCTTGCTATATAAGTGGTTTTGCAGGTAAACATCGACGCTATACAGAAGGTTGTCCGGTGAGACTCGGAAACTTCCGAGTCATGTCACCCTTGGAGAACCTAGCCGCTGCCATGTCTTCGTGTTGCTAGCGAGAGGAGTCCGCGGGCTGGATCTCTTCTCGAGTGCTTCTTAGATATTCATCGTGAGCTGTTTATAGAGTTCCGCTGTAGCTATTTTATGTAAATTATTTACAAAGAACAGTTGTAAGCTTCCGCTTTGGTTTATGTAATATTGTGTTCCTTATATGTGTGCTGTTGGGTGCCGCATAACACGGCACCACCCAATGCGATCCCCGAGCGAGGCGGCACGGCCCCGTGATGGAGGTCGGGCCCCCCTCAGCGTGGTATCAGAGCCGCATTGGTAATAGCGCACGGAATAAGGATGGTATTACGACAAAAACTTTGGATACGGTGAGGAAACGGTATTAGGCCCACATAAGGACTATAGTAGTATAGTTACTTAAAGTGTCAAGACTAACATATGTGTTTTAATTCTGAACTTTCATTATGTAACGACGCACCTACGTTCTGGTAAGCATGGTAAGGAACGCCACCGAAAGCGGTTCAATTTCGGTTAGCTCCCCTGACGAGGAACGTGGTTCAGGGAAAGGTCTCACAGCTTGGTGTGAGACGTCAATATGAAACTCTTGGACTCTCCATGTTCTTGAGTTCATATGAAACGCTGATCCCTAGCGTGCATTAGGCAAGTAAGTGGAGACCCCATCGCGTGGTCAGTAACGCGATAGTGTGTTCGTCTGGAAATAGCCCAGGAGGACATAAGCAGCGCTTGCCATCGGCGTGCCCTGCAGGGCAGTAGGTGGTATCCGTTGGTTTGATAACATTCCCAACCGTGACGACCCGTTCATGACATACTCGGGTTCTCCGTCGTGTGGTGTTGAAACACGATCACGTGCCTTGAGACGTGGCTTAACTCAAGGACGGCCGTATGACAATGATACGGGCGTTTGTATTTATTTTTAAATATGGAACTGCCTGAAATGAAACAAACCCTTGAGTGCACCACTATTGAGTGATCTTCTGCAGGTACTAACCCCGTACGTATCCCGTGTAGTACACGTGTGCGAGAGACCGCCTTAGTGCCACTGATAAAACGGATATGCCGGTATAATCCGGTTTAGGATTTTCTTTGGTGAGGCTACGTAGTACCGACATGATTCTTACGGTGCATCGACACCGTACTACACTTAATAACCTCTTCCCTATGAAGAAATGATTCATGAACTAACTTTCAACTAAAAATGGAAGTTTGAAACAAGTAGTATCTACTGAACTCTTATTTTGAGCTAAGATTCAAATGAGAGTATAACTAGGTATCAAAGTTTTCAAAAACAGAGTGCTCTGTTTCTGGCAGAAATTCTTGCTGGACTTTAACGGAGTATAACTCTGAGTATATTTAACCAATTAAGGTGTATGATACAGTTCTGGAAAGATTTTTAAGTGCTCTACAACCTCTTTGTAGACCTCCAGAGCAAAATCACAATTTAAGTTGGTGAAAAGTTCAGTTGAAGGCAAACTGTTCAGAACCAGGACAGTAGCAAAAACATCTCTGGACCTTTCTGTTTTTAAGCCATAACTTCCTGTAGAAAAATCCTTAAGGAGCACATAAGTACTTGTTGGAAAGCTACTGAGGTTTACTAAAACTTTGGTATTGAACTCAAGTCAAGAATCTGTTGATAACTTGAGTAAAAATTTAGAGTTTGTGAGAGCTGGTCAGGGTAGTCCCGCTGATTAGCTTAGCGTACATAAGATTTGTTTAAACATGAATGTGGTTATGCTTTCATAAAGTTCATGACATGTTCATGTTTTACTTATCTTTACTTACTACTGAGATAGAATTTTGATAGACTCAAAATTTTGTTTCGTGCAGTATGGTACGTACACATTCTCAAATGGAGCTTGGAGGTTCAAGTAGAGGTGGGAATGACTCGACTTCATCACAAGAGCCATCGCCAACCGGATTGGCTGAAATTATGGCGAAGATGAATGAAACTCTCCAAACTCTCGTTCAGCAAGGCATAGATCGCGAAGCTCAACGTCACATGCCAACCCAGAGCACGTATCTGGATTTCTTGGCGACACAACCGCCGGTATTCTCCGAGGCGGCTGACCATTGTGAAGCAAATCACTGGTTATGTGTCATTGAGTCCAAGCTTGGGTTGATCCGATGTGACGAATTCTCGAAGACTCTATATGCCGCTCAACAGCTTCACGGCTTTGCTGGAGCATGGTGGGCAGAGTACCTTGCTGTTCAACCAGCAGGGCATCGTGTCACATGGACGGAGTTCCAGGCTGCATTTCGTGCTCGTTTCATCCCTGCGGGCATAATGCAAACCAGTTGGATGAGTTCTGGAGTCTGAAGCAAGGGGACATGCGTGTTATTGAGTATGTGAAGGAATTCAATCGCTTAGCTCAATATGTCCCTGACTATGTGAAATCACCATCCATGAGGGGTTATCATTTTTATCGAGGGCTGACCGCTAGGCTGCGATGTGAATTGGCTCAAGTTAGCCAAGAGAATTTTGATGAGTTCGTGAGCTGTGCTATTGCTCAGGAATATTATTCCAACCTTTACCTCAAAGAAAAGAGGGAGAGAGACTCATCACAAGATGAAGACAATCGTCTACCTCAGAAGTATCGGCTGGTGGTCCGTTCACCTTCCGGTCGAGAGATTCCACAAGAGGTGCAGTCATTCTGAGAGTGTGACGACTCTTCTACTCCACAGAGCTCTTATTCACCTCTACCGCAGCCACAACTTGCTTCTTATGCACCTCAGTATCAACAAGGCGCACTAGAATATTATCACCCTCAAGAGGTTGAAGATGAACAAGGTGATTTCTCAGCTGAACCGAGTGCTGTCCCACTTCGTATTGACAATGAGCTCAAGGTCAATGAAGCAACTGAACCGAACAACAACAACGTGTCTGCGGGTCCAGTTCCACAGAGTGATCTTGGACAACCAAGAAAAGCTATGTCCAAAGTGGGAACAGTCAATTATGTGTCAGTCGATGATCTGCCAAAGGGAGGGCCTGTTCTTGCCGGCAGGTTCACCTTAAATGACAAGCCGGTTGTCATTTTATTCAACTCTGGTGCGACACATAACTTCATTAGCAGGGCAACGGTGATCCAGGATCAGATCTCCACAACTGTCACAAAAGGTTCTTACCTTATTCATTCGCTAGGTGGAGACATATCAACTAATGAAGTCGTCTCTCGAGCACCACTTTGCTTGGGTGGAAAAATTTATCCTACCACCCTCATCATTCTCGAAGACCAAGGAATCAATGCCATATTGGGAATATCATGGTTGACCTTCCATAAGGCTGTTCTGGACATCAAGAACAGGAGTGTTCACTTGGACTCTCCACTTCACGGGCGTCAAACCTTGTATCTCGGCAAAGCGGTTTCCAAAGACCTAGAAGTATGTAATGAAGAGGCATGCAGGCTAGAAGACATTCCGGTAGTCCGTGAATATCCGGACGTGTTTCCCGAAGATCTTCCATGCTTACCACCTGAGCGCGAGGTGGAGTTCAAAATAGAGTTGATACCGGGAACCACGCCGATCTCTCGGAGACCATACAAAATGGCTCCGAGTGAGTTAGCAGAATTGAAGGAGCAACTCAAGGATCTGATGGACAAGGGGTTTATTCGTCCAAGTTCATCACCATGGGGTTGCTCAGATTTATTTGTGAAGAAGAAGGATGAGACGCTGAGGCTATGCGTCGATTATCGTCCTTTGAATGCTGTGACCATAAAGAACAAGTATCCACTACCAAGAATTGATATCCTCTTCGATCAGCTAGTGGGTGCTAAAGTCTTCTCCAAGATGAACTTAAGGTTGGGATATCATCAAATCAAGATTCGCGCGGAAGATGTCCCGAAAACAGCATTCTCGACAAGATATGGGCTCTATGAATATCTTGTCATGTCATTTGGGTTGACCAATGCTCCGGCCCACTTTATGTATCTTATGAACTCGGTGTTCATGCAGGAGCTGGATCAGTTCGTCGTGGTATTCATCGACGACATCTTGGTCTACTCCAAATCTGAAGAGGAACACGCTAAACATTTGCATATTGTGCTCCAACGACTGAGAGATCACAAGCTCTATGCAAAGTTTAGTAAATGTGAATTCTGGATCAACCAAGTGCCATTTCTTGGGCACATTATTTCAGCAGAAGGCATTGCTGTTGATCCAAGCAAGATTGAACAAGTGTTGAAGTGGAAGTCTCCAACATCAGTCCATGAAGTTCGTAGCTTCTTGGGTTTGGCAGGATATTACCAGAGGTTCATCCCGAGCTTCGCAAAAATCTCCAAACCTATGACTGAGCTACTGAAAAAGGGCATCAAGTATGATTGGAGCAAACCATGTGAGGAAGCTTTTCAAGCGTTGGTGAAACACCTCACAACAGCCCCGGTTCTAGCGCAACCGGATACAACCAAGCCTTTTGATGTTTATTGTGATGCATCCGACGTCGGGCTTGGTTGTGTACTCATGCAAGGAGGACGTGTGGTCGCATATGGATCATGGAAATTACGGAATCATGAGCAACATTATCCAACTCATGATCTCGAACTGGCTGCCGTGGTGTTAGCTTTGAAGATGTGGAGACATTACCTATTGGGAAATCTGGTTCATCTCTACACCGACCACAAAAGTTTGAAATACATATTCACTCAGAAAGAGTTGAATATGCGACAACGGCGATGGTTGGAGCTGATCAAGGACTATGAGATTGAAATTCATTATCATCCGGGCAAGGCAAATGTGGTTGCCGATGCACTCAGCCGGAAGTCTCATATTCATAACCTAACCATCACGCCGATAGAAGAGGAAGAACCAAGTCTGTACTTGGTTCCATTTGGAGCTCTGCATAACCTAGCCTTCATACCCACAATAAAAGAGGAGGTTATGGCAGCTCAAAAGAAAGACAAGGGCATGGCTCATATCAGAAGGAGATTGAAGAACGGGGAAATGAAATGTTTCCGGTTAGATGATGAAGACACTCTATGGTTCAAGGACCGGATAGTCGTACCCCGTGATATGAGGCTGCGGAAGAAAATTTTGGATGAGGCTCACTTATCCAAATTTTCTATTCATCCGGGCAGCAACAAGATGTACCAAGAATTGAGGACTAAATTCTGGTGGACCCGGATGAAGAGAGAAGTTGCTAAATACGTATCAGAATGTGATACGTGTCAGCGAGTTAAAGCCAACCACATGAAGAAAGCGGGAACCTTACAACCGTTAAGCGTTCCGGCATGGAAGTGGGAGGATATTAGTATGGACTTCATCGTTGGACTACCTCTCACGGCTAATAAGCATGATTCGATTTGGGTAATCGTGGATCGGTTAACCAAATCAGCACGCTTCATTCCGGTGCGTACCAAATACAGCGCCAAAAAGTATGCGGAGTTGTACATAGCACGAATCTTTTGCTTGTATGGGGTTCCCCGTACCATTGTGTCCGACACAGGATCGCTGTTCGTATCCCGCTTCTGGGAACAGCTGCACACATCCTTGGGAACTAAATTGATTCGAAGCTCCGCGTATCACCCTCAAACCGATGGGCAAACTGAGAGGGTGAATCAAATACTTGAAGATATGCTGAGAGCATGTGCCATTCATCACGGTAAGAGCTGGGATGATCACTTACCGTTGGCGGAGTTCTCATATAACAACAGGTATCAATCAAGTATCAAAATGGCGCCTTATGAAGCTCTCTACGGCCGGAAGTGCCGCACACCCTTGAACTGGTGTGAAGCCGGCGAGAGAGTTATTTACGGGATTGATCTCGTCAATGAAGCGGAAGAGCGGGTACGGCTTATTCAAGCAAATCTTAAAGCCGCTCAGTCCAGACAAAAGAGCTATGCGGATAAGAGACGTCGTCCTCTGGATTTCCATGTTGGGGACCACGTATACCTCCGCGTATCTCCTATGAAGGGCATTCACCGATTTGGGGTGAAAGGAAAATTAGCTCCGCGTTTTATCGGTCCCTTCGTCATCATTGAAAGATGTGGACCCGTAGCATACCGTTTGGAGTTGCCGGCAACCTTAGCCGGAGTACATAACGTATTCCACATATCTCAGTTGCGGAAGTGTTTGAAAGTTCCAACGGAAATGCTCACGGGAGACATAGCAGATTTGAAGCCGGACCTCACGTATGTTGAGCGACCAACCCGGATAATTGATGAAAAGACTCGCGAAACCAGGAATCGGACGCTGCGATTTTTCAAGGTGCTATGGGAAAATCACACGTCTGACGAAGCTACATGGGAAAGCGAGGAGTATTTGTAACGCAATCATCCGGAGTTGTTAGAGGCGTATGTTGAGTAACTGTCCTCTCCACACTGTCCTTAATCATGGATCTCGGGACGAGATTCTTTTTAAGGGGGGAGGAATGTAAAAGTCCCAAAAACTTGTGAATAGAAAACTTGAGCTATGAATAAAGTTGAGTTTGAATACAAGAAATGGGACTTACAAAAACTTTTGTTTACTCATGAAAGTGTTGGCATGGGCTATAAAACTTTGAATTCAGTTTGAAATAAGAGGGTCACATTCAAAAAGAAGGAGGGCATGTTCAAAAGAGAAAATTCAAACTGTTGTTTGAAACAGTGTATTTGCAATAGCCAACTCAAAGATCAGAGGACATATTTGAATTCCTCAGATCCAAATTATGAGGGAGACCAATTTGGAGGAAATTTGGAGGTGCTTGGATATGAATATCAAGAGGACTTGTAAATTTCATCCAAATTTGAATTCAAATTTGAAACTGAGGCAAAACAGGTCAAATTGCCAAATGACTTTGGAATTTGAGTTCCTCAGAGTTGAATTTGTAAAGTGCCAAGAATTTTGGAGGTATTTAGGAGAGAAGTGAGTGGGACCCACTTGTCAGTTAGAGGAGGAGACTTACTCCCGAAGGAAATTTCTTCTCTGTTCACACTCGAACCGGTGGCCGCCGAGCGGAGAGCGACACCGCGGCAGCACTGCTGCCACCTCCCGGCGCTGTCGATCAGCCTCAGCCGATATTACCCCGAACGGCGGTCGCACGTAGGAAAAAACTGATCACGCATCCCCCCTCCTGTGTCTGCTGCCGTGAGCGCCGTTTCTCCCGCAGCTACCGCGCCCCATCGGAGCAGCGACGCCCGGCCGCCTCGCAGCTCTCACGCTGACCTGAGCTATCCCGCGACGTCGCCGGTTCCTCCTCGAGGTGTTGGGCCCGAAGAACAGCCGTTTTCTTCCACGGGGACGCGGCGCAGAGCTCGGTTTCTCCAGCGACACCACTGCGAGCCGCCGGCCGGAAGAACTCGTCGCCCGGCCGCCACAGGGCTTATTCCACCCAGCTACAAAAGCAAAAAGGTGCGCCTGTAGACCTTCTCGCTTCACAACAACGCCGGCAGCATGTCATGGACCGTGCTCGCCGGAATTTCAGTTTTGCCGACAACATACGATAATAGCCGAGAGGAGAAACTCGGCGAATTCGTTTCACACGTTGAACCACTCCCCACACGACATAGCATACATCTTCTATACCCCCGTGCGCTTTCATAGGATCAAGAACTACCGAGAACCATCGAGCAGAGCCACTGTTCATCGAGTTTTTCGATCTTCGCCGGATTTTGACCTAGGCCGACGGTGAGGTCATATTTCCGGCGAGTTCCAGCGAGATCGGCGGTTGGGTCCATGTTCTCCTCGGTGCGGTGGTGCTTTACGCGCAGACGGTTACGTGTTTGGGGTAGTATAACGCCCTAGCGACATCGCCGGAGTAGCCACTGCCGCTGTCGCCGTAGCACCTAGGTTTCCGACCATCATTGAGCTGAGATAAGCCCGGCAACGTGTTCCTCGTACGAGAATACGTGGGGGCGGCGAGATCCAGCAAGTTCCGAGCACCGGAACCCACTCCCGGCGAGAGCTCCGGCGAGCTCGGCGGCGCGGGAGCGCGGGCAGCCGGAGGAAGACGAAGACGGGGGCTGGCCCACGCGTCAGTCGCTGTTGCGAGGGAGGGGGATTGTCTGTGGCCTCGGATCGGTCTGTGACAACATGGGAAATAGTCTGTGGCCCCGTGTGGCTTGAGTTCGGCAGCTGACACGTGGGGATGGGGCCACTGTCAGAGTTTAAACATTTCCCGAATTTAGTTTGAATTCCAGATTTAGTTCAAACTTTAAAACCTCATAACTTTTGCTAGCGAGCTCCAAAATTAGTGATTAAAATTGGGTTGGATTCAGGATGAAAATCTCTATCTAAATATACAACCCAATTTGCATGAAAACCCATAGAAAATTCTGGAAAATTCTTTAAAGCTTTTCAGCAAAAGAATTTTAGAGGGCGTTTGGTTCATCCAAAATTCCCCAAATTTTGCCAGGATATTCTTTAGGATAGTAGGAGACTCCTGTAAAAGTTTCAGCTCATTTGGAGTGGATTTAGTTAGAGTAATTCTAATTCTAAGTTTCTGTATTCAAATAAATACAGAAATATTTTCAGAGAATTTCGAAAACTTGGAAATTCAGTTCTAGCCATTCCTTAGCTCCAAAAATCCTAGGAAAATTCATGCATACTCCCTGAGCTATGTATGAAATTATAGTTCACTTGAATTTGCATGAAAGTGCAAATTTAATCAGAATTAATTCCTTTTTGCTTAAATGCTTAGGGAATTGTTCTGGGTGATCCACTTAGTTAAATGTTCTGAATTTTGGTCCAGAGGACTTTCTTGTGACAAGGGACTCCCAAGAAAATTCCCAGATCCATTGGAGCCCTGGATCATTAGTGTTCTATTCAATCATTAGTTAATCCCCACCCAAGTGATGAACCCCACTTCTCACTTGATGATAGTGCTTAGACACAAACCCAAACCACTAGCACCAGTTTCATTTTAAATTCTTAAACAAAGTTCCAGTTTCAAACTTGTCTTTAGAACTTGTTAGCAAAAATTTTTATAATTGAACATGTATGCATATTCATAACGTGTAGTGAGTAAACGTGGAGAAGTAAAGAAGAAGTGGAGCTTGGATCAAGGAGCAAGAAGGCAGGGATTAAGCTTCAAGTCAGCATCAGCAACTAACTTCAAACTTATCTGACTTTAGTCACCTGCAAAACCAAGGCAAGCCCCGGTTTGCACTTAAGTTGTTTTTAAAGTTTTCCCTTTGTTCACTACTATTGGTCGAGGTTTGTATGTGCATTAGGTCCAGGATGTTTGATACTCCACTTGCATAACCAAACATGAACCCTGAGGTCAAGGGTAGAAGTGTGTCATCGCTGTAGAATAAGGCCATGCTAAATAGGCTAGGACAGCCGGTAGAAGACGAGTAGTTGGAATCTACTCGCTAGCTTTGTTCCAGGACCACATAAGTGGGGTTGGAAAAGGTAGCAAACTAAAGTTTACGTTTATAAAGATGAGACCGGGCAGAGGGGTTAGACAGTGACAAGACGAGGTATTGGTCGAGTAGCTCTGCCCGTGTCGGTCAAGGACCGAAGCGTATGCGGCCCTGGGAGCAAGTATTGAGTTGTGTACCGGATGCTTACTGACATATGGGAATCAGGAAACCGATGTACCAGGTTCACTGGGTTGTAGAGGCATACCACATCGTCTCGTTAGACCTATGAGCCCGAGACGGCGCGACCGGTTCTACAGTTTAGTGTCCTGAGAAAGGTTGCCACATACGACGTAATGAAGGACGCCAGAGTTGGGTCTTCAGAGGTGGGCGTATGTGTCGAGTTATCCGGGTAGTGTTTGATTCGAATCACCGTCCCTCGCGGTTATGAGTACCGCTTTCTCACTGCGTTGTGACGTAGTAATCAAGTTGTGTGGGAATAGTTTGCCAAAGTTTTAAATGCTGTTATGCTAATTATAAATTGCATGAAAACCATGGTTGAAGTAGGGATAGAGCAAACTAAAGTTATTTTTCACCTTGGGACAAGTAACATTGGAATGAAGCGTTTCTTGTTTGATTGTGGAGCTCCAATGTTGCTGGGCGCAAGGTCACTACTATTATGGCTAAAATCTGAAAGTTAAGGATGAACTCGTAGGCGAGTCTTTTCGCAAAGGACAGGCTTAGGTCCTAGGTTACTTTCATATAGAGTTCCATGCTTTAGGAGAGACGGTTAAGTCTTGCTGAGCCTTTGTACTCACTCTTGCTATATAAGTGGTTTTGCAGGTAAACATCGACGCTATACAGAAGGTTGTCCGGTGAGACTCGGAAACTTCCGAGTCATGTCACCCTTGGAGAACCTAGTCGCTGCCATGTCTTCGTGTTGCTAGCGAGAGGAGTCCGCGGGCTGGATCTCTTCTCGAGTGTTTCTTAGATATTCATCGTGAGCTGTTTATAGACTTCCGCTGTAGCTATTTTATGTAAATTATTTACAAAGAACAGTTGTAAGCTTCCGCTTTGGTTTATGTAATACTGTGTTCCTTATATGTGTGCTGTTGGGTGCCGCATAACACGGCACCACCCAATGCGATCCCCGGGCGAGGCGGCACGGCCCCGTGATGGAGGTCGGGCCCCCCTCATGTGGTTCACCCGTCCCCGCATCATGTTCTACTGTTGTGGCTGCATTGGCTTCTTCTTCGGGCACTTATGAGCGTAGTGCCCCACTTCACCGCAGTTAATGCATTGCACCCCAACCTTAGGTGCCTGACCTTTGTTGTCCTGGGGTGGGTTCTGTGGCCCTTGTCCTGTTGGCCGAGGTTGGTAAGCGGGGCGTGGCTGCTGCATAAACTGACGCTGTGGCGGTACTTGTGTTGATGGAGGCCTGAAGTTTGGGTTGTAACCTCTTGGTGCTGAGTAGGGTACCACAGCACGGCTCATCTGCCCTGCAGGCTGCTGCATAAGATGTGGGCGTGTGTTGCTGCTTGACGCTTTGTGTGACCATCCCATCTTCCTCTTGTGTTCATTCTCCAAGACCTTCATCTTCCTCTCCACAATAAACGTCCTGTCCACCATCTTTTGGAAACTTTCATATTCGTTGGAGGACATTGCACATTGCATTTCCATGGTGAGCCCTTCCATAAAGCAGTCCTGTTTCTGCTCATCAGTTTCAATGTCCCGTGGTGCATAACGGGACAGTTGGGTGAACTTGGTGAGGTACTCCCTCACTGTCATGTTGCCCTGTTGCAGTCACAGAAACTCCTTCCTCTTGTTCTTGAGTTCTCCCCTTGGTATGTAGTGGTTGCGGAAGCTGCACTTGAACTCCTCCCAAGTTATGTTTTTGGGGTCGTGATGGGATGCCACGTAAGCGGTCCACCAGTCCGCAGCGGGTCCATGCAATTGATGAGAGGCAAACAATACCCTCTCATATCCTTGGCATTGTATGATCCTCATCTTGTTTTCAATTGTCTTGAGCCAATCATCTGCCTCCAGGGGTTCAACAGCACTTGCAAACTTCGGGGGTTGAGTTCCTAGAAACTTACTCAACCTTGGTTGACGTGGTGCAGCTTGTGGGGGTGGAGCTTGATGTAAGTTGGCCACCACTTGAGTCAAATTCTGAATGAGCTGATTTTGGTTGTTGATCGTTTGGTAGATAGGATCAGCTCCTCCTCGGCGACCACCCCTGCCTTGCCATCCAGGAAGGAGAGGATTGGCAGCCTCATTGTTGTCGTTGTTGTTGTTGTTGTTGTTGTTGGGGTTGTCACCACGACCTCTTCCTCTTCCGGCCATCTATTATGATTAACCAAATATCAACTTAATCATTACGTATTAATTTCTCACGTCATTTGCATAAACTTAAACTTTTAGGGCATTAAAGTTTAGACAATTTTAGAAAATCTCACATAAATTTTCAAGCACCATGTCTCATACAAAAACAAATGTAACTATTGATTCATAAGGTTTCACACACAAAAGAAAATGCAAACATAAAAACGAGGTTGTGGACAAGTGCCCATGGCTCCCACAACTCACGTCACACACCAAACATTAATAAGCAAATAGATAGGTTCTTGACTCGACTACTCGATAACATTCTAGAGTAAGGGAAATGACTCTAAACGACTCGTATCACTGTGCTGGCTCGTCGGAGTCTTCCTCATCATTGTGGCTGCCCTCTAACTACACTCTAGGTGGGGAAGCTGCGGGTGGAGAAGTGCGGCGACACTTGTTCGCCCGGCGGTCTGGGGAGTCAGGAGTCCATGTGTCATTCTCTGTGACACATAGTTCATTTCTATCTCCTCTCTCTCTCGCCCTCAAGCTGGCATGGAGCATCGCCTCAGTCTCCTTCAGGGTGTCACGGACATCCTGAAGCTCCTGCTGGCACTCCTGCCGTCTAGTGCTGAGCATAGCTGCGTCCTCCAAGCACATGTCCATGTGATCATGAGAAGTCCCCTGTTGCACCGGCGGGTACTTGTACTCCGCGGTGCAACTCTCGCGCTGGAGGACATACATGTACCCAGTCCTGTCCAGGTGGCCACGGTTGATGTAACTCTGACAGGTGATGGCCTCCCAGGTGACATCCTTCTCAGCATCGGCGTCGCCCGACAAGCTAGAGAGCGGTGGATCTTGAGCAACTTGTTGTC
This sequence comes from Neostapfia colusana, assembly GCA_030760725.1. Lineage (NCBI taxonomy): Eukaryota > Viridiplantae > Streptophyta > Magnoliopsida > Poales > Poaceae > Neostapfia > Neostapfia colusana. The sequence continues at coordinate 16,242,410 of JASWHV010000013.1, forward strand.
GTGGATGATCCTCATCTCGGAGCTCCATTCTTCACGTTTTTCACGGATGGTCTTGGTGGAGCTGTAGTGTATGATTAACTTGTCAACGTTGCCGGCGGTGTGGAATACGCCGAAGACGGCGCAACAAGCCTCCCACTGCCAAACCGTAGGAGTGGTACGTCACCGGGCGGTTCTCCCCCCTCAAGGAAAGTGCAGCTATAGGAACTCTCCCTCCGGTGGACTTGCGAGCGGTGCGGACCATGCGAACCATCTAAAACATAAATCATTTAAAATCAAGTTAGACAATAATCAAATAAATATTGTATTTGAATAAAAGTTGAGGCAAGATGAACAAATAAAATAGAATAAAGGAACAACATTAATTAACACTTCTACCCCACACCTTTGTAAAATAGTTTTTAGGAACATAAGGTCCTTAAATTTGTCCATGTCTACCTAGGTCCACGTTCCTACGGGCAACCTGGCTCTGATACCACTTCTGTCACACCCGGTTTTTCCGCAGAACAACCGAGTGACTCCCACATGTATGCCAGGATCATTTTCTCATACATGTGATGACAAATAGTGAAGCATCATTATATTACAAGCCAGATGTTTGGATACAAATAAGTCTTACATAGCATCTCAATGGATGATTAATATGTTCACAACATGTAAATAAACAAACAGCGAAAGTAAGGTCTTGTGGGCTCCATCACAGGCGTTGCCCGGGGGACTCCGTGAACCTAGAATCCTTCTTCGGGTCCGAAGTCTTGGTTGTTGTACACCACATCATTTCCTTGGCCTGATCAGCAATTTAAAACCAACAGGAAGCAAGCTTGAGTACCGATGGTACTCAGCAAATGTGGGAAAGTTATGTCATGCATGGCTAGAGAAAGGAAAGGTAAACACCTGGTTAAAGCACTACGCAATTAATATCTACCTCCTTAGCTTGTTTAGCATCTACATTACTATGCAAGTAAAGTGGTCCAACACCATACACCCCATCCCATTGTTAAGCTCCCCGCTTAACATCCTCAACACCACCATTCCTCATCATCTAATCATGAATAAGTCCAAGCCGCTCTTGACCGTGAGCACGACTGTAATGACAGTTTTTAACTCTGCAGAGTTTGCACCACTGTACCCACATGTAGTGATTTCATCCCCCGTTGCCGGGTGGACTAGAAGAACCTCCATTATGCCAGTGGCCGCGAACTACGTTCACACTTCTGAGGTGTGTAGCCAGGAGATCACTACGAGGCCTTTACAAAGGGATTCCCGACGAGTGTGGACCCACTGAGGTTTCACCCCTAACAGCATCCAGGAGGCTCCAACCCCCGCTGCAGTGGCCCCCTCTTGAGCCTTGCGGTTCCTATGGTTGTCCAGCTGACACCTATTCCCCACACCATCCAAAGACCCATACTACGCCGGGGATACACCTAATTAATTGGCCAAGCTGCCCCATCTCAGCATGTGGTTGGCACTGTAAAGCTAGGTTACATTCTCCATGAACCGGTCCATAGGATCCAGGAAAGCACTAAACACAAACCCGAGTCTCGTGCACACAGCACCAATTAAAGCATCCAACTTGCCTAGATCCCTACCTCTACATAGTTCATAATATTCCATTCAAGGGTAAATAATCAAGAAGATGACCTCATATCCCATTTATCCCATTTTAAGCATGGCTAAGCATGAATAGCATAAATGAATGACACAATAAAACAACTCCCAACCCAAGTCTACAAGGAAGTAAGATAATGAAAATCTAGGGAAACTTCCTAGCATGGGTATCATATTCCAAATTGACAATGCAATTAAATTCTAACTACACATCCTAGTATAGGATCAAAGTGGTCAAGGACACTTGCCTTCTTCCTGCTGCTCCGGGAATGGAAAGTCTTGGTCTTGGAAGATGAGAACCGGCTCTGGGGCTGGTTCTACTCATGCCAACACACACATAGCAAAAGAAAACAACATTCCATAAGAAATCATCCACACATACACTCATGCAAGTCATACATACATATACATTAAAGTCATACACATAATTAAGTTTTGTGTTTACCCTAGATAGGTTGCTCCTATGCATGCATGCACCTTTAAACATATATATTATTTCTAACTTTGATATTCAGATTTCCAGGTGTACCCTAAATCTAGATTTTCAATTTGAACTATTTCCTATATTAAATATTACCCTTCTTAGCTACCAACTTGCATAAAAATGTATATTCCAACCCCAAAATGGTTTTCAGGTCTTCTACATATTATTAAACTTGAAGTTTTGATTTTTAGAACCCCACATGACATTTACTAATTATGTTTACCTATTTTGTATATTTTCATATTTATTTTCTATGCCTAAAAGTGAATTTCAATATTAAAACAGCAAAATATATCACCTACACAGAATATATTTTGATCTAAAATGCCCAACAAAATATATTTTGGCTTCCTATCTGATGGGATCAATTTAGATATATTTTTACCTATTTTTCAGAGTTATTTCAAGCCTAAAAATGAATTTTCAGCAATAACAAAAATAAATAACCCTTACTCAGGTTTCCTAGCAGCCTTTTCCAGGTGCTAGGAAGATTTAAATTATTATTGCACCAGTGTTTGCATTACTTATTTGAATTTAAATTTTATTCACATGTTCAAATTCCTGAAATTGATACTCCTCAGGGGCTGATGTGCAAATCCACACTGCAGTGGGGTCCTATTTCTTATTTTCTAAATTTTCAGGGGTCTAAGTGTGCATGACAGAGAGGTTTTCCTAATTTTTAAATTGATCCGGGGCTAAATCAGCATTATACACGAGTTTGCCTATTTTCCAGAGAGCTCAGGGGTAAAACAGAAGAACTTGGGGGCTAGCTCTTCTTTTCCCAGAACCCCAGGGGGTAGCGCGTAAAGTTTCCGGCGTTTATAATGTGGGGCTGATGTGGACCATCCGATTTTGAATAGAGGGCTGAGATTAGATCGCGAAGGGGTACGCGGGAGATCTAATTGTGGCCGCATGATTTAAAATGGACGGGCCGCAATGGGCCACATCGCCCTGGACGGAGCCAGCCTGCGCGCGGCGGCGCGCGGAGGCGGGGGTGGCGATCTCGCCGGCGCAGCCTCGATTTTTGTCGCTATGCGCTACAGTTCACATCTTTTTGCACGGATCGGCTGCGGGGAGGTAGGGGAAGCTCACCTAGGGGGTTTCTCGGGCCCGGAGAGGTTGGAACCGGCTTTGCGACGAGCTTCCACGGTCATGGCCCTCGGTGCTCGTCAAAGCAGCGGTTAGAGCGCGACACACGGTGCCTTCATCACCTGCAAGCCTCCCCGGCGGCGGTGGAACACGCTACGCATGTTAGATCAGAGAAACCGGATGAAAATTGGGAGAAAACAGCGGAGGGGGGTCTCGGTTCTCACCAGAAACTGAAGCGGGTCGAGCGGGGAGAAAGTGGGCGGACCTCGGCGTTTAAATGGGCGAGGAGGCGGCGGGGGTGAGTGGGATTCGTGCTGCACCGAGAGGGGCCGTAGATCATGGGCACGGGCGGCGAATTCGGACGGGATGGCACGCGGTAGTTGCTTGGAGCGGGAAAAGAGCGAGGGGTTGGAGGAGGGTGATGGCAGGCGGGGCCCGCGCGGTAGTGATAGGGGGAGGGGGAAAAGGCCACGGGCTGCTGGGCTGATTTGGGTAGGTTTCGGTCCAGTGGCCCTTTTTTTATTTCCCTTTTCTTTTTTCTGTTTTGCATTCAAATTTGAATTCCAGTTTGGATTTGGATTTTCCTTAAACATGCATCTTTTTCATTTGATAGAGATTTAAATTTTCAATATTTTGGGGCTGTTACACAAATCCCGCAACCCATTGAATTGGTGTGAATCCGGTGAAAGGGTCACGTTCGGGATTGATCTCGTTAACAACACCGAAGAGCGAGTTCGGGTGATTCAAGCAAAGTTGAAAGAGGCCCAATCCCGACAGAAAAGTTATGCTGATAAGAGGCGTAGGGCGCTGCAGTTCAACATCGGAGAACACGTGTATCTCCGTGTGTCTCTGATGAAGGGTGTGCACCTATTCGGCGTGAAGGGGAAACTCGCTCCCTGATTTATTGGACCCTATAACGTCACCGAGAAATGTGGACTAGTGGCTTATAGACTGGAACTACCGGCATCTCTTGCTGGTGTTCACGACATTTTCCATATCTCACAACTTGAAAAGTGTCTTATGTATACGGCTGCTGTTCCTACTAAAGACATTGGCGAGTTACTTCCGTATTTAACCTACGCTGAATATCCTGTTAAAATTATTGATGAGAAGACTAGGACCACACGTAACAGAACATTGTGGTTCTACAAGGTCTTGTGGAGCAACCATACCACTGAGGAAGCGACGTGGGAGAGCAAAGATTTCCTTCGCTCAAATTATCCGGATTTCTTGGCGTCTCATCACGGGTAATTCCTCTTACATCTTCGTCTCTTCTTTTTATAATCTTGGGATGAGATTCTTTTAAGGGGGAGGGATGTAAAGACCCAACATTTCACTTGCTAAAGTATTCGTGTGACGCCCTCAATTCTGTGGAAAACCACGGAACCGAGAACTAATGCATATGTGTGCCCAGGATGTTCATCACACATACACATACGTTCCACAAACTGAATTCAGATTATATATTACCACGAATAACAGAGTTTATTACAATACCTCATGAGTCTTGGACTCATGCTTACAGCGGAAGTCTTATTTCTATGCAGCGGAAGTCCTTATTTAAATGCGGAAGCAAAAACTAATGCGGAAGCATAACTAAGCAGAAGTGGCTCCATCTCTACTCCCTCCACAGGCAAGGTTGAGAACAGATCACACGCCATAATGCTCTACTCGGTCTTCATAGTAGTCTTCTCTTGCTGTTGATGAAGAAATAATAATGCAAGTTTGAGCACAATGATGTACTCAGCAAGTGCGGGAATAACACATGATATGCAGCTCATAAACAAGGTAGGTATAAAAGGCTTATTTGTAGAAAAGCAGATTTATAAAACCATGATAAAACAGCAACTTAACTTTAGATGAATGTAATCCCAGCATGTATTAGATTACCAACATACCTCCATCACTTCCCGTCTTCCATCCGAACATTAACCAATCCTTTATTCATACTTACGAATACCTCCTCGTATTTGCTACCATCTCACCTCATAAAACAACCTTGTCTCGCACCGAGACCAATCTCATGTCATGACCCATCAGTCATACAACCATCTCACCTCCCTGACTCAACAGTCCCAAACCAAACCATAACCAATAACCATAACCAAGAACCTTCCCAATAACCATTCCAATAACCATCCCAATATCCATCCCATCTAATCATGGCAGTTAGCCAGGTGCTCGTGACCGTAAGCTCGGCTATCATGATAGTTTTAATAACTCTGCAGAGTTTGTACCTCTTACCCACAAGTTTGTGATTTCGTCACCCGTCGGCGACTGCAAAACCTCCATTTTACCAGTACACAACCGTCGGTGTATGGACAAGAGATCACAAAATAGCCTTTACAAAGGGGTTACTAGATGTATGGACTCACTAAGGTTTCACCAGCAGGCTAGAATCTCCAATTCCCCCACCCACGGGCCCCCTCTTGTACCATGCAGTTCCCAGGGCAGTCCTCACTCGACTCCCATTCCCCGCGCCTTCCACATTCCATAACACTCTAGCAACTTATCTAATTACTCAGCTAAGCCGCACCCATATTTGGCCTTGTGGTGGCACTGTCATCCTGGCATGTGCATGCATGAACCGGTCCTTAGATCTACGGCAAGTAAAACCACCATCTCATGCTACCTCATTCACAAACCCAAGCTTGCCTAGATCTCCCTCCGATCCATGTTCATTAACCTCATCAGTTACTTATTATCAGTACGAGTGCAGTTAGCTAGACACATCTATCTCGCTTCCCAATCCCATGGACTCAGCGAAGCATAAAGCAAAAACCATACCCGACTCATAAACTTCCCAGGCGACAAGGGTGGTTTAATCAAAACTAGTAAACTCCTATAAAAGGGCTTCCCATCATGTTTGACTCAGTACACACACCTTTTCGCAAAATAAACAGTTTTTCCCAAAAATATAGGATCAATATGGTCAAGGAGCACTTGCCTTGTTCTTGCGGTTTTGGTTGTTCTTGATTCTCAAAACCTTGTTGCTGCAGCTCGTCGTAGACAGCTTCCTGAGCTTGTCCTGCTATGTAGGATTCACGTGCATACAAAATTCACAGCAATCAATATCATGCACAAACCCTAAACTAGATGCGATGATGCACATGCATGCTATCCTATGATTAGTTTTACGTGTTCTTGCATGGCTTGCATGGTCAGAGGTGTTCGGATCAAAGATGAACGTGGCGATGATCTTTTCTTTAGATCAAACTGATCATCGAGTGTTCTGCCCATGAAAAGGCTTCTGTTCGAAAGGAATCGAAGAACAGATGCAAAGAGATGAACAGAATGATGTCGTAAGGTGGTATTGAAGTCCTACCTCACGCTCTTCTTGTCTTTGAGGTCCTCCTCAGACCTGCTTGGTTCTTCTCCGATGATCTCCCTCGTTGTGCTCCAGCGATGGTTTGCTCGGCGAGTTAGGGCTAGGGCTCTAAGTCGTTGGCTCAGGATTTGAAAGAGAAGTTTGTGGTTTCGGCCAGAGATTTTGGGTTCTATTTATAATCGGGAAGAGAAGATTCCTAATCTGATTGGATCCCGAATAAGAGTCTTACTCAGATCTTTGTTGGATCCTAACGTCTCATCTTTGGTAATCATCATGGAATTTAGATCGGTTTCTGTTGCGTACCGGTGTCCTTACGCGTAACAGCCGCCCCAGAACTCGTTACCTCCGTGATGATGAGCTCCGGAAGCTCCACGTGTCCTCCGGGCCTGGTATCTCCTCGTCCGCAGAGACGAGCTCCGGTTGTGCCACGTGTCAATCGACCGAGACCTCTCCCTCCTTTGGAGGTGAGCTCCGTGCATGCCACGTGTTGGTGCCGGTCTTCCCCCTCTCCTTCCCTCAGGGACATGCCCCGAGGTCAACACGTGTCTAGCAGCGACGGACCTCCTGGAGATAAGCTCCGGTGGCGACACGTGTTCAATAGATCCGGACTTCTCTGAGATGAGCTCCGAGATTGACACGTATCCCGCGCGACTGGTCCTCTTATTTTCACGAGGACTAGCTCCGAGGATGACACGTGTCTTATGAAAAATGCCTTTGCTTCTTACGCAGAGGCTAGCTCCGCGGCAGCACGTGTTCCACAGGGTCGGACCTCTTTCCAATTGCGGAGGTGACCCCCGAGCCTGCCACGTAGCCAGTTTAGCGGCGGACCTCTCCCAATTTCTCGGGGATGAGCTCCGAACACGCCACGTGGTCTGCTGGCCATGGAAATTGCCTTCGGTGCTCTCGGAGAGCTTTATTGGCTATCCTTCTGATACTTGTCTCTGTTCCTTCTTTCCTTAAAATGTTTTCTTCTTCATAAAACATGAACATATGCTGACACCCGAGGTGAGGGTGTCACAAATCTACCCCCCTTAAATTGAATCTCGCCCTCGAGATTCGTTAGTAGGAAATAGATGGGGAAATTCTGCCTTGATATCCTCTTCACGTTCCCATGTGGCTTCAGCTTCAGTGTGATGGCTCCATTGTACCTTGCACCATCGAATCACCTTGTTTCGGGTGACCCTTTCCTTTACGTCCAAGATTCGGACAGGGTGTTCTGCGTAAGTCAGGTCCTCTTGAAGTTCAAGTTCTCCCATTGACACTTGTTCCTCTGGTACTCTCAAGCACTTCTTGAGCTGGGATACATGAAACACGTCATGTACGTCGGAGAGGTGGTTTGGGAGCTCTAGTTGATAGGCTACTTCTCCTCGCTTGTCCAAAATCTTAAATGGTCCGATGTAGCGAGGCGCTAGTTTGCCTTTGACGTTAAAACGTCGTTGGCCTCGGATAGGCGATACCTTAAGGTATACGAAGTCTCCTACTTCAAAGGTCAACTTCCTACGCCTATTGTCCGCATAGCTTTTCTGTCGTGACTGGGCAGCCTTTAAGTTTTCCCGTATCGTTTGGACTTGCTTTTCAGCCTCTTGTAGTACTTCGGGTCCAAACACCTGGTTCTCTCCAGTCTCGTTCCAGAACAGCGGCGTTCTACACCGTCTGCCATATAAGGCTTCGAAAGGCGACATCTTCAAGCTAGCTTGATAGCTGTTGTTATAGGAGAACTCGGCATACGGTAAACTCCTATCCCAACTACGCCCACGTTTCAAGGCGCAAGCTCTCAGCATGTCCTCCAAAATTTGGTTCGTCCTCTCGGTTTGCCCATCTGTTTGTGGGTGATAGGCGGAGCTAAAATCCAGTCATGTACCCATGGCTTTCTGCAGCTTCCTCCAGAATCTAGAGGTAAACTGAGAACCTCGATCTGAGACTATCCTCTTCGGAACTCCATGACGGCACACGATCTACTCCATGTACAACTCTGCCAACTGTGTAACGTTGTAACTGGTCTTTACCGGAAGAAAATGGGCGGTTTTTGTCAACCGGTCCATAATGACCCAAATGGAGTCATATCCTGACTGAGTACGTGGTAATCTGATAATGAAGTCCATACTGATGTCCTCCCACTTCCATTCAGGTATTTTCAAAGGTTGCAACAATCCAGCAGGTTTTTGATGTTCGGCTTTCACCCGTTGGCATGTGTCGCATAGGGCAACGTATTCGGCTATATCCCTCTTCATACCATCCCACCAATAGCAAGCTTTCAAGTCCTTCTACATTTTGGTGCTCCCTGGATGTATGGAATAGGGTGAATCATGTGCCTCCCTTAATATCATGTCGCGAAGGTGTCTTAGGTTTGGCACACAAATCCTTTTTCCTAGCCAAAGCGTACCCTTTTCATCCTCCTTGAAATCCTTCTCTACCCCTTGTCGGATTCTTTCCTTGATCTCCTTGATCCCCTCGTCCGTTGCTTGGCCCTTTCTTATTTCTTGCTCCAATGAGGAGTGGATCTCTATTATTTCCATGTTATTCAAGAATCCGAGGTGTAACCGTTCGAACTCCTTACGTAGTTCGGGTGGTAGCTCCCGAACCGTGAGTTGGTGGCATGCTCCCCTTCTGCTCAATGCGTCAGCTACTACATTGGCCTTCCCGGGGTGGTAGTTGATTCCTACATCATAATCCTTGATGAGTTCTAACCATCGACGTTGCCTCAAATTCAAGTCCGTTTGTGTAAATATGTACTTGAGGCTTTTATGATCCTTATAGATCTCACATCGAGGACCAAGGATATAATATCTCCAAATCTTCAATGCATGCACCACTGCTGCTAACTCCAAATCATGCGTAGGATAGTTAAACTCGTGCTTCTTTAATTGTCGTGAGGCATAGGCTACCACTTGTCCTTCCTACATGAGTACACACCCGAGCCCTTGTCTGGATGCGTCACAATATATGTCAAAGCTCTTGCTTACGTCTGGCAATACCAGAACTGGTGCTGTGGTTAGCCTTTTCTTGAGTTCCTCAAAACTTTCTTGGCAGGCTTGTGTCCATTGAAAGACCTTCCCCTTCATTAACAACTCCGTCATAGGTTTTGCTATCTTAGAGAAGTTTTTAATGAAGCGCCGATAGTATCCTGCCATCCCAAGGAAACTTCGAATATCCCTCACGCTCTTTGGTTGGTTCCACTTTAGAACATCTCTCACCTTTCCAGGATCAACTGATACCCCTTCTTTGGAGATGATGTGGCCTAGGAAGGATATTTCTTTTAGCCAAAATTGACACTTGCTGAGCTTGGCATACAATTGATGCTCGCGCAACTTCTGCAAGGTCAATCTCAGATGTTCTTCATGCTCCTCCTTACTTTTTGAATACACCATAATGTCGTCGATGAAAACCACGACGAACTTGTCCAAGTACTCCATGAAAACCTTATTCATAAGGTACATGAAGTATGCGGGTGCATTCGTCAATCCAAAAGACATAACGGTATATTCATATGAGCCTTACCGCGTCCGAAAGGCCGTCTTAGGTATATCGGAGGGCTTAATCTTCAGCTGGAAATATCCCGACCGAAGATCAATCTTGGAGAACACTTGGGCTCCTTTCATTTGATCGAACAGGTCCTCTATACGGGGCAGAGGGTATTTATTCTTGATTGTCACCTCGTTGAGAGACCTGTAGTCCACGCACATTCTTTGGGTTCCGTCCTTCTTGTCCATGAAGAGTACCGGGGCTCCCCATGCTGACGAACTTGGACGGATAAAACCCTTCTCCAACTGTTCTTTAATTTGCTTCTTTAGTTCAACTAACTCATTGACGGGCATCCTATATGGTCTCTTAGCTATGGGTGCAGTTCCAGGTACCAAATCTATGGCAAACTCGATGTCCCGGTCAGGTGGCATACCTGGAAGTTCTTCCGGGAACACGTTCGAAAATTTCTGAACCACTGGAATGTTGTCCAATGCTACTCCTTCAACATGGTTCAAATCCGTCCGTTCGGTTACTTGCTGGGCTGACTCAAACTCGACACGGATATCGTGTTCGTTTGTCAACTGCACGCTTCTCTCAGCGCATTGGATTACTCCATTGTGCTTGCTTAACCAGTCCATTCCAAGTATGATGTCAATTCCGTGGGAGTCCAAGACAATAAGGTTGGCAAGGAAGTCTACCCCCCTTATTTTAAGACTTACCTTAGGACATACTATACTAGTCCTCATTTCTCCTCCGGGAGAATTAACTAACATAGCACATTCTAAGTGGGATACGGGTAGATGATGTTTGGCAACATATTTGGACGATATGAAGGAATGTGATGCTCCGGAATCAAATAAAATGGTGGCTGGGTTGGAGTTGGCAAGGAACATACCAATTGCGACGTCCTCAGCCTGTTGTGCTTCCTCAGCAGTGACATGGTTAACGTGGCCACGAGCATAGTTCTGCGGTCCACGGTTCCCTTGGTTGTCCCCTCCGTTTGGTCGCTGGTTCTGCTTGGGCACGTTACCTTGCTGTCCAGGGCCTCTCTTCGGGCACTGGTTAGCGAAGTGGCCTACTTCCCCGCATGCAAAGCATGCCCTGTTGCCTACGGCAGCAGGTACGTTGTGGCGGGGGTTTTGAACAGGAGCGCCATTGTTAGGCCGGGGCGCAGGAGGCATGGGCACACGAGGTGCCGGTGCAACGAACCGTTGCTGTGGTGGCTGACCAGGGCGGTTCGTAGGAGTGGTCGATCCATACTGCGGTGCAGGGGGCATGTATCTAGGTCGTACGTTGCTCCCTTGGGGCTGGTATGGCATCTTCCTCTTGCATTCTCGCTCGATCTCCCGGATCTTGCTTTCAACCACAATAGCCTTATCAACCAGCTTCTGGAAGCTTACGTAGTCATTGTTGAGGAGCTGAACTTGGATCTCATTGTTCAACCCTCTCATGAACAGATATTGCTTCCTCTGATCTGAGTTGACATCTTCGGGGGCATACCGGGACAGTTGTATGAACTTGTTGAGATATTCGTTCACACTTTTCTGCCCTTGGCGGAGACCTTCAAACTCCTGCCTCTTGAGCATCATTATGCCAACAGGGATGTAGTGGGAGCGGAAACTTTCCTTGAACTCAGTCCAAGTGATTGTCTCCGGGTTGGCATGGGCGTTGCTCAAGGCATCCCACCAGTCAGCAGCTGCTCCCATCAGTTGGTGCGACGCAAAGAGAACCTCCTCTCGGTCGTTGCACTGTACAATGGCAAGCTTATTCTCCATGGATTTCAACCAGTCATCGGCCTCCATTGGATCGCTTGCTTGAGCAAAGGTGGGTGGTCGAGTCCTCATGAACTCTCCCAACCTGTTATGAGCCGGCGGTGGTGGTGGCGGTGGTGCCGGAACGGGGTGTTGGTTGGCCTGCAACTGATCCAAAGTTTGGATCATGGTTTGCATAAGCTGGTTTTGCATGGCCATCAACCTTTCTAGGTTGTTTTCGCCAGCTCCGGGGTTAGCAGGAACTTCCTCGTGGACATCTTCCTGGACGTTCCTTCGGCTGGCGTTTCCTCTCACCATCTGTGAGAGAGAACGAAATAGAATAGAAGGTTAGAAAGTTAGGTAGGTCCTTTCAACTATATGCATCAAGGTGAGTTGGACTATATATATATTAGCCCTTATGAGGATGTGAGCAAGTGCCGAAACATCTCACACCTCCTTCTTCTTACGTGTGTATATGGACAACGTTTTTGAGACGTCCCACAACTCACACTAAGCACATATTCACAAATAATCATCACAAGGGCCCACTCAACTCCTATTCAAGGATGGTTTCCTATGTCAAGGTGGTTTTAAAGGCCAATCTAGGCTATTCACCCTAGGATGCTTCCTTTGGTCAGCGTGGCTTAGCTACCTGTGACTTCTATTTAGGGGTGTAACTTGCTGTTAACCCGTGGCTCTAATATCAATCTAAGGTTTCTATATAGGCGTGTAATCTACTGTCAACCCGTGGCTCTGATACCAATCTGTGACGCCCTCAATTCTGTAGAAAACCACGGAACCGAGAACTAATGCATATGTGTGCCCAGGATGTTCATCACACATACACATACGTTCCACAAACTGAATTCAGATTATATATTACCACGAATAACAGAGTTTATTACAATACCTCATGAGTCTTGGACTCATGCTTACAGCGGAAGTCTTCTTTCTATGCAGCGGAAGTCCTTATTTAAATGCGGAAGCAAAAACTAATGCGGAAGCATAACTAAGCAGAAGTGGCTCCATCTCTACTCCCTCCACAAGCAAGGTTGAGAACAGATCACACGCCATAATGCTCTACTCGGTCTTCATAGTAGTCTTCTCTTGCTGTTGATGAAGAAATAATAATGCAAGTTTGAGCACAATGATGTACTCAGCAAGTGCGGGAATAACACATGATATGCAGCTCATAAACAAGGTAGGTATAAAAGGCTTATTTGTAGAAAAGCAAATTTATAAAACCATGATAAAACAACAACTTAACTTTAGATGAATGTAATCCCAGCATGTATTAGATTACCAACATACCTCCATCACTTCCCGTGTTCCATCCGAACATTAACCAATCCTTTATTCATACTCACGAATACCTCCTCGTATTCGCTACCATCTCACCTCATAAAACAACCTTGTCTCGCACCGAGACCAATCTCATGTCATGACCCATCAGTCATACAACCATCTCACCTCCCGGACTCAACAGTCCCAAACCAAACCATAACCAATAACCATAACCAAGAACCTTCCCAATAACCATTCCAATAACCATCCCAATATACATCCCATCTAATCATGGCAGTTTAGCCAGGTGCTCGTGACCGTAAGCTCGGCTATCATGATAGTTTTAATAACTCTGCAGAGTTTGTACCTCTTTACCCACAAGTTTGTGATTTCGTCACCCGTCGGCGACTGCAAAACCTCCATTTTACCAGTACACAACCGTCGGTGTATGGCCAAGAGATCACAAAATAGCCTTTACAAAGGGGTTACTAGATGTATGGACTCACTAAGGTTTCACCGGCAGGCTAGAATCTCCAATTCCACCACCCACAGGCCCCCTCTTGTGCCATGCAGTTCCCAGGGCAGTCCTCACTCGACTCCCATTCCCCGCGCCTTCCACAGTCCATAACACTCTAGCAACTTACCTAATTACTCAGCTAAGCCGCACCCATATTTGGCCTTGTGGTGGCACTGTCATCCTGGCATGTGCATGCATGAACCGGTCCTTAGATCTACGGCAAGTAAAACCACCATCTCATGCTACCTCATTCACAAAACCAAGCTTGCCTAGATCTCCCTCCGATCCATGTTCATTAACCTCATCAGTTACTTATTATCAGTACGAGTGCAGTTAGCTAGACACATCTATCTCGCTTCCCAATCCCATGGACTCAGCGAAGCATAAAGCAAAAACCATACCCGACTCATAAACTTCCCAGGCGACAAGGGTGGTTTAATCAAAACTAGTAAACTCCTATAAAAGGGCTTCCCATCATGTTTGACTCAGTACGCATACCTTTTCGCAAAACAAACAGTTTTTCCCAAAAATATAGGATCAATATGGTCAAGGAGCACTTGCTTGTTCTTGCGGTTTCGGTTGTTCTTGATTCTCAAAACCTTGTTGCTGCAGCTCGTCATAGACAGCTGAATGTGGCCTAGAGGGGGGGTGAATAGGCCTTTAAAGATTCCTGCACACTTAATAAAGTTATCAGAAACTTGACTGACCGGACTAGTCCGGTTGTGTGGGCGGACTAGTCCGGTGTGCTGAATTATTTGAGTTAATTAAGTGTGTCTCATAAATTTAATTTCTCAGCAGCGGAATGAGAACAACAGTTTTTATCAATTAAATTTATTGTATGGATGCACGTGCAAACTTATAAGGAACTCAAACGATGACTAGCAAACTAGTGATCTAATGTATCAAAATGTAAAACAAATGAGAGACAAGAGACACGAATTTTTACCGAGGTTCGATCTCAAGCTCACACAGAGCCGGGTTCCCAACCCTTTCCCTCTTCAAGTCACCACACAGGCCGACTTGACTTCACTATCAAGTGTAATCACCGTGTTTATGGGGCAACCTCACACGTTGAGGGCTCCCACAAGAATAACAATGAGAAGTTGATCAAATACACTCAAAAAGATTACAATGCAGAATATGAGTGTAGAGAGATCAAACCCCAAGAGCTCACAACGAAGGAACGACGATCTCCCAATCCCAAATCCAAGTATTTTATTGATCTCCACCTTTTTTGCACCTTAGATGTGTGGGGAGACGTGTTTTTGGGCTCTTGGGATAGGTGGCGGCGCTAGGGTTTCAGTTTTTGACAGTATGATTCGTGTCTCATCAGGGAAAAGACGAAGGACCTCTTTTTATAGGCTTTCCCAAAAAGTTACCGTTGTTAAACCTACTACCGGACTAGTCCGGTATATGATCGGACTTGTCCGGTCTACTTCCAGTGGGTTAACCGGACTAGTCCGGTCCACAAACCGGACTTGTCCGGTGCTATGTGAAATGGGGTTTCATAAACTTCAGCGGACTAGTCCTGTCGCTTGGATGGACTAGTCCGCAGTCCTCTAAAGAGGACAACAGAGACATGACCGGACTAGTCCGGTCTAAAACCGGACTTGTCCGGTTGCATTCCAGTGAGCTGACCTGACTAGTCCGGTTCACAAGGCGGACTAGTCCGGTGCACTATGTTTGCGTATTTCAGAAAGTTAAACGGACTAGTCCGGTCCATGAACGGACTAGTCCGGTTTTCAGTGGATTTTAGTTGATTTTTAAACCCCTTACCCTTACGCAAAGTCATGAGCTCTTGGGATGTGTCTCTCTCACACACAACCTATACATTTATATCTACTTTGCTCCTCTAAATTCCACTGACGTCTTCCTTTTCGGGCACCACTCTATTTTTCACCTTTTTGTGTGTGCCGAGCCAGTTCACTTTGTTTATCCTACAATCATCTTAATAGTTTCATTAGGATCTCATATGTTCGTCATCAATTAGCCAAAACCCACAAGGGATATCCTAGATGCACTTACAATCTCCCCCTTTTTGGTGATTGATGACAACCATTTGAGATATCACAATTGAGAATAAAAGGTTGATTTTCATAAGGTGTGCACATATAAGAATAATAAAGAATTCACAAAAAGCTTCTCACATATGCACACACCTTATGGTGGGGTGCCTCACAGGTGTGTGATAAACAAAATGTGATAAATTAAAGACAAACAATAGTGAACATGTAAGTGGGCATTAGAGCATAGTACATCACACATAAGAAAAGAAATAGTGCATTACAAGATTTTTAAAAATAGGTACATGTCCTTGATCACGAAAGATCTTAATAACATATAACTAATACTAGATAGAAAAAGTCCAAGTCTAATCTCAATCTTCCATCTCAATCTCTCCCCCTTTGGCATCAAGACACCAAAAAGGGAAAAAATGAGGGGAATCACTCATCGCTGCCTCCTCCGTCAGTCTCAGTCTGATCTTCATCTTCAGCATCCACGGAAGCAGGATCTGCCTCTGAGTCCTCGGAGGCGGGCGGTGATCCAACGGGCTCAATCTCAAGCTTTGCACAGATAGACTTGATATTGGCATTGATGTACTGTTGATGTTTCTTCCTTGCAAGCTTTTCTTTGCGTTGCTTGTCTTCGATCTTACGGCAGCAGGCAAAGATGGAGGAGAGCATCTTGAGGATGCCGCTAGATGATTCTTGGGCAGGTGGAGAACCAGGAGGAGCAGCTGCAGACCTAGTGTCATCATGAGCTTGCTTTGATCTCCTCTCCACTGGTGGAGAGGACGGGGCATTTGGAGCCGGAGGGAGAGTGTACTCGGTGGGTTTTTGCGGCTTCAACCCCGTATGCTTGACATCCTTGACAAACTCGAGTCCCGTCACTTTCTCAGTCATGTACATGATATACGATGCGTATCCACAGGACATATTGGGGGTAATTGAGATGTTCACAATGTCGTTGTAGATATACTCAAAGACATTGAATGGTCTCCTCCCACTAATGACCTTCATGAGAGTCCTCAAGGTTCCTTGTATAGTTCCTGCATCTCCATCCTTCGGAGCTATCGTCTTTCTCAAGACTCTATTTAGGACCACAAAGAAGGGCTTTAGATATTTGATGGTGGGGGGAACATATGGCATCCTTGTGTCATAGAGAAACTCAAGCTCTTCCTTCTCCAGGGGTTTCAGATTATGGATGACCAGTTCATGATCCAAAGTGTTTTGGAGGTGAAGAATCCTAGAAAATTCATCATACGTGACACTATACCTTGAACCATGAGTCATCCATGTAAGACTGTCTCCATCATCCCGAGCAAAGTAGAGAGTGGAGTAAAACTGGGTAATGACTTCATTGTTCCAGTCATACTCAAAAGATAGCAGGTCCGTCAGACCGTGCCTCTCTAACGCTTCCACCATCTCACGAAAGGCAGGATACCTCTTTGACTTCAGATATTCAACATTTAGCCATTGGCTCTCTACTACGGGGTTCTTCATCTTCATGTACACATGCTCGTAGTAGTCTGCATGGAAGTTGCTCAAGAACCTCGGGTCAGAGCATTGCTTAGGTCGGTCATACACTTGAATCTTCCTGAAATTATCAGCTAGTTCACTTCCTTTTCCAGTGAAATCCTCACTTGAAGGCTGCCTGTTGCGGTGAGGGGGATTTTTCATTTTCAGAGGCCCAATGGGGCCACTAGCAAGTCCCTTCCCTTTATTGAGAACTCTTCTTGGCCCTGACGAGCCCTCAGCAGCATCTTTCCTTTGAGGCCTTTTGATAATGACTTTCCTCTTCTTAGGTAGATTGTCGTCGGAGGGTGGAGAGTGAGCATTGACATCATGTCTCTTCTTCATCACTCCCTCCTTAGCTCTCCTCACTCTTTCACGTTGAACTTCTTCGTCAATGTGAAAAGAGCCGTCATCTGATCCTGAAGACATGATGCCTGATAAGGAGTTTAAGGATTAGATACAAACGGACGCATTATCGACTTCAAATGGAAGTGTAGGGGTTCAACTGTCAGAGACCGGACTTGTCCGGTTTCAGAGTGCGGACTAGTCCGGTGGACCGGACTTGTCCGCATCTGAGCGCCGGACTAGTCCGACCTAGCATAAGAAC
Source organism: Neostapfia colusana (assembly GCA_030760725.1). Classification (NCBI taxonomy): domain Eukaryota; kingdom Viridiplantae; phylum Streptophyta; class Magnoliopsida; order Poales; family Poaceae; genus Neostapfia; species Neostapfia colusana. The sequence continues at coordinate 16,260,052 of JASWHV010000013.1, forward strand.
CCTAAATTGAATGTTTCATTTGAAACAACTCTCCTATCTAAGGACACAAGGGTAGGAAAGTGGTAGGAATACATCTATTTATGCAATGTACATCCTTTTGAAATCAAAGGAAACTAGCTAGAGCTAGAAAAATTGAGATTTTGGTTTTGGGGGGATTTACCAAGATTTGAAGATTCGCGTTGAAGGAGTGGCAATCAGTCCGGATGAGTCCGGAAAGTAGGATCCCCTCGTCGAAAAGAGGCTTTTTCACGGAGAAAATTCCGAGTTTGAGGGCTCAACTCGAAAATCACTTTGGGAGCTAGGGTTTAGGAGAGAGGGTGAGACAAAGTGCTTATGAGTGGAGAGGGAGGCGTTTGGTCCGGCCAACTGCTTCTATATGCGACTGACGGGACTAGTCCGGTCATGGTAGCGGACTAGTCCGGTACCCCTGAGTTAACCTAATTGTTGTCTGTCCGGACTAGTCCGGTTGGAAATCGGACTAGTCCGTTTCCAACAGACTTGATACATATATAGATAACTAATAGTGATCCAAGGACAACAATTTTGCAAGTAGTCTTGGTGATTACGACCAGTAGGCAATCAGCAATCGAACAATGGTCATAATCCACAAGATTTATTCATTAAAAATAGTTTTCTGAGTAGAAAGGAGAGGAGGAGCATTTTTGACAATACGGAGGAACAATTTAAGTTGCAACCAGGTATGCAATGTTTCAAGCCACATTTCGAGAGTCAAGAATGTTTATCTCATTTCTTAGTTCACAGAACCTTTTCTCATCTAATGGTTTGGTAAAAATATCTGCAAGTTGTTTTTCAGTCCTAACATGTGAAATAGCTATGTCACCTTTTAATGAATGATCTCTAAGAAAGTGACGACGGATGTCTATGTGCTTAGTTCTTGAGTGCTCTACAGGGTTGTGTGCAATCTTTATAGCACTTTCATTATCGCATAGAAGCGGGATATGACTTAGATTGTAGCCGTAGTCCCTAAGAGTTTGTTGCATCCAAAGCAGTTGCGCACAGCAACTACCGGCTGCAACATACTCTGCTTCCGCTGTGGAAAGAGCAATGGAGTTTTGCTTTTTAGATGACCAAGAAACTAGGGACCTACCAAGAAATTGACAGGTCCCTGACGTGCTCTTTCTATCGACTTTGCATCCTGCATAGTCGGCGTCGGAATACCCTATCAAGTTAAACTTGGATCCTTTGGAATACCAAAGGCCCAAGTTGGGTGTGTGCACAAGGTACCTTAGGATTCTTTTTACAACAATTAAGTGACACTCTTTAGGTGCGGCTTGAAACCTTACACACATGCAAACACTAAGCATAATATCTGGCCTAGATGCACATAAGTATAGTAAGGAGCCAATCATGGACCGATATACCTTTTGGTCCACATTTGGACCGTCTTCATTGAGGTCGAGATGTCCGTTGATGGCCATGGGTGTCTTGATGGGCTTGGCTTTGTCCATATTGAATTTCTTGAGAATGTCTTGTGTATATTTAGTTTGGCTTATAAATGTACCTTCTCTCAGTTGCTTTACTTGAAATCCCAGGAAGAACTTCAATTCACCCATCATTGACATCTCGAACCTGTCTGTCATTATTTTGCTAAATTCTTCACAGAAGGACTCGTTAGTGGATCCAAAGATAATGTCATCAACATAAATTTGACATACAAATAAATGATCATCAAAATGTTTAGTAAAGAGTGTATAGTCAGCTTTACCAATTTTGAATCCATTTTGAATCAGAAAATCTCTAAGGCACTCATACCAGGCTCGAGGAGCCTGTTTGAGGCCATAGAGAGCCTTACGCAGTTTATAGACATGGTTGGGATACTTCTGATCTTCGAACCCCGGTGGCTGCTCCACATAGACTTCCTCCTTTATCGGACCATTGAGAAAGACACTCTTGGCGTCCATTTGATTTAACTTAAAATTATGGTGAGTAGCATATGCCAATAAAATGCGAATGGACTCAAGTCTAGCTACAGGAGCGAAGGTTTCATCGAAATCCAAACCTTCCACTTGAGAATAACCTTTGGCCACCAACCTCGCTTTATTTCTTGTCACTACTCCATGTTCATCTTGCTTGTTCCGAAAGACCCATTTGGTTCCAACGATGTTCGCCCTTGGTCTTTCCACCAGCTCCTACACTTCATTTCTTTTGAAGTTGTTCAGCTCCTCTTGCATCGCAATCACCCAGTCTGGATCCCTTAAGGCTTCTTCTACCCTGTATGGCTCCAGAAAAGACACAAAAGAATAGTGTTCACAGAAATTTGCAATTTTAGATCTAGTAGTTACTCCCTTAGCAATATCTCCAATGATATTGTTGAAAGGATGGTCCCTTTGCACACACTGATGTACTCTTGGGTGTGGAATTTGTGTAGTTGCTTGTTCTTCATTGTCTTCATGTGTCATGTCTCCCCCTAGATCATTGCTTCCATGATCATCTTGATTTTCTTGATCTTCCTCAACCTGATCTTGTGTAGGAGCTCCCCCTCGATCATTGCTTCCTTGTTGAAATTCATCTTGTGTCTCCTCTCGTGGTAGGATATCACCAAGTGCCATTTTCTTCAGCGCTTCACATGGAGCTTCCTCCTTATCTAGCATAGACTTATCGACTTGCTCCACTTGTGAGCCGTTAGTTTCATCGAACACTACGTCACGCGCTACTTCAACAAGGCCGGACACTTTGTTGAAGACACGATAGGCGTAGGCATTCGATTCATATCCGAGCAAGAATCTTTCATCGGACTTCGAAGCAAACTTCGAGGCCCTTGGTTTCTTGTTCAGAATAAAACATTTGCAACCAAAAACTTTGAAATAGGACACGTTAGGCTTTTTACCCGTGAGAAGCTCATATGGAGTTTTCTTCAGTAGTCGATGAAGATACAACCGATTTGTGGCATAACAAGCGGTGTTCACCGCTTCTGCCCAAAATCGGTCTGACGTCTTGTATTCATCCAACATTGTTCTCGCCATTTCGATCAATGTTCTGTTCTTCCTTTCAGCCACCCCGTTTTGTTGAGGAGAGTAGGGTGCCGAGAATTCATGCTTTATACCTTCTTCATTGAGATATTCCTCAACTTGGGTATTCTTGAATTCTGTCCCATTGTCACTTCTGATATTCTTTACGGTTGATGAGAATTCATTTTGAGCTCTTTTCAAGAACTTCTTGAGGATTCCCTGAGTTTCTGATTTATCATACAAGAAAAATACCCAGGTAAATCTTGAAAAATCATCAACAATTACTAAACCGTATTTGTTACCGCTGATGCTGATGTACGCAATTGGACCAAAGAGATCCATGTGGAGAAGTTCCAGCGGTCTAGCAGTGGTCATCACATTCTTGGCGGGGTGTGGTGCTCCAACTTGTTTTCCTGCTTGACAAGCGCTGCACGGCCTGTCTTTTTCAAAAACCACATTCTTAAGACCACGGATGTGACCACCTTTTAGAAGTTTCTATAGATTTCTCATTCCAACATGGGCTAGCCGTCTATGCCACAGCCATCCCATGTTGGTCTTAGCAACCAAGCAAGTGTTGAGTTCGGCTTTATCTTTGTTAAAGTCAACAAGATAAAGTTTTCCCTTCAACAATCCCTTGAATGCAATCGAGCCATTGCTTCTTCTAAAGACGGTCACACCCTCATTAGTGAATAAACAGTTGTAACCTTTGTCGCATAGTTGAGATATTTATAAAAGATTATAATCTAGAGAGTCTACATGTAAAACATTAGATAAGTTGTGTTGAGAGGATATTTCAATGTTACCACTACCAAGGACCTTTCCTTGGCTGTTGTCTCCAAAGTATATACCTTCACTTGGATCCTTGTTGCACTCGTATTCCACAAACATACCTCTCTCTCCGGTCATATGATTTGTGCATCCGCTATCTAGCACCAACTTAGATCCACCGGAGGAGTAAGCTTGCAAAATAGAATTATTTCTGGGTTTTAGGTACCCAAGCTTGCTTGGGTCCTCTCAGGTTAGTCACAAGAGTCTTGGGCACCCACACACAAGTTTTCAAGTTCTTGTGGCGTGGCCCTGTATATTTAGCAATGACTTTTCCATACTTGTTTTTCACGAGAACATAAGAAGCATCAAATGTATGGAACGGTGTTTGTAGCTCAGATTCATGGGATTTTTCTTTAACAAAAATGATCCTATTCTTAGCATGATTAGAAGTAGACATGTGTTTATTCCTGTCAAAGCCAAGACCATCTTTGACATTGGGAGGTCTAGTGATCCTATATGCACTTCGTGCATATTTGATCTTCTCCTTATCAAAGATGCCGTTTTGAGAAGAATGCATGTCATGTGGGGTTGAAGCATTAGAAATTACATTCTTCTTACTAGAGCAAGTGCAGGTTCTTACTATTGTCGAGCTCATGTCTTTGGAGGAAGAGCTCTTGGAGGAAGAGGAGTCACTTTGTTTGAGCGACTCAACTTGCACCTCAAGGATTTTGTTAACTTTTGACAAGTTAGCAAGTTCTTCCTTGATTGCAATGTGTGAGTCCTCTAACTTTGAGTAAGTTTCCTTACTCAAGGCTAGCTCTAACTCAAGTGACTCATTCTTCTCTCTTTCAAGCTCAAGAAGCTTTTCAACTTCTTGATATCTCTTCCTCTCACGGATGAGCATATCTTCTTGTCGGTTGACAAGTTCTTCCTTTTCAAAGATTTCGTTCGACAACATTTCCATTTTCTTTAAAGCAATTTTACTTAGCCCTCTAAATATTTCTTCATTATCACTAGAGCTATCAAAGTCATCAATGGAGGAATTTAGTATAGGAGGAGTAAGTCTAACCTTTTTCTTGCCTTCCTTCACCATAAGACAAGTGTGGTTGTTCATGTCCCGTCCTCCCATGTTCGGAAAGAGTGTGGCTCTCATAGTTGGTTTCTTGACTGCGATAGTGGCCATCTCTTCTTCTTCATCGGAGGAGGACTCGTCGTTTGAGTCCCACTCCTTCCCAATGTGAGCTTGTTGGGCTTGTCTTCTTTTTCTGAATTTTTCTTTTCTTGAGATCTTGTTTCCTTCTTCTTTTTGTTTTCTTCATAAGTACAGTCCACCATGAAGTGACCATACTCTCCGCAGTTGTAGCAAGTACGTCGAGCCTTGGATTTTCCTTTATCCTTGATTTTGCCTTCATGTGAATTGTTGCCGTGTCTTCTCTTCATCATGCGTTTGAACTTTTTGATGAAGAGTACCATTTCTTCGTCATCAAGATCGGTGCTTTCTTCGCTTGTATCTCCATCGTCTTGGTCTTCACGAGTTTCTTTGAGTTTGGGTCTGCACGTTGCTTTGAGAGCAACTTCTTTCTTTTTAGAAGAGGTGAGCTCGGCTAAGTCTTTGACGTATTGAGCCTCTTTCTCCATCATTTCATGATTTATGATCTTTCCCAATAACTCATCGGGAGTCATTTTGTGAAACCCGGGGCTTTCTCTAATCATTGAGCAAAGTGTGACGTTTCTTGGCATGAAGGCTCTAATCATTCTTTTGACCACTTCGTGATCTGTCCATTTCTTACTTCCATAAGCACGAATTTTGTTGATGAGTGCTTTCATCCGGTTGTACATGTCTTGAGGTGATTCGCCTTCTTCAATAGCAAATCTCCCCAACTCTCCTTCAAGCATTTCGATTTTGGCTTCACGAACTGACCTATTTCCTTCGTGAGCTGTCTTTAGGGTATCCCAGATTTCTTTTGCACTTTCTAACCCATCGATCTTGTTGAATTCCTCTCTGCTTAGTGATGATGTGATCACGGCAACGGCTTGTGCGTTTCTGTGAATCTCTTGTTCTTGTTCTGGGGTGAGTTCATCATCTGTGTCCAGAATATCGATGCCTGTGCAAACAATGTGCCACAGACTAGGGTTCAGGGATATCAGATGCATCTTCATGTTGTACTTCCACATGGTGTAGTCACTTCCGTCAAACTGTGGGGGCCTTCCCATAGGAATAGAGAGATAATGATTATTTGAATTGAGACGGTTGTAGTTGTAAGGATACCGGGAGTAGTCGTGATGACCACTCCCCATCGTCTTTTCTTTCTCTTTTCCCTTTTGTGCCATTAACTTCTTTCTCAGTAATGTCTTTAGCTGTCTCACTTCATCATCGTCATGTGGATTTTCTTTCAGCACATCGAAGGCTTTGGCTTCTTGCTCCTCATCGTTGTTGTTCGTCTTCGGGATATCGTTGTTCTTCTCAGAGGCCATTGATCTCTCCGAGATGTGAGTCTCGTTGATGAAGAACTTCGCTCTGATACCAATTGAATGTGGCCTAGAGGGGGGTGAATAGGCCTTTAAAGATTCCTGCACACTTAATAAAGTTATCAGAAACTTGACTGACCGGACTAGTCCGGTTGTGTGGGCGGACTAGTCCGGTGTGCTGAATTATTTGAGTTAATTAAGTGTGTCTCATAAATTTAATTTCTCAGCAGCGGAATGAGAACAACAGTTTTTATAAATTAAATTTATTGTATGGATGCACGTGCAAACTTATAAGGAACTCAAACGATGACTAGCAAACTAGTGATCTAATGTATCAAAATGTAAAACAAATGAGAGACAAGAGACACGAATTTTTACCGAGGTTCGATCTCACCAAGAGATCTACGTCCTCGTTGAGGAAGCTCACACAGAGTCGGGTTCCCAATCCTTTCCCTCTTCAAGTCACCACTCAGGCCGACTTGACTTCACTATCAAGTGTAGTCACCGTGTTTATGGGGCAACCTCACACGTTGAGGGCTCCCACAAGAATTACAATGAGAAGTTGATCAAATACACTCAAAAAGATTACAATGCAGAATATGAGTGTAGAGAGATCAAACCCCAAGAGCTCACAACGAACGAACGACGATCTCCCAATCCCAAATCCAAGTATTTTATTGATCTTCACCTTTTTTCCACCTTAGATGTGTGGGGAGACGTGTTTTTGGGCTCTTGGGACAGGTGGCGGCGCTAGGGTTTCAGTTTTTGACAGTATGAGTCGTGTCTCATCAGGGAAAAGACGAAGGACCTCTTTTTATTGGCTTTACCAAAAAGTTACCGTTGTTAAACCTACTATCGAACTAGTCCGGTATATGATCGGACTTGTCCGATCTACTTCCAGTGGGTTAACCGGACTAGTCCGGTCCACAAACCGGACTTGTCCGGTGCTATGTGAAATGGGGTTTCAGAAACTTCAGCGGACTAGTCCTGTCGCTTGGATGGACTAGTCCGCAGTCCTCTAAAGAGGACAACAGAGACATGACCGGGCTAGTCCGGTCTAAAACCGGACTTGTCCGGTTGCATTCCAGTGAGCTGACCGGACTAGTCCGGTTCACAAGGCGGACTAGTCCGGTGCACTATGTTTGCGTCTTTCAGAAAGTTAAACGGACTAGTCCGGTCCATGAACGGACTAGTCCGGTTTTCAGTGGATTTTAGTTGATTTTTAAACCCCTTACCCTTACGCAAAGTCATGAGCTCTTGGGATGTGTCTCTCTCACATACAACCTATACATTTATATCTACTTTGCTCCTCTAAATTCCACTGACGTCTTCCTTTTCGGGCACCACTCTATTTTTCACCTTTTTGTGTGTGCCGAGCCAGTTCACTTTGTTTATCCTGCAATCATCTTAATAGTTTCATTAGGATCTCATATGTTCGTCATCAATTAGCCGAAACCCACAAGGGATATCCTAGATGCATTTACAACAGCTTCCTGAGCTTGTCCTGCTATGTAGGATTCACGTGCATACAAAATTCACAGCAATCAATATCATGCACAAACCCTAAACTAGATGCGATGATGCACATGCATGCTATCCTATGATTAGTTTTACGTGTTCTTGCATGGCTTGCATGGTCAGAGGTGTTCGGATCAAAGATGAACGTGGCGATGATCTTGTCTTTAGATCAAACTGATCATCGAGTGTTCTGCCCACGAAAAGGCTTCTGTTCGAAAGGAATCGAAGAACAGATGCAAAGAGATGAACACAATGATGTCGTAAGGTGGTATTGAAGTCCTACCTCATGCTCTTCTTGTCTTTGAGGTTCTCCTCAGACCTGCTTGGTTCTTCTCCGATGATCTCCCTCGTTGTGCTCCAGCGATGGTTTGCTCGGCGAGTTAGGGCTAGGGCTCTAAGTCGTCGGCTCAGGATTTGAAAGAGAAGTTTGTGGTTTCGGCCAGAGGTTTTGGGTTCTATTTATAATCGGGAAGAGAAGAGTCCTAATCTGATTGGATCCCGAATAAGAGTCTTACTCAGATCTTTGTTGGATCCTAACGTCTCATCTTTGGTAATCATCGTGGAATTTAGATCGGTTTCTGTTGCGTACCGGTGTCCTTACGCGTAACAGCCGCCCCAGAACTCGTTACCTCCGTGATGATGAGCTCCGGAAGCTGCACGTGTCCTCCGGGCCTGGTATCTCCTCGTCCGCAGAGACGAGCTCCGGTTGTGCCGCGTGTCAATCGACCGAGACCTCTCCCTCCTTTGGAGGTGAGCTCCGTGCACGCCACGTGTTGGTTCCGGTCTTCCCCCTCTCCTTCCCTCAGGGACATGCCCCGAGGTTGACACGTGTCTAGCAGCGACGGACCTCCCGGAGATAAGCTCCGGTGGCAACACGTGTTCAATAGATCCGGACTTCTCTGAGATGAGCTCCGAGATTGACACGTATCCCGCGTGACTGGTCCTCTTATTTTCACGAGGACTAGCTCCGAGGATGACACGTGTCTTATGAAAAATGCCTTTGCTTCTTCCGTAGAGGCTAGCTCCACGACAGCACGTGTTCCACAGGGTCGGACCTCTTTCCAATTGCGGAGGTGACCCCCGAGCCTGCCACGTAGCCAGTTTAGCGGCGGACCTCACCCAATTTCTCGTGGATGAGATCCGAACACGCCACGTGGTCTGCTGTCCGTGGAAATTGCCTTCGGTGCTCTCGGAGAGCTTTATTGGCTATCCTTCTGATACTTGTCTCTGTTCCTTCTTTCCTTAAAATGTTTTCTTCTTCATAAAATATGAACATATGCTGACACCCGAGGTGAGAGTGTCACAGTTCATCACATCACACACACCACAGCTCATTTTGTGGAGATCTCATGAACACATTTGAAGAGCACGTAACCACCGTTAATAGATGATTAGAATGTGAACTCACAAAAATCCAAAAGATGGATTTCCAATATATGAGCATGAGGGGTTGAGCTCACAATTACTTCTAGACTTTCTTAGGAATGCTCATGCAAGTTGTCATGCAAATCCAAACCTTTTTGAGGCACTTTTGGATACAATTATAAAAAGGGCTAGTTTGAATGTAAATTCAAATTCTAGCTACTTTCATCAACTGAATTCAAAAGGTGGATTCATATTCAAACTCAGCACATTTTTCTGAGTTACTCCAATTTTCACCTCCATTGGAGTTGATCTTGTTGGGAGCTATATTTGAACTAATTCAAAACTGAATTTGAAATTCAAATTCAAGTGTGAATCAAATTTAGCCAAACCAACTTCAATCTGAGTAATTCAAATTGAGCTCATGATTTGGTGGTGAAGTCTACCATTCAATTGTGAGTAGATGTGAGAAAATCAGTGGGAAAAAAGAAAAGAAGTGAGAGGGGAGAGGGACCCACTAGTCAGTGAAAGCAACATCACTGAACTGACTCAACCGAGCCGAATTTCTCTCGGTGATCGCCGCTCGGCCACATTCAGCCGGCGCTCGCCCCAACCCTACACCTCACGGTGAAAACGTCGGATCAAAAGCCAGCATACCAAGCTTCTTCCTCCGTTCTTTCCATTTCTGAGCTGAACCGAGCACTTCACGCGCTGTTCTTTGTTTCCTGCGAATGAACTCTTCGCCGCTCCCTCTGTCCACCGGCGACCGGCTGTTTCACGCACCGCGACCGCAGAACAAAAGGTGTGCCTTGTCACGCTGAACCTGTAGGAAGAAGCCATTTGCCGTTTCATGTGACGTAGAATGAGTATTGCTCGTTTCTTTCCACGGTGTGCGTTAGGGTTAGAGTTTGGTTGCTGGCAAAATTTGTTGCACACAGGCCACCGCCACTCAAGCTGCACACCAGAGGTACTTTAGAACTTCTAGCGCATCTCCACGCTCAAGTAACACCAAGTTTCATGAACTAGAATCCAAGTTCCATGATATTTCCGTGCCGACGGCCGAAAATAGGGCACCTCACCGGTGAGGTCCTAGTCGCGGCCGTTTTCACGAGGATCAGGGTTCATATTCGTGGTCAGCAAGTCCCCACGGAGCTCTCAAATGAAACCGCGTCGAAAAAGGTGTAGAGGACACCGAGTTCAACGTCGCCGATGAACTCCCGGCTGCTGTCACCGCCGCGAGCACTGTTCCGGTCACCGCAGAACTCCGGTGAGTGCACTAGCGTGTTCCTTATACAAAGTTGTGCACAGGCAGCCAGTTTCATCGAAGGCCGTGTAGTGGAATGGCCGGCGGCGAGCTCTGTGGCGAGGTACCACCGCGGGTGGTGTGAGGCAGAAGAAGGGGTGCGGGCCCCACGTGGCAGTGAGAGAAAACCGGGCCGGGGATCGGCTGTGGGGCCGGGATTTCGTGTGGCTACGCGGGAAATTAAGTAGACCAACGTGTGCCTTCGTTGTCGGACTGACACGTAGCCCTGGGGCCCACCAGCCCGGTTTAAACCTTCTGAATTTTGATTTGATTTTCCAGAATTTCCCCAAACTTTAGAAGGCCATAACTTTGTGTAGAAGTACCCAAATTTAGTGAACCAAATTTTATTGGATTCAGCTCTCCGAGTACTTTCCAGCAAGACAAGTTTCAGTCCATGAAACCCATTATTTTTACATAAAAGTGTGATTAAGTGAACTGAACCAGAGAAAATGGAAAATGTTTAGAAACATTTTCAGAAATTTTCTTAATCTTGATTAGTTCATAACTTTCTCTAGGATTCTTCAAATTACATGAAACCAACTCCATTAGAACCACCATAAACTCTAGTTTCCATAAAGTAATGTCTTGCTCCATGAAAATTCCTGGAAATTCTTAGAAGCTCTAGTAATGGCCATTTAGACATTTATTTGTGCAGGCTCAGATGAGCTTTGTTTCAAATGAAATTTGGCCAAGTCTCTGTTTAGGTTGTCAAAAAACCACAGTAAAAATTTCAGAATCATTGGGGAGGTCTAGCTAGAGTTAGGGTCTTTATAATTATCAATGCAATTCATTGCATTAAATTTGAAACATATCATTAATTTGATTACGTGTAGTCATTGAAGGCGAAGAAGCCCCGGAGATCTTGGATTTCATCCCTCTTGAGGAGAACTTAACCACTAGCCAGCAGCAACAAGGCAAGCCCCGGTTGGCATTTAACAATTTTTATCAAATTTTTGCTTTACCTCCACTTAGCTTGAGGTATGTATGTGCATTAGGTGTAGGATGATTGAAACTCTAATTGCATAACCAGATTATCTTAAAGAGAGTGAGGGTAGTGTATAAGTCCTCGAGTAGAATATGCCGTGCTTAATGTTTATAGGCTTTGGTACAAGTCGAGTAGTTGGAATCTACTCGCGAGTATAGGATTCGCCACATACGGGATTGGTTCGAGATGTGAGATAACTTTAGTAAGAAAAATGAGACTAGGCAGAGGCGTAAGACGCAGCAAGAGGAAGTCTTGTGTGCGTAGCCCTGCCCGTGTCGATTGAGGACCGATCCGTGTGCGGCCCCGCTGAACAAGTTTGAATGTACTGAAGGCATATCGGATATATGGGATCTGATAAACTGATGTAACCTATACCTCCCGGCGTCGAGGCATAGCACACCGATTTATAGGTGTTGGTTGAGGGCAGCAAGGTGGAAATCCGCTGACGGGCATGAATGTGGCCTAGAGGGGGTGAATAGGTGTTGAAAACTTTTTGTGCAACACTTAACAAATTCGTCAAATACAGGTGGGACCGGACTAGTCCGATATCGGTACCAACTAGTCCGGTGTGCTAGTTATACCGACAAAAAGATAGATTGTTTAATGCATTCTCCTCAAATGTTATAGCAGCAGAATTAAGTAAATTAAACCAAACAATTGTGTGAGTTTTAGGATGATTAAAGCAATACAAGATTAATATGTGTTGCAAGATTAATCAACCCTATGCCCTAAATGATGATAATGGTTGCAAAAGTAAATAACAAGAACACAGGAGACAAGGATTTTTACCGAGGTTCGATCTCACCAAAGAGATCTACTTCCTGGTTGAGAAGCCCACACAAAGCCGGGTCTCAATTAACCCTTTACCTCTTCAAGTCACCACGAAGGCCAACTTGAGTTCCACTATCACGGGGGAAATCACCAAGTCGGTGGGGCAACTTCACACGTTGAGGGCTCCCACACAATTACAGAGAGAAAAATGATCAAACACACTCGAAAGATTTACAACAAGTGTAAGAGTGTATAAGAGATCAAACCCCAAGAGCTTAGCTATGCGTAGAAGACGATCTCTCTATCCTAAATCTGGATTCCCAAAAGATTTAATTTTTAAGGGCTTTAGATATGTGGGGAGAGGTGTTTCTGTGCTCTTGGGACGAGTGGCGGCGCTAGGGTTCTTGGTTGTCTCTGTTGTACACGTTTTTCACCCATTTATAGTGTTTCCAAAAAAGTTACCGTTAGGGATCCTGACTGCCGGACTAGTCCGCTCTGGGGATCAGACTAGTCCGATGTGCCGTGTAAAATTTGCATGAATTGTGCAGCACACCTGAAACCCTAATTTGTGTCAGGTCTACCAGACTTGTCCATATTGGAACAGAAAGTTATCCGGACTAGGCCGTGATGGGTCCACAGATTCAATAGGACTAGTCCGCAATAGGACGGACTTGTCTGCTGCGGGGTATATGTGTTAAGTGAATATCATAAGGTCAAACAGACTTGTCCGGCAAGTGTCCGGACTTGTCCGAGTGCAGTCAGTGAGTTGAACGGACTGGTCCGGTTCTGTTCTGGATTTTTCCGTGTGAGAACAGTAATTCGATCGGACTAGTCCGCTGGTGAACAGACTAGCCCGGTGCTTCAGTGTATTTCTTAATTAATTGATTTTAGCCCTTACCCTCTACGTCAAGATATAAGCTCTTGGAATGTATCTCTCACACACCTCCTATACATTGATATCTACTTTGCGCTTCCTTGATCATTTGGGCTTTTTCTTTTCTCACTCCTCATTTTTTCACCTTTTTGAGTGCACAATAAGTTCTAGGCTTTGTAGACCTACATTCATCTCAACGAATTCATTAGGATCTCAATTCGTTGTCATTAATCATCCAAAACCCACAATGGAATGCCTAGATGCACTTTCAATCCCCCCTTTTTTAGTGATTGATGACAACCAATTAAAATTTCACAATTAAGAGTAAACATTGATTTTCATGAAGTGTTCATATATGAGAATGACATATGAACAGCAAAAATTTCTCACATATATGCACTCTTTATGGTGGGGTGCCTATAAAGTGTGTGTGAGCAGATATTGTGATGTGCATAATAAAAAATACAGCAATTATAGAAGCAACCATCACAGGAATATCAATATGAACATCACACATTTATATTAAACAAAATAGGCATCCAAATAGAGATTACAATAGTTTGAAACTTAAAAACACAAAAGATACATGTCCATGATCATTAGTCCTTAAGGCTCAAAATAGATTCTAGTATCAATCTCTCCCCCTTTGGCATCAAGGCACCAAAAAACAAAATAATTTGAGGGGGATCACTCTCCGTCACTCGCTCTCTCACTCTCAGTCCTGTCTTCATCTTCATCTTCAGACTCATGAGCATGCTGAGGAGGAGGAGGAACAGTGACACCTGCAAGTCCAAAGGAGGTCAATTCTTGTTCGGTGAGAGGAGCCATCTCTATGATATTTTCTTCGGAATCCTTTGAAATCTGAGGAGATCCCACTGGCTCAATATCAAGCTTTTCATAGATTGCTTTGATGTTTGCCTTCATATACCTCTGGTGCCTCTTCCTGGCCAAGCTTTCCTTGTGTTTCTTAACCTCCACTTTGCGGCAGGATGCAAAGATGGAGGAAAGCATCTTCAATACACCACTAGATGACTCTTTGGAGGATGGAGGAGCAGAGGTAGCAGCTGGAGTTCTTGTGCCTTCATTTGTTTGCTTTGATCTTTGTTCTATTGCAGGTGAGGCAGAGGCATTTGTAACATTGTAGACTGGTGGCTTCTGGAGCTTGAGGCCGGTATGCTCAACATCTTTGACAAACTCAAGGCCGGTTACCTTCTCAATCATGAACATGATGTATGGTGCATAGCCACAAGACCTATTCGGAGTGATTGAGATGTTCACAATGTCATTATAGATATATTCAAAGACATTGAAAGTCCATTTCTTGCTTATTCCTTTTATCAAGGTCCTTAGAGTTCCTTGAATTTGCCCTGCATCTCCATCCTTTGGAGCTTGTGAGACCTATGTGTGCTGAATACATTGGCTTTGATGATAAAAGTTTTGAATACTATCAAAACACCTTTTTAACAAGGTTCGACTCTAGGTCCGAGCTCCTGCAAGGTCCGACGATAGGTCCGACGTAAGGTCCGACTTGCTTTGTCTAGGTCTGACTTATTTTGGCTAGGTCCGACTTGTTTTTGCTAGCTCCGGTGCTAGGTTCCGACTAGCTTTGGTAAGTTCCGTGCTAGGTCCGACTAAGCTTTAGTAAGCTCCGTTTCAAGGTCCGGTTAGCTTTGGTAAGTTTCGGAGCTTGATTGCAATGGTTCTGCTTTTAATTTGTAGTGTTTTGAACTTGCTTTACTCTTATGGAAAGTTTGCTTAGTACTATTTTACTAAGTTTTTGGTGTGTTTTAGTGGTTATGGCTGATATCATTTTGCTATGGTTTACAACATGCCTATGTGAGGTGCTCACGTAAGATGTTGTAGTTTCAAAACTAACGAGAGTCAAGTCGAGGACTTGTGCTTGGAAGTATTGGTTGTTTATTCATGTGCAGGTGTTGCTTGAGTTCAATACATGGCTGGTGACGGGATCCATTGAACTAGTCTTAGGGAAAGATGAGGTTCAACAACCATGTTCGGGAGGAATTGTGGTTGAGTTGATCGGGAGGTTGTGCAGTATGTTTGAATCAAGAACAATGCATATGAAGGTATCTTGGACGTCGTTGGAAGATGTTTGCACGTGTGCAAGGAGTGCATGGACGTGGCTGCATGGTTCCAAGGCGTGATGAAGAGATGTGGACGTAAATAATTGGTCGGAAAGGTCCAACCGACTAGGTTATGGACTCAGGCTGCGGCTGAGTCGTGTTTGACTCAAATATGGAAAGTTTTGAGTTGGTTATGATAGGATTTTGTGTGGGTCACGAATTTGAGTTGTTTTAAGAATGTTTGGGACGTTACTAAGGTATTTGGAAGCCTTAAGATTATTTCTATCTGCGTTTAGAAGAGTCTTGAACAGTATTGGAAAGTTACAGTTTGAATCCAAGTAGGAGTAGGAGTCCTAGTTTAAATTGGGTTGGCCTTAGGGCTGGTTATATAAGCAAGGGAGGCCAAGGCTCGTGGGTACACGACTTTGGGGCTGTTCCTATTGTTGTTTAGATAAATAAAATTCGTATTCTAAAGGAACTTTTGTGCCTTGTTCGTCCGACTTGTTTCAGACAAGTATTTCTCGTCGAGTTTCTGTTCAGCACTACCTTGCTTCGGTGGTTTTATCATAACTCGAGTTTTACAGATCCAATTGATATGATTCTTTTTGGGTTGTCTTCACAACTTTATTATATATTATATGTGAAAATTTCACAGTCATTGAATTTATGGTTTCTGATCTATACGAGTTTCTTTGCAGTATTCCGTAACTGTTTTTCTCGCGTAGGACAGATTGACCTTTGTTTGATCTTTCGATCGTAACTTGAGTTTCTCTCAATGGATTTTCATGATTCTTGTTGTGACGTCTTCGTGACTTGATTCTATACAATCTATACTAGTTTTGTCACAGTTTAACACGTTTAGATTAGTCGCACACACCGTTTCTTTAACAGATCGGTTTTCTGCTGAGGGGTGTTTTGTTGCTTCCGCTGAAAAGTTTTTATCTACCATTCACCCCCCTCTGGTAGCTTTACACGCGTACTTTGATCCTACAACTGGTATCAGAGCCAGGTTGCTCTAATCTTTGTGATTTGCACGTATTTTGACTAATCATCATGGTGAAATACTCCGCCAAACCTTGTGTGTTTAGTGGTATTGATTTTCAGGTTTGGATGGCACGCATGGAAGCTTTCATCCAGGCGCAAGGCTTTGCAATATGGGAAAAGGTGTACAAGCCTTACAATGTGCCTTCAAACGATCAAGTTACGGCTACAAACATGAGAGATGTCGACAACAACAACAAGTCTCGGAACTTGATCATACAAGGACTAACTCAGAGCGACTTCGACCGTGTTGCACACCTCCGATCGGCGTATGATGTGTGGAGAGCACTTTGCGACTACCACGAAGGATCCAACACGATCAAGGAGGTAAGACAGGATATGTTCAAAAAAGAATACATGCGCTTTGATATGCAACCCGGTGAGTCCATTGATGACCTCTTTGCTCGCTTTAATAAAATTCTCAGCAACTTGCGTAGCGTCAATGTTAATTTTTCAGATGCTGAAATTGCTAGTCAATTACTAAGTGCATTAGACATGTCAATTTGGGAGATGAAAGTAACATCCATACGTGAATCCACTGTCATGAGTACTCTTACATTAGATGTGCTTTATTCTAAGCTAAAAACTCATGAGATTGACATTATATCACGCAAGAATCCAAATAAGACTATTGCATTTGTCTCACAACGTGACATGCCTAGCTCCGGCCAATCATCTAGCAATACACTTGCTTTGCTGTCTTCACTAACCCTGGAACAGATTGAGGAGTTTTCAGAGGAGGAGCTAGTACTTCTTTCTACTAGGTTCTCAAAAGCATTGCAAAATGTGAGAACTAGAAGGAGAGGAAGCTCCGGACCTCAATGATGCTTTGAATATGGTAGGACAGGACATTTTCGTACAGATTACCCTAACCTTTCAGGTCCTTCTAACCGTGATGAAAAGCAGAATAAAGTCAAGTCCTCTTTTGGCAACACCAACAAAAAAAAGAAGGGTTTTACAGGACGCAAACTGATAAACAGTTTCATCACCGCACTTCAAGAACTTGGCTCGAGTGATGTAGACATTGGAAGTGATGAAGATAAAGATGATCTGGCAAACTTGTGCTTCATGGCGGGCAAATCAAAATGAAGTATGGAGGATACAGAACACAACAGTGACAACGAAGAGGTTGTCCTACTTGCGAAGAAATGTGTGATACTATTTCTCGTGCCACTATTATTGTTAAGAAAAAGGACAAAAAGCTTAGGGACAATGCTGTTAAAATTGAGTCACTAGAATCTGAAATTAATCGTTTAAAATACTTGATTCCTAGTGATGATTCTTGTTCCTCATGTGATTTAATATATGAACAATTGTCCTCTCTAAGAAGTGCACGCACCTCCACACTTGATAAACTTGAACTTGAAATCGAAAAGAATAAAAAGCTTGCTGCACTTAATGATAAAAACTTGAAAGATGCTTGTTGTTCTACAATTGATTTGCATTGTTCTACTTGCGATGATCTTGATAAGAAACTACAAGATGCTATGAAAGAAATTTCTATATTGAACAATGCTTTACGTTCTCATGAAATTAAATATTGTTCCAATTGCAAATTAAAAGGAAAACTTCATGTGAATATTGCCTTGATCTATCAAATAAACTTGATAACATGCATAGGACATTAGATCGGTTTTGTAATGGGAATAAGAACCTAAACTTGCTGCTGAATTCTTCCAAGTCTTGCAATGATAAAACTGGTTTAGATTTTGATTCACATGCTCATGCTAAGGAACATCCACCTAAAATTGTAAAATCATTAGGAAGTGGTTTGATTCAAACAGTTCCTAAAAAAAAGAAGTGGTTTTTAAATCTGCAGGAGTGTTGTCACATTCGGGTTCAAATAAGCATACTGCATGCTCATCTAGACATGAACACAAAGTTCAATTTCATTGTACCTATTGTGGTAGAGACGGTCATGTCATAGATTTTTGTTATAGACTAGCTAAACAACATAAAAAGGAAAGAATGCAAGCTAGATCTTATAACTCCTATGCAAAATTTGCTGCACATACTAAACTGAATGTCAGGAACATGCAACCTGCTGTTATGAGTCAGAAATATTCAAATTTTACCTCCGGAGCTTCAGTTTTTGCCTCCGGACCTTCTGTTTTTGCCTCCGAAGCTACTGATTTTCGTGCTACACAAGTAACACCTCATAGGTCAATAGTTAAGAACAAAAAATCTCAAACTTTGACTCATAAACCTGCTGTTTTATCTCAGCTTTCGCATGTTATTCCTGCTGGACATCGTGTGACTCAGTACTGGATTCCTAAATGCCTTTTAACTAACCCCAGTATTGAGTCATCGACGTATTGTGCTTCTATGTAGGTTACACGCTTGAGGAAGAACATTTGGATTGTGGATTCAGGTTGCTCACGCCACATGACTGGTAACAAAGAATGATTCTCCTCTCTCTCTTTTGTGTCACGTGTAGAGAATGTTACTTTTGCCGATAATTTTTCAACTCCTATAATTTCTAAGGGTTCGGTTAGAGTAAATGATCACTACACTTTGAAGGATGTGGCACTTGTCAAAAATTTGAAATACAACTTGCTTTCTGTTTCACAATTGCTAGATGAAAATCTGGAAATTATTTTCAATAAAAACTGCTGCAAAGTTGTAGGTTCAAATAGTGAGCTTATTTTTAACATGTCTCAGTTTGGAAGAGTTTTTAAAGCTGAATTTGATATGTCTTCCTCTAAGCATAGATGTCTAGTTGCAAATGATTCCAAAGATTTATATTTTTGGCATCGTAGACTTGGTCACGTAGGCTTTGATCATCTCACGCGTGTTAGTGCTCTTGATCGCATACGTGGGCTGCCTAAGCTTAAAGAGGACAAAGAAATTGTGTGCTCTTCTTGTAGACATGCTAAGATGGTTGCAGGTTCACATGCTCCTCTCACAATGACCATGACAACTGAACCGGGTCAACTTTTACACCTTGACACTGTAGGCCCTTCACGTGTTCAATCCTTCGGAAGTAAATGGTATGTTCTTGTGATTGTTGATGACTATTCTAGATACTCTTGGGTTTACTTTATGGCATCTAAGAATGAAGCTTTTAGTCACTTTAGAACTTTATTTCTTAGATTATCAATTGATCACCAAGGATCTTTAAGAGCAATTAGAAGTGATAATGGAACCGAATTTAAAAATCAATCGTTTGATCACTTTTGTGCTGAAAATGCAATAGATCATCAATTTTCTTCACCATATGTACCTCAACAAAACGGTGTTGTAGAGAGAAAGAACAGAACCTTAGTTGAGATGGCTAGGACTATGCTTGATGAATATCAAACTCCTAGGAAATTTTGGGCTGATCCAATTGCAACCGCTTGTTATGTCTCAAATCGTGTTTTCTTGCGTGCTAAGCTAGGTAAAACACCATATGAGCTCAGGTTTGGACATATGCCTAGTGTCAGACACTTTAGGGTCTTTGGATGCAAATGCTTTGTTAAGAAACATGGTAATCTTGATAAATTTGAAGCTAGATCTGTTGATGGCATGTTTCTTGGTTATCCATCTCATACTAGAGGCTACCGTGTGCTTTTACTTGATACTAACAAAATTGTGGAGACTTGTGATGTTTCTTTTGACGAAGCTAGCCCAGGTACTAGTTTAAATATTGCAGGTCCGGATCCATATCCGCAGGGGGAGAGTATTTTCGTTGAAGAAGAGGAAGAAGTGGTGCTGCTGCCTAAAAATTCAGCAGCTAATGACATTGTTCCAACTCCTGATCTTGATTCACAGCCAGCACCGACGTCCACTCCCCTCCGAATTCTCAAAAGTCATCCTCCACAACAAATTATTGGAAGCTTGCATGAACGAGTTACAAGATCAAGGTTTTTCGACCCCAATTCTAATGCTCATTCTGCTTTTGTTGCTTCTTTTGAACCCAAAGATATATCACACGCACTCACTAATGAATCTTGGATTATTGCAATGCAAGAAGAGTTAGAAAATTTTGAAAGAAATAATGTTTGGAAACTTGTACCTCCACCTCAAGGTCATACTTTAATTGGAACTAAATGGGTGTTTAAAAATAAACAAAGTGAGGATGGGGTTGTGGTTAGGAATAAGGCTAGGTTGGTTGCTCAAGGTTTCACACAAGTTGAAGGTCTAGATTTTAATGAAACTTTTGCTCCTGTTGCTAGATTAAAAGCCATAATAATTTTGTTAGCTTTTTCTGCATCTAAAGGTTTTAAGCTATATCAAATGGATGTTAAAAGTGCTTTTCTTAATGGCTACATAGATGAGGAGGTTTATGTCAAACAACCACCTGGTTTTGAAAATCCAAATTTTCCTAATCATGTTTACAAACTGTCTAAAGCCTTGTACGGTATCAAACAAGCCCCTAGAGCATGGTATGATAGGTTAAAAATATTCTTACTTGAAAAGGGGTTTACCATGGGCAAGGTTGATAAAACTCTTTTTGTGCTTAAGCATGGCAATGACTCATTATTCGTTCAAGTGTATGTGGATGATATTATCTCTAGTTGTGCTTCTCATGATCTTGTGTCCAAGTTTTCAGCTATAATGAGTTCAGAATTTGAGATGAGTATGATGGGAGAACTCACGTAATTTTTGGGGCTGCAAATCAAGCAAACCAAGGAGGGTACCTTTGTGCATCAAACAAAGTATACAAAAGATCTCCTAAGGCGCTTCAACATGGAAAAAAGCAAGCCTCTTCGGACACCAATGGGAACAGCAACAACACTTGAACTTGATGAAGATTGTGATTCCGTTGATCAAAAAGAATATAGAAGCATGATCGGATCACTTTTGTATCTCACGACATCAAGACCGGACATACAATTCAGCGTATGTCTTTGTGCACGGTTTCAAGCCTCTCCACGTGCTTCACATCGTCAAGTCGTCAAAAGGATTCTCAGGTACTTACATGGAACTCAAAAATTTTGGCATTTTTCTTCCTTCTTCCTCAACCGTTACTTTGAAAGCTTTTTACAATGCTGATTTTGGGGGTTGTAGGATTGATAGGAAAAGTACTTCTGGTGCTTGTCATTTTCTTGGTAATTCACTTGTTGCCTGGTCCTCTAAAAAACAAAGTTCAGTTGCACAATCCACAGCCGAATCTGAATATGTAGCTGCTGCTAGTGCTTGCTCACAAATTGTTTGGATTGTTCAAACACTTAAGGACTATGGGGTTGATCTAGATAGTGTTTCACTGTTTTGTGATAACACTAGTGCCATTTGCATTGCTAAAAACCCCGTGCAACATTTGAGAACTAAGCACATTGACATTAGGTATCACTTTCTCCGTGATAATGTCGAAAAAGGGAACATTGTGCTTCACCATGTAGATACCGAACAACAATTGGCTGACATTTTTACGAAACCTTTGGATTTCACTCGTTTTTGTTACATTCGTAGTGAAATAGGGGTTATGCATCCTCATGGCTTAAATTGAGGGAGAATTTTGGAACTTGGGAAGTCTATGTGTGAATCTGAAATTAAAATAATATGAGCATAGTATTTCATGCATATATGACTTCATGATTCCTTTTTCATGCTGAAAGTTCTTACTACATTACTCGTGTTATATATTTTGTAGTTTTTACCATGTCTAGTAATTGGAATAATTACTTACACTAAATCTGGTCATGGTCAAACTTTCTTGCTGTTTTGAACTTGTTGCATGCTCACAAGTGCTTTTAATCAAAAAGAATCAACTCACATGTCGAGTTTTTATGTTCAAATAAAAAATGAGAAGAGATCAAGAGAATATGCATGCATCGCACTTCTTCTTTTGATATGGCTTATCATTGCACTTAGATATGAACTTGAAAAGAGTTGTATATGACTAAAACAATGTCCTTAAGCTTCTGACTGTCAAGTGACATAGGCTTGGCTTGGTTGGTTAGAATAAGGCTGATGCTGCATATAATCTCTTGCAAATGTCATAAGATCAAATTTTTGTGCTTTAAATGATAAATAAAATGCAGCAACAAGTGTCATGCTTTCAGGTCTTGAAATAGTTAAGTTTGTGAGATCATGACTTGCTTAAATTGAAAATTACACTTGATCTCTAGTATGGCTTACACTACTTTATGTATCTCATTGATGTGATAGTGTAAGTTACTTGATAGTATGATTTGGATGAGCTTTGTTTTATATGTATATGTTATAATGTGCTCATAACAAATTAAAATTTCTCTTTTGTACCTTGTTGAATACATTGTCAAAGGGGGAGAAATTGATCACACATTGCACACATTCACAAGTGTTTTGGCACGATTCTTCTCAGGGGAGAATTTTTGGTATTTTTGTTTTTCTTCTCATTTTATTTCTGATTTACAAAGGGGGAGAAATTGTTTTCAAAACTTTTCATGTGAATAAGCCAATGTTTGGATTTTAAGTGGTGTTGCCAATGCATTCATCAAGGGGGAGATTGTGAGACCTATGTGTGTTAAATACATTGGTTTTGACGATAAAAGTTTTGAATACTACCAAAACAACTTTTTAACAAGATCCGACTCTAGGTCCGAGCTCCTGCAAGGTCCGACGATAGGTCCGACTTGCTTTATTTAGGTCTGACTTATTTTGGTTAGGTCCGACTTGTTTTTGCTAGCTCCGGTGCTAGGTGTAACACCCCAAAACCTGTTAAAGAGGGGAATTTAAAAAATTTTGGACGTATTTCATGTGGTGCAGAAACACAAATTCAAACTGAAATTCAAATTCAAATCAGAACAGAAAAGAAAAGGAAAAAGAAAAAGAAAAAACCCCAACCGGCTAGTGGGCCGAAACCCACCAGCCGGCCCAATTTCCCCCACGCCAGCCCAAGACCGCGCGCCCCCTCTCTTCCTCTCACTGACACGTGGGGCCCGCGTGTCATCTCCTACCTCCTGTGCGCCGGCCGACCCCGGACTCTTCTCGCACCCGAATCCAAACTACCTCCGGAAACCCGCGCCCCTAGCCTGAATTCCGGTCCCGGACGCCCCCAACTCGATCTCAACAGACCGCCGCCCTCCCTCTCCTATATAAACGTCGACATCGCCCTGTTCCCTCCCCCCCCCCCGATCGGCTGTTCTTCTCTCTAGTGAGAACCGAAGTTTCTACAGCCGATATCTTTCGATCCTTGCTCAAATTCCCTGATCTGACGTTCTGATCACGTTCCACCGCCGCCGGGGAGCCCTGCAGGTGAAGGAAACAACGTGTCTTGTGCCCCAACGGCCCCCGGACGTGCACCGAAGATCATCGCCGTTGAAGCTCGCCGCCGACCAACTTCCAGGACCTCCGAGTGCTGGAAAACCCCTCGGTGAGCATCCCCTACCCCTCCGCAGCCGATCCATGCAAAAAGATGCGAGTTCTAACGTGTAGCGGCAAAAGACGAGGCTGCGCCGGTGAGATCGCCACCCCAGCCGCCGCGCGCGCGCTGGCTCCGGCTAGGGCGACGTGGCCCCTTGAGGGTCGTTTATTTTAAATCGCACAGTAGAATTAAAACCCGCGCGTACCGGTTCGGCGATCTAATCTGAGCCTTCTATTTTAAATCGGACGGTCCACATCAGCCCCGCGTTATAAAGGCTAGGATTCTTATGCACTACCCCCTGGGGATCTCGGAAAACACGAGCTAGCCCCGGAAACTTCTGATCTAGCCCCTCAAACATCAGAAATTCGTGTAAATTCATTTAAAATCAGTTTTAGCCCCTGGACTTAATAAAAATTAGGAAAGACCCCTCTGTTATGTGTAGTTAGACCCCTGGAAATTTATGAAATAGCAAATTAGACCCTGCAGTAGGGTGGATTTACCTTTTTGACCCCATATGATATTAAATTCAGAAATTTGAATATGTGACTAGGATTTAAATTTAAAAGGCAAGGCAAACACATGAGCAAATTCAAATTTAAACTCTCCTAGCACATGGAAAAATTTAGAATGAGTTAAAAATAGATTTTAGGCTGAAATAAAATCTTCCTAAGTGTTGTTCATATTTATTAGTTCTAGAAACACATTTTTAGGCTAGGAAATAATTCTGAATATTGATAAAATAAATTTAAATTAGTTCACATCAGAGGAGAAGTTCAAAAATATATTATTAAATATTTTAGAATCAGAACCCATTCTGTTTATATGATATGTCCTACTATTTAATATTGAAACCCACTTTCAGGCATAGAAAATAAATCTGAAAAATATAGGAAAATAGGTATGCATAAATAGAAAATGATAAATGAAGTCTCCAAATCCAAAAACTTCAGTTTAGGATTTGGTAGAAGATCTGAAAACTTATTTGGAGTAGGAAATTACCTTTCATGCAAACTTGGTAGCTAAGAAGTGTATTAATTAAATATAAAGAATTTGTTCAAATTGGAAATTCATATATAGTGTGTAAACAGGAATCTGAATACAAAAGTTAGAAATCATATACATATGTTTAAAAAAGTGCATGTAGGCCAAAAATCAACACATATAGAGTAACCACAACACTTAGAAATGTGAATGACTTTCATAGGTATGTATGTGTGGTTTGTATGAAGTGAAAGTGTGAACTATGTCTTATGGATTGTTGTTTTCTTTTGCTATGTGTATTGGCAAGAGTAGAACCTGCCCCAGAGCAAGTTCTCACTTTCCAAGACCAAGACTTTCCATTCTCAGAGCAGCAGGAAGAAGGCAAGTGTCCTTGACCACTTTGATCCTATACTAGGATGTGTAGATAGAATTATTTGCATTGTCTATTGAAATATGAAACCCATGCTAGGAAGTTTCCCTAGAATTGCATTACCTTGTTTCCTTGTAGAATGGGTTGGGATTTATTTTATCATGTCATTTATTTATATGCTTATGCTTAGCCATGCTTAGAATGGGATAATTGGGATATGAGATCATCAATTCATTTACCTTACTCTTGAATGAGATATTATGAGTTATGTAGAGATAGGGATCGAGGCAAGTTGGATGATTTGGTTGGTGCTGGGTGCACGAGACTCGGGTTTGTGTTTAGTACTTGCCTGGATCCTAAGGACCGGTTCATGGAGCATGTAACCTGGCTTTACCGTGCCAAGCACATGCTGAGATGGGGCAGCTTGGCTGATTAATTAGGTGTATCCCCGGCGTAGTATGGGTGTGTTGGATGGTGCGGGGAATATGTGTCAGCTGGACTACCATATGAACCGCAAGGCTCAAGAGGGGGCCACTGCAGTGGGGTTGGAGCCTCTTGTATGCTGTTAGGGGTCAAACCTCAGTGGGCCCACGCTCGTCGGGAATCCCTTTGTAAAGGCTTCGTAGTGATCTCCTGGCTACACATCTGGGAAGTGTGAATGTAGTTTGCGGCCACTGGCATAATGGAGGTTCTTTTAGTCCACCCGGCAACGGGGGATGAAATCACTACATGTGGGTACAGTGGTGCAAACTCTGCAGAGTCAAAACTGTCATGACAGCCGTGCTCACGGTCAAGAGCGGCTTGGACTTATTCATGATTAGAGGATGATGGATTGGGAAGTTGAGGATGTTAAGCGGGAAGCTTAACATTGGAAATGAGACTATGCTTACTTGATTTTGATGATGGGTTGGGAGATTGGGACCATTTCACCTGTGTAGTAATGTAGGTGCTTAATTAAGCTAAGGTGATAGGTATTAATTGCGTAGTGCTTTAACCATGAGTTCAACCTCTCCTTGCTCTAGCCATGCATGACATAACTTTCCCACACTTGCTGAGTACCCATGGTACTCAAACTTGCTTTTCTGTTGGTTTATATTGCTGCTCAGGTCAAGGGGATGATGTGGTGTTCAATGACCAAGACTTTGGTCTCGAGGAAGGATTCTAAGATTCACGTAGTCCCCCGGGCAACGCCTGTGACGGAGCCCACAAGATTTATATTTCGCTGCTGTTTTATTTACATGTCATGAACATATTATCGTCCATCAAGACATATGCTATGTAATACTTATTTATATTCAACACCTGGCTTGTAATAAATGATGCTTCACTATTTGTCATCACATGTATGAGAGAATGATCCTGGCATACATGTGGTATTCACTCGGTTGTTCTTCGGAGAAACCGGGTGTGACACTAGGTCCGACTAGCTTTGGTAAGTTCCGTGCTAGGTCCGACTAAGCTTTAGTAAGCTCCGGCTCTAGGTCCGACTAGCTTTGGTAAGCTCCGGTTCAAGGTCCGGTTAGCTTTGGTAAGGTTCGGAGCTTGATTGCAATGGTTCTGCTTTTAACTTGCAATGTTTCGAACTTGCTTTACTCTTATGGAAAGTTTGCTTAGTATTATTTTACTAAGTTTTTGGTGTGTTTTGGTGGTTATGGCTGATATCATTTTGCTATGGTTTACAACATGCTTATGTGAGGTGCTCACGTAAGATGTTGTAGTTTCGGAACTAACGAGAGTCAAGTCGAGGACTTGTGCTCGGAAGTATTGGCTGTTTATTCATGTGCAGGTGTTGCTTGATTTCAAGACATGGCTGGTGACGGGATCCATTGAACTAGTCTTAGGGAGAAGATAGGGTTCAACAACCATGTTCGGGAGGAATTGTGGTTGAGTTGATCGGGAGGTTGCGCAGTATGTTTGAATCAAGAACAATGCATATGAAGATATCTTGGACGTCGTTGGAAGATGTTTACACGTGTGCAAGGAGTGCATGGACGTGGCTGCATGGTTCCAAGGCGTGATCAAGAGATGTGGATGTAAAGAATTGGTCGGAAAGGTCCAACCGACTAGGTTATGGACTCAAGCTGCGGCTGAGTCGTGTTTGACTCAAATATGGAAAGTTTTGAGTTGGTTATGATAGGATTTCGTGTGGTCACGAATTTGAGTTGTTTTAGGAATGTTTGGGACATTACTAAGGTGTTTGGAAGCCTTAAGATTGTTTCTATCTGCATGTAGAAGAGTCTTGAGCAGTATTGAAAAGTTACAGTTTGAATCCAAGTAGGAGTAGGAGTCCTAGTTTTAAATTGGGTTGGCCTTAGGGCTGGTTATATAATCAAGGGAGGCCAAGGCTCATGGGTACACGACTTTGGGGCTGTTACTCTTGTGTTTTTATAAATAAAATTCGTATTCTAAAAGAACTTTTGTGCCTTGTTCGTCCGACTTGTTTCAGACAAGTTTTTCTCGTCGAGTTTCTGTTCAGCACTACCTTGCTTCGGTGGTTTTATCATAACTCGAGTTTTACTGATCCAAGTGATGTGATTCTTTTTGGGTTGTCTTCACAACTTGATTATATATTATCTGTGAAAATTTCACGGTCATTGAATTTGTGGTTTCGGATCTACACGAGTTTCTTTGCAGTATTCCAGAACTGTTTTTCTCGCGTAGGACAGATTGACCTTTGTTCGATCTTTCGATCGTAAGTTGAGTTTCTCTCAACGGATTTTCATGATTCTTGTTGTGAACTCTTCGTGACTTGATTCTCTACAATCTATACTAGTTTTGTCACAGTTGAAAATGTTTAGATTAGTCGCACACACGGTTTCTTTAACAGATCGGTTTTCTGCTGAGGGGTGTTTTGTTGCTTCCGCTGAAAAGTTTTTATTTACCATTCACCCCCCCTCTTGTAGCTTTACACGTGTACTTCGATCCTACAGAGAAATAGTATTCCCCAAAATTCTGTTAAGCACGGCAAAGAATGGTTTCAAGTACTTTGTGGTAGGTGCCTTGTATGGCGTTCTTGTGTCATAGAGGAAGTCGAGCTCATCCTTCTCCAAAGGCTTCAAGTTGTGAATCACAAGCTCATTTTCCAAAATGTCTTCGAGATGGAATATCCTGGCAAACTCCTCATAAGTGACACTATACTTGGATCCATGAGTCATCCAAGTGATCTCATCCCCATCATCACGGGCTGAAAGTGCATCTAGGTATTCCTTTGTGGGTTTTGGACGATTGATGACAAATGAACTGAGATCCTAATGAATTTTTTGATATGAATGCAGATTGACCCGTGTAAGGTAGAAGTGGTGCACTCAAAAAGGTGAAAAATCAAGTGATGAAGAAAAAAGGAAAAGAACAGATTAATGAGCCATGAAAAATGTATACATACTTGTATAGGATGTGTGTGAGAGACACATCTCAAGAGCTCAAAATCCTTGCGTAGGGGTAAGAGATTAAAACATATCCCAATCACTCACAACACGTGCACCGGACTAGTCGGCCCAGAAACCGGACTAGTCTGTTAGACTGTCTATTGCCTCACAACACATGCATCGGACTAGTCGGCCCAGAAATCGGACTAGTCCGTTAAACTTTCTGTTGCCTCACAACACATGCACCGGACTAGTCGGCTCAGAAACCGGACTAGTCCGTTAAACTTTCTGTTGCCTCATAACACATGCACCAGACTAGTCAGCTCAGAAACCGGACTAGTCCGTTAAACTTTCTATTGCCTCACAACGCAGTGCACCGGACTAGTCCGCTCAGAAATCGGACTAGTCCGATCAACTCTCTGGAACTGATATTTACCTTGCACCAAACTAGTCCACTCCAAAACCGGACTAGTCCGTACAACTCATTGGAACTGACATTCACCTTACACCGGACTAGTCCGCTCTTGCACCGGACTAGTCCGTTCAACTTTTTGTAAACACCTTAAATTAGGGTTTCCACTGTGCCTCATGCAACACGAAAATTGTACATGGCACACCGGACTAGTCCGGTGAACATAGCGGACTAGTCCGACCACTAGGGTTTTTTGGAAACCTTATATAAATAGAGGTGCACGGCCACACAAACAAGATACACGATTCCCAGCGCCGCCGCACGCCCCAAGAGCACAAAAACTGCCTCTCCACTCATTCTAAGCCGAGAAAGATTAAGTCTTTAAGGATTAGAGATTGGATCAAGAAGAGAGTTGTTCTTGTCGACATTGAGCTCTTGGTTTGTCTTCTCTCACACATTAGTTGATCGTTGTTATTTGTTTGTGTGTGTGGGAGGAAGAATTATTCGTTGTAATCTTGTGGGAGCTCTCAGGTTGTGAGAACGCCCCACGTACAATTGTTTACCCCTGTGTGTGGATAGTGGAATTGAACCAGCCTTTGTGGCGATTCAACGAGGGATAGTGGAATTGAATCAGCCTTGGTGGACTTCTCAACGGGGACGTAGATTCCTAGGTGGAATCGAACCTCAGTATAAAGCCTTGTATTGTGTCTTCTTGATCGTCCTTTAATTGCTAATTAGGGGTGTTAGTCATCATTCGATTCACATTCACACTTCGTATTAAAATTGAGAGTTATTGTGCCTTACTTCACTATACTTAAATAAGTAATTATTTTCCACTGCACAAATACCTGAAGTAGGAACAAGTCTCTCTTTGATCTGTTAAATACGATCATACCGGACTAGTCCGCACCAAACCGGACTAGTCCGGCTCACCTGGAATTAATCAGTTTGCTAAGTGTTTCAGGAAACCGTCTAAAAATTCAAAAAGTCTATTCACCCCCCTCTAGGCTACATTTAATTGGTATCGGAGCCAGACTCTTCCAAAGAGAATCACCGCTCGAAGAGACGATGACGGAAATCAAGGGTGAATCCAAGGGCTTCCATTATGAAAATGGTGGTGAAGTAGGGAACTAAAAGTTGGAGAAGCTCCTCAATGCCATCCAGGACTGCGAGGATGATGATGAGGAGATGCTCCAATTAAATGCACTTATGCGAAAGAAGGCACTCTCCCCCCAACGGGAAGAAAATTTTCAAGAAAAAGAAGCAATATGGCCAATCTCATCTAGGGAAGGAATGGGACTCCAATGATGAGTTCTCATCTGAAGAAGAAGAGGAGATGGCCACCATAGCTATCAAGAAGCCTACCATGAAGTCTACCCTATTCCCAACTATGGGAGCATGGAAGGACACCAACCACACATGCCTAATGGCCAAGGAAGGAAAAAGAAAGGTTAAAACCAAAACTCCCTCCTTGCATTCTTTTACTAGTGATACTGGTAATTCTAGTGATGATGAAGACATACTTAGAGGTTTAGATAAAAACACTATAGCTAAAATGAAAATTCTAATGGGTGAGATAGTTGATAAGGAGGAGCTAGTCAATCGTCAAAAAGATATGATCATTCTCCAAAAGGAGAAATATCTTAAGATTGAGGGGCTTCTTGAGATTGAAAAGGAGCGAAACAAATCACTTGAGATTGAGTTAACTTCAAGCAAGGAGACATGTTTGAAGCTAAAAGACTCAAACACTGCACTCAAGGATAAACTTACTAACTTAACCATAGTTAACAAGATTCTTGAGGCGCAAGCTGAGTCACTCAAGCAAAGTGGTTCTTCGTCCTATTTAAGCTCACCTTATCAACATGTTGAATCCAAAACTCCTGCAACTTGTATATGTACTAAAAATGACACCCACACAAAAGAAAAGTCAAACTTGACAAAAAACAAGCATCCCTCTCAAAGTGGCATGTTTGACAAGGAGAAGGTCAAGTATACACATAGTGAATACTTGGTCACAAGACCTCCTAATGTCAAACATGGCATTGGGTATTCTTGTGGTGAAAGGCAAAACGCTAGAAGCCTCAAGGATAACAAGAAGAGCATTGTCTTTGTCAAGGGAAATTCCTCCCAAGTTGGAAAACATAACAATGTTGATAAAATTAACATTGAAAACTCATACGAACAACAAATATTGTTTAGAACCTTTGATGCTTCATATGTGCTTATGAAAAACAATCTCGGAAAAGTTTATGCCAAATATGTTGGGCCACGCCATGAGAACATCAAGTCTCAAGTGTGGGTGCCTAAGTCACTTGTCACTAACCTCAAAGGACCCAAGCAAGCTTGGGTACCTAAATACAAAGCATAGCTTCTTTCTTGCAGGCATATGCATCCGGTGGAGCGAAATGGGTGCTAGATAGTGGATGCACCAATCATATGACTGGAGAAAGGAAAATGTTTGTGGAGTACGAACAAAATGAAGACTCAAGCGAAGGCATCTGTTTTGGTGAAAATAGTCAATGAAAGGTACTAGGTACCGGTAAAATAGCTATTTCATCACAACACACACTTTCTCATGTTTCACATGTTCATTCCCTAGATTATAACCTCCTGTCCATATCTCAACTATGTGACAAAGGTTATAATTGCTTGTTCACTAATGAGGGTGTGACCGTCTCTAGAAGGAGTGATGATTCTATTGCTTTCAAAGGTGTGTTAAAGGGAAAACTTTATCTAGTTGATTTTAACAAAGATAAAGCCGAACTTGACACATGCTTGATTGCAAAGACCAACATGGGTTGGCTATGGCATAGACGGCTAGCACATGTTGGTATGAGGAATCTACAAAAACTTCTAAAAGGTGATCACATCCGAGGTTTGAAGAATGTTGTCTTTGAGAAAAACAGGCTTTGTAGCACGTGTCAAGCCGGGAAACAAGTAGGAACACTCCATCCAGCGAAGAATGTCATGACTACAACAAGACCACTCGAGCTCCTCCACATGGACCTATTCGGTCCAATTACTTACATAAGCATCGGTGGTAATAAATACGGTTTAGTTATTGTCGATGATTTTTCACGCTTCATGTGGGTTTTCTTTTTGCATGATAAGTCAAAAACTCAAGGAACACTCAAGAAGTTTCTCAGGCGAGCTCAAAATGAATTCTCATTGACAATCAAGAACATAAGAAGTTACAATGGAACAGAATTCACGAACACACAAGTCGATGAGTATCTAGATGAAGAAGAAATAAAGCATGAACTTTCGATACCCTACTCCCCACAACAAAACAGGGTAGCTGAAAGGAAGAACCGGACGCTCGTTGAGATGGCAAGGACAATGCATGATGAATACAAGACCTCTGACCGCTTTTGGGCTGAAGCTATCAACACTGCTTGTCATGCAACAAACTGACTATACCTTCATCGCCAACTCAATAAAACCCCATATGAACAACTCACTGGTAACAAACCAAATATTTCGTACTTTCAAGTTTTTGGTTCAAAATGTTATATTCTAAAGAAGCCTAGAACCTCAAAGTTTGCTTTGAAGTCTGATGAGGGTTTCTTGCTCGACTATGATTTGAACTCCCCTAAGCTTATCGTGTCTTCAACAAGGTCTCCGGACTTGTTGAAGTAGCACATGACGTAGTGTTCGATGAAACTAAGGGCTCCCAAACGGAGCAAGTTGATAAGTGTGTGCTAGATCAAGAAGAAGCCCCATGTCAAGCATTGAGGAGAATGGCGCTGACACGACCCCATTGGTCTTGTCGAGCCAGGATCACGCTGAGGGGTGCTGCGTTGCACAGCACCGTATAACACATGTCAAAGGTACAAAGCGGAAGCGAAATTTTATTACATAAACAAGTTATGAACATGTTTACATCAAAATAAGTTCAGTCTACACTCTCGGGCGTAGACTAAGCATCAAGTGCACGTTCAGCCCTTGAACGTGTCCCTGCTAGCACACACGCACACTAACTCTGCGGCATGCACGACTCCCACTCGACGGGGTTCCCCTCCTGGGGTTCCGTCTCTTCCTCGGGAGTCCCTTCCTCATAGAACCCTGCAAAAGCTTCAAACACAAGCAGTGAGCATGAAGGCTCAGCAGGTCTGACCCGTCTCACCTAAACATGGAACTTCTACATGAGGGGTGATGGGTACATGAGATAAAATCATTTGCAAAGGACTCGCCTAATTAGTGGAACCTTACTTTCAAGTTTTAGCAACAGGTGGTGGAGAACCTTACGCTAAGGCACATGAGAGAGCCGCAATCAAACATGAAACGCATTTCTCTCATGTACTTTGCCCAAAGTTGAAATGAACTTTAGTTAGCTCTAAACTACAGCAAATCATTAGCAATCATGTCCATCTTTCAATCAGCAACATTTTAACATGCAACTAGCCTATTCTTTCTATGTCACGGTACAGTGAACAAGTGGTACTCACTGACCGCGAGGGACGGCGATTATAATCGATTTACACCTGCAGGGTTACCTGAACAACCCGTCACGTACGCCCGTACTCGATGTTGCCTACAACAACCATCACGGACGCCGTACGCAACTACCTTTCACCCGTCAGCCAAATATTGAACCGGTCCCATCGTCCCGAGCAAGAGGTCTCTGCACGCGCATCTCCGTGCCGCCAGCCGATTTACACCTCGAGCTCTCAACCTACCCTCTGAACGACGCGCAATGCCTCAATACCCAGCTACCCGAGTTACATCAGTTTCCCGGTTCCCATATAGCCGGTAGGTCTTCGGTACTGTTCTAGCTTGTTCAACAGGCCCGCACACGGCTCGGTCCTCAATCGACACAAGCGGAGCTACAGCACACAGGCCCCAAAGTCCTGCTGCCCTTACCCTCCGCTCGGTCTCATTTTCTTGCCATGTGTTTTATGTGCTATCACTACCCGAGTCGAGTGCCTCTAGCCTATGCTCGCGAGTAGTTCCAACTACTCGACTTGTACCGAATCCTACTCTATCATAGCAATGCAGTGGCTAACGAGGTTTTCAATCCTAGCCCCAACCCATGGCTTTCTTGGCTATGCACTTGGGTTTCCAAACAAGACTCTAATGGAAAGAATAAAGTAAACACGTATGTGCTCGAAACAATAAAAATTTGTAAAAAGGTTAATGCAAACCGGAGCTTGCCTTGCTGCTCTTGGTCGTAGGCTAGCTGTTCCTCCGGAGTAACAAAGTCTAGGACTTCGGGTTCCTCCTCGACCTTAGCGACTACATGATAGAAGTAATACATGTATTAATTTGAATGCATTTGTATTAAGTTTGCACTTGTGAAGCTTATAAGTCCCACTAGACAGACTCAATGACTGTGACTTTTGCTGTGGTTTGGTTATAACCTAAATAGAGATTTGGTCAAGTTTTAGTTGCATTAAAGCTCATTTGAGCACTCCACAATTAATTATGTCCTTGACCTTAATTGGAACTCTTAGGGTGTTCTAGGGATTTTCATGAAACAAACTATGACTTTCTGAAAACTAGATTTTCAGAGGGTTCTAATGGAGTTGGTCTCACTTAATTTGGAAGTTCCTAACTAAAGATATGAGCTAAACAATCTCAGAAAAAATTCTGAAAATGTTTCTGAACATTTTCTATTTTCTCTGGAACAGTTTCACTAATCACACCATTAGGTGGATCAAATGAGCTCCAATGGGTCTGAAATTTTTATGGTAGTTCAGGGATATATTGGTGAACATCCCAGCAAAATTTCAGGATTTTCCTCCACAGGATTCTCCAGTTAAAATTCCAAACAGTTTAAATTTTGAGGATTTAATTCTGGATAATTAAGGAATTTCATGAAGTGAAACTTGATTTGCTGGAAAGTACTCAGAGAGCTGAATCCAGCAAAATTTGGTTCACTCAATTTGGAGCTTTCTAGCCAAAGTTATGAGGATTTGAAGTTTGGAAGAATTCTGAAAATCGGGGAAAAGTTTAAACTCTCGCGTGGGCCCAGGGGACACGCGTCGCACGCCGAGGCGACAGCACACCGCGGCCCACAAGGATTTTTGCGCGCCAGCACACCCTATCCCGGCCGCAGCCGGATCCCGATTCAAAATATCTCCCGCTGACAGCTGGGGTCCACCCCTTCGTCAACCTCCCGACGCCCACGCTCTGCCGTCGAGGGACCTCGCCGGAGAGCTCGCCGCCGGCTTCTGTACAGCTCCAAACTTCACGATTCTGGCCGCCCCTGCCTACTTTTACTCGGGGAACAGGATTCTAGGGTCAGCTGCTCATGACAATGGCCGGAGCATGGTCGGCGACGAGCCGCCACCTCGGAAAGACTTCGGCCACGTCGGCTGACTTCTCTAGCACCCCAACTACTCGAGGAACCGGTCGGGAAGCATCAGTGGACCTCAGAGAAGGTCGACATGAGCTCGAGACAGCTCGGGGAAGGCCCAAAATAGGTCCTCACTGTGCGCCCGATGCCGCCCGTTCATTCCGCCATTGGTAGACCTCGAATTACGCCGGGTACAGAGGTTCTCCGGCCAAGAGTTGTGAAGGCAACTTGTGCGTTACCGTGTCTAGCTTGTGTGAGAGCGGATTGAGGCCCTCTAATCCTTTCTAGAGCACGAATTTGACAGAACCGCACCTGAAGGTCGTTCTGCACACAGAAAGGGGAAAAATGGAAATTCGCCGCCAGTGAGCAACCACTCGAGCTGTGGCTCGGGGGTGAGCAGCACCGGTCACCAGCGCGTCCAAGGGTGCCTTGGCTCGGGCGTGACAACGCCCTGGTTGGGCTGTCCACGGGAGCCCGAGGTGCGGCGGTTCTAAGTCCCGAATTTGATCTTTCGGCACAACCGATATCAATCGGTTTCAACTGAATTCTAGCAGCGGGGAGGACGGAGGAAGGTCTCTAGTACCTTGCCGTGGCTCTGGAGGGGATGGAGGAAGCTGTGATTGGCGCTCTCCGATCGACTCCGGGCTGCGGAAATTGTTTGCCGGCGCTGAGTTCTTGCGGGGAGAACTGGGTGAGGCTCCGGCCCGGGAGGGGAGAGGCGCCTTAAGAAGGCTCTGCACCGCCTCACGCCCGCGCATGGGCAAGCAGCTGCTGGCGCGGCGGCTCCCCTCGGTGGCGATCGCAGCTGCGGCTCGGCGACCCGAGTGAGAAAAGTCTCAGTCGGTTTGATCTGAGCAGTGGCTGACATGTGGGTCCCACTTCCAGTTTTAACCTCTAAAATTTACTTCTAATCACTGTTGTAAACAGTGAACCCCATAGTACCCCTGGTAATTCAAATTATTCACCCATGAACCATTTGAATTGATCAAAGTTCAAATTGGGTTTGGTTTGAGTGAATTTCAGCACAAGTGCAGTTTTGAATTCAAATGAAGTTTGAATTTGTCCCACTTAGCTCATGTCAAGATCAACTCCAAATGGAGTGAAAATTGGTGTGTGGGCTCACAAAAATGTGCTGAGTAAGAATATGCCTTCCACTTTTAAATTCATAGGATAAAAACAGTTTGAATTTGAATATGGTTTCAAACTGCCCTCTTCCTAACTATACCCAAAATGACCTCAAAAAGGTTTTGAATTTGGGTGAAACTTGGCATGGACATCCTTAGCAATGTATAGGAGTTTTCATATGTCCAGCCCCCTTATATCACATGTGTGAAATACCACTTTGGCAATGTGTGAGTTTGTTCTCTAATGAGCATGTTGATAATTGTTACTTGTTCTTCATTTGTGTTCATCATCCTTCCTCAAATGAGGTGTGTGGTGTGGTGATGAACACTGAAAGTGTGTCAAAAACTGAGGCCCTTACATTCCTCCCCCCTTAAAAGAATCTCGTCCCGAGATTATAAGGTGAAAATGAGAGAGAGGACGGTGGAAAATTACTGGATATGCGACGTGAAAAATTCGGGGTAGTTAGTGTGAAGGAATTCTTCGCTCTCCCATGTCGCTTCGTCCATGGAGTGATTACTCCATAGAACCTTGTAGAACCACAACGTACGGTTGCGTGTGGTTCGGGCCTTTTCATCAATAATCTGCACCGGTTCCTCCCGATAGGTGAGATCCGGTTGCAGTTCTTCAATGTCTTCCAGCTGAACGGTAGTTGATAGCTTGAGACACTTCCTCAGCTGGGAAATGTGAAAGACGTCGTGCACACCGGAAAGTGGTTCTGGTAATTTCAGCCGGTATGCCACTGATCCACATCTTTCGGTAATCTGGAATGGACCGATGAATCGGGGTGCCAACTTTCCTCTTACCCCAAATCTGTTTACGCCCTTCATTGGAGACACCCGTAGGTATACGTGATCTCCAACTTCGAATTGTAATGGGTGCCTTCTCCGGTCCGCATACTGTTTCTGACGGGATTGAGCGGCTTTTAGGTTCGCTTGAATTAGTCGAACCTTTTCTTCCGCGTTGTTGACAAGGTCAATCCTGAAGGTAACCCTTTCGCCAGACTCACACCAGTTCAATGGTGTGCGGCATTTCCTACCGTATAGCGCCTCGTAGGGCGCCATCTTGATGCTGGCTTGGTACCCATTGTTGTACGAGAACTCGGCTAACGGCAAGTGATCATCCCAATTCTTGCCATGGTTGATAGCGCAAGCTCGTAGCATGTCTCCTAGAATCTGATTTACCCGCTCGGTTTGTCCATCCGTCTGCGGGTGGTATGCTGAACTACGGATCAACTTTGTCCCCAAGGCAGCGTGCAGCTGCTCCCAAAAACGGGACACAAATAAGGTGCCCCGATCCGATATGATAGTACGGGGTATGCCGTACAAGCATAGGATCCGTGAGATGTACAGTTCAGTGTACTTCTTGGCGTTGTAGTTGGTGTTGACCAGGATGAAATGGGCAACTTTGGTGAGCCGATCGACAATCACCCACACAGAATCATGTTTCTGCAAGGTGGTGGGTAAACCGACGATGAAATCCATGCTCACGTCCTCCCACTTCCAGGCAGGAACGCCCAGTGGTTGTAGCAGTCCCGGTTTCCGCATGTGGTCTGCCTTCACCCTTCGACATGTATCACACTCGGACACGTATTTTGCAGTCTCTCGCTTCATCCGTGTCCACCAAAACTTGCTTCTGAGTTCTTGATACATCTTGTTGCTGCCGGGGTGAATAGAAAACTTTGATAAGTGAGCCTCATCAAAGATTTTCTTCCGTAATTCCGGGTTACGGGGTACGACGATCCGGTCCTTGAACCATAGGACGCCGTCTCCGTCCTTCCGGAAACATTTCAGCTCCCCACTGTCTACACGTCTCCGCAAATGTGAAATGCCCTTGTCATTCTTCTGGGCTGCCACTATCTCTTCACGGATGGTGGGGATCAAAGCTAGGTTGTAGAGAGCTCCGTGTGGAATCGCATGTAGTGGTGGTTCGCTCTCTTCCAACGGTGTGATGGTCAGATTATTGACGTGTGACTTGCGGCTCAGCGCATCTACCACTATGTTTGCCTTGCCCGGATGATAATGGATCTCTATTTCGTAATCCTTTATCAGTTCTAACCATCTTCGTTGCCTCATGTTCAGCTCCTTCTGAGTGAATATGTACTTGAGGCTTTTGTGGTCGGTATATAAATGTACGAGGTTACCGAGTAGGTAGTGCCTCCACATTTTCAGTGCAAGTACCACGGCAGCGAGCTCCAAGTCGTGGGTTGGATAATTCTGCTCATGGTTTCTAAGCTGCTGTGATCCATACGCGACCACCCTTCGGTCTTGCATCAGCACACATCCGAGCCCAATGCCGGATGCATCGCAGTACACATCGAACGGTTTTGTTGTGTCTGGCTGCGCCAAAACCGGTGCTGATGTCAGGTGCTTGACTAAAGCCTTGAATGCTGCTTCACATGTTGGACTCCAAACATATTTGGTAGCCTTCTTCAGCAGCTCTGTCATTGGCTTGGCAATCTTTGAGAAGTTCGGAATGAACCTCCGATAATATCCCACGAGTCCGAGGAAACTTCGTACCTTGTGAACAGTCCTCGGGGATTTCCAATTCAGCACTTGAGTGATCTTGCTCGGGTCCACAGCGATACCCTCCGCTGAGATAATATGCCCGAGGAAAGGCACTTGCTGAATTTTGTGTATAGCTTGTGATCCCGCAGCCTTTGCAAGCCTATACACAGGTGCTTCTCGTGTTCTTCCTCCGACTTGGAATAAACCAGCAGGTCGTCGACGAAGGTCACAACAAACTTTTCCAGCTCCGGCATGCATACCGAGTTCATTAGATACGTGAAGTGATCTGGAGCGTTGGTGGAACCAAGGAACATGACAAGGTACTTATAAATGTTGTACCTCGTCGAAAAGCTGTCTTTAGAATATCCTCAGCCCGCATCTTAATCTGATGGTACCCGGATCTTAAGTCTATCTGGAAAAGATCCTTGCCTTGACCAACTGATCAAACCATACATCGATCTATGGTAACGGGTACTAGTTCTTGATTGTCACAGTGTTAAGCAGACAGCACTACACAAAGTGATAGTGTTTCGTGCTTCTCCTTTGCAAACAATACTGAATAACCCTAAGGTAACGACCCAGTCGTATAAAACCTTTGCTCATAGGGTTATTCAGCGGTGTCTTCCACTCTGCCCATTCATTGGGTGCCATTTTGTACGGCCTTCGTGAACTCAGTGGTGTTCCTGGCGCAAGTTTCATCTTGAACTCTACGTCCCGTTCGGGCGGTATGCCCGGTAATAATTGGGAAACACCCCTGAAATCTACGTACCACCGGACTGCCCTCTATCTAAACAGTTTCCAAGTGGTTCAATGTGGCAATCTATTGCCGACTGGCGCCCAGAACTAATGTATGAAGACCGTGCCGTGGGGAGTTTGAGCTCAGCGGTTCAAAACTGAGGTTGTGAACCGCTTTGTGGTAATTAAACCACGACATCCCCAAAATAATGTCGATCTTCAGACCCCAAGAATAAGGAGGGTCGTGGGTTATAGTATAACCCGCA
Source organism: Neostapfia colusana (assembly GCA_030760725.1). Taxonomy (NCBI): domain Eukaryota; kingdom Viridiplantae; phylum Streptophyta; class Magnoliopsida; order Poales; family Poaceae; genus Neostapfia; species Neostapfia colusana. The sequence goes on from JASWHV010000013.1 coordinate 16,299,519, forward strand.
ACAAAGAGGTGCTCGGAAAACAACATCACTTCTTGTAATGCTGCCCCGGCGAAGATATGAGGTATTACCTCTTTGAAAAAGTGGTTTGGAACTGATGTTGAGCTACAAAATTTGGACTAACAAAGCTAGATGTGGCACCTAAGTCCAAGAGAATTAATACCGGTAGCCGATTCAGATAAACATCTCTGCTAACACGGCTTCTCCTTCTGGAACATCATCACTCACTGTGTAGTGAATGTTGCCCCTTGTCTGCCCTCTTTTCTGCAGATATAGTTACGGATCTGATCATTAAAAGTATGATGATCCGCAACTTTTGAATTTCCTCCATACAATACCTAGCATAATGGCCCATCCGACCATAAGTAGAGCGGATGTCTCTCCGGCTCTTCTCTAACTTGTGGTTGGAAGCTAGATACACATAGCTGCAGCGATGGAGTACAAACCACCGTCTGATGCTGCTGCTCTAGAGGTGGTGCAAGTTGTGGCACTTGACCAGCAATCAAGCTCTAGGGAGTTAATCGTACAGGGGCCTACATATCACCGAATGGTGTTCGGGACACCAACAGGTGCTTTTGGGGCACATAACTTGTACTAGCCTGCACGATATCACTCATTTTCCTCCTTTGTACAGAACAGACCTTGATGCACTAAATCTAGACTTCGATCCAGTTGGAAGCATTTTCATTACTCAAGTTGTATACCAAAGTTTAACGTTAACTCCAATATCTTTCCAACGAGTATTCACATGTTTCTATATCACCTCTGGATCAAGGGTTATGATTTTTCAAAGTTGACAGAGTTCCTGGATAAAATTTGCCAGCATCTCCCTTGTATGTGGCTGGTTTTATCACAGTTGTATATGTAACTCCAATAGGAATCTGAACAAACTTTGAACTACAACAATGTTGCTTATCTCATAACCTTTCTAACAGTGTGACATATGACCCTTAAGGATTTTTCTACAGAATGTTATACGTGTTTTACAGAAACATCCAGGGAGATTTGCATCTGTCCTGTTTTCTGGATAGTTTCAACTCTACTGCATTTTTCGATTGGTTAAGGGATGAAAAACCTCTGGACCTCAACAGAAGAGTTGTAAAGCTCTTCCAAAGATTTCCAGAAATCTATCATATGACCCCAACCTCGAAAGCACTCAACCTCTAACCTCTGATCAACTTCAGCCTTAATTCAGCTGAAACCAGAGTACTCTGTCCTTAACAACCTATAATTTGAAAACTTATTAAATTTGAATATCTTGTTCAAGGGAAGGATTTACATCAAGTTTTACTACTTTAGATCAAAACCTTCAAGTTTTAAATGAAGTTGTTCATTCAGTTGGGTGTGACGTCGATGCGTCACCAGATTATGTCGGTACTACGTCCTCACAAAGAAAAACCTATACTGGACTTAGCCGGCTTCGTTAATTCAGTGGCACTAAACGTCACTCGCACACGGATGCTACACGTCTACCGTTTCGTGGTCAGGCTACCTGCAAAAACTCAAACAATCATCAGACTCGGCTGCACACCGAGCCCGGAATCCATACCGTTCGTACACCCGGCCGTCATCACTCGCCCGGATGTTCTCAAGCCAAACACGCCTTGAGTTACGTGTTCACGTTTCAGACCACGTGACGGGGTCTCCCAAGTTGCACCACGCACGCCAGGGACAGACGTTGCTCGAATACCCCAAACAACATGAAGAGTCGTAGAGGATATCAAAAAGAGTCGGGTTACCTGCCACACGTGGGGCTCCACCCTTCAGCTTGTGCGCACTTGTGGACAGCGCTTACGTGCACCCCCCAAGACATACGCGTCCCGAGATGCACGATTTTCTGACATAATCAAATAGGTTGATATGCCACTTTCTATATACTAATAACATCCTTATACAGGCTACTAACTCGTTCCTCACTGGATTTTTGGAAAAAGATGACCTTTGTACTGTGTTAAACCTCAAGCGAGCTCTGATACCACGCTGACACGACCCCATTGGTCTTGTCGAGCCAGGATCACGCTGAGGGGTGCTGCGTTGCACAGCACCGTATAACACACGTCAAAGGTACAAAGCGGAAGCAAAATTTTATTACATAAACAAGTTATGAACATGTTTACATCAAAATAAGTTCAGTCTACACTCTCGGGCGTAGACTAAGCATCAAGTGCACGTTCAGCCCTTGAATGTGTCCTTGCTAGCACACACGCACACTAACTCTGCGGCGTGCACGACTCCCACTCGACGGGGTTCCCCTCCTGGGGTTCCGTCTCTTCCTCGGGAGTCCCTTCCTCATAGAACCCTGCAAAAGCTTCAAACACAAGCAGTGAGCACGAAGACTCAGCAAGTCTGACCCGTCTCACCTAAACATGGAACTTCTACATGAGGGGTGATGGGTACATGAGATAAAATCATTTGCAAAGGACTCTCCTAATTAGTGGAACCTTACTTTCAAGTTTTAGCAACAGGTGGTGGAGAACCTTACGCTAAGGCACATGAGAGAGCCGCAATCAAACAAGAAACGCATTTCTCTCATGTACTTTGCCCAAAGTTGAAATGAACTTTAGTTAGCTCTAAACTACAGCAAATCATTAGCAGTCATGTCCATCTTTCAATCAGCAACATTTTAACATGCAACTAGCCTATTCTTTCTACGTCACGGTACAGTGAACAAGTGGTACTCACTGACCGCGAGGGATGGTGATTATAATCGATTTACACCTGCAGGGTTACCCGAACAACCCGTCACGTACGCCCGTACTCGATGTTGCCTACAACAACCATCACGGACGCCGTACGCAACCACCTTTCATCCGTCAGCCAAATATTGAACTGGTCCCATCGTCCCGAGCAAGAGGTCTCTGCACGCGCATCTCCGTGCCGCCAGCCGATTTACACCTCGAGCTCTCAACCTACCCTCTGAACGACGCGCAATGCCTCAATACCCAGCTACCCGAGTTATATCAGTTTCCCGGTTCCCATATAGCCGGTAGGTCTTCGGTACTGTTCTAGCTTGTTCAACAGGCCCGCACACGGCTCGGTCCTCAATCGACACAAGCGGAGCTACAGCACACAGGCCCCAAAGTCCTGCTGCCCTTACCCTCCGCTCGGTCTCATTTTCTTGCCATGTGTTTTATGTGCTATCACTACCCGAGTCGAGTGCCTCTAGCCTATGCTCGCGAGTAGTTCCAACTACTCGACTTGTACCGAATCCTACTCTATCATAGCAATGCAGTGGCTAACGAGGTTTTCAATCCTAGCCCCAACCCATGGCTTTCTTGGCTATGCACTTGGGTTTCCAAACAAGACTCTAATGCAAAGAATAAAGTAAACACGTATGTGCTCGAAACAATAAAAATTTGTAAAAAGGTTAATGCAAACCGGAGCTTGCCTTGCTGCTCTTGGTCATAGGCTAGCTGTTCCTCCGGAGTAACAAAGTCTAGGACTTTGGGTTCCTCCTCGACCTTAGCGACTACATGATAGAAGTAATACATGTATTAATTTGAATGCATTTGTATTAAGTTTGCACTTGTGAAGCTTATAAGTCCCACTAGACAAACTCAATGACTGTGAAACTTTTGCTGTGGTTTGGTTATAACCTAAATAGAGATTTGGTCAAGTTTTAGTTGCAGTAAAGCTCATTTGAGCCCTCCACAATTAATTATGTCCTTGACCTTAATTGGAACTCTTAGGGTTCTAGGGATTTTCATGAAACAAACTATGACTTTCTGAAAACTAGATTTTCAGAGGGTTCTAATGGAGTTGGTCTCACTTAATTTGGAAGTTCCTAACTAAAGATATGAGCTAAACAATCTCAGAAAAAATTCTGAAAATGTTTCTGAACATTTTCTATTTTCTCTGGAACAGTTTCACTAATCACACCATTAGGTGGATCAAATGAGCTCCAATGGGTCTGAATTTTTTATGGTAGTTCAGGGATATTTTTGTGAACATCCCAGCAAAATTTCAGGATTTTCCTCCACAGGATTCTCCAGTTAAAATTCCAAACAGTTTAAATATTGAGGATTTAATTCTGGATAATTAAGGAATTTCATGAAGTGAAACTTGATTTGCTTGAAAGTACTCAGAGAGCTGAATCCAGCAAAATTTGGTTCACTCAATTTGGAGCTTTCTAGCCAAAGTTATGAGGATTTGAAGTTTGGAAGAATTCTAAAAATCGGGGAAAAGTTTAAACTCTCGCGTGGGCCCAGGGGACACGCGTCGCACGCCGAGGCGACAGCACACCGCGGCCCACAAGGATTTTTGCGCGCTAGCACACTCGATCCTGGCCGCAGCCGGATCCCGATTCAAAATATCTCCCGCTGACAGCTGGGATCCACCCCTTCATCAACCTCCCGACGCCCGCGCTCTGCCGCCGAGGGACCTCGCCGGAGAGCTCGCCGCCGGCTTCTGTACAGCTCCAAACTTCACGATTCTGGCCGCCCCTGCCTACTTTTACTCGGGGAACAGGATTCTAGGGTCAGCTGCTCATGACAATGGCCGGAGCATGGTCGGCGACGAGCCGCCACCTCGGAAAGACTTCGGCCACGTCGGTTGACTTCCCTAGCACCCCAACTACTCGAGGAACCGGTCGGGAAGCATCAGTGGACCTCAGAGAAGGTCGACATGAGCTCGAGACAGCTCGGGGAAGGCCCAAAATAGGTCCTCACCGTGCGCCCGATGCCGCCCGTTCATTCCGCCATTGGTAGACCTTGAATTACGCCGGGTACAGAGGTTCTCCGGCCAAGAGTTGTGAAGGCAACTTGTGCGTTACCATGTCTAGCTTGTGTGAGAGCGGATTGAGGCCCTCTAATCCTTTCTAGAGCATGAATTTGACAGAACCGCACCCAAAGGTCGTTCTGCACACAGAAAGGGGAAAAATGGAAATTCGCCGCCGGTGAGCAACCACTCGAGCTGTGGCTCGGGGGTGAGCAGCACCGGTCACCAGCGCGTCCAAGGGTGCCTTGGCTCGGGCGTGACAACACCCTGGTTGGGCTGTCCACGGGAGCCCGAGGTGCGGCGGTTCTAAGTCGCGAATTTGATCTTTCGGCACAGCCGATATCAATCGGTTTCAACTGAATTCTAGCAGCGGGGAGGACGGAGGAAGGTCTCTAGTACCTTGCCGTGGCTCTGGAGGGGACGGAGGAAGCTGTGATCGGCGCTCTCCGATCGACTCCGGGCTGCGGAAATTGTTTGCCGGCGCTGAGTTCTTGCGGGGAGAACTGGGTGAGGCTCCGGCCCGGGAGGGGAGAGGCGCCTTAAGAAGGCTCTGCACCGCCTCACGCCCGCGCGTGGGCAAGCAGCTGCTGGCGCGGCGGCTCCCCTCGGTGGCGATCGCAGCTGCGGCTCGGCGACCCGAGTGAGAAAAGTCTCAGTCGGTTTGATCTGAGCAGTGGCTGACATGTGGGTCCCACTTCCAGTTTTAACCTCTAAAATTTACTCCTAATCACTGTTGTAAACAGTGAACCCCATAGTACCCCTGGTAATTCAAATTATTCACCCATGAACCATTTGAATTGATTAAAGTTCAAATTGGGTTTGGTTTGAGTGAATTTCAGCACAAGTGCAGTTTTGAATTCAAATGAAGTTTGAATTTGTCCCACTTAGCTCATGTCAAGATAAACTCCAAATGGAGTGAAAATTGGTGTGTGGGCTCACAAAAATGTGCTGAGTAAGAATTTGCCTCCCACTTTTAAATTCATGGGATAAAAACAGTTTGAATTTGAATATGGTTTCAAACTGCCCTCTTCCTAACTATACCCAAAATGACCTCAAAAAGGTTTTGAATTTGGGTGAAACTTGGCATGGACATCCTTAGCAATGTATAGGAGTTTTCATATGTCCAGCCCCCTTATATCACATGTGTGAAATACCACTTTGGCAATGTGTGAGTTTGTTCTCTAATGAGCATGTTGATAATTGTTACTTGTTCTTCATTTGTGTTCATCATCCTTCCTCAAATGAGGTGTGTGGTGTGGTGATGAACACTGCAAATGTGTGTCAAAAACTGAGGCCCTTACAGGCACTTGGTGATATTCGACCTCAAGAACAATCACAAGAATCAGATGCTCAAGATGAACCTCAACAGGAGAGCTATGATCAAGGGGGAGCCCATACACAAAATCAAGATCATGAAGACCAACAAGATGATCAAAGCATTAATGACGGCAACGATCCAGGGGGAGCCGAAGAAGATGATGATTATGAGAACACAACACCACAAGTGCCACATCCAAGAGTACACCAAAGCATACAAAGAGATCACCCCGTAGACAACATAATTGGCGATATACAAAAGGGAGTGACAACTCGATCTCGTATAGCTAATTTTTGTGAATACTATTCCTTTGTATCCTCTTTAGAACCATATAAGGTCGAAGATGCGCTAAAAGATCCGGACTGGGTGATGGCAATGCAAGAAGAATTGAACAACTTCGAGAGGAATGAAGTATGGGAACTTGTTAAAAGACCAAAGGCCAATATCGTCGGCACTAAATGGGTCTTCCGCAACAAACAATATGAACATGGAGTTGTAACAAGAAACAAGGCATGACATGTGGATAAAGGTTACTCACAAGTTGAGAGTTTGGATTTCGACGAGACTTTTGCTCCTGTAGCTAGGCTTGAATCAATTCGTATATTACTTGCATATGCTACTCACCATGATTTCAAGCTGCATCAAATGGATGTCAAAAGTGCCTTCCTCAACGGACCTATCAAGGAGGAGGTGTACGTGGAGCAACCCCATGGTATTGAAGATCGAGAGTACCCCGACCATGTGTTCAAACTGCGCAAGGCTCTCTATGGCCTCAAACAAGCTCCTAGAGCTTGGTATGAGTGCCTTAGAGATTTTCTAATTAAAAATGGATTTAAAATTGGTAAAGCTGATTACACCCTGTTTGCCAAGCATTTTAATGATGATCTGTTTATTTGTCAAATCTATGTTGATGATATCATATTTGGTTCAACTAATAAATCTTTTTGTCAAGAATTTAGTAAAATCATGACAGATAGATTCGAGATGTTCATGATGGGAGAATTGAGATACTTTTTGGGATTCCAAGTGAAACAACTAAAGGAAGGAACGTTCATAAGCGAAATAATGTACACTCAAGACATTCTCAAGAAATTTGGCATGGACAAAGTGAAGCCCATAAAGACTGCCATGGCAACAAATAGACATTTAGACTATAATGAAGATAGACCTAACGTGGATCAAAAGGTATACCGCTCCATGATTGGATCTCTACTTTATCTTTGTGCATCTAGGCCTGATATCATGTTGAGTGTCTGTATGTGTGCAAGATTTCAAGCAAATTCTAAGGAATGTCATTTGATAGCCGTAAATAAAATCTTGCGATATTTAGTCCATACACCCAACCTAGGCCTTTGGTACCCTAAAGGTTCAAAATTCAATCTCATTGGATACTCCAATGCAGATTATGCAGGGTGCAAAGTAAATAGAAAAAGTACCTCCAGGACTTGCCAATTCTTGGGTAGGTCCCTAGTTTCCTGGTCCTCCAAAAAGCAAAACTCCATTGCCTTGTCCACAGCCGAAGTGGAGTATGTTGCAGCCGGGAGTTGTTGTGAATAACTCCTTTGGATGGGACAAACTCTAAGGGACTACGGTTACAATATGAACCGTATTCCGCTCCTTTGTGACAATGAGAGTGCGATTAAGATTGCACATAACCCTATTGAGCACTCTAGGACCATTCGGCACCATTTTTTGAGAGACCACTCAATCAAAGGAGACATAGCCATTTCCCATGTTAAAACCGAGAAACAACTAGCTGATATCTTCACCAAGCCACTTGATGAAAAACGCTTTGTGAGCTTAGGAATGAACTAAATATACTTGACTCTCGGAACGTGGCTTGAAACACTGCATACCTGCTTGAATTCTCAAAATATTACTTACTTTGCGAAAAAATATCCCTTATCGTGATTTTTACTTGAAAACTATTTAAATTAATGAATCTTGATGAATTATGACCATTGTCTGATTGTTGATTGCTTACTAGGCGTGTTCATCAAGATTATTTGTGAAAATTATGTCCTTAGATCACTATTAGATCAAACTCCCAATATTTCCCTAACTTCTACTCTAATTTGTCCAGTTGACCCGGACTAGTCCGGTGTCAACACCGGACTAGTCCGCTCCCTCAGACTAGTCCAGACGGATCTAGGATACCGGACTTGTCCGGTCCTCTTACCGAACTAGTCCGTATGTCCGAGTTTAAAAGTCTATAGACGCGCCAACCTCAGCATTCTTCACCTCACAAACACTCCTTTGCCTCTCACTCCTCAAACCCTAGCCCCTAAAAGTGATTTTTGATTTTAGCCAACGAAGTCGAAGTTCTCTATACGGGAAAGCTTCTCCTCGACGCGTGGTCTCCTCTCCTCCGGACTAATCCGGATCAGACCTCACACTTCGACTCAAATTCTCATTTTTTGGTAAAATTCCTCTCTACTCAAGTTCTCATCTTTTCAATACTTTAGCTCAATTTTTTTCTGATCCCTAGGGCATAAACTACCTTTCTAGATGAATTCCTAGTTTATCCCTGCATACTTTGCACAAATTTGTGGTAGATCTGTTGAAAATACGAAGTTAGGGTTCTTCAGCAGGTCCGGACTAGTCCGGTCTCTAGTGCGGACAAGTCCGGTATTCCAGACAAGTATGCACTCTGAAAACGGACAAGTCCGGTTACCTATAAATTGAACTCTAACTTTTTATCTTCACATAATCTACAATTCATAGTGTCAAACAATTCTTGACTTTTGTGTCAGGCACGATGTCGTCCCACTCCGAGGCCATGAAAAAGAAGCATGACAACGTTGCCCAACCATCTTCTCCTGACGACTCTCTTCCTAAAAGAAGAGTGGTCGGTAAGACGGCACAGAGCAAAGACATTGTTGGAAGCTCTGCGGACCTCAGGGGAAGTGTCGAGAAGGGCAAAGGACTTGCTAGTGGTCCTATTTGTCCCTTGAAGAAGAAAGCCCCCATTCACCGCAACAGGCAGCCATCAAGTGATGACTTTGCTGGAAAGGGGAGTGAGCTGGCCGACAACCTCAGGAAAGTTCAAGTCTATGGGAAGCCAAAGCAATGTGCAGACCCTAGATTCTGGAGCAACTTCCATGCTGAGTACTGTGAGCATGTCTACATGAAGATGAAGAATCTTGTGGTCGAGAATCAGTGGCTCAACATTGACTACCTGAAGTCCAAGAAATGCCAAGCCTATCATGAGGTACTAGAGGCATGGGTTGAAGGACCTCCTTTCTTTTCAGTACGACTTGAACAATGAGGTAATTACCCAGTTCTACTCTACTCTCTACTTTGCCCGTTATGATGGGGATGAGATGATCTGGATGACACATGGATCCAGATACAGTGTCACCTATGAGGAATTTGCAAAGATCCTTCATCTTGAACACACCTTGGACAATGAGCTTGTCATTCAAAACTTGAAGCCCTTGGAAAAGAATGAACTGGAATTCTTGTATGATACAAGAATGCCATATGTACCCCCCACCACCAAATACTTGAAGTCGTTCTTTGCCTTACTCAATAGGATCTTGAGAAAGACCATAGCTCCAAAGGATGGTGATGCAGGGACAATCCAAGGGACTCTGAGGACATTGATGAAAGTGATAAGCAGAAGAGGACTTTCAATGTCTTTGAGTACATCTACAATGACATTGTGAATATCTCCATCACTCCAAACAAGTCATGTGGCTATGCACCCTATGTCATGTATATGATTGAGAAGGTAACAGGACTGGAGTTTGTCAAAGATGTCTCTCACACTGGCCTCAAGCCCTAGAAGCTTACAGTCTACACAGTGCCCTCTGCTCATGAAGGCTCAAGGTCGTCGGAGCCTACACCTACTCCTATCCCTCCACCTGCTAGAGAGTCCTCCAGTGGTATGCTCAAAATGCTCTCTTCTATTTTTGGCTGTTGTGGGAAAATTGAAGTTAGGCAACACAAGGAGAGTTTGGCCAGAAAAAGACATCAAAGATACATGAAGGCCAACATCAAATCCATATGTGAGAAGCTGGAGATTGAGCCAGTTGGATCATGTGATGCCCTGGTTCTGAGAGGAAACCCCTCGGAACCGAGACTGATGCTTATGTGTGCCCAGGATGTTCATCACACATACACATATACTTCACAAACTGAATTCAGAATATATATAACCACGAACAACAGGGTTTATTACAATGTCTCATGAGTCTTGGACTCATTCTAGCAGCGGAAATCTTTATTCTAGCAGTCGAAGTCTTCTAACTAGTGCGGAAGCAAACTAAGCAGCAGCAGCGGCTCCATCTCTACTCCATTCCCACAGGCAAGTTGACGGTGGATCACACTCCTAATAGTCCACGTGGTCTTCATAGTACTCCTCTCCTGTTGCTGATGACATTTGATAATGCAAGTTTGAGTACATGATGTACTCAGCAAGTGCGGGAAAATATGATATGTAGCTTACAACAAGGCAGGTATAAAAAGGCTCATTGCAGAAAGCAAAGTTTATTTCTCAAAACACAATAAAAACAGCAACTTAGCTTTAAGTGAATGTAATCCCAATATGTATTTAAACATCAACATACCTCCATCATGTTCCATCACTTTCATGTCTCTTCCGGACATTTATCTTTCTCGAACTCATGAATACCATCTCGTATTCACTACCATATTATGAATACCATCTCGTATTCACTAAAATTCTGTCTCATACCGAGACCAAATCTCATTGCCATGACTCAACACTCATGCAACCAATCTCATGACCCGGACTCAACAGTCCTGAAACCAATTCCAATACCAAACCAAAACCAACAAACAACCAAATACCATCCCATCTAATAATGTGAGTTGTCTAGGCGCTCGTGACCGTAAGCTCGGCTATCATGATAGTTTTGGACTCTGCAGAGTTTGTACCACTTTACCCACAAGTTTGTGATTTCGTCACCCGTCGGCGACTGCAGAACCTCCATTATACCAGTACACAACCGTCGGTGTATGGTCAAGAGATCACAAAATAGCCTTTACAAATGGGCTACTAGATGTTTGGACTCACTAAGGTTTCACCAGCAGGCTAGAATCTCCAATTCTCCCACCCATGGGCGCCCTCTTGTGCCATGCAGTTCCCAGGGCAGTCCTCACTCGACTCCCATTCCCTGCGCCTTCCACGGTCCATAACAATCTAGCAACTTACCTAATTAGTCAGCTAAGCCGCACCCATATTTGGCCTTGTGGTGGCACTGTTATCCTAGCATGGCTGGCATAAACCGGTCCTTAGATCTACGGCAAGAAACCACCATCTCATTCTACCTCATCCACAAACCAAGCTTGCCTAGATCTCCCTCCAATTCATGATCATTAACAACATCAGTTTCTCATTATTCTTACGAGTGCAGTTAGCTAGACACATCTGTCTCGCTTTCCGTATCCCATGGACTCAGCGAAGCATAAAAGCAAAAACCATACCCGACTCATTAACTTTCCCGGTGACAAGGGTGGTTAACAAAACTAGTAAACTTCCTATGAAAGGGTTTTCCCATCAAGTTGACTCAACATTCATAGTTTTTCGCAAAAAAAACAGTTTTCTAAAAACATGGGATCAAAATGGTCAAGGGGCACTTGCCTTGTTCTTGCGGTTCCTGTTGCTCAAATTCTTGCTGTTGTAGTCTGTCGTAGGTAGCTCCCTGAGCTTGTCCTTCTATACGCGATCACACACATACAAGATTCATAGCAATCAATCATCATGCACAAACTCTACTTTAAGATGCAGTGATGCATATGCATGTTAATCCTATGATGCAGTTTAGTTTGTACGTGTTCTTTGCATGGCTTGCATGGTTTTTACGATGAACATAGGTGTAAAGATCAATTGTGGACGTGGCGATGATCTTGACTTTAGATCAAACCGATCAACACGTGATCTGTCCACGAAAAAGCTTCTGTTTGAAGGGGTCGAAGAACAGATGCTAAGAAAATGCAATGATGTCGTAAGGTGGTATCGGAAACCTACCTTACTTCCTCCGGCTCCTTCCTCCTAGAAGGAACAGATCGTCGGGGCTCTCTTCCGGCGGCGGGAATCGTGTCTTGCTTCGTCGGCGATCTCTCCGGTGGTCAAACTTAGGCGAAGGGGTTTAGCTCGGCGAGTTTTGGGGTTAGGGATTCTAAGTTGTCGGCTTAGAAAAAATGTTACGACCAAGGGGTTGTTTCGGGTTCTATTTATAATCAGGAAGAGAAGAGTCCTAATCTGATTGGATTTCGAATAAGAGTCCTATTCAAATTGTTTTTGAATCTCAACAACTTATCTTCAATCGATTTGGTGTGATAACATTGTGGAAATCGTGTCGGTTTCCTGAGTACCGGCATTCCCACACGTACAGAAGAAAAATCCGCTTCAAATCTCGTTACCTTCGCGGCGTTAAGCTCCGGAGGCTCCACGTGTCTAGCGGGGGCCTGGTCTCCCTTTTTCGCAGAGACGAGCTCTGGTTGTGCCGCGTGTCAGGTGGGCGAGACCTCCCCTATCCTCGGAGGTAAGCTCCGTGTGCGCCACGCGTCCTGGCGGGCGGGACCTCCCTCTCCTTCAGAGGCGAGCTCCGCGTGCGCCACGTGTCAGAGTTGGACCTCTGTCACACCCGGTTTCTCCGAAGGACAACCGAGTGAATGTCACATGTATGCTAGGATCATTTTCTCATACATGTGATGACAAATAGTGAAGCATCATCATATTACAAGCCATATATTAGAATATAAATAAGTCTTACATAGCACACGTCTCGATAGACGATAATAAGTTCATAACATGTAAATAAAACAGCAGCGGAATATAGATCTTGTGGGCTCCATCACAGGCGTTGCCCGGGGAACTCCGTGAACCTAGAATCCTTCTTCAGGACCAAAGTCTTGTTCATTGAACACCACATCATCCCCTTGACCTGAGCAGCAATATAAACCAACAGAAAAGCAAGTTTGAGTACCGTTGGTACTCAGCAAGTGTGGGAAAGTTATGTAATGCATGGCTAGAGCAAGGAGAGGTTGAACTCATGGTTAAAGCACTACACAATTATTACCTATCACCTTAGCTTATTAAGCACCTACATTACTACACAGGTGAAATGGTCCCAATCCCTCAACCCATCATCAATATCAAGTAAACATAGTCTCATCTCCGATGTTAAGCTTCCCGCTTAACATCCACAACTTCCCAATTCATCATCCTCTAATCATGAATAAGTCCAAGCCGCTCTTGACCGTGAGCACGGCTGTCATGACAGTTTTGACTCTGCAGAGTTTGCACCACTGTACCCACATGTAGTGATTTCATCCCCCGTTGTCGGGTGGACTAAAAGAACCTCCATTATGCCAGTGGCCGCGAACCACATTCACACTCCCCAGGTGTGTAGCCAGGAGATCACTACGAGGCCTTTACAAAGGGATTCCCGACGAGCGTGGGCCCATTGAGGTTTCACCCCTAACAGCATACAAGAGGCTTAAACCCTGCTGCAGTGGCCCCCTCTTGAGCCTTGTGGTTCATATGGTAGTCCAGCTGACACCTATTCCCCGCACCATCCAAAACACCCATACTACGCCGGGATACACCTAATTAATTGGCCAAGCTGCCCCATCTCAGCATGTGGTTGGCACGGTAAAGCCAGGTTACATGCTCCATGAACCGGTCCTTAGGATCCAGGCAAGTACTAAACACAAACCCGAGTCTTGTGCACACAGCACCAACCAAATCATCCAACTTGCCTCGATCCCTACCTCTACATAACTCATAATATCTCATTCAAGAGTAAGGTAAATAAGTTGATGATATCATATCCCACTTATCCCATTCTAAGCATGGCTAAGCATATGCATATAAATAAATGACATAATAAAATAAATCCCAACCCAGGCTACAAGGAAATAAGATAATGAAAATCTAGGAAAACTTCCTAGCTTGGGTATCATATTTCAAATTGACAATGCAATTAAAATTCTAACTACACATCCTAGTATAGGATCAAAGTGGTCAAGGACACTTGCCATCTTCCTGCTGCTCCGGGAATGGAAAGTCTTGGTTCTCGAAGGGGAGAACTTGCTCTGGGGCAGCTTCTACTCATGCCAATACACATAGCAAAAGAAAACAACAATCCATAAGCCATAGTCCACACTTTCACTCATGCAAACCACACATACATACATATGAAAGTCATTCACATGTTTAAGTGTTGTGGTTACCCTAGATGTGTTGATTTTAGGCCTACCTACACTTTTAAACGTTTATATATTATTTCTAACTTTTGTATTCAGATTTCCATTTGTACACTATATAGGTTTAATACACTTTTTAGCCACAAGTGTGTATGAAAAATAATTTCCTACTTCAAACAGGTTTTCATATATTCTACCAAATCCTAAACTGAAGTTTTTTTTATTTGGAGACCTCATTTATCATTTTCTAATTATGAATACCTATTTTCCTATATTTTCAGATTTATTTTCTATGCCTAAAAGTGAATTTCAATATTAAAATAGTAAGACTTATCATCTAAACAGAATAGGTTCTGATCTAAAATGTTCAATAAAATATTTTTGAACTTCCTCTCTGATGTGAAACAATTTAAGTTTATTTTACTAGTTTTTAGAATTATTTCCTAGCCTAAAATGTGTCTCTAGAGATAATAAAAATGAGTCACACTTAGGCAGATTTCATTTCAGCCTAAAATCTATTTTTAACTCATTATAAAGTTTCAAGTGCTAGGAGAGTTTAAATTTATATTTGCACATGTGTTTGCATCACCATTTAAATTTAAATCCTAGTCACATGTTCAAATTTCTGAATTTAATATCCTATAGGGTCAAAAAGGCAAATCCACCCTACTGCAGGGTTTAATTTACTATTTCCTAAATTTTCAGGGGGCCTAATTACACATAACAGAGGGGTTTTCCTTATTTTTATTAAGTCCAGGGGCTAAAACTGAGTTTTAAATGAATTTACATGAATTTCTGAAGGTCCAGGGGCTAGATCAGAAGTTTCCGGGGCTAGCTTGTGTTTTTCGAGATCCCCAGGGGGTAGCGCGTAAAATTCCCTGCCTTTATAATGCGGGGCTGACATGGGCCATTGGATTTAAAACAGACGGCTCAGATTAGATTGCCGAAGCAGTACGCGTTTACCGTGCGATTTAAAATAGACGTCCCTCAAGGGGCCACGTCGCCCTGGCCGGAGCCAGCCCGCGCGCGCGGCGGCGCGCGGCGGCGGGGGCGGCGATCTCACCGGCGCAGCCTCGGTTCTTGCCGCTACACGCTAGAACTCGCATCTTTTTGCACGGATCGGCTGCGGAGGGGTAGGGGATGCTCACCTAGGGATTTTCCTGCACTCGGAGGCCCTGGAAGTCGGTCGGTGACGTCGAAGTCCGGCAATGGCACTCGGTGCTCGTCGGAACCGATGCTAGGGCGCGAAACTTGTCGCTTCCTTCACCTGCAGGGCTCCCTGGAGGCGGTGGAGCACGGCAAGCTCGTTAGTCCAGCGAAAAACGAAGAGATCCGAAGGTTTTTCGGTGGGGGATGACCGGTTCTCACCGGAGAGAAAGATGGAGCGGCGCTAGGGAATTCGGCGAGTTTCCTTGCGTGGAATGCACGAGGAGAGGCGGCGGCGGGTCGGTTTGGATAAGTAGCAGCGCCCGGGGCCGAAGATCGGGGCTGCGAGCGCGGGGTTCGGGGGGGTGGTTGTGATCGGGCGCGAGAGAGAGACGGGGCCGTTGGGGGCACGTGGGGAGAGGGATGACATGCGGGTCCCACGTGTCAGAGAGAGAGAGGGAGGGGGCGCGCCCGGGTTCTGGGCCGGCTGGGTGGGTTTCGGCCCACTGGCCGGTTTGTTTTTCTTTTTCTTTTCCTTTTCCTTTTTCTGTTTTGATTCAAATTTAAATTCCAGTTTTAATTTGAATTGCTACACCACATGCAATACGTCCAAAAATTTTTAAATTCGCCTCTTTAGCAGGTTTTGGGGTGTTACAGCTCTACCCCCCTTAAAAGAAATCTCGTCCTCGAGATTGGTGATCCTAGAAAAACAAATCTAGAAACTGTGCCTTAAGCTCGTCTTCTCGCTCCCATGTGGCTTCTGCCTCCGAGTGATGCCTTCACTGCACCTTGCACATTCGGATTCTTTTGTTTCTTGTGAGGCGTTCCATTGTCTCCAAAATCTTGACTGGTTGCTCGGCATAAGAAAGATCCTCTCATACGTCCACCTCATTCATGGGTAACATTTCTTCGGGCGTTCTTAAACATTTCTTGAGCTGTGACACATGGAATACATCGTGCACATCTGATAAGCACGCCGGTAGTTCTAGTTGATATGCCACTTCGCCTTTCCTCTCCAGAATCTGAAAGGGTCCGATGTATCGAGGTGATAATTTCCCTTTAACCTTGAACTGACGAAGTCCTCGTATAGGGGACACCTTGAGATAGACATAGTCCCCCACGTTGAAAATAAGCTCTCTTCTCCGTACATCGGCATAACTCCTTTGTCGAGTCTGTGCTATCCTCAAATTGTTGCGAATTTCCCTCACTTTCGCCTCGGCTTCTTGTAGTACCTCGGGCCCAAACACTTTACTTTCACCTGTTTGGTTCCAAAATAGTGGAGTTCTGCACTTCCTCCCATACAAAGCCTCAAAGGGTGACATCTTCATACTAGCCTGATAGCTGTTGTTATAGGAGAACTCCGCATACGGTAAGTTCTTATCCCAACTCCTATTGTTCTTGAGCGCACACGCTCTCAGCATATCCTCAAGGATCTGATTGGTTCTTTCCGTCTGCCCGTCAGTCTAGGGGTGATAGGCAGAACTAAAATTTAGATGAGTTCCCATGGTTTCATGTAACTTCTGCCAGAACCTTGAGGTGAACTGTGTCCCTCGATCTGACACTATCTTCTTTGGCACTCCATGAAAACACACGATCCTTGACATGTACAATTCTGCCAGTTTGGATCCGCTGTAGCTTTCTTTCACAGGGATGAAATGAGCTACCTTGGTTAGCATGTCGATGATGACCCATATCGAATCATATCCTGATTGGGTCCTGGGTAGTCCCACTATGAAGTCCATACCTATTTCTTCCCATTTCCATTCAGGCACTTCGAGTGGTTGCAATAGTCCTGCGGGTCGTTGATGTTCTGCTTTCACCAACTGACATATGTCACATAGGGCAACATGTTCCGCGACATCTCGCTTCATACCATACCACCAATATCTGCTCTTGAGGTCATGATACATCTTTGTGCTCCCAGGATGAATGGAATAGTCGGAATTATGAGCCTCCTTCAAAATCAATTCACGGATCTCCTTCACCTCTGACACAGATTCTTTTCCCATGCCACACTGTACCTTGTTCATCCTCTCTGAACCCAGGGGCTTTATTTTCTTTGATGAGTTCTCTAATCTCTTGTATCTTCTCGTCATTCTTCTAACCGTTGCGTATGCCTTGCTCTAATGTGGAGTCCACTTCCATGGCGATGGCCTCGCCACTATTCACCAGACGTAGATTGAGTTTTGCAATCTCTTCCTTCAATTCTGTAGGCATGTCCTTTGAACTCAACATGTTGACCTACACTTTCCGGCTTAAAGCATCCGCCACG
This sequence comes from Neostapfia colusana, assembly GCA_030760725.1. Taxonomy (NCBI): domain Eukaryota; kingdom Viridiplantae; phylum Streptophyta; class Magnoliopsida; order Poales; family Poaceae; genus Neostapfia; species Neostapfia colusana. The sequence continues at coordinate 16,317,146 of JASWHV010000013.1, forward strand.
ACGTTCGCTTTCCCAGGATCATAGGTGATGCCCACATCAAAATCATTGATTAGATCTAACCATCTCCTTTGTCTAAGGTTGAGATCTGGCTGTGTCAAAATGTACTTTAAGCTCTTATGATCCGTATATATCTCTGTCCTCTTTCCCATCAAGTAATGCCGCCAAATTTTAATGCATGTACCACTGCGGCTAGCTCTAGGTCATGCGTAGGATAGTTCTTCTCGTGTTTCCGGAGCTGCCGGGACGCAGAAGCCACGACATCCCCCTCTTGCATGAGAACACATCCTAACCCGTATCCAGAGGCATCGCAGTACACCAAAAAATTCTCTGCATATCTGGCATAACTAGCACTGGGGCTGTTGTCAACCTTTTCTTCAATTCTTGAAAACTCGTCTCACACTCCGGTGTCCATGTGAATATGATTCCCTTCTCCAGCAATTTGGTGAGGGTCTCGAGATCTTGGAGAAACCCTCAATGAACCGTCGATAATACCCAGCCAATCCTAAGAAGCTTCGAACTTCCCCGACATTTTCAGGGGTCTTCCACTTCTGCACATCCTCGATCTTGGCGGGATCTACCGAGATTCCTCCCTCCAAGATTATATGTCCTAAGAAGGGAACTCTCTTTAGCCAAATTCACACTTGCTCAGCTTGGCATATAGTTGGTGTTCTCTCAGTTTTTGCAACACCAATCTTAAATGTCCCTCATGTTCTTCTTCATCTTTGGAGAAGACGAGAATGTCATCAATGAAAACCACCATAAATTTGTCCAGATATTCCATGAATACCTTGTTCATGAGATACATGAAATATGCCGGGGCATTAGTTAGCCCGAACGGCATGACGGTGTATTCATACAGCCCGTACCGAGATACGAAAGCTGTCTTTGGAATGTCGGTTTGCCTTATCTTCAGTTGGTGGTATCCCGATCTGAGATCAATTTTTGAGAACACACAAGCTCCCCTCAACTGATCAAATAAGTCTTCAATGCGGGGTAATGGGTACTTGTTCTTGATGGTTACTTCGTTCAACGCATGATAGTCTACGCATAACCTTTGGGTTCCGTCCTTCTTGGGCACAAATATCATTGGAGCTCCCCATGGTGAGGAACTAGGATGAATATACCCCTTCTCTGTCAATTCTCTTATATGCTCCTTGAGCTCTTCCAGCTGTTTGGAGTCCATCCGATAAGGCCTCTTGTATATTGGGGCTGTTCCAGGCACTAGTTCAATCGCGAATTCCACTTCACGATTGGGAGGCATACCTGGTAGCTCCTCCGGAAAAACATCTTGATACTCCCGGATAATCCTTATCTCTTCCACTTCCACCTCAACTTGATTAAGTTTAAGGTCCCTCCTAGGTTCTTGTACAGCTATGAACTTCACTTTTGTGCTGCTAGGGTGAGTTAGTTCCACCGTTTTTGTCGAACAATGGATGATTCCTTTATGTTTGGTCAATCAATCCATACCCAAAATAATATCTATCCCTTGTGAGTCTATCACTATGAGGTTTGCAGTAAATACTACCCCATTAATGTCTAGATTCACCTTGGGACACACTTGTGTTGTCCTTATTTCTCCCCCTGGAGAGTTCACTGCTAACATATGGTTCATTTGTGTTGTTGCTAGATCGTGCTTCTTAACAAACCCTTGAGCAATGAACGAGTGGGTAGCACCCGAATCGAACAATAGGGTTGCAATGAGTAAATTGGCAAGAAACTTACCAATTACCACGTCAGATGCCTCTTGCACTTCCTCCATGGTCACGTGGTCCACCCGTCCTCGCATCACATTCTGTTGTTGTGGCTGCATGGGCTTCTTCTTTGGGCACTTATGGGCGTAGTGCCCCACTTCACCACAGTTGAAGCATTGCACCCCAACTTTGGGTGTCTGTCCTTTGTTATCTTGGGGTTGGTTCGGTGGTCCTTGTCCTGCTGGTCGAGGTTGATATGTGGGGCGAGGCTGCTGTACAAACTGAGCTGCGGCTGTGCTGGTGCTGACGGAGGCCTGAAATTCGGGTTGTACCCTCTTGGTGCTGAGTAGGGTACCACAGCACGGCTCGTCTGCCCTGCGGGTTGCTGCATCAGACGTGGACGTGTGTTGCTACTTGAGGCTTGGTGTGACCTCCCGCCTTCCTCTTGTTTTCATTCTCCAAGGCCTTCAGCTTCCTCTCCACGACAAATGCTCTGTCTACCATCTTTTGGAAGCTTTCATACTCGTTAGAGGACATTGCACATTGCATCTCCATGGTGAGTCGTTCCACAAAACAGTCATGTTTCTGCTCATCGGTTTCGATGTCCCGTGGTGCATAACGGGATAGTTGGGTGAACTTGGTGAGGTACTCCCTCACAGTCATGTTGCCTTGCTGCAGTCCCAAGAACTCCTTTCTCTTGTTCTTGAGTTCACCCCTGGGTATGTAGTGATTGCGGAAACTGCGCTTGAACTCTTCCCAAGTGATGTTCTCGGGGTCATGATGGGCGGCTACATAAGCGGTCCACCAATCAGCAGCAGGTCCATGCAATTGGTGAGAGGCAAACAGCACCCTCTCATACCCTTGGCATTGTATGATCCTCATCTTGCTCTCAATGGTCTTTAGCCAATCATCTGTCTCCAGAGGCTCAGCAGCACTTGCAAACTTTGGGGGTTGACTTCCCAGAAACTCACTCAACCTTGGTTGACGGGGTGCAGCTTGTGGGGGTGGAGCTTGGTGCAAGTTGGCCACCACTTGAGTTAGACTCTGGATGAGCTGATTCTGATTTTCGATCATTTGATAGATAGGATCAGCTCCTTCACGGTGACCACCCCTGTCTTGTCCTCCAGAAAGATGAGGGTTGCCGGCCTCATCGTTGTTGTTGTTGGGGTTGGCACCACGACCCTTTCCTCTTCCAGCCATCTATCATGATCAACCAAATGTCAACTTAAAGCATTACGTATTAACTTCCCAAATTGCTTGTTTAAACTTAAACTTTTGAGGCCTTAATATTTAAACATTTTCTGAAGATTTCACGTAGATCTTTGGGCGTCACGTCTCACGCGAAAATAAAATGCATTATTGATTCATAAGGGTTCACACATCAAAGCAAAGGAACCTAAAGACGAGGTTGTGGACAAATACCCATGGCTTCCACAACACACGTCACACACCAACATTAACACTCAAATAAATAAGGTATTGACTCGACTACTCGATAACCTGCTGAAATAAGGGAAATGACTCTAAACAACTCGTATCACTGAGCTGGCTCATCGGGGTCTTCCTCATTATTGCGGCTGCCCTATGATTCCGCTTTAGGTGGGGAAGCTGCTGGTGGAGAAGTACGGCGACGCTTGCTCGCCCGGCGGTCTGGAGAGTCAGGAGTCCATGTGTCATTCACGGTGACACACAGTTCATTCCCATCTCCTCTTTCTCTCGCCCTCAGGCTGGCGCGAAGCAATGCCTCAGTCTCCTTCAGGGTGTCACGGACATCCTGAAGCTCCTGCTGGCACTCCTGCAGTCGAGTGTTGAGCATAGCAGCATCCTCCAAGCACAGGTCCATGTGCTCATGGGAAGTCCCCTGCTGCACTGGCGGGTACTTGTACTCCGCGGTGCCACTCTCACACTGGAGGACATACATGTACTCAATCCTGTCCAGGTGGCGACGGTTGATGTAACTCTGGCAGGTGATGGCCTCCCAGGTGACATCCTTCTCAGCATCGGCCTGAGTCGCCCGACAAGCTGGAGAGCGGTGGATCTTGAGCAGCTGATTTTCATGGATAATCCTCATCTCTGAGCTCCATTCTTCCCGCTTCTCACGGATGGTCCTGGTGGAGCTGTAGTGTATGATCAGCTTGCCCACATTGCCGGCGGCGTGGAGCATACGCCGAAGACGGCGCAACAAGCCTCCTACTGCCAACCCGTAGGAGTGGTACGTCACCGGACTCTCCTCTCCTAGGGCAAGGGCAACTACAGGAACTCTCCCTCCGGTGGACTTGCGGGCGGTGCGGATCATGCGAACCATTTAAAGCATAAAGCATTTAAAATTAAGTTAGATAAGAATTAAATAAAGATTGTATTTTGAATAAAAGTTGGGACAAGGTGAATAAAGTGACCCCATTAAATAACACTTTCAACCCACACCTTTGTAAAATAGTTTTTAATAAAATAGGGTCCTTAAATACGTCTATTTCTATCTAGGTCCACGTTCCTACGGGCAACCTTGGCTCTGATACCACTTCTGTCACACCAGGTTTCTCCGAAGAACAACCGAGTGAATGTCACATGTATGCCAGGATCATTTTCCCATACATGTGATGACAAATAGTGAAGCATCATCATATTACAATCCAGGTATTCGAATATAAATAAGTCTTCCATAGAACACGTCTCGATGGACGATAATAAGTTCATAACATGTAAATAAGACAGCAGCGGAATATAAATCTTGTGGGCTCCGTCACAGGCGTTGCCCGGGGGACTCCGTGAACCTAGAATCCTTCTTCGGGACCAAAGTCTTGGTCTTTGGACACCACATCATCCCCTTGACCTGAGCAGCAATATAAACCAACAGAAAAGCAAGTTTGAGTACCGTTGGTACTCAGCAAGTGTGGGAAAGTTATCTCATGCATGGCTAGAGCAAGGAGAGGTTGAACTCATGGTTAAAGCACTACGCAATTATTACCTATCACCTTAGCTTATTAAGCACCTACATTACTACACAGGTGAAATGGTCCCAATCCCTCAACCCATCATCAATATCAAGTAAACATAGTCTCATCTCCAATGTTACGCTTCCCGGTTAACATCCACAACTTCCCAATTCATCATCCTCTAATCATGAATAAGTCCAAGCCGCTCTTGACCGTGAGCACGGCTGTCATGATAGTTTTGACTCTGCGGAGTTTGCACCACTGTACCCACATGTAGTGATTTCATCCCCCGTTGCCGGGTGGACTAAAAGAACCTCCATTATGCCAGTGGCCGCGAACCACATTCACACTTCCCAGGTGTGTAGCCAGGCGATCACTACGAGGCCTTTACAAAGGGATTCCTGACGAGCGTGGGCCCACTGAGATTTCACCCCTAACAGTATACAAGAGGCTCCAACCCCGCTGCAGTGGCCCCCTCTTGAGCCTTGCGGTTCATATGGTAGTCCAGCTGACACCTATTCCCCGCACCATCCAAAACACCCATACTACGCCGGGGATACACCTAATTAATTGGCCAAGCTGCCCCATTTCAGCATGTGGTTGGCACGGTAACGCCAGGTTACATGCTCCATGAACCTGTCCTTAGGATCCAGGCAAGTACTAAACACAAACCCGAGTCTCGTGCACACAGCACCAACCAAATCATCCAACTTGTCTCGATCCCTACCTCTACATAACTCATAATATCTCATTCAAGAGTAAGGGAAATAAGTTGATGATGCCATATCCCACTTATCCCATTCTAAGCATGACTAAGCATAAGTATATAAATAAATGACATAATAAAATAAATCCCAACCCAGGCTACAAGGAAATAAGATAATGAAAATCTAGGGAAACTTCCTAGCTTGGGTATCATATTTCAAATTGACAATGCAATTAAAATTCTAACTACACATCCTAGTATAGGATCAAAGTGGTCAAGGACACTTGTCTTCTTCCTGCTGCTCTGGAAATGGAAAGTCTTGGTCCTGGAAGGGGAGAACTTGCTCTGGGGCAGGTTCTACTCATGCCAATACACATAGAAAAAGAAAACAACAATCCATAAGCCATAGTCCACACTTTCACTCATGCAAACCACACATACATACATATGAAAGTCATTCACATGTTTAAGTGTTGTGGTTACCCTAGATGTGTTGATTTTAGGCCTACCTACACTTTTAAACATTTATATATTATTTCTAACTTTTGTATTCAGATTTCCATTTGTACACTATATAGGAATTTCCAATTTGAACAGATTCTCTATATTTAATTAATACACTTTTTAGCCACAAGTGTGTATGAAAAATAATTTCCTACTTCAAATAGGTTTTCAGATCTTCTACCAAATCCTAAACTGAAGTTTTTTTGGATTTGGAGACCTCATTTATCATTTTCTAATTATGCATACCTATTTTCCTATATTTTCAGATTTATTTTCTATGCCTAAAAGTGAATTTCAATATTAAAATAGTAAGACTTATCATCTAAACAGAATAGGTTCTGATCTAAAATGTTCAATAAAATATTTTTAAACTTCCTCTCTGATGTGAAACAATTTAAGTTTATTTTACTAGTTTTTAGAATTATTTCCTAGCCTAAATGTGTCTCTAGAGATAATAAAAATGAGCAACACTTAGGCATATTTCATTTCAGCCTAAAATCTATTTTTAACTCATTCTAAAGTTTTCCAAGTGCTAGGAGAGTTTAAATTTATATTTGCACATGTGTTTGCATCACCATTTAAATTTAAATCCTAGTCACATGTTCAAATTTCTAAATTTAATATCCTATAGGGTCAAAAAGGCAAATCCACCCTACTGCAGGGTTTAATTTACTATTTCCTAAATTTTCAGGGGCCTAATTACACATAACAGAGGAGTTTTCCTAATTTTTATTAAGTCCAGGGGCTAAAACTGAGTTTTAAATGAATTTACATGAATTTCTGAAGGTCCAGGGGCTAGATCAGAAGTTTCCGGGGCTAGCTCGTGTTTTCGAGATCCCCAGGGGGTAGCGCGTAAAATTCCCTGCCTTTATAATGTGGGGCTGACGTGGGCCGTTGGATCTAAAACAGAAGGCTCAGATTAGATTGCCAAAGCGGTACGCGTCGATTTAATTTCTACCGTGCGATTTAAAATAGACGACCCTCAAGAGGCCACGTCGCCCTGGCCGGAGCCAGCCCACGCGCGCGGCGGTGGGGGCGGCGATCTCGCCGGCGCAGCCTCGGTTCTTGCCGCTACACGCTAGAACTCGCATCTTTTTGCACGGATCGGCTGCGGAGGGGTAGGGGATGCTCACCAAGGGATTTTCCTACACTCAGAGGCCCTGGAAGTCGGTCGGCGGCGTCGAAGTCCGGCAATGGCACTCGGTGCTCATCGGAACCGATGCTAGGGTGCGAAACTTGTCGCTTCCTTCACCTGCAGGGCTCCCTGGAGGCGGTGGAGCACGGCAAGATCGTTAGTCCAGCGAAAATTGAAGAGATCCGAAGGTTTTTTGGTGGGGGATGATCGGATCTCACTGGAGAGAAAGATGGAGCAGCGCTGGGGAATTCGGCGAGTTTCCTTGCGTGGAATGCACGACGAGAAGCGGCGGCGGGTCGGTTTGGATAAGTAGCAGCACCCGGGGCCAAAGATCAGGGCTGCGAGCGCGGGGTTCGGGAGGGTGGTTGTGATCGAGCGCGAGAGAGAGACGGGGCCGTTGGGGGCGCGCGGGGAGAGGGATGACACGCGGGTCCTGCGCGTCAGAGAGAGGGAGAGAGGGAGGGGTGCGCGCGGGTTCTGGGCCGGCTGGGTGGGTTTCGGCCCACTGGCCGTTTTGTTTTTCTTTTCCTTTTCCTTTTCCTTTTCCTTTTCCTTTTTCTGTTTTGATTCAAATTTAAATTCCAGTTTGAATTTAAATTGCTACACCACATGCAATACATCCAAAAAATTTTAAATTCCCCTCTTTAGTAGGTTTTGGGGTGTTACAACCTCCCCTCTCTTCGGAGGTGAGCTTCGAATGTGCCATGTGTCAGAACCGGACCTCCCTTATCTTCGAAGGTGGGCTCCGAGAATGCCTGTGTTTAGTAGCACCAGACTTCCTTTCTCCTCAGAGACGAGCTCCGAGGTCGACACGTGTCCAACAGCGACGGACCTCCCGAAGGTAAGCTCCGGAGATGACATGTGTCCAACAGTATCGGACCTCCCGAAGGTGAGATCCAGAGGTGACACATGTCCAGTAGGACCAGACCTCTCGGAGGTTAGCTCCGAGAGCGACACATGTCCCGTGCGGCTGGTCCTCTCTTTTCCGCGGTGTCTAGCTCCGAAGGCGACACGTGTCCTGCGGGGCTGGCCTCGCTCCTCCGTAGGGCTAGCTCCGGGGGCAACACGTGTCCCACGGGGTCAGACCTCTCTCCTTCGCAGGGATGAGCCCGAGCCTGCCACGTAGCCAGTTTAGCGGCGGACCTCTCCCCCTTTGTGGAGATGAGCTCCGAACGCGCCACGTGGTCAGTGGCCGCGGAAATTGTCTACAGCGCTCCTCGACGAACTGGAATTGGCTCTTTTTGGCTATCTTCTTTATTCTTTCTTTGTTTCAACTTATTTTAAACTATTTTTTCTACATGAAACATGAATACATGTAGAAATCAAAAATGAGGGTGTCACAGATCTCTGAGGACTCTGAAGAAGGCTTCACAGAAATGGCTCCACTCACCAAACAAGAATTTAGGTCTTTTGGACTTGCATGTGTCTCCGCTCCTCCTCCTCAGCATGGTCATGAAGATGATGATGGAGATGACGATGAAGATAGGACCGAGAGTGAGGAAGAAAGCGGCGATGAGTGATTCCACTCAATTTTTCCCTTTTTTGGTGCCTTGATGCCAAAGGGGGAGAGATTGAGATTTATGTTAAGTTATCTTATTGTAAAACCTTAAGGATGTGTGATGGACATGGACGTGTATTTTGAAGTTTCATGTAATTTTTATTTTGAGGTCTCATGAATGTGTGATGCCTATTCAATATCGATGTGATGATTTTTATTTTTGAAGTCTCATGGATGTGTAGTGCCTTTACTTTTGATATGATCTTATCTTCTTGTGGCATGACACATTCTGTTTCACACACTTTTAGGCATCCCACCATAAAGGGTGCATATATGTGAGAGGTTCTTGTTACTCATATGTCATTCTCATATATGCACACTTTATGAAAATCAAAATTTATCATTAATTATGCAATCTCAGTTGGTTGTCATTAATCACCAAAAAGGGGGAGATTGAAAGTGCATCTAGGTATTCCCTTGTGGGTTTTGGATGATTGATGACAAATAAATTGAGATCCTAATGAACTTGTTGAGATGAATGCAGATTAACCCGTGTAAGGTAGAAGCGGTGCACTCAAAAAGGTGAAAAATCAAGTGATGAAGAAAAAAGGAAAAGAACAGATTCATGGCCAAGAAAAAATGTATACATACTTGTATAAGATGTGTGTGAGAGACACATATCAAGAGCTCAAAATCCTTGCGTAGGGGTAAGAGATTAAAACATATCCGAATCACTCACAACACGTGCACCGGACTAGTCGGTCCAGAAACTGGACTAGTCTGTTAAACTTTCTGTTGCCTCACAACACATGCACCAGACTAGTTGGCCCAGAAACCGGACTAGTCCGTTAAACTTTCTGTTGCCTCACAACACATGCACCGGACTAGTCGGCTCAGAAACCGTACTAGTCCATTAAACTTTTTGTTGCCTCACAACACATGCACCGGACTAGTCGGCTCAGAAACTAGACTAGTCCGTTAAACTTTTTGTTGCCTCACAACACAGTGCACTAGACTAGTCCGCTCAGAAACCGGACTAGTCCGATCAACTCTCTAGAACCGACATTCACCTTGCACCGGACTAATCCGCTCCAAAACCGGACTAGTCCGTTCAACTCACTGGAACCGACATTCACCTTACACCGGACTAGTCCGCTCTTGGACCGGACTAGTTTGTTCAACTTTCTATAAACACCTCAAATTAGGGTTTCCACTGTGCTGCATGCAACACAAAAATTGTACACAACACACCGGACAAGTTCGGTGAACATAGCGGACTAGTCCGGTCGCCAGGGTTTTTTGGAAACCTTATATAAATAGAGATGCACGACCACACAAACAAGAGACACGATTCCCAGCGCCGCACGCCCCAAGAGCACAAAAAACTCCCTTTCTCCACTCATTCTAAGCCGAGAAAGATTAAGTCTTTAAGGATTAGAGATTAGATCAAGGAGAGAGTCGTTCTTCTCGTAATTGACCTCTTGGTTTGTCTTCTCTCACACATTAGCTGATCGTTGTTCTTTGTTTGTGTGTGTGGGAGGAAGAATTATTCGCTGTAATCTTGTGAAGCTCTCAGATTGTGAGAACGCCCCACGTATAATTGTTTACCCCTGTGCGTGGATAGTGGAATTGAATCGGCCTTTGTGGCGATTCAACGAGGGAAGGGTTGGTGAAGACCCGGTCCTTGGTGGACTCCTCAACGGAGATGTAGATTCCTAGGTGAAATCGAACCTTCGGATAAAGCCGTGTCTTGTGTATTCTTGATCATCCTTTAATTGCTAATTAAGGGTGTTAGTCATCATTCGATTCACATTCACACTTAGTATTAAAATTGAGAGTTATTGTGTCTTACTTCACTATACTTAAATAAGTATTTATTTTCCGCTGCACAAATACCTGAAGTAGGAACAGATCTCTTTTTGATCTGTTAACTACGATCATACCGGACTAGTCCGCAGAAAACCGGACTAGTCAGACTCACCTGGAATTAATCAGTTTGCTAAGTGTTTCAGGAAACCGCCTAAAAATTCAAAAAGCCTATTCACCCCCCCCCTCTAGGCTACATTCACGGGCAAAGTAGAGAGTAGAGTAAAATTGAGTGATGACTTCATTGTTCCAATTATATTGGAAGGATAGGAGATCCTTCAAGCCATGCCTCTCCAATGCCTACAAGACTTCATGATATGGTTGACAGTTCTTGAATTGTAGATGAGTAATCTCCACTCATTGACTGGCAACCACTGGACTTTTCATCTTCCTGTAGACATCTCATAATAATCGGCTTGGAAGTGGCTCCAGAACATCGGGTCAGCTGATTGCTTTGGCTGCTCATAGACTTCAACCTTTGTGAGCTTGTCAGCCAAGTCATTTCCTTTACCCTTGAAATCATCTTCTGAGGGCTGCCTGTTTTGCTGTACAGTAGGTTTCGTATTTAGTGGACCAATGGGTCCACTTGCAAGTTCTTTGCCCTTGCCGGCGCGTCTCCTAGGTACCGTTGAGCTGGCACCTGCACCATCCTTGCTGGATGGCTTCTTGATTACCACCTTCTTTTTTCTTGGAAGCACATCATCAGGAGGAGAATCATTTGCATCATGGTCATGGCGCTTCTTGCTTCTTAGCTCTCTTACCCTGGCCACTCTCTCGCGGTCACGCTCAGCTTCATAATTAAACATGCTGTCATCTGATGCGGACGACATCGTGCCTAACACAGGGTGACAAGGTGTGATAAGAATGGGAATTAGACTTTGTGGGGATAGAAATTTAGAGGTTCAAACTGTCAAGGGGCCGGACTTGTCCGATTTCACGGTGCGGACTTGTCTGGCTAACCGGACTTGTCCGCACCAAGCACCGGACTAGTCCGGTTTGACCTATGAACCCTAACTTCATATTCCAACAAATCTAATTGAGATTGATGAAAAAAAAGTAAGAGGACAATAGGAATACATACAGCAACGCAATGTATATCCTAGGAATCAAGAAAAGTAAACAAGATTTGAGGAAAGATGAGAACTAGGGTTAGTGTTCGAGTTTTACCGAAATTCGAAGATTTTAGATGGAGGCGCGGAGTAGAGTCCAGATTAGTCTGGAGGAGGGGGTGTTTCGCGCCGTGGGGAAGATTTTCCGTGGAGAAACCTTCAATTTTGGTGGCTCAAAGTGGGAATCGCCTTGGGAGCTCGAGTTTGAGGAGAGAGAAGGCACAGGCGATTGTGAGGAGCAAGAAGATGGACTTTTGGTAGTGGGTTAGGGTTAAGCCCGATAGTAACGGACTAGTTCATAAGGGACCAGACTAGTCCGGTACACCGGATCAGAGCCAGACTAGTCAACGGCAACGAACTTGATGAGTGGTTTAGGCCCGATCTTCCAAAAGGTAGATCAATTGAAGTGAAGATCTCGACGTTGATGATCCGAGGCACTCGAGCAGACCCGAGTTACCAATGCAATCACTACACCTCTGCTCCCTTGGTTATCAACCGTGCTTCACACGCTTTACCTCGCCAAGAAGGCTATTCCTGCAGGTGCAACCGAGAACACAAGCAAGAACGATGAAGATGCAATCTAAAATTGCGAAATTGGAGTCTCACAAACCGTAGAATGGTGAAACTGTTTAATCTAAGCAAAATCCACCGAATATGGCCGGTGGATACAGTATTTAAAGGCTAGGGTTCGGCCATAAGACCCTTAGACGCGTCCCTAATGGACTCATACGGGATACAAGGCACAAAAGCCCAATACGGTGGCGCAGCACCGGACAGAACTCTGAATTCGAATTGTTTTCACAATTCCCAATGACCCAATGGTATTTCAATGTGGGACCAGCACCATTGGAAAGTTTATCTTCTCATATTTCCATGCATATGTAGAACGTCAAAAACGGAGTCCGTATGCATCCTGGGCGTCCATTTTAAGATGGGCTGCTCCTGGACTCCGAGTTGAACTCGAGTCCGAGTTGGCGACTGTTTCCATCAACTTGTGGACGTCCCATCTGGTTCTCCAAGTCCCCAAATCCTCCTCCCTTTACTTTTTGATCATGTCCATGGTTTCTAATAACAATTAAATCATTAAATAGCAATCCATTCTCAAACTCACATGGGTAGGAAGTTAGGAACGAGTTCACCTGATGATTTAGTAACCGTGCTCGTGCTCTTGTGATTGGTCCTTGAATATCAATGTGAGTATCCACTGTTGTGATGTTCTCATCATCCTCCCCCTCTTGAATTGGAGTTCCTCGACTCAAGGTCGTAAATCAGAAATGTTAAATGTGGGACTAACCCCAAAATCGGGAGGCAACTCAAGTTTATATGCATTGTCATTGATCTTTTCAGCAATCTTAAAAGGACCAGCGGCTCGTGGCATAAGTTTAGATTTTCTCAATTGAGGGAATCGTTGTTTTCTCAAATGTAGTCATACCAAGTCCCCTGATTCAAGTTTTACTTCTTTTCTACCTTTACTACCAGAAATTCTATACTTCTCATTCATCCTTTCACTATTTTTCTTTGTAGTTTCATGCATCTTAAGAATGAATTCAGATCGTTGTGCAGTATCCAAATTTATAGTTTCAGAAGGAGGTAAAGGTAATAAATCAATAGGAGCACGGGGATTGAAACCATACACTACCTGGAATGGGCTTAACTTTGTAGTAGAATGAACTAACGTGTTGTAAGCAAATTATGTATGTGGTAAACAATCCTCCCAGCCCTTTAAATCTGTTTTTCAAACAGCCCGCAACATAGTGGATAGAGTACGATTTACTACCTCAGTTTGTCCATCGGTTTGTGGGTGACATGTGGTTGAAAACAGCAGCTTGGTTCCTAATTTATACCACAAAGTTCTTCAAAAATGACTTAAAAAATTTGCATCACGATCAGAAACAATGGTATTTGGCACACCATGTAAACGAATAATTTCCGTCATAAACAAATCAGCAATGTGTGAGGCATTATCATTCTTATGACAAGGTATAAAATGTGCCATTTTGGAGAAACGATCAATAACCACAAAAATACTATCCCTCCCCCTCTTAGTCCTAGGCAATCCCAAAACAAAATCCATGGAAATATCCTGCCAAGGTACACTAGGAACAGGAAGAGGCATATAAAGACCATGTGGGTTAAGTCGAGACTTAGCTTTATTGCAAGTAGTGCATCGTGACACGTAGCACTCGACATCAGGTCTCATCTTTGGCCAAAAGAAGTGTGTGACCAGCACGTCCTCAGTTTTCTTCACTCCAAAATGTCCCATCAAACCTCCTCCATGTGCTTCCTGCAAAAGTAATAGGCGAACGGAACTAGCAGGTACACATAGCTTGTAAGCACGATAAAGGAGACCCTCCCGTAGTACATATTTATTCCAAGTTCTTCCTTCTCTACAATTTTCAAAGGCATCTTTGAAGTCCAAATCAGTAGGATATAATCCTTTTATTGTTTCCAAACCAAATATTTTATGATCAAGTTGGGACAGCATGGTGTAACGTCTAGATAATGCATCTGCAATAACATTCTCCTTCCCTTTCTTATGCTTAATGATGTATAGAAATGATTCTATGAACTCAATCCATTTAGCATGTCGTTTATTCAGATTGGTTTGACACTTAAGATACTTCAAAGATTCATGATCGGAATGTATGACGAACTCCTTAGACCATCGGTAATGTTGCCAAGTTTGTAGAACTCGCACTAAGGCATACAATTCCTTATCATAAGTGGAATAATTCAGAGAAGGACCATGCAATTTTTCACTAAAAAGTGCAACGGGTTTACCTCCTTGTATGAGAACACCTCCAATACCAATGCCGCTTGCATCACATTCTAGCTCAAATGTCTTGTCAAAATCAGGAAGTTGTAGCAATGGTGCTTATGTAAGCTTTGATTTGAGAACATCAAAAGCTTGTTGCTGCTGTTCGCCCCATCAAAAATGCACTCCCTTCTTCGTCACTTCATGGAGAGGTGCTGCAATGGTGCTGAAATCCCGCACAAAGCGTCGATAAAAACCTGCAAGACCAAGAAAACTACGCACCTGCGTGACGGTCGATGGAGTTGGCCAGCTAGTGATCACCACAATTTTTGCCGCATCCATCTTAATTCCCTGCGATGAAACGACATATCCAAGAAACGAAACTCGATTGGTGCAAAAGATGCACTTTTCGAGGTTACCAAACAAACGTGCATCTCTCAAGACACTGAAAACAGCACGTAAATGATCAAGATGTTCGTCATATGACTTGTTGTAGATGAGGATATCATCAAAATAAACCACCACAAATTTTCCAATAAAAGCACGTAAAACCTCATTCATTAATCGCATAAAAGTGCTAGGTGCATTAGTTAAACCAAAAGGCATGACTAACCACTCATAAAGTCCAAACTTTGTTTTAAATGCAGTTTTCCATTCATCTCCTAGTGCCATTCTAATTTGGTGGTAACCACTATGCAAGTCGATTTTTGTGAAAATAATAGCACCACTCAATTCATCAAGCATGTCATCTAAGCGAGGAATAGGATAACGATATCGAATGGTGATGTTATTAATCGATCTACAATCAACACACATGCGCCAGCTACCATCTTTCTTAGGAACCAAAAGAACAGGAACAGAACAAGGACTAAGGCTTTCACGAATATACTCGCGGTTCAAAAGATCTTGAACTTGTCGCTGAATTTCCCTTGTCTCTTCCGGGTTCGCCCTGTACGCCGCACGATTTGGCAAACTTGGACCTGGAATCAAGCCGATCTTATGTTCAATGCCCCTCATAGGTGGTAATCCAGGGGGTATCTCGGGGGAAACATATCCGCAAAATTATGCAAAAGGTTAGCAACAGAAGGGGGCAATGCAATGGACACTTCATGAGATGAAAACATGGCTTCTTTGTATACTAAAGCATAGTACATCCCCTTGGTATTAAATAAATCAGCATGGTCAGATTTAGTTGTGAACAATGAAGGTGATTTCAACTTAATTACTTGCTATTTTCAGAGTCTAGTGATGTTGTTGCCTTATCATCACGTGTTTTACTTTCTCCAAATGCACAATTTCAGCAGGAGTCATAGGAAGCAAAGTGATTTTCTTTCCTTTATGCATCAGAGCATATTTATTAGTTATACCATGATGAATAGCATCAGTATCAAATTCCCAAGGACGCCCCAACAAAAGAGAACAAGCATCCATAGGTACGACATCAAAATCGGTAAAATCATGGTAAGAACCAATCGAAAAATGTACTCTCGCTGTTTGTGTTACCCTAACCTTACCACTGTTGTTGAACCACAGGATGTGGTATGGATGAGGATGTGCTCTTGTTGTCAACCCATGTTTCTTGACCACATCCGTGTTCACCAAGTTATTGCAGCTGCCTCCATCAATTATAGTGTGCACACGGCAGTCCTTGATGATGAGAAACATGTGAAAAAGATTGTGTCGTTGTAGCTTGTCATCCACCTCAACTTTGGAGCTCAAAGCACGCTGCACAATTATGCTTCTGTAATTTTCCGTTGCTGCAGTACCAAGTACTTTTCATCTGTGCTATAGTGGTCATCTTTTGGTCCTGCAACATTAGTAGCAAGAGAATATTCATCTTCAACATCCGAAGTACTATCATACCCACCATCATCTCGTGCTATGTATGCTCTTTTGCTAGGGCATTCTTTCATCACATGACCAACTCCCTGGCAACGGTGACACTTAATGTCGGAAGTTTGACTCATGGAAGGAGTCGAAGACGTAGGCTTGAATGGTATCGTCTTGCTGCCCTCCGGCGCGCGAGGAAATAGAGCAGTAGATGAAGTTCGTTGGCCACCATTGGATGGTGTAGTGGCTGTACGAAAATTCGAAGATGGTGCTGTTTTGGATGGTGTAGATGTCGAACGCGGTGTGAAGGTGCTCCTCGTGCGTTGTTGCTGCTGATGTTGGCGGCCCTGCAATTCTTTTTTTGCCAATATAGCCAGCTGAAATAATCTATTAACAGTATCATATTTCTTATAATCAACAATGTCCTGAATTTCACGCCTCAACCCCCCATAAAACGAGCTATTTTATCATCCATGTCCTCTACTACCCCACAGCGCAACATACCCTTTTGTAACTCTTGATAATACTACTCTACAGACATGTTACCTTGGTCTAAGCGCTGCAATTTTGCGAAGGTCCCGCTGAAAAGAAGGAGGAACAAAACGAACATGCATAGCTTCCTTTAATCTATCCCATATTGGAGGATCAGTTCTAGTTTTAACAAGTTCATTCCACCATATGATAGCAAAATCCTTAAACTCACTAGTGGCTTGACGAACTCTATGTTGTTCGGGAACAAGGTGGGCATTAAATTTCTGCTCTACTGTCATCTCTCAATCAAGATATGCCTCAGCATTATAAGCACTAGAAAAAGGGGGTACAGTAAATTTGACTTTAGCAAAAGGATCATCAAGAGAGCGATTAAAATTGTTATGACAATCATTGTAATTATAACGATTATTACCTCCCATACCTCATAGATAAAGTGGAAGTCGTGGTTGATTGTTATGATCTTCCATATTATAAGCACCGTCTTCACGTTCTTCAGCGAGAGGCAGCCGCGCCTCAAGAGTATACATCCGAACAACAAGATCAGCAAGTTGACGATTCAAGGTCGTCAATGATGCCTCTGTTGATGCGTGGGTTTTGGTGAACATATCTGTCATTTCCCTCATCATGTCACGCAAGTCAGCATGTTGAACATATTCATCATCCCTTTTATCTTCTGCCATTGTTAGTAGTAAATAAAAGACAACAAAAAGATGTTATTCCTATCAACTACAAAGGATAGTGGCAATATGAAAAGTGGAAGGAAGGAAACAATCTCTCTCTCTCAAGCGTCTTACCACGTTCTTACAAGTGTTCTTACCGACACAGCAGGTGGTAAACGGTGGATGGTGAGAATCAATGAAGCGTGGAGTGATTGCAAATGTACATGTTCTGCTCAAGAGGAAAAGTGGAGCTTGGATGGCACAATATGGTGGCTAATAAGCAAAAATCGTTAACAGCAAAACAAAGTTGAATAAGTATTCAATGTAGGAACTGTTGTTGGTTAACAAGTGTTCTAGGCCTAGCACAGCACAAGGAAGTAGAAAGGCAAATAGAAGATCAGGAAGATATAACCAATAAGTACAGCACAAGTGTATAGGCCAACTGTTTTCAAGTGTGTGCTGTCAATGCTTTAATATCTGTGCTCTCTTCACTATTTTTTTCTTTTTTTTAATATTTTTTCTGATATTTTGTTACCCGAGCGCACGAAAATAGGAAGCACACAACTTTGCAGCTCAATTGGATGTAAGATGTGGCCTATAGAGAATCAAGAAGATTCTTTAAAACTAGGGCTGAAACTTCAGAGGCCGGATAGTCTATCTACCAAGGGGAATTTGGCTAAACAAATTCTTCCGAACACGGCGAAGCGGTGGAAAATCGGTTGCGACATTTTGAGTAAATCAATTTGAAAAAAAAAATTGCCTGATTTCGAGTTTGTATGCAAAAGTTATGGCCGTTTTAAGGTAGGCTATCCGAGTTACTGTTTTTGATGTTGATTCAAACTCGGTTTTGAAACAGATCTCGCAATAGGATGTGAAAAACAATTGGAATTTAGCAACGGCGACTGATGGGATGTTGTGTGATGAATCAAGGAGGACTGTCGCAATGGTTTGTCACCTGTTCTAGGGCTGGCGATGCGGGAGTTCATGCAAGGCGGCTAGCTAGGGCAAACCGATAATCGTGGTGGATCGGTTTGTTGTTTAGCGATTGTGGAATAGGTGAGCAGCAAGAAAAACAAGAAAGAAAAATGATAACTACGACCCAAAAACACAAAGCTAAACCAGAAATAAGACTCGACCACACGAATGCAAACTCAACAATGCAAACTGAAAAATGAAACTTGCAGGCACTATGGTCTAGGAATCGGTAAACACAATATGTTTTTGTGGCTTTTTATGTGGACTCTAGGTATGAAAAACAAAGACTAATCTAGTGGGAAATCAAAGTACCTCATGAGCAACCTGAATCTGATACCAATTGATGAGTGGTTTAGGCCCGATCTTCCGAAAGGTAGGTCGATTGAAGTGGAGATCTCGACGTTGATGATCCGAGGCACTCGAGCAGACCCGAGTTACCCCTGCAATCACTACACCACTGCTCCGTTGGTTATCAACCGTTCTTCACACGCTTGACCTCGCCAAGAACGCTATTTCTGCAGGTGCAACCGAGAACACAAGCAAGAACGATGAAGATGTAATCTGAAATTGCGAAATTGGGATCTCACAAACCGTAGAATGGAGAAACTATTTAATCTAAGCAAAATCCACCAAATATGGCCGGCGGATACAGTATTTAAAGGCTAGGGTTCGGCCATAAGACCCTTAGACGCGTCCCCAATGGACTCATACGGGATACAAAGCCCAAAAGCCCAATACGGTGGCGCAGCACCGGACAGAACTCTGAATTCGACTTGTTTTCACGATTCCCAATGACTCCAATGGAATTTTAATGTGGGACCAGCACCATTGGAAATTTTATCTTCTCGTCTTTTCATGCATATGTAGAACATCGGAAACGGAGTTCGTATGCATCCTAGGCGTCCATTTTAAGATGGACTGCTCCTGGACTCCGAGTTGAACTCGAGTCCGAGTTGGCGACTGTTTCCATCAACTTGTGGACATCCCATCTGGTTCTCCACGTCCCCAAATCCTCCTCCCTTTACTTGTTGATCATGTCCATGGTTCCTAATAACAATTAAATTATTAAATAGCAATCCATTGTTAAACTCACATGGGTAGGAAGTTAGGAACGAGTTCACCTGCTGATTTAGTAACCGTGCTCGTGCTCTTGTGACTAGTCCTTGTATATCAATGTGAGTATCCATTGTTGTGATGTCCTCATCAGGACTTTTTGGGATTGGAACAAATAGATTTTTGGGAATTGGATCTAATAATGATCTAAATGACAACATTTCACAAATAATCTTGATGAACATGACCAGTAAGCAATCAACAATCATGCAATGGCCATATTTCACCAAGATTCAATAATTGAAATAGTTTTTCAAGAGAAAATTGAGATAAGGGATGAATTTTCATAAAAGTAAGCAAACTTTGAAGAATCAATCAGGTATGCAATGCTTCAAGCCATATTTCGAGCATCAAGTATATTTAATTCATTTCTAAGGTCGTAAAATCTATTTTCATCTAGTGGCTTGGTGAATATGTCCGCTAGTTGTTTTTCAGTTCTAACATGTGTGATTCCTATGTCACCTTTTAATTAATGATCTCTTAGAAAATGATGACGTATGTCTATGTGCTTGGTTCTTGAGTACTCTACTAGATTGTGTGCAATTTTTATGGCACTTTCATTATCACATAGGAGTGGAATATGGTTCAAATTGTAACCATAATCCCTTAGAGTTTGTCGCATCCAAAGTAGTTGTGCGCAACAACTACCGGCTGCAACATACTCCGCTTCGGCTGTGGAAAGAGCAATGGAATTTTGTTTCTTTGAGGACCATGAAACTAAGGATCTGCCAAGAAATTGGCAGGTTCCTGAGGTACTTTTTCGATCGACTTTGCAGCCTGCATACGGCATCGGAATACCCTATAAGGTTAAATTTGGATCCTTTAGGATACCAAAGGACCAAGTTAGGTGTGTGCACAAGGTATCTTAAAATTCTTTTTATAGCTATTAAATGACACTCTTTAGGTGCAGCTTGAAATCTTACACATATACATATACTAGGCATAATATCAGGCCTAAATGCACATAAATAAAGCAGTGAACCAATCATAGACCGATATACCTTTTGATCCACATCTGGACTGTCTTCGTTGAGGTCGAGATGCCCATTAGTTGCCATGGAAGTCTTGATGGGTTTGGCTTTGTCCATATTGAACTTTTTTAGGATGTTCTGCGTGTACTTAGTTTGGTAAATAAAAGTGCTCTCTTTCAGCTGCTTCACTTGGAGTCCCAAAAAGCTTCAATTCGCCCATCATTGACAGCTCGAATCGGTCTGTCATAATTTTACTAAATTCTTCACAAAAAATTATTAGTAGAATCAAAGATGATGTCATCAACATAAATCTGACATATGAATAGATGACCATCAAAATGCTATGTAAACAAAGTATAATCAGCTTTTTCTATTTTAAAGCCATTTTGAGTGAGAAAGTCCCTAAGACACTCATACCAAGCTCGGGAAGCTTGTTTGAGGC
This sequence comes from Neostapfia colusana, assembly GCA_030760725.1. Classification (NCBI taxonomy): domain Eukaryota; kingdom Viridiplantae; phylum Streptophyta; class Magnoliopsida; order Poales; family Poaceae; genus Neostapfia; species Neostapfia colusana. Next base: position 16,337,825 of record JASWHV010000013.1, read on the forward strand.
CATAGAGAGCCTTACGAAGTTTGTACACATGGTTGGGGTACTCTTGATCTTCAAATCCTGGTGACTGCTCCACGTACACCTCTTCCTTGATAGGACCATTGAGGGATACGCTTTTAACGTCCATTTGATACAACTTAAATTGTGGTGAGTAGCATAGGCTAATAAAATACGAATGGACTTAAGTCTAGCTACGGGAGCAAAGGTTTCGTTGAAATTCGAACCTTCGACTTGTGAGTAACCTTTTGCCACAAGAAGTGCCTTGTTTCTTGTCATGACTCCGTGTTCATCTTGCTTGTTCTTAAAGACCCATTTGGTGCTCACGATGTTTGCCTTTGGTCTTTGCACAAGCTCCCATACTTCATTTCTTTTGAAGTTTTTCAGTTCCTCTTGCATGGCGGTCACCCAATCTGGATCTTTTAGTGCTTCTTCAACCCTGTATGGTTCTAGAAACGAGACAAAAGAGTAATGTTCACAAAAATTAGCAATACGAGATCTAGTAGTTATTCCCTTTGCAATATCTCCAATGATGTTGTCGACGGGATGATCTCTTTGTATACTCTAGTGTACTCTTGGGTGAGGCACTTGTGAGATGATTTGCTCGTCATTATCTTCATTGTCAATGTCTCCCCCTAGATCGTTGCTTCCATGCATATATTGATCTTCTTGATTCTGCTGATGCTGATCTTGTGCCGAAGCTCCCCCTTGATCATTGCTCTCTTGTTGAGGTACATATTGAGCACTTGAGTCTTTTGATCGCTCTTGCGGTCGAATATCACCAAGTGCCATCCTCCTCAATGCTTGACATGGAGATTCTTCTTGACCTAACACACACTTATCAACTTGCTCCACTTGGGAGCCATTAGTCTAATCGAACACTATGTCACGTGCCACTTCAACAATGCAGAGACTTTGTTGAAAACACGATAGGCGTAGCGTTCGAATCATAACCAAGCAAGAACCCTTCATCAGATTTTGAAGTGAACTTCAAAGTCCTCGGTTTCTTGTTCAAAATAAAGCATTTACTTCCAAATACTCTGAAATATGAAACATTTGGTTTGTTACTAGTGAGGATCTCATATGGCGTTTTCTTCAAAAGTCGGTGAAGATATAGCCGGTTCATGGCGTGACAGCGGTGTTTACCGCTTCAGCCCAAAATCGGTCTGAAGTCTTGTATTCATCTAGCATTGTCCTCGCCATCTCAATGAGCGTCCTGTTCTTCATTTCGGCCACCCCACTTTGTTGAGGGGAGTAGGGTGCCAAAAACTCATGTTTTATTCCTTCTTCATCCAGGTACTCCTCAACTTGAGTATTTTTTGAACTCTGTTCTGTTGTCACTTCTAATATTCTTGACGGTTAAGGAGAGTTCATTTTGCGCTCTCTTCAAGAACTTCTTGAGAATCCCCTGGGTCTCTGATTTATCATACAAGAAAAATACCCAAGTAAATCTAGAAAAATCATCAACAATGACTAAACCGTATTTGTTTCCGCCGATGCTTATATAAGCAATTGGACCAAACAGGTCCATATGAAGAAGTTCCAGTTGTCTTGGTGTAGTCATCACGTTCTTTGCAGGGTGTGGTGCTCCAACTTGTTTTCCTGCCTGGCATGCGCTACATGGCCTGTTTTTGTCAAACACGACATCTTTCAAACCTCGGATGTGACCACCCTTTAGAAGTTTCTGCAGATTCCTCATCCCGACATGGGCTAGCCGTCTATGCCACAGCCATCCCATGTTAGTTTTTGCAACCAACAAGATAAAGTTTTCTCTACAATATTCCCTTGAATGCAATTGAGTTATCGTTTCTTCCAAAGACTGTCACACCTCGTTAGTGAATAAACAACTGTATCCTTTGTCACATAGCTGAGATATGGACAAAAGATTATAATCTAAAGAATCAACATGTAAAACATTGGAGAGAGAGTGTGTTGAGAGGAGATTTCAATTTTACCGCTGCCAAGGACATTTCTGTGACACCTGGTTCCGAAAACAGAACCAAATGAATGCATATGTGTGCCCAGGATGTTCATCACACATACACATGTAATCCACAAACTAAATTCAGAATATAACCATGAATAAATAGTGTTTAATTACTTTATTAGAATGACTCAATGTCTCACTCATGAATATCTAACTTATTCTTGCAGCGGAAGACTCTAAACGACAGCGGATATCAATAAAGACAGCAGAAAGTGACTAAAGACAGCAGGCTCCATCTTAAACTCCACAGACATGTTGACGGTAGTTCGCACGCCTAGTACTCCACATGTTCTTCGAAAAGTTCTTCTCCTGTTGCTGAAGTATGTGTGGGAAATGCAAGGGTGAGTACATGTCGTACTCAGCAAGTGCGGAAAAAGTATGACATGTAGCTTACAACAAGGTAGGAAATAAAAAAGCTCATTGCAGCAAGCAAATTTTATTTCACAAACATGATAAAAACAGCAACTATTTCTAGATGAAATTTATCCCATTATAATCAAGTAATTCAGCAACATTCTCTCATCATTTCACCATTTATCAAGTCTCATCCAACCATTAATCTTTCTTAAGTTCATCTCATACTCATAAATATTCATCACCATCTCATATTCATATAACCGAAACCAAACTCATTATCATGACTCAAAACAGTCCGAAAAACCAATCCCAATGACCATACCATAACCATACCGAATAACCATCCCAAGTTTTCCCTCTAATCATGGAAGTTGGCCAGGTGCTTGTGACCGGAAGCATGACTATCATGATAGTTATACACTCTGCAGAGGTGGCACCACTTTATCCACAAGTTCGTGATTTCGTTACCTGTCGGCGACTGCAGAACCTCCATTATACCAGTACACAACCATTGGTGTATGGCCAAAAGATCACAAAATAGCCTTTACAATGGGGCTACTAGATGTATGGACTCACTGAGGTTTCACCAGCAAGCTCGAATCACCATTCTCCCACCTATGGGCCACCTCTTGTGTCATGCAGTTCCCAGGGCAGTCCTCCTCGACACCCATTCCCCGTGCCATCCACGGTCCATAACAAGCTAGCAACACACCTAATTAATCAGCTAAATCGCACCCATGCTTGGCATTGTGGTGGCACTGTTTTCCTGGCATATTCTCGCATGAACCGATCCTTAGATCTACAGCAAGTACCACCATCTCATCCAGCAACATGCATGAACCAAGCTTGCCTAGATCTCCCCGATTACATGCCCATTAACATCATCAAGATCTCATCATCATTATTCATACGAGTGCAGTAGTTAGACTGGTTTTATTTCAGCTTCTCGTATCCCATGAATTAAGCGAAGCAAAAAGGAAAAACGACCATACCCGACTCATCAACTTTCCCGGCGACAAGGATGGTTAACAAAACTAGTAAACTCCTATAAAAGAGTGTCCCATCATTTTGACTCTAGCATACGAGTTTTCGCAAACAAAACAGTTTCAAAACATGGGATCAATATGGTCAAGGGACACTTGCCTTGCTCCCGTGGCTCTTGTTGTTCGAGCGTCTCGATGTCTTGGTGCTGTAGTTCCTCGTAGATGGCCTCTTGAGCTTGTTCTTCTACTCACTATCATGCACATATAAAATTCACAGCAATCAATCATCATGCACAAACTTTTATCAATATGCAATGGGGTAGATGAATGCAAATCCTATGGTGCTGTTTTATTAAACCAGTTTGTACGTGTTCTTGCATGTTTTAATGGGCTTTTATAGGGTTTTATGATGAACAAGGGTGTAGGGATCAAGTGTGGACGTGGTGATAATCTTGACTCAAGATCTAGATCAATTCCACCATCAAAAATTGATCAAAACGCGATCTGTCCACACGCAAAAGTTTCTGCTCAAAGGGGGCGAAGAAAATGGATGCGTAGAAATAGTGGCGACGTCGTAAGATGGGTAATGGGGACCTATCTCACTTTATTTTGGTGGCAGGGCCTTCCTCCTAGCAATGGCAGCAGCGGGGAATTTTTCTATGGAAGATTAGGGCAGGACAGATCGTCGGGCTTCTTCTCCGGCGACGGCGGGGCTCGACGGAGCTCGACGGCGGCCAAATTCCGGCAAAGGGGGAACTTGGCGACTTGGCAGCAAGGAAGGGGGCTTAGCAGCAGGGCGGCGACCAAAATATAGAGGGGTTGGCCAAGGGGGTGGGGGTTATATTTATAAGGGGGGAAGGAGAGTCCTACTCTAATTGGAGCTCAAATAAGAGTCCTATTCAATATTTTTTGGATCTTAACAAACTTATCTCTTGTAGTGAGGCAGCCTTGGGGATTTTATCCCTAAAATGTGGGGAAATTCCCCTTTTCGGGAATTGGGGAATTTAGAAATTTTGTGGGAAATTTAGGAATGGCTCATTTCAGCTATCTTTTTCCCATTCCTCACCATTTCTATGTCACTTGCTCCATTTCTACATTCCCCTTTCCATTTCTATGTCCAATTCTCCATTTCTACATTCTCCTCTCCATTTCTATGTCCCATTCTCCATTTCTACATTGCCCTTCTCCATTTATATGCCCCATTCTCCATTTCTATATTCCCTTCTCCATTTCTGTGGTTTTTCCTCCATTTCTATGGTTCCTTCCTCCATTTCTATGGTTCTTTCTCCATTTCTATGGTTCCTTCCTCCATTTATATCGTTCTTTCTCCATTTCTATGGTTCTTTTCTCCATTTCTATGGTTCTTTCTCCATTTCTATAGTTCTTTCTCCATTTCTACTTCTTTTATAATGTTTCTCTACATGAAAAATGTATGCAATACATGGAAATGAATTTGAGGGTGTTACACCTACCCCCTTTAAACTGAATCTCGCCCTCGAGATTCGATAGAGTGGAGAATAGATGAGGGAATTCTGCCTTGAGATCTTCCTCATGCTCCCATGTAGTTTCGGCTTCCGTGTGATGGCTCCAGTGTACCTTGCACCAACGGATCACTTTGTTCCTCGTGACCCTTTCCTTCACGTCCAAAATTTTGGCGGGGTGTTCCGCGTAGGTCAGATCCTCTTGACGTTCGAGCTCATCCATCGGTACTTGTTCTTCCGGTACTCTTTAGCACTTCTTGAACTGGTATACATGAAACACGTCATGCACGTCGGAGAGGTGCGTTGGCAGCTCTAGTTGATAGGCTACCTCTCCTCGCTTGTCCAAAATCTTGAATGGCCCGAAGTAGCGAGGTGCTAACTCGCCTTTGACGTTGAACCGTCGTTGGCCTCAGATAGGCGATACCTTGAGATACACGAAGTCTCCCACTTCGAAGGTCAATCTTCTTCACCTATTGTCCGCATAACCATTTCGTCGTGACTGAGCAGCCTTCAAGTTTTCTCGTATCGTTTGGACTTGTTTTTTGGCGTCTTGCAGCACTTCGGGTCCAAACACTTGGCTTTCTCTGGTCTCATTCCAGAACAGTGGTGTTCTACACTGTCTACCATACAATGCTTCGAATGGTGACATCTTCAAGCTAGCTTGATAGCTGTTGTTGTATGAGAATTCAGCATATGGCAAGCTCCTATCCCAACTACGCCCATGTTTCAAGGCGCAAGATCTCAACATGTCTTCCAAAATTTGGTTTGTCCTCTCAGTTTGCCCGTCGGTTTGCGGGTGATAAGTGGAGCTGAAATTCAGTCGTGTACCCATGGCTTCATGCAGCTTCTTCCAGAACCTAGAGCTAAATTGAGAACCCCGATCTGAAACTATCCTTTTCGGAACTCCATGGCAACACACGATTTGCTCCATATACAGCTCGGCTAGTTCTGCGACGCGGTACGTGGTTCTAACAGGAAGGAAATGGGCTGTTTCGTCAATCGGTCCACAATAACCCAAATGGAGTTGTAACCAAACCGAGTACGTGGTAATCCGACGATGAAATCCATGCTGATGTCTTCCCACTTCCACTTGGGTACTTTCAATGGCTGCAACAGTCTAGCAGGTCTTTGATATTTCGGCCTTCACCCATTGGCACGTATCGCATAAGGCAACATATTCAGCTATGTCCCTTTTCATACCATCCCACCAATAGCTAATTTTCGGGTCCTTGTACATTTTTGTACAGCTGGGATGTATGGAAATAGGTGAGTCATGTGCCTCCTTTAATATTGTGTCACGGATGTGCTTCACGTTAGGCACACAAATCCTTTTTCCTAACCAAAGCGTGCCTTTCTAGTCTTCCTTGAAATCCTTTTCTATGCCTTGTCGGATTCTTTCCTTGATTTCCTCATCCGTTGCTTGGCCATATCGTATCCCTTGTTCCAGCGAGGGGTTCAGTTCTATCACCTCCATCTCGTTCAAGAACCTGAGATGTAACCGTTCGAACTCCTTGCGCAGCTCAGGTGGCAGCTCCCGAACCGTGAGTTGGTGACATGCTCCCTTTCGGCTTAACGGATCAGCTACTACGTTGGCCTTTCCGGGGTGATAGTTGATTCCAACATCATAATCATTGATGTGTTCCAACCATCGACGTTGCCTCAAATTCAGATCCGTTTGTGTGAATATATACTTGAGGCTTTTGTGATCCGTATAGATATCACATCGGTAGCCAAGGATATAATGCCTCCAAATTTTAAAGGCATGTACCACGGCTGCAAGTTCCAAGTCATGTGTCAGGTAATTCAGCTCGTGTTTCTTTAGTTGCCTCGACACATAGGCTACCACTTGTCCTTCTTGCACGAGCACATATCCAAGCCCTTGTCTTGATGCATCACAATATATGTCGAAGCTCTTGCTCACGTCCGGCAATACTAAAACCGGCGCTGTTGTTAATCTCTTCATTAGCTCCTCAAAGCTGTCTTGACATGCTTGTGTCCACTGAAATGCTTTCCATTTCATGAGTAATTCAGTCATAGGCTTCGCTATTTTGGAGAAATCCTTGGTGAACCGGCGGTAGTATCCAGCCATCCCAAGGAAACTCCGAATATCTCTCACATTCTGCGGTTGGTTCCACTTTAAAACATCTCCCACTTTTCCGGGATCAACCGATACTCCTCCTTCAGAGATGATGTGGCCTAGGAACGATATCTCCCTTATCCAAAATTGACACTTGCTGAACTTGGCATACAATTGATGCTCTCATAGTTTCTGCAATGTTAACCTCAAGTGTTCTTCGTTTTCTTCCTCGCTCTTTGAATACACCATGATACCGTCGATGAAAACCACGACGAACTTGTCCAAGTACTCCTTGAAGACCGTGTTCGAAATGCAGTCTTGGGTATATCGGAGGGCTTAATCTTCAGCTGGAAATATCCCGAGCGAAGATCAATCTTGGAGAAAATTCGGGCACCTTTCATTTGGTCGAACAGTTCCTCTATACGGGGCAGCGGGTATTTATTCTTGATCATCACCTCATTGAGAGACCTATAATCCACACACATCCTTTGGGTCCCATCCTTCTTGTCTACAAAGAGCACAGGGGCTCCCCATGGTGACGAGCTTGGGCGTATAAAACCCTTTTCTAGCTGCTCCTGAATTTGCTTCCTGAGCTCCACTAGTTCATTAGCGGGCATCCTATACGGCCTCTTCGCTATAGGTGCAGTTCCGGGTACTAAATTAATAGCAAATTCAATGTCCTGGTCAGGTGGCATACCTGGAAGTTCTTCCGGAAACACATCTGAATATTCTTGAACCACCAGAATGCTTTCCAATGTCGCTTCTTCGATGTGGTTCAGCACTGCCTTCTTGATTGTAGGTTGGGCTGCCTCAAACTCAATACGAGTACCATTCTCATTTGTCAACTGCACGCTCCTCTCAGCACATTGAATCACTCCGTTGTGCTTGCTTAACCAATCCATTCCAAGTATTATGTCAATCCCTTAGGGTCACACCCGGTTTCTCCGAAGAACAACCGAGTGAATACCACATGTATGCCAGGATCATTCTCTCATACATGTGATGACAAATAGTGAAGCATCATTTATTACAAGCCAGGTGTTGAATATAAATAAGTCTTACATAGCATACGTCTCGATGGACGATAATAAGTTCATGACATGTAAATAAAACAGCAGCGGAATATAAATCTTGTGGGCTCCGTCACAGGCGTTGCCCGGTGGACTCCGTGAACTTAGAATCCTTCCTCGGGACCAAAGTCTTGGTCATTAAACACCACATCATTCTCTTGACCTGAGCAGCAATATAAACCAATAGAAAAGCAAGTTTGAGTACCATGGGTACTCAGCAAGTGTGGGAAAGTTATGTCATGCATGGCTAGAGCAAGGAGAGGTTGAACTCATGGTTAAAGCACTACGCAATTAATACCTATCACCTTAGCTTATTAAGCACCTACATTACTACACAGGTGAAATGGTCCCAATCTCCCAACCATCATCAAAATCAAGTAACCATAACATCATTTCCAATGTTAAGCTCCCCGCTTAACATCCTCAACTTCCGAATTCATCATCCTCTAATCATGAATAAGTCCAGGCCGCTCTTGACCGTGAGCGCGGCTGTCATGACATTTTTAACTCTGCAGAGTTTGCACCACTATACCCACATGTAGTGATCATCCCCCGTTGCCAGGTGGACTAAAAGAACCTCCATTATGCCAGTGGCCGTGAACCACATTCACACTTCCCAGGTGTGTAGCCAGGAGATCACTACAAAGCCTTTACAAAGGGATTCCCGACGAGCGTGGGCCCACTGAGGTTTCACCCCTAACAGCATACAAGAGGCTCCAACCCCGCTGCAGTGGCCCCCTCTTGAGCCTTGCGGTTCATTGGTAGTCCAGTTGACACCTATTCCCCGCACCATCCAAAACACCCATACTACGCCGGGGATACACCTAATTAATTGGCCAAGCTGCCCCATCTCAGCATGTGGTTGGCACGGTAAAGCCAGGTTACATGCTCCATGAACCGGTCCTTAGGATCCAGGCAAGTACTAAACACAAACCCGAGTCTCGTGCACCCAGCACCAACCAAATCATCCAACTTGCCTCGATCCCTACCTCTACATAACTCATAATATCTCATACAAGAGTAAGGTAAATAAATTGATGATCTCATATCCCACTTATCCCATTCTAAGCATGGCTAAGCATAAGCATATAAATAAATGACATGATAAAATAAATCCCATCCCAAGCTACAAGGAAAAAAGGTAATGCAATTCTAGGGAAACTTCCTAGCATGGGTTTCATATTTCAATTGACAATGCAAATAATCCTAGCTACACATCCTAGTATAGGATCAAAGTGGTCAAGGACACTTGCCTTCTTCCTGCTGCTCTGGGAATGGGAAGTCCTGGTCTTGGAAGGGGAGAACTTGCTCTGGGGCAGGTTCTACTCATGCCAATACACATAGCAAAAGAAAACAACAATCCATAAGACATAGTTTACACTTTCACTTCATACAAACCACACATACATACCTATGAAAGTCATTCACATTTCCAAGTGTTGTGGTTACTCTACATGTGTTGATTTTTTGGCCTACATGCACTTTTAAACATATGTATATGATTTCTAACTTTTGTATTCAGATTTCTATTTGCACACTATATATGAATTTCCAATTTGAAGAAATTCTTTATATACACTTCTTAGCTACCAAGTTTGCATTAAAGGTAGTTTCCTACTCCAAATAGGTTTTCAGATCTTCTATCAAATCCTAAACTGAAGTTTTTGGATTTGGAGACTTCATTTATCATTTTCTAATTATGCATACCTATTTTCCTATATTTTTCAGATTTATTTTCTATGCCTAAAAGTGAGTTTTAATATTAAATAGTAGGACATATCATCTAAACAGAATAGGTTATGATCTAAAATATTAAATAATATATTTTTGAACTTCTCCTCTGATGTGAACTAATTTAAATTTATTTTATCAGTTTTTCAGAATTATTTCCTAGCCTAAAAATGTGTTTCTAGAACTAATAAATATGAACAACACTTAGGCAGATTTCATTTCAGCCTAAAATCTATTTTTAACTCATTCTAAAGTTTTCCAAGTGCTAGGAGAGTTTAAATTTGAATTCGCACATGTGTTTGCCTTACCTTTTAAATTTAAATCCTAGTCACATATTCAAATTTCTGAATTTAATATCATATAGGGTCAAAAAGGTAAATCCACCCTACTGCAGCGTCTAATTTGCTATTTCATAAATTTCCAGGGGTCTAATTACACATAACAGAGGGGTTTTTCCTAATTTTTATTAAGTCTAGGGGCTAAAACTTATTTTTAAATGAATTTACATGAATTTCTGAAGTTCCAGGGGCTAGATCAGAAGTTTCTGGGCTAGCTCGTGTTTTCCGTGATCCCCAGGGGGTAGCACGTAAGAATCCTAGCCTTTATAACGCGGGGCTGATGTGGACATCCGATTTAAAATAGACGGCTCAGATTAGATCGCCGAACCGGTACGCGCGGGTTTTATTTCTACCGTGCGATTTAAAATAGACGGCCCTCAAGGGGCCACGTCGCCCTGGCCGGAGCCAGCCCACGCGCGCGGCGGCGGGGGGCGGCGATCTCGCCGGAGATCTTCGGGTTTTCGTCTATACTTCCTAAAACCTGGATTTCTTGGCATAGAACGGTAGAGGGGAGGTCTGGGATCTCACCTCGGGGTTTTTCTTGAGCTCGGAGGCCCTGGAAGGTGGTCGGCGGCGAGGTCCGAGATGAAATCACGGCGGTGCTCGCCGGAGCTGCGTCTAGAGTGCAAAACACCGGGTTTTCTTCACCTGCGTGACTCCCCGGAGGCGGTGGAACATGATCGGCGCGTTAGATCAGAAAACCCGAGCAAGGATCGAAAGAAAACGGTGATCGAAGCTTCGGTTCTCACCGGAGATAAAAGTGGAGCGCGCTGGGGAATTCGGCGAGTTTCTTTGCGGGAATTTCACGAGGGGAGGCGGCGGAGGATCGGTTTGGTTAAATAGCAGCGTCCGGGGCCGAATATCGGGCTGGGGGCGCGGGTTTCCGGAGGTGGTTTGGATTCGGGTGCGAGAGAAAAGTCCCAGTCGGTTGGGCGCGCGGGAGGTAAGGGATGACACGCGGGCCCCGCGTGCCAGTGAGAGGAAGAGAGGGGCGCGGGTTTGGGCTGGCGCGGGGAGATAGTGGGCCAGCTGGCGGGTTTCGGCCCACTGGCCGGTTGGGGTTTTCTTTTTCTTTTTCCTTTTCTTTTCTATTTTGATTTGAATTTGAATTCTAGTTTGAATTTGAATTTCTGCACCACATGCAATACGTCCAAAAATTTTTAAATTCCCCTCTTTAGCAGATTTTGGGGTGTTACACTTGGGAATCCAAGACAATAAGGTTGGCAAGAAAGTCTACCCCCTTATTTTAATGCTTACTCTCGGAATAGAATTCAAAATTGAAAGAAGTGATTTCCCAACTATATGCATCAAGGTGTATGAACCTATATGAGGATGTGAACACGTGCCGAAGCATCTCACTTCTCTCTACTATGTGTGGATATGGACATTCGCCGAAGCGTCCCACAACTCACACCAAGCACACAAACACAAGCAATCATCACAAAGTTCAGCACACCACTCTTATTCAAGCTACTACAATCTAAGCGTTCTTATTACAACTTTATTCAATGGGAAACCTAAACTTAGTCGTGAGAACCGGTGCTGTTCTCGCCATGTGATGGGGGTGGTCCATACATGGGCGCACGCCATGGTGAGTCGGCAGTCCATGTAGGAATAGATGACATTGGTCCTACATTTGTTCCCGCGTTGGCACGAGTCTCCCTTTGTTTTCCAGCAAGTGCAGCTTCTTGTGGAGGTAACAGATCTCTTCTTGTGCGCTTGTATAGCGGTTTCCTAACTCCACGAGCAAACTCTGAGACTTGTCAGCAGTTTGTGGGTTGGAAAGAGCTCCTCCATGGGGTCCAATGATCTCCTTTGTTCCACTCTTCTGATACGGGTGCAGCTTAAAAGTGGTGCCCTCAAGTTGCTCATGGAAGGCGTAGCACAGTCCGGTGAGTGCTTCCCATGCAGCATCATTAATAGCTTCTGCCCTTGTAGCTCTCCATGTGGGTGTGAAGTGCCGAGTGACAACCCTACCGTTATATAGGATGGTTATGTCAGCCTTCCACTCTTCATGTCCGAGACGAGCGACTTTCTTGAGGAGATACTCCGGGTATAAGCTGCAGCAATCCAGAAATTCTTTGAGCTCCCTAGATATGTGTCCTCCTTCCATTCCGTCGGACAGAAATTCTTGAACTCAATGGTTGGTCCATTCATCACCTTCATTATTGGTCTCAGCAAGGGGTGGCTCCTCCTCGGGTTCATCTCCTCCCGTCATAGCTTCATGAGGCTCCACGGGGTGTAAGCCCGCGTCAAACTCCTCCTGAGGTGCGTACCAATGCCGTTCTTGTGGATCATCCTCCATATCGTCTTTGAATGGTTACACCTCTTACGGGTCCTCTTCCTCATGCATAGAGCTATTGACTTACTCTTCATCATGAGGTTCCGTCTTACCTACTCCCAATATGGTCCATCGGACACTTCAATGGGGTTAAGTGCACTCCCACGTGGTGGTGGACGAGTACTTATGCGTGCCGTGCTACTGATCACCGGCATCTATAAATAAGACATGAGAAACTTTAGGGAAGGAAGAAATAACTCCAAAACTTCAGAAGCTATGGAGCAAAGAAATAGAAAGTGTGGCTGCCCACAAGAAAAGAAGAAAAGAGGGGCTTAAAATAGCACTTTGCGGTGGCTGAATTGACAAGTAAAGTGCAGCAGCAAGCAATTTTAGAAAATAGCAGTTTAGAGGGGTGCTCCTATGTGTTTCAGAGTCCATTCTACCTACGCTTGCGTCCTACGGTCAACGTGGCTCTGGTACCGATCTGTGACATTCGGTTCCGAAAACAGAACCAAGTGAATGCATATGTGTGCTCAGGATGTTCATCACACATACACATGTAATCCACAAACTGAATTCAGAATATAACCATGAATAAATAGTGTTTAAGTACTTTATTAGAATGACTCAATGTCTCGCTCAAGAATATCTAACTTATTCTTGCAGCGGAAGATCTAAACGACAGCGGATATCAATAAAGACAGCAGAAAGTGACTAAAGACAGCAGGCTCCATCTTCAACTCCACAAGCATGTTGACGGTAGTTCGCTCGCCTAGTACTCCATATGTTCTTTGAAATATTATTCTCCTGTTGCTGAAGTATGTGTGGGAAATGCAAGGGTAAGTAGATGTCGTACTCAGCAAGTGTGGGAAAAGTATGACATGTAGCTTACAACAAGGTAGGAAATAAAAAGGCTCATTGCAGCAAGCAAATTTTATTTCACAAACATGATAAAAACAACAACTATTTCTAGATGAAATTTATCCCATCATAATCAAGTAATTCAGCAACATTCTCTCATCATAATTCACCATTTATCAAGTCTCATGCAACCATTAATCTTTCTTAAGTCCATATCATACTCATAAATATTCATCACCATCTCATATTCATATAACCGAAACCAAACTCATTATCATGACTTAAAACAGTCCCAAAAAAATCCCAATGACCATACAATAACCATACCGAATAACCATCCCATGTTTTCCCTCTAATCATGGAAGTTGGCCAGGTGCTTGTGACCGGAAGCACGGCTATCATGATAGTTATATACTCTGCAGAGGTGGCACCACTTTACCCACAAGTTCGTGATTTCGTCACCCTTCGGCGACTGCACAACCTCCATTATACCAGTACACAATCGTTGGTTATGGCCAAGAGATCACAAAATAGCCTTTACAAAGGGGCTACTAGATGTATGGACTTACTGAGGTTTCACCGGCAGGCTCGAATCACCATTCTCCCACCCACGGGCTCCCTCTTGTGCCATGCATTTCCTAGGGCAGTCCTCCTCGACTCCCATTCCCCGCGCCATCCACGGTCCATAACAAGCTAGCAACACACCTAATTAATCAGCTAAGCTGAACCCATACTTGGCCTTGTGATGGCACTATTTTCCTGGCATATTCTTGCATGAACCGGTCCTTAGTAGGGATGACAATTGTACCCGCGGGTTCGGGTACCCGGCGGGTATTGCACCCGACGGGTATGGGTACAGGTACATATTTTTACCCGCGGGTACAACCCGTACCTGACCTGTCATTTTGCGGGTACGGGTACGGGTTTTGTCTTTTACCCGCGGGTACCCGTCGGGTACCGGAATTTTTAAATTTGGGCCAAAAAAAACAAGAATTCCACCCCAACCCATATGTAGCCCTAATCACCAAACACCACCCACCAGGCACCAGCCAGGCAGCCACCCGACTCCCGACCATAGCTCAGTGTCGCGCGCCGCCCTCCACCCCTCACGAGATCCCGCCCCGCCGCTGACCGCCCTCCCGCGGTCCCGCCGCCGGCCGCCCTCTCGACGGCCGCCACCTCCCTCACGCGGTCCCGCCGCCGGCCGCCCTCCCACCGGCCGCCAGCGCAAGGGTCGAGCTCGAGCTCCTGGCCACCGCCCCCTCCCCCCCCCCCCCCCCGCCAGCGCCCAGCTGCTGCACTGCAGACCACAGACGCCGGCAGCCACCCTCCCGCCTCAGATCCGGAAGCCGTCAGCCGCCCTCCTGCCTCCGTTCTGCCATGCGCAGCCCCCTCCCGCCTAAAATCCAGCCGCCACACTCATTTTACTCTCATACCCGGCGGGTACCCGAAACCTGCCCGAAACCCGCCAGGTTCGGGTACCATTTTTTACCCGGCGGTTCGGATTCGGGTGGGAAATTTTACCCGTGCATATTTCCTGTCGGTTCGGGTTTTCGTACTACCCGACCCGTTGCCATCCCTAGTTCTTAGATCTACGACAAGTACCACCATCTCATCCAGCAACATGCACGAACCAAGCTTGCCTAGATCTCCCCGATTCCATGCCCATTAACATCATCAAGATCTCATCATCATTATTCATATGAGTGCAGTAGCTAGACTGGTTTTATTTCAGCTTCCCGTATCCCGTGAATTAAGCGAAGCAAAAAAGGAAAAACGACCATACCCGGCTCATCAACTTTCCCGGCGACAAGGATGGTTAACAAAACTAGTAAACTCCTATAAAAGGGTGCCCTATCATTTTGACTCAAGCATACGAGTTTTCGCAAACAAAACAGTTTCAAAACATGGGATCAATAGGTCAAGGGGCACTTTCCTTGCTCCGGTGGCTCTTGTTATTCGAGCGTCTCGAAGTCTTGGTGTTGTAGTTCCTCGTAGATGGCCTCTTGAGCTTGTTCTTCTACTCACTATCACGCACATACAAAATTCACAGCAATCAATCATCATGCACAAACTTTTCTCAAGATGCAATGGGGTAGATGAATGCAAATCCTATGGTGCTGTTTTATTAAACCAGTTTGTACATGTTCTTGCATGTTTTAATGGGCTTTCATGGGGTTTTATGATGAACAAGAGTGTAGGGATCAAGTGTGGACGTGGTGATAATCTTGACTCAAGATCTAGATCAATTCCACCATCAAAAATCGATCAAAACGTGATTTGTCCACACGCAAATGTTTCTGGTCGAAGGGGGCGAAGAAAACGGGTTCTTAGAAACAGCGGCGACGTTGTAAGATGGGTAATGGGGACCTACCTCACTTCCTTTTGGTGGCAGGGCCTTCCTCCTAGCAATGGCAGCAGCGGGGAATTTTTCTATGGAAGATTAGGGCAGGACAGATCGTCGGGCTTCTTCTCCGGCGACGGCGGGGCTCGACGGTGCTCGACGGTGGCCAAATTCCGGCAAGGGGGGGACTTGTCGACTTGGCAGCAAGGAAGGGGGCTTGGCAGCAGGGGGGACGACCAAAAGAGAGAGGGGTCGGCCAAGGGGTGGGGGTTACATTTATAAGGGCGGGGAAGGAGAGTCCTACTCCAATTGGAGCTCAAATAAGAGTCCTATTCAATTTTTTTTTGGATCTTAACAAACTTATCTCCTGTGGTGTGGCAGCCTTGAGGATTTTATCCCCAAAATGTGGGGAAATTTCCCCTTTTCGGGAATTGGGGAATTTAGAAATTTTGGGGGAAATTTGGGAATGGCTCATTTCAGCTATCTTTTTCCCATTCCTCACCATTTCTATGTCACTTGCTCCATTTCTACATTCCCCTTTCCATTTCTATGTCCCATTCTCCATTTCTACATTCCCCTCTCCATTTCTATGTCCCATTCTCCATTTCTACATTGCCCTTCTCCATTTCTATGCCCCATTCTCCATTTCTATATTCCCTTCTCCATTTCTGTGGTTTTTCCTCCATTTCTATGGTTCCTTCCTCCATTTCTATGGTTCTTTCTCCATTTCTATGGTTCCTTCCTCCATTTATATGGTTCTTTCCTCCATTTCTATGGTTCTTTTCTCCATTTCTATGGTTCTTTCTCCATTTCTGTAGTTCTTTCTCCATTTCTATAGTTCTTTCTCCATTTCTACTTCTTTTATAATGTTTCTCTACATGAAAAATGTATGCAATGCATGGAAATGAATTTAAGGGTGTTACATTTTCCTTGGCTGTTGTCTTCGAAATAAATTCCTTCATTTGGATCTGCGTTTTGCTCATACTCTACGAACATTCTCCTTTCTCCGGTCATGTGATTGGTGCATCCACTGTTGAGCACTCATTTTGATCCACCGGAGGAATAGTCCTGTGAAACAGAGTTATGTCTTGGTTTTAGGTACCCAAGTTTGCTTGGGTCCTTGAAGGTTAGTCACAAGTGTTTTAGGTACCCACACACAAGCTTTGGGTCTCTTGTGGCATGGCCCTAAATATTTAGCATAAATATATCCAGATTTATTTTTCATAAGGACATAAGATGCATCAAAAGTATGAAATAATGTTTGCAGTTCCGATTCATGTGATTTTTCTTTAACAAAGTCAATATGATTCTTATTTTGATCACTAGTGAATTACTTCTTACCTCTCGCATACCCAAGACCATCTTTGACATTACGAGGTCTTGTGACCATATATGCACTATGTGCATATTTGATTTTTTCTTTGTCAAAGATGCCGCTTTGGAATGGGCGCTTAGCTTGTGTATCATTGTATTCATCTGTTACATTAGCCTTCTTATTAGAGCATGTGCAAGTTTTAATAGTTGTCAACTTGACATCCTAAGAAGGTGAGCTTTTAGAGGAGGAAGCATCATTTTTCTTGAGTGACTCTACTTGCACTTTAAGGATTTTGTTAACTTTCATCAAGTTAGCAAGTTTGTCCTTGACTGCAATGTGTGAGTCTTCTAGTTTTGAGTAAGTTTCCTTACTCAAAGCTAGCTCAAGCTCAAGTGCCTTACTTTTCTCCTTTTCAAGCTCAAGAAGCTTTTCAACCTTTTGATATCTCTTGCTTTCACGGATGAGCATATCTTCTTGGCGGTTGACAAGCTCCTCCTTCTCAAAGATTTCATCCAACAACATCATTTTTCTTAGTGCAGTTTTGCTCAATCCTTTAAGAATTTCCTCATTTTCACTAGAACTATCAAAATCATCATTAGAGGAATGTAAGGAGGGGGGTGTAAGTTGAACCTTCTTCTTGCCTTCCTTAGCCATGAGGCAAGTGTGGTTGTGGTTCTCCCTTCCTCCCATGTTTGGTAAGAGTGTAGACATCTTGGTTGGCTTCTTGATGGCAATTGTTGCCATCTTATCTTCATCATCCGAAGAGGACTCGTCGTTTGAGTCCCACTCCTTGCCGATGTGCGCTTGATGTGCTTGCTTCTTTTTCTTGAAAATTTTCTTCTCTTGCGACTTCGCTTCTTTCTTCTTCTTGTTTTCCTCATACGGACAGTCAACCAAAAAGTGTCTGTATTCGCCGCAGTTGTAGCAAGTACGTCGAGTCTTGGATTTTCCTTTTTCTTTGTTCTTTCCTTCACTTGAGTTGCTGTCTCTTCTTCTTCTTCTCATCATGCGCTTAAATCTTTTCATGAAGAGCACCATCTCTTCATCATCCATATATGCGCTTACATCGTCAGTGTCTTCTTATTCATATGTCCCACGAGTCTCCTTCCCTTTAGGCTTGCAAGTTGCTTTGAGGGCGACCTCCTTCTTCTTGGATGAGGTAAGTTCAGCTAAGTCTTTGACATATTTATATTCTTTCTCCATTATCTTGTGATTGATAATTTTGCCAAGAACTTCATCGGGGGTAATTTTGTGAAACCCCGGGCTTTCTCTTATCATGGAACACAAGGTGACATTCCGAGGTATAAAGGCTCTTATCATTCTCTTCACTACCTCATGATCAGTCCACTTCTTGTTTCCATAATCACGAATCTTGTTGATGAGTGTCTTCAAGTGGTTGTACATCTCTTGAGGAGTTTCACCGTCTTCTATGGCAAATCTCCCCAATTCTCCTTCAAGCATCTCAATCTTTGCTTCTCGGACGGAGTGATTCCCTTCATGAGCAGTCTTGAGTGTATCCCGAATGTCTTTGGCAACTTCAAGTCCATTCACCTTGGTGAACTCTTCTTGGCTCAAGGGTGAAGTGATCACCGCAACGATTTGTACATTGCGGTGAATTGCTTGTTATTGCTCCAGGATGAGTTCATCGTCGGTGTCTGGGATATCTATACCTATAAAAAATATATGCCAAAGACTAGGATTAAGTGAGATAAGATGCATCTTCATATTATACTTCCACATTGAGTAATCATTGTCGCCAAACTGTGGAGGTCTTCCCATGGTAATAGAAAAATAATGATTGTAGTTGTTAAGCTTCTCATAATTAAAATGATACCGGGAGTAGTCTTGATGACTACCCCCTTTTGCCTTTTCATCCTCCTTCTCGCCCTTCTAGCTTAGAAGCTTCTTCCTCAGAAGCGCCTTGAGTTCACGCACTTCTTCATTATCATGTTCGTGCTCCTTGAGCACATAGAACGCCTTGGAGTCTTATTCGTCTCCAATTAATGATGGGCATTTCCGGGATCTCGTTGTTCTTGTCGGTGGTCATTTGTCTCTCCGAGCAGTGAGTCTCGTAAAAGGAGAGCCTTGCTCTGATACCAAAAAAATGTGGCCTAGAGGGGGGTGAATAGGCGTTAAAAACTTTTCCTGCAACACTTAACAAATTTATCAAATACAGGTGGGACCGGACTAGTCCGATATCGGTATGGACTAGTCCGGTGTGCTAGTTATACCGACGAAAAGATAGATTGTTTAATATATTCTCCTCAAATGTTATAGCAGCAGAATTAAGTAAATTAACCTAACAACTTGTGTAAATTTTAGGATGATTAATTTGAACAAGATATACAAGATTAATATGTGTTGCAAGATTAATCAATCCTATGCCCTAAATGATGATAATGATTGCAAAAGTAAATAACAAGAACACAAGAGACAAGGATTTTTACCGAGGTTTGATCTCACCAAAGATATCTATTTCCTCGTTGAAAAGCCCACACAGAGCAGGGTCTCAATCAACCCTTTACCTCTCCAAGTTACCACGAAGGCCAAATAGAATTTCACTATCACGGGGGAAATCACCAAGTCAGCGGGGCAACCTCACACGTTGAGGGCTCCCACAAAATTACAGAGAGAAAAACGGTCAAACACACTCGAAAGATTTACAACAAATGTAAGAGTGTATAAGAGATCAAACCCCAAAAGCCTAGCAATGCGTAGAAGACGATCTCTCTATCCCAAATCTAGATTCCCAAAAGATTTAACTTTTAAGTGCTTTAGATGTGTGGGGAGAGGTGTTTTTGTGCTCTTGGGACGAGTGGCGGCGCTAGGGTTCTTGGTTGTCTCTGTTGTGCATGTTTTTCACCTATTTATAGTGTTCCAAAAAAACTTACCGCTAGGGATCCCGACTGCCGGACTAGTCCGCTCTAGGGATCGGACTAGTCTGGTGTGCTGTGTAAAAGTTCGATTGTGCAGCACACCTGAAACCCTAATTTGTGTGAGGTGTACCAGAATTGTCCGTATTGGAATAGAAAGTTATCCAGACTAGGCCGTGATGGGTCTAGAGACTCAATCGGACTAGTCCATAATAGGACGGATGTCACACCCGGTTTTTCCGAAGAACAACCAAGTGAATATCACATGTATGCCAGGATCATTTTCTCATACATGTGATGACAAATAGTGAAGCATCATTTATTACAAGCCAGGTGTCGAATGTAAGTAAGTCTTACATAGTAAATGTCTCGATGGACAATAATAAGTTCATCACAAGTAAATAACTAGCAGCGGAATATTATTCTTTAGGGCTCCATCACAGGCGTTGCCCGGGGGTCTTCATGAACCTAAAAACCTTCCTCGGGTCCAAAATCTTGGTCATTATACACCACCTCATTTTCTTGACCTGAGCAGCAATATAAACCAACAAAATATGCAAGGTTGAGTACCAATGGTACTCAGCAAGTGTGGGAAAGTTATGTCATGCACGGCTAGAACAAGGAGAGGTTGAACTCATGGTTAAAGCACTACGCAATTAACACCTATCACCTTAGCTTATTAAGCACCTACATTACTACACAGTTGAAATGGTCTCAATCTCCCATCCCATCATCATAATCCAATAACCATAACATCATTTCCAATGTTAAGCTCCCCGCTTAACTTCCAAAACCATCAATCCCCTAATCATGAATAAGTCCAGGCCGCTCTTGACCGTGAGCACGGCTGTCAAGACAGTTTTGACTCTGCAGAGTTTGTACCACTGTACCCACATGTAGTGATTTCATCCCCCGTTGCTGGGTGGACTAAAAGAACCTCCATTTTGCCAGTGGCTACGATCCACATTCACACTTCCCAGGTGTGCAGCCAGGAGATCACTACGAAGCCTTTACAAAGGGATTCCCGACGAGCGTGGGCCCACTGAGGTTTCACCCCTAACAGCATACAAGAGGCTCCAACCCCGCTGCAGTGGCCCCCTCTTGAGCCTTGCGGTTCATATGGTAGTCCAGCTGACACCTATTCTCCGCACCATCCAACACACCCATACTACGCCGGGGATACACCTAATTAATTGGCCAAGCTGCCCCATCTCAGCATGTGGTTGGCACTGTAAAGCCGGGTTACATGCTCCATGAACCGGTCCTTAGGATCCAGGCAAGTACTAAACACAAACCCAAGTCTCGTGCACCCAGCACACAACCAAAACATCCAACTTGCCTTGATCCCTACCTCTACATAACTCACAATATCTCATTCAAGAGTATGGTAATATAAACTGATGATCTCATATCCCAATTATCCCATTCTAAGCATGGCTAAGCATATGCATAACATTAAATGACATGATAAAATAAATCCCAACCCAAGCTACAAGGAAATAAGGTAATGCAATTCTAGGGAAACTTTCTAGCATGGGCTTCATATTTAAATTGACAACGCAATTAATTCTAGCTACACATCCTAGCATAGGATCAAAGTGGTCAAGGACACTTGCCTCCTTCTTGCTGCTCTTGAAATGGGTAGTCCTGATCTTGGAAAGGGATAACTTGCTCTTGAACAGGTTCTACTTCATACCATCACACATAGCAAAAGAAAAATAACAATCATAAGACATAGTTCACACTTCTTACTTCATACAAACCACACATTCATTTTTATGAAATTCATTCACCATTATATGTGTTGTGGTTACTTTGTGTTTTGTGGCTTGCATACACTTTTGTGTATGATTCCTACTTTGGTGTTCATATTTATACTTACAAACTATATATATATATATATATATATATATATATATATATATATATATATATATATATATATATATGTGTGTGTGTGTGTGTGTGTGTGTGTGTGTGTGTGTGTTTCAGTTTTAAATAAATTCCTTATATTAAACTACCAAGTATGTATGAAAAGTATTTTTCTTCTCCATATGTGCCTTCATAATTTCTATCAACCCTAAACTGAACTCTTTGGATTTTAAAAACTCCATTTATCATTTACTAGTTGCTATATTTTCAGATTTATATTCCTATGCATAATTGTGTATTTTATTATAAAATTAGTAATACACATCATCTAAACAGTATAGGTTTTGGTCCTAAATAATTTAATAACATATTTTGACATTGGCCTCTGATGTAAACTATTTCATAATTATTTTCCCTATTTTTCTATAGCTATTCTTTACTTAAAAATGTGTCCCTATACAATTAAATGTGAATAACAAATAAAACAGATTCATCTCAGCCCAAAATATAGTTTTATCTCACTCCAAGGTTTTCTAAGTACTGAGAAAGTTTTTAATTAATCTTGACAATTATGTTTGTCCCACTTTTTAATTTTTAAATACTAGTCACATATTCAATTTTTTAAATTAAATACTAAACAGGGCTAAAATAATGAACTTTCCCCATTACAGGGTCTATAATATTATTTTCATAATTTCCAGGGGTCTAGCTACACTTATCAGAGGTGTTTTTCCTAATTTTTATTAAGTCCAGGGGCTAAACTGATTTTTAAATGAATTTACATGATTTTCTGGAGTTCCAGGGGCTAGATCTGAAGTTTCTGGGGCTAGCTCTTATTTACCGAGAACCCCAGGGGGTAGCATGTAAGAATTCCAGTCTTTATAACGCGGGGCTGACGTGGACCGTCCGATTTTAAACCGACGGCTGAGATTATAACATCGAACCGGTACGCGGGGTTTTAAAGTCTACCGTGCGATTTAAAATAAACGGCGCACAAGCGGCCACGTCGCTCTGATCGAGCGCAGGCGGCGCTGCCGGCGGCGCACGGCGGCGGGAAGCGGCGATCTCGCCATAAAGTTTCGGATCCTCGAGAATTCTGCCTAGAACTGTGATCTTATGGCATAGATCGGTAGAGGGGAGGTCAGGGATCTCACCTCGGGGGTTTTCTCGAGCTCGGGGGTCCTGGAAAGTGCTCGGCGGCGAGGTCCGAGGCAAAACCACGGCGAAGCTCGTCGGCGCTGTGTTTACACCGCAAGTCTCCGAGTTTTCTGCACCTGCAAAGCTCCCCGGAGGCGGTGGATCAAGACCAGCGAGTTAGATCAGAGTTTCCGAGCTTAGATCGGCCAGAATTCACCGGCGAAGTCTCGGTGCTCACCGGAGTGAAAATCGGCGATCGCGTGAGAAAAACAGATCGGGTCTGGGGTTTTTATAGCCGGGGAAGGGCGGTGGGTCTGTTGCGATCGAGTTTGAGTCGTTTGGGACCAGAATTCGGACGGCGGCACGCGGAAATCCAGTCGGTTGCGATCACGCGCGCGGGAGAGAGTCCGGGGTCGCGGGGTAAGGGATGACAGGCGGGTCCCACCCGTCTGTGAGAGACAGCGCGGCGCGCGCGGGGGCGGGCTGGCGCGGGGAAACTGGGCCGGCTGGCGGGTTTCGGCCCACTGGCCGGTTTTTTTCCCGTTTCTCTTTTTCTTTTTCCATTTCTTTTCTGTTTTGAGTATAATTTGAATTCCAGTTTGAATTTGAATTTTTGCAAAACATGCAACACGTCCAAAAAATTTTAAATTCCCCTCTGAACATGGTTTAGAGTTTTGAATCAAAATTTGGGGTGTTACAGCTCTACCCCCCTTAAAAGAAATCTCGTCCTCGAGATTGGTGTTTCTAAGAAAACAATTCCGGAAATTGTGCCTTGAGCTCATCTTCCCATTCCCAGGTGGCTTCCGCTTCTGAGTGATGCTTCCACTGCACCTTGCACATACGGATTCTTTTATTTCTGGTGAGGCGTTCCATTGTCTCCAAAATCTTGTAGGGTTGCTCGGTATAAGACAAATCTTCAGCTACATCCACTTCATTCATGGGTAACACCTCTTCAGGCGTCCTCAGGCATTTCTTGAGTTGTGACACATGGAATACATCGTGCACGTCCGATAGATGAACCGGTAACTCTAGTTGGTACGCCACTTCGCCTTTTCTTTCCAAAACTTGAAAGGGTCCGATGTACCGAGGTGACAACTTCCCTTTCACCTTGAACCGACGAAGTCCTCTGATAGGGGACACCTTGAGATAAACATAGTCTCCCACGTTGAAAACGAGTTCTCTTCTTCGTACATCAGCATAACTCTTCTGGCGTGTTTGTGCTATCCTCAAGTTGTTGCGAATCTCCCTCACCTTCGCCTCGGCTTCTTGTAGCACTTCTGGACCAAACACTTTACTTTCTCCTGTTTGGTTCCAAAATAGGGGAGTTCTGCACTTCCTTCCATACAAAGCTTCAAACGGTGACATCTTCATACTAGCTTGATAACTGTTGTTATAGGAAAACTCCGCATACGGTAGGTTCTTGTCCCAACTTCTATTGTTTTTTAGTGCACATGCCCTTAACATATCTTCAAGGATCTGATTGGTTCTCTCCGTCTGCCCGTCAGTTTGGGGATGATAGGCAGAGCTGAAGTTCAGATGGGTTCCCATGGTTTCATGCAACTTTTGCCAAAACCTCGAGGTGAACTGTGTCCCTCGGTCCGACACTATCTTCTTTGGCACTCCATGGTAACACACAATCCTTGACATGTACAATTCTGCCAATTTGGATCCGCTGTAGCTTTCTTTCACCGGAATGAAATGAGCTACCTTGGTTAGCCTATCAATAATGACCCATATTGAATCATACCCGGATTGGGTCCTAGGCAATCCCACGACAAAATCCATGCTGATTTCTTCCCATTTCCATTCAGGCACTTTGAGTGGTTGCAGTAATCCCGCGGGTCGTTGATGTTCAGCTTTCACCAACTGACATGTGTCACATAGGGCAACATGTTCCGCGACATCTCGCTTCATGCCATACCACCAATACCTGCCTTTGAGGTCCTGGTACATCTTCGTACTCCCAGGATGAATGGAATAGTCGGAATCGTGAGCCTCCTTCAAAATTAATTCACGGATCTCCTTTACTTCTGGCACACAGATCCTTTTCCCGTGCCACACCGTTCCTTGTTCATCCTCTCTAAAACCAGGAGCTTTATTCTCCTTGATGAGCTGTCTGATCTCTTGTATCTTCTCATCATTCTTTTGGCCTTCGTGTATGTCTTGCTCGAGTGTGGAGTCCACTTCCATGGCGATGGCTTCACCACTATTTACTAGACATAGATTGAGCCTTATAACCTCGTCCTTTAATTCTGCAGGCATGTCCTTCAAGCTCAACTTATTGACCTGCACTTTCCGACTCAAAGCATCGGCCACGACGTTTGCTTTTCCGGGATGATAGTTGATGCCCACATCAAAGTCATTGATTAGCTCTAACCATCTCCTTTGTCTAAGGTTGAGATCTGGCTGTGTGAATATGTACTTCAAACTCTTATGATCCGTATATATCTCTGTCCTCTTCCCCATCAAATAGTGCCGCCAAATTTTCAACGCGTGTACCACTGCAGCTAGTTCTAGGTCATGTGTAGGATAGTTCTTCTCGTGCTTCCGAAGCTGCCGGGATGCATATGCCACGACATGTCCTTCTTGCATGAGAACACATCCCAACCCGTTTCCAAAGGCATCGCAGTACACTGTGAAATTCTTCTGCATATCTGGCATAACCAACACTGGGGCTGTTGTCAATCTCTTCTTTAGCTCCTGAAAGCTCATATCGCATTGTGGTGTCCAGGTGAATGTGATTCCCTTTTCCAACAGTTTGGTGAGAGGTCTCGAGATCTTGGAGAATCCCTCAATAAACCGTCGATAGTATCCAGCCAATCCCAAAAGCTTCGAACTTCCCCGACATTTTCAGGGGTTTTCCAATTCTGGATATCTTCGATTTTGGCAGGATCTACGGAGATTCCTCCCTCCGAGATGATATGTCCTAAAAAGGGAACTCTTTTCAGCCAAAACTCACACTTGCTCAACTTGGCATATAGTTGGTGTTCTCTCAGCCTCTGTAACACCAACCTTAGATGTTTCTCATGTTCTTCTTTATCTTTGGAGAAGACGAGAATATCATCTATGAAAACCACCACAAATTTATCCAGATATTCCATGAATACCTTGTTCATGAGGTACATGAAATATGCCGGGGCATTGGTTAGCCCGAAAGGCATGACAGTGTATTCATACAGTCCGTACCGAGATACGAAAGCTGTCTTGGGAATATCAGATTGCCTTATCTTGAGTTGGTGGTATCCCGACCTGAGATCAATTTTCGAGAACACACAAGCTCCCCTCAACTGATCAAACAAGTCTTCAATGCGGGGTAATGGGTATTTGTTCTTGATGGTTACCTCATTCAAGGCACGGTAATCCACGCATAACCTTTGGGTTCCGTCTTTCTTGGGCACAAATATCACCGGAGCTCCCCATGGTGAGGAACTAGGGCGAATATACCCCTTCTCCGACAATTCTCTCAAATGATCCTTGAGCTCTTCTAGCTGCTTGGAGTCCATTCGATAAGGTCTCTTGTATATCGGGGTTGTTCCCGGTACTAGCTCAATTGCGAATTCCACGTCACGGTCGGGAGGCATACCTGGCAACTCCTCCGGAAAAACATCTGGATATTCCCTGATAATCCTGATTTCCTCAACTTTCACCTCCACTTGATTTAATTTGATGTCCCTCCTAGGCTCGTGTATTGTTATGAACTTTACTCTGGTGCCACTGGGGTGAGTTAATTCCACCGTTCTGGTCGAACAATGGATGATTCCTTTATGTTTGGTCAACCAATCCATACCCAAAATAATATCTATCCCTTGTGAATCTATCACTATGAGGTTAGCCGTAAATACTACCCCATTAATGTCTAGGTTCACTTTAGGACACACTTGTCTTGTCCTTATTTCTCCACCTGGAGAGTTTACGGCTAGCATATGGTTCATTTGTGTGGTTGCTAGGTCATGCTTCTTAACAAACCCTTGAGCAATGAACGAGTGGGTAGCACCAGAATCAAACAGCAGCGTTGTAAGATGTAAATTGGCAGGAAACTTACCAACTACCACGTCGGGTGCCTCTTGTGCTTCCTCCATAGTGACATGGTTCACCCGTCCTCTCAATACATTCTGCTGTTGTGGCGGAGCAGGCTTCTTCTTTGGGCATTTATGGGCGTAGTGCCCCACTTCACCACAGCTGAAACATTGCACCCCAATCTTAGATGCTTGGCCCTTGTTGTCTTGGGGTTGGTTTGGGGGTCCTTGCACTGCTGGTCGAGGTGGATATGCGGGGCGAGGCTGCTGCACAAACTGACGTTGCGGCTGTGCTGGTGCTGCGGAAGGCCTGTAGTTAGGGTTGTACCCTCTTGGTGCTGAATAGGGTACCGCAGCACGACTCGTCTGCCCCGTAGGTTGCTGCATCAAACGTGGGCGGGTGTTGCTCCCTGAGGCTTGATGTGACCACCCAGCCTTCCTCTTATTCTCATTTTCCAGGGCCTTTAGCTTCCTTTCCACCACAAATGCTCTGTCCACCATCTTTTGAAAGCTTTCATACTCATTGGAGGACATTGCACACTGCATCTCTGCGCTAAGTCCTTCCACGAAACAATCTTGTTTCTGCTCATCAGTCTCTATGTCCCGTGGGGCATAACGAGATAGTTGAGTGAATTTAGTGAGGTATTCCCTCACCGTCATGTTTCCCTGCTGCAGTCCCAAAAACTCCTTCCTCTTGTTTTTGAGTTCACCTCTTGGGATGTAATGGTTGCGGAAGCTACGCTTGAACTCTTCCCA
Organism: Neostapfia colusana; assembly: GCA_030760725.1. Lineage (NCBI taxonomy): Eukaryota > Viridiplantae > Streptophyta > Magnoliopsida > Poales > Poaceae > Neostapfia > Neostapfia colusana. The sequence goes on from JASWHV010000013.1 coordinate 16,365,298, forward strand.
AGTGATGCTCTCAGGGTCATGATGGGCGGCCACGTAGGCGGTCCACCAATCAGCAGCAGGTCCATGCAATTGATGAGAGGCAAACAGCACCCTCTCATACCCTTGGCACTGTATGATCCTCATCTTACTTTCAATGGTCTTCAGCCAATCATTTGCCTCCAGAGGTTCAGCAGCACTTGCAAACTTTGGAGGTTGAGTTCCTAGAAACTCACTCAACCTTGGTTGGCGTGGTGCAGCTTGTGGAGGTGGAACTTGATGCAAGTTGGCCACCACTTGAGTCAAGTTCTGGATGAGCTGATTTTGATTCTCCAGCATTTGGTGGAGAGGGTCAACTTCTTCACGACGACCACCCCGGTCCTGGCCTCCAGAAAGATGAGGGTTGCATGCCTCATCATTGTTGTTGGCGGGGTTGGCAGCACGTCCTTTTCCTCTTCCGGCCATCTGGCAGAATCAACCAATGTTAATTTGAAAGCATTTAGTACCATCTTACTACTTTCACTTGTTTGTACTTTGAAGTGTTGAAGCTTTGTTAAAATTTTACGATGGTTTATATCTCACACCAAACAAATGCACTATTATTTCCTGTGGGTTTACACACCAAAGCAAAACAATTCGAAGACGAGGCTGTGGACAATTGCTCATGGCTTCCACAACTCACGTCACACACCAAGCATTATCACACCATTAACTACGTAACAACTCGACTACTCGACCTCTTGCTAGCTAGGCGAAAGACTCTACACTACTCGTCCTCTTGAGCTGGCTCCTCGGGATCTTCCTCCTCATTTCGGCTACCTTCCGACTCTGCTTTGGGTGGAGAGGCTGCTGGTGGAGAAGTGCGACGACGCCTGATCGCTCGGCGATCCGGGGAGTCAGGAGTCCATGGATCACTCACGGTGACACACAGTTCATTCCCATCTCCTCTTTCTCTCGCCTTTAAACAAGCTCGCAGCAACGCCTCCGTTTCCTTCAGGGTGTCTCGGACATCCTGAAGCTCTTGTTGACACTCCTGCAGTCGAGTGCTGAGCATAGCAGCATCCTCCAAGCACAAGTCCATGTGCTCATGGGAAGTCCCTTGCTGCACCGGTGGGTACTTGTACTCCGTGGTGCCACTCTCACGTTGGAGGACATACATGTACTCAGTTTTGTCCAAGTGGCGACGATAGATGTGACTCTGGAAGGTGATGGCCTCCCAGGTGACATCTCTCTCCGCGTCAACTTGTGTTGCTCGACAAGCTGGAGAGTGGTGAATCTTAAGCAGCTAATTCTCGTGTATGATCCTCATCTCCGAACTCCATTCTTCCCTCTTCTCACGGATGGTCCTGGTGGAGTTATAGTGGATGATGAGCTTGCCCGTATTGCCGGCGGCTTCGAGCATACGTCGAAGACGGCGCAACAAATCTCCTACTGCCAATCCGTAGGAAAGGTACGTCACTGGACGACTCTCCTCTCTTTTGGCAAGGGCAACTACGGGAACTCTCCCTCCTGTGGACTTACGAGCGGTGCGAATCATGCGAACCATCTAAAACAAAAGAATTTAAAATTAGGTTAGATAAATTCTCAAACAAAAATCCTATTTTGAATGAAAGTTGGGATAAGATGAAGAAAATGACTCCTTTAATAACACTTTTCCACCCACACCTTGGAAAATAGTTTTTAAGAAAATAGGGCCCTTAAATACGTCCATTTCTACCTAGGTCCACGTTCCTACGGGCAACCTTGGCTCTGATACCACCTCTGTCACACCCGGTTTTTCCGAAGAACAACCAAGTGAATATCACATGTATGCCAGGATCATTTTCTCATACATGTGATGACAAATAGTGAAGCATCATTTATTACAAGCCAGGTGTCGAATGTAAGTAAGTCTTACATAGTAAATGTCTCGATGGACAATAATAAGTTCATCACAAGTAAATAACTAGCAGCGGAATATTATTCTTTAGGGCTCCATCACAGGCGTTGCCCGGGGGTCTTCATGAACCTAAAAACCTTCCTCGGGTCCAAAATCTTGGTCATTATACACCACCTCATTTTCTTGACCTGAGCAGCAATATAAACCAACAAAATATGCAAGGTTGAGTACCAATGGTACTCAGCAAGTGCGGGAAAGTTATGTCATGCATGGCTAGAACAAGGAGAGGTTGAACTCATGGTTAAAGCACTACGCAATTAACACCTATCACCTTAGCTTATTAAGCACCTACATTACTACAGAGTTGAAATGGTCTCAATCTCCCATCCCATCATCATAATCCAATAACCATAACATCATTTCCAATGTTAAGCTCCCCGCTTAACTTCCAAAACCATCAATCCCCTAATCATGAATAAGTCCAGGCCGCTCTTGACCGTGAGCACGGCTGTCAAGACAGTTTTGACTCTGCAGAGTTTGTACCACTGTACCCACATGTAGTGATTTCATCCCCCGTTGCCGGGTGGACTAAAAGAACCTCCATTTTGCCAGTGGCTACGATCCACATTCACACTTCCCAGGTGTGCAGCCAGGAGATCACTACGAAGCCTTTACAAAGGGATTCCCGACGAGCGTGGGCCCACTGAGGTTTCACCCCTAACAGCATACAAGAGGCTCCAACCCCGCTGCAGTGGCCCCCTCTTGAGCCTTGCGGTTCATATGGTAGTCCAGCTGACACCTATTCCCCGCACCATCCAACACACCCATACTACGCCGGGGATACACCTAATTAATTGGCCAAGCTGCCCCATCTCAGCATGTGGTTGGCACTGTAAAGCCGGGTTACATGCTCCATGAACCGGTCCTTAGGATCCAGGCAAGTACTAAACACAAACCCAAGTCTCGTGCACCCAGCACACAACCAAAACATCCAACTTGCCTTGATCCCTACCTCTACATAACTCACAATATCTCATTCAAGAGTATGGTAATATAAACTGATGATCTCATATCCCAATTATCCCATTCTAAGCATGGCTAAGCATATGCATAACATTAAATGACATGATAAAATAAATCCTAACCCAAGCTACAAGGAAATAAGGTAATGCAATTCTAGGGAAACTTTCTAGCATGGGCTTCATATTTAAATTGACAATGCAATTAATTCTAGCTACACATCCTAGCATAGGATCAAAGTGGTCAAGGACACTTGCCTCCTTCTTGCTGCTCTTGAAATGGGTAGTCCTGATCTTGGAAAGGGATAACTTGCTCTTGAACAGGTTCTACTTCATACCATCACACATAGCAAAAGAAAAATAACAATCATAAGACATAGTTCACACTTCTTACTTCATACAAACCACACATTCATTTTTATGAAATTCATTCACCATTATATGTGTTGTGGTTACTTTGTGTTTTGATCTGTGGCTTGCATACACTTTTGTGTATGATTCCTACTTTGGTGTTCATATTTATACTTACATACTATATATATATATATATATATATATATATATATATATATATGTGTGTGTGTTTCAGTTTTAAATAAATTCCTTATATTAAACTACCAAGTATGTATGAAAAGTATTTTTCTTCTCCATATGTGCCTTCATAATTTCTATCAACCCTAAACTGAACTCTTTGGATTTTAAAAACTCCATTTATCATTTACTAGTTGCTATATTTTCAGATTTATATTCCTATGCATAATTGTGTATTTTATTATGAAATTAGTAATACCCATCATCTAAACAGTATAGGTTTTGGTCCTAAATAATTTAATAACATATTTTGACCTTGGCCTCTGATGTAAACTATTTCATAATTATTTTCCCTATTTTTCTATAGCTATTCTTTACTTAAAAATGTGTCCCTATACAATTAAATGTGAATAACAAATAAAACAGATTCATCTCAGCCCAAAATATAGTTTTATCTCACTCCAAGGTTTTCTAAGTACTGAGAAAGTTTTTAATTAATCTTGACAATTATGTTTGTCCCACTTTTTAATTTTTAAATACTAGTCACATATTCAATTTTCTAAATTAAATACTAAACAGGGCTAAAATAATGAACTTTCCCCATTACAGGGTCTATAATATTATTTTCATAATTTCCAGGGGTCTAGCTACACTTATCAGAGGTGTTTTTCCTAATTTTTATTAAGTCCAGGGGCTAAAACTGATTTTTAAATGAATTTACATGATTTTCTGGAGTTCCAGGGGCTAGATCTGAAGTTTCCGGGGCTAGCTCTTATTTCCCGAGAACCCCAGGGGGTAGCACGTAAGAATTCCAGTCTTTATAACGCGGGGCTGACGTGGACCGTCCGATTTTAAACCGACGGCTGAGATTATAACATCGAACCGGTACGCGGGGTTTTAAAGTCTACCGTGCGATTTAAAATAAACGGCGCACAAGCGGCCACGTCGCTCTGATCGAGCGCAGGCGGCGCTGCCGGCGGCGCACGGCGGCGGGAAGCGGCGATCTCGCCGGAAAGTTTCGGATCCTCGAGAATTCTGCCTAGAACTGTGATCTTATGGCATAGATCGGTAGAGGGGAGGTCAGGGATCTCACCTCGGGGGTTTTCTCGAGCTCGGGGGTCCTGGAAAGTGCTCGGCGGCGAGGTCCGAGGCAAAACCACGGCGAAGCTCGTCGGCGCTGTGTTTACACCGCAAGTCTCCGAGTTTTCTGCACCTGCAAAGCTCCCCGGAGGCGGTGGATCAAGACCAGCGAGTTAGATCAGAGTTTCCGAGCTTAGATCGGCCAGAATTCACCGGCGAAGTCTCGGTGCTCACCGGAGTGAAAATCGGCGATCGCGTGAGAAAAACCGATCGGGTCTGGGGTTTTTATAGCCGGGGAAGGGCGGTGGGTCTGTTGCGATCGAGTTTGAGTCGTTTGGGACCAGAATTCGGACGGCGGCACGCGGAAATCCAGTCGGTTGCGATCACGCGCGCGGGAGAGAGTCCGGGGTCGCGGGGTTAGGGATGACAGGCGGGTCCCACCCGTCTGTGAGAGACAGCGCGGCGCGCGCGGGGGCGGGCTGGCGCGGGGAAACTGGGCCGGCTGGCGGGTTTCGGCCCACTGGCCGGTTTTTTCCCGTTTCTCTTTTTCTTTTTCCATTTCTTTTCTGTTTTGAGTATAATTTGAATTCCAGTTTGAATTTGAATTTTTACAAAACATGCAACACGTCCAAAAATTTTTAAATTCCCCTCTGAACATGGTTTAGAGTTTTGAATCAAAATTTGGGGTGTTACAACGGACTTGTCCGGTGCAGGGTATATGTGTTGAGTGAATATCAGAAGGTTAAATGGACTTGTCCGGCAAGTGTCCGGACTTGTTCGAGTGCAGTCAGTAAGTTGAACGGACTGGTCCGATTCTGTTCCGGACTTGTCCATGTGAGAGCAGTAAGTCGATCGGACTAGTCCGCTGGTGAACGGACTAGTCTGGTGCTTCAGTGTATTTCTTAATTAATTGATTTTAGCCCTTGCCCTCTACGTAAAGATATAAGCTCTTGGAATGTGTCTCTCACACACATCCTATACATTGATATCTACTTTGCGCTTCCTTGATCATTTGGGATTTTCCTTTTCTCACTCATCATTTTTTCACCTTTTTTAGTGCACAATAAGTTATAGTCTTTGTAGACCCACATTCATCTCAACGAATTCATTAGGATCTAAATTATTTGTCATCAATCATCCAAAACCCACAAGGGAATGCCTAGATGCACTTCCAGGGCATAGAGAGATGCTCCGTGTAGAGAACCTCCTGCTCGTTTGGGTGCGACCGGTTCGACGTTTGGGTTGTTTGGTGAAAGGTTGTCCCGTACGACATCGATTGAGCATGCCGTTGCAGCTCCGAGGGTGGGTGTATGTGACGTGCTATTCGGGTATCCCTACAGGTGCATATCGAGTCGACTCGCCGTCCCTCGTGGTAATGAGTATCGCTTGTTCACTGAGTCGTGATGTAGTAAATATATGGAATGATGATGCATTGCTGTTGTTATGAATAAATTGTATTGCAACATGTGTGCCACCAAATATTGCTCACTAAATTTCAGATTTATGAACCTTTAACTTGTGGCTAAAAGATGAAGTAAGGATGAACTTGTAGGTGTGTCCTTTGCAGCAATCTTCCATCCTACTTTTGGTATGACATGCATGTAGAGTTTCTTGTCTAGGAGAGTCGGTTAAGACTTGTTGAGTCATCGTGCTCACGGTTGCTGCTATGAGTGTTTACAGGTGAGGAGTACCCCACTGACTAAGAGTGTGGATTCACCGGCGAAGGTTATCCTCCATCGAGAACTACGGCTGTGTGGGAGCCGTGCACGCCACCTTGAAGCTGGGTGTAGCTAGTGTGGGATTCCGTAGAGCTGGACAACCGACTTTTGCTAGTTAGGGTTAGGCGTGAGTTGTATAAATTATTTCCGCTGCAGTAAACTCTGTAAAGTAGATGTAAACTAAAGGTTTGTACTACTACCATGGTACAAATTCAGTGAGTTGGAATGTAATACTATGTTTTACTTATCGTGTGTACTCTCAGGTGTCGCATCGTGCGGCATCACCCTCTGTGATCCTGGATTGTACGGATTTCGGTCCGTCATATCTATCACTGGTAATGGACTTCTAGGGTCCGGCACACGATTTCTATTACTTTTCTTGTTTCCCGTTTCGGAGATCCGATAAAGGTATGGATAGGAAAAGTGCAGCAGTGATGGGCGCTTAAGAGACCCACCATCGAAATTGGGCACATTACCTGTGACAGGCCTTTTAAGCGTCTATTATTGCTGCATTGTTTTCACTAGCGAACTAAGTAATCTCGTCTTACATATGCTAAAATTTTAGCTCGTAAACATAAAAGTATGGTGCAAACTTTTATGAAATGATTGAATTCAGTATTTTAAAAAATTATTTATGGAAACAAAAGTCGGCGCCCTTCTTTATCTCTAAAGATGAAATGTTCTAACCATGCAACAGATTAGTGGTGTTTTTTAGGTAGTATACTTTATGCACCTAAAATTTTGAGGTTCTCTATCACTAAAAACCCCTCACGTGTCATGTGGGATACATCGACAGAAAGTTCACTTAAGTATTAATATGCACCATTCTTCTGCCAAAGTAGCGACATGCTCATGGAGGAACGATTCTCAAAGCCACCGTTGTAATATCTTGGCTTGCGTAAATTTCACATTGCGGCATTCATGAAGAAACTATTAGTAAACAATACATGTTCTCGCTACATATTCGGAACTTAGTTACTATTATGCGACAGGAAACCTAGTTACTTCTTCAAAGCTGTGATCAAATTTCAATGTTTGACACTTCATAAAGCACTGAAACATTCATAGAATTGATCAGGCTATGGAGCTTAATTCAGGAGATACAATTGGCATTCAACCAGTAAGGAAGTGATAAGATCTTTTGGGTGCACAAGGCCAGGGTAGAATATACTGCCATGCTAGCTTAAAAATTACAGTTCAAGGTCATGCAGTGTCGCCTCCTTGTTCAGGGAAAGAATATGGAAGGTTTGGGCGCCACCTAGATGCAAAGCTTTCCTCTGGCTCCTCTTACAACATCGGGTATGGACAGCACGCTTAAAGAGAAGAAGATGGCCGAACAACTATTTATGTCCTCTCTGTTACCGTAACCTCAATGAAGGAATAAATCTTGTACTCTTGGTCTATGTGGCCCCTAGTTAGGACAGCATCTCAATTCTTAGTAGGACAGCATATTAGTCCTTTGGCAGGACAGCATCTTAGCCCTTTGGTAGGACAGCATCTTAGACCAAGAGGACAACATATCAGTCCTTGTTAGGACAGCATATTAGTCCTTTGGTAGGACAGCATCTTAGACCAAGAGGACAGCATCTCAGTCCTTGTTAGGACAGCATATTAGTCCTTTGGTAGGACATCTTAGACTAGCATCTAGGTATATGCTTGGCTGCCTCAGCTATAAATATGTAACCCCAACCCCTAGGTTGGGCATGACATTGTGTGTGAAATGAAACAAGAAAAATTTCTCAACTCTTAGTGTCATCCTCTCCATGAGAGTAGTACTTCAGATACTAACAAGTGGTATCAGAGCCGTTCTATCCTGTAACCTAGACATCTCCTGCTCATCTCCTTCTCACGCCTCTCTTCGTCTTCAGCCGGCAGCAATAACACCGGTTGTTTCAACTCATTCCTCCTCTTATGCACAGACAAGCAACAACTTGTCTAAGACAGCCTCTTCCCCACACAGCACTCCCCCACTAGCGCGCCATGTCCAAAGGTCAGTCTCAGCACTCGGTCGCTTCGAGCGCGCGGCATCGGCAGGAGGTCGAGGTCGCCGCGGCAGAAGAACGCGAGCGAGCAGCGGCAGAGGCTGCGGCGAGGGCGGCGAGGCTGGCGGCAGTGGAACTGGCAGCGGCGAAGGCAGAAGTAGAAGCAGCAGAGGCTGCGCATGCAGCGTGTGCGGCTGCAACAGAGCTTGAGGCTCTGCGTAGCGGTAGCGACAGAGGCTCTGATTCTACCGACGGTGGTACCAACGAAGACCTCAGGCTAGCGAGGAAAGTAGCACGACCACAGACGCCATAGTGGGTAGACACGCACCCCCATGAGCACGGCGGCTGCAGCCCAGACGGGCGCGGACGCGCTGGCGACGCTCCCGGCAGGGGTGGTTGGGTCGACGGAGATCGAGGCATTTACAAGCAGCGCGACTCTCCCTCCCCGAACAGGTACCTTGGTCACCATGGGATCCAAGCCATTGTCAGGGACGTTGGTCCCGGAGGTGGATGGCCTACCCTCACCAAGACCAACTACGTCGAGTGGGCCACGCTGATGAGGATACGGCTCCAAGTGCAGCACATGTGGGAAGCAGTCCGTTACGGCGATGTCGACTACTACAAGGATCGACGGACGCTGGATGCTCTCATTGCTGCAGTACCGCCCGAGATGCAGTTCTCGCTTTCCAATAAGCGGACTGCCAAGGAGGCCAGGGACGCCATCGCTGCGGCACCAGCGACCGCGCCCGCAAGACCACACTGCAGGCACTCCGCAAGGAGTGGGAGAACCTGACCTTCATACCAGGTGAGGATGTTGATGACTTTGCTCTCCGTCTCAACACAGTACTGCAGAAGATGGTGCAGTTCGGTGACGACACCTACAACGAGGAGAAAGCCGTCAAGAAGCTCTTCCGTTGCATCCTCGAGAAGTACAAGCAGATCGCTCGCTCGATCGAGTCTCTGCTGGACCTCTCCACGATGCCGATCGAAGAGGCGATAGGCCGTCTCAAGGTCATCGACAGCGACGAATCTCAGCCTCTCTCGGGGCCTATCACCATCGGCGAGAAGCTACATCTCACTCGGGAGCAGTGGGAGGCCTGCCAAGGTGACGGGAAGAAGGGGGGGCCCTCCTCCTCAAAAGGCAGCCGCAAGCGCGGCAAGCCAAGCAAGGGGCGCGGAGGTGCCCAAGCTGGGGCGCAGAGACGTGCCGAGGGTGGCGCCCACAGAGGCACCCAAAGCGGCGCCGCCGGCAACCAGAAGCCAGCACAAGATGACACCTGCCACAACTGTGGCAAGCTTGGTCATTGGGCCAGTGAGTTTCTGCAGCAACGATGTGGCCAGGCCCACATCGCACAGGTGGAGGAGGAGGAGCCGGCTCTTCTCCTGGCGCACGCAAGCATCGAGCCACCTCTAGTGGCATCGGCCGCAGCGGCTCTCCTTCACATCGATGAGCCGAGAGCACATGCCTTTCTCGGTGATGGCACCAGCAACGACAAGACTGACGGGTGGTGCCTCGACACCGGCGCCACCCATCACATGACTAGTCGAAGGGAGTTCTTCACTGAGTTCAACCCCAATGTTCGAGGCTACGTCAAGTTTGGGGACACCTGTGGTGTGGAGATCAAGGGCGTCGGCTCCGTCATCCTCACCGCCGAGTCTAGTGAGCACAGGCTGCTCGCCGGAGTCTACTACATCCCCTCGTTGAGAAACTCTATCATCAGCCTGGGCCAGCTGGATGAGAACGGTTCACGCGTGGAGATCAAGAACAAAGTCATGAGGATTTGGGATCGCCATCGTCGCCTTCTTGCCAAGGTAACCAGAGGCACCAATCGACTCTACGTCCTTAACGTGCAGGTAGCACAACCTCTCTGTCTTGCTACTCGCCGGGATGACGAGGCATGGCACTGGCATGAGCGCTTTGGGCACCTTCACTTCAAGGCCCTGAAGCGGCTCAGTGCCAAGGAGATGGTACGGGGCCTGCCGTGCCTTGACCATGTGGAGCAGTTCTGCGATGTCTGCGTAGTGACAAAGTAGAAGTGGCTCCCCTTTCCCCAGCACTCGAGCTTCCGAGCCAAGGAGCGGACCTCGTGCACGGGGACTTGTGTGGCCTGGTGACACCGGCTACACAGGGAGGACGATGTTACTTCCTGCTGCTGGTCGATGACCTCTCCCCCTACATGTGGGTGATGGTCCTCGGCAGCAAGGGAGAGGCTGCGAACACCATCAGGCACGCGCAGGCCATTGCGGAGGCAGAGTGCGGCCGCAAGCTGCGCATGCTGCGCACCGACAACGGCGACGAATTCACGGCGGCTGAATTCGCTTCGTACTGCACGGATGAGGGTGTTCAGCGCCACTACTCCGCGCCGTACAGCCCGCAGCAGAACGGCATCGTCGAGTGACGCAACCAGACGGTTGTGGGGATGGCTCAGGCCCTCCACAAGCAGAGGGGAATGCCGGCTATCTTCTGGGGAGAGGCAGTGGTGACGGCGGTCTACATCCTCAACCGCTCGCCCACCAAGGCTCTCAACGGCAGGACGCGGTATGAGGCTTGGCATGGGTGCAAGCCGACAGTCTCTCATCTACGGGTCTTCGGCTGCCTAGCATTCGCCAAGGAGCTTGGCCACATCAGCAAGCTCGATGACAGGAGCACTCCAGGGGTGTTCATCGTCTACGCGGAGGGCTTGAAGGCCTACCGCATTCTCGACTCAGGAACACAGTGCGTGCGCACGGCACGTGATGTAGTGTTCAATGAAGGGTGAGGATGGGCATGGGACAAGGCGGTATACGACGGCTCGACTCCGACATACGACAACTTCATCGTCGAGTACGTCCACTTCAAGGGAACTAGGGGAGTAGGCAGCTCTTCTCCACCAACTTCAGCACCACGCTCTCCAGTCACGACCTCGGCTCTGACGACCTCTCCACCACCACAGCCGGCGACCCCAAGCACTCTAGCACCGACTACCATCCCTCTGGGTACGTCCACTCCGACACCAGCTCGTGTGGAGCACAAACCGTTGGAGTTCATTACTCCGCTCTCCCACGACGAGGAGCGCATCGACGCGTACCACGACGTCGAGCCGTTGCGGTATTGTATGATGGAGGATCTTCTCGGTGACTAGTCGGTGTCGGGACTGGTCCCTCACGATCTAGAGGCGCAGTTGCATCTTGCGTGTGACGACGATGAGCCTCGGTCTTTCGCGGAGGCTGAGAGACACGCGGCATGGCATTGCTGCGATGCAGTCGGAGATGGACGCGGTTGAGAACAACTGCACCTGGGAGCTTGCTGACCTTCCTCATGGTCACCGCGCTATCACCCTTAAGTGGGTGTTCAAGCTGAAGAGGGATGAAGCCGGCGCCATCGTCAAGCACAAGGCTCGCTTGGTGGCACGCGGTTTCGTGCAACAGGAGGGGATCGACTTCAATGATGCCTTCGCACCCGTGGCGCAGATGGAATCTGTGCGACTCCTCCTTGCGCTGGTTGCTCAGGGAGGCTAGCGGGTTCAGCACATGGATGTCAAGTCGGTGTTTCTTAATGGCAATTTAAAGGAGGAGTTCTATGTGCACCATCCACCGGGATTTACGATTCCTGGCAAGGAGGGCAAGGTGTTGCGCCTACGCAAGGCCCTCTATGGTCTGCGGCAGGCACCAAGGGCATGGAATGCCAAGTTGGACTCCACGCTCAAGGGGATGGGCTTCGATCAAAGCTCGCACGAGGCGGGGCCATCTACCGGCGGGGCAATGGAGGAAATTCCCTACTGGTGGGTGTCTACGTCGATTACTTGGTGATCACCGGCACCAAGGATGCAGAGGTGGCAGCATTCAAGGAAGCGATGAAAGCCACCTTCCAGATGAGTGACCTGGGATCTCTCTCCTTCTACCTGGGGATCGAGGTGCACCAGGCCCACTCCGGGATCATGCTTCGACATACTGCCTACGCCAAGCGCATTGTTGAGCTGGCTGGGCTCGCAGACTGCAACCCAGCTTCACTCCCATGGAGGAGAGACTGAAGCTGAGCCGCAACAGCACGACGGAGGAGGTGGACACCACGCAGTATCAGCGTCTTGTGGGGAGCCTTCGCTACCTCGCCCACACACGGATGGACTTGGCATTCTCTGTCGGCTACGTCAGTCGTTTCATGCAGCGACTGACGACAGAGCACCAGCAGGCTGTGAAGAGGATCATCCGCTACGTTGCGGGGACTCTCGACCACGGCCTCTACTATCCAAGGTGCCCTGGGGAGGCACACCTTGTCGGGTACAGCGATAGCAACCACACCGGCGACATCGACACTAGCAAGAGCACGAGTGAGATTCTCTTCTTCCTCGGTAAGTGACTTGTTAGCTGGCAGTCGGTCAAGCAGCAGGTGGTGGCCCTATCCAGCTGCGAGGCCGAGTACATAGCGGCCTCTACTGCTTCGACTCAGGCGCTCTGGCTAGTTCGACTGCTTGGTGATCTCCTCGGCAAAGACACCGGAGTGGTGGAACTCAGGGTGGACAACAAGTTTGCTCTGCCTCTAGCAAAGAACCCCATCTTTCATGAATAGAGCAAGCACATCCGGATGAGGTACCACTTCCTCCGAGGCTGCTTGGAGGAAGGGAGCATCAAGGCGTGCTACATCAACACCAAGGACCAACTTGCAGACCTGCTCACCAAGTCCCTTGGGAGGATCACGTTCCTTGAGATTTGCTCCAGGATCGGGATGGTCCAACTCTCCCACAAGACAACACACAAGACTTCGGGGGAGAATGAAGGAATAAGTCTTGTACTCTTGGTCTGTGTGGCCCCTAAACAACATCTCAGTCCTTAGTAGAACAACATATTAGTCCTTTGGTAGGATAGCATCTTAGTCCTTTGGTAGGACAACATCTTAGACCAAGAGGACATCATCTCAGTCCTTGTTAGGACAGCATATTAGTCATTTGGTAGGATAGCATCTTAGACCAAGAGGACATCATCTCAGTCCTTGTTAGGACAGCATATTAGTCCTTTGGTAGGACAACATCTTAGACTAGCATCTAGGTATATGCTTGGCTGCCTCAGCTATAAATATGTAACCCCAACCCCTACGTTAGGCATGGCATTATGTGTGGAATGAAACAAAAAAAAATTCTCAACTTGTCATCCTCTCCATGAGAGTAGTACTTCAGGTACTAACACTCAAGACCCACATTACATTTATTCTCTAGTGTGCGATTGTCCAACAAATATTGTCCACGGTTAGTGACTGGGTGGCGAAACCATGACTGCACCTGGCCTGTCGATTGGAACCATAGTGTGCTTGTAGCAGATTGGTTCGATGATCTATTGAAGGCCTCTGATGCTCGCTGCTCCAAAGGTATTCGTTCACTTTTCATTGTTGTTACATGGGCGATATATAGCGCGAGCGGAACTTGAGGATCTTCCAAGGCAACAAGCGTGAGTGGAAGCCGTTGTTGAAGAGCTGAAAGACGACATTTAAGTTATAGTGCTTGGCCGGATGCAAGCATCTACTCTCGTGTGGTGTGTTTACCAACATTGGTCAGGCACGGCTCGGTTTGTGAGGGTGCATCATATTTAATTTACCACTCTATATATGACCGTATTTCTGTCTTCTTATATATGAATGCTAAGTTCTGGCTTTTCCATATATATATAAAACAAGACACTTCAGAAAGCACAGTCCACGTACTCGGTACTCGTAGTTAATACTACCTCTTTGTCAGAAAGCAGCACATATCTGTCAAAGAAAGAAATGTGCTAGCTAGATCTTTTTCTTGTGTGTATATTGACGGCAAGCCATTTAACCTCTTAATCCATATTTGGATTGTGTTACTACTTGTTTGTATGATTGTTTGCAGACTGTAATCGTAAGCACTACCACTCACTACATGATCTCACACTTTTTGAGTGTTATATTTATATGTGACAAATGTTTTTCGCTCCTCTTATGGTTTATTTTGAGTGGTCAAGTGTATTTTAGTTATAAATTGAGCGTTTTGTGGTGGAACCTACCTGCTCCAGTTCAAATCCTAGACTGAGCACGGGTAAAACATTTATGGCTATTATTCTTTTAGTGGAGGATGTCCCTATAGTATTTCATAGACACTCAAAAGGGTAGGGTGTGTGTGCGTGTGTTAGTAGGAGTAAGTACTCGTGGATGTATATGACTGTTTGCGTACGTAATTTCACACAAAAATGTTTATTTTAGTCAAAGGTTTTTCTTCCATGAGAGGGTGCAAATTAATTACCAGAAAAATCATTAACCAACATTTCTCAAAAAAAAGTTTTGGTATTGAAAAAAGGTATATGAAAAATAAAATAATGTGTGCTCAGTATTTATCATCTAGTACTTCCTCCGTTTCGAATTATTTGACGCTGGTTAGTTCAAAATTAAACTAGCAGCGTTAAATAATACAAAACGGAGGGAGTAATGACTGTACATTATGTGTTAATAAAGTTGTAGATAGTTATATAAAGGGGCTCGCTAATGTTGTACTAGCTTTGTGTTGTGAATGTATGTGACCGTTCGAGTAAATCTATGCAACAGAGAATTTAAGAATATTGTAACCTTATGCTGTCAACTTCTTATGCTGCTGGGCTTTGCCTTTATTTTCACCCTTTTTGTTCCCTATGTGTCTGAATGGTCCTTGATTATTGATTTATTGTTGCTATGATGTAATGTAGAGTTGTCTTGCTAGGGAATATCATTGTTGTCTTGTAAAATGTTGTGATGTTGTATTGAGTGGAAAATACATATACTTTGTCTTTCAGGGTTCATGGGATTCTAAATTAGGTTTTATTGTAGACTCACTTCGCATGCATGAAGTACAAGTTACTATGCCTGATGACATAATTGCCCTACAGCTTCCCCAGCCAGGTAGTGCAAGGGCTACTGCAATAGTTAACCTGCTGATTCTTGTTAGACCGTCGACTGATCGAGATCAAAAGTGATATCAAATAGATTCACGTGGACAAATCAGTGAGATCTGATTCAGGTTTATCTCTTTCAAAGATCCATGGATCTACAGCAATAGCTAATTAGAGGATCAAGTGGCCTGATTTTGGGGATCTGGCTTAACCGTTGCCGATTGAATCCCTCCTTTTCAATCTCTCGTCACAAATTGTGCCTAAGCTGGAGAGTTCATGTGATAATAGTTTCAAAAACTTATTTGACTCTTCTCTTGATTTTATTCATAAATAATTCTATGCGGTATTAGAAGAATAATTGACTAATATATAGGAAATGAAACATAGGCACATGGCGATGCTAAGTGATCGAGTTCCTTCAGATCCGAGGGATGGCGGTCACCGGGAAGGAAGGTGTGGCCTGCATCGTATTGGACATCGCCTTGAGAAGGACCGCGCGCTGGGACGTCTGGACGTGCTCCATGGATGCAGGTGAAGGCATTTTTGCTCACTGTCCCAGGTGAGGGTTAGTTTATTTTTTTGCCATCCTACTGGATGGCACACTCCTGTTTGCATTGCAACTCACCCAAACGCGAGTTCCAATTTACCATCTCAGGCCCACCAATTCGTTCTTGTTCACCACTATACACCATTTGCACTGCCACGTGTACTTTTTCCATTTTTCCTCAGCCTTTCCTGACGTGGCACAGGAAGACTAAGCTGCTCTCAGCTGAGGCACAAGTGCTTTCGCCCAGTCGCTTCTCTCACCATGGTGAGCCACCTCTTCGTCCTCCTTAGCATGATCCTCTATAATGGGATGTAACATCCAGAGAAGACAGAAATGGTTTTTTTTCGAAACTCATAAGGAGTCGTGATTTTATATAAGCAGATGTAGTTCAGTTATAAAGTTGTTACAGCACAAGGTATGCATAGAGGAGAACATGAAGCTACATAATCGTAATACAGCTCCAGGATTCTAATCCGGACTCATGACTGTGATGGCGCGTATGTGTGGTGCCCCAGCTGTTTTCCGTAGACTAGCCTCCTGGATGATCTCTCGGTGAAGTGTTGACATCATCATCTCCTTCCCTTCAAAAACCCTTGCATTTCGCTCCTTCCAAATGGTCCAACACGTGAGTATGGTCAATGAATATAGCCCGGATGCCTCAGTTCCTGTCATTTTTGCGCCCAGGCTGAAGAACCAGTCGGATAGGCTCTGATTTCTTGACCACAGATCAGGCGCCAAAGCGGCTATTCCAAAACTTTGTGCACCAGAGTGCCACACCCAGCGAGACATTCCACATTCAACAAATAGATGAAAACTAGTTTCCAGATTGCGGACACAAAGGGGGCAGAAATATTAGTTGACCCAACCTCTGCATTGTAACCTAGCCGCAGTCCAAATCCGGTCCCACAAGAGAAGTCAGATGAAGATCTTACAGCGCATGGGGGCCTAGACTCGCCATACTGTCTTGGGCAACATGGATCGAACATTGCTTTCGAAATGAAACATGTAAGCTGACTTGACTGAAAACTGCTCTGATGATGATCTAGTCCATTCAATCTCGTCTGGATCCTGTACCGTCGGGTCGAAATGCACGTTTTGCACTTGCCTCCACAGCTCCACATAGTCACGGATCAGGGGGACAGTTAGGTTCATGCCAATATCTCTGATCCAATTTTGATGGTTGAAGGCATCCGCAACATTTCTATTTCTCCGCCTGCTGTTTTGTATAGTGCTGGAAACATACCAGCTGGTGATTGCCCATTGAGCCAACTCGAAGTCCAAAACTTAGCCATTTTCCCATTTTTCAGAACAACCTTTGTTGCTGCTGCAAACATCTGCCTATCTGTGTCATCGATCGGCAACTCGGTACCGGCCCAGGGCTTTGAAGGTGCCTTCCATTCCATCCAAAACCAGCGAAGCCTAAGTGCCCGACTGAGACTACTAAGATCAGTTATTTCCAGACCACCAAACTCCATTGGTCGACAGATGCGCGCCCAGCTGACCTTTGCTTTACCACCTTGAATGTCTTGTGTTCCTGCCCAGAGAAACCTTCTGCGGGCTTTGTCGATGTCCTGGATGAATTTCTTCGGTGGCCTAAGAACAGAAAGTGAGTACGTGGGAATAGCACTTAGGACCGTACGTACTAGCTCCCTGCGCCCCCCCCCCCCAAGGAAAGGAGTTTGCCTTGCCAGCCCCCTAGTCTGGCATGCACTTTATCCTTGACAGCTTGTAAGTGACTCAGGTGAAGGCGACCTAAGATGATTGGGAGACCAAGATAAGTCAGAGGAAAATTTACTCGCTGCCCAGAGAAGCTTTGCACGATGTGGTCCATTGGCAGCTCATCACATCTAATCTGAGACACTGAACTTTTAGTTGCGTTCATCTTGAGCCCAGTCGCTTCACCAAAATGATGCATTATTTCCATGACATGATCCATGTCATGTTTCACCGGATTGACAAACAACATGGCATCGTCAGCATAGAGGGAGATGCAGAGCTTTGCCGCCCTTTCAGTGAGGTCCGAGAGGACCCCATCTTGCGTTGCCAGGCTGAAGATTCGATTGATTGTATCAAAGGCAATGATGAACATGAAAGGCGAGAGGGGGTCCCCCTGACGCAAGCCTCTGCGATGTATTATGCTTTGCCCCGGGTTGCCATTTAGTAGTACTGAGGATGAAGAGGAGGACAGGAGCAATGCCATCCAGTCCCACCATCGAGGTGGGAACCCCCGAGCCTCCATCAGCTCGAATAGGAATTCCCAGGATATTGAATCAAATGGTTTCGATATGTCTAACTCGAAGAGTAGAATTGGTTTCCTTTTTTGATGGTAGAGCCTAGCCAAGTTTCGAACACATAGAAAGTTGTCTTGTATAGCCCGCCCTTTTATGAAGGCACTTTGCGCATCTGATACTAAATCATCCATACACTTGGTCAGTCGAAGGGCCAGCACCTTGGACAACAGTTTTGCAAAAGAATGAATCAGGCTGATGGGGCGATACTCTGTCACTTTTTCGGCATCCTTTTTCTTTGGAATCAGAGCCTGTGTAGAGGACCTGTGTTCTGATTGAAGAAGCAACGAAAAGCAGCAATGACATCGTCCTTGATTACAGACCAACATGCTTGATAAAAATCACTTGTGAAACCGTCTGGCCCTTGGGACTTCTCTGATGGCAGCTGTTTGATAGCGCTGAAAATTTCTTCATGACATGTAGCAACGGGAAAAAAACATAAAAACAAGTGACCAAGCTTCAAAATTTACCATGTTCTGGGCATTTCTGATTGATGGCATTTCGTGGGCCCAGATCAAGCGATGAAAAAAAATGAAACCACGTTCAGGATCAATGGGATTTCGAAGACCACCCATGGCAAGGAAGGGCCGAAGATTACCTTGGTTGGGAGGACCTGACCTGGCCTCCGTCAAGCTAGGGCAACCTGACACTAGATGAGCAGGTGTGGCGCACTGGATAGGGTCAAGCAGCGCGTAACAAGCGCACGGTGGGGATACTCCACTCCAGAGCGGCAGGCTGGCAGGGGCGACGGCCTAAGGAATTGCGGCGCAAGAGAGAACAAGGAACGAGCGAATCGTCGAATATCGACTTCGATGCGCTTTGTTCAGCTTTAGGGGTAGTTCGGTCGTTTCGCCTGTGTTGTAAGCCAGAATGACATGAAAATGGACGTTATAGAAACAGACTCAAACAAAGTGCTAATTTCAAAGGCGAAGCTTTAGGCGGTAATTTCGGGAGCTCAGTTCTTTCGATGGTATTTTTGAGAAGTCATGAACTTTTGATGCTACAAAACAAAATTTACCAAAAATATATATGCATCTCGATTCATACTTTAGTTGAGTTAGCAATCGATTGGTTTGTAGCTATAAATATTTGACACTTGTTAGTTTAATTTTGAACTAACAAATAATTCATAACAGAGGGAGTACATTTTAGAACAAGGTTTTAGTTTTTAGTATTGGAACAAAATAAATATTTTTTTTGAAGAGATGATGTATTTTTCCTAAACTTTTGGTACAAAAATTTCAAATGTTATACAAATTCTAATGATAATTGTAAACGTTCTAAATACGTATTAGTAATATTAGGCTCTGAATGAGTTGTTATAATAGCAACCAGCTTTTGTGCCTTTTTTTTTCTCGGAACTATCTCGTACATGGGGGGTGATTCATGATCATGTTACTAATTCCCTCCTCTTCTGCATGTTTTACACAACTGCCCCTTTCCCCACAACAACATTTATCTAGTGGCTTGTCCACCATCGTCATCATATGATACTTCCACAAGAGAAGAACATTTTTTTTGTGCTCTCCCACTTCACTCGCTACACACAGTTAAATGGCTCCATCTGTCACTTCTCAATCCTTGTTAACAAGAAGGGTGCATTTCTTCACCAATAGTTGTTTGGTTGTTAGTGCTTCCTGATGAGCGTTTGATGATCGCAGAGTATTCTACGCTTGTGAAGACTGGGTTGGCATCCTAGTATGGTTGTGTTCACCCTCGTATGTCACAATGAGCATCGATGAATCCTCTACACACCGTTCAACATGTTTCCTAGCTGGGCAGCCTCTCATACTGCTGCATTTGTAATAACCCCTGCATTTTATAAAGCAAACAATGAGTTAGTGTTTTGCTGACACCACATAGCTGCTTACTGGTGATATAAGATAGAAATATGTCAAGTCATCATTCTATACTAATGTGGTAGTGTCAGCTAAAACTAATCCATCTAGCCACAAGCAAGCGCCGTTTTGATTTACATGCAGTCAACACATCTAGACTTCTGACCATCAATATTTCTTTCATATTTTCTAGTGAATCTTATAAAAACGGAATAGGTACATCTCTCATTGTAAGAACTTTGCTATCCTTCCCATATGTTTTGTTATAGTAATTAGTGGTCAAAGTACTGTGTTGGTGACCATTTCAATGTCCAAAATGGACGCTTCCTTGTGACCTGATAGGATGTCGTCTAGTATCGACAACTATATTTGTGTGGTTACTATTAATCAACATGTATATTTGTGCAATTTTCTATCAAGATATTAGCGCTAGAGATGGGGAACTGACATGGATGCAGGATTATGAAGATAACCAAGCATCAATGTGTAATCTATGTTGCAGTAAAAGGTATCCACTTTTAGAATCATGATTGATCTATTTTCCAAAAGTTCATAAGCAACAACATCCATAGAGTAATTATTTAATGTCACAGCAATTAAGGTGTCGACAGCTCTTGTATAAAGAAGCACCTTGAGGATTGAAAACAGATGTGGATAGCATCCTCAAAGATGTCCACTCAGATAAAGTATGTCCTCATTGTCACTGGTGCATTAATTAGCAGAAAGCACTCAAGTATGTCAAGAAAATATGCACTTGTACTCTATTATAACAATGCAAATGATGGCGTCTCTGCTGACGAATTTGTTGTTTTAATATTGCTGCCATTAATTGTAGTATCATTAATGCTCATTTCTAGTATTATTTTATAAGAACACTTAGATTAAACTAGTCGGTTCAGTCCATACCTCGGATGAGGGGAACCCTTAATTGGCTTCTGTCCATATTTCCTCCATGAGTATTCATCCGGAGGTATGTCAGCAATCTTATTACTGATAGCAGGAACTTTAATTGACCTCTTCACCCGCAACTTCCTGCTGCATTAATGAGAGAAGAAAACATATGATGATATTCTGCCTTAATTAAATTTAGGACTGGGAACCATTGGAATAGTGAGCTTTACCTCCTTTTTGAGCAATGGCACCTGCCTGTCACAGCACACTTGCCGGTCCCATCCTCCCCACGTCCTGTGCAACGCCTCCTTGGGGTCTGCTGTGCATTCACCGGATTGCTCATTGCAGGCCCGCCGATCAAATGGAACGAAGATGACTTGCCATCCAGACTGGCCACACTACCATCCATGCTCATGGATGACAAGAAGGATCTGGCCGATGGCATCGTCCCTGTGCCACTAGTGCTATCAAACTTCAGGTTGATCCCGCTATTGCTTCTCTTGAACATCTCTGCCTGCAACTTTTGCTGCTGCTGTTGATTGTGGAAATGATACCGTGATGATACATTGCCAAACTGAAAATGCGCAGACAAAGGCTGGATCATTTTAGGAGGTCCTCCAAGCGGATTCACACTCTGTGCATCCAAAGCTCCATTTCTAGGATACACCTGCGGCGAACTAGGCGAAGGATGAGCACTGTTCAACACTACCACCGGTGTGTTGCTATCTAAGAAGCCTTTCTGACTGAAGAATCCCGGATTCTGTCTTCTGCTAACAACCTTAGCTTTAGGATGGCTCCCCCTTCCGCCTGATGTTCCTGCTTCTCCCACTCCTCCATTGCTGAGCATGGAGACCACCTTCCTAAACTTGGCGCACGCTTCATCTGTCCCTATAGCTATACTCCTGAGCTGCGCCGGGTCCTGGGGCTGGGCGAGCAAGGCGAGTACTTTGTGACAGCTCTCCACTGCCGCCCTGTTCGCCTCCTCAACCTCCTCCATTACTAGCGCACTAAGAGCAGACAGAATCCTCTCTCGAATTCTTCACAAGCTCTTTAGATTATCGGTAACCGCCCCAGCAGCAGATCTGAACTGCATAAATGAAGCAGGAAATATAACTCAGATTTACGAAAACATCACCTAGGTTGCTCTTTTATCTCAACAACACGCAACAACCATCGAAGAGAAGCATCAAGCTTCGAGCCGAGAAAGCAGCTCGTGACCGGATCAAGTCACGGGGGAGCCGTCTCCGCAAGGAATCCCAGAAGAGGCGGAGGCGGGCACCGAGACCGATGCTGAAGGCGGATGCAAGAAGTGATCCCGGCTGGGATTTCTTGCGTGTAGCCGCATCGAAACAGCACAAGCACCCCACCACCACCACCACTACACGGACACCCCACGAAGATTCCAACCACCGAGAACTCGCCCAGGAAAAAAAGCACCACACCGCACCAAATCCGTACGAGAGGAGCAGGGCACGAGCTCGCGAACCCACCTTGGAGACGATCCGGAGACGGCGCGCCAGCGAATTCAGGCGCGCGAATCGAAGCTCGCGACCGGCAGTCGTCGCCCAGGAGACGCTAACGGAGGAAGGTGTGAAGGCGAAGAACGGGACGAAGAAGACCAGGCGCAGTGGACGAGTAAATAATTCCCATTTCTCTTTCTATAAAATAGCAGCCGGGCCCCACCAGCTTCGAACAAAAGCGACGCCCTCCGAGCAATTAATTGCGGGGCCGTACAGAAGACCCGTGACCGTTGGGACGATTCTGGCCGTAGGTGATAAACAATTGAGAGATCGACGGCTGGGGATGGCGCTGCCCGTCTGGCGAGGCTCTGTTTTCTAATGGCTTTTTTAGAGAGAGAGAGTGGGTCGATGACCTGTTCAGGTCAAGATGTCAAAGACATGAGTCAGTGTGAAGTTGGTTTTGTTGACTATTGCTACGTTCACACGGAAAACATTACCACCGCATGCGGACATATGGTGGTGGTCCTGGTGGAGGGCGGACGAACTTGAATATTTTAAGATTGCAGACTCCGACAAACCATCTTTATGTTTTTTTTTGCGATTGACCATCTTTATGTTTTATGTTTTGTTTAAATACTAGTGTAGAAACTTAAGTGTAAACTCTACCTAACTCAAATGCATTTATCTTTAGAAGAAGGGTTTTCTCGTCCACTTGGCTGAGACTTTAAACCTGTAATGTTATGATTATCTGAGGAAACAAGTTCAAAGGGGGTTATTTTAATTGTCTAACGATCAGAATATTTTAGGCTTAGCTCATAATTTTTTTGTTATGGTTTCAATGCGATAAAATGGTTCCATTTGAACCATGTGCGGAATTCCTACATTCAACCTACTCTAAACAAAATACGGTACAAACAAAGACAACAATGTGCATGTGTGCACACTCACCTAATACAACTCGGTTCTAGTTCTTAAGATAATTTTTCTTTTGTTCAAAATTGTTAAGATTTGTGCTGTAGGAACGATCGATTTGATAAGCTGCGTTCCGACTAGATGATTTCTAGGATGAGTCTTGACTTTCACAGGCTAAATGAAATCGATGGATCAAACCACAGGTCCAGGTCATACGGGAGTTGCACAAAACCAGACTGGTAAATAACTATTTTCAATCGTTAAATGAGGAGAAACAATAGTTTTGCTCTAGAATTGTAGACGGATGTTTCTAAGATTACAAAAACAATAAAAAATTTGTCTCAAGCATGTTGGAGTAGTAGACGGATTTACCAACACTCAGAAATAAAATAAAAATCCTAGTGTAGTAATAATTAAGATAGGGATGCTTGCGGGGAGAAAATACTGAACCGGTGGCGTGCGGGATTTCGCTGGCTCGTTTGTAAGAAAATATAAATACAATCATGAAAAGGAATAAAAGGTTTTCTCTTATTTTATTATTACTTCTAGTATAAAATGATATTGTCACATTCATGCTCTTTTACAGTCTCACAGTTCCGCTCTTAAAAATAATGTTATTACAGTTCAATCGCTCATCACCTTTTCAAGACTTCCTTCTCCAGCTCGTTTTGATCCTGAGAGCCATCTCCATCCCGCTGGGGGAACCTCCACCATTCCTGACTCCTGAGCATGGATAGCAGAGTTCATCATTGCCTTCTCCCATGCGCCAGTAACTTGTTCCATCTTCTCCTTCTTTTCCTCCCTGCA
Source organism: Neostapfia colusana (assembly GCA_030760725.1). Lineage (NCBI taxonomy): Eukaryota > Viridiplantae > Streptophyta > Magnoliopsida > Poales > Poaceae > Neostapfia > Neostapfia colusana. The sequence continues at coordinate 16,389,075 of JASWHV010000013.1, forward strand.
TATCAGTCCAGTTCCTCAGCGTCCTCACCACCATCAGCACTAGCTCCTACGCCTTGATCCATATTTTCTCCTGCAGATAAATAGAATCTCATCTTCCAAATGCACCATAAAATGACAGCAGAGTTCATATTTAGGATACTATCTGTTGGAATTTGGCCTACATGAGTAACACCCCAGTCCTGGGCTGAATTATTTAGGCCAAATCCATTGGTATAAAGCCAAGGTGTGGTGTGGAGAGGTGGCTGGGATGTTTAGTCCCACCTTGCCTACCTAGATGGATGTTTCCAAATATATATAGTGGCCTTTGGAGTATTTCTTAACATGAGAATAATGAGGGAGATAAGGCTGCTATGTACACAAACACACACGCACGCGCGCGCGCGTTTCGCGATTTTACGCGTATTTATCGCGTGACTTGTGACGAGTTGTGTTCAACTGAGCCTTTATTTTTTTGCCACTTATATAATTTGAAATATCTCATCAACATCTAGACTGTCAGGTCAACTTGAGGAGTAATTGTGGCATAACTGCACACACACGTTTAATGTGTGTAATGACGCGTAAATGCAGACACACATTTAATGTGTGTAATATCACGTAAATGCAGACACATGTTTAATGTGCGTAATGATGCATAAATGAAGGCACACGTTTAATGTGCGTAATGGTGCATAAATGCAGGCACACGTTTAATGTGTGTAATGATGCATAAATGCAGACACATGTTTAATGTGCGTAATGACCATAATTGCTCCATTAGTTGCACGTTGAAGAATTTCAGAGGGCGGTTTACTGAAATTATGGCAGATCGAATTTGAGAGGGTTGTCAGGCTCGAGTATAAAGGAGACGTCCTGGGTACTGGAGAAGACACACAAACTCAACCCTCTCAGAAACTGCTCTGCGCCGCCGGTTTTATTGCCTGCCGTCCCTCCATTCGTCGTGCAACGGATTGAGGGAGAGCGGTGTCTCCGAACCGACGACCGGTGATCTGAAGACCTGCACGAGTGCCGACGATCCGGTTTCTGGGAAGTGCGCTCGCACGGCCGCTCGCAGCACTTCCATCGTCCTCAAACATATTCGTCATCTAATCCTCTACTTCCTTAGCGGGATTCTTTGTAAGTAATTACTCGATCCATGATTGATTCGGTATTTTTGATAAGCAGTCTATTCATATGTCTTAATTCATTTTCATCTAATACTCGCACTGTTTATGTTGACTGCTAGTATATTTGTTTTTCCTATTTCTCTGTTCTGGTTTGTCAAATTAATTACATGCCATGTGAATTTTCCAACGCTATCTTCTTCTCACTAACGCACCATTTGGCCACGGATTCAAAATCCTAACCTATATCAATGCCAAAGATTTCTCCCATAGTCCTCAACATCCAACCAGCAATAGCACATTCGAAAAATAATAGGACGACTAGCATGCAATTACCGTACAAATATAATCATGCAAGCGGCCCATCAATATAACACGATCTCAGATATATAGTTTACACCTTTTGTTTCTTTACAGAAAACACACGTTCTTATACAAATCCTCGAGATTATAGCTGTTATACTTGTTGCATGCTTTAGGCCATCAAAGCTCACAAAGTTTGACCAACATGTCTACTGGGAAAGAGGTCAGTTATTTGCTTCATCAGAAACGTTGGAATCCTCACGGCCAGTGCAATCAAACATGTAGATAAACTTAAGACTTCATCTCACTTCCGTTCGATCCAATTCATACATGCACAAACTCCATAATTCATAACAAAGCTCTCCAAAAATGCACACCTAATGAAACGTATTCATCTAAGGTTTCTACAGTACGAACAGAAGTAATCTGATACAGTCCAAGCGTGGGTCAAGTCCATGCATCATATATGTAACGAGCTTCTGAAACTAGTGAAGTAGAAGGATATGGGAATTGAAGACACAATCACCCCAGTGCTCACTGTCAATCTTCCTCCAAGTTGATGGCGTCCTTGAACTTCCCATACAGAATCTTCTTCAGCTCAGCCATCTGGACGAGGATGGATTCCTTCTCCTCCTCTAGCCTCTCCAGCTTCTTAGCGGCATCCTCCTTCATCTGCTCCAGCCTTGTCTCGACATCATCCCGTGGCATGTGAGCAAACACTTCTCCAATTTGGAAGCGTACCACATCTTCGTCCGACAAAATAAGTTCATTCCCAGCATCATCAAGGTTTTCATTTGCCTCCTGGAACATAGAATTCAAAAAAAAGTAAACATCATTTCAGGCTTAGGTATTATAGGGGTTTGGGCCCTGTTTCAAACATCTCACAAGAATCAGCTGAATTCCCACAAGAGTCCTGAAGAATTTCCCCATCACAAGTAGAGACCTACTTTCAATAGCATCCTCACTAGTACACAGCTAAATTCTGAAGTAATGAGTTGAAGCAATTATCTGGGTTCAGTCTTAGAGCATCAGCAACGTTGGTTGGAAAACAAACAGTATGACTCGATCTGCTTTAAATTGATTTGCTTAAAGGTTCGATCCTTGCAGCATTGGTTCGGTTTGTGGGACCTACAGCACAATTAGAAGAACTCATTTCTCCTGTTGGTTCAACGCAGATGCAGCTGGCTGCAGCAGTAGCATGCTGAGCCTTTCGTTCCATTTTTTTATTCTCCATGGTCTGGAGCTCAAACTCGCTTTGATTTTCTCTCTTCTCACTCGGTTCGCCATAGCGTACAAGGTTTGATAGACGAACCATCAGATGGACGATGGTTTGGTTTCAGACAACATTGCTGGTGCTCTCCTCCTTATCTACAGAGAAATAAATTTCTCACGAAAGAGTGAAACAAAAAATGAATGTTACAATTTACACAATCAGTACCAATTATTAAACATATGTCTGCTTAGAATGAATTAGGATACCATTTGATAAATTTGCATAGAGAAAACAGCAAAAAACTGGATAATACACTCAAGTACTCGGTAGTATACATCAAAATGTGGAGACACAAATGCAGAGTAGGAACCAAGTGCTGATCCGCAATCATGCACACAAACTAAGAGCTATGGTAGTCCACCCACGGCTACTCCTTTGCATAACATCCCTCACGGTAACTACATCACAAGAGAGACACCAGGCACTGATACGCGTACTACCTCATACTGCAGGAATGCCATTAACTTGGAACACCAATACCAGTATATTACCACATCACAAACCTATGGTCAAATAATTAAGAATATATAACCACCCTGAGCACATTGAATATTTTAAAGAATTGATATGCAGTTTAATCTTTTTCTTCTCTCTCGCATCTTTCCGTTTATTTTCATAATAAAGCCATGAGATATTAACTAATCAACTATATACATCTTCGAGCACGCAGAAAGTAAACATACAATCTTCGTGCTTCACTATGGATGTTGAAAATGTGTATGTAGAATGTACCAGTAATACTTCCATAGTTTATATCTACTGGAAAGGCATTAGGCATAAAGTATTACAGTAATTTACATGTGCAAGTAGCTTCTATCACTGAAGGGGAAAAGTATATGGAAGAGCTTAAGTTGAAAAAGGTAGTAATCATCATTCTATAATAGCGGAAGTTTACATTCACCTGTTTACCAGTTCATGTGAGTTCAAACACTAACTAGTATTAATTGGAATCCAAACAAATTGAGTGACTGAGTACAGATGTTGTGGCGGCAAACCTGAGAGAAGAGAAGGGGAACACAGCAGGAGGTAGATAATTCTCCCTCCGAAGAGGCTCTGAATTACTAGATTAATTCCTGCTTGCTTAATACCTGCGGCTCCTTATATAGGCAGCCGGATTACAATCTCAACTAACTAGGACTCTTTATCCTTATCTAACTCTAAACTGACTCTTATATCTAATCTGGTTGTATTCTGGCGCAGCAGAATTATCCTAACCAGTTTATTCAAATAACTCTCTAGAATCCTAACTGGCTATATTTTAAGGACTGACCTTCTTGGCCTTGCGGCTGTACGCTCGGCCAAAGAAAGAGTCCACAACATTTCCCCCAGTCTGCAGAAACAGATCGTCCTCGAGCTGAAAATCTGGATAATCCTCCTTGAAATCTTCAATCTTCATCCAAGTTGTTTCTGCTGGCAACTTATCTTTCCATCTCACCAAAATGTCCCAAGAATCCTTCATTGGTTTGGCCCTCAAAATTTTCTCTGGTTGTGGCATTGCTCTCCCTTGGACAATAGGAGGAAGAGGCTTGATGGCACTAGGAAGTGGCCCTTCATATTTCTTTAAAAACACCACATGAAATACATTATGCAGTTTTACTTTAGAGGGTAGATTTAATCTGTATGAGACTCGTACAATCTTTCCTTCCACCTGATATGGTCCATAATACTTTGGACTTAATTTAGATCGAGCCACTTCTCTTAATGATGAAGATGCTCTTTGATTCAAGCGTAACCATACCCAGTCCCCTTTCTGAAATTCCAAGTCTCTCTGTTTTGCATCATAATTTGAATTCATATGATCTTGAGCTTGAAGGAGTCGGTCTCGAATTTCTGCCAAAAAAATATCCCTTTCTTCGAGTTGTCTCTCAACTGCAATAACCCAAGTTGATCCTGCCTGAAATGGTACTAGCTAAGGTGGTTCTCTGCCATAAACCACTTGAAATGGCGTAGCCTTCAAAGATATTTGATATGTGTTAAAGCAATATTCAGCCCATGGCAGCCAACAAACCCAGCTCTTAGGTCTATCTCCTGCTAAACAGCGCAAGCATACCCCCAATATTCTGTTTGTGACCTCAGATTAGCCATCTGTTTGTGGATGAAATGCAAAACTAAGCTTCAGTTTGATACCTGTTAGCTTAAATAGTTCCTGCCAAAAACTGCTAGTAAAGATTGGGTCCCTATCACTCACAATAGAATATGGAATCCCATGTAGACGCATAATATGATCAAAGAAGACTTGAGCAACTGAGCTAGTAGTGTATGGATGACTTAATGCAATAAAGTGGGCATATTTTGAAAATCTATCCACCACAGTTAGCACAATTGATTTTCCAGCCACTTTCGAAAAACCTGCAATATCTACCCAAACTGTATGAGGGACTGCTAATGGTTGGAGCCCTCCAGCAGGATGAAGGTGTTCGGTTTTAGTACGCTGACATACTTCACATCCTCTTATAAAGTCCCTGACCAGTTTATTATCTTGAGGTATATAAAAGAAAGAGCGGAGACGTACCAAGGTCTTTTGAATTCCTTAATGTCCTATGCCATGGACATATGCAATGATTTGTGGCCAAACTACAGAAGAGTGAGGCACAAAAAATCGCCCTTCATATAGTACCATGTCATCTTCTATCTTTCAAGCTTCTGTAGTTCTTCCAGCCTCAATCTCTTCCTTTTTTTAATAATCTCTGCTAATAAATTTGCCTCTGTCCTGATCTAATTAAAAAAATCAAAATCCGGAACTGATATTGCATTGATAGCCAAATTATATGATTTCCCATTGAAAGAATGTTTTGTTCCTGTTGTTTCTCTTGGATTCCTCTCGAAGAAGAATAATGGGCAGCTCTCCCTACAGATGAGAAGGCTTGTTCTTACCATTTCACCATCAATGCATCTTGAAAGAAGGACACACGTGCTACGAAGAAATATGAGATTCTCAAAACAGGGAAGGCTACGGATACACATGGGGGCTTCACGATGAGATAAGGCATCAGCTGCTGCATTCTGATGTCCTGGACTGAACTCCACTGAGAATTGATACCCAAATAGTTTACTCACCTAAGCATGTTGAGGTATTGTCGACAGGCACTGATCAAGTAGCAACTTTAAACTATAATGATCAGTTCTAATGATAAAGGACGTACTGTTGTGGATGCATTTGTGGGCCGCCAATATGGTCGGCGTGGGGCCCACAAAGCCCACAACTAGGCCGGCCAGGCCCTGCAGCCGCACCAGGAGGATATTTAGAAGAATTAATTAGATAATGTTTAGGAATAAAAGAGAGTTATAGATTGAATCAGTTTAGATAGAAAGAAATAGACTAAAAAAGGGAAGAAAAGAATCCTAGTCAGTTTGGGGGATTATCCCCAAACCGACTAGGAGTAGGTTGCGGCCAAAGGGGGGGTCCTGTCCCCCTTTATAAGCAGCCACCCTCCCTCATGTTTTGGGCATCCAGGAAAAAATAAGAATCTCTGTTGAGGGTTGTTCTTCTCCTTGGATCACGGTGGCTTCGAACCCTAACCCTAGCCGCCGTGACCAGCTACTTTGTCCCCCACGTTACGTACTGCGCAGCTGCCCCCACGCCTCCTCGCTGCTGGTTTCTCCCCTGCGCAGCCCTAAGCGCAGCCAAGGGGTCTCCCCCCTCCCTGTTTTTCAGCATTTGGTATCAAGAGACTCCGGGGCAGCGACCATGTCCGGCCCCGTGGACGATTTTGGGACTTTCACCCTCCAAGATCTCGGCAACATGATGAGCAAGATGATGGGGCAGATAGACACCATCAACAAGCGCTTGGACCGCCACGATATGCGCCTTACGCGCGTTGAGAAGGCACCGGAGCGGGAGCTCTCCGGTGACGAGGACTTGCAACAAAACTCGCCACAGGGCAGCAACCTTCCCCGCAGCTGCGGCAGCGGCAAGGGCGGCGACGGTGGCAGCGGCGGCCATGGTGGCAACGACGACCACTACAGTACCAGGCGCCCACCGGGACGCCCGGCCTTCGACGACAGCGGGCTGCGTTGTCACAAGGTCAATTTTCCCAAGTTTGACGGGGAAACAGATCCGCTGCCCTGGCTCACCAAGTGTGAGACATACTTCCGAGGGACACGTACGATGCCAGAAGAAAAGGTGTGGCTCGCGTCTCTCCACCTGGAGGGTGTCGCGGCCGAGTGGTACACTGCTCTAGAACGTGACTGTGGCATCGTGTCCTGGGAGCGGTTCGCGGACTTCGTCAACATGCGCTTCGGGCCTCCGCTCCGCTCCAACGACCCGGCGGAAATTAAAGATCTCCGTCGTACTGGCACGGTTGAGGAATATCAGCGTCAATTCCTGGTCCTTCTTTGTCGTTGCGAGGACCTCAGCCAGCGTCAGCAGATCAACCTCTTCACAGCTGGCCTCGGCGAGCCACTTAGAACGGATGTGGAGCTGCAGTTTCCCACTAATCTACAAACCGCCATGAGTCTGGCCAGAGCCTTTGAACGTCGACTTGCGGCAATAACAGATAGCGGAATACAGAAGGGTGCCGCCTCTCAACGCTCCACGCGCTCTTCTATTGTGTCCCGTGCCTCTACTACGGCCTCAAGTGGCAGTTCTACAGCACCCGCCCCGACATCGTCAACAACGACATCTTCTCGCCCGCGCTTCAAACGCCTTACACCCGATGAGATGGCTGCTAAGCGGGCAAGCGGCGAGTGCTATCACTGCCCTGAGCGGTACACACCGGACCATAAGTGTGCCGGCAAAGGAATCTTCCTTCTGGAGCTTGACGACGATGATGACGTTGACACGACCGTAGCTGATATGGGCATCTCCTTACACGACCTGACCGGCATCGACTTCGCCAACACAAAGAAGCTTCAGGTCTACGTCCACGGCAACCTACTGACAGCATTGGTCGACACAGGGTCCACTCACACCTTCATCAGGGAACCACTCATCAAGGAGCTCGGCCTGATGATGTTGCCACGATCAGGCGTCGGCGTCCGAGTCGCCAACGGCGACTCTATCTCCTGTACAGGCATCTGTCCACGTGTGCCCTTGATGATTGCAGGGGATCGCTTCGACGTCACATGCTACGCACTCCCACTGGACGGCTTCGACTTTGTTCTAGGAGTCCAGTGGCTGCGATCTTTGGGACCCATTCTCTGGAACCTTGAGGACCTCACGATGAAATTGTGGCGCGGGGACCGTGAGGTGATCTGGACGGGGCTACGAAGTTCAGCCCCGGTATGTGTCTCTCTAGCACCACCTACTGATATGATGGGCGCCCTCTTGGATGGCTTCCAGGACCTCTTCGACGAGCCACGCGGGCTTCCTCCTGCACGACGCCACGACCACCAAATCAGGCTCCTGCCGGGCACAACTCCAGTAGTTGTCCGGCGGTACCGCTACCCCCAACTTCTTAAAGACGAGATTGAGAAGCAATGCGCCGAGATGCTTCGCCAAGGCATCATCCGAGAATGCACATCTGCATTTTCCTCACCAGTACTGTTGGTTCGAAAAGCCGACGGCACGTGGCGCTTCTGCATCGACTACCGCGAGCTCAACGCCAGAACTTTGAAAGACAAGTTCCCGATCCCGGTGGTTGACGAGCTACTGGACGAGCTTCGCGGCGCAAGGTTCTTCACCAAGCTTGACCTCCGCAGCGACTACTTTCAAGTGCGCATGCACTCGGACGACATTGAAAAGACAACATTCCGAACTCATCGAGGCCACTATGAGTTCTTGGTGATGCCATTCGGCCTCACCAATGTGCCGTCCACATTCCAGTCTGCTGAGAAACAGGGAGGTGGGAGACCCCTTGGCTGCGCTTAGGGCTGCGCAGGGGAGAAACCAGCAGCGAGGAGGCGTGGGGCAGCTGCGCAGTACGTAACGTGGGGGACAAAGTAGCTGGTCACGGCGGCTAGGGTTAGGGTTCGAAGCCACCGTGATCCAAGGAGAAGAACAACCCTCAACGGGGATTCTTATTTTTTCCTGGATGCCCAAAACATGAGGGAGGGGGGCTGCTTATAAAGGGGGGACAGGACCCCCCCTTTGGCCGCAGCCTACTCCTAGTCTGTTTGGGGATAATCCCCCAAACTGACTAGGATTCTTTTCTTCCCTTTTTTTAGTCTATTTCTTTCTATCTAAACTGATTCAATCTATAACTCCCTTTTATTCCTAAACATTATCTAATTAATTCTTCTAAATATTTTCCTGGTGCGGCTGCAGGGCCTGGCCGGCCTAGTTGTGGGCTTTGTGGGCCCCACGCCGACCATATTGGCGGCCCACAAATGCATCCACAACATTTCCCCCCTTCCCGACAAAGAGCTCGTCCTCGAGCTTAAAGGAGGGGTGCTTCATCCTGAAATCTTCTAGTTGCTCCCATGATGAATCAGCTTCAGAATGTCCTGCCCATTTGACGAGTAGCTCCCAGACACCTCTGTTCAAACGCGCCCTTTGTACTTTTTCAGGCGTAGGTACAACACGTCCATGCAGAAGTGGTGGTAAAGGCACCACCTGTATGGGAGTAGGACCTTCAAATTTCTTTAACAGGGACACATGGAAGATATCATGTATCCTTGCTTGAGGAGGCAACTGAAGTTTATATGATACAGTCCCAATGCGTTGAATGATCTGATATGGTCCAAAATATTTTGGTCCAATCTTTGAAGAAGGCGTCGTCATTACTCCCACAGCTGTCCTCTGATGAAGCCGCGGCCAAACCCAATCACCGATCTGAAATTCCACCTCTCGGCGGAACTTATCTTCATAGCTTTTCATGGTGACTTGTGCTTGTACCAACCTGTTCTTGATTTCAGCTAAGAATTCATCTCTATCCTTTAGTTGTTTATCCACTGCTGCTACTCTAGATACGCCCGGTTGGTAACCAACAAGAGCTGGAGGGTCCCTGCCATAGACCACTCTGAAGGGCGAGCATTTGAGGGCCGTCTGGTAGGAAGTGTTGTAGCAATACTCAGCCCAAGGAAGCCACTGCAACCAAGTCTTTGGTCGGTCACCAGCCAAGCAGCGAAGGTACACAGTGATGATCTTGTTGACGACCTCAGATTGGCCGTCAGACTGCGGGTGGAAGGCCGAGCTGAGCTGAAGTTGGACACCGGCTAGCCGGAACAAATCTGACCAGAAGAGGCTGGTGAAGACGGTATCACGATCACTGACGATGGAGCAGGGAAAGCCGTGTAGTCGTACAATGTCGTCGAAGAATGCCCGCGCCACTGATGCAGCACTGTAAGGGTGGCTTAGGGGAATGAAGTGGGCATACTTGGAGAAGCGATCTACCACTGTCAAGATCACTGATTTCCCACCAACTTTCGGAAAACCTTTAATGAAGTCCATGGAGATATCACTCCAGACTTCCGACGGTATAGGCAGCGGTTGTAGCAGGCCGGCTGGATGAAGATGATCAGTCTTGTTGCGTTGGCACGTAGCACACCCGCGGACATACTCACGCACCCGCCGTAGCAAGGACGGGTTGTAGAAGGAGAGGCGTAGCCGATGTACTGTCTTCTGGATGCCTTCGTGGCCCCCATCATGCGCCTCAGCTAGGAGAGAGGGCCACAAGGAGGACTTGTCGGGAACGAAGAGCTTCCCCTTGTGAAGTAGAAGGCCGTCGCGTTCGGCCCAGTCAGCAGGTGCGACTCCCTCCCGGAGTTGGGCACATAGCTGTTGCGCCTGCTGGTCTGTAGCGATCTCCGCGCGGAGCGAGTCGAAGAGTGGAAAGACTGGCGCGGATATGGCGTGAATAACTATGTCTTCCTCGTCGCGGCGGGACAGGGCGTCAGCTGCCCCATTCAAGCGCCCCGGTCGGTACTCAACAGTGAAGGGACGACCCCACAAGTAAGGCCGCCAATGACGTACGGCCTTCACAAGACCGATTAGCTCACGCTCGTATGCCGGTAGCTTATGATGGTGAGTCGCTACAGCGCGGCTGAAGAATGCTATGGCGCCGTCGCCCTGGTGTAGAACCGCCCCAAAGCCGGCGCCGGACGCGTCGCAGTCGACGATGAAGCGCTTGTCGAAATCCGGCATTTGAAGTAGAGGCGCTGTCATCAACGCCTGCTTGAGTTGGGAGAAAGCATCCTGCGCATCATCAGTCCAGCGGAATGCTTCCCGCTTTAGTAGGGCGGTGAGGGGCGCGGCCACCGCACCATACCCCGCAATGAACTTGCGGTAGTAGCCGGTGAGCCCGAGGAAACCTCGCAAGGCTCGTAAGGACCGAGGTGTAGGCCAACGTTCCACGGCCTCCACCTTGGTCGGATCCATTGCCACGCCGTGAGCGGATATGATGTGTCCTAAGTAGGACACAGTCTCCTGGCCGAAGAAGCACTTAGATTTCTTCAGGAACAACTTGTTTGTCCGTAGTGTCTGGAACATCTGCTTGACGTGCTGAAGGTGTTCGACCCAGGTCCTGCTATACACCAATATGTCATCAAAGAAGACAAGCACAAATTTTCTAATGTAGGGGTCGAGGACGTCGTTCATCAACGACTGGAACGTGGACGGCGCATTGGTGAGGCCGAATGGCATCACCAAGAACTCATAGTGGCCTCGATGAGTTCGGAATGCTGTCTTTTCAATGTCGTCCGAGTGCATGCGCACTTGAAAGTAGCCGCTGCGGAGGTCAAGCTTGGTGAAGAACCTTGCGCCGCGAAGCTCGTCCAGTAGCTCGTCAACCACCGGGATCGGGAACTTGTCTTTCAAAGTTCTGGCGTTGAGCTCGCGGTAGTCGATGCAGAAGCGCCACGTGCCGTCGGCTTTTCGGACCAACAGTACTGGTGAGGAAAATGCAGATGTGCATTCTCGGATGATGCCTTGGCGAAGCATCTCAGCGCATTGCTTCTCAATCTCGTCTTTAAGAAGCTGGGGGTAGCGGTACGGCCGGACAGCTACTGGAGTTGTGCCCGGCAGGAGCCTGATTTGGTGGTCGTGGCGTCGTGCAGGAGGAAGCCCGCGTGGCTCGTCGAAGAGGTCCTGGAAGCCATCCAGGAGGGCGCCCATCATATCAGTAGGTGGTGCTAGAGAGGCACATACCGGAGCTGAACTTCGCAGCCCCGTCCAGATCACCTCACGGTCCCCGCGCCACAATTTCATCGTGAGGTCCTCAAGGTTCCAGAGAATGGGTCCCAAAGATCGCAGCCACTGGACTCCTAGAACAAAGTCGAAGCCGTCCAGTGGGAGTGCGTAGCATGTGACGTCGAAGCGATCCCCTGCAATCATCAAAGGTACACGTGGACAGATGCCTGTACAGGAGATAGAGTCGCCGTTGGCGACTCGGACGCCGACGCCTGATCGTGGCAACATCATCAGGCCGAGCTCCTTGATGAGTGGTTCCCTGATGAAGGTGTGAGTGGACCCTGTGTCGACCAATGCTGTCAGTAGGTTGCCGTGGAAGTAGACCTGGAGCTTCATTGTGTTGGCGAAGTCGATGCCGGTCAGGGCGTGTAAGGAGATGCCCATATCAGCTACGGTCGCGTCAACGTCATCATCGTCGTCAAGCTCCAGAAGGAAGATTCCTTTGCCGGCACACTTATGGTCCGGTGTGTACCGTTCAGGGCAGTGATAGCACTCGCCGCTTGCCCGCTTAGCAGCCATCTCATCGGTTGTAAGGTGTTTGAAGCGTGGGCGAGAAGATGCCGTTGTTGACGATGTCGGGGCGGGTGCTGTAGAACTGCCACTTGAGGCCGTAGCAGAGGCGCGGGACACAATAGAAGAGCGTGTGGAGCGTTGAGAGGCGGCGCCCTTCTGTATTCCGCTATCTGTTGTTGCCGCAAGTCGACGTTCAAAGGCTCTGGCCAGACTCATGGCGGTTTGTAGATTAGTGGGAAACTGCAGCTCCACATCCGTTCTAAGTGGCTCGCCGAGGCCAGCTGTGAAGAGGTTGATCTGCTGGCGCTGGCTGAGGTCCTCGCAACGACAAAGAAGGACCAGGAATTGACGCTGATATTCCTCAACCGTGCCAGTACGACGGAGATCTTTAATTTCCGCCAGGTCGTTGGAGCGGAGCGGAGGCCCGAAGCGCATGTTGACGAAGTCCGCGAACCGCTCCCAGGACACGATGCCACAGTCACGTTCTAGAGCAGTGTACCACTCGGCCGCGACACCCTCCAGGTGGAGAGACGCGAGCCACACCTTTTCTTCTGGCATCGTACGTGTCCCTCGGAAGTATGTCTCACACTTGGTGAGCCAGGGCAGCGGATCTGTTTCCCCGTCGAACTTGGGGAAATTGACCTTGTGACGACGCAGCCCGCTGTCGTCGAAGGTCGGGCGTCCCGGTGGGCGCCTGGTACTGTAGTGGTCGTCGTTGCCGCCATGGCCGCCGCTGCCACCGCCGCCGCCCTTGCCGCTGCCGCAGCTGCGGGGAAGGTTGCTGCCCTGCGGTGAGTTTTGTTGCAAGTCCTCGCCACCGGAGAGCTCCCGCTCCGGTGCCTTCTCAAAGCGCGCAAGGCGCATATCGTGGCGGTCCAAGCGCTTGTTGATGGTGTCTATCTGCCCCATCATCTTGCTCATCATGTTGCCGAGATCTTGGAGGGTGAAAGTCCCAGAATCGTCCACGGGGCCGGACATGGTCGCTGCCCCGGAGTCTCTTGATACCAAATGCTGAGAAACAAGGAGGTGGGAGACCCCTTGGCTGCGCTTAGGGCTGCGCAGGGGAGAAACCAGCAGCGAGGAGGCGTGGGGCAGCTGCGCAGTACGTAACGTGGGGGACAAAGTAGCTGGTCACGGCGGCTAGGGTTAGGGTTCGAAGCCACCGTGATCCAAGGAGAAGAACAACCCTCAACGGGGATTCTTATTTTTTCCTGGATGCCCAAAACATGAGGGAGGGGGGCTGCTTATAAAGGGGGGACAGGACCCCCCCCCTTTGGCCGCAGCCTACTCCTAGTCTGTTTGGGGATAATCCCCCAAACTGACTAGGATTCTTTTCTTCCCTTTTTTTAGTCTATTTCTTTCTATCTAAACTGATTCAATCTATAACTCCCTTTTATTCCTAAACATTATCTAATTAATTCTTCTAAATATTTTCCTGGTGCGGCTGCAGGGCCTGGCCGGCCTAGTTGTGGGCTTTGTGGGCCCCACGCCGACCATATTGGCGGCCCACAAATGCATCCACAACACAGTCGTTGATGAACGACGTCCTCGACCCCTACATCAGAAAATTTGTGCTTGTCTTCTTTGATGACATATTGGTGTATAGCAGGTCCTAGGTCGAACACCTTCAGCACATCAAGCAGGTGTTCCAGACACTACGGACAAACAAGTTGTTCCTGAAGAAATCTAAGTGCTTCTTCGGCCAGGAGACTGTGTCCTACTTAGGACACATCATATCCGCTCACGGTGTGGCAATGGATCCGACCAAGGTGGAGGCCGTGGAACGTTGGCCTACACCTCGGTCCTTACGAGCCTTGCGAGGTTTCCTCGGGCTCACCGGCTACTACCGCAAGTTCATTGCGGGGTATGGTGCGGTGGCCGCACCCCTCACCGCCCTCCTAAAGCGGGAAGCATTCCGCTGGACTGATGATGCGCAGGACGCTTTCTCCCAACTCAAGCAGGCGCTGATGACAGCGCCTCTACTTCAAATGCCGGACTTCGACAAGCGCTTCATCGTCGACTGCGACGCGTCCGGCGCCGGCTTTGGGGCGGTTCTACACCAGGGCGACGGCGCCATAGCATTATTCAGCCGCGCTGTAGCGACTCACCATCATAAGCTACCGGCATACGAGCGTGAGCTAATCGGTCTTGTGAAGGCCGTACGTCATTGGCGGCCTTACTTGTGGGGTCGTCCCTTCACTGTTCGGACCGATCACTTCAGCCTGAAATATATCCTGGATCAGCGACTCACGACGATTCCCCAACATGCTTGGGTGAGCAAACTTTTTGGTTATGATCTGTAGGTTGAGTACCGACCGGGGCGCTTGAATGGGTCAGCTGACGCCCTGTCCCGCCGCGACGAGGAAGACATAGCTATTCACGCCATATCCGCGCCAGTCTTTCCACTCTTCGACTCGCTCCGCGCGGAGATCGCTACAGACCAGCAGGCGCAGCAGCTATGTGCCCAACTCCGGGAGGGAGTCGCACCTGCTGACTGGGCCGAACGCGACGGCCTTCTACTTCACAAGGGGAAGCTCTTCGTTCCCGACAAGTCCTCCTTGTGGCCCTCTCTCCTAGCTGAGGCGCATGATGGGGGCCACGAAGGCATCCCGAAGACAGTGCATCGGCTACGCCTCTCCTTCTACAACCCGTCCTTGCTACGGCGGGTGCATGAGTATGTCCGCGGGTGTGCTACGTGCCAACGCAACAAGACTGATCATCTTCATCCAGCCGGCCTGCTACAACCGCTGCCTATACCATCGGAAGTCTGGAGTGATATCTCCATGGACTTCATTGAAGGTTTTCCGAAAGTTGGTGGGAAATCAGTGATCTTGACAGTGGTAGATCGCTTCTCCAAGTATGCCCACTTCATTCCCCTAAGCCACCCTTACAGTGCTGCATCAGTGGCACGGGCATTCTTCGACGACATTGTACGACTACACGGCTTTCCCTGCTCCATTGTCAGTGATCGTGATACCGTCTTCACCAGCCTCTTCTGGTCAGATTTGTTCCGGCTTGCCGGTGTCCAACTTCAGCTCAGCTCGGCCTTCCACCCGCAGTCTGACGGCCAATCTGAGGTCGTCAACAAGATCATCACTGTGTACCTCCGCTGCTTGGCTGGTGACCGACCAAAGACTTGGTTGCAGTGGCTTCCTTGGGCTGAGTATTGCTACAACACGTCCTACCAGACGGCCCTCAAATGCTCGCCCTTCAGAGTGGTCTATGGCAGGGACCCTCCAGCTCTTGTTGGTTACCAATCAGGCGTATCTAGAGTAGCAGCAGTGGATAAACAGCTAAAGGATAGAGATGAATTCTTAGCTGAAATCAAGAACAGGCTGGTACAAGCACAAGTCACCATGAAAAGCTATGAAGATAAGTTCCGCCGAGAGGTGGAATTTCAGATCGGTGATTGGGTTTGGCTGCGGCTTCATCAGAGGACAGTTGTGGGAGTAATGACGACGCCTTCTTCAAAGATTGAACCAAAATATTTTGGACCATATCAGATCATTCAACGCATTGGGACTGTATCATATAAACTTCAGCTGCCTCCTCAAGCAAGGATACATGATGTCTTCCATGTGTCCCTGTTAAAGAAATTTGAAGGTCCTACTCCCATACAGGTGGTGTCTTTACCACCACTTCTCCATGGACGTGTTGTACCTACGCTTGAAAAAGTACAAAGGGCGCGTTTGAACAGAGGTGTCTGGAAGCTACTCATCAAATGGGCAGGACATTCTGAAGTTGATTCATCATGGGAGCAACTAGAAGATTTCAGGATGAAGCACCCCTCCTTTAAGCTCGAGGACGAGCTCTTTGTCGGGAAGGGGGGAAATGTTGTGGATGCATTTGTGGGCCGCCAATATGATCGGCGTGGGGCCCACAAAGCCCACAACTAGGCCAGCTAGGCCCTGCAGCCGCACCAGGAGGATATTTAGAAGAATTAATTAGATAATGTTTAGGAATAAAAGGGAGTTATAGATTGAATCAGTTTAGATAGAAAGAAATAGACTAAAAAAAGGGAAGAAAAGAATCCTAGTCAGTTTGGGGGATTATCCCCAAACCGACTAGGAGTAGGCTGCGGCCAAAGGGGGGGTCCTGTCCCCCCTTTATAAGCAGCCCCCCTCCCTCATGTTTTGGGCATCCAGGAAAAAATAAGAATCCCCGTTGAGGGTTGTTCTTCTCCTTAGATCATGGTGGCTTCGAACCCTAACCCTAGCCGCCGTGACCAGCTACTTTGTCCCCCACGTTACGTACTGCGCAGCTGCCTCCACGCCTCCTCGCTGTTGGTTTCTCCCCTGCGCAGCCCTAAGCGCAGCCAAGGGGTCTCCCCCCTCCCTGTTTTTCAGCACGTACCCATAAATATGGTCTCCAATGCCACACTGCTTTGACCAATCCAATCAGCTCTCTTTCATATGCTGCTAATTTTACATGATGGGGAGGTACAGCCCTGCTATAAAAAGCAATTAGACCTTTTCCTTGATGTAGGACAGCTCCAACATCTGACCCTGAAGCATCACAATCCACCATAAATGTTTCTTCAAAATTAGTCAATTGTAAGACAGAAACTGTAGTCAATGCCACTTTCAATTTTCTGAATGCTGCCTCTGCCTCTGGAGACCACCTAAATTTCTCATGATTGCATAGTTTTGTCAAAGGCACAGCTATTTTCCCAGTCTCTTATGAATTTCCTGTAGTATTCTGTCAAGCCTAGAAATTCTCTTACTGCCTTTACTGATTTTGGTATAGGCCACTCTTGGACAGCTTAAATTTTTTCTACGTCCATAGCAACTCCTTGGGCTGACACTATATGGCCAAGGTATGCTACTAACATTGCCCCAAAAGAGCACTTGGATCTTTTCAATGCCAACTTGTGGTCCCTTAGCTTCTGAAAAATCAGTTTTACATGCTGTAGGTGAGAGCTCCAAGAATCACTGTATATCAATATATCATCAAAGAAAACTAGTACAAACTTCCTGATAAAGTCTTTTAGCACATCATTCATAATTGCTTAGAAGGTGGCCGGTGCATTTGTTAATCCAAAGGGCATGACCAGGAATTTAAAATGTCCATGGTGAGTATGAAAAGTTGTTTTCTCTACATCTCTACTAAACATCAGTACCTGATGATAGCTACTTCTTAAGTCCAGTTTAGTAAAAAAAAATTGCTCCCCGAAGTTCATCCAATAATTCATCCACAACTGGTATAGGAAACATGTCCCTCATAGTTCTGGAGTTCAAAGCACGGTAATCAACAAAGAATCTCCATGTACCATCTTGTTTCCGACTAATAAAACTGAAGAAGAAAAATCTGAGGTGCTAATGCGAATAATTCCCTGTTGTAGCATCTCATTCATGGTTGTTAAGGCGTCGCTTAAGCGGTAAGGCGATCGGCGGCGGCAAGGCGTCATTGTCGCCTTAATCCCGAGCGTAAGGCGTCCTTGAGTCGTCCGCCGTGGCGAGCTCAAGGCGACGCCTTAGCTCAGGATCGAATCGGGCCTTTATCTATTCAGCCCAGCCGCTCGGTGCGTAGAAGAGACAGAAGCAGAGACAGAGGAGGTTAGGGTTGGAGGCGGCGGCAGCTCGGACCTCGGAGGAACTCGGCGGCTCGGCCCTGCGTGCACGGCGCTCCCCCGGCTTAGAGGAAGGCGGCGGCGGCTCGGCCCTGCTCGGCGGCGCTCCCCCGACTTAGAGGAAGGCGGCGGCGGCTCGGCCCTGCTCGGCGACGGCGGCCCTCCTGCTCGGCGGCGGCGGCTCTGCTCGACGGCGGCGGTTCCTTCTCGGAGGCGGCAGCTCTCCCTCTCTTCCGCTCAGCGCTCGAGCTCTCGGTCTCGGGTCTCTCTGTTCCGCTCGGGTCTGTCCGGGTCTGACTGGTAAAGCCTAAGCCCTAAAGCCTCTCTCTCGTGTGAATGAGATGACTGAAATACTGAATAGATTGAGCTGTCTCATGTTGAATTTGCTTGCTGCTCATGTAGGATTGACAATTGACAATGAATACAATTGAGAGTGTTGGTTCTGCCGATGCTCCTATGAATGCAGATGCTTATGATGCAATAGTTGATCCTAAACGAAGAGCAAAGTCCAATGATCCAGGATGGAAGTACGGTTATTGGACGGAAATTGGGAACAGAGACAAGGTGACATGCAATCTTTGCAAGACCGTGACAACAGGAGGAATCAAAAAGTTGAAAGAGCATCTTGCAGGTGGATATGCTGATACTCATATGTGCTCCAAGACTACCACTGAGATTAGGAAAGAAATGATAGCTTATCTGGAAAAAAAATAAAGAACTAGACCAATTTTCCTAGATGATGATGTTGGGCGGCAACAGGAGCAGGGGCAGGTTGGGGATAATTCTCAGTCCATTGTTCAGCCAAGTTCAGGACAGGTGCTAAAAGGAGAGCCATGTTTGAGATGAAAATCTTAAAGAAGACACAAAATGCAACATCACAATCACAATCTGGGAAAGTTGCAAGCATGCTCCGAAGAACACCTGAACAAGTTGTGGATGATAGGCGCTCTTCAGGACCACACCAAACCACCATTGAGGCTAGCACAAAGTATAAGGCTGACATAAATTATGTGAACAAGCAATGGGTTTTATAGTTCTATAAGTGTGGTGTACCCTTTAATGCTATAAACTCCAGACAGTTTCATATTGCTTGTGAGGCCACAACACAATATGGTTTAGGGTATGTGCCTCCTAGTATGCATGAGATCAAGGAGCTTTACTTCATGAGTGTGTAAATGATACAAGCAACTTGAGAGCTGATCATGAGTTAGCATGGAAGACTTATGGTTGCACACTTATATCCGACGGATGGACCGATAGAAGAGGACATCACTTAATAAATTTTCTTGTCAATAGCCCAGCTGGAACATACTTCCTAGAGTCCGTTGATGCATCAAATGAGGCACATGATGCAACTATGCTAGCTGATTTGCTAAAAAAGAGGATTGCCCACATTGGTAAAGATAAAGTGGTTCAAGTAGTCACAGATAATGGTGCTAATTACAAAGCGGCAGGTAGAATTCTAATGCAGCGGATTCCGACATTGTTTTGGACTCCTTATGCAGCTCATTGTTTGGACCTCAGGTTGGAAGACATTGGAAAGTTGAAAGATTTTAAGAAGCCAATTGCACAAGCCAAACGGGTTACCACTTTTATATATAGGCATGGGAGGATTCTTGCAGCAATGAGGGAGAAGACAGGTGGGATGGACTTGGTAAGACCTGCAGCCACTCGGTTTGCCACTTGCTTCCTTACTGTAAAGAGCCTACACAAGCATCGTGATGCCTTGAGGGGTCTATTTGTGAGTGAAGCATGGAACCAAAACAAATTAGCAAAGACTAAGGCTGAAAAGAATGTTTGTAACATTATTCTTGCTAAGGTATTTTGGTCCTCAGTTGAAGATTGTCTTAGAGCTTCGGCATCTCTTCTTATTGTGCTTAGGACGGTTGATGCTGATGAAAGACCAGCCATGGCTGAGGTTGCAGCTCTAATGAATGTTACAAAAGAGAAGATAAGTGCTAGCTTCCCTACCCAAAACAAGCAAGCCTTGCTGAAAAAAGTCTTGGACATTATTGAGCGTAGATGGGTCTCACAAATGGACCATCCATTGTACGAAGCTGCACTTTTTTTAACCCAGGAAAATTCTTTGCAATACAAAGGAAGCGAGATGATAGATATGTGGGTGAGCTAAGGAGTTGCTTCAATGATGTGCTTGCAAGAATGGAACCCGATGAAGAAGTTTGGACCAAGATTGATAACTATGCAATGCAATATCAAGACCAAAGAGTGCCTATCTTCTCAAACGTCATGGCACAACAACAAGTTCAACTAAAAAGCCCTCGTAAGTATCGATGTTTTGCTTGCTAGTTTCTCTTCTCCATATTAATTCTATTCCTAGTTTGTAACTAATATGTGGTTACATTTCTCATTATAGTTGATTGGTGGCGGTCATATGGTGGTCGAGCATTTGAATTGCAAAGCTTTGCAAAACATCTAGTTAGCCTTTGTGCTTCATCGTCTGGTTGTGAGCGGAATTAGAGTACCTTTGAATTTGTAAGTATTGGAATCCACAATCCATACATTAGAGTTGCATAATCCATATACTCATTTAGCTTCTCATTGCTTAATTTATAGATGCACACAAAAAATTAGAACCGGCTGCTACACAAGAGGTTGAATGACTTAGTTTTTGTTTCGTACAACCGGAAGATGCAAAGTAGGTTTCAAAAGAGGAGGGAGAACGCTGGCCCAAGTTATAACCCATTGGTCATTCAAGATTTTGATTGGGAGAATGAGTAGATAGACTCATCGGTTGTTCACACCAGTAGAGATAATGTTGATCTACTTGACCTCACATGGGATCATGTTGATGAAGCCGTTGGAGCATCAAGCTCGCTTCAAGGTCGTAACCTTCTAAGACAAGCTAGCAGGTTGAACACCTATCAAAGACGTGCAAGAATGAGGGCACAAGAAGTTGAGGAAGGTGAAGAAGATGCTAATGATTCGGACTTGGAGAAAGATCCACATGATGACATAGACGTGACTGATAGTGATGAAGATTCGGATAGAGATGATGCTGGAGAAGAAAATAATCCTACAATTCCCGATGAGTTTGACGATGGATATTGACTTATTGAGACTTGAGAGTTTGAGAGATGAGATCATGGCCTCATGGGACTTGAGAGTTTGAGAGATGTTGAACTTTTAGTCTATTTTGTATCTTATGTTGAACTACTTGTCTACTACTATTTCCTAATTACTACTTTCATCCTTATTTATTTAGAATTTCTTCATTTTTCTATATTTATTTATTACTAAGGCGTCGCCTCGCCTTACGCCTTATCGCTTAAAAGGTAAAAAGAGGGTCGGTCGCCTTACCGCCTTAATAACTATGATCTCATTGCATTGTTTTTCAATCTCATCCTTCAGCAGTTGTGGGTACCTATATGGTCTCAGCGCCACCGGTGGTGTGTCTGGCAGTATATGAATTCTATGATCATATGCCCTTGAGGGGGGAAGTCCTGAGGGCTGAGCAAACAGGCCATCAAATTCTTCTACCAGAACCTTTAATAAATCTGGTTCTGTTATAGCATGAATGGCCGTACCTAATGGCCTAGTAGTGAATCATTTCCAGGTTACCCGATGATCATCTCTCCAACAACTCATCCGTCCTCTTTTGAAATCTCATAATATTGAGCCTAGAGAACGTAGCCACTGAATTCCCAGCACCATATCATAGCCTTCCAAAGGAATGACAAACAAATCCAACAAAAGTTCTTCTTTATCAATCAAGATATGGACTGCCTGACAAACCCCCAGACTTTGGACAGAATCACTATTTGCTACTTTCACCACCAATCCAGGCATTTTCAAGGACTGGAGACCCATCTTCTGCGCAGCTCCCATAGATATGAAAGAGTGTGTGGATCCAGAATCAACCAAAGCTATGGTTGTATGGTTGTTAACTAATACTTGGAGCTGTATTGTTTCTGAGGCTGTTATTCCTGTTATGGCATGCAGAGAAATTCCAAGATCATCTTCCTCCTGGTCCACCATACTGTCATCAAGCTGCAGCAGATAGACCCCCTTCATAGGACATATTTTCAGGTGTTCTTTAGAGAATTTTTTTAGCAGTTATAGCATTCACCTTTTTCTCTTTTAGCTGCCAACTCTGCAGCTGAAAGTCTTTTAAATCTGGTGCCTGCTGGTGGAGCAGTAGAAACAATCTCCTTTGGCTGTGGTGGCAGGACAATATTCTGTTGTGCACTCTTATTATATGATGGAGGTGGAAAGCACCGTGTATAAGATT
The DNA here is from genome assembly GCA_030760725.1 of Neostapfia colusana. Taxonomy (NCBI): domain Eukaryota; kingdom Viridiplantae; phylum Streptophyta; class Magnoliopsida; order Poales; family Poaceae; genus Neostapfia; species Neostapfia colusana. The sequence goes on from JASWHV010000013.1 coordinate 16,411,152, forward strand.
GACGGGTTGGATTTGTACTGGTGCTGAACTGATCCTCCTCAGCTAGGGCTAGTCGACGTTCATAGGCTCTAGCCAATGCCATTGCATCCTCCAAAGTGGCAGGATTTTGGAGCTCGACATCCGTTTTTAATGGGTTTCTTAATCCTGCAGTAAAAATATCAATTTGATAGGCCTCAGAGATATCATCTCAGCGTGCTAGGAGAGATAAAAATTTAGTCTGATATTCAGCAACCGATCCCTCTCGGTGTAGCTGGATTAACTCCCCTAATGGGTTGCTGTAAGTAGGAGGACCAAACCTTTGATTGATCAGTTTAACAAATTGTCCCCAAGTGAGCATCCTTTGATTGCGCTCTAGTCTATAATACCACTTCTGAGCATCCCCACTTATGTAAAATGTAGCCAGCCAAACTTTTCCCTCTTCCGGGGTCTCTTGGGCTCGAAAAAATTGCTCACAGCGATGGGTCCATTGTAGAGGATCTTCTGAGCCATCATACGCCGGAAACACCAACTTGTGGAACTTTTGGGCTGCAACTGGGATGATGCTGCTGGTGCCCAAGCCAGCCTGCTTGAACTCACTGCGGCTGGAGTCCATGGCTGAGGTCTGTAGATGATTCACCGCCACTGTAAGCCGGCTCTGATCGCCCTTGACATTAGATAGATCTGACTGAACTGCAGCCATGTCTTTCTTCATCAATGGCATCTCCCTTAGCATCACCGCCAATGTCTCTGCGGTATGATCTCTGAAATCTTGTCCCCAAAGCCGCCATTGGGAATTTTCTGAATTCTTGGGCGGGATGGGCAGGGACAACACTGATCTTTGATGGAACAAGAAAACCTTGGCTCTGAGTACCAGATGTTGTGGCAGCAAAACTGAGAGAAGAGAAGGGGAACACAGCAGGAGGTAGATAATTCTCCCTCCAAAGAGGCTCTGAATTACTAGATTAATTCCTGCTTGCTTAATACGTGCGGCTCCTTCTAATATAGGCAGCCGGATTACAATCTCAACTAACTAGGACTCTTTATCCTTATCTAACTCTAAACTGACTCTTATCTCTAATCTAGTTGGATTCTGGCGCAGCAGAATTATCCTAACCAGTTTATTCAAATAACTCTCTAGATTCCTAACTGACTGTATTTTGAGGACTGACCTTCTTGGCCCTGCGGCTGTACGCTCGGCCAAAGAAAGAGTCCACAACAACAGATTTGGTTAGAGTGTGATTGCAAATTTGCAATATGCAGTTAGAAGACAAATACCAAAATGGAGAAAAATTAGCAGGGTTAATAAGGACGATTGAAAGGTCAAAACAAAAAAAAAGATATGCATCCACTACAGATCACAATTAAGGCTGTCAAAAATGCCTTGTAAATACTTTTCTCTCTAATTTTCTGCCAAGACCGGAACATTACTCTAGACATTTTTATGGTATTCATAATAAAAAGGAGGAGGGTCGGATAGGCTTGGCGAGCCAGCATTAAAACCAGCCATTCCTATGGATATGAAACCCGGTTTGGGTTCATATCTAGCCTACCTCAACGTGCTTGAGACAAAGGCTTTGATATTGTTGTTGTTTGTTGTTGTATTCATAAGAGAGGCAACTGAGATCCTCAGAAAGAACTTAATGTATAAAATTACATCGCTAGACAAGAACATAGGAAGGCACACCTGTGAACCAACCAGATCATGTAATGCCATCTTGTGATGTTGCAGAGAAAGAAATACTCATAGAATTAAAAGCATGCATAGACTAGTAGAACCTTTCATTCATCTGTTTCCCTAGCAAATGACTCTGCAACGCAAATGACACATTACTGCCTCCTTAAAAGATAAAACATGGCACACAAGTCAAAGAGGTCTAAGTTCTGAGTGTTTACTGTTTGCTCCATCTTAACAAACAAATCAAGAAATGACTGTACCCTCCAGCAATTTTGCAAAGAGAATCAAAACAGTAGCAGTGCCCACTAGGAATGTACAAATCTAGCAGAAAAGCACGTCTCTGTAGTCTGTAGTGTAATATGTTCAAAAGGCTATGCGTCTCTGCCTCATTTTACACAGACAAATGAATGTAAACAAGCAAAGATTAGCTGTTTGATCTGCATCTGACGGTCATCCTTGTCGACTGAAACAACTCCTTTTTTTCAGTCGCCTGAAAACAATATTTTTAAATCGGACGACTAATCACAATTAGTCGTCCTTATCGCCAGGTTTAGCCCGATCAGACTTTCCGACGCGATTAGTTCGACTAGAAAATTAGTCGGACGATTAGTCGTTTGATCAGCCCGACTAATTGGGCGACTAGGTGGTTTGGGCGATCAGGACGATTTACAAAAAAATTGGGCCAAGTGGCCAGCCTATTAGGGTTCCTTTCCTTCTTAGGCCGGTTCTTCCTCTTACCCCTAGCCACTCTCATTCGGTTTTCCTCAACAGCCGCCGAACGCCGCCGCTCCCTTCCCTAGCGCTGGCCGCGCCGTTCCCCTGCGCCACCCGCTCTCTGCCCTGCCGCCGCCCACGCCCTTCCCCTGCGCCGCGCCACTGCCTGAGCCCCTCCCTGGCGTCGGGTACTCGGGTCACTGAGCTGCCGCCGCCTCTGAACTCTGAAGTCTGACCGCGAGCAGCTGCCGCCGCGAGCTCTCTGACTCCCTCTGACTGGGAGCTCTCTCACTCCCGCCACGAGCTCTCTGAACTCTAAAGATGACTTCCTCCTCAGATGAAGGTATAGCACTTTAGCTGTGGCATTGTCCTTCTTCCTCCTAGACCTAGCCTCTGTTATGTTGTACATAGCTCTAAAATTTTATAATATGTACTATCGTGTAGATGTGAGTTGGTAGCGGCGTGATTTGATGGAAGTGAGTGTTCCCCAACACGAAGGGGCCAAATCTGGTGGCGCTGCTAACACTTCTCCCCCTTTTTTAGTTTAATGTTGAACTGAAATGTGTGTACATTTTGTTTATCAGGTCTGGAATTTAAATCCACAATTTGGTACACTAGACAGCATTATTTCTAGACTTGAAAATTCAAATTTGGTATGTAATTTCTATTTTCTAATCATATATTATATGTGTCGATATATATAAGCATCGACTAGAAACTGCTATAAAAAATGATGGACGACTAGGACCTCGACTAGAGGTCGACTAGGAGCGACTAGTCGCCCTAGTCGACGACTAGGAGCCTCTAAGGCGACTAGGCAACTTAAAAACATTGCCTGAAAATTAGCAACTCCTTTCAAATTAAGCTGGTGATGTAGGACAAAATATTGCAAATCGATTGAAATCTCCCATCTTCATATTGGGCTTAGATTTTTTATCAATTTGAAATATTTTCTTGAATTGTTTTTCTGAAATCTCGCGTCCAATTTTTCATACTCGCCAACCCATTTCGCATAGGTAATTCTCATCGCTCTTTTCCCTTTTTTCTTCTCGCTGCCTCAGCCTGCTGTGCCATGTTACTTGGGTGGTATCTCGTTGTGGGCTGACAGTGGCCGTACAGATGAACGGTCGGAGCCTCAAACAGCTACTGGCAATTTCTAGGCAAGTGCACACAGGCAAAGAGCTTGACGGAGAATTCTTGCCCAGCCACCGACTTGAACTGCTGGCCAGGCTGGTGGCACCGTCGAGGGTCATCAAGATGGCCCACAGCCCAGCGGCAGCAACCAGTGTACGGACGGCCAAGGCAACGCGTCGTGACGGCATGTTCGTTCGGAAGGGTAGCCACACCTTATAGTTGAACTTACTGTGAAAAGTATGGAAGCGCACTACTCCCGTAGGAGCCGCGGGTCTTTATTTATAATCACCGGAGATTACAGAGTTTGAGTTACAATCCAATATGAACAAACTTATCTCCTACTTCTTAAACTACTCGGATAGGAACAACGTATACGTGTCGAACTCTATCAAGGAGTCGTATTTCCTTCTAACAGTCCCCCTCAATCATAACTTGATCAAGTTAATATTGTTCTGAAATTTTATTTGTGAAGACAGAGACGAAGCTTTGGTAAACCCATCAGCAACTTGATCTTTTGTCGAAATATGCCATATTTCGATCTTTTTGTCAACCACCTCTTCACGTATGAAGTGATAATCAATTTCAACATGCTTAACTCTTCGACGAAATATGGGGTTGGCTGTTAGATATGTTGCCACTAAATTATCACACCATAAGCATGGTATTTCTTCTTCTTTAACACCTAACTCCTTGAGCAAATATTGTAACCACATCACCTCAGCCGTGGTATTAGCCATGGCTTTATATTCTGCTTCTGTTGATGAATGAGAAACTGTGGGTTGCTTTTTAGCACTGCATGAAATTAAGTTAGACGAAGAGCAGACCTGGCGCAGTGGTAGAGTCTCTCCACTTGTGTCCTGAAGGTCCTGGGTTCGAATCAACCTCCTTGCAAAATAAGCAAGGGGAAGGCTGCCTAGAAATTCCCTTCCCCAGACCCCACAACGTGTGGGAGCTTTCAGCACTGGGTATGCCCTTTTTATGAAATTAAGTTAGACCCAAGAAATATGGCAAATCCACCAGTGGAACGTCGATCAACATATCCTGCCCAATCAGCATTTGTAAAGGCACTAATCTTTGTTGAAGACGACTTTGTAAACATCAATCAAAGATTTACTGTTTTCTGAACAAACCGCAAAATTCTTTTGACCGCCGTCCAATGTTCGGTTGTTGGAGCATGAAGAAAATGAGGTTGTTAACCACAAATGAGAGATCTGGTCTAGTGATAGTTAGATATTGCAAAGCACCAGCAATCTTCCTGTAACTCGTGCTATCTTTTTCATCAAGAGTTTCTCCATTGTAAATAGATAGCTTACTTGAGACAACCATTGGAGTTGAAACCGGTTTGCACTTTTCCATATTAACTCGCTTTAGAATGTACCGTGCATATTTTTCTTGTGACAAGACAATCCCTTCTTTGATCTTTTTAACTTCTATTCAAAGAAAATAATGCAAGTCTCCTAGATCTTTTAGGGCAAAGGTATCTTTCAATTTTGAGATCAGCTCACTTACCAACTGATTTGAAGAGCTTGCTAAGACGATATCATCTACATAAATTAGCATAAACGCAGTTGTACCTTGGTTGTGATAGATAAACAATGAATGATCAGCTTCCGAAGAAACAAATCCCAAATTCTTGTAACCTTGTGCTCAACCGAGAATACCATGCTCTCGATGCTTGTTTTAGACCATATATGGCTTTATTCAATTTGCAAACATGTGTAGGTAAGTTCTTATATTCATACCCAGGAGGTTGCTTCATATAAACTTTCTCTTCTAGAATGCCATGCAAAAACGCATTCTGTACATCTAGCTGTCTTAGATGCCAGTTATTTGAGACTGCAATCGAAAGTACAAGTCTTATAGTTGCAACTTTCACTACTAGACTAAAGGTATCCTCGTAGTCGATCTCATACCTTTGTTTGAATCATTTTGCCACAAGTCGAGCTTCGTATTTGTCTACAGATCCATAAGCCTTTTTCGTTACTTTGTACACCCATTTACAGTCAACAATGTTTTTCCCTTCGTTGCTTGGCACAAAAGTCCAAGTCTGATTATTTTTCAAAGCATCAAATTCCATGTTCATAGCATGTTTCCATTCAGGACTATTCATCACTTCTTGTAAATATGGTGGCTCTCCTGTCTAAGAAAAATAGGAATACCAATAGTTCCATCAGTAAAAGTTTTTGGTGCCGAAATACCTGATTGAGCTCTTGTTCTAGGACGATTATGTGTACGCCGGACTACAGGAGAGTAATGTACAGATGATCCTCCTTCCCAATCTACCTCGGAATCACTGACCGCTGTGACCAGACGCAGGTACAGGTGTGGCAGTATTCTCCTCCCTTTCTTCGTGTGACATGTGATCATCTGTCTGCTGTCAGGTGATGGAGTCTGCCGCAGCATTAGTTGGATCAGGCGCCGAATCAGCTTGATTTTCAGCAAAAGTCTCAATCACAGAATCCCCAATCAATTCGCTAGGTGCACCAACATCTCCTGTTTCAGCCTCATCTATAGGGATTATTTCATGCTCTCCTTCACTTTCTAGATCTGATCTTCTCCTGATTTCTTCACCCAAATTTTTGCTAACTATAGGACTTGCGTACAGTTCTTGTGGTAAAAGAAGAATTTATTTTTGTAACCTTGCACCTGCATTTTCATGTAAGCTTACAAAGGAAAAAACTTGTTCATCAAACACCACATCCCGGGAAATATATATTCTTCCTGTTTTGGGCTCAAGGCACTTGTACCCTTTATGCATTGAACTATATCCAAGAAACACACACTGAGTTGATCTAAACGCAAGCTTTCTTGTATGGCCTGAGGTTCGGCCAACAAGCACATCCAAAAACTTTGAGATTAGAGTAATCCACCTTTTTTTCAAGAAGTTCAGCTGGTGTTCTCATCTATATGACTCATCCCAGTATTTTAGTGGCATTGAGGCATTTGCTAGTAAGGCAAATCCAATTTCCACAATGTGACGATGTTTCCTTTCAGCTACTCCATTCTGTTGATGTGCATGTGGACATGAAACCTTATGAGTAATTCCTATTCTCTTGAAGAAGGAATTTAGCTCCTCATATTCACCTCCCCAATCTGTTTGCATAGCAAGAATCCTTTGATTAAATTGTCTCTCTATTCGATTTTGAAAATTCAAAAATACTTAAAAAACATCCGATTTGTTCTTAGAAGATATATCCACACATATTTGCTAAAGTCGTCGATAAAGCTCACATAATACTCATTCATATTAACAGACTTGGAAGCAGGACCCCACACAACTGAGTGAATTAACTCAAAAGGTTTAGAAGATACACTGCTTGAATTTTGATATGGAAGTTGATGACTCTTGGCCTTTTGACACGCATCACACACGACACTGCTCCTGTTTTTATCACAAACAGGAAGCTCATTCTTCTTTAACACAAAATCAACTATAGCAAACGAGGGGTGACCTAGGCGACTATGCCATGACTCAATAGTGGACTTGACAGCATGGTTGTTAAGGCGTCGCTTAAGCATCGCTTAAGCGACGCGCGGTAAGGCGAGCAGCAGCGGCAAGGCGTCCTTGTCGCTTTAATCCCGGGCGTAAGGCGTCATAAGGCGTCCGGGGCGTCCGCCGAGGCGAGCTCAAGGCGACGCCTCAGATCGAGATCGAATCGGCTCAGATCGAGATTGAATCGGGCGGCCGACCCTTATTATGTTCGCGCAGCCGGTGCGTAGAAGAGAGAAGCAGAGACAGGAGGTTAGGGTTAGGCGGCGGCGGCCCAGACCTCGGCGCCTCGGCCCCCTGCGTGCGCGGCGCTTCTCCGGCTCAGAGGAAGGCGGCGGCGTCTCGGCTCTGCTCGGCGGCGCTCCTCCTCGGCGGCGGCCCTGCTCGGCGGCGGCGGCGGCCCTGCTCGGCGGCGGCGGCGGCCCTCCTGCTCGGCGGTGGCGGCGGCTCTGCTCGGCGGCGACGGTTACTTCTCGTCTTCTCGCTCTCTTGTCTCTTCCGCTCGGGGCTGTCGGTCTCGGGTCTCTGTTTCAAGCTCGGCCTCTCGGGTAGTCGGGTCTGTTACTCTGTTCTCTGTTGCGGTTGCGGGTCTGACTGGTAAATAGCCCTAAAGCCTCTCTCTCGTGTGAATGAAATGACTAAATACTTAATAGATTGTCTCATGTATGAATTTGCTTGCTGCTTATGTAGGATTGACAATTGACAATGAATCCAACTGAGAGTGCTGGTTCTGCCGATGCTCCTATGAATGCAGATGCTTATGATCCAATGGTTGATCCTAAACGAAGAGCAAAGTCCAATGATCTAGGATGGAAGTACGGTTATTGGACGGAAATTGGGAACAGAGACAAGGTGGCATGCAACCTTTGCAAGACCGTGACAACAGGAGGAATCAAAAGGTTGAAAGAGTATCTTGCAGGTGGATATGCTGATACTCATATGTGCTCCATGATTACCACCGAGATTAGGAAAGAGATGATAGCTTACCTGGAAAAAAAATAAAAGAACTAGACCAATTTTCCTAGATGATGATGTTGGGCAGCAACAGGAGCAGGAGTAGGTTGGGGACAATTCTCAGTTTGTTGTTCAGCCAAGTTCAAGCACAGCTGCTAAAAGAAGGAGAGCCATGTTTGAGATGGAGACCTTAAAGAAGACAAAAGATGCAACATCACAATCACAATCTAGGAAAGTTGCAAGCATGCTCCGAAGAACACCTGAACAAGTTGTGGATGATAGGCGCTCTTTAGGACCACACCAAACCACCATTGAGGCTAGCACAAAGTCTAAGGATGACAGGAATTATGTGAACAAGCTATGGGCTTTATGGTTCTATGAGTGTGGTGTACCCTTCAATGCTATAAACTCCAGACAGTTTCATATTGCTTGTGAGGCCACAGCACAATATGGTTCAGGGTATGTGCCTCCTAGTATGCATGAGATCAAGGAGCCATTACTTCATGAGTGTGTAAATGATACAAGCAACTTGAGGGCTGATCATGAGTTAGCATGGAAGACTTATGGTTGCACACTTATGCTCGACGGATGGACCGATAGAAGGGGGCATCACTTAATTAATTTTCTTGTCAATAGCCCAGCTGGAACATACTTCAGAGTCTGTTGATGCATCAAATGAGGCACATGATGCAGCTATGCTAGCTGATTTGCTAGAGAAGAGGATTGCCCACATTGGTAAAGATAAAGTGGTTCAAGTAGTCACAGATAATGGTGCTAACTACAAGGCGGTGGGTAGAATTCTAATGTAGCGGATTCCCACATTGTTTTGGACTCCTTGTGCAGCTCATTGTTTGGACCTCATGTTGGAAGACATTGGAAAGTTGAAAGATTTTAAGAAGCCAATTGCACAAGCCAAACGGTCACTACTTTTATATATAGGCATGGGAGGATTCTTGCAGCAATGAGGGAGAAGACAGGTGGGATGGACTTGGTAAGACCTGCAGCCACTCGGTTTGCCACTTGTTTCCTTAATTTAAAGAGCTTACACAAGCATCGTGATACCTTGAGGGGTCTATTTGTGAGTGAAGCATGGAACCAAAACAAATTAGCAAAGACTGAGGCTGGAAAGAATGTTTGTGACATTATTCTTGCTAAGGTGTTTTGGTCCTCAGTTGAAGATTGTCTTAGAGCTTCGGCACCTCTTCTTATTGTGCTTAGGGTGGTTGATGCTGATGAAAGACCAGCCATGCCTGAGGTTGCAGCTCTAATGAATGTTGCAAAAGAGAAGATAAGTGCTAGCTTTCCTACCCAAAACAAGCAAGCCTTGCTGAAAAGAGTCTTGGACATTATTGAGCGTAGATGGGTCTCACAAATGGACCATCCATTGTATGGAGCTGCACTTTTTTTGAACCCAGGAAAATTCTTTGCAATACAAAGGAAGGGAGATGATAGATATGTGGGTGAGCTAAGGAGTTGCTTCAATGATGTGCTTGCAAGAATGGAACCCGATGAAGAAGTTCAGGCCAACATTGATAACTATGCAATGCAATATCAAGACCAACGAGGGCCTATCTTCTCAAACGTCATGGCACAATAACAAGTTCAACTAAAAAGCCCTCGTAAGTATCGGTCTTTTGCTTGCTAGTTTCTCTTCTCCATATTAATTCTATTCCTAGTTTGTAACTGATATGTGGTTACATTTCTCATTATAGTTGATTGGTGGCGGTCATATAGTGGTCGAGCATTTTAATTGCAAAGCTTTGCAAAACGTCTAGTTAGCCTTTGTGCTTCATCATCTGGTTGTGAGCGGAATTGGAGTACCTTTAAATTTGTAAGTATTGGAATCCACAATCCATATATTAGAGTTGCATAATCCATATACTCATTTAGCTTCTCATTGCTTAATTTATAGATACACACAAAAAAAAAGAACCGACTGCTACACAAGAGGTTGAATGACTTAGTTTTTATTTCATACAACCGGAAGATGCAAAGTAGGTTTCAAAAGAGGAGGGAGAACGCTGGCCCAAGTTATGACCCATTGGTCATTGAAGATTTTGATTGGGACAATGAATGGATAGACTCATCGGTTGTTCACACCGGTAGGGATAATGCTGATCTACTTGACCTCACATGGGATCATGTTGATGAAGCCGTTGGAGCATCAAACTCGCTTCAAGGTCGTAACCTTCCAAGACAAGCTAGCAGGTTGAACAACTACCAAAGGCGTGCAAGAATGAGGGCACAAGAAGTTGAGGAAGCTGAAGAAGATGCTAATGATTCGGACTTGGAGGAAGATCCACATGATGACATAGACATGACTGATAGTGATGAAGATTCGGATGGAGATGATGGTGGAGAAGAAAATAATCCTACAATTCCCGATGAGTTTGATGATGGATATTGAGACTTGAGAGTTTGAGAGATGAGATCATGGAACTTGAGACTTGAGAGTTTGAGAGATGTTGAACTTTTAGTCTATTTTGTATCTTATGTTGAACTACTTATCTACTTTTATTTCCTAATTACTACTTTTATCCTTATTTATTTGGAATTTATTTATTTTATATTTATTTATTACTAAGTCGTCACCTCGCCTTACGCCTTACCGCTTAAAAGGTAAAAAGAGGGTCGGTCGCCTTACCGCCTTAATAACTATGCTTGACAGATACTAAGCTTTGTTTATGAGCAGATCTTGTTGTGGTCTTGATGGGGTAGAGACCTCCTTCACATCTTCCTTTAAGAATTGCTTTCTTCGAAGCTTGATCCTTGATAACAAAATGACAGGGATGATATTCAATAAATACATTGTTATCCTTTGTGAGCTTATGAACTAAGCAAAGATTTATCTTGGAACTAGGAACATGCAAGACATTTTCCAAATGCAATGATCTTTGTTTAGAATTTATTGAAGTTTTTCCGATATGAATAATGTTCATACCTTTACCGTTGGCGGCATGAACTTGATCTTGACCTTGATATTTTTCATGTGTAGTCAGCTTGTTCAGCTCACCTATGATATGGTCAGTGGCGCCCGTATCGTTATACCAATTATTGTCTACTCCATATGAGGGTGTAGTGATGCCTGCAAATTTTTCTTCTCTCATGTAGCTTTCATCATAACGATGCCAACACTCCATAGCCTGATGATTTGGTTTGCCACAAATCTGACATATCACTCTCGAGTTTTGATTCGATTTGGTGTAGCTTCCTCTGCGGCCTCCTGCCTGACCTCGTCCAGAAGGGTTTCTTCCACCTCTTCCTGAGTTTCTGCCACGTCCTCGGCTTCTCATGGCCAAGTTGACAGAGGGCATAGTGTAATTTTCTTCATTGCGAAGCATATCTTGTCTTTGTTCAAAACTGAGTGCTTCGGCATATACCTCATTGAAGGTAATCTGACCAACTCTTCCCATAACAGATGATACAAGTGGAGTATATTCCGAGTCAAGTCCATTCAAGATGTAGGAGATAATTTCTTCTTCATCTAGAATCTTCCCGGTCGATGCTAATTCGTCTGCAAATCTTTTCATTTTTGAAAAATATTGTGACATTGTCAACGTACCTTTTTTGGTGATGGTTAGTGAAAATCTCAGGTTTGCTACCTTTGCCCAAGATAGGGATGCAAAGGATTCTTGCAAACCCTTCCAACCATCGGCTGTTGTCTCCTTTGTTGCAACATGCGCCAATACTTCTTTGAAAAGACTATTGAGTAAATATGCCAGCACTTGCTGGTCATGAGCGATCCAAGTCGCATACTCGGTATTCGCCACAATTTCAATCTTGTTGTCTTCTTTCTTGACAGAGATTGTCTCTGGTGGTGGCTTGACCTTGTCATCAAGGTAATGCATGAGCTGCGCGCCTCTTAGGACGGGAAGGAACTGAGCCTTCCACAACAAGAAGTTTTCTCTTGTAAGTTTTTCCGTGACAGGAGGTCCGAGCGCCGGTACAATCATAGTTGAGGAAGAACTCGCCGGACCGAGCACCTGTATAATGGATGTCGAGGAGGAACTCGCCGGATTCATCTCGCCAGATGCAAAATAGAAGAGGCGGCTTTGATACCATGTGAAAATTATGGAAGCGCACTACTCCAGTAGGAGCCGCGGGTCTTTATTTATAACCACCGTAGATTACAGAGTTCGAGTTACAATCCAATCTCAACAAACTTATCTCCTACTTCTTAAACTACTCGGATAGGAACAACGTATACGTGCCGAACTCTATCAAGGAGTCGTATTTCCTTCTAACACTTACTACCATACAAGGAGCATGGAGCAGCGAACAATCGAGAGAGAATAAAGAAAGGGGGGTGCCGGCAAGGAACCTTGGCGAGCTTGATCTCGTCGTGGAGCTCGTGGAGGCGGTTGTTGAGGCGGCCGAAGCGGTTGATGTTCTGCTGGTCCTCCCACGTCACCTGCGCCTCCGTGCCGTCTCCCTGCGGAACCAGTCCCCCACCGGATCAGAAGACAAAGACAAGAAACAGATCGAACAGCACTCGGGGTTAGACCAAGGGAGCGGAGATCGGGTCGGGCGCTAGGGTTTGCCCCTTCACTCCACCTGCTGCATCTCCGGTTCCCTCTAGGTCGCGCCGGCCGGGGCTTAGAGGCGCGGGCGTGGTCTCCGACTGATACAAGCTTCTCAGGGTTTGGGGGCTTTGCGAGATTTGGTCGAGGCTCAAACACTGAGCCGAAGGCGCGGGTCGGGACTCGAGAGGGGAGTGGTTTGGAGGAGTACGCCTGATTATCGAGCATCCACTAACTATTTTGCGTGCAAACAGACGGGTTTGCTTCGCTCCCCCTTTTTTCCCACAACCAGTATTTGTACTCTGATACACCAGTAATGACTTTTTACTGAAGGCTTAATTGCAAATCCCACCCCATGTCCCAATCCGGGTTTGGTTTTCCAACCCGAAAGCCACCCCACGCGCGGCGGGCCGAAACTTCCCCTGTTCTGCTGTGACAATTGAGCCAAAATCTGCCACCGTGGATGCATTCGTCGCTTTTAGTCAGCCAAATCATGCAGCACGGGTCTGCCTTTGTAACAGTGACAAAATTCGGGGAATGAAAAGTTTGCTTCAAATTTAAATTCGAAATCAAAACAACAAGAAAGAAAAAAAAGGGGCTGGACCACCTTCCTCATCCGACCCACCATTTCTCCCTGTCGCAGCCCACTTTCTTCCCTCTGTCCCCGCGCCAGCGCGGCCAAGACTCCACCGCCCCATCTTCAACCTTCGGCCGCCGTCGCCTCCTTCTAGAAAACGCGCCGGCAACGGTCACGTCGCCGCCCCGCCGTCCCGTCAGCCGCGCCACACGCCCCCTCCCTCGTTTCCGGGCCGCCGAAGTAACGCCGCGGGAATCCCGGCTGCCGTAGCCGCTGTATCGTGCGAGCGCGAGTTCGGCCGGCCACCCTCGCCCGCGCCACCGCCAGAAATCGCGTCGGCCCTCTGTCCTCGCCCATGCCGCGCCATCAAGGCGCCCAGCCCGCCAAGCGCGCCAAGAACCCGGCACCACCTTCTTCCTCCCCGAATTTTTGGCCGCCTCAGTCCCATCTGTCCCCGTTCGACCTCGCGTTTGATCCGGCCACGAGAACCGACTACCCCACGCTATAAAAGGTCAGTGCCGCCCCTCCACATGCTCACACCACTTCCACGAAGCTCCTGAACGTGTAGTCGAGCAGGTTCGAGCATTGTCCAAAGACGATTTCGAGGTTCATCCCCTTCTTCCCCAAGTATGGCAAACCCGAAATTCTACTCCGTTGAGCCTATTTTCCCCTCCCTCTTCCTCCCTCAGCGCCCCTAGAGGCCCACTGAGCAGCTCCACCCCCCGTAGAGCACGCGCTAGAGCTCTGTAGGAGGCCCACGCCGAACGACCATCGTCCGTAGCCGCCTCGACCCGTCGCTGGCTGCCCTGGGACCTCCCTCGGCTAGGAAAAGTGCCCCACATCCTTCCACACGCCCCTACGCACATGCTGGGTTGTTCAAACGCTGGAAGTTGAGGACGCTCGCAAGGTTCCATGGTGAACCGCAGCCGCTGCCATCTCCGGGGAACCGTAGCCGCCTCTCCGATGATCCCCTCTTACGACCCCCACCACCAGTAGACTCCCCATTATGTATAGGAGCCCGGGCACTAGTTGGTTGACCCGGAAGAAAAAGTCGTAGCTCCGGCTAGCCGCCGACAAGCTACTCCGGCCGGCCGCCGTCACACCCTCTCTGTCCTATGCGGCGTCCATGTGGCCACACGTGGCATGACACGTCATTAAAACTACACTAGCAGCCTAGTCAGCAACACGTCACCTAGGACACACACACTAGCATGTGTGGCATTTGATGTGGCAGCCACCTCAACGTGTTTCTTGGTTGGCAGTCCAGTCATCTACCACCTAGGTGCCACCTCAGCCTAGTCCACACCCTATCAGCTAAAACCCTTTGGTAGACATAGTCCACATACATCGAGGACACGTATACACACTGAGTCCCCTAGCCCACCTGTCAGCCACTAGAACCACACAGAAATGCTAAGTCCACACCCAGTGTACACAAAATACTTATAAAATGCATTTCTGGGTGCTGGAAAATCCCAAAGAAATTCCTAAAAATAGGAATAGAATAGTAGAGTGTAGTAGCATACAGAAATAACCCAAATAAATCCTGGAAAATTGTTAATTGCTAATAATTGCACTAACTCATTTAGTTAACTAGGGAAAATAGTGGTTAGCCTCCCAAGTGATGATATCACCCCCATTCAGGCTTCTAATAAAGCATACTTTTCATCCAAAATCCTCCAAAGCTTCCTACAACCACATTGGTGGAATTTTGTTTGAATTTATCAGAGTTCCTTTGAATTTAGCACTTATCCGTACAATTACGTACTGTAGCAACCGAGGAATTTGACGAGGAACCCGAAGACCCGGACTACGAAGAATTTCTGGAAGCCTTTGAAGGAAAGCCCTAACTCCTTGATCATGATTGTTCCTATGTGTCGGTCCCTGCAGACCGGGTACCCCCACGTAGAGCATAAAAGACAGCCTGGGCCCCGCCTCCCTGCTAAGGTGGGCCGCGGCATAGCCACGTGTCCTTGGCTCCCGAGGTCAGCCCTAGGGCTGCCACGTGCGCTTGAGTTCCAGAGCCAACACGTGTCCTGGGCTCCGGTCCGAGTCTCCCCGCTGAGGTGAGGTCCGGAGCTGTCACATGTCTCTAGGCTCAGAACCCCCTCCTGCTAAGGAGGTTCTCTGGAGCCACCACGTGCCAAGGGCTCCGATCCGAGCCTTCCCGCTGAGGTGAGGTCCGGAGCTGCCACGTGTATCCAGGCTCCGACACTCCTCCCTGCTGAGAAGAGCTCTGGAGCCAACGCGTGCCTTGGGCTCCGGCTCGATCCTCCCCGCTGAGGTGAGGTCCAGAGCTGCCACGTGTCTCTAGGCTCAGAACATCCTCCCTGCTGAGGAGAGCTCCGGAACCGACACGTGCCCTAGGCTCCGTGTAACACCCCAAAATTTTGATTCAAAACCCTAAATCCTGTTAAGAGGGGGATTTAAAATTTTTTGGACGTGTTGCATGTTTTGCAAAAATTCAAATTAAACTCAAATCAGAAAAGAAATAGAAAAAGAAAAAGAGAAAACAGAAAAAACCGGCCAGTGGGACGAAACCCACCAGCCGGCCCAGCCAGCGCCCGCGCCAGCCCGCAGCCGCGCGCGCTGCTGCCTCACACTGATAGGCGGGGCCCACCCGATCGTCGTCTACCTCGCGCCAGCGCCGGACTCCCTCGCGCCCGAATCAAAACCGATCGGGATTTCGGCGTATCCCCGCTGAATTCTGTTCGTAGGCGACGCGGACATGATCTAAACCACCCCGCCGCCCTCCCCCGTCTATAAAAACCCCGGCCTCGTTCTGTTTTTCTCACGCGATCGGCTGATTTTCCTCCGGTGAGAACCGAGACTTCTCCGGTGAATTCTGGCCGATCTAAGCTCGGAAATTCCGATCTAACTCGCTGGTCTTGATCCACCGCCTCCGGGGAACATTGCAGGTGTAGAAAACTCGGTGACTTGCGGTGTAAACACAGCGCCGACGAGCTTCGCCGTGGTTTCACCTCAGACCTCGTCGCCGATCACTTTCCAGGACCTCCGAGCTCAAGAAAACCCCCGAGGTGAGATCCCCGACCTCCCCTCTACCGATCTATGCCATAAAATCACAGTTCTAGGAAGAATTCTCGAAGATCCGAAAGTCTCCGGCGAGATCGCCGCTTCCCGCCGACGTGGCCGCTTGTGCGCCGTTTATTTTAAATCGCACGGTAGGGTTTAAACCCCCGCGTACCGGTTCGATGTTATAATCTCGGCCGTCGGTTTAAAATCGGACGGTCCACGTCAGCCCCGCGTTATAAAGATTGGAAATCTTACGTGCTATCCCCTGGGGTTCTCGGGAAATAAGAGCTAGCCCCGGAAACTTCTGATCTAACCCCTGGAACTCCAGAAAATCATGTAAATTCATTTAAAAATCAGTTTTAACCCCTGGACTTAATAAAAATTAGGAAAAACATCTCTGATAAGTGTAGCTAGACCCCTGGGAATTCTGAAAATAATATTATAGACCCTGTAGTGGGGTAAGTTTAACTTTTTAGCCCTGTTTAGTATTTAATTTAGGAAATTGAATATGTGGCTAGTGTTTAAAAATTAAAAAGTGGGACAAACATATTGTCATAATTAAATTAAAAACTTTCTCAGTATTTAGAAAACTTTGGAGTGAGATAAAAACATATTTTGGGCTGAGTTGAATCTGTTTAATTTATTATTCACATTTAGGGACACAATTTTAAGTAATGAATAGTTTTAGAAAATAGGGAAAATAATTGTAAAATAGTTTACATCAGAGGAAAAGGTCAAAAATATATTAGTAAATATTTTAGATCAGAACCTATTCTGTTTAGATGAGGTGTCTTGTTATTTTCATAATAAAGTTCACATTTAGGCATAGGAAATAAATCTGAAAATATAGCAACTAGTAAATGATAAATGGAGTTCTAAAATCCAAAGGATTAAGTTTAGGGTTGGTAGAAATTATGAAGACACATATGGAGAAGGAAAATACCTTTCATGCATACTTGGTAGCTAAAAGGTGTAGTAATTGAATATAAGGAATTTATTTAAATTGGAAACTCATATATATAGTATGCAAGCATAAATGTGAATACAAAAGTAGGAATCATATACATATGATTAAAAGTGTATGCAAGACACAAATCAACACACATAGAGTAACCACAACACATATAATGGTGAATGACTTTCATAAATGTGATTGTGTGGTTTGTATGAAGTAGAAGTGTGAACTATGTCTTATGGATTGTTGTTTTTCTTTTGCTATGTGTGATGGTATGATGTAGAACCTGCTCAAGAGCAAGTTATTCCTTTCCAAGACCAGGACTACCCATTTCAAGAGCAGCAAGAAGGAGGCAAGTGTCCTTGACCACTTTGATCCTATGCTAGGATGTGTAGATAGAATTATTTGCATTGTCAAGTTAAATATGAAACCCATGCTAGGAAGTTTCCCTAGAATTGCATTACCTTGTTTCCTTGTAGCTTGGATTGGGATTTATTTTATGATGTCATTTATTATTATGCATATGCTTAGCCATGCTTAGAATGGGATGTTTGGGGTATGAGATCATCAGTTTATTTTACCATACTCTTGAATGAGATATTGTGAGTTATGTAGAGGTAGGGATCAAGGCAAGTTGGATGTTTTGGTTGTGTGCTGGGTGCACGAGACTCGGGTTTGTGTTTAGTACTTGCCTGGATCCTAAGGACCGGTTCATGGAGCATGTAACCCGGCTTTACCGTGCCAACCACATGCTGAGATGGGGCAGCTTGGCCAATTAATTAGGTGTATCCCCGGCGTAGTATGGGTGTGTTGGATGGTGCGGGGAATAGGTGTCAGCTGGACTACCATATGAACCGCAAGGCTCAAGAGGGGGCCACTGCAGCGGGGTTGGAGCCTCTTGTATGCTGTTAGGGGTGAAACCTCAGTGGGCCCATGCTCGTCGGGAATCCCTTTGTAAAGGCTTCGTAGTGATCTCCTGGCTACACACCTGGGAAGTGTGAATGTGGTTCGTAGCCACTGGCATAATGGAGGTTCTTTTAGTCCACCCGGCAACGGGGGATGAAATCACTACATGTGGGTACAGTGGTACAAACTCTGCAGAGTCAAAACTGTCATGACAGCCGTGCTCACGGTCAAGAGCGGCTTGGACTTATTCATGATTAGAGGATTGATGGTTTTGGAAGTTGTGGATGTTAAGCGGGGAGCTTGACATTGGAAATGATGTTATGGTTATTGTATTATGATGATGGGATGGGAGATTGGGACCATTTCACTTGTGTAGTAATGTAGGTGCTTAATAAGCTAAGGTGATAGGTATTAAATGCGTAGTGCTTTAACCATGAGTTCAACCTCTCCTTGTTCTAGCCATGTATGATATAATTTTCCCACACTTGCTGAGTACCATTGGTACTCAACCTTGCATATTTTGTTGGTTTATATTGCTGCTCAGGTCAAGATAATGAGGTGGTATATAATGACCAAGACTTTGGACCCGAAGAAGGTTTCTAGGTTCGTGGAGACTCCGGGCAACGCTTGTGATGGAGCCCTCAAGAATAATATTCTGCTGCTAGTTTATTTACTTGTGATGAACTTATTATTGTCCATTGAGACATTTGCGAATATAAGACTTATTTATATTCGACACCTGGCTTATAATAAATGATGCTTCACTATTTGTCATCACATGTATGAGAAAATGATCCTGGCATACATGTGATATTCACTTGGTTGTTTCTTCGGAAAAACCGGGTGTGACAGAGGTGGTATCAGAGCCAAGGTTGCCCGTAGGAACGTGGACCTAGGTAGAAATAGACGTATTTAAGGGCCCTATTTTCTTAAAAACTATTTTACAAAGGTGTGGATTGAAAAGTGTTATTTAAATGAGTCACTTTCTTCATCTTACCCCAACTTTCATTCAAAATAGGATTTTTGTTTGAGAGTTTATCTAACCTAATTTTAAATTCTTTTTGTTTTAGATGGTTCGCATGATTCGCACCGCTCGCAAGTCCACAGGAGGGAGAGTTCCCGTAGTTGCCCTTGCTGAAAGAGAGGAGAGCCGTCCGGTGACGTACCTTTCCTACGGATTGGCAGTAGGAGGCTTATTGCGCCGTCTTCGGCGTATGCTCGAAGCCGCCGGCAACACGGGCAAGCTAATCATCCACTATAACTCCACCAGGACCATCCGTGTGAAGAGGGAAGAATGGAGCTCAGAGATGAGGATTATACACGAAAATCAGCTGCTTAAGATTCACCACTCTCCAGCTTGTCGAGCAACACAGGTCAATGCGGAGAAAGATGTCACCTGGGAGGCCATTACCTGCCAGAGCCACATCTATCGTCGCCACTTGGACAAAACTGAGTACATGTATGTCCTCCAACATGAGAGTGGTACCACGGAGTACAAGTACCCACCAGTGCAGCAAGGGACTTCCCATGAGCACATGGACTTGTGCTTGGAGGATGCTGCTATGCTAAGCACTCGACTGCAGGAGTGTCAACAAGAGCTTCAGGATGTCCGGGACACCCTGAAGGAAACGGAGGCGTTGCTGCGAGCCTGCTTAAAGGCGAGAGAAAGAGGAGATGGGAATGAACTGTGTGTCACCGTGAATGATACATGGACTCCTGACTCCCCGGATCGCCGAGCGATCAGGCGTCGTCGCACTTCTCCACCAGCAGCCTCCCCACCCAAAGCAGAGTCAGAAGGAAGTCGAAATGATGAGGAAGATCCCGAGGCGCCAGCTCAAGAAAACGAGTAGTGTAGAGTCCCTCGCTTAGTCAGCAAGATGTCGAATAGGCGAGTCGTTAAGTTAAGTTAATGGTGTGATAATGCTTGGTATGTGACGTAAGTTGTGGAAGCCATGAGCAATTGTCCACAGCCTCGTCTTTAGATTGTTTTGTTTTGGTGTGTGAACCCACATGAAATAATATTGCATTTATTTTTGTGTGAAAAGTGAACCCTTAGAGAAGAATAACAAAGCCTCAACACTTCAAAGTACAAAGAAATGAAAGTAGTAAGATGATACTAAATGCTTTCAAATTAACATTGGTTGACTCTGCCAGATGGACGGAAGAGGAAAAGGACGTGCTGCCAACCCCGCCAACAACAACGATGAGGCATGCAACCCTCATCTTTCTGGAGGCCAGGACCGGGGTGGTCGCCGTGAAGGAGTTGATCCCCTCCACCAAATGCTGGAGAATCAAAATCAGCTCATCCAGAACTTGACTCAAGTGGTGGCCAACTTGCATCAAGTTCCACCTCCACAAGTTGCACCACGCCAACCAAGGTTGAGTGAGTTTCTAGGAACTCAACCTCCAAAGTTTGCAAGTGCTGCTGAACCTCTGGAGGCAGATGATTGGCTGAAGACCATTGAAAGTAAGATGAGGATCATACAATGCCAAGGGTATGAGAGGGTGTTGTTTGCCTCTCATCAATTGCATGGACCTGCTGCTGATTGGTGGACCGCCTACATGGCCACCCATCATGACCCTGAGAACATCACTTGGGAAGAGTTCAAGCGTAGCTTCCGCAACCATTACATCCCAAGAGGTGAACTCAAAAACAAGAGGAAGGAGTTTTTGGGACTGCAGCAGGGAAACATGACAGTGAGGGAATACCTCACTAAATTTACTCAACTATCCCGTTATGCCCCACGGGACATAGAGACTGATGAGCAGAAACAAGATTGTTTTGTGGAAGGACTTACCGCAGAGATGCAATGTGCAATGTCCTCAAATGAGTATGAAAGCTTTCAAAAGATGGTGGACAGAGCGTTTGTGGTAGAAAGGAAGCTGATGGCCTTGGAAAATGAGAACAAGAGGAAGGTCGGGTGGTCACATCAAGCCTCAGGGAGCAACACCCGCCCACGTCTAATGCAGAAACCTGCCGGGCAAACGAACTGTGCTGCGGTACCCTACTCAGCACCAAGGGGGTACAACCCAAACTACAGGCCTCCGGCAGCACCAGCACAGCCACAACGTCAGTTTGTACAACAGCCTCGCCCCGCATATCCACCTCGACCAGCAGTGCAAGGACCCCCGAACCAACCCCAAGACAACAAAGGCCAGGCACCTAAGGTTGGGATGCAATGTTTTAGCTGTGGTGAAGTGGGGCACTACGCCCATAAATGCCCAAAGAAGAAGCCTGCGCAGGCACAACAACAGAATGTAATGAGAGGACGGGTGAACCACGTCACTATGGAGGAAGCACAAGAGGCACCCGACGTGGTAGTTGGTAAGTTTCCTGCCAATTTACACCTTGCAACCCTGCTGTTTGATTCTGGTGCTACCCACTCGTTCATTGCTCAAGGGTTTGTTAAGAAGCATGACCTAGCAACCACACAAATGAACCATATGCTAGCTGTAAACTCTCCAGGTGGAGAAATAAGGACAAGACAAGTGTGTCCCAAAGTGAACCTAGACATTAATGGGGTAGTATTTACTGCTAACCTCATAGTGATAGATTCACAGGGAATAGATATTATTTTGGGTATGGATTGGTTGACTAAACATAAAGGAATCATCCATTGTTCGACCAGAACGGTGGAACTAACTCACCCTAGTGGCACAAGAGTAAAGTTCATAACAATACACGAGCCTAGGAGGGACATTAAATTAAATCAAGTTGAGGTGAAAGTTGAGGAAATCAGGACCATCAGGGAATATCCAGATGTTTTTCCGGAGGAGTTGCCAGGTATGCCTCCCGATCATGAAGTGGAATTCGCAATTGAGCTAGTACCTGGAACAACCCCGATATACAAGAGACCTTATCGGATGGACTCCAAGCAGCTGGAAGAACTCAAGGATCATTTGAGAGAATTGTCGGAGAAGGGGTATATTCGTCCTAGTTCCTCACCATGGGGAGCTCCGGTGATATTTGTGCCCAAGAAGGACGGAACCCAAAGGTTATGCATGGATTACCGTGCCTTGAATGAGGTAACCATCAAGAACAAGTACCCATTACCCCGCATTGAAGACTTGTTTGATCAGTTGAGGGGAGCTTGTGTGTTCTCGAAAATTGATCTCAGGTCGGGATACCACCAACTCAAGATAAGGCAATCTGATATTCCCAAGACAGCTTTCGTATCTCGGTACGGGTTGTATGAATACACCGTCATGCCTTTCGGGCTAACTAATGCCCCGGCATAATTCATGTATCTCATGAACAAGGTATTCATGGAATATCTGGACAAATTTGTGGTGGTTTTCATAGATGACATTCTCGTCTTCTCCAAAGATGAAGAAGAACATGAGAAACATCTAAGGTTGGTGTTGCAGAGGCTAAGAGAACATCAACTATATGCCAAGTTAAGCAAGTGTGAGTTTTGGCTGAAGAGAGTTCCCTTCTTAGGACATATAATCTCGGAGGGAGGAATCTCCGTGGATCCTGCCAAAATCGAGGATATACAGAAGTGGAAGACCCCTGAAAATGTCAGGGAAGTTCGAAGCTTTTTGGGATTGGCTGGATACTATCGACGATTTATTGAGGGATTCTCCAAGATCTCGAGACCTCTCACCAAACTGTTGGAGTAGGGAATCACATTCACCTGGACGCCACAGTGCGAGACGAGTTTTCGGGAGTTAAAGGAAAGATTGACAACAGCCCCAGTGCTCGTTATGCCAGATATGCAAAAGAACTTTACGGTGTACTGCGATGCCTCTGGAAACGGGTTGGGATGTGTTCTCATGCAGGAAGGGCATGTCGTGGCTTATGCATCCCGGCAGCTTTGGAAGCACGAGAAGAACTATCCTACACATGACCTAGAACTAGCCGCAGTGGTACACGCGTTGAAAATTTGGCGACACTATTTGATGGGGAAGAGGACCGAGATATATACGGATCATAAGAGTTTGAAGTACATATTCACACAGCCAGATCTCAACCTCAGACAAAGGAGATGGTTAGAGCTAATCAATGACTTTGATGTAGGTATCAATTATCATCCTGGGAAAGCAAACGTCGTGGCCGATGCTTTGAGTCGGAAAGTGCAGGTCAATAAGTTGAGCTTGAAGGACATGCCTGCAGAATTTAAGGATGAGGTTATAAGGCTCAATCTATGCCTTGTGAATAGTGGTGAAGCCATCGCCATGGAAGTGGACTCCACACTAGAGCAAGACATCCGCGAAGGTCAAAAGAATGACGAGAAGATACAAGAGATCAGGCAACTCATCAAGGAAAATAAAGCTCCTGGTTTTAGAGAGGATGAACAAGGAACGGTGTGGCATGGGAAAAGAATCTGTGTGCCAGAAGTAAAGGAGATCCGTGAATTGATTTTGAAGGAGGCTCATGATTCTGACTATTCCATTCATCCTGGGAGTACGAAGATGTACCAGGACCTCAAGAGCAGGTATTGGTGGTATGGCATGAAGCGAGATGTCACGGAACATGTTGCCCTATGTGACACATGTCAGTTGGTGAAAGCAGAACATCAACGACCCGCGGGATTATTGCAACCACTCAAAGTGCCTGAATGGAAATGGGAAGAAATCAGCATGGATTTCATCGTGGGATTGCCTAGGAACCAATCAGGATATGATTCGATATGGGTCATCATTGACAGGCTAACCAAGGTAGCTCATTTCATCCCCGTGAAAGAAAGCTACAGCGGATCCAAATTGGCAGAGTTGTACATGTCAAGGATCGTGTGTTACCATGGAGTGCCAAAGAAGATTGTGTCGGATCGAGGGACACAGTTCACCTCGAGGTTTTGGCAGAAGTTGCATGAGACCATGGGAACCCATCTGAATTTCAGCTCTGCCTATCATCCCCAAACCGACGGGCAGACGGAAAGAACCAATCAGATCCTTGAAGATATGCTAAGGGCATGTGCACTCAAAAACAATAGGAGTTGGGACAAGAACTTACCGTATGCGGGGTTTTCCTATAACAACAACTATCAAGCTAGTATGAAGATGTCGCCATTTGAAGCCTTGTACGGGAGGAAGTGCAGAACTTCCCTATTTTGGAACCAATCAGGGGAAAGTAAAGTGTTTGGTCCCGAAGTACTACAAGAAGCCTTGGCGAAGGTGAGGGAAATTCGCAATAACTTGAGGATAGCAAAGACACGCCAAAAGAGCTATGCCGATGTGCGAAGAAGAGAGCTCGTTTTCAACGTGGGGGACTATGTCTATCTCAAGGTGTCCCCTATCAGAGGATTTCGTCGGTTCAAGGTGAAAGGGAAGTTGTCACCTCGATACATCGGACCCTTTCAAGTTCTGGAAAGGAAAGGCGAAGTGGCGTATCAAATAGAGTTACCGGCTCGTCTATCGGATGTGCACGATGTATTCCATGTGTCACAACTCAAGAAATGCCTGAGGACGCCTGAAGAGGTGTTATCCATGAATGAAGTGGACGTAGCTGAGGATTTGTCTTATGCCGAGCAACCATACAAGATTTTGGAGACAATGGAATGCCTCACCAGAAATAAAAGAATCCGGATGTGCAATGTGCAGTGGAAGCATCACTCAGAAGAGGAAGCCACCTGGGAGCGGGAAGATGAGCTCAAGGCACAATTTCCGGAATTGTTTTCTTAGAAACACCAATCTCGAGGACGAGATTTCTTTTAAGGGGGGTAGAGCTGTAACACCCCAAAATTTTGATTCAAAACCCTAAATCCTGTTAAGAGGGGGATTTAAAATTTTTTGGACGTGTTGCATGTTTTGCAAAAATTCAAATTCAAACTGGAATTCAAATTAAACTCAAATCAGAAAAGAAATAGAAAAAGAAAAAGAGAAAACAGAAAAAACCCGGCCAGTGGGCCGAAACCCACCAGCCGGCCCAGCCAGCGCCCGCGCCAGCCCGCAGCCGCGCGCGCTGCCGCCTCACACTGACAGGCGGGGCCCACCCGATCGTCGTCTACCTCGCGCCAGCGCCGGACTCCCTCGCGCCCGAATCAAAACCGATCGGGATTTCGACGTATCCCCGCTGAATTCTGTTCGTAGGCGACACGGACATGATCTAAACCACCCCGCCGCCCTCCCCCGTCTATAAAAACCCCGGCCTCGTTCTGTTTTTCTCACGCGATCGGCTGATTTTCCTCCGGTGAGAACCGAGACTTCTCCGGCGAATTCTGGCCGATCTAAGCTCGGAAATTCCGATCTAACTCGCTGGTCTTGATCCACCGCCTCCGGGGAACATTGCAGGTGCAGAAAACTCGGTGACTTGCGGTGTAAACACAGCGCCGACGAGCTTCGCCGTGGTTTCGCCTTGGACCTCGTCGCCGATCACTTTCCAGGACCTCCGAGCTCAAGAAAACCCCCGAGGTGAGATCCCCGACCTCCCCTCTACCGATCTATGCCATAAAATCACAGTTCTAGGAAGAATTCTCGAAGATCCGAAAGTCTCCGGCGAGATCGCCGCTTCCCGCCGCCGTGCGCCGCCGGCAGCGCCGCCCGCGCTCGATCAGAGCGACGTGGCCGCTTGTGCGCCGTTTATTTTAAATCGCACGGTAGGGTTCAAACCCCCGCGTACCGATTCGATGTTATAATCTCGGCCGTCGGTTTAAAATCTGACGGTCCACGTCAGCCCCGCGTTATAAAGACTGGAAATCTTACGTGCTACCCCCTGGGGTTCTCGGGAAATAAGAGCTAGCCCCGGAAACTTCTGATCTAACCCCTGGAACTCCAGAAAATCATGTAAATTCATTTAAAAATCAGTTTTAACCCCTGGACTTAATAAAAATTAGGAAAAACATCTCTGATAAGTGTAGCTAGACCCCTGGGAATTCTGAAAATAATATTATAGACCCTGTAGTGGGGTAAGTTTAACTTTTTAGCCCTGTTTAGTATTTAATTTAGGAAATTGAATATGTGGCTAGTGTTTAAAAATTAAAAAGTGGGACAAACATATTGTCATAATTAAATTAAAAACTTTCTCAGTATTTAGAAAACTTTGGAGTGAGATAAAAACATATTTTGGGCTGAGTTGAATCTGTTTAATTTATTATTCACATTTAGGGACACAATTTTAAGTAATGAATAGTTTTAGAAAATAGGGAAAATAATTGTAAAATAGTTTACATCAGAGGAAAAGGTCAAAAATATATTAGTAAATATTTTAGATCAGAACCTATTCTGTTTAGATGAGGTGTCTTGTTATTTTCATAATAAAGTTCACATTTAGGCATAGGAAATAAATCTGAAAATATAGCAACTAGTAAATGATAAATGGAGTTCTAAAATCCAAAGGATTAAGTTTAGGGTTGGTAGAAATTATGAAGACACATATGGAGAAGGAAAATACCTTTCATGCATACTTGGTAGCTAAAAGGTGTAGTAATTGAATATAAGGAATTTATTTAAATTGGAAACTCATATATATAGTATGCAAGCATAAATGTGAATACAAAAGTAGGAATCATATACATATGATTAAAAGTGTATGCAAGACACAAATCAACACACATAGAGTAACCACAACACATATAATGGTGAATGACTTTCATAAATGTGAATGTGTGGTTTGTATGAAGTAGAAGTGTGAACTATGTCTTATGGATTGTTGTTTTTCTTTTGCTATGTGTGATGGTATGATGTAGAACCTGCTCAAGAGCAAGTTATTCCTTTCCAAGACCAGGACTACCCATTTCAAGAGCAGCAAGAAGGAGGCAAGTGTCCTTGACCACTTTGATCCTATGCTAGGATGTGTAGATAGAATTATTTGCATTGTCAAGTTAAATATGAAACCCATGCTAGGAAGTTTCCCTAGAATTGCATTACCTTGTTTCCTTGTAGCTTGGATTGGGATTTATTTTATCATGTCATTTATTATTATGCATATGCTTAGCCATGCTTAGAATGGGATGTTTGGGGTATGAGATCATCAGTTTATTTTACCATACTCTTGAATGAGATATTGTGAGTTATGTAGAGGTAGGGATCAAGGCAAGTTGGATGTTTTGGTTGTGTGCTGGGTGCACGAGACTCGGGTTTGTGTTTAGTACTTGCCTGGATCCTAAGGACCGGTTCATGGAGCATGTAACCCGGCTTTACCGTGCCAACCACATGCTGAGATGGGGCAGCTTGGCCAATTAATTAGGTGTATCCCCGGCGTAGTATGGGTGTGTTGGATGGTGCGGGGAATAGGTGTCAGCTGGACTACCATATGAACCGCAAGGCTCAAGAGGGGGCCACTGCAGCGGGGTTGGAGCCTCTTGTATGCTGTTAGGGGTGAAACCTCAGTGGGCCCATGCTCGTCGGGAATCCCTTTGTAAAGGCTTCGTAGTGATCTCCTGGCTACACACCTGGGAAGTGTGAATGTGGTTCGTAGCCACTGGCATAATGGAGGTTCTTTTAGTCCACCCGACAACGGGGGATGAAATCACTACATGTGGGTACAGTGGTACAAACTCTGCAGAGTCAAAACTGTCATGACAGCCGTGCTCACGGTCAAGAGCGGCTTGGACTTATTCATGATTAGAGGATTGATGGTTTTGGAAGTTGTGGATGTTAAGCGGGGAGCTTGACATTGGAAATGATGTTATGGTTATTGTATTATGATGATGGGATGGGAGATTGGGACCATTTCACTTGTGTAGTAATGTAGGTGCTTAATAAGCTAAGGTGATAGGTATTAAATGCGTAGTGCTTTAACCATGAGTTCAACCTCTCCTTGTTCTAGCCATGTATGATATAATTTTCCCACACTTGCTGAGTACCATTGATACTCAACCTTGCATATTTTGTTGGTTTATATTGCTGCTCAGGTCAAGATAATGAGGTGGTATATAATGACCAAGACTTTGGACCCGAAGAAGGTTTCTAGGTTCGTGGAGACTCCGGGCAACGCTTGTGATGGAGCCCTCAAGAATAATATTCCGCTGCTAGTTTATTTACTTGTGATTAACTTATTATTGTCCATTGAGACATTTGCGAATATAAGACTTATTTATATTCGACACCTCGCTTATAATAAATGATGCTTCACTATTTGTCATCACATGTATGAGAAAATGATCCTGGCATACATGTGATATTCACTTGGTTGTTTCTTCGGAAAAACCGGGTGTGACAGAGGTGGTATCAGAGCCAAGGTTGCCCGTAGGAACGTGGACCTAGGTAGAAATAGACGTATTTAAGGGCCCTATTTTCTTAAAAACTATTTTACAAAGGTGTGGATTGAAAAGTGTTATTTAAATGAGTCACTTTCTTCATCTTACCCCAACTTTCATTCAAAATAGGATTTTTGTTTGAGAGTTTATCTAACATAATTTTAAATTCTTTTTGTTTTAGATGGTTCGCATGATTAGCACCGCTCGCAAGTCCACAGGAGGGAGAGTTCCCGTAGTTGCCCTTGCTGAAAGAGAGGAGAGCCGTCCGGTGACGTACCTTTCCTACGGATTGGCAGTAGGAGGCTTATTGCGCCGTCTTCGGCGTATGCTCGAAGCCGCCGGCAACACGGGCAAGCTAATCATCCACTATAACTCCACCAGGACCATCCGTGTGAAGAGGGAAGAATGGAGCTCAGAGATGAGGATTATACACAAAAATCAGCTGCTTAAGATTCACCACTCTCCAGCTTGTCGAGCAACACAGGTCGATGCGGAGAAAGATGTCACCTGGGAGGCCATCACCTGCCAGAGCCACATCTATCGTCGCCACTTGGACAAAACTGAGTACATGTATGTCCTCCAACATGAGAGTGGTACCACGGAGTACAAGTACCCACCAGTGCAGCAAGGGACTTCCCATGAGCACATGGACTTGTGCTTGGAGGATGCTGCTATGCTCAGCACTCGACTGCAGGAGTGTCAACAAGAGCTTCAGGATGTCCGGGACACCCTGAAGGAAACGGAGGCGTTGCTGCGAGCCTGCTTAAAGGCGAGAGAAAGAGGAGATGGGAATGAACTGTGTGTCACCGTGAATGATACATGGACTCCTGACTCCCTGGATCGCCGAGCGATCAGGCGTCGTCGCACTTCTCCACCAGCAGCCTCCCCACCCAAAGCAGAGTCAGAAGGAAGTCGAAATGATGAGGAAGATCCCGAGGCGCCAGCTCAAGAAAACGAGTAGTGTAGAGTCCCTCCCTTAGTCAGCATGATGTCGAATAGGCGAGTCGTTAAGTTAAGTTAATGGTGTGATAATGCTTGGTGTGTGACCTAAGTTGTGGAAGCCATGAGCAATTGTCCACAGCCTCGTCTTTAGATTGTTTTGTTTTGGTGTGTGAACCCACATGAAATAATATTGCATTTATTTTTGTGTGAAAAGTGAACCCTTAGAGAAGAATAACAAAGCCTCAACACTTCAAAGTACAAAGAAATGAAAGTAGTAAGATGATACTAAATGCTTTCAAATTAACATTGGTTGATTCTGCCAGATGGACGGAAGAGGAAAAGGACGTGCTGCCAACCCCGCCAACAACAACGATGAGGCATGCAACCCTCATCTTTCTGGAGGCCAGGACCGGGGTGGTCGCCGTGAAGGAGTTGATCCCCTCCACCAAATGCTGGAGAATCAAAATCAGCTCATCCAGAACTTGACTCAAGTGGTGGCCAACTTGCATCAAGTTCCACCTCCACAAGCTGCACCACGCCAACCAAGGTTGAGTGAGTTTCTAGGAACTCAACCTCCAAAGTTTGCAAGTGCTGCTGAACCTCTGGAGGCAGATGATTGGCTGAAGACCATTGAAAGTAAGATGAGGATCATACAATGCCAAGGGTATGAGAGGGTGTTGTTTGCCTCTCATCAATTGCATGGACCTGCTGCTGATTGGTGGACCGCCTACATGGCCGCCCATCATGACCCTGAGAACATCACTTGGGAAGAGTTCAAGCGTAGCTTCCGCAACCATTACATCCCAAGAGGTGAACTCAAAAACAAGAGGAAGGAGTTTTTGGGACTGCAGCAGGGAAACATGACAGTGAGGGAATACCTCACTAAATTTACTCAACTATCCCGTTATGCCCCACGGGACATAGAGACTGATGAGCAGAAACAAGATTGTTTTGTGGAAGGACTTACCGCAGAGATGCAATGTGCAATGTCCTCAAATGAGTATGAAAGCTTTCAAAAGATGGTGGACAGAGCGTTTGTGGTAGAAAGGAAGCTGATGGCCTTGGAAAATGAGAACAAGAGGAAGGCCGGGTGGTCACATCAAGCCTCAGGGAGCAACACCCGCCCACGTCTAATGCAGCAACCTGCCGGGCAAACGAACTGTGCTGCGGTACCCTACTCAGCACCAAGGGGGTACAACCCAAACTACAGGCCTCCGGCAGCACCAGCACAGCCACAACGTCAGTTTGTACAACAGCCTCGCCCCGCATATCCACCTCGACCAGCAGTGCAAGGACCCCCGAACCAACCCCAAGACAACAAAGGCCAGGCACCTAAGGTTGGGGTGCAATGTTTTAGCTGTGGTGAAGTGGGGCACTACGCCCATAAATGCCCAAAGAAGAAGCCTGCTCAGGCACAACAACAGAATGTAATGAGAGGACGGGTGAACCACGTCACTATGGAGGAAGCACAAGAGGCACCCGACGTGGTAGTTGGTAAGTTTCCTGCCAATTTACACCTTGCAACCCTGCTGTTTGATTCTGGTGCTACCCACTCGTTCATTGCTCAAGGGTTTGTTAAGAAGCATGACCTAGCAACCACACAAATGAATCATATGCTAGCTGTAAACTCTCCAGGTGGAGAAATAAGGACAAGACAAGTGTGTCCCAAAGTGAACCTAGACATTAATGGGGTAGTATTTACTGCTAACCTCATAGTGATAGATTCACAGGGAATAGATATTATTTTGGGTATGGATTGGTTGACTAAACATAAAGGAATCATCCATTGTTCAACCAGAACGGTGGAACTAACTCACCCTAGTGGCACAAGAGTAAAGTTCATAACAATACACGAGCCTAGGAGGGACATTAAATTAAATCAAGTTGAGGTGAAAGTTGAGGAAATCAGGACCATCAGGGAATATCCAGATGTTTTTCCGGAGGAGTTGCCAGGTATGCCTCCCGATCATGAAGTGGAATTCGCAATTGAGCTAGTACCTGGAACAACCCCGATATACAAGAGACCTTATCGGATGGACTCCAAGCAGCTGGAAGAACTCAAGGATCATTTGAGAGAATTGTCGGAGAAGGGGTATATTCGTCCTAGTTCCTCACCATGGGGAGCTCCGGTGATATTTGTGCCCAAGAAGGACGGAACCCAAAGGTTATGCATGGATTACCGTGCCTTGAATGAGGTAACCATCAAGAACAAGTACCCATTACCCCGCATTGAAGACTTGTTTGATCAGTTGAGGGGAGCTTGTGTGTTCTCGAAAATTGATCTCAGGTCGGGATACCACCAACTCAAGATAAGGCAATCTGATATTCCCAAGACAGCTTTCGTATCTCTTGAATGAGATATTGTGAGTTATGTAGAGGTAGGGATCAAGGCAAGTTGGATGTTTTGGTTGTGTGCTGGGTGCACGAGACTCGGGTTTGTGTTTAGTACTTGCCTGGATCCTAAGGACCGGTTCATGGAGCATGTAACTTGGCTTTACCGTGCCAACCACATGCTGAGATGGGGCAGCTTGGCCAATTAATTAGGTGTATCCCCGACGTAGTATGGGTGTGTTGGATGGTGCGGGGAATAGGTGTCAGCTGGACTACCATATGAACCGCAAGGCTCAAGAGGGGGCCACTGCAGCGGGGTTGGAGCCTCTTGTATGCTGTTAGGGGTGAAACCTCAGTGGGCCCATGCTCGTCGGGAATCCCTTTGTAAAGGCTTCGTAGTGATCTCCTGGCTACACACCTGGGAAGTGTGAATGTGGTTCGTAGCCACTGGCATAATGGAGGTTCTTTTAGTCCACCCGACAACGGGGGATGAAATCACTACATGTGGGTACAGTGGTACAAACTCTGCAGAGTCAAAACTGTCATGACAGCCGTGCTCACGGTCAAGAGCGGCTTGGACTTATTCATGATTAGAGGATTGATGGTTTTGGAAGTTGTGGATGTTAAGCGGGGAGCTTGACATTGGAAATGATGTTATGGTTATTGGATTATGATGATGGGATGGGAGATTGGGACCATTTCACTTGTGTAGTAATGTAGGTGCTTAATAAGCTAAGGTGATAGGTATTAAGTGCGTAGTGCTTTAACCATGAGTTCAACCTCTCCTTGTTCTAGCCATGCATGATATAATTTTCCCACACTTGCTGAGTACCATTGGTACTCAACCTTGCATATTTTGTTGGTTTATATTGCTGCTCAGGTCAAGATAATGAGGTGGTATATAATGACCAAGACTTTGGACCCGAAGAAGGTTTATAGGTTCGTGGAGACTCCGGGCAACGCCTGTGATGGAGCCCTCAAGAATAATATTCTGCTGCTAGTTTATTTACTTGTGATGAACTTATTATTGTCCATTGAGACATTTGCGAATGTAAGACTTATTTATATTCGACACTTGGCTTGTAATAAATGATGCTTCACTATTTGTCATCACATGTATGAGAAAATGATCCTGGCATACATGTGATATTCACTTGGTTGTTTCTTCGGAAAAACCGGGTGTGACACTCCGGTCCGAGCCTACCCGCTGAGGTGAAGTCCGGAGCTGCCACATTTCTCCTGGCTCAGAGCCTTCTCCCCGCTGAGGAGAGCTCTGGAGTAGACACGTGCCCTGGGCTCCGGTCCGAGCCTCCCCGCAGAGGTGAGGTCCGGAGTTGCCACGTGTCTCCTGGCTCAGAGCCTCCTCCGTGCTGAGGAGAGCTCCGGAGCTAACACGTGCCCTGGGCTCCGGTCCGACCCTCCCTGCCGAGGTGAGGTACGGATCTGCCACGTGTTTCCTAGCTCCAAACCCATCGATAAGAGCTCCAAAGCCGCTATGTGCCCCACGATCCGTCATGGGCCGTGGGTCAACAAAGTCAAGGTGGAAGTGCACTGTCAGGTTGCGCATTCAAGGCTCGCGCCTTCCCCAGAAACATGGCGCACTACGCACGCCTCCACCCTCTACCAGTTCGCCATTACGGTGACAAGACAGGACGACAAGGCGTGACAGCAGTACAATACCTCCCAACGGCACAAAGCCGTCCAAGCAGGGCGAGAAGACGGCGTCTTCATCATCACCTGACACACGGACAGGGGCGCTCAGCGCGCCAGGCGGCGGGACTTAACTCCCCCACCGACTGCTCTACTCAGAATACAAAACCCTAGATCATGTATAGGGTTTGCATAGCTTCGGGGCCAGCTGTCGGGCTCCAAGCCACATTGTAACCACCCCAGCCTTGGACTATAAAAGGGTTGCGGTGACCACCTGACAAAGGGTTCGCAACCCAGCACCCTCTCACGCACACACGCGCAAGCAATAGAACAGACACTCCCGTGGACATAGGGTATTACGCTCCAGCGGCCGGAACCACGTAAATATCGGTGTTCATATGCTCTCTCAAGCCCAGTCGCGTGAAAGCGCCAGGCCCCCTCCAATCAAAGAACCTCGCGGGATGCTCCCGTAGCAGGCCGGGAGGAGTGTCGCAGCTCACACTCTCCGACATTTGGCGCGCTAGGTAGGGGGGCTTTCTACGCTCTCCACACGACCATGGTGAACATCACCTCTCATGGTGAACCTTCTCGCCCAACTCGTCGTCGTCGTCAGGCGGCAGACGACGAGGCTACCTCCCGCTCCAGAGCGGGCAGATCTGGCCAGGCCAGCGATCAGACGATCGGTGTACCAGCGGCGCCCACAATTCCCAAATCCGGCCAAACTGGCGATCAGGACGTGCTGGCGATCATACGGCCGGTGTGCCATCGGCGCTCACACCGCCAGTGGCCACTTCCTCTCGGTGGCCCTCTACTCCAACACTGGGGACAACACTACCACCACTGAGCCCGGAGAGCGTGCTGGCCGCAGCACGCGCTCTGCTCCACAACCCTCCAGGCGAGGGCACCACCCACGAGGCGGCAGAGCAGTGGCGACACGACGTCGACCATGTCGTCGTTGCTGCCATGAACTGTCCTGCCTACAGGTGACGGTAGGCTGAACCCTCGCTGGCCCAGTCGCATACGCCGATGGTGGCCCGTGATACGGCAGCCACACGCGCGATGGCCACAGCTGACCTCAAGGTCGAGCTGAACCGTCGCCTTGCAAGCAAAGATGGTCGCATCACCATCGAACGGCGCCAAGAGAGGCGTCACAATCTCGAAGGAGAGTACGACTCTCTGAGCGCTGTACCAGCGGGTCGCGCTCCGCCTACACCTGCCTCTCCAGGGGCAGTAGGGGGCTGCATGGCACTCGCCCTACACCTTCGTATGGTGGTCTGGCCACCTAAGTTCCTGCCCCACTTGCCGAAAAAATACGACAGGACAGTCAACCCCGCCGAGTTCCTGTAGATCTACTCCACTTCCATCCTAGCTGTAGGAGGGGATGAGGTCATCATGGCCAACTACTTCCCTGTCGCCCTGACTGGCATGGCCCGATCATGGCTCATGAACCTTCCCTAGGCTCCATCACGTCCTGGGAAGAGTTGTGCTGGAGGTTCACAGCCAACTTCGGGAGTTCCTACACATACCACGGCACCAAGCTCGACCTCCACACCGTGCGTCAGCGTGACAGGGAGTCGCTGCGATCCTTCATCCAGCGGTTCTCCCAGGTTAGGAACCCTATCCGCTGCATCTCCAACGCCTCCGTCGTCGTCGCCTTCCGGTAAGGCGTCCGTGACAAGAAGATGCTTGAAAAATTTAGCCACACACGACGTGCAAGAAGACTCCGATCTCTTCAGCCTGGCCGACAAATGTGCCAAGGCGGCCGAAGGCCGAGATGAGCACTCACGACCTGCCTCCGCGGCATGGAGTGTCAGGGAGGCTACTGCTCCGAGCAGTAGCAAGAAGAGCAAGACCGAGGGCAGGAACAAGCCTCTGGCCGGGGCACCCACTACTGCTCTAGCAGCGGCCGGTGGGGGCTGAGCCCCACGCACTGACAAGCACCCATGACCATCGTCCGCCAGTGACAACGACCAGTGGTGCCCGGTGCACAACTCCAGCCACCACGACACTAGCGACTGTCGTGAGATCAAGAAGCTTGCGGAGCGCTTCCGTGAGCTGCAACAACAGCGGTCGCGCCAATACGGCGCACCCTCCCGCTAGCGGGAGGGCAAACAAAAGGCCAAACCTAAGGCCAGCGCAGAGCAGGAGATGGAGTATCAAGACGCTGAGCAGGCGTTGAAAGCCGTCTACGGCCACTCCCAATCAGACTCCAGCGCCGACAGCGAGCGACGCTAGATGATCCACGTCTAGCCAGACGTTACCCCCGTTGTGCGACAAGGGAAACACCCTCTTACACTGGTGTAGGGGGTCGAGGCCGCCCTCCCCCCCCCCCCCCCCCCCCCCCCGAGACACACCAAGGGCTCATCCCACGTCCATACATACAACGAAGCCACGCAGGACCAGCTTCTGTGCGAGGATATCAACCTCGTCGACGGGGAAACTTGGCTAGAGGTTGCCCAAAATACGCTACACCACAAAGCGCTCCGGTGGTATCAACAACGATACACGCAGAGTAGACAGTCCAAGGTAGGGCCATCTAGTGCCTCGGCTAATACTTTCTCGAGAAGGGGTGACAAACCCACCCCCAGTTGGGAGGTTCCCTTCCGAGCAGCACAAGTATGCTGCCCTAGGTGCGCCCACCTAGCCACGGATCACGGTGACCTCTACCCAATCCATAGAACATAGAACACCTCCGTAAATTCTATTCTTAGTGCAGTGGTAGGGTATTTTTTTATTTTTCTTTCTTTGTAAAGGTGTCATAGTGTCAAGGAACAACGCTTAGAACGGCCAAGCTCCGGACGAGTCCCGCTACTATTGTCATCCGGGGCGGGTCGCTGACTTTTTGCACGGTCTGTTTCCTCCTATCACCCGAAGGAAGCTAGAAATAAGAAAAATTTATCCTACCCTACGTACCTTCTTTACAGTTTGTGCTCATTCATGCATATCAACTGTAAATTGCATGTCCAGAGCTTGTCCTACATACTTGTCCTAGGTCCCGTGTCTCTGGAAGGTCTCCTTCCTGAAAGGTTAACGCCCGCGGGAGGTCCAGGACGTGCAACCTGCTTAGCCTGGTTTCGTACCTTAAGCCTGCCGCACTGCCTCCCCTGCGCTACAATTGAGTACTTGGGGACCAGAAAGAACACGCCTACGGATAAGAAAAGTAACCGGATGCCGAATATTGCCCCCACTCTTTTCGTGCTTTCTTTCCATACTGCTCCAGCCATGTAGCCAGTCACTTTTTCTTGTGTTCAACCATAGCAAGAGCTGTGCTATCCTTCTGCAGGCGGGTCTGCTTGAGGTACCTATGGCATACCCGGGGTCCTGTGGCTGCCTCATTGCTCGGGGGCCGTATGGTGCTAAATGGTCCCTCCCCTGAAAGGCTTACGCCAGCGGGAGGTCTAGGGTGTGTAGCCTGCTATGCCTGGTTCCGTACCCCTAGCGTGCACACCTTGCCTCTCCAGTGCTACAGCTCAGTACCGGGGAGCCGGACGGCTCATAATCCTGAGCAAAGTTTTAACCGTAACTTGGGGAACTTTGGTTGTCTCATTGCCAGGGGCCCTATGGAACCGAATGGTCCCTCCCCTGAAAGGCTTATGCCAGCGGGAGGTCCAGGGTGTGTAGCCTGATATGCCTAGTTTCGTACCCCTAGCATGCACACCCTGCCTCTCCAGCGCTACAACTCAGTACCGGGGAACCGGACGGCTCATAGCCCTAGGCAAGGCTTTAACCATAGCCCGGACGACCCACATCGAATTACCCAAGCCCCGTAGCTCAGCTGAGGACCGTAAGCCACAGTAAAGCTACCAAACAAGAGTGACCAGAGAACACGATTACTCCTCCTTTCTGCCATGTCTGCAGGTCCGAACAGGTCCTGGGGCGTTCCGGACCTCCTAGGGGGGGCCGATGCTGACGTCCTGCCTCATCCGGTGGTAGGTGCACCCACAAGGGGCACACCTACCACGGGGCCATCATGGTGAACCACGCGGGCAGGACGTCAGACTACTGCAGCAGTAGGCAGAAGACTCGGAGCACCGACTACAACAAGCTGAAGACACGGGCCGAACTTCTCTGGTCCTTGCCCTGCCAAGGACCTGGAAGGAGTGGTAGACACACTGCCGGAGCGCCCTGGGTCCTTACGCTGCTAAGCACCCGGAGGAACTGAAAGTGCATCTAGGTAATCCCCGTGGGTTTTGGATGATTGATGACGACAATTAAGATACTAATGAGCTTTAATGAGTATGAGCACAGGTCTTTGAGATGAGAATGAATGTGGAGTCCCTCAAAAAGCAAAAAGAAAAAGAAGAAGACTTGCAAGAGTAGAAAATAGGATTTTATTCTTGAGTTTCACATTTTCTAGTTGTGTAGAGGGCCTCCTCTTTTAGAGTGCTTGAGGATCATGAGAGAGCTCAAACCTTTAGTTGGAATTTTGGTGAGGGAATAGTCCTAGGCATAGCTTAGAATGTAGACCGGACTTGTCCGGACTTGGGGTCGGACTAGTCCGATCCAACCGGACTATTCCGTTTTGGACTAGACTAAATGTCTCTAAGTGAGTTCGGACTTGTCCGTTCTTGTGTAAGTCTTAGCCTTTCTGAGACCAAGTCCCAGAAGGCCGGACTAGTCCACCCATGGGGCCAGACTAGTTCGCCTGTTCGGACTAAGCCGCTTAGGTCCGGAGGAAATCCCTCTAAGTGACCTCGGACTAGTCTGTTGCGGACAGACTAGTCCAGTTGTGTGAGGTGAGTGCGGCCACTGGGTTAAGTACCAGAAGGATGGACTAGTCCGGGGTTCTGACCGAACTAGTCCGGACTTTAGCAGGTGTAACGGTTGTCTTCCTCGGTAGTAACTTTGACATAGTTGATTATTGATGTCGGGATCCCTATAAAAAGGGACCCCCCGACTTCAAATGGACAACTCTGCAACCCTAGCGCCGAAAACTCTTTCCTTGAGCTCTTCTAAGCCTCTTTCCTCACCTTCTTGACCCCTAAGATTGGATCTTGAGGGGTTTGGGGATTTGTGAGAGGAGAGACGCGGTGATCAACGTTTGAGCTCTCGGTTTGAATCTCTTGCACTCTAAGTTCGTGGCTGTTGTATTTTGTTTCCTAGAACTGCCTCAAGTTGTGAGTAGCCCCTAGAATATTGTATTCACCCTTTGATTGATAGTGAAGAACCCGGGCTTGATCTTGGTGATCGCTCGATGAGGGTAGGGTTGGAAGAGACCCGGTCCTTTGTGGACTCCTCACTGGGGACGTAGATTCCTATGTGGAATCGAACCTCGGGATAAATCGAGTCTCTTGATTCCTTTACTTTCTCGCTTAATCACTAGAATTGCTTGTTAGGGTTTGTTTCGCTCAAAACTTGTTAATTGCCTTATAGTTGTGAATCCTGCAATCCAATCAGTTTCTCTTTCATAAACTAGTTGATTAGATTGTTAGATAACCCATGTATCTTCCACTTAAACAAACTTGGTAAGAAATCTATAAAAACACAACCTTTACCTAATTTCTATACCTAGACCGGACTAGTCTACCCCCTGACCGGACTAGTCCGACCCTTCAAGTTTAATCCGACTGTTTTCAGTAGTTTCAGGTTTTGTTAGCCTATTCACCCCCCTCTAGGCAACTTTCAATTGGTATCAGAGGCTAACTCTCCACAAAAGTTTAACCGCTTGGAGAGGAAATGGGGGGACAAGACCGGTAGCCAAGTTGATCCCACCAAGGGAAATGGAGCAAATCCAAACAACTTCGAAGAGCAAGGTTCAAACCCACCTCCGGATGTTACTCCTCTACAAGATGTCTCAAGCTCGGAAGAAGATGAAGAAGTTCTTCGTCTCATGGCTCTCCTCAAGAAGAAGAAGGAGGAAGCTAAGAAGAAAAAGAAGGAGAAGTTGGAGAAGAAGCACAAGAGTAGTCAACAAGATAGGTGAGCACATGCCCTGCCACCATCTGGGTCAGAGCCTTGCCTTCGCCCTCCAGCTGCTTCCCCACGACGTTCTCCAGCGCCAGGAGCTTCTCCCCGATGAGTCTAGGGCAGGGAGCACCTGG
This sequence comes from Neostapfia colusana, assembly GCA_030760725.1. NCBI lineage: Eukaryota > Viridiplantae > Streptophyta > Magnoliopsida > Poales > Poaceae > Neostapfia > Neostapfia colusana. Next base: position 16,450,192 of record JASWHV010000013.1, read on the forward strand.
CTCACCTCCTGGACTGGCCCTCCGGTGCGCAAGGAGCCGAAGCGAAGGGTTCTAGTGCCGCCTCCGTCGGCCGAGGAAGTCCCAGACCTTCTTTACCTCAGTGGCACGAGAAGCCCGGGGATCTTCGACCACCTTGGTGGAAGAAACCAGCTCCCCTACCGAACTCCTCGCCATCTCCTGTTCCCGGGTGGCGAACTCTTGCTCCAGAGCAACCAGGACCTGCTCCTTGGTGTCCAGCCACGCGGTCCGCTCGTCCAGATTAGACTCCCTGGACGCAGCGGCGAGCTCCCGGTCACGGACGCCTTGAAGCCGCTCCTTTAGGCGCCTCTCCTCCTCCTCATGGGCAGACAGATGGTCGTATATAAAAGTCCCAAAAATGCGTATGAATAAACCATGGTTTAAATTCATATGTGTGGCAAAGGCATAAAAAATGGGACTTGTTAAATCTTTTCCACATGTGATAACCAACATGAGAGCTCTCTTCACACAAGTTCAAATAATTGTTTGAAAACTTGGAACCCAAGAGGGGTCTAAAACCAATATGGGAAGTTCCCATATGTGTGAGAAAGCTAAAGTCAGATTTGGAACAAATTTGTTCAACTCAAAATTTAAATGAGAGCAACACAATGAATTTCAAAACTGTTGTGCTAAAAATCTCATTTGCAGCAGCCAAAATATAAATCAGATTTCATATTTGAATTCCTTAGGTCCAAATTAGTGGGTATGCAAAGTTTCATGATTTGTTGAATTATTTTGCAACCCATTTTCCAAAATGGACTTTAAATTGCAAAGAATTCAAGTACGCATTTGAATTTGAATGAAACTTGTCCAATTGTCCAAATGCACCTCAGATTTGAACTCCCACAATTTGATTTCACCATTTGCAAATTTTGGGAGATATTTAGAGGATAAGAGGGAGCTGTGGTGGGACCCACATGTCATTGGGTTGAGAATCTAAACTTGCACACAAAGTAACCGAGGGCTCTGCCTCTGTTTCACTCGAAGCAGCCGAGGGGCTCTCACCGGACACCACTGAGGGCTCAGCGGCGCCACCTCCTGCTCCCCTCTCCCGGTTGCTGGCACCCTGTGAGTGGCTCCTTCGTGCTCAACGTGATCCTCCTCTCCAGACCGAGCTGTTTGCTCTTTGCCTTCTCCTCCTCGCGCGAACCACCGAGCAGAGCCTCCTCTCCCCTCCGCTGCCTCGGCTGTGATCGGAAACCGGTGAAACCTCGCGCTCACCTCCACTACGAGCTGCAGCACAGCAGGTCGAGCTCATCCTCCACTCCCTTGGCACGAAACAGCCCGAGATACGGGTTCCTTTCCCCGTGAACCACATCAACCGCGGCGACCTAACTCAAAGCGTCGATCGGGTGCTCGTGGGCAGCTCGCCACAGCAGTTGTCAAGGCCAAGCGAGGGCGCCAACGGGAGCGCACGGCCACCGTGCTGCTCTCACCCTAAACTCAAGCCATGCCGTGAGCTATTGACGGTGAATTTTGGGATTTTGCTCCGGCGCCTTCAACCCGAGCGTCCGGTACGAGTTCTGCAAATTCCCGCTCTCTAATCCTCCATAGGTCATCAAACTTGGCACATAGGAGCCGGACTAGCCGGCCATCAATTCTCCTTTAGCAACACTAGTATGAAATCACCTATGAGCAGAGGATTCCGAGGTCTACTGAGCGTGTTCTTGGAGGAACCAATCGGGCACACGGTGCCGACCCAGTTGCAGCCACTTTTGAGCACTTTTGAGGCCATATTGGTCTTCCTCAAGCTCCAAGGATGCTGTAGCGTGAGTTGGTCGACATTTTGGCGGGATAGATGTAGGACCGAAGTACACGTGTAAAGCTACCAGAGGGGGTGAATGGTAGATAAAAAACTTTTCAGCAGAAGCAACAAAACACCCCTCAGCAGAAAACCGATCTGTTAAAGAAACCGTGTGTGCGACTAATCTAAACGAGTTCAACTGTAACAAAACTAGTATAGATTGTATAGAATCAAGTCACCAACACGTCACAACAAGAATCATGAAAATCCGTTGAGAGAAACTCAAGTTACGATCGAAAGATCGAACAAAGGTCAATCTGTCCTACGCGAAAAAAACAGTTCTGGAATACTGCAAAGAAACTCGTGTAGATTAGAAACCACAAATTCAATGACCGTGAAATTTTCACAGATGATAGATAATCAAGTTGTGAAGACAACCCAAAAAGAATCATATCAATTGGATCTGTAAAACTTGAGTTATGATAAAACTACCGAAGCAAGGTAGTGCTGAACAGAAACTCGACGAGAAAAACTTGTCTGAAACAAGTCGGACGAACAAGACATAAAAGTTCCTTTAGAATACGAATTTTAAGTACCAAAACACAAGAGGAACAGCCCCAAAGTCGTGCTCCACAAGCTCTGGCCTCCCTTTCTTATATAACCAGCCCAAATGCCAACTCAACTCAAACTAGGACTCCAACTCCTACTTGGATTCAAACTGTAACTTTCTAATACTGCTTAGAACTCTTCTATACGCAGATAGAAGCAATCTTAAGACTTCTAAACACCTTAGGAACGTATCCCACATTCATAAAATAACTCAAATTCATGACCCACACGAAATCCTATCATAACCAACTCAAAACTTTCCATATTTGAGTCAAACACGACTCAACCGCAGCCTGAGTCCATAACCTAGTCGGTTGGACCTTTTCAACCATATCTCCACTTCCATATCTCTTCACCACGCCTTGGAACCATGTTGCCACGTCCATGCACTCCTTAAACACGTGCAAACACCTTCCAACAACGTCCACAATACCTTCATATGCATTGTTCTTGATCCAAACATGCTGCGCGACCTCCGATCAACTCAACCACAATTCCTCCCGAACTTGGTTGTTGAACCTCATCTTCTCCCTAAGACTAGTTCAATGGATCTCGTCACCAGCCATGTCTTGAACTCAAGCAACACCTGCACACGAGTAAACAACCAATACTTCTGAGCACAAGTCCTCGACTTGACCCTCGTTAGTTCCGAAACTACAGCATCTTACGTGAGCACCTCACATAAGCATGTTGTAAACCATAGCAAAATGATATCAGCCATAACCACCAAACACACCAAAACTTAGTAAAATAATACTAAGCAAACTTTCCATAAGAGTAAAGCAAGTTCGAAACATTGCAAGTTAAAAGCAGAACCATTGCAATCAAGCTCCGAACCTTACCAAAGCTAACTGGACCTTGAACCGGAGCTTACCAAAGCTAGTCGGACCCATCGCCGGAGCTTACTAAACCTTAGTCGGACCTAGCACGGAACTTACCAAATCTAGTCGGACCTAGCACCGGAGCTAGCAAAAATAAGTCGAACCTAGCCAAAATAAGTCAGACCTAGACAAAGCAAGTCTTACCTTATGTCGGACCTTGCTGGAGCTACCCAAAACAAGTCGAACCTATCGTCGGACCTTGCAGGAGCTCGGACCTAGAGTCGGACCTTGTTAAAAAGGTATTTTGGTAGTATTCAAAACTTTTATCGTCAAAGCCAATGTATTCAGCACACATAGGTCTCACAACCTCCCCCTTGATAAATGCATTGGCAACACCACTTATAATCCGAACATTGGCTTATTCACATGAAAAGTTTTGAAAACAATTTCCCCCCCTTTGTAAATCAGAAATAAAATGAGAAGAAAAACAAAAATAAAAAAATTCTCCCCCTAAGAAGAATCGTCCCAAAACACTTGTGAATGTGTGCAATGTGCGATCAGTGTGATCAATTTCTCCCCCTTTCACAATGTATTCAGCAAGGTATAAAAGAGAAATTTTAATTTGTTATGAGCACATTATAACATATACATATAAAACAAAGCTCATCCAAATCATACTATCAAGTAACTTACACTATCACATCAATGAGATACATAAAGTAGTGTAAACCATGCTAGAGATCAAGTGTAATTTTCAATTTAAGCAAGTCATGATCTCACAAACTTAACTATTTCAAGACCTGAAAACATGACACTTGTTGCTGCATTTTATTTATCATTTAAAGCACAAATTTTGATCTTATGACATTTGTAAGAGATTATATGCAGCATCAGCCTTATTCTAACCAACCAAGCCAAGCCTATGTCATTTGACAGTCAGAAGCTTAAGGACATGGTTTTAGTCATACACAACTCCTTTCAAGTTCATATCTAAGTGCAATGATAAGCGATCTCAAAAGAAGAAGTGCGATGCATGCATATTCTCTTGATCTTTTCTAATTTTTTTTATTTGAACATAAAAACTCAACATGTGAGTCGATTACTTGATTAATTCTTTATGATTAAAAGCACTTGTGAGCATGCAACAAGTTCAAAACAGCAAGAAAGTTCGACCATGACCAGATTTAGTGTAAGTAATTATTCCAATTACTAGACATGGTAAAAACTACAAAATGTATAACACGAGTAATGTAGTAAGAACTTTCAGCATGAAAAAGGAATCACAAAGTCATATATGCATGAAATACTATGCTCATATTATTTTAATTTCAGATTCACTCTTCCCAAGTTTCAAAATTCTCCCTCAATTTAAGCCATGAGGATGCATAACCCCTATTTCACTATGAATGTAACAAAAACGAGTGAAATCCAAAGGTTTTGTAAAAATGTCAGCCAATTGTTGTTCGGTATCTACATGGTGAAGCACAATGTTCCCTTTTTCGACATTATTGTCACACCCGGTTTCTCCGAAGAACAACCGAGTGAATGTCACATGTATGCCAGGATCATTTTCTCATACATGTGACGACAAATAGTGAAGCATCATCATATTACAAGCCAGGTGTCGAATATAAATAAGTCTTACATAGCATACGTCGCGATGGACGATAATAAGTTCATAACATGAAAATAAAACAGCAGCGGAATATAAATCTTGTGGGCTCCGTCACAGGCGTTGCCCGGGGAACTCCGTGATCCTAGAATCCTTCTTCGGGACCAAAGTCTTGGTCATTGAACACCACATCATCCCCTTGACCTGAGCAGCAATATAAACCAACAGAAAAGCAAGTTTGAGTACCGTGGGTACTCAACAAGTGTGGGAAAGTTATGTCATGCATGGCTAGAGCAAGGAGAGGTTGGACTCAGGGTTAAAGCAATACGATATTATTACCTATCACCTTAGCTTATTAAGCACCTACATTACTACACAGGTGAAATGGTCCCAATCTCCCAACCCATCATCAAAATCAAGTGACGATAACATCATTTCCACTGTTAAGCTCCCCGCTTAACATCCTCAACTTCCAAATTCATCATCCTCTAATCATGAATAAGTCCAAGCCGCTCTTGACCGTGAGCACGGCTGTCATGACAGTTTTGACTCTGCAGAGTTTGCACCACTGTACCCACATGTAGTGATTTCATCCCCCGTTGCCGGGTGGACTAAAAGAACCTCCATTATGCCAGTGGCCGCGAACCACGTTCACACTTCCCAGGTGTGTAGCCAGGAGATCACTACGAGGCCTTTACAAAGGGATTCCCGACGAGCGTGGGCCCACTAAGGTTTCACCCGTAACAGCATACAAGAGGCTCCAACCCCGCTGCAGTGGCCCCCTCTTGAGCCTTGCGGTTCATATGGTAGTCCAGCTGACACCTATTCCCCGCACCATCCAAAACACCCATACTACGTCGGGGATACACCTAATTAATTGGCCAAGCTGCCTCATCTCAGCATGTGGTTGGCACGGTAAAGCCAGGTTACATGCTCCATGAACCGGTCCTTAGGATCCAGGCAAGTACTAAACACAAACCCGAGTCTCGTGCACCCAGCACCAACCAAATCATCCATCTTGCCTCGATCCCTACCTCTACATAACTCATAATGTCTCATTCAAGAGTAAGGTAAACAAGTTGATGATCTCATATCCCACTTATCCCATTCTAAGCATGGCTAAGCATAAGTAATATGAATGAATGACATAATGAAACAAATCCCAACCCAAGCAACAAGGAAACAAGATAATGCAATTCTAGGAAACTTTCTAGCATGGGTTTCATATTTCAATTGACGATGCAAATAATTCTATCTACACATCCTATCATAGGATCAAAGTGGTCAAGGACACTTTCCTTCTTCCTGCTGCTCTAGGAATGGAAAGTCTTGGTCTTGGAAGGGGAGAACTTGCTCTGGGGCAGGTTCTACTCATGCCAATACACATAGCAAAAGAAAACAACAATCCATAAGCCATAGTTCACACTTTCACTCATGCAAGCGACACATACATACATATTAAAGTCATTCACATGTGTAAGTGTTCTGGTTACCCTAGATGTGTTGATTTTAGACCTACATACACTTTTAAACATATATATTATTTCTAACTTTTGTATTCAGATCTCTAGTTGCACACTATGTACTAATTTCCCATTTGAACAAATTCTCTATATTTAATTTATACACTCCTTAACCACAAAATTTGCATGAAAGAAAGTTTCTTACTCCAAATAGGTTTTAGATCTTCTACAAAATCTTAATTTGAAGTTTTTGAAAATAAAGACCTGATTTAACATCTTCAAATCATGCATACTTATTTTCCTATATTTTCATATTTAATTTCTATACCTAAAAGTGAACTTTACTATTAAAATAGTTAGTCTTATCATTTAAACAGAATAGGTTCTGATCTAATATGTTCAATAAATTATTTTTGAACTTCCTCTCTGATGTGAACCAATTTTTAAATTTATTTTACCAGTGTTCAGAATTATTTCCTAGCCCAAAAATATGTTTCTAGAAACAATAAAAATGAGCAACACTTAGGCAGATCTCATTTCAGCCTAAAATAAATTCTTAACTCATTCTAAAGGTTTTCCAAGTGCTAGGAGAGTTTAGATTTGAATTTGCACATGTGTTTGCCTCACCTTTTAAATTTAAATCCTAGTCACATATTTACATTTCTGAATTTAATATCCTATAGGGTCTGAAAGGCAAATCCACCCTATTGCAGGGTTTAATTTACTATTTCCTAAATTTTCAGGGGCCTAATTATACATAACAGAGGGGTTTTTCCTAATTTTTATTAAGTCCAGGGGCTAAAACTGTTTTTTAAATGAATTTACATGAATTTCTGAAGGTCGAGGGGCTAGATCATAAGTTTCCAGGGCTAGCTCGTGTTTTTCGAGATCTCTAGGGGGTAGCGCGTAAGAATCCCAGCCTTTATAATGCGGGGCCGACGTGGACCGTCCGATTTAAAACAGACAGCTGAGATTATAACGCGAAACGATACGGGTTAGATCTAATAGAAACTGCACGATTTAAAATGGACGGGCCTCAGGGGGCCACGTCGCCCTGGCCGTGCGCGGGCGGCGCGCGGCGGCGGGAGGCGGCGATCTCGCCGGAGATCTTCGGGTTTTCATCTATACTTCCTGAAACTTGGATTTCTTGGCATAGAACGGAAGAGGGGATGTAGGGGATCTCACCTCGGGGTTTTTCTTGAGCTCGGGGGCCCTGGAACGCGGTCGGCGACGAGGTCCGAGGTGAAAACGCAGCGGTGCTCGCCGGACCTGTGTCCAGAGCGCAAAACACCGGGTTTCCTTCACCTGCGAGACTCCCCGGAGGCGGTGGAACATGATCAGCACGATAGATCAGCAAATTCGAGTGAGGATCGAAGGAAATCGGCGGTAGAAGCTTCGGTTCTCACCGAAGAGAAAAATGGCCGATCGGGGAGGAAAAAGGGGCAGATTTCAGCATTTAAATGGACGAGGGAGGGCGGCCGTCTGTTGAGATCACGTTGGGGCGTCCGGGACGGGAAATAGGGGCTAGGAGCGTGGGTTCCGGGGGTCGGTTTTGATCGGGCGCGAGAGAGGGCCGGGGTCGGTTGGGGCGCGCGCGAGGAGAGGGATGACACGCGGGCCCCGCGTGTCAGAGAGAGGGAGAGAGGGGGGGCGGGTTTGGGATGGCTGGCACGCGGTCTTGGGCCGGCAGAGCAGGTTTTGGCCCACTGGGTATTTTTCTTTTTCCTTTTCCTTTTCCTTTTCTGTTTTGATTTGAATTTGAATTCCAGTTTGAATTTGAATTGCTTCATCACATGCATTACGTCCAAAATTTTTTAAATTCCCCTCTTTAGTAGGTTTTGGGGTGTTACAGCTCTACCCCCCTTAAAAGAAATCTCATCCTCGAGATTGGTGGTTCTAGGAAAACAATTCTGGAAACTGTACCTTAAGCTCGTCTTCTCGCTCCCATGTGGCTTCCGCTTCCGAGTGATGCTTCCGCTGCACCTTGCACATCCGGATTCTTTTATTTCATGTGAGGCATTCCATTGTCTCCAAAACCTTGACCGGTTGCTCGGCATAAGAAAGATCCTCTCGTACGTCAACCTCATTCATGGGTAACATCTCTTCGGGCGTCCTTAGACATTTCTTGAGCTGTGACACATGGAATACATCGTGCACATCCGATAGGCAAGCCGGTAGTTCTAGTTTATATGCCACTTCGCCTTTCCTCTCCAGAATTTGAAAGGGTCTGATGTATCGAGGTGATAACTTCCCTTTCACCTTGAACCGACGAAGTCCTCGGATAGGGGACACCTTGAGATAAACATAGTCCCCCATGTTGAAAACGAGTTCTCTTCTCCGTACATCGGCATAGCTCTTTTGTCAGGTCTGTGCTATCCTCAAGTTGTTGCGGATTTCCCTCACTTTCGCCTCGGCTTCTTGCAGTACCTCGGGCCCAAACACTTTACTTTCCCCTGTTTGGTTCCAAAATAGTGGAGTTCTGCAGTTCCTCCCATACAAAGCCTCAAATGGTGACATCTTCATACTAGCCTGATAGCTGTTGTTATAGGAGAACTCCACATACGGTAAGTTCTTATCCCAACTTCTATTGTTCTTGAGCGCACACGCTCTCAGCATATCCTCAAGGATCTCATTGGTTCTTTCCGTCTGCCCGTCAGTCTGGGGGTGATAGGCAGAACTAAAATTTAGATGAGTTCCCATGGTTTCATGTAACTTCTGCTAGAACCTTGAGGTGAACTGTGTACCTCGATCCGACACTATCTTCTTTGGCACTCCATGGAAACATGCGATCCTTGACATGTACAATTCCGCCAATTTGGATCCGCTGTAGTTTTCTTTCACGGGGATGAAATGAGCTACCTTGGTTAGCCTGTCGATGATGACCCATATCGAATCATATCCCGATTGGGTCCGGGGTAGTCCCACTATGAAGTCCATACCTATTTCTTCCCATTTCCATTCAGGCACTTTGAGTGGTTGCAATAGTCCCGCGGGTCATTGATGTTCTGCTTTCACCAACTGACATGTGTCACATAGGGCAACATGTTCCGCGACATCTCGCTTCATGCCATACCACCAATATCTGCTCTTGAGGTCCTGATACATCTTCGTACTCCCAGGATGAATGGAATAGTCGGAATCATGAGCCTCCTTCAAAATCAATTCACGGATCTCCTTCACCTCAGGCACATAGATTCTTTTCTTATGCCACACCGTACCTTGTCCATCCTCTCTGAACCCAGGGGCTTTATTTTTCTTTGATGAGTTCTCTAATCTCTTGTATCTTCTCGTCATTCTTCTGACTGTTGCGTATGTCTTGCTCTAATGTGGAGTCCACTTCCATTGTGATGGCCTCACCACTATTCACCAGACATAGATTGAGTTTTGCAATCTCTTCCTTCAATTCTGTAGGCATGTCCTTCGAACTCAACATGTGGATCTGCACTTTCCGGCTTAAAGCATCCGCTACGACGTTCGCTTTCCTAGGATGATAGTTGATGCCCACATCAAAGTCGGTTATTAGCTCTAACCATCTCCTTTGTCTCAGGTTGAGATTTGGCTGTGTTAAAATGTACTTTAAGCTCTTATGATCCGTATATATCTCTGTCCTCTTCCCCATCAAGTAGTGCCGCCAAATCTTCAATGCGTGTACCACTACGGCTAGCTCTAGGTCATGCGTAGGATAGTTCTTCTCGTGTTTTCGGAGCTGCCGGGACGCATAGGCCACGACATGCCCCTCTTGCATGAGAACATATTCCAACCCGTGTCCAGAGGCATCGCAGTACATCAAAAAATTCTTCTACATATCTAGCATAACTAGCACTGGGGCTGTTGTCAATCTTTTCTTCAGTTCTTGAAAACTCGTCTCACACTGCAGTGTCCATGTGAATGTGATTCCCTTCTCTAACAATTTGGTGAGGGGTCTCGAAATCTTTGAGAAACCCTCGATAAACCGTCGATAATACCTAGCCAATCCTAAGAAGCTTTGAACTTCCCTGACATTTTCAGGGGTCTTCCACTTCTGCACATCCTCGATCTTGGCGGGATCTACCGAGATTCCTCCCTCCGAGATTATATATCCTAAGAAGGGAACTCTCTTTAGCCAAAATTCACACTTGCTCAGCTTGGCATATAGTTTGTGTTCTCTCAGTTTTTGCAACACCAACCTTAAATGTCCCTCATGTTCTTCTTCATCTTTGGAGAAGACGAGAATGTCATCAATGAAAACCACCACAAATTTGTCCAGATATTCCATGAATACCTTGTTCATGAGATACATGAAGTATGCCGGGGCATTAGTTAGCCCGAACGGCATGACAGTGTATTCATACAGCCCGTACCGAGATATGAAAGCTGTCTTTGGAATGTCGGTTTGCCTTATCTTAAGTTGGTGATATCCCAACCTGAGATCAATTTTTGAGAACACACAAGCTCCCCTCAACTGATCAAATAAGTCTTCAATGCGGGGTAATGGGTACTTGTTCTTGATGGTTACTTCATTCAACGCACGGTAGTCTACGCATAACCTTTGGGTCCCGTCCTTCTTGGGCACAAATATCACTGGAGCTCCCCTTGGTGAGGAACTAGGACGAATGTACCCCTTCTCTGTCAATTCTCTTAAATGTTCCTTGAGTTCTTCCAGCTGTTTGGAGTCCATTCGATAAGGCCTCTTGTATATTGAGGCTGTTCCAGGCACAAGTTCAATCACGAATTCCACTTCACGATTGGGAGACATACCTGGCAGCTCCTCCGGAAAAACATCTGGATACTCCCGGATAATCCTTATCTATTCCACTCCCACCTCAACTTGATTGAGTTTAAGGTCTCTCCTAGGTTCTTGTACGGCTATGAACTTCACTTTTGTGCTGCTAGGGTGAGTTAGTTCCACCGTTCTTGTCGAACAATGGATGATTCCTTTATATTTGGTCAACCAATCCATACCCAAAATAATATCTATCCCTTGTGAGTCTATCACTATGAGGTTTGCAGTAAATACTACCCCATTAATGTCTAGATTCACCTTGGGACACACTTGTCTTGTTCTTATTTCTCCCCCTGGAGAGTTCACTGCTAGAATATGGTTCATTTGTGTTGTTGGTAGATTATGCTTCTTAACAAACCCTTGAGCAATGGACGAGTGGTAGCACCAGAATCGAACAACAGGGTTGCAATGTGTAAATTGGCAGGAAACTTACCAATTACCATGTCACGTGCCTTTTGCGCTTCCTCCATGGTCACGTGGTTCACCCGTCCTCGCATCACACTCTGCTGTTGTGGCTGCATGGGCTTCTTCTTTGGGCACTTATGGGCGTAGTGCCCCACTTCACCACGGTTGAAGCATTACACCCCAACTTTGGGTGCCTGGCCTTTGTTATCTTGGGGTTGGTTCGGTGGTCCTTGTCCTGCTGGTCGAGGTTGATATGTGGGGCGAGGCTGCTGTACAAACTGACGCTGCGGCTGTGCTGGTGCTGACGGAGGCCTGAAATTCGGGTTGTACCCTCTGGGTGCTGAGTAGGGTACCACAACACGGCTCGTCTGCCCTGCGGGTTGCTGCATCAGACGTGGGCGTGTGTTGCTACCTGAGGCTTGGTGTGACCATCCCGCCTTCCTCTTGTTTTCATTCTCCAAGGCCTTCAACTTCCTCTCCACGACAAATGCTCTGTCTACCATCTTTTGGAAGCTTTCATACTCGTTGGAGGACATTGCACATTGCATTTCCATAGTAAGTCCTTCCACAAAACAGTCATGTTTTTGCTCATCAGTTTCGATGTCCCGTGGTGCATAACGGGATAGTTGGGTGTACTTAGTGAGGTATTCTCTCACAGTCATGTTTCCTTGCTGCAGTCCCAAGAACTCCTTTCTCTTGTTTTTGAGTTCACCCCTTGGTATGTAATGGTTGCGGAAACTGCGCTTGAAGTCTTCCCAAGTGATGTTCCCGGGGTCATGATGGTCTGCCACGTAAGCGGTCCACCAATCAGCAGCAGGTCCACGCAATTGGTGAGAGGCAAACAACACCCTCTCATACCCTTGGCATTGTATGATCCTCATCTTGCTCTCAATGGCCTTTAGCCAGTCATCTTCCTCCAGAGGTTCAGCAGCACTTGCAAACTTTGGAGGTTGATTCCCCAGAAACTCACTCAACCTTGGTTGGCGTGGTGCAGCTTGTGGGGGTGGAGCTTGGTGCAAGATGGCCACCACTTGAGTTAGACTCTGGATGAGCTGATTCTGATTTTCAAGCATTTGGTGGATAGGATCAGCTCCTTCACGGCGACCACCCCTGTCTTGTCCTCCAGAAAGATGAGGGTTGCCGGCCTCATCGTTGTTGTTGGTGGGGTTGGCACCACGACCCTTTCCTCTTCCAGCCATCTATCATGATCAACCAAATGTTAACTTAAAGCATTACGTATTAACTTCCCAAATTGCTTGTTTAAACTTAAACTTTTGAGGCCTTAATATATTAAACATTTGCTGAGGATTTCACGTAGATTTTTGGGAGTCACGTCTCACGCGAAAATAAATGCACTCTTAATTCATAGGGGTTCACACATCAAAGCAAAGCAACCTAAAGACGAGGTTGTGGACAAATGCCCATGGCTTCCACAACTCACATCACACACCAAACATTAACACACAAATAACTAAGGTAATGACTCGACTACTCGATAACCTGCTGAAATAAGGGAAAGGACTCTAAACGACTCGTATCACTGAGCTGGCTCTTCGGGGTCTTCCTCATTATTGCGGCTGCCCTCTGATTCCGCTTTGGGTGGGGAAGCTGCTGGTGGAGAAGTGCGGCGACGCTTGCTCGCCCGGCGGTCTGGAGAGTCAGGAGTCTATGTGTCATTCACGGTGACACACAGTTCATTCCCATCTCCTCTTTCTCTCGCCCTCAGGCTGGCGCAAAGCAATGCCTCAGTCTCCTTCAGGGTGTCACGAACATCCTGAAGCTCCTGCTGGCACTCCTGCAGTCGAGTGCTGAGCATAGCAGCATCCTCCAAGCACAAGTCCATGTGCTCATGGGAAGTCCCCTGCTGCACTGGGGGGTACTTGTACTCCACGGTGCCACTCTCACGCTGGAGGGCATACATGTACTCAATCCTGTCTAGGTGGCGACGGTTGATGTAACTCTGGCAGGTGATGGTCTCCCAGGTGACATCCTTCTCAGCATCGACCTGAGTCGCCCGACAAGCTGGAGAGCGGTGGATCTTGAGCAGCTGATTTTCATGGATAATCCTCATCTCTGAGCTCCATTCTTCCCGCTTCTCACGGATGGTCCGGGTGGAGCTGTAGTGTATGATTAGCTTGCCCGTATTGCCGGCAGCGTGGAGCATACGCCGAAGACGGCGCAACAAGCATCCTACTGCCAACCCGTAGGAGTGGTACGTCACCGGACGGTTCTCCTCTCTTAAGGCAAGGGCAACTACCGGAACTCTCCCTCCGGTGGACTTGCGGCGGTGCGGATCATGCGGACCATCTAAAATATAAAGCATTTAAAATTAAGTTAGATATGAGTTAAACAGAAATTGTATTTTGAATAAAAGTTGGGGCAAGATGAATAAAGTGACCCCATTAAATAACACTTCCGACCCACACCTTTGTAAAATAGTTCTTTAAGAAAATAGGGTCCTTAAATACGTCCATTTCTACCTAGGTCCACATTCCTACGGGCAACCTTGGCTCTGATACCACTTCTGTCACACCCGGTTTCTCTGAAGAACAACCGAGTGAATATCACATGTATGCCAGGATCATTTTCTCATACATGTGACGACAAATAGTGAAGCATCATCATATTACAAGCCAGGTGTCGAATATAAATAAGTCTTACATAGCATACGTCGCGATGGACGATAATAAGTTCATAACATGTAAATAAAACAATAGCGGAATATAAATCTTGTGGGCTCCGTCACAGGCGTTGCCCGGGGAACTCCGTGATCCTAGAATCCTTCTTCGGGACCAAAGTCTTGGTCATTGAACACCACATCATCCCCTTGACCTGAGCAGCAATATAAACCAACAGAAAAGCAAGTTTGAGTACCGTGGGTACTCAACAAGTGAGGGAAAGTTATGTCATGCATGGCTAGAGCAAGGAGAGGTTGGACTCAGGGTTAAAGCACTATGCAATTATTACCTATCACCTTAGCTTATTAAGCACCTACATTGCTACACAGGTGAAATGGTCCCAATCTCCCAACCCATCATCAAAATCAAGTAACCATAACATCATTTCCACTGTTAAGCTCCCCGCTTAACATCCTCAACTTACAAATTCATCATCCTCTAATCATGAATAAGTCCAAGCCGCTCTTGACTGTGAGCACGACTGTCATGACAGTTTTGACTCTACAGAGTTTGCACCACTGTACCCACATGTAGTGATTTCATCCCCCGTTGCCGGGTGGACTAAAAGAACCTCTATTATGCCAGTGGCCGCGAACCACGTTAACACTTCCTAGGTGTGTAGCCAGGAGATCACTACGAGGCCTTTACAAAGGGATTCCCGACGAGCGTGGGCCCACTGAGGTTTCACCCCTAACAGCATACAAGAGGCTCCATCCCCGCTGCAGTGGCCCCCTCTTGAGCCTTGCGGTTCATATGGTAGTCCAGCTGACACCTATTCCCCGCACCATCCAAAACACCCATGCTACGTCGGGGATACACCTAATTAATTGGCCAAGCTGCCCCATCTCAGCATGTGGTTGGCACGGTAAAGCCAGGTTACATGCTCCATGAATCGGTCCTTAGGATCCAAGCAAGTACTAAAAAAAACCCGAGTCTCGTGCACCCAGCACCAACCAAATCATCCAACTTGCCTCGATCCCTACCTCTACATAACTCATAATGTCTCATTCAAGAGTAAGGTAAACAAGTTGATGATCTCATATCCCACTTATCCCATTTTAAGCATGGCTAAGCATAAGTAATATGAATGAATGACATAATGAAACAAATCCCAACCCAAGCTACAAGGAAACAAGATAATTCAATTATAGGGAAACTTCCTAGCATGGGTTTCATATTTCGATTGACAATGCAAATAATTCTATCTACACATCCTATCATAGGATCAAAGTGGTCAAGGACACTTGCCTTCTTCCTGCTGCTCTAGGAATGGAAAGTCTTGGTCTTGGAAGGGGAGAACTTGCTCTGGGGCAGGTTCTACTCATGCCAATACACATATCAAAATAAAATAACAATCCATAAGCTATAGTTCACACTTTCACTCATGCAAGCCACACATACATACATATTAAAGTCATTCACATGTGTAAGTGTTGTGGTTACCCTAGATGTGTTGATTTTAGACGTACATACACTTTTAAACATATATATTATTCCTAACTTTTGTATTCAGATCTCTAGTTGCACACTATGTACTAATTTCCAATTTGAACAAATTCTCTATATTTAATTTATACACTCCTTAACCACAAAATTTGCAGGAAAGAAAGTTTCCTACTCCAAATAGGTTTTAGATCTTCTACAAAATCTTAATTTGAAGTTTTTGAAAATAAAGACCTGATTTAACATCTTCAAATCGTGCATACTTATTTTCCTATATTTTCACATTTAATTTCTATACCTAAAAGTGAACTTTACTATTAAAATAGTTAGTCTTATCATATAAACAGAATAGGTTCTGATCTAATGTGTTCAATAAATTATTTTTGAACTTCCTATCTGATGTGAACCAATTTAAATTTATTTTACCAGTGTTTAGAATTATTTCCTAGCCCAAAAATATGTTTCTAGAAACAATAAAAATTAGCAACTCTTAGGCAGATCTCATTTCAGCCTAAAATAAATTCTTAACTCATTCTAAAGGTTTTCCATGTGCTAGGAGAGTTTAGATTTTAATTTGCACATGTGTTTGTCTCACCTTTTAAATTTAAATCCTAGTCACATATTCACATTTCTGAATTTAATATCCTATAGGGTCTAAAAGGCAAATCCACCCTACTGCAGGGTTTAATCTACTATTTCCTAAATTTTCAGGGGCCTAATTATACATAACAGAGGGGTTTTTCCTAATTTTTATTAAGTCCAGGGGCTAAAACTGATTTTTAAATGAATTTACATGAATTTCTGAAGGTCCAGGGGCTAGATCAGAAGTTTCCGGGGCTAGCTCGTGTTTTCCGAGATCCCCAGGGGGTAGCGCGTAAGGATCCCGGCCTTTATAATGCGGGGGCCGACGTGGACCGTCCGATTTAAAACAGACGGCTGTGATTATAACGCGAAGTGGTACGGGTTAGATCTAATAGGGACCACACGATTTAAAATGGACGGGCCTCAGGGGGCCACGTCGCCCTGGCCGTGCGCGGGCGGCGCTGCCCGGCGGCGGGAGGCGGCAATCTCGCCGGAGATCTTTGGGTTTTCGTCTATACTTTCTGAAACTTGGATTTCTTGGCATAGAACGGAAGAGGGGATGTAGGGGATCTCACCTCGGGGTTTTTCTTGAGCTCGGGGGCCCTGGAACACGGTCAGCGACGAGGTACGAGGTGAAAACGCAGCGGTGCTCGCCGGAGCTGTGTCCAGAGCGCAAAACACCGGGTTTCCTTCACCCGCGAGACTCCCCGGAGGCGGTGGAACATGATCAGCACGTTAGATCAGGAAATTCGAGTGAGGATCAAAGGAAATCGGCGGTAGAAGCTTCGATTCTCACCGGAGAGAAAAATGGCCGATCGGGGAGGAAAAAGGGGCGGATTTCGGCGTTTAAATGGACGAGGGAGGGTGGCGGTATGTTGAGATCACGCTGGGGCATCCGGGACCGGAAATCGGGGCTGGGAGCGTGGGTTCCGGGGGTCGGTTTTGATCAGGCGCGAGAGAGGGCCGGGGTCGGTTGGGGCGCGCGTGAGGAGAGGGATGACACGCGGGCCCCGCGTGTCAGAGAGAAGGAGAGAGGGGGGGCGCGGGTTTAGGCTGGCTGGCGCGCGGTCTTGGGCCGGCAGAGCAGGTTTTGGCCCGCTGGCCATTTTTCTTTTTCCTCCTCCTTTTCTTTTTCTGTTTTGATTTGAATTTGAATTCCAGTTTGAATTTGAATTGCTTCATCACATGCATTACATCCAAAAGTTTTTAAATTCCCCTCTTTAGTAGGTTTTGGGGTGTTACAGCTCTACCCCCTTAAAAGAAATCTCGTCCTCGAGATTGGTGGTTCTAGGAAAACAATTCCGGAAACTGTGCCTTATGCTCGTCTTCTCGCTCCCATGTGGCTTCCGCTTCCGAGTGATGCTTCCACTGCACCTTGCACATCGGAATTCTTTTTTTTCTTGTGAGGCGTTCCATTGTCTCCAAAACCTTGACCGGTTGCTCGGCATAAAAAGATCCTCTCGTACGTCAACCTCATTCATGGGTAACATCTCTTCGGGCATCCTTAGACATTTCTTGAGCTGTGACACATGGAATACATCGTGCACATCCGATAGGCGAGCCGGTAGTTCTAGTTGATATGCCACTTCGCCTTTCCTCTCCAGAATTTGAAAGGGTCTGATGTATCGAGGTGATAACTTCCCTTTCACCTTGAACCGACGAAGTCCTCGGATAGGGGACACCTTGAGATAAACATAGTCCACCATGTTGAAAACGAGTTCTCTTCTCCGTACATCGGCATAGCTCTTTTGTCAGGTCTGTGCTATCCTCAAGTTGTTGCGGATTTCCCTCACTTTCGCCTCGGCTTCTTGTAGTACCTCGGGCCCAAACACTTTACTTTCCCCTGTTTGGTTCCAAAATAGTGGAGTTCTGCAGTTCCTCCCATACAAAGCCTCAAATGGTGACATCTTCATACTAGCCTGATAGCTGTTGTTATAGGAGAACTCCACATACGGTAAGTTCTTATCCCAACTTCTATTGTTCTTGAGCGCACACGCTCTCAGCATATCCTCAAGGATCTCATTGGTTCTTTCCGTCTGCCCGTCAGTCTGGGGGTGATAGGCAGAACTAAAATTTAGATGAGTTCCCATGGTTTCATGTAACTTCTGCTAGAACCTTGAGGTGAACTATGTACCTCGATCCGACACTATCTTCTTTGGCACTCCATGGAAACATGCGATCCTTGACATGTACAATTCCGCCAATTTGGATCCGCTGTAGTTTTCTTTCACGGGGATGAAATGAGCTACCTTGGTTAGCCTGTCGATGATGACCCATATCGAATCATATCCCGATTGGGTCCGGGGTAGTCCCACTATGAAGTCCATACCTATTTCTTCCCATTTCCATTCAGGCACTTTGAGTGGTTGCAATAGTCCCGCGGGTCGTTGATGTTCTGCTTTCACCAACTGACATGTGTCACATAGGGCAACATGTTCCATGACATCTCGCTTCATGCCATACCACCAATATCTTCTCTTGAGGTCCTGATACATCTTCGTACTCCCAGGATGAATGGAATAGTCGGAATCATGAGCCTCCTTCAAAATCAATTCACGGATATCCTTCACCTCAGGCACACATATTCTTTTCCCATGCCACACCGTACCTTGTTCATCCTCTCTGAACCTAGGGGCTTTATTTTCTTTGATGAGTTCTCTAATCTCTTGTATCTTCTCGTCATTCTTCTGACCGTTGCGTATGTCTTGCTCTAAT
This sequence comes from Neostapfia colusana, assembly GCA_030760725.1. Classification (NCBI taxonomy): domain Eukaryota; kingdom Viridiplantae; phylum Streptophyta; class Magnoliopsida; order Poales; family Poaceae; genus Neostapfia; species Neostapfia colusana. The sequence continues at coordinate 16,469,044 of JASWHV010000013.1, forward strand.
GTGGAGTCCACTTCCATTGCGATGGCCTCACCACTATTCACCAGACATAGATTGAGTTTTGCAATCTCTTCCTTCAATTCTGTAGGCATGTCCTTCAAACTCAACATGTGGACCTGCACTTTCCGGCTTAAAGCATCCGCTACGACGTTCGCTTTCCCAGGATGATAGTTGATGCCCACATCAAAGTCGTTGATTAGCTCTAACCATCTCCTTTGTCTCAGGTTGAGATCTGGCTGTGTTAAAATGTACTTTAAGCTCTTATGATCTGTATATATCTCTGTCCTCTTCCCCATCAAGTAGTGCCGCCAAATCTTCAATGCGTGTACCACTACGGCTATCTCTAGGTCATGCGTAGGATAGTTCTTCTCGTGTTTTCGGAGCTACCGAGACGCATAGGCCACGACATGCCCCTCTTGCATGAGAACACATCCCAACCCGTGTCCAGAGGCATCGCAGTACACCGAAAAATTCTTCTGCATATCTGGCATAACTAGCACTGGGGTTGTTGTCAATCTTTTCTTCAGTTCTTGAAAACTCGTCTCACACTGCGGTGTCCATGTGAATGTGATGGACGAGGGAGGGCGGCGGTCTGTTGAGATCACGCTGGGGCGTCCGGGACCGGAAATCGGGGCTGGGAGCGTGGGTTCCGGGGGTCGGTTTTGATCGAGCGCGAGAGAGGGCCGGGGTCGGTTGGGGCGCGCGCGAGGAGAGGGATGACACGCGGGCCCCGCGTTTCAGAGAGAGGGAGAGAGGGGGGCGCGCGCGGGTTTGGGCTGGCTGGCGCGCGGTCTTGGGCCGGCAGAGCAGGTTTCGGCCCACTGGCCATTTTTCTTTTTCCTTTTCTTTTTATGTTTTGATTTGAATTTGAATTCCAGTTTGAATTTGAATTGCTTCATCACATGCATTACGTCCAAAAATTTTTAAATTCCCCTCTTTAGCAGGTTTTGGGGTATTACAATTATCACGGAGAAAGTGATACCTAATGTCAATGTGCTTAGTTCTCGAATGTTGCACGGGGTTTTTAGCAATGCAAATGGCACTAGTGTTATTACAAAACAATGGAACACTATCTAGATCAACCCCATAGTCCTTAAGTGTTTGAACAATCCAAGAAATTTGTGAGCAAGCACTAGCAGCAGCTACATATTCAGATTCGGCTGTGGATTGTGCAACTGAACTTTGTTTTCTAGAGGACCAGACAACAAGTGAATTACCAAGAAAATGACAAGCACCAGAAGTACTTTTCCTATCAATCCTACAACCCCCAAATCAGCATCGGAAAAAGCTTTCAAAGTAACGGTTGAGGAAGAAGGAAGAAAAATGCCAAATTCTTGAGTTCCATGTAAGTACCTGAGAATCCTTTTGACGACTTGACGATGTGAAGCACGTGGGGAGGCTTGAAACCGTGCACAAAGACATACGCTGAATTGTATGTTCGGTCTTGATGCCGTGAGATACAAAAGTGATCCGATCATGCTTCTATATTCTTTTTGATCAACGGGATCACAATCTTCATCAAGTTCAAGTGTTGTTGCTGTTTCCATTGGTGTCCGAAGAGGCTTGCTTTTGTCCATGTTGAAGCGCCTTAGGAGATCTTTTGTATACTTTGTTTGATGCACAAAGGTACCCTCCTTGGTTTGCTTGATTTGCAGCCCCAAAAAGTACGTGAGTTCTCCCATCATACTCATCTCAAATTCTGAACACATCGTAGCTGAAAACTTGGACACAAGATCATTAGAAGCACAACCAAAGATAATATCATCCACATACACTTGAACGAACAATGAGTCATTGCCATGCTTAAGCACAAAAAGAGTTTTATCAACCTTGCCCATGGTAAATCCCTTTTCAAGTAAGAATGTTTTTAACCTATCATACCATGCTCTAGGGGCTTATTTGAGACCGTACAAGGCTTTGGACAGTTTGTAAACATGATTAGGAAAATTTGGATTTTCAAAACCAGGTGGTTGTTTGATATAAACCTCCTCATCTATGTAGCCATTAAGAAAAGCACTTTTAACATCTATTTGATATAGCTTAAAACCTTTAGATGCAGCAAAAGCTAACAAAATTCGTATGACTTCTAATCTAGCATCAGGAGCAAAAGTTTTATCAAAATCTAGACCTTCAACTTGTGTGAAACCTTGAGCAACCAACCTAGCCTTATTCCTAACCACAACCCCATCCTCGCTTTGTTTATTTTTAAACATCCATTTAGTTCCAATTAAAGTGTGACCTTGAGGTGGAGGTACAAGTTTCCAAACATTATTTCTTTCAAAATTTTCTAACTCTTCTTGCATGGCAATAATCCAAGATTCATTAGTGAGTGCATGTGATATATCTTTGGGTTCAAAAGAAGCAACAAAAGAAGAATGAGCATGAGAATTGGGGTCGAAAAACCTAGATCTTGTAACTTGTTCATGCAAGCTTCCAATAATTTGTTGTGGAGGATGACTTTTGAGAATCCGGAGGGGAGTGGACACTTCAAAAGCTTCTTCTTCTTCTTCATGTTCATCACAAATAGATGAGCTTGTGACATGAGGAGGATCTGGACCAGCAATGGTGGTCGTCGGTGCTGGCTGTGAATCAAGATCAGGAGCTGGAACAATGTCATTAGCTGCTGAATTTTCGGGCAACAACACCACTTCTTCCTCTTCTTCAACGAAAATACTCTCCCCCTGTGGATATGGATCCGGACCTGCAATATTTGAACTAGTACCTGGGCTAGCGTCATCAAAAGAAACCTCACAAGTCTCCACAATTTTGTTAGTATCAAGTAAAAGCACACGGCAGCCTCTAGTATGAGATGGATAACCAAAAAACATGCCATCAACAGATCTAGCTTTAAATTTATCAAGATTACCATGTTTCTTAACAAAGCATTTGCAACCAAAGACCCTAAAGTGTGTGACACTAGGCCTATGTCCAAACCTGAGCTCATATGGTGTTTTACCTAGCTTAGGACGCAAGAAAACACGATTTGAGACATAACAAGCGGTTGCAATTGCATCAGCCCAAAATTTCCTAGGAGTTTGATATTCATCAAGCATAGTCCTAGCCATCTCAACTAAGGTTATGTTCTTTCTCTCTACAACACCGTTTTGTTGAGGTACATATGGTGAAGAAAACTGATGATCTATTGCATTTTCAGCCCAAAAGTGATCAAACGATTGATTTTTAAATTCGGTTCCATTATCACTTCTAATTGCTCTTAAAGATCCTGTGTGATCAATTAATAATCTAAGAAATAAAGTTCTAAAGTGACTAAAAGCTTCATTCTTAGATGCCATAAAGTAAACCCAAGAGTATCTAGAATAGTCATCAACAATCACAAGAACATACCATTTACCTCCGAAGGATCGAACACGTGAAGGTCCTACGGTGTCAAGGTGTAAAAGTTGACCCAATTCAGTTGTCATGGTCATTGTGAGAGGATCATGTGAACCTGCAACCATCTTAGAACCATCTTAGCATGTCTACAAGAAGAGCACACAATTTCTTTGTCCCCTTTAAGGTTAGGCAGACCACTCATGCGATCAAGAGCACTAACACGCGTGAGATGACCAAAGCCTACGTGACCAGTCTACGATGCCAAAAATATAAATCTTTGGAATCATTTGCAACTAGACATCTATGCTTAGAGGAAGACATATCAAAATCAGCTTTACAAACTCTTCCAAACCGAGACATGTTAAAAATAAGCTCAATATTTGAACCTACAACTTTGCAGCAGTTTTTATTGAAAATAATTTCCAGATTTTCATCTAGCAATTGTGAAACAGAAAGCAAGTTGTATTTCAAATTTTTGACAAGTGCCACATCCTTCAAAGTGTAGTGATCATTTACTCTAAACCCTTAGCAATTATAGGAGTTGAAGAATTATCGGCAAAAGTAACATTCTCTACACGTGACACAAAAGAGAGATAGGAGAACCATTCTTTATTACCGGTCATGTGGCGTGAGCAACCTGAATCCACAATCCAAATGTTCTCCTCCCTCAAGCGTGTAACCTACATAGAAGCACAATACATCGATGACTCAATACTGGGGTTAGTTAAAAGGCATTTAGAAATCCAATACTGAGTCACACGACATCCAGCAGGAATAACATGCGAAAGCTGAGATAAAACAGCAGGTTTATGAGTCAAAGTTTGAGATTTTTTGTTTTTAACTACTGACCTATGAGGTGTTACTTGTGTAGCACGAAAATCAGTAGCTCCGGAGGCAAAAACAGAAGGTCCGGAGGCAAAAACTGAAGCTCCAGAGGCAAAAACTGAAGCTCCGGAAGTAAACTTTGAATATTTCTGACTCATAACAGCAGGTTGCATGTTCCTGACATTCGGTTTAGTATGTGCAGCAAATTTTGCATGAGAGATATAAGATCTAGCTTGCATTCTTTTTTTTATGTTGTTTAGCTAGTCTATAACAAAAATATATGACATGACCATCTCTACCATAATAGGTACAATGAAATTTAATTTTGTGTTTATGTCTATATGAGCATGCAGTATGCTTATTTGAACCCGAATGTGACAACACTCCTGCATATTTAAAAACCACTTCTTTTTGTTTAGGAACTGTTTGAATCAAACCACTTCCTAATGATTTTACAATTTTAGGTGGATGTTCCTTAGCATGAGCATGTGAATCAAAACCTAAACCAGTTTTATCATTGCAAGACTTGGAAGAATTCAGCAGCAAGTTTAGGTTCTTATTCCCATTACAAAACCGATCTAATATCCTATGCATGTTATCAAGTTTATTTGATAGATCAAGAAAATTTTCACATGAAGTTTTTCCTTTTAATTTGCAATTGGAACAATATTTAACTTCATGAGAACGTAAAGCATTGTTCAATATAGAAAATTCTTTCGTAGCATCTTGTAGTTTCTTATCAAGATCATCGCAAGTAGAACAATGCAAATAAATTGTAGAACAACAAGCATCTTTCAAGTTTTTATCATTGAGTGCAGCAAGCTTTTTGTTCTTTTCGATTTCAAGTTCAAGTTTATCAAGTGTGGAGGTGTGTGCACTTTAGAGAGGACAATTGTTCATATATTAAATCACATGAGGAACAAGAATCATCAATAGGAATCAAGGATTTTAAACGATTAATTTCAGATTCTAGTGACTCAATTTTAACAGCATTGTCCCTAAGCTTTTTGTCCTTTTTCTTAACAATAATAGTGGCACGAGAAATAGCATCACACATTTCTTCGCAAGTAGGACATACCTCTTCGTTGTCACTGTTGTGTTCTGCATCCTCCATACTTGATTTTGATTTGCCCACCATGAAGCACAAGTTTGCCAGATCATCTTCATCTTCATCACTTCCAATGTCTACATCACTTGAGCCAAGTTCTTGAAGTGCGGTGATGAAACTGTTTATCAGTTTGCGTCCTGTAAAACCCTTCTTTTTCTTTTGGTGTTGCCAAAAGAGGACTTGACTTTATTCTGCTTTTCATCACGGTTAGAAGGACCTGAAAGGTTAGGGCAATTTGTACGAAAGTGTCCTGTCTTACCACATTCAAAGCATCGTTAAGGTCCGGAGCTTCCTCTCCTTCTAGTTCTCACATTTTGCAATGCTTTTGAGAACCTACTAGAAAGAAGTACTAGCTCCTCCTCTGGAAACTCCTCAATCTGTTCTAGGGTTAATGAAGACAGCAAAGCAAGTGTATTGCTAGATGATTGGCCGGAGCTAGGCATATCACGTTGTGAGACAAATGCAATAATCTTATTTGGGTTCTTGCGTGATATAATGTCAATTTCATGAGTTTTTAGCTTAGAATAAAGCACATCTAATGTAAGAGTACTCATGATAGTGGATTCACGTATGGATGTTACTTTCATCTTCAAAATTGACATGTCTAATGCACTTAGTAATTGCCTAGCATTTTCAGCATCTGAAAAATTAACATTGATGCTACGCAAGTTGCTGAGAATTTTATTAAAGCGAGTAAAGAGGTCATCAATGGACTCACCGGGTTGCATCTCAAAGTGCATGTATTCTTTCATGAACATATCCTGTCTTACCTCCTTGATCGTGTTGGACCCTTCGTGGTAGTCACAAAGTGCTCTCCACACATCGTACGCCGATCTGAGGTGTGCAACACGGTCGAAGTCGCTCTGAGTTAGTCCTTGTATGATCAAGTTCCGAGCCTTGTTGTTGTTGTCGACATCTCTCATGTTTGTAGCCGTGACTTGATTGTTTGAAGGCACATCGTAAGGCTTGTACACCTTTTCCCATATTGCAAAGCCTTGCGCTGGATGAAAGCTTCCATGCGTGCATTCCAAACCTGAAAATCAATACCACTAAACACACAAGGTTTGGCGGAGTATTTCTCCATAATGATTAGTCAAAACACGTGCAAATCACAAAGATTAGAGCAACCTGGCTCGGATGCCAATTGTAGGATCGAAGTACACATGTAAAGCTACCAGAGGGGGGGATGAATGGTAGATAAAAAACTTTTCAGCAGAAGCAACAAAACACCCCTCAGCAGAAAACCGATCTGTTAAAGAAAGTGTGTGTGCGACTAATATAAACGTGTTCAACTGTGACAAAATTAGTAAATATTACATAGAATCAAGTCACAAAGATGTCACAACAAGAATCATGAAAATCCGTTGAGAGAAACTCAAGTTACGATCGAAAGATCGAACAAAGGTCAATTTGTCCTACGTGAAAAAAACAGTTCTGGAATACTGTAAAAAACTCGTGTAGATCAGAAACCACAAATTTAATGACCGTGAAATTTTCACATATGATAGATAATCAAGTTGTGAAGACAACCCAAAAAGAATCACATCAATTGGATCTGTAAAACTTGAGTTATGATAAAACCACCGAAGCAAGGTAGTGCGGAACAGAAACTCGACAAGAAAAACTTGTCTGAAACAAGTTGGACGAACAAGGCAGAAAAATTCCTTTAGAATACGAATTTTATGTATCAAAACACAAGAGGAACAGCCCCAAAGTCGTGCTCCACAAGCTCTGGCCTCTCTTGCGTATATAACCAGCCCAAAAGCCAACTCAACTCAAACTAGAACTCCTACTCCTACTTGGATTCAAACTGTAACTTTCCAATACTGCTTAGGACTCTTCTATACGCAGATAGAAGCAATCTTAAGACTTCCAAACACCTTAGGAACGTATCCCACATTTCTAACATAACTCAAATTCGTGACCCACACGAAATCCTATCATAACCAACTCAAAACTTTCCATATTTGAGTCAAACAAGACTCAGCCGTAGCCTGAGTCCATAACCTAGTCGGTTGGACCTTTTCAACCATATCTCCACTTCCATATCTCTTCACCACGCCTTGGAACCATGTTGCCACGTCCATGCACTCCTTGCACACGTGCAAACACCTTCCAACAACGTCCACGATACCTTCATATGCATTGTTCTTGATCCAAACATGCTGCGCGACCTCCCGATCAACTCAACCACAATTCCTCCCGAACTTGGTTGTTGAACCTCATCTTCTCCCTAAGACTAGTTCAATGGATCCCGTCACCAGCCATGTCTTGAACTCAAGCAACACCTGCACATGAATAAACAACCAATACTTCCGAGCACAAGTCCTCGACTTGACTCTCGTTAGTTCTGAAACTACAACATCTTACGTGAGCACATCACATAAGCATGTTGTAAACCATAGCAAAATGATATCAGCCATAACCACCAAAACACACCAAAAACTTATTAAAATAATACTAAGCAAACTTTCCATAAGAGTAAAGCAAGTTCAAAACATTGCAAGTTAAAAGCAGAACCATTGCAATCAAGCTCCAAACCTTACCAAAGCTAACCGGACCTTGAACCGGAGCTTACCAAATCTAGTCGGACCCAGCGCCGGAGCTTACTAAAGCTTAGTCAGACCTAGCACGGAACTTACCAAAGCTAGTCAAACCTAGCACCGGAGCTAGCAAAAACAAGTCGGACCTAGGCAAAATAAGTCAGCCCTAGACAAAGCAAGTCGGACCTTGCCGGAGCTATCAAAAAAAGTCGGACCTTGCAGGAGCTCAGACCTAGAGTCGGACCTTGTTAAAAAGGTATTTTGATAGTATTTAAAACTTTTATCGTCAAACTCAATGTATTCAGCACACATAGGTCTCACAATAGAAACCTCGGGTGATGGAGACGAACTCCAACCGAGGCCGCCGCACGTCGTCGAGGTATCTCCGGTCACCGGCTTCTCTAGAACGCCCCACCATCGTGTTCCTCGACATCAAAAACCCCCTGGCGGCGAGTTTCGGGTCGGATGGATAGGTGCATCACGAAATCGGTACTCAATCCCTTGCTTGTTCGTGGGATGGCGGCCGGCAACGCCGGTCCGGCGAGCCACCGATTACTCCGGTGAGGGGGAGCGCGCGGGCGCCGGAAAGCAGCGGGAGGAAGAAGACAGCCGAGGGCCCCACGCGTCAGCGGCTAAAAGAATTTAAAACAGGGATCTGTTGTGGCCCAGATCCGGTGTGCTGGCGCGCTAAAACTCTGTAAACCCGGTGTGGCCCATTTCCTATTGGCTGGAATTCAAATAGCGGCCAAATTGGATTTTCAGTAGCAAAACAATTTCAGAGATTGTTCCCACTTTGAAAAAATCATATCTCTGTGTAGAAACCTTCAATTTGAGTGATTCAAATTGGGTTGGATTCATCTGTCAGAGGTCTATCCAAATATGAACTCATATTTGTATCAAAGTCAATATATAATTCTGGAAAATTCATTGAAAGTTTATTGAAAAAGAATTATTGAGGGAGTTTGGTTTATTCAAAAATCCTCAAAACTTGCCAGAATATTCTTTAGCATATTGTTGACCTTCTAGCAAATTTTCAGCTTATTTGAAGATCATTTGAGTAGCAATTTGCTAAATACAAAACGCTGTGTTCATATGAATCGAGAAATATTTTCAGAAAATGTTGCCCACTTGTAAAATCTATTATGGGCAATCCATAGCTCCAAAAATCATAGGAAAATTTAGGCAAGCTCTCTGAGACATATTTGAAATTGTAGTTCACTTAATTGCGCCTGAAAATGCACAGTACTTCAGAATTAATTCTTTTGAGTAGAAATGCTTAAAAAATTGTTCTGGGAGAACTACTCGAGTAAAAGGTCTGAATTTTGGACAAAATTACTTTCATGTGACCATTAACTCTCATGTAAAGTTTTGGCTGAAGTTGAGCCTTAGGTCTCCCTGTTCTTGTTCTCCATACTTATGTAGTGGGAAAATACATAAGAGCATTATGGGAATTGTGGACAACACATTTGTATTCCACATTAGCTGCAATTTGGCAAGCTAAATCCCTAGGTAGTATAAAACCTTCTGTAAAAGTTTTGAAGCCATTGAAGTTCTTGTTCTACAGTTGCCTTCAAATCCTTTCAGCTCATCTTTTATGATCATTAGGGAAAATTAGTTAGTGTATAGCTAAGATACTAAGACCAAGTGAATTTATTCCTATTTTTATGCACAACAGAAGCAAACCAAGACATTCTTGGCTTTTACACACAACCTCTGTTCCTAAGAAATCAAGTCTTAATTTCTTTCCATTCCACTCTATAAAACTTGTGCATATGCAATTCAATAGGAATCACGACGAAGGGGATTCGAAAGAGCAATTTATTTAAGTGGATCAGACTCCGGAGAATCAAGGGTTGATCAGAAGGGATCACTAACTGCTTATATATGACTACCCTGCAAAACAAGCAAGCCCCGGTTTGCATTTAAGTACTTTTTGCAAATTCTTTATTTGTATCACTTATGTCTAGGGTGAATGCTTGCATTAGAGTTAGGGTGATTGAAACCCCACTTGCATAGCCTTTTAAATCCTATGAAGGGTTGGGTAGTTTACAAACTCGATGAGTAGAGAATGTAGTGCTATTGTTCTTAGAATCTCGGTAGAAGTCGAGTGGTTGGAAGCTACTCGCGAGATAGAATTTATCACACGGGATGAGAAGAGGTAGAAAATGGCTTAAGTTGTGAAAATGAGACCCAGCAGGGGGGTAGTATGTAGTGAGCGGAGGTCTCACATGCGTAGCCCTATTGGTGTCGATTGAGGATCGAGCCGTGTGCGTCCCTGCTGGACAAGTATCGAACAGTACCGGATGCATACTAGCATATAGGAACCAACAAACGGATGTAATTGGTTAACCTGGGTGCCGAGGCTTACCCAACTGTTTTATAGGAGTGGGTTGAGGGTAGCAAGGTGTAAATCTGCCGGTGGGCACAGTCATGCTCCACGCGGGGACCTCCTGCCCGTTACGGATGGACCGGTTCGGCATTTGGGTTGCCTTTGAAAGGTTGTTGCATACAACAGAGTAGGAAGGTGTGAAGCACCACACTTCTGAAAGTGGGTGTATGTGACGTGTTATCCGGGTGTGTCCTGATTGCAATCACCATCCCTCGCGGTTATTTAAGTACCCGCTTGTTCACTGCGCTGTGACGTAGTAAGAAGTGCAATAAGCCAACTGAATATGTTGTATTGAACTGTTAATGTCTTGAAATCTTGTACGCTGTAGTTATAGAGCTGATTAAGTTTATATTCCACTTTGGGCATCACCACATCAAAGGAAAGTGTTTCTTGTTTGATTGTGGACTTCCGATGTGAGAGCTGCCTAAGGCTGATTAAACTGTTGCTATAAAACTGAATGTAAGGATCAACATGTAGGCTTGTCTTTATTGCAAAGTCCTTTTTCCTATCTTACACATCTCTTGCATGTAGAGTTCCATGCCTAGGGTTGTCGGTTAAGACTTGCTGAGCGTTATGCTTACGGATGCTATCCGAGTTGTTTTGCAGGATTGACTTCATGCTTATGAGAAGGGATGTCGATGAGACTCGGAAACCTCCGAGTGATTACTCAAGAGCATCCTCGCCGCTACAGTCTGTTCTTCGTGTTGCTACTAAGAAACGTCCGCAGGCTAGACTGTTTCTTTGTTGCTAATTTAGAAATGAGTCGTGAGAGTTATAGTCTTCCGCTGTAGCTTATTTTGAAATAAGTATTTTGTAAAATACTCTTGTACGCTCCCGCAAATGATTTATGTAATGTGATGTGTTTCCTCGACTCGTGTGCAATTGGGTGCCGCATGTCACGGCACCGCCCGACGAGGTCCTGGCGGGTCGTCCGTCGTTCGGCGGGCGTGGTATCAGAGCTGCGTTGGGGATAGCACACGGATTGAGCATCATATTACGTTAAAAAATTAGGATACGGTGAGATAACGGAGGCCCACATAAGGACTAGTATTAGCACACTATGATGGTGGCAACCTAACCTATTTGTTATGTCGGAAAATCGTGCATCTCAGGACGTTCTATGTCTTTAGGGGTGCACGTATGCGCTGTCCACCAGTGCGAACAAGCTAAAGGGTGGAGCCCCATGGGTGGCAGGTAACCCGACCCGCTTTAGTATCCTCTACGACTCTTCATGTCGTTTGGGGTTTTCGAGCAACGCATTTCCCTCGCGTGCTTCGGGCAAGTATGGGAGACCCAGTCACGTGTTCAGTAACGTGAACACGTAGCTCAAGGCGTGTTTGGCTTGAGAACACCTGTGCGAGTGATGAAGGACGGGTGTACAAACTGTATTGTTACCGGGTTCAGTGTGCAGCCGAACCTGATGATTGAGTGTGTTTTATGTAGGTGCTAACCATGAAAACCATAGTACGTGTAAAACACATTTGCGAGTGACCATTTTAGTGCCACCTAAGGATACGTATATGCCGGTGTAATCTGGTTAGGTTTTTCTTTTGTGAGGCAACATAGTACCATCATATGTCTTACGGTGCATCGCCACCATACTACACTGGATAGTCCTATTTCCTATGGAGAAATCATTCATGACTAACTTTCAAACTAAAAAATGGATGTTGGAAAGCACATATTAGTTACTGAGCTCTTCATTTGAACTAAGCTTTAAAGAAGGGACTTGCTAGGCTTCTTTTGATCTCAAAAACAGAGTGCTCTGTTCTGGAAGAAATTTTTTCTGGACTTTGACAGAGCATAACTCTGAGTAGATTGACCCAATGGAGGTGTATGATACAGATCTGGAAAATTTTTTAAGCGCTCTACAACTTTCCTGTGGAACTCCAGAGCAAAATCAGACATCAAATTGGTTGAATGTCCAGTTGAATGCAAACTGTCCCGAAAACAGAACAGCTGCAACCTTCTCTGGATGTTTCTGTAAATTGGCCATAATATTCTGTAGAAAATTTTCTAACGGTCATATGATACACCGATGGAAAATTTATGAAATTTGCAACAACTTTGTAGTTCATGGTTTGTTCAGAATTGTACTCCATTTTTATGTACAACTGTGATAAAAACAGCCACATACAAAGGAGATGCTGGCAAATTTTATCCAGAAATTCTGTAAACTTTGAGCAATCATAACTTTTGGTCCATAAATAGTCTAGGGGCATATGAGTACTAGTTGAAAAGATACCGAAGTTAACTTTAACTTTGGTATTCAACTCGAGTTATGAAAATGCTGTTAACCAGATCAAAATCTGGGTTAAGTATAGAAAGGTATGTTCTATACAGAATGGGGGATTGATTGTGGTTGCTTTAGGAAGAGGTGTAAACATGGAATTGTGTTATTCTTTCATAAAGTTTAGCATGTTCATGTTTTACATACTTTCACATACTGCTGAGCTCAAGTACCACAACTTGCACCACCTCCACAACAACAGCATCAGACGGTGGTTTGTGTTCCATCGCTGCAGCTATATGTACCTAGCTCCCAACCACAAGTCAGCGAGGCACTGAAGAGACATCCGTGCTTCACTTGTGGTCGGATGGGCCATTATACTAGGTATTGTCTGGAGGGAATTCAAGAATGCAGGTCATAATATTTTCAATATTTAGACCTGTACCTATATCTGCAGAAAAGAGGGCAGACAAGGAGCAACATTCACTACATAGTGATTGTGGATGTTCCAGAAGGAGAAGCCGCGTTAGCAGAGATGCTTTCTCTAAATTAGCTACCGGTGTTAATTCTCTTCGACGCCGGAGCCACACCTAGCTTTATAGTCAGTCTTTTGTGGCTCAACATCAGCTCCAAACTACTTTTACAAAGAGGCAATACCTCATGTCTTCGCCCAGGGCAGCATTACAACAAGTGATGTTTCTTCCGAGCACCTCTTTGTTTGGGGGTTAGATTATAACCCACGACCCTCATTTTTCTCGGGGTCTGAAGATCGACATTATTTTGGGGATGTCGTGGTTGAATTACCACAATGCAGTTCTCAACATCAGTTCTTGAACCGTTAAACTCAACTCCCCTCAGCACGGTCTTCATACATTAGTTCTTGGCGCCAGTCGGCAACAGATTGCAATATTGACCCACTCGGAAACTGTTAAGATAGAGGATATTCCGGTGGTACGTGAATATCAGGATGTGTTTTCCAATTGTTACCAGGCATGCTGCCCAAACAGGACGTAGAGTTCCAGATGAAAATTGCGCTAGGAACACCACCGAGTTCACGAAGGCCGTACAACATGGCACCCAATGAATGAGCAGATTGGAAGACACCGCTGGATAATCTTAGGAGCAAAGGTTTTATATGACTGAGTTCGTCACCTTGGGGATGTTCAGCATTGTTTGTAAAGGAGGAGAACGACACACTACGACTTTGTGTGGTGTTCGTCCACTCAACACTGTGACAACCAAGAATAAGTACCCGTTGCAACGGATCAACATTTTGTTTGATCAGTTGGTCGAAACGAAGATCTTGTTCCAAGATTGACTTAAGATCTGGGTAACATCAGGTTAAGATGGGGGCTGAGGATATTTTGAAGACAGCTTTTCGACGAGGTACGGGCTTTATAAATACCTTGTCATGTTCCTTAGCCTCCCCAATGCTCCAGCTCAGTTCATGTACTTGATGAACTCGGTATTCATGCCAGAGCTGGGCAAGTTTGTCGTGGTCTTCATCGACGACCTACTGGTTTATTCCAAGTCGGAGGAAGAACACAAGAAGCATCTGCGTATAGTCTTGCAAAGGCTGTGGGATCACAAGCTATACGTGAAATTCAGCACGTGTGAATTCTAGGTAGTGCAAGTACCTTGTCTCGGGCATATTATCTCAGCGCAGGGCATTGCTGTAGATCCGAGCAAGATCGCACAAGTGCTGCATTTGAAAGTCCCTGGGGTCTATTCACAAGGTATGGAAATTCCTCGGACTCGCAGGGCAAAGATGGCTGGGTTTGATAAAGGATTACGAAATAGAGATCCATTATCACCTCGGCAAAGTAAACGTGGGGCGGATGCGCTGAATCGCATGTCACACATTCATAATCTGACCATCATACCATTGGAAGAGAGCGAGCCACCATTACATGTGGTTCCCCCTAGAGCTCTCTACAATTTAGCTTTTATCCCCACCATCTGTGAAGAAAGGGTGGCAGCCCAGAAACTTGACAAGGGCATGTCACATTTGTGGAGACGTATAGTGTGACGCCCTCAATTCTGTGGAAAACCACGGAACCGAGAACTAATGCATATGTGTGCCCAGGATGTTCGTCACACATACACATACGTTCCACAAACTGAATTCAGATTATATATTACCACGAATAACAGAGTTTATTACAATACCTCATGAGTCTTGGACTCATGCTCACAGCGGAAGTCTTATGTCTATGCAGCGGAAGTCTTTATTCTAAAGCGGAAGCAATTTAGCTAATGCGGAAGCAAATCTAAGCAGAAGTGACTCCATCTCTACTCCCTCCACAGGCAAGGTTGAGAACAGATCACACGCCATAATGCTCCACTTGGTCTTCATAGTAGGCTTCTCTTGCTGCTGCTGATGAAATAATAATGCAAGTTTGAGTACAATGATGTACTCAGCAAGTGCGGAAAACACATGATATGCAACTCATAAACAAGGTAGGTATAAAAAGGCTTATTTGCAGAATAGCAGATTTATAAAATCCATGACAAAACAGCAACTTAACTTTAGATGAATGTAATCCCAGCAGGTATTGAATTACCAACATACCTCTATCGCTTTCCATGTTCCACCCGAACATTAACCAACCTCATTCTTACTCACGAATACCTCCTCGTATTCGCTACCATCTCACGAATACCTCCCCGTATTCGCTACCATCTTAAAACAACTTCGTCTCACACCGAGACCAAACTCGTTGTCATGGTTCAACAGTCATGCAACCATATTATCACCCGGACTCAACAGTCCCAAACCAAACCAAAAACCTTCCCAATAACCATCCCAACTAATCATGGCAGTTTAGCCAGGTGCTCGTGACCGTAAGCTCGGCTATCATGATAGTTTTAGTAACTCTGCAGAGTTTGCACCTCTTTACCCACAAGTTTGTGATTTCGTCACCCGTCGGCGACTGCAGAACCTCCATTATACCAGTACACGTCCGTCGGTGTATGGCCAAGATATCACAAAATAGCCTTTACAAAGGGGTTACTAGATGTATGGACTCACTAAGGTTTCACCGGCAGGCTAGAATCTCCAATTCTCCCACCCACGGGCCCCCTCTTGTGCCATGCAGTTCCCAGGGCAGTCCTCACTCGACTCCCATTCCCCACGCCTTCCACAGTCCATAACACTCTAGCAACTTACCTAATTACTCAGCTAAGCCGCACCCATACTTGGCCTTGTGGTGGCACTGTTATCCTGGCATGTGCATGCATGAACCGGTCCTTAGATCTATGGCAAGTAAACCACCGTCTCATGCTACCTCATTCACAAACCCAGTCTTGCCTAGATCTCCCTCTGATCCATGTCCATTATTAACATCAGTTTCTTATTATCAATACGAGTGCAGTTAGCTAGACACATCTATCTCGCTTCCCAATCCCATGGACTCAGCGAAGCATAAAGCAAAAACCATACCCGACTCATAAAACTTCCCAGGCAACAAGGGTGGTTTATCCAAAACTAGTAAACTCCTATAAAAGGGTTTCCCATCATGTTTGACTCAGCACACACACCTTTTCGCAAAACAAAATAGTTTTTCCCAAAACATAGGATCAATATGGTCAAGGAGCACTTGCCTTGTTCTTGCGGTTCCGGTTGTTCTTGGATCTCAAAACCTGATTGCTGCAGCTCGTCGTAGACAGTTCCCTGAGCTTGTCCTGCTTACGTTCCTCTCGGTCTTCGAGGTCCTCCTCAGACCGCTGGGCTTTCCTCCGGTGATCTTCCTTGCCGCGCTCCGGCGATGGCTTTCTCGGTGAGTTGGGGCTAGGGCTCTACGTTGTCGGCTTAGGAATTGGAAAAAGAAGTCTCTGGTTTCGGCCAGAAGTTCTGGGTTCTATTTATAATCGGGAAGAGAAGAGTCCTAATCTGATTGTATCCCGAATAAGAGTTATTCAGATCGTCGTTGGATCCTATCATCTTATCTTTAGTTGATTTGGTGCGGTAACGTTGTGGAACCCAGGTCGGTTTCCTTTACGTACCGGTATTCTTACGCGTAACAGCCGCTCCATAACTCGTTACTTTCGCGCTGATGAGCTCCGGAGGCTCCACGTGTCCTTCCGGGGCCTAGTCTCTCCTTTTCCGCAGAGACGAGCTCCGGTTGTGCCGCGTGTCAATCGACCGAGACCTCCCCCTCCTTTGGAGGTGAGCTCCACGCACGCCACGTGTTGGCGCCGGTCTTTCCTCTCTTCTTTCTCCAGGGACATGCCCCGAGGTCGACACGTGTCTAGTAGCAAACAGACCTCCCGGAGATAAGCTCCGGTGGCGACACGTGTCCGATAGATCCGGACCTCTCGGAGGTGGGCTCCGAGATCGACACGTATCCCGCGCGACTGGTCCTCTGATTTCCGCGAGGACTAGCTCCGAGGATGACACATGTCCTGCGGAAATGCCTTTGCTTCTTCCGCAGAGGCTAGCTCCGTGGGCAACACGTGTCCCACAGGATCGGACCTCTCCCCTTTTCGGAGACGAGCCCCGAGCCTGCCACGTTGCCAGCTTGGCGGCGGTCTCTCCCCACTTCGCAGGGATGAGCTCCAATCACGCCACATGGCCAGCGGCCGCGGTAAGTTGTCTTCGGCACTTTTTGAGAGCTGGATTTGGCTCTTTATTGGCTATCCTTTGATATTTTTTTTCTCTGTCCCTACTTTTCTTAAAGTGTTTCCTCTTCATAAAACATGAACATATGCTGACACCCGAGATGAGGGTGTCACATATAGACAGTGGGGAACTGAAATGTTGCCGGATGGTTGGAGATGGTGTCCTGTGGTTCAAGAACAGGATAATTGTACCCCGTAACCCGGAGTTACGGAAGCAAGTGTCGCACACCGCTGAATTGGTGTGAGTCCGACGAAAGAGTTCTGTTTGGGGTTAATCTTGTCAACGAAGCCGAAGGTCAAGTTTGGTTGATACAAGAGAATTTGAAGGCTGCACAATCCCGATAGAAGAGCTACACTGATCAAAGGCGTAGGCCATTGCATTTTGACGTCGGAGAGCACGTTTATATTCGTGTGTCTCCAATGAAGGAAATTCACCGGTTCGGTGTAAAGGGGAAACTTGCTCCACGTTTTATAGGTCCTTTTGCTATCACGGAGAAGTGCGGACCCATAGCCTACCGGCTAGAACTACCGTCCAGTCTTACGGATGTCCATGATGTGTTTCATGTGTCACAGCTGCGGAAGTGCCTCAAAGTTACTGCTGCTGTCCGCACCGAAGAAATCGACGAATTGAAACCGGACCTTACCTACACCGAGCGACCGGTTCAGATTATAGATGAAAAGATCCGGGTAACCCGGAACCGGACGATCAGATTTTACAAGGTGCTATGGAGTAATCATACCGTGGAAGAGGCGACGTGGGAAAGTGAAGATTACCTCCGCACCAACTATCAGGAACTTTTAGCTTTGTACAGTTTGCAATTACCTCTCCCGCCTCGTTCTTCTTTTGGAATCTCGAGACGAAATTCTTTTAATAGGGGAGAAATGTAAAAGTCCCAAAAATGCGTATGAATAAACCATGGTTTAAATTCATATGTATGGCAAAGGCATGAAAAAAATGGGACTTGTTAAAACTTTTCCACATGTGATAACCAACATGAGAGCTCTCTTCACACAAGTTCAAATTATTGTTTGAAAACATGGAACCCAAGAGCGGTCTAAAACCAAGATGGGAAGTTCCCATATGTGTGAGAAAGCTAAATTCAGATTTGGAACAAATTTGTTCAACTCAAAATTCAAATTAGAGCAACACAATGAATTTCAAAACTGTTGTGCTAAAAATCTCATTTGCAGCAGCCAAAATAAAAATCAGATTTCATATTTGAATTCCTTAGGTCCAAATTTGTGGGTATGCAAAGTTTCATAATTTGTTGAATTGTTTTGCAACCCATTTTCCAAAATGGACTTTAAATTGCAAAGAATTTAAGTACCCATTTGAATTTGGATGAAACTTGTCCAATTATCCAAATGCACCTCAGGTTTGAACTCCCACAATTTGATTTCACCAATTGCAAATTTTGGGAGATATTTTAGAGGATAAGAGGGAGCTGTGGTGGTACCCACATGTCATTGGGTTGAGAATCTAAACTTGCACACAAAGTAACCGAGGGCTCTGCCTCTGTTTCACTTGAAGCAGCCGAGGGGCTCTCACCGGATGCCACCGAGGGCTCAGCGGCACCACCTCCTGCTCCCCTATCCCAGTTGCTGGCACCCTGTGATAGGAGGATGAGTCCCGATCTTCCAAAAGGTAGGGTAAACTTGATTGGGTGGAGATCTCGACGTTGATGATCCAAGGCTCCGAACGAACGAAACCCCGCAATCACTACACCACTGCTCCGTTGGTTATCACCCGTGTCACACGAATGACCTCGCCACGGAAGATTATCCCTGCAAGCGCAATCAAGAACACAAGCAAGAACAGAGAAGTTGCAATCAAAACTGAATTGATCACAAATTTGGGGTCTCACAATCGATGATCGGCGACACTGTTCAATGACAGATTGTAACTAAGAAAAACCCACCTGTTTGTGATGACGGCTAGGGGGTATAAAGGAGGTGGAGGACAACCAGGGGGTGCTGGGGTCGTGACCTAACCCTAAGACACGTACATAATGGACTTGGTCTCGATACAAGGCCCAATGGCCCAACTAAATGATGCAACACCCTGACAGACTTTAAACTTTATATTGTTTCGAAGTTTCCCTTCGACTCCGAGGGAATTTTGACGTTGGGCCGGTTCCATAGGAAATTTTATCCTCTCAGCTTTCTGTGCGTATGTAGAACGTCAAAAACGGAGTCCGTATGCCTCCAGTGCACCCATTTTAAGGTGGACTGCTCCTGGGCCCGAGTTGGACTCGAGTTTGAGTTGGGCTCGGCCTCTAACTTCTTGTTGGCGTATTTTCTGGTCCTCCACGCCTCCAAACTCCTCTCCATGTATCTCCATGTCCTCTCCATGGTTCTGATCATAATTAATCCATTAGGTAGCAACATACTCTCAAAATTCACATATAAATAATTATTCAGGAACGAGCTCACCTCTAAATTCAATTGTCGTGCTCGAGCTCTAGTAATTGGACCTTGCATGTCTACCATGTGAGTGTTGTGTATATCTGCAGGAGTGATGTCCACATCATCCTCCCCCTCTTGCATTGGAGTCGTCCTCGACTCAAGCTCATCTTCTTCTCCCAAGTATGGCTTCAAATCTGAAATGTTAAATGTGGGACTAACCCCAAACTAGGGAGGCAACTCAAGTTTATATGCATTGTCATTTATCTTCTCAAGAACCTTAAAAGGTCCAGCAGCACGTGGCATGAGTTTGGACTTTCTCAAATCCGAGAACCTATCTTTTCTCAAATGAACCCACACCAAATCACCGGGTTCCAATTTTACCTCCTTCCTACCTTTGCTAGAAGGAATGCGATACTTTTCGTTCATTTTTTCAATTTGTAACTTAGTAGTTTCATGCAACTTAAGAATAAATTCAGAACGTTGTGTAGCATCTAAGTTCACAATTTCAGTATGTGGTAAAGGTAGCAAATCAATTGGAGCACGAGGATTGAAACTATAGACTACCATAAACGGACTTAACTTGGTTGTGGAGTGAATAGACCTGTTATAAGCAAACTCAATATGTGGCAAACACTCATCCCACAACCTTAAATTGTCTTTCAAAACAGCCCGCAACATAGTAGATAAGGTACGTTTAACTACCTCCGTTTGCCCATCAGTTTGTGGATGACAAGTAGTAGAAAACAGCAACTTTGTTCCTAATTTATACCATAAAGTTCACTAAAAGTGACTAAAAAACTTAGCATCCCTATCAGAAACAATAGTATTGGGAACACCATGCAAACGCACAACCTCATTAAAGAACAAATCAGCAACATGTGAAGCATTATCGGTCTTGTGGCAGGGTATAAAATGAGCCATTTTAGAGAAACGATCAACAACCACAAAGACACTATACCTCCCCCTCTTTGTTCTAGGCAATCTAAAACAAAGTCAATAGAAATATCCTCCCAAGGTGCACTAGGAGCCGGAAGAGGCATATAAAGACCATGTGGGTTAAGTCGAGACTTAGCTTTGTTGCATGTCGTGCAACGTGAAACGTAGCACTCCACATCACGCCTCATTCGTGGCCAAAACAAGTGAGTGGACAGCACATCCTCTGTCTTTTTAACATCAAAATGTCCCATCAAACCACCTCCATGCGCTTCCTGCAACAACAAAAGACGAACGGAGCTAGCTGGAACACACAGCTTGTTAGCACGGTAGAGAAGGCCTTCACGCAGCAGGAATTTTTGCCACGTTCTTCCCTCTCTACAATTTTCAAAGGCATCTTTGAAGTCCAAATCAGTAGCATATAACCTCTCCATGGTTCCTAATCATAATCAATCCATTAGGTAGCAATATACTCTCAAAATTCACATATAAAGAATTGTTCAGGAACGAGCTCACCTCTAAAGAATTGTTCAGGAACGAGCAACATATTTGATGTCGGAGCTGCGACTTATCAAAGTGTTGGGTGCAGCCGCCTTTGCTGCAACACCTGGAAGCATCTGAGACTTGCTGTTATCTTGTCCCCGTGATGTAGAAGGTGCGATGCTGCTGCGTACAACACCCGTGGAGGGTGGTGTAGAAGCACGTATGCTCGAGGAGGGCGCTGCTTTGGATGGCACCGGAAATTGTCGTGGCGTGAAGGTGTTGTTCCGCCGCTGCTGTTGGCGACCCTGCACTTCTTTTTCTGCTAACATAGCAAGTTGAAATAAACGTTGAATAGAATGATATTCCTTGTAGTCAACTATGTCCTGGATCTCACGCTGCAAGCCCCCATAAAACCTAACAGTTTGGTCTTCCTGATCCTCAACTACCCCACAACGAAGCATACCTTTCTGTAACTCTTGGTAGTACTCTTGGATAGTCATGTCACCCTGATCAAAGCGTTGCAATTTCTTAAGAAGATCACGTCTATATGAAGGAGGAACAAACCTAGCGCGCATCTCTTCTTTTAACGCAGCCCTTGTCTGTGGTGCATTACGTGTATTGACAAGTTCATTCCACCAAATTATAGCAAAATCTCTAAACTCACTAGTGGCTTGTCTAACTCTATGTCGCTTAGGAACAAGATGAGAGCGAAATTTTTGTTCTACCGTCATCTCCCAATCCAAATAAGTCTCAGCATCATAAGATCCATAAAATGTTGGAATAGAAAACTTAATCTTAGCATAAGGATCATTATCTTGTTCAGGAGCATGAGGACGAGGTCTACCTCCCATACCTTGACGATTTCGTCGAGGGCGACGGCGCTGCTGTGCATCAACCTCATCGTTATTGAAGTCATCCTCTGTGTCGTAGTGAGCATGTGCATCACCATCAAGGATGATAGAGGGTGTAGCTTGTTGGGGAAGATGAGTCTCCATCTCGTCCAACCGTGTGGTTAGACCAGCAACACTTGTATGGAGCCTCTGAAAGGTGGCTGTTGTAGTGGTCTGGTAATTGTTGAAAGCTTTGGTCATTGCCCGCATCATGTCCTTTAGTTCCATATGGGACACACACTCATCATCATTCAGAGGTGTAGAACCAGAGGTCTTATCCATAGGCTTCTTTCCTGTCATTGTTAGTATAAAACAGAAACGAAGACAAAAAGATCGTGAAGAACCCTATTACTACGCTCTCCGAAGTGGGTGGAAAATCGATCAGTAAGATGCGTCTTACCCTGCTCTTACAAGTTTCTTACCAGCACTGCAGGTGGCCAACGGTGACCGGTGTGAAGCAAGCAGAGAGTGGGTGTGATTGCAAAGGTTACCTGTTCTGCTCAAGAGAAGGTGGAGCTTGGAAGGCTGAAATGCAGTATATGTATGTGGTACACAAGTTAGTAACAGATAGCAATGTTGAATAAGTGTCCAAAGAATTTCACCTAGTTGTTGGCCTAAGAATGTATTAGAACAGTTGTGGCAACAAGCAAGGGCAAGGATGAATGATGATGAACAACAAGGATAATATCAGCAAGTATCCAGCACTCACACAGAAATAGCACAACTAGAAAACCCCTTAGCCTCCTGTTTTTGTCTTGAAGCACTAGTAGAAATAAAAATCTTTTTTTTCTTTTTTTTGATATTTTTTCTCAACCAGGGATACAAGAATAGAAACAGCACCAAGTATTAGCTCAAACCGATGAAAGATGAGATCGGCACAAATTCAGGAGCGATTGGAAAAACTGGTGCTGGAACTTCGGAGTTCAAAACGAGGGCCTTCTTAATTTTTTTGTAATTTTTTTTGAAAACACCGTATGTGGACTTTTTCGAGACCTTTCTAGGAAAAAAATGCGCCTCAATCGGAGTTACGAGCGAAAAGTTATGCCCGTTTTAAGGAGGATACCCCGAATTAGGTTTTGGTGGTGGTGGAAACTGCAACAGAAACGAATCGGTGGATGGAATTTTTTTGTAGATTGGTTTTTTGTAGATGGCAGCGGATGGAAGAAACACAACTGAACCAAAACAAATCTAAACCAGCAACCATACTCAACCTAGGACACGAACTCAGAACTACGGACTCCGAAACTAAATTGTGCAAAAGGTTGAGCGGGGGTTGTAGGTCAGGGAAACTAAATTTTTTTTGTGCCTTTTTTGTGGACGATAGGACTGAAACAAAATAAATCTAAAGGGCACACAAGTATACCTCACGGTGAACCTGGGAATCTGATACCAATTGATAGGAGGATGAGTGCCGATCTTCCGAGAGGTAGGGTAAATTTGATTGGGTGGAGATCTTGACGTTGATGATCCAAGGCTCCGAACGAACGAAACCCCGCAATCACTACACCACTGCTCCGTTGGTTATCACCCGTGTCACACGAATGACCTCGCCACGAAGGCTTATCCCTGCAAGCGCAATCAAGAACACAAGCAAGAACAGAGAAGTTGCAATCAAAACTGAATTGATCACGAATTTGGGGTCTCACAACCGATGATCGGCGGCACTGTTTAATGACAGATTGTAACTAAGCAAAACCCACCTGTTTGTGACGGCGGCTAGGGGGTATAAAGGAGATGGAGGACGACCAGGGGGGTGCTGGGGTCGTGACCTAACCCTAAGACACGTACATAATGGACTTGGACTCGATACAAGGCCCAATGGCCCAACTAGGTGATGCAGCACCCTGACAGACTCTAAACTTTATATTATTTCGAAGTTTACCTTCGACTCCGAGGGAACTTTGATGTGGGGACAGTTCCATTGGAAAGTTTATCCTCTCAGTTTTCCGTGCATATGTAGAACGTCAATAACGAAGTCCGTATGCCTCCTGTGCATCCATTTTAAGGTGGACTGCTCCTGGGCCCGAGTTGGACTCGAGTTTGAGTTGGGCTTGGTCTCTAACTTCTTGTTGGCGTATTTTCTAGTCCTCCATGCCTCCAAACTCCTCTCCATGTATCTCCATGTCCTCTCTATGGTTCCTAATCATAATTAATCCATTAGGTAGCAACATACTCTCAAAATTCACATATAAAGAATTGTTCAGGAACGAGCTCACCTCTAAATTCAATTGTCGTGCTCGAGCTCTAGTAATTGGACCTTGCATGTCTACCATGTGAGTGTTGTGTATATCTGCAGGAGTGATGTCCACATCACCCTGTGAGTGGCTCCTTCCTGCTCAACGTGATCCTCCTCTCCAGACCGAGTTGTTTGCTCTTTGCCTTCTCCTCCTCGCGCGAACCACCGAGCAGAGCCTCCTCTCCCCTCCGCTGCATCGGCTGTGATCGGAAACAGGTGAAACCTCGCGCTCACCTCCACTACGAGCTGCAGCATAGCAGGTCGAGCTCATCCTCCACTCCCTTGGCACGAAACAGCCCGAGATACGGGTTCCTTTCCCCGTGAACCACATCAACCACGGCGACCTAACTCAAAGCGGCGATCGGGTGCTCGTGGGCAGCTCGCCACAGCAGTTGTCACGGCCAAGCGAGGGCGGCAACGGGAGCGCACCGCCACCGTGCTGCTCTCACCCTAAGCTCAAGCCATGCCGTGAGGTATTGACGGTGAATTTCGGGATTTTGCTCCGGCGGCTTCAACCCGAGCGTCCGGTACGAGTTCTGCAAATTCCCGCTCTCTAATCCTCCATAGGTCATCAAACTTGGCACATAGGAGTCGGACTAGCCGACCAAATTCTCCTTTAGCAACCCTAGCATGAAATCACCTATGAGCAGTGGATTCCGAGGTCTACCGAGCGTGTTCTTGGAGGAACCAATCGGGAACACGGAGCCGACCCAGTTGCAGCCACTTTTGAGCACTTTTGAGGCCATGTCGGTCTTCCTCAAGCTCCAAGGATGCTGTAGCGTGAGTTGGTCGACATTTTGGCGGGATAGAAACCTCGGGCGACGTCGCCGAACTCCAACAAAGGCCGCCGCACGTCGCCGAGGTATCTCCGGTCACCGGCAGCCCTAGAACGCCCCACCATCGTGTTCCTCGACATCAAAAGCCCCCTGGCGGCGAGTTTCAGGGTTGGATGGCGGCCGGCAACGCCGGTCCGGCGAGCCACCGGTTACTCCGGCGAGGGGGAGCGCGCGGGCGCCGGAAAGCAGCGGGAGGAAGAAGACAGCCGAGGGCCCCACGCGTCAGCGGCTAAAAGAATTTAAATCGGGGACCTGATGTGGCCCGGATCCGATGTGCTGGCGCGCTAAAACTCTGTAAACCCGGTGTGGCCCATTTCCTATTGGCTGCAATTCAAATAGCGGGCCCAGTTGGATTTTCAGTAGCAAACACAATTCCAGAGATTGTTCCCACTTTGAAAAATCATATCTCTGTGTAGAAACCTCCAATTTGAGTAATTCAATTTGGGTTGGATTCATTTGTCAGATGTCTATCCAAATATGAACTCAGATTTGTATGAAAGTCAATATATAATTCTAGAAAATTCTTTGAAGGTTTTCTGAAAAAAATTATTGAGGGAGTTTGGCTTATTAAAAAATCCTAAAATTTTGCCAAAATATTCTTTAGCATATTTTTGACCGTCTAGCAAATTTTCAGCTCATTTAAAGATCATTTGTGTAGCAATTTGCTAAATACAAAACACTGTGTTCATATGAATCCAGAAACATTTTCAGAAAATGTTGCACACTTGTAAAATCTATTCTAAGCAATCCATAGCTCTCTGAGACATATTTGAAATTGTAGTTCACTTAATTGGGCCTGAAAATGCACAGTACTTCAGAATTAAATCTTTTGAGTAGAAATGCTTAAAGAATTGTCCTGGGAGAACTACTTAAGTAAAAGGTCTGAAATTTGGACCAAATTACTTTCATGTGCCAAGTAACTCACATGTAAATTTTCAGCTGAAGTTGAGCCTTATATCTCCCTGTTCTTGTTCTCCATACTTATGTATGTGGAAAAAATACATAAGAGCATTATGGAAATTGTGGAGAACACATTTGTATTCCACTTTAGCTGCAATTTGGCAAGCTAAATCCCTAGGTAGTATAGAACATGCTGTAAAAGTTTTGAAGTCATTGAAGTTCTTGTTCTTCAGTTGCCTTCAAATCCTTTCAGCTCATCTTTCATGATCATTAGGGAAAATTAGTTAGTGTATAGCTAAGATACTAAGACCAAGTGAATTTATTCCTGTTTTTATGCACAACAGAAGCAAGCCAAGTCATTCTTGGCTTTTCCACACAACCTCTATTCCTAAGAAATCAAGTCTTAACTTCTTTCCATTGCATTCTATAAAACTTGTGCATATGCAATTCAATAGGAATCACGACGAAGGGGATTCGAAAGAGTGATTCATTGAAGTAGATCAGACTTCGGAGAATCAAGGGTTGATCAGAAGGGATCACTAACCGCTTATATACGACTATCCTGCAAAACAGGCAAGCCCCGGTTTGCATTTAAGTACTTTTTGCAAATTCTTTATTTGTATCACTTATATCTAGGGTGAATGCTTGCATTAGAGTTAGGGTGATTGAAACTCCACTTGCATACCTTTTAAATCCTATGAAGGGTTGGGTAGTTTACAAACTCGACGAGTAGAGAATGTCGTGCTATTGTTCTTAGGATCTCGGTAGAAGTCGAGTGGTTGGAAGCTACTCGCGAGATAGAATTTATCACACAGAATGAGGAGAGGTAGAAATGGCTTAAGTTGTGAAAATGAGACCCAACAGGGGATAGGATGCAGTGAGCGGAGGTCTCACGTGTGTAGCCCTATTGGTGTCGATTGAGGACCGAGCCGTGTGCGGCCCTGCTGGACAAGTATCGAACAGTACCGGATGCATACTGGCATATGGGAACTAAGAAACAGATGTAATTGGTTAACCTAGGTGCCGAGACTTACCCAACTGTTTTATAGGAGTGGGTTGAGGGTAGCAAGGTGTAAATCTGCCGGTGGGCACAGTCACGCTCCACGCGGGGACCTCCTGCCCGTTATGGATGGACCGGTTCGGCATTTGGGTTGCCTTTGAAACGTTGTTGCATACAACAGAGTAGGAAGGTGTGAAGCACCACACTTCTGAAAGTGGGTGTATGTGACATGTTATCCGGGCGTGTCCAGATTGTGTAGGATCAAAGATCACGTGAAAAGCTACCAGAGGGGGGGTGAATGGTAGATTAAAACTTTTCACAGCGGAAACAACAAAAACCCCTCAGCAAAAAATCAATCAGTTAAAGAAACCGTGTGTGCAAGTGTTTTTAAACATGTTCAACCGTGACAAATCAAGTAGAGAGGTAGAGAATCAAGTCACGGATCTAATGCGACAAGAATCACTTGAAAACACGAAGTAAAACTTGAGATACGATCAAAACATTAAACGAAGATCAATCTGTTCTACCCGATATAAAACAGATCTGCAATGCTGCAAAGAAACTCGTGTATCTCAAAAACTACAGATCCTAAGCTCGTGAAAATTTCACAGATTATAGATAATTGAGTTGTCAAGATAACCCAAAAAGAATCACGTCAATCGGATCTGTAAAACTCGAGTTATGAACGAAGCACAGAAGCAACGTCAGTCTGTCCAGAAACTCGGCGAGAAAGACTTGACAAAAACAAGTCGGACGAACAAGGCACAAAAGCTCCTCGAAACCATGAACTTTATTCAATAGAAACACAAGAGGAACAGCCCAAAGTCGTGCACCACGAGCTCTGGCCTCCCTTGCTTATATAACCAGCTCTATGGCCAATCCAATTCAAACTAGGACTCCTACTCCTACTTGGATTCAAACTGTAACTTTTCAATACTGCTCAAGACTCTTCTATACACAGATAGAAGCAATCTTAAGACTTTCAAATACCTTAGGAATGTCCCAAACATTCCTAAAACAACTCAAATTCGTGACCCACACGAAATCCTATCATAACCAACTCAAAACTTTCCATATTTGAGTCAAACATGACTCAGCCGCAGCCTGAGTCCATAACCTAGTCGGTTGGACCTTTCTGACCAATTCTTTACGTACACTTCTCTTCATCACGCCTTGGAACAATGTTGCCACGTCCATGCACTCCTTGCACACGTGCAAACACCTTCCAACGACGTACACGCAACCTTCATATGCACTGCCCTTGATCCAAACATGCTGCGCGACCTCCCGATCAACTCAACCACAGCTCCTCCTGAATTTGGTTGTTGGAACCTCATCTCCTCCCTGAGACTAGTCCAAGGATCCCGTCACCAGCCATGTCTTGAACTCAAGCAACACCTGCACATGAATAAACAACCAATTCTTCCGAGCACAAGTCCTCGACTTGACTCATGTTAGTTCGAAAACCACAACACCTTACATGAGCACGTCACATAAGCATGTTGTAAATCATATCAAATAATAACAGCCATAACCACCAAAACACACTAAAAACTTAGAAAATTAATACTAAGCAAACCTTCCCATAAAGCAAGTTTGAAACATTGCGAGTTAAAAGCAAAAAAAAGACGCTGCACTTCTACGAGTTGAACTTCACGGGAGCTCTCTAAAAAAAACTCCGGACCTCACAGAAGCTCTCCGGACCTTGCAAGAGCTCCCCGGACCTTGCGTCGGACCTTGCCAACACTTGGTGGACCTAATAAAGAACTTGTCGGACCTTGCCACAGAAGAATGTTTTTGCAATATTCAAAACTTTGAATGTTAATGCTAACTTTTATCCTAATTGCCAATGTATTCAACACACATAGGTCTCACAGATTGCAATCACCGTCCCTCGTGGTTATTTGAGTACCCGCTTGTTCACTGCACTGTGACGTAGTAAGAAGTGCAATAAGCCAACTGAATATGCTGTATTGAACTGTTAATGTATTGAAATCTTGTATGTTGTAGTTATAGAGCTTATTAAGTTTATGTTCCACTTTGGGCATCACCACATCGGAGGAAAGCGTTTCTTGTTTGATTGTGGACTTCCGATGTGAGAGCTGCCTAAGGCTGATTAAACTGTTGCTATAAAACTAAATGTAAGGATCAACATGTAGGCGTGTCTTTATTGCAAAGTCCTTTTTCCTATCTTACACATCCTTGCATGTAGAGTTCCATGCCTAGGGTTGTCGGTTAAGACTTGCTGAGCGTTGTGCTCACGGATGCTATCCGAGTTGTTTTGCAGGATTGACTTCATGCTTATGAGAAGGGATGTCGATGAGACTCGGAAACCTCCGAGTGATTACTTAAGAGCATCCTCGCCGCTGCAGTTTGTTCTTCGTGTTGCTAGTAAGAAACATCAGTGGGCTGGACTGTTTCTTTGTTGCTAATTTAGAAATGAGTCATGAGAGTTATAGTCTTCCGCTGTAGCTTATTTTGAAATTAGTATTTGGTAAAATACTCTTGTATGCTCCCGCAAATGATTTATGTAATGTGATGTGTTTCCTCGACTCGTGTGCCATTGGGTGTCGCATATCACGGCACCACCCGACGAGGTCTTGGCGGGGCGTCCATCGTTCGACGGGCGGTCCCCCACATCGGAGAGCTCCCTCTCCCTTGCCTTCGCCTCCTTCTCCTGACGAAGGAGCGTCTCCTGGAGCTCCATCAGACCCGCGGACGTGCATCGGTAGAGGCATGGAGGTTCTTGGCCTCATCCAGGAGGTTCACCGCATTCTTATGGAGGTTGGCGACGACGGCCTCTTTCTCCTCCAGCACCTCCTCCCGAGCCTCGAGCTGCTCCTCCTGAGCCCGAGCCTTCGCCATGGCAGACTGGACCCGCGCCTTCAACAGGTCGTCCCAATCTCTGAGGCGCTCCTGCTAAGGCCTTAGCTCGGCCCACTCGTGCTCGAGCACGTCCTGCATCTGGTTCAGACTAGAGCAGACAACTCTCACGGCCCTGGGGATCGGGACGGCCTTCGTCATTGCCTGGTGAGGTATCGCCTTGACACCCTCCGGCTCTTCATCCTCCGGTGGGGTTGCCACCATGGTAACCTGCGAAGAAAGAGGAGGAGGGCTAGCAGCCCGCTCAGCAGCAGCCACACTGCTACAAGTGGCATCCGCGCCCACCGGTTGGCTGGCCTCGGGGGCCCGGGTGCCGACATCCGGAGCCGCCCCAGGCGTAGGTTCAGGCACTGCCACCGGCATTGGAGCTTCTGTAGAGAAGGAGATCCTGCTCCCGGACTATTGCGGAGGAGGAGGAGGAGGAGGAGGAGGAGAAGGAGGAGGAGCTCTGTTGAGGATCACTGCAAGAAGAAGCAACAAGTGTCAACTACCGCCATCCAGCGACTCGGTACACAACCTGTACTACAAGGTTGATCCACACCTAGAGGTCGCGAGGCTCCACCCCGCGTGGAGCTTCTTACGCAGAAGGCTCAAGCCACTCGCCCCCGCTGGTGTCTAGGTCGCCCCCGCTGGCTTCGAAGTCAGCGGTACAACAGGATTCTTGTCACCGAAGACGGTACAACAGGGACAACCTTGTCGCCGCCGGCGCCACTCTAGGAGTCCTCCCCGATGACGGTTTTTGAGCCGGAGATGCACCCGAGGACTGCCTCTGCATCGTGGGTGTGTTAGGGGCCCTCCTTGAAGCTCCAACAGCGCCAGCCACCCCTCCCGTGGCCGCCAGGGCTGCTTCGGCAGCAGCAGCTCTAGAGCTGCCGCCGGCGCTAGTCGCCGAGCCCGGTGCGGGACCGCGGGAAGCCTGGGAACCCCCTGCCTGGGGGCCCAATGTAAAAGTCCCAAAACTTGTAAATGCAAAACTTTAGTTAAGAATAAAGTTGGGTTTCAAATTCAAAAAAATGGGACTTGCAAAAACTTTTCTAAACATGAGAATACACATAGGTGTCCAACCAACAGAGCTCGAATACTCCTTTGAGATGTTTTCAGCCAAGGTTGACTTAAACCCCCATGTGAATGTTGTCATGTGCAAGAATATAATTTAAAGTCCACTTTTGAATTTGAATGTTCACTTAAATGCAAAGGTGGCCATTTCAAAAGAAGGATGCAAACTGTGGTTGTAAACCTCCCATTTGCAGCCGCCAAATTGAATGTTTGAATCTATATTTGAATTCTTCAGGTTCAAATTGAGAGGAATGCAAAATTTGAGAAAATTGGAAGTACTTTGATATTCATGTCAAAGAGGGTTTTGAATTTCATCAGAATTTGAATTCAAAATCGAAACTGAGGTAAACCTTGTCAATATGCCCAAATGGATTTCAAATTTGAGCTCCTCATGACTGAAGTTTGCACTATGCCAAATTGGAGAACACGGCCATTAACTCGTCGGAGTTGCTTGTGATTAGTGTACCGTTCCAACATTTGACATCAGAGCTGTGTTGCGAGGGAAGACATGGCAGGTGGCCCAATGAAGACACCTCCAAAGGGGATCACAGCTAGTGGCGATGACAATTCATAATTGGACCTGTTCACCATCGAGGGCGTGGTGAGGGAGACAAGTGGTTCGTTGGTTTATCCAATACTGACGCGAACCAACTATAGCCAGTGGGCTCTCGTCATGCAAGTTAACCTCGAGGCGCAGGAGCTTTGGGAGGCCGTTGTCTCTGACAAGGTCTCTCGTCGCGACGACAGGCTCGCACTCGCTACAATTCTGAGGGGGGGGGTTCCGTCTGACATGCACAGGGCACTGGCGTCGAAGCCGAGTGCGAAGGTGGCGTGGGAGGCGGTGAAGAGCATGAGGATTGGAGATGATCGCGTCCGGAAGGCCAACACTCAGGTGTTGCTGAAGGAATTCGAAACCATCGAATTCAAGGAGGGAGAAACCATTGATGATTTCGCCATGCGCATCTTAGGTATAGCCAGTGGACTTCGCACTCTTGGTGAAAATATAGATGAAGTTCATATTGTGAAAAAATTCCTTCGGATGGTGCCTCCTCGTTATATGCAAATTGCTTTGTCCATTGAAACATTGTTGGATCTCAACAAACTGTCTGTTGAGGAGCTCGTAGGAAGGTTACGAGCTGCTGAAGATCGACTATGCAGTGACAGAGACATTCTAGACAAGAGTGGTCGTATATTGTTGTCAGAAGAGGAGTGGTGTGCCAAGTATAAGAATCAGTTGTCTTTAGACTCCGGTTCAAATGTCAAGTCCAGTGCACGTTCCTTTCAAAAGGGCAAGAGTGGAACACGATCTGAACATTGTGATTCTGCTGGGAAGCATTCTTCAGAAGGTGCACCACGAAGGAAAGGCAAGTGTCACAATTGTGGTATATGGGGACACTATGCAAAAGAGTGTCGTAAGCCAAGACGTGAGAAGAAAGAAGAAGCACATATGGCTAAGACAGAACCAGAACAGCCGACTCTGTTTCTTACTGAAGCCTGTCTGAATACCACCATTCACAAGAATGAAGTCAGTGCATTTTTAGAAGGTGTCACTGAAGATGAATGGTATTTGGACTCTGGGGCAAGCAATCACATGACTGGAAAGAGATCCTACATGTCTAACTTGGATACATCGGTTAAGGGGACAGTGAAGTTTGGTGATGGATCCTCAGTGGATATTTGTGGTATTGGATCTGTGGTGTTTCAAGGCCAACATTCCATACATAAAGTTCTACCTGATATTTATTATATTCCTAGTCTGAGGGCTAATATTTTCAGTCTTGGGCAGATGACTGAAGAAGGGTGCAAAGTGTCAATGGAAGGTGACTATATGTGCATCATGGGATCAGATGGCTCTCTGATGATAAAAGCTCCTCGCTCAGGAGGGAGACTTTATATTGCAAGACTGAAGGTTACTCAACCTATCTGCCTAATGACCAGGGTCACTGACAAAGATTGGCTATGGCACGCAAGATTTGGACACCTGAATTTCAGGTCGTTAAGGAGTCTTGGCAAAAAGAGATTGGTGAATGGGCTACCAGTAATCAGTCATTCAGAACAAGTATGTGATGGGTGTGCTCTGGGAAAGCTGCACAGAAGACCATTTCCTATGTCAAGCAGTTTCAGAGCTGAGAAAATCATGGATCTATTTCATGGTGACTTGTGTGGATATGTGGATCCACCCACTCCTGGAGGTAAGAGGTATTTCTTACTCATTGTGGATGACTATAGTAGGTTCATGTGGGTAGAGTTATTGTCAACCAAAGGAGAAGCCTTTCAGCATTTCAAACTGATCAAAGCCCTGACTGAAACTGAAACCGGTATGAAACTGAAGGCTTTCAGAACTGACAGAGGTGGGGAATTCAATTCTAATGACTTCAGTGCATACTTGGGTGAAATGGGAATCAGGCATTTCATGACAGCTCCTTACACTCCATAGCAAAATGGAGTTGTTGAGAGGAGAAATCAGACTATAGTGGAGATGGCCATATGTATGTTGAAGAGTATGAATGTTCCTGCTTGTTTCTGGGGGGAGGCTGTGAAGACAGTAGTCCATGTATTAAACAGATCTCCATCCAGGAGCATAGATGGGTTCACACCCTATCAGAAGTGGACTGGGAGGAAGCCCTCACTGAAACACTTCAAGACTTTTGGTTGTACAGCTTTTGCAAAAACCACTGGACCAGGAGTGACAAAACTGTCTGACAGAGCAGTCAAATGTGTGTTCATAGGCTATGAAGAGAATTCAAAAGCCTACAAGTTGGTTGATCCTCAGAACATGAAGGTAATAGTGTCCAGAGATGTCAAGTTTGACGAAAAGACTCCATGGGAATGGAAAGAATCTCAGGCAGAAGGGATGTAGGATTCTTCAGTCTTTGAAGTTCAGTGGTCCTCTACTGTCGACACTGCAGAAGTTGAAGACAACACTGAAGCTCAGACACCTTTTACCCAACGAACACATCTCTTTGAGCCTCAAGGACAGTCACCAGATAGCATTCACTGGGTAACACCTCCTACTGGTCAAGAAGTAGACTCTGAAGGGGTTCCTCAGAGATACAGAAGTGTTGCAGATGTGCTGAATGTAACTGAACCAGTTGAGCCTATTGAATACACAGGTTTGTGCTTACTCTCTGCTGAAGAACCTGACAGTGTAGAAGAGGCCATCAGGGATGATCATTGGAGTAAGGCTATGCTTGATGAGTTAAGAGCCATAGAAGACAACAATACTTGAAGACTTACCATCAGACTATAAGCCTATTGGACTCAAGTGGATATTCAAGGTGAAAAAGGATCCCAAAGGTAATATCATTCGACACAAAGCTAGACTGGTAGTAAAGGGCTATGCACAAACTCATGGAGTAGATTATGATGAAGTTTATGCACCTGTTACTAGACTAGAAACTATCAGGGTGCTGCTGGCCATTGCTGCTAATGAAAATTGGCTAGTGTGGATGTTAAGTCTGCATTTCTGAATGGAGACTTGCAGGAAATTGTGTATGTCTGTCAACCTCCAGGTTTCACAGATGGAAGACATCCTGATAAGGTGCTAAGGCTGAAAAGGCTTTGTATGGACTTAAACAGGCTCCAAGGGCTTGGAACATCGGACTTGACAGTGAATTATCCTCACTTGGATTTCAGAAATGTGAGTCTGAATATGCTCTATACAGAAAGGGTGAAGGTTCAGATCTGCTACTTATTGGGGTTTATGTTGATGATCTGATAATTTGCGGACCTAATGAGAAGAGAATTGTTGACTTCAAAGGTGAAATGAAAAAGAGTTTTTCTATGAGTGATCTGGGTAGTCTGAGTTACTACCTGGGCATTGAAGTGAGACAAGATAAAGGAGAAATCTTCCTTTGTGAAAAGGCTTATGCTCAGAAAATTCTCACTTTGGCAGGGCTTGAAGACTGTAATCCTTCAGATACACCAATGGAGCAAAGAACACATTTCAGGAAGAATGATGGAGAAAAAGCTAATGATGCAAGAAGGTTCAGAAGCATTATAGGTTGTCTCAGATATTTGGTCAATACAAGACCAGATATTGCTTTTCATGTTGGGTTAGTCAGTAGATACATGGAGACACCTTCCGAAGTGCATTGGAATGCAGTTAAACGCATTCTGAGATATATTGCAGGAACCAGGTATTATGGATGCAAGTACACTGCAGGAAAGACACTGGATATCATCGGTTTCAGTGACAGTGACCTAGGGGGTGACTTGGATGACAGAAAAAGCACCTCTGGTGTTGCGTTTTTCCTGGGTGGAAACCTGATCACTTGGAGTTCACAAAAGCATAAAGTGGTAGCTCTGTCATCTTGTGAAGCCGAATACATGGCTGCTACTGCAGGGGTCTGTCAAGGGATTTGGCTCAGCAGATTGTTGGCTGAAATTATGAAGGTGAAGTCCAAGAAGTTCAGTTTATGGGTAGACAATCAAGCATCTATATAACTAAGCAAGAACCCAAAATTTCATGAGAGAGTGAAACACATTGACACAAAATTTCACTTCATTCTTAGCTGTGTTGAAGATGAAAAAGTTGAACTGAAGCACATTGGAACCAATGGGCAACCAGCTGACATTTTGACAAAGGCTCTTCCAAGAATTAAATTTGTTGAGTTTTGTCAAAAGCTGAAGATAGTCAGTGGGCAACAAGATTAAGGGAGTAAAATATTGAGTTAATCTTGTTGCCATCATTTGCTGCTTTTACGCATGCATGAGTCTTGCATTAGTTGCCAGGTTAGTAGAGTCTGTCTTCAGACTTAGGTGCATTCGGTTGGCGTCGTCTAACGGTCTGGCCGAGTTGATCGCCGTATGAAAACGGTCGTGGGAGGTGCTCACAGATCGTGGAGATGCTGCACATTGATCGGATCATGGACCTAGTGCGTGTGTGGTGTTGTGTGTTCACTTTGTATGCATATAAATTCCCTGGTTTGGTTAATACAAGTGCATCGCCTGCATAAACTCTCATATTTTTTCTCTGTTCTTCCTCACTCGCATACTTGTTCAGAGCGGCATCACTGGTATAGGCGAGAACACGGCCATTAACTCACCGGAGTTGCTTGCGATCAGTGTACCGTTCCAACAATGTTGAGAATTCAAGAGAAGTTCAACGCGAGGATATGGCTGTTGTCACTTTGCGGTGGTGATAAGCTAGTTAGGACAATACTAAGCCTTGAGAGAAAGTTCTAGCAAAGATGGCTAGATGGCAAGGGAAACTGCTTTCACTTGGCGGTGGTGATAAGCTAGTTAGGACAACACTAAGCATTGAGAGAAAGTTCCAGCAAAGCTGGGTGGATGGCAAGGGAAACTGCTCTCACTTGGCAGTGGTGATAACTCCATTATCACAAGCGGTTCTATACCTACGACTAGCCGTCTGTGAAGAATCTTTATCACAGACGGTTTGTAACGTAAGAGTATCCACCTGTTATAACTCCATTATCGCAGACGGTTCTTTACCTACGACTTTTCGCCTGTGAAGAATGTTTATCACAGGCGATTTGTAATGTAAGATTATCCTCCTGTGTAACTCCATTATCGCAGGCGGTTATTTACCTATGACTTACCGCCTATGAAACTATATTATCACATACGGTTCTTTACCTATGATAAGCCGTCTGTCAAAATTATATTATCACAGATGGTTTGTTAGGTACTACATGATGTTATTTCTAATTTCCAGGTCAATTTCATATGCACATTTACACACAGTAGAAACAATATATTCTGACAAGCATCATCGACACAATATCACCAAAAAGTCATCTCATATACATATGTACATTACAATAAATCTCAATTCATAGTTTACAAGTTTTTCACTAAAAATCAATTCGATGCTCATACTGGCAAAGTTCTGACACATCAGCTATTACACCTGCGTCATCGAAGAACTGCCCTTTTCGGTGGAAAATTTCGCGATGAATGAAGAGACACAGTTCACTCACAATCTTATCGGCTCCTCCACAGACATATCTCTAGAAACCGGCCATTCTTCATCCACATCTGTGTGCGGCAATGAAACACATAACAAGGTTTAAAATATGTTGATGACTATGATAACATAATAGTATTAAAATATGCTAGTTACAATGAAAATGAAACTCAAAAGTAAGAAAACACAATATTGACATTAAGGATAACTTACATCCTCACGATTCACTCTATATTCACAGGCGGTCTAAAGATGCTCGCATACATAATACCCGCATAAGATGCTCCTGGAAGGCTGCTTGGGACAAGGATAATATGTTGATATCTGCAATGCATCCTTATTAGGAGGTCTCTGACCACCAAGTTGTTTCACGTAAAACCGCCAAACTCTATCATACAAGGAATATCATATAAGAATTGTCAACATATATATATATATGCGTGTATATTAAAAGTATTGAATAACCGTACGTTCTCAAAATGGCAAGGAAATCTTTGTAAGTATCTTGTGAGTAATCGGTTGAGTCCAAGATCGTTGCCAAATCCTACGTTAGCTTGATGAAGATCATTATGTAGTGTTTATTGCACACGTACAAACACACGTGTTAAGTTAAAAATTAGCAATAATTGCTATTTCTATGTCATGTGTCGAACTTACTCGAAGTGGTACGGAGCTTTACGAGGTCCTTGACATCTTTGACAAAGTTAAACATGGCATGTCATATGTAGGTTGCAACCTTTGTCTTTTTATCCTTCTTTTACCTTGCGATTGATTTATGAAATTATTTTTTTGTTATGTGCTTATACTGTTCTGAGTCTCGTTGCACCTGAAAGTCGAAATTCGACTTTGCAATCACTGTAGGGTCAAGGATACCTGTCTTGGAATTCAACTTTTCATTATCCATGTATTGCATCCTATTGAATAAGTCTGGAATTGTTTAATCTCATGACATGTGCATGCGTGTAGTAAGAAATGCAAATACGAAATATTAGAGACACTTACAAGTACCAGACGAGATAATGAAGAGGAATATAATCAATATGAAGATATGTACCTTTTCACCGATTCAGAAAACATCAAGCACGTAGAAAGAAGCATTAAAAAGGATTTGAAACCATATATGCTCTGTTTAAAAAAGTGGCCGCCTAGGCCACTTAAGCGCCGCCTAGGCGCTGAGCGACACCGGACCGCTTCACTTTTCCCTAGGCGGTGGCATTAAGTGGTCGGACCGTTTTTTTTTTCGCTCCGGGCCGCTTTTTTCTGCTTTCTCCCGCTTAATTCCGCTTTCCACCGCTTTGAGTGTCCATATAAAAAGAACAACTAACTCTAAATTTTTTTCATCCCCAACAGTGGCGGTTGTTGTTAGCAAGGCGGTAGTGCCCTATCTTAATGTCTGCCTGCCTACACAAGATAGTATCACACTCTATCTCATCTCATTTTATTGATTGATTGAATATTTTTAAATTTAAAAATATACATATATATAATATATTATATAGATTTAACTCCGCTTTTTGCGAAACCCCTAGAAACGCCTAGGCGCCACCTAGGCAGCCTAGGCGCTAGGCGGAGCTCCTTCGCTCGCTTTTTTAAACACTGCCTATATGTGAGAAGATGTCATGCTGGAAAAAATATATGACATATATTTTATATATTTGTAATATTGTAATGAAGCTTTAATATTTTAATTTGAAAATTTTTTCTCTTTTAATATTTGAATTTTGACATGTTGGAATGCTTTAAAAAATTAACAAAAAATCCATACAGTGAAGTATTGGCTTTGAGTTAGTCGTAGACTTCAACAGTGAAATACACTGCGCCTGAAGCTATGGCCGGTTGAGTGCTGCTTCATCTCTATGTGTACGTGTGAGCTCTGTTTTTTCCTCTGTTAGTGTGTGTATATAATTTTCTTCTGTTTTTCCTTCAAGTGAAGACCGCTTGTATGAAAATATTTTGAATAATTGGTAAATACAATTTTTGCAGGCGTCTATTGGTTAAGGACCGCCTGTGAAAACTTATGTCACTTTATGACATCAACTTTTATGCGATCATGTGTAACACAACATTACAGCACAACACTTTCAGAACAAGAAAAGTCACTAGAGGAAAAGATAATTGCAACATTATGGTTTCAAGTAGAAGGTTGTACATATTGCAAAGGAAGGAGAAGAGGAGGTGGTGGTGGTGATCACGAGGCGTGTATGAGGCCACAAGCGAAGTGAAGTTAAGTGATCGATGCGATTGCTTTTGAGTGCACAAGATGCATACATGCGATATCTATTATGATTAGAAGATAAAAACAACATTACAGAACATGAAAAGAAAACACAACATCAACTAAAAACAAGAAAAGAAAAACAACTAAATTTACTATGGTTGTGCGGAGAAGACGATCACGCGGGTGTCTATTTATATCAATCATTGTTTGGTGTCTTTGAATTGAATTCAAAGGATGCATGTACTGCGCAAGTTCCCCTCAGTAACCGAAAAGGCGCGCACGCCCGGTCGCTTCAGCCACCTGTATTAATGGCCAATATTACAGACGGCTCCTACTCCATGGTCCGTCAGTATCATGCGGTCGTTGCCATTCGCACGCAGAATTCGAAGCAATCCGACCTCTCCTTTTCCGCACCATTATAACATGCTCCTTCCCCTTCTCTGCACCACCATCACAGTCTTCCTCTTCCCTCTAGTCTTCGTCTTCCTCGCCGCGCCTCCGTCCTCGGCTCCAACCGCACCTCCGTCCTCGGCTCCAACCGCGCCTCCGTCCCCGACTCCAACCGCGCCTCCGCCACCTTCCTGGGCGGAAGAGAGTGTACCTGCTTGGAAAAGTCGCTTTCCTAGAGGAGAGTTTGGTTGCCCTCAGGGCAGAGGACGACCTTACATTGTTGCGCCGGCAGATGGCGAATGATGTATTTAACAGTACATCTGATGCCATGCAGCTTCTGGGTCTTGGTCCCCTTCCAGAATGTACTGGAATGGACACCATAGGCCACTACCTCTTCGGGTTAAGCGCAGTGGCCGGTCGTCTTTACGCGATGCGGGAGACAGTGAGTAAGGTGTTTGGGGTGGAAGGTAGCAGGAAGTTGGTGGAGGCGATCGCCGACAAGTGTGGGGTTCCTCCGCCACCGGAGGACTAGGCGATCGTTTGTTGTTTTCTTTTGTTGTTTCTAAAAATGTAATTTTTAATGAATGTTTGTTTGATGATGAATGTTTGTTATCGATTATCGAATTGTTTGTTGTCTTTTTGTTTGATGCTAAATGTGGTTGATGTATACCGGGTTGCGACGTTTGGTGGCTTCGAATTGAATTCAAAGTGCGTTCCCCTCGGTAACTGCAAAGGTCGCGCACGTCCGGTCGCTTCAGCCGCATGTATTAGTGGCCAATATTGCAGGCGGCTCCTACCCCACGGTCCGCCCGTGAAAATTGATATGTTTACACAGACAATTTGCCTTTGCGAGCCGTTTGTGATGTTCATCCATCACAGGTGACTATTATTTCGTTCGACATCACAGGTGCATTTTTTTACGGACCGCCCGGGTTTGAAAAACGAGTCGCATGTGATAATGTTTTTTTAGTAGTGCACACATCTCATTTAGAGGATGGGCAAATTAGTACTTTTACCTGATGTGTCTTAGAAGCTTAGAGACGGCTTGACACTTGTTTAGCGAGTATCCTGCCACTGTTACCGTGTGGACATTGGTAACACATTGGACCTAAAAGGTTGCGCAGAACCCATCGAATGGCCGGGTGACACAGGCATTGCGTGGTGGTACAATGGGATATCCCCTGAGGCAAAAACACCGTAAGCAAAAGGTCTTCGATCACTCGTTAACCTTGTCTGGGTATTCGAGGCCAAGTAAAAAACAATTTCAGCTGTTATGATGAGATTCGGGAGGAGGCTATGCTCTGGGCCACAGCAGGGCGAGACATCTTGCCACGGTTACTGGACCCAGCAATAGTGAGTAGTTTTTTTTACGTCAGTTGGGCATTCCTTGTCTTTGCTTTGTATATGTAGCTCTCTGAATTGCTGATCATTATATATATATATATATATATATATATATATATATATATATATATTTGCAGGAGCAATCCCGGACTTCCAAAGAAAGATGAGATGATCAGAAATAATATAAAAAATGAATGAGCCAAGCAGACCAAAAGATCAAAAACGGCCATTTCAACTGCGGGAGTTCAAAGAGAAATATAAGATCACACCTTTTTTTTATAACTCATGATATAGACGAAAGAAAGTTTACAATAACTCCTGTCAAACAAGCAAAGGCTACACATTTCCCTCTATAATTTATATATGTCAAGCCTAAACATCAATGATACCTACAAGTATCAATCAACTTTTTATCTATCCCACTTTTGCTGTATAACGATAAATAAGAAAATGACATCCTAAAGGAATCGAACATCTACTAACATCAAAGCATACATGAATGTGACACCAAGGGCTGGCTGCCAAGTGAACCGGACACATTGTGAGGTTGTACCGGGGAGACTTATCTATGGTGACCATGTCCGAAGGCTCAACAAATGCCACGCTATGGCAGGAAAATGGACCTGCCTCATGGGAAAATGGTTGAATTTTGCACGGCGCGCATTTACCATGCATGTACCTTTGGCCGTCCATACGTTAGCACCATTACAAACTCTTTCGCTGAGGAGCCTATCATGGCTTGTGTTGTCTTAGCTGATCTTCCCTTCAGCCACATCTCTACTAATTTGCAAAGAGGTTGCGTTGGATTCACTAGCTGCTCACAGCACTTTATTTCCACCTGTAAAACAAATATTAAGAGGAATTCACACCATTAATCATGGCCGACTGGTCGTACGGCGGTCCCCCACAATGTCCAAAACATTAGAAACAAATCTGTGACGATTATATTGAAAAGAAAAAAGAAAAGAAATATGCCTTCACAAGGTGAAAATGACGGTGCTAAGAGTATCATCAGTGAGAATTGTAAACATAACTTTAAGATATGCAGTGATATGCGTGAAATGCATCTCAGAAGCAGGTGTGTGTGAGAGACGCCTCCAAACGACTACAGGGTGTTAAAAGACAGTAATAATTCAAACTTTGTTGGCCATTGATATTTCTTATATCTTAACAGAAGATATCAAGTGAACAAAAGCAGTTGTCCAATAATGTGTATGACACGTTTGGACTCTCACCTCAGATTCACTTGGAAGACTGAGCTTCTGCATAAGGTACTTTTGGATAGATGAAGCAGGTACATTTCCATCTCTGTTTTAATACACTTGGTATATTAGTCATAATCAAAACTGAGAGCATATCGATTTACAAAAATAAATGATGTCATTAATAGCAACGTAAGGGAACTATATCTGATCTTGTAATTCTACATAATGTATATCAAATGGTAAAATGATCTTGTTTCATATATCACTCCACTGTCAAGAAGCATACCACCTTATTAATAGGACAGTTAGTGTTAGACACTGTAATTAGGGGTGTGTCACAGGGGTATATTAGTCATTAGAGAGGAATTAGGGTTAGGGGTAGTTTAGTCTTTTCTCCCCTCCTAATCCCTCTATATAACCAAACCTGTACCCCAGCTTTTCTGTCATCTCAATACAATCATCATTAGCCCTCTTTCATGGTATCATTAGCTAGGAATAATTAGGATTAGGGCTAAACCTAATCCTAATGGCCCAGCCACCGCCGCAGCAGCCTTGGGCGCACGCCGCCGCCACCCCACCCTGGGCCGCCGCCGCCAAAGCCATCGCCGCCCCTGAGCCGCCGCCCCTGGTGCGCCGCCAGGGCGCCGCCGCTGGATCGGGGCTGCGCACGCAGGGGGGGCGCCGCCTCCTCTGGAGGAAAGCGCGCGGAGGCAGGGGCCGCCGCCACCCCACGCTGGGCGCGGGGAGGGGCAGCCACCACCCCACCATGGGCCGCCGCCACCGCCACATCCGGATCTGGGGCCGTCGCGCCCTGGATCAGGGCGGCTCCGCCAGGATTCGGGCCGCCCCCACCCGGATGGGGGCCGCGCGCGCACGCGGGGGGGGGGGGGGGGGGTCACCTCCCCTGGAAGGGCTGCCGCCGCCCCTGGGGGGTCCGCTGGCCCCCCTAGAGGGGCCGCCGCCCTCTGGCCTGCCGAAACTGGAGGCACAACAGCCTCTGGAGCGGGCGCCGCCTCCTTAGGAGGTGCCGCAGCCCCAGGCCCCTCGCTGCTGGGTCCGCAGCCGCCCCCTCCTCGAGAACCGGTCCAGCCGCCGGTGAACCCCTCGTCGGTACCACCAACAACCCCGCCACTGCTGTCACCTTCATGGCAGGTACCTCCGTGCTACGGGACTCGATCGGCCTCGACATCGACGGGAGCACCACGGCGATTCCGCCGATTCCGTTCCCAGCCGCCGGTGCTACTGATGAGAACACAGCTTCTTCCTACGGCACTGACACTGCGGAGACCTCTGACATCGCCGCAGCACTGGCCGCCTCTCGCGAACGCGAGCGGGCACTCGCCCTTGCCCTAGAGCAGGAGCGTGCCTCCGTGGCATCACTATCCCACCAACTCGAGGAAAGTGCTCGCCGATCGATGAGTGCTGTCCACGAGCCTCCCTCGGACGCTGGTACGTACTCGACTTCGCTTGTGGCCGCTCTTCATGCACAGGCCGCAGGGACCGGACGCTCGTGCCGGTTGTTCTCAGCTCCGAGTCCACCTCATATGCTCGGTGGCGTGATATGGTGCTCCCCACGCTGAGGCGCTACTGCCTCGATGATCATGTCCTCCAGGACGAGTCTTCAGTATAGGTGTCCTGGATCAGCATGGACAGCCTGGTACTATCCTGGATCCTTGGCTCCCTGACAGAGGAGCTACAGGACATCGTCAGGCAGCGCGGTGGCGGTACTGCCCGACAGGCCTGGCTAGTCCTCGAGCAACGGTTTCTAGGGAACCGCGCGACTCGGGCCCTCCACATCAGCACTCGGTTCCAGAACACCACCCAGGGTGATCGTTCCATCTCCACCTACTGTCGGGAGATGAAGGGCATGGCGGATGCCCTACGTGACCTTGGTGAGCCGGTCACCGATAGCGCTCTTGTTCTTCGGGTCCTTCAGGGCCTGAACGAGCGCTATTGTCACCTACGGACGTGGCTACTTCGACTGGAGCCACTACCTACCTTCGAGAAGGTATGGTCTGATCTTGAACTTGAAGAGATCACTGCAGGAGGCTCTACTGGCTCTAAATCTGCCACAGCTTTCTATGGCTCCGGGCAGTCCCCCCGTCCACCCTTACCAGCGGCCGGTGGACCACCGTCACGTCCACCTTCTACTCCTACCAGTACAGGAGGTGGAAACCGTCGTCGCCGAGGAAAGAACGGCGGCCGTGGTGGCAGCAGTGCAGGCAGCACCCCCACGGCTTCGACTACTGGTGGTAGTGGTGGTACCGGCCAGGGAGGTGCACCCTTGCCCACACCCTACAACCCGTGGACTGGCCAGATCTACATGTGGCCTGGACCGTCCCCGGGTTCTCAGCCTCCACGACCACCACGTCCTCAGCCGGCGTTCACGGCTACCCCCGGCTACAGTGGACCAGCCCACAGTGTTGGTGGGCCGACAGCTCAGGCCTATAGTGGGCCTCGATACTCTTCTGGCGGACAGTCAGCCCCGACCTACGGAGGCACTGACTACCCTGTTGGGAACTCGGAGCCATCGGCACCTCTTCAGGAGCCACCGTCGACGTGGGATCGACAGTCGCTTGCT
Organism: Neostapfia colusana; assembly: GCA_030760725.1. Lineage (NCBI taxonomy): Eukaryota > Viridiplantae > Streptophyta > Magnoliopsida > Poales > Poaceae > Neostapfia > Neostapfia colusana. The sequence continues at coordinate 16,513,379 of JASWHV010000013.1, forward strand.
TCCTCCTTCAGCACCATGCACCTTACTCCACCTGGTGCCGACTGGGTAGTTGATTCCGGAGCATCATATCATACCACTCCTAATTCCGGTATACTCTCTTCCACCCATCCTCCCAATCCCTCTTTTCTTTCATCTATCGTTGTTGGGAATGGGTTCGTTCTTCCGGTCACCTCAGTAGGTGATTCCGGTCTTCCGGGTACTTTCCAACTTAAAAACATTCTTGTTGCTCCGGATATCATTCAGAACCTACTTTCTGTTCGCCGTTTTACCACTGCCAACAATGTTTCCATTGAATTTGATCCTTTTGGTTTGTCTATGAAGGATCTTTCCACCCGACGACCTCTTTTCCGATGTGATAGCCCGGGGCCCCTATACACACTTCGGCTTCCTACTTCCGCTGCATCACCGCCATTTGCTTTGACTACGACAGCTTCATCCACCATCTGGCATCGCCGGCTTGGCCACCCTGGTGCAGATGCTATGTCAAAGCTGTCTAGTAGCTCAGTTATCTCGTGTTCTAGGGGTACACATGACTCCCTATGTCATGCCTGTCAGCTTGGTCGCCATATTCGCCTCCCTTTTCCCACATCTGTGACTCATGTTGAGCACCCATTCGATCTTATACATTGTGATTTGTGGACATCTCCCATTTCCAGTATATCGGGCTTTAATTACTATTTGGTGATAATTGATGATTTTTCTCACTTCTCCTGGACTTTTCCATTACGATTGAAGTCTGAGACTTTCGTCACTCTTTCTCACTTCTTTGTTTGGATTTCTACTCAATTTGAGCGTACCATTCGAGCTGTCCAGTGCGATAACGGACGCGAGTTTGATAACTCTGCGTTTCATAATTTTCTCTCTGCACATGGGGTACAGCTACGCATGTCTTGTCCGTATACCTCTCCTCAAAACGGCAAGGCGGAGCGCATGGTTCGCACCATCAATGATGTCATACGCTCCCTGATGTTCCAGGCATCTATTCCAGCCCGATACTGGGTGGAGGCTCTTCATACTGCCACACGTCTGATCAATCATCTTCCCACCAAGGCGATTCGTGCCTCCACCCCCTACTTTGCTCTATATGGCACTAATCCTCTTTATGATCACCTTCGAATTTTCGGATGCGCTTGCTACCCTAATCTTTCCGCCACCGCCCCACATAAGCTTGCGCCCCGCTCGACACGGTGTGTTTTTCTCGGGTATTCCCTTGATCATAAGGGTTACCGATGCTTAGATCTCACTACCCACCGTCTTTTGATCTCTCGGCACGTCGTCTTCGACGAGTCATCTTTTCCTTTTTCCACCACCTCTTCTGATTCCACCACAGAGCTGGACTCCCTTTTTCCTACTGACCCCGAGGCTACCTCCCAGTTGTCTTGGCCTATTTCTTCTGCAGGATCGACACGAGCTACGTCCCAGATGCCCTCGACACCGATTGTTGCACCCCGTGTGGCATCAACGCCTTCGACGTCACCTGCTGCGCCACGCGCGGCCTTGGCTTCCCCGACGCCACCTACTGTACCTCAGGTGCCCCCGGCGTCACCAGCTGTACCACGTACGGCACCAGTTGCCTCCCTGACGTCACCTGCAGCGAGCACGACGCCACCAGCCGCGCCACGCGCGGCACCGACGACGACTTCTCGTTTTGCTGACCCCGCACTTGTCTACCAGCGACGAGCGCGGGGAGAGGCTCCTGCTCCAGCGACGCCACGCGCGGCATCGAGACCCACTCTCGTCTACCCACAACGAGAGAAGATGGTTTTACCCGAGCGGCCGGTGTACAACCCCCCTCTACTTCACAGGGATCCTGGTCACGTCCACCCGATGGTGACTCGATGTGCGTCCGGGAGTCTTCGGCCAGTGGAGCGGTTCGATAGTGCCGCTTTCTCGTCGACGACATCTCCACCGACCGAGCCTTCTTCGATCTCGCCCATACCTACTTCTGTGCGTAGTGCCCTCGCCAACCCTAACTGGCGCCGCGCTATGGAGGAAGAGTATGAGGCCTTGCTTGCCAACCGGACCTGGGACCTGGTTCCCCGTCCTGGTCGTGGCAATGTTGTCACGGGCAAGTGGGTATTCACGCATAAGAAGAAGGCGGATGGCACCTTGGAGAGATACAAGGCTCGTTGGGTACTCCGGGGCTTCACTCAGCGCCCTGGAGTTGACTACGACGAGACGTTCAGCCCGGTGGTGAAGCCGGCGACAGTTTGTACCGTACTGTCGCTAGCTCTCTCACGTTCTTGGCCTGTCCACTAGTTGGACGTCAAGAACGCCTTCCTCCACGGTACACTGACCGAGACAGTGTACTACAGTCACCCGGCAGGATTTGTAGATTCAACTCACCTAGACATGGTCTGTAAGCTGAACAAATCCCTGTACGGACTGAAGCAGGCACCGCGAGCCTGGTACAGCCGGTTCGCCTCTTTCTTGGTTTCACAGGGGTTTGTTGAAGCTAAGTCAGACACTTCGCTGTTTGTCTATCGACGGGGCAGTGACACAGCCTACCTCCTACTGTACGTCGATGACATTGTACTAACAGCATCTAGTCCGACTCTGCTTCAGCGAACCATTTCTGCCTTACAGCAGGAGTTCGCTATGAAGGACCTGGGCTGTCTCCACCACTTCCTGAGTATTACGGTCGAGGACCGACCAGACGCCCTATTCCTTCACTAGCGACAGTACTGTCTGGATATCCTCCAGCGAGCGAGCATGGCTGATTGCAAGCCGTGCTCCACTCCAATGGATACTCAGGCGAAGCTCTCCGCCACCGACGGGACACCCGTCTCTGACCCCACTTCTTACAGGAGCCTTGCAGGTGCTCTCTAGTACTTCACCTTCACCAGGCTGGATATCTCATATGCGGTCAGCAGGTGTGCCTCCACATGCATGACCCGAGGGAACCGCACCTCACCGCCATCAAGCGGATTCTTCAGTACCTACGAGGCACCCTCGACTATGGTCTCCTTCTTCGGCGTGACACGGCCTCCGAGCTGGTCATGTACACAGACGCTGACTGGGCAGGCTGCCCGGACACACGACGCTCTACTTCTGGGTACGCCGTCTTCCTAGGCGGCAACCTTGTCTCCTGGCCCTCGAAGCGACAGCCCGTAGTGTCGCGCTCGAGTGCTGAGGCGGAGTATCGCGCCGTGGCTAACGGCGTAGCTGAGGCCTCCTGGCTTTAGCAGCTACTTCAAGAGCTCCACACTCCCGTCATCAAGAGCATCCTCATCTACTGCGACAACGTCAGCGCCATATACCTCTCCACCAACCCGGTCCAGCATCAGCGCACGAAGCATGTGGAGATCGACCTTCATTTTGTTCGTGAGCGGGTTGCACGGGGCGAGGTTCGGATACACCATGTCCCGACGACGACGTAGTTCGCCAACATCTTCACGAAGGGCCTCCTGTCGTCGCTATGCTCCGAGTTTCGGTCTAGTCTCAACATCTGCAGTGGCTAGATGTTGTGACTGCGGGGAGGGGGGGGGTTAGACACTGTAATTAGGGGTGTGTCACAGGGGTATATTAGTCATTAGAGAGGGATTAGGGTTAGGGGTAGTTTAGTCTTTTCTCCCCTCCTAATCCCTCTATATAATCACACCTGTACCCCAGCTTTTCTGTCATCTCAATACAATCATCATTAGCCCTCTTCCAGTTAGCTGTTTATATTTTCATCATTTTGCATGGAATATTAGGAAATAAAGGAACAACTTGGTTTCTGAGAACAAGCAACTCAAAATACAATGTTGGAAATGATTCTTTGCAGGTGAGTTTGAGAGGTTCTACTTCAAACTCAGAGTTAAAGAGAGCAAACACATTCAAATCACAGAGTGGCTAGATTTTGTTAGTTTCTGTTCTTCCTCTCCATCCCTTTTAGCTCCTGTCTTGGTCACACTTTTCTTTTGGTTCTTGCTTTTCCTCTCCCTAATTGGGAGTATTGTATGTTTTCCCCTTTTTCTTAATAGAAATAAATTAGCAAAAGTAAGAGGTACTCCCATAGGTTGGTTGGGCTAGTTACATACTGCCTTCAATCCCTTTGCCCTCTGTTGGTTCTGCTACACGGTAGGGCTTTCCCCTTTCCTTTTAAAAAAATAACTGTCAAGCAACCAATTCATCTGTCTGTGAACATTGATAGATAGAAGTTTGTGAACAAAATATTATTCGACTCGATCCAAAATCTTGGACATTGATACAGCATATTATTGGTGGAGCTTATCTATGGCCAAAAGGGGCATATTATTGCGCAGGATTGACGTGCCCGTATGGTATAACTAGGAGTTAATTTCATAAACCCACAAGGATTTGGCCCCTGCTAACAAAAAACACACATTTTGCAGCCAGCTCCTGAGTACCATAACTACATACGCCCTCCCTACAAAAAGTTACAACTCTGCGTTGTCACGCTTAAAAGTGTGGTTTTGCATTAAGAAGGGTGCAATTAATTGTGGTTCTCACTTCTCTGTTACGCGAGGCCAACTACTTGTCTTTTTGTTAACTATACAATTAAAGTTCAATAATTATCTAGCGAGATTTTAATGTTTCTTCCTCAGAAATATCTACTGAAAATCAAGTGTAAAAGATAATCAAGAACTAGTCAAGATAAGATATAGAAAGATCTACCAAGTTAGTGTTGGATTGTTATACATCTCAAGCAAAAACTGAGTAAACAACGAACTCACTTTATTCGCAAATAGTGGGAAGTTATCTGTGGTAAAGGTGGATCTCCTTGCCTGAAAATGATCAGGGCACAAGAAATTCAGATAGAAGTATTTGTTAGCTAATCAGTTTCCTGGATTAGAAGATAAAAAGAATCGTGCAATGAATCGGCAGTGCTTACTGGTCAAACGCAACCAACGAGAACCATATGGAACTGAATTTCTTTTCATTCTGTGTAGCTGCAGCACCAGGCTTTGCATCTGCTGGAGCATGAATTTGTCGCCTCCTCCGCCCAGTACCAGCTCTCTTTTTTAGCGTAATTGGTGACATGGGGACATCTTCCTTGTCCTCAATTTTGGACTTCTGCAGATGTTCCCTTGCCTTTGTTTTGTTAGCATATGCACTACTCAAAGAGCCATTGAGTTGCTCCCCCTTAACAACTGCATTATGGGAACTTGACCTAAAGGGTTTTGTCCTGTTTGCAGCTTCTACTAAACAATTTAAAGGCTGCCAGAGCTCACCCTTGTCCGCCAGCTCCTCGCTATCATCAACATTTTTATTGGAGAAATGGTTTGATGTTTCAGCATTTGATGATATCTGCAGGGAAAAGAACCAGTTAATATTGGTATGTGAACTCTCCTAGTTAATGTACCACTCGAGAATTTAAGATGCAAACTCATGAATCTACAGCTATGTATGTTGTCACTAGCATGATGATTTCAGGTGATACAAATTATAAGGTGTGTCGCTGTATGTTGTTTACCTGTCTTCTTGTTTGTGGAGCTTTGCCTGAATCACCACTATCAGTTTCCTTTTTCACCGGATCTTCAATGACTGGACCAAGGCCATGTAAGGCAGCGGCAGCTTTCCTTGCAACTGCTCTTGTTCGCCGTCCAGTCAAGCTTGTTGGTTTCAGTTTTGGAGTATTGACAACAAGTGAAGAGATAGATCTCTCTTTCCTTTTAGTGGGAAGTGAATCAGGGGATGGAATTTCTTCTGCCTTAATCTTCTTTCTTTTGAATGGAAAAAGTTTCAATCTTACATCTTGTAAGCTGTGATCAGCTCTGAAAGCCATTGCACAAAAGGAATAAGAAATGCATAAGATACTAGACATGTGTTATAGTGCACCAAGTAAACTACTCCAGGGCATTTGCATGTCAAATGTAGCAATATAGCAGCACAAGATATCAAGGAATTTGAAATCAACTGCAACAGCGAGAAGAACATCTGAACGTGGAAACATATATGAGGTAAACGAGAGCGCAAATTTGTCAGCAGCATACTGTAAGCGACACTAATGAAAATAAAACAAAGTTTTTTTAGAGTGTTATTATGTGAAGTTGTTGTAGACTCCTTTGTGGGGCACCAATATCAGCGTCGCCCACACAAAGGATCCACACCAGTGCCGCAGGAAGTAGCAGATTAGACTCAGGAAATATGTTACTAGCACAGGGAAAGGATAAGGTTGTTGGAGTCTGTTAGGGGCGCCAGGAGTTTGTTTCTGGTGCAGATCATTAGATAAGGATTGGGTGAATAAAAATAGGATATGTTAGTTGAGTTGAGGTCTGCTGCCACTTCTATATAAGCTGCCATAGTTTGTACTAGGGATTCATTGAAGAATAAGTTCCTTCCCCTCCAGTGGGCGCACCACTCTTTAATCACCGTGGCTGGGCAGCAGTCCAGCCCCGGTGAGCCCTCTGCTCCGGCGCCCAGGCGCCCTCTCTACCCCCTGAGATCCCTCCCACCTTCCCAGCTCATCCTCCACTCTCCTCTCCACACACCCCGACGCAGGAAACATATCAATTTGGTATCAGATTCTAATGGGGCATCGACCACCATGTCCGGTCCCGATGATGTTCCTGTGGATCCTGAAGCATCCCTAATTCTAGAGTGCATCCTTGGCCAGCTCACCGCGCTAAACAGCAGGATGGACGCCCAAGCAGCTCGCATGGACGTCTTTGACGAAAAGATGGCACGCATGGAGAAGGGGAAAGACTACACCGCCGCTGGCCCATCAAACAGGATGATGGCCCTGTTGGCAGCAACAGGGGGGTTCCAAACTCCTCCTCGCCTTGACAACAGCAGCCATCAACGGTCCAAGATCAACTTTCCCCGATTTGATGGAGAGTCAGATCCCCTGCCATGGCTCAACAAGTGTGATATATATTTTCGTGGCATGCACACTTTGGAGGAAGAAAAAGTATGGATTGCGTCGCTGCATCTAGATGGGGTGGCTGCATAATGGTATTTCGCCCTGGAAAGAGACTTATCCAGTCCTTTCAGGACATTTTTGAAGAACAGCAGGGGCTGCCACCGTCTCGGCGGCAGGATCATCGCATTCGTCTTCTTCCAGGCTCCTCACCCGTGGCGGTCCGACCCTACCGCTACCCACAACTTCTCAAAGATGAAATTGAGAAGCAATGCGCAGAAATGTTGCGCCAAGGCATTATTCGGGAATGCACATCAGCATTCTCATCCCCGGTGTTGTTGGTGAAGAAGGCGGACGACACGTGGCGATTCTGCATTGACTACCGCGAGCTGAACTCAAAGACGGTGAAGGACAAGTTTCCTATTCCGGTGGTGGATGAACTTCTGGATGAGCTCCGCGGTGCGAGGTTCTTCACCAAGCTCAACATCCACAGCGGATATCATCAGGTGCGCATGCACCCGGACGACATCGACAAATCGGCATTCCGGACACATCGCGGCCACTTCGAGTTTTTGGTGATGCCATTCGGTCTTACTAATGCCCCATCGACATTTCAGTCTCTCATGAACGAAGTTTTCCAGGCCTTGCGTTCACACAAGCTAGCACTCAAGAAGACAAAGTGCTTTTTTGGTAGCACCTCAGTGTCCTACCTGGGGCATATTATTTCTGCCGATGGTGTGGTCATGGATCCGACTAAGGTGGCGGCTGTTGAGCAATGGCCACAACCGCGGTCGTTGCGGGCTCTACGGGGTTTCCTCGGCCTCACCGGATACTACCGCAAGTTCATTGCAGGATATGGTGCGGTGGTGGCCCCTCTCACTGCCCTCCTAAAGAGGGAAGCCTTTCGCTGGACAGAGGAGGCTCAGGACGCCTTCATCCAGCTCAAGCGGTTGCTGATGTCAGCACCGCTACTCTAGATGCCCGACTTCAACAGGCGTTTCATCGTCGATTGTGACGCGTCCGAGACGGGCTTTGGAGCTATCCTACATCAAGGGGACGGCGCCATTGCCTACTTCAGCCGGGCCGTGGCACCTCATCATCAAAAGCTGCCAGCATATGAGAGGGAACTTATTGGCTTGATCAAGGCAGTTCGGAATTGGCGGCGTTACCTTTGGGGTCGCCCCTTCACGGTCCGTATGGACCACTACAGCCTTAAGTTCATTCTAGACCAGCGCCTCTCTACTATACCGCAGCATACATGGGTGAGTAAACTTTTTGGATACGATCTGTCCGTGGAGTACAGGCAGGAAAAATTGAATGGGGCAGCAGATGCTCTCTCTCGTCGGCATGAAGATGAAGTTGCTATCCACAGTATTTCAGCGCTTACATTCCAGCTTTTTGATAACCTGAGTGCTGAAGCTGCAGCAAATCAGCAAGTGCAGACACTTATTGACCAGGTGCGGGCGGGAACAGCAACACCTGGGTGTAAGGAGGTAGATGGTTTGTTTCTGTATCACGGCAAGATTTTTGTGCCTGATGCATCTTCCCTCTGGCCGCAGCTGCTGGCTGCTGCACATGAGAGCGGTCATGAAGGAGTCCAGAAAACTTTGCACCGTTGGAGGGCTTTATTCTTCAGTCCTCTTGCTATGCAACGTGTCAAAGAGTTTGTCAATGGATGTGCAGTTTGTCAGCGTAACAAAATTGAACACCTGCATCCTGCAAGACTACTGCAACCCTTACCTATTCCAGCTGAGGTATGGAATGACATCTCTATGGATTTCATTGAAGGGTTTCCAAAGGTGGGGGGCAAGTCAATAATTCTAACTGTAGTGGACAAATTTTCTAAATTTTGCCCATTTCATTGCTCTCGGACATCCCTACAGTGCAACCTCTGTTGCCAAGACATTTTTTGACAACATCGTCCGCTTGCATGAGTTTTCTTGTTCTATTGTTAGTGACCGGGACACTGTTTTCACTGGCAGTTTTTGGTCTGAGCTTTTTCAGCTAGCTGGGGTGAAATTACACGAGTTCTCCATTTCACCCCCAATCCGATGGACAGTCTGAGGTGGTCAACAGAATTATAACTATATACCTTCGTTGTTTGGCGGTGACAGACCCAAATCTTGGCTGCAATGGCTTCCCCGGGCAGAGTTTTGTTATAACTCATCCTATCAGACATCCTTGAAGTGCTCGCCGTTCAAGGTTGTGTATGGCAGGGATCCAGCCACACTTCTGTCCTACCAACCCGATGTGGCAAAGGTGGCAGCAGTGGATAAACAATTACATAACAGGAATGTCTTCTTAGCCGAAATCAAGGAAAGATTAATGCGGGCTCAAGCTACAATGAAGAACTCTCAAGATAGAACAAGGAGGGAGGTGGTGTTCAATATGGGTGACTGGGTTTGGCTGCGTTTGCAACAGCGTACAGCAGTAGGGTTGATCGCTGGACCACCCACCAAGTTGGGACCGAAGTATTTTGGTCCTTATCAGATTGTGCAGAAAATTGTTGAAGTATCCTATAAGCTCCAGCTACCCCCTAATGCACGCATTCATAATGTTTTTCATGTATCACTACTCAGGAAGTTTGAAGGACCGACATGTTAGACTCTTTTTATGGGCATAAATATGCTAGGCGCAAGAATAAAAAGAGTCAGACGCAAGAATAGAGATAAAGCTAAAAGATAGATAAGTATGTTATGTTGTTAAGAGAATAAATAGGAGATAGGATTCTGTTGTAACAGAATCAGAATAATCAGGCGCCTCTTCTATAAAGGCTGCTGACTAGTTTGTATTAGGATCAAGAAGAAAATAAGAATCCCTATCTTAGGGTTTCTGGAGGCGCCGTGGCTGGACTGTCTTCCAGCCGGGGCGACTCCGGCCTTCCTACGCCCTCCTCTTCCTCCAGATATCCTCTCAGATCCAACTCTCAATCCCACCAGCACCTATACTCTCCCCTGCGCACTCCCAAGAGGAAGCTACGTAACAGATTGGTATCAGGGACTGATCAGCACCTTGCCACCATGGCCGGCGCTGAGAATGATCATGAAATCCTCACTGATTCCCAGAAGTTGGATCACCTTCTTGCTCAGATGGCGACGATGAATGCAAGACTGGATTCCCATGATATGCGAATTGCTCGCGCAGAAGCACAAAGCATCATCAGTGGAGGAGATCAAAGAGGTCAGAGGCGATTAGAAGATGACGGTGTTAGCAGAACAAGCCCAGGTGAGGATCGCCGCCACTTCCATCAGTTTCCAAAAATTAATTTTCCTAGCTATGATGGTGAATCAGACCCGCTCACATGGCTCACCAAGTGTGAGTTATATTTTGGGGGATGAGAACTATGAATGAAGACAAAGTTTGGCTGGCATCCCTCCACCTAGATGGCATCGCAGCTCAGTGGTATTATGCACTAGAACGTGATCATGAGATTTTATCATGGTCACACTTTGCAGATTTTGTTAATCTGCGGTTTGATCCCCCAATCCGTGCTAATGGCTTAGCAGAATTGAAGGCCCTCCACAGGACTGGATCAGTTGAAGAATATCAGCGACAATTCCTTGCTTTGCTTTGCCGATGTGATGATTTGTCAGTATCTCACCAGATCAATTTATTCACTGCTGGGTTAGGTCAACCCTTGAGAACTGATGTGGAACTCCAAGCACCTGCCAATCTGCAGACAGCCATGAGTTTGGTTAGGGCATATGAACAGCGTATGTTGTCGGTCCATGAGGAGAAAGCATGGGTATCCAAGATGACCCCACGAAGCAGCCAAAGGCAGTCTACACCTCAGGTCTCTATACCAAATAAATCACCTTCATATCAGGGATCGACTGCACCATCTAGACCTAGATTCAGGAAGCTAACACCAGAAGAGATGGCAATTAAGCGTGCGAATGGATAATGTTATAACTGCTCTGAAAATTTTTCTCAAGACCATAAATGCAGCAACAAAGCTGTTTTTTTACTGGAATTAGAAGAGGAGGAGTTGAAATCTCTGGTTGAGGATTTGGGAATTTCTCTACATGCATTAACAGGGATAGAAGTGGCAAACACCATGCAGCTAGCAGTAAAAATAGGAACTCAAACAGTAAAAGCATTGGTGGACTCAGGCTCAACCCATACATTCATCAGTGAGGCTTTGGCTCAGAAACTGAATTTAATAATAGTGAAGAGACCGGGTCTATCAGTGGCAGTAGCAAATGGTGACAAAATGACTAGTGAGGGGGTTTGGTGCTAATACAGCCATAGTTATTGAAGGAGAATCCTTTGTGATAAATTGTTTTGTGCTGCCAATACAGGGATTTGATATTGTGTTGGGTGTCAAGTGGCTGAAAACATTGGGGCCCATATTGTGGAATTGCTGCTCTCACAATAACTTTTTAGAAAGATGGAAGAAAAATTAAATGGAAGGGCATGGGAGGTCCTGCACATACTGCACTTCAGTCTATAACAGAAAAAAATTGTTGAAGGTTCTTCTTCAAGAATTTGATGACCTATTCAGAACACCACAAGGGTTGCCACCCCTAAGGAGGCGAGATCATCGTATCCATCTTCTGCCTGGAGCCTCCCCCATTGCTGTTCGCCCATATAGATACCCACAGTTGTTAAAAGATGAAATTGAAAGGCAATGTGACGACATGTTACAACAAGAAATTATTAGGCCAAGCACTTCAACTTTCTCTTCACCGGTTTTATTGGTTAAAAAAGCTGATGGCACATGACGTTTCTGTGTGGACTATCGAGCTCTAAATGAGCAGACAGTTAAGGACATATTTCCTATCCCGGTAATTGATGAACTGTTAGATGAATTAAAAACTGCAAGGTTTTTTACGAAACTGGACCTAAGAAGTGGGTATCATCAAGTTCGCATGAACAGCACCGATATTGAAAAAACATCCTTTAGAACTCATCGTGGACATTTTGAGTTTTTGGTCATGCCGTTTGGATTGACAAATGCCCTCTCAACATTTCAATCACTTATGAATGAGGTGCTCAAACCATTTCTTAGGAAATCAGTCCTGGTATTCTTTGATGATATTTTATTTTTTAGCTCATCATGGGCAGCACACTTGCAGCATGTTAAGTCAGTATTTCAAGTTTTGATGGAAAACAAATTAGTGCTGAAGAAATCCAAGTGTTTCTTTGGCCAAAAATCGGTCACCTATTTAGGCCATATTATTTCTAATGGTAGAGTGTCTATGTTGTAATGACATAGCCGGTCCCAAGCCCGGGTAAAGGAGGAGGGGGTTGTGATAGGCTTGGCGAGCCAACAACTACACTTAGCCATTCTCATGGAAATGAAACCCAATAGAAATTCGTTGGGGTGTAACCCTCTTAGCGACGCGGCATATCGGAACCCGGGTATGGTGTTAAGTGAGCAAGGGCCGGGTCGCCACCGCCTTAGTGGCGCGCCATATCGGAACCCGGATATGGTGTTAAATGAGCAAGAGCCGGATCACCACCACCTTAGTGGCGCGCTACATCATCGCCCGGATGTAGCGATAAGTGAGCAAGGGTCTTTGCATTTTACTCGACGGGTGCAAAGCGTAAGGAAGCTAGCCGAGGAACATAGATTTTGGGCGGGTAGTTGGAATGTAGGATCCTTGACGGGGAAGCTACGTGAGTTAGTAGATGTTGCCATTAGGAGACGAGTAAATATCCTTTGTGTACAAGAGACTAGATGGGCGGGTCAAAAGGCGAGAGAAGTCGAGAATACCGGTTTCAAGCTTTGGTATTATGTTTCGGCTGGGACTAGGAATGGCGTACGTGTTCTAATAGATAAGAGTCTTAAGGATGGAGTAGTGGATGTTCGAAGACGAGGGGATAGGATCATCTTAATCAAGATAGTAATTGGGGACATTATCTTGAATGTCATTAGTGCTTACGCCCCACAAGTTGGGCTCAACATAAGTGCTAAGAGGCAATTTTGGGAGGACTTGGAGGATATGGTTAGTAGTGTACCGATAACCGAGAAACTCCTCATAGGGGGAGATCTCAATGGTCATGTGGGTGCAACTAACCTAGGATTTGAGGGAGTACATAGAGGTTTTGGATGCGGCGATAGAAATCAAGAGGGTAAGGACATCCTAGACTTTGCCGTAGCCTATGATCTGTTGATAGCTAACACCGTCTTTAGGAAGAGGCAATCTCATCTAGTGACCTTTAGTAGTGCCCAACACTCTAGCCAGATTGACTTTGTCCTCACTAGGAGAAAGGATAGACAGGAGTGTCTAGATTGTAAGGTGATCCCGGGGGAGTGTGTTGTGACACAACATAAGCTTGTGGTAGCTGACTTTCGCTTCCATACATGTTCTTTGCGGGACAAAGGTGTCAAAATCACAAAAACAAAGTGGTGGAAGTTGAAGGGAGAATCACAAGAATCCTTTAAAAATAGGATGATCACAGAAGGACCCTGGGCAGAAAATGGAGATGCAGATAGAATATGGATGAAGATGGCAACTTACATTAGGAAGGTAGCTAGTGAGGTGTTCGGTGTGACAAAGGGAAAGAAACTTGTAGATAAAGACACTTGGTGGTGGAATGAGGATGTACAAAAGGCCATTAAGGAGAAGGAGTGTTACAAGAGTTGGCATAATGATAGAAGCGCAAGCAACATGCTTAAGTACAAAGAGGCTAAGAAGAATGCAAGGCGGGTTGTGAGTAAGGCAAGAGGACAGACCTATGATAAGTTATATGAGAGACTAGAGACAAAAGAAGGTGAAAAGGACATAGACAAGGTAGCAAAAATCCGCGAGAGAAAGATGAGGGATCTCAATCAAGTTAAATGCATCAAAGATGAGACTGACCACATTCTAGTGAAGGATGAAGAGATTAAGAATAGATGGCGTGATTACTTTAATGGGCTATTCAATGATGGGAATGGGAGCACTATGGTTGAGTTGGATGACTCCTTTGATAACTCCAACAGGCGGTTCGTGCGGAGGATACAAGAGTTTGAGGTTAAGGAAGCCTTAAAAAGGAGGAAAGGCCCTCGGCCCTGACGATGTCCCTATTGAGGTGTGAAGATGTCAGGGGACGTGGCAATAGTATGGCTCACAAAGCTATTCAACCACATTTTTCGGTCAAACAAGATGCCTGAAGAATGGAGGAAAAGTATATTAGTACCTAACTTCAAAAATAAAGGAGATATTCAAAGTTGTACTAATTATCGAGGTATTAAGCTTATGAGTCATACTATGAAGCTTTGGGAGAGAGTGATTGAACACCGCCTGAGGAAAGTGACCAATGTCACTAAAAATCAGTTTGGTTTTATGCCTGGGAGGTCTACAATGGAGGCGATTTTCTTGCTTCGTCAGCTTATGGAGAGATATAGGGAGCAGAAGAAGGACTTGCATATGGTGTTCATCGACTTGGAGAAGGCGTACGACAAGATACCAAGGTCAGTCATGTGATGGGCACTAGAGAAACATAAAGTGCCAACAAAGTACATTACCCTTATCAAGGATATGTACAATAATGTTAGGACAAGTGTGCGCGTAAGTGATAGTGAGACTGATGCATTTCCTATCACAGTAGGACTACATCAAGGATCAGCTTTGAGCCTATACATCTTTTCCTTGGTGATGGATGAGGTGTCGAAGGATATACAAGGGGATATCCCTTGGTGCATGCTCTTTGCTGATGATGTAGTGCTGGTAGATGGAACTAGAGATGGTGTTGATAAGAAATTAGAGTTATAGAGACAAACCTTAGAGTCCAAGGGGTTTAGACTTAGTAGGACCAAAACCGAGTATATGAGGTGTGACTTTAGTCGTGTTAGTCGTGAAGAGGGAAATGTTAGTCTACAAGGACAAATAGTACCTAGAAGGGACTCTTTCCGATACTTAGGATCAATGTTACAAAGCAATGGCGATATTGATGAGGATGTTTGCCACAGGATCAAGGTAGGGTGGATGAAATGGCGACAACCCTCTGGAATCCTATGTGATAGGAAAGTCCCACAAAAGCTAAAAGAGAAGTTCTATAAGACGGTGATCAGACCCGCGATGCTCTATGGGGCGGAATGTTGGCCAACTAAACGGCAACATGTCCAACAAATGAGTGTCGCAGAGATGCGCATGCTACGGTGGATGTGCGGGCACACGAGAAGAGATCGAATAAGGAATGAGGCGATTCGTGATAAGGTAGAGGTGGCGCCGATTGAAGAGAAGTTAGTCCAACATCGACTTAGGTGGTTTGGACATATCCAACGAAGACCTCCAGAAGCACCGGTTAACAGTGGGATTTTAAGATGTAGAGAAAATATTAGGAGGGGTAGAGGAGGACTAAGGTTGACCTGGGAGGAGGCGGTAAAACGAGATTTGAGAGATTGGAATGTATCCAGAGACTTAGCTCATGATAGGACCGCATGGAAAGTAGCAATTCATGTGCCAGAATCGTAGTCTTGTTTTTTTTCTTTTTCTTTTCTCTTTTTCTTTTCCTTTTTTCTTATTTCTTATTTCTTTTCTCTTTTTCTTTTTTCTTTTTTTCCTTTTTTTTCTTTTTTTCTATCTTTTTTCTTTTTTCCTTGTTCTTATATCTCTTCCTCTCTTTTACTTCATTGATATTGGGTTTCATGTCTAGCCGACCCCAACAGGCTTGGGATAAAGACTTGGTTGTTGTTGTTGTTGTAGAGTGTCTACGGATCCATCAAAAGTGGCAGCAGTGGATGGATGGCCGGTACCAAAGAATATCAAGGCCCTTCGTGGGTTTTTAGGTCTGGCCGGATACTATCGAAAGTTCATAGCTGGCTATGGAGAAATTGCTCGGCCATTAACAGCGCTGCTGAAGAAGTACTTTTCCATGGTCAGCAGAGGCTACATACGCTTTTTGTAGCCTCAAAAGTGCCTTAACATTAGCACCAACTCTTCACCTTCCTGATTTTCAGAAAAAATTCTATGTGGATTGTGATGCATCAGGGTCCGGTTTTGGAGCAGTTTTGCATCAAGGTGAGGGGGCTATTGCCTTTTTCAGCTGGCCAGTGGCACCCCAGCATGCTAAATTGTCAGCGTATGAAAGAGAATTAATTGGGTTAGTCAAAGCTGTTCGACATTGGAGACCATACTTGTGGGGCAGATTATTTACAGTTCGGACTGACCATTATAGTCTGAAATTTTTATTGAATCAGAGGCTCACTACTATCCCCCAACACACATGGGTTAGTAAACTGTTTGGATTTGATCTGACGGTTGAGTACAGGCCAAGAAAGCAAAATGGGGCGGCAGATGCATTATCACGCCAAAATATGGAAGAAGCAGGGCTGCAAGTACTATCTGGGCCTCTGTTTTCAATTTTTGATGATCTGCGCATGGAAATGCTTACAGATTCTTCAGCAATCCAACTGAGACAACAAGTTCAGAATAAAACAGCACCAGAAGGTTGGAAATTATTAGATGAATTGTTGATATTTAACGGAAAGGTATTTCTTCCAGATAACTCTGAATTATGGCCACAAATATTGATCACAGTTCATAATGGACATGAGGGAGTGCAGAAAACCTTGCACAGATTTAGGTCTACATTTTACAGTCCTATTGCCCATAGGAGAGTGAAGGATTTTGTGAAAAGTTGCACTGTATGTCAAAGAAACAAAACAGAAAATTTGCACCCAGCTGGTTTGCTACAACCTCTTCCAGTTCCTTCTGAAATCTGGAGTGATATATCAATGGATTTCATTGAAGGTTTTCCTAAAGTGGGTGGAAAATCTGTTGTTTTAACCATTGTTGATCGGTTTTCTAAATGTGCCCATTTTATTCCTTTAAGTCACCCATATTCTGCAGCATCAGTGGCAAGAGTTTTCTTTGAGAATATTGTTAAGCTACATGGTTTTCCCTGCTCCATAGTGAGTGACCGTGACACAATATTTATAAGTAACTTCTTGAAAGAATTGTTTCAGATGGCTGGGGTTACTTTAAAAATGAGTTCAGCATTTCATCCCCAAACTGATGGTCAGTCAGAAGTAGTAAACCGGATTATTATAATGTATTTGAGATGTTTGGTAGGGGATAGACCAAGGACTTGGCTGCAGTGGCTTCCCTGGGCAGAATATTGTTATAATTATTCTTATCAAACAGCTTTGCATACTACACCATTTAAAGTAGTCTATGGCAGAGACCCTCCAACAATATTTCTTATGTTCCAGACAAAGCAAAAGTGGCCGCCGTAGAAAAACAACTGCTGGACAGAGATGAATTTTTGAAGGAAATAAAGGAAAGACTGCTGTAATCTCAAGATACAATGAAAAGGTTTTCTGATCAAAAGAAGCGTTGGGTGGTTTATAATTCTGGAGATTGCGTCTGGGTTAAATTTCACCATAGACAAGCTACTAGTATTGCCTCAGAGTCATCATCAAAGTTACGGCCAAAGTTTTATGGTCCATTTAAGATTGTGGATAGAATTGGGAATGTGTCTTATAAATTGCAGCTACCACCAAGGGCAAAAATCCATGATGTATTTCATGTGTCTCTGCTAAAGAAGTATGAGGGACTGCCTCCTAAAGAATTTACTCAAGTTCCAGATTTTTTGCATGGAAGGGTTATTCCATCGCCTGAAAGAATAATTAGGGGCCATTTAAATAGAGGCACATGGGAACTTCTAGTGCAATGGACTAGCAGTGGAGCTTCAGAAGCAAGTTGGGAATCCCTACAGAATTTCAGAGAAAAGTACCCAACCTTTCAGCTTGAGGACAAGTTGTTTGTTGGGGAGGGGGAAGTGTTATGGACTCTTTTTATGAGCATAAATATGTTAGGCGCAAGAATAAAAAGAGTCAGGCGCAAGAATAGAGATAAAGCTAAAAGATAGATAAGTCTGTTAAGTTGTTAAGAGAATAAATAGGAGATAGGATTCTATTGTAACAGAATCAGAATAATCAGGCGTCTGTTCTATAAAGGCAGCCGACTAGTTTGTATTATGATCAAGAAGGAAGAAAATAAGAATCCCTAACTTAGGGTTTCTGGAGGCGCCGTGGCTGGACTGTCTTCCAGCCAGGGCGACTCCGACCTTCCTACGCTCTCCTCTTCCCCCAGATATCCTCTCAGATCCAACTTTCAATCCCACCAGCACCTATACTCTCCCCTGCGCACTCCCAAGAGGAAGCTACGTAACACGACACCACAAGAAGTTCCACCCCTTCCTGACATATTGCATGGCAGAGTTATCCCTGCACCTGAACATGTTCTCAAAGCACGCCTAAACAGAGGTACTTGGGAGTTGTTGATCAAATGGCTGGGGCGGCCAGCCGCAGATGCTACTTGGGAGCCATTGGATGATTTCAAATGTCAATTCTCTGATGCTAAGCTCGCGGACGAGCTTTTTGCCGGGGAGGGGGAAATGTTGTAGACTCCTTTGTGGGGCGCCAATATCAGCGTCGCCCACACAAAGGACCCACACCAGTGCCGCAGGAAGTAGCAGATTAGACTCAGAAAATCTGTTACTAGCACAGGGGAAAGGATAAGGTTGTTGGAGTCTGTTAGGGGCGCCAGGAGTTTGTTCCTGGTGCAGATCATTAGATAAGGATTGGGTGAATAAAAATAGAATCTGTTAGTTGAGTTGAGGTCTGCTGGCACTTCTATATAAGCTGCCATAGTTTGTACTAGGGATTCATTGAAGAATAAGGTCCTTCCCCTCCAGTGGGCGCGCCACTCTTCAATCACTGTGGCTGGGCAGCAGTCCAGCCCCGGTGAGCCCTCTGCTCCTACGCCCAGGCGCCCTCTCTACCCCCTGAGATCCCTCCCACCTTCCCAGGTCATCCTCCACTCTCCTCTCTCCACACCCCGACGCAGGAAACATATCAGAAGTTCAAATTTCACAGATGAAAGCCCACAAATCAAACAGACAGGAATGATTCTTCCTCGATATAAGGTGGCTTGCTGCATTGCTCATGAAGTTATTATGTCTTTCTAGTAGAACATTTCTACAATTTTTCCTTTGTTTGTTACAAATTATTTCTCTCATAGTTTCAGTGTATATTACACAGATCTGAATCAAAGAGCCAAGTTATGGGAGTGCCAACATATCAAGTAGTGCAAACCAAATAGTGGTCAAACTACATTTATATCCAAATATCTATAAGTAAAATGTATTAACAACAAACTAGACACAGCATAATGAAACACATATATTATTTTACTGAGTTCAGTAACATAAACTTTAGAGGAAAAGAAGAAACTGAAACAACTTCACATCCATATTTTTCGATGGGGAAATCTAAATCATGTGAGTCTATTATGGAATGCTTGTGTCAAAGAAATAAATCAGACAGGTAGTTTGGTCTTTTGTACATCTATTTGAGGTTTCTGCCATGAAAGGAAAGTTAAACTACGACTAAAATCTAGCAGATTTAAACAGCATGGTCAAATATGGAAAGAGCCACCATACAGTTACTGACATTCGGATTTACACTGACGAGCACACCAGATAAAGGTACAGCGCAATTAGTGTAGATTCACCTAAGCTTCTCGACAGGAGTGCAGCCAAGATTCCTTTTACACAGTGGGCAGCATTCTACCTCCTCGTCATTGAACTTGTCGTATATACACTTTCTGCAAACTGCATCAGCATAAAAAGGATTATATAGATCTGAAAATGCGTTACCAAGGGGGGGGGGGAAGCATTGAAAGTACGATGAATCGAAGAACCAGTGATGTTATTTACGCAACAGTTGAGCAATATAAACGACACAGTTTCGTAATTGCACAGAACCAATTCCACGAGGACCCAACATGTTCACCCCGTGTAGGTCGATGAACAGGACCCGAGCGCGCACGTAAACCATAAGAACAAGCCATGGATGAGAAAAATGAGAAAACAGAGCAGTCTCTGCCGGTAGGAACCCGGGGGACCTGAGTCAGCTGGATGCATGCGAAGCACGGCACCCAGGGAAGCGAAATCCCAACACGCGAGACGTGAAGGCGGAAAGGCCGTGCGCGATCTCGCCGACGTCGCGTGGACCGCGGGGCACGTCGAATCAGGGGGGCCCGACGGACGTGCACGAACCGAATCCGGGGCGAGGCGACGACCCGGGGCTGGGCTGCTTTTACGACGGCGGCTGCCAAACGGGAGAGGGGTGAGTGGAGGGGCGAGGACTCACAGGTGTGGAGGCACTCGGAGATGGTGGTTGCGTCGCGGAGGAGGCGGTGGCAGAGCGGGCAGGTGAGGCAGCGCGCAAGCAGGTCCCGCTTGACCATGACCGCTCCCGCAGCCGGCGCCGTGGCGGGGGACGCGGACGCGGAGGCGGCGCCGCGCCGCGCCCTCTTCCTCCGCCTTCCGCCCCTGCTCTCCTCCCTCGGCTCGTCCGCCTCGTCTCCTTCCTCCTGTACCGGCGGCAGCGGAGGCTCCATCTTGACCGCGACGCTCGGCTCCTCTGCCGTCGAATCAGCGACGGCCTCGGGCGCCACCGCCGGCGGAGGCGAGGACGGCGGGGGGCTCTCCGCGGAGGTGGGTCCGGGCTGCATGGCGCATGGAGTTGGTAGTCGTTGCGGCGTGGGGAGGGAGAAGTGGAGGACGGATCGAGGCGAGGAGACGGAGGTGGAGAAGGCAAGGAAACGCGCTGCTGCGTGAGGGCTACCAAAGCAAAGGCCAAACAAAAGCGGACGGGCGGGCAGGCGGCAGACCAACTCCCGATCGAAGCCAAGGGAGGCCTCGTCCTCCAAGTTGCGAGCCAACGTGTCCGAGCTGGAAGGAAGGCGTCGTTTTTTGCTGCCTGCCTGGTGCCTGCCGTCTCAGCTGCACTGTAGCATCACTGGTTACTACTGCTCCCTCAGTCTTCACTTTGCCGCTTCCTGGCCTGCAAAATACTATAAAGAAAAGTATTTGTTGTGTTCAGCAGATGGTCCCGATAGAGCTAACTGGCCAGATCAGAATTGAAAAAGGGAAACTAAAGATTATCTAAAAACTTTGGGGTACAAGAACAGCTGCCAAGGGAGCTTCACGTGTACACGTCGTGTCTGCTTGACGTGACGACGTGTAACGTATGGAGGGCATCTGCGCTGTGCTGCGCCTGACTGCCCGTGTCCGCCGGCGGAAGCAGCACACTGGATTCGACTGTGCCGGCCGGCCGGGCGTCCTGTCCTGCGCGTCCTCTGCTGTCACTGCACCGCAGCAGACGACGACGGGGTCGCACGCCACGACGCGTGCCGAAGCGGTGTAACCGCCGCGGATCTGATCGGCGGTCGAGGCACTGGTCCGATCGGCGGTTGCGTAGCGGAGAGAGGGTAGTGTCGCCACTCGCCTAGTGGCTGCATGCCACGGCAGGGGCGGCAGAGGATTAGGGTTCTCCTCCTCCTCCTCGCCTCCCGGCGTCATGAGGCAGCGGTTCTGCACTTCTGCCGCTCGCTCGCGTCATGCATGAGAAATTGCGCGGATGGCAATCGCGACACCCGCCCCGATAAAATGAACCACCGGGAAAAGAAAGAAAGGAAAAACAGAGCAAATGGGTAGGGAGCCCGGAGCCCTGCCTTGTGGTCGCGTTGCGACCGAGCCAGTCGTCCAGCACGTACAGGGAATACGTGTGGTGCGTGTACGGCCAAGACAGCTACGGTGCAGTGCAGGCCGGTTTCTGCGTACGGCGTTTGCAGCGGGGCCCTCGTACGGGCTTGCTTATTGCTTAATCATCCGGAGAAACGAAACGATTGGTGGGGATGGGGGACCCAGACCGCAGCGCACAGAGCAGGGATGGGCCCGTGGATAATCTGCACGGGCGGCGGCTGCCCTGCTCCGTGCCATTCGGCTGCACCGCACGCCAGGGTTCGTGGGGAACCTGGACCAGTGGACCGCCGATTCTATTGCCCATATTATGATACTGTTTGGCACGGCTTAAACTTGTTAAAAAAGCAGCGTCCGAAAAGCTGGTGAACAGCAGATTAAACTTATATTTTTCTTTTAGTTCATTCTGAGAAGCAGTTGAACTAATAAGCTGCTGGAGAAGTTGAGTGTTTGGTACACCCGCAGCTTATTTTTATAAAAAAACTGGTTCAGAAGCTGTGCCAAACAGGGCCTATTACTAGTATAACCTGGACCATACTTTACGGCGTAGTTGTTTCCGATGAATTTTGAGCTTTAAGAAAAGTTATACGTTGGCCTCTTGTAGTTTTCTTTTATATTATATTTTTTAGCTTATCTATGTCAAAAGACAAAAAAACAGCTGCGTGTGAGTCTTTTACCTTATACTCCCCCATTCGAATTAAACCGAGGGAGTAGTTTATTTCTTCAAAAATTGAAAGCTCTAAAAAACATCCTTTCAAACTCATTTGTTTCAACTTTTGTCTTCTTTCTATCCGAAAAGCTAACAGAAGTTGAAGCAAATGTGACCTAAGCAACAAGCGACACAATCATGTGTAGTACAACCAAATCACTCATGGACATGCATGGCTATAAACTATAGTGGGTGAGACTCCCATCTCCTTCCCCCTCCCACTATTATAGGTCATAGTTTGTTTAGAGCATCCCGAAGAGTCTCCTCTATGAAGGCGGACCATGCAATCCTCATACAGAAGATGACGAGTGGCACATCGTCGATGTACGATTGGATCATCTTCAAGATTGAGGTGCTCGTCAGCTTGGAGCTCAATGGAGAGTGGCTCATCAAAGTTAATACTAACAATTGTCAGATCTGCCCAGCAGATACATCCTGCGCTCGCGGAAAGCTTGACGATCTCATCAACCCTAGTCGTGTCCATTAACATAGTGATATGAGTCTTTGGAAATATGAATTTTTTCATCTAAATCATTGGAGACATTTTATTTAAGTTGCCTTTATAAGTGAAACAGGGGGGGAAGTAATGACAAATTCAAAACCAACATGTTCAACACATGTTATTGTGGGTCCAAATTCATAGTCATGTAGGTGTGTAAAACAGTAATAGAAGAGTACACGCGCATTATTGTGAAACCATGTTGTTTCATACCAAAAACAAGATGGAAGCCAAATTCAAAACGAAGCACAAGAAAAAAAATGATGGACTCAAAATGGACCAACTCTTAAACTAAAATTATAACTAAACATTATTGTTCCACCACTCATAGCATGTCTAGATACATGATTAAATTTAAAGGTACATAGCCTGATACAAAAGGAAATTAAAGCAAATTAAAATTCATATACATGTCTCAATAAATTAGTAAATAACTCACTTGATTTTTATAGTTCAATTACAAAGTTGATGGACACGACTAGGGGCGATGAGATCATCAAACATTTTATGGGCGCGGAATGTATATGAAGAACTAGATTTGGCGGTTGCAATACTAACTTTGACGAGGTGCTCTTTGTTAAGCACCAAGTTGACGAACGCCTCGCTCTTCAAGATGATTCAATCGTAAATCAACAACATGCCACCCGTTGTCTTTTCCATGAGGGCATGGACTTTGCAATCCTCATGGAGAAGACAACGGGTGGCACAACGTCGATGTATGATTAGATCATTTTCAAGAGCAAAGTTATCATTAACAACCACCAAATCTTGCTCCAAAGATACATTTCATGTTCGCAAAATGTTTGGTGATCTTATCAGCCCTAGTCGTGTCCATCAGTGTAGTGATCTAACTAGGTCTCTCTAGTGTAATAATCGAGCGAGTTTGTTTTACTAATTTTCATCACCGAGAACGATAGGCGGGACCTCTAGATCTGAGAAGGGGAGAGAGATCACTTTGGTTTAGTGACGGGGAGTGGCTAATTCATTGTCATCGCTGTCATCGAGAATGAGCGAGATGGAGATGGGGACTAGGGAGTTAGGGACTGGGACTGCTTGTGCGGCGCTGCTAGATAGGGTACACTCGATTGTGTAGTGGGGAGATGCATCGGAGAGCATAAAGCCGACACATCCTATATGGGGACTGGGAAGAGGTGGAGACGCTGAGGTGAGAGAGGAGCAAAGAGTGAGGCGGGTGCAGAGTGATGCGGCAGGATTAGGGTTCCCTTTACTGTTTTGAGTCGTGTCGTTTCATGGGCTAGACGACATGAATGTTTACACGGGATTAGGTTAAATGGTTCATGCCCGTTCTAGCCCACCTGTCGAGGAGATAGACCAAGCACAACTCATGAACCATGCTCATGCTAGCCTTGACATGGATCACTCCTTTTCATGTCATGCCTTGGCCAGGCCGAAACTAGTGTGTTTTGCACCCGCCCATTGGCCCACCCTACTTGGACATATATACCATGATCCACCTTGACTTTGTGAAAGTTTTGATTCTTTTGTAGAGGAGGTTATCACTAATGGATGTATATCCATTACAAACAACTAGACGAAATGGAAATGTGAGAAATTTTCATGAGTCATTGGAGCCATTTGGTTTAAGTTACCTTTATAAGTGTAATAGGGGAAAGCAATGATGAATTCAAAATCAACATGTTCAACACATGTTATCGTGGGTCTAAATTCATAGTCATGTAGGTGTGTGAAACATTGATGGGAGAATCCGCACATGGTGGAAGAATTTCTGAGGCCAAGTCATTTCACACACAAAAAAGGTGGAAACTAACTTTAAAGCAAAGCATAGGAAAACAAATGATGGATTCAAAATGAACCATTTTTCAAACTCAAATTATAATTAAACTTTATTATTCCATTGCTGATAGCCTGGCTGGGTACATGATTAGATTCAAAGGTACATAGACCGATACAAAAGGAAATTAATGCAGCTTAAAATTGATGTACATGTCTCAACAAATTAGTAAATAAACACACTTGATTATTATAGTTCGATCACTACACTGATGGACATGACTAGGTGTTGGTACCCTCGATATGGGGTACCCCCGCGCACAGGGGAAAATGCCTAAGGATCTCGCCCTTCTCCGCAGGGAGAGCTCCGAAGGCGCCACGTGTCCAGCGGGGTCGGACCTCCCTCTCCTCAGAGGAGAGCTCCGGCCCGCCACGTGGCCAGCAGCAGCCGGACCTCCCCCCTCCGCGGGGAGAGCTCCGTAGGTGCCACGTGTCCCGCAGGGCCGGACCTCCCTTTCCTCAGAGGAGAGCTCCGGGCCCGCCGCGTGGCCGACAGAAGCCGGCCCTCCCCCCTCCGCGGGGAGAGGTCTGAAGGATCCACGTGTCCCGCGGGGCCGGACCTCCCTCTCCTCAGAGGAGAGCTTCGGCCCCGCCACGTGGCCAGCAGGACGGCGCTGCCTGCCCCCGCGCGGTAGGCAGCAGGCGTAAAGACGCACCATACCTCGTCCGTACAAGGTATTCAAGGCCCGCGCCTTCCCAAGACGCGAAGACGCGGAGCACGCCTCTGTCAGGTGCTGTTGCGCCCAGTCGCATCACAGACTGGCGCGCCGTGTCAGAACCTGCCAGCCAATAAACACAGCGACAAGACATCCCCTGCCGCCCCCGCCGTCATCAACCACTACGACTAGCTTGTGGCATGGGCAGGGCGGCAGAATGAAGACTCGGAAGCCTTCGTTAGAGACAACTACGACATAACTGCAGATACGATAGTCGGCAGGCAATCTCCCCGGGACCACCTGTCGGGTCCCGGCCCCCCCCCCCCTTGTAAGCCGCTCGAGCCTTGGACTATAAAAGGCTCGGGTAGGCAACGTTAGCAAGGGTTCAAACTCTGTGAACTCGCATCCTAGGCATCACTCATCCTCAAGCTCAGGACTCCGGTTCTGAGCAACAAGCAATACAGCGAGCACCTCTGCTCACCGTGGACGTAGGGTTTTACGCTCCGGCAGCCCGAACCACATAAAACTCGCCGTGTCAAGCTTCTCCCTCACTCGTCCCTAACGCTGAAGCTCTCCGCAAGCGACTAGCCCCTCCGAAAAAGAACCTCCGCGGGCTGCCCATAGCAGGTCCGGGGGAAGTGTCGACCACACACTTCGACATTTGGCGCGCCAGGTAGGGGGCTTCTCCCTTGTGCGACGAGCTTCTGCCGACAAAGATGACGAAGCTTCCTTCAGCGGCAAGCTCTCCTCCCCCGCGTTCACGACGGACCGTGACTAGCGGGGAATACGTGTCGACACACTCAGGACGGAGTGTGTCGGCGCAAGCTGGAAGCCAGCAGCCGATCCGGCAACGCCGACTCCGGCAATGCAGGGTCCAGCTAGCGTGAGATCTTCTGCAGCGCTGAGCTTTCCCCACGGGGGCGCGCTAGCTGCAGCAAGAGCGCTACTGCGTAATCCACCTGCTGGGGACGCGCCTCAGGCCGCGATCCAGAAGTGGATTCACGAAGTAGACCGTCTTGTCGTCGCCATCGCAAACCCTCAACTTCGGCGGGGACGACACCCCGGCCAACCGGCTGTGTCGCTGACGCGCACGCCAACGGTTGACGGGCAGACGGCGGACTCCAGCTCGACCAGGCTCCCATCGACGGACCTGAGGACAGAGCTGGAACGATGCCACTTGGGCCAAGATGCCCGAGTGTTCCTCGAGCGACGACGAGAAAGGCGTCGCAACCAAGAGGCTGGCGACAGCATGACGTCAGCCTCGACCCCGCCTGAGGCACAGACCTTCGCCACGCGATCTCTGCCCCAGGCATACGCCACACAACATATGCCACAGCCATGTGCCCTGCAAACGGCGCCCCCGGTCTATGGTGCAGCCTTGCCCATACCGGGGGTACACAGTGCCAGCAGCGAACCAAGCGTTCGCGGCACCAACGCCTGCAGCAACAGGAGCAGGATGTGCGGCCCTGGCGCCCCACCTTCGCTTCGTGAGGTGGCCGCGCAAGTTTCGGCCGCACCTGCCCGAGAAGTACGACGGCAGCGTCAACCCGACGGAGTTCCTCCAGATCTACTCCACCGCCGTCCTTGCCGCAGGAGGGGATGAGGCCGTCATGGCCAACTACTTCCCCGTCACCTTGACCGGCCCAGCCCAGTCCTGGCTCATGAACCTCCCCCACGGTTCCATAACTTCCTGGGGAGAGCTCTGTCGGTAGTTCACCACCAACTTCGGCAGTTCCTACACCCGGCCTGGCACGGAGCTCGATCTCCACGCCATCCAGCAACAACCTGGGGGATCGCTGCGCTCTTTCATCCAGCGTTTCTCCCAGGTACGGAACACCATCCCACATATCCAAAGTGCTTCTGTGGTGGTGGCGTTCCGGCAAGGCGTTCAGGATAAGAAGATGCTCGAGAAGCTCGCGACCAGAGAGGTCCGCGACGTCTCGGAGCTCTTCAACCTGGCGGACAAGTGCGCCAGAGCAGCAGAAGGGCGGAACTGGCACTCCCTGCCAGCCTCTGAGTCAGGAGGGCAGCCAGGATCTGGCGCCGCTTCCTATGGAAGCGGCAAGAAGATCAAGAACCGGGGCGGTGGCAAGATGAAACCGCCGGCCGCGGCTCCCGTTGCCGCAGCAGCGGCACCCAGTGGGGCTCAGGGGCCGCGCCCCGACAAGAGGCAGTGACAGTCACCAGCTCTAGATGGTGACCAAGGCGAGCTATGCCCCGTGCACGACACCAGTTACCATACTGTTGCCGAGTGCCGGGAGATCCAGAAGCTCGCGGAGCGCTTCCGGAAAGGGAAGAAGCTTCGAACTGATGCCCCACCCTACCGTCAAAGGGAGGGTAGGCAGAAGGTCGACGCCCCAGACAACGTCGACCAACAGGTGGAGTTCCAGGAGTCTCAGCGCGGCGTGAAGGCGGTGCGCAACCATGAGGACTCCAGCTCCAGTGATGACGAGCGCCGCAAGATGCTCTACGTCATCTATGGTGGGTCCGCTGACCCCTAGTCCCGAAGCGCGGTTAAAACCCTACGTCGAGCGGTAGCGTCGGTCGCTCCCCTCCCGAGTGTCGCGCCGCACCTCAAGTGGATGGGAACCTCCATCAGCTTCGATGCCACCGACTGCCCCAGGAACATGGCTGGGGCCGGCCAACTTCCGCTCTTGGTGGCTCCCACCATTGCCAACGTAAGGATGTACCATGTTTTGGTGGATGGCGGGGATGGACTGAACCTCATCAGTCGCGCAGCTTTCTAGAAGCTGTAGATCCCGATGGCCAAGCTCACCCCATCGAGCCCGTTCTCAGGGGTAGGGCCGGGACAGGTCATTCCCTACGGTAGCATCAGCCTTCCGGTGACCTTTGGGGCACCGGATAGCTATCGGACAGAGTACATTCTGTTCGATGTGGCGGAGATCGACCTCCCCTTCAACGCCATAATTGGCAGGCCAGCCCTGTACCGATTCATTGCAGTAGCCCACTACGGCTACATCGTCTTGAAGATGCCTACACCAACAGGCGTCCTCAGGATTCGTGGAGACCGCATTGCCGCAGTGTCAGCCTTGGAAAAGCTCCAAGCGCTTGCAACAGCTAGAGCACCAGCCCCTGGTAGTGCAGAACCAGATCGGCTCCACCCTAGTGCACGCCACCATGCCTCTACCGCAGCACCCCGTGTGCAACCCCTCGACGAGGGCGACGTCCCCTGAAGCTCGTCCAAATTGGCGCCGATACCAACCAGACCACCCGGGTAGCCGGGGGCCTGGATAGCAAATAGGAAGGCGCGCTCGTCACCTTCCTCCGGCACAACGTCGACGTGTTTGCATGGCAACCATCGCAGATGCCGGGGATCCCTAGGGAGGTGATCGAGCACCACTTGAAGGTCTTCCCCGACGCCCGACCAGTCCAACAGAAGCCCCGCAAGCAGTCCATCGAGCGGCAAAACTTCATCCGGGAAGAAATCAAGAAGCTGCTGGACGCTGGCTTCATACGGGAAGTCCACCACCCCCGGTGGTTGGCGAACCCCGTTGTTGTCCCGAAGGCCGGCGGGAAGCTCCGGATGTGCATCGACTACACCAGTCTCAATAAGGCATGTCCCAATGATCCATTCCCTCTCCCTAGAATAGATCAAATAGTAGACTCGACATTGGGATGCGACATGCTGTGCTTCCTAGACGCCTACTCGGGTTTCCACCAGATCCCTATGTCTAGAGAAGATGAAGAGCACACCTCCTTCATCATAGTAGACGGTCTGTACTGTTATGTCTCTATGCCTTATGGCCTAAAGAACGCTCTCCCCACCTTTGTACGTGCAATGCACAAAACCTTCGGGGAGTTGATAAGAGACTTAGTTGAGGTGTATGTCGATGACATCGTTGTTAAGGTCAGGCAGAGTTCATCCCTATTAGATAACCTGGCCTTAGTCTTTGACAAACTGCGCTCTACGCGCACCCAGCTGAACCCCGACAAGTGTGTGTTCGGCGTATCCTCTGGAAAACTCTTAGGATTACTGGTCTCACACCGAGGAATTGAGGCTAACCTAGAGAAGATCAAGGCCATCGACTTGATGCGGCCCCCCGCCCGCATCAAAGAAGTCCAGAAACTCACGGGATGCCTAGCCGCGCTGAGTCGGTTTATACCGAGGCTAGCAGAGCGAGCGCTCCCCTTCTTTAAGCTCCTGCGCAAATCCGGCCCATTTGCTTGGACCGACAAAACAGAAGAAGCTTTCCAGGAGTTGAAGCAACTCCTGACGACCCTACCCATCATGGTAGCCCCCGAGCCCGAAGAGCATTTGTTGCTCTACATCGCGGCGACAACTGTAGTGGTGAGTATGGTCCTCGTCGCAGAGCGGCCGGACCTCTCGTCGCCACAGCCTGCTCCGGTAGCAGGAGACAGGCGCCAGGAAACCCCGGAGGTCCAAGACGACCTCCCGGACCTCCAAGACAACCCCCTGGAGGTCCAAGACGGACCCCCGAGGACCAACGGGACCTCCCGGAGGTCCAACGGGACCTCCCGGAGGCCCAACGAGACCTCCCGGAGGTCCAACGGGACCTCCCGGAGGCCCAACGAGACCTCCCGGAGGTCCAAGGCGGCTTGGGAGCCTTCGAGTCTCAATTCCCGGCATCCTCCCTGGACCCACCCACCTCCCGTAGGCCTGAGCCCATGGATGAAGACATCTCTGCCCTGGGAGGGAGGGTCCGGACCATCCAGAGGCCTATCTACTACACCAGCGAGGTCCTCCATGACGCCAAGACAAGGTACCTGGAGGTCCATAAGCTGCTGTATGCAGTGCTCGTTGCGTCCAGGAAGCTCCGCCACTACTTCCAAGCCCACCGGGTCTCGGTGGTCACCTCCTATCCGCTGAAGGCTATCCTTCACAGCCCCCACGCGACTGGCAATGTCGCTAAATGGGAAGCGGAACTGGCGGAGTTTGAGCTGGATTTCCTTCCTCGCCATGCAGTCAAGAGCCAAGCACTGGCTGACTTCGTGGCTGAGTGGACGCCAACGAAGGCTGACCCAGGGGGCCACGAAGACGGTGAACCAAAGCACCGAGCTCCGGTCTTCACCGGGCCTCACTAGACGCTCTTCTTCGATGGCTCCTCGCGAAAGCAGGGGGCCGGTGCTGGCGTACTGCTTCTCATGCCATCGGCGGAGCAGTTTGGGTATATGGTGCGTCTCAATTTCAAGGCAACCAACAACATGGCAGAGTATGAAGCACTCATCTTTGGCCTAAAGACAACCCTGTCTCTAGGCGCTCGCCAGTTGTTGGCACAGGGCGACTCCCAGCTAGTTATCAAGCAAGTTAAGGGTGAATGCTCCTGCAATGACCCACAGCTAGCTGCTTACCTGCTCCATGTGCAGATGTTGGAGAAAGACTTCCTCGCCTTGGACCTGCGCCACGTACCGCGCGCTGGCAATGCCGCAGCTGACGACCTCTCAACGAAGGCCTCCACCGGAGCCCCTGTGCCCGAAGGAGTCTTCGAGAGGACGTTGCTGCGGCCCACAGCCCGGCCCGCCGAGCCGGGTGAAGGGGGTTGGACCAGCACCTCGAAGCTGGCGGTCCCGGCGGCCTTGCAGCCATGGACGCCGCCAAGGATCGTAAGCGTCACTGGGGACTCCGTGCAACCCAGCGCTCAAGACCCAGAAGCTCAAGTCAGACCTGATGCATGGATCACGGAGATCTGGGACTACTTGAAAGACAACATCCTCCCTGATGAACGTGTATCGGCTGAACGGATCATGCGCATGGCTAAGAGATACGCGCTGGTAGAAGGGGATCTCTACCGGCGTGGCGCCAACCACGTCCTATTGCTGTGCATAACCCAGGGGGAAGGCTGCGACTTGCTCGCTGAGATCCATGGAGGCGAATGTGGGAGTCACTCTTCCTCACGCACGCTTGTCGGTAAAGCCTTCCGACATGGCTTCTACTGGCCGACAGCACTCCAGGATGCCGTCAAGCTGGTCGAGAGCTGCAAGGCGTGCCAGTTCCACGCCAAGCAGATCCATACACCGGCTCAGGCGGTATAGATGATCCCGCCCTCATGGCCGTTTGCCGTATGGGGATTGGACATCCTGGGACCATTCCCCAGAGCCGTCGGGGGATTCCGGTACCTCTATGTCACCATCGACAAGTTCACCAAGTGGCCGGAAGCCACACCAGTCGTCACCATCAACAAGCAATCCACAGTAAAGTTCATCAAGTCGATTGTCTGCCGGTTCGGGGTCCTGAACAGAATCATCACCGACAACGGGACCCAGTTCACCAGCGCAGTGTTCCAAGACTACTGCGAAGACCTCGGCATCCAGGTGTGCTACGCCTCTGTTGCTCACCCAAAGAGCAATGGGCAAGTCGAGAGGGCCAACGCCGAGATTCTTCGGGGCCTCATGACTCGCACCTATGCCAGCCTGAAGAAACATGGTGCCAATTGGGTGGATGAGCTTCCGAGCACACTATGGGCTAACCGGACATCCCAGAGCCGGGCCACCAGAGAGACACCCTTCTTCATGGTGTATGGGGCCGAAGCTGTGCTTCCCCCAGAGATCACCATGAAGTCTCACCGTGTTCGAGCTTACGACGAAGCCGTGCAGGACAACCTCCGGCGTGGAGACATCGACATCGTCGACGAGGTCCAATTGCATGCAGCACTCCGTAACGCACGGTATAGACAAGCGCTCCGCCGCTACCACCAGAGGTATGTGCGTGTCCGGGAGCTGCAGGAAGGCGACCTGGTGCTGCGACGCATACTTTCTCGTGAAGGGACCCACAAACTCTCCCCTATTTGGGAAGGTCCCTTCCAAGTCACAAAAGTGTGCCGTCCCAGGTGCGTACGCCTTTCCACCAAGGATGGGGACCCGCTCCCGCACCCTTGGAACATAGAGCATCTCCGTAAGTTCTATCCCTAGGGCAATAGTAGGTCTTTCTTTTGTAATAGATTCCATAGAGCCCAGGAACAGTGCTCGGAGCCACTAAGTCTCAGGGGACGGTCCAGGACTACGTTCAGCTTTGCCTGGTTCCGACCCGAAGTGCGTAGAGTCTTGCTTCCCTTTTTAATGGGGCGGGTCGTGGCCTCCATGTTTAGCCTGCCTTCCTCCTATGGAAATTTATGTGAAAAGAAACCTGTCCTACTTTGCTTTTCCCTTGTGCTCATTTAAATTACGTATTAAATTTTTATGACCGCACTTCCAGCGTATGCTCACCATGCGTTCGGCTCCCTCTTCTCATTCTCACCTCTAGTCGGCATTTGTTGCCCTACCAAAGGCAGTTGCGTTGGAGGTACCTGCCGATTGCCAGGGGGCCCTGAGCTCCCGACACTTCGCGCACTATAGTCCCCAAGCACCGTACAAGTGGATGGGGACCGTAAGCCAAATAAGACTATGAGATAGGGGAGGGGGAGCCCCCAAGGAGAATTACGTTTCTCTTACTTGTGTGCAGGACCTCTCGGCCTCAGCTCCCCGCAGGAGTATGGTAGGAGCACCTAACCAATGGGACACACCTACCAGGGGGCCGCTACGGAATCGTGCAAGACCGGAACTCCAAGGTAAGACCGAAGAATCCAGACCTCGCCACCTCCGCAGGGGCGAGCCCCGGAGGCCCCACATGTCCAGTGGGGCCGGACCTCCCTCTCCTCAGGGGGGTGCTCCGGGTCCGCCACGTAGCCGGCAGAAACCGGACCCCCCCCCCCCGAGGGGAGAGCTCCGAAGGCTCTACGTGTCCCGTGGGGCCGGACCTCCCTCTCCTCAGGGGAGAGCTCCGGGCCCGCCACGTGGTTAGCAGGTACGGACCTCCCCATTCTCATGGGGCGGGTCCTGGAGACCTCCGGGGCCCTTAATACAGTAAGGACCCAGGGAAGGTGTCTGTGCAGAGCTTCGGGATTGGTCAAGGCCTCTGAGTACCTTGCGGAGCTAAGGGCTCGACCAGGTAAAACCAAGAAGAAGACTAAAGCACACAGATACAGAAGATAACAAGAGTCTATTCACACAAGGCTCCATGAGCTGGGCTACAGACTCAACAAAAATAAAAAAGAAGGAGAAGGAGGTACAGGGCCTTTTAGCCACGGGGGCAGATGCCTAAGAGTCCCCGGACTCCCGTTGGAACCTAGAGGCCACAAGGGCGGCCACGTCCTCAACCTCGGCCCTGGCAGCTTCCTCCCGCTCGGCGACGGGCCCTAGACGGACTGGCTCCAGAGAGAAGGAAGGGTCCTGGCTCCGGAAGCACGCCATTACGTGCGTAGCGACCTCCTTCGCCAGGCCCCGTCCCTCCACCTAAAGCTCGTCGGCGATCACCGCTTCAAGCCGACCCAGCTTGCCGCCGATGGATTCAAGTGCCGGGATTGCCTCGGACATCTCCTGCGCTGGAGCCTCCGTCCGCACCGGGCTGAAACCAAGAGGAACCAAGGCGTACCCCGCCTCGGTAATAAAGCCCCAGACCGCCTGGCCCTCGGCAGACCGCGAAGACTGGAGCTTCTTTACCTCTTGGTGAGCCGCCAGCTCGCGATCCAACGCCGCCTGGCACTCCCGGGAGGATTGTTCCTCCCTCGCAGCGGCAGCCGACTCGCGGAGTGTGAGACCTATGTGTGCTGAATACATTGGCAATTAGGATAAAAGTTAGCATTAACATTCAAAGTTTTGAATATTGCCAAAACATTCTTCTATGGCAAGGTCCGACAAGTTCTTTGTTAGGTCCGCCAAGTGTTGGAAAGGTCCGGAGAGCTCCTGCAAGGTCCGGAGAGCTTCTGTGAGGTCCGGAGCTTGTTTTTAGGGAGCTTCCGTGAAGTTCAACTCGTAGAACTGCAACATTTTGTTTTTGCTTTTAACTCGCAATGTTTCAAACTTGCTTTATGGGAAGGTTTGCTTAGTATTAATTTGCTAAGTTTTTGGTGTGTTTTGGTGGTTATGGCTGTTATCATTTGATATGGTTTGCAACATGCTTATGTGACGTGCTCATGTAAGGTGTTGTGGTTTTCGAACTAACGTGAGTCAAGTCGAGGACTTGTGCTCAGAAGAATTGGTTGTTTATTCATGTGCAGGTGTTGCTTGAGTTCAAGACATGGCTGGTGACGGGATCCTTAGACTAGACTCAGGGAGGAGATGAGGTTCCAACAACCAAGTTCGGGAGGAGCTGTGGTTGAGTTGATCGGGAGGTCGCGCAACATGTTTGGATCAAGGGCAGTGCATATGAAGGTTGTGTGTACGTTGTTGGAAGGTGTTTGCACGTGTGCAAGGAGTGCATGGACGTGGCAACATTGTTCCAAGGCGTGATGAAGAGAAGTGGACGTAAAGAATTGGTCGGAAAGGTCCAACCGGCTGGATTGCGTACTCAGGCTGAGGCTGAGTCGGATATGACTCAAATATGGAAGATTTGAGTTGGTTATGATAGGATTTCGTGCTAGGCACGAAGTTGAGTTGTTTTAGGAACGTTTAGGACGTTCCTAAGGTGTTTGGAAGTCTCACGATTGCTTCTATCTGCGAATAGGAGAGTCCTGAGTAGTTATGGTAAGTTAGGATACGAGTCCAATTAGGAGTAGGAGTCCTAGATTGGATTGTTTAGCCTGAGGGCTGGCTATAAAAGCAAGGGAGGCCAGAGCTCTCCTGGGGAGAGAACTTTGGGCTGTTCCTCTTGTGTTTCTATTGAATAAAGTTCATAGTTTCGAGGAGCTTTTGTGCCTTGTTCGTCCGACTTGTTTTTCGTCAAGTCTTTCTCGCCGAGTTTCTGGACAGACCGACGTTGCTTCGGTGTATCGTTCATAACTCGAGTTTTACAGATCCCATTGACGTGATTCTTTTTGAGTTGTCTTCACAACTCAATTATCTATCATCTGTGAAATTTTCACGAGCTTCGGATCTGTAGTTTTTGAGATACACGAGTTTCTTTGCAGCGTTGCAGATCTGTTTTATATCGGGTAGAACAGATTGATCTTCGTTTAATGTTTTGATCGTATCTCAAGTTTTACTTCGTGTTTTCAAGTGATTCTTGTTGCATTAGATCCGTGACTTTATTCTCTACCTTTCTACTTGATTTGTCACGGTTGAACACGTTTGAAAACACTTGCACACACGGTTTTTTTAACCGATTGATTTTTTACTGAGGGGTTTTTGTTGTTTCCGCTGCGAAAAGTTTTAATCTACCATTCACCCCCCTCTGGTAGCTTTTCACGTGCTCTTCGATCCTACAATTGGTATCAGAGCCAAGGTGCTCTAATCTTTGTGATTTGCACGTGTTTTGACTAACCATCATGGAGAAGTACTCCGCAAAACCTTGTGTGTTCAATGGCATCGATTTTCAGGTTTGGAAGGCGCGGATGGAGGCCTACATACAGGCGCAAGGCTTCGCCATATGGGAAAAGGTCTATCGGAACTTTGATGTACCACCCAACGATCAAGTTACGGCTGCGAACATGAGAGATGTTGACAACGACAACAAGGCTCGCAACTTGATCATCCAAGGATTGACTCAAAGCGACTTCGACCGTGTTGCACACCTCCGATCTGCATATGATGTTTGGAAAGCTCTTTGTGACTACCATGAAGGATCCAATACGATCAAGAAGGTAAGGCAAGATATGTTCAAGAAAGAATACATGCGTTTTGAGATGCAACCCGGTGAGTCAATTGATGACCTTTTTGCTCGCTTTAATAAAATTCTCAGCAACTTGCGTAGTGTCAATGTTAACTTTTCAGATGCTGAAAATGCTAGACAATTGTTAGGAGCATTAGATATGTCAATTTGGGAGATGAAAGTTACATCTATTCGTGAATCTACTGTCATGAGTTCTCTTACTTTAGACGTGCTTTATTCTAAATTGAAAACTCATGAAATTGACATCATCTCACGTAAAAACCCCAACAAGTCTATTGCATTTGTTTCGCAACGTGACATGTCTAGTTCTAGTCAATCATCATCTAGTGGTGCACTCTCTTTGCTGTCCTCTCTAACCCTTGAACAGATTGAAGAGTTTCCAGAGGAGGAGCTTGCACTCATCTCTACTCGGTTCTCAAAAGCATTGCAAAATGTGAGAACTAGAAGGAGAGGAAGCTCTGGACCTCAACGATGTTTTGAATGTGGTAAGACAGGACATTTTCGTATGGAGTGCCCTAACCTTTCAGGTCCGACTTCACGTGAAGAAAAGCAAACAAGGCCGAAGAAATCGTTTGCAAAGAATAAGAAGAAGAAAGATTTATCAATGCGCAACATAGTGCATAGTATGATCTCTGCACTTCAAGATTTTGGCTCAAGTGATGTGGACACCGGTAGTGATAAAGATGAAGAAGCTATGGCAAATATGTGCTGCATGGCGAGCAAGTCAAGTTCAAGCTCCGAGGAGGCAGAACACAACAGCGACGATGAAGAGTTATGTCCCACTTGCGAAGAAATGTGTGATGCTATTTCTCGTGCCACTGTTATATTAAAGAAAAAGGATAAAAAACTTAGAAACAATGCTGTTAAAATTGAATCACTAGAATCTGAAATTAATCATTTAAAAACTTTGATTCCTAGTGATGATTCTTGTTGCTCATTTGATTTAATTTATGAACAATTATCCTCTTTAAGAAGTGCACACGCATCTACACTTGATAAACTTGAACTTGAAATTGAAAAGAACAAAGAGCTTGCTGCACTTAATGATAAAAATTTGAAAGATACTTGTTGTTCTACAATTGATTTGCATTGTTCTTCATGTGATGATCTGAATAAGAAACTAAATGATGCTATGAATGAGATTTCTATTTTGAACAATGCTTTACGTGTGCATGAAGTTAAATATTGTTCAAATTGCAAACTAAAAGGAAAAACTTCATGTGAAAACTGCTTTGATCTGTCCAATAAACTTGATGACATGCATAGGACACTAGATCGGTTTTCTAATGCAAATAAGAACCTAAACTTGCTGCTGAATTCTTCCAAGTCTTGTAATGATAAAACTGGTTTAGGTTTTAATTCTCATGCTCATGCTAAGGCACACCCACCTAAAGTTGTAAAGTCATTAGGAAGCGGTTTGATTCAAACAGCTCCTAGACAAAAAGAGGTGATTTTCAAATCTGCAGGAGTACTGTCTCATTCGGGTTCTAATAAACGTGTTGCTTGCTCATCTAGACATGATAATAAGGTTATTTTTCATTGTACCTACTGTGGTAGAGATGGTCATATCATGGATTTTTGTTATAGACTAGCTAAACACGATAAGAAACAAAGAATACTTGCTAGATCACATAACAACCAAGCAAAATCTGCTAGACCGAATGTTCGGAGCTTGCAACCTGCTGTAATGAGTCAAAAACTTGCTCCCGGACCTACTGTTTTTTGTGCTACATATAACACATCTTCTAAGTCAGTAGTTGGTAACAAAAATTTTCGATGTTTGGCTCATAAACCTGCTGTACCTTCTCAGCTTTCGCGTGTTATTCCTGCTGAACGTCGTGTGACTCAGTACTGGATTCCTAAAAGTCTTTTAACTAACCCCAGTATTGAGTCATCGACGTATTGTGCTGCTGTGTAGGTTTCACGTTTGAGGAAGGAGAACATTTGGATTGTGGATTCAGGTTGCTCACGCCACATGACCGGTAACAAAGAATGGTTCTCCTCTCTCTCTTTTGTGTCACGTGTAGAAAATGTTACTTTCGCTGATAACTCTTCTACTCCTATAATTGCTAAAGGTTCGGTTAGAGTAAACAATCTCTACACTTTGAAAGATGTGGCACTTGTTAAAAATTTGAAATACAACTTGCTTTCGGTTTCACAATTGCTAGATGAAAATCTAGAGGTTAGCTTTGCTAAAAATTGCTGCAAGGTTGTAGATTCAAAAGGTGAGCTTTTGTTTACCATGTCTAGGTTTGGAAGAGTTTTTAAAGCTGATTTTGATTTGTCAACTTCTAAGCATCGATGTCTAGTTGCTAATGATACAAAGGATCTATATTTTTGGCATCGTAGACTTGGTCACATAGGCTTTGATCATCTCACTCGTGTTAGTGCTCTCGATCGCATACGTGGGCTGCCGAAGCTTAAAAAGGACAATGATATTGTGTGCTCTTCTTGTAGACATGCTAAATTAGTTGCAGGTTCACATGCTCCTCTCACAATGACCATGGCAGCTGAACCGGGACAACTTTTACATCTTGACACAGTAGGTCCGGCACGTGTTCAATCCTTCGGAGGTAAATGGTATGTGCTTGTGATTGTTGATGATTATTCCAGATATTCTTGGGTTTATTTTATGGCATCTAAGAATGAATCTTTTAGTCATTTTAGAACTTTATTTCTTAGATTATCTATTGATCACCCAGGATCATTAAAAGCAATTAGTAGTTATCCGGAACTGAATTTAAAAACCAATCCTTTGATCACTTTTGTGCTGAAAATGGAATAGATCATCAATACTCTTCACCCTATGTACCACAACAAAATGGTGTCGTAGAAAGAAAGAACATGACCTTAGTTGAGATGGCTAGGACTATGCTTGATGAATATCAAACTCCTAGGAAATTTTGGGCTGATGCAATTGCAACCGCTTGTTATGTCTCAAATCGTGTTTTCTTGCGTGCTAAGCTTGGAAAAACCCCATATGAGCTCCGGTTTGGACATAGGCCTAGTGTTACACACTTTAGGGTTTTTGGTTGCAAATGCTTTGTTAAGAAACATGGTAATCTTGATAAATTTGAAGCTAGATCTGTTGATGGCATGTTTCTTGGTTATCCATCTCATACTAGAGGCTACCGTGTGCTTTTACTTGACACTAACAAAATTGTGGAGACTTGTGAGGTTTCTTTTGATGAAGATAGCCCAAGTACTAGCTCCGATATTGCAGGTCCGGATCCATATCCGCAGGGGGAGAGTATTTTTATTGAAGAAGATGAAGAAGTGGTGCTGCTGCCCGAAAACTCGGAAGTAAATAACGATCAAGCTGCTGATTTTGCACCACAACCAGCACCAACAGTAACTACTGCTGGTTCGGACCTTCCTCAATCAACAAGCTCTCCTAATCAAAGGTCCGAACATGAAGAAGAAGGTGCTTGTGAAGTGTCTACTCCCCTCCGAGTACTCAAAAG
The DNA here is from genome assembly GCA_030760725.1 of Neostapfia colusana. NCBI lineage: Eukaryota > Viridiplantae > Streptophyta > Magnoliopsida > Poales > Poaceae > Neostapfia > Neostapfia colusana. The sequence goes on from JASWHV010000013.1 coordinate 16,552,369, forward strand.
TCATCCTCCACAACAAATCATTGGAAGCTTGCATGAACGAGTCACTCAGTCCAGGTTTTGCGATCCAAACTCGCATGCTCATTCTGCTTTTGTTGCTTCTTTTGAACCCAAGGATATATCACACGCACTCACTAATGAATCTTGGATTAATGCAATGCAAGAAGAGTTAGAAAATTTTGAAAGAAATAATGTTTGGAAACTTGTACCTCCACCTCAAGGTCACACATTAATTAGAACTAAATGGGTATTTAAAAATAAGCAAAGTGAGGATGGGGTTGTGGTTAGGAATAAAGCTAGGTTGGTTGCTCAAGGTTTTACTCAAATTGAAGGTCTAGATTTTGATGAAACATTTGCTCCTGTTGCTAGATTAGAAGCTATAAGAATTTTATTAGCATTTGCTGCATCTAAAGGTTTCAAGTTATATCAAATGGATGTTAAAAGTGCTTTTCTTAATGGCTACATAGAGGAGGAGGTTTATGTTAAGCAGCCATCGGGTTTTGAAAATCCAAATTTTCCTAATCATGTTTACAAACTGTCCAAAGCCTTGTACGGTCTAAAACAAGCCCTTAGAGCATGGTATGATAGGTTAAAAACATTCTTACTTGAAAAGGGGTTTACCATGGGCAAGGTTGATAAAACATTTTTTGTACTTAAGCATGGCAATGACTCATTATTCGTTCAAGTGTATGTGGATGATATTATCTTTGGTTGTGCTTCTCATGATCTCGTGTCCAAGTTTTCAGCTATGATGAGTTCAGAATTTGAGATGAGTATGATGGGAGAACTCACATACTTTTTGGGGCTGCAAATCAAGCAAACAAAAGAAGGAACTTTTGTGCATCAAACTAAGTATACAAAGGACCTTCTTAAGCGCTTCAACATGGACAAATGCAAGCCTCTTCGGACACCAGTGGGAACAGCAACAACACTTGAACGTGACGAAGATGGTGACCGGTCGATAAAAAAGAATACAGAAGTATGATTGGATCACTTTTGTATCTCACGGTGTCAAGACCGGACATACAATTCAGCGTGTCTTTGTGCACGTTTTCAAGCTTCTCCACATGCTTCACATCACCAAGCCATCAAAAGGATTCTCAGGTACCTACATGGAACTCAAGAATTTGGCATTTTTCTTCCTTCTTCCTCAACCGTTTCTTTGAAAGCTTTTTCGGATGCTGATTTTGGGGGTTGTAGGATTGATAGGAAAAGTACTTCGGGTGCTTGTCATTTTCTTGGTAATTCACTTGTTGCTTGGTCCTCTAGAAAACAAAGTTCAGTTGCACAATCCACGGCCGAATCTGAATATGTAGCTGCGGCTAGCGCTTGCTCACAAATTCTTTGGATTGTCCAAACACTTAAGGACTATGGGGTTGATTTAGATAGTGTTCCACTGTTTTGTGATAACACTAGTGCAATTTGTATTGCTAAAAACCCCGTGAAACACTCTAGAACTAAGCACATTGACATTAGGTATCACTTTCTTCGTGATAATGTTGAAAAAGGAAACATTGTGCTTCACCATGTCGATACCGAACAACAATTGGCTGATATTTTTACAAAACCTTTGGATTTCACTTGTTTTTGTTTCGTTCGTAGTGAAATAGGGGTTATGCATCCTCATGGCTTAAATTGAGGGGGAGTTTTTGAAACTTTGAAAGTCTGTGTGTGAATCTGAAACTAAAATAATATGAGCATAGTATTTCATACATATATGACTTTGTGATTCCTTTTACAGGCTAAAAGTTCTTACTACATTACTCATGTTATACATTTTGTAGTTTTTGCCATGACTAGTAATTGGAATAATTACTTACACTAAATCTGGTCATGATCGAACTTTCTTGCTGTTTTGAACTTGTTGCGTGCTCACAAGTGCTTTTAATCATAAAAAATTAATCAAGTGATCAGCTCACATGTTGAGTTTTTAAATAAAAAATTGAGAAAAGATCAAGAGAATCTGCATGCATCGCACTTCTTCTTTTGAGATTGCTTATCATTGCACTAAGATATGAACTTGGAAGGAATTGTGTATGACTAAAACCACGTCCTTAAGCTTCTGATTGTCAAATGACATAGGCTTGGCTTGGTTGGTTAGAATAAGGCTGATGCGGCATATAATCTCTTGCAAATATCATATGATCAACTTTGTGCCTTAAATAATTATGAATAATAAAAATGCAACAACAAGTGTCATGTTTTCAGGTTTTGAAATAGTTGAGTAAGGGAGATCATGACTTGCTTAAACTGAAAAATACATTTGATCTCTAGCATGGCTTACACTACTTTATGTATCTCATTGATGTGATAGTGTAAGTAAACTGATAGTATGACTTGGATGAGCTTTGTTTTGTATGTATATGTTATAATATGCTCATAACATTTAAAAATTTCTCTTTTGAACCTTGCTGAATACATTGTCAAAGGGGGAGAAATATGTATAAGGAGAGATTTTTTTTACACTTTGCATATGTTATACACTTTCTTCCTTCTCTGATTTTAAAAAATGGGGAGAAATTAATAAAGGGGGAGAAATGAGTTTTCAAAGCTTTTCAAAACTTTTCATAAGCCAATGTTCGGATTTTAATTGGTGTTGCCAATGCATTCATCAAGGGGGAGATTGTGAGACCTATGTGTGCTGAATACATTGCCAATTAGGATAAAAGTTAGCATTAACATTCAAAGTTTTGAATATTGCCAAAACATTCTTCTGTGGCAAGGTCCGACAAGTTCTTTGTTAGGTCCGCCAAGTGTTGGCAAGGTCCGACGCAAGGTCCGGAGAGCTCCTGCAAGGTCCGGAGAGCTTCTGTGAGGTCCGGAGCTTGTTTTTAGGGAGCTCCCGTGAAGTTCAACTCGCAGAACTGCAGCGTCTTGTTTTTGCTTTTAACTCGTAATGTTTCAAACTTGCTTTATGGGAAGGTTTGCTTAGTATTAATTTGCTAAGTTTTTGGTGTGTTTTGGTGGTTATGGCTGTTATCATTTGATATGGTTTGCAACATGCTTATGTGACGTGCTCATGTAAGGTGTTGTGGTTTTCGAACTAACGTGAGTCAAGTCGAGGACTTGTGCTCGGAAGAATTGGTTGTTTATTCATGTGCAGGTGTTGGTTGAGTTCAAGACAGGGCTGGTGACGGGATCCTTGGACTAGTCTCAGGGAGGAGATGAGGTTCCAACAACCAAGTTCGGGAGGAGCTGTGGTTGAGTTGATCGGGAGGTCGCGCAACATGTTTGGATCAAGGGCAGTGCATATGAAGGTTGCGTGTACGTCGTTGGAAGGTGTCTGCACGTGTGCAAGGAGTGCATGGACGTGGCAACATTGTTCCAAGGCGTGATGAAGAGAAGTGGACGTAAAGAATTGGTCGGAAAGGTCCAACCGGCTGGATTGCGTACTCAGGCTGAGGCTGAGTCGGATATGGCTCAAATATGGAAGATTTGAGTTGGTTATGATAGGATTTCGTGCTAGGCACGAAGTTGAGTTGTTTTAGAAATGTTTAGGACGTTCCTAAGGTGTTTGGAAGTCTCACGAATGCTTCTATCTGCGAATAGGAGAGTCTTAAGTAGTTATGGTAAGTTAGGATACGAGTCCAATTAGGAGTAGGAGTCCTAGATTGGATTGTTTAGCCTGAGGGCTGGCTATAAAAGCAAGGGAGGCCAGAGCTCTCGTGGGGAGAGAACTTTGGGCTGTTCCTCTTGTGTTCCTATTGAATAAAGTTCATAGTTTCGAGGAGCTTTTGTGCCTTGTTCGTCCGACTTGTTTTTCGTCAAGTCTTTCTCGCCGAGTTTCTGGACAGACCGACGTTGCTTCGGTGTTTCGTTCATAACTCGAGTTTTACAGATCCGATTGACGTGATTCTTTTTGGGTTGTCTTCACAACTCAATTACCTATCATCTGTGAAATTTTCACGAGCTTCGGATCTTTAGTTTTTGAGATACACGAGTTTCTTTGCAGCGTTGCAGATCTGTTTTATATCGGGTAAAACAGATTGATCTTCGTTTAATATTTTGATCATATCTCAAGTTTTACTTCGTGTTTTCAAGTGATTCTTGTTGCATTAGATCCGTGACTTGATTCTCTACCTCTCTACTTGATTTGTCACGGTTGAACACGTTTGAAAACACTTGCACACACGGTTTCTTTAACCGATTGATTTTTTGCTGAGGGGTTTTTGTTGTTTCCGCTACGAAAAGTTTTAATCTACCATTCACCCCCCCTCTGGTAGCTTTTCACGTGCTCTTCGATCCTACACGGAGCTCCAACTCCTCGGCCCGAGCCCTCAGCTTGCCCTCTCTGGCCTTCAGCCATGCGGCGATCTTCTCCTCCTCGGCCGCTGCAGCACGTTCCCGGTCGGCGACGGCGCACTCTCGACGAACTACCTGCAGCCGCAACTCCTCCGCGGCAGCAGAGCGCGCCTCGGCCTTGGCTTCAACCTGGGCCAGGGCTTCGCGGTAGGAAGCACAGAGCCGCCGGGTCTTTGAGTCCAGGCGGCTGATGGCATTCTTCTGAGCGTCGAGCAGAGCACTCATGGCCTCAAGTCTCGACTGCCTCGAGTCAAGCTCCGCCTTAGCCTCCTGGGTCCGCTGCTGCAGGAGGTGCTCCCAGCTACGAAGGCGTTCCCTCTCTCCGGCAAGCGCCCCCCACTCCCACTCAAAGGCGGCCTGGAACTGCCGGGCGCTGGTCTGGACACGCCCCAGGGCATCCCACATGGGCGCCGGGGCAGCGGGGACAGGAGTCGTGCCCCTGACCTCCCCTGTCGCGTCTAAGACCGGCGGAGGTGCCGGTGCCTCAGCAACCGGAGCAAGACGCTGTCCTGAGGGAGCTAGGGAGCTAGCAGCTGCACCTACAGCGGCCCTTCCAGCCTCAGCACCGGACTCCCGGGCTGGTGAAGGAGGGCGAACAGGTGCGGCCGCAGCCACCGCAGAGGGCGAATCCGCCGGCACAAAGGAAGCCCCCGCCGACTTGGGGGCCATTGGAACCACCGCGGTTCCCAGATGCTGTGGCGCGGAGCCTCCGCCAACTGGAGATGGCCGGGTAATAGGCACGCCCCCGGCAGCCGGTCGGTCCCTGTGGGGAAAGAAAGCTCTCAAGCTAAGAGAGGAGACGAGAACGCTACTCCTACAAGCCAGAAAGAGCAACACTTACTGGGCGACATGAGCGCTCCAACGGGCTTGTAGCCCCGGCCTCTGGGCCGCAGTTGAACCGCCGGGACCTGTGGCTGGGACGGTCGCGATCTGTGGCGTTTGGACCCCCGGAACACTCCCCCGGCGTCGCCCCACCGACGTCCATCCTAGAAGCCCCTCCGCCTGAGGAAGGATGACGGGACACTTGGGGTTCTTCGGACTGCCGCTGTCCGGGAAGAGACCCGCTGGAGTGGGACACCCAGGGTCTCTTCGGGTCGCCACTCGATGGACCAGCGCCTCCGGGAGATGGGTGCAAGGGTGCGCCGGCTCCCTGACTCGGCGCAGGCGGCGCCCTCGGAGGAGACCGGGCGTGTTTCTTTTCCGGCTGCCCGGGGGCCGGCTCCTTCCCCTTCCCCTTGTCGGCGGCTTGAGTTCCGCCAGCCCTTGGGGCGGGTTGAGCAGCGACAGACGCCTCGTGCTCCAATCCAGAGCGCTCGGTTCCCGGGATCGAGATGCCCTGGAAGGTATCCCCAACCTGACGGACGGCGATCCCGATGTCATCGTGGTTCGGCATCTTCCGCAGTAGCTCTGACCTCCTCTGCGGCTCTAAGAAGAGGGGAGTGGCAGAGGACGGGAAGGTGGGGTCGCCACTGGGAATGAAGTCACCGCTCACCTTGCCCACCATCTCGTACAACTCCTCATCGGAAGGATCAGAGCCGAGACCCCTCTCCAACCTGGTACAGTCCTGCTCACCAGTGTAGTACCATGCTGGGCGGCTGCGCTGCTGCAAGGGCGCAATACGGCGCGACATGAAATCCATTAGCACCATCAGGGACGTTAGCCCCTCGTTGGCCAAGAACCGGATCCGCTCCAAGACCGGTGCGTACTCCTGCTCCAACTCTGGGACCTCCTCCCAGAAGCAACGCTCGGTGGTTGGGCCAGCGGTTGGGAGCTGCAGGCGATCGTGCTCGTCGGTCTGCACGACCACCCAACTCTCCCTCCAGTTTTCCCACCTCGACGCACTGAAAGGTAGAAGGTACCTAGAGACCTTTGGGTCCTTGCAGCGATGCTGGAAATAGTACGCTCCCATCTAGGTCTTCGAGCCGCGCCCGGTCGTCCGCAACACGAAGAAGTAGTGGAAGAGCGTCGCTTAAGCGTGCACCCACACAAACATCTCACAGAAATGGACGAACACAGCGGCCATTGCGAAGGAGTTAGGAGAGAGGTGGTGGAGCTGGAGACCATACGTCTCCAGCAATGTGACAAAGAAGGAAGAAATTGGCGGGACGAACCCCACCAGGGCGTAAGCAGTAAAGAAGACCATCTCCCCCTTTTCCAGGAGCAAGGGGAGAGATCCCCGGCGGAGCCGGCGTTTCTGTTCCTCCGTGTGCCAGCCCAGCAGCCTGCGCACTGGCCCAAGCTCGGCGGAACGAACGAGACGCGTCGGGAGCAGGTTGGAAGCCTTGGCAGGGGAGAGCTCAAGGACAGGAAGACAAAGGCGCAAGAGTTCAAGGAAAGTGCAAGCGCTGGGAAGTGCGAAGGGAAGCCGCGATGCGGGTAAGATCCCCTTTTAAAACTTTCTAGGAACGATTCGAAGCGATTCGAAACTCTTCGAATACACCGCATGGGCAAACGCTTCGGCTCCGAGACCGAGCGCCAATGACAGGTGGCCCCAAGCCGTCCCGCTGAAGCGGTGGGACAAGGAGTCAGTCTCCCAAGAAGACGAGCCGGCAAGGCGCTTCGGCAGTTCCCGAAGAAAGCGCCGCAACATGCAGAAGTGGAAGCCTTGGGGAACCGCCGCAGTAAAAGCAACCATCAAGTGGGCGCACACTCCCACGATCCCGCGACTGTTCGTGCTCCGGCAGCGGTCATTGCGGGACTTAGAGAAAGTGCGCGGAACAGAAGAGACGGAGGCCCCACCTCGGGCTCACTGTCTCCCCCGAGATGGGCCCGGGGGCCACTGTCGGTACCCTCGATATGGGGTACCCCCGCGCACAGGGGAAAATGTCTAAGGATCTCACCCTTCTCTGCAGGGAGAGCTCCGAAGGCGCCACGTGTCCAGCGGGGCCGGACCTCCCTCTCCTCAGAGGAGAGCTCCGGGCGCGCCACGTGGCCAGCAGCAGCCGGACCTCCCCCCTCCGCGGGGAGAGCTCCGTAGGTGCCACGTGTCCCGCGGGGCCGGACCTCCCTTTCCTCAGAGGAGAGCTCCGGGCCCGCCGCGTGGCCGACAGAAGCCGGCCCTCCCCCCTCCGCGGGGAGAGGTCCGAAGGCTCCACGTGTCCTGCGGGGCCGGACCTCCCTATCCTCAGAGGAGAGCTCCGGCCCCGCCACGTGTCCAGCAGGACGGCGCTTCCTGCCCCCGCGCGGTAGGCAGCAGGCGTAAAGACACACCATACTTCACCCGTACAAGGTATTCAAGGCCCGCGCCTTCCCAAGACGCGAAGACGCGGAGCACGCCTCTGTCAGGTGCCGTTGCGCCCAGTCGCATCGCAGACTGGCGCGCCGTGTCAGAACCTGCCAGCCAATAAACACAGCGACAAGACATCCCCTGCCGCCCCCGCCGTCATCAACCACTACGACTAGCTTGTGGCATGGGCAGGGCGGCAGAACGAAGACTTGGAAGCCTTCGTTAGAGACAACTACCGACATAACTGCAGATACGATAGTTGGCAGGCAATCTCCCCGGGACCACCTGTCGGGTCCCGGCCCCCCCCCCCCTTGTAAGCCGCTCGAGGCTTGGACTATAAAAGGATCGGGTAGGCAACGTTGGCAAGGGTTCAAACTCTGTGAACTCGCATCCTAGACATCACTCACACTCAAACTCAGGACTCCGGTTCTGAGCAACAAGCAATACAGCGAGCACCTCTGCTCACCGTGGACGTAGGGTTTTACGCTCCGGCGGCCCAAACCACGTAAAACTCGCTGTGTCAAGCTTCTCCCTCACTCGTCCCTAACGCTGAAGCTCTCCGTAAGCAACTAGCCCCTCCGAAAAAGAACCTCCGCGGGCTGCCCAAAGCAGGTCCGGGGGAAGTGTCGACCACACACTTCGCCACTAGGGTTGATGAGATCATCAAATGTTTTGGGGGTGCAGGATGTATCCGAGGAGCTAGATTTTTTGGCGGTTGTTAAGGGAAACTTTGACGAGATGCTCTCCATTGAGCACCAAGCTGACGAACGCCATGCTATTGAACGTGATCCAACTGTACATCAACAGCTTGCCACCCATTGTCTTCTCCATGAGGAAGTGCACTATGCAGTTCTCATGGAGAAGACAACAGGTGCACAATGTCGATGTATGGTCGGATCATTTCCAAGAACATGCATTCGTTAGCTTGGGGCTTAGCTGGGAGCAACTCATCAAAGTTACCATTAACAACTGACAGATCTGGCTCCACAGATACATTCCACGTTCATGAAACATTCTATGATATGATCAACCCCAGTCATGTCCATAGGTGCAGCGATCTAACTAGATCCTTCTAGTGTAATTAATCAAGCAAGTTTATTTACTAATCGTCATCACCAACAACGACGGGTAAGGCTCCAGGACAGCTAAATCTATGAAGGAGAAGCATACTGCTTGGGTTTGGATATGGGGAGTGGCTAACTCGTTGCTTTCGCTGTCACCGAGAACAAGAGCTGAGATGGGAGGCCTCAGGACCGCTAGATTTGAGCTGGATGGAGATGGGTACCGGAGAGTTCGGGACTGAGACTACCAGTGTGGTGGTGCCATATGAGATACATACAACCGCAGGGTGAGGGGACGGGCCAGAGAGCGCCTTGCCAAATCGTGCCTGATGCGGACTCGGGAGAGACGGCCCAAGCACGACCTATGAACCATGCTCGTGCCAGCTTGGGCATGGCTCAGTCTGTGGCTTGCCATGTCTTGGCCTGGTTGAAACTACTTTTTCGCCAGCCCATTTGGCCCTTCCTACTTGGGCATATATTCCAGGACCCACCTTGACGTATTGAGAGTATTGGTCGTTTCTAGAGTAGGTGATGACTTTTGGTTATATATCCGTTACAAACCACCAAAACCCGAGATGGAAATGTTACCGTGGGCCCAAATTCATAGTTATGTAGGCGTGTGAAACAGTGATGTGAGAATCCAAGTGTCCTGGGAGAATCGTTGTGAAACCACTGTCGCGGGCGCCCCGCCTCGGGGTCGCACGCTCGCCCGGGAATCGCATTGGGTGGTGTCGTGCGATGCGGCACCCAACAACACACATAATAAAGCATCATATTACATAACTCAAGCGGAAGCTTACAAAGTGTTAATTTTACAAATACTTATCAAAATAAACTACAACGGAAGACTAATACAACTCACGTCTAATACCTAAGCATAGCAATAAAGAAGATGTCCTGCCCGTGGACTCTTCTCACTAGCAACAGGATGACAATAGCAGTGGCAGGGGTTACTATGAGTTTACCACTCGGAGAGTTCCGAGTCTCATCGGACAACCGTACTCAGAAGCATAGTTTTATTACCTACAAAACAACTAGTATAGTATCCGTGAGCATAAAGCTCAGCAAGACTTAACCGTTGAACATAATCATGAAACTCTACATGAAGGTAAAGACATAACATAGGATAGTAAATTGCATATGAACTCGCCTAATTATGGATCCTCACTTTCAGGTATTATTAGCAGCAAATTAAGCATAACCTTAGGCAACTCACATCGGGAGTCCTCAATCAAACAAGAAACGCTTTCTCCCGATATAACTTGCTCACGGTGGAAATGAGTCAAATTTGCACTAACCTATTCATAGAATATAACATTACATTACTAGTATCAACTTCAAAACAATGGTGATTAATTCTTATCTCGGTGCAACTTACCTCTACGTCACGACACAGTGAACAAGCGGTACTCATAATCGCTAGGGATGGCAAATCGACTCGATATACACCTGCAGGGATACCCGAATAGCACGTCACGTACGCCCATACTCGGAGCTGCACATAGCACGCTCAACCGATGTCGTACGGGACAACCTTTCATCAAACAGCCCAAACATCGAACCGGTCGCACTGAAACGAGCAGGAGGTTCCCTACACGGAGCATCTCTCTATGCTCATTAGCGGATTTCCACCTTGCTACGCTCAACTTACACCTATAAATCGGTGTGCTATGCCTAGACGCCTAGAGGTATAGGTTACATCAGTTTATCAGACCCCATATATCCTATATGCCTTTGATACATTCAAACTTGTTCAGCGGGGCCGCACACATATCGGTCCTCAGTCGACACGGGCAGGTCTAATGCACCCAGGCCCCCATGTCCTGTTGCTCCTACACCTGCCCGGTCTCATTTCAACTTGCTAACAACTTCTTGAACCAATCCCTTGTGCTCCCAATTTCCTATTCATGCGAGTAGCGTCCAACCACTCGACTTCTACCGAGTCCTACTTAAGCATGAAAGTTTCTACACGATGGAATGACATCTAACCCAATTACTCCATAGGTTTTCTGGTCATGCAAGAGGGGTATCAAACAGCTAGACTTAATGCACAATTCATTCCTCACCGACTTGGTGTATACAAAGTAAAAAGTTAATAGCAGTTAAATGCAAACCGGAGGTTGCATGTTTTGCAGGGTCTAATAGTATATAATTCAGTTAGAGTCTTCTCTCCCTTGAGGCTTGATCAACTGATCCACTTCAATGGATTCACTCTGTCAAACTACTTCGTTGATCGCCTTCCTCCACTATAGGAAACACGTAATCTTACGACAACCACGTTACTTACGACGACTAGCTGTCGTAAGTTATGTAACTTGTGACGGCCGACCAGGGCCGCCGTAAGTTATGTTACTTACGACGGCCATTGGCCCTGGGCCGTCGTAAGTTAGCAGCCCATCGTAAATTACAACTAACTTACGATGGTTAGAACTCTAAGCCATCGTAAGTTAAATGCTTGTCGTAATTAAGGCGTAACTTACGACGGCCAGACACATGGGTCGTCGTAAATAAGGAGGCCGTTGTAAGTAGTGGTTTATATCTGTCGCCGCCGCCCTAGCCCGAGCCCCGCCGCCTCCACCCTGCCGCCGCGCCCGATTCCCGCCGCCTCCGCCCAGTCACCAGCCGCCGCGCCCCACCGCTGTCGGCCCTGCCGCCGCCCAGCCCCGCGGCACCCGGCCCCGACACCGCCCGAGCATCGCCGCCTCCGCCCAGTCGCCGTGCCACTCGGCCCTCGCGCTACACGGCCCCGGGGCTGCCCCGCTGCTCCGTTTGACCTCGCGCGGCGCGCCGCCTCCGCCCGGCCCGCACCGCCGCCGCTCGGTCCTGAGCCCGCCCCGCTTCGCTGTCACATCGAGGTAAGGTTTATTAATTATATAAATTATTTAGTTCATTTATTAATTAATTTAGTTACTTTATTAATTAGTTTAGTTAATGAGTCAATTTGTTACTTAATTAGGTTACTTTATTTTGGTTTAGTTGATTATAAAGTTGATTATTTGTTTAGTTGATTAGTTAATTTGTTAGTTTAATATTTCTTTTATAATTTGATTACTTAATTAATAGTGGATATTATTTAGTTATTTAATTTGTTAACTATATTACTCAGTATAAATTTAGGTGTAAATTTTAGTTTAATTTTCTTATTTGAATATTAATATTTAATTTAGTTTTCTTATTTGAGTATAGGTGTAGATTTTTTGTTTATTATTTAGTGTTTTTATTTGTTAATTATTTGTTTTAATTTAATACGTACTTCAAAATTGTTCGAAATTTGAGTTCAATTTGAGTGCTTGAGTGCATAGTTATTAAGGCGGTAAGGCGACATAAGGTGACCTACCCCCTTCCTACTTTTTAAGCGATAAGGCGTAAGGTGAGGCCGCCACCCCCCCTCCCTCCCTTGATACCCTGCGCCGCCGCCCCCTTCGCCTTCGATCACCTCCACCCGAGCAGCGCTCGGCCTCCAATCCTCCGTCCGAAACTGCCCTCCCCCCTGCCCCACCCTCCGGTGGCTGCCTGCGTGCTCCCGCAGCGGCGGATCTGCAGCCGCTCGGCCTCCGATCCTCCGTGTGGAACTGTCGGCCCCCTGCGTGCCCCCGCAGCACGGATCTGCCGGCGCTCAGCCTCCCACGGGCGCTTCTTTCCCAGGTGCAGGTCAGTGCGCCCGCCCCCCCTCCCCCCACCCATTGGCTTCCTTCGCCGGCAGCGCCACCCCCGCCCCTTCTTTCTCAGATGGATCCCCCCTCCGACGTGTCGCCTTATGCCGGATTCTAAGGCGACAGGACGCCTTAGGGTCCGTGGGCGCCTTAGCGTGTAAGAGTCGCTTAAGCGACGCCGTAATAACTATGCTTGAGTGTATAATATTGATATGTAAATAAACGGGCTTCGGGCCGGCTCAGCCCGGCACAACCCATTTATGGCCCGACAGTTGGGCCATCTAAACGTCAATTTTCTTCATTGTTGCGCTTTAACAAAGTTTAGCACCATCGAGAACCCTGGGAATCATTTTCTTCGCGGTTTCGATCCAGAAGCCCATAGCAGCAAACCTTGGCTCGTACGTCATCACTGGCGGGACCCGATGGAGCATAACTTAGGACGGCTGACCCACTTCACTGTCTCTCCCTCGTTCTTTCCTCCTGTCCCTCGTTCTTACCTCTCTCTCGTAAATCACTCCAAAAATTAAGATTCACGTAACCTATATAATATGTGTCACCCGTTTTGGACCGGCTCGTCTCACACGCGTTACGCATGTGAGGCGTGTAGGTTCGGAATTGTTACTTTTTGGACAGCCTGGGAGTGACCGAGGGGGCGTGCTTATGACAAGACGTGGGGTATGGATTCGGACGAAAATTTGACGGCATAACCCTAATGTTCTCCGCTGCACCATTATCGGGCGTGCAGTTGGGGAACAACGGGGTTATGCTGCTGAAATTTTGTCTGGATCCGGACCCCGTGTCTCGTTATAAGCACACTCCTCTTGGTCTCTCTTTAGGGTGGGTTTAGGACCTATCCCTTTGAATAGAGGTAAAGTGAACGTAATTTCTCTAGCTTTATATTGCAGAGCAAAACATGGGTGAAGACCGCAGTTGGATGTATACCTATCGCCAAGACAGATGCTTTTGTAGATCAAGCATTTTCGTTGTCAAATATCGATAAGGTGCGGTGCCCATGTACGAAATGCCGGAATACCAAGTTTTTGGACAAAGTGGAACCTTCGATACTGTCGGTACCCTCAATACCGGGTACCCCCACACACAGGAGAAAACCGCCTAAGGACCTCGCCCCCTCCGCAGGGGCGAGCTCCGAAGGCGCCACGTGTCCAGTAGGGCCGGGGCTCCCCTCTCCTCAGAGGAGAGCTCTGGGCCTGCCACATGGCCAGGAGAGCCGGACCTCACGCCCCGCAGGGGTGAGCTCCGAAGGTGCCACGCGTCCAGCAGGGTCGGGGCTCCCCTCTCCTCAGAGGAGAGCTCCGGGCCTGCCACGTGGCCAGAAGAACCGGACCTCGCCCCCCCCGCAGGGGCGAGCTCCGAAGGCGCCACGTGTCCAGTAGGGCCGGGGCTTCCCTCTCCTCAGAGGAGAGCTCCAGGCCTGCCATGTAGCCAAAAGAGCCGGACCTCGCCCCCTCCGCAGGGGCGAGCTCCGAAGGCGCCACGTGTCCAGTAGGGCCGGGGCTCCCCTCTCCTCAGAGGAGAGCTCCAGGCCAGCCACGTGGCCAGAAGAGCCAAACCTCGCCCCCTCCGCAGGGGCGAGCTCCGAGAGCGCCACGTGTCCGGCGGGGCCGGGCCTCCCCTCTCCTCAGAGGTGAGCCCCGGGCCTGCCACGTGGCCAGCAGTACCGCGCTACCCACCCCCGCGCGGTAGGCAGCTGTAGTAAAGGCACGCCATGCCTTGTGCGGTCAAGGCATTCAAGACCCGCACCTTTCCAAGACTCGGAGGCGCGGCGCACGCCTGTTAGGAGGCACTGTGACCAGTCACAGTCAAGACAGGCGCACCATGTCAGAAGCTGTAGACTAATAAATACAGCGATAGACATGCCCTGTCGTCCCTGCCATCATCAACCATTACGCCTAGCTTGCGGCACGGGCAGCGCAGCAGGACGAAGACTAAGAAGCCATCGCCAGAAGATAGCTACCAGCATTCACTACAAGACATGGTAGATGGTAGGACATCACCCCGGGGCCACCTGTTGGGCTCCGGGGCCCACCTTGTAAGCCACCCGAGTCTTGAACTATAAAAGGCTTGGGTAGGCAACATTGCAAAGTGTTCGGCTCATCTCGACCTCGACTACACACTGAGTTCGTCACCAGGCTTAGGACTCCAGTTCTAAGCCTCGAGCAACACAGCTCCCATGGACGTAGGGTTTTACGCTTTGGCGGCCCGAACCACGTAAAAACCCTGGTGTCAATCCTCCTTCATCCAATGCGCGACCTTCCGAGAGAACTAGCCTCTCCGAAAAAGAACCTCCACGGGCTGCTCCAAAGCAGGCCCGGGGGAAGTGTCAACGGAACACTTCAACATTTGGCGCGCCAGGTAGGGGGCTTTTTCCTCTCGCGATGGGTCTGCACCAACGTAGATGTCCAAGCTTCCCTAAACGGCTGGCTCTTCGCGCCATCATTCCCAGCGAACAACAACTTCAAGATCTGCTGCGGCGCAGAGTGCTGCTCAAGCAAGTGCACTAGCCGCCGCACAAGCGCTCCTGGACAATCCGCCTGCTGAAGACGCTCCCCAGGGGGCTGCCCAGCAGTGGATCCGCGACGTCAACCACTTCGTTGCTGCTGCCGTCAACCCTCCGCTGCAGCGGGGACGACACCCCAGTCAACCAGATGTGTCGCTGTCGAGCACACCAACAGTTGACAGGCAGACGGCAAACTCCCGTTCTACCAGGCTCTCAACAGCAGACCTGAGGGTAGAGCTGGAGCGATGTCGCTTGGGAGAATATGCTCGCGTGACCATCGAGCGACAGCGGCAAAGGAGTCGCATCCAATAGGCCGACTACAGCATGTTGACTGCCTCAACTCAGCCTGGGCCTGAGACTTTCGCCATGCGACCTCTGCCCCAGGCGTACGCCACGCAGCATATACAGCAGCCATATGTCCTGCGGTCGGCGCCCCCGGTATATGGCGCACCATTGCCCATGCCGGGGTACACCGTGCCAGCAGCGGACCAAGAGTTCGCGACACTAAGATCTGCAGCAGCAGGGACGGGGTGTGCAGCCCTGGCGCCACACCTCCGCTTCGTAGTGTGGCCACGCAAGTTCCGGCCACACCTGCTGGAGAAGTACGATGGAAGCGCCAACCCTGCAGAGTTCCTGCAGATCACTCCACTGCCATCCTCGCGGCAGGAGGGGATGAGGCCATCATGGCCAACTACTTCCCCGTCACCTTGACCGGCCTGGCCCGGTCATGGCTCATGAACCTGCCCCAGGGTTCCATAACTCCTGGGGAGAGCTATGCCGACAGTTCACGGCAAACCTCGGCAGCTCCTACATGCGTCCCGGCACGGAGCTAGACCTCCACGCCGTGCCACAGCAACCGGGAGAATCCCTGCGCTCCTTCATCCAGCGGTTCTCCTAGGTGCAGAACACTATCCCCCACATCTAGAATGCATCAGTGGTGGTTGCATTCCGACAGGTGTGAGGGATAAGAAGATGCTCAAGAAGTTGGCCACCAGGGAGGTGCGAGACGTCTCAGAGCTCTTCAACCTGGTGGAAAAGTGCGCCAGAGAAGCAGAAGGGCGCAACTGGCACTCACAGCCAGCCTCCGAAGCAGGAGAGCAGCCCGGAGATTGCGAAGTTCATGCTGGACTTCCGAACACGTCAAGCAGTCCAGAGCCAAGCACTGGCTGACTTCATGGTCGAGTGGATGCCATCACCATGCAACCGAGGGGGCCCTAAAGGTGGAGAACCGGAGCTCCAAGCACCGGTCTTCACCGAGCCTCACTGGACGTACTACTCCGACGGCCCCTCACGGAAGCGGGGGGCCGGAGCCGGCGTGCTGCTTCTCATGCCAACGGGGGAGCAGTTCAGGTACGTGGTGTGCCTCAACTTCAAGGCAACCAACAGCGTGGCCTTGGACCTGTGCCATGTACCGCGCGCCAACAACACCGTCACCAACGACCTGTCAATGAAGGCCTCCACCGGCGCCCCGGTGCCCGAAGGAGCCTTCGAAGGGACGTTGCCGCGACCCACAGCCCGGCCTGCCGAACCGGGCGAAGGGGGCGAGACCAGCCCCTCGAAGCTGGCGGTCCCGGCGGCTCTACAGCCATGGCGCCCGCCAAGGATCGTATGCGTCATGGGGACTCCATGCTACCCAGCGCCCAAGATCCAGAAGCTCAAGTAGCCCCGATGCATGGACCATGAAGGTCGGGACTACTTGAAAGACATCCTTCCTGATGAACGTGCATCTGCTGAATGGATTGTGCAGATGGCTAAGAGCTACACGCTGGTATCTTTACCAGCGTGGCGCCGACAACATCCTATTGCGGTGCATAACCCAGGAGGAAGGCTGCGACCTGCTCGCAACAATCCACGGAGGCGAGTGCAGGAGCCGTGCATCGTCTCGCACGCCGGTCGGTAAAGCCTTCCGGCATGGCTTCTACTGACCGACAGCCCCTGGACGCCGTCAAGCCGGTTAGGAGATGCAAGGCGTGCCAGACCCATGGTGAGCAGACCCACACAACCAGGGCAGACGCTACACATCCTCGGGCCCTGCCCCAGAACCATCGGGGGATACCGGCTCCCCTACGTCTGGGGCCAGCCGGACATCCCAGGGCCGGGTCACGGGAATCACTCTTCTTCATGGTATGGGGGCCGAAGCCGTGCTTCCCTCGGAGATCACCATGGGTGTCCCCCCGTGTCCGAGCGTACGACGAAGCCACGCAAGACCAGCTCCTACGTGAGGACATCTACCTCGTCGACGAGGCAAAATGGCAAACAACGCTCCGAAGCGCATGATACCGGCAGACGCTCCGGCGCTACCACCAAAGCTCCGTGCATGGGAGCTCAAGGCAGGTGCTCCGGCGCTACCTCTGTAAGTTCTACTCTTAAAACAGTGGTAGGATAGGTTTATTCTTTCTGTAACAAATCCCATAGAGTCTTGGAGCAGCGCTCGTAACAACTAAGCCCCAGGGGGTGGTCCAGGACTACGTCTGGCTTAGCCTGGTCTTGTACCCTAAGCGCGTAGGCTCTGCCCCCCTTCACAAAGGGGCGGGTCGTTGCCTCCATGTACGGCCTGTTTTCCTCCTATGGACTTACATGGATGAAAAGAACCCTGTCCTTCCACGCTTACTTATGTGTTCATTTAAATTACGCGTTAATTTTTATGATCACCTCCCCGAGCTCTAGACAGTGTACGGCCATCGTACACTCGGTTCTCCTTTCCCACTCTCATGCCTAGTCAGCATTTGCCATCCTGCCGAAGGCGGTCGTGCTTGAGGTACCTGCCAAGGGCCCGGGAGCCTCTTGGACCTCCCCCTGTTAGGGTACTGTGAAGCCAGTTGGTCTCCTCCAGGAAAAGACCTACGCTAGAGTGGGAGGTCCAGGAGCCTTGCTTTGCCCGGTCCTGCACCCAAAGCATGCGCACTCTGCCTCCCCAGTGCTACGGTCTAAGTACTAGGAGCCAGACGGTTATACCCTGACCAAGGGGGCAGCCGGGCCTCCGCTACCGAGTGCACTGGATTGTCCAAGCCCCGTATACCGGCCCAGGACTGTAAGCCGAATGAGACTAAGGGACAGGGAAGAGAGGACTTTGAGCAGGATTACCATTTCCTACTCGGGTGCAGTGCCGGACTTCACCCCTCTGCAGGGGTGAACTCCGAAGCCGGACCTCACCCCCTCTGTAGGGGTGAGCTCCAAAGGCGCCACGTGTCCAACAGGGCCGGGCCTCCCCTCTCCTCAGAGGCAAGCCCCGGGCCTGACACATGGCCGGCAGTGCTGGACTTCACCCCCTCCGCAGGGGTGAACTCTGAAGCCGGACCTCAGCCTCTCCTCAGAGGCGAGCTCTGATGCCGGACTTCACCCCCTCCGCAGGGGTGAACTTCAAAGCCCAACGTCACGTGTCCAACAGGACCGGGCCTCCCCTATCCTCAGAGGCAGGCCCCAGGCCTGACATGTTGCCGGCAGTGCCCGACTTCACCCCCTCCGCAGGGGTGAACTCCGAAGCCGGACCTCAGCCTCTCCTCGGAGGCGAGCTCTGATGCCAGACTTCACCCCCTCCGCAGGGGTGAACTCCGAAGTCGGACGTCACCCCCTCCGTAGGGGTGAGCTCCAAATGCGCCACGTGTCCAACAGGACCGGGCCTCCCCTCTCCTCAGAGGAAGGCCCCGGGCCTGACAAGTGGCCGGCAGTGCCGGACTTCACCCCCTCCACAGGGGTGACCTCCGAAGCCGGACCTCAGCCTCTCCTCAGAGGCAAGCTCTGATGCCGGACCTCAACCTCTCCTCAGAGGCGAGCTCTGATGCCGGACCTCAGCCTCGCCTCAGAGGCGAGCTCTGATGCCGGACTTCACCCCCTCCGCAGGGGTGAACTCTGAAGCCGGACCTCACCCCCTCCGCAGGGGTGAGCTATGAAGGCGCCACGTGTCACACAGGACCGGGCCTCCCCTCTCCTCAGAGGCAGGACCGGGCCTGGCACGTGGCCGGCAGTGCCGGACTTCACCCCCTCCGCAGGGGTGAACTCCGAAGCCGGACCTCGGCCTCTCCTCGGAGGCGAGCTCTGATGCCGTACCTCACCCTCTCCCCAGAGGAGAGCTCTGATGCCGGACCTCAACCTCTCCTCAGAGGCGAGCTCTGATACCGGACCTCATCCTCTCTTCATAGGCGAGCTCTGATGTTGGACCTCAGCCTCTCCTCGGAGGCGAGCTCTGATGTTGGACCTCAGCCTCTCCTCGGAGGCGAGTTCTAATGCTGGACCTCAGCCTCTCCTAAGAGGCGAGCTCTGATGCCGGACCTCAGCCTCTCCTCAGAGGCGAGCTCTGATGCCGGACCTCAGCCTCTCTTTAGAGGCGAGCTCTGATGCCGGACCTCAGCCTCTCCTCAGAGGCGAGCTCTAATGCCGGACCTCATCCTCTCCCCAGAGGTGAGCTCTGATGCCGGACCTCAGCCTCTCCTTAGAGGCGAGCTCTGATGCCGGACCTCAACCTCTTCTCAGAGGCGAGCTCTGATGCCGGACCTCGCCCCCTCCTCTGAGGCGTGCTCCGATGCCAGCTCTCGCCCTCTCCTCAGAGGTGGGCTCTGATGCTGGACCAAACCTCTCCTCGGAGGCTGAGCTCCTGTGCCGGACATCTCCCCTCTCCGCAGAGGCTGTACTCCGATGCCGAATCTCCCCCTTCCGCAGGGCTGAGCTCTGAAGAAGACAAGACCCTACAAGCACAGGGATCACTCAAGACAAATAAAGTGCGCGGGGCAGACAAGGAGAAGGCCCCACCCCGGGATCGCTATCTCCCCCGAGATGGGCCTCGGGGCCACTATCGGTACCCTCAATACCGGGTACCCCCGCGCACATGAGAAAACCGCCTAAGGCGCCACGTGTCCAGCAGGGCTGGGGCTCCCCTCTCCTCATAGGAGAGCTCCAGGCCTGCCACGTGGCCAGGAGAGCCAGACCTCACCCCCCGCAGGGGTGAGCT
The DNA here is from genome assembly GCA_030760725.1 of Neostapfia colusana. Taxonomy (NCBI): domain Eukaryota; kingdom Viridiplantae; phylum Streptophyta; class Magnoliopsida; order Poales; family Poaceae; genus Neostapfia; species Neostapfia colusana. The sequence continues at coordinate 16,572,071 of JASWHV010000013.1, forward strand.
CCGAAGGTTCCACGCGTCCAGCAGGGCCGAGGCTCCCCTCTCCTCAGAGGAGAGCTCCGGGCCTGCCACGTGGCCAGAAGAACCGGACGTCGCCCCCTCCACAGGGCGAGCTCCGAAGGCGCCACGTGTCCAGTAGGGCTGGGGCTCCCCTCTCCTCAGAGGAGAGCTCCGGGCCTGCCACGTGGACAAAAGAGCCGGACCTCGCCCCCTCCGCAGGGGTGAGCTCCGAAGATGCCACGTGTCCAGTAGGGCCGGGGCTCCCCTCTCCTCAGAGGAGAGCTCCTGACCTGCCACGTGGCCAGAAGAGCCGGACCTCGCCCCCTCTGCAGGGGCAAGCTCCAAGAGCGCCACGTGTCCGGCGGGGCCGAGCCTCCCCTCTCCTCAGAGATGAGCCCCGGGCCTGCCACGTGGCCAGCAGTACCGCGCTGCCCATCCCCGCGTGGTATGCAGCTGGAGTAAAGGCACACCATGCTTTGTCCGGTCAAGGCATTCAAGACCCGCACCTTCCCAAGACTTGGAGGCGCGGCACACGCCTGTCAGGAGACACTGTGACCAGTCACAGTCAAGACAGGCGCACCATGTCAGAAGCTGTAGACCAATAAATACAGCGACAAAGACATGCTTGCGGCACGGGCATGACAGCAGGACGAAGACTAAGAAGCCATCGCCAGGAGACAGCTACCAGCATTCACTACAATACATGGTAGATGGTAGGACATCACCCTAGGGCAACCTGTCGGGCTCCGGGGCCCACCTTGTAAGCCGCCCGAGTCTTGAACTATAAAAGGCTCGGGTAGACAACGTTGCAAAGGGTTCGGCTCATATCGACCCTGACTACACACTCAGTTCATCACCAGGCTTAGGACTCAGGTTCTAAGCCCCGAGCAACACAACTGCCATGGACGTAGGGTTTTACGCTCTGGCAGCCCGAACCACGTAAAAACACTGGTGTCAATCCTCCTTCATCCAACGCGCGGCCTTCTGAGAGAACTAGCCCCTCTAAAAAGAACCTCCGCGGGCTGCTCCGAAGCAGGCCCGGGGGAAGTGTCGACGGAACACTTCGACAGATACATTTGTGTCAGAACGGTTACATGCCATGTTATGAGGTCTAGACCTTTCATGGTTCGTAACAGAGCAAAGATAGAAGGGTGCATCGCCAAAGCATTTACTCTTAAGAAAGTAGGATATTTTTCAAGTGTTTACTTTGCCGAGGAACACAATGTCAATACTTCGGCAATGCAGTACAATATGGATGATCAACCTCCTTTTAGTGATCTCTCCATTTTTGCAACAAGAGGCACTGCAGTTGGTAGTTGCAATTTCTATAACTCTACCGCAGAAGAAATGAATGCTACTTTCCTCTACATGTATGCTAATATAGATGAGATGGACAAATATTTTGAGTAAGTGTTTGTCCTACATTTATGCTACTCATCATAAATGGAACAGATCTGTTCTAAAATTTTTCTTTTCGTACAGAGAGTTTCACAAACAGAATTGGACACATAAACATCAAACTACGAGCAAACAAGTAGAAGCGATGCGACGAGATGGAATAATTGGAAGACCTAACTTTCTATCCAGGTTTCGTGATCATATAACATTTTCTTATAACTTACGAGTATTTATAAATTTTCCTTATAACTTACGAGTATTTACAAAGTTTTCTTATAACTTCATATTTGGACAGTGCATGAAAGATGCCAACATCCATGAAGACTTGCGACAACTATCCTACGGATTTGTTAAAGTTAGAAGTTACGATCAATATGACGTCAATGGCTTCCGATTCCGTACAACTCAATTTGAATCTCATCGCCCACTCATGACAACGTCAAATACCGGAGTTATGACGAGGGCAATCGACTCTCAAGGACGTAAAAATAATTACTATGGAATCATTAAAAAAATTCTTGAATTTGCTTTCATCGGTAATAAAGATCTTCGAGCAGTATTCTTTGACTGTGATTGATTTGATAACAATCATGGACAAAACTAATTTGGCATGGTGGAAGTCAAACACAAGGAAAGGATACGAGGATACGATTCATTTATTCTTGCACACCAAGTGGAGCAAGTGTATTACCTACCTTATCCATGCAAAAAACTCGATGCTTTGTGGGTAGTACATAAGGTGAATCCTTGTGAGCGGTTATATACTCCAGAAGATGATGGATACCATGATACTAATAAAGTTGATGAGATTTACCAAGAAGAAGAGTTGCTAGAGTCGTTCATCGTCGAGCCTGGTGTCAGACTCGATGACTTGGTTGGAGACGCTCAAAATGTCGAGACTTATGATATGCGGAAACAAAAACAAAAACGAAATCTAGTCTAGACTCTCAGAAAAGAAGATCGTGGTCTGGTTTACGGAGTAAGGTACATGATCATGACATTAATGAATTTTGAAATTGATGAAGTAATGTTTCCTTCACTAACTTATCATGAACTTATATATTATCTTAGTATATTTATCAATTACTCGTTGCATTAGGATGCCATTGTCAAGTGGAAAGGGGAAGGGGAAGAAGGGGGTGAGAGGGTTCCTCACCCAGCCTCGGGACATGGTCTTCTCAGGTACCTCGTCAGGTGCGAGCAGACGCTCTCAGTTGATGAGGCACCTTCCAGACTTTTCGGACCGAGTTTAGGCCTTGCAGCGCACGGAGGTAAATTTCAGTTGCCAATCACGTTATTTGAAATTGCATTTATCAATTATTTTTTCTTATGAATCATTTATTTTTGCAGACTAACTGAGAGTCTTCTGAGTCGGAGCCGGAGGTTGGGGCTACCTAGCACTTGGAGCCAGCTACGCATCCCTCGTAGCCAGCTACGCAGCCCTCGGAGCCGGCGAGCGTGGATCCTTTAGGCTCCAGTGGTGACCAGCCATCCGAGTCACCGTACGTGGTGCTGCCGACGAGGCGACGCACAAGGAGGACCCACTTTGCTGCTCCTCCTCATGTTCCTCGTGAGCGGATCACCATTCGTCCACTCGAAGACAGGTAAACAAATTGTATAGTATTAAATATTGGATGTTGTCTGTCGATACATAATATGCTAATAAATTTTATAGATCTTGGCACGACTGTTCGTTCGCGGGCCAGGGACACCACAGGCAGGTTAACGGTGTCATCGGGGCTTTAGTGCGGTTGCACTGTCCCAGTGTCATCGATGGTGTCCATGCTTTATCGTGGGACGACTACGATCGTGTCCCTCACGAGGTCCACGGCACCCTTCAGGGGGCCATGTGGAACGATTTTATGGTAGGTTTAAATGTTTGCATTTTTAACACTCAACTAAATTGTTAATGTGGATTAATCAACATTTTGTTTTCTTAAAGCTGCGGTACCAGCTAGAGGACTCGAGCGAGAGCATGATGAAGCACGCGACTGCCGTGTTCCATAACAATGCTCGGAAGCTCGTAGTGCAGGCATTGTCGTATGCCCGCATCCAGGCGATCAACGAGTAAAAAAGCGACATGAGCAGCAACAGGGAGGGGGTCCGTTTAGGAAGAACTCCAACACGTACTTGACCGAGGATCAGTACGCGGAGGTAAGTTATTATTGTTAACTATTTCTAATAATTACTTATGTTGACAGTAGTTGATGAAATACTAAATATGTGCAGGTTAGTATTAGCTGGTTAGAGAGCCAGCACGACGCGTACCGACTCTTTGACGGTACAGTGCTAGCCAGGACTTCATCAGTAAGTCCACGAGGGCTCGAGCCTGCAGAGGAACATACGGCTTGCACAACTATGAAGGTGATGGCTAAACGCTTGGTAAGTATATTTTAATTTTTATTCATGTGTTGATAATATATTTCTTTAACTAACACGTATCTACAGGAGCGAGAAACCGGTCAGGAGCCGACACCGACCGAGGTTTGGAAGAGAGGTCACAGGAGAAGTGACCCTTCCCAGCCTGGGCAGTGTAGTGAGGTCGTGACCGACCGACTGGTAAGTTTCAAAATTCATCAATTTAATTATATGTAATACTAGTACTGACACACTTGCATCATTTCTTTGTTTTTTAGGAAAAGTATGCACAGGAGGTGAAGAAGATACACGGCGAAGGCTACGATTGGGGAAACGTGCCAATGGAGGCTAGAGCCGTGTACGCAAGCAGCGGCGGGAATTCCCATGGACGGTGAGTTGGTCAACTGTTTCATTTTTTTAAACTTCCTTCTTCTACTTATTATTTTTCTATCTTTCGTAAGTTTGCCATTTTCGATGGAGTTGTGGACTCGAGGGCGCCGTGGCCTTCGAGAGGCACTCCATCGACGGAGGCTTCGTCCGTTGGCCCGTCGAGTGGACGTCTGTCGCAGAGGGACTTGGAGTTCCATGCCATGGAGGATAGGCTTGCGCGGTCCAAAGAAGAGCTCGACGGGACAAGGGCCGTCCAGGAGTACCAGGCCAACCTCATGGCCCAGATGCAGGCAGCAGTGGAGGTAAGTAATTTAGATTACTGTATTTAAATTTTTTAGCATTTCAGTAATAGACATGTGTTCTAATATGTTGCAATGATAGGCTTTAGCTCGATAGAGTGGTTAGGAGCTCCCGTTTCCTTCGTGGCCGTAGCCGCCGCAGGCGCCCTCATCACAGCCGCCCCCAGCACAGGTACAAATGGCGAGAGAGAGAGACAGAGAGAGAGAAGGGAGAGGGGGATGGGGAGAGGGACAACGAGACCGAGAGAGAGAGAGAGAAGGGAGTGAGAATGAGACATATATAACTTTTATTTACTTTGCAGGGCTCACCAACGGAGGCGCAGACTCCATCTCCGCAGCTACCAGCACCGGGAGGTACACGCGAAGACGACGTTCATGGCTCTGGAGGTAGTCGTGAGGGAAGTGTGTAGTCGAGTGTTTTTAGATTTTCTCTGACTTTATAAATGAACCGTCAAATCTGTGTATTGTATTGTTTTGTATGCCTGTTTTATTTATCTCGGCTGGCAACTGTGCTAGGGCAGCTAGTTTCAGTTTTTAAAAAAAATTAAAACCATAACTTACGACGGCCTGTAAGTTAGCCCATGTTACTTACGACGGCTGCTCTAGCCGACGTAAGCCCAAATAACTTACAACAGCCTGGACATAGCCGTCGTAAGTAACAGGTTTACTTACGACGATCGGGTTTCTGACTGTCGTAAGTGGTATGACCCAGCTCACCACGTGGCCCAGACTCTTACATACGACGGCTACGGGCCACCGTCGTAAGTTGTGGAATGCCGTCGTAAGTGGCCTAACTTACGACAGCGGTCATCGTAAGTTATTTAACTTACGACCAAATTTTGATGATGGCTATAAACCATCGTAATTAGGTTTAAACCATCGTAATTAAGCTAATTACAACAGTTTAGACCTTACTTACGATGGTTTTAGCTGTCGTAAGTGAGTCAAATTGCTGTAGTGCTCGTAAGTCCTATCGACATGTATATGCACAAGTTTCATAATGCAACTTAGATAATTTAAGAGTTAAACTTGTTAAGAACAGAGGATGCGGTGGGAGTGTTAAGAAGGAAATGTTTCCTCTGTTGTGCAAAGAAATTAAAGAGTGAAATCCAATCTGCATAATATTTAAGTTATACCATGTGTTATGGTTTCTAATGGATTTATGATATGGCTGAAGTGATTTCGGTGTAACTAAAGAATCTGAACTCTAATGGCTCTGGAATTTTTACAGAACTCTATCTTACACAGGGACTTAGCCTGCCAAATTGCAGCTGAAGTGGGTGGAAAGTGTGCCTCCATTAATTCCCACAATAATCCCTATACTTTTCTCACATACATATGCATGGAGAACAAGGACAGGAAGATCTAAGACTCAATGTGAGCTTATACTTTGCATGTGAGTTCCTGGTCACAAGAAAGTATTTTGATCCAAAATTCATGAAATTTACTTGAGTAGTTCCTCCAGAATAATTTCCTAAGCAATTATGCAAAAAGGAATCAATTCTGAAGCAATTATGCAAATCAAGTGAACTACAATTTTAAGTAGATCTCATAGAGCATGCTTAAATTTTCCTAGGATTTCTGGAGCTCACTGATTTTACAAATTGGGATCATTTTCTGAAAAAGTTTCTAGACAACTTTGAGCACAACAGCTTGTACTCAGCAAATCCCTACTCAACCCAACTCCAAATGAGCTAAATATTTGCTAGAAGTTCAATAATAACCTAGAGAATATTCTGGAAAAATTTGGTGATTTTTGGATAAACTCAACTCCCTCAATAAATATTTTTCAGAAAATATTCAAAGAATTTTCCAGAATTTATTATTGACTTTCATGCAAATTTGGGTTCATATTTGGATATATCTTTGTAAACTAAATCTAACCCAACTCGAATCATCCAATTTGGTGTTTCCTACATAAAGTTATGAATTTCTAAACTTTTCTTGCAATCTGGAATTAAATTCCAATTGGAAATTGAATTGGGCCCATGGTTTTAAACTGCAGCCAATGAGAATGCGGACCACATCGGGGTTACTGGGTTCCCCGCGCGCAGCCACAGCCAATCCGATGCCGCAGAGGATCCATCTCCTTTTAACCGAGTGACTGGCACGTGCACTACTACAGAAACCATTATCACAGATGCCTCGTTTTTCAGACCGAGGCGGTCCGTAAAAAATACGCCTGTGATGTCGAATGAATTAATAGCCGTCTGTGATGAATAAACATCACAGACGGCTCACAACAGCAAACCGCTTGTGTAAACATATCAATTTTCACAGGCGGGCCATGGAATAGGAGCCGCGTGCAATATTGGCTATTAATACAGGCGGCTGAAGCGACCGGGAGTAGGAGCCGCCTTCAATATTGGCCATTAATATTGAGGCTAACACGCCTTTGAATTCAATTCGAAGCCGCATTAATACAGGCGGCCAAAGCGACCGGGAGTAGGAGCCGCTTGCAATATTGACCATTAATACCGAGGGGATCCGAACGCGCCTTTGACACTAATTTGAAGCCACCAAACGTCGCGGCCCGGTATACATCAACCATATTTAGCATCAAACAAAAAGACAACAAACAATTCGATAATCGATAACAAACATTCATCATCAAACACACATTTATTAAAAATTAAATTTCTACAAACAACAAAAGAAAACAACGGACGATCGCCTAGTCCTCCGGTGGCAGAGGAACCCCACACTTGTCGGCGATCGCCTCCACCAACTTCCCGCTGCCTTCCACCCCAAGCACCTCACTGACCGTCTCTCGCATCGCGTCAAGACGACCGGCCACTGCGCTTAACCCGAAGAGGTAGTGGGCTATGGTGTCCATTCTAGTACATTCTGGAAGGTGACCAAGACCCAGAAACTCCATGGCTTCAGATGTACTGTTAAATACATCCTTCGCTATCTGTCAGCGCAACGGTGATAAGTCGTCCGCTTCTGCCGTGAGGGCAACCAAACTCTGCTCTAGGAAAGTGAGTTTCCTAAGCAAGTACAATCTCTCTTCCGCCCGGGAAGGCGGCGAAGGTGCGGTTGGAGCCGAGGACGGAGGTGCCGTTGGAGCCGGGGACGGAGGTGCGGTTGGACCCAGGGACGGAGGCATGGATGGAGTCGGGGACGGTGGTGTGGTTGCAGCCGGGGACGGAGGCGCGGCGAGTGGAGAGCATGGTCGGGAGCGCTGCGTCGGTGGTGCCATTGATACTTGGGCTACGGTGCGGCGAGGAAGACGAAGACTAGAGGGAAGGGGAAGACTGTGATGGTGGTGCAGAGAAGGAGACGGTGCAAGTTATAATAATGCGGAGAAGAAGAGGTCGGATTGCGTCAAATTCTGCGCGCGAATGTCAACGACCGCATGATATAGGCAGACCGTGGAGTAGGAGTCGTCTACGATATTGGCCTTTAATAAAGGCGGTTGAAGCGATCGGGCGTGCATGCCTTTTCGGTTACCGAGGGGAACGCACGCGGTACATGCGTCCTTAGAGTTACACTGGTGGATAATATTATGTTACAAACCGTCTGTGATAAATATTCTTCACAGGCGGACAGTCGTAGGTAAAGAATCGCCTACGATAATGGAGTTATCACAGGCGGATACTCTTTACGTTACAAACCGCTGTGATAAAGATTCTTCACAGGTGGCTAGTCGTAGGTATAGAACCGCCTGTGAAAATTGTAGCATGCCCACAAAAGTTCTAGCAACAAAATATGTCTCACATGGAAGCATGCATTACAGGGCCCCAAAATGTCAAGTTGCGCAAATGCAGCATCTCCTGCACAATTTGCCTTCTCTCCAAAAGCTCTAGTATCCATCAATCGGTTTCATGGATCGGCTCCGAGCCAGTGCTCCCACTAGCATCTGTTTCTGGTTGGTTGATTGTCGTTACCCTACAAACCGGGTACCCCCGCGTAGTGGATAAGAAGACAGCCAGGGCCCCGCCTCCCCGCTAAGGCGGCCCTGGCGTAAGCCATGTGCCCTAGGCCCCATGGTCATCCATGGGGCTGACACGTGCGCCTGAGCACCGGATCTAGCACGTGCCCTGGGCTCCGGCCCGAGCCTCCCTGCTGATGTGAGGTCTAGGGCTGACACGTGTCCCCTAGCCCCGAGCCGCCTCCCCGTTGAGGGCAGCTCTGGTGCAGACATGTGTCCAGGGCTCCGGCCCGAACCTCCTTGCTGAGGTGAGGTCCGGGGCTGACACGTGTCCCCTGGCTCTGAGCCACCTCCCCGCTGAGGACAGCTCCGGTACAGACACGTGCCCTGGGCTCTGGCCCGAGCCTCCCCGCGGAGGTGAGGTCCGAAGCTGACACGTGTCCTCTGAGACCAAGCCCATCAATAAGAGCTCCAGAGCCCCCACGCGCCCCACGATCCATCGTGGGCAGTGGGTCGACGAAGTCAAGAAAAAAGTGTGTTGTCAGGCTTCGCATTCAAGGCTCATGCCTTCCTGAGAAGCATGGCGCACTTCACAATCCTTCGTCCCTTGCTCGTTCGCCATTATGGTGACAAGACAGGTGTTGAGTACTTCTAGAGGTTTATCAGAGTTTAGTTTCCTTATGTTTCAAGGAAATAAACCACACATGACAAGAACCAGGGGTGTGTCCTGAGTCACATGTGTTGCACCGAGTCCTAGTGTGTGTGAGGGTGTTTTGTTTTGTTTCAAACACAACCCGGGGGGGGGGGGGGGGTTGGGCTATATGTGCATGGCACATGCATGTGCTGCATGCTTTTCAAATTTGTATGGTTCAAAACCCGGGCTGAGGTTGTTGAAAACGTGTGGCTTCCGGCTAATAAAAGGAGGGGAATGCGCTGGTGTTTGTTGAGCGCCGCCACAACTCATCCGACTCACTTTTCATTCGGTTCTCCACTTGAGTTTTGGATCTACACCACACCTCTAGACTTCCAACACGATTTGCATCACAAATCAGTGAGTGCTCAGTGAGGAAAACACCCAACAATTGGCATCAGAGCCGATTACGTTGCCTAGAACCGTGACGCGGCTATTAAGTGGGCGCTGATGTCGCGGAGGAGATCTTCATCGCCAGCCCAACGTTCATGGAGGGACGTCACACCGCCGAGAGGCACCAGCAGGGAAGGAGGAGGATCCGGGGCATTGGTGATTCATCGCATCACGAAGGAAGTCAGCAGTGGTGGTACTTATCCAATGCTCACAAAGACAAACTATCATGATTGGTCGGCACTTATGCGGGTGATGTTGCAAGCGAGAGGCTTGTGGACTGCGGTGAGCCTTGGCACCGATGATTACATCGAAGATCGGATGGCTTTGGAGGCTCTCACCAAGGCTGTGCCACCAGAAATGATAGGGATCATTGCCGGGAAGGAGTCGGCCAAGATTGCATGGGATGCGATCAAGTTGCGCAATGTGGGAGCTGAACTTGTGCGCAAGTCCAGGGCAAGCACATGAGTTTGATGCACTCAGATTCCACGATGGTGAAACTGTTAATGAGTTTGGTGTGCGCATGAGTCAGATCACATCTCAACTTGCGGCACTTGGGAGTGAACGTTCAGAGGGGGAAATTACCCGGAAGTTCCTTCAGGCGATACACCAAAAGTTTGAGCAGATTGCGGCCTCCATCGAGACATTGCTTGACTTAAGTTATATGTCCATTGATGAGTTGATTGGTAGACTCAAGGCTGCAGAAGAAAGTCTTGGTGCAAGCACTTGGGAGGGCAACACACAAGAGAAGTTGCATCTGAGTGAAGAAGAGTTGCTTGCAAGGTTGTCGACACATCTCAAGATGTCCGGGGGAGCTGGACAGGAACGGCACAAAGATTCATTTGCACCGAGGAAAGATCATGGCCGAGGACGTGGCCGTGGTCGAGGTAACCGTGGTAGTGGAAACTCAGGCCGTGGAGTGGCCAAAGATGAGTGCCGCTACTGTGGTAAGAAAGGTCATTGGGCTAGAGAATGCAGGAAGAAAAAGAAGGATGAAGAGGTGAACACAACTCAAGTTGATCATGAGTTTGAATCCAGCCTCTTGGTGGCGTGTGCCAACACCAAGGCTGATCAAGACACGTCCCTGGAGGAGGTATGCCTCAACAATGATATGTTACACGTTCAATAAGGAGACATGGAGGGAGGAGGCAGTACCCGGTGGATCCTGTACTCCGATGCAACAAATCACATGACCGGGAAACGGGATGTGATCACAAAACTTCATAACACGGTGCAAGGTACTGTGCATTTGGGAGATGGCTCAGTGACAGAGATTGATGGCCAAGGAACTGTGGTGTTCCAAGGAAAGAGAGGTGGTCGGAAGGAGTTGGCTGGGGTCTATCTTATTCCTTAGGTCAAGGCAAACATCATCAGTCTTGGACAGCTTGAGGAGGAGGGACACCGAATCTTGATGGTGAATGGTTATGTCAAGATTTGGGATAAAGATGGAACCCCTATGGCAATGGTGAAACGGGGAGTGAACCGGTTGTACACCATTGATCTTAAGGTAGTGCAACCAAGGTGTCTCATGGCACAAGGGTGCAATGCAACATGGATGTGGCATGCAAGGATGGGGCACCTAAACTTTCGGAGTCTCAGAAGACGTGCCGAAGAGCAACTTGTGTATGGATTGCCAGCCATCACTCAAACTGAGGAGAAGTGTGTCACACCCGGTTTCTCCGAAGAACAACCGAGTGAATATCACATGTATGCCAGGATCATTTTCTCATACATGTGATGACAAATAGTGAAGCATCATTTATTACAAGCCAGGTGTCGAATATAAATATGTCTTACAACGCATACGTCTCGATGGACGATAATAAGTCCATAACATGTAAATAAAATAGCAGCGGAATAATATTCCTGTGGACTCCGTCACAGGTGTTGCCCGGGGGATTCCATGAACCTAGAATCCTTCTTCGGGTCCGAAGTCTTGGTCATTGAACACCACATCATCCCCTTGACCTGAGCAGCAATTTAAACCAACGAATATGCAAGTTTGAGTACCGTGGGTACTTAGCAAGTGTGGGAAAGATTATGTCATGCATGGCTAGAGCAAAGAGAGGTTGAACTCATGGTTAAAGCACTACGCAATTAATACCTATCACCTTAGCTTATTAAGCACCTACATTACTACATAGGTGAAATGGTCTCAATCTCCCAACCCATCATCATAATCAAATAACCATAACATCATTTCCAATGTTAAGCTCCCCGCTTAACATCTACAACTTCCAAAGTCATCATCCTCTAATCATGAATAAGTCCAAGCCGCTCTTGACCGTGAGCACGGCTGTCATGACAGTTTTGACTTGCAGAGTTTGCACCACTGTACCCACATGTAGTGATTTCATCCCCCGTTGCCGGGTGGACTAAAAGAACCTCCATTATGCCAGTGGCCACGAACCACATTCACACTTCCCAGGTGTGTAGCCAGGAGATCACTACGAAGCCTTTACAAAGAGATTCCCGATGAGCGTGGTTCCACTGAGGTTTCACCCCTAACAGCATACAAGAGGCTCCAACCCCGCTGCAGTGGCCCCCTCTTGAGCCTTGCGGTTCATATGGTAGTCCAGCTGACACCTATTCCCCGCACCATCCAACACACCCATACTACGCCGGGGATACACCTAATTAATTGGCCAAGCTGCCCCATCTCAGCATGTGGTTGGCACAGTAAAGCCAGGTTACATGCTCCATGAACCGGTCCTTAGGATCCAGGCAAGTACTAAACACAAACCCGAGTCTCGTGCACCCAGCACCAACCAAATCATCCAACTTGCCTCGATCCCTACCTCTACATAACTCATAATATCTCATTCAAGAGTAAGGTAAATAAATTGATGATCTCATATCCCAATTATCCCATTCTAAGCATGACTAAGCATAAGCATATAAGTAAATGACATGATAAAATAATTCCCAACCCAAGCTACAAGGAAACAAGGTAATGCAATTCTAGGGAAACTTCCTAACATGGGTTTCATATTTCACTTGACAATGCAAATAATTCTAGCTACACATCCTAGTATAGGATCAAAGTGGTCAATGACACTTGCCTTCTTCCTGCTGCTCTTGGAATGGAAAGTCTTGGTCTTGGAAGGGGAGAACTTGCTCTGGGGCAGGTTCTACTCATGCCAATACACATAGCAAAACAAAACAACAATCCATAAGACATAGTTCACACTTTCACTTCATACAAACCACACATACATACCTATGAAAGTCATTCACATTACTAAGTGTCGTGGTTATCCTAGATGTGTTGATTTTTGGCCTACATGCACTTTTAAGCATATGCATATGATTTTTAACTTTTGTATTCAGATTTCTATTTGCACACTATATATGAATTTCCAATTTAAACAAAATCTTTAATACACTCTTTAGCTACCAAGTTTGTATGGAAGGTAATTTCCTACTCCAAATGGGTTTTCATATCTTATACCAAATCCTAAACTGATGTCTTTGGATTTGGAGACTTCACTTATCATTTTCTAGTTATGCATACCTATTTTCCTATATTTTTCAGATTTATTTTCTATGCCTAAAAGTGAGTTTTAATATTAAATAGTAGGGCATATTATCTAAACAGAATAGGTTCTGATATAAAATATTAAATAATATATTTTTGAACTTCTCCTCTGATGTGAACTAATTTAAATTTATTTTACCAATTTTCAGAATTATTTACTAACCTAAAAATGTGTCCCTATAACTAATAAATGTGAACAATCAATTAGACAGATTCATTTCAGCTTAAAATCTATTTCTAACTCATTATAAAGTTTTCCAAGTGTTAGGAGAGTTTAAATTTGAATTTACAATGTGTTTGCCTCGCCTTTTTAAATTTAAATCCTAATCACATATTCAAATTTCTGAATTTAATATCACATAGGGTCAAAAAGGTACATCCATCCTACTACCGGGTCTAATTTAGTATTTCATAAATTTCCAGGGGTCTAACTACACATAACAGAGGGGTTTTCCTAAATTTTATTAAGTCCAGGGGCTAAAACTGATTTTTAAATGAATTTACACAAATTTCTGAAGTTCTAGGGGCTAGATCAAAAGTTTCCGGGGCTAGCTCGTGTTTTCCGAGATCCCCAGGGGGTAGCGCGTAAGAATCCTGGCCTTTATAACGCGGGGCTGACGTGGACCGTCCGATTTAAATAGACGGCTCAGATTAGATCGCCGAACCGGTACGCGTGGGTTTTATCTCTACCGTGTGATTTAAAATAGACGGCGCACAAGAGGCCACGTAGCTCCTGGCCGGAGTTCGGCTGCCCTCGCGGCGGCGCACGGCGGCAGAGGCGCGATCTCGTCGGCGAGGTCACGGATCTTCATCTACAGACGGTAACACCCACCCTTTTTGGTAGCAAACGACAGAGGGGAGGTAGGGGAGCTCACCTAGGCTAATTTCTTAGGCCTGAAAGACTCGGAACCCGGTCGGTGATGAGGACAGGCGGCGGCGGCTTGCGGTGCTCGTCGAAGTGGCCGTTGGGGCGGTGATCCCCTCGAGTTCTAGGGTCGTGACGCTTCACTGGGGTCTAGAGATGGCACACCGATGATTAGGATGGATCGGAACCATGTAATTCGGAAGTTTCACCGGTGAGCGGCGGCGGTACTCACCGGCGAGCGTCGGGATGGTCGTTTCCGGTGGCGTTTCCCTCCGGGGTCGGTGTCTACAGCTTGTGCGCGGTGCTGCGGGGTCACGAGATCGGTTTGATAGAGGGAGACGGCAACGCTCTTGGGAAATTCCGAGCTCAACGGCGGCGGCGCTCACCGGGAGAAAACTGCTCGTGCGAGGGGAGGGCGGCGGGTTCATCTATTTTTATCAGGGCCAGGGACGCGGGGGTTTGTTGCGATCGAGCTGGCCGACGTGAGGAATTCGGTGTCGGGTCGAGCGCGAAGAATCCGGGAGCGTCGGGTGTGACCGACGCGGGGGAAAAGTCCGGGCCGTTGGGGGCGCGCGGGAAAGAAGATGACATGCGGGCCCCACGTGTCAGTGAGAGTGAGAGAGAGGGGCGCGTGTTTGGGGCTGGCGCGGGGAGATTGGGCCGGCTGGTGAGTTTCGGCCCACTGGCCGGTGGGTTTTTCTTTTTCTTTTTCTTTTTCTGTTTTGATTTGAATTTGAATTCCAATTTAAATTTGAATTTCTGCACCCCATGCAATACGTCCAAATTTTTTTAAATTCCCCTCTTTACAGGTTTTGGGGTGTTACAGCTCTACCCCCCTTAAAAGAAATCTCGTCCTCGAGATTGGTGGTTCTAGGAAAACAATCCGGAAACTGTGCCTTAAGCTCGTCTTCTCGCTCCCATGTGGCTTCCTCTTCCGAGTGATGCTTCCACTGCACCTTGCACATTCGAATTCTTTTATTTCTCGTGAGGCGTTCCATTGTCTCCAAAACCTTGACCGGTTGCTCGGCATAAGACAGATCCTCTCCTACGTCAATCTCATTAATGGGTAACATCTCTTCAGGCGTCCTCAGACATTTCTTGAGCTGTGATACATGGAATACGTCGTGCACATCCGATAGGCGAGCCGGTAGTTCTAGTTGATATGCCACTTTGCCTTTCCTCTCCAGAACCTGAAAGGGTCCGATGTATCGAGGTGATAACTTCCCTTTTACCTTGAACCGATGAAGTCCTCGGATAGGGGACACCTTGAGGTAGACATAGTCCCCCACGTTGAAAACGAGCTCTCTTCTCCGTACATCGGCATAGCTCTTTTGTCGTGTCTGTGCTATCCTCAAATTGTTGCGGATTTCCCTCACTTTCGCCTCAGCTTCCTGTAGTACTTCGGGCCCAAACACTTTACTTTCCCCCGTTTGGTTCCAAAATAGGGGAGTTCTGCACTTCCTCCCATACAAAGCCTCAAATGGTGACATCTTCATACTCGCCTGATAGCTGTTGTTATAGGAGAACTCCGCATACGGTAAGTTCTTATCCCAACTCCTATTGTTCTTGAGCGCACACGCTCTCAGCATATCCTCAAGGATCTGATTGGTTCTTTCCGTCTGGCCGCCAGTCTGGGGGTGATAGGCAGAACTGAAATTTAGATGGGTTCCCATGGTTTCATGTAACTTCTGCCAGAACCTCGCAGTGAATTGTGTCCCTCGATCTGACACTATCTTCTTTGGCACTCCATGGAAACACACGATCCTTGACATGTACAATTCTGCCAATTTGGATCCGCTGTAGCTTTCTTTCACGGGGATGAAATGAGCTACCTTGGTTAGCCTGTCGATGATTACCCATATCGAATCATATCCCGATTGGGTCCTGGGTAGTCCCATTATGAAATCCATACCGATTTCTTCCCATTTCCATTCAGGCACTTTGAGTGGTTGCAATAATCCCGCGGGTCGTTGATGTTCTGCTTTCACCAACTGTCATGTGTCACATAGGGCAACATGTTCCGCGACATCTCGCTTCATGCCATGCCACCAATACCTGCTCTTGAGGTCATGATACATCTTCGTACTCCCAGGATGAATGGAATAGTCGAAATCATGAGCCTCCTTCAAAATCAATTCACGGATCTTCTTCACTTCAGGCACACATATCCTTTTCCCGTGCCACACCGTACCTTGTTCATCCTCTCTGAAACCAGGGGCTTTATTATCCTTGATGAGTTCTCTAATCTCTTGTATCTTCTCATCATTCTTTTGACCATCGCGTATGTCTTGCTCCAAGGTGGAGTCCACTTCCATGGTGACGGCCTCACCACTATTCACCATACATAGATTGAGTTTTACAACCTCTTCCTTTAGTTCTGTAGGCATGTCCTTCAAGCTTAACCTATTGACCTGCACCTTCCGGCTTAAAGCCTCTGCCACGACGTTCGCTTTCCTAGGATGATAGTTTATGCCCACATCGAAGTCGTGGATTATCTCTAACCATCTCCTTTGTCTGAGATTGAGATCTGGCTGTGTGAAAATATACTTTATGCTCTTATGATCCGTATATATCTCTGTCCTCTTCCCCATCAAGTAATGTCGCCAAATCTTCAACGCGTGTACCACTGCGGCTAGTTCTAGGTCATGCGTAGGATAGTTCTCGTGTTTCTGGAGCTGCCAGGACGCATAAGCTACGACACGCCCCTCTTGCATGAGAACACATCCCAACCCGTTTCCAAAGGCATCGCAGTACACCGAAAAGTTCTTCTGCATATCTGGCATAACTAGCACTGGGGCTGTTGTCAATCTTTTCTTCAGCTCCTAAAAACTCGTCTCGCACTGCGGTGTCCATGTGAATGTGATTTCCTTCTCCAGCAATTTGGTGAGGGATCTCGAAATCTTGGAGAAACCCTCGATAAACCGTCGATAATACCCAGCCAATCCTAAGAAGCTTCGAACTTCCCCGACATTCTCAGGGGTCTTCCACTTTTGTACATCCTTGATCTTGGCGGGATCTACGGAGATTCCTCCCTCCGAGATTATATGTCCTAAGTAGGGAACTCTCTCAACCAAAACTCACACTTGCTCAACTTGGCATATAGTTGTTCTCTCAGCTTTTGCAACACCAACCTTAGATGTTCCTCATGTTCTTCTTCATCTTTGGAGAAGACGAGAATGTCATCTATGAAAACCACCACAAATTTGTTCAGATATTCCATGAATACCTTGTTCATGAGATACATGAAGTATGCCGGGGCATTAGTTAGCCCGAAAGGCATGAAGGTGTATTCATACAGTCCGTACCGAGATACGAAAGCTTTCTTTGGAATATCAGTTTGCCTTATCTTAAGTTGGTGGTATCCCGACCTGAGATCAATTTTCGAGAACACACAAGCTCCCCTCAACTGATCAAACAAGTCTTCAATGCGGGGTAATGGGTACTTGTTCTTGATGGTTACTTCATTCAACGCACGGTAGTCTACGCCCAACCTTTAGGTTCCGTCCTTCTTGGGCACAAATATCACTGGAGCTCCCCATGGTGAGGAACTAGGACGAATGTACCCCTTCTCTGTCAATTCTCTTAAATGATCCTTGAGTTCTTCCAGTTGTTTGGAGTCCATCCGATAGGGCCTCTTGTATATTTTAGCTGTTCCAGGCACTAGCTCAATCGCAAATTCCACTTCACGATCGGGGGGCATACCTGCAACTCCTCCAGAAAAACATCGGGATATTCCTTGATGATCCTGATCTCTTCCACTTCCACATCAACTTGATTGAGTTTAATGTCCCTCCTAGGCTCTTGTATGGTTATGAACTTTACTCTTGTGCCACTAGGGTGAGTTAGTTCCACCGTTCTTGTCGAACAATGGATGATTCCTTTGTGTTTGGTCAACCAATCCATACCCAAAATAATATCTATCCCTTGTGAGTCTATCACTATGAGGTTTGCAGTAAATACTACCCCATTAATGTCTAGATTCACCTTGGGACACACTTTTCTTGTCCTTATCCCTCCCCCTGGAGAGTTTACTGCTAGCATATGGTTCATTTGTGTTGTTGCTAGATCATGCTTCTTAACAAACCCTTGAACAATGAACGAGTGGGTAGCACCGGAATCGAACAACAGGGTTGCAATGTGTAAATTGGCAGGAAACTTACCAATCACCATGTCACACACCAAACATTAACACACCAATAACTAAGGTATTGACTCGACTACTCGATAACCTGCTGAAATAAGGGAAAGAACTCTAAACGACTCATATCACTGAGCTGGCTCTTCGGGGTCTTCCTCATTATTGCAGCTGCCCTCTGATTCCACTTTGGGTGGGGAAGCTGCTGGTGGAGAAGTGCGGCGACGCCTGCTCGCCTGGCGGTCTGGGGAGTCAGGAGTCCATGTGTCATTCACGGTGACACATAGTTCATTCCCATCTCCTCTTTCTCTCGCCCTCAAGCTGGCTCGAAGCAACGCCTCAGTCTCCTTCAGGGTGTTAAGAACATCCTGGAGCTCCTGCTGGCACTCCTGCAGTCGAGTGCTGAGCATAGCAGCATCCTCCAAGCATAGGTACATGTGCTCATGGGAAGTCCCCTGCTGCACTGGCGTGTACTTGTACTCCGCTGTACCACTCTCACGCTGGAGGACATATATGTACTCAGTCCTGTCCAGGTGGCGATGGTTGATGTGACTCTGGCAGGTGATGGCCTCCCAGGTGACATCCTTCTCAGCATCGACCTATGTCGCCCGACAAGCTGGAGAGCGGTGGATCTTGAGCAGCTGATTTTCATGGACAATCCTCATTTCTGAAATCCATTCTTCCCGCTTCTCACGGATGGTCCGGGTGGAGCTGTAGTGTATGATTAGCTTGCCCGTATTGCCGGTAGCGTGGAGCATACGCCGAAGACGGCGCAACAAGCCTCCTGCCAATCCGTAGGAGTGGTACGTCACCGGACGGTTCTCCTCTCTCAAGGCAAGGGCAACTACCGGAACTCTCCCTCCGGTGGACTTGCGGGCGGTGCGGATCATGCGAACCATCTAAAACATAAAGCATTTAAAATTAAGTTAGATAGGATTTAAACAAAAATTGTATTTTGAATAAAAGTTGGGGTAAGATGAATAAAGTGACCTATTAAATAACACTTTCCAACCCACACCTTTGTAAAATAGTTTTTAAGAAAATAGGGTCCTTAAATGCGTCTATTTCTACCTAGGTCCACGTTCCTACGGGCAACCTTGGCTCTGATACCACTTTGTCACACCCGGTTTCTCCAAAGAGCAACCGAGTGAATATCACATGTATGCCAGGATCACTTTCTCATACATGTGATGACAAATAGTGAAGCATCATTTATTACAAGCCAGGTGTCGAATATAAATATGTCTTACAATGCATACGTCTCGATGGACGATAATAAGTTCATAACATGTAAATAAAATAGCAGCGGAATATTATTCTTGTGGGCTCCGTCACAAGCGTTGCCCGGGGGACTCCATGAACCTAGAATCCTTCTTCGGGTCCGAAGTCTTGGTCATTGAACACCACATCATCCCCTTGACCTGAGCAGCAATTTAAACCAACGAATATGCAAATTTGAGTACCGTGGGTACTCAGCAAGTGTGGGAAAGATTATGTCATGCATGGCTAGAGCAAAGAGAGGTTGAACTCATGGTTAAAGGACTACACAATTAATACCTATCACCTTAGCTTATTAAGCACCTACATTACTACATAGGTGAAATGGTCCTAATCTCCCAACCCATCATCATAATCAAATAACCATAACATCATTTCCAATGTTAAGCTCCCCGCTTAACATCCACAACTTCCAAAGTCATCATCCTCTAATCATGAATAAGTCCAAGCCGCTCTTGACCGTGAGCACGGCTGTCATGACAGTTTTAACTCTGCAGAGTTTGCACCACTGTACCCACATGTAGTGATTTCATCCCCCGTTGCCGGGTGGACTAAAAGAACCTCCATTATGCTAGTGGCCACGAACCACATTCATACTTCCCAGGTGTGTAGCTAGGAGATCACTACGAAGCCTTTACAAAGGGATTCCCGATGAGCGTGGGCCCATTGAGGTTTCACCCCTAACAGCATACAAGAGGCTCCAACCCCGCTGCAGTGGCCCCTTCTTGAGCCTTGCGGTTCATATGGTAGTCCAGCTGACACCTATTCCCCGCACCATCCAACACACCCATGCTACGCCGGGGATACACCTAATTAATTGGCCAAGCTGCCCCATCTCAGCATGTGGTTGGCACGGTAAAGCCAGGTTACATGCTCCATGAACCGGTCCTTAGGATCCAGGCAAGTACTAAACACAAACCCGAGTCTCGTGCACCCAGCACCAACCAAATCATCCAACTTGCCTCGATCCCTACCTCTACATAACTCATAATATCTCATTCAAGAGTAAGGTAAATAAATTGATGATCTCATATCCCAATTATCCCATTCTAAGCATGGCTAAGCATAAGCATATAAGTAAATGACATGATAAAATAATTCCCAACCCAAGCTACAAGGAAACAAGGTAATGCAATTCTAGGGAAACTTCCTAACATGGGTTTCATATTTCACTTGACAATGCAAATAATTCTAGCTACACATCCTAGTATAGGATCAAAGTGGTCAAGGACACTTGCCTTCTTCCTGCTGCTCTGGGAATGGAAAGTCTTGATCTTCGAAGGGGAGAACTTGCTCTGGGGCAGGTTCTACTCATGCCAATACACATAGCAAAAGAAAACAATAATCCATACGACATAGTTCACACTTTCACTTCATACAAACCACACATACATACCTATGAAAGTCATTCACATTACTAAGTGTTGTGGTTATCCTAGATGTGTTGATTATTGGCCTACATGCACTTTTAAGCATATGTATATGATTTTTAACTTTTGTATTCAGATTTCTGTTTGCACACTATATATGAATTTCCAATTTAAACAAACTCTTTAATACACTCTTTAGCTACCAAGTTTGTATGGAAGGTAATTTCCTACTCCAAATGGGTTTACATATCTTCTACCAAATCCTAACTGAAGTCTTTGGATTTGGAGACTTCATTTATCATTTTCTAGTTATGCATACCTATTTTCCTATATTTTCCAGATTTATTTTCTATGCCTAAAAGTGAGTTTTAATATTAAATAGTAGGGCATATCATCTAAACAGAATAGGTTCTGATCTAAAATATTAAATAATATATTTTTGAACTTCTCCTCTGATGTGAACTAATTTAAATTTATTTTACCAATTTTCAGAATTATTTCCTAACCTAAAAATGTGTCCCTATAACTAATAAATGTGAACAATCAATTAGACAGATTCATTTCAGCTCAAGATATATTTTTAACTCATTTTAAAGTTTTCCAAGTGTTAGGAGAGTTTAAATTTGAATTTACAATGTGTTTGCCTCACCTTTTTAAATTTAAATCCTAATCACATATTCAAATTTCTGAATTTAATATCACATAGGGTCAAAAAGGTACATCCACCCTACTACAGGGTCTAATTTATTATTTTCATAAATTTCCAGGGGTCTAACTACACATAACAGAGGGGTTTTCCTAATTTTTATTAAGTCCAGGGGCTAAAACCGATTTTTAAATGAATTTACACGAATTTCTGAAGTTCCAGGGGCTAGATCAGAAGTTTTCGGGGCTGCTCGTGTTTTCCGAGATCCCCAGGGGGTAGCGCGTAAGAATCCCGACCTTTATAACGTGGGGCTGACGTGGACCATCCGATTTAAAATAGACGGCTCAGATTAGATCGCCGAACCGGTACGCGTGGGTTTTATCTCTACCGTGCGATTTAAAATAGACGGCGCACAAGAGGCCACGTAGCTCCTGGCCGGAGTTCGGCCGCGCGCGCGGCGGCGCACGGCGGCAAAGGCGCAATCTCGCCGGCGAGGTCACGGATCTTCATCTACAGACGCTAACACACGCCCTTTTTGGTAGCAAACGATAGAGGGGAGGTAGGGGAGCTCACCTAGGCTAATTTCTTAGGCCTGAAAGACTCGGAACCCGGTCGGCGACGAGAACAGGCGGCGACGGCTTGCGGTGCTCATCGAACTGGCCATTGGGGCGGTGATCCCTTCGAGTTCTAGGGTCGTGACGCTTCACTGGGGTCTCGAGATGGCACACCGATGATTAGGATGGATCAGAACCGTGTAATTCGGAAGTTTCACCGGCGAGCGGCGGCGGTACTCATCGACGAGCGTCGGGATGGTCGTTTCCGGTGGCGTTTCCCTCCGGGGTCGGTGTCTACAGCTTGTGCGCGGTGCTGCGGGGTCACAAGATCGGTTCGACAGAGGGAGACGGCGACACTCTTGGGAAATTCCGAGCTCAACGGCGGCGGCGCTCAGCGGGAGAAAACTGCTCGTGCGAGGGGAGGGTGCGGGTTCATCTATTTTTATCAGGGCCAGGGACGCGGGGGTTTGTTGCGATCGAGCTGGCCGGCGCGAGGAATTCGGTGTCGGGTCGAGCGCGAAGAATCCGGGAGCGTCGGGTGTGATCGGCGCGGGGAAAAGTCCGGGCCGTTGGGGGGGCGCGGGGAAGAAGATGACATGCGGGCCCCGCGTGTCAGTGAGAGTGAGAGAGAGGGGCACGGGTTTGGGGCTGGCGCGGGGAGATTGGGCCGGCTGGTGGGTTTCGGTCCACTGGCCGGTGGGGTTTTTCTTTTCCTGTTTTGATTTGAATTTGAATTCCAATTTAAATTTGAATTTCTGCACCCCATGCAATACGTCCAAAAAATTTTAAATTCCCCTCTTTACAGGTTTTGGGGTGTTACAAAGTGTGATAGTTGTTTGGCTGGGAAACAAAGACGTCAACCGTTCCCGTGCATGGCAAAGTACCGAGCTGAGAAGAAACTTGAACTTGTGCATGGAGACCTCTGTGGACCAGTGAAGCCGGCAACTCCAAGAGGCAGCTGGTTTTTCTTTCTTCTTGTGGATGACCTCACTAGATACATGTGGGTGTTTTTGATCAGCACAAAGGATCAAGCAATGAGTACTTTCATGGCATTTCAATCAAGTGTTGAAGCTGAGGCAGGGAGGAAGATTCGAACTTTTCGCACAGATCGTGGTGGAGAGTTCACATCTCAGGCTTTTGTTGAGTATTGCACCAAGGAGGGTGTTCAACGTCACTTGACAGCTCCATATTCTCCTGAGCAGAATGGTGTGGTTGAGAGAAGGAACCAAACTGTTATGGGAATGGCAAGAAGCATGTTGAAAGCAATGAATATGCCCGGTTGGTTCTGGGGGGAGGCAGTGACCACAACAGTGTATGTGTTGAATCGATTCCTACTCGGAGTGTTGATAGAAAGACTCCATATGAGGTATGGCATGACAAGAAACCAAGTGTACATCATTTGCGCACTTTCGGTTGTGTGGCACACGTGAAACAGGGAAGCAAACGCCTTAGCAAACTTGAAGATCGAAGTATACCAATGGTTTTCATTGGATATGAGCAAGGAAGCAAGGCGTGGAGGTTCTACAATCCAAACACGGAGAGTGTTCACGTGTCACGTGATGCTGTATTTGAAGAAAACCGCCCATGGAAGTGGGATGCAGCTGAGACAAGTGAAATGGTGACTGATGAAGACATCATTCGGGTAGAATACATATTTCGTGATGAGAACCCTGGTGGAGTGAGTTCTTCTTCTTGTGACACAGATCAAGGTGACAAAACCCCAGCTGAGGGAGTGTCTTCTATGACACAACTGAAGCAACAAGCATCCAAGGATGTGGAGTTTGTGTCACCTCCTTCTATGTCACCAGAAATGGATAGTGAGCTAAAAGAAGCACCACTTCGTTATCGTTCCATGAGAAATATCCTTGAGGAGGTGCCAAATTGTGAACCAGAACAAGGAGGAGTAGATGAACTTCTTGTTTTCATAGGTGAAGAGCCATGCACAGCAGAAGAGGCCTGAGGGCCAAGGAGTGGCGCATTGCCATGATTGAGGAGCTCACATCCATTGAAGAGAACAAAACATGGTCATTGGTACAACTTCCGGAGGGTTATCGTGCTATTGGCTTGAAATGGGTTTTCAAGTTGAAGAAAGATGAACATGGGAATGTCATACGCCACAAAGCAAGGCTGGTTGCAAAGGGGTATGTGCAGAAGCAAGGAGTTGATTTTGAAGAAGTTTTTGCACCAGTTGCCAGAATGGAGTCTGTGAGGATTGTGTTAGCTGTTGCAGCTCATTTTGGGTGGCATGTTCATCACATGGATGTGAAGTCAGCCTTCTTGAATGGGAGTCTAGAAGAGGAGATCTATGTCACTCAACCTCCGGGTTTCATAGCTGAAGGCAAGGAGAAGTGGGTTTTAAGACTTCACAAGGCATTATATGGCTTGAGACAAGCTCCTCGAGCATGGAACTGCAGACTTGATGAAAGTCTCAAGCAACTCGGTTTCACACGGTGCAAATCAGAACATGGCTTGTATACTAAGTTTGAAGGTGAGGCAAGGCTCATTGTAGGTGTGTATGTTGATGACTTGCTGACTTTGGGAGAAAACATGGAGGAAATCAGTCGGTTCAAGGAGAAAATGAAGGAGAAGTTTTGCATGAGTGATTTAGGAAGCTTGTCTTACTATCTTGGTATTGAAGTGAAGCAAGGAAGACATGGTATTGACTTGTGTCAAGGAGCCTATGCTGCAAAGTTGCTGGAAAGAAGTGGGATGATAAATTGCAATGGGTGTGCCACTCCCATGGAATCCCGGTTGAAGCTTACCAAGAGAAGTACAGCTCCACTCACTGATCCAACCACTTATCGCAGCATAATTGGTGGACTCAGGTATCTTTTACATACTCGGCCTGATCTTAGTTTTGGTGTTGGGTACTTAAGTAGGTTCATGTCAGAATCTCAAGAGGAACACATGGTGGCTTTGAAACATTTACTTCGGTATGTGGCAGCTACAATGAGGTATGGCTTGTCTTACAACCGAGGTGAAGGAAGTCTTGAGTTAAGAGGCTATAGTGATAGTGATTTTGGGGGACATGTGGATGACAGGAGAAGCACAACAGGAGTCATATTCTTCCTGAGTGAAAATACTATCAGCTGGTTATCCCATAAGCAAAAGGCTGTGGCAAAGTCCACATGTGAAGCTGAGTATGTGGCTGGAGCAGCTGCAGCAAGTCAGGCTGTTTGGCTCAGGCATGTGCTAGAAGAAGTGACAAGAATTCAAGTACCTCCACCAGTGATTAAGATGGATAACACAGCAGCAATTGCTTTGGCAAAGAATCCAGTCTTGCATGATAGAAGTAAACACATTGACATCAAGTTTCACTTTGTCAGAGAATGTGTTTATAGTGGAGAAGTCATCTTGGAGCATGTTGGGACAAAAGATGAACTTGCTGATATCCTCACAAAGCCATTGGGACGTACACATTTTCAGGAACTTCGTGAGAAGATTGGAGTTCAGGAGATCAAACCTCAGAAGTAGGGGGAGATTGTTGAGTACTTCTGGAGGTTTATCAGAGTTTAGTTTCCTTATGTTTCAAGGAAATAAAGCACAGATGACAAGAACCTGGGGTGTGTCCTGAGTCACATGTGTTGCACCGAGTCCTAGTGTGTGTGAGGGTGTTTTGTTTTGTTTCAAACACAACCCGGGGGGGGGGGGGGGTTGGGCTATACGTGCATGGCACATGCATGTGCTACATGCTTTTCAAATTTGTATGGTTCAAAACCCGGGCTGAGGTTGTTGAAATGTGTGGCTTCCGGCTAATAAAAGGAGGGGAATGCGCTGGTGTTTGTTGAGCGCCGCCACAACTCATCCGACTCACTTTTCATTCGGTTCTCCACTTGAGTTTTGGATCTACACCACACCTCTAGACTTCCAACACGATTTGCATCACAAATCAGTGAGTGTTCAGTGAGGAAAACACCCAACAACAGGACGGTAAGGCATGACAGCAGTACAGTGCCGCCCAACGGCACGAAGCCATCCAAGCAAGGCGAGAAGACACGATGACAAGACGGCGTCTTCATCATCACCTGACACGCGGTCAGGGGCGCTCAGCGCGCCGGACGGCGGGACTTAACTCTCCTTCCACCCGCTCTACTCAGAGGACGAAGCCCTAGATTGTGTATGGGGTTTACTTAGCTTTGGGGTCACCTGTCGGGCCCCAGGCCCCATTGTAACCACCATGGCCTTGAACTATAAAAGGATCGAGGTGACCACCCTGCAAAGGGTTCGGCGATTTGGCATCCTAGATCACACAACGCACAAGCACACACGCTCAAGCAATAGAACAAGCACTCCCGTGGACATAAGGTATTTTGCTCCGGCGGCCCAAACCACGTAAATATCGTTGTCCATCAGCTCGTCTGAGCCCAGGTCGTGTAGGTCGCCAAGCCCCCTCCGGAAAAAAAGAACCTCTCGGGCTGCTTCCGAGCAGGCAGGAGGAGTGTCACAGCTCACAGTCCGATATTTGGCATGCAAGGTAGGGGGCTTTCCGCGCTTTCCACGCGACCATGGTGAACCTCACCTCTCATGGCAAGACTTCTCGCCCAGCTCGCTGTTGTCTTCAGATGGGAGACGACGAAGCTACCTCCCGCTCCAGGGCGGGCAGATCTGGCTAGGCTGGCGGTCAGACGACCGGTGTGCCACCGGCGCTCCCAGCGCCCAGATCCGGCTGAACCGGCAACAAGAACGCT
Organism: Neostapfia colusana; assembly: GCA_030760725.1. Classification (NCBI taxonomy): domain Eukaryota; kingdom Viridiplantae; phylum Streptophyta; class Magnoliopsida; order Poales; family Poaceae; genus Neostapfia; species Neostapfia colusana. The sequence continues at coordinate 16,598,542 of JASWHV010000013.1, forward strand.
GGTGCCCCTGAGGCGTTCGTGGTGTCCAGGTCGGGTCCGGCCGGCCACCGCGCAGACGGTGCACCGTCGATGCTCACACCACCAGCGGCCGCTCCCTCTCGGCCGCCCTCCATCCCGACACTGGCGACAGCACCACCACGGCCGAGCCCAAAAAGCGTGCTGGCTGCAGCACGCGCTTTGCTCCACAACCCTTCGTACGAGGGTGCCACCCCTGAGTTGGCAGAGCAGTGGTGACACGATGTCAACCATCTTGTCACCGCGGCCATGAACTCTCCTGCCTACAGGAGGCAGCGGGCTGAACCCTCGCTGGCCCAGTCACATACACTGACGGTGGCCTGTGAGGCATCTGCTCTGCGAGCGGCGGCCACAGCCGACATCAGGTCGAGCTGAACCGCCGCCTTGCAAGCGAAGATGGTCGCACCACCATCGAGCAATGCCGCAAGAGGCGTCACAACATTGAAGGAGAGTACCGCTCTCCGAGCGCCATTCCGGCAGGCCACACCCCACCTACCCCTGCCTTCCTGGGGGCAGTGGGGGCTCCATGGCGCTCACCCCGCACCTTCGTATGGTGGTTTGGCTACTCAAGCTCCGGCCCCACGTACCGGAAAAATACGACGGGACAACCAATCCCGCTGAGTTGCTGCAGATCTACTCCACCTCCATCCTAACTGCAGGAGGGGATGAGGCCAGCATGGCCAACTACTTCACCGTGGCCCTGACCGGCACAGCCCGGTCATGCCCTATGAACCTTCCCTCAGGATCCATCTCGTCCTGGAAAGAGTTGTGCTGGATGTTCACGGCCAACTTCAGGAGTTCCTACACACGCCCTGCCACCGAGCTTGACCTCCATGCCGTGCATCAACATGATGGGGAGTCGCTGCGGTCCTTCATCCAGCGGTTCTCCCAGGTCAGGAATACCATCCCCTGCATCTCCAATGCCTCCGTCGTCGTCGCTTTCCGGCAAGGTGTCCACGACAAGAAGATGCTCGAGAAGTTTGCCACGCATGACGTGCAGGACGTCTCCGAGCTCTTCAGCCTGGCCAACAAATGTGCCAGGGCTGCGGAAGGCCGAGACTGGCACTCATGACCTGCCTCCGCGGTGGGGAGTGCCGGAGAAGCTGCTGCTCCGCACAACAGCAAGAAGAACAAGGCCGGAGGCAGGAACAAGCCTCTGGCCGTGGCGTCCACCGCCGCCCTGGCAGCGGCCAGTGGGAGCTGAGCCCCGCGCTCTGACAAGCGCCCACGACCGTCGCCTGCCAACGACAATGGCCGATGGTGCCGATACACAACATTGACAGCCACGATGATAACGATTGCCGCGAGATCAAGAAGCTTGTGGAACGCTTCCGTGAGCTGCAGCAGCAGCGGTCATGCCAAGACGGCGCACCCTCTAGCCAGCGGGAGGGCAAACAAAAGGCCCAAATAGAGGCCAACACTGAGTAGGAGATGGAGTATCAAGACGCCCAGAGGGCGTTGAAGGTCGTCTACGGCCACTCCGACTCCGAATCAAGCGCTGACAGCAAGCGACACAAGGCGCTCCTCGTCTAGCCAGACATTTCCACCTCCCGTCGTGCGACAAGATAAACACCCTCCTACACTGGTGTAGGGGGTCAAGGCTGCCCTCCCCCCAGAACACACCAAGGGCTCACCCGACATCCAGGCATACGATGAAGCCACGCAGGACCAGCTCCTGCGCGAAGAAATCGACCTCGTCGACGAGGAGTCATGGCTAGAGGCTGCTCAAAATGCTTCACACCGCAAAACGCTCCGGCAATGGTGCACGCAGAGTAGACAGTCCAAGGTAGGGCCACCTGGTGCCTCGGTTAATACTTTCTCGAGGAGGGGTGACAAACCCTCCCCCAGCTTGGAGGGTCCCTCCCGACCAGCACAAGTATGCCGCTCCAGATGCACCCGCCTAGCCATAGGGGATGGGTACCTCTACCCAGACCTCTGTAAGTCCTACCCATAGCGCAGTGGTAGGGTATTTTTTTCTTTTTCTCTTTCTTTGTAAAGGTGTCATAGTGTCTAGGAACAGTGCTTGGAACAGCTAAGCCCCGTAGGGGTCTTGCTACTCTTGTCATCCGGGGCAGGTCGCTGCCTTCTTACACAGCCTGTTTCCTCCTATCACCCGAAGGAAGCCAGAAATAGGAAAAATCTATTCTACCCTGCATACCTTATTTACAGTTCGTGCTAGCTCATGCATATCAAGTGTAGACGGCATGTCTGGAGCCTGTCCTACACACTTGTCCTAGGTCTCGTGCCATTGGAAGGTCTTCTCGCTGAAAGGTTAACGCCCACGGGAGGTCCAGGGTGTGTAGCCTGCTATGCCTGGTTCCATACCCCTAGCGTGCACATCCTGCCTCCTCTGCGCTACAACTGAGTACCTGGGGGACACAAAGAACATGCCTACATGGACAAGAGATGTAACCGGACCCCGGACATTGCCCCCATACTTATCGTGCTTTCTTTCCATACCGCTCCGGCCGTGTGGCCAATCACTTTTTCTTGTGTCCAACTGTAGGAAGGGTTGTGCCATTCTTGTACAGGTGAGTCTACTTGAAGTACCTGTGGAATGCCCGGGGTCCTGCAGTTTACTTGTTGCTCAGGGGCCCTATGGCGCCGAACGCCCCCCCCCCCCCGAAAAGCTTACGCCAGCGGGAGGTCCAGGGGCATAGCCTGCTATGCCTGGTTCCGTACCCTTAGCGTGCATACCCTGCCTCTCCAGCGCTACGGCTTGGTACCAGGGAGCCGGACGGCTCATACCCCCGAGCAAAGTCTTGACCGTAACATAGGGATCTTTGATTGTCTCATTTCCTAGGGTCCCTATGGTGCCTAAAGGCCCTTCCCCGAAGAGCTTACGCCAGAGGGAGGTCCAGGGGCGTAGCCTTCGATGTCTAGTTTCGTACCCATAGCGTGCGTACCCTGCCTCTCCAGCGCTACAGCTCGATACCCGGGAGTCGGATGGCTCATACCCCTGAGCAAGGCTTTAACCATATCCCGGACCACCCACATCGAATTACCCAAGCCCCGCAGCTTAACCAAGGACCGTAAGCCACAACAAAGCTACCAAACAAGGAAGAGTTACCAGAGAGCACGAATACTCCTTCTTTCTACCATGACTGCAGGTCCACACAGGTCCTTGGCGTTTTGAACCTCCCAGGGGGCCCGATACTGACGCCCTGCTTCATCCAGTGGTAGGTGCGTCCCAACACAAGGGCCACACCTACCAGGGGGACATCACGGTGAACCACGCGGACAGGACGTCGGACCACTGCTGCAGTGAGCACAAAACTCGGAGCACCAGCTACCACAAGCTGAAGTCAACGGCCGAACTTCTCTTGGGTCCCCACACCACTGAGGACCCGGAAGGAGTGGTAGCCGCACTGCTGGAGCGCCCTGGGTCCTTACGCTGCTAAGGACCTGGAGGAATGAGCTCGAGACATCGGCAAAGAGCTGTCCTTGTCGGCTAAATCATTCCAGACCTTTGCACCACCAAGGGTCCGAAGTCTACATCAACAACTCAGGACAACCTAAGGCTTGAAACAAAAGTCTTTGATAACAGCAGAGCTCCGGCATACACAGGAGGATACAAGGCAAGCGGGAGAACTAGGAGCTACCCGCGCTGGAACCTAGCAGCTACAAGTTGGGAGACTTCGCCGCCACCGATACAGCTCTGTGCTGTGGCCCTGCACCACAGGTTCTAGGGAGATGTCGGGGTCGCAGCTCAGAAGGCAGGTGAGCACATGCCCTGCCACCATCTGAGCCAGAGCTTTGCCTTCGGCCTCCAGATGCTCCCCCACGACATTCTCCAGGGTCAGGAGCTTCTCTCTGGCTGAGTCCAGGGCAGGGAGTGCCTGGCTCACCTCCCGGACCGTCCCTCCAGGGCGCAAAGGGCTGAAGCTGAAGGGTTCTAGAGCTGCCTCTAGGCGGCCGAGGAAGTCCCAGACCTTCTCTGCCGCGGCGGCACGAGAAGCCCGGAGATCTTCGACCTCCATGATGGAAGAAGCCAGCTCCCCTGCTGAACTCCTCCTCGCCAGCTCCTGTTACCGAGCGGTTAGCCCCTGCTCCAGAGCAACCAAGGCCTGCTCCCTGGTGGCCAACCGTGCAGCCCACTCCTCCAGGTCAGATTCCCTGGACGCAGCAAAGACCTCCCGGCCATGGACGCCCCGAAGCCGCTCCTCCAGGTGCAACTGCTCCGCCTAAAAGGCAGCCAGACGGTCGGAGAGTTCCCTCTCCCTCGCCTCCACCGCCTCCTCCCAACGGACGAGTGTCCCTCCGAGCTCCGTCAATGCTGCAAGACGTGCATCGGCGAAGGCATGGAGGCTCTCGGACTCAGCCTGGCGGTTCGTCGCATTCCTTTGGAGGGCCGCGACAGTGGCCTCTGTCTCCTTCAGCACCTCCACCCGAGCCTCAAGCTGCTCCTCCTGATCCTGAGCCTTCTCCCTGGCAGACTGGACTTGTGCCTTCAGCAGGTTATCCCTGTCCTGGAGACGCTCCTGCTCGGACCTCAGTTCGGCCCACTCTTGCTCGAGTGCGTCCTGCATCTGGTCCAGACTAGAGCAGACGACCCTTGCGGCCCTGGGGACCAGGACAACCTTCGGCATCGTCAGGCGAGGTACTGCCTCGACACCCTCTAGCTCTTCGCCCACTGGTGGGATGGCTGCCAGGGCAACTTGCGAAGGGAGAGGAGGACAGCTAGCAGCCCGCCCAGCAGCAGATGCATTGCTACCAGAGGCGTCCGCTCCCGCTGGTTGGCCGGCCTCGGAGGCCCGGGTGCTGACATCCAGAGCTGCCACAGGCACAGGCTCAGGCAATGCCGCCGGTGTTGGAGCTTCGGCGAATGGAGAGCTCCGGCTCCAGGACTGCTGCGGTGGAGGAGGAACAGGGGTGCTCTACTGAGGAGCCCTACAAAAAGAAGTACCAAGCATCAACTACACCATCCAGCAGTTAAGCACACAACCCTACGAGGTTTAGTCGTACCTGGAGGCCTGGAAGTTCCACTCCGCGTGGAGCTTCTTGCGCGGGGGGCTCGAGCCACTCGCCCGCGCCCATGACGAGGTCACACTCAGGGGCTGCTCCGGCAGTGGAGCTTGATGGAGGAAGTGACACACCCCTGACTTGAGCCTCTGGAGCCCCTCCAACCAGCAGCTCAGTGATGATAGGTCTCAAAAGTGGTGATCTCGTGCCAGGGATTTTCACGCCGGCCAGGGGTCGCCCCTTGTGCATGTTGTTCAAAATGTATTCACAAGCGGCCTTTACTTGAAGGAAAAATAGAGGAAAATTATATACGCACATGAACAGAGGAAAACAGAGCTCACACGTACACATAGAGATGAAGCAACGCTCAGCCGGCCATGGCTTCAAGCGCAGTGTATTTCACTGTTGAAGTCTACGACCAACTCAAAGCCAATATTTCACTGTATGAATTTTGTTAATTTTTTTAAAGCATTCCAACATGTCAAAATTCAAATATTAAAAGAGAAAATTTGTCAAATTAAAATATTAAAGCTTCATTACAATATTACAAATATATAAAATATATGTCATACATTTTTTCCAGCATTTACATCTTCTCACATATAGGATTTCAAATCCTTTTTAATGCTTCTTTCTACGCGCTTGATGTTGTCTGGATCGATGAAAAGGTACATATCTTAATATTGATTATATTCCTCTTCATTATCTCTCACATTCTCAACCCTAACAATATTTTGCTTTCCAGAAACAACTATGTGCATCTTCTCAGTTCTTCGATCATGTACAAAAAAAACTTGTGCAACACAATCGGCGAGAACCCACGGGTCATCTTTATAACCCACTTTGTTCAAGTCTACTAGTGTCAACCCGTAGTTGTCCACTTTCACACCATCAGGATGTTTGACCCATTGGCACTTAAACACGAGCATTTGTATTCTTTCGCTATAATCAAGTTCCCATATTTCCTCTATGAACCCGAAGTATGTGGTCTTCTGCCCTTGTGGATCATAAGCCTCTATATGAACACCAGTATTTTGTGCAACACTCTTGTCGTCTTTTTCCTTAGTATAAAATGTGTAACCATTGATGTCATATGCTTGCCATGATGTCACTAAAGCAGATGGGCCAAAAGCTAACTTCTTGATTGTTGCCTCTTCATCAGAGTCTCCGTATGGCATATTTTTGTTCATTAACCATTCAGTGAAATGCCTTCCGTGCTCTTTCATGATCTACTCCTCTGTGCGACCTTTGTTTTTCTGTGAAGCACAATTTCGTGTTCCTCGATGTACGACTCAGCTATTGCAAGTTGTTGTAGTACACGAAAATATGCACAATGTACTAATTTGTAATCCTGAACGATAAAAGTTTTATTACCCACTTTGCCTCTTTCACATACTCTACCCTCATGTACTGGTATAGGCACATCTATCGTCTTTCCATCTTTGATGTAATCAGCGCAACCCTCAATCACTTCTTCAGTAGTGTATCCTTCCATAATTGAACCCTCTAGATGAGCACAGTTCCGCACATAACCCTTTAATACTCCTAAATATCTCTCCAACGGAAACATATGATGTAAATATAGTGGCCCCAATGCTTTTATCTGATCAACAAGATGTATGATTAGGTGAACTTGCACATTAAAAAAGGATGGCGGGAAACACATCTCAAGCTTGCACAGTCTCGACGATGTACGTTTTCAAATAGTCTTAAGTCTTTCCAGGCTATCACCTTTTCGATACTGCATTTAAGAAGTAACACAAGCGTGTGATGACAACTTTAACATGCTCAGGTTTGATGAACCTTATTGCAATGGCAAGGAACACGACCATCATCATGTGACAGTCGTGAGAATTATAGCCGAAAAAAGACAAGTCTTTCATCGAGACTAGTTTGTGGATATTGGATGAGAAACTCGTGGGCACTTTGATCCTACGCAAGCACTCACAAATTGCCTTTTTCTCCTGTAGTGTCAGGTTGTAGCTGGCTGGAGTAAGGTAATGCTTCCCGTGGGCCTTTTCTACCGAGTGAAGCTCTGGTCTCATATCAAGATTTACTAGGTCCATACGTGATTTTAATCTGTCCTTTGTTTTCCTCAACATGTCCAGCAAGGTTCCAATGATGCTGTCAAATACATTCTTTGTAACGTGCATTAAATCAATACTATGGCAAATTTCTATGTTCTTCCAGTACGGAAGATACTTGAAAAAATTGATTTTTTCTTGAAAGCCGTGTCAGTTGTATCACCCTAAGATGTATTTTTCTTTCTTTTTGTTCCTTTACATTTTTGCCCTTACAGAAAGCAATCTGAACTTATTGACCATTTCGAACACGAGTTTTTCACTGTAAGGTTTTGGTGCAGTATCTTTTTCGATTGTGTTATCAAATTGTTGTTTCACCTTCCTATCTATCAAGAACCGCCAGTGTCTCATGTACACTGTCTTTCTGGATGAAGTGAGTACAAAAATCCAGTTTCATCCACGCACCTTACACAACCTTTCTTCCCTTCCATTTGTCCTGATAATGTAAATAGTCCGGGATAATCATGCACGGTAATGAATATCATTGCTCTTAACGTGAAATACTCCCGCTTGTACTCATCCCATGTATGTACCCCTTCATTCCACATTTTTGCCATATCTTCTATTAGAGGTTCCAAGAACACATCAATTTTGATGTCGGGTTGTTTCGGGCCTTGTATAAGAATAGATAATAAAATATATTTCTTTTGTTACACAACCACGTAGGTAGGTTGTACATTGTTAATACCACGGGCCATGCGCTATGTATGCTCCTTTTTTTCACCAAACGGATTCATTCCGTCCGTACCCAAGGCAAACCTTACATTTCTGATTTCCTTTGCAAACTCTGGATACTGAATATCAAAATTTTTCCACTCGGTTGCATCACCAGGGTGTCGAATATGTTTTTCATCCTTCCTGCGCTACTCGGAATGCCAACACATAAGTTCAGCCTCCCTAGGGTTTGAGAACAAACGCTTCAAGCGATCAATTACTGGAAGGTACCACATCACCAAGGCAGGATTCTTTCTATAATTCTTCCCGCCTGCATTGTTAGAAGTATCTTCATCGTCACCTTCAGGGCCAATAATATTCTTCTTATTCTTCAAGGTATTATTCATGTTGGTAACATACTGGTGATTGTAGTCCTTCTTGTATCTACTGACACCGCAGATGGGGCATCTAGTTTCGAGCTCATGCTCTTTGCCATACAAAATACAATGGTTTGAACAAGCGTGTATTTTTATCACACCTAGTGATATCGATCAAAGAAGTTTCTTCGCTTTATAAGTGCTTCTGGGCAGTTTATTAGGATATGGAAGAATTTCTGCCAAAAGATTCAAAAGATCAGAGAAACTACAATCGGACCATCCGTGTGTCGCTTTCAACTTTAGTAGTTCTAGGACTGCACACAATATAGTAAACTCTTTATCACAACCCTTTGATTCATCATATAAGAGCTCCTTCGCCGCATTCTGCAATATCTCCATTTTATTTAAACCTTTATTTGCTCCCATAGAAATCAATAGATGTGGTTCGATGTGATGCAACATCTCCTCACAATCAAACTCATCACCATCATCATCGTGATTGTCTCTATCATAATCGATATGAGCATTATCGTCATCAGAACCACTCTCATCATCTTTATCCACCTCACGTGTATCTAACTCACCGTGCTCTGTCCATATTGTGTAGTTTTCTTTGAAACCCCTTTTCACCAAATGAGATTGGATTACTATAGTATCTATGCAAGCAATCTTATTTTCACAGTCGATACATGGACATAATATGTCATCTATCTTTTGCATCTTTGCATGTCTCTTGGACGCTTCAATAAAGTTTGCAACATCTTGAATGTACATAACATCAGGTCTTGGCATGTTGTACATCCACGCTCAGCTGTCCATCTTCTATGTCAAACTATAAAAATAAAAATATGATAGTAACAATTTCTTGAATGCAACTCCGCCTATGTTGTAATGACATAGCCGGTCCCAAGCCCGGGTAAAGGAGGAGGGGGTTGTGATAGGCTTGGCGAGCCAACAACTTACACTTAGCCATTCTCATGGAAATGAAACCCAATAGAAATTCGTTGGGGCGTAACCCTCTTAGCGACGCGCCATATCGGAACCCGGGTATGGTGTTAAGTGGGCAAGGGCCGGGTCGCCACCGCCTTAGTGGCGCGCCATATCGGAACCCGGATATGGTGTTAAATGAGCAAGGGCCGGATCGCCACCACCTTAGTGGCGCGCTACATCATCGCCCGGATGTAGTGATAAGTGAGCAAGGGTCTTTGCATCTTACTCGACGGGTGCAAAGCGTAAGGAAGCTAGCCGAGGAACATAGATTTCGGGTGGGTAGTTGGAATGTAGGATCCTTGACGGGGAAGCTGAGTTAGTAGATGTTGCCATTAGGAGACGAGTAAATATCCTTTGTGTACAAGAGACTAGATGGGCGGGTCAAAAGGAGAGAGAAGTCGAGAATACCGGTTTCAAGCTTTGGTATTCTGGTTCGGCTGGGACTAGGAATGGCGTAGGTGCTCTAATAGATAAGAGTCTTAAGGATGGAGTAGTGGATGTTCGAAGACGAGGGGATAGGATCATCTTAATCAAGATAGTAATTGGGGACATTGTCTTGAACGTCATTAGTGCTTATGCCCCACAAGTTGGGCTCAACATGAGTGCTAAGAGGCAATTTTGGGAGGACTTGGAGGATATGGTTAGTAGTGTACCAATAACCGAGAAACTCCTCATAGGGGGAGATCTCAATGGTCATGTGGGTGCAACTAACCTAGGATTTGAGAGAGTACATGGAGGTTTTGGATGCGGCGATAGAAATCAAGAGGGTAAGGACATCCTAGACTTTGCCGTAGCCTATGATCTGTTGATAGCTAACACCCTCTTTAGGAAGAGGCAATCTCACCTAGTGACCTTTAGTAGTGCCCAACACTCTAGCCAGATTGACTTTGTCCTCACTAGGAGAAAGGATAGACGGGAGTGTCTAGATTGTAAGGTGATCCCGGGGGAGTGTGTTGTGACACAACATAAGCTTGTGGTAGCTGACTTTCGCTTCCATACATGTTCTTTGCGGGACAAAGGTGTCAAAATCACAAGAACAAAGTGGTGGAAGTTGAAGGGAGAATCACAAGAATCCTTTAATAATAGGGTGATCACAGAAGGACCCTAGGAAGAAAATGGAGATGCAGATAGTATGTGGATGAAGATGGCAACTTGCATTAGGAAGGTAGCTAGTGAGGTGTTCGGTGTGACAAAGGGAAAGAAACTGTAGATAAAGACACTTGGTGGTGGAATGAGGATGTACAAAAGTCCATTAAGGAGAAGAAGGAGTGTTACAAGAGTTGGCATAATGATAGAAGCGCAAGCAACATGCTTAAGTACAAAGATGCTAAGAAGAATGCAAGGCGGGCTGTGAGTAAGGCAAGAGGACAGGCTTATGATAAGTTATATGAGAGACTAGAGACAAAAGAAGGTGAAAAGGACATATACAAGGTAGCAAAAATCCACGAGAGAAAGATGAGGGATCTCAATCAAGTTAAATGCATCAAAGATGAGACTGACCGCATTCTAGTGAAGGATGAAGAGATTAAGAATAGATGGCGTGATTACTTTAATGGGCTATTCAATGATGGGAAGGGGAGCACTATGGTTGAGTTGGATGACTCCTTTGATGACTCCAACAGGCGGTTCGTGCGGAGGATACAAGAGTTTGAGGTTAAGGAGGCCTTAAAAAGGATGAAAGGAGGAAAGGCCCTCGGCCCTGACGATGTCCCTATTGAGGTGTGGAGATGTCTTGGGGACGTGGCAATAGTATGGCTCACAAAGCTATTCAACCATATTTTCCGGTCAAACAAGATGCCTGAAGAATGGAGGAAAAGTATATTAGTACCTATCTTCAAAAATAAAGGAGATATTCAAAGTTGTACTAATTATCGAGGCATTAAGCTTATGAGTCATAGTATGAAGCTTTGGGAGAGAGTGATTGAACACCGCTTGAGGAAAGTGACCAATGTCACTAAAAACCAGTTTGGTTTTATGCCTGGGAGGTCTACAATGGAGGCGATTTTCTTGCTTCGTCAGCTTATGGAGAGATATAGGGAGCAGAAGAAGGACTTGTACATAGTGTTCATCGACTTGGAGAAGGCGTACGACAAGATACCAAGGTCAGTCATGTGGTGGGCACTAGAGAAACATAAAGTGCCAACAAAGTACATTACCCTTATCAAGGATATGTACAATAGTGTTAGGACAAGTGTGCGCGTAAGTGATAGTGAGACTGATGCATTTCCTATCACGGTAGGACTACATCAAGGATCAGCTTTGAGCCCATACATCTTTTCCTTGGTGATGGATGAGGTGTCGAAGGATATACAAGGGGATATCCCTTGGTGCATGCTCTTTGCTGATGATGTAGTGCTGGTAGATGGAACTAGAGATGGTGTTGATAAGAAATTAGAGTTATGGAGACAAACCTTAGAGTCCAAGGGGTTTAGACTTAGTAGGACCAAAACCGAGTATATGAGGTGTGACTTTAGTGGTGTTGGTCGTGAAGAGGGAAATGTTAGTCTACAAGGACAAATAGTACCTAGAAGGGACTCCTTCCGATGCTTAGGATCAATGTTACAAAGCAATGGCGATATTGATGAGGATGTCTGCCACAGGATCAAGGTAGGGTGGATGAAATGGCGACAAGCCTCTGGAATCCTATGTGATAGGAAAGTCCCACAAAAGCTAAAAGGGAAGTTCTATAGGACGGTGATCAGACCCGCGATGCTCTATGGGGTGGAATGTTGGCCAACTAAAAGGCAACATGTCCAACAAATGAGTGTCGCAGAGATGCGCATGCTACGGTGGATGTGCGGGCACACGAGAAGAGACCGAATAAGGAATGAGGCGATTCGAGATAAGGTAGCGGTGGCGCTGATTGAAGAGAAGTTAGTCCAACATCGACTTAGGTGGTTTGGACATATCCAACGGAGACCTCCAGAAGCACCGGTTAAAAGTGGGATTTTAAGAGGTAGAGAAAATATTAGGAGGGGTAGAGGACGACCAAGGTTGACCTGGGAGGAGGCGGTAAAACGAGATTTGAGAGATTGGAATGTATCTAGAGACTTAGCTCATGATAGGATCGCATGGAAAGTAGCAATTCATGTGCCAGAATCGTAGTCTTGTTTTTTTTCTTTTTTCTTTTCTCTTTTCTCTTTTTTCCTTGTTCTTATAACTCTTCCTCTCTTTTACTTCATTGATATTGGGTTTCATGTCTAGCCGACCCCAACAGGCTTGGGATAAAGGCTTGGTTGTTGTTTGTTGTTGTTGTAACAATTTCTTGAATGCAAGTTGATGCGGACATCGCTACCGTTGATACAACCACAACACCAGCCCATTCACCACTCTCAGCTAATCAAGGTCCAATGACACACGCTCGTGCACGTCAACTTAATTATCAGGTGAATTCATTCCTGGCTGTTCAAAGTAATTATCCTTCAAATGGGACCTATTAAAGCCTTGTGATGACCTTGTTATTATTAGGTGCTTGGGAATTGATCCAGCTAGGAGGGATGGAGGGATTAATGCAATAAAGGCTGCTCCACCCGAGGGGAAATCTTAAGGCTGGGGCCATGTAATAAAGAGAGATTTAGACAAATAAGGAAAGGAATAATGGAAATCTCGTCCAACTTTGTTGCTGGACGAAATTCCCTCTTTCTTCCCCCATTTAAAGATAGATGTGCTATAATAAGGAAAGAAATAGAGGAATCATATCCTGCCTTGCTGCTGGATGGGTTTCCCTCTTTCTTTCCCTATTAAATGGTAGTCTATCACAGAAAAAGGAAGGGAATAAGGGAGATCACGTCCTACCTTTGTTGCTGGACGGATTTCCCTCTTCCCTCCCCTATTTAAGTAGTCCAAGAGCTCTTTGACAGCGCGGGTTTTGTTTTCTGTAAGTTTAGCCATTGCTACTTCCTTGTAACGCAAGTGTCGACGAGACCTTCCTATTACTTGAATCAGAACCCCAACTTTTCACACCCGTGAGTGTTTGCTTGTTATCTTGTTCTTGCTTGTTCTTCGATTGCTTGCAGGTTCAAGGCTGTTCTTGGCACGACAAGTACAGCAACAACAGGAGCCGGTGTAACTAGCGCTAAGGCGCAGCATCCTTGGGGTTGTTGTAGTCGGGTAGCACAACGTCGACCTCCACCCAAATTGTAGTTACCAGGAGAGGGTGTAACTGTCGCTCAAGGCGCCACACCATTCTGGTTGTGGTAGTCGGGCAGCCAACGTCGGCCTCAACCAAATTCGTTCATTACCAACATCTCTCATCGAAAGATAGGGCGTCCCCCGTACCCGTTGGGTTCATCAAGTGGTATCAGATTTCAGGTTGCTTGGTGAGAGATTTCCTTCTCCTTGTTCTTCATTTACCTACAGTCCACTTTTGCCTACAAAAGTTCGCTAAAAAAATCCTAAAAACACTTTGAGCCTTTTGCTTGGCTACTTAGCTCTCGACTTGTTGAATTCACGGTTGCCTTTTTGTGTCAAGTTGCTGGTCCTAAGTTTTTCACCGCTAGAGTTTTGAGTTCGTGCCACTTTGTTCTCAGTCCATTTCCATTATCTACCCAAAGTTGAGAAAAAAGGCAAGTGCAAAAGAAAAGCTGCACGGATCAGCAAGAAAAAGGCACGTGCAAAAAGAAAAGCCGCACTGATTACAATCACAAAAAAAAGTTTCTAAGTACAAAAAAAAGAGAGACAATTTGTGTAACATTTGTTTCATGTTTCGAAGTTCAACTTGCTGTTTTCAACGTTGTTGAAACACAACAGATCGGGCTGTTCAAACTTCCCTACCATAGTAATCCAACGTCACGTGGAGTTACGGCTCACGTCTCTAGTAAGGTTTGAGCTAGGACCAGCACAATACCATCGTGGAACGTTTATTCAACTTGTTGTGACTAATGTGGTACTAGCTGTTCCTTTGCACAAATTGTGTCTAGCAGCCACCTACAGTTTCACAAAATTGTCTACGACACCAAAAGGTTGTGCTGGCAGCCACCGTTTGTTGTTGTTCTTTCTGATTGCCGGTGCCTCCTGCATCGCATGGTAAGAACTTGTAAGACCTTGATTTCTTGCTAGTGAGGAATTGTGCTGTCCTACCACCTCTTAGCAACTGTTAGGATTAATATGCTTGCTGTTGTATTTCCTTTCTTTACTAACCATGTCAGCTGATGCGAATGAGACATATCCACATTCACCACGTACGAGGGGCATCATTCAGCATTTCGAACGCCAAGTAAAGCTACACACAGATGCTCTCAATGAGGATATTCAAGTCACCAATGAACGCATTGGTCAATTAGAGTCGACGCAGATTTGCACCAACACCAAACTGACCACATTAGAAAGCACTGCTGGGGCTATTAACACTTCTCTTGCAGCAATCATTGAGCGATTGGAGAGGATGTAACAGGTTGGACACGAAGAGAGGCAAAGACGTGTTGATGACAGCCACGACTCCGTTGGCAGTGCTGCAAGATATGACGAGGCGGAGTATTCGGCGGATACCGAGCTTGATGATGGACCTTTCAGGTATCGACGGCAGCCACGTCGCGACCATCGTGGTATGGGTGGTCGAGCTCAACGACGCGAGGTACGTGACAATGACGATTCCCTACGCAGCATTAAATTCTCCATACCACCTTTTGATGGTAAATATGATCCGGATGCATATATGTCTTGGGAATTGTCAGTAGATCAAAAATTTGCATGCCATGATTTCCCTGATGACAAAAATGTTAGAGCTGCCACTAGTGGATTCACTGACTTTGCTTCTGTTTAGTGGCATGAATATCAAACTAAAAATCCAGCTATCGTACCACAAACTTGGAATGCTTTGAAATGAATCATGCGTCGTTGTTTTGTTCCTTCCTATCATGCTCGTGACCTGTTGCATAAATTACAACAACTTAGGCAAGGCAACAAATCTGTTGAGGAATACTATCAAGAACTTCAAATAGGCATGATGCGTTGTGGCCTAGTTGAAAATGAAGAGGCTGCAATGGCTAGGTTTATGGGTGGTTTAACAAGAGAAATTCAGGACATATTGGCTTATAAGGAATACACTAATGTCACTCGATTATTCCATCTTGCTTGTAAGGCTGAAAGAGAAGTGCAGGGACGACGTACAAGAACTAACATTTCTGCAGGTCGAACTACCTCATGGCAGTTCCGCTCAAGTGCTGCTGGTACTAAGCATGATTCTCCAGACGATGCTTCCAATGGGTTGCCCAGGACTACATCAAAATCAGCACCTTCGCGTGCAATCGAGACAACAAAAGGATCTACCCAAGTTGCAGCCAACACTTCTTCTTCCATTGCTTCTACCGGGAGAACAAAAGACATTCAATGCCTCCAGTGCAAGGGTTTTGGGCACCTACGAAGGGACTGCCCAAGTAAGCGTGTGCTGGTTGTACGAGAAAATGGTGAGTACTCATCCGCTAGTGATTTAGATAATGAAACATATGCCATGCTTGCTGCACAAGAAGCAGGAAAGAAGAATGATGATGAAGAGCACATTGGGGCTGATCATGCTGCCCACTATGAGAGTCTTGTTGTGAGGCGTGTCTTGAGTGCCCAAATGATCAAAGCTGAACAGAACCAGCGACACAATCTATTCCAAACTAAGTGTGTAGTTTTGGAACGATCGTGTCGCATTATTATTGATGGAGGAAGCTGCAACAATTTAGCAAGTGCTACCATGGTATAAAAGCTTGGGATGACAACACTTCCACATCCACATCCCTACTACATCCAGTGGTTCAACGACAGTGGTAAGCTTAAGGTAACACGTCTCGTTCGTGTTGAATTTGCAATTGGTTCCTACCATGATTACATTGATTGTGATGTGTGTAACACCCCAAAAATCTTGTTAAGACCCTAAATCATGTTAAGAGGGGAATTTAAAAATTTTTGGACATGTTGCATGTTTTGCAACAATTTAAATTCAAACTGGAATTCAATTTAAATTCAAAACAGAAAAGAAATAGAAAAAGAAAAAAAGAAAACAGGAAAAAAACCGGCCAGTGGGCCAAAACCCACCAGCCGGCCCAACTAGCACCCGCGCCAGCCGCAGCCGCGCGCGCCTCTTCCTCCCACTGACAGGCGGGGCCCGCCAGCCCTTCTTCTACCTCGCGCCCGCGCCGGGATTCTCTCACCCCGAATCAAAACCGACCCGGATTCCTGCGCATCCCCGCCGAATTCCATTCGTAGGCGACGCGAACTCGATCTAAACCACCCCACCGCCCTCCCCCGTCTATAAAACCCCCGGCCTCGTTCTGTTTTTCCCACGCGATCCGCCGATTTAACTCCGGTGAGAAACCGAGCCTTCTCCGGCGAATTCTGGCCGATCTAAGCTCGGAAATTCCGATCTAACTCGCTGGTCTTGATCCACCGCCTCCGGGGAACCCTGCAGGTGCAGAAAACTCGGTGACCTGCGGTTCAAACACAGCGCCGACGAGCCTCGCCGTGGTTTCAATTCGGACCTCGTCGCCGACCGCCTTCCAGGACCTCCGAGCTCAAGAAAACCCCCGAGGTGAGATCCCCGACCTCTCCTCCACCGATCTATGCCATAAGATCACAGTTCTAGGAAGAATTCTCGAAGATCCGAAAGTCTCCGGCGAGATCGCCGCCTCCCGCCGCCGTGCGCCGCCCCGCGCTCGATCAGAGCGACGTGGCCGCTTGTGCGCCGTTTATTTTAAATCACACGGTAGAGTTTAAATCCCCGCGTACCGGTTCGACGTTATAATCTCAGCCGTCGGTTTAAAATCGGACGGTCCACGTCAGCCCCGCATTATAAAGACTGGAAATCTTACGTGCTACCCCCTGGGGTTCTCGGGAAATAAGAGCTAGCCCCGGAAACTTTTGATCTAGCCCCTGGAACTTCAGAAAATCATGTAAATTCATTTAAAAATCAGTTTTAGCCCGTGGACTTAATAAAAATTAGGAAAAACTCCTCTGTTATGAGTAGCTAGACCCCTGAAAATTGTTAAAATAATATTATAGACCCTGTAGTGGGGTGAGTTTAACTTTTTAGCCCTGTTTGATATTTAATTTAGGAAATTGAATATGTGGCTAGTATTTAAAATTTAAAAAGTGGGACAAAACATATTGTCAAAATTAAATTAAAAACTTTCTCAGTACTTAGAAAACTTTGGAGTGAGATAAAAATATATTTTGGGCTGAAATGAATCTGTTTCATTTATTATTCACATTTATTAGTATAGGGACACATTTTTAATTAAAGAATAGTTCTGAAAATAGTGAAAATAATTGTAAAATAGTTTACATCAGAGGAAAAGGTCAAAAATATATTAGTAAATATTTTAGATCAGAACCTATTCTGTTTAGATGATGTGTCTTGTTATTTTCATAATAAAGTTCACATTTAGGCATAGGAAATAAATCTAAAAATATAGCAACTAGAAAATGATAAATGGAGTCTCTAAAATCCAAAGAATTCAGTTTATGGTTGGTTGAAATTCTGAAGACACATATGGAGAAGGCAAATACCTTTCATGCATACTTGGTAGCAAAAAGGTGTAGTAATTGAATATAAGGAATTTATTTAAATTGGAAACTCATATACATAGTATGTAAGCATAAATGTGAATACAAAAGTAGGAATCATATACACGTGATTAAAAGTGCATGCAAGCCACAAATAAACACACATAGAGTAACCACAACACATATAATTGTGAAAGACTTTCATAAATATGAATGTGTGGTTTGTATGAAGTGGAAGTGTGAACTATGTCTTATGGATTGTTGTTTTTCTTTTGCTATGTGTGATGGTATGATGTAGAACCTGCTCAAGAGCAAGTTATTCCTTTCCAAGATCAGGACTACCCATTTCAAGAGCAGCAGGAAGGAGGCAAGTGTCCTTGACCACTTTGATCCTATGCTAGGATGTGTAGATAGAATTATTTGCATTGTCAAGTTAAATATGAAACCTATGCTAGGAAGTTTCCCTAGAATTGCATCACCTTGTTTCCTTGTAGCTTGGGTTGGGATTTATTTTATCATTTCATTTATTATTATGCATATGCTTAGCCATGCTTAGAATGGGATATTTGGGATATGAGATCATCAGTTTATTTTACCATACTCTTGAATGGGATATTGTGAGTTATGTAGAGGTAGGGATCAAGGCAAGTTGGATGTTTTGGTTGTGTGCTGGGTGCACGAGACTCGGGTTTATGTTTAGTACTTGCCTGGATCCTAAGGACCGGTTCATGGAGCATGTAACCTGGCTTTACAGTGCCAACCACATGCTGAGATGGGGCAGCTTGGCCAATTAATTAGGTGTATCCCCGACGTAGTATGGGTGTGTTGGATGGTGCGGAGAATAGGTGTCAGCTAGACTACCATATGAACCGCAAGGCTCAATAGGGGGCCACTGCAGCGGGTTGGAGCCTCTTGTATGCTGTTAGGGGTGAAACCTCAGTGGGCCCACGCTCGTCGGGAATCCCTTTGTAAAGGCTTCGTAGTGATCTCCTGGCTACACACCTGGGAAGTGTGAATGTGGTTCGTAGCCACTGGCATAATGGAGGTTCTTTTAGTCCACCCGGCAACGGGGGATGAAATCACTACATGTGGGTACAGTGGTACAAACTCTGCAGAGTCAAAACTGTCATGACAGCCGTGCTCACGGTCAAGAGCGGCTTGGACTTATTCATGATTAGAGGAGTGATGGTTTTGGAAGTTGTGGATGTTAAGCAGGGAGCTTAACATTGGAAATGATGTTATGGTTAATTGATTATGATGATGGGATGGGAGATTGGGACCATTTCACCTGTGTAGTAATGTAGGTGCTTAATAAGCTAAGGTGATAGGTATTAATTGCGTAGTGCTTTAACCATGAGTTCAACCTCTCCTTGTTCTAGCCATGCATGACATCATTTTTCCCACACTTGCTGAGTACCATTGGTACTCAACCTTGCATATTTTGTTGGTTTATATTGCTGCTCAGGTCAAGATAATGAGGTGGTGTATAATGACCAAGACTTTGGAACCGAAGAAGGTTTCTAGGTTCATGGAGACCCCCGGGCAACGCCTGTGACGGAGCCCTCAAGAATAATATTCCGCTGCTAGTTTATTTACTTGTGATAAACTTATTATTGTCCATCGAGACATTTGCTATGTAAGACTTATTTATATTCGACACCTGGCTTGTAATAAATGATGTTTCACTATTTGTCATCACATGTATGAGAAAATGATCCTAGCATACATGTGATATTCACTTGATTATTCTTCGGAAAAACCGGGTGTGACAGAAGTGGTATCAGAGCCAAGGTTGCCCGTAGGAACGTGGGCCTAGGTAGAAATGGACGTATTTAAGTGCCTTATTTTCTTAAAAAAACTATTTTTACAAGGTGTGTGTTGAAAAGTGTTATTTAATGAGTCACTTTCTTCATCTTACCCTAATTTTCATTCAAAATAGGATTTTTGTTTAAAAGTTTATCTAACCTAAGTTTAAATGCTTTTTGTTTTAGATGGTTCGCATGATTCGCACCGCTCACAAGTCCACAGGAGGGAGAGTTCCCGTAGTTGCCCTTGCCCAAAGAGAGGAGAACCGTCCGGTGACGTACCTTTCCTACGGATTGGCAGTAGGGGGCTTGTTGCGCCGTCTTCGACGTATGCTCGATGCCGCCGGCAATAAGGGCAAGCTAATCATCCACTATAACTCCACCATGACCATCCGTGAGAAGAGGGAAGAATGGAGTTCAGAGATGAGGATTATACACGAAAATCAGCTGCTTAAGATCCACCGCTCTCCAGCTTGTAGAGCGACACAGGTCGATGCGGAGAAGGATGTCACCTGGGAGGCCATCACCTGCCAGAGTCACATCTATCGTCGCCACCTGGACAGGACTGAGTACATGTATGTCCTCCAGCGTGAGAGTGGTACCACGGAGTACAAGTACCCGCCAGTGCAGCAAGGGACTTCCCATGAGCACATGGACTTGTGCTTGGAGGATGCTGTTATGCTCAACACTCGACTGCAAGAGTGTCAGCAAGAGCTTCAGGATGTCCGGGACACCCTGAAGGAAACGGAGGCGTTGCTGCGAGCCTGCTTGAGGGCGAGAGAAAGAGGAGATGGGAATGAACTGTGTGTCACCGTGAATGATACATGGACTCCTGACTCCCCAGGTCGCCGAGCGATCAGGCGTCGTCGCACTTCTCCACCAGCAGTCTCCCCACCCAAAGCAGAGTCAGAAGGCAACCGAAATGATGAGGAAGATCCCGAGGAGCCAGCTCAAGAAAATGAGTATCGTAGATCCTTTCCCTTAAATTAGAAGGATGTCGAGTAGTTGAGTCGTTACGTAGTTAATGGTGTGTTAATGCTTGGTGTGTGACGTGAGTTGTGGAAGCCATGAGCAATTGTCCACAGCCTCGTCTTTAGATTGTTTTGCTTTGGTGTGTGAACCCACATGAAATAATATTGCATTTATTTTTGTGTGAGAAATAAACCCTTAGAAAAGTATAACAAAGCCTCAACACTTCAAAGTACAAACAAATGAAAGTAGTAAGATGATACTAAATGCTTTCAAATTAACATTGGTTGATTCTGCCAGATGGCCGGAAGAGGAAAAGGACGTGCTGCCAACCCCGCCAACAACAACGATGAGGCATGCAACCCTCATCTTTCTGGAGGCCAGGACCGGGGTGGTCGTCGTGAAGGAGTTGATCCCCTCCACCAAATGCTGGAGAATCAGAATCAGCTCATCCAGAACTTAACTCAAGTGGTGGCCAACTTGCATCAAGTTCCACCTCCACAAGCTGCACCACGCCAACCAAGGTTGAGTGAGTTTCTAGGAACTCAACCTCCGAAGTTTGCAAGTGCTGCTGAACCTCTAGAGGCAGATGATTGGCTAAAAACCATTGAAAGCAAGATGAGGATCATACAGTGCCAAGGGTATGAGAGGGTGCTGTTTGCCTCTCATCAATTGCATGGACCTGCTGCTGATTGGTGGACCGCCTACGTGGCTGCCCATCATGACCCTGAGAACATCACTTGGGAAGAGTTCAAGCGTAGCTTCCGCAACCATTACATCCCAAGAGGTGAACTCAAAAACAAGAGGAAGGAGTTTTTGGGACTGCAGCAGGGAAACATGACGGTGAGGGAATACCTCACTAAATTTACTCAACTATCCCGTTATGCCCCACGGGACATAGAGACTGATGAGCAGAAACAAGATTGTTTCGTGGAGGGACTTACCGCAGAGATGCAGTGTGCAATGTCCTCAAATGAGTATGAAAGCTTCCAAAAGATGGTGGACAGAGCATTTGTGGTAGAAAGGAAGCTAAAGGCCTTGGAAAATGAGAATAAGAGGAAGGCCGGGTGGTCACATCAAGCCTCAGGGAGCAACACCCGCCCACGTCTGATGCAGCAACCTACAGGGCAGACGAACCGTGCTGCGGTACCCTACTCAGCACCAAGAGGCTACAACCCGAACTACAGGCCTCCGGCAGCACCAGCACAGCCGCAACGACAGTTTGTACAGCAGCCTCGCCCCGCATATCCACCTCGACCAGCAGTGCAAGGACCTCCAAACCAACCCCAAGACAGCAAAGGCCAGGCACCTAAGGTTGGGGTGCAATGTTTTAGCTGCGGTGAAGTGGGGCACTACGCCCATAAATGCCCAAAGAAGAAGCCCGCACAGCCACAACAGCAGAATGTGATGCGAGGACGGGTGAACCACGTCACTATGGAGGAAGCGCAAGAGGCACCCGGCGTGGTAGTTGGTAAGTTTCCTGCCAATTTACACATTGCAACCCTGCTGTTTGATTCTGGTGCTACCCACTCGTTCATTGCTAAAGGGTTTGTTAAGAAGCATGATCTAGCAACAACACAAATGAACTATATGCTAGCAGTAAACTCTCCAGGTGGAGAAATAAGGACAAGACAAGTGTGTCCCAAGGTGAATCTAGACATTAATGGGGTAGTGTTTACTGCTAACCTCATAGTGATAGATTCCCAAGGGATCGATATTATTTTGGGCATGGACTGGTTGACCAAACATAAGGGAATCATCCATTGTTCAACCAGAACGGTGGAACTAATGCACCCTAGTGGCACAAGAGTAAAGTTCATAACAATACACGAGCCTAGGAGGGACATTAAACTAAATCAAGTTGAGGTGAAAGTTGAGGAAATCAGGACCATCAGGGAATATCCAGATGTTTTTCCGGAGGAGTTGCCAGGTATGCCTCCCGATCGTGAAGTGGAATTCGCAATTGAGCTAGTACCTGGAACAGCCCCGATATACAAGAGACCTTATCGGATGGACTCCAAGCAGCTAGAAGAACTCAAGGATCATTTAAGAGAATTGACGGAGAAGGGGTATATTCGTCCTAGTTCCTCACCATGGGGAGCTCCGGTGATATTTGTGCCCAAGAAGGACGGAACCCAAAGGTTATGTGTGGATTACCGTGCCTTGAATGAGGTAACCATCAAGAACAAGTACCCATTACCCCGCATTGAAGACTTGTTTGATCAGTTGAGGGGAGCTTGTGTGTTCTCGAAAATTGATCTCAGGTCGGGATACCACCAACTCAAGATAAGGCAATATGATATTCCCAAGACAGCTTTCGTATCTCGGTACGGACTGTATGAATACACTGGCATGCCTTTCGGGCTAACTAATGCCCCGGCATACTTCATGTATCTCATGAACAAGGTATTCATGGAATATCTGGACAAATTTGTGGTGGTTTTCATAGATGACATTCTCGTCTTCTCCAAAGATGAAGAAGAACATGAGAAACATCTAAGGTTGGTGTTGCAGAGGCTGAGAGAACACCAACCATATGCCAAGTTGAGCAAGTGTGAGTTTTGGCTGAAGAGAGTTCCCTTCTTAGGACATATAATCTCGGAGGGAGGAATCTCCGTGGATCCTGCCAAAATCGAGGATATACAGAAGTGGAAGACCCCTGAAAATGTCGGGGAAGTTCGAAGCTTCATGGGATTGGCTGGATACTATCGACGGTTTATTGAGGGATTCTCCAAGATCTCGAGACCCCTCACCAAACTGTTGGAGAAGGGAATCACATTCACATGGACGCCACAGTGCGAGACGAGTTTTCAGGAGCTAAAGAAAAGATTGACAACAGCCCCAGTGTTGGTTATGCCAGATATGTAGAAGAATTTCACGGTGTACTGCGATGCCTCTGGAAACGGGTTGGGATGTGTTCTCATGCAAGAAGGGCATGTCGTGGCATATGCATCCCGGCAGCTTCGGAAGCACGAGAAAAACTATCCTACACATGACTTAGAACTAGCCGCAGTGGTACACGCGTTGAAAATTTGGCGACACTATTTGATGGGGAAGAGGACAGAAATATATACGGATCATAAGAGTTTGAAGTACATTTTCACGCAGCCAGATCTCAACCTCAGACAAAGGAGATGGTTAGAGCTAATCAATGACTTTGATGTGGGCATCAACTATCATCCTGGGAAAGCAAACGTCGTGGCCGATGCTTTAAGTCGGAAAGTGCAGGTCAATAAGTTGAGCTTGAAGGACATGCCTGCAGAATTGAAGGACGAGGTTATAAGGCTCAATCTATGCCTGGTAAATAGTGGGGAAGCCATCGCCATGGAAGTGGACTCCACACTCGAGCAAGAAATCCGCGAGGGTCAAAAGAAAGACGAGAAGATACAAGAAATCAGGCAACTCATCAAGGAAAATAAAGCTCCTAATTTCAGAGAGGATGAACAAGGTACGGTGTGGCACGGGAAAAGGATTTGTGTGCCTGAAGTAAATGAGATTCGTGAATAATTTTGAAGGAGGCTCACGATTCTGACTATTCCATTCATCCTGGGAGTACGAAGATGTACCAGGACCTCAAGAGCAGGTATTGGTGGTATGGCATGAAACGAGATGTCGCGGAACATGTTGCCCTATGTGACACATGTCAGTTGGTGAAAGCAGAACATCAACGACCCGCGGGATTATTGCAACCACTCAAAGTGCCTGAATGGAAATGGGAAGAAATCGGTATGGATTTCATAGTGGGATTGCCTAGGACCCAATCAGGATATGATTCAATATGGGTCATCATCGACAGGCTAACCAAGGTGGCTCATTTCATCCCCGTGAAAGAAAGCTACAGCGGATCCAAATTGGCAGAATTGTACATGTCAAGGATCGTGTGTTACCATGGAGTGCCAAAGAAGATTGTGTCGGATCGAGGGACACAGTTCACCTCAAGGTTCTGGCAGAAGTTACATGAAACCATGGGAACCCATCTGAACTTCAGCTCTGCCTATCATCCCCAAACTGACGGGCAGACGGAGAGAACCAATCAGATCTTTGAAGATATGCTGAGGGCATGTGCACTCAAAAACAATAGGAGTTGGGACAAGAACTTACCGTATGCGGAGTTTTCCTATAACAACAACTATCAAGCTAGTATGAAGATGTCACCGTTTGAAGCCTTGTACGGGAGGAAGTGCAGAACTCCCCTATTTTGGAACCAAACGGGGGAAAGTAAAGTGTTTGGTCCAGAAGTACTACAAGAAGCCGAGGCGAAGGTGAGGGAAATTCGCAACAATTTGAGGATAGCACAGACACGCCAAAAGAGCTATGCCGATGTACGAAGAGGAGAGCTCATTTTCAACGTGGGAGACTATGTCTATCTCAAGGTGTCCCCTATCAGAGGACTTCGTCGGTTCAAGGTGAAAGGGAAGTTGTCACCTCGATACATCGGACCCTTTCAAGTTCTGGAAAGGAAAGGCGAAGTGGCGTATCAACTAGAGTTACCGGCTCGTCTATCGGATGTGCACGATGTATTCCATGTGTCACAACTCAAGAAATGCCTGAGGACGCCTGAGGAGGTGTTACCCATGAATGAAGTGGACGTAGCTGAGGATTTGTGTTATGCCGAGCAACCATACAAGATTTTGGAGACAATGGAACGCCTCACCAAAAATAAAAGAATCCGGATGTGCAAGGTGCAGTGGAAGCATCACTCAGAAGAGGAAGCCACCTGGGAGCGGGAAGACGAGCTCAAGGCACAATTTCCGAAATTGTTTTCTTAGAACCACCAATCTCGAGGACGAGATTTCTTTTAAGGGGGATAGAGCTGTAACACCCCAAAATTCTTGTTAAGACCCTAAATCATGTTAAGAGGGGAATTTAAATTTTTTTGGACGTGTTGCATGTTTTGCAACAATTTAAATTCAAACTGGAATTCAATTTAAATTCAAAACAGAAAAGAAATAGAAAAAGAAAAAAAGAAAACAGGAAAAAAACCGGCCAGTGGGCCGAAACCCACCAGCCGGTCCAACCAGCACCCGCGCCAGCCGCAGCCGCGCGCGCCTCTTCCTCCCACTGACAGGAGGGGCCCGCCAGCCCTTCTTCTACCTCGCGCCCGCGCCGGGATTCTCTCACCCCGAATCAAAACCGACCCGGATTCCTGCGCATCCCCGCCGAATTCCGTTCGTAGGCGACGCGAACTCGATCTAAACCACCCCGCCGCCCTCCCCCGTCTATAAAAACCCCGGCCTCGTTCTGTTTTTCCCACGCGATCCGCCGATTTTACTCCGGTGAGAAACCGAGCCTTCTCCGACGAATTCTGGCCGATCTAAGCTCGGAAATTCCGATCTAACTCGCTGGTCTTGATCCACCGCCTCCGGGGAACCCTGCAGGTGCAGAAAACTCGGTGACCTGCGGTTCAAACATAGCGCCGACGAGCCTCACCGTGGTTTCAATTCGGACCTCGTCGCCGACCGCCTTTCAGGACCTCCGAGCTCAAGAAAACCCCCGAGGTGAGATCCCCGACCTCTCCTCCACCGATCTATGCCATAAGATCACGGTTCTAGGAAGAGTTCTCGAAGATCCGAAAGTCTCCGGCGAGATCGCCGCCTCCCGCCGCCATGCGCCGCTGAGCAGCGCCGCCCACGCTCGATCAGAGCGACGTGGCCGCTTGTGCGCCGTTTATTTAAATCGCACGGTAGAGTTTAAATCCCCGCGTACCGGTTCGACGTTGTCGGTACCTGAGATATGGGGTACCCCCGCGCACAGGGTAAAATGCCTAAGGTACTCGCCCTTCTCCGCAGGGAGAGCTCCGAAGGCGCCACGCGTCCGGCGGGGCCGGACCTCCCTCTCCTCAGAGGAGAGCTCCGGGCCCGCCATGTGGCATACAGAAGCCGGACCTCCCCCTCCGCGGGAGAGAGGTTCGAAGACGCCACGCGTCCAGCGGGGCCGGACCTCCCTCTCCGCAGAGGAGAGCTCCGGGCCCGCCACGTGGCATACAGAAGCTGGACCTCCCCCTCCGCGGGGAGAGGTCCGGAGGCTCCACGTGCCCCGCAGGCCGGACCCTTCTCGCCTCAGAGAAGGGCTCCGGACCCGCCACGTGGCCAGGAGAACGGTGCTGCCTGCCCCCGAGCGGTAGGCGGCGGGCGTAAAGGCGCCCCACACCTTGCCCGTACAAGGTATTCAAGGCCCGCGTCTTCCCAAGACGCGGAAACACGGAGCACGCGTCTGTCAGGTGCCGTTGCGCCCAGTCGCATCACAGACTAGCACGCGGTGTCAGAACCTGCCAGCTAATAAACGCCGCGACAAGACATCCCATGCCGCCTGCGCCGTCATCAACCACTACGACTAGTATGCGGCATGGGCAGGGCGGCAAGATGAAGACTCAGAGGCCTTCGACCAGAGGCAACCACCGGCGTAACTACAGATACGGTAGATAATAGACAATCTTCCCGAGACCACCTGTCGGGTCCCGGCTTCCCTTGTAAGCCGCCCGAGTCTTGGACTATAAAAGGCTCGGGTAGGCGTCGATAGCAAGGGTTCACAATTTTGCAACTCATACGCTAGCCATACACTCTCAAGCTGTAACTCACCCCCAAGCTCAGGCCTCCGGCCCTGAGCAGCAAGCAATACAGCGAGCTCCATAGCTCGCCGTGGACGTAGGGTTTTACGCTCCGGCGGCCTGAACCACGTAAAACTCGCCGTGTCAATCTCTCGCTAACTCGTCCATCCGCGCAAGCTTTCCGCTAGGAGACTAGCCCCGCCGAAAAAAGAACCTCCGCGGGCTGCCCAGTGCAGGCCCGGGGGAAGTGTCGATCGCACACTTCGACAGACGTTATAATCTCAGCCGTCGGTTTAAAATCGGACGGTCCACGTCAGCCCCGCATTATAAAGACTGGAAATCTTACGTGCTACCCCCTGGGGTTCTCGGGAAATAAGAGCTAGCCCCGGAAACTTCTGATCTAGCCCTTGGAACTTCAGAAAATCATGTAAATTCATTTAAAAATAAGTTTTAGCCCCTGGACTTAATAAAAATTAGGAAAAACTCCTCTGTTATGAGTAGCTAGACCCCTGAAAATTGTTAAAATAATATTATAGACCCTGTAGTGGGGTGAGTTTAACTTTTTAGCCCTGTTTGATATTTAATTTAGGAAATTGAATATGTGGCTAGTATTTAAAATTTAAAAAGTGGGACAAAACATATTGTCAAAATTAAATTAAAAACTTTCTCAGTACTTAGAAAACTTTGGAGTGAGATAAAAATATATTTTGGGCTGAAATGAATCTGTTTCATTTATTATTCACATTTATTAGTATAGGGACACATTTTTAATTAAAGAATAGTTCTGAAAATAGTGAAAATAATTGTAAAATAGTTTACATCAGAGGAAAAGGTCAAAAATATATTAGTAAATATTTTAGATCAGAACCTATTCTATTTAGATGACGTGTCTTGTTATTTTCATAATAAAGTTCACATTTAGGCATAGGACATAAATCTAAAAATATAGCAACTAGAAAATGATAAATGGAGTCTCTAAAATCCAAAGAATTCAGTTTATGGTTGGTAGAAATTCTGAAGACACATATGGAGAAGGCAAATACCTTTCATGCATACTTGGTAGCAAAAAGGTGTAGTAATTGAATATAAGGAATTTATTTAAATTGGAAACTCATATACATAGTATGTAAGCATAAATGTGAATACAAAAGTAGGAATCATATACACATGATTAAAAGTGCATGCAAGCCACAAATCAACACACATAGAGTAACCACAACACATATAATTGTGAAAGACTTTCATAAATATGAATGTGTGGTTTGTATGAAGTGGAAGTGTGAACTATGTCTTATGGATTATTGTTTTTCTTTTGCTATGTGTGATGGTATGATGTAGAACCTGCTCAAGAGCAAGTTATTCCTTTCCAAGATCAGGACTACCCATTTCAAGAGCAGCAGGAAGGAGGCAAGTGTCCTTGACCACTTTGATCCTATGCTAGGATGTGTAGATAGAATTATTTGCATTGTCAAGTTAAATATGAAACCTATGCTAGGAAGTTTCCCTAGAATTGCATCACCTTGTTTCCTTGTAGCTTGGGTTGGGATTTATTTTATCATGTCATTTATTATTATGCATATGCTTAGCCATGCTTAGAATGGGATATTTGGGATATGAGATCATCAGTTTATTTTACCATACTCTTGAATGGGATATTGTGAGTTATGTAGAGGTAGGGATCAAGGCAAGTTGGATGTTTTGGTTGTGTGCTGGGTGCACGAGACTCGGGTTTGTGTTTAGTACTTGCCTGGATCCTAAGGACCAGTTCATGGAGCATGTAACCTGGCTTTACAGTGCCAACCACATGCTGAGATGGGGCAGCTTGGCCAATTAATTAGGTGTATCCCTGACGTAGTATGGGTGTGTTGGATGGTGCGGGGAATAGGTGTCAGCTGGACTACCATATGAACCGCAAGGCTCAAGAGGGGGCCACTGCAGTGGGGTTGGAGCCTCTTGTATGCTGTTAGGGGTGAAACCTCAGTGGGCCCAGGCTCGTCGGGAATCCCTTTGTAAAGGCTTCGTAGTGATCTCCTGGCTACACACCTGGGAAGTGTGAATGTGGTTCGTAGCCACTGGCATAATGGAGGTTCTTTTAGTCCACCCGGCAACGGGGGATGAAATCACTACATGTGGGTACAGTGGTACAAACTCTGCAGAGTCAGAACTGTCATGACAACCGTGCTCACGGTCAAGAGCGGCTTGGACTTATTCATGATTAGAGGAGTGATGGTTTTGGAAGTTGTGGATGTTAAGCGGGGAGCTTAACATTGGAAATGATGTTATGGTTAATTGATTATGATGATGGGATGGGAGATTGGGACCATTTCACCTGTGTAGTAATAGGTGCTTAAAAATCTAAGGTGATAGGTATTAATTGCGTAGTGCTTTAACCATGAGTTCAACCTCTCCTTGTTCTAGCCATGCATGACATCATTTTTCCCACACTTGATGAGTACCATTGGTACTCAACCTTGCATATTTTGTTGGTTTATATTGCTGCTCAGGTCAAGATAATGAGGTGGTGTATAATGACCAAGACTTTGGAACCGAAGAAGGTTTCTAGGTTCATGGAGACCCCCGGGCAACGCCTGTGACGGAGCCCTCAAGAATAATATTCCGCTGCTAGTTTATTTACTTGTGATAAACTTATTATTGTCCATCGAGACATTTGCTATGTAAGACTTATTTATATTCGACACCTGGCTTGTAATAAATGATGCTTCACTATTTGTCATCACATGTATGAGAAAATGATCCTGGCATACATGTGATATTCACTTGGTTGTTCTTCAGAAAAACCGGGTGTGACAATGTGATACCTATGCAAGCTTGTTCTATGCTATTTGGTCGACCTTGGCAATTTGATAAAGATACATTACATCATGGTAAATCAAATCAATACTCTTTCATGCATCATGAGAAGAAACTTGTTTTGCACCCGATGTCCCCTGATGCTATTTTGAAGGATGACATTGCTAGAGCTTGCAAAGAGAAAAATAAGAAATCTGCTGAAAATGAAAATTCAGATGTCGTGAAGAAATCGGTACAGCCTAAGACTGACAATTCCAAATCTGCTCATATGAAGAAGAATGAAATAAAATTAAAGAGCGCTTGTTTTTTTGCTTCCAAATCTGATTTGTTTGAATTAAAAAGTGATACTGCAATCTGCTATGTGTTTGTTTGCAAAGAAGCTTTGTTCTCACTTTACGACACACCATGTGCTTTGCCTCCTTCTATCACTAAGCTTTTGCAGGAATACGCTTCCACAAGAGGTACCAGCCGGGCTGCCACCATTGAGAGGGACTGAGCATCAGATTGACCTCATCCCTGGGGCTTCTTTGCCCAACCGAGCACCATACAGGACCAATCCGGAGGAGACTAAGGAGATTCAGCGGCAAGTACAGAAATTACTCGACAAAGGTTATGTGCGTGAGTCCCTTAGTCCTTGCTCCGTTCCTATCCTTTTGGTCCCAAAGAAAGATGGATCATGGCGCATGTGTGTAGATTGTCGAGCAATTAATAACATTACCATTAGATATCGTCATCCTATTCCTAGGTTAGATGATATGCTTGATGAACTTAGTGGCTCGATGATTTTATCTAAAATTGATTTGCGTAGTGGATACCATCAAATTCGCATGAAGCTAGGTGATGAATGGAAAACAGCGTTTAAAACAAAGTTTGGTTTGTATGAGTGTCTAGTCATGCCTTTTGGTCTCACAAATGCACCTAGCACTTTCATGAGATTAATGAATGAGGTTTTACGTGCTTTCATTGGAAGATTTGTGGTAGTATATTTCGATGACATCTTGATCTATAGCGCATCTCTCGAAGTTCATCTTGATCATCTCCGTGCTGTTTTCAATGCTTTACATGATGCACGCTTATTTGGTAACATTGACAAGTGCACCTTTTGCACGGATCGAGTTTCTTTTCTTGGCTATGTTGTGACACCACAGGGAATTGAAGTTGATCAAGCCAAGGTGGAGGCGATACACAGCTGGCCGACTCCTACCACGGTCACACAAGTACGAAACTTTCTTGGACTTGCTGGATTCTATCGTCGTTTTGTGAAAGACTTCAGCACCATAGCAGGCCCACTGCATGAGCTTACAAAGAAGGGTGCCCCATTCACATGGGGCAAGGCGCAAGAGGCTGCATTTGCAACTTTGAAGAATAGGTTAACTCATACACCCCTTCTCCAATTACCAGATTTCAGTAAGACTTTTGAATTGGAATGTGATGCTAGTGGTATTGGATTGGGAGGTGTCTTGTTGCAAGAGGGGAAACCTATTGCTTATTTTAGCGAGAAACTGAATGGGCCTAGTCTGAACTATTCCACTTATGATAAAGAATTATATGCACTAGTACGAACTTTGGAAACATGGCAACATTATTTATGGCCTAAAGAATTTGTTATACATTCTGATCATGAATCTTTGAAGCACATTAAGAACCAAACTAATCTGAACCGTAGGCATGCCAAGTGGGTAGAATTCATTGAGTCCTTTCCTTATGTCATCAAACACAAGAAAGGAAAAGATAATGTCATTGCGGATGCCTTATCTAGCCGTTACAATATGTTGTCCCAACTTGATTTTAAGATTTTTGGCTTGGAAACAATTAAAGAACGATATGCTTTTGATGCTGATTTCAAAGATGTGCTGCTGCAATGTAAAGAAGGAAAAACATGGAACAAGTTTGTTCTCACTAATGGTTTTGTGTTTCGAACTAACAAATTGTGCATTCCAGCTGGTTCTGTGCGTATCTTACTATTGCAGGAAGCACATGGTGGAGGATTGATGGGACACTTTGGTGTCAAGAAGACGAAAGACATCTTAGCAAGCCATTTCTTTTGGCCAAAGATGAGGAGAGATGTGGAGCGGTTTGTTGCTCGTTGCACCACCTGTCAAAAAGCTAAGTCCCGTCTTAATCCACATGGTTTATACATGCCTCTTCATGTTCCTAGTGCTCCATGGGAGGATGTTTCTATGGATTTTGTTTTATAATTGCCTAGAACAAAGAAGGGGAGGGATAGTATTTTTGTTGTTGTCGACAGATTTTCTAAAATGGCACATTTCATACCATGCCACAAAACTGATGATGCTACCCATATTGCTGATTTGTTCTTTCGAGAAGTTGTTCGTTTGCATGGGGTTCCAAACACTATTGTTTCAGATAGAGATGCCAAATTTCTTAGTCATTTTTGGAAAACCTTATGGGCTAAGTTGGGGACAAAATTACTCTTTTCTACCACTTGTCACCCTCAAACTGATGGACAGACCGAAGTAGTGAACCGTAGTTTATCTACCATCTAAGGGCTGTTCTGAAACATAACATCAAATTATGGGAAGAATGTTTGCCTCATATTGAATTCGCTTACAATCGTTCGCTGCATTCTACTACTAAATTGTGCCCTTTTCAGATTGTATATGGTTTTATTCCTCGTGCTCCCATTGATCTTTTGGCTCTGCCACCTTCAGAGAAATTGAATTTTGATGCTTCTCGCCGTGCTGAATTAATTCTTAAAATGCATGAGCAAACTAAATCAAACATTGAGAGCATGAACGCTAAGTATCAACAAGCCGGTAGCAAGGGTAGGAAGCATGTTACTTTTGAACCTGGTGATTTGGTTTGGGTGCATTTGAGAAAGGATAGATTTCCTGATTTGAGAAAATCTAAATTACTACCTAGAGCTGCTGGACCCTTCAAAGTGCTTCGAAAAATTAATGATAATGCATATGAAATTGAGTTGTCTGCACATTTTGGGGTTACTTCCTCTTTTAATATTGCAGATTTGAAACCATATATGGGCGAGGAAGACACATTTGAGTCGAGGACGACTCAATCGCAAGAAGGGTAGGATGATGCGGACATCGCTACCGTTGATACAACCACAACACCAGCCCATTCACCACTCTCAGCTAATCAAGGTCCAATGACACGCGCTCGTGCACGTCAACTTAATTATCAGGTGAATTCATTCCTGGCTGTTCAAAGTAATTATCCTTCAAATAGGGACCTATTAAAGCCTTGTGATGACCTTGTTATTATTAGGTGCTTGGGAATTGATCCAGCTAGAAGGGATGGAGGAATTAATGCAATAAAGGCTGCTCCACCCGAGGGGAAATCTTGAGGCTGGTGCCATGTAATAAAGAGAGATTTAGACAAATAAGGAAAGGAATAAGGGAAATCTCGTCCAACTTTGCTGCTGGACGAAATTCCCTCTTTCTTCCCCCATTTAAAGATAGATGTGCTATAATAAGGAAAGAAATAGAGGAAATCATATCCTGCCTTGCTGCTGGATGGGTTTCCCTCTTTCTTTCCCTATTAAATGGTAGTCTATCACAGAAAAAGGAAGGGAATAAGGGAGATCACGTCCTACCTTTGTTGCTGGACGAATTTCCCTCTTCCCTCCCCTATTTAAGTAGTCCAAGAGCTCCTTGACAGGGCCGGTTTTGTTTTCTGTAAGTTTAGCCATTGCTACTTTCTTGTAACGCAAGTGTCGACGAGACCTTCTGATTACTTGAATCAGAACCCTAACTTTTTCACACCTGTGAGTGTTTGCTTGTTATCTTGTTCTTGCTTGTTCTTCGATTGCTTGCAGGTTCAAGGCTGTTCTTGGCACGGCAAGTACAGCAACAACAGGAGCCGGTGTAACTATCGCTAAGGCGCAGCATCCTTGTGGTTGTTGTAGTCGGGTAGCACAACGTCGACCTCCACCCGAATCGTAGTTACCAGGAGACGGTGTAACTGTCGCTCAAGGCGCCACACCATTATGGTTGTGGTAGTCGGGCAGCCAACGTCGGCCTCCACCAAATTCATTCATTACCAACATCTCTCATCGAAAGATAGGGCGTCCCCCATACCCGTTGGGTTCATCATGCAAGTGAAGGCTGAAAGTTGAAGATAAGGTTCATAAAGCTAGCGTAAAGTGATGGCACTTGGAGGCGAGGACGACGATGTGCGCGTGCTTGGAGGCGAGGGCGAGGATGGTGACGTGGGCTCGGCAGCGAGAGAGAGGACGGTGGCGGCGGCAGTGGCCAGGATGGCGGCGGCGGCAAGGGGCAAATGTATTTTTTGGTAGTCTAACGGCGTCGATGTGAAATCTCCTGAGTTAGATTTTTGCAGTGCTCGAGTGGTGATTTATATAGTCGTCAATTATCATAGGAGGGTTTTAAGGTGATCCATTAAAAATCGTCTACGATATTTTCCTCTTCATAGGTCTGCTCTTCAGTTTCTTCTTCCTTTGCTTTATTTTTTATTTAGATTCCAATGTAAATACTCAAACATGTATAGATTATGCAAATTAAGTCCAAATTCGATGATTCTTTTTTCAATATTCTTCAAAAATTAATATATACCAGATGGAACAAAAAATTTGAAACTTATATAGGTAACAGTGTTATATTTTGGTAAATATAGCATTTATTTATATGCACATATTATTCAGATTGTCATATCACCTAAAAAATGGATCTTCCATTGAAAGTTCGTTTGTATGAACATATTGTCTTATTTATACATGTATGAATTTTGTTAAATTTTTTAAAACGATCAAACATGTCAAATTCAAATTATCCCTCATTCTAATGAAATGCTCATATACATATGAGGCATTCTTCAAATTTTGAGCATACATTGATTCAAACAATTTTGTAAAAATCTGAAAAAAATCATAGAGGTTGGTACGATGACTAAAAAGTCTCATAGAAAAATGTACTCATAAAATCAATATATTATGTAAGATACAAAAATGATAAATAACCTATTTATTTGTTTTTCAAGTTCTAACCAATTTCAATGGTTTTTCCAAGTGAAATTTAATAGGCACATGTAATACTAAATCATATTACAAGAACTTAGAATTTGGGCTTTTACAAACCCCTTATTTTGATCAATAATATCAATTAATCCTAAAGTTAGTAAACTTTTTTCACAGGCGGTTTTATATTAAAAACCGCCTGCGATAATTGCCTCTTCATAGGTCTACCCTTCAGTCTCTTCTTCCTTTGCTTCATTTTTTATTTAGATTCTAATGTAAATGCTCAAATATGTATAGATTCTGCAAATTAAGTCCAAACTCGATAATTCTTTTTCTATATTATTAAAAAAATAATATATACCAGATGGGACAAAAAGTTTAAAACTTATATAGGTAACATTGTTATGTTTTGGTAAATATAGCGTTAATTTCTATGCATATATTATACAGATTGCCATATCTCCTAAAAAAATAGATCTTCCACTAAAAGTTGTTTTGTATGAACATATTGTCTTATTTATACATGTATGAATTTTGTTAATTTTTTAAAGCAATCTAACATGTCAAAATTCAAATTATTCATCATTCTAATGAAATGCTCGCATACATATGAGGCATTCTTTAAATTTTGAACACACATTGATTCAAACAATTTAGTAAAAATCTGAAAAATATCATAGAGGTTGGTATGATGACTAAAAAGTCCCATAGAAAAATGCACTCACAACATCAATGTATTATGCAAGATACAAAAATGACAAATAACGTATTTATTTTGTTTTTCATATTCTGACCAATTTCAAAAGTTTTTCCAAGTGAAATTTAATGCGAACCTGTAATACTAAATCATATTACAAGAACTTGGAATTTGGGATTTACAAGCCCCCTTATTTTGATCAAGAATATTAATTAATCCTAAACTCAGTAAACTTTTTTCACAGGCGGTTCTATATTAAAAATCGGCTGCGATAATCGCCTCTTCATAAGTGTGCTCTTTAGTTTCTTCTTTCTTAGCTTCATTTTTTATTTATATTCCAATGTAAATACTCAAACATGTATAGATTCTGCAAATTAAGTCCAAACTCGATGATTCTTTTTCTATATTCTTTAAAAAATAATATATACCAGATGGAACAAAAAGTTTAAAACTTATCTAGGTACATTGTTATATTTTGGTAAATATAGCATTAATTTATATGCACATATTATTCAGATTGTCATATCTCCTAAAAAATAGATCTTCCACTGAAAGTTGGTTTGTATGAACATATTGTCTTATTTATACATGTATGGATTTTGTTAATTTTTTTAAAGCAATCCAACATGTCAAATTAAAATTTTCCATCATTCAGTTATGGCGCCTCGACGGTGCTGCAACCACTAGAATCTGAAACGCCTTTATAATAAGCAGTTGCCGCGCCCTTCCTCATCTTCCTCGCAGCGCCCTTCCTCATCTTCCATGCAGCGCCATTGCTCATCTTCCTCGCAGCGCCCTTCCATCTTCCTCGCTCTTCACAACCATGGCGTCTGCAGGACCAGACTCTTCTTTGTTTTAGCTGCTCCCACGCACGCATCCTCGTCTCGCCTCCCCTCTGGTGATCATCAAGGCGGAAAATGCAAGCAGCCGTCGCTGGCGTTCCCGGAGTCAATTTCTGGAGCTAAGCAGCAACCTTCTGGTGGCCCGCCGGCAAACAACCAGGGAGCCAAGCTGCAACATTCTGGTGGCCCGAGGGTGAACCGCTCCCGATGGTCGTCTCTGGTCCCGGCGGCTCCGCAAACACAGTTGGTGACCGAGAGTGATGCAACCTATACCACCGAGGTCATGTTGCACGGCACCATGATCGAGGCCACCGTCACGTCCTCCAGCGCCGATGTCGAGCGCTTCCTTTTGCAGGTTCGCGGGAACAACCCGGGGCCCCTCATCGTCGGCCTGGACACAGAGTGGTACGACGTTAAGAACCCGGACGGGCGCGAGTCGTACAAGACGGCCGTCCTACAGCTCTCGTGGGCCACCACAACCTCGTCCTCCAGATCATTCACACAGACTATGTCCCGGAGAGTTCCCTAGAAAACTTCTTCGCCAATCTGCACAACAGATTTTCCGACGTCAGTGTCAGTAGCGACGTAAAGCGGCTGCGGGAGGACTACGGCTTCGAAGTAGCAAATGTTATTGAGCTCCGTGACCTCTTCATGAAGGTGCTGCACCGGTCGGAACTCATGTCGGCGTCGTTCAAGACCCTGGCGCTTGAGGTGATGAATGTGAACATCAACAAGGCGGCGAACATCAAGTGTGATAAGTGGGATAAGGTGATCCTGTCACCACAGTAGGTGGAGTATGCGTGCATCGATGCGTTTACCTCTTCCGAGATTTGCGTGCTGCAGCTCTCCCGTCAGGCTTACTCGCCATCTACGGTCCGAGAGCAGTTCCCCTCGCCAGGGTACATCAGCATATACTCCGATGATGACAGGTATCATGGCTACAAATTGCCAGTCCCACGCGGCGACGATCTGCGCGTCATCGAGCACCCCAGTGGCTACCTAATATGTCCAGTCTGTCCCAACTTGAAGCGCAAATGGAAACAGGAACACATCAACTCCATCCAACGTCATGTTGTGGAAGTTGGGCTTTCCGATTCCAAAATACATAGTGATAAGAAGAAGAGCCGGCACCGTCGAATGGTGAGGAACCATGGCTGGATGTGATAACTCCTCGATGTGCTTTCATATTAGTTATTCTGTTCTGAACTCGAAGTTATATTCTTCAATTTTTGTGGACAATGTATGCGGATTGTATGTTTGTGCAGTACCCCTAATAGCCTCTTCTGAAATACTTTCTCGGATGGATGTGCCCATGGTAATGCTCTTTATTTCCCTCTTACTTAACTATGATCGTGATGCAGCATTTCCCTGTTGTTTTGTTGCTGGTATAATTATTGGTATGCTCTATGCAAGATTAAAGAAAAAGTAAAAACACTTGTACGTATGTTATCCTTGATGTGTCCCGTGTTACTCTGGTCACGATGTTACCGTATGTTTGTTCCCTGTTACTCTTATAACCAGATGTTACCGTGAGTTTGTCCCATGTTACTGTTCTCATTAATCCTAAACTTAGTAAACTTTTTTTACAAGCTGTTCTATATTAAAAACCGCCTACGATAATACATCTTCGCAGGCGGTGTTTAATTCATCTTCGAGGAGGGTGGAGGGTCTCACACGTCGGTCGCACTTCTCTGCACCACCGTACCTGCCGAAATTAAGTTCTCCGCAGCTCTTCCTCCTCGGCCGCTCGTTTACTATGACAGGCTTTTATCTCGCCTGTCTCTTCACCACCAGCCGCAATTAAGTTCTCCGCACCTCCTCCTCCTCCTCGAGCCGCCGTTTCCCTTCCGTCCAACTCCAGCCGCTCTCTCTTTTTTGATAGTTAGTTCTATATTAAAAA
This sequence comes from Neostapfia colusana, assembly GCA_030760725.1. Lineage (NCBI taxonomy): Eukaryota > Viridiplantae > Streptophyta > Magnoliopsida > Poales > Poaceae > Neostapfia > Neostapfia colusana. The sequence goes on from JASWHV010000013.1 coordinate 16,636,633, forward strand.
TCGCGTGTGATAATACATCTTCGCAGGCGGTGTTTAATTCATCTTTGAGGAGGGAGGAGGGTCTTGCACGCCAGTCGCACTTCTCTGCACCACCGTACCGGCCGAAATTAAGTTCTCAGCAGCTCTTCCTCCTCGGGCCGCTCGTCCCCCTTTGTCAACACTGGAACACGCGTTTTTATCTCGCCCGTCTCTTCACCACCGGCCACAATTAAATTCTCCACATGTAAAAGTCCCAAAATATGAATACAAAGAAACTCATGTTTGTACAATGTTGGTTTCATATGTATGAAAAATGGGACTCGTTTAAACTTTTTCACATGTGATAATACATATGTGTAACACCCCAAAATTTTGATTCAAAACACTAAATCATGTTAAGAGGGGAATTTAAAAATTTTTGGACGTGTTGCATGTTTTGCAAAAATTCAAATTCAAACTGGAATTCAAATTAAACTCAAATCAGAAAAGAAATTGAAAAAGAAAAAGAGAAAACAGAAAAAAAACCGGTCAGTGGACCGAAACCCGCCAGCCGGCCCAATTCCCCCCCCCCCCCCCGCGCCAGCCCGCAGCCGCGCGCCCGCGCTCTCTCACACAGACAGGTGGGACCCACCTGTCATCCCCAACCTCGCTCGCGCCGACCCCGGACTCTCTCCCGCGCGGACGCGATCGTAACCGACCGGAATTCCGCGTCCCTCAGCCCGAATTCTGGTCCCAGAAGACTCAAACTCGATCACAACCGACCCGCCGCCCTCCCCCGGCTATAAAAACCCCAACCCCGATCGGTTTTTCCCACGCGATCGCCGATTTTTACTCCGGTGAGAACCGAGAATTCTCCGGTGAATTCTAGCCGATCTAAGCTCGGAAACTCCGATCTAACTCGCTGGTTTGATCCACCACCTCCGGGGAACCTTGCAGGTGCAGAAAACTCGGTGACTTGCGGTGTAAACACAGCGCCGACGAGCTTCGCCGTGGTTTTGCCTCGGACCTCGCCGCCGATCACCTTCCAGGACCCCCGAGCTCAAGAAAACCCCCGAGGTGAGATCCCTGACCTCCCCTCTACCGATCTATGCCATAAGATCACAGTTCTAGGCAGAATTCTCGAGGATCCGAAACTTTCCGGCGAGATCGCCGCTTCCCGCCGCCGTGCGCCGCCGGCAGCGCCGCCCACGCTCGATCAGAGCGACGTGGCCGCTTGTGCGCCGTTTATTTTAAATCGCACGGTAGACTTTAAAACCCCGCGTACCGGTTCGATGTTATAATCTCAGCCGTCGGTTTAAAATCGGACGGTCCACGTCAGCCCCGCGTTATAAAGACTGGAATTCTTACGTGCTACCCCCTGGGGTTCTCGGGAAATAAGAGCTAGCCCCGGAAACTTCTGGTCTAGCCCCTGGAACTCCAGAAAATCATGTAAATTCATTTAAAAATCAGTTTTAGCCCCTGGACTTAATAAAAATTAGGAAAAACACCTCTGAAAAGTGTAGCTAGACCCCTGGAAATTATGAAAATAATATTATAGACCCTGTAATGGGGTGAGTTCATTATTTTAGCCCTGTTTAGTATTTAATTTAGAAAATTGAATATGTAACTAGTGTTTAAAAATTAAAAAGTGGGACAAACATAATTGTCAAAATTAATTAAAAACTTTCTCAGTACTTAGAAAACCTTGGAGTGAGATAAAACTATATTTTGGGCTGAAATGAATCTGTTTCATTTATTATTCACATTTAATAGTATAGGGACACATTTTTAAGTAAAGAATAGCTATAGAAAAATAGGGAAAATAATTATGAAATAGTTTACATCAGAGGCCAAGGTCAAAATATGTTATTAAATTATTTAGGACCAGAACCTATACTGTTTAGATGATGTGTATTACTAATTTCATAATAAAATACACAATTATGCATAGGAATATAAATCTGAAAATATAGCAACTAGTAAATGATAAATGGAGTTTTTAAAATCCAAAGAGTTCAGTTTAGGGTTGGTAGAAATTATGAAGGCACATATGGGGAAGAAAAATACTTTTCATACACACTTGGTAGTAAAAAGGTGTGGTAGTTGAATATAAGAAATTTATTGGAAACCCATATAAATAGTATGTAAGTATAAATGTGGACACAAAAGTAGGAATCATATACACATGGTTAAAAGTGCATGCAAGCCACAACTCAACACACATAAAGTAACCACAACACATATAATGGTAAAGAACTTTTATAAATGTGAATGTGTGGTTTGTATGAAGTAGAAGTGTGAACTATGTCTTATGATTGTTGTTTTTCTTTTGTTATGTGTGATGGTATGAAGTAGAACTTGTTCAAGAGCAAGTTATCCCTTTCCAAGATCAGGACTACCCATTTCAAGAGCAGCAAGAAGGAGGCAAGTGTCCTTGACCACTTTGATCCTATGCTAGGATGTGTAGCTAGAATTAATTGCATTGTCAATTTAAATATGAAACCCATGTTAGGAAGTTTCCCTAGAATTGCATTACCTTATTTCCTTGTAGCTTGGGTTGGGATTTATTTTATCATGTCATTTAATATTATGCATATGCTTAGCCATGCTTAGAATGGGATAATTAGGATATGAGATCATCAGTTTATATTACCATACTCTTGAATGAGATATTGTGAGTTATGTAGAGGTAGGGATCAAGGCAAGTTGGATGTTTTGGTTGTGTGCTGGGTGCACGAGACTTGGGTTTGTGTTTAGTACTTGCCTGGATCCTAAGGACCGGTTCATGGAGCATGTAACCTGGCTTTACAGTGCCAACCACATGCTGAGATGGGGCAGCTTGGCCAATTAATTAGGTGTATCCCCGGCGTAGTATGGGTGTGTTGGATGGTGCGCGGAGTAGGTGTCAGCTGGACTACCATATGAACCGCAAGGCTCAAGAGGGGGCCACTGCAGCGGGGTTGGAGCCTCTTGTATGCTGTTAGGGGTGAAACCTCAGTGGGCCCACGCTTGTCGGGAATCCCTTTGTAAAGGCTTCGTAGTGATCTCCTGGCTACACACCTGGGAAGTGTGAATGTGGTTCGTAGCCACTGGCATAATGGAGGTTCTTTTAGTCCACCCGGCAACGGGGGATGAAATCACTACATGTGGGTACAGTGGTACAAACTCTGCAGAGTCAAAACTGTCATGACAGCCGTGCTCACGGTCAAGAGCGGCTTGGACCTATTCATGATTAGAGGATTGATGGTTTTGGAAGTTAAGCGGGGAGCTTAACATTGGAAATGATGTTATGGTTATTGGATTATGATGATGGGATGGGAGATTGGGACCATTTCACCTGTGTAGTAATGTAGGTGCTTAACAAGCTAAGGTGATAGGTATTAATTGCATAGTGCTTTAACCATGAGTTCAACCTCTCCTTGTTCTAGCCATGCATGATATAATTTTCCCACACTTGCTGAGTACCATTGGTACTCAACCTTGCATATTTGTTGGTTTATATTGCTGCTCAGGTCAAGATAATGAGGTGGTGTATAATGACCAAGATTTTGGACCCGAGGAAGGTTTTTAGGTTCATGAAGACCCCCGGGCAACGCCTGTGATGGAGCCCTAAAGAATAATATTCCGCTGCTAGTTTATTTACTTGTGATGAACTTATTATTGTCCATCGAGACATTTACTATGTAAGACTTACTTATATTCGACACCTGGCTTGTAATAAATGATGCTTCACTATTTGTCATCACATGTATGAGAAAATGATCCTGGCATACATGTGATATTCACTTGGTTGTTCTTCGGAAAAACCGGGTGTGACAGAGGTGGTATCAGAGCCAAGGTTGCCCGTAGGAACGTGGACCTAGGTAGAAATGGACTTATTTGAGGGCCCTATTTTCTTAAAAAACTATTTTCCAAGGTGTGGGTTGAAAAGTGTTATTTAAAGAGTTATTTTCTTCATCTTACCCCAACTTTCATTCAAAATAGGATTTTTGTTTGAGATTTTATCTAACCTAATTTTAAATTCTTTTTGTTTTAGATGGTTCGCATGATTCGCACCGCTCGCAAGTCCACAGGAAGGAGAGTTCCCGTGGTTGCCCTTGCCGAAAGAGAGGAGAGTCGTCCAGTGACGTACCTATCCTATGGATTGGCAGTAGGAGGCTTGTTGCGCCATCTTCGGCGTATGCTCGAAGCCGCCGGCAATACGGGCAAGCTAATCATCCACTATAACTCCACCAGGACCATCCGTGAGAAGAGGGAAGAATGGAGTTCGGAGATGAGGATTATACACGAGAATCAGCTGCTTAAGATTCACCACTCTCCAGCTTGTCGAGCAACACAAGTTGACGCGGAGAAAGATGTCACCTGGGAGGCCATCACCTGCCAGAGTCACATCTATCGTCGCCACTTGGACAAAACTGAGTACATGTATGTCCTCCAACGTGAGAGTGGTACCCCGGAGTACAAGTACCCACCGGTGCAGCAAGGGACTTCCCATGAGCACATGGACTTGTGCTTGGAGGATGCTGCTATGCTCAGCACTCGACTGCAGGAGTGTCAACAAGAACTTCAGTATGTCCGAGACACCCTGAAGGAAACGGAGGCGTTGCTGCGAGCTTGCTTAAAGGCGAGAGAAAGAGGAGATGGGAATGAACTGTGTGTCACCGTGAATGATACATGGACTCCTGACTCCCCGGATCGCCGAGCGATCAGGCGTCGTCGCACTTCTCCACTAGCAGCCTCCCCACCCAAAGCAGAGTCAAAAGGTAGCCGAAATGAGGAGGAAGATCCCGAGGAGCCAGCTCAAGAGAACGAGTAGTGTAGAGTCTTTCCCTTAGCTAGCAAGAGGTCAAGTAGTCGAGTCGTTACGTAGTTAATGGTGTGATAATGCTTGGTGTGCGACGTGAGTTGTGGAAGCCATGAGCAATTGTCCACAGTCTCGTCTTCAGATTGTTTTGCTTTGGTGTGTGAACCCACAGGAAATAATAGTGCATTTATTTGGTGTGAGATATGAACCCTCGTAAAAGTATAACAAAGCCTCAACACTTCAAAGTACAAACAAATGAAAGTAGTAAGATGATACTAAATGATTTCAAATTGACATTGGTTGATTCTGCCAGATGGCCGGAAGAGGAAAAGGACGTGCTGCCAACCCCGCCAACAACAACGATGAGACATGCAACCCTCATCTTTCTGGAGGCCAGGACCGGGGTGGTCGCCGTGAAGAAGTTGATCCTCTCCACCAAATGCTGGAGAATCAAAATCAGCTCATCCAGAACTTGACTCAAGTGGTGGCCAACTTGCATCAAGTTCCACCTCCACAAGCGGCACCACGCCAACCAAGGTTGAGTGAGTTTCTAGGAACTCAACCTCCAAAGTTTGCAAGTGCTGCTGAACCTCTGGAGGCAGATGATTGGCTGAAGACCATTGAAAGTAAGATGAGGATTATACAATGCCAAGGGTATGAGAGGGTGCTGTTTGCCTCTCATCAATTGCATGGACCTGCTGCTGATTGGTGGACCGCCTACGTGGCCGCCCATCATGACCCTGAGAACATCACTTGGGAAGAGTTCAAGCGTAGCTTCCGCAACCATTACATCCCAAGAGGTGAACTCAAAAACAAGAGGAAGGAGTTTTTGGTACTGCAGCAGGGAAACATGACGGTGAGGGAATATCTCACTAAATTTACTCAACTATCCCGTTATGCTCCACGAGACATAGAGACTGATGAGCAGAAACAAGATTGTTTTGTGGAAGGACTTACCGCAGAGATGCAGTGTGCAATGTCCTCAAATGAGTATGAAAGCTTCCAAAAGATGGTGGACAGAGCATTTGTGGTAGAAAGGAAGCTAAAGGCCCTGGAAAATGAGAATAAGAGGAAGGCCGGGTGGTCACATCAAGCCTCAGGGAGCAACACCCGCCCACGTATGATGCAGCAACCTACGGGGCAGACGAGCCGTGCTGCGGTACCCTATTCAGCACCAAGAGGGTACAACCCAAACTACAGGCCTCCCGCAGCACCAGTGCAGCCGCAACGTCAGTTTGTGCAGCAGCCTCGCCCCGCATATCCACCTCGACCAGCAGTGCAAGGACCCCCAAACCAACCCCAAGACAACAAAGGCCAGGCATCTAAGATTGGGGTGCAATGTTTTAGTTGCGGAGAAGTGGGGCACTACGCCCATAAGTGTCCAAAGATGAAGCCCCCGCAGCCACAGCAGCAGAATGTAATGAGAGGACGGGTGAACCACGTCACTATGGAAGAAGCACAAGAGGCCCCCGACGTGGTAGTTGGTAAATTTCCTGCCAATTTACATCTTGCAACTCTGCTATTTGATTCTGGTGCTACCCACTCGTTCATTGCTCAAGGGTTTGTTAAGAAGCATGACCTAGCAACCACACAAATGAACCATATGCTAGCCGTAAACTCTCCAGGTGGAGAAATAAGGACAAGACAAGTGTGTCCCAAAGTGAACCTAGACATTAATGGGGTAGTATTTACTGCTAACCTCATAGTGATAGATTCACAAGGGATAGATATTATTTTGGGTATGGATTGGTTGACCAAACATAAAGGAATCATCCATTGTTCGACCAGAACGGTGGAACTAACTCACCCCAGTGGCACCAGAGTAAAGTTCATAACGATACACGAGCCTAGGAGGGACATTAAATTAAATCAAGTGGAGGTGAAAGTTGAGGAAATCAGGACTATCAGGGAATATCCAGATGTTTTTCCGGAGGAGTTGCCAGGTATGCCTCCCGACCGTGACGTGGAATTCGCAATGGAGCTAGTACCGGGAACAACCCAGATATACAAGATACCTTATCGAATGGACTCCAAGCAGCTAGAAGAGCTCAAGGATCAATTGAGAGAATTGACGGAGAAGGGGTATATTCGCCCTAGTTCCTCACCATGGGGAGCTCCGGTGATATTTGTGCCCAAGAAAGACGGAACCCAAAGGTTATGCGTGGATTACCGTGCCTTGAATGAGGTAACCATCAAGAACAAGTACCCATTACCCCGCATTGAAGACTTGTTTGATCAGTTGAGGGGAGCTTGTGTGTTCTCGAAAATTGATCTCAGGTCGGGATACCACCAACTCAAGATAAGGCAATCTGATATTCCCAAGACAGCTTTCGTATCTCGGTACGGACTGTATGAATACACTGTCATGCCTTTCGGGCTAACCAATGCCCCGGCATATTTCATGTACCTCATGAACAAGGTATTCATGGAATATCTGGACAAATTTGTGGTGGTTTTCATAGATGATATTCTCGTCTTCTCCAAAGATGAAGAAGAACATGAGAAACATCTAAGGTTGGTGTTACAGAGGCTGAGAGAACACCAACTATATGCCAAGTTGAGCAAGTGTGAGTTTTGGCTGAAGAGAGTTCCCTTTTTAGGACATATAATCTCGGAGGGAGGAATCTCCGTAGATCCCGCCAAAATCGAGGATATCCAGAAGTGGAAGACCCCTGAAAATGTCGGTGAAGTTCGAAGCTTTTTGGGATTGGCTGGATACTATCGACGGTTTATTGAGGGATTCTCCAAGATCTCCAGACCTCTCACTAAACTGTTGGAGAAGGGAATCACATTCACCAGGACGCCACAGTGCGAGACGAGTTTTCAGGAGCTAAAGAAGAGATTGACAACAGCCCCAGTGTTGGTTATGCCAGATATGCAGAAGAATTTCACAGTGTACTGCGATGCCTCTGGAAATGGGTTGGGATGTGTTCTCATGCAAGAAGGACATGTCGTGGCATATGCATCCCGGCAGCTTCGGAAGCACGAGAAGAACTATCCTACACATGACCTAGAACTAGCTGCAGTGGTACACGCGTTGAAAATTTGGCGGCACTATTTGATGGGGAAGAGGACAGAGATATATACGGATCATAAGAGTTTGAAGTACATATTCACACAGCCAGATCTCAACCTCAGACAAAGGAGATGGTCAGAGCTAATCAATGACTTTGATGTGGGCATCAACTATCATCCCGGGAAAGCAAACGTCGTGGCCGATGCTTTGAGTCGGAAAGTGCAGGTCAATAAGTTGAGCTTGAAGGACATGCCTGCAGAATTGAAGGACGAGGTTATAAGGCTCAATCTATGTCTAGTAAATAGTGGTGAAGCCATCGCCATGGAAGTGGACTCCACACTCGAGCAAGACATACGCGAGGGCAAAAAGAATGATGAGAAGATACAAGAGATCAGACAGCTCATCAAGGAAAATAAAGCTCCTGGTTTTAGAGAGGATGAACAAGGAACGGTGTGGCACGGGAAAAGGATCTGTGTGCCAGAAGTAAAAGAGATCCGTGAATTAATTTTGAAGGAGGCTCACGATTCTGACTATTCCATTCATCCTGGGAGTACGAAGATGTACCAGGACCTCAAGAGCAGGTATTGGTGGTATGGCATGAAGCGAGATGTCGCAGAACATGTTGCCCTATGTGACACATGTCAGTTGGTGAAAGCAGAACATCAACGACCCGCGGGATTATTGCAACCACTCAAAGTGCCTGAATGGAAATGGGAAGAAATCAGCATGGATTTTGTCGTGGGATTGCCTAGGACCCAATCCGGGTATGATTCAATATGGGTCATTATTGATAGGCTAACCAAGGTAGCTTATTTCATCCCCGTGAAAGAAAGCTACAGCGGGTCCAAATTGGCAGAATTGTACATGTCAAGGATCGTGTGTTACCATGGAGTGCCAAAGAAGATAGTGTCGGACCGAGGGACACAGTTCACCTCGAGGTTTTGGCAGAAGTTGCATGAAACCATGGGAACCCATCTGAACTTCAGCTCTGCCTATCATCCCCAAACTGACGGGCAGACGGAGAGAACCAATCAGATCCTTGAAGATATGTTAAGGGCATGTGCACTCAAAAACAATAGGAGTTGGGACAAGAACTTACCGTATGCGGAGTTTTCCTATAACAAAAGTTATCAAGCTAGTATGAAGATGTCACCGTTTGAAGCTTTGTATGGAAGGAAGTGCAGAACTCCCCTATTTTGGAACCAAACAGGAGAAAGTAAAGTGTTTGGTCCAGAAGTGCTACAAGAAGCCGAGGCAAAGGTGAGGGAGATTCGCAACAACTTGAGGATAGCACAAACACGCCAGAAGAGCTATGCTGATGTACGAAGAAGAGAGCTTGTTTTCAACGTGGGAGACTATGTTTATCTCAAGGTGTCCCCTATCAGAGGACTTCGTCGGTTCAAGGTGAAAGGGAAGTTGTCACCTCGATACATCGGACCCTTTCAGGTTTTGGAAAGGAAAGGCGAAGTGGCGTACCAACTAGAGTTACCGGTTCATCTATCGGATGTGCACGATGTATTCCATGTGTCACAACTCAAGAAATGTCTGAGGACGCCTGAAGAGGTGTTACCCATGAATGAAGTGGATGTAGCTGAGGATTTGTCTTATGCCGAGCAACCATACAAGATTTTGGAGACAATGGAACGCCTCACCAGAAATAAAAGAATCCGGATGTGCAAGGTGCAGTGGAAGCATCACTCAGAAGAGGAAGCCACCTGGGAACGGGAAGATGAGCTCAAGGCACAATTTCCGGAATTGTTTTTTTAGAAACACCAATCTCGAGGACGAGATTTCTTTTAAGGGGGGTAGAGCTGTAACACCCCAAAATTTTGATTCAAAACACTAAATCATGTTAAGAGGGGAATTTAAAAATTTTTGGACGTGTTGCATGTTTTGCAAAAATTCAAATTCAAACTGGAATTCAAATTAAACTCAAATCAGAAAAGAAATGGAAAAAGAAAAAGAGAAAACAGAAAAAAAACCGGTCAGTGGGCCGAAACCCGCCAGCCGGCCCAATTTCCCCCCCCCCCCCCCCCCCCGCGCCAGCCCGCAGCCGCGCGCCCGCGCTCTCTCACACAGACAGGTGGGACCCACCTGTCATCCCCAACCTCGCTCGCGCCGACCCCGGACTCTCTCCCGCGCGCGCGCGATCGTAACCGACCGGAATTCCGCGTCCCTCAGCCCGAATTCTGGTCCCAGAAGACTCAAACTCGATCACAACCGACCCACCGCCCTCCCCCGGCTATAAAAACCCCAGCCCCGATCGGTTTTTCCCACGCGATCGCCGATTTTTACTCCGGTGAGAACCGAGAATTCTCCGGTGAATTCTAGCCGATCTAAGCTCGGAAACTCCGATCTAACTCGCTGGTCTTGATCCACCGCCTCCGGGGAACCTTGCAGGTGCAGAAAACTCGGTGACTTGCGGTGTAAACACAGCGCCGACGAGCTTCGCCGTGGTTTTGCCTCGGACCTCGCCGCCGATCACCTTCCAGGACCGCCGTGGTTTGTATGAAGTAAGAATTGTGAACTATGTCTTATGATTGTTATTTTTCTTTTGCTATGTGTGATGGTATGAAGTAGAACCTGTTCAAGAGCAAGTTATCCCTTTCCAAGATCAGGACTACCCATTTCAAGAGCAGCAAGAAGGAGGCAAGTGTCCTTGACCACTTTGATCCTATGCTAGGATGTGTAGCTAGAATTAATTGCATTGTCAATTTAAATATGAAACCCATGTTAGGAAGTTTCCCTAGAATTGCATTACCTTATTTCCTTGTAGCTTGGGTTGGGATTTATTTTATCATGTCATTTAATATTATGCATATGCTTAGCCATGCTTAGAATGGGATAATTGGGATATGAGATCATCAGTTTATATTACCATACTCTTGAATGAGATATTGTGAGTTATGTAGAGGTAGGGATCAAGGCAAGTTGGATGTTTTGGTTGTGTGCTGGGTGCACGAGACTTGGGTTTGTGTTTAGTACTTGCCTGGATCCTAAGGACCGGTTCATGGAGCATGTAACCTGGCTTTACAGTGCCAACCACATGCTGAGATGGGGCAGCTTGGCCAATTAATTAGGTGTATCCCCGGCGTAGTATGGGTGTGTTGGATGGTGCGGGGAGTAGGTGTCAGCTGGACTACCATATGAACCGCAAGGCTCAAGAGGGGGCCACTGCAGCGGGGTTGGAGCCTCTTGTATGCTGTTAGGGGTGAAACCTCAGTGGGCCCACGCTCGTCGGGAATCCCTTTGTAAAGGCTTCGTAGTGATCTCCTGGCTACACACCTGGGAAGTGTGAATGTGGTTCGTAGCCACTGGCATAACGGAGGTTCTTTTAGTCCACCCGGCAACGGGGGATGAAATCACTACATGTGGGTACAGTGGTACAAACTCTGCAGAGTCAAAACTGTCATGACACCCGTGCTCACGGTCAAGAGCGGCTTGGACTTATTCATGATTAGAGGATTGATGGTTTTGGAAGTTAAGCGGGGAGCTTAACATTGGAAATGATGTTATGGTTATTGGATTATGATGATGGGATGGGAGATTGGGACCATTTCACCTGTGTAGTAATGTAGGTGCTTAACAAGCTAAGGTGATAGGTATTAATTGCATAGTGCTTTAACCATGAGTTCAACCTCTCCTTGTTCTAGCCATGCATGATATAATTTTCCCACACTTGCTGAGTACCATTGGTACTCAACCTTGCATATTTGTTGGTTTATATTGCTGCTCAGGTCAAGATAATGAGGTGGTGTATAATGACCAAGATTTTGGACCCGAGGAAGGTTTTTAGGTTCATGAAGACCCCCGGGCAACGCCTGTGATGGAGCCCTAAAGAATAATATTCCGCTGCTAGTTTATTTACTTGTGATGAACTTATTATTGTCCATCGAGACATTTACTATGTAAGACTTACTTATATTCGACACCTGGCTTGTAATAAATGATGCTTCACTATTTGTCATCACATGTATGAGAAAATGATCCTGGCATACATGTGATATTCACTTGGTTGTTCTTCAGAAAAACCGGGTGTGACAATATGAGAGCTCTCTTCGCACAAGTTCAAATATTTATTTGAAAACTTGGAACCAAAAGGGATTTGAAGCCAAGGTGGGAAGTTCCCATATGTGTGAGAAAGCTAAATTCAGATTTTGGAATAAATTTGTTCAACTCAAAAATTCAAATGAAAGTAACACAATGATTTTCAAACTGTTGTGTTAAAAATCTCATTTGCAGCAACCAAATCAAAGATCAGATTTCATATTTGAATTCCTTAGTTCCAAATTTGGGGTAGGCAGAATCTCCATTATACCAGTACACAACCGTCGGTGTACGGCCAAGAGATCATAAAATAGCCTTTACAAAGGGGCTACTAGATGTATGGACTCACTAAGGTTTCACCGGCAGGCTAGAATCTCCAATTCTCCCACCCACGGGCCCCCTCTTGTGCCATGCAGTTCCCAGAGCAGTCCTCACTCGACTCCCATTCCCCGTGCCTTACCACAGTCCATAACAATCTAGTAACTTACCTAATTACTCAGCTAAGCCGCACCCATACTTGGCCTTGTGGTGGCACTGTTATCCTGGCATGTGCTCGCATGAACCGGTCCTTAGATCTACAGCAAGTAACCACAATCTCATTCTACCTCATTCACAAACCCAAGCTTGCCTAGATCTCCCTCTGATTCATGTTCATTAACAACATCAGTTTCTCATTGTCTTTACGAGTGCAGTTAGCTAGACACATCTATCTCGCTTCCCATAACCCATGGAATCAGCGAAGCATAAAAGCAAAAACCATACCCGACTCATTAACTTTCCCGGTGACAAGGGTGGCTAACAAAACTAGTAAACTCTTATAAAAGTGTTTCCCATCATGTTGACTCAAGCACACACACGTTTTCGCAAACAAAATAGTTTTCCAAAACATGGGATCAATATGGTCAAGGAGCACTTGCCTTGTTCTTGCGGTTCCTGTTGCTCAAATTCTTGCTGTTGTAGTCCGTCGTAGGTAGCTCCCTGAGCTTGTCCTTCTATACGCGATCACACACATACAAGATTCACAGCAATCAATATCATGCACAACTCTACTTTAAGATGCAATGATGCATATGCATATTAATCCTATGATGCAGTTTAGTTTATACGTGTTCTTGCATGTTTTAATAGGCTTGCATGGGTTTCTCGATGAACAGGGGTGTAAAGATCAATTGTGGACGTGGCGATGATCTTGACTCAAGATCTAGATCAAACCGGTCAATATGTGATCTGTCCACGAAAAAGCTTCTGTTCAAAAGGATCGAAGAACAGATGCAAAGAAAATGCGATGTCGTCGTAAGGTGGTATTGGAAACCTACCTTACTTCCTTCGGGTCTTTCCTCAGGTCGTCGGCTCTCCTCCGGTGATGGCAATCATCTCTGGCTCGTCGGTGATCTCTCTGGTGGTCAAACTCCGGCGTAGGGGTTTAGCTCAGCGAGTTTGGGGGCTAGGGCTCTAAGTCGATACTCTCGAGAGGTGGAAAAGAAGTACGTGGTTGCGGCCAAAGGTTCTGGGTTCTATTTATAAGAGGGAAAAGAAGAGTCCTAATCTGATTGGAATTCAAATAAGAGTCCTATTCAATTTTTTTTGAATCTTAACAACTTATCTTTATTAGATTTGGTGCGGTAACATTGTGGAAATCATGTCGGTTTCCTCAGTACCGAGGATTCTCACGCGTAAAGAAGAAAAACTGCTTCAGAATCGCGTCCTTACGCGGTGATGAGCTCCGGAGGCTACACGTGTCCAGCGGGAACCTGCGCTCCCCTTTCCGCAGAGGCATGCTCTGGTTGTGCCACGTGTCAGGCGGGCGAGACCTCCCCCTTCCTCAGAGGCGAGCTCCGCGTGCGCCACGCGTCTTGGCGGACGGGACCTCCCTCTCACCAGAGGCGAGCTCCGCGTGCGCCACGTGTTTGGTGGGTCGGAACCTCCCCTCTCAACAGAGGCGAGCTCCGTGAATGCCACGTGTCAGTTTCGGACCTCCCCTCTCTTTGGAGGTGAGCTCCGAGAATGCCATGTGTCAAGTAGCGCCAATCTTCCTTTTTGCTCGGAGACGAGCTCTGAGGTCGACACGTGTCCAATAGTGACGGACCTCCCGGAGGTGAGCTCCGGAGGTGACACGTGTCCAATAGGACCGGACCTCCCGGAGGTAAGCTCCGGAGGTGACACGTGTCTAGCGACCAGACCTCTCGGGGTGAGCTCCGAGAGCGACACGTGTCCCGTGCGGCTGGTCCTCTCTTTTTCCGTGGTGACTAGCTCCGAAGACGACATGTGTCCTGTGGGGCTGACCTCGCTCCTCCACAGAGGCTAGCTCCGGGGGCAACACGTGTCCCACGGGGTCGGACCTCTCCCTCTTTGCGGGGATGAGCCCCAAGCCTGCCACGTAGCCAGTTTAGTGGCGGACCTCTTCCCCTTTGCGGAGATGAGCTCCGGACACGCCACGTGGCCAGCGGGCCGCGGAAGTTGTCTACAGCGCTCCTTGGCGAACTAGAATTGGCTCTTTTTGGCTATCTTTTTTATAATTTCTCAGTTTCAACTTATTTAAAAATGTTTTTCTACATGAAACATGAATACATGCAGAAATCGAAAATGAGGGTGTCACAAATCTACCTCCCCTTAAATTGAATCTCGCCCTCAATATTCGTTAGTAGAGAATAGATGAGGGAACTCTGTCTTGATATCTTCTTCACGTTCCCATGTAGCTTCTGCTTCCGTATGATGGCTCCATTGTACCTTGCACCAACGGATCACTTTGTTCCTCGTAACCCTTTCCTTACGTCCAAAATTCAGACAGGGTGCTCTGCATAGGTCAAATCCTCTTGAAGTTCGAGTTCATCCATTGGTACTTGCTCTTCAGGTGTCCTCAAGCACTTCTTGAGCTGGGATACATGAAACACGTCATGCACATCGGAGAGGTGCGTCGGGAGCTCTAGTTGATAGGCTACTTCCTCTCGCTTGTCCAAAATCTCAAATGACCCGATGTAGCGAGGTGCTAGCTTGCCTTTGACGTTGAAGCGTCGTTGGCCACGGATAGGCGATACCTTAAGGTATACGAAGTCTCCCACTTCGAAGGTCAACTTTCTTCGCCTATTGTCCGCATAGCCCTTTTGGCGTGACTGAACAGCCTTCAAGTTCTCCCGTACCTTTTGGACTTGCTTCTCAGCCTCTTGCAGTACTTCTGGTCCAAACACTTGGTTCTCTCCGGTCTCGTTCCAAAACAACGGTGTTCTACACCGTCTACCGTACAATGCTTCGAAAGGCGACATCTTCAAGCTAGCTTGATAGCTGTTCTTATAGGAGAATTCAGCGTACAGTAAACTCCTATCCCAACTACGCTCATGTTTCAAGGCGCAAGCTCTCAACATGTCCTCCAAAATTTAGTTTGTCCTTTCGGTTTGCCCATCGGTTTGCGGGTGGTAGGCGGAGCTAAAATCCAGTCGTGTACCCATAGCTTTCTGCAGCTTCCTCCAAAATCTAGAGGTAAACTGAGAACCTCGATCTGAGACTATCCTCTTCAGGACTCCATGGCGACACACGATTTGCTCCATGTACAGCTCGGCTAGTTGTGCAACGTTGTACTTGATCTTTATGGGAAGAAAATGGGTGGTTTTCATCAATCGGTCCACGATAACCTAGATTGAGTCGTAACCCGACTGAGTACGTAGCAATCCGACGATGAAATCCATACTGATATCTTCCCACTTCCATTCGGGTACCTTCAAGGGTTGCAACAGTCCAACGGGTCTTTGATGTTCGGCCTTCACCTGTTGGCATGTGTCGCATAGGGCAACATACTCTGCTATGTCCCTCTTCATACCATCCCACTAATAACAAGTCTTCAGGTCCTTGTACATCTTGGTACTTCCGGGATGTATGGAATAAAGTGAGTCATGTGCCTCTTTTAATATCGTGTCGCGGATATGCTTCACGTTAGGCACACAAATCCTTGTTCCTAGCCAAAGCGTACCCTTCTCGTCTTCCTTGAAGTCCTTTTCTATTCCTTGTCGGATCCTTTCCTTGATCTCCTTGATCTCCTCATTCATAGCTTGGTCGTCTCTTATCTCTTGTTCCAATGAAGATTGGAGTTCCATCATTTCCATCTCGTTCAAGAATCCAAGATGTAACCATTAGAACTCCTTGCGTAGCTCGAGCGGTAGCTCCCGAACCGTGAGTTGGTGACATGCTCCCTTTCGGCTCAATGCATCGGCTACTACATTGGCCTTTCCGGGGTGATAGTTGATTCCAACATCATAATCCTTGATGAGCTCCAACCATCGACGTTGCCTCAAATTCAAATCCGTTTGGGTGAATATGTACTTGAGGCTTTTATGATCCGTATAGATCTCACATCGATGACCAAGGATGTAATGTCTCCAAATCTTCAATGCATGCACCACGGCTGCGAGTTCCAAGTCATGTGTGGGGTAATTGAGCTCGTGCTTCTTTAATTGTCGTGAGGCATAGGCTACCACTTGTCCTTCTTGCATGAGCACACATCCGAGCCCTTGTCTGGATGCGTCACAATATATGTCAAAGCTCTTGCTTACGTCCGGCAATACTAGAACCGGTGCTGTGGTTAGCCTTTTCTTGAGCTCCTCAAAGCTTTCTTGGCACGCTGGTGTCCATTGGAAGGCTTTTCCCTTTGTTAGCAACTCCGTCATTGGCTTTGCTATCTTAGAGAAGTCCTTGATGAACCGGCAGTAGTATCCGTGCATCCCAAAAAAACTCCGAATATCCCTCACATTTTGCGGTTGGTTCCACTTCAGAACATCTCCCACTTTTCCGGGATCAACCAGTACTCCTTCCTCGGAGATAATGTGACCTAGGAACGATATTTCCTTTAGCCAAAATTGACATTTGCTAAGCTTGGCATACAATTGATGCTCCCGCAGATTTTGCAATGCCAATCTCAAATGTTCTTCATGCTCCTCCTCGCTTTTCCAATACACCATGATGTCTTCAATGAAAACCACGACGAACTTGTCCAAGTACTCCATGAAAACCTTGTTCATGAGGTACATGAAGTATGCGGGTGCGTTCATTAACCCAAAAGACATAACGGTATATTCATACGAACCATACCGTGTTCAAAAGGCAGTCTTGGGTATATCGGAGGGCTTAATCTTCAGCTGAAAATATCCCGACCGAAGATCAATCTTGGAGAAGACTCAGGCTCCCTTCATTTGGTCGAACAGGTCCTCTATACGGGGCAGAAGGTATTTGTTCTTGAACGTCACCTCGTTGAGAGACCTATAGTCCACGCACATCCTTTGGGTTCCATCCTTCTTGTTTACGAAGAGCACGGGGGCTCCCCAGGGTGACAAGCTTGGACATATAAAACCCTTCTCCAGCTGCTCCTGAATATGCTTCTTGAGCTCCCCTATTTCGTTGACGGGCATCCTATATGGTCTCTTTGCTATAGGTGCGATTCCGGGTACTAGGTCAATGGAAAACTCGATGTCTCGGTCAGGTGGCACACCGGGAAGTTCTTCCGCGAACACGTCCAAAAACTCTTGAACCACCGGAATGCTGTCCAGGGTTGCTTCTTCGACGTGGTTCAATGTTGCCTTCTCGGTTGCCAGTTGGGCTGACTCAAACTCGATACGGGTACCGTGCTTGTTGGTCAACTGCACGCTCCTCTCAGCACATTGGATTACTCCGTTGTGCTTACTTAGCCAATCCATTCCGAGTATTATGTCGAGCACTTGGGAATCCAAGACAATGAGGTTGGCAAGGAAGTCTACCCCCCTTATTTTAAGGTTTACTTTCGGACATACTATATTAGTCCTCATCTCTCCACTGGGAGAATTAACCAACATAGTATATTTCAAGTGTGATATGGGAAGATTATACTTGGCAACATACTTGGATGATATGAATGAATGTGGTGCTCCAGAATAAAATAGAATGGTGGCTGGGTTGGAGTTGGCAAGGAACATACCAATCACGACGTCCTCAGCCTGTTGCACTTCCTCAGCAGAAACATGGTTCACGTTTGCCGCGAGCGTAGTTCTGTTGTCCACGGTTTCCTTGATTGGCTCCTTCGTTCGGCCGTAGGTTCTGCTTTGGCACGTTGCCTTGCTATCCAGGACCTCTCCTCGAGCACTGGCTCGCGAAGTGTCCTGTTTCTCCGCATGCAAAGCATGCCTTGTTGCCCACGATAGCAATTACGTTAGGGCGGCGGTTTTGAGCAGGGGCGCCCAGGTTGGGACGGGGCGCTGGAGGCAAAGGCACATGAGGTGCTTGCATGGCAGGACGTTGATGTGGTGGTTGATTTGGGCGAAAAGCAGGAGCGGGCAACCCATACTATGGTGTAGCTGGGGGCATGTACCGAGGGCGCACGTTGCTCCCTTGTGGCTGGTATGGCATCTTTCTTCTGCCCTCTCGCTCGATCTCTCGGATCTTGCTCTCAACCACTATGGCCTTGTCAACCAGCTTCTGGAAGTTAGCATAGTCGTTGTTGAGGAGCTGAACTTGGATCTCGTTGTTCAACCCTCTCATGAACAGGTACTGCTTCCGTTGGTCCGAGTTGACATCTTCAGGGGCATACCGGGACAGTTGCGTAAATTTGTTGAGGTACTCATTCACGCTCTTCTGTCCTTGGTAGAGACCTTCGAACTCTTGTCTTTTGAGCATCATTACACCAGCAGGGATGTAATGAGAGTGAAAACTCTCCTTAAACTCAGTCCAAGTAATAGTTTTCGGATCCACATGAGCATTGCACAGGGCATCCCACCAGTCAGCGGCTGCTCCCATGAGTTGGTGCGACGCGAAGAGAACCTTCTCTCGGTCATTGCACTGAACTATGGCAAGCTTCTTCTCCATGGATTTCAACCAATCGTCGGCCTCCATGGGGTCGTTGTCTTGTGAGAAGGTAGGCGGTCGAGTTCTCATGAACTCTTCTAGTCGGTTGTGAGCCGGTGGTGGTGGTGGTGGTGGCGGCGGTGCCAAAACGGGGTTGTTGTTGTTGGCCTGCAGCTGACCCAAAGTTTGGATCATGGTTTGCATAAGCTGATTCTGCATGGCCATCAACCGTTCTATTTTGTTTTCACCAGCTCCGGGGTTAACAGGAACTTCATCGTGGCCATCCTCTTGGTTGCCACGGACGTTCCTTCCTTGGCGGCCGGCGTTTCCTCTCACCATCTGTGAGAGAGAACGGAATAGAATAGAGGTTAGAAGGTTAGATGGATCCCTCCCAACTATATGCATCAAGGTGGATGGACTATATATTGTCCTATATGAGGATGTGAACAAGTGTCGAAGCATCTCACATCTCTCTACTATGTATGGATATGGACAACGCTTAAAACGTCCCACAACTCACACTAAGCACACAATCATGATAATCATTACAAGGTTCAGCACACAACTCCTATTCAAGGCTTATTCAATGGGGGTCCTATATGATTTAGGGTGATACCAATCTGTGACTTCACCCTATGTCAAGGTGTTTTGGGGTGATACCAATCTGTGATCCAACTATGGCTTCTCCCAAGCTTGCATCCTATGTCAAGGTGGTTCCATGGCATCTATGCATCCTAGGCTTGCATCCTATGGTCAGCGTGGCTTCTAATACCAATATGTTACTAGGGGGTGCGTCCTACGGTCAACATGGTTCAGCTACCAATCTGTGATTAATCTAGGCTTGTGACCTACAATCAACCGTGGTAGCTTGGCACCAATCTGTGGATTGTACCAATCTGTGACTAGGCATGGCAGCTCTAATATCAATCCGTGATTTCTATCTAGGTGTGTGACCTACGATCAACCCGTGGCAGGTTGATACCAATCTGTGTCCGATACCAACTTGTGTTTTCTATCTAGGCTTGTGTCCTACCGTCAACCGTGGCTTTAATGCTAACTTGTGACTTATCTAGGCTCGTGTCCCACCGTCAACCGTGGCTCTGATACCAATCTGTGACGCCCTCGTTTCTGTAGAACACAGAACCGAGAACTGATGCGTATGTGTGCCCAGGATGTTCATCACACATACACATATCATTCACAAACTGAATTTCAGAATATATATAACCACGAATAACAGGGTTTATTATAATGTCTCATGAGTCTTGGACTCATGCTAGCAGTGGAAGTCTTATTCTAGCAGCGGAAGTCTTCTAACTATTGCGGAAGCAAACTAAGCAGCAGCAGCAGCTCCATCTCTACTCCATCCCCACAGGCAAGGTTGAGGGTGGATTACACGCCTAATGCTCCACTTGGTCTTCATAGTATTCTTCTCCTGTTGCTGATGATGAAGTAATAATGCAAGTTTGAGTACAATGATGTACTCAGCAAGTGCGGAAAAATATGATATGTAGCTCACAACAAGGAAAGTATAAAAAGGCTCATTGCATAAAAGCAAAATTTATTTCACAAAACACGGTAAAAACAGCAACTTAGCTTTAAGTGAATGTATTCCCAACATTAACATACCTCCATTATGATTCATCCTTTTTCCATGTCTCAACCAGACATCAACTTTGCTCATGAATACCATCTCTTATTCACTACCATCTCATGAATACCATCTCGTATTCACTACCATTCATCTCATAATCAATTCCGTCTCATTCCGAGACTCAATTCTCGTTGCCATGACTCAACAGTCATGCAACCAATTTCATTACCCGGACTCAACAGTCCCGAAAACCAAAACCAAATACCAAACCATAACCAAAACCAAACCATCCCAAACACCATACCAACTAATCATGGAAGTTGGCCAGGCGCTCGTGACCTAAGCTCGGCTATCATGATAGTTTTAGAACTCTGCAGAGTTTGCACCTCTTTACCCACAAGTTTGTGATTTTGTCACCCGTCGGTGACTGCAGAATCTCCATTATACCAGTACACAACCGTCGGTGTATGGCCAAGAGATCATAAAATAGCCTTTACAAAGGGGCTACTAGATGTATGGACTTACTAAGGTTTCACCGGCAGGCTAGAATCTCCAATTCTCCCACCCACGGGCCCCCTCTTGTGCCATGCAGTTCCCAGGGCAGTCCTCTCTCAGACTCCCATTCCCCGCACCTTCCACGGTCCATAACAATCTAGTAACTTACCTAATTACTCAGCTAAGCCGCACCCATACTTGGCCTTGTGGTGGCACTGTTATCCTGGCATGTGCTCGCATGAACTGGTCCTTAGGTCTATGGCAAGTAACCACCATCTCATTCTACCTCATTCACAAACCTAGGCTTGCCTAGATCTCCCTCCGATTCATGTTCATTAACAACATCAGTTTCTCATTATCTTTATGAGTGCAGTTAGCTAGACACATCTATCTCGCTTCCCATAACCCATGGACTCAGCGAAGCATAAAAGCAAAAACCATACCCGACTCATTAACTTCCCCGGTGACAAGGGTGGCTAACAAAACTAGTAAACTCCTATAAAAAGGTTTCCCATCATGTTGACTCAAGCACACACACGTTTTCGCAAACAAAATAGTTTTCCAAAACATGGGATCAATATGGTCAAAGAGCACTTGCCTTGTTCTTGCAGTTCTTGTTGCTCGAATTCTTGCTGTTGTAGTCCGTCGTAGGTAGTTCCCTGAGCTTGTCCTTCTATACGCGATCACGCACATACAAGATTCACAGCAATCAATATCATGCACACCTCTACTTTAAGATGCAATGATGCATATGCATGTTAATCCTATGATGCAGTTTAGTTTATACGTGTTCTTGCATGTTTTAATAGGCTTGCATGGGTTTTTCGATGAACAGAGGTGTAAAGATCAATTGTGGACGTGGCGATGATCTTGGCTCAAGATCTAGATCAAACCGATCAACATGTGATCTGTCCACGAAAAAGCTTCTGTTCAAAAGGATCGAAGAACAGATGCAAAGAAAACGCGATGTCGTTGTAAGGTGGTATTGGAAACCTACCTTACTTCCTTCGGGTCTTTCCTCAGGTCGTCGGCTCTCCTCCGGCGATGGCAATCATCTCTGGCTCGTCAGCGATCTCTCTAGTGGTCAAACTCCAGCCTAGGGGTTTAGCTCGGCGAGTTTGGGGGCTAGGGCTCTAAGTCGATGACTCTCAGGAGGTGGAAAAGAAGTACGTGGTTGCGGCCAAAGGTTCTGGGTTCTATTTATAAGAGGGAAAAGAAGAGTCCTAATCTGATCGGAATTAAAATAAGAGTCCTATTCAAATTGTTTTTGAATCTTAACAACTTATCTTCATTAGATTTGGTGCGGTAACATTGTGGAAATCGTGTCGGTTTCCTCAGTACCGGGGATTCCCATGCGTACAGAAGAAAAACCGCTTCAGAATCGCGTCCTTACGCGGTGCTGAGCTTCGGAGGCTCCACGTGTCCAACAGGAACCCGCACTCCCCTTTTCGCAGAGGCATGCTCTGGTTGTGCCGCGTGTCAGGCGAGTGAGACCTCCCTCTTCCTCAGAGGCGAGCTCCGCGTGCGCTACGCGTCGTGGCGGGCGGGACCTCCCTCTCACCAGAGGCGAGCTCCGCGTGCGCCACGTGTCTGGTGGGTCGGGACCTCCCCTCTCAACAGAGGCGAGCTCCGTGAACACCACGTGTCAGTTCCAGACCTCCCCTCTCTTTGGAGGTGAGCTCCGAGAATGCTACGTGTCAAGTAGCGCCGATCTTCCTTTTTGCTCGGAGACAAGCTCCAAGGTCGACACTTGTCCAATAATGACAAACCTCTCGGAGGTGAGCTCCAGAGGTGACACGTGCCCAATAGGACTGGACCTCCTGGAGGTAAGCTCCGGAGGTGACACGTGTCTGGCAGGGCCGGACCTCGGGGGGGTGAGCTCCTAGAGTGACACGTATCCCGTGCGGCTGGTCCTCTCTTTTTCTGTGGTGACTAGCTCCAAAGACGACACGTGTCTTGCGGGGCTGACCTCGCTCCACCGCAGAGGCTAGCTCCGGGGGCAACACGTGTCCCACGGGGTCGGACCTCTCCCCCTTTGCAGGGATGAGCCCCGAGCCTGCCACGTAGCCAGTTTAGCGACGGACCTCTTCCCCTTTGCGGAGATGAGCTATGGACATGCCACGTGGCCAGCGGGCCACAGGAGTTGTCTACAACGCTCCTCGGTGAACTAGAATTGGCTTGTTTTGGCTATCTTTTTGATATTTTCTCGGTTTCAACTTATTTAAAAATGTTTTTCTACATGAAACATGAATACATGCAGAAATAAAAAATGAGGGTGTCACAGCCGCCTCCATGGAATCGATCGTGAGCCGACGTTTCCTCGCATGCAAATGCCCAGGCAGTAGCAAAACGACCCTGCGGACTTCTCCACAGCCTCCTCGGACCACAACCGAGAGAGCTCGGCCTTCATAACCCCGCGCTCACCGAGTTTCCACGGAGGCCGAACCGCAACCGAACGGTGGTCGCACGTGGACAGCTCTGCAGAGAGAATTTCACGGCCGAGCAAGAGTGGCCTTGGACGCGCCAAGACTCCACACTGCTCACCGCCAAAGCTTGAGCCAAATGATTGATCGTCGCTGGATTATTTCATGGTTTTCTCCCGGCCGATGCAAAACCACCCTCGGGTACAAAATCTTCAAATTCTTGATTTCTATTTGCTTAGAGCCCACCAAATTACACTCACAGGAGCTCGACTCAACGGCGCACAAGTTTGCTTCGCAACCCTAGCTTGATAACGGTTGTAGCCGGCGTATTCGATAGTTTTCCAACGGCGACCGTAGAGGAAGCCGTCGGGTGCACGGTGCAACCATGGTTAGAGTCTTCCCGAGCTTTTGTATGGCCCTTTCGACCTTCCCTAGCATCCACCGGTGCTGTAGAGCCCTTCCACCGGAGCTTTGGCGGGCTAGAAGGGTCGGGCGACGTCGCCGAAATTGGACCGAGCCGCCGCACCGTTGCCAGCTGTGTTGGAGCCACCGCTGGTCGGGGAAAGTTGTTCCATCGTGTCCAGCACACGGTTTTAGGCCCTAGAAGCGAGGGAGAGCTCGGGGGATGGCCGGGAGGCCGAAATCCAGCGAACTCCGGCGAGCCCTGCGGCACGCGGGCGTGGGAGCTGGAGGTAGACGAAGGACTAGTCGGCCCCACCCGTCAGCGTCTGAGTTTAAACCGCGAAGGATCTGTTTTGGCCTCAGATCACTTTGTGACAGCACGGGTGAGAACCTGTGGCCCCGTGCGGTTTAGCCGAGGGGGTTACACGTGGTAGCCGGACCCGCTGTCAGAGATTTGAACTTTTCCCGGTTAAATTGAATTCCAGAATTTCCCCAAAGTTTAGAACCTCATAACTTTTGCTAGGAAGCTCCAAATTTAGTGATTCAAATTAGGTTGGATTCATATTGAACAGCTCTATCCAAATGAGCAACCCAATGTTTATGAAAGTCATTATTTAGTTCTGGAAAATTCATTAAAACTTTTCATCAAAAGAATTTTAGAGGGAGTTTGGTTCATCCAAAAACCCTCAAATTTTGCTAGAATATTCTTTAGGATATTAGCAAACCCCTGTAAATAATTTAGCTCATTTGGAGTTGATTTGATTGGGGGCAATTCAGATTTTAAGTTGCTGTGTTCAATTGAATACAGAAACATTTTCAGAGAATTTCCAAAACTTGGAAATTCAGTTCTGGGTAATTATTAGCTCCAAAAATCCTAGGAAAATTCATGCAGGCCCTGTGAACTATAATTAAAATTTTAGTTCACTAAGTTTGGCAGTACATATGAGTTACTTCAGAATTAATTCCTTTTTGCTTATTTGCTTAGAGAATTGTTCTGAACAAACCACACAATGAAAAGTGCTGATTTTTGGTCCAGATGACTTTCTTGTGACAAGGAACTCACATGAAAATTTTCAGCTCCATTGGAGCTCTGGATAACCCCTGTTCTGTTTAACCTTTTAAGGTGATCAACATAGAAGAAGGGGAAAATACTTAGCACTTAATCATGTTGCTTAAACCCAAACCCAAACCACTAGCACCAGTGTCATTTTAAATTCTTAAACAGAGTTCCAGTTTTTAAACTTGTCATTAGAACTTGTTAGCAAAATCTTTACAATTAAATACATATGCATATTCATCACGTGTAGCATCTATGTGGAGATTTTGAAACAATCGAAGTGGAGATCAAAGAAGGAGGAAAGCAAGTGATCAAGCCCCCAATGGTCTTCACTAACTGACCCTTATATATAAGTCCCCTGCAAAACAAAGGCAAGCCCCGGTTTGCATCAAAACTTACAAGTTTTTTATTTGTATTCACTTTATATTGTCTAGCATTTTGTTTATTGCATTAAGTCTTGATGGTATGAAACTCCAAATGCATGACCCAGAAAACCCTGGAGTATAATGTAGAGTAGGTTATCAATTGATTATAACTGCTGATCTCAAGTTAACAAAAGTGGATTAAAAGAGGCATAACTTGAGTAGGCAGCTTCCTACTCGTGAACCGGGATTAAGGGGGATCAATCGGAAGAGTTGGGAATTGATTCTCATAGTTGGGAATGGAGACCGGGCAGTGGATGAAAGGCTCAAGGACGTAGTCCTATGAACCTAGTCTATGTCTGAGTCGATTAAGGCCCGTTCTCGTGTGCGGCCCCGCTGGACAAGTTTGAGTTGTGTACCGGATGCATACTAGCAATATGGGACCCAGGAAACCGATGTAACATGTTAACCTGGGTGTCGAGGCAATCCCCACCGTCTTATGCAGATGCCGAAAGGATAGATTAGTTGGCTCTACAAGGGTTTGCCGTAGTGAGACTTAATCCAAGTCGGTGGGACCGGTTCAACATTTGGGTGTCATGTGAAAGGTTGCCATGTACGACGTCAGTGATGGTTGTTGTAGGCAACGTCGAGTACGGGCGTACGTGTCGTGTCAGCTGGGTGTTTTTTATTGCAATCACCTTCACTCGCGGTAGTGAGCATACTTGTACACCGAGTCGTGACATAGTAATAAACTGGGAAAAAATTAATATACTTCGTGAGTAATCCTCATAATGGAGATGAGGAATGATCAACACTTTCACTAAATTTATTTTCCACCTTCAGCTAGTAGCGTCGAGGCAAAGCGTTTCTTGTTTGATTGTGGAGTCTCGATGTTGATGGCGCAAGGTCTGTATGGGTCTAGGGTAGCTCACTAAAGTTCCTTTCACCTCGGGCAAGTGACATCGAGATGAAGCGTTTCTTGTTTGATTGTGGAGGCTCGATGTAAATTACGCGAGGGCTATAGAAGTTTTTTAAAACTTGAAGTAAGGACTCTCCTTTAGCTCAAGTTCATCTTTTGTGCAAACTTATATATTCAGCCCTCTATTTTCAGCATGTAGAGTTTCATGACTAGAGTGACGGTTAAGTCTTGCTGAGCTTCGTGCTCACGGATACTGCATGAGTTGTTTTGCAGGTAATAACACTACGCTGATATGTACAGGTGTCTGATGAGACTTGGAACTCTCCGAGGGTTGAACTCATGGCAACCCCTGCCGCTGCTATTGTGGTCGTGTTGCTAGCGAGAAGGGTACGCGGGCTGGACATCTTCTCTGTTGCTTAGCATAGAAATGAGACTGAGTTGTATTAGTCTTCCGTTGTAGATTATTTTGAGAAGTATTTGTAAAATTCACACTTTGTAAGCTTCCGCTTGATTATGTAATATGATGCTTTATTATGTGTGTTGTTAGGTGCCGCATCGCACGACACCACCCAATGCGATTCTCGGGCGAGTGGCTCGGCCCCGTGATCAAGACCGGGCCCTCACAATGTGGTATCAGAGCCGCATTGGTAATAGCGCATGGAATAAGGATCGTATTACGACAAAAACTTAGGATATGGTGAGGAAACGGTATTAGGCCCACATAAGGACTATAGTAGTATAGTTATTTAAAGTGGCAGGACTAACACACTTGTTATAATTCTGAATTTTGATTAATGTAAGGACGCACCTACGCTCAGGTAAGCATGGTAAGGAAGGCCACCAAAAGCGGTTCAATTTCGGTTAGCACCCCTGACGAGGAAAGTGGTTCAGGGATAGGTCTCACAGCTTGGTGTGAGACGTCAATATGAAACTCTTGGACTCTTCATGTTCCTGAGTTCATATGAAACGCTGATCCCTAGCGTGCATTAGGCAAGAAAGTGGAGACCCCATCGTGTGGTCAGTAACGCGAGAGTGTTTTCTTCTGGAAATAGCCTAGGAGGACATATGCAGCGCTTGCCATCGGCGTGCCCTGCAGGGCAGTAGGTGGTATCTATTGGGTTGATAAAATTCCCAACCGTGACGACCCGTTCGCGCTCTACTCGGGTTCCCCGTCGTGTGGTGTAAAAACACGATCACGTACCTTGAGACGTGGCTTAACTCAAGGACGGCCTATGACAATGATACGGGCGTATGTATTTACTTTCAAATATGAACCTGCCTGAAATTTAAACAACCCTTGAGTACATCATTATTGCGTGTTCTTCCTCAGGTATTAACCACGTACGTATTCCGTGTAGTACACGTGTGCGAGAGACCGTTAGTGCCACAATTGAGACGTATATACCGGTATAATCCGGTTAGGATTTTCCTTTTTGTGAGGAACGTAGTACCGACATTGTTCTTATAGTGCCTCGACGTCGTACTGAACTTAATAACCTCTTCCCTATGAAGAAATGATTCATGAGCTAACTTTCAACTAAAAATGGAAGTTTGAAACAAATATTAGTTACTGAACTCTTATTTTGAGCTAAGACTCAAATGAGAGAATGACTAGGCTTCAAAGATTTCAAAAACAGAGTGCTCTGTTTCTGGCAGGAATTCTTGCTGGACTTTAACAGAGCATAACTATGAGTAGATTTAACCAATTAAGGTGTATGATACAGTTCTGGAAATATTTTCAAGTGCTCTACAACTTCTTTGTAGACCTCCAGAGTGAAATTGTTGGTGATATGCCCAAGAGGCAATCATAACAATTCGGATAAAGGCCTGATGGATATTTGATCCATAAGAAATTAGGGTACTGATGGGCCTGTGACCTAAAAGCCTTTAGCGCGCCTATAAATATGAGAGGTGGGGTTAGGGGTAGATGACTCCACCACGTAACAGCCCTAGCCGCCGCCCCTCACAGGTCACACGCCGAAACCCCTGTCGCGCGTGCGGTGCTAGCACACTGACGCATGGCGTTCCTCCCTGTACGTGTGGACTCCGTGGAGGCGCTGCTGTTACTGCTGCGCTGATCGGCTACGGTGACGTGACGACGTTCCTGTGACGAGGATTCAGGAGGAGATGAACGTGATCGTCTACTTCTCCTACACCGACGCGCATCTACAATCCGCTGCACTGCGTGTCTAGTGGTAACGATCCATGACCTCCTTACTCGCATGTTTCCTGGGTGATACGGTCGAATTGCTAGAGTAGCGCATCGCCTATTTCCCAACAGTGGTATTAGAGCCGACTTGCGTATTTTTTGGTCTGTATCTTAGATGCGATCTACTGCAGACAAGTTCATATGATGAATTTTTATTGTTCGACTTTTGGGGTTTGGAATTGGTTAGAGTAGATTGCCATCATATGACTAAAGGATTAGTTTGTGCTCCTTCTCTGCTGTGTGCGCAACCTGTCCCTACCGGCTGGAATCACCATCGGGACTAATAGTGTACATAGCTAACAGATTGAGCCAACAGATCACGGTCATATGTCACGATCTTTCCATTTCATAACCAGTCACAATGAAAATTGAGGAATTCTGAATGGGACCGCCGTTGCTGTCTGCTATAGTGACATCATTAAGTTGTTTCGTGATAGAAATCATTCTACGCTTAACTTGTTTTTGCAGGGAATGATGTGAATGGTATGGCCTAAATGTGATGTGATGATCTGTGTGTAAAATTCGTGCAGCCTGCATGTTTTAAACTTAACACAACCGGGTTGAGATTGTCACATAATTGTATAACGACATGCGTGTCGCCTGTGATGCCTGATCTCTCATGTAATTTATTTGATAGCTATTAGATGTATTAGCTTCTTTTATATTCATTGAGAAACCTCAAGCATGATGGCGATGGTGATCACCATAAGAAGAGAGACATGGCGGTGTAGATCATGATGGAACCTTGGTGATGGAAACCACTATGATCCTAAAGGCCATACTATTCACAGATATGATATGATCGTATGCCTGTGATGTTTTACTATTCTTTTCATGCTTTTCATATGGTGGATGTTTTGTCATGATAAAATAGCTTCCCTCGGAAAAGTTGAGTATTTGATGCCGTTTACCTATAGCTGCACCTATGTTGTTTTGATCGTTGTATGGTAGGTTTGCCAAAGCAAAATACCGTCATCTATCATAATGAATAGGGTGAATGTTGGACATTCACATGCATAGTATTGGTTTACTCAACAAAGCTATCAAAAAAGTTTTGGGCTTTATGGCATAGTGTTGGGAGTCGGGGCATTGGATGTCACCCAACAAACAAGAATCATATAGAGATATGATTAACAATGGTTGTTTACCTATGTCACTAATTTTCTAGTAGTGAAGCCAAAGCTCACTAGAAATTAGTGAATATGGATCTTGAACCACTATATGTCGTTAGAGGGAGGACGATGCTCATATAGTGGTGGTGTTTTTTATTAAACTGTTAATAAAAGATTGGTACATAACATAGTGCTAAAACCTTGCATATTTATTGTAGATCATGTCTGCTAGTAACAATTCCGGTTTCGATTTGCGATATGTGCTTGAGAAAGAAAAGCTCAATGGAGCTAACTTTATTGATTGGTACCGCAACCTGAGAATTGTTCTCAGGCAAGAGAAAACTGAGTATGTTCTTGAGCAACCATACCCCAATGACCCTCCCGATGATGCAAATGCCACAACTCGCAGGACTTATGAACAGCACTGCGATGATGCGCTTAATGCAAGTTGCCTCATGATTGCCACAATGTCCTCTGATCTACAGAAATAGTATGAGCATATAGATGTTTATTCTATGATTCAGAGACTACGTGGAATGTTTGAGAACCAAGCAAGGGCTGAGAGGTACAACATCTCAAAGTCCTTGGTCTCATGCAAGCTGGCAGAAGGTAGCCCGGTCAGTCCCCATGTAATCAAGATGATTGGTTACATTGAGACTTTGGACAAACTTGGTTCTAAACTCAAGGATGACCTGACTATTGACGTTATTCTCCAGTCACTCCCACCGAGCTATGAGCCATTTATATTGAATTATCAAATGAATGGCATGGAGAAAATATTGGCTGAATTGCATGGGATGCTTAAAACAGCCGAGGAAAGCATTAAGAAGAACACCACTCATGTGATGATGGTTCAAAAGGAGAATAAAAAGAGGAAGCGTGTGACGCATCCTAAAGGCAAGGGAGAGGTTCCCAATGAGCCTTCAAGCTCAAAGCCAAAGGGTAAATCAGGCCCTTCTCCTAATGATGAATGCTTTCACTGTCATGCTAAGGGGCATTGGTCTAGGAACTGCAAGAAGTACTTGGAGGATAAGAAGAAGAAAGGGAATGAGACTTCCACTTCAGGTATAAATGTTATAGAAATCAATATTGTTACATATTCTAGTGAATCATGGGTATTTGATACCGGATCAATGATTCAAACTTGCAAATCGTTGCAGGGTCTAAGTGAGACTAGAAGATTTGCAAAAGGCGAGTTGGATGTTCCGGTCGGCAATGGAGCAAAGTTGCTATCATAGCTGTCGGAATTTATCACTTGTCATTACCCTCAGGATTAGTTTTGGAATTAAATAATTGTTATTACATTTCTTCTTTGATCAAGAACATTATATCTTCTTCATGTTTGGAAGAAGTTAATGGTTATGAGATTATAATAAAGAACAAATGTTGTTCTATTTATTATAATAATATTTTCTATGCTCAACGTCCATTAGTGAATGGATTATATGTTCTTGATCTTGAGGATAAAACAGTCTATAACATTAATACAAAAAGGGCTCGACAAAATGATCTAAATCCCACTTTTATTTGGCATTGTCGCTTAGGTCATATAAATGAGAAACGCATTGAGAAACTCCATAAAGATGGTTTGTTAAGTTCATTTGATTTTGAATCACTTGACACATGCGAGTCTCGTTTGCTTGGGAAGATGACCAAAGCACCCTTCACTGGTCAAAGTGAGAGGGTAAGTGACTTGTTGGGACTTATACATACTAATGTATGTGAACCAATGAGTTCGGTAGCTAGAGGTGGTTTTCAGTATTTCATTACTTGTAACGATGACTTTAGTAGATATGGATATATCTATCTAATGAGGCCCAAGTCTGAATCTTTTGAAAAGTTCAAAGAATTTCAGAATGAAGTACAAAATCTGTTGGGCAAGACAATTAAACTTCTACGATCTGATCGTGGGGGTGAATATTTGAGCCATGAATTTTATGATCATTTAAAACAATGTGGAATTGTTCCACAATTGACTCCACCTGGAACGCCTCAATGGAATGGGGTGTCCGAGCGGGAACCGAACCTTGTTAGACATGGTTAGGTCGATGATGAGCCAGACTGATTTCCACTATCCTTTTGGGGTTATGCTCTTGAAACTGCTGCGTTTACACTAAACAGAGTCCCAACTAAGTCTGTTGAGACGACACCATATGAGATGTGGACCGAGAAACGTCCCGGATTGTCTTTCCTCAAAGTTTGGGGATGTGATGCTTATGTCAAACATTTGATGTCAGACAAACTTACTCCCAAATCAGACAAATGCTTCTTTATGGGATATCCTAGGGAAACCAAAAGATATTATTTTTATAATAAAACGGAGGGTAAAGTGTTTACTGCTTGCAATGGTATCTTCTTGGAGAAAGAGTTTCTCTCAGAAGGAGTTAGTGGGAGCAAGGTGCATCTTGAAGAAATTCAAGAAATACCTAAAAATGTTTCGGAACCCTCTAATCCTATACAGGATGTACAAGATGTTGTATAACCACTTGATGAAACACCAGCCCCATGAAGGTCTACAAGGGTACGTCGTGCATCTGAAAAGTTGACACTCCTAACCACGGAACAACAGGACATTGTATTGTTGGACAATAATGAGCCTGTGACCTACATTGAAGCAATAACAGGACCCGACTCTGAGAAATGGCTTGGAGCCATGGAATCCGAAACAGAATCCATGCATGAAAATCAAGTTTGGAACTTGGTTGATCCAATCGATGGTGTGAGACCGATCGATTGCAAATGGATTTTCAAGAAAAAGACTGATATGGATGGAAAATTTCACATCTATAAAGCACGATTGGTGGCGAAAGGTTTCAAACAAATTCAAGGTATGATTATGATGAAACATTTTCGCCCGTCGCTATGCTAAAGTCTGTTTGGATTCTCCTAGCAATTGCTGCATATTTTGATTATGAAATATGGCAGATGGATGTCAAAACAACCTTTCTTAATGGGAGTCTGACTGAGGATGTGTACATGACACAACCTGAGGGTTTTGTTGATCCTAAAAATGTTAGAAAAATATGCAAACTTCAAAAGTCCATCTATGGATTGAAGCAAGCATCTCGGAGTTGGAATATACGTTTTGATGAAGTGGTCAAAGGGTTTGTTTCATCAAGAACGTAGAAGAACCTTGTATTTACAAGAAGGTTAGTGGGAGCGCACTTATATTTCTGGTGCTATATGTAGATGACATATTATTGATCGGAAATGACATTCCAGTACTAGATGCTGTTAAATCCTCATTAGAGAAAAGTTTCTCAATGAAGGATTTAGGAGAGGCAGCGTACATTTTGGGCATAAAGATCTATAGAGATAGATCTAAAAGACTAATTGGATTAAGCCAAGACACATATATTGACAAGATATTGCATTGGTTCAATATGCAAGATTCTAAGAAAGGTTTCTTGCCAATGTCACATGGCATCACTCTAAGCAAAAGTCAGTGTCCTTTGATGCCTGATGAGCAAAAGAGGATGAGAGTGATTCCTTATGCTTCGGCTATTAGATCTATCATGTATGCCATGTTGTGTACACGCCCAGATGTATCCTATGCTCTAAGTGTTACGAGCAGGTATCAATCAGATTATGGTGAGGCTCATTGGACAGTTGTCAAAAACATTCTTAAGTACTTGAGAAGAACTAAGGATGTGTTCCTAGTGTTTGGAGGTGAAGAAGAGCTCGTTGTAAGAGGTTACACCGATGCTAGCTTCCAAACAAACAAGGATGACTCTAGATCAGAATCCAGTTTTGTGTTCTGCCTCAATGGAGGGGCAGTGAGCTGGAAAAATTCCAAGCAAGACACAGTAGCAGATTGAACGACGGAGGCGGAGTATATTGCAGCTTCTGAAGCTGCAAAGGAAGTTGTTTGGATCAAAAAATTTGTTTCTGAATTGGGTGTTGTTCCTAGTGCGTCTGGACCTGTGGATCTCTATTGCGACAATAATGGAGCCATTGCACAGGCAAAGGAGCCTAGATCACACAAAAGATCCAAACATATACTATGACACTATCACCTCATTCGAGAGATTATCGACCGAGGTGATGTGAATATATGCAAGGTGCATACGGATTTGAATGTGGCAGATCCGTTGACAAAGCCTCTTCCACAATCAAAGCATGAGGCACACACGAGATCTATGGGTATTAGATACTTACATCAGTGATCCTAGTGTGTACGTGGGAGACTTGTGTCATAGCTATGTTTATGTACTATTTGAGTAACTATTATTCACATTAATCATCAAATATGTGACTTGTTCGTGAGACTCTTTGTTAATTATAATGTTACTAAAAATGATCCATAGTCTACATCGTTATATGAGATAATGATAGTAAGCGGACTAGCACATGTATTAATTGATGATCACGTTTCACGGATCATAGATATGGAGGTATCAAATTAATAATGTGAACACATGTTAGTGAACATGGTGTTGGATAGACCCATTCCGAGACACTGTTGTGATTGTTATTTACATATGTGCTATCAGTTGGTCTTGAGTGATACACCTGCTAGATTCTTAGACCTGAGATTGCCATTGTTTCTCACTATGTGTAGTTGTGCACTTTGAAACTATCAAATGCTACTCCGTAACTGGGTGGTCATAAAAATAGTCTTCAGGTACACGATGAAGCATGGAATGAGATGTATGCGGATCAAGATGGGATTTGCCCCTCCTAAAAAACAGGAGAGATATCTCTGGGCCCCTCAAGATAGTTGGATCGGAAAGTGCATGGCCATGCCAAAGTGATTAAGGAGTTAATCATTATGACTAAAAGTTAGTCATAGATTGAATCCACTATTTGATCGAGTGAATGGTCGAGCTATCACAAGGATGGCACGTATCTCGGCTTGAGATTGACTGGTATCGTGTGGCAAAGGAATTAGCATGTGAATGTATCTAGTTTCGGCCGATATGATCTTTATGTACATTCGGGAGTCAGTATGTGCTGCTAGGTACCTCTACCGACTTGTGTTTGAAAACGGTTTTCATTCATAACCGACTGTACATGAACCTAACGGGTCACACACTTAAGAGGATGGAATATTGAAAAACTTGGCTATATGATTGTCTCTAGTGCAAGTGGGAGATTGTTGGTGATATGCCCAAGAGGCAATCATAACAATTCGGATAAAGGCCTGATGGATATTTGATCTATAAGAAATTAGAGTACTAATGGGCCTATGACATAAAAGCCCATTAGCGCGCCTATAAATATGAGGGATAGGGTTAGGGGCAGATGACTCCACCACGTAACAGCCCTAGCCGCCGCCCCTCACAGGCCACACGCCGAAACCCCTGTCGCGCGCGCGGTGCTAGCACACCGACGCACGACATTCCTCCCTGTACGTGTGGACTCCGTGGAGGCGCTGCTGTTACTGCTGCGCTGATCGGCTACGGTGACGTGACGATGTTCCTGTGACGAGGATTCAGGAGGAGACGAACGTGATCGTCTACTTCTCCTACACTGATGCGCATCTACGATCCGCTGTGCTGCACTTCTAGTGGTAACGATCCATGACCTCCTTACTCGCATGTTTCCTGGGTGATACGGTCAAATTGCTAGAGTAGAGCATCGCCTATTTCCCAAAAAAATCACACGTTAAGTTGGTAAAAAGTCCAGTTGAAGGCAAACTGTTCAGAACCAGGACAGCAGAAAAACCTCTCTGGACCTTTCTGTTTTCAACCCATAACTTCCTGTAGAAAAATCCTTGAGGAGCCTATGATACACTGTTGGAAAGGTTATGAAATGTGCAACATTGTTGTAGTTCAAATTTTGTTCAAATTCTTATTGTATTTGCATATACAACTGTGATAAAAATAGCCACATACAAAGGAGATGCTGACAAATTTTGTTCAGAAATTCTGTCAACTTTGAGCAATCATAACTTCTGATCCAGAAATGATAGAGAAATATGAATACTCGTTGGAAATATACTGAAGTTATCTTTAACTTTGGTATTCAACTTGAGTTATGAAAATGCTTCTAAACGGATCAAAAGGTGGGTTAGGACAGAAGAGTCTGTTCTGCACAGCAAAGAGAACTGATGAAGGTGCAACTAAGTGAACCCATGAGCAAATGTGCTATACGACCAAGCTCATGACCATGGGTTTGCTCTGCGCTGTGTAGTAGGAAGAAGGATGAAACACTATGGCTTTGTGTTGATTTTCGTCCGCTTAACATTGTGACAATCAAGAACAAGTACCCGTGACCACAGATCGAAATATTGTTTGATCAGTTGGTCAAAGCAAAGATCTTTTCCAAGATGGACTTAAGATCAGGGTACCATCAGATTGAGATATGGGCTGAGGATATTCCGAAGTCAGCTTTTCGATGAGGTACAGGGGTTATGCCCACCAACCTAGAAAGGCAAAATGGGTCAAAAAGTAGGTTCGATTCCTGCCGGATGCACTGCCTCTTAAAGACAGAAACAGAGGACCTTGCCATGTTCCGTGGCCTCCCCAACGCTCCAGCTCAGTTCATGTACTTGATGAACTCAGTATTCATGCCGGAGCTGGACATGTTTGTCGTGGTCTTCATCGACGACCTACTGCTTTATTCCAAGTCGGAGGAAGAACACGAGAAGCACCTGCATATAGTTTTACAACGGCTGCGGGATCACTAGCTATACGCTAAATTCAGCAAGTGCGAATTCTAAATATCGCAAGTGCCTTTACTCGGGCATATTATCTCAGCGGAGGGCATCGCTGTAGACCCGAGCAATATCGCAACAGTGCTGCATTTGAAAGTCCCTGCGGTCTATTAACGAGGTACGGAAAATTTCTCGGACTCGCGGGATATTATCGGAGGTTCATTCCGAACTTCTCGAAGATTGCCAAGCCTATGACATAGCTGCTGAAGAAGGCTACCAATTAGGTTTGGAGTCCAGCATGTAAAGCAGCGTCCAAAGCATTAGTGAAGCACCTAACATCAGCACCGGTTTTGGCGCAGCCAGACACAACAAGACCGTTCGTTGTGTATTGTGATATATCCGGATTTGGTCTAGGATGTGTGCTGATGCAAGACCGAAGGGTGGTCGTGTATGGATCACGGCAACTCAGGAATCATGAGCAACACTATCTGACTCACGACTTAGAGCTCGCTGCCGTGGTACTTGCATTCAAGATGTGGAGGCATTACCTACTAGATAACCTCGTGCAATTATATACCGACCACAAAAGCCTCAAGTACATATTCACTCAGAAGGAGTGGAACATGAGACAGCAAAGATGGTTGGAATTGATAAAGGATTACGAAATAGAGATCCATTATCACACCGGCAAGGCTAACGTAGTGGCGGATGCGTTGAGTCGCAAGTCCCACGTTCATAATCTAACCATCACCCCGTTGGAAGAGAGCGAGCCACCATTACGTGTGGTTCCCCATAGAGCTCTCTACAATTTAGCTTTTATCCCCACCATCCGTGAAGAAAGGGTGGCAGCCTAGAAACTTAACAAGGGCATGTCACGTTTGTGGAGACGTAATAGACAGTGGGGAGCTGAAATGTTTCCGGAAAGACGGAGACGGCGTCCTATGGTTCAAGGACCGGATCGTTGTACCCCGTAAACCGGAGTTACGAAAGAAAGTTTCTTTGGACAGGGCTCACTTGTCAAAGTTTCTATTTATCTCGATTAATCGGTCCATTCCAGGTTATGGAAAGATGTGGATCCGTTGCATACCAGCTAGAAATACCAGCGACACTCTCCAGTGTGTCCGACATCTTCCACATTTCTCAGCTGAAGAAGGGCATCAAGTTTTCAACCACCATTCAGCTGGGGAATATCGAGGAACTGAAACCGGATCTCACGTATCAGGAGGGACCGGTTCAGATCGTCAACATAAAGGACCGAACCACACGCGACCATACGCTGTGGTTCTATAAAGTTTTATGGAGTAGTCACTCCAAGGTTGAAGTGACATGGGAGAGCGAAGGATTTCTTCGCACCAATTATCCCAACTTTAGACGTCGCATGTTAGGTAATTTTCCACCATCCTCCCTCTCATTTTTACCCTGTAATCTCGGGACGAGATTCTTTTAAGGAGGGAGGAATGTAAAGGTCCCAAAATATGAATACAAAGAAACTCATGTTTGTACAATGTTGGTTTCATATGTATGAAAAATGGGACTCGTTTAAACTTGTCACATGTGATAATACACATGAGAGCTCTCTTCGCACAAGTTCAAATATTTATTTGAAAACTTGGAACCAAAAGGGATTTGAAGCCAAGGTGGGAAGTTCCCATATGTGTGAGAAAGCTAAATTCAGATTTTGGAACAAATTTGTTCAACTCAAAAATTCAAATGAAAGTAACACAATGATTTTCAAACTGTTGTGTTAAAAATCTCATTTGCAGCAGCCAAATCAAAGATCAGATTTCATATTTGAATTCCTTAGGTCCAAATTAGGGGGTAGGCAAAGTTTCATGAATTTTTGGGAATGTTTCCTAACCATTTTTTTCAAATGGACTTTAAATTGCATAGGAATTCAAATTCAAATGTGGATTTGGATGAAACTTGTCCAATTCTTCAAATTCCGTTCAGATTCAAATTTCCCACAATTGAATGGGGTTGTTTGCCAACTTTGAGAGCTGTTGAGAGGGATAAGGGGGGACTGACCGGTGGGACCCACATGTCATAGAGGCAGCAAAACTTGCAGCTGAAGTTCAGAGTAAAGTCTCTGTTTTGTTTCTTCTCACCCGAGCAGAGCTGCCGCAGTGTGACACCGAGGGGCACCGGGAGCCACCTCCTGCTAGTTTTCCCTCGCGCTGGCACTCTCCTCACGATCTTTTCACCTTTTGTCGTGCTCCTTTTCACCCACGGAACCGAGAGCCACTGTTATGTTCTCCTCCATGCACGAACTCAACAGAGAGGTCGCCGCCTCCCTGGAATCGATCGTGAGCAGACGTTTCCTCGCATGCAAATACCCAGGCAGTTGCAAAATGACCGTGCGGTCTTCTTCACAGCCTCCTCGGACCACAACCGAGAGAGCTTGGCTTTCACAACCCTGCGCTCACCGAGTTTCCACGGAGGCCGAACCGCAACCAAACGGAGGTCGCACGTGGACAGCTCTGCAGAGAGCCTTTCATGGACGAGCAAGAGTGGCCTTGGACACGCCAAGACTCCACGCTGCACACCGCCAAAGCTTGAGCCAAGTGATTGATCGTCGCCGGAGTATTTCATGGTTTTCTCCCGGCCAGTGCAAAACCACCTCGGGTACCAAATTTCCAAATTCTTGATTTCTATTTGCTTAGAGCCCACCAAATTGCACTCACAGGAGCTAGACTCGACGGTGCACAAGTTTGCTTCGCAACCCTAGCTTGATAACGGTTGTAGCCGGTGTATTTGATAGTTTTCCAACGGTGACCATAGAGGAAGCCGTCGGGTGCACGGTGCAACCATGGTTAGAGTCTTCCCGAGCTTTTGTATGGCCCTGTCGACCTCCCCTAGCATCCACCGGTGCTGTAGAGCCCTTCCACCGGAGCTTTGGCGGGCTAGAAGGGACGGGCGACGTCGCCGAAATTGGACCGAGCTGCCGCACCGTTGCCAGCTGTGTTGGAGCCACTGCTGGTCGGGGAAAGTTGTTCCATCGTGTCCAGCGCACGGTTTTAGGCCCTAGCGGTGAGGGAGAGCTCGGGGGATGGCCGGGAGGCCAAAATCCAGCGAACTACGGCAAGCCCGGCGGCGCGCGGGCCTGGGAGCTGGAGGTAGACGAAGGACTGGTCGGCCCCACGCGTCAGTGTCTGAGTTTAAACCGGGAAGGAACTTTTGTGGCCTCGGATCACTTTGTGACAGCACGGGCAAGACCCTGTGGCCCCGTGTGGTTTAGCCGAGGGGGTGACACGTGGTAGCCAGACCCGCTGTCAGAGATTTGAACTTTTCCCGGTTAAATTGAATTCCAGAATTTCCCCAAACTTTAGAACCTCATAACTTTTGCTAGGAAGCTCCAAATTTGGTGATTAAAATTGGGTTTGATTCATATTGAATAGCTCTATCCAAATGAGCAACCCAATTTGTATGAAAGTCATTATTTAGTTCTGGAAATTTTTTTAAAACATTTCAGCAAAAGAATTTTAGAGGGAGTTGGGTTCATCCAAAACCCCTAAAATTTTTCCAGGATATTCTTTAGGATATTAGTGAATTGCTGTAAAAATTTCAGCTCATTTGGAGTTGATTTGATTGGGGGAAATTCAGATTTTAAGTTGCTGTGTTCAATTGAATACAGAAACATTTTCAGAGAATTTCCAAAACTTGAAAATTCAGTTCTGGGTAATTCTTAGCTCCAAAGATCCTAGGAAAATTCATGCAGGCCCTGCGAACTATAATTGAAATTTTAGTTCACTAAGTTTGGCATGTACATATGAGTTACTTCAGAATTAATTCCTTTTTGCTTATTTGCTTAGAGAATTGTTCTGAACAAACCACTTAATGAAAAGTGCTAATTTTTGGTCCAGATGACTTTCTTGTGACATGGAACTCACATGAAAATTTTCAGCTCCATTGGAGCTATGGATCACCCCTGTTCTGTTTAACCTTTTAAGGTGAGCAACATAGAAGAGGGGGAAAACACTTAGCACTTAATCATGTTGCTTAAAAACCCAAACCCAAACCACTAGCACCAGTGTAATTTTAAATTCTTAAACAGAGTTCCAGTTTTTAAACTTGTCATTAGAACTTGTTAGCAAAATCTTTACAATTAAATACATATGCATATTCATCACGTGTAGCATCTACGTGGTGATTTTGAAACAATCGGAGTGAAGATCAAAGAAGGAGGAAAGCAAGTGATCAAGCCCCCAGTGGTCTTCACTAACTGACCCTTATATATAAGTCCCCTGCAAAACAAAGGCAAGCCCTGGTTTGCATCAAAACTTACAAGTTTTTTATTTGTATTCACTTTATATTGTCTAGCATTTTGTTTATTGCATTAAGTCTAGATGGTATGAAACTCCAAATGCATGACCCAAAAAACCCTGGAGTATAATGTAGAGTAGGTTATCAATTGATTATAACTGCTGATCTCAAGTTAACAAAAGTGGACTAAAAGAGGCACAACTTGAGTAGGTAGTTTCCTACTAGTGAACCGGGATTAAGGGGGATCAATTGGAAGAGTTGGGAATTGATCCTCATAGTTGGGAATGGAGACCGGGCAGTGGATCGAAGGCTCAAGGATGTGGTCCTGTGAATCTAGTCTATGTCTGAGTCGATTAAGGCCCGTTCTTGTGTGCGGCCCCGCTGGACAAGTTTGAGTTGTGTACCGGATGCATACTGGCAATATGGGACCCAGGAAACCGATGTAATATGTTAACCTGGGTGTTGAGGCAATCCCCATCGTCTTATGCAGATGCTGAAAGGATAGAGAAGTCGGCTCTACGAGGGTTTGCCGTAGTGAGACTTAATCCAAGTCGGTGGGACCGGTTCGACATTTGGGTGTCGTGTGAAAGGTTGCCACGTACGACGTAAGTGATGGTTGCTGTAGGCAACGTCAAGTACGGGCGTACGTGTCATGTCAGCCGGGTGTTTTTGATATCAATCACCGTCGCTCGCGGTAGTGAGCATACTTGTACACTGTCGTGACGTAGTAATAAACTGGGAAAAATTTAATATTCTTCGTGAGTAATCCTCATAATGGAGATGAGGAATGATCAACACTTTCACTAAATTTATTTTCCACCTTGGGCTAGTAGCGTCGAGGCAAAGAGTTTCTTGTTTTATTGTGGAGTCTCGACGTTGATGGCGCAAGGTTTGCATGGGTCTAGGGTAGCTCACTAAAGTTACATTCACCTCGTGCAATGTAACACCCCAAAATCTGCTAAAGAGGGGAATTTAAAAATTTTTGGACGTATTGCATGTGGTGCAGAAATTCAAATTCAATCTGGAATTCAAATTCAAATCAAAACAGAAAAGA
This sequence comes from Neostapfia colusana, assembly GCA_030760725.1. Taxonomy (NCBI): domain Eukaryota; kingdom Viridiplantae; phylum Streptophyta; class Magnoliopsida; order Poales; family Poaceae; genus Neostapfia; species Neostapfia colusana. The sequence goes on from JASWHV010000013.1 coordinate 16,677,741, forward strand.
AAAGGAAAAAGAAAAACTCCAACCGGCCAGTGGGCCGAAACCCGCCAGCCGGCCTAATCCCCCGCGTGTCATCCCTTACCTCCCGCGCGCCCAACCGATCGGGACTTTTCTCTCGCACCCGAATCCAAACCATCTCCGGAAACCCGCGCCCCCAACCCGATCTTCAGCCCCGGACGCTGCTATTTATCCAAACCGATCCTCCGCCGCCTCTCCTCATGAAATTCTCGCAAAGAAACTCGCCGAATTCCCCAGCGCGCTCCACTTTTCTATCCGGTGAGAATCGAAGCTTTGATCACCGTTTTCTTTCGATCCTTGCGCGGGTTTTCTGATCTAACGTGCCGATCATGTTCCACCGCCTCTGGGGAGTCACGCAGGTGAAGAAAACCCGGTGTTTTGCACTCTAGACGTAGCTCCAGCGAGCACCACCGTGATTTCATCTCGGACCTCGCCGCCGACCACCTTCCAGGGCCTCCGAGCTCAAGAAAAACCCCGAGGTGAGATCCCCGACCTCCCCTCTACCGTTCTATGCCAAGAAATCCAAGTTTTAGGTAGTATAGAGGAAAACCCGAAGATCACCGGCGAGATCGCCGCCCCCCGCCGCCGCGCGCCGCCCGCGCACGGCTAGGGCGACGTGGCCCCTTGAGGGCCGTCTATTTTAAATCGCACGGCAGAAATAAAACCCGCGCGTACCGGTTCGGCGATCTAATCTGAGCCGTCTATTTTAAATCGGACGGTCCACATCAGCCCCGTGTTATAAAGGCCAGGATTCTTACGCGCTACCCCCTGGGGATCTCAGAAAACACGAGCTAGCCCCGGAAACTTTTGATCTAGCCCCTGGAACTTCAGAAATTCGTGTAAATTCATTTAAAAATCAGTTTTAGCCCCTGGACATAATAAAAATTAGGAAAAACACCTCTGTGATGTGTAGTTAGACCCCTGGAAATTTGAAATAGCAAATTAGACCCTGCAGTAGGGTGGATTTACCTTTTTGACCCTATATGATATTAAATTCAGAAATTTGAATATGTGACTAGGATTTAAATTTAAAAGGTAAGGCAAACACATGTGCAAATTCAAATTTAAACTCTCCTAGCACTTGGAAAACTTTAGAATGAGTGAAAAATAGATTTTAGGCTGAAATGAAATCTGCCTAAGTGTTGTTCATATTTATTAGTTCTAGAAACACATTTTTAGTCTAGGAAATAATTGTGAAAACTGATAAAATAAATTTAAATTAGTTCACATCAGAGGAGAAGTTCAAAAATATATTATTTAATATTTTAGATCAGAACCTATTCTGTTTAGATGATATGTCCTACTATTTAATATTAAAACTCACTTTTAGGCATAGAAAATAAATCTGAAAAATATAGGAAAATAGGTATGCATAATTAGAAAATGATAAATGAAGTCTCCAAATCCAAAAACTTTAGTTTAGGATTTGGTAGAAGATCTGAAAACCTATTTGGAGTAGGAAACTACCTTTCATGCAAACTTGGTAGCTAAGAAGGGTATATAAAGAATTTGTTCAAATTGGGAATTCATATATAGTGTGCAAACAGAAATCTGAATACAAAAGTTAGAAATCATATACATATGTTTAAAAGTGCATGTAGGCCAAAAAATCAACACATGTAGAGTAACCACAACACTTAGAAATGTGAATGACTTTCATAGGTATGTATGTGTGGTTTGTATGAAGTGAAAGTGTGAACTATGTCTTATGGATTGTTGTTTTCTTTTGCTATGTGTATTGGCATGAGTAGAACCTGCCCCAGAGCAAGTTCTCCCCTTCCAAGACCAGGACTTTCCATTCCCAGAGCAGCAGGAAGAAGGCAAGTGTCCTTGACCACTTTGATCCTATGCTAGGATGTGTAGATAGAATTATTTGCATTGTCAATTGAAACATGAAACCCATGCTAGGAAGTTTCCCTAGAATTGCATTATCTTGTTTCCTTGTTGCTTGGGTTGGGATTTGTTTTATTATGTCATTCATTCATTTTACTTATGCATAGCCATGCTTAGAATGGGATAAGTGGGATATGAGATCATCAATTTATTTACCTTACTCTTGAATGAGATATTATGAGTTATGTAGAGGTAGGGATCGAGGCAAGTTGGATGATTTGGTTGGTGCTGGGTGCACGAGACTCGGGTTTGTGTTTAGTACTTGCCTGGATCCTAAGGACCGGTTCATGGAGCATGTAACCTGGCTTTACCGTGCCAACCACATGCTGAGATGGGGCAGCTTGGCCAATTAATTAGGTGTATCCCCGGCGTAGTATGGGTGTGTTGGATGGTGCGGGGAATGGGTGTCAGCTGGACTACCATATGAACCGCAAGGCTCAAGAGGGGGCCACTGCAGCGGGGTTGGAGCCTCTTGTATGCTGTTAGGGGCGAAACCTCAGTGGGCCCACGCTCGTCGGGAATCCCTTTGTAAAGGCTTCGTAGTGATCTCCTGGCTACACACCTGGGAAGTGTGAATGTGGTTCGCGGCCACTGGCATAATGGAGGTTCTTTTAGTCCAACCGGCAACGGGGGATGAAATCACTACATGTGGGTACAGTGGTGCAAACTCTGCAGAGTCAAAACTGTCATGACAACCATGCTCACGGTCAAGAGCGGCTTGGACTTATTCATGATTAGAGGATGATGAATTGGGAAGTTGTGGATGTTAAGCGGGAAGCTTAACATTGGAGATGAGACTATGTTTACTTGAAAATGATGATGGGTTGAGGGATTGGGATCCATTTCACCTGTGTAGTAATGTAGGTGCTTAATAAGCTAAGGTGATAGGTAATAATTGTGTAGTGCTTTAACCCTGAGTTCAACCTCTCCTTGCTCTAGCCATGCATGACATAACTTTCCCACACTTGCTGAGTACCAAGTGTACTCAAACTTGCATTTCTGTTGGATTAAATTGCTGCTCAGGTCAAGGGGATGATGTGGTGTTCAATGACCAAGACTTCGGATCCGACGAAGGATTCTAGGTTCATGGAGTCCCCCGGGCAACGCCTGTGACGGAGCCCACAAGATTTATATTCCGCTACTATTTTATTTACATGTTCCGAACTTATTATCGTCCATCGAGACGTATGCTATGTAAGACTTATTTATATTCGACACCTGGCTTGTAATAAATTATGCTTCACTATTTGTCATCACATGTATGAAAGAATGATCCTGTCATACATGTGGTATTCACTCGGTTGATCTTCGGAGAAACCGGGTGTGACAGAAGTGGTATCAGAGCCAAGGTTGCCCGTAGGAACGTGGACCTAGGTAGAAATGGACGTATTTAAGGACCCTATTTTCTTAAAAACTATTTTACAAAAGTGTGGGTGGAAGGTGTTATTTAATGGGGTCACTTTATTCATCTTACCCCAACTTTTATTCAAAATACAATTTTTGTTTAAATATTATCTAACTTAATTTTAAATGCTTTATGTTTTAGATGGTTCGCATGATCCGCACCACCCGAGTCCACCGGAGGGAGAGTTCCTGTAGTTGCCCTTGCCCTGAGAGAGGAGAACCGTCCGGTGACGTACCACTCCTACGGGTTGGCAGTAGGAGGCTTGTTGCGCCGCCTACAGTGTATGCTCCACGCTGCCGGCAATACGGGCAAGCTAATCATACACTACAGCTCCACCCGGACCATCCGTGAGAAGCAGGAAGAATGGAGTTCAGAAATGAGGATTATCCATGAAAATCAGCTGCTCAAGATCCACCGCTCTCCAGCTTGTCGTGCGACACAGGTCGATGCTGAGAAGGATGTCACCTGGGAGGCCATCACCTGCCAGAGTTACATCAACCGTCGCCACCTGGACAGGACTGAGTACATGTATGTCCTCCAGCGTGAGAGTGGCACCGCGGAGTACAAGTACCCGCTAGTGCAGCAGGGGACTTCCCATGAGCACATGGACCTGTGCTTGGAGGATGCTGCTATGCTCAGCACTCGACTGCAGGAGTGTCAGCAGGAGCTTCAGGATGTTCGTGACACCCTGAAGGAGACTGAGTCATTGCTTCGAGCCAGCTTGAGGGCGAGAGAAAGAGGAGATGGGAATGAACTGTGTGTCACCGTGAATGACACATGGACTCCTGATTCCCCAGACCGCCGGGCGAGCAGGCGTCGCCGCACTTCTCCACCAACAGCTTCCCCACCCAAAGCGGAATCAGAGGGCAGCCGCAATAATGAGGAAGACCCCGAAGAGCCAGCTCAGTGATACGAGTCATTTAGAGTTCTTTCGCTTATTTCTGCAGGTTATCGAGTAGTCGAGTCAATACCTTAGTTATTTGTGTGTTAATGTTTGGTGTGTGACGTGAGTTGTGGAAGCCATTGGCATTTGTCCACAACCTCGTCTTTAGGTTGCTTTTCCTTGATGTGTGAACCCCTATGAATTAAGAGTGCATTTATTTTCGCGTGAGACGTGACTCCCAAAAATCTACGTGAAACCCCCAGAAAATGTTAATATATATTAAGGCCTCAAAAGATTAAGTTTAAACAAGCCATTTGGGAAGTTAATACATAATGCTTTAAGTTAACATTTGGTTGATCATGATAGATGGCTGGAAGAGGAAAGGGTCGTGATGCCAACCCCGCCACCAACAACGATGAGGCCGGCAACCCTCATCTTTCTTGAGGACAAGACAGGGGTGGTTGCTGTGAAGAAGCTGATCCTATCCACCAAATGCTTGAAAATCAGAATCAGCTCATCCAGAGCCTAACTCAAGTGGTGGCCAACTTGCACCAAGCTCCACCCCCACAAGCTGCACCACGCCAACCAAGGTTGAGTGAGTTTCTGGGGACTCAACCTCCAAAGTTTGCAAGTGCTGCTGAACCTCTGGAGGCAGATGACTGGCTAAAGACCATTGAAAGCAAGATGAGGATCATACAATGCCAAGGGTATGAGAGGGTGCTGTTTGCCTCTCACCAATTGCATGGACCTGCTGCTAATTGGTGGACCGCTTACGTGGCAGCCCATCATGACCCCGAGAACATCACTTGGGAAGAGTTCAAGCACAGTTTCCGCAACCATTACATACCAATGGGTGAACTCAAAAACAAGAGAAAGGAGTTCTTGGGATTGCAGCAAGGAAACATGACTGTGAGGGAACACCTCACTAAGTTCACCCAACTATCCTGTTATGCACCACGGGACATCGAAATGGATGAGCAGAAACAAGACTGTTTTGTGGAAGGACTTACTACGGAAATGCAATGTGCAATGTCCTCCAACGAGTATGAAAGCTTCCAAAAGATGGTAGACAGAGCATTTGTCGTGGAGAGGAAGCTGAAGGCCTTGGAAAATGAAAATAAGAGGAAGGCGGGATGGTCACACCAAGCCTCAGGTAGCAACACACGTCCACGTCTGATGCAGCAACCCGCAGGGTAGACGAGCCGTGCTGTGGTACCCTACTCAGCACCCAGAGGGTACAACCCGAATTTCAGGCCTCCGTCAGCACCAGCACAGCCGCAACGTCAGTTTGTGCAGCAGCCTCGCCCCACATATCAACCTCGACCAGCAGGACAAGGACCACAGAACCAACCCCAAGACAACAAAGGCCAGGCACCTAAGGTTGGGGTGCAATGCTTCAACTGTGGTGAAGTGGGGCACAACGCCCATAAGTGCCCAAAGAAGAAGCCCATGCAGCCACAACAGCAGAATGTGATGCGAGAACGGGTGAACCACGTGACCATGGAGGAAGCGCAAGAGGCACCTGACGTGGTAATTGGTAAGTTTCCTGCCAATTTACACATTGCAACCCTGTTGTTTGATTCTGGTGCTACCCGCTCGTTCATTGCTCAAGGGTTTGTTAAGAAGCATGATCTAGCAAAAACACAAATGAACCATATGCTAGCAGTGAACTCTCCAGGGGGAGAAATAAGGACAGGACAAGTGTGCCCCAAGGTGAATCTAGACATTAATGGGGTAGTATTTACTGCAAACCTCATAGTGATAGACTCACAAGGCATAGATATTATTTTGGGTATGGATTGGTTGACCAAACACAAGGGAATCATCCATTGTTCGACAAGAGCGGTGGAACTAACTCACCCTAGTGGCATAAGAGTGAAGTTCATAACTGTACAAGAACCTAGGAGGAACCTTAAAATCAATCACGTCGAGGTGGAAGTGGGAGAGATCAGGATCATCAGGGAATATCCAGATATTTTTCCGGAGGAGTTGTCAGGTATGCCCCCCAATCGTGAAGTGGAATTCGCGATTGAGCTAGTGCCTGGAACAACCCCGATATACAAGAGACCTTATCGGATGGACTCCAAACAGCTGGAAGAACTCAAGGAACATTTAAGAGAATTGACAGAGAAGGGGTACATTCGTCCTAGTTCCTCACCATGGGGAGCTCCAGTGATATTTGTGCCCAAGAAGGACGGGACCCAAAGGTTATGCGTAGACTACCGTGCGTTGAATGAAGTAACCATCAAGAACAAATACCCATTACCCCGCATTGAAGACTTGTTTGATCAGTTGAGGGGAGCTTGTATGTCCTCGAAAATTGATCTCAGGTCGGGATACCACCAACTTAAGATAAGGCAAATTGACATTCCAAAGACAGCTTTCGTATCTTGGTACGGGCTGTATGAATACACCGTCATGCCTTTCGGGCTAACTAATGCCCCGGCATACTTCATGTATCTCATGAAAAGGGTATTCATGGAATATCTGGACAAGTTTGTGGTGGTTTTCATTGATGACATTCTCGTCTTCTCCAAAGATGAAGAAGAACAAGAGAGACATTTAAGGTTGGTGTTGCAAAAGCTGAGAGAACACCAACTATATGCCAAGTTGAGCAAGTGTGAATTTTGACTGAAGAGAGTTCCCTTCTTAGGACATATAATCTCGGAGGGAGGAATCTCCGTAGATCCTGCCAAGATCGAGGATGTACAGTAGTAGAAGACCCCTGAAAATGTCGGGGAAGTTCGAAGCTTCTTAGGATTGGCTAGGTATTATCGACGGTTTATCGAGGGTTTCTCCAAGATTTCGAGACCCCTCACCAAATTGTTAGAGAAGGGAATCACATTCACATGGACACTGCAGTGCGAGACGAGTTTTCAAGAACTGAAGAAAAGATTGACAACAGCCCCAGTGCTAGTTATGCCAGATATGCAGAAAAACTTTTCGGTGTACTGCGATGCCTCTGGAAACGGGTTGGGATGTGTTCTCATGCAAGAGGGGCATGTCGTGGCTTATGCGTCCCGGCAGCTCCGGAAACACGAGAAGAACTATCCTACACATGACCTAGAGCTAGCCGCAGTGGTACACGCATTGAAGATTTGGCAGCATTACTTGATGGGGAAAAGGACAGAGATATATACGGACCATAAGAGCTTAAAGTACATTTTCACACAGCCAGATCTCAACCTCAGACAAAGAAGATGGTTAGAGTTGATCAACGACTTTGATGTGGGCATCAACTATCATCCTGGGAAAGCGAACGTCGTAGCAGATGCTTTAAGCCGGAAGGTGCAGGTCAATAGGTTGAGCTTAAAGGACATGCCTCCAGAATTGAAGGAAGAGGTTGTAAAACTCAATCTATGTCTGGTGAATAGCGGTGAAGCCATCGCCATTGAAGTGGACTCCACATTAGAGCAAGACATACGCAACGGTCAGAAGAATGTTGAGAAGATACAAGAGATTAGAGAACTCATTAAAGAAAATAAAGCCCCTGGGTTCAGAGAGGATGAATAAGGTACGGTGTGGCATGGGAAAAGAATTTGTGTGCCTGAGGTGAAGGAGATCCGTGAATTGATTTTGAAGGAGGCTCATGATTCCGACTATTCCATTCATCCTAGGAGTACGAAGATGTATCATGACCTCAAGAGCAGATATTGGTGGTATGGCATGAAGCGAGATGTCGTGGAACATGTTGCCCTATGTGACACATGTCAGTTGGTGAAAGCAAAACATCAACGACCCGAGGGACTATTGCAACCACTCAAAGTGCCTGAATGGAAATGGGAGGAAATAGGTATGGACTTCGTAGTGGGACTACCTAGGACCCAATCGGGATATGATTCAATATGGGTCATCATCGACAGGATAACCAAGGTAGCTCATTTCATCCCCGTGAATGAAAGCTACAGCGGATCCAAATTGGTGGAATTGTACATGTCAAGGATCGTGTGTTTTCATGGAGTGCCAAAGAAGATAGTGTCAGATCGAGGGACACAGTTCACCTTAAGGTTCTCGCAGAAGTTGCATGAAACCATGGGAACTCATCTAAATTTTAGTTCTGCCTATCACCCCCAGACTGACGGGCAGATGGAAAGAACCAATCAGATCTTTGAGGATATGCTGAGAGCGTGCGCGCTCAAGAACAATAGGATTTGGGATAAGAACTTACCGTATGCGGAGTTCTCCTATAACAACAGCTATCAGGCTAGTATGAAGATGTCACCATTTGAGTCTTTGTATGGGAGGAAGTGCAGAACTCCACTATTTTGGAACCAAACAGGGGAAAGTAAAGTGTTTGGGCCCAAAGTACTACAAGAAGCCGAGGCGAAAGTGAGGGAAATCCGCAACAACTTGAGGATAGCACAGACACGACAAAAGAGCTATGCCGATGTACGGAGAAGAGAGTTCGTTTTCAACGTGGGGGACTATGTCTATCTCATGGTGTCCCCTATCCGAGGGCTTCGTCGGTTCAAGGTGAAAGGGAAGTTATCACCTCGATACATCGGACCCTTTTAGATTCTGTAGAGGAAAGGCGAAGTGGCATATCAACTCGAACTACCGGCTCGCCTATCGGATGTGCACGATGTATTCCATGTGTCACAGCTCAAGAAATGTCTGAGGACGCCTGAAGAGATGTTACCCATGAATGAGGTTGACGTAGGAAAGGATCTGTCTTATGCCGAGCAACCGGTCAAGGTTTTGGAGACAATGGAACGCCTCACAAGAAATAAAAGAATCCGGATGTGCAAGGTGCAGTGGAAGCATCACTCGGAAGAGGAAGCCACATGGGAGCGAGAAGACGAGCTTAAGGCACAGTTTCCAGAATTGTTTTCCTAGAACCATCCAATCTCGAGGACGAGATTTCTTTTAAGGGGGGTAGAGCTGTAACACCCCAAAATCTGCTAAAGAGGGAAATTTAAAAATTTTTGGACGTATTGCATGTGGTGCAGAAATTCAAATTCAAACTGGAATTCAAATTCAAATCAAAACAGAAAAGAAAAGGAAAAAGAAAAAGAAAAAGAAAAACTCCAACCGGCTAGTGGGCTGAAACCCGCCAGCCGGCCCAATCCCCCGCGTGTCATCCCTTACCTCCTACTCGCCCAACCGACCGGGACTTTTCTCTCGCACCCAAATCCAAACCACCTCCGGAAACCCGCACCCCTAGCCCGATCTTCGGCCCCGGACGCTGCTATTTAACCAAACCGATCCTCCGCCGCCTCTCCTCGTGAAATTCCCGCAAAGAAACTCGCCGAATTCCCCAGCGCGCTCCACTTTTCTCTCCGGTGAGAACCGAAGCTTCGATCACCGTTTTCTTTCGATCCTTGCTCGGGTTTTCTGATCTAACGCGCCGATCATGTTCTACCGCCTCCGGGGAGTCACACAGGTGAAGAAAACCCGGTGTTTTGCACTCTAGACGCAGCTCCGGCGAGCACCGCCGCGATTTCATCTCGGACCTCGCCGCCGACCACCTTCCAGGGCCTCCGAGCTCAAGAAAAACTCCGAGGTGAGATCCCCGACCTCCCCTCTACCGTTCTATGCCAAGAAATCCAAGTTATAGGTAGTATAGATGAAAACCCGAAGATCTCCAGCGAGATCGCCGCCCCCCGCCGCCGCGGGCCACCGGGCAGCGCCGCCCGCGCACTGCCAGGGCAACGTGGCCCCTTGAGGGCCGTCTATTTTAAACCGCATGGTAGAAATAAAACCCGCGCGTACCGGTTCGGCGATCTAATCTGAGCCGTCTATTTTAAACGGACGGTCCACATCAAACCCGTGTTATAAAGACCGGGATTCTTACGCGCTACCCCCTTGGGATCTCGGAAAACACGAGCTAGCCCCGGAAACTTCTGATCTAGCCCCTGGAACTTCAGAAATTCGTGTAAATTCATTTAGAAATCAGTTTTAGCCCCTGGGCTTAATAAAAATTAGGAAAAACTCTTCTGTTATGTGTAGTTAGACCCCTGGAAATTTATGAAATAGCAAATTAGACCCTGCAGTAGGGTGGATTTACCTTTTTGACCCTATATGATATTAAATTCAGAAATTTGAATATGTGACTACGATTTAAATTTAAAAGGTAAGGTAAACACATGTGCAAATTCAAATTTAAACTCTCCTAGCACTTGGAAAACTTTAGAATGAGTTAAAAATAGATTTTAGGCTGAAATGAAATCTGCCTAAGTGTTGTTCATATTTATTAGTTCTAGAAACACATTTTTAGGCTAGGAAATAATTCTGAAAACTGATAAAATAGATTTAAATTAGTTCACATCAGAGGAGAAGTTCAAAAATATATTATTTAATATTTTAGATCAGAACCTATTCTGTTTAGATGATATGTCCTACTATTTAATATTAAAACTCACTTTTAGGCATAGAAAATAAATCTGAAAAATATAGGAAAATAGGTGTGCATAATTAGAAAATGATAAATGAAGTCTCCAAATCCAAAAACTTCAGTTTAGGATTTGGTAGAAGATCTGAAAACCTATTTGGAGTAGGAAACTACCTTTCATGCAAACTTGGTAGCTAAGAAGGGTATATAAAGAATTTGTTCAAATTGGAAATTCATATATAGTGTGCAAACAGAAATCTGAATACAAAAGTTAGAAATCATATACATATGTTTAAAAGTGCATGTAGGCCAAAAAATCAACACATGTAGAGTAACCACAACACTTAGAAATGTGAATGACTTTCATAGGTATGTATGTGTGGTTTGTATGAAGTGAAAGTGTGAACTATGTCTTATGAATTGTTGTTTTCTTTTGCTATGTGTATTTCCATGAGTAGAACCTTCCCCAGAGCAAGTTCTCCCCTTCCAAGACCAGGACTTTCCATTCCCAGAGCAGCAGGAAGAAGGCAAGTGTCCTTGACCACTTTGATCCTATGCTAGATGTGTAGATAGAATTATTTGCATTGTCAACTGAAACATGAAACCCATGCTAGGAAGTTTCCCTAGAATTACATTATCTTGTTTCCTTGTAGCTCGGGTTGGGATTTGTTTTATTATGTCATTTATTCATATTACTTATGCTTAGCCATGCTTAGAATGGGATAAGTGGGATATGAGATCATCAATTTATTTACCTTACTCTTGAATGAGATATTATGAGATATGTAGAGGTAGGGATCGAGGCAAGTTGGATGATTTGGTTGGTGCTGGGTGCACGAGACTCGGGTTTGTGTTTAGTACTTGCCTGGATCCTAAGGACCGGTTCATGGAGCATGTAACCTGGCTTTACCGTGCCAACCACATGCTGAGACGGGGCAGCTTGGCCAATTAATTAGGTGTATCCCCGGCGTAGTATGGGTGTGTTGGATGGTGCGGGGAATGGGTGTCAGCTAGACTACCATATGAACCGCAAGGCTCAAGAGGGGGCCACTACAGCGGGGTTGGAGCCTCTTGTATGCTGTAAGGGGTGAAACCTCAGTGGGCCCACGCTCGTTGGGAATCCCTTTGTAAAGGCTTCGTAGTGATCTCCTGGCTACACACCTGGGAAGTGTGAATGTGGTTCGCGGCCACTGGCATAATGGAGGTTCTTTTAGTCCAACCGGCAACGGGGGATGAAATCACTACATGTGGGTACAATGGTGCAAACTCTGCAGAGTCAACTGTCATGACAGCCGTGCTCACGGTCAAGAGCGGCTTGGACTTATTCATGATTAGAGGATGATGAATTGGGAAGTTGTGGATGTTAAGCGGGAAGCTTAACATTGGAGATGAGACTATGTTTACATGAAAATGATGATGGGTTGAGGGATTGGGATCCATTTCACCTGTGTAGTAATGTAGGTGCTTAATAAGCTAAGGTGATAGGTAATAATTGCGTAGTGCTTTAACCCTGAGTTCAACCTTCCCTTCCTCTAGCCATGCATGACATAACTTTCCCACACTTGCTGAGTACCAACGGTACTCAAACTTGCATTTCTGTTGGTTTAAATTGCTGCTCAGATCAAGGGGATGATGTGGTGTTCAATGACCAAGACTTCGGACGCGAAGAAGAATTCTAGGTTCATGGAGTCCCCCGGGCAATGCCTGTGACGGAGCCCACAAGATTTATATTCCGCTGCTATTTTATTTACATGTTCCGAACTTATTATCGTCCATCGAGACGTATGCTATGTAAGACTTATTTATATTTGACACCTGGCTTGTAATAAATGATGCTTCACTATTTTTCATCACATGTATGAAAGAATGATCCTGGCATACATGTGGTATTCACTCGGTTGATCTTTGGAGAAACCGGGTGTGACATGCAAGTGACATCGAGAGGAAGCGTTTCTTATTTGATTGTGGAGTCTCGATGTAAATTGCGCGAGGGCTATAAAAGTTGCTTAAAATTTGAAGTAAGGACTCTCCTTTAGCTCAAGTTCATCTTTTGTGCAAACTTCTATATTCAGCCCTCTATTTTCAGCATGTAGAGTTTCATGACTAGGGTGACGGTTAAGTCTTGCTGAGCTTCGTGCTCAAGGATACTGCATGAGTTGTTTTGTAGGTAGTAACACTACGCTGCGGGTGCTCGATGAGACTCGGAACTCTCCGAGGGTTGAACTCATGGCAACCCCTGCCGCTGCTATTGTGATCATGTTGCTAGCGAGAAGGGTCCGCGGGCTGGACATCTTCTCTGTTACTTAGCATAGATATGAGATGTGAGTTGTATTAGTCTTCCGTTGTAGATTATTTTGAGAAATATTTGTAAAATTCACACTTTGTAAGCTTCCGCTTGATTTATGTAATATGATGCTTTATTATGTGTGCTGTTGGGTGTCGCATCGCACGACACCACCCAATGCGATTCCCGGGCGAGTGGCACGACCCCATGATCGGGACCGATCCCTCACACCGCACCTCCTTCTTGGGCCGCGCGTTTCCCTTTTGTCCAACTCTAGCCGCTCTCTCTTCGAACCCTTAAGCGATCGACCAACTCCAGAGCGACCGCAGCCTGCTGTCCACTGTTCGCTATCGCCGCCGTCGTCATCGCCGTAACTACTCCCTCCTATTCTACGTCGTCGTTGTTGTTCATGGCTGGGAACTTTGTTAATGACTTGGCGTGTGGCCGACTCAAGGAGGAGTGCTTGGCGTGGCACAAGAAGCACCCCCATGTATGTACATACGACACACCGGTCGCTCTGTAGTTTTTCTTTTTTGTCTTATTTGTTTTTGGTATTTTTTAATTTCATTGCTCGCCATTTGTGTCACTTGTTATCCAATTTCTCTACATAGGGTTTCTCTGCGAAGCCTGAGTCGGGAGACTTAATGAAGTGGCAGTGCATTGTCCCCGGTAAAGAAGGGATAAGTCATGAAGAATAAGCACAATACAGTATAACCATCGTCCCCTTATTAATAAATTTCCTTTGTAGATTGACTGGGAAGGTGGTTACTACCCACTGACAATCTCCTTCTCGGATTACTATTCCTTGGTACCTCTGAGATGCGCCTTTCCGCCTGGTTTCTTCCACCCGAATGTCAATCGCGTAGTATTTCTCTGTCTTGGGGTTCTTGATCAAGGGATTGTAAGATAGACTTATTTTGCTCAAGTAATTAGTAATTTTTTCCGAACTTATTTGAAATGGTTTCTTATGTTGCTTAAATTAATATTTCACAGGGGTGGTGTCCTAGTATTAATGTCAGAATTTTACTACTTGAAGTTCACTGTTTGCTTCATCAGCCAAATGCGCCTGATGTTGAAAATGATTGCTATAATCTACTTATCAAGGTTAGTAACTTTGTGTTAGTGAGCAACCTAGGTTATATATCATTCCTCATTCGACATTTGTCAATTTCAAAAAATGTCAATGTTATTTCCAGAATCCAGAGGAATATAAGAGAAGTGTTTGGGAGCAAGCTCGGCAGTACAGTTTAGATTGATCGATGGGAGCTTCATAGGAATACAAGTCTGAAATGTATAGTTTAGACGACACGCGATGTGTATAAACTATGAAATGTTAATGTTTATCTCTAAATTGCAATGCGATTGCAGTTCTATATGTTCATTATGATAATGATGCACATTTATTATTTCTGCGTGCGAAGTGGTAACAAACAAATATATTAGAAATGACATAATTTAAAAAAATTTCACAGGCAGTGTTTAACTAAGAGCCACCCTTTAAATATGCACCTATAAGGCCGCTTAGAAATAACATAATTTAAACATTTTTCCCAGGCGGTGTTTAACTAACAGCCGCCTGTGAAATTGCGCATATATTAGGCCACTCAGACGGTTCTAAATTACAATTTAAAAACCGCCTGCACTAATACATTTTCACAAGCGGTGTTTAATAAAAAGCCGCCCGTGAAAATCTACGCCTATATAAGGCCGCTTGGCCTCCTAAAAAAACCCAACCCTAGAGATTTCACTTAGACGCCGTCAGTCTACCAAAATTTTCCTTTGTCGCCAAAACCCTCCGCCGAGCTTTGTCCTCGCCGCTGAGCTTCATCCTCACCGTCGAGCTTCGTCGCCGTTGCCATCTATGTACATCCGCCTCTTTCCTCCCTTCTCTCCCTCCTCCCTTCTCTGTCCCCCGCACTGCCTCCTTCCCTTCCCCCTCCCCGTGACGCCTCCCTCCTCGCCCTCACCGTCGGTCGAGTGTCGTCCTCGCCGCCGCCTCCCTCCTCCCTTTTTGTCCCCCTCCGGCACCATGACCACCGCACCCCCGCGCCTTAATCCTCCCACGCCGCCTCCTCCTTCTCGGCATCTACCCCCACCGTGCGCAGCCCCCTCCCCACCGTCCCCCACCGCCGGCGCTCTCCCACTGCACCGAGGCCCCCCTTGTTTATATTATTTGTTTAGAGGCCTTGACAA
Organism: Neostapfia colusana; assembly: GCA_030760725.1. Classification (NCBI taxonomy): domain Eukaryota; kingdom Viridiplantae; phylum Streptophyta; class Magnoliopsida; order Poales; family Poaceae; genus Neostapfia; species Neostapfia colusana. The sequence continues at coordinate 16,692,745 of JASWHV010000013.1, forward strand.
TTGCTTAGATTAATTGTTTAGATTTTGTTTGAAGGTGGACCAGAGAGCAAATTGTTTAGATAGCAAATTAATTGTTCACATCAGAAGGCAAAGCAAATTTAGCTCAATTGTTTCTTTTACATTTGTTGTATGTGTTCATACCTACACCAATTAGTTGTTTAGAATAGTTGTGTTAAAGGAGATAGTCTTGTTGTGCTAACAGATAGTTCATGTTGTCTTTGTAATCACTGAGTACTATAAGAGGGATACATGTTGTCTTTATAAATCCACCATGTTCACACTATTTTATATATTAGGATGTGATTTTACATATTAGGATGTCTTTGTAATCACAGAGTACTATAACAAGAAACCCCTTCTGTTGGTTTTCAAGTTCTAACATGGAAAGTCCTAAGAAGACTGGTGCTGGTAGCAACAATAAAGTCGACAATGTTGAGTTTAGTGATTCCAACAGTTTAGGCTCATATCACAGTCCATCGGATCCTTTTCCAAATATAAAAATTAAAAGACTTCAGAGGATCTCGACCCGAAATATGATCCTGCCGGCGAGGTGTGGATCTCGATTCCAGCAGTTTAAGTTAATGTTGGTTGTCAAGTATATGAAGCCTTATAATTCTTTTCCACCTAGCTTAATTGCCAAGAAAACGATGAGGTGACTTCAGCTCCTAAAACCGCAGAAGGTTCTCCAATGGTTGAATCCTCAAATTCAGTCAAGCAAAAATGAGGGCAACGAGGTCCCAATAAGGGTCTATTGAACCGCATCATATACATATCAAGTGTTGGTCCAGGTGGGCTTCCCCAAGAACCACTGGATTCAATTACAAAGTACCGAAATGCATGCGGTTGTCTTGTTAGAGAGCTCGTGCCGATCACAACTGAGAATTGGAGAAAATTCCCTAAGGCGGACAAGAATGAGTTGTGGGAGAAGATAAAGAAACAATTCAAGTTCCGAAAAGGCACGGAAGAAGTTGTAAAAAAAGCAACATTGGTCTCTTACGACAAGAAGTTTTGTGGCTGGAAGAGTGAAATGAAAGCTTATGTTAAGGACAATAAGGTCCCTAGCCAGAAGAAGATGGGAAAAATCACACAAGTTCAGTGGCAAGAATTTATTCGTAAAAAGACCACACCTAAGGCTAAAGCCCTAAGTGAATCTAGGTCACATCTTGCCAAAAAGAACAAATACCATCATCGCTTAGGGTCTGTCAGATATGCCCCCAAAGTTGGGAAATGGAATAAAATATTACAAGAAACTGTCATTAAGGGCAATCCTGACCCGCTACAAGGCTGCGATGAGAGAATTAAGTGGTGGGTGTTAGCTCGGTCAGGTTTGACTAGCGAGGGCAAACTTGAAAAGTCTGACTCTGTGAACCAAGTAGAGCAAAAAATGAAAGAAGTAATTGAAAAGCAATAGAAGGGTCTCTTCAAGCCGAAGAGGGAGAATGACCAACTTACCGCTATTCTAGGCAACCCTGAACACGGTGGACAGGTTCGATGTAACACCCCAAAATTTTGATTCAAAACCCTAAATCATGTTAAGAGGGGGATTTAAAAATTTTTGGACGTGTTGCATGTTTTGCAAAAATTCAAATTCAAATTGGAATTCAAATTAAACTCAAATCAGAAAAGAAATAGAAAAGAAAAAGAGAAAACAGAAAAAACCGGCCAGTGGGCCAAAACCCACCAGCCGGCCCACCCTGCCCCGCGCCAGCCCGCAGCCGCGCGCCCGCGCTCTCTCTCAGACAGGTGGGACCCACCTGTCATCCCTAACCCCCGATCGTCCGAAACTCGGACTGTTCACCCGTGCGCGCGATCGCAACCGACCGGATTTCCGGCCGAATTCTGGTTCCGGAGGACTCCCACTCGATCTAAACAAACCCGCCGCCCTCCCCCGTCTATAAAAACCCCGGCCTCGTTCTGTTTTTCCCCCGCGATCGCCGATTTTTACTCCGGTGAGAACCGAGACTTCTCCGGCGAATTCTGGCCGATCTAAGCTCGGAAATACCGATCTAACTCGCTGGTCTTGATCCACCGCCTCCGGGGAACCTTGCAGGTGCAGAAAACTCGGTGACTTACGGTGTAAACACAGCGCCGACGAGCCTCGCCGTGGTTTCACCTCGGACCTCGTCGCCGATCACCTTCCAGGACCTCCGAGCTCAAGAAAACCCCTGAGGTGAGATCCCCGACCTCCCCTCCACCGATCTATACCATAAAATCACAGTCCTAGGAAGAATTCTCGAAGTTCCGAAAGTCTCCGGCGAGATCGCCGCTTCCCGCCGCCGTGCGCCGCCGGCAGCGCCGCCCGCGCTCGATCAGAGCGACGTGGCCGCTTGTGCGCCGTTTATTTTAAATCGCACGGTAGGGTTTAAACCCCCGCGTACCGGTTCGATGTTATAATCTCGGCCGTCGGTTTAAAATCGGACAGTCCACGTCAGCCCCGCGTTATAAAGATTGGAAATCTTACGTGCTACCCCCTGGGGTTCTCGAAAAATAAGAGCTAGCCCCGGAAACTTCTGATCTAGCCCCTGGAACTCCAGAAAATCATGTAAATTCATTTAAAAATCAGTTTTAGCCCCTGGACTTAATAAAAATTAGGAAAAACACCTCTGATAAGTGTAGCTAGACCCCTGGGAATTTTGAAAATAATATTATAGACCCTGTAGTGGGGTAAGTTCAACTTTTTAGCCTTGTTTAGTATTTAATTTAGGAAATTGAATATGTGGCTAGTGTTTAAAAATTAAAAAGTGGGACAAACAAATTGTCAAAATTTAATTAAAGACTTTCTCAGTGTTTAGGAAACTTTGGAGTGAGATAAAAACATATTTTGGGCTGAATTGAATCTGTTAAATTTATTATCCACATTTAGGGGCACATTTTTAAGTAAGGAATAGTTTTAGAAAATAGGGAAAATAATGGTGAAATAGTTTATATCAGAGGCAAAGGTCAAAATATGTTATGAAATTATTTAGGACCAGAACCTATTATGTTTAGATGATGTGTCTTACTATTTTCATAATAAAGTACACATTTATGCATAAGAAAATAAATCTGAAAATATAGCAACTAGTAAATGATAAATGGAGTTTCTAAAATCCAAAGAGTTCAGTTTAGTGTTGGTAGAAATTCTGAAGACACATATGGAGAAGAAAAATACCTTTCATGCATACTTGGTAACCAAAAAGGTGTAGTAAATAAATATAAGGAAAATTATTTAAACTGGAAACTCATATATAAAGTATGCAAGCATAAATATGAATACAAAAGTAGGAATCATATACACATGATTAAAAGTGCATGCAAGCCACAAATCAACACACATAGAGTAACCACAACACATATAGTTGTGAATGACTTTCATAAATATGAATGTGTGGTTTGTATGAAGTGGAAGTGTGAACTATGTCTTATAGATTGTTGTTTTTCTTTTGCTATGTGTGATGGTATGATGTAGAACCTGCTCAAGAGCAAGTTCTTCCTTTCCAAGATCAGGACTACCCATTCCAAGAGCAGCAGGAAGGAGGCAAGTGTCCTTGACCACTTTGATCCTATGCTAGGATGTGTAGCTAGAATTATTTGCATTGTCAATTGAAATATGAAACCCATGCTAGGAAGTTTCCCTTGTATCTTGGGTTGGGATTCATTTTATCATGTCATTTATTATTATGCATATGCTTAGCCATGCTTAGAATGGGATAATTGGGATATGAGATCATCAGTTTATTTTACCATACTCTTGAATGAGATATTGGGAGTTATGTAGAGGTAGGGATCAAGGCAAGTTGGATGTTTTGGTTGTGTGCTGGGTGCACGAGACTCGGGTTTGTGTTTAGTACTTGCCTGGATCCTAAGGACCGGTTCATGGAGCATGTAACCTGGCTTTACAGTGCCAACCACATGCTGAGATGGGGCAGCTTGGCCAATTAATTAGGTGTATCCCCGGTGTAGTATGGGTGTGTTGGATGGTGCGGGGAGTAGGTGTCAGCTGGACTACCATATGAACCGCAAGGCTCAAGAGGGGGCCACTGCAGCGGGGTTGGAGCCTCTTGTATGCTGTTAGGGGTGAAACCTCAGTGGGCCCACGCTCGTCGGGAATCCCTTTGTAAAGGCTTCGTAGTGATCTCCTGGCTACACACCTGGGAAGTGTGAATGTGGTTCGTAGCCACTGGCATAATGGAGGTTCTTTTAGTCCACCCGGCAACGGGGGATGAAATCACTACATGTGGGTACAGTGGTACAAACTCTGCAGAGTAAAAACTGTCATGACAGCCGTGCTCACGGTCAAGAGCGGCTTGGACTTATTCATGATTAGAGGATTGATGGTTTTGGAAGTTGTGGATGTTAAGCGGGGAGCTTAACATTGGAAATGATGTTATGGTTATTTGATTATGATGATGGGATGGGAGATTTGGACCATTTCACCTGTGTAGTAATGTAGGTGCTTAATAAGCTAAGGTGATAGGTATTAACTGCATAGTGCTTTAACCATGAGTTCAACCTCCCCTTGTTCTAGCCATGCATGACATAACTTTCCCACACTTGCTGAGTGCCATTGGTACTCAACCTTGCATATTTGTTGGTTTATATTGCTGCTCAGGTCAAGATAATGAGGTGGTGTATAATGACCAAGACTTTGGACCCGAAGAAGGTTTCTAGGTTCATGGAGACCCCCGGGCAACGCCTGTGACGGAGCCCCCAAGAATAATATTCCGCTGCTAGTTTATTTACTTGTGATGAACTTATTATTGTCCATCGAGACATTTGCGATGTAAGACTTATTTATATTCGACACCTGGCTTGTAATAAATGATGCTTCACTATTTGTCATCACATGTATGAGAAAATGATCCTGGCATACATGTGATATTCACTTGGTTGTTTCTTCGGAAAAACCGGGTGTGACAGAAGTGGTATCAGAGCCAAGGTTGCCCGTAGGAACGTGGACCTAGGTAGAAATGGACGTATTTAAGGGCCCTATTTTCTTAAAAACTATTTTACAAAGGTGTGGATTGAAAAGCGTTATTTAGATGAGTCACTTTCTTCATCTTACCCCAACTTTCATTCAAAATAGGATTTTTGTTTGAGAGTTTATCTAACCTAATTTTAAATTCTTTTTGTTTTAGATGGTTCGCATGATTCGCACCGCTCGCAAGTCCACAGGAGAGAGAGTTCCCGTAGTTGCCCTTGCCAAGAGGGAGGAAAGCCGTCCGGTGACGTACCTTTCCTACGGATTGGCAGTAGGAGGCTTATTGCGCCGTCTTCGGCGTATGCTCGAAGCCGCCGGCAATACGGGCAAGCTAATCATCCACTATAACTCCACCAGGACCATCCGTTAGAAGAGGGAAGAATAGAGTTCAGAGATGAGGATAATACACGAAAATCAGCTGCTTAAGATTCACCACTCTCCAGCTTGTAGAGCGACACAGGTCGATACGGAGAAAGATGTCACATGGGAGGCCATCACCTGCCAGAGTCACATCTATCGTCGCCACTTGGACAAAACTGAGTACATGTATGTCCTCCAGAGTGAGAGTGGTACCACGGAGTACAAGTACCCGCCGGTGCAGCAAGGGACTTCCCATGAGCACATGGACTTGTGCTTGGAGGATGCTTCTATGCTCAGCACTCGACTGCAGGAGTGTCAACAAGAGCTTCAGGACGTCCGGGACACCCTGAAGGAAACGGAGGCGTTGCTGCGAGCCTGCTTAAAGGCGAGAGAAAGAGGAGATGGGAATGAACTGTGTGTCACCGTAAATGATACATGGACTCCTGACTCCCCGGATCGCTGAGCAATCAGGCGTCGTCGCACTTCTCCACCAGCAGCCTCCCCACCCAAAGCAGAATCGGAAGGCAGCCGAAATGATGAGGAAGATCCCGAGGAGCCAGCTCAAGAGAACGAGTAGTGTAGAGTCCTTCCCTTAGTTAGCAAGATGTCGAATAGTCGAGTCGTTACGTTAAGTTAATGGTGTGTTAATGCTTGGTGTGTGACGTGAGTTGTGGAAGCCATGAGCAATTGTCCACAGCCTCGTCTTTAGATTGTTTTGCTTTGGTGTGAACCCACATGAAATAATATTGCATTTATTTTTGTGTGAGAAATGAACCCTCAGAAAAGTATAACAAAGACTCAACACTTCAAAGTACAAACAAGTGAAAGTAGTAAGATGATACTAAATGCTTTCAAATTAACATTGGTTGATTCTGCCAGATGGCCGGAAGAGGAAAAGGACGTGCTGCCAACCCCGCCAACAACAACGATGAGGCATGCAACCCTCATCTTTCTGGAGGCCAGGACCGGGGTGGTCGTCGTGAAGGAGTTGATCCTCTCCACCAAATGCTGGAGAATCAAAATCAGCTCATCCAGAACTTGACTCAAGCGGTGGCCAACTTGCATCAAGTTCCACCTCCACAAGCTGCACCACGCCAACCAAGGTTGAGTGAGTTTCTAGGAACTCAACCTCCAAAGTTTGCAAGTGCTGCTGAACCTCTGGAGGCAGATGATTGGCTGAAGACCATTGAAAGTAAGATGAGGATCATACAGTGCCAAGGGTATGAGAGGGTGTTGTTTGCCTCTCATCAATTGCATGGACCTGCTGCTGATTGGTAGACCGCCTATGTGGCCGCCCATCATGACCCTGAGAACATCACTTGGGAAGAGTTCAAGCGTAGCTTCCGCAACCATTACATCCCAAGAGGTGAACTCAAAAACAAGAGGAAGGAGTTTTTGGGGTTGCAGCAAGATAACATGACTGTGAGGGAATACCTCACAAAATTTACTCAACTATCCCGTTATGCCCCACGAGACATAGAGACTGATGAGCAGAAACAAGATTGTTTCGTGGAAGGACTTACCGCGGAGATGCAGTGTGCAATGTCCTCAAATGAGTATGAAAGCTTCCAAAAGATGGTGGACAGAGCATTTGTGGTAGAAAGGAAGCTAAAGGCCTTGGAAAATGAGAATAAGAGGAAGGCCAGTTGGTCACATCAAGCCTCGGGTAGCAACACCCGCCCCCGTCTGATGCAGCAACCAGCAGGGCAGACGAACCGTGCTGCGGTACCCTACTCAGCACCAAGGGGGTACAACCCAAACTACAGGCCTCCGGCAGCACTAGCACAGCCACAACGTCAGTTTGTACAACAGCCTCGCCCTGCATATCCACCTCGACCAGCAGTGCAAGGACCCCCGAACCAACCCCAAGACAACAAAGGCCAGACACCTAAGCTTGGGGTGCAATGTTTTAGCTGTGGTGAAGTGGGGCACTACGCCCATAAATGCCCAAAGAAGAAGCCTGCGCAGCCACAACATCAGAACGTAATGAGAGGACGGGTGAACCACGTCACTATGGAGGAAGCACAAGAGGCACCCGACGTGGTAGTTGGTAAGTTTCCTGCCAATTTACACCTTGCAACCCTGCTGTTTGATTCTGGTGCTACCCACTCGTTCATTGCTCAAGGGTTTGTTAAGAAGCATGACCTAGCAACCACACAAATGAACCACATGCTAGCTGTAAACTCTCCAGGTGGAGAAATAAGGACAAGACAAGTGTGTCCCAAAGTGAATCTAGACATTAATGGGGTAGTATTTACTGCTAACCTCATAGTGATAGATTCACAGGGAATAGATATTATTTTTGGTATGGATTGGTTGACCAAACATAAAGGAATCATCCATTGTTTGACCAGAACGGTGGAACTAACTCACCCTAGTGGCACAAGAGTAAAGTTCATAACAATACACGAGCCTAGGAGGGACATCAAATTAAATCAAGTTGAGGTGAAAGTTGAGGAAATCAGGACCATCAGGGAATATCCAGATGTTTTTCCGGAGGAGTTGCCAGGTATGCCTCCCGATCGTGAAGTGGAATTCGCAATTGAGCTAGTACCTGGAACAGCCCCGATATACAAGAGACCTTATCGGATGGACTCCAAGCAGCTGGAAGAACTCAAGGATCATTTGAGAGAATTGTCGGAGAAGGGGTATATTCGTCCTAGTTCCTCACCATGGGGAGCTCCGGTGATATTTGTGCCCAAGAAGGACGGAACCCAAAGGTTATGTGTGGATTACCGTGCTTTGAATGAGGTAACCATCAAAAACAAGTACCCATTACCCCGCATTGAAGACTTGTTTGATCAGTTGAGGGGAGCTTGTGTGTTCTCGAAAATTGATCTCAGGTCGGGATACCACCAACTCAAGATAAGGCAATATGATATTCCCAAGACAGCTTTCGTATCTCGGTACGGACTGTATGAATACACTGTCATGCCTTTCGGGCTAACTAATGCCCCGGCATACTTCATGTACCTCATGAACAAGGTATTCATGGAATATCTGGACAAATTTGTGGTGGTTTTCATAGATGACATTCTCGTCTTCTCCAAAGATGAAGAAGAACATGAGAAACATCTAAGGTTGGTGTTGCAGAGGCTAAGAGCACACCAACTATATGCCAAGTTGAGCAAGTGTGAGTTTTGGCTGAAGAAAGTTCCTTTCTTAGGACATATAATCTCGGAGGGAGGAATCTCCGTAGATCCCGCCAAAATCGAGGATATCCAGAAGTGGAAGACCCCTGAAAATGTCGGGGAAGTTCGAAGCTTCCTGGGATTGGCTGGATACTATCGACGGTTTATTGAGGGATTCTCCAAGGTCTCGAGACCTCTCACCAAACTATTGGAGAAGGGAATCACATTCACCTGGACGCCACAGTGTGAGACGAGCTTTCAGGAGCTAAAGAAGAGATTGACAACAGCCCCAGTGTTGGTTATGCCAGATATGCAGAAGAACTTCACGGTGTACTGCGATGCCTATGGAAACGGGTTGGGATGTGTTCTCATGCAAAAAGGGCATGTCGTGGCTTATGCATCCCGACAGCTCCGGAAGCACGAGAAGAACTATCCTACACATGACCTAGAGCTAGCCGCAGTGGTACACGCGTTGAAAATTTGGCAACACTATTTGATGGGAAAGAGGACAGAGATATATACGGATCATAAGAGTTTGAAGTACATTTTTACACAGCCAGATCTCAACCTCAGGCAAAGGAGATGGTTAGAGCTAATCAATGACTTTGATGTGGGCATCAACTATCATCCTGGGAAAGCAAACGTCGTGGCCGATGCTTTAAGTCGGAAAGTGCATGTCAATAAGTTGAGCTTGAAGGACATGCCGGCGGAATTGAAGGATGAGGTTATAAGGCTCAATCTATGCCTGGTGAATAGTGGTGAAGCCATCGCCATGGAAGTGGACTCCACACTAGAGCAAGACATACGCAATGGTCAAAAGAACGACGAAAAGATACAAGAAATCAGGCAACTCATCAAGGAAAATAAAGCTCCTGGTTTCAGAGAGGATGAACAAGGTACGGTGTGGCACGGGAAGAGAATCTGCGTGCCTGAAGTAAAGGAGATCCGTGAATTGATGTTGAAGGAGGCTCACGATTCCGACTATTCCATTCATCCTGGAAGTACGAAGATGTACCAGGACCTCAAGAGCAGGTATTGGTGGTATGGCATGAAGCGAGATGTTGCGGAACATGTTGCCCTGTGTGACACATGTCAGTTGGTGAAAGCAGAACATCAACGACCCGCGGGATTATTGCAACCACTCAAAGTGGCTGAATGGAAATGGGAAGAAATCAGCATGGATTTCATCGTGGAATTGCCTAGGACCCAATCAGGATACGATTCGATATGGGTCATCATTGATAGGCTAACCAAGGTAGCTCACTTCATCCCCGTGAAGGAAAGCTACAGCGGATCCAAATTGGCAGAGTTGTACATGTCAAGGATCGTGTGTTACCATGGAGTGCCAAAGAAGATTGTGTCGGATCGAGGGACACAGTTCACCTTAAGGTTCTGGCAGAAGTTGCACGAAACCATGGGAACCCATCTGAACTTTAGTTCTGCCTATCATCCCTAAACTGATGGGCAGACGGAAAGAACCAATCAGATCCTTGAAGATATGCTAAGGGCATGTGCACTCAAAAACAATAGGAGTTGGGACAAGAACTTACCGTATGCGGAGTTTTCCTATAACAACAGCTATCAAGCTAGTATGAAGATGTCACCGTTTGAAGCCTTGTACGGGAGGAAGTGCAGAACTCCCCTATTTTGGAACCAAACGGGGGAAGTAAAGTGTTTGGTCCAGAAGTACTACAAGAAGCCGAGGCGAAGGTGAGGGAAATTCGCAATAACTTGAGGATAGCACAGACACGCCAAAAGAGCTATGCCGATGTACGAAGAAGAGAGCTCGTTTTCAACGTGGGAGACTATGTCTATCTCAAAGTGTCCCCTATCAGAGGACTTCGTCGGTTCAAGGTGAAAGGGAAGTTGTCACCTCGATACATCGGACCCTTTCAAGTTTTGGAAAGGAAAGGCGAAGTGGCGTATCAACTAGAGTTACCGGTTCGTCTATCGGATGTGCACGATGTATTCCATGTGTCACAACTCAAGAAATGCCTGAGGACGCCTGCGGAGGTGTTACCCATGGATGAAGTGAACGTAGCTGAGGATTTGTCTTATGCCGAGCAACCATACAAGATTTTGGAGACAATGGAACGCCTCACCATAAATAAAAGAATCCGGATGTGCAAGGTGCAGTGGAAGCATCACTCAGAAGAGGAAGCCACCTGGGAGCGGGAAGATGAGCTCAAGGCACAATTTCCGGAATTGTTTTCTTAGAACCACCAATCTCGAGGACGAGATTTCTTTTAAGGGGGGTAGAGCTGTAACACCCCAAAATTTTGATTCAAAACCCTAAATCATGTTAAGAGGGGGATTTAAAAATTTTTGGACGTGTTGCATGTTTTGCAAAAATTCAAATTCAAATTGGAATTCAAATTAAACTCAAATCAGAAAAGAAATAGAAAAGAAAAAGAGAAAACAGAAAAAACCGGCCAGTGGGCCGAAACCCACCAGCCGGCCCACCCTGCCCCGCGCCAGCCCGCAGCCGCGCGCCCGCGCTCTCTCTCTCAAACAGACGGGACCCACCTGTCATCCCTAACCCCCGATCGTCCGAAACTCGGACTGTTCACCCGCGCGCGCGATCGCAACCGACCGGATTTCCGGCCGAATTCTGGTTCCGGAGGACTCCCACTCGATCTAAACAAACCCGACGCCCTCCCCCATCTATAAAAACCCCGGCCTCATTCTGTTTTTCCTCTGCGATCGCCGATTTTTACTCCGGTGAGAACCGAGACTTCTCCGGCGAATTCTGGCCGATCTAAGCTCAGAAATACCGATCTAACTCGCTGGTCTTGATCCACCGCCTCCGTGGAACCTTGCAAGTGCAGAAAACTCGGTGACTTGCGGTGTAAACACAGCGCCGACGAGCCTCGCCGTGGTTTCACCTCGGACCTCGTCGCCGATCACCTTCCAGGACCTCCGAGCTCAAGAAAACCCCCGAGGTGAGATCCCCGACCTCCCCTCCACCGATCTATACCATAAAATCACAGTCCTAGGAAGAATTCTCGAAGATCCGAAAGTCTCCGGCGAGATCGCCGCTTCCCGCCGCCGTGCGCCGCTGGCAGCGCCGCCCGCGCTCGATCAGAGCGACGTGGCCGCTTGTGCGCCATTTATTTTAAATCGCACGGTAGGGTTTAAACCCCCGCGTACCGGTTCGATGTTATAATCTCGGCCGTCGGTTTAAAATCGGACGGTCCACGTCAGCCCCGCGTTATAAAGATTGGAAATCTTACGTGCTACCCCCTGGCTCGGGAAATAAGAGCTAGCCTCGGAAACTTCTGATCTAGCCCCTGGAACTCCAGAAAATCATGTAAATTCATTTAAAAATCAGTTTTAGCCCCTGGACTTAATAAAAATTAGGAAAAACACCTCTGATAAGTGTAGCTAGACCCCTGGGAATTTTGAAAATAATATTATAGACCCTGTAGTGGGGTAAGTTCAACTTTTTAGCCCTGTTTAGTATTTAATTTAGGAAATTGAATATGTGGCTAGTGTTTAAAAATTAAAAAGTGGGACAAACAAATTGTCAAAATTTAATTAAAGACTTTCTCAGTGTTTAGGAAACTTTGGAGTGAGATAAAAACATATTTTGGGCTGAATTGAATCTGTTAAATTTATTATCCAAATTTAGGGGCACATTTTTAAGTAAGGAATAGTTTTAGAAAATAGGGAAAATAATGGTGAAATAGTTTATATCAGAGGCAAAGGTCAAAATATGTTATGAAATTATTTAGGACCAGAACCTATTCTGTTTAGATGATGTGTCTTACTATTTTCATAATAAAGTACACATTTATGCATAAGAAAATAAATCTGAAAATATAGCAACTAGTAAATGATAAATGGAGTTTCTAAAATCCAAAGAGTTCAGTTTAGGGTTTGTAGAAATTCTGAAGACACATATGGAAAAGAAAAATACCTTTCATGCATACTTGGTAACCAAAAAGGTGTAGTAAATAAATATAAGGAAAATTATTTAAATTGGAAACTCATATATAAAGTATGCAAGCATAAATATGAATACAAAAGTAGGAATCATATACACATGATTAAAAGTGCATGCAAGCCACAAATCGACACACATAGAGTAACCACAACACATATAGTTGTGAATGACTTTCATAAATATGAATGTGTGGTTTGTATGAAGTGGAAGTGTGAACTATGTCTTATAGATTGTTGTTTTTCTTTTGCTATGTGTGATGGTATGATGTAGAACCTGCTCAAGAGCAAGTTCTTCCTTTCCAAGATCAGGACTACCCATTCCAAGAGCAGCAGGAAGGAAGCAAGTGTCCTTGACCACTTTGATCCTATGCTAGGATGTGTAGCTAGAATTATTTGCATTGTCAATTGAAATATGAAACCCATGCTAGGAAGTTTCCCTTGTAGCTTGGGTTGGGATTCATTTTATCATGTCATTTATTATTATGCATATGCTTAGCCATGCTTAGAATGGGATAATTGGGATATGAGATCATCAGTTTATTTTACCATACTCTTGAATGAGATATTGGGAGTTATGTAGAGGTAGGGATCAAGGCAAGTTGGATGTTTTGGTTGTGTGCTGGGTGCACGAGACTCGGGTTTGTGTTTAGTACTTGCCTGGATCCTAAGGACCTGTTCATGGAGCATGTAACCTGGCTTTACAGTGCCAACCACATGCTGAGATGGGGCAGCTTGGCCAATTAATTAGGTGTATCCCCGGCGTAGTATGGGTGTGTTGGATGGTGCGGGGAGTAGGTGTCAGCTGGACTACCATATGAACCGCAAGGCTCAAGAGGGGGCCACTGCAGCGGGGTTGGAGCCTCTTGTATGCTGTTAGGGGTGAAACCTCAGTGGGCCCACGCTCGTCGGGAATCCCTTTGTAAAGGCTTCGTAGTGATCTCCTGGCTACACACCTGGGAAGTGTGAATGTGGTTCGTAGCCACTGGCATAATGGAGGTTCTTTTAGTCCATCCGGCAACGGGGGATGAAATCACTACATGTGGGTACAGTGGTACAAACTTTGCAGAGTCAAAACTGTCATGACAGCCGTGCTCACGGTCAAGAGCGGCTTGGACTTATTCATGATTAGAGGATTGATGGTTTTGGAAGTTGTGGATGTTAAGCGGGGAGCTTAACATTGGAAATGATGATATGGTTATTCGATTATGATGATGGGATGGGAGATTGGGACCATTTCACCTGTGTAGTAATTTAGGTGCTTAATAAGCTAAGGTAATAGGTATTAATGGCATAGTGCTTTAACCATGAGTTCAACCTCCCCTTGTTCTAGCCATGCATGACATAATTTTCCCACACTTGCTGAGTACCATTGGTACTCAACCTTGCATATCTGTTGGTTTATATTGCTACTCAGGTCAAGATAATGAGGTGGTGTATAATGATCAAGACTTTGGACCCGAAGAAGGTTTCTAGGTTCATGGAGACCCCCGGGCAACGCCTGTGATGAAGCCCTCAAGAATAATATTCCGCTGCTAGTTTATTTACTTGTGATGAACTTATTATTGTCCATTGAGACATTTACGAATGTAAGACTTATTTATATTCGACACCTGGCTTGTAATAAATGATGCTTCACTATTTGTCATCACATGTATGAGAAAATGATCCTGGCATACATGTGATATTCACTTGGTTGTTTCTTCGGAAAAACCGGGTGTGACACCTAGGGGGTAGCACGTAAGATTTCCAGTCTTTATAATGCGGGGCTGACGTGGACCTTCCGATTTTAAACCGACGGCTGAGATTATAACGTCGAACCAGTACGCGGGGATTTAAACTCTACCGTGCGATTTAAAATAAACGGCGCACAAGCGGCCACGTCGCTCTGATCGAGCGCGGGCGGCGCTGCCCGGCGGCGCACGGCGGCGGGAGGCGGCGATCTCGCCGGAGACTTTCGGATCTTCGAGAATTCTTCCTAGAACTGTGATCTTATGGCATAGATCGGTGGAGGAGAGGTCGGGGATCTCACCTTGGGGGTTTTCTTGAGCTCGGAGGTCATGGAAGGCGGTCGGCGACGAGGTCCGAATTGAAACCACGGCGAGGCTCGTCGGCGCTGTGTTTGAACCGCAGGTCACCGAGTTTTCTGCACCTGAAGGGTTCCCCGGAGGCGGTGGATCAAGACCAGTGAGTTAGATCGGAATTTCCGAGCTTAGATCGGCCAGAATTCGCCGGAGAAGGCTCGGTTTCTCACCGGAGTAAAATCGGCGGATCGCGTGGGAAAAACAGAACGAGGCCGGGGTTTTTATAGACGGGGGAGGGCGGCGGGGTGGTTTAGATCGAGTTCGCGTCGCCTACGAATGGAATTCGACGGGGATGCGCAGGAATCCGGGTCGGTTTTGATTCGGGGTGAGAGAATCCCGGCGCGGGCGCGAGGTAGAAGAAGGGCTGGCGGGCCCCGCCTGTCAGTGGGAGGAAGAGGCGCGCGCGGCTGCGGCTGGCGTGGGTGCTGGTTGGTCCGGCTGGTGGGTTTCGGCCCACTGGCCGGTTTTTTTCTGTTTTCTTTTTTTCTTTTTCTATTTCTTTTCTGTTTTGAATTTAAATTGAATTCCAGTTTGAATTTAAATTGTTACAAAACATGCAACACGTCCAAAAATTTTTAAATTCCCCTCTTAACATGATTTAGGGTCTTAACAAGATTTTTGGGGTGTTACAGCTCTACCCCCCTTAAAAGAAATCTCGTCCTCGAGATTGGTGGCTCTAAGAAAATAATTCCGGAAATTGTGCCTTGAGCTCGTCTTCCCGCTCCCAGGTGGCTTCCTCTTCTGAGTGATGCTTCCATTGCACCTTGCACATCCGGATTCTTTTATTTCTGGTGAGGCATTCCATTGTCTCCAAAATCTTATATGGTTGCTCGGCATAAGACAAATCCTCAGCTACGTCCACTTCATTCATGGGTAACACCTCCTCAGGCATCCTCAGGCACTTCTTGAGTTGTGACACATGGAATACATCGTGCACATCCGATAGACGAGCTGGTAACTCTAGTTGGTACGCCACTTCGCCTTTCCTTTCCAGAACTTGAAAGGGTCCGATGTATCGAGGTGACAACTTCCCTTTCACCTTGAACCGACGAAGTCCTCTGATAGGGGACACCTTGAGATAGACATAGTCTCCCACGTTGAAAACGAGCTCTCTTCTTCGTACATCGGCATAGCTCTTTTGGCGTGTCTGTGCTATCCTCAAATTGTTGCGAATTTCCCTCACTTTCGCCTTGGCTTCTTGTAGTACTTCTGGACCAAACACTTTACTTTCCCCCGTTTGGTTCCAAAATAGGGGAGTTCTGCACTTCCTCCCGTACAAGGCTGCAAACGGTGACATCTTCATACTAGCTTGATAGCTGTTGTTATAGGAAAACTCCGCATACGGTAAGTTCTTATCCCAACTCCTATTGTTTTTGAGTGCACATGCCCTCAGCATATCCTCAAGGATCTGATTGGTTCTCTCCGTCTGCCCGTCAGTTTCGGGATGATAGGCAGAGCTGAAGTTCAGATGGGTTCCCATGGTTTCATGTAACTTCTACTAGAACCTTGAGGTGAATTGTGTCCCTCGATCCGACACAATCTTCTTTGGCACTCCATGGTAACACACGATCCTTGACATGTACAATTCTGCCAATTTGGATCCGCTGTAGCTTTCTTTCACGGGGATGAAATGAGCCACCTTGGTTAGCCTGTCGATGATGACCCATATTGAATCATATCCTGATTGGGTCCTAGGCAATCCCACTATGAAATCCATACTGATTTCTTCCCATTTCCATTCAGGCACTTTGAGTGGTTGCAATAATCCCGCGGGTCATTGATGTTCTGCTTTCACCAACTGACATGTGTCACATAGGGCAACATGTTCCGCGACATCTCGTTTCATGCCATACCACCAATACCTGCTCTTGAGGTCCTGGTACATCTTCGTACTCCCAGGATGAATGGAATAGCCGGAATCGTGAGCCTCCTTCAAAATTAATTCACGAATCTCCTTTACTTCAGGCACACAGATCCTTTTCCCGTGCCACACCGTACCTTGTTCATCCTCTCTGAAACCAGGAGCTTTATTTTCCTTGATGAGTTGCCTGATTTCTTGTATCTTCTCGTCTTTCTTTTGACCCTCGCGGATTTCTTGCTCGAGTGTGGAGTCCACATCCATGGCGATGGCTTCCCCACTATTTACCAGGCATAGATTGAGCCTTATAACCTCGTCCTTCAATTCTGCAGGCATATCCTTCAAGCTCAACTTATTGACCTGCACTTTCCGACTTAAAGCATCGGCCACGACGTTTGCTTTCCCAGGATGATAGTTGATGCCCACATCAAAGTCATTGATTAGCTCTAACCATCTCCTTTGTCTGAGGTTGAGATCTGGCTGCGTGAAAATGTACTTCAAACTCTTATGATCCATATATATCTCTGTCCTCTTCCCCATCAAATAGTGTCGCCAAATTTTCAACGCGTGTACCACTACGGCTAGTTCTAAGTCATGTGTAGGATAGTTTTTCTCGTGCTTCCGAAGCTGCCGGGATGCATATGCCACGACATGCCCTTCTTGCATGAGAACACATCCCAACCCGTTTCCAGAGGCATCGCAGTACACCGTGAAATTCTTCTGCATATCTGGCATAACCAACACTGGGGCTGTTGTCAATCTTTTCTTTAGCTCCTGAAAACTCGTCTCGCACTGTGGCGTCCATGTGAATTTGATTCCCTTCTCCAACAGTTTGGTGAGGGGTCTCGAGATCTTGGAGAATCCCTCAATAAACCGTCGATAGTATCCAGCCAATCCCAAGAAGCTTCAAACTTCCCCGACATTTTCAGGGGTCTTCCACTTCTGTATATCCTCGATTTTGGCAGGATCCACGGAGATTCCTCCCTCTGAGATTATATGTCCTAAGAAGGGAACTCTCTTCAGCCAAAACTCACACTTGCTCAACTTGGCATATAGTTGGTGTTCTCTCAGCCTCTGCAACACCAACCTTAGATGTTTCTCATGTTCTTCTTCATCTTTGGAGAAGACGAGAATGTCATCTATGAAAACCACCACAAATTTGTCCAGATATTCCATGAATACCTTGTTCATGAGATACATGAAGTATGCCGGGGCATTAGTTAGCCCGAGGCATGACAGTGTATTCATACAGTCCGTACCGAGATACGAAAGCTGTTTTGGGAATATCAGATTGCCTTATCTTGAGTTGGTGGTATCCCGACCTGAGATCAATTTTCGAGAACACACAAGCTCCCCTCAACTGATCAAACAAGTCTTCAATGCGGGGTAATGGGTACTTGTTCTTGATGGTTACCTCATTCAAGGCATGGTAATCCACGCATAACATTTGGGTTCCGTCCTTCTTGGGCACAAATATCACCGGAGCTCCCCATGGTGAGGAACTAGGACGAATATACCCCTTCTCCGTCAATTCTCTTAAATGATACTTGAGTTCTTCTAGCTGCTTGGAGTCCATCCAATAAGGTCTCTTGTATATCGGGGCTGTTCCAGGTACTAGCTCAATTGCGAATTCCACTTCATGATCGGGAGGCATACCTGGCAACTCCTCCGGAAAACATCTGGATATTCCCGGATGGTCTTGATTTCCTCAACTTTCACCTCAACTTGATTTAGTTTAATGTCCCTCCTAGGCTCGTGTATTGTTATGAACTTTACTCTTGTGCCACTAGGGTGCGTTAGTTCCAGTTGAACAATGGATGATTCCCTTATGTTTGGTCAACCAGTCCATGCCCAAAATAATATCGATCCCTTGGGAATCTATCACTATGAGGTTAGCAGTAAACACTACCCCATTAATGTCTAGATTTACCTTGGGACACACTTGTCTTGTCCTTATTTCTCCACCTGGAGAGTTTACTGCTAGCATATAGTTCATTTGTGTTGTTGCTAGATCATGCTTCTTAACAAACCCTTTAGCAATGAACGAGTGGGTAGCACCAGAATCAAACAGCAGGGTTGCAATGTGTAAATTGGCAGGAAACTTACCAACTACCACGTCGGGTGCCTCTTGCGCTTCCTCCGTAGTGACGTGGTTCACCCGTCCTCGCATCACATTCTGCTGTTGTGGCTGTGCGGGCTTCTTCTTTGGGCATTTATGGGCGTAGTGCCCCATTTCACCGCAGCTAAAACATTGCACCCCAACCTTAGGTGCCTGGCCTTTGCTGTCTTGGGGTTGGTTTGGAGGTCCTTGCACTGCTGGTCGAGGTGGATATGCGGGGCGAGGCTGCTGTACAAACTGTCGTTGCGGCTGTGCTGGTGCTGCCGGAGGCCTGTAGTTCGGGTTGTACCCTCTTGGTGCTGAGTAGGGTACCGCAGCACGGTTCGTCTGCCCTGTAGGTTGCTGCATCAGACGTGGGCGGGTGTTGCTCCCTGAGGCTTGATGTGACCACCCGGCCTTCCTCTTATTCTCATTTTCCAAGGCCTTTAGCTTCCTTTCTACCACAAATGCTCTGTCCACAATCGTTTGGAAGCTTTCATACTCATTTGAGGACATTGCACACTGCATCTCTGCGGTAAGTCCCTCCACGAAACAATCTTGTTTCTGCTCATCAGTCTCTATGTCCCGTGGGGCATGACGGGATAGTTGAGTAAATTTAGTGAGGTATTCCCTCACCGTCATGTTTCCCTGCTGCAGTCCCAAAAACTCCTTCCTCTTGTTTTTGAGTTCACCTCTTGGGATGTAATGGTTGCCGAAGCTACGCTTGAACTCTTCCCAAGTGATGTTCTCAGGGTCATGATGGGCAGCCACGTAGGGGGTCCACCAATCAGCAGCAGGTCCATGCAATTGATGAGAGGCAAACAGCACCCTCTCATACCCTTGGTACAGTACGATCCTCATCTTGCTTTCAATGGTTTTTAGCCAATCATCTGCCTCCAGAGGATCAGCAGCACTTGCAAACTTCGGAGGTTGAGTTCCTAGAAACTCACTCAACCTTGGTTGGCGTGGTGCAGCTTGTGGAGGTGGAACTTGATGCAAGTTGGCCACCACTTGAGTCAAGTTCTGGATGAGTTGATTCTGATTCTCCAGCATTTGGTGGAGGGGATCAACTCCTTCACGACGACCACCCCGGTCCTGGCCTCCAGAAAGATGAGAGTTGCATGCCTCATCGTTGTTGTTGGCGGGGTTGGCAGCACGTCCTTTTCCTCTTTCGGCCATCTGGCAGAATCAACCAATGTTAATTTGAAAGCATTTAGTATCATCTTACTACTTTCATTTGTTTGTACTTTGAAGTGTTGAGGCTTTGTTATACTTTTCTGAGGGTTCATTTCTCACACAAAAATAAATGCAAAATTTATTTCATGTGGGTTCACACACCAAAGCAAAACAATCTAAAGACGAGGCTGTGGACAATTGCTCATGGCTTCCACAACTCACGTCACACACCAAGCATTAACACACCATTAACTACGTAACGACTCGACTACTCGACATCCTTCTAATTTAAGGGAAAGGCTCTACGCTACTCGTTTTCTTGAGCTGGCTCCTCGGGATCTTCCTCATCATTTCGGCTGCCTTTTGACTCTGCTTTGGGTGGGGAGGCTGCTGGTGGAGAAGTGCGACGACGCCTCATCGCTCGGCGATATGGGGAGTCAGGAGTCCATGTATCATTCACGGTGACACACAGTTCATTCCCATCTCCTCTTTCTCTCGCCCTCAAGCAGGCTCGCAGCAACGCCTCCGTTTCCTTCAGGGTGTCCCGGACATCCTGAAGCTCTTGCTGACACTCCTGCAGTCGAGTGCTGAGCATAACAGCATCCTCCAAGCACAAGTCCATGTGCTCATGGGAAGTCCCTTGCTGCACTGGCGGGTACTTGTACTCCGTGGTACCACTCTCACGCTGGAGGACATACATGTACTCAGTCCTGTCCAGGTGGCGACGATAGATGTGACTCTGGCAGGTGATGGCCTCCCAGGTGACATCCTTCTCCGCATCGACCTGTGTCGCTCTACAAGCTGGAGAGCGGTGGATCTTAAGCAGCTGATTTTCGTGTATAATCCTCATCTCTGAACTCCATTCTTCCCTCTTCTCACGGATGGTCCTGGTGGAGTTATAGTGGATGATTAGCTTGCCCGTATTGCCGGCGGCTTCGAGCATACGTCGAAGACGGCGCAACAAGCCCCCTACTGCCAATCCGTAGGAAAGGTACGTCACCGGACGGTTCTCCTCTCTTTGGGCAAGGGCAACTACGTGTCACACCCGGTTTTTCCGAAGAACAACCAAGTGAATATCACATGTATGCCAGGATCATTTTCTCATACATGTGATGACAAATAGTGAAGCATCATTTATTACAAGCCAGGTGTCGAATATAAATAAGTCTTACATAGCAAATGTCTCGATGGACAATAATAAGTTTATCACAAGTAAATAAACTAGCAGCGGAATATTATTCTTGAGGGCTCCGTCACAGGCGTTGCCCGGGGGTCTCCATGAACCTAGAAACCTTCTTCGGTTCCAAAGTCTTGGTCATTATACACCACCTCAATATCTTGACCTGAGCAGCAATATAAACCAACAAAATATGCAAGGTTGAGTACCAATGGTACTCAGCAAGTGATGTTCTCAGGGTCATGATGGGCGGTCACGTAGGCGGTCCACCAATCAGCAGCAGGTCCATGCAATTGATGAGAGGCAAACAGCACCCTCTCATACCCTTGGCACTGTATGATCCTCATCTTCCTCTCAATGGTCTTGAGCCAATCATCTGCCTCCAGAGGTTCAGCGGCACTTGCAAACTTTGGAGGTTGAGTTCCTAGAAACTCACTCAACCTTGGTTGGCGTGGTGCAGCTTGTGGAGGTGGAACTTGATGCAAGTTGGCCACCACTTGAGTCAAGTTCTGGATGAGCTGATTTTGATTCTCCAGCATTTGGTGGAGGGGATCAACTCCTTCACGGCGACCACCCCGGTCCTGTCCTCCAGAAAGATGAGGGTTGCATTCCTCATCGTTGTTGTTGGCGGGGTTGGCAGCACGTCCTTTTCCTCTTCCGGCCATCTGGCATGATCAACCAATGTTAATTTAAAGCATTACGTATTATCTTACTACTTTCACTTGTTTTTACTTTGGAGTGTTGAGTCTTTGTTATACTTTCTGAGGGTTCATGTCTCACACAAAAATAAATGCACTATTATTTCATGTGGGTTCACACACCAAAGCAAAACAATCTGAAGACGAGGCTGTGGACAATTGCTCATGGCTTCCACAACTCACGTCCCACACCAAGCACTAACACACCATTAACTAAGGTAACGACTCGACTATTCGACATCTTGCTAACTAAGGGAAGGACTCCATACTACTCGTTTTCTTGAGCTGGCTCCTCGGGATCTTCCTCATCATTTCGACTGCCTTCTGACTCTGCTTTGGGTGGGGAGGCTGCTGGTGGAGAAGTGCGACGACGCCTGATCGCTCGGCGATCCGGGGAGTCAGGAGTCCATGTATCATTCATGGTGACACACAGTTCATTCCCATCTCCTCTTTCTCTCGCCCTTAAGCAGGCTCGCAGCAACGCCTCCGTTTCCTCCAGGGTGTCCCGGACATCCTGAAGCTCTTGTTGACACTCCTGCAGTCGAGTGCTGAGCATAACAGCATCCTCCAAGCACAAGTCCATGTGCTCATGGGAAGTCCCTTGCTGCACCGACGGGTACTTGTACTCCGTGGTACCACTCTCACACTGGAGGACATACATGTACTCAGTCCTGTCCAGGTGGCGAAGATAGATGTGACTCTGGCAGGTGATGGCCTCCCAGGTGACATCCTTCTCCTTATCGACCTGTGTCGCTCGACAAGCTGGAGAGTGGTTGATCTTAAGCAGCTGATTTTCGTGTATAATTCTCATCTCTGAACTCCATTCTTCCCTCTTCTCACGGATGGTCCTGGTGGAGTTATAGTGGATGATTAGCTTGCCCGTATTGCCGGCGGCTTCGAGCATACGTCGAAGACGGCGCAACAAGCCTCCTACTGCCAATCTGTAGGAATGGTACGTCACCGGACGGCTCTCCTCTCTTCGGGCAAGGGCAACTACGGGAACTCTCCCTCCTGTGGACGTGCGAGCGGTGCGAATCATGTGAACCATCTAAAACAAAAAGCATTTAAACTTAGGTTAGATAAACTTTTAAACAAAAATCCTATTTTCAATGAAAATTGGGGTAAGATGAAGAAAGTGACTCCATTAAATAACACTTTTCAACACACACCTTGTAAAATAGTTTTTAAGAAAATAGGGCCCTTAAATACGTCCATTTCTACCTAGGTCCACGTTCCTACGGACAACCTTGGCTCTGATACCACCTCTGTCACACCCGGTTTTTCCGAAGAACAACCAAAGTGAATATCACATGTATGCCAGGATCATTTTCTCATACATGTTATGACAAATAGTGAAGCATCATTTATTACAAGCCAGGTGTCGAATATAAATAAGTCTTACATAGCAAATGTCTCGATGGACAATAATAAGTTCATCACAAGTAAATAAACTAGCAGCGGAATAATTATTCTCGTAGGCTCCATCACAGGCGTTGCCCGGGGGTCTCCATGAACCTAGAAACCTTCTTCGGGTCCAAAGTCTTGGTCATTATACACCACCTCATTTTCCTGACTTGAGCAGCAATATAAACCAACAAATATGCAAGGTTGAGTACCAATGGTACTCAGCAAGTGTGGAAAAATTATATCATGCATGGCTAGAACAAGGGGAGGTTGAACTCATGGTTAAAGCACTACGCAATTAATACCTATCACCTTAGCTTATTAAGCACCTACATTACTACACAGGTGAAATGGTCCCAATTTCCCATCCCATCATCATAACCATAACATCATTTCCAATGTTAAGCTCCCCGCTTAACATCACAACTTCCAAAACCATCAATCCTCTAATCATGAATAAGTCCAAGCTGCTCTTGACCGTGAGCACGGCTGTCATGACAGTTTTGACTCTGTAGAGTTTGCACCACTGTACCCACATGTAGTGATTTCATCCCCCGTTGCCGGGTGGACTAAAAGAACCTCCATTATGCCAGTGGCTACGAACCACATTCACACTTCCCAGGTGTGTAGCCAGGAGATCACTACGAAGCCTTTACAAAGGGATTCACGACAAGCGTGGGCCCACTGAGGTTTCACCCCTAACAGCATACAAGAGGCTCCAACCCCGCTGCAGTGGCCCCCTCTTGAGCCTTGCGGTTCATATGGTAGTCCAGCTGACACCTATTCCCCGCACCATCCAACACACCCATACTACGCCGGGAATACACCTAATTAATTGGCCAAGCTGCCCCATCTCAGCATGTGGTTGGCACTGTAAAGCCAGGTTACATGCTCCATGAACCGGTCCTTAGGATCCAGGCAAGTACTAAACACAAACCCGAGTCTCGTGCACCCAGCACCAACCAAAACATCCAACTTGCCTTGATCCCTACCTCTACATAACTCACAATATCTCATTCAAGAGTATGGTAAAATAAACTGATGATCTCATATCCCAAATATCCCATTCTAAGTATGGCTAAGCATATGCATAATAATAAATGACATGATAAAATGAAACCCAACCCAAGCTACAAGGAAACAAGATAATGCAATTCTAGGGAAACTTCCTAACATAGGTTTCATATTTCAATTGACAATGGAAATAGTTCTAACTACACCTCCTAGTATAGGATCAAAGTGGTCAAGGACACTTGCCTCCCTCCTGCTGCTCTTGGAATGTGTAGTCCTGATCTTGGAAAGGAAGAACTTGCTCTGGAGCAGGTTCTACATCATACCATCACACATAGCAAAAGAAAAACAACAATCCATAAGACATAGTTCACACTTCCACTTCATACAAACCACACATTCATATTTATGAAAGTCATTCACAATTATATGTGTTGTGGTTACTCTATGGTGTTGATTTGTGGCTTGCATGCACTTTTAATCATATGTATATGATTCCTACTTTTGTGTTCACATTTATACTTACATACTATATATATGAGTTTCCAATTTAAATAAATTCCTTATATTCAATTACTACACCTTTTTGCTACCAAGTATGCAAGAAAAGTATTTTCCTTCTCCATATGTGTCTTCATAATTTCTACCAACCCTAGACTGAATTCTTTGGATTTTAGAACTCCATTTATCATTTACTATTTGCTATATTTTCAGATTTATTTCCTATGCCTAAATTTGAACTTTATTATAAAAGTAACAAGACACATCATCTAAACAGAATAGGTTCTGATCTAAAATATTTGCTAATATATTTTTGACCTTTTCCTCTGATGTAAACTATTTTACAATTATTTTCCTTATTTTCTAGAACTATTCTTTACTTAAAAATGTGTCCCTAAATGTGAATAATAAATTAAACAGATTCACTTAAGCCCAAAATATATTTTTATCTCACTCCAAAGTTTTCTAAATACTGAGAAAGTTTTTAATTTAATTTTGACAATATGTTTGTCCCACTTTTAAATTTTAAACACTAGCCACATATTCAGTTTCCCAAATTAAATATTAAACAGGGCTAAAAAGGTAAACTCACCCCACTACAGGGTCTATAATATTATTTTAACAATTTCCAGGGGTCTAGCTATACATAACAGAGGAGTTTTTCCTAATTTTTATTAAGTCCAGGGGCTAAAACTGATTTTTAGATGAATTTACATGATTTTCTGAAGTTCCAGGGGCTAGATCAGAAGTTTCCGGGGCTAGCTCTTATTTCCCGAGAACCCCAGGGGGTAGCACGTAAGATTTCCAGTCTTTATAAAGCGGGGCTGACGTGGACCGTCCGATTTAAAACATACGGCTGAGATTATAATGTCGAACCGGTACGCGGGGATTTAAAGTCTACCGTGCGATTTAAAATAGACGGTGCACAAGCGGCCACGTCGCTCTGATCGAGCGCGGGCGGCGCTGCCCGGCGGCTTACGGCGGCGGGAGGCGGCGATCTCGCCGGAGAGTTTCGGATCTTCGATAATTCTTCCTAGAACTGTGATCTTATGGCATAGATCGGTGGAGGGGAGGTCGGGGATCTCACCTCGGGGGTTTTCTTGAGCTCGGAGGTCCTGGAAGGCGGTCGGCGACGAGGTCCGAGTTGAAACCATGGCGAGGCTCGTCGGCGCTGTGTTTGAACCGCAAGTCACCGAGTTTTCTGCACCTGCAGGGTTCCCCGGAGGCGGTGGATCAAGACCAACGAGTTAGATCGGAATTTCCGAGCTTAGATCGGCCAGAATTCGCCGGAGAATGCTCGGTTTCTCACCGGAGTAAAATTGGCGGATCGCGTGGGAAAAACAGAACGAGGCCGGGGATTTTATAGATGGGGGAGGGCGGCGGGGTGGTTTAGATCGAGTTTGCGTCGCCCCCGAACGGAATTCGGCTGGGATATGCGAGAATTCCCGATCGGTTTCGATTCGGATGAGAGAGTCCGGCGCTGGCGCGAGGTAGACGAAGAACTGGTGGGTCCCGCCTGTCAGTGGGAGGAAAGGGGCGCGCGCGGCTGCGGGCTGGCGCGGGTTCTGGTTGGGCCGGCTGGTGGGTTGCGGCCCACTGGCCGGTTTTTTTTTCTGTTTTCTTTTTTTCTTTTTCTATTTCTTTTCTGATTTGAGTTTAATTTGAATTCCAGTTTGAATTTGAATTTTTGCAAAACATGCAACACGTCCAAAAAATTTTAAATTCCCCTCTTAACATGATTTAGGGTCTTAACAAGATTTTGGGGTGTTGCACTACGGGAACTCTCCCTCCTGTGGACTTGCGAGCGGTGCGAATCATGCGAACCATCTAAAACAAAAAGCATTTAAACTTAGGTTAGATAAACTTTTAAACAAAAATCCTATTTTGAATGAAAATTGGGGTAAGATGAAGAAAGTGACTCATTAAATAACACTTTTCAACACACACCTTGTAAAAATAGTTTTTTTAAGAAAATAAGGCTGTCGGTACCCGCGATATGGGGTACCCCGCGCACAGGGGAAAATGCCTAAGGATCTCGCCCTTCTCCACAGGGAAAGCTCCGTAGGCGTCACGTGTCCAGTGGGGCCGGACCTCCCTCCCCTCGGAGGAGAGCTCCGGGCTCGCCACGTGGCCTACAGCAGCGAGACCTCCCCCCTCCATCGGGAGAGCTTCGAAGGTGCCACATGTCCCGCGGGGCTGGACCTCCCCCTCCTCAGAGGAGAGCTCCGGACCCGCCACGTGGCCGACAGAAGCTGGACCTCCCCCCTCCGCGGGGGAGAGGTCCGAAGGCTCCCCGTGTCCTGCGGGGCCGGACCTCCCCCTCCTCAGAGGAGAGCTCCGGGCCCGCCACGTGTCCAGCAGACAGCGCTGCCTGCCCCCGAGCGGTAGGCAGCGGGCGTAAAGACGCCCCATACCTTGCCCGTACAAGGTATTCAAGGCCCGCGCCTTCCCAAGACGCGGAGACGTGGAGCACGCCTCTGTCAGGCGCCGTTGCGCCCAGTCGCATCACAGACTGGCGCACGGTGTCAGAACCTGCCAGTCAATAAACGCAGCGACAAGACATCCCCTGCCGCATCCGCCGTCATCAACCACTACGACTAGCGTGCGGCATGGGCAGGGCAGCAAGACGAGGACTCAGAAGCCTTCGCCAGAGACAACTACCGGCATAACTGCGGATACGATAGTCTGCAGGAAATCTCCCCGGGACCACCTGTCGGGTCCCGGGCTCCCCTTGTAAGCCACTTGAGTCTTGGACTATAAAAGACTCGGGTAGGCGACGGTAGCAAGGGTTCACACTTTAGCCATTTGCACCCTGGGTTCGCACTTTGCAACTCATACGCTAGCCATATACTCTCAAGCTGTAACTCACCCCCAAGCTCAGGCCTCCGGTCCCGAGCAGCAAGAAATACAGCGAGCTCCATAGCTCGCCGTGGACGTAGGGTTTTACGCTCCGGCGGCCTGAACCACGTAAAACTCGCCGTGTCAAGCTCTTACTAACTCGTCCATCTGCGCAAGCTCTCCGCTAGAGACTAGCCCCACCGAAAAAAGAACCTCCGCGGGCTGCCCAGTGCAGGCCCGGGGGAAGTGTCGACTGAACACTTCGACATTTGGCGCGCCAGGTAGGGGGCTTTTCTCCTTGCGCGACGAGTTTCCGCCGACGAAGATGACCAAGCTTCCTTCAGCGGCAAACTCTCCCCCTCCGCGTTCACGGAGAACCGTGACCACTGGGGAGTACATGTCGACACACTCAGGACGGAGTGTGTCGGCACAAGCTGGTAGCAAGCAGCCGACTCCGGCTATGCAGGCCCTGACCAGTGTGAGATCTTCTGCAGCGCTGAGAGTACACCATGGAGGTGCGCTAGCTGCAGCAAGAGCGCTGCTGCGCAACCCACCTGCGGGGGATGCGCCCCATTCAGCGACCCAGCAATGGGTCCGTGAGGTGGACCGCCTCGTCGTCGCCGCCGCGAACCCTCGGTTTCGGTGAGGACGGCGCCCAGGACAACCGGCTGTGTCGCTGACGCGCACACCCACGGTTGACGGGCTAACGGCGTATTCCAGCTCCTCCAGGCTCCTGTCGACGGACCTGCGAAGGGAACTGGAACGGTGCCACTTGGGCTAGGACGCCCGGGTGTACCTCGAGCGACGCCGAGAAAGGCGTCGCAACCATGAGGCTGGCGACAGCATGTCGTCGGCCTCGACACAACCTGAAGGGCAGGTCTTCGCCATGCGAGCCCTGCCTCAGGCATATGCCACGCAGCATATGCCACAACCATATGCGCCGCAAGCAGCGGCCCCGGTCTATGGTGCAGCCTTGCCCATGCCAGGATACGCAGTGCCAAGTGCGAACCAAGCGTTCGCAGCGCCAACACCTGCAGCAGCAGGAGCAGGATGTGCAGCTCTTGCACCCCACCTTCGCTTCGCGAGGTGGCCACGCAAGTTTCGCCCGCACCTGCCCGAGAAGTACGACGGCAGCGTCAACCCAGCGGAGTTCCTCCAGATCTACTCCACCGCCGTACTTGCCGTAGGAGGGGATGAGGCCGTCATGGCCAAACTACTTCCCCGTCGCCTTGACCGGCCCAGCCCGGTCTTGGCTAATGAACCTCCCTCAGGGTTCCATAACTTCCTGGGGAGAGCTCTGCCGGCAGTTCATCGCCAACTTCGGCAGCTCCTACACCCGTCCCGGCACGGAACCAGACCTCCACGCCATCAAGCAACAACCTGGGGAGTCGCTGCGCTCCTTCATCCAGCGGTTCTCCCTGGTACGCAACACCATTCCGCATATTCAAAGTGCTTCTGTGGTGGTAGCGTTCCGGCCGGGTGTCCGGGACGAGAAGATGCTTGAGAAGCTTGCGACCAGAGAGGTCTGCGATGCCTCTGAGCTCTTCAGCCTGGCGGACAAGTGTGCCAGAGCAGCCGAAGGGCGGAATTGGCACTCACTGCCAGCTTCCGAAGCTGGAAGACAGCCCGAAGACGGCGGAGTTCAAGCTGAGCTCCAGACCACGTCAGACAGCCAAGAGCCAAGCACTGGCTGACTTTGTGGCTGAGTGGACGCCAACGAAGGCTGACCCAGGGGGCTGCGAAGATGGTGAACCAATGTACCGAGCTCCGTCTTCACCGGGCCTCACTAGACGCTCTTCTTTGATGGCTCCTCACGAAAGCAGGGGGCCAGTGCCGGCGTACTGCTTCTCATGCCATCGGGAGAGCAGTCTGGGTACATCGTGCGTCTCAATTCCAAGGCAACCAACAACTTGGCAGAGTATGAAGCATTCATCTTTGGCCTAAAAGACAGTCCTGTCTATGGGCGCTCGCCAGTTGTTGGCGCAGGGCGACTCCCAACTAGTTATCAAGCAAGTTAAGGGTGAATGCCCCTGCAATGACCCACAGCTAGCTGCTTATCTGCTCCACGTGCGGATGTTGGAGAAAGACTTCCTCGCCTTGGACCTGCGCCATGTACCGCGCGCTGGCAAGGCCGCGGCTGACGACCTCTCAACGAAGGCCTCCATCGGAGCCCCTGCGCCCGAAGGAGTCTTCGAGAGGACGTTGCTGCGGTCCACAGCCTGGCCCGCCGAGCCGGGCGAAGGGGGCTGAACCAGTGCCTCGAAGCTAGGCAGTCCCGGCAGCCATGGATGCCGCCAAAGGATCGTAAGCGTCACTGGGACTCCGTGCAACCCAGGGCTCAAGATCCAGAAGCTCAAGTAGTCCCGATGCATGGACCACGGAGGTCCGGGGCTCCTTGAAGGACATCCTTCCTAATGAACGTGCATTCGCTGAACGGGTGGTGCGGATGGCTAAGTGCTACGCGCTGGTATCTTTACTGGCGTGGCGCCACGACATCCTATTGCGGTGCATAACCCAGGAGGAAGGCTGCGAATAGCTCGCAGTAGTCCAAGGAGGCGAGTGCTGGGAACGCTCATCATCCCGCACGCTGGTCGGTTAAGCCACCCGGCATGACTCCTACTGACCGAGAGCCACCTGGACGCTGTCAAACCGGTTAGGGATGCAATGCGTGCCAGGTCCACGCCAAGCAGACCCACACAACCGGTGCAGACGCGCACCCAAAGCCGTCGGGGGACACCGGCTCCTCCATGTCGAGGGCCAACCGGACTTCCCAGGGCCGGGTCACGGGAACTACCCTTCCACATGGTATGCGGGGCCGAAGTCGTGCTTCCCCCTGAGATCGCCATGGGGGTCCCCCCGTGTCCGGCGTACGACGAAGCCACGCATGACCCGCTCTGCGTGAAGACAGGCGCTCCGACGCCACCCCAGTAAGTTCACCATGCTTACTTAGGTGTTTATATAAATTACGCATTAATTTATATGAGCACCTCCCCACGCTCTAGACAGTGTGCGTCCATTGTACACTCGGTTCCTCTTTCCTGCTCTCATGCATAGTCGATATTTGCCGTCCTGCAGAAGGCGGTGGTGCTTGGGGTACCTGCCAGAGGCCCGGTGGCCTTTTGGATCTCCCCCTGTAAGGGTACTGTACCGCCAGTTGGTCTCCTCCGAGAAAAGACCTACGCTAGACCGGGGGATCAGGAGCCTTGCTTTGCCCAGTCTTGCACCCAAAGCATGCGCACTCTGCCCCCCGGCGCTGCGGTCTGAGTACCAGGGGGCCGGATGGTTACACCCTGACTGGGGCTGGGGCCAGACCTCCGGGACCAAGTGCACTGGATTACCCAAGCCCCGTATTCCGGCCTGGGACAGTAAGCCAAATGAGACTAAGGGACAGGAAAGGGGGGACCGCTGAGCAGTTCCGGACCTCCGCCCCCACAGCTGGGCCGAGCAACGATGCCAGCCCTCGCCCTCCTTTCAGAGGCGAGCGCTGATGCCGGACCTCACGCCCTTCGTTGGCCTGAGCTCCGACGACTGCCGGACTCCGCCTCCATAGCCAGGCCAAGCTCCGAGGCCAGCCCTCGCCCTCCTTTCAGAGGCGAGCGCTGATACCGGACCTCACGCCCTTCGTTGGCCTGAGCTCCGTTGACTTCCGGACTCCGCCCCCACAGCTGGGCCGAGCTCCGAGGCCAGCCCTCACCCTCCTTTCAGAGGCGAGCGCTGATACCGGACCTCACGCCCTTCGTTGGCCTGAGCTCCGATGACTTCCGGACTCCACCCCCATAGCTGGGCCGAGCTTCGAGGCCAGCCCTCGCCCTCCTTTCAGAGGCGAGCGCTGATGCCGGACCTCACGCCCTTCGCTGGCCTGAGCCCCGATGACTTCCGGACTCCGCCTCCATAGCCAGGCCGAGCTCCGAGGCCAGCCCTCGCCCTTCTTTCAGAGGCGAGCGCTGATGCCGGACCTCACGCCTTTCGCTGGCCTGAGTTCCAATGACTTCCGGACCTCCGCCCCCACAGCTGGGCCGAGCTCCGATGCCAGCCCTCGCCCTCCTTACAGAGGCGAGCCCTGATGCCGGACCTCACGCCCTTCGTGGACCTGAGCTCCGATGACTTCCGGACCTCCGCCCCAACAGCCGGGCCGAGCTCCGATGCCAGGCTTTACCCTCTCCTAAGAGGCTGAACTCTGAAGCCGTTAAGACCCTGCCAGCACAGGGAGTACTCAAGACAAGAAAGTGTGTGGGTAGGAGAAGGCCTCACCTCGGGCTCGTTACCTCCCCCGAGGTGAGCCCGGGGGCCACTGTCGGTACCCGCGATATGGGGTACCCCCGCGCACAGGGGAAAATGCCTAAGGATCTCGCCCTTCTCCACAGGGAAAGCTCCGGAGGCGTCACGTGTCTAGTGGGGCCGGACCTCCCTCCCCTCGGAGGAGAGCTCCGGGCTCGCCACGTGGCCTACAGCAGCGAGACCTCCCCCCTCCATGGGGAGAGCTCCGAAGGTGCCACATGTCCCGCGGGGCCAGACCTCCCCCTCCTCAGAGGAGAGCTCTGGACCCGCCACGTGGCCGACAGAAGCTGGACCTCCCCCCTCCGCGGGGGAGAGGTCCGAAGGCTCCACGTGTCCTGCGGGGCCGGACCTCCTCCTCCTCAGAGGAGAGCTCCGGGCCCGCCACGTGTCCAGCAGACAGCGCTGCCTGCCCCCGAGCGGTAGGCAGCGGGCGTAAAGACGCCCCATACCTTGCCCGTACAAGGTATTCAAGGCCCGCGCCTTCCCAAGACGCGGAGACGTGGAGCACGCCTCTGTCAGGCGCCGTTGCGCCCAGTCGCATCACAGACTGGCGCACGGTGTCAGAACCTGCCAGCCAATAAACGCGGCGACAAGACATCCCCTGCCGCCTCCGCCGTCATCAACCACTACGACTAGCGTGTGGCATGGGCAGGGCAGCAAGACGAGGACTCAGAAGCCTTCGCCAGAGACAACTACCGGCATAACTGCGGATACGATAGTCTGCAGGAAATATCCACGGGACCACCTGTCGGGTCCCGGGCCCCCCTTGTAAGCCACCCAAGTCTTGGACTATAAAAGACTCGGGTAGGCGACGGTAGCAAGGGTTCACACTTTAGCCATTTGCACCCTGGGTTCGCACTTTGCAACTCATACGCTAGCCATACACTCTCAAGCTGTAACTCACCCCCAAGCTCAGGCCTCCGGCCCCGAGCAGCAAGAAATACAGCGAGCTCCATA
Source organism: Neostapfia colusana (assembly GCA_030760725.1). Classification (NCBI taxonomy): domain Eukaryota; kingdom Viridiplantae; phylum Streptophyta; class Magnoliopsida; order Poales; family Poaceae; genus Neostapfia; species Neostapfia colusana. The sequence goes on from JASWHV010000013.1 coordinate 16,725,218, forward strand.
GCTCGCCGTGGACGTAGGGTTTTACGCTCCGGCGGCCTGAACCACGTAAAACTCACCGTGTCAAGCTCTTACTAACTCGTCCATCTGCGCAAGCTCTCCGCTAGAGACTAGTGCAGGCCCGGGGGAAGTGTCGACTAAACACTTCGACAAAGGCCCTTAAATATGTCCATTTCTACCTAGGTCCACGTTCCTACGGGCAACCTTGGCTCTGATACCACTTCTGTCACACCCGGTTTTTCCGAAGAACAACCAAGTGAATATCACATGTATGCCAGGATCATTTTCTCATACATGTGATGACAAATAGTGAAGCATCATTTATTACAAGCCAGGTGTCGAATATAAATAAGTCTTACATAGCAAATATCTCGATGGACAATAATAAGTTTATCACAAGTAAATAAACTAGCAGCGGAATATTATTCTTGAGGGCTCCGTCACAGGCGTTGTCCGGGGGTCTCCATGAACCTAGAAACCTTCTTCGGGTCCAAAGTCTTGGTCATTATACACCACCTCATTATCCTGACCTGAGCAGCAATATAAACCAACAAAATATGCAAGGTTGAGTACCAATGGTACTCAGCAAGTGTGGGAAAATTATATCATGCATGGCTAGAACAAGGAGAGGTTGAACTCATGGTTAAAGCACTACGCAATTAATACCTATCACCTTAGCTTATTAAGCACCTACATTACTACACAGGTGAAATGGTCCCAATCTCCCATCCCATCATCATAATCCAATAACCATAACATCATTTCCAATGTTAAGCTCCCCGCTTAACATCCACCACTTCCAAAACCATCAATCCTCTAATCATGAATAAGTCCAAGCCGCTCTTGACCGTGAGCATGGTTGTCATGACAGTTTTGACTCTGCAGAGTTTGTACCACTGTACCCACATGTAGTGATTTCATCCCCCGTTGCCGGGTGGACTAAAAGAACCTCCATTATGCTAGTGGCTACGAACCACATTCACACTTCCCAGGTGTGTAGCCAGGAGATCACTACGAAGCCTTTACAAAGGGATTCCCGACGAGCGTGGGCCCACTGAGGTTTCACCCCTAACAGCATACAAGAGGCTCCAACCCCGCTGCAGTGGCCCCCTCTTGAGCCTTGCGGTTCATATGGTAGTCTAGCTGACACCTAGTCCCCGCACCATCCAACACACCCATACTACGCCGGGGATACACCTAATTAATTGGCCAAGCTGCCCCATCTCAGCATGTGGTTGGCACTGTAAAGCCAGGTTACATGCTCCATGAACCGGTCCTTAGGATCCTGGCAAGTACTAAACACAAACCCGAGTCTCGTGCACCCAGCACACAACCAAAACATCCAACTTGCCTTGATCCCTACCTCTACATAACTCACAATATCTCATTCAAGAGTATGGTAAAATAAACTGATGATCTCATATCCCAAATATCCCATTCTAAGCATGGCTAAGCATATGCATAATAATAAATGACATGATAAAATAAATCCCAAGCTACAAGGAAAACAAGGTAATGCAATTCTAGGGAAACTTTCTAGCATGGGTTTCATATTTTCAATTGACAATGCAAATAATTCTATCTACACATCCTAGTATAGGATCAAAGTGGTCAAGGACACTTGCCTCCTTCCTACTGCTATTGAAATGGGTAGTCCTGATCTTGGAAAGGAATAACTTGCTCTTGAGCAGGTTCTACATCATACCATCACACATAGCAAAAGAAAAACAACAATCCATAAGACATAGTTCACACTTCCACTTCATACAAACCACACATTCATATTTATGAAAGTCTTTCACAATTATATGTGTTGTGGTTACTCTATGTGTGTTGATTTGTGGCTTGCATGCACTTTTAATCATGTGTATATGATTCCTACTTTTGTATTCACATTTATGCTTACATACTATGTATATGAGTTTCCAATTTAAATAAATTCCTTATATTCAATTACTACACCTTTTTGCTACCAAGTATGCATGAAAGGTATTTGCCTTCTCCATATGTGTCTTCAGAATTTCTACCAACCATAAACTAAAATCTTTGGATTTTAGAGACTCCATTTATCATTTTCTAGTTGCTATATTTTTAGATTTATTTCCTATGCCTAAATGCGAACTTTATTATGAAAATAACAAGACACATCATCTAAACAGAATAGGTTCTGATCTAAAATATTTACTAATATATTTTTGACCTTTTCCTCTGATGTAAACTATTTTACAATTATTTTCACTATTTTCAGAACTATTCTTTACTTAAAAATGTGTCCCTATACTAATAAATGTGAATAATAAATGAAACAGATTCATTTCAGCCCAAAATATATTTTTATCTCACTCCAAAGTTTTCTAAGTACTGAGAAAGTTTTTAATTTAATTTTGACAATATGTTTTGTCCCACTTTTTAAATTTTAAATACTAGCCACATATTCAATTTCCTAAATTAAATATCAAACAGGGCTAAAAAAGTTAAACTCACCCCACTACAGGGTCTATAATATTATTTTAACAATTTTCAGGGGTCTAGCTACTCATAACAGAGGAGTTTTTCCTAATTTTTATTAAGTCCAGGGGCTAAAACTGATCTTTAAATGAATTTACATGATTTTCTGAAGTTCCAGAGGCTAGATCAGAAGTTTCCGGGGCTAGCTCTTATTTCCCGAGAACCCCAGGGGGTAGCACGTAAGATTTCCAGTCTTTATAATGCGGGGCTGACGTGGACCGTCCGATTTTAAACCGACGGCTGAGATTATAACGTCGAACCGGTACGCGGGGATTTAAACTCTACTGTGCGATTTAAAATAAACGGCGCACAAGTGGCCACGTCGCTCTGATCGAGCGCGGGCGGCGCTGCCCGGCGGCGCACGGCGGCGGGAGGCGGCGATCTCACCGGAGACTTTCGGATCTTCGAGAATTCTTCCTAGAACTGTGATCTTATGGCATAGATCGGTGGAGGAGAGGTCGGGGATCTCACCTCGGGGGTTTTCTTGAGCTCGGAGGTCCTGGAAGGCGGTCGGCGACGAGGTCCGAATTGAAACCACGGCGAGGCTCGTCGGCGCTGTGTTTGAACCGCAGGTCACCGAGTTTTCTACACCTGCAGGGTTCCCCGGAGGCGGTGGATCAAGACCAGCGAGTTAGATCAGAATTTCCGAGCCTAGATCGGCCAGAATTCACCGGAGAAGGCTCGGTTTCTCACCGGAGTAAAATCGGCGGATCGCGTGGGAAAAACAGAACGAGGCCGGGGTTTTTATAGACGGGGGAGGGCGGCGGGGTGGTTTAGATCGAGTTCGCATGGCCTATGAATGGAATTCAGCGGGGATGCGCAGGAATCCGGGTCGGTTTTGATTCGGGGTGAGAGAATCCCGGCGCGGGCGCGAGGTAGAAGAAGGGCTGGCGGGCCCCGCCTGTCAGTGGGAGGAAGAGGCGCGCGCGGCTGCGGCTGGTGCGGGTGCTGGTTGGGCCGGCTGGTGGGTTTCGACCCACTGGCCGGTTTTTTTCTGTTTTCTTTTTCTATTTCTTTTCCGTTTTGAATTTAAATTGAATTCCAGTTAGAATTTAAATTGTTACAAAACATGCAACACGTCCAAAAATTTTTAAATTCCCCTCTTAACATGATTTAGGGTCTTAACAAGATTTTTTGGGGTGTTGCAGAAAAGGCGGCTGCACCCAACACTTGACAAGTCGCAGCTCCGACATCAAGTGCCACCGCTGCCAGGGACTTGGCCATATGCAACGAGATTGCCCCAGGAAACGGGCGATCATTGCCACTGCTGATGGTGGGTATGTTAGTGCTTCTGATATTGAAGATGAAAATATTATTGCAACTAACATTTCAGGTTCGGATGATGGGGCTGAGGAGATTCTTGGTACATCTGTGACAAACAACTATAGGACTTTGATTGTGCAGCGAGCTTTGAGTGCCACGGTTCGAGAGGACGACAACCGCCAATGTCACAACCTTTTCAACATGTTTCTCGTCGTCAAGGACTGCCGTGTACATACCATCATTGATGGTGGTAGCTGCAACAATTTAGTGAATGTTGAGGTGGTCAAGAAGCTTGGCTTGACCACACGGGAGCATCCCCACCCTTACCACATTCAATGGTTTAACAACAATGGTAAGGTTAAGGTAACACAAACAGCAAGGATACATTTTTCCATTGGTTCTTATCATGATTTAGGATGCTTGTTCTCTTTTGTTGGGACGTCCTTGGGAGTTTGATACTGATGCTATTCACCATGGTCGATCTTATAAGTATACTCTCATGCATAAGGGCAAGAAAATTGTGTTGCTTCCTATGAGTCCCACTGAAATTGTACAATTTGGGCGGGAGAAAAAGAATAATGCTAAGCAAAAGGGTGTTTTCAATTCTGAAATTCAGCAACCTATTAAGTTGAAAAATCCTATTTTGCTTGCAACTAAATCTGATCTTGATGATTTATATGCCTCTAATGGAACTTGCTATGCTTTATCGTGTAAACATGCTTTATATTCCATTGAGGATACATCCATTGTCTTGCCACCTGCTGTTGCTAACCTTTTGCAGGAATATATGGATGTTTTTCCATCAGAGATACCCCCTGGATTACCACCTGTGCGAGGCATTGAGCACAAGATTGATTTGGTTCCAGGGGCGAGCTTGCCAAACCGTGCTGCCTACAGGACCAACCCCGACGAGACTAAGGAAATTCAGCGACAAGTCCAAGATCTTCTGGACCGCGGGTACATTCGTGAGAGTCTTAGTCCTTGTTCTGTTCCAGTTCTTTTGGTTCCAAAAAAAGATGGCACTTGGCGCATGTGTGTTGATTGTAGAGCCATCAATAACATTACCATTCGTTATCGCTATCCTATTCCTAGATTGGATGACATGCTTGATGAGTTGAGTGGTTCTGTTATTTTCTCCAAGATTGATTTGCGTAGTGGGTATCATCAGATTCGTATGGCTTTAGGTGATGAATGGAAAACTGCTTTTAAAACTAAATTCAGACTTTATGAATGGTTAGTCATGCTATTTGGTTTAACTAACGCGCCCAGCACTTTCATGAGGTTGATGAATGAGGTTTTACGTGCTTTCATTGGTAAATTTGTGGTGGTTTACTTTGATGATATCCTTATTTACAGCAAGTCATATGATGAGCATCTTGAACATTTGCGTGCTGTTTTTAATGTCTTGTGCGATGCACGTTTATATGGTAACCTTGAGAAGTGCACCTTTTGCACCGATCGTGTGTCTTTTCTTGGGTATGTTGTTACTTCACAGGGCATTGAGGTGGACAAGGCAAAGATTGTTGCCATCACGAGCTGGCCACTTCCGACTACGGTCACACAGGTTCGGAGTTTTCTTGGTCTCGCAGGTTTCTACCGGCATTTCGTGCGGGATTTCAGCACCATTGCGGCACCTCTCCACGAGTTGACAAAGCATGGAGTGCAGTTTCGATGGGGACCAGCACAACAACAAGCTTTTGATGTTCTCAAGTCAAAGCTCACACAAGCACCATTGCTGCAACTTCCTGATTTTGAGAAGACCTTCGAGCTTGAATGTGACGCGAGCGGCATTGGCATTGGAGGAGTGCTAATTCAAGGAGGTAAACCTGTTGCCTTCTTTAGTGAAAAATTGCATGGGCCTTCGCTGAATTATTCTACATATGACAAAGAACTTTATGCTTTAGTGCATGTCTTGCAAACTTGGCAACATTACCTATGGTCTAAAGAATTTGTCATACATTCAGATCATGAGTCTTTGAAGTATCTTAAAGGACAAGCTAATCTGAAAGAACGTCATGCTAAATGGATTGAGTTCATAGAATCATTTCCTTACATCATTAAACATAAGAAAGGGAAAGACAATGTGATTGCCGATGCTTTATCTAGACGTTATACCATACTATGGTTTGGAAACCATAAAGAGGTTATATGCTACTTGTAACACCCCAAAAATCTTGTTAAGAACCTAAATCATGTTAAGAGGGGAATTTAAAAATTTTTAGACGTGTTGCATGTTTTGCGAAAATTCGAATTCAAACTGGAATTCAAATTAAACTCAAAACAGAAAAGAAATAGAAAAAGAAAAAGGAAAACAGAAAAAAACCGGCCAGTGGGCCGAAACCCACCAGCCGGCCCAACCAGCGCCCGCGCCAGCCCGCAGCCGCGCGCGCCGCTTCCTCCCACTGATAGGTGGGGCCCGCCAGTTCATCGTCTACCTCGCGCCGCGCCGGGACTCTCTCACCCGAATCAAAACCGATCGGGAATTCTCGCGTATTCCAGCCGAATTCCGTTCGGGGGCGACGCAAACTCGATCTAAACCACCCCGCCGCCCTCCCCCGTCTATAAAAACCCCGGCCTCATTGTGTTTTTCCCACGCGATCTGCTGTTTTTCCTCCGGTGAGAACCCGAGCCTTCTCCGGCGAATTCTAGCCGATCTACGCCCGGAAATTCCGATCTAACTCGCTGGTCTTGATCCACCGCCTCCGGGAACCTTGCAGGTGCAGAAAACTCGGTGACTTGCGGTGTAAACACAGCGCCGACGAGGCTCGCCGCGTATTCACCTCGGACCTCGTCGCCGATCACCTCCCAGGATCTCCGAGCTCAAGAAAACCCCCGAGATGAGATCCCCGACCTCTCCTCCACCGATCTATGCCATAAGATCATAGTTCTAGGAACAATTCTCGAAGATCCGAAAGTCTCCGGCGAGATCGCCGCTTCCCGCCGCCGTGCGCCGTCGGCAGCGCCGCCCGCGCTCGATCAGAGCGACGTGGCCGCTTGTGCGCCGTTTATTTTATATCGCACGGTAGGGTTTAAATCCCCGCGTACCGGTTCGACGATATAATCTCAGCCGTCGGTTTAAAATCAGACGGTCCACGTCAGCCCCGCGTTATAAAGACTGGAAATCTTACGTGCTACCCCCTGGGGTTCTCGGGAAATAAGAGCTAGCCCCGGAAACTTCTGATCTAGCCGCTGGAACTTCAGAAAATCATGTAAATTCATTTAAAAATCAGTTTTAGCCACTGGACTTAATAAAAATTAGGAAAACTCCTCTGTTATGTATAGCTAGACCCCTGAAAATTGTTAAAATAATATTATAGACCCTGTAGTGGGGTGAGTTTACCTTTTTAGCCATGTTTAATATTTAATTTAGGAAATTGAATATGTGGCTAGTGTTTAAAATTTAAAAAGTGGGACAAACATATTGTCAAAATTAAATTAAAAACTTTCTCGGTATTTAGAAAACTTTGGAGTGAGATAAAAATATATTTTGGGCTGAAATGAATCTGTTTAATTTATTATTCACATTTAGGGACACGTTTTTAAGTAAAGAATAGTTCTAGAAAATAGGGAAAATAATTGTAAAATAGTTTACTCAGAGGAAAATGTCAAAAATATATTAGAAAATATTTTAGATCAGAACCTATTCTGTTTAGATGATGTGTCTTGTTATTTTTATAATAAAGTTCACACTTAGGCATAGGAAATAAATCTGAAAATATAGCAACTAATAAATGATAAATGGAGTTTCTAAAATCCAAAGAATTCAGTTTAGGGTTGGTAGAAATTATGAAGACACATATGGAGAAGGAAAATACCTTTCATGCATACTAGGTAGCTAAAAGGTGTAGTAATTGAATATAAGGAATTTATTTAAATTGGAAACTCATATATATAGTATGTAAGTATAAATGTGAACACAAAAGTAGGAATCATATACATATGATCAAAAGTGCATGCAAGCCACAAATCAACACACATAGAGTAACCACAACACATATAATTGTGAATGACTTTCATAAATGTGAATGTGTGGTTTGTATGAAGTGGAAGTGTGAACTATGTCTTATGGATTGTTGTTTTTCTTTTGCTATGTGTGATGGTATGATGTAGAACCTGCTCAAGAGCAAGTTATTCCTTTCCAAGATCAGGACTACCCATTTCAAGAGCAGCAGGAAGGAGGCAAGTGTCCTTGACCACTTTGATCCTATGCTAGGATGTGTAGATAGAATTATTTGCATTGTCAAATGAAATATGAAACCCATGCTAGGAAGTTTCCCTAGAATTGCATTACCTTGTTTCCTTGTAGCTTGGGTTGGAATTTATTTTATCATGTCATTTATTATTATGCATATGCTTAGCCATGCTTAGAATGGGATATTTGGGACATGAGATCATCAGTTTATTTTTACCATACTCTTGAATGAGATATTGTGAGTTATGTAGAGGTAGGGATCAAGGCAAGTTGGATGTTTTGGATTGTGTGCTGGGTGCACGAGACTCGGGTTTGTGTTTAGTACTTGCCTGGATCCTAAGGACCGGTTCATGGAGCATGTAACCTGGCTTTACAGTGCCAACCACATGCTGATATGGGGCAGCTTGGCCAATTAATTAGGTGTATCCCCGGCGTAGTATGGGTGTGTTGGATGGTGCGGGGAGTAGGTGTCAGCTGGACTACCATATGAACCGCAAGGCTCAAGAGGGGGCCACTGCAGCGGGGTTGGAGCCTCTTGTATGCTGTTAGGGGTGAAACCTCAGTGGGCCCATGCTCGTCGGGAATCCCTTCGTAAAGGCTTCATAGTGATCTCCTGGCTACACACCTGGGAAGTGTGAATGTGGTTCGTAGCCACTGGCATAATGGAGGTTCTTTTAGTCCACCCGTCAACGGGGGATGAAATCACTACATGTGGGTACAGTGGTACAAACTATGCAGAGTCAAAACTGTCATGACAGTCGTGCTCACGGTCAAGAGCGGCTTGGACTTATTCATGATTAGAGGATTGATGGTTTTGGAAGTTGTGGATGTTAAGCGGGGAGCTTAACATCGGAATTGATGCTATGGTTATTGGATTATGATGATGGGATGGGAGATTGGGACTATTTCACCTGTGTAGTAATGTAGGTGCTTAATAAGCTAAGGTGATAGGTATTAATTGTGTAGTGCTTTAACCATGAGTTCAACCTCTCCTTGATCTAGCCATGCATGCTATAATTTTCCCACACTTGCTGAGTACCATTGGTACTCAACCTTGCATATTTTGTTGGTTAATATTGCTGCTCAGGTCAAGATAATGAGGTGGTGTATAATGACCAAGACTTTGGACCCGAAGAAGGTTTCTAGGTTCATGGAGACCCCCGGGCAACGCCTGTGACGGAGCCCTCAAGAATAATATTCCGCTGCTAGTTTATTTACTTGTGATGAACTTTTTATTGACCAACGAGACATTTGCTATGTAAGACTTATTTATACTCGACACCTGGCTTGTAATAAATGATGCTTCACTATTTGTCATCACATGTATGAGAAAAACCGGGTGTGACAGAGGTGGTATCAGAGCCAAGGTTGCCCGTAGGAACGTGGACCTAGGTAGAAATGGACGTATTTAAGGGTCCTATTTTCTTAAAAACTATTTTTACAAGGTGTGTGTTGAAAAGTGTTATTTAATGAGTCACTTTCTTCATCTTACCCCCAATTTTCATTCAAAATAGGATTTTTGTTTAAAAAGTTTATCTAACCTAAGTTTAAATGCTTTTTGTTTTAGATGGTTCGCATGATTCGCACCGCTCGCAAGTCCACAGGAGGGAGAGTTCCCGTAGTTGCCCTTGCCGAAAGAGAGGAGAGCCGTCCGGTGACGTACCTTTCCTACGGATTGGCAGTAGGAGGCTTGTTGCGCCGTCTTCGACATATGCTCGAAGCCGCCGGCAATACGGGCAAGCTAATCATCCACTATAACTCCACCAGGACCATCCGTGAGAAGAGGGAAGAATGGAGCTCAGAGATGAGGATTATACACAAAAATCGGCTGCTTAAGATCCACCGCTCTCCAGCTTGTAGAGCAACACAGGTCAATGCGGAGAAGGATGTCACCTAGGAGGCCATCACCTGCCAGAGTCACATCTATCGTCGCCACCTGGATAGGACGGAGTACATGTATGTCCTCCAGCGTGAGAGTGGTACCACGGAGTACAAGTACCCGCCAGTGCAGCAAGGGACTTCCCTTGAGCACATGGACTTTTGCTTGGAGGATGCTGCTATGCTCAGCACTCGACTGCAGGAGTGTCAGCAAGAGCTTCAGGATGTTCGGGACACCCTGAAGGAAACAGAGCCATTGCTGCGAGCCTGCTTGAGGGCGAGAGAAAGAGGAGATGGGAATGAACTGTGTGTCACCATGAATGATACATGGACTCCTGACTCCCCAGATCGCCGAGCGATCAGGCGTCGTCGCACTTCTCCACCAGCAGCCTCCCCACCCAAAGCAGAGTCAGAAGGCAGCCGAAATGATGAGGAAGATCCCGAGGAGCCAGCTCAAGAAAACGAGTATTGTAGAGTCCTTCCCTTAGTTAGAAAGATGTCGGATAGTCAAGTCGTTACGTTAGGTTAATGGTGTGTTAATGCTTGGTGTGTGACGTGAGTTGTGGAAGCCATGAGCAATTGTCCACAGCCTCGTCTTTAGATTGTTTTGCTTTGGTGTGTGAACCCACATGAAATAATATTGCATTTATTTTTGTGTGAGAAATGAACCCTCAGAAAAGTATAACAAAGCCTCAACACTTCAAAGTACAAACAAATGAAAGTAGTAAGATGATACTAAATGCTTTCAAATTAACATTGGTTGATTCTGCCAGATGGCCGGAAGAGGAAAAGGATGTTCTGCCAACCCCGCCAACAACAACGATGAGGCATGCAACCCTCATCTTTCTGGAGGCCAGGACCGGGGTGGTCGCCGTGAAGGAGTTGATCCCCTCCACCAAATGCTGGAGAATCAGAATCAGCTCATTCAGAACTTGACTCAAGTGGTGGCCAACTTGCATCAAGTTCCACCTCCACAAGCTGCACCACGCCAACCAAGGTTGAGTGAGTTTCTAGGAACTCAACCTCCAAAGTTTGCAAGTGCTGCTGAACCTCTGGAGGCAGATGATTGGCTAAAGACCATTGAAAGCAAGATGAGGATCATCCAGTGCCAAGGGTATGAGAGGGTGCTGTTTGCCTCTCATCAATTGCATGGACCTGCTGCTGATTGGTGGACCGCCCACGTGGCTGCCCATCATGACCCTGAGAACATCACTTGGGAAGAGTTCAAGCGTAGCTTCCGCAACCATTACATCCCAAGAGGTGAACTAAAAAACAAGAGGAAGGAGTTTTTGGGACTGCAGCAGGGAAACATGACGGTGAGGGAATACCTCACTAAATTTACTCAACTATCCCGTTATGCCCCACGGGACATAGAGACTGATGAGCAGAAACAAGATTGTTTCGTGGAGGGACTTACCGCAGAGATGCAGTGTGCAATGTCCTCAAATGAGTATGAAAGCTTCCAAAAGATGGTGGACAGAGCATTTGTGGTAGAAAGGAAGCTAAAGGCCTTGGAAAATAAGAATAAGAGGAAGGCCGGGTGGTCACATCAAGCCTCAGGGAGCAACACCCGCCCACGTCTGATGCAGCAACCTACAGGGCAGACGAACCGTGCTGCGGTACCCTATTCAGCACCAAGAGGGTACAACCCGAACTACAGGCCTCCGGCAGCACCATCACAGCCACAACGTCAGTTTGTACAGCAGCCTCGCCCCGCATATCAACCTCGACCAGCAGTACAGGGACCTCCAAACCAACCCCAAGAAAGCAAAGGCCAGGCACCTAAGGTTGGGGTGCAATGTTTTAGCTGCGGTGAAGTGGGGCACTACGCCCATAAATGCCCAAAGAAGAAGCCCGCACAGCCACAACAGCAGAATGTGATGCGAGGACGGGTGAACCACGTCACTTTGGAGGAAGCGCAAGAGGCACCCGACGTGGTAGTTGGTAAGTTTCCTGCCAATTTACACCTTGCAACCCTGCTGTTTGATTCTGGTGCTACCCACTCGTTCATTGCTCAAGGGTTTGTTAAGAAGCATGACCTAGCAACCACACATATGAACCATGTGCTAGCCGTAAACTCTCCAGGTGGAGAAATAAGGACAAGACAAGTGTGTCCCAAAGTGAACCTAGACATTAATGGGGTGGTATTTACTGCTAACCTCATAGTGACAGATTCATAAGGGATAGATATTATCTTGGGTATGGATTGGTTGACAAAACATAAAGGAATCATCCATTGTTCGACCAGAACGGTGGAACTAACTCACCCTAGTGGCACAAGAGTAAAGTTCATAACAATACACGAGCCTAGGAGGGACATTAAATTAAATCAAGTTGAGGAAATCAGGACCATCAGGGAATATCCAGATGTTTTTCCGGAGGAGTTGCCAGGTATGCCTCCCGATCGTGAAGTGGAATTCGCAATTGAGCCAGTACCTGGAACAGCCCCGATATACAAGAGACCTTATCGGATGGACTCCAAGCAGCTAGAAGAACTCAAGGATCATTTAAGAGAATTGACGGAGAAGGGGTATATTCGCCCTAGTTCCTCACCATGGGGAGCTCCGGTGATATTTGTGCCCAAGAAGGACGGAACCCAAAGGTTATGCGTGGATTACCGTGCCTTGAATAAGGTAACCATCAAGAACAAGTACCCATTACCCCGCATTGAAGACTTGTTTGATCAGTTGAGGGGAGCTTGTGTGTTCTCGAAAATTGATCTCAGGTCGGGATACCACCAACTCAAGATAAGGCAATCTGATATTCCCAAGACAGCTTTCGTATCTCGGTACGGACTGTATGAATACACTGTCATGCCTTTCGGGCTAACTAATGCCCCGGCATATTTCATGTATCTCATGAACAAGGTATTCATGGAATATCTGGACAAATTTGTGGTGGTTTTCATAGATGACATTCTCGTCTTCTCCAAAGATGAAGAAGAACATGAGAAACATCTAAGGTTGGTGTTGCAGAGGCTGAGAGAACACCAACTATATGCCAAGTTGAGCAAGTGTGAGTTTTGGCTGAAGAGAGTTCCCTTCTTAGGACATATAATCTCGGAGGGAGGAATCTCCGTGGATCCTGCCAAAATCGAGGATATACAGAAGTGGAAGACCCCTGAAAATGTCAGGAAAGTTCGAAGCTTCTTGGGATTGGCTGGATACTATCGACGGTTTATTGAGGGATTCTCCAAGATCTCGAGACCTCTCACCAAACTGTTGGAGAAGGGAATCACATTCACATGGACGCCACAGTGCGAGACGAGTTTTCAGGAGCTAAAGAAAAGATTGACAATAGCCCCAGTGTTGGATATGCCAGATATGCAGAAGAATTTCACAGTGTACTGCGATGCCTCTGGAAACGGGTTGGGATGTGTTCTCATGCAAGAAGGGCATGTCGTGGCTTATGCATCCCGACAACTCCGGAAGCACGAGAAAAACTATCCTACACATGACTTAGAACTAGCCGCAGTGGTACACGCGTTGAAAATTTGGCGACACTATTTGATGGGGAAGAGGACAGAGATATATACGGATCATAAGAGTTTTAAGTATATTTTCACACAGCCAGATCTCAACCTCGGACAAAGGAGATAGTTAGAGCTAATCAATGACTTTGATGTGGGCATCAACTATCATCCCAGGAAAGCAAACGTCGTGGCCGATGCTTTGAGTCGGAAAGTGCAGGTCAATAAGTTGAGCTTGAAGGACATGCCTGCAGAATTGAAGGACGAGGTTATAAGGCTCAATCTATGTCTAGTAAATAGTGGTGAAGCCATCGCCATGGAAGTGGACTCCACACTAGAGCGAGACATACGCGAGGATCAAAAGAAGGATGAGAAGATACAAGAGATCAGACAACTCATCAAGGAAAATAAAGCTTCGGATTTTAGAGAGGATGAACAAGGAACGGTGTGGCACGGGAAAAGAATCTGTGTGCCAGAAGTAAAGGAGATCCGTGAATTGATTTTGAAGGAGGCTCATGATTCTGACTATTCCATTCATCCTGGGAGTACGAAAATGTACCAGGACCTCAAGAGCAGGTATTGGTGGTATGGCATGAAGCGAGATGTCGAAACATGTTGCCCTATGTGACACATGTCAGTTGGTGAAAGCAGAACATCAACGACCCGCGGGATTATTGCAACCACTCAGAGTGCTTGAATGGAAATGGGAAGAAATCAGCATGGATTTCATCGTGGGATTGCCTAGGACCCAATCAGGATATGATTCGATATGGGTCATCATTGATAGGCTAACCAAGGTAGCTCACTTCATCCACATGAAGGAAAGCTACAGCGGATCCAAATTGGCAGAGTTGTACATGTCAAGGATCGTGTGTTACCATGGAGTGCCAAAGAAGATTGTGTCGGATTGAGGGACACAGTTCACCTCAAGGTTCTGGCAGAAGTTGCACGAAACCATGGGAACCCATCTGAACTTTAGTTCTGCCTATCATCCCCAAACTGAGGTCAGACGGAAAGAAGTAATCAGATTCTTGAAGATATGCTGAGGGCATGTGCACTGAAAAACAATCGGAGTTGGGATAAAAACTTACCGTATGCGGAGTTTTCCTATAACAACAGCTATCAAGCTAGTATGAAGATGTCACCGTTTGAAGCCTTGTACGGGAGGAAGTGCAGAACTCCCCTATTTTGGAACCAAACGGGGGAAAGTAAAGTGTTTGGTCCAGAAGTACTACAAGAAGCCGAGGCGAAGGTGAGGGAAATTCGCAACAACTTGAGGATAGCACAGACACGTCAAAAGAGCTATGCCGATGTACGAAGAAGAGAGCTCGTTTTCAACGTGGGAGACTATGTCTATCTCAAGGTGTCCCCTATCAGAGGACTTCGCCGGTTCAAGGTGAAAGGGAAGTTGTCACCTAGATACATCGGACCCTTTCAAGTTCTAGAGAGGAAAGGCAAAGTGGCGTATCAACTAGAGTTACCGGCTCATCTATCGGATGTGCACGATGTATTCCATGTGTCACAACTCAAGAAATGCCTGAGGACGCCTGAAGAGGTGTTACCCATGAATGAAGTGAATGTAGCTGAGGATTTGTCTTATGCCGAGCAACCATACAAGATTTTGGAGACAATGGAACGCCTCACCAGAAACAAAAGAATCCGGATGTGCAAGGTGCAGTGGAAGCATCATTCAGAAGAGGAAGCCACCTAGGAGCGGGAAGATGAGCTAAAGGCACAATTTCCGGAATTGTTTTCTTAGAATCACCAATCTCGAGGACGAGATTTCTTTTAAGGGGGGTAGAGCTGTAACACCCCAAAAATCTTGTTAAGAACCTAAATCATGTTAAGAGGGGAATTTAAAAAATTTTGGACGTGTTGCATGTTTTGCAAAAATTCGAATTCAAACTGGAATTCAAATTAAACTCAAAACAGAAAAGAAATAGAAAAAGAAAAAGGAAAACAGAAAAAAACCGGCCAGTGGGCCGAAACCCACCAGCCGGCCCAACCAGCGCCCGCGCCAGCCCGCAGCCGCGCGCGCCGCTTCCTCCCACTGACAGGCGGGGCCCGCCAGTTCATCGTCTACCTCGCGCCGCGCTGGGACTCTCTCACCCGAATCAAAACCGATCGGGAATTCTCGCGTATTCCAGTCGAATTCTGTTCGGGGGCAACGCAAACTCGATCTAAACCACCCAGCCGCCCTCCCCCGTCTATAAAAACCCCGGCCTCGTTCTGTTTTTCCCACGCGATCTGCTGTTTTTCCTCCGGTGAGAACCCGAGCCTTCTCCGGCGAATTGTGGCCGATCTACGCTCGGAAATTCCGATCTAACTCGCTGGTCTTGATCCACCGCCTCCGGGGAACCTTGCAGGTGCAGAAAACTCGGTGACTTGCGGTGTAAACACAGCGCCGACGAGCCTCGCCGCGTATTCACCTCGGACCTCGTCGCCGATCACCTTCCAGGACCTCCGAGCTCAAGAAAACCCCCGAGGTGAGATCCCCGACCTCTCCTCCACCGATCTGTGCCATAAGATCACAGTTCTAGGAAGAATTCTCGAAGATCCGAAAGTCTCCGGCGAGATCGCCGCTCCCCGCAGCCGTGCGCCGCCGGCAGCGCCGCCCACGCTCGATCAGAGCAACGTGGCCGCTTGTGCGCCGTTTATTTTAAATCGCACGGTAGGGTTTAAATCCCCGCGTACCGGTTCGACGATATAATCTCAGCCGTCGGTTTAAAATCAGACGGTCCACGTCAGCCCCGCGTTATAAAGACTAGAAATCTTACATGCTACCCCCTGGGGTTCTCGGGAAATAAGAGCTAGCCCCGGAAACTTCTGATCTAGCCCCTGGAACTTCAGAAAATCATGTAAATTCATTTAAAAATCAGTTTTCGCCCCTGGACTTAATAAAAATTAGGAAAAACTCCTCTGTTATGTATAGATAGACCCCTGAAAATTGTTAAAATAATATTATAGACCCTGTAGTGGGGTGAGTTTACCTTTTTAGCCCTGTTTAATATTTAATTTAGGAAATTGAATATGTGGCTAGTGTTTAAAATTTAAAAAGTGGGACAAACATATTGTCAAAATTAAATTAAAAACTTTCTCAGTATTTAGAAAACTTTGGAGTGAGATAAAAATATATTTTGGGCTGAAATGAATCTGTTTAATTTATTATTCACATTTAGGGACACATTTTTAAGTAAAGAATAGTTCTAGAAAATAGGGAAAATAATTGTAAAATAGTTTACATCAGAGGAAAAGGTCAAAAATATATTAGCAAATATTTTAGATCAGAACCTATTCTGTTTAGATGATGTGTCTTGTTATTTTTATAATAAAGTTCACACTTAGGCATAGGAAATAAATCTGAAAATATAGCAACTAATAAATGATAAATGGAGTTTCTAAAATCCAAAGAATTCAGTTTAGGGTTGGTAGAAATTATGAAGACACATATGGAGAAGGAAAATACCTTTCATGCATACTAGGTAGCTAAAAGGTGTAGTAATTGAATATAAGGAATTTATTTAAATTGGAAACTCATATATATAGTATGTAAGTATAAATGTGAACACAAAAGTAGGAATCATATACATATGATCAAAAGTGCATGCAAGCCACAAATCAACACACATAGAGTAACCACAACACATATAATTGTGAATGACTTTCATAAATGTGAATGTGTGGTTTGTATGAAGTGGAAGTGTGAACTATGTCTTATGGATTGTTGTTTTTCTTTTGCTATGTGTGATGGTATGATGTAGAACCTGCTCAAGAGCAAGTTATTCCTTTCCAAGATCAGGACTACCCATTTCAAGAGCAGCAGGAAGGAGGTAAGTGTCCTTGACCACTTTGATCCTATGCTAGGATGTGTAGATAGAATTATTTGCATTGTCAAATGAAATATGAAACCCATGCTAGGAAGTTTCCCTAGAATTGCATTACCTTGTTTCCTTGTAGCTTGGGTTGGAATTTATTTTATCATGTCATTTATTATTATGCATATGCTTAGCCATGCTTAGAATGGGATATTTGGGACATGAGATCATCAGTTTGTTTTTACCATACTCTTGAATGAGATATTGTGAGTTATGTAGAGGTAGGGATCAAGACAAGTTGGATGTTTTGGATTGTGTGCTGGGTGCACGAGACTCGGGTTTGTGTTTAGTACTTGCCTGGATCCTAAGGACCGGTTCATGGAGCATGTAACCTGGCTTTACAGTGCCAACCACATGCTGAGATGGGGCAGCTTGGCCAATTAATTAGGTGTATCCCCGGCGTAGTATGGGTGTGTTGGATGGTGCGGGGAGTAGGTGTCAGCTGGACTACCATATGAACCGCAAGGCTCAAGAGGGGGCCACTGCAGCGGGGTTGGAGCCTCTTGTATTCTGTTAGGGGTGAAACCTCAGTGGGCCCACGCTCGTCGGGAATACCTTTGTAAAGGCTTCGTAGTGATCTCCTGGCTACACACCTGGGAAGTGTGAATGTGGTTCGTAGCCACTGGCATAATGGAGGTTCTTTTAGTCCACCCGGCAACGGGCGATAAAATCACTACATGTGGGTACAGTGGTACAAACTATGCAGAGTCAAAACTGTCATGACAGCCGTGCTCACGGTCAAGAGCGGCTTGGACTTATTCATGATTAGAGGATTGATGGTTTTGGAAGTTGTGGATGTTAAGCGGGGAGCTTAACATCGGATTGATGCTATGGTTATTGGATTATGATGATGGGATGGGAGATTGGGACCATTTCACCTGTGTAGTAATGTAGGTGCTTAATAAGCTAAGGTGATATGTATTAATTGCGTAGTGCTTTAACCATGAGTTCAACCTATCCTTGATCTAGCCATGCATGATATAATTTTCCCACACTTGCTGAGTACCATTGGTACTCAACCTTGCATATTTTGTTGGTTTATATTGCTGCTCAGGTCAAGATAATGAGGTGGTGTATAATGACCAAGACTTTGGACCCGAAGAAGGTTTCTAGGTTCATGGAGACCCCCGGGCAACGCCTGTGACGGAGCCCTCAAGAATAATATTCCGCTGCTAGTTTATTTACTTGTGATGAACTTTTTATTGTCCAACGAGACATTTGCTATGTAAGACTTATTTATACTCGACACCTGGCTTGTAATAAATGATGCTTCACTATTTGTCATCACATGTATGAGAAAATGATCCTGGCATACATGTGATATTCACTCGGTTGTTCTTCGGAAAAACCGGGTGTGACACTACTGATTTGGACTTCAAAGATGCCTTTGAAAATTGTAGAGAGGGAATAACGTGGCAAAAATTCCTGCTGCGTGAAGGCCTTCTCTACCGTGCTAACAAGTTGTGTGTTCCAGCTAGCTCCGTTCGTCTTTTGTTGTTGCAGGAAGCGCATGGAGGTGGTTTGATAGGACATTTTGGTGTTAAAAAGACAGAGGATGTGCTGGCCGCTCACTTCTTTTGGCCATGAATGAGGCGTGATGTGGAGCGCTACATTTCACGTTGCACGACATGCAACAAAGCTAAGTCTCGACTTAACCCACATGGTCTTTATATGCCTCTTCCGGTTCCTAGTGCACCTTGGGAGGATATTTCTATTGACTTTGTTTTTGGATTGCCTAGAAAAAAGAGGGGGAGGGATAGTGTCTTTGTGGTTGTTGATCGTTTATCTAAAATGGCTCATTTTATACCCTGCCACAAGACCGATAATGCTTCACATGTTGCTGATTTATTCTTTAATAAGGTTGTGCGTTTGCATGGTGTTCCCAATACTATTGTTTCTGATAGGGATGTTAAGTTTTTGAGTCACTTTTGGAGAACTTTATGGTATAAATTGGGAACAAGGTTGTTGTTTTCTACTACTTGTCATCCACAAACTGATGGGCAAACGGAGGTAGTTAATTGTACCTTATCTACTATGTTGCGGGCTGTTTTGAAAGACAATTTGAGGTTGTGGGAGGAGTGTTTGCCACATATTGAGTTTTCTTATAACAGGTCTATTCACTCCACAACCAAGTTAAGTCCGTTTATGGTAGTCTATGGTTTCAATCCTCATGCTCCAATTGATTTGCTACCTTTACCACATACTGAAATTGTGAACTTAGATGCTACACAACGTTCTGAATTTATTCTTAAGTTGCATGAAACTACTAAGTTACAAATTGAAAAAATGAATGAAACGTATCGCATTGCTGCTAGTAAAGGTAGGAAGGAGGTAAAATTGGAACCCGGTGATTTGGTGTGGGTTCATTTGAGAAAAGATAGTTTCCCGGATTTGAGAAAGTCCAAACTCATGCCACGTGCTGTTGGACCTTTTAAGGTTCTTGAGAAGATAAATGACAATGCACATAAACTTGAGTTGCCTCCCGAGTTTGGGGTTAGACCCACATTTAACATTTCAGATTTGAAGCCATACTTGGGAGAAGAAGATGAGCTTGAGTCGAGGACGACTCCAATGCAAGAGGGGGAGGATGATGTGGACATCACTCCTGCAGATATACACAACACTCACATGGTAGACATGCAAGGTCCAATTACTAGAGCTCGAGCACGAAAATTGAATTTAGAGGTGAGCTTGTTCCTGAACAATTCTTTATATGTGAATTTTAAGAGTATGTTGCTACCTAATGGATTAGTTATGATTAGGAACCATGGAGAGGACATGGAGATACATGGAGAGGGGTTTGGAGGCGTGGAGGAACAAAAAATACGCCGACAAGAAGTTAGAGACCGAGCCCAACTCAAACTCGAGTTCAACTCGGGCCCAGGAGCAGTCCACCTTAAAATGGATGCGCAGGAGGCATACGGACTCCGTTTTTGACGTTCTACATATGCACGGAAAGCTGAGAGGATAAACTTTCCAATGGAACTGGATCCACGTCAAAATTCCATCGGAGTCGTCGGGAAACTTCGAAACAATATAAAGTTTAGAGTCTGTCAGGGTGTTGCATCACCTAGTTAGGCCATTGGGCCTTGTATCGAGTCCAAGTCCATTATGTACGTGTCTTAGGGTTAGGTCACGACTCCAGCACCCCCCTGGTCGTCCTCCACCTCCTTTATACCCCCTAGCCGCCGTCACAAACAGCTGGGTTTTGCTTAGCTACAATCTGTCATTGAACAGTGTCGCTGATCATCGGTTGTGAGACCCCAAATTCGTGATCAATTCAGTTTTGATTGCAACTTCTCTGTTCTTTCTTGTGTTCTTGATTGCGCTTGCAGGGATAAGCCTTCGTGGCGAGGTCATTCGTGTGACACGGGTGATAACCAACGGAGCAGTGGTGTAGTGATTGCAGGGTTTCGTTCGTTCGGAGCCTTGGATCATCAACGTCGAGATCTCCACCCAATCAAGTTTACCCTACCTCTCGGAAGATCGGGACTCATCCTCCTATCAATGTCCAACTTCTAACGACTACTCGGTCAGTGTCTGTGAAAGTTAGCTCATACGAAAATAAGGAATCTTCTAAAGAAGTGTCAGAATATTTGGAAAAAATGAAGTAAAATATTAGAAAATCTAATGCATCTCGTGCTTCACATGAGCCAGCATTAGAAAATATTGAGGAGTAGGAAGAAGACGGTGTGAAATATACTCGAGAGACGACTTTAGTTAAATCAGGAGTTCCGGTATACAAGATTCAGGATGTTCCTCCTGAATATGACAATGAGAAGTCGTTCATGACATCGGCACAACTTAGCAAACAATCTTTCTCGCTCAGAAGAATGCACGAGTGGTACATCACTACCAGCACAAAATATGACATTTATTACGTCACATTTCGTGTGCCAAAAGAAGCATTCTGGAGTGTTGGAGAATATAAACGAGCCCTTCTCTTTGAAGATCTGCGGAGCCTTTTCTGTTGAGGCATGCTCGAAATCAACCTACTACTCGTCTGTGCTTGTAAGTGCCTCTAATATTTCGTATTTGCTTTTCTTACTACACGCATACACATGTCATGAGATTATAACAATTACATACTTATTCAATAGGATGCAATACATGGATAATGAAAAGCTGAACTCCAAGACATGTATCATTGATTGTACAGTGATTGCAAAGTCGAATTTCGACTTTCAGGTGCAATGGGACTCAAAACAGTACAAGCGATGACAAAAAAACAATTTGAAAAAATAATCGCAAGCCAAAAGAGGGATAAAAAGACAAAGATTGCTGCCTACATAGGACATGCCATGTTTAACTTTGTCAGAGATGGCAAGGACCTCGTAAAGGCTCCGTACCACTTCGAGTAAGTTCGACACATGGCATGGAAATAGCAATTATTACTAATTTTTAACTTAATACGTGTGAAGTAAACACTACATAATAATCTTCATCAAGCCAACACAGGGTTTGGCAACGGTCTTGGACTCAGCCGATTACTCACAAGATACTTACAAAGATTTCCTTGACATTTTGAGAAGGTACGGTTATTCGATACTTTTAATATACACACATATATATAGGTTGGCAACTCTTATATGACTTTCCTTGTATGATAGCGCTTGGCGGTTTTATGCGAAAAAACTTGGCGGTCAGAGACCTGCTAATAAGGATGCATTGCATGTATCAACATATTATCCTTGTCCCAAGAAGCCTTCTGGGAGCGTCTTATGCGGGTATTATGTATGCGAGCATCTTCGGACCGCCTGCGAATATAGAGTGAATCGTGAGGATGTAAGTTACCCTTAGTGTCAATATTGTATTTTCCTTACTTTTGAGTTTCATTTTCATTGTAACTAGCGTATTTTAATACTATTATGTTATCGTTATCACCAACATATTCTAAACCTTGTTATGTGTTTCATTGCAGCACACGAAGAATATGGACGAAGAATGGCCGGTTTCTAGAGATATGACTGGTGGAGGAGCCGAGAATATTGCGAGTGAACTGTGTCACTTCATGCGTCGTGAAATTTTCCACCGAAAAGGGCAGTTCTTCGATGATGCGGGTATAATAGCTGATGTGCCGGAACTTTGCTAGTATACTAATTGTTTTTTTGGGAAAAACTTGTAAACTATGAATTGAGATGTATTGTACTTACATATATGTATATGAGATGATTTTTTTGTGAATTGAGATGCTTGTCATAATATATTGTTTCTACTGTGTGGGAATGTGCATATGAAATTGACCTAGAAATTAGAAATAACAGCATGTAGTACCTAACAAACCGTCTGTAATAATATAATTTCACAGACGGCTTATCGTAGGTAACGAACCGCCTGCGATAAAGATTCTTCACAGGTGGACAGTCATAGGTAAAGAACCTCATGGGATAATGGAGTTATCATAGGCGGATACTCTTTACTTTACAACGCCTGTGATAAACATTCTTCACATGCGGACAGTATAGGTAAAGAACCGCCTGCGGTAATGGAGTTATCACAGGCGGATACTCTTTATGTTACAAACCGCTTGTAATAAAGATTCTTCACAGGCGGATACTCTTTATGTTACAATCCGCCTGTAATAAACATTCTTCACAGACAGACATTCGTAGGTAAAAAACCGCCTGCGATAATGGAGTTATCACAGGCAAATACTCTTTACGTTACAAACCGCCTGTGATAAAGATTCTTCACAGGCGGATACTCTTTACGTTACAATACACCTGTGATAAACATTTTTCAGAGGCGGCTAGTCGTAGGTTAGAACTGCCTGCGATAATGGAGTTATCACAGATGGAAACTCTTACATTACAAACCGCCTGTGATAAAGAGTCTTCACAAGCGGATTCAGTAAGGTTTAAGACCGCTTGTGATAACTTTTTTCACAGACGGTTTAAGTTTTCGCCTAAGAAAATAGCTGATTATCACAGACTCTTCGTTCCAGGCGGTTTTGAAAACCTCCTGTGATAATACATTTAGAGCCACCTGAGATGAAGCTTGTCGTATTGGTGGGGCCGGGCTGAGCTTCTTCCTCCTCCCGCTCCCGCGCGCACCCGCGCCGCCCCCTCACCGGAGCTCATCGGAAAACGACCTTCCGGCCATCTCCCTAGCTTCTGCTCACCACCAGGGCCTAAACCGACGCGCTGAGCACTTTGGTGCAACTTCCCCGAACCGGTGACGGCTCTACCCTAGCTCGCGACGAGCGGCGGCTCACACCAAAGTTCGGCGACGTTGCCTTCCACTTCTAGCCCGCCAAAAGTTTGGTGGATCAATGCTACAGCACCAGTGGAGCATGGAGGAGCTCGACATGAATAGAAAAAGGATCGAGGATGGCTCTAAAGTAGTTGTCACCGTGCGCTCGAGGTGAAAATGACGGTGCGCCGTCGGAAAACTGCCAAATAGGCTGGCCACACGTGATTTTATGCTAGGGCTGCGAAGAAGAAAGGTTGGCTAACTAGTATAGCCCATGTGTACTCAATTTGGTGATCTCTAAACAAACTTTGAGTGTGAATTTCTCTAAATCTTACCCAAAGGTCAGATTGCACCGATCGGAGGCAAAGTTCAAAATTCGCCATCGACGATCACTGGTTCGAACTAAGAGTTGGAGGAGAGCAGAACGAGGTCTTGGCGCGTTCAAGGGTGCCTTTGCTTGGCCATAACAAGCTCCGGGTTGACTGTCCATGGGAGCCTCCTCCGTCAGTTGCTTTCGGCCGCCGCTCGAAGAGTTCGTTCTCGGTGTTGGGGAGGCCGAGCTCGGCTGTTTTCACGTCGAGGAGGTAGAAGGTGACGCCCCAGTGCCGTTCTGCTACTCAGGAGCCTCTGTTCATGATTGCAAGGACCGGATTCTGATCGGCTGAAGGTGGCGGCGGTAGCGGTGTCTTGTTCTTGCGCGAGGGGAAAGAAGCTTCGGTGTTGTGGGCAAAAGGAGCACGGCATGATCTGCTATCCATGCTGAGAGTGAAGGAAACGTACGAGCAGCTCGCCAGCGCAAGAGAAAACAGCGAGGTGGTGACTCGCGGCTTGTCTCGGTGTCGCACGGTGCTTCCTTGGCTGCTCGAGTGAAAAAACGGAGACTGAAGACTGAAACTTCAGTTGCAAGTTTTAACCAGCCCAATGACAAGTGGGGTCCACCAAACACCCTCCTTATCCCTCTAAAAGATCTCCAAATTTGACAAATGACCAAATTCAATTGTTGGAAGTTCGAATCTGCGCTGTATTTGGATAATTGGGCAAGTTTCATCTAAATTCAATTTGAATTTGAATTCCTATGCAATTTAAGGTCCTCTTTTAAATGGATAGCAAAACATCTCCAAAATTCATCAAACTTTGCATACCCACTAATTTGGACCTAAGGAATTCAAATATGAAACCTGATTTTTAAATTAGCTGCTGCAAATGGGATTTTCACCACAACAGTTTGCATTTCTATTGTGTTACCCCATTTAAAATTTGAGTTGAATAAATTAAGTTCAAAATATGATTTGAAACTTTCTCTTGCACATGATACTTCACATCTGTGGTTTTAAATATACTTGGTTCCAAGCATGCAAATAAACATTTGAGCTTGTGTGGAGAGAGCTCTCATATTGTGCATCATCACATGTGAAAAGTTTAAACAAGTCCCAATTTTCCTACACATGAAACCAAATGGTGTTCAAACTTCAGTTCATTTGTATTCACAATTCTGGGACCTTTACAACCATGTCA
The DNA here is from genome assembly GCA_030760725.1 of Neostapfia colusana. NCBI lineage: Eukaryota > Viridiplantae > Streptophyta > Magnoliopsida > Poales > Poaceae > Neostapfia > Neostapfia colusana. Next base: position 16,750,107 of record JASWHV010000013.1, read on the forward strand.
TTTGACACAGAAAAAAATGGAAATCAACTTTAAAGCAAAGCCACACGGAGACAAATAACAGACTCAAAATGAACCAGCTCTCATGCTCGAATTATAAATAAAACTGTATTATTCCATTGTTGATAGTCTGGCTGGGTACTTGATTGGATTCAGAGGTACATAGCCTGATACAAAAGGACATTAACGCAACTTAAAATTGATATACATGTATCAACAAATTAGTAAATAAACTAACTCGATTATTACAGTTTGATGAGTACATTAATGGACACGACTAGGATTGATGAGATGTATCTGAGGAGCTAGATTTAGTGGTTGTTAATGGTAACTTTAATGAGCTGCTCCCCGTTAACCACCAAGTTGATGAAAGCATTGCTATTGAAGATGATCCAACCATACATCAACAGTGTGCCACCCGTTGTCTTCACCATAAGGAAGTGAACTATGCAATTCTCATGGGGAAGATAACAGGCGCAGACTGTGGGTGTACAGTCGTATCATCTTCAAGAGCAAAGCATCCGTTGGCTTGGTGCTAAACGGGGAGCAACTCATCAAAGTTACCATGAACAAATGCCAAATCAAACTCCACAAATACATTCCACGCTCGCAGAATGTTCTATGATCTGATCAACCGCAATCGTGTCCAACAGCGTTGTGATTCACCTAGATCTCTCTAGTGTAATAATCGAACGATTTTATTTACTAATTGCACCGAGACTGACAGGTACTAAGACACCCGGTTCCGAAAGAACCAAGTGAATGCATATGTGTGCCTAGGATGTTCATCACACATACACATGTAACCCACAAACTGAATTCAGAATATAACCATGAATAAATAGTGTTTAAGTACTTTATTACAATGACCCAATGTCTCACACATGAATATCTAACTTATTCTTGCAGCGGAAGTCTCTAAACGACAGCGGAAACAACTAAACAGCAGCAGGCTCCATCTTCAACTCCATAGGCATGTTGACGGTAGTCCGCACGCCTAGTACTCCACATGGTCCTCGAAGTACTCATCTCCTGTAGCTGATGTATATGTGGTAATGAAAGGGTGAGTACATGTCGTACTCAGCAAGTGCGGGAAAAGTATGACATGTAGCTTACAACAAGGTAGGAAATAAAAAGGCTCATTGCAGCAAGCAAATTTTATTTCACAACATGATAAAAACAGCAACTATTTCTAGGTGAAATTTATCCCATCATAATCAAGTAATTCAGCAACATCCTCTCATCATAATTCACTATTTATCATGCTTCAACCAACCAATAATCTTTCTCAAGTTCATCTCATGCTCATAAATATTCATAACCATCTCATATTCATATAGCCAAAACTAAACTCATTTTCGTGACTCAAAATAGTTCCAAAACCAATCTCAATGACCATACCGAATATCCATCCCAAGTTTTCCCTCTAATCATGTGAGTTGGCCAGGTGCTTGTGACCGGAAGCACGGCTATCATGATAGTTTTACACTCTGCAGAGGTGGCACCACTTTACCCACAAGTTCATGATTTCGTCACCCGTCGGCGACTGCAGAACCTCCATTATACCAGTACACAACCGTCGGTGTATGGCCAAGAGATCACAAAATAGCCTTTACAAAGGGGATACTAGATGTATGGACTCACTGAGGTTTCACCAGCAGGCTCGAATCACCATTCTCCCACCCACGGACCCCCTCGTGTGCCATGCAGTTCCCAGGGCAGTCCCTCTCGACTCCCATTCCCCGTTCCATCTATGGTCCATAACAAGCTAGCAACATACCTAATTAATCAGCTAAGCCACACCCATATTTGGCCTTGTGGTGGCACTGTTTTCCTGGCATGTGCTGGCATGAACCGGTCCTTAGATCTACAGCAAGTAAACCACCATCTCATTCAGCAACATCCACGAACCAAGCTTGCCTAGATCTCCCCGATTCCATGCTCATTAACATCATCAAGTTCTCATCATCATTATTCATATGAGTGCAGTAGCTAAACATATTTTAATTCAGCTTCCCGTATCCTAGATTAAGCCAAGCAAAAAGGAAAAATGATCATACCCAACTCATCAACTTTCCTGGCGACAAGGATGGTTAACAAAACTAGTAAACTCCTATAAAAGGGTGTCCCATCAAGTTGACTCAAGCATACGAGTTTTCGCAAATAAAACAGTTTCAAAACATGGGATCAATATGGTCAAGGGCCACTTGCCTTGCTCCCGTGGCTCTTGTTGCTCAAGCGTCTCGAAGTCTTGGTGCTTTAGATCCTCGTAGATGGTCTCTTGAGCTTGTCCTTCTACTCACAATCACGCACATACAAAATTTACAGCAATCAATCATCATGCACAAACTTTACTCAAAATACGATGGGGTAGATGAATACAAATCCTATGGTGATGTTTTATTAAACCAGTTTGTACGTGCTCTTGAATGTTTTAACGGGCTTTCATGGGGTTTTATGATGAACAAGAGTTCTAGGATCAAGTGTGGACGTGGTGATGATCTTGACTCAAGATCTAGATCAATTCCACCGTCAAAAACCGATCAAAACACGATCTGTCCACACGTAAAAGTTTTTGCTCGAAGGGGGCGAAGAAAACGGATGCGTAGAAACAGCGGCGACGTTGTAAGATGTGTAATGGTGACCTACCTCACTTCCTTTTAGTGGCAGGGCCTTCCTCCTAGCAATGGCAGCAGTGGGGAATTTTTCTATGGAAGATTAGGGTAGGACAGATCGTCGGGCTTCTTCTCCGGCGACGGCGGGGCTCGACGGAGCTCGACAGCGGCTAAATTGCTGCAAGGGGGGAAACTTGGCGACTTGGCAGCAAGGAAGGGGGCTTGGCAGCAGGGGGGGCGTCCAAAATAGAGAGGATTTCGGCCAGGGGGTGGGGGTTATATTTATAAGGGGGAAAAGGGAGAGTCCTACTCCAATTGGAGCTCAAATAAGAGTCCTATTCAATTTTTTTGGATCTTAACAAACTTATCTCTTGTGGTGCGGCAGCCTTGGGTATTTTATCCCAAAAATGTGGGGAAAATTCCCCTTTTTGGGAATTGGGGAATTTAGAAATTTTGAGGGAAATTTGGGAATGGCTCATTTCAGCTATCTTTTTCCCATTCCTCACCATTTCTATGTCACTTGCTCCATTTCTACATTCCCCTCTCCATTTCTATGTCCCATTCCCCATTTCTACATTCCCCTCTCCATTTCTATATCCCATTCTCCATTTCTACATTCCCCTCTCCATTTCTATGTCCCATTCTCCATTTCTACATTGCCCTTCTCCATTTCTATGCCCCATTCTCCATTTCTATATTTGCTTCTCCATTTTTATGGTTCTTTCTCCATTTCTATAGTTCTTTCTCCATTTCTATAGTTATTTCTCCCTTTCTACTTCTTTTATAATGTTTCTCTACATGAAAAATGTATGCAATGCATGGAAATGAATTTGAGGGTGTTACAAACCTACCCCCCTTAAACTGAATCTCGCCCTCGAGGTTCAATAGAGTGGAGAATAGATGAGGGAATTCTGTATTGAGGTCTTCCTCACGCTCCCATGTAGTTTCGGCTTCCGTGTGATGGCTCCATTGTACCTTGCACCAACGGATCACTTTGTTCCTCATGGCCCTTTCCTTCACGTCCAAAATTTTGATAGGGTGCTCTGCATAGGTCAGATCCTCTTGAAGTTCGAGCTCATCCATCGGTACTTGTTCTTCCGGTACTCTCAAGCACTTCTTGAGTTGGGATACATGAAACACGTCATGCACGTCGGAGAGGTGCGTTGGCAGCTCTAGTTGATAGGCTACTTCTCCTCGCTTGCCCAAAATCTTGAATGGCCCGATGTAGCGAGGTGCTAACTTGCCTTTGACGTTGAACCGTCGTTGGCCTCGGATTGGCGATACCTAAAGATACACGAAGTCTCCCACTTCGAAGGTCAACCTTCTTTGCCTATTGTCCGCATAACCTTTTTGTCGTGACTGAGCAGCCTTCAAGTTTTCTCGTATCGTTTGGACTTGCTTCTCGCCGTCTTGTAGCACTTCGGGTCCAAACACTTGACTCTCTCTGGTCTCATTCTGGAACAGTAGCGTTCTACACCGTCTACCATACAATGCTTCGAAAGGTGACATCTTCAAGCTGGCTTGATAGCTGTTGTTGTATGAGAATTCAGCATACGGCAAGCTCCTGTCCCAACTACGCTTATGTTTCAAGGCGCAAGCTCTCAACATGTCTTCCAGAATTTGGTTTGTCCTCTCAGTTTGCCCGTCGGTTTGCGGGTGATAAGCGGAGCTGAAATTCAGTCGTGTACCCATGACTTCATGCAGCTTCTTCCAGAACCTAGAGGTAAATTGAGAACCCCGATCTGAAACTATCCTCTTCGGAACTCCATCGCGACACACGATTTGCTCCATATACAGCTCAGCTAGTTGTGCAACGCTGTACTTGGTTCTAACAGGAAGGAAATGGGCTGTTTTCGTCAATCGGTCCATGATAACCCAAATAGAGTCGTAACCCGATTGAGTACGTGGCAATCCGACTATGAAATCCATGCTGATGTCTTCCCACTTCCACTTGGGTACTTTCAATGGCTGCAACAATCCAGCGGGTCTTTGATGTTCGGCCTTCACTCGTTGGCACGTGTCGCATAAGGCAACATATTCAGCTATATCCCTTTTCATATCATCCCACCAGTAGCAAGTTTTCAGGTCCTTGTACATCTTTGTACAGCCGGGATGTATGGAATAAGGTGAGTCATGTGGCTCCTTTAATATCGTGTCACGGATGTGCTTCACGTTAGGCACACAAACCCTTTTCCCTAATCAAAGTGTGCCTTTCTCGTCTTCCTTGAAATCCTTTTCTATGCCTTGTAGGATTCTTTCCTTGATTTCCTTGATTTCCTCATCCGTTGCTTGGCCATCTCGTATCTCTTATTCCAGCGTGGAGTTCAGTTCGATCACCTCCATCTCGTTCAAGAGTCCGAGATGCAACCGTTCAAACTCCTTACGCAGCTCGGGTGGCAGCTCCCGAACCGTGAGTTGGTGACATGCTCCTTTTCGGCTCAACGCATCAGCTACTACATTGGACTTTCCGGGGTGATAGTTGATTCCAACATCATAATCCTTGATGAGTTCCAACCATCGACGTTGCCTCAGATTCAGATCCGCTTGCGTGAATATATACTTGAGACTTTTGTGATCCGTATAGATCTCACATCGGTGGCCAAGGATATAATGCCTCCAAATCTTCAAGGCATGTACCACGGCTGCAAGTTCCAAGTCATGTGTGGGGTAATTCAGCTCATGTTTATTTAGTTGTCTCAGCGCATAGGCTACCACTTGTCCTTCTTGCATAAGCACACATCCAAGCCGTTGTCTTGATGCGTCACAATATATGTCAAAGCTCTTGCTCACGTCCGGTAATACCAAAACCGGCGATGTGGTTAATCTCTTCTTTAGCTCCTCAAAGCTTTCTTGACACGCTTGTATCCACTGAAATGCTTTCCCCTTCATTAGCAATTCAGTCATAGGCTTCGTATTTTGGAGATATCCTTGATGAACCGGCGGAAGTATCCAGCCATCCCAAGGAAACTCCGAATATCTCTCACATTCTGCGGTTGATTCCACTTCAAAACATCTGCCACTTTTCTGGGATCAACTGATACTCCTCCTTCGGAGATAATATGGCCTAGGAACGATATCTCCTTTAGCCAAAATTGACACTTGCTGAACTTGGCATACAATTGATGCTCTTGCAGTTTCTGCAATGTCAACCTCAAGTGTTCTTCATGTTCTTCCTCGTTTTTCGAATACACCATGATGTCGTCGATGAAAACCATGACGAACTTGTCCAAGTACAACATGAAGACCTTATTCATGAGGTACATAAAGTATGCGGGTGCATTCATTAACCCAAAAGACATAACGGTATATTCATACCAACCATACCGTGTTCGAAATGCAGTCTTGGGTATGTCGGAGGGCTTAATCTTCAGCTGGAAATATCCCGACCAAAGATCAATCTTGGAGAAAATTCAGGCACCTTTCATTTGGTTGAACAGGTCCTCTATACGGGGCAGCGGGTATTTATTCTTGATCCTCACCTCATTGAGAGACCTATAATCCACACACATCCTTTGGGTCCCATCCTTCTTGTCTACGAAGAGCACGGGGGCTCCCCATGGTGATGAGCTTGAGCGTATAAAACCCTTTTCTAGCTGCTCCTGAATTTGCTTCTTGAGCTCCACTAGTTCATTAGCAGGCATCCTATACGGCCTCTTCGCTATAGGTGCAGTTCCGGGTACTAAATTAATAGCAAATTCAATATCCCGGTCAGGTGGCATACCTAAAAGTTCTTCTAGGAATACATCTGAATATTCTTGAACCACTAGAATGCTTTCCAATGTCGCTTCTTCGACGTGGTTCAGCACTGCCTTCTCGTTTGTAGGTTGGGCTGCCTCGAACTCAATACGAGTACCATGCTCACTCGTCAAGTGCACGATCCTCTGAGCACATTGAAGCATTCCGTTGTGCTTGCTTAACCAATCCATTCCAAGTATTATGTCAGTCCTTTGGGAATCCAAGACAATAAGGTTGGCGAGAAAGTCTACCCCCTTATTTTAATGCTTACTCTCGGAATAGAATTCAGAATTGAAAGAAGTGGTTTCCCATCTATATGCATCAAGGTGTATGGACTAAGCAACTTATTTTATTAATTTAAGCCTATATAAGGATGTGAACACATGCCGAAGCATCTCACATCTCTCTACTATGTGTGGATGTGGACATTTGCCGAAGCATTCCACAACTCACACCAGCACACAAACCAAGCAATCATCACAAATTTCAGCATACTACTCTTATTTGACTCACAACGATCTAAATGTTCCTATTACAGCTTTACTCAATGGAAACCTAAAATTAATCGTGAGAACCAGTGTTGTTCTCGCCGTGTGATGGGGGTGGTCCATACATGGGCGCACACCACGGTGAGTTGGCTGTCCATGTAGGGATAGATGACGCTGGTGATCCGTTTGTTCCCGCGTTGGCACGAGTCTCGTCCTATTTTTCCAGCAAGTATAGCTTCTTGCGGAGGTAACAGATCTCTTCTTGTGTGCTTGCATAGCGGTTTCCTAACTCCACGAGCAACCTCTGAGACTTGTCAACAGCTTGTGGGTTGGAAAGAGCTCCTTCATGGGGTACAATGATCTCCCTTGTACCACTCCTCCAATACGGGTGCAGCTCAACAGTAGTGTTCTCAAGCTGCTCACGGAAGGCGTAGCACAGTTCGGTGAGTGCATCCCTGCGGCATTATCGATAGCTTCTGCCCTTGTAGCTCTCCATGTGGGTGCAAAGTGCCGAGTGACAACCATACCGTTAGATAGGATGGTTACTTCAGCCTTCCACTCTTCCTGTCCGAGACGAGGGACTTTCTTGAGGAGGTACTCCGGGTATAAGCTGCAGCAATCCAGAAATTCTTTGAGCTCCTTAGATATGTGTCCTCCTTCCATTACGTCGGACCAGAATTCTTGAACTGAATGGTTGGCCCATTCATCACTTTCATTATTGGTCTCAGCAAGGGGTGGCTCCTCCTCAGGTTCATCTCCTCCCGACATAGCTTCATGAGGCTCCACGGGGTGTAAGCCCGCGTGAAACTCCTCCTGAGGTGCGTACCAATGCCGTTGTTGTGGATCATCCTCCATGTCGTATTTGAATGGTTCCACCTCTTCCGGGTCCTCTTCCTCATGCATAGAGCTATTGACTTCCTCTTCATCATGAGGTTCCGTCTTTACCTCCTCCCAATACGGTCCATCGGACACCTCAATGGGGTTAAGAGCACTCCCACGTGGTGGTGGACGAGTTCTTATGCGTGTTGTGCTCCTGATGACCGGCATCTCTAAATAAGACGTGAGAATCTTTAGAGAATAAGGAAATAACTCCAAAGCTTCAGAAGCTATGAACAAAGGAAATATAAACTATGGCTGCCCACAAGAAAAGAAGAAAAGAGGGGCTGAAAATAGCACTTTGCGGTGGCTGAATTGATGAGTAAAGTGCAGCAGCAAGCAATTTTTGAAAATAATAGTTTAGAGGGGTGTTCCTATGTGTTTGAGTGTCCATTCTACCTAGGCTTTCGTCCTACGGTCAACGTGGCTCTGATACCAATATGTGACACCCGGTTCCAAAAATAGAACCAAGTGAATGCATATGTGTGCCCAGGATGTTCATCACACATACACATGTAATCCAAAAACTGAATTCAGAATATAACCACGAATAAATAGTGTTTAAGTATTTTATTACAATGACTCAATGTCTCACTCATGAATCTCTAACTTATTCTTGCAGCGGAAGTCTCTAAACGACAACGGAAACAACTAAACAGCAGCAGGCTCCATCTTCAACTCCACAAGCATGTTGATGGTAGTCCGCACGCCTAGTACTCCACATGGTCCTCGAAGTACTCATCTCCTGAAGCTGATGTATATGTGGTAATGCAAGGGTGAGTACATGTCATACTCAGCAAGTGCGGGAAAAGTATGACATGTAGCTTACAACAAGGTAGGAAATAAAAAGGCTCATTGCAGCAAGCATATTTAATTTCACAACATGATAAAAACAGCAACTATTTCTAGGTGAAATTTAACCCATCATAATCAAGTAATTCAGCAACATTCTCTCATCATAATTCACCATTTATCATGCTTCAACCAACCAATAATATTTCTCAAGTTCATCTCATGCTCATAAATATTCATAACCATCTCATATTCATATAGCCAAAACCAAACTCATTTTCATGACTCAAAACAGTTCCAAAACCAATCCCAATGGCCATACCATAACCATACCGAATATCCATCCCAAGTTTTCCCTCTAATCATGTGAGTTGGCCAGGTGTTTGTGACCGGAAGCACGGCTATCATGATAGTTTTACACTCTGCAGAGGTGGCACCACTTTACCCACAAGTTCGTGATTTCGTCACCCGTTGGCGACTGCAGAACCTCCATTATACCAGTACAGAACTGTCGGTGTATGGCCAAGAGATCACAAAATAGCCTTTACAAAGGGGCTACTAGATGTATGGACTCACTGAGGTTTCACCGGCAGGCTCGAATCACCGTTCTCCCACCCACAGGCCCCCTCTTGTGCTATGCAGTTCCCAGGGCAGTCCCTCTCGACTCCCATTCCCCGTGCCGTCCACGGTCTATAACAAGCTAGCAACACACCTAATTAATCAGCTAAGTCGCACCCGTATTTGGCCTTGTGGTGGCACTGTTTTCCTGGCATGTGCTGGCATGAACCGGTCCTTAGATCTACGGCAAGTAAACCACCATCTCATTCAGCAACATCCACGAACCAAGCTTGCCTAGATCTCCCCGATTCCATGCTTATTAACATTATCAAGTTCTCATCATCATTATTCATATGAGTGCAGTAGCTAAACATGTTTTAATTCAGCTTCCCGTATCCCGTAGATTAAGCGAAGCAAAAAGAAAAAATGACCATACCCGACTCATCAAATTTCCCGGCGACAAGTATGGTTAACAAAACTAGTAAACTCCTATAAAAGGGTGTCCCATCAAGTTGACTCAAGCATACGAGTTTTCATAGACAAAACAGTTTCAAAACATGGGATCAATATGGTCAAGGGGCACTTGCCTTGCTCCCGTGGCTCTTGTTGCTCAAGCGTCTCGAAGTCTTGGTGCTTTAGATCCTCGTAGATGGCCTCTTGAGCTTGTCCTTCTACTTAAAATCACGCACATACAAAATTTACAGCAATCAATCATCATGCACAAACTTTACTCAAGATACAATGGGGTAGATGAATGCAAATCCTATGGTGCTGTTTTATTAAACCAGTTTGTATGTGTTCTTGCATGTTTTAACGGGCTTTCATGGGGTTTTATGATGAACAAGGGTGCTGGGATCAAGTGTGGACGTGGTGATGATCTTGACTCAAGATCTAGATCAATTCCACCGTCAAAAACCGATCAAAACACGATCTGTCCACACGTAAAAGTTTCTGCTCGAAGGGGGTGAAGAAAACGGATGCGTAGAAACAGCGGCGACATCGTAAGATGGATAATGGTGACCTACCTCACTTTCTTTTGGTGGCAGGGCCTTCCTCCTAGCAATGGCAGCAGTGGGGAATTTTCTATGGAAGATTAGGGCAGGACAGATCGTCGGGCATCTTCTCCAGCGATGGCGGGGCTCGACGGAGCTCGATGGCGGCCAAATTCTGGCAGGGGGGGGGGACTTGGCGACTTGGCAGCAAGGAAGGGGGCTTGGTAGCAGGGGGGCGTCCAAATTAGAGAGGATTTCGGCCAGGGGGTGGGGGTTATATTTATAAGGGGGAAAAAGGGGAGTCCTACTCCAATTGGAGCTCAAATAAGAGTCCTATTCAATTTTTTTTGGATCTTAACAAAATTATCTCTTGTGGTGCGGCAGCCTTGTGTATTTTATCCCCAAAATGTGGGGAAAATTTCCCTTTTGGGGAATTGGGTAATTTAGAAATTTTGGGGGAAATTCGGGGAAATTTGGGAATGACTCATTTCAGCTATCTTTTTCCCATTCCTCACCATTTCTTTGTCACTTGCTCCATTTCTACATTCCCCTCTCCATTTCTATGTCCCATTCTCCAATTCTACATTCCCCTCTCTATTTCTATGTCCCATTCTCCATTTCTACATTTTCCTCTCCATTTCTATGTCCCATTCTCCATTTCTACATTGCCCTTCTCCATTTCTATGCACCATTCTTCATTTCTATATTCACTTCTCCATTTCTATGGTTCTTTCTCCATTTCTATAGTTTTTTCTCCATTTCTATAGTTATTTCTCCATTTCTACTTCTTTTATAATGTTTCTCTACATGAAAAATATATGCAATGCATGGAAATGAATTTGAGGGTGTTATAAACCTACCCCCCTTAAGCTGAATCTCGCTCTCGAGATTCGATAGAGTGGAGAATAGATGAGGGAATTCTGCCTTGAGGTCTTCCTCACGCTCACATATAATTTCGGCTTCCGTGTGATGGCTCCATTGTACCTTGCACCAACGGATCACTTTGTTCCTCGTGACCCTTTCCTTCACGTCCAAAATTTTGACGGGGTGTTCTGCATAGGTTAGATCCTCTTGAAGTTTGAGCTCATCCATTGGTAAGTTTAAAACGAGGCACAGGGAAACAAAAATGGACTCAAAATGAACCAGTTCTCAAACTAATATTGTACTAAAACCATACTATTCAATTGTAAGTAGGTTGGTTGGGTACATGATTGGATTTAAAGGTACATAGCCTGATACAAAAACTAAAGCAACATAAGATTAACATAATAGTTCGAACAAATTATTAGATAAACTCGTACAATTATTACAGTTTGATCACTACGTCGGTGGACATGGCTGGGATTGATGAGATCATAAGATGTTTGTGGGCACGAAATGTATCTGAGGATCTAGATTTGACAGTTGTTAATGGTATTTGACGAGCTCCATTAAGAACCAAGCTAACAAACGCCTCTCTCTTGAAGATGGTACATTAATGGCGAGCCACCTGTTGTCTTTAGGGCTGCTCGAGCAAGCTTGCCCTCTCAGGGTCGAGCTCGGTAAATATTCAAGACGAGCTCGAGCGGAGCCTGGAATCCACTCGATTTTGCAGTCAGGATCGAGTTCTCCTCGATAAAACTCGTTTAAATAGTTAGGCCTGAATGAGGCCCGTAGAAGCTCGAGTTTGAGCTTGTCAGGCTCGTTTAAACAATAAAAATAAACAATATTTAAGGAAAAAATACCTAATAATGTTCACAATATTAAACTTATCTAAACGAGCCTTATCGAGCTTAGCAAGCTCGAGCTCATCGGGCTCGTGAGCTTTGACTTGATCTTGAGTTCCACTCCTTTATTTTTCGAGGCGAGCTCGAATTGAGCTTTTAACAAGCCAACTCGAGTAGCTCCCGAGCCTCAAGCTTCATCGACAGACCTAGTTGCCTTCCCCATGAGGACGCGGACTATGCAATCTTCATGGAGAAAATAAGGGGTAGTATACCGTTGATGTACAGTCAAATCATTTTTAAAATTGATGTGTTCGTTAGTTCAGAGCTCAACGGGGAGCAACTCATCAAAGTTACCATTAACAACCAATAGATCTAGCTCCACATATACATTTCATGCTTGCAAAACATTGTGCGATCTGATCAACCACAGTCATGTCCATTAGCTGAGTGATCTAACTAGATCTTTCTAGTATAATAATGAGCGAGTTTATTTACACATTGTCGTCATCATGAATGATACATAAGGCCACGGGACAGCTAGACCTGAGGAGTTAGACACTGCTTGGTTTTGGTGATGGGGAGTGGCTAACTTTTTGGCATCGTTGAAAGTTGCCTAGAGGGGGGTGAATAGGAAGAATAACTGAAATTTGGCTTAACAAAAACTAATTAGCTTGCAGAGTGCAGACTAGTCTGGTCATAGGAAAATAAAACACCAAAGCAGTGATCCTCAGAAGTTTCTGTTGACTTTCTTAATTAGTGAAGTGCTATAACCTAGTAAACTAGTAATGAGGTTGACCAAAAAAGTAATTGACTAGAACTAGGTGGATCGCAAGACTTAAATAATAAGTGTGAAGAACCCTAAAGTGATCTAACAAAGAGCGAGAGGCAAATCAAAAATGCAGGGCACACGATTTATTCGATGGTTCGGCTTCACCAAGAAGCCTACATCCACGTTGTGGAGTCCACAAAGGACTGGGTTGCTCTCAACCCTATCCTCACCAAGCCACCACAAAGATTGGCTTGTTCTTCAACTAGATCACAAAGAAATCACAACAATTCGTGGGGCAACTCACAAACTGAGGCTCTCACAAGATTACATCTCGAAGAACTTGCGAATCAACAACCACAACAACTCAACTATCTGAGTCATTGTGAGAGAATCAACCAAGAGCTCAATACTGATCACACCCCTCTTTCTCCTCTTCCCAAATCTCACAAACCCTCAATATTCACTTTTAGAGCTCAAAGAATTGAAGAGAAAGGGCTAGGAAATCTCTAGGAAGGCTATGGCGGCGCTAGGGTTCGAGATAATGCCTTAGAGGCCCGGGGATTCCCTTTTTATCACGGTCCTGGTAACTAGTTGTTGCCACCAGCAAAAGTCCGGCCTAGTCCGGCCTTTAACCCCAGACAAGTCCAGCCTGTGGGGACTGGTGATGTCACACTTTACCAACCACAAAGTACCCCGCCTCCTTTTGAATTCAAACAGTCACAACACCACGGACTAGTCCGCCCAAAAACGGACTAGTATGATCTCACACGGAACCTTTTGTTCATGTTGAGAACGGACAAGTCTGGTCCACCGGACTAGTCCGGCCTCAAAGGGCGGACAAGTCCGACCATCCAGGACTTATTCCCAGCAGCCACCTCCAAATTTGAAACGGACTAGTGTGACCCACAATGGACTAGTACGATCTCACACAAAAACTCTTGTTCCGGTTAGAAATAGACTAGTCTGACGGAGCAGACTAGTCTGGCCTCCAAGGGCGGACTAGTCAGTCCTTCAGGACTTAGTTCTTGAAAGACTCAGACACACTCACCATGGACTAGTCCATCCTCAAACGGACAAGTCTGAACTCACACAGAAACTCCTGGTCTGCCTAACATCGGATTAGTCCGATGTGGCTGGACTAGTCCAGCCTTCCACCCAGACAAGTCCGGCCCTGTTCTTAGGGCTGCCTCAACTCCTCTCCAACTAACTTAACTTGGACTAAGAGCTCTTAGATGATTATCAACACTTTGACCCTATGAATACACTCATACTAAGAGGCTAAACTCAACTCAAAGGAATTTAAACTCTAAATTCTACTCTTCGAGTATCTTCGCCTTTTTCTCCTCTTTTCCCTTTTTGAGCGCATCCATCTCCGTCGATTATTTAATCACCTGTACTGACACTTGTAATACTCATTAGCCCTTAAGTGTTGTCATTAATCATCAAAACCCACGGGGATTTAGCCTAGATGCACTTTTAATACCCCCTTTTTGGTGATTTGATGACAACACATTGAGGTTTTTGATAAAAATGTAAATGAGTTGGTTTTCATAACACACAAGTGTATAAAGAGCTCCCCCTAAATGTCTGCATGAATAACTTGCAATAAAAGTAATGCACGAGAGTAGATTCTATGGGGGATTTATAGAGTCATGTGTTATGGTGGGGTGCCTACATGTGATGCAAGTGTTGAGATGTGATAAATAGAAGTGAAACATGCATCTCAGTTGGAATTAATGATCATCACACATATCGAATAATAACGTAATTCAAAGTAGAGTGATATTTAATAAAATCAACATAGAGTAGCATAGCATAAAGTTATTACAACCCAAATATGAAAGTGTATCAACGTTACAACCAAAGTTTTTCAAAATATGATGGCATAGTTCATGGTACTCCCCCTCAATCTCTCCCCCTTTGACATCAAGACACAAAAACGAAAAGATTAAAAGAGAAGAAAGAAGAGAGCCTAAGTCTACTCGTCATCTCTCTCACTATCCTCACCATGATCTTCATCGCTTTGGGTTGCCTCTTCATCTTCCTCTCCATCCTCATCATCTTGATCTTCCTCTTTCTTTAATTGAGACACGTAGAAAATCGGATGTACCATCGATCCCACAGGCTATTTCCATCTATAAGCTAAAGTTCCAATCTTTTCTTCCTCAACAGCGGGAGCAGCACTAGAAGGGCCATCCCCACCACCAAGGAGAGCAGCCTCCGCCTCTGTGAGATTCGGGAAAGGTGTTAGCTCCTCGTCATCGGAAGCCTCCAGGGACATAGCAATGTCCGCCTTATCATAGAGCTTCTTCAGGTACTTGTCTTGCCTTCTAGCCATCTTCTGATTTTTGACTTCAATTTTGCGGCAAGAGGTGAATATAAACTTCAAGAATTTGAGAATAGTACTTGAAGAATCGCCGGAGGAGGAAGAGGCGGGAGCGGGAGGAGGAGGAGGTGCATTGGGGGCACCCCTCCTAGAAGCTTCGCCAATCTTTGGTAGAATAGGAGGGATTTGAGGGTGAAGGGGTCTATGCTTGACATCCTTCACGAACTCCAATCCAGAGACCTTCTCAATAAGGCACATGATGAATGGAGCATATCCACATGAGTGGTTGGGGGTGTGGGATATGTTGAAGATGTCGTTGTAGATGTAGTCAAATACATTAAACTTCTCATCTTCACAGATTAGCTTCAGCAGGTGTCGAAGGTGGTTTGGGATCATCCTGAAAGTGCATCTAGGCATCCCTTGTGGGTTTTGGTTGACTTATGACAAACAAATGAGATCCTAACAAAATTGTTGAGATGAGCGCAGGTTCTTAAAGAAATTAGGAAGAAAGCGCAAAAAGAAAGGAGAAGGAGGATGCAAATTGATAAGAGCTCAGGAGATGAAAAGATTAGATTACTTAGTATAGAGTGTGTTGGAGAAACGCACCCCAAGAGCTCAAGTGAAACAAATCACACTAACTACACAAAATCAGCATGTACGGACTAGTCCGATATCAATCGGACTAGTCTGATTTTCTTTCTGACTAGAAAACGGACTAGTCCGATATGGACCGGACTAGTCCAATTTTGTCTCTGGATAGACAACGGACTAGTCTGCACTCTTATGGACTAGTCCGGTATCTCACAACACTTAGGATTTTTCACACGCCGCACACCGGACTAGTCCGGAGTCTACAACGGACTAGTCCATACATCGCAAACCCTAACGTAACCATTGGAAACTCTATTATAAAAAGAGGTGTACGGCCATACAACCATAACTTTTTGACCCCCTGCACCGTCACACCTCCCAAGAGCCCAAAATTCACATCTCTCCACATATTCTAACCCAAAAGGGATCTTTGGGGATTAGCAATTGATCAAAGGAGAGACTTGTTCCACACATCTTGAGCTCTTGGGTTTGATCTCTCGCACACTCTTGTTCATTTATTGTTCATCTTTTGAGTGTGTTTGGCTGTGTTCATTCACTGTAGTTCTTAGGGAGCCCTCAACTTGTGAGAAGGCCCCTTGAACGATTTATTTGCCCTTTGTGATTAGTGGAAGAGAATCGGCCTTCCTAGAGATTCGACGAGAGTAGGGTTGGTGAAGACCCGGTCCTTAGTGGACTCCTCAACGGGGACGTAGATTTCCTTCGTGGAATCGAATCTCGGGATAAAATCTTGTCTCCTACTCGTGTTCATTCATTGTTCATCATATTCTAGTGTTTAATTAATCTTGTGAAATTCATGTTGAAGTATTGAAATCAAAGTTGATCTCTGTCATTCATTGTTTCACTATTGTAATACATCTAGGTTATCAATTAATTTCCGCTGCATAGGGTACTAGAAGTGAAATTATTGATCAATCTTGATCTCACTAGTCCGATTTCCCTATATTTGATAAACCTACTAAGTGTTTCAGGGATTAACAAAGCGTCGAAAAGCCTATTCACCCCCCTCTAGGATACATTCAATTGGTATCAGAGCTAAACTCTTCAAAAGAGACTCACTGCTCGAAGAGACGATGTCGGACGTCAACGATGTACACAAGAAGATCGACGATGAAAAGAGTAATGATAAAAGGACTCAAAAGCTAAAGAAGCTACTCGACGCCATTCAAGACAGTGAGGACGATGATGAGGAGGTGCTCCAACTCAAGGCTCTTCTACGGAAGAAGGCACTCTCCCCAAAAGGGAAGAAGAAGATTGATGATGAAAATAAGATGAAAGGGGGTAGTCACATAGACTACTCCCAATATCCTTTTGACTATGAGCGTTTAGATTCTAACAATAGTCATTACTTATCAATTCCTCTAGGGAAAGCACCTTACTTTGATGGCAATGACTATTCAATGTGGAGACAAAACATGAAAATGCACCTTATATCTCTTAACCAAATTTGTGGCATATAGTGTGTACAGGGATAGATATCTCGGATGATGATGAAGAGCTGACCCCAAGCCAAGAACAAGCCGTTCATCGGAATGCTCAAGCTGCAGCTGTGATCACGTCATCACTGAGCCGAGACGAGTTTACCAAGGTGGACGGACTTGAAATTGCCAAGGAGATATGGGACACACTACAAACAGCACATGACGGTGACCGTTATGTATGCGAATCCAAGATAGAAATGATTGAAAGTGAATTGGGAAGATTCACGATAGAATAAGATGAATCACCACAAGATATGTACAATCGACTGAAGAATCTTATCAACAAAGTCCGAGCTTATGACAGCAAAAAATGGAATGATCATGAGGTCGTGAAGTTGATTCTCAGAGCATTCATGCCTTGCAACGTGACTCTATGCTCTATGATTAGAGAAAGCCCCGGGTACCGGAAAATGGCCCCAGACAAACTTCTTGGCAAGATCATCAACTTTGAAATGATGGAGAAGCAAGCCAAGCATGTCAAGGAAATTGCCGATCTCACCTCGTCAAATAAGAAAGGAGTTGCTTTGAAGTCAACCTGTAAACCCGTATCAAAAGAAGCTCGAGAAACTCATGGAGAAGACAACGGTGATGATGAAAGTAGTGATATCGATGAAGAAGACACGATCTTGTTCATGAAGAAGTTCAAGAAAATGACGAGAAGAAGAAAGGGTAGCAGCTCCAACGAAGGAAGACAAAGAGACAAACAAAGACCCAAGATGAGACGGGCGTGCTACAACTGCGGAGAATATGATCACTTCATAGTAGATTGTCCATATGAAGAAAATAAGAAGAAGACTAAAGACAACAAGCCTTAACCAAAGAAAATGTTCAAGAAGAAGAAGCAATATGGCCAAGCGCATCTAGGGAAGGAGTGGGACTCCAATGATGAATCCTCATCCGAAGAAGAAGAGGACATGGCCACCATAGCCATAAAGAAGACTACCAAGAAATCCACTCTCTTCCCAACCATGGGCGCATGGAAGGACACCGACAACACTTGTCTAATGGCAAAGGAAGGTAAAAGAAAGGTACCAACTAAATCTTCCCTCTCGCATTCTTTTACTAGTGATAGTGATAATTCTAGTGAGGATGATAGCAGTGATGAAAATGAATATATGCTTAGGGGTTTAGACAAAAAGACAGCTGCTAAGATGAAATTTTTATTTGATAAGCTTGTTGATATGGAGAAGTTAGTCAACGTCAGGAAGATATGATCATCTCTCAAAAGGAGGAGTACCTTGAGATTGAAAAGCTTCTTGAACTTGAAAAGGGGCGAAGTAAATCACTAGAACTTGAGTTAGCTTCAAGCAAGGAAGCTTGCTTGAAGTTAACAGACTCAAACACCACCATCAAGGATGAGCTTGCTAACTTAACCAAAGTTAACAAGATCCAAAAAATACAAGTTGAGTCACTCAAACAAAGTGGTTCTTCATCCACTTCAAGCTCACCTTCTCAACATATAAAATTTGAAACTAGTGTTACTTGTGCTTGTGCCAAAAGTGACACTAACTTGAAGAAAAAGCCAAACTCGACAAAGGACAAGCAATCTTCTCAAAGTGGCATATTTGACAAAGAAAAGATCAAATATGCATGCAGTGCATACTCGGTCACAAGACCTCCTAATGTCAAATATGGCATTGGATATTCTTATGGTGAAAAGCAAAACGCTAGAAACCACAAGAATAACAAGGGTTGCATTGCCTTGTCAAGGGAAACTCTTCTCAAGTTAGAAAATTTAATAATGTTGATAAATTTAACACTGTGAACACATATGAACAACAGCTTCTATTTAAAACTTTTGATGCTTCATATGTACTTATGAAAAGTAATCTTGGAAGAGTTTATGCTAAATATGTTGGCTCACGCCATGGGAACACCAAGTCTCATGTGTGGGTGCCCAAATCACTTGTGACTAACCTCAAAGGACCAAGCAAGCTTGGGTATCTAAAACCAAGGCATAAATTATTTTTGTAGACTTATTCATCCGGTGGAGCAAAATGGGTGCTAGATAGTGGATGCACCAATCACATGACCGGAGAAAGAAGAATGTTCATGGAATATGAAGAAAATGAAGATCCAAACGAAGGCATTTACTTTGGTGATAATAGTCAAGAAAGAGTGATTGGTACCAGTAAAATTGCAATTTCATCAGAACATACTCTCTCTCATGTTTTACACATTGACTCCTTGGATTATAACCTTTTGTCCATATCTCAATTATATGACAAGGGTTATAATTGCTTATTCACTAATTAGGGTGTGACTGTCTTTAGAAGGAGCGATAACTCAATTGCGTTCAAGGGTATGTTGAAGGGAAAACTTTATCTAGTTGACTTCAACAAAGATAAAGTTGAACCTGACACATGCTTGATTGCAAGGACCAACATGGGTTGGCTATGGCATAGACGGTTAGCACATGTTGGTATGAAGAATCTTCAAAAACTCCTCAAAGGCGATCACATCCGAGGTTTAAAGGATGTTGTTTTTGAGAAAGACAGGACGTGTAGAGCGTGCCAAGCAGGGAAGAAAGTAGGAGCATCCCATCCCGCGAAGAATGTCATGACTACAACAAGACCGCTTGAGCTCCTCCACATGGATCTATTTGGTGCAATTGCTTACATAAGCATCGGCGGTAATAAATACGGTCTAGTCATTGTTGATGATTTTTCACGCTTCACGTGGGTTTTCTTTTTGCATGATAAGACAGAAACTCAAGGAACCCTCAAGAAGTTCATCAAGCGTGCCCAAAATAAATTCTCATTGAAGATCAAGAACATACGAAGTGACAATGGGACAGAATTCAAGAACACCTAGGTTGAGGAGTATCTAGACGAAGAAGGGATAAAGCACGAATTCTCAGCACCATATACTCCTTAACAAAACGGAGTAGCCGAAAGGAAGAACAGAACTCTCATTGAGATGACGAGGACAATGCTCGATGAATACAAGACTTTGGACAGGTTTTCGGCTGAAGCGGTTAACACCGCTTGTCACGCCATAAACCGACTATATCTTCATCGGTTGCTCAAGAAAACTTCATATGTACTACTCACGGGTAACAAGCCGAATATTTCATATTTTTGAGTTTTTGGTTCAAAATGTTATATTTTAGATGAAGGTTTCTTACTTGGCTATGATTTGAACTCCTATGCTTATCGTGTCTGTAAGGGCCTCAGTTTTTGACACCCATTTGCAGTGTTCATCCCCACACCACACACCTCATTTGAGGAAAAATGATGAACACAAATAAAGAGCAAGTAACAATTATCAACATGCTCATTAGGGAACAAACTCACACATTGCAAAAGTGGTACTTCCCACATGTGATATAGATGGGCTGGACATATGAAAACTCCTACACTTTGCCAAGGATGTCCATGCCAAGTTTCACCCAAATTCAAAACATTTTTGAGGTCATCTTGGGTGTAGATAGGAAAGGGGCAGTTTGAAAACATATTCAAATTCAAACTGTTTTCACCCACTGAATTTAAAAGTGGAAGGCATATTCTTGCTCAGCACATTTTTGTGAGCTCACACACCAATTTTCACTCCATTTGGAGTTGATCTTGACATGAGCTAAGGGGGAGAAATTCAAACTTTATTTGAATTTCAAACTGCACTTGTGCTGAAATTCATTCAAACCAAACCTCATTTGAACTTTGATCAATTCAAATGGTTCTTGGGTGAATAATTTGAGTTGCCAAGGGTAGAATAGGGTTCACTGTTTACCACAGCTGTTAGGAATAAATTTCAGAGGTTAAAAGAGGAGTGGGACCCACATCTCAGCCTCAGCCTCAAAGCAAACCGACTGAACCACAGTTCAGTCGGTTCCCGGCTGTTGTGCGCGCGCGCCACCGAAGGGGCCGGCCGGCGCCAGCTCCTGCTGCGTGCCCCAAGCCGGAGGCCAGCCGGCCGAGCTATTTATTCCCTCCCCGGCGTGCCTCAGTCACCATTTCCCCGAGCTACCGACGTGCGCGACTGCTTTTCCCACTGCCATCGCCGCCGCTCGAGTTCCTGCTTGATCAAGCCGATCGCAGCTCCCTCTTTCCATTCCAAGGTCCCAGTAAGGTACTAGCAACCATCCTCCATCCTTCCCATTGATAGAAATCGATTGAAACCGAGTGATATCGGCTGTGCCGAAAGATCAAACTCGGAACTGGAAACCGCCGCACCTCGGGCTCTCGTGGACAGCCCAACCTGGGCGTTGTCACGCCCGAGCCAAGGCACCCTTGGACGCGCAAGTGATCGGTGCTGCTCATCCCCGAGCCACAGCTCGAGTGGTTGCTCACCGGCGGCGAATTTCCACTTTTCCCCTTTCTGTGTGCAGAACGACCCTCGGGTACGATTCTGTTTAATTCGTGCTCTAGAAAGGATTAGAGGGCCTCAGGCCACTCCCACACGAACTAGACACGGTGACGCACAAGTTGCCTTCACAACTCTGGGCCGGAGAACTTCTGTGCCCGGCGTAATTCAAGGTCTACTAATGGCGGAACGCACGGGGGGTATCGGGCGCACGGTGAGGACCTATTTCGGGCCTTCCCCGAGCTGCCCCGAGTTCATGTCGACCTTCTCTGAGGTCCACTGATGCTCCCCGACCGGTTTCCCAAGTAGCTGAGGCACTAGGAGCATCAGCCGACATGGCCGAAGTCGTTCCGATATGGCGGCTCGTCGCCGACCATGCTCCGGCCGTTGTCATGAGCAGCTGACCCTCGGATCATGTTCCCCAAGTAAAAGTAGGCAGGGGCGGCCAGAATCAAGAAGTTTGAAGCTGTACAGCAGCCGGCGGCGAGCTCTCCGGCGAGGTCCCTCGGCGGCGGAGCGCGGGTGTCGCGAGGTTGAAGAAGGGGGTGGACCCCAGCTGTCAGCGGCCGATATTTTGAATCGGGATCCGGCTGCGGCCGGGATCGGGTGTGCTGGCGCGCAAAAGCCTTGTGGGCCGCGGTGTGCTGTCGCTTCGGCGTGCGACGCGTGTCTCCTGGGCCCACGCGCGAGTTTAAACTTTTCCCCGATTTTCAGATTTCCTTCAAACTTCAAATCCTTATAACTTTGGCTAGAAAGCTCCAAATTGAGTGAACCAAATTTTGCTGGATTCAGCTCTTTGAGTACTTTCCAGAAAATCAAGTGTCACTTCATGAGATTCCTTAATTCTCCAGAATTAATTCCTTAAAGTTTAAACTGTTAGGAATTTTAACTGGAGAATCATTTGGAGGAAAATCCTGAAATTTTGCTGAGATGTTCACCAAAATATCCTTGAACTACCATAAAAATTTCAGATCCATTTGAGCTCATTTAGTCCACCTAATGGTGTGATTAGTAAAACTGTTCCAGAGAAAATAGAAAATGTTCAGAAACATTTTCAGAATTTTCTCTGAAATTGTTTAGCTCATATCTTTAGTTAGAGACTTCCAAATTAAGTGAGACCAATTCCATTAGAACCCTCTGAAAATCTAGTTTTCAGAAAGTCATAGTTTGTTTCATGAAAATACCTAGAACACCCTAAAAGCCTTTAATTAAGGTCAAGGACATAATTATTTGTGGAGGGCTCAAATGAGCTTTGCTGCAACTAAAACTTGACCAAGTCTCTGTTTAGGTTGTAACCAAGCCACAGTAAAAGTTTCACAGTCATTAGGTCTATCTAGTAAAGGTTATAGACTTCACAACTTCAAAGTTAATACAAAAGCATTTAATTAATACATACATTGTTCTTATCATGTAGTCGCTAAGGTCGAGGAGGAACCCGAAGTCCTAGACTTCGTTACTCCGGAGGAACAGCTAGCCTACGACCAAGAGCAGCAAGGCAAGCCCCGGTTTGCATTAACCATTTTAGAAATTTTTATTGTTTTGAGCACATACTTGTTTTCTTTATGTTGTGCATCAGAGTCTTGTTTGGAAACCCCACTGCATAGCCAAGAAAACCATGGGTTGGGGTTTAGGATTGCAAACCCCGTTAGCCACTGCATTGCTAGGATAGAGTAGGATTCGGTACAAGTCGAGTAGTTGGAACTACTCGCGAGAATAGGCTAGAGGCACATTGCTCGGGTAGAGATAGCACATGATACACATGGCAAGAAAATGAGACCGAGCGGAGAGTAAGGGCAGCAGGACTTTGGGGCCTGTGTGCTGTAGCTCCGCTTGTGTCGATTGAGGACCGAGCCGTGTGCGGGCCTGTTGAACAAGCTAGAACAGTACCGAAGACCTACCGGCTATATGGGAACCGGGAAACTGATGTAACTCGGGTAGCTGGGTATTGAGGCATTGCCCGTCGTTCAGAGGGTAGGTTGAGAGCTCGAGGTGTAAATCAGCTGGCGGCACAGAGATGCGCGTGCAGGGACCTCTTGCTCGGGACGATGGGACCGGTTCAATATTTGGCTAACGGGTGAAAGGTAGTCGCGTACGGCGTCCGTGATGGTTGTTGTAGGCAACATCGAGTACGGGCGTACGTGACGGGTTGTTCGGGTAACCCTGCAGGTGTAAATCGATTATAATCGCCGTCCCTCGCGGTCAGTGAGTACCACTTGTTCACTGTACCGTGACGTAGAAAGAACAGGCTAGTTACATGTTAAAATGTTGCTGATTGAAAGTTGGATATTGATTGTTAATGATATGTTGTAGCTTAGTGCTAACTAAAGTTCTTTTCAACTTTGGGCAAAGTACATGAGAGAAATGCGTTTCTTGTTTGATTGCGGCTCTCTCATGTGCCTTAGCATAAAGTTCTCCACAACCTGCTGCTAAAACTTGAAAGTAAGGTTCTACTAATTAGGCGAGTCCTTGCAAATGATTTTTACCTCATGCAACCCATCACCCTCATGTAGAAGTTTCATGTTTAGGTGAGACGGGTCAGACTTGCTGAGCCTTCGTGCTCACTGCTTGTGTTTGAAGCTTTTGCAGGGTTCTATGAGGAAGGGACTCCCGAAGAGGAGACGGAACCCCAGGAGGGGAACCCCGTCGAGTGGGAGTCGTGCACGCCGCAGAGTTAGTGTGCGAGTGTGCTAGCAAGGACACGTTCGAGGGCTGAACGTGCACTTGATGCTTAGTCTACGCCCGCGAGTGTGGACTAAACTTATTTTGATGTAAACATGTTAATAAACTTGTTTATGTAATAAAGCTTCCGCTTCCGCTTTGTACCTTTGACGTGTGTTATACGGTGTTGTGCAACGCAGCACCCCTCAGCGTGATCCTGGCTCGACAGGACCAGTGGGGTCGTGTCAGCGTGGTATCAGAGCTCGCTTGAGGTTTAACACAGTACAAAGGTCTTCTTTTTCAAAAATCCAGTGAGGAACGAGTTAGTAGCCCGTATAAGGATGTTATTAGTATATAGAAAGTGGCTTATTAACTTATTTGTTATGTCGGAAAATCGTGCATCTCGGGACGTTCATGTCTTGGGGGGTGCACGTAAGCGCTGTCCACCAGTGCGCACAAGCTGAAGGGTGGAGCCCCACGGGTGGCAGGTAACCCGACCCGCTTTGATATCCTCTACGACTCTTCATGTCGTTTGGGGTATTCGAGCAACGTCTGTCCCTGGCGTGCGTGGTGCAACATGGGAGACCCCGTCACGTGGTCTGAAACGTGAACACGTAACTCAAGGCGTGTTTGGCTTGAGAACATCCGGGCGAGTGATGACGGCCGGGTGTACAAACTGTATGGATTCCGGGCTCGGTGTGCAGCCGAGTCTGATGATTGTTTGAGTTTCTGCAGGTAGCCTTACCACGAAACGGTAGACGTGTAGCATCCGTGTGCGAGTGACGAGTAGTGCCACTGAACTAACGAAGCCGGCTAAATCCGGTATAGGTTTTTCCTTTGTGAGGACGTAGTACCGACATAATCTGGTGACGCCTCGACGTCACACCCAACTAAATGAACAACTTCATTTAAAAACTTGAAGGTTTTGATCCAAAGTAGTAAAACTTGATGTAACTCCTTCCCTTGAACAGGATATTCAAAGTTAATAAATTTTCAACTTATAGGATGTTAAGGACAGAGCACTCTGTTTTCAGCTAAATCAAGGCTGAAGTTAATCAGAGGTTAGAGGTTGAGTTCTTTCGAGGTTGGGGTCGTATGATACATTTCTGGAAAGCTTTGGAGGAGCTTTACAACTTTTCTGTTGAGTTCCAGAGGTGTTTCATCCCTTAACCACTCGAAAAATGCAGTAGAGTTGAAACTGTCCAGAAAACAGGACGGAGCAAAGACTCTCTGTAGACTCTCTGTAAATTAAGCATAACTTTCTGCATAAAAATCCAAAAATAGAAAATGAGGTGGTTCTGGGAAGCTTATGAGATGGGTTACAACTTTGTAACAGAAAGTTTTGTCAGATTAGGAACAGAATTAACTGGAATTCTTGGATCAAATCAGTACCTAAGGCAGGGAGGTGCTGTCCAATTGTTCCCAGAAATTCTGTTAACTTTGACATCTCATAACTTTTGAACCAGAGCAGATCTTAGGCCAACCAAATACTTTCTGGAAAGCTATTGAAGTTAACTTTAACTTTGATGTTGAGCTCCAGGACTGGTTTTGCTTTTAACCTGGCCTAAATCAGATTGATATGGAAACTGGTCAGGGCTGTCATGGGAACAGCAGATCAGCAGTCAAATTTGTTTAAAAATTTGAACTATGTTTCCAAGTGTTAAGGGGTCAATGACATATCTTATGTTATAACTCAATGGTTTACTGTTTAAATAAATATTTGACATTTCTCAAATATATTTTTACAGATGGCAGCAGATAAACGGTTGGAGAACGGGTGGGTAGTTTCCCACTGCTCTGACCGTAGCGGCTACCCGGGAGCATTGTGGCTAATGCTCCAATATTTCGGGTACAACCAGATGCCGCAATACTTCGCCAAGGAAGAAGGCGAAGAGGGGAACAAGACGTGGACGATCCATGTCGAGGTTCCTGCAGGGCCTACGCCACCCGGTTGGGTGCCATTCACCGTCACGGTGAGAGGAAGACAACCGGAAGGGATGTGGCAAGTGGCAGCCCGTGACACTATGTCACGTTTCTGCCAACTACACGTACAGGCTATGGAGGGAACTCCATACGCACTCGTTCCGGTGGAGGGACGAGCTCAGCATGTGTGGGAAGAGAGGTACCTAGAGGCAACAAACCCGAGTTGCCCAAGGTACAACCCCGCGGAGGCAAATCTCAGCCTCCAAATGAGGGCGGGAAACGCTGTGATGGACAGCCAAGCTGTTCATACGGAGCATCTCGCCACCAAGCTCAAGGAGAGCACAAGCCGTGGAGATCATTTTGAGAGTGCTCACAGTGCACTCCGCAATGTGCTCCTTCCGACGATCAAGCGACTGAATGAACAACACAATCAGTTGCGTCGTCTGAAGAAGGCAAAGAAGAAGAGCCGTGTTGACATTGCGGCGTTGCAAGAGCTGGTGCAGACCCTAACCCAGCAGAATGAGGACCTTGCTCAAGAGCGGGACGACGCTATTGAGGAAGGACAAGGCTGGGAAGAGGACTACAACCAGGCTATGGACGAGGTGCATGCATTGCAGGACCTCGTGCCCCCGGTATTGGGCGTACCGGTAGTCTTGGGTCTTCCAGCCATGGGAGAACCTGGAATGGGAGAAGAGGTGGTAGACCCCGAGCCACCAGCAGAGGTACCGGAGGAGGACGACCCACAGGAGGTCGAGTTCTACTTCGAGTAGGGGGTTACGGTTGCCAAGTAGGGCAGCTAGGGTAGCGTAACCCAACTTTTGTAATCGGTGACATGTCGTGTAGACAGTAGCGTATGTATAGGTAGTGACGACATGAGCACGACTTCTCGGAGATCCGAGAATAATGTATCTTGTATAAAGTTTATGCTTTATCAATATATGTGAATGTTGTGCAAGTTAATCATGCGTCGCTTCAATACTTACTCCTGTTTATGGAATTTTGAGTAAGACATGTGCTAATTGCTGCTGTGTTGAATTTCAGAATGACGCGTACTCGTGCCAACCCCGATGTTGGAGGTACTAGCCAAGGGGGAGAGACCTCCCAACCACCTCCCGAGGACTCCTCGGGACAGCAGCAGCAACAGCAACAGCAAACACCGCCACCGCCACTGCCAACGGTTACATTGGCCGACATTGTCGCGGCAATGGCGGGTTCACATCAGCAGCATACAGAGCTGCTGCAAACGTTAATTGCGAATACGTCTCGCCCAGAGAGACGTCAAGATCGTGAGGAGCGCCAACAGAGCTCCTACTCTGACTTCCTGGCGACTCATCCCCCTGTATTCTCAAGGGCGGATGAACCACTTGACGCGGACAACTGGCTCCGCGCCATAGAGATGAAGTTCGGGCTGCTCCAAATCAGCGAGCAGCGCAAGACTCAGTTCGCGGTCCAGCAGCTCCAAGGATCCGCGAGCGCGTGGTGGGCCAACTTTTGTGCTTCACAACCCACCGACCGAGTGATGACCTGGGCGGAGTTCCAGACGGCCTTCCGGGCCTATCATATACCGCCCGGTTTGATGAAGAGGAAGACGCAGGAATTCCTACACCTGCAACAAGGGAGCCGGAACGCGCTGGAGTACTCCAGAGCGTTCAACGATCTCGCACTCTACGCGTCGTATCACGCAGATACGGACGAGAAGCGGCGGGACCACTTTTACCAGGGGCTTAACCCGCTCCTGAAGGACAAGCTGGCGATGTTCAATCGCGGCAGCCTCAACGACATAATTGATGCTGCGATTGTTCAGGAAGACTCCGGCAAGGAGTTGGCGGCGGCAGAGCGAAAGCGAAGCGCGCCGCAGAGCAGCGGAGAAGGAGGCGGTCCTTCTCAGAAGTTTCGGATGGTGAATCGCCCACCATCAGGTCCGCGCTGGCAGCCACCACAGCGGTCGATGCCGTTCCGCGGTCGGCCGTATTCTTCACCGGCATTCCGGCCGGCACTGCCAGCACCACCGCAACAACAACAGCAGCAGCGGGCGATGCCGCGTGCGTTTGCACCTCCGCAACGCATGCCGGGCTTTCGTCCACCAAGTACTCCACCAGCAGCGGCCACATGTTACAAGTGTGGTCGTCCAGGACACTTCGCGAGCAGTTGCCCGGAGAGGCAAGGCGGCGGAGTGGTACCACAGTTTCCGGGGAGGAATCAACCCCGGAACCCTACTAATGCGCGGCGGGCAAACCCTAGGCCCGGTACTGTCCACCAGCTTGCCATTGAGGACGTGCCGGAGGGCGAGCCAATCCTTGCGGGTATGTTCCAACTCCACCAGCATCCCGCTATAGTACTATTTGATTCAGGCGCCACGCATAATTTTATTAGCCAAGCTTTCATTGCTAAACACAGCTTGCCAATACTACCCACCGATAGTCCATATTTAATTTGTTCACCGGGTGGGAAGATTTCAGCAAGCGTAATGGTCTCCAAAGCACCATTATGCTTAGCGGGTAGAGTGTACCCCACGTCTCTCATTATCTTAGAGGGACAGAAGGTCGATGTCATCCTAGGGATGTCGTGGTTAAACCGCCACGGCGCTGTTTTAGACACCGTCCTCCGAGTCGTGCACTTAAACTCAGGAGTGCACGGTTCTCACTCATTATTTCTGGACAGTCCAGAAATAAAACTTCCAAGTGTCTATCAAGCCACAACCATCAGATTGGAAGACATTCCAGTGGTCCGAGAATTCCCTGATGTATTCCCGGATGATTTGCCGGGGATGCCACCCGATAGAGAGGTGGAGTTCAAGATTGAACTTGCACCGGGAACCATGCCAATATCCCGAAGGCCGTACAAGATGGCGCCCAAGGAGTTGGCTGAACTGAAGACTCAGCTCACGGACCTTCTGGAGAAGGGTTTTATTAGGCCGAGCTCCTCGCCATGGGGCTGTTCGGCATTATTTGTCAAAAAGAAGGATGAAACGTTGCGGCTTTGCGTGGACTACCGTCCATTAAATGCCGTAACCATCAAGAACAAGTACCCGTTGCCACGGATCGACATGTTGTTTGATCAGTTGGTCGAAGCAAAGGTCTTTTCCAAGATGGATTTAAGATCCGGGTACCATCAGATTAAGATCAGGGCTGAGGACATTCCAAATACAGCTTTTTCGACAAGGTACGGACTTTATGAGTACCTGGTCATGTCCTTCGGCCTCACCAATGCTCCAGCTCACTTCATGTACTTAATGAACTCGGTGTTCATGCCGGAGCTGGACAAGTTTGTCGTGGTCTTCATCGACGACATCCTGGTATATTCCAAGTCGGAGGAAGATCACAAGAAACATCTGCGTATAGTCTTGCAACGGCTGCGGGATCACAAGTTATACGCAAAGTTCAGCAAATGCGAATTTTGGATATCGCAAGTGCCTTTCCTCGGGCATATCATCTCGGCGGAGGGTATCGCTGTGGACCCGAGCAAAATCACGCAAGTGCTGAATTGGAAATCCCCGAGAACTGTTCATGAGGTACGGAGTTTCCTCGGACTCGCGGGATATTATCGGAGGTTCATTCCGAACTTCTCGAAGATTGCCAAGCCAATGACAGAGCTGCTGAAGAAGGCTACCAAATATGTTTGGAGTCCAGCATGTGAAGCAGCATTCAAGGCTTTAGTCAAGCACCTAACATCAGCACCGGTTTTGGCGCAGCCAGACACAACAAAACCGTTCGATGTGTACTGCGATGCATCCGGCATTGGGCTCGGATGTGTGCTGATGCAAGACCGAAGAGTGGTCGCGTATGGATCACGGCAGCTTAGGAACCATGAGCAAAATTATCCCACTCACGACTTGGAGCTCGCTGCCGTGGTACTTGCACTGAAGATGTGGAGGCACTACCTACTCGGTAACCTCGTACATTTATATACCGACCACAAAAGCCTCAAGTACATATTCACTCAGAAGGAGCTGAACATGAGGCAACGAAGATGGTTAGAACTGATAAAGGATTACGAGATAGAGATCCATTATCATCCGGGCAAGGCAAACGTTGTGGCAGATGCGCTGAGCCGCAAGTCACACGTCAATAATCTGACCATCACAC
This sequence comes from Neostapfia colusana, assembly GCA_030760725.1. NCBI lineage: Eukaryota > Viridiplantae > Streptophyta > Magnoliopsida > Poales > Poaceae > Neostapfia > Neostapfia colusana. The sequence continues at coordinate 16,780,019 of JASWHV010000013.1, forward strand.
CGTTGGAAGAGAGCGAACCACCACTACATGTGATTCCACACGGAGCTCTCTACAACCTAGCTTTGATCCCCACCATCCGTGAAGAGATAGCGGCAGCCCAGAAGAATGACAAGGGCATGTCACATTTGCGGAGACGTGTAGATAGTGGGGAGTTGAAATGTTTCCGGAAGGACGGAGACGGCGTCCTATGGTTCAAGGACCGGATCGTCGTACCCCGAAACCCGGAGTTACGGAAGAAAATCTTTGATGAGGCTCACTTATCAAAGTTTTCTATTCACCCCGGCAGCAACAAGATGTATCAAGAACTCAGAAGCAAGTTTTGGTGGACACGGATGAAGCGAGAGACTGCAAAATACGTGTCCGAGTGTGATACATGTCGACGGGTGAAGGCAGACCACATGCGGAAACCGGGACTGCTGCAACCACTGGGCATTCCTGCCTGGAAGTGGGAGGACGTGAGCATGGATTTCGTCGTCGGTTTACCCACCACCTTACAGAAACATGATTCTGTGTGGGTGATCGTCGATCGGCTCACCAAAGTTGCCCATTTCATCCCGGTCAACACCAACTACAACGCCAAGAAGTACGCTGAACTGTACATCTCACGGATCCTATGCTTATACGGCGTACCCCGTACTATCGTATCGGACCGGGGCACTTTATTTGTGTCCCGTTTTTGGGAGCAGCTCCACGCTGCCTTGGGGACGAAGCTGATCCGTAGTTCAGCCTACCACCCGCAGACGGATGGGCAAACGGAGCGGGTAAATCAAATCTTAGAAGACATGCTACGAGCTTGCGCTATCGACCACGGCAAGAACTGGGATGATCACTTGCCGTTAGCCGAGTTCTCGTACAACAATGGGTACCAAGCCAGCATCAAGATGGCGCCCTACGAGGCGCTATACGGGAGAAAATGCCGCACACCATTGAATTGGTGTGAGTCTGGCGAGAGGGTTACCTTCGGGATTGATCTTGTCAACAACGCGGAAGAAAAGGTTCGATTAATTCAAGCGAACCAAAAAGCCGCTCAATCCCGACAGAAACAGTATGCGGACCGGAGAAGGCGTCCGTTACAATTCGAAGCTGGAGACCACGTATATCTACGAGTGTCTCCAATGAAGGGCGTAAACAGATTTGGGGTGAGAGGAAAGTTAGCACCCCGATTCATCGGTCCATTCCAGATTACCGAAAGATGTGGATCGGTGGCATACCGGCTAAGATTACCAGAAGCACTTTCCGGTGTGCACGACGTCTTTCACATTTCCCAGCTGAGGAAGTGTCTCAAGCTATCAACTACCGTTCAGCTGGAAGACATTGAAGAACTGCAACCGGATCTCACCTATCGGGAGGAACCGGTGCAGATTATTGATGAAAAGGCCCGAACCACACGCAACCGTACGTTGTGGTTCTACAAGGTTCTGTGGAGTAATCACTCCATGGATGAAGCGACATGGGAGAGCGAAGAATTCCTTCGCACTAACTACCCCGACTTTCTCACGTCGCATATCCGGTAATTTTTCCACCGTCCTCTCTCTCATTTTCACCTTATAATCTCGGGACGAGATTCTTTTAAGGGGGGAGGAATGTAAGGGCCTCAGTTTTTGACACCCATTTGCAGTGTTCATCCCCACACCACACACCTCATTTGAGGAAAAATGATGAACACAAATAAAGAGCAAGTAACAATTATCAACATGCTCATTAGGGAACAAACTCACACATTGCAAAAGTGGTACTTCCCACATGTGATATAGATAGGCTGGACATATGAAAACTCCTACACTTTGCCAAGGATGTCCATGCCAAGTTTCACCCAAATTCAAAACATTTTTGAGGTCATCTTGGGTGTAGATAGGAAAGGGGCAGTTTGAAAACATATTCAAATTCAAACTGTTTTCACCCACTGAATTTAAAAGTGGAAGGCATATTCTTGCTCAGCACATTTTTGTGAGCTCACACACCAATTTTCACTCCATTTGGAGTTGATCTTGACATGAGCTAAGGGGGAGAAATTCAAACTTTATTTGAATTTCAAACTGCACTTGTGCTGAAATTCATTCAAACCAAACCTCATTTGAACTTTGATCAATTCAAATGGTTCTTGGGTGAATAATTTGAGTTGCCAAGGGTAGAATAGGGTTCACTGTTTACCACAGCTGTTAGGAATAAATTTCAGAGGTTAAAAGAGGAGTGGGACCCACATGTCAGCCTCAGCCTCAAAGCAAACCGACTGAACCACAGTTCAGTCGGTTCCCGGCTGTTGTGCGCGCGCGCCACCGAAGGGGCCGGCCGGCGCCAGCTCCTGCTGCGTGCCCCAAGCCGGAGGCCAGCCGGCCGAGCTATTTATTCCCTCCCCGGCGTGCCTCAGTCACCATTTCCCCGAGCTACCGACGTGCGCGACTGCTTTTCCCACTGCCATCGCCGCCGCTCGAGTTCCTGCTTGATCAAGCCGATCGCAGCTCCCTCTTTCCATTCCAAGGTCCCAGTAAGGTACTAGCAACCATCCTCCATCCTTCCCATTGATAGAAATCGATTGAAACCGAGTGATATCGGCTGTGCCGAAAGATCAAACTCGGAACTGGAAACCGCCGCACCTCGGGCTCTCGTGGACAGCCCAACCTGGGCGTTGTCACGCCCGAGCCAAGGCACCCTTGGACGCGCAAGTGATCGGTGCTGCTCATCCCCGAGCCACAGCTCGAGTGGTTGCTCACCGGCGGCGAATTTCCACTTTTCCCCTTTCTGTGTGCAGAACGACCCTCGGGTACGATTCTGTTTAATTCGTGCTCTAGAAAGGATTAGAGGGCCTCAGGCCACTCCCACACGAACTAGACACGGTGACGCACAAGTTGCCTTCACAACTCTGGGCCGGAGAACTTCTGTGCCCGGCGTAATTCAAGGTCTACTAATGGCGGAACGCACGGGGGGTATCGGGCGCACGGTGAGGACCTATTTCGGGCCTTCCCCGAGCTGCCCCGAGTTCATGTCGACCTTCTCTGAGGTCCACTGATGCTCCCCGACCGGTTTCCCAAGTAGCTGAGGCACTAGGAGCATCAGCCGACATGGCCGAAGTCGTTCCGATATGGCGGCTCGTCGCCGACCATGCTCCGGCCGTTGTCATGAGCAGCTGACCCTCGGATCATGTTCCCCAAGTAAAAGTAGGCAGGGGCGGCCAGAATCAAGAAGTTTGAAGCTGTACAGCAGCCGGCGGCGAGCTCTCCGGCGAGGTCCCTCGGCGGCGGAGCGCGGGTGTCGCGAGGTTGAAGAAGGGGGTGGACCCCAGCTGTCAGCGGCCGATATTTTGAATCGGGATCCGGCTGCGGCCGGGATCGGGTGTGCTGGCGCGCAAAAGCCTTGTGGGCCGCGGTGTGCTGTCGCTTCGGCGTGCGACGCGTGTCTCCTGGGCCCACGCGCGAGTTTAAACTTTTCCCCGATTTTCAGATTTCCTTCAAACTTCAAATCCTTATAACTTTGGCTAGAAAGCTCCAAATTGAGTGAACCAAATTTTGCTGGATTCAGCTCTTTGAGTACTTTCCAGAAAATCAAGTGTCACTTCATGAGATTCCTTAATTCTCCAGAATTAATTCCTTAAAGTTTAAACTGTTAGGAATTTTAACTGGAGAATCATTTGGAGGAAAATCCTGAAATTTTGCTGAGATGTTCACCAAAATATCCTTGAACTACCATAAAAATTTCAGATCCATTTGAGCTCATTTAGTCCACCTAATGGTGTGATTAGTAAAACTGTTCCAGAGAAAATAGAAAATGTTCAGAAACATTTTCAGAATTTTCTCTGAAATTGTTTAGCTCATATCTTTAGTTAGAGACTTCCAAATTAAGTGAGACCAATTCCATTAGAACCCTCTGAAAATCTAGTTTTCAGAAAGTCATAGTTTGTTTCATGAAAATACCTAGAACACCCTAAAAGCCTTTAATTAAGGTCAAGGACATAATTATTTGTGGAGGGCTCAAATGAGCTTTGCTGCAACTAAAACTTGACCAAGTCTCTGTTTAGGTTGTAACCAAGCCACAGTAAAAGTTTCACAGTCATTAGGTCTATCTAGTAAAGGTTATAGACTTCACAACTTCAAAGTTAATACAAAAGCATTTAATTAATACATACATTGTTCTTATCATGTAGTCGCTAAGGTCGAGGAGGAACCCGAAGTCCTAGACTTCGTTACTCCGGAGGAACAGCTAGCCTACGACCAAGAGCAGCAAGGCAAGCCCCGGTTTGCATTAACCATTTTAGAAATTTTTATTGTTTTGAGCACATACTTGTTTTCTTTATGTTGTGCATCAGAGTCTTGTTTGGAAACCCCACTGCATAGCCAAGAAAACCATGGGTTGGGGTTTAGGATTGCAAACCCCGTTAGCCACTGCATTGCTAGGATAGAGTAGGATTCGGTACAAGTCGAGTAGTTGGAACTACTCGCGAGAATAGGCTAGAGGCACATTGCTCGGGTAGAGATAGCACATGATACACATGGCAAGAAAATGAGACCGAGCGGAGAGTAAGGGCAGCAGGACTTTGGGGCCTGTGTGCTGTAGCTCCGCTTGTGTCGATTGAGGACCGAGCCGTGTGCGGGCCTGTTGAACAAGCTAGAACAGTACCGAAGACCTACCGGCTATATGGGAACCGGGAAACTGATGTAACTCGGGTAGCTGGGTATTGAGGCATTGCCCGTCGTTCAGAGGGTAGGTTGAGAGCTCGAGGTGTAAATCAGCTGGCGGCACAGAGATGCGCGTGCAGGGACCTCTTGCTCGGGACGATGGGACCGGTTCAATATTTGGCTAACGGGTGAAAGGTAGTCGCGTACGGCGTCCGTGATGGTTGTTGTAGGCAACATCGAGTACGGGCGTACGTGACGGGTTGTTCGGGTAACCCTGCAGGTGTAAATCGATTATAATCGCCGTCCCTCGCGGTCAGTGAGTACCACTTGTTCACTGTACCGTGACGTAGAAAGAACAGGCTAGTTACATGTTAAAATGTTGCTGATTGAAAGTTGGATATTGATTGTTAATGATATGTTGTAGCTTAGTGCTAACTAAAGTTCTTTTCAACTTTGGGCAAAGTACATGAGAGAAATGCGTTTCTTGTTTGATTGCGGCTCTCTCATGTGCCTTAGCATAAAGTTCTCCACAACCTGCTGCTAAAACTTGAAAGTAAGGTTCTACTAATTAGGCGAGTCCTTGCAAATGATTTTTACCTCATGCAACCCATCACCCTCATGTAGAAGTTTCATGTTTAGGTGAGACGGGTCAGACTTGCTGAGCCTTCGTGCTCACTGCTTGTGTTTGAAGCTTTTGCAGGGTTCTATGAGGAAGGGACTCCCGAAGAGGAGACGGAACCCCAGGAGGGGAACCCCGTCGAGTGGGAGTCGTGCACGCCGCAGAGTTAGTGTGCGAGTGTGCTAGCAAGGACACGTTCGAGGGCTGAACGTGCACTTGATGCTTAGTCTACGCCCGCGAGTGTGGACTAAACTTATTTTGATGTAAACATGTTAATAAACTTGTTTATGTAATAAAGCTTCCGCTTCCGCTTTGTACCTTTGACGTGTGTTATACGGTGTTGTGCAACGCAGCACCCCTCAGCGTGATCCTGGCTCGACAGGACCAGTGGGGTCGTGTCAGCGTCTTCAACAAAACCTCTGGACTTGTTGAAGTAGCACGTGATGTAGTGTTTGATGAAACTAACGGCTCTCAAGAAGAGCAAGTTGATAAATGTGTGCTAGATTAATAAGAAGCTCCATGTCAAGCATTGAGAAGAATGGCATTGGGCGATGTTCGACCACAAGTGCCACCTTCGAATGCGAATGAACAAAATGAACCACAGGTGGAGGAAAATGATCAAGGGGGAGCTTCCATACAAATTCAACCTCAAGAAAATCAAGAAGATCAAAACATCAACGAGGGCAACTATCAAGGGGGAGAAGAAGATGATAATGAAGATTCAAGACCACAAGTGCCACATCCAAGAGTACACCAAAGCATCCAAAGAAATCACCTCGTCGACAACATAATCGGTGACATCCGAAAGGGAGTAATAACTTGATCTCGCGTAGCTAATTTTTGTGAACACTATTCTTTCGTATCTTCTTTGGAACCATACAGGGTTGAGGATGCATTAAAAGATCCGGACTGGGTGATGGCGATGCAAGAAGAATTGAACTACTTCAAAAGGAATGAAGTGTGGGAGCTTGTTGAAAGACCCAAGTCCAACTTCGTCGGCACTAAATGGGTCTTCCACAACAAGCAAGACCAACATGGAGTGGTAACAAGGAACAAGGCACGACTTGTGGCAAAAGGGTACTCACAAGTCGAAGGTTTGGATTTTGACGAGACTTTTGCTCCCATAGCTAGGATTGAATTGATTCGTATATTACTTGCATATGCTACTCACCATGATTTCAAGCTTTATCAAATGGACGTGAAAAGCGCCTTTCTCAACGGACCGATCAAGGAGGAGGTGTACGTGGAGCAACCACCCGGTTTTGAAGATCAAGAGCACCCCGACTATGTGTTCAAACTGCGTAAGGCACTCTATGGCCTCAAACACGCTCCTAGAGCTTGGTATGAGTGCCTTAGAGATTTTTTGATTGAAAATGACTTCAAGATTGGAAAAGCTGAATACACCTTATTTACTAAACACTTTGATGATGATCTCTTCATTTGCCAAATCTATGTTGATTATATTATATTTGGTTCAACTAACAAATTCTTTTGTCAAGAATTTAGTAAGATTATGACAAATAGATTCGAGATGTCCATGATGGGAGAGTTGAGGTACTTTTTGGGATTCCAAGTGAAGCAACAAAAGGACGGGGCGTTCATAAGCCAAACAAAGTACACTCAAGACATTCTCAAGAAGTTTGGAATGGACAAAGCAAAGCCCATAAAGACTCCCATGGCGACTAATGGACACTTGGATCTCAATGAAGACGGACCAAATGTGGATCAAAAGGTATATCGTTCCATGATTGGCTCCTTACTCTATTTATGTGCATCTAGGCCTGATATCATGTTGAGTGTATGTTTGTGTGCAAGGTTTCAAGCCAATCCTAAGGAATGTCATTTGACAACCGTTAAAAGGATCTTGAGATATTTAGTTCATACACCCAACCTAGGCCTTTGGTATCCCAAAGGTTCAAAATTCAATCTCATTGGATACTCTGATGTAGATTATGTCGGATGCAAGGTAGATAGAAAAAGTACTTCTGGTACTTGCCAATTCCTAGGTAGATCCTTAGTTTCTTGGTCCTCCAAGAAACAAAATTCAATTGCCTTATCACGGTCGAAGCGGAGTATGTTGCAACGGGGAGTTGTTGTGCACAACTCCTTTGGATGCGACAAACTTTAAGGGATTACGGTTACAATATGAGCCATATTTCACTCCTTTGTGACAATGAGAGTGCAATTAAAATTGCCCATAACCCTGTTGAACACTCTAGAACAAAACACATAGATATCCGGCATCATTTTTTGAGAGATCACTCAATGAAAGGAGACATAGCCATTTCCCATGTCAACACTGAAAAACAACTAGCCGATATCTTTACCAAGCCACTTGATGAAAAACGCTTTTGTGAGCTCCGAAATGAACTAAATATCCTTGATGTTCGAAACGTGGCTTGAAAACTCGCATACCTGTATGCCATCCTCAAAATCATGTTAATTGTGTTGAAAAATCATCTCTCTCTATTTTTCTCCTATAAACTATGTTAGTTACTTGATCTTGGTGAATTATGGTCATAGCTTGATTGTTGTATGTTTAATGATAGTATTCATTAAGAATATCTGTGTGCCCTTGTCCCCTATTCCTTAATAGGAACCTTTGAATGCATATATATATATATATATATATATATATATATATATATATATATATATATATATATATATATATATATATATATATATATGTTTTGTACATTTCTGTACAAGGGACCACGGACGGACTAGTCCGCACTTGGTCCGCTAGTCCGGACGACCACAAACTAGTCCAATATTTTGACTCCATAACCCTAGGGCCGGCTCAGACCTAATCCTCTTCATCCTCACAACACCTCCCACGCTCTCTCTCCTCACTCAAGTGCTCCCAAGGCGGATTTGAGATTTCTCCATCAAAACCACCCAAATCTCCATGGGAATTGATCTCCACTGCAAAGGGATCAAAGACCCCGGACTAGTCTGCATCAAGAACTCCTTCAACGCCTCGAATCGAAGGATTTGGTAAACTTCTCTCCAAACCCTATAACCTTCTATTTTATTTATTTTTGCTCAATTACCTTAGCTCCACCAATCAATACATGCTCTATTGATGTATTCAATGTACCCTAGATCATATTTGCATTGAATAACATCAAATTTTGACAAGTTTGGGCTTGAGCAGCCTTATAACAGACTAGTCCGTTATTAGGGCGAACAAGTCCGGTACTCCGGACTAGTCCGACCCTGAAAACCAGACTAGTCCGGTAAGCCCTGATCAGAATCTTAGCTTATGTCAATTAAATGAAATCCCTTGTCATCCTTGATTATTCATATCCTTTATATATTCTTTGTCAGAAATCATGTCGGTATCGAATGAAAATCTCTCCGACTTTGAAGCTGAGATGGATCAAGATCAAGATGTGATGTATAATCTTCCGGATTCTCGCTCCAAAAGGAGACAAGATCGTGCTGCCAAGCCTTCGCTCACCCCACCTAGGGTTCGCCGAAAGGTTACAATCAAGAGACCAGCTTCAAGAGCAAATATGGTTGACTCTAGCTCGGCGGCTCAACGCCAAACCAAGGGCAAGGGAAAGGGGCTTGCTTCCGGCCCGATTGGTCCCCTTAAGATGACAGCTCCAAGGCAGGGAAATAGGGATCCCTCGGAGCAGAAGTTCAATGGCAAGGGGACTGATGTGGCATGGAACCTGAGGAAGGTTGATGCCTATAGCTCTAGCAAAAAGGCAGCTGACAAGAGATTCTGGAGCAACTTTCACTCGGACTATTACAGTTTGGTGTACCTCCAAATGAAGACTCCAGTGGTCCGCAGTGAATGGATCGACTGGACATATTTTGAAAGGAAGAGTTGTGAAGCCTTTGAGGAGGTAATAGAGGCTGCAGAGAGACATGGACTCAAGGACTTGCTCTCCTTCAGATACAACTGGAATGATGAGATCATTGCCCAGTTCTATGCAACTTGCCACTTTGCCCACGATGGAGAAGACAAAGTGACTTGGATGACACATGGATCCAAGTACACAATTTCTTATACTGAGTTTGCCAGACTGTTACACCTTGAGGACACCGACAATCTTGGTGTTGTGGAGAAGGACAAGATGGAATTCCTCTATGATACTTGACTCCCATTCAATCCTCCCTCAACCAAGAACATGAAGCCCTTCTTCATTGTTCTCAACAGAGTGCTCCGGAAGACCATTGCTCCAAAGGATGGAGATGCCGGGAGTGTCCAAGGTTACTTGAGAACCTTGATGAAAGTAATCAGCAGGAGAAGATTTCATATCTTCGATTACATTTGGAATGACGTGGTGAACATATCCTGCACACCAAACCGTTCATGTGGCTATGCACCATACTTGATGTTCATGATTGAAAAAGTCACAGGAATTGAGTTTGTGAAGGATGTGGAGCACAGTGCTCTAAGGCCTCAGAAGCCTCCTCAAGCCTCTCTCCCAGCTGCTCCCTCACCTGGCTCACCTGAAGAACATCTAGAGAGAGCTCGAGAAGATGCAAGGCCTTCATTCAAGACTAGGGCCCCTCCTCACAAAGGGTCGCCTAGTGGGATTATGAAGTTTTTGGCTGCTATCTTTGGTTCTTGCCGCAAAACTGAGGTGAAGATTCATAAGATGAACAAGGCAAGAAAAGAAGAAATGAGATATGTGAAGGCAAATGTTAAATCAATATGCCAAAAACTAGAGATTGAGCCCATTGGATCTCCAGTCATCTCAGAGGACTCTGCATCTGACTTCACAGAGCTTCCTCCTCTCTCTCCATCAGAGCATGCCTACTTTGGCACGACGACTGGTTCCTCTCCTCCTCCTCCTCCTCAGCCTGATGATGAAGACGAAGAAAGGACCGACAGCGAGGAGTGAGCCGGTGATGACAAGTAGATCCCTCCTCTCCTTCTTTTTGGTGCCTTGATGCCAAAGGGGGAGAGATTGAGGGGGAGTCTTAGGTCGTAGGCTCTTCTTTTTATGTCCTAGTTTAAGAAATGAACTTTTGTAAGACTTATGCTATCATTATGCTTTTGGACGTGTAATGTGAAATGATGACTATGTTATGATTTTGATTAATGATGCATGTTTAAAACTGCTATGTAGGCTTGAGACTCTTGATGATTTTATGATTATGCTCATTATGATATTCACATCAAAATTATTGCTCACACATGGAGTTTTGCACCCCACCATAAAGAGTGCACATATGTCTTATGTCTACATTGCCTATTTGCTCAAAACTCATATGTGCACACTTTATGAAAATCTGAATTTTTTCCATATTTGTGTGATCTCAATTGGTTATCATCAATCACCAAAAAGGGGAAGATTGAAAGTGCATCTAGGCATCCCATGTGGGTTTTGGTTGATTTATGACAAACAAATGAGACCCTAACAAAATTGTTGAGATGAGCGCAGGTTCTTAAAGAAATTAGGAAGGAAGCGCAAAAAGAAAGGAGAAGGAGGATCCAAATTGATAAGAGCTCAGGAGCTGAAAAGATTAGATTACTTAGTATAGAGTGTGTTGGAGAAACACACCCCAAGAGCTCAAGTGAAAGAAATCACACTAACTGCACAAAATCAGCATGTGCGGACTAGTCCGATATCAACTAGACTAGTCCGATTTTCTTTCTGACTAGAAAACGGACTAGTCCGATATGGACCGGACTAGTCCGATTTTGTCTCTGGATAGATAACGGACTAGTCCACACTCTTACGGACTAGTCCGGTATCTCACAACACTTAGGGTTTTTCACATGCCGCACACCGGACTAGTCCGGAGTCTACAACGGACTAGTCTGGACATCGCAAACCCTAACGTAACCATTGGAAACCCTATTATAAAAAGAGGTGTACAACCATACCACCATAACTTTTTGACCCCCTGCGCCGTCACACCTCCCAAGAGCCCAAAATTCACATCTCTCCACACATTCTAACCCAAAAGGGATCAAATCTTTGGGGATTAGTAATCTATCAAAGGAGAGACTTGTTCTACACATCTTGAGCTCTTTGGTTTGATCTCTCGCACACTCTTGTTCGTTTATTGTTCATCTTTTGAGTGTGTTTGGCTGTGTTCATTCATTGTAATTCTTAGGGAGCCCTCAACTTGTGAGAAGGCCCCTTGAACGATTTATTTGCCCTTTGTGATTAGTGGAAGAGAATCGGCTTTCGTGGCGGTTCGACGAGGGTAGGTTTGGTGAAGACCCGGTCCTTAGTGGACTCCTCAACGGGGACGTAGATTTCCTTGATGGAATCGAACCTCGGGATAAAGTCTTGTCTCCTACTCGTGTTCATGCATTGTTCATCATATTCTAGTGTTTAATTAATCTTGTGAAATTCACGTTGAAGTATTGAAATCAAAGTTGATCTCTGTCATTCATTGTTTCACTATTGTAATACATCTAGGTTATCAATTAATTTCCGCTGCATAGGGTACTAGAAGTAAAAATATTGATCAATATTGATCTCATTAGTCCGATTTTCCTGTATTTGATAAACCTACTAAGTGTTTCAGGGATTAACAAAGCTTCGAAAAGCCTATTCACCCCCCCTAGGCTACATTCACATCCCCACATCCCCATCCTTCGGTGCTAGAGTCGTTCTCAAGATCCGGTTTAACACACTGAAGAAAGGATGGAGGATCTTGGTTGTGTGTGGGAGAGGGGTTGTAAAATCCAACCTTATACATGAATTCCATTTCCCCAAAATCCATCGCCATGAGGTTGTGAGTGATCAACTCATGGCTCAAAAATTCCTCCAGTCCAAGAATTCTTGCAAACTCATCATATAGGACGGAGTATTGGACTCCGTCCGTCATCCATGAGATTTTCCTGTCTCCAAAGGTGGAGAAGTAGCAAGTGGTGTAAAACTGAGCCACCGCCTCTGTGTTCCAGTCATATTGAAAACTAAGCAGTTCTTTGAGGCCATGAGCTCAACTGCTTGTATGACTGCATTGAAGGCTTGGTGATTTTTCTTCTCCATACAGGGCCAAGTGACCCACTGAGCATCAGCAACCGGCGTCTTTATCCTCAAGTATACAAGGCGATAGTAATTGCAATGGAAGTCACACTAGAAATGATGATCCGGTGTGGCCTTCTCATACTTGTGGGGATCCTTTTCCTGGAACCTTTTTGCCTTCTCGAGTGTCACACCCGGTTTTTCCGAAGAAACAACCAAGTGAATATCACATGTATGCCAGGATCATTTTCTCATACATGTGATGACAAATAGTGAAGCATCATTTATTACAAGCCAGGTGTCGAATATAAATAAGTCTTACATCGCAAATGTCTCAATGGACAATAATACGTTCATCACAAGTAAATAAACTAGCAGCGAAATATTATTCTTGAGGGCTCCATCACAGGCGTTGCCCGGGGGTCTCCATGAACCTAGAAACCTTCTTCAGGTCCAAAGTCTTGATCATTATACACCACCTCATTATCTTGACCTGAGCAGCAATATAAACCAACAAATATGCAAGGTTGAGTACCAACGGTACTCAGCAAGTGTGGGAAAATTATATCATGCATGGCTAGAACAAGGAGAGGTGGAAATCATGGTTAAAGCACTACGCAATTAATACCTATCACCTTAGCTTATTAAGCACCTACATTACTACACAAGTGAAATGGTCCCAAGCTCCCATACCATCATAATATCCAAATAACCATAACATCATTTCCAATGTTAAGCTCCCCGCTTAACATCCACAACTTCCAAAACCATCAATCCTCTAATCATGAATAAGTCCAAGCCGCTCTTGACCGTGAGCACGGCTGTCATGACAGTTTTAACTCTGCAGAGTTTGTACCACTGTACCCACATGTAGTGATTTCATCCCCCGTTGCCGGGTGGACTAAAAGAACCTCCATTATGCCAGTGGCTACGAACCACATTCACACTTCCCAGGTGTGTCGCCAGGAGATCACTACGAAGCCTTTACAAAGGGATTCCCGACGAGCGTGGGCCCACTGAGGTTTCACCCCTAACAGCATACAAGAGGCTCCAACCCCGCTGCAGTGGCCCCCTCTTGAGCCTTGCGGTTCATATGGTAGTCCAGCTGACACCTACTCCCCGCACCATCCAACACACCCATACTATGCCGGGGATACACCTAATTAATTGGCCAAGCTGCCCCATCTCAGCATGTGGTTGGCACGGTAAAGCCAGGTTACATGCTCCATGAACCGGTCCTTAGGATCCAGGCAAGTACTAAACACAAACCCGAGTCTCGTGCACCTAGCACCAACCAAAACATCCAACTTGCCTTGATCCCTACCTCTACATAACTCATAATATCTCATTCAAAAGTATGGTAAAATAAACTGATGATCTCATATCCCAAATATCCCATTCTAAGCATGGCTAAGCATATGCATAATAATAAATGACATGATGAAATAAATCCCAACCCAAGCTACAAGGAAACAAGGTAATGCAATTCTAGGGAAACTTCCTAGCATGGGTTTCATATTTCATTTGACAATGCAAATAATTCTATCTACACATTCTAGTATAGGATCAAAGTGGTCAAGGACACTTGCCTCCTTCTTGCTGCTCTTGAAATGGGTAGTCCTGATCTTGGAAAGGAATAACTTGCTCTTGAGCAGGTTCTACATTATACCATCACACATAGCAAAAGAAAAACAACAATCCATAAGACATAGTTCACACTTCTACTTCATACAAACCACACATTCACATTTATGAAAGTCCTTCACCATTATATGGGTTGTGGTTACTTTATGTGTGTTGAGTTGTGGCTTGCATGCACTTTTAATCATGTGTATATGATTCCTACTTTTGTGTTCCCATTTATACTTACCTACTATTTATATATGAGTTTCCAATTTAAATAAATTCCTTATATTCAACTACTACACCTTTTCACTACCAAGTATGTATGAAAAGTATTTTTCTTCTCCATATGTGCCTTTAGAATTTCTACCAACCTTAAACTGAATTCTTTGGATTTTAGAAACTCCATTTATCATTTACTAGTTGCTATATTTTCAGATTTATTTTCCTATACATAAATGTGTTCTTTATTATGAAATTAGTAATACACATCATCTAAACAGAATAGGTTCTGGTCCTAAATAATTTAATAACATATTTTGACCTTTGCCTCTGATGTAAACTATTTCACAATTATTTTCCCTATTTTCTAAAACTATTCATTACTTAAAAATGTGTCCCTAAATGTGAATAATAAATTAGACACATTCAATTCAGCCTAAAATATGTTTTTATCTCACTCCAAAGTTTTCTAAATACTGAGAAAGTCTTTAATTTAATTTTGACAATATGTTTGTCCCACTTTTTAATTTTTAAACACTAGCCACATATTCAATTTTCTAAATTAATTACTAAACAGGGCTAAAAAGTTAAACTTACCCCACTACAGGGTCTATAATATTATTTTCAGAATTTCCAGGGGTCTAGCTACACTTATCAGAGGTGTTTTTCATAATTTTTATTAAGTCCAGGGGTTAAAACTGATTTTTAAATGAATTTACATGATTTTCTGGAGTTCCAGGGGTTAGATCAGAAGTTTTCGGGGCTAGCTCTTATTTCCCGAGAACCCCAGGGGGTAGCACGTAAGATTTCCAGTCTTTATAACGCGGGGCTGACATGGACCGTCCGATTTTAAACCGACGGCCGAGATTATAACATCGAACCGGTACGCGGGAGTTTAAACCCTACCGTGCGATTTAAAATAAACGGCGCACAAGCGGCCACGTCGCTCTGATCGAGCGCGGGCGGCGCTGCCGGCGGCGCACGGCGGCGGGAAGTGGCGATCTCGCCGGAAACTTTCGGATCTTCGGGAATTCTTCCTAGAACTGTGATTTTATGGCATAGATCGGTAGAGGGGAGGTCGGGGATCTCACCTCGGGGGTTTTCTTGAGCTCGGAGGTCCTGGAAGGTGATCGGCGACGAGGTCCGAGGCGAAACCACGGTGAAGCTCGTCGGCGCTGTGTTTACACCGCAAGTCACCGAGTTTTCTGCACCTGCAAGGTTCCCCGGAGGCGGTGGATCAAGACCAGTGAGTTAGATCGGAGTTTCCGAGCTTAGATCGGCCAGAATTCGCCGGAGAAGTCTCGGATCTCACCGGAGGAAAATCAGCCGATCGCGTGAGAAAAACAGAACGAGGCCGGGGTTTTTATAGACGGGGGAGGGCGGCGGGGTGGTTTAGATCATGTCTGCGTCGCCTACGAACAGAATTCAGCTAGGATACGCCGAAATCCCGATCGGTTTTGATTTGGGCGCGAGGGAGTCCGGTGCGGCGCGAGGTAGACGACGATCGGGTGGGTCCCGCCTGTCAGTGTGAGGCAGCAGCGCGAGCGGCTGCGGGCTGGCGCGGGCGCTGGCTGGGCCGGCTGGTGGGTTTCGGCCCACTGGCCGGTTTTTTTCTGTTTTCTCTTTTTCTTTTTCTATTTCTTTTCTGATTTGAGTTTAATTTGAATTCCAGTTTGAATTTGAATTTTTGCAAAACATGCAACATGTCCAAAAAATTTTAAATCCCCCTCTTAACATGATTTAGGGTTTTGAATCAAAATTTTGGGGTGTTACAGCTCTACCCCCCTTAAAAGAAATCTCATCCTCGAGATTGGTGTTTCTAAGAAAACAATTCCGGAAATTGTGCCTTGAGCTCATCTTCCCGCTCCCAGGTGGCTTCCTCTTCTGAGTGATGCTTCCACTGCACCTTGCACATCCGGATTCTTTTATTTCTGGTGAGGCGTTCCATTATCTCCAAAATCTTGTATGGTTGCTCGGCATAAGACAAATCCTCAGCTACGTCCACTTCATTCACGGGTAACACCTCTTCAGGCGTTCTCAGGCATTTCTTGAGTTGTGACACATGGAACACATCGTGCACATCCGATAGACGAGCCGATAATTCTAGTTGATACGCCACTTCGCCTTTCCTCTCCAAAACTTGAAAGGGTCCGATGTATCGAGGTGACAACTTCCCTTTCACCTTGAACCGACGAAGTCCTCTGATAGGGGACACCTTGAGATAGACATAGTCTCCCACATTGAAAACGAGCTCTCTTCTTCGTACATCAGCATAACTCTTTTGGCGTGTCTGTGCTATCCTCAAATTGTTGCGAATTTCCCTTACCTTCGCCTCGGCTTCTTGTAGTACTTCTGGACCAAACACTTTACTTTCCCCTGTTTGGTTCCAAAATAGGGGAGTTCTGCACTTCCTCCCGTACAAAGCTTCAAACGGTGACATCTTCATACTAGCTTGATAGCTGTTGTTATAGGAAAACTCCGCATACGGTAAGTTCTTGTCCCAACTCCGATTGTTTTTGAGTGCACATGCCCTTAGCATATCTTCAAGGATTTGATTGGTTCTTTCCGTCTGCCCGTCAGTTTGGGGATGATAGGCAGAACTAAAGTTCAGATGGGTTCCCATGGTTTCGTGCAACTTCTGCCAGAACCTTGAGGTGAACTGTGTCCCTCAATCCGACACTATCTTCTTTGGCACTCCATGGTAACACACGATCCTTGACATGTACAGATCTGCCAATTTGGATCCGTTGTAGCTTTCTTTCACGGGGATGAAATGAGCTACCTTGGTTAGCCTATCAATGATGACCCATATTGAATCATACCCTGATTGGGTCCTAGGCAATCCCACAATGAAATCCATGCTAATTTCTTACCATTTCCATTCAGGCACTTTGAGTGGTTGCAATAATCCCGCGGGTCGTTGATGTTCTGCTTTCACCAACTGACATGTGTCACATAGGGCAACATGTTCCGCGACATCTCGCTTCATGCCATACCACCAATACCTGCTCTTGAGGTCCTGGTACATCTTCGTACTCCCAGGATGAATGGAATAGTCGGAATCATGAGCCTCCTTCAAAATCAATTCACGGATCTCCTTTACTTCTGGCACACAGATTCTTTTCCCGTGCCACACCGTTCCTTGTTCATCCTCTCTAAAACCAGGAGCTTTATTTTCCTTGATGAGTTGTCTGATCTCTTGTATCTTCTCATCATTCTTTTGACCTTCGCGGATGTCTTGCTCTAGTGTGGAGTCCACTTCCATGGCGATGGCTTCACCACTATTCACAAGGCATAGATTGAGCCTTATAACCTCATCCTTCAATCCTGCAGGCATGTCCTTCAAGCTCAACTTATTGACCTGCACTTTCCGACTCAAAGCATCGGCCACGACGTTTGCTTTCCCAGGATGATAATTGATACCTACATCAAAGTCATTGATTAGCTCTAACCATCTCCTTTGTCTGAGGTTGAGATCTGGCTGTGTGAATATGTACTTCAAACTCTTATGATCCGTATATATCTCGGTCCTCTTCCCCATCAAATAGTGCCGCCAAAATTTCAACGCGTGTACCACTGCGGCTAGTTCTAGGTCATGTGTAGGATAGTTCTTCTCGTGCTTCCGAAGCTGCCGGGATGCATAAGCCACGACATGCCCTTCTTGCATAAGAACACATCCCAACCCGTTTCCAGAGGCATCGCAGTACACCGTAAAGTTCTTCTGCATATCTGGCATAACTAGCACTGGGGCCGTTGTCAATCTTTTCTTTAACTCCTAAAAACTCGTCTCGCACTGCGGCGTCCATGTGAATGTGATTCCCTTCTCCAACAGTTTGGTGAGGGGTCTCGAGATCTTAGAGAATCCCTCAATAAACTGTCGATAGTATCCAGCCAATCCCAAAAAGCTTCGAACTTCCCCGACATTTTCAGGGGTCTTCCACTTCTGTATATCCTCGATTTTGGCGGGATCTACGGAGATTCCTTCCTCCGAGATTATATGTCCTAAGAAGGGAACTCTCTTCAGCTAAAACTCACACTTGCTCAATTTGGCATATAGTTGCTGTTCTCTTAGCCTCTGCAACACCAACCTTAGATGTTTCTCATGTTCTTCTTCATCTTTGGAGAAGACAAGAATGTCATCTATGAAAACCACCACAAATTTGTCCAGATATTCCATGAATACCTTGTTCATGAGATACATGAAGTATGCCGGGGCATTAGTTAGCCCGAAAGGCATGACAGTGTATTCATACAGTCCGTACCGAGATACGAAAGCTGTCTTGGGAATATCAGATTGCCTTATCTTGAGTTGGTGGTACCCCGACCTGAGATCAATTTTCAAGAACACACAAGCTCCCCTCAACTGATCAAACAAGTCTTCAATGCGGGGTAATGGGTACTTGTTCTTGATAGTTACCTCATTCAAGGCACGGTAATCCACGCATAACCTTTGGGTTCCGTCCTTCTTGGGCACAAATATCACCGGAGCTCCCCAAGGTGAGGAACTAGGGCGAATATACCCCTTCTCCGTCAATTCTCTCAAATGATCCTTGAGCTCTTCTAGCTGCTTGGATTCCATCCGATAAGGTCTCTTGTATATCGGGGCTGTTCCAGGCACTAGCTCAATTGCAAATTCCACTTCACAATCGGGAGGCATACCTGGCAATTCTTCCGGAAAAACATCTTGATATTCCCTGATGGTCCTGATTTCCTCAACTTTCACCTCAACTTGATTTAATTTAATGTCCCTCCTAGGCTCGTGTATTGTTATGAACTTTACTCTTGTGCCACTAGGGTGAGTTAGTTCCACCGTTCTGGTCGAACAATGGATGATTCCTTTATGTTTGGTCAACCAATCCATACCCAAAATAATATCTATCCCTTGTGAATCTATCACTATGAGGTTAGCAGTAAATACTACCCCATTAATGTCTAGGTTCACTTTGGGACACACTTGTCTTGTCCTTATTTCTCCACCTGGAGAGTTTACAGCTAGCATATGGTTCATTTGTGTGGTTGCTAGGTCATGCTTCTTAACAAACCCTTGAGCAATGAACGAGTGGGTAGCACCAGAATCAAACAGCAGGGTTGCAAGGTGTAAATTGACAGGAAACTTACCAACTACCACGTCGGGTGCCTCTTGTGCTTCCTCCATAGTGACGTGGTTCACCCGTCCTCTCATTACATTCTGCGGTTGTGGCTGCGCAGGCTTCTTCTTTGGGCATTTATGGGCGTAGTGCCCCACTTCACCACAGCTAAAACATTGCACCCCAACCTTAGGTGCCTGGCCTTTGTTGTCTTGGGGTTGGTTTGGAGGTCCCTGTACTGCTGGTCGAGGTGGATATGCGGGGCGAGGCTGCTGTACAAACTGACGTTGTGGCTGTGCTGGTGCTGCCGGAGGCCTGTAATTCGGGTTGTACCCTCTTGGTGCCGAGTAGGGTACCGCAGCACGGTTCGTCTGTCCTGCAGGTTGCTGCATCAGACGTGGGCGGGTGTTGCTCCCTGAGGCTTGATGCGACCACCCGGCCTTCCTCTTATTCTCATTTTCCAAGGCCTTCAGCTTCCTTTCTACCACAAACGCTCTGTCCACCATCTTTTGGAAGCTTTCATACTCATTTGAGGACATTGCACACTGCATTTCTGCGGTAAGTCCTTCCACGAAACAACCTTGTTTCTGCTCATCAGTCTCTATGTCTCGTGGGGCATAACGGGATAGTTGGGTAAATTTAGTGAGGTATTCCCTCACAGTCATGTTACCTTGCTGCAATCCCAAAAACTCCTTCCTCTTGTTTTTGAGTTCACCTCTTGGGATGTAATGGTTGCGGAAGCTACGCTTGAACTCTTCCCAAGTGATGTTCTCAGGGTCATGATGGGCGGCCACGTAGGCGGTCCACCAATCAGCAGCAGGTCCATGCAATTGATGAGAGGCAAACAGCACCCTCTAATACCCTTGGCACTGGATGATCCTCACCTTGCTTTCAATGGTCTTCAGCCAATCATCTGCCTCCAGAGGTTCAGCAGCACTTGCAAACTTTGGAGGTTGAGTTCCTAGAAACTCACTCAACCTTGGTTGGCGTGGTGCAGCTTGTGGAGGTGGAACTTGATGCAAGTTGGCCACCACTTGAGTCAAGTTCTGGATGAGCTGATTTTGATTCTCCAGCATTTAGTGGAGGGGATCAACTCCTTCACGGCGACCACCCCGGTCCTGGCCTCCAGAAAGATGAGGGTTGCATGCCTCATCGTTGTTGTTGGCGGGGTTGGCAGCGCGTCCTTTTCCTCTTCTGGCCATCTGGCAGAATCAACCAATGTTAATTTGAAAGCATTTAGTATCATCTTACTACTTTCATTTATTTGTACTCTGAAGTGTTGAGGCTTTGTTATACTTCTCTAAGGGTTCACTTTTCACATAAAAATAAATGCAATATTATTTCATGTGGGTTCACACACCAAAGCAAAACAATCTAAAGACGAGGCTGTGGACAATTGCTCATGGCTTCCACAACTCACGTCACACACCAAGCATTATCACACCATTAACTTAACTTAACGACTCGCCTATTCGACATCTTGCTGACTAAGGGAGGGAC
This sequence comes from Neostapfia colusana, assembly GCA_030760725.1. Classification (NCBI taxonomy): domain Eukaryota; kingdom Viridiplantae; phylum Streptophyta; class Magnoliopsida; order Poales; family Poaceae; genus Neostapfia; species Neostapfia colusana. The sequence goes on from JASWHV010000013.1 coordinate 16,800,630, forward strand.
TCTACACTACTCGTTTTCTTGAGCTGGCTCCTCGGGATCTTCCTCATCATTTCGGCTTCCTTCTGACTCTGCTTTGGGTGGGGAGGCTGCTGGTGGAGAAGTGCGACGACGCCTGATCGCTCGGCGATCCGGGGAGTCAGGAGTCCATGTATCATTCACGGTGACACACAGTTCATTCCCATCTCCTCTTTCTCTCGCCTTTAAGCAGGCTCGCAGCAACGCCTCCGTTTCCTTCAGGGTGTCCCGGACATCCTGAAGCTCTTGTTGACACTCCTGCAGTCGAGTGCTGAGCATAGCAGCATCCTCCAAGCACAAGTCCATGTGCTCATGGGAAGTCCCTTGCTGCACTGGTGGGTACTTGTACTCCGTGGTACCACTCTCACGTTGGAGGACATACATGTACTCAGTTTTGTCCAAGTGGCGACGATAGATGTGGCTCTGGCAGGTGATGGCCTCCCAGGTGACATCTTTCTCCGCATCGACCTGTGTTGCTCGACAAGCTGGAGAGTGGTGAATCTTAAGCAGCTGATTTTCATGTATAATCCTCATCTCCGAACTCCATTCTTCCCTCTTCTCACAGATGGTCCTGGTGGAGTTATAGTGGATGATTAGCTTGCTCGTATTGCCGGCGGCTTCGAGCATACGCCGAAGACGGCGCAACAAGCCTCCTACTGCCAATCCATAGGAAAGGTACGTCACCGGACGGCTCTCCTCTCTTTCGGCAAGGGCAACTACGGGAACTCTCCCTCCGGACTTGCGAGCGGTGCGAATCATGCGAACCATCTAAAACAAAAAGAATTTAAAATTAGGTTAGATAAACTCTCAAACAAAAATCCTATTTTGAATGAAAATTGGGGTAAGATGAAGAAAGTGACTCATTTAAATAACACTTTTCAATCCACACCTTTGTAAAATAGTTTTTAAAAAAATAGGGCCCTTAAATACGTCCATTTCTACCTAGGTCCACGTTCCTACGGGCAACCTTGGCTCTGATACCACTTCTGTCACACCCGGTTTTTCCGAAGAAACAACCAAGTGAATATCACATGTATGCCAGGATCATTTTCTCATACATGTGATGACAAATAGTGAAGCATCATTTATTACAAGCCAGGTGTCGAATATAAATAAGTCTTACATCGCAAATGTCTCAATGGACAATAATACGTTCATCACAAGTAAATAAACTAGCAGCGGAATATTATTCTTGAGGGCTCCATCACAGGCGTTGCCCGGGGGTCTCCATGAACCTAGAAACCTTCTTCAGGTCCAAAGTCTTGATCATTATACACCACCTCATTATCTTGACCTGAGCAGCAATATAAACCAACAAATATGCAAGGTTGAGTACCAACGGTACTCAGCAAGTGTGGGAAAATTATATCATGCATGGCTAGAACAAGGAGAGGTGGAACTCATGGTTAAAGCACTACGCAATTAATACCTATCACCTTAGCTTATTAAGCACCTACATTACTACACAAGTGAAATGGTCCCAAGCTCCCATACCATCATCATATCCAAATAACCATAACATCATTTCCAATGTTAAGCTCCCCGCTTAACATCCACAACTTCCAAAACCATCAATCCTCTAATCATGAATAAGTCCAAGCCGCTCTTGACCGTGAGCACGGCTGTCATGACAGTTTTAACTCTGCAGAGTTTGTACCACTGTACCCACATGTAGTGATTTCATCCCCCGTTGCCGGGTGGACTAAAAGAACCTCCATTATGCCAGTGGCTACGAACCACATTCACACTTCCCAGGTGTGTCGCCAGGAGATCACTACGAAGCCTTTACAAAGGGATTCCCGACGAGCGTGGGCCCACTGAGGTTTCACCCCTAACAGCATACAAGAGGCTCCAACCCCGCTGCAGTGGCCCCCTCTTGAGCCTTGCGGTTCATATGGTAGTCCAGCTGACACCTACTCCCCGCACCATCCAACACACTCATACTACGCCGGGGATACACCTAATTAATTGGCCAAGCTGCCCCATCTCAGCATGTGGTTGGCACGGTAAAGCCAGGTTACATGCTCCATGAACCGGTCCTTAGGATCCAGGCAAGTACTAAACACAAACCCGAGTCTTGTGCACCCAGCACCAACCAAAACATCCAACTTGCCTTGATCCCTACCTCTACATAACTCACAATATCTCATTCAAAAGTATAGTAAAATAAATTGATGATCTCATATCCCAAATATCTCATTCTAAGCATGGCTAAGCATATGCATAATAATAAATGACATGATGAAATAAATCCCAACCCAAGCTACAAGGAAACAAGGTAATGCAATTCTAGGGAAACTTCCTAGCATGGGTTTCATATTTCATTTGACAATGTAAATAATTCTATCTACACATTCTAGTATAGGATCAAAGTGGTCAAGGACACTTGCCTCCTTCTTGCTGCTCTTGAAATGGGTAGTCCTGATCTTGGAAAGGAATAACTTGCTCTTGAGCAGGTTCTACATTATACCATCACACATAGCAAAAGAAAAACAACAATCCATAAGACATAGTTCACACTTCTACTTCATACAAACCACACATTCACATTTATGAAAGTCCTTCACCATTATATGGGTTGTGGTTACTTTATGTGTGTTGAGTTGTGGCTTGCATGCACTTTTAATCATGTGTATATGATTCCTACTTTTGTGTTCCCATTTATACTTACCTACTATTTATATATGAGTTTCCAATTTGAATAAATTCCTTATATTCAACTACTACACCTTTTCACTATCAAGTATGTATGAAAAGTATTTTTCTTCTCCATATGTGCCTTTAGAATTTCTACCAACCTTAACTGAATTCTTTGGATTTTAGAAACTCCATTTATCATTTACTAGTTGCTATATTTTCAGATTTATTTTCCTATACATAAATGTGTTCTTTATTATGAAATAAGTAATACACATCATCTAAACAGAATAGGTTCTGGTCCTAAATAATTTAATAACATATTTTGACCTTTGCCTCTGATGTAAACTATTTCACAATTATTTTCCCTATTTTCTAAAACTATTCATTACTTAAAAATGTGTCCCTAAATGTGAATAATAAATTAGACAGATTCAATTAAGCCCAAAATATGTTTTTATCTCACTCCAAAGTTTTCTAAATACTGAGAAAGTCTTTAATTTAATTTTGACAATATGTTTGTCCCACTTTTTAATTTTTAAACACTAGCCACATATTCAATTTTCTAAATTAATTACTAAACAGGGCTAAAAAGTTAAACTTACCCCACTACAGGGTCTAAAATATTATTTTCAGAATTTCCAGGGGTCTAGCTACACTTATCAGAGGTGTTTTTCCTAATTTTTATTAAGTCCAGGGGTTAAAACTGATTTTTAAATGAATTTACATGATTTTCTGGAGTTCCAGGGGTTAGATCAGAAGTTTCCGGAGCTAACTCTTATTTCCCGAGAACCCCAGGGGGTAGCACATAAGATTTTCAGTCTTTATAACGCGGGGCTGACGTGGACCGTCCGATTTTAAACCGACGGCCGAGATTATAACATCGAACCGGTACGCGGGGGTTTAAACCCTACCGTGCGATTTAAAATAAACGGCGCACAAGCGGCCACGTCGCTCTGATCGAGCGCGGGCGACGCTGCCGGCGGCGCACGGCGGCGGGAAGCGGCGATCTCGCCGGAAACTTTCGGATCTTCGGGAATTCTTCCTAGAACTGTGATTTTATGGCATAGATCGGTAGAGGGGAGGTCGGGGATCTCACCTCGGGGGTTTTCTTGAGCTCGGAGGTCCTGGAAGGTGATTGGCGACGAGGTCCGAGGCAAAACCACGGTGAAGCTCGTCGGCGCTGTGTTTACACCGCAAGTCACCGAGTTTTCTGCACCTGCAAGGTTCCCCGGAGGCGGTGGATCAAGACCAGCGAGTTAGATCGGAGTTTCCGAGCTTAGATCGGCCAGAATTCGCCGGAGAAGTCTCGGTTCTCACCGGAGGAAAATCAGTCGATCGCGTGAGAAAAACAGAACGAGGTCGGGGTTTTTATAGACGGGGGAGGGCGGCGGGGTGGTTTAGATCATGTCCGCGTTGCCTATGAACAGAATTCAGCTGGGATACACCGAAATCCCGATCGGTTTTGATTCGGGCGCGAGGGAGTCTGGCGCGGCGCGAGGTAGACGACGATCGGGTGGGTCCCGCCTGTCAGTGTGAGGCAGCAGCGCGCGGCTGCGGGCTGGCGCGGGCGCTGGCTGGGCCGGCTGGTGGGTTTTGGCCCACTGGCCGGTTTTTTTCTGTTTTCTCTTTTTCTTTTTCTATTTCTTTTCTGGTTTGAGTTTAATTTGAATTCCAGTTTGAATTTGAATTTTTGCAAAACATGCAACACGTTCAAAAATTTTTAAATCCCCCTCTTAACATGATTTAGGGTTTTGAATCAAAATTTTGGGGTGTTACATCGGGGCCTTTCCCTCTAAAGACGTTACTTGAAAGCTCTGGTTGCAGGTTGGGATTATGCATGGAAGGAGTCATGACCAAGGGTCCAATATGGCCTCGTGGGGGAGCACTTGATCCCACGGGACGGTCTCTGATGACTAACCCCCTGCTGGCAAGTGCCTTCCTCCTTGGTGCAGCCTTCTTGGCGGGCACCTTTTTTATTAGGGCCTTGCCTTTGCCCTTGACTGTTTCTCCTTGAGTCACGGGTCCTTTTCCTTTATCGTCCTTTTAGGCTCTTTCCTTTTCTCCCACCGAGACTAGCCTCTTCCTTCGGCTAGATTGTTCTTCTGCTGCTTGAGCTTGCGGTGCCTCTCTCTCATGTCTCTTTTTGGTTCTGGCTTCACGACGAGCTAGCTCTTGCGCAATAGTCACGTCCTCCTCTTCTCGACGGCGATAAAACTCTTGTCGAGCCGCTTCTCGCTCCGGGTCGGAGAGGGGAGGAGAGTCGTCGTGTTGAGACATGCTGGAAGAACAATTAAGAGAAGATATGAGTTTCGGACAAAAGATTATCGCGATAGAGGAGGAGCGGGAACAGTAAGTTAGGATTTAAGTCTAGGTTTGCCCGGACTTGTCCGGTCTCTGACTGGACTAGTCCATTCAGGAACGGACTTGTCCGCCTTGTGTCTGGATTAGTCCAGACCACCCAGGGTTAAACCCTAACTAGGTGATTTTTCTATAATCCTATCAATAGATTGCAATAACCCTAGGAAAGAATCACAATGAGTTGATGAAGCACTAGACATCCTTGTTTATGGGAGAAACAACCTAACATCAAGGGATTTGAGGGTATTAGGTTTTTCCTCAAGAACGTACCTTAAGGGTTCAAATCCGAACAAAAATCCTAATATTGAGGGATTTGGAGGGCAGAGAAGTCCAGAGATTGACTTCTCGAGGCTCCAAAGAGTACAAGACTCGGATCGTTTGAAGATTTTGGTGAAAATCCTCAAAAATTGCCAATGGGGGTGAGTTTGACGGAGGGGCGCACGTCGAGATGCGTTTTGGATGAAGTGAAGAAAGTCGGGCCCCGGCGCTTGGGTTAAGTCCCCAAGGTCCGGACTGGTACGGTGGGAAATGTCGGACAAGTCCGGTGGCCAGACTAGGTCTGGACTTGTTTGGCTGTCCGGACATTTTTTTTAATATTCTCAATGAACATGGATAGTAGAGCATACAAACAATCATACAATGACCATGATTCAAGGAGACAATAATCGAAAATAGTTTTATATAAAATTGAGGGAGACAACTTTTTGAAAACATGCATAATTTTGAAGAGAATAAACAACTAGCAATTAGATGTGCAAACTCTCAAGCCACATTTCGGGAATCAAGGATCTTTAGCTCATTCCTAAGTTCACAAAAGCATTTTTCATCTAGTGGCTTGGTGAATATATCGGCTAGTTGTTTTTCATTTCTCACATGTGAAATAACAATATCCCCCTTTATTGAATGATCTCTCAAGAAGTGGTGTCGGATGTCAATGTGTTTGGTCCTAGAGTGTTCAACAGGGTTATGGGCAATCTTAATAGCACTCTAATTGTCACATAGGAGTGGAATATGGTTCATGTTGAGACCATAGTCCCTTAGAGATTTTCGCATCCAAAGAAGTTGGGCACAACAACTTCCGGTTGCGACATACTCCGCTCAACTATGGATAGGGCAATAGAATTTTGTTTCTTGGATGACCATGATACTAGGGACCTACCCAAGAATTGACAAGTTTTGGAGTTACTTTTCCTATCTACTTTGCATCCGGCATAATCCGCATCGTAGTTTCTGATGAGATTGAACTTGGATCCCTTAGGATACCACAACCCTAGATTAGGTGTATGAACTAAGTAGCACAATATTCTCTTTACGGGTGTTAAATGACACTCTTTAGGAGCGGCTTGAAACCTTGCACACATGCATACACTTAACATAATATTGGGCCTAGATGCACAAAGGTGAACAAGGGATCCAATCATGGAGTGTTATACCTTTTGATCCACGCTAGGGATGTCTTGGTTGAGGTTGAGGTGTCCGTTTGTCTCCATTAGCGTCTTGATGGGCTTGGCCTTCTCCATGTCAAACTTTTTGAGTATGTCTTGAATGTACTTGGTTTGACATATGAAGGTGCCTTCCTTGATTTTGTTTCACTTGGAAACCTAGAAAGAACTTCAACTCTCCCATCATCGACATCTCAAACCTCCCCGTCATGATTTTGCTAAATTCTTCACAAAAAGATTGATTAGTAGAACCAAATAAATTTGGCACATAAATAAGTCATCATCCAAGTTTTTAGTGAAAAGTGTATAGTCGACTTTCCTAACCTAACACCATTGTCAATGAGGAAATCTCTAAGACACTCATACCAAGCCCTAGGAGCTTGTTTGAGGCCGTAGAGAGCTTTATGGAGCTTAAAAACATGGTAGCATACTTATCGTCCTTGAAGCTGGGCAGTTGCTCCACATACACCTCCTCCTTGATTGGTCCATTGAGGAAGGCACTTTTCACGTCCATTTGATACAACTTGAAATCATTGTGAGTACCATAGGCCAATAATATATGAATAGATTCAAGTCTAGCTACGGGAGCAAAAGTTTTGTCGAAGTCCAAACTTTCGACTTGTGAGTACCCCTTGGCCACAAGTATAGCTTTGTTTCTTGTCACTACACCATTCTCATCTTGCTTGTTGTGAAAGACCCACTTGGTGCCTACCACGTTGGCATTTGGTCTTCTCACAGGCTTCCACACTTTGATTCTTTTGAAGTTGTTAAGTTCCTCTTGCATTGCCATCACCCAATTCGGGTCTCGTAGGGCATCTTCAACCTTAAATGGCTCCAAAGAGGACAAAAAGGAGTAGTGAGCACAAAAGTTAGCCATACGAGAACAAGTCATTACCCCTTTGGAGATGTCTCCAAGTATATTATCAATGGGATGATCATGTTGAACACATTGATGGACTCTAGGGTGTGGTACACTTGGTCTTGAGTCAACTTCTTCTTCGTCTTCATCTCCCCCTTGACCATTGCCACAATTTTAATCTTCAATGTCTTGAACATGGTGATCTTGATCTTGTTCTTGATCTTGGGGAGCTTGGGCTTGATCTTGTGCTTGGGGGCACTTCTTGTAATGAGGATGGGTCACTTGGGCCATGTTGCTCTTGTGGTCGTATATCACCAAGTGCCATCCTTCTCAACGTCATACATGGTTCCTATTCTTCGTCTAGCACACGTTTATCAACTTGCTCCACTTGGGAGCCATTAGTTTCATCAAACACCACGTCACGTGCGATTTCAACACAACCGGAGGTTCTGTTGAATACACGATAGGCGTAGGTGTTTGAATCATGGCCAAGCAAGAAACCTTCGTCGGATTTCAAAGCGAACTTCGAAATTCGAGGCTTCTTGCTAAGATTATAACACTTGCTACCAAAAACTCTAAAGTAGGAGATATTGGGTTTGTTACCCGTTAGAAGTTCGTATGGAGTTTTCTTCAATAGGCGATGGAAGTAGAGGCGGTTCGTGGAATGGCAAGCGGTGTTGACCGCTTCAGCCCAAAACCGATCGGATGCCTTGTATTCATCAAGCATGGTTCTTGACATCTCTATTAGAGTCTGATTCTTCTTTCGGCCACCCCATTTTGATCAGGTGAGTAGGGTGCCGAAAACTCATGCTTGATGCCCCCTCGTCCAAGTACTCTTCTACTTGGATGTTCTTGAATTCGGTGCTTGTCACTTCTTATATTCTTGATTCTCAAGGATAACTCATTTTGAGCTCTCCTCAAGAAACTCTTGAGAAGACCTTGAGTTTCACCTTTGTCATGCAAGAAAAACACACAAGTGAAGCGGGAAAAGTCATCAACAATAACTAAACCATATTTGTTACCGCCAATGCTTATATATGCAATGGGACCGAAGAGGTCCATGTGTAGCATCTCCAATAGTCTCGTTGTCGTCATCACATTCTTGGCAGGATGAGTTGCTCCGACTTGTTTCCCGGCTTGGCACGCGCTACAAGGCATATCTTTCTCAAAAACAACATTCTTAAGATCTCGGACGTGATTGCCTTTTAGAAGTTTTTGAATATTTCTCATACCAACATGGGCTAGCCTACGGTGCCACAACCATCCCATGTTGGTCTTTGCTATCAAGCATGTGTCAAGTTGAGTTTTATCCGCGGTGAAGTCCACTAGATAAAGCTTTCCCTTGAGCACACCCTTGAAGGCAATTGAGTTATCAATCCTGCTAGTGACAATCACGCCTTCGTTAGTGAATAAGCAATTATAACCTTTTGCACATAATTGAGATATGGATAAAAGATTGTAATCTACTGATTCAACCTGCATAACATGAGAAATGGTGTGTTGTGGAGATATAGAGATTTTACCCATACCTAGTACCCTCCCTTGGCTATTATCGCCAAAGTAGATACCCTGACTTGGATCATTGTTTTCTTCATACTCCACAAACGTTCTTCTCGCTCGGGTCATGTGGTTTGTGCATCCACTGTCTAGCACCCATTTTGTACCGTCAGAGGAGTAAGCCTACAAAACAAGTTTAGTCTTTTGTTTTAGGTACCCAAGCTTGGCTGGGTCCTTTGACGTTAGTGACAAGACGTTTGGGTACCCACACACAAGGCTTTGGGCTCTTGCGGAGTGGCCCAACATATGTTGCATAGACATACCCAAATTTGCCTCTCATAAGCACATAAGATGCATCAAAATCATGAAACATGGTTAGGTTAACATTCTTAGCATTTTTAGCATCTTTAGAATATTTATAAAATTTTACCATTTCAAGAGAGGTAGAGGCATGACATTCATTCATGGTTTGGTATGATCCTTCCTTGACAAAAGCAATATGCATCTTGTTATTCTTGGGAATTCTAGCTGTCGGTACCTGAGATATGGGGTACCCCCGCGCACAGGGTAAAATGCCTAAGGAACTCGCCCTTCACCGCAGGGAGAGCTCCGAAGGCGCCACGCGTCCGGCGGGGCCGGACCTCCCTCTCCTCAGAGGAGAGCTCCGGGCCCGCCATGTGGCATACAGAGGCCGGACCTCCCCCTCCGCGGGGAGGGATCCGGAGGCTCCACGTGCCCCGCGGGGCTGACCCTCCTCTTCTCTGAGAAGGGCTCCAGGCCCGCCGCGTGGCAGCAGAGCGACGCTGCCTGCCCCGAGCGATAGGCAGCGGGTGTAAGTACGCTCCATACCTTGCCCGTACAAGGTATTCAAGGTCCGCGTCTTCCCAAGACGCGGAGACGCGGAGCACGCTTCTGTCAGGTGCCGTTGCGCCCAGTCGCATCACAGACTGGCGCGCGGTGTCAGAACCTGTCAGCCAATAAACACCGCGACAAGACATCCCATGCCGCCTGCGCCGTCATCAACCACTACGACTAGCATGCGGCATGGGCAGGGCGGCAAGATGAAGACTCAGAAGCCTTTGACCAGAGACAACTACCGGCATAACTGCAGATATGGTAGATAATAGACAATCTTCCCGGGACCACCTGTCGGGTCCCGGCTTCCCTTGTAAGCCACCCGAGTCTTGGACTATAAAAGGCTCGGGTAGGCGTCGATAGCAAGGGTTCGCACTTTGCAACTCATACGCTAGCCATACACTATCAAGCTGTAACTCACCCTCAAGCTCAGGCCTCCGGCCCTGAGCAGCAAGCAATACAGCGAGCTCCATAGCTCGCCGTGGACGTAGGGTTTTACGCTCCGGTGGCCTGAACCACGTAAAACTCGCCGTGTCAAGCTCTTACTAACTCGTCCAACTGCGCAAGCTCTCCGCTAGGGACTAGCCCCTCCAAAAAAAGAACCTCCGCGGGCTGCCCAGTGCAGGCCCGGGGGAAGTGTCGATCGCACACTTCGACACTAGCATTTTTCTTTCCTTCCCTTGAATAGCCAAGACCATCTTTGATTAAGGGAGACCTTGCGACCGAGTATGCACTACGCGCATACTTGATCTTCTCCTTGTTAAAAATGACACCCTTAGGTGTACTCTTGCTCTTTGCCATGTTGAGCTCATTTTTAAAATTACACAAGATTTGCACATTTACATATTTTAGTGTTCGACTCTACATTGGACAAGTTTGAGCTTGTTGAGGTGGAAGAGGGAACGCTTGACTTGAGAGTTGTGAATTGTGCCTCAAGATTCTTGTGAGCTTTGTTCAAACTCACAAGCTCATCTTGGAGTACAACATTCGAACTCTTGAGACATGAAGAGGTCTCCTTGCATTCCGCAAGTTCAAGTTCAAGCGCCTTTTTATTCTCCTTCTCAAGCTCGAGGAGCTTCTCAAGGTCAAGATTATTTTGCTTCTCCTTGATAAGCAAATCATCTTGTCTCTCAAGAAGTTCCTCCTTGTCTAAAATTTCATCGGAGAGCTCTTTCATTTTAATTAAAGCACTTTTGCTCAACCCTTCAAACATATACTCATTTACTATCACTATCAAAATCTTCATCTTTAATAGAATGCAAGGAGAGTTTAGATTTAACCTTTCACTTTCCCTCCTTTGCCATGAGACATGTGTGGCTTGAGCTCTTCCACTCTCCCTTGTTTGGCAAGAGAGTCTTCTTCATCGTCGGGTCTTGATGGCGACGGTTGCCACTTCCGCCTCATCATCGAAGGAGGACTCATCGTTGGAGTCCCACTCCTTGCCAACATGAGCATGCCCATGTGGCTTCTTCTTCTTGAACATTCTCTTATCTTGAGGCCTTTTGTGAAATCCCAAAATTCTAGCAAGTTGAGCTTAAGTCACACCGAGAAAAATGAGAGGGAATTTAAACTTTCAAATTTAAAGGTGTGAGCTCCAAGTCTAAACTTAAACTTGCAAAAATTCCCGAACACGGAGATCTAAAGCTACCATCTGGTTCTCCACACATCCACGGGTAGCCCGGAAAATTTTCAGAGCATTTGAAAAGGATTTCTTATTTGTTGGAATTTAAACGGGAGAAAATTCTAATTTGAATTTAAATCTCAGTTTCAAATTCCGACTTCACCGAAATTCAAATTTGAGTGCACCGTTGTGTTGCTCACATTTCTTTTGGCCTATCCTCCGAGTTTGGTCAAATTTGGAGCTCGTTTGCTATTTTAAACGGAATTGGGGGATAAGGGGGAGAGGTGGACCCCACATGTCATACACACAAGGTTTCTACCGCCTCTGTTTTCCTCCCTCGCTTGAGCTCCCGACAGCACACCGGAAGAAGACTTCGGGGTGAAGTTTTGGCTCCACCTCCTGCTCTTAGCTGGTATTCTTCGCCCTTATCTCTCCCACACGAAGCAGCAGCGAAGTCCTTCTTTCCCTGCTCGCACGTCTCTCGCCCGCTCAAACCGAAGAACCCACTTCCGCTTCTCTGCCCTCATCGCTGATCAACTTCTGAGAGTGTTGGCGCCCAGCTGAGGAGTCTAGGAGCTACACCGGCCTCCAATCGACGTCTTCCAACCCTCACCAGCTCGTGCCCGGCCTCCTCCAATCGCTGCCACGCCGTTCTTCCTCCGTAAGTCTGAGCAAAGTCACGCCTTACTGAGCATCGGTGCCCGGACATTCTGAGCCGTATCATGGCCAACCTTCTACAGAGAAAAGAGGCGCCCCAGACTGCTCTACACTCTGGTGAAAACCCCTCCTCTTTTCGTGCACTACAGAGGAAGAATTTCTCTGTTTACTGCAAGTGTATTCATAGAACCGAGCTGCACCAATCTTCAAAATTCATCGTAATCAATCCACCATCACGTTTGCCGAGCTACAAACATGATCTAGACACTCCCACGCTCCTCTAAGATCAAAACCATCGAAAATCATCAAGATTTGGCACTGTTCTTGGAGAATTTCGAGCCGGCACCGAATTTCGGCCTAGGTCGCCGATGAGCTCCTATTTGCAGCCATTTGTGAGCCGATTTGAGCTCATGCCGGTGATGAGGGATCCCCCATGGTGCTCTAGAGCCAAGAAACTAATCATTTAGTGGAGAATTCACCATGCATGACCTCGCCGGAGCCCTAGTCCTCGCTGTTGCCGGTGCGCGGTGTTTTCCGGTGAGATTCGGCCGCCAGCGACCCCACCAGTGTGTTCAGGGTGGTGGAAAATGGGGGGGGGGGGGGCCAGCAGGGGGTTGGGAGGTGGACGGGAAGGCCGGTCCAGCGACCCTCGCCGGAGAGAGCCGCCACTGGCCCTGTCTGGCGCGAGGTTGAAGATGAGGGATGACAGATGGGGCCCATGGACAACTACCGGCATAACTGCAGATACGGTAGATAATAGACAATCTTCCCGGGACCACCTGTCGGGTCCCGGCTTCCCTTGTAAGCCACCCGAGTCTTGGACTATAAAAGGCTCGGGTAGGCGTCGATAGCAAGGGTTCGCACTTTGCAACTCATACGCTAGCCATACACTCTCAAGCTGTAACTCACCCCCAAGCTCAGGCCTCCGGCCCTGAGCAGCAAGCAATACAGCGAGCTCCATAGCTCGCCGTGGACGTAGGGTTTTACGCTCCGGCGGCCTGAACCACGTAAAACTCGCCGTGTCAAGCTCTTACTAACTCGTCCAACTGCGCAAGCTCTCCGCTAGGGACTAGCCCCTCCGAAAAAAGAACCTCCCCGGGCTGCCCAGTGCAGGCCCGGGGGAAGTGTCGATCGCACACTTTGACATTTGGCGCGCCAAGAAGGGGGCTTTTCCCCTAGCGCGACGAGTTCCCGCCGACGAAGATGACCAAGCTTCCTTCAGCGGCAACCTCTCCCCCTCCGCGTTCATGGTGAACCGTGACCACTGGGGAGTACATGTCGACACACTCAGGACGGAGTGTGTCGGCACAAGCTGGTAGCCAGCAGCCGACTCCGGCGACGCCAACTCCGGCTATGCAGGCCCCGACCAGTGTGAGATCTTCTGCAGCGCTGAGCGTACACCATGGAGGTGCGCTAGCTGCAGCAAGAGCGCTGCTGCGCAACCCACCTGCGGGATATGCGCCCCATTCAGCGACCCAGCAATGGGTCCGCGAGGTGGACCGCCTCATCGTCGCCGCCGCGAACCCTCGGTTTCGGTGAGGACGGCGCCCAGGACAACCGGCTGTGTCGCTGACGCGTACACCCACGGTTGACGGGCTAACGGCGGATTCCAGCTCCTCCAGGCTCCTGTCGACGGACCTGCGAAGGAAACTGGAACGGTGCCACTTGGGCCAGGACGCCCGGGTGTACCTCGAGCGACGCCGAGAGAGGCGTCACAGCCATGAGGTAGGCGACAGCATGTCGTCGGCCTCGACACAACCAGAAGGGCAGGCCTTCGCCACGCGAGCCCTGCCTCAGGCATATGCTGCGCAGCATATGCCACAGCTATATGCGCCGCAAGTAGCGGCCCCGGTCTATGGTGCAGCCATGCCCATGCCGGGATATGCGGTGCCAGGTGCGAACCAAGCGTTCGCAGCGCCAGTACCTGCAGCAGCAGGTGCAGGATGTGCGGCCCTTGCACCCCACCTTCGCTTCGCAAGGTGGCCACGCAAGTTTCGCCCGCATCTGCCCGAGAAGTACGACGGTAGCGTCAACCCAGCGGAGTTCCTCCAGATCTACTCCACCGCCGTACTTGCCGCAGGAGGGGATGAGGCTGTCATGGCCAACTACTTCCCCGTCGCCTTGACCGGCCCAGCTTGGTCTTGGCTCATGAATCTACCTCAGGGGTCCATAACCTCCTGGGGAGAGCTCTGCCGGCAGTTCGTCGCCAACTTTGGCAGCTCCTACACCCGTCCCGGCACGGAGCTTGACCTCCACGCCGTCAAGCAACAACCTGGGGAGTCGCTGCGCTCTTTCATCCAGCGGTTCTCTCAGGTACGCAACACCATCCCGCATATCCAAAGTGCCTCTGTGGTGGTGGCGTTCCGACAGGGTGTCCGGGACGAGAAAATGCTTGAGAAGCTCGCGACTAGAGAGGTCCGCGACGTCTCGGAGCTCTTCAGCCTGGCGGACAAGTGCGCCAGAGCAGCTGAAGGGCGGAACTGGCACGCTCTGCCGACCTCCGAGTCAGGAGGACAGCCCGGGTCCGGTGCTGCTGCCTATGGGGGTGGCAAGAAGACCAAGAACCGGGGGGGTGGCAAGATGAAGTCACCATTCACGGCCCCCGTCGCCGCAGCTGCGACGACCAGTGGAGCTCGGGGGCCACGCCCCGACAAAAGGCAGCGGCAATCACCGGCCCCAGATAGTGACCAAGGCGGGCTATGCCCCGTGCATGGCACCTGCAACCATACTGCTGCCGAGTGCTGGGAGATCTAGAGGCTCACAGAGCGCTTCCGCAAAGGAAGACAGCAGAGGGCTGAAGCGCCGCCCTACCGTCAGAGGGATGGCAAACAGAAGGTCGATGCCTCAGTCACTGCTGCCCACCAGGTGGGGTTCCAGGAGCCTCAGCGTGTCATAAAGACAGTGCATGACGGTGAGGACTCTAGTTCCGACGGTGACAGGCCAGGGCGTTAGCCAACTGCGGTGCGCCTCCGGGCCACGAACATACCTCTCGGGGGCCGCCTAAGGTCTGTCAACCCCTTGAAGGCCTCGCCAGAAGGGGAAGACGCCTTAGGTCATCCAAGACGAGCCCGGGTCTACCTACCCCTTGAAGGCCTTAGGCAGAAGGGGAGAACTCCCCGGGAGCCCCCAGGAGAAGCCGCGCAGGACCTGATCCAGCGCGAAGATAACAACCTCGACGACAAGACTCGGCTGCAAGAAACACCCCGCAACGCACGATCCCGGCTAATGCTCTAAGCACTACCGCCAAAGAACCAAACACGTCGGGGGCCTGCAGGAGGGCAACTTGGTGAAGCGGCACGCTCTATTCCAAGAAGGACCCATAAGCTCTCCCCCAGCAGGGAAGGTCCCTTCCGAATCATGAAAGCTGCCACCCCAAGCACACATGCCTTCCAACCGAGAGTGGGATCCGTTCCCAAAAATCCTTGCCATGGAGCAACGCTGTAAGTCCTACTTCCTGAGCATCAGTAGAACAGGGTTATTCCCTTCTGTAATAGATCCCATAGAATTTAGGAACAACGCTTGGGGCAGCTAAGTCTCAAGGGACGGTACAGGACTACGTCCAGTTTAGCCTGGTTCCGACCCTAAGCGCGTAGAGTCTTGCTTCCCTTGAAGACAAGGCGGAACATTGCCTCCGAGTACAGCCAGAATTCCACCTATGGGTACGAATACAGAGCCCCGTTCTACTTAGCTCTCTCTCGTGCGCTCATTCAAATTATGCATTAATTTCTATGATCGCACTATCTCTGTATGTTCATCGTACATCTAGCTCCACCTCTCCTGTGCTCATCCATAGTCGGCATTCGCTATCCTTCCAAAGGCGGTTGCGCTTGAGGCACCTGCCGATGGCCGAGTGGGTCTCTCGGGCCTCCCCCAGTCAGGTGTTGCGGTGCCAGTTGGTTACCTCCAGGAAAGGCCTGCGTTGTGCATGGGGGTCCAGGGTGCGTATCCAGCTTAGCCGGCCCAGAGCCCAAAGCATGCGCATCCTGCCCTCCGGAGGTCCAGGGGAGTACGTCCGCTTTGCCTGGTCATGAACCCAAAGCGCGTGCACTCTGCTTCCCCAGCGCATGGCCCGGTACTAGGGATCGGACGGTCGTACCCGGACCTCGGAGGGAGCCGGAGCTCCGGTGCCTCGTGCACAGAATTGCCCAAGCCCCGTATAGCGGATCGGGGTCGTAAGACGGATAAGACTAGGAGACGGGAGGGGAGGACCCCCCGAGGAGAATTACGTTTCCTCTGCCTGTGTGCAGGACCTCCAGGTTACGGCAACAGGGACTGCATGAAGCGGGGGGAAAGGAGCTACCAGCTACTCCGGCCTGGGACTGGAAGGACCGGGACCTGCCCCTCCAGCAGGGGCGGGACCCGGGGGCCCCACGTGTCCAGCTGGCCCGGAACTCTCTCCTCCCTTGAGGAGGGCTCCGGGCTCGCCACGTGGTGGGCAGAAGCCAGACCTCCCCCTCGGTGGGGGGGGGCTCCGAAAGCCCTACGTGTCCAACATGGCTGGAGCTCCCGCCTCTTAGGAAGGAGCTCCGGACCCGCCACGTGGCAGGCAGATCTGGAGCTCCCCATAGGGCGAGATCCGGAGACCTCTGGGGGCCCCTAACACGGTTAGGACCCGGGGAGGGTGTCTGTGCAAAGCTCCGAGATTGGAAATGGCCTCTGAGTACCTTGCGGAGCTAAGGACTCAGCCAGGCAAAGCCAAGAAGGAGAGAAAAAGCATCACAGACACAAGTATCCAAAAGAGTCAAATTAAGCAAGGCTCCATGAGCTGGACTACAGACTCGATAAAAAGGGAGAAACAAGTCCTAAGGACCTCCCGGCTCCCGCCGGAACCTTGCGGCTATAAGGGCGGCCACATCCTCGACTTCTGCCCTGGCAACTTGCTCCCGCTCTGCGGCTGGGCCCTCTCTCGCTGGTTCTAGCGAAAAAGAGGGGTCGCGGCTCTTAAAGCATGCCAGCACATGTGAAACGACATCTAAGGCTAGGCCGCGCCCCTCGGCCTCAAGCTCGCTGGCGACCACCGAGTCTAGCCTATCCAGCTTGGCGCCGATCGACTCCAGCGCGGGGATCACCCCCAACGCAGGGGCCGCGGCCCTCACCGGACTAAAGCCAAGAGGGATCAGGGCGGACCCCGCTCGATCCACGAAGCTCGAGACTACAAGAGCCTCGGAGGACCGCAAGGCCGAAAGCTCCTCCACCTCGCGGCGGGCCGCCTGCAGAGCCTCCAGGTCCCTCTCGGAGAATTCCTTCTCCTTGGCCGCCAGGGAGCTCTCCCGAAGGTGGAGAGCCTTGGCGAGCCGCTCCAACTCAGCGGCCTTGAAGCCGGCGGTCAACTCCCGGTCCAAGACCGCCCAGCGATCACGGGAGACCTGTTCCTCCCTCAAGTCGAGGTCTGCCTTCAGGATCTCCAGCTCCTCCATCCGAGCTCGAAGGACATCCTCGCCCGCAGCCAGCTGCGCGGCGACCCTCTCCGCCTCAGCCGCCACGCGACGCTCCCGTTCCTCAACGGCGAGTTCACGGCGCTCCAACCGCTGCCGTATCTCCACAGCAGCAGAAAGGCTCTCCTCGGCCCGGGCGTGTGCCTCCAGGGACTCTCGGTTGATCCGCCGCGATTCGGTGTCCATGCGGTCGACAGCCCGCTTCATCCGGTCGAGGAGCGCTTCCCTGAAGTCGAGCAACTTCCGCCTGGAGTCGAGCTCACTCTTAACCTTCGCGGTCCTCTCCCGCAAAAGGTTCCCCCAGATGAGGAGGCGGTCCCGTTCCACCGTATACTCCTCCCGCTCGCGCCCCAGTGCAGCCAAGACCTGCCGGACGCTCGACTCGGCAAGTGCGAGGGCGTCCGCCAGAGGCAATGGAGCAACAGAGGCCGGGGCAGTACCCCCGACCTCCTCCGTTACCTCGTCCTCAGGAAGAGCCGATGCACCAGCAACCGAGACGAGACGCCGATCAGGAGAAGCAGGCTCCGAGGCTCTGGCAGCCAGGCCAGCCGGGCTCTCTTCAGCTTCTAGCTCCTTGACTTGAGGAGAGGGGCGAGCCGGGGAAGGCGGTGCTGAAGAAGAGGCCGGGCCGCCTAGTGCAGGGTCAACCTGCGCTGGCTTGGGGGCCGCGGTGGCCGTCTCGGCAGGGAGAGACGACGCCGCCGCGGAGTCCGGGTACACCGGAACAGGAGAAGTTCACGCTGGCCTGGGGGCCGAGGCAGTTGCCCCTGGCTCCGAGCGCAGCGGCGCAGATTCCCCGCAAGTCGGGGAAGGCCGGGAAGCGCGAACACTCCAGCGGGCTCTGAACCCCGACTTCCGAGCCGGGGTAGGACTTCCAGAGCCCGCTACCGTCACCGACGGCCGCTCCACAGTCGCTTGGACTGGCGGAACAGGGGGCGCCCCAGAGGCTTCCCCCAGCACATCAACCTGGGGCCTCTTTGAGTCGCCACCGGAGGGAGTGTCAGGCACCCCAGAATCCCGACTTGGCACAGACGCCGCTGCCAGAGGAGATCGAGCGCGCTTCTTCTCTGGCGGCAGGTTGGATGCCATGGCAAGGGAGAACTCAAAGGCAAGAGAGCAAAAGCACAAGAGTCCGAGGAGAAATGCAGAGAAGTGCGAAGGGAAGCTGCAATGTGGGTAAGACCCCCTCTAAAAAACTTCCCGGGTACAATTCCAAGCGATTCGGAACTCTTCGAATACCCCGCGCCGGTAACCGCTTCGGTTCCCAGACCGGGTGCCGATGACGGGTGGGCCCTAGCCGCCCAACTGAAGTGGTGGGTCAAGGAGTCAGTCTCCTGAGAAGATGAGCCGGTGAGGCACTTCAGCGGTTCTCGAAGAAAGCGCCACAAAGGTGGCAGTCTTGGGAACCGCCGCAGTAAAAGCAACCATCAAGTGAGCGCACGCTCCCACAATCCCGTGGCTGTTCGTGCTCCGGCAGCGGTCAATTCGGGACTTAGAGAAAGTGTGTGGACCGGAAGAGACGGAGGTCCCACCTCGGGCTCGCTATCTCCCCCGAGATGGGCCTGGGGGCCACTGTCGGTACCTGAGATATGGGGTACCCCCGCGCACAGGGTAAAATGCCTAAGGAACTCGCCCTTCTCCGCAGGGAGAGCTCCGAAGGCGCCACGCGTCCGGCGGGGCCGGACCTCCCTCTCCTCAGAGGAGAGCTCCGGGCCCGCCACGTGGCATACAGAGGCCGGACCTCCCCCTCCGTGGGGAGAGGTCCGTAGGCTCCACGTGCCCCGCGGGGCTGACCCTCCTCTTCTCTAAGAAGGGCTCCGGGCCCGCCGCGTGGCAGCAGAGCGACGCTGCCTGCCCCGAGCGATAGGCAGCGGGTGTAAATGCGCTCCATACCTTGCCCGTACAAGGTATTCAAGGCCCGCGTCTTCCCAAGAAGCGGAGACGCGGAGCACGCTTCTGTCAGGTGCCGTTGCGCCCAGTCGCATCACAGACTGGCGCGCGGTGTCAGAACCTGTCAGCCAATAAACACCACGACAAGACATCCCATGCCGCCTGCGCCGTCATCAACCACTACGACTAGCATGCGGCATGGGCAGGGCGGCAAGATGAAGACTCAGAAGCCTTTGACCAGAGACAACTACCGGCATAACTGCAGATACGGTAGATAATAGACAATCTTCCCGGGACCACCTGTCGGGTCCCGGCTTCCCTTGTAAGCCACCCGAGTCTTGGACTATAAAAGGCTCGGGTAGGCGTCGATAGCAAGGGTTCGCACTTTGCAACTCATACGCTAGCCATACACTCTCAAGCTGTAACTCACCCCCAAGCTCAGGCCTCCGGCCCTGAGCAGCAAGCAATACAGCGAGCTCCATAGCTCGCCGTGGACGTAGGGTTTTACGCTCCGGCGGCCTGAACCACGTAAAACTCGCCGTGTCAAGCTCTTACTAACTCGTCCAACTGCGCAAGCTCTCCGCTAGGGACTAGCCCCTCCGAAAAAAGAACCTCCGCGGGCTGCCCAGTGCAGGCCCGGGGGAAGTGTCGATCGCACACTTCGACACTAGCATTTTTCTTTCCTTCCCTTGAATAGCCAAGACCATCTTTGATTAAGGGAGACCTTGCGACCGAGTATGCACTACGCGCATACTTGATCTTCTCCTTGTTAAAAATGACACCCTTAGGTGTACTCTTGCTCTTTGCCATGTTGAGCTCATTTTTAAAATTACACAAGATTTGCACATTTACATATTTTAGTGTTCGACTCTACATTGGACAAGTTTGAGCTTGTTGAGGTGGAAGAGGGAACGCTTGACTTGAGAGTTGTGAATTGTGCCTCAAGATTCTTGTGAGCTTTGTTCAAACTCACAAGCTCATCTTGGAGTACAACATTCGAACTCTTGAGACATGAAGAGGTCTCCTTGCATTCCGCAAGTTCAAGTTCAAGCGCCTTTTTATTCTCCTTCTCAAGCTCGAGGAGCTTCTCAAGGTCAAGATTATTTTGCTTCTCCTTGATAAGCAAATCATCTTGTCTCTCAAGAAGTTCCTCCTTGTCTAAAATTTCATCGGAGAGCTCTTTCATTTTAATTAAAGCACTTTTGCTCAACCCTTCAAACATATACTCATTTACTATCACTATCAAAATCTTCATCTTTAATAGAATGCAAGGAGAGTTTAGATTTAACCTTTCACTTTCCCTCCTTTGCCATGAGACATGTGTGGCTTGAGCTCTTCCACTCTCCCTTGTTTGGCAAGAGAGTCTTCTTCATCGTCGGGTCTTGATGGCGACGGTTGCCACTTCCGCCTCATCATCGAAGGAGGACTCATCGTTGGAGTCCCACTCCTTGCCAACATGAGCATGCCCATGTGGCTTCTTCTTCTTGAACATTCTCTTATCTTGAGGCCTTTTGTGAAATCCCAAAATTCTAGCAAGTTGAGCTTAAGTCACACCGAGAAAAATGAGAGGGAATTTAAACTTTCAAATTTAAAGGTGTGAGCTCCAAGTCTAAACTTAAACTTGCAAAAATTCCCGAACACGGAGATCTAAAGCTACCATCTGGTTCTCCACACATCCACGGGTAGCCCGGAAAATTTTCAGAGCATTTGAAAAGGATTTCTTATTTGTTGGAATTTAAACGGGAGAAAATTCTAATTTGAATTTAAATCTCAGTTTCAAATTCCGACTTCACCGAAATTCAAATTTGAGTGCACCGTTGTGTTGCTCACATTTCTTTTGGCCTATCCTCCGAGTTTGGTCAAATTTGGAGCTCGTTTGCTATTTTAAACGGAATTGGGGGATAAGGGGGAGAGGTGGACCCCACATGTCATACACACAAGGTTTCTACCGCCTCTGTTTTCCTCCCTCGCTTGAGCTCCCGACAGCACACCGGAAGAAGACTTCGGGGTGAAGTTTTGGCTCCACCTCCTGCTCTTAGCTGGTATTCTTCGCCCTTATCTCTCCCACACGAAGCAGCAGCGAAGTCCTTCTTTCCCTGCTCGCACGTCTCTCGCCCGCTCAAACCGAAGAACCCACTTCCGCTTCTCTGCCCTCATCGCTGATCAACTTCTGAGAGTGTTGGCGCCCAGCTGAGGAGTCTAGGAGCTACACCGGCCTCCAATCGACGTCTTCCAACCCTCACCAGCTCGTGCCCGGCCTCCTCCAATCGCTGCCACGCCGTTCTTCCTCCGTAAGTCTGAGCAAAGTCACGCCTTACTGAGCATCGGTGCCCGGACATTCTGAGCCGTATCATGGCCAACCTTCTACAGAGAAAAGAGGCGCCCCAGACTGCTCTACACTCTGGTGAAAACCCCTCCTCTTTTCGTGCACTACAGAGGAAGAATTTCTCTGTTTACTGCAAGTGTATTCATAGAACCGAGCTGCACCAATCTTCAAAATTCATCGTAATCAATCCACCATCACGTTTGCCGAGCTACAAACATGATCTAGACACTCCCACGCTCCTCTAAGATCAAAACCATCGAAAATCATCAAGATTTGGCACTGTTCTTAGAGAATTTCGAGCCGGCACCGAATTTCGGCCTAGGTCGCCGATGAGCTCCTATTTGCAGCCATTTGTGAGCCGATTTGAGCTCATGCCGGTGATGAGGGATCCCCCATGGTGCTCTAGAGCCAAGAAACTAATCATTTAGTGGAGAATTCACCATGCATGACCTCGCCGGAGCCCTAGTCCTCGCTGTTGCCGGTGCGCGGTGTTTTCCGGTGAGATTCGGCCGCCAGCGACCCCACCAGTGTGTTCAGGGTGGTGGAAAATGGGGGGGGGGGGCAGCAGGGGGTTGGGAGGTGGACGGGAAGGCCGGTCCAGCGACCCTCGCCGGAGAGAGCCGCCACTGGCCCTGTCTGGCGCGAGGTTGAAGATGAGGGATGACAGATGGGGCCCATGGGCAGTGTTTAAACTTTTCTAGATTTTTCTAATTCGGTTCAAACTTTGGAGAGACATAACTTTGTGTAGGAACCTCCAAAAATTGTAAAATAAATTTTGTTGGATTCCTCTCAAAGAGTACTCTCCAGGGGCGCAGCCAAATATTTATGAAAATTCCTGGATTTGGCTCATTAATTCATTTAATTTAAACCTTGTAGGAATGTTTACAGGAGTTCTGTTTATTGGAAAATTCCCAAATTTGGGCAGGATATTCTTCCACAAATCCTTGAAGTCCAGTAAAAATTTCAGAGGCATTTGACTTCATTTGTTTAGCCAAATATTGATTCAATCTTGTATGTCTCTGAAAATTAAGAAAAATAACAGAAAGATTTTTCAGCTTTTAGCTCCAACTTCTAAATTCCATATCTCTGTGTAGGAAGCTTCAAAAATAGTGATACCAAGTCCTATGGACTCATGAGACTCCCAAGTTTCTGAAAAACCAAATTTGGAGCAGCAAAAGACATTATAATTGCCATAGGAATTCAGAGAAGTCAAATAGTGAAGAAAATTCTCTAGGCCACATCTTACATCAACTTGGTCTGAAATTTTGCAAGCCATACCTATGTATGATCTATGGACCACTGTAAAAATTTCAGAGCAAGTTGAGATCATCTTCTCCAGTTCCTGCTAAATTCTTTCTAAATCTCTCCTTATGTCCTTAAATAGTTCTTCGCACTTTAGTTCCAAAAACCTCCAATGCCCAAAATGATTCTGTCTCTGTTCCAGCACACAGCCGAACCCAAATCTTGATTCCTAGTTGGTCTAAACCATGCTTAAGACCTAAAACGCTTTTGTTTTATAATGTCTTTACTTGCAACATAAAACTGTGCATATCGGTAGGAAACACGACGGAGGAGGTCGACAAAGAACTCGACTTGGAGCAGCAAGTTGAAGCTTTAACCATCAACAAGTTACTGACTTCAAAGTAGTAATAAACCTGCAGCAACATAAGGCAAGCCCCGTTTGCTTTGTATCACTTTTATGGGTCTAGTATGTATTGTGCATTAGGTCAAGGTGATTGATACTCCAAATGCATGACCACAAAACCTTGGAGTTACAGGGTAGAATAGGTTACCTTCGTGTAGTTTTCTGGTAGGCTTAAGTTGTATAGGATCCGGTATAAGTCAGGTAGTTGGAAGCTACTCGCGAGGTTAGGATGTTGGTTCAGCGGGGTATGATTCTAGAGAATGAAAGTTCTGGAATGGAAAATGAGACCGAGCAGAGAGTAGGAGCAGCAGGACGTTGGGCCTGTGTGGCTGTAGCTCTGTTTGTGTCGGTTAAGGACCGATGCGTATGCCGCCCTGCTGAGCAAGTTTGAACAGTACCGGATGCATACTAGAATTATGGGGTCCAGGAAACTGATGTAACTCGGGTACTCTCGTGTCGAAACTTATACGGCCGTCCTTTGGGGGTTGGTGTCAGAGGTGTAAACCCACTAGCGAAGCAACTTTGACGTGTTCCGGGTAGTGGCCCTTCTGATGGGTTGGCGGAACTGGTTCGGCATTGGAGTGACGGGTGAAAGGTTGCTGCATACAACGTAAGAAAGAGCTCCTGTGTGAGTCTTTTGAGGCGGGTGTATGTGTCGTGTATTCCGGGTGTGTGCTGATTCGAATCACCGTCCCTTGCGGTTATATGAGTACCACTTGTTCACTGAGTCGTGACGTAGTAATTATTTCCAGATGAAGTGAGATGAATCATTGCTGATGTGAAGTTCTTAAATTCATTGTATTGCCAACCATGTATGCTATAGTTGTAGAGCTCACTAAGTTTATATTCCACTTTGGGCATCACCACATCGGAGGAAAGCGTTTCTTGTTTGATTGTGGACTTCCAATGTGAGGGTTGCCTAAGGCATATTAATCCGCTGCTAAAAAAATTGAAAGTAAGGATCAACATGTAGGCATGTCGTTATTGCAACATGTTGTTCCTATGTTATTGACCCCTGCATATAGAGTTTCAAGAATGTCGGTTAAGTCTTGCTGAGCCATCGTGCTTACGGTTGCATTATTAGTGTTTTGCAAGTTATAAAATTTGCTATGAATATGTTTGTTCGGTGAGCCATCAGGGACTCATCGGAAACCCTGTCGCTGCACTCATAGGTTGAAGCTAGTAAGAAGCGTCCGTGGACTGGACGTCTTCTCTTTTGCTAGTTAGGACCGAGAGTAAGTGTGTATGTATATTCCACTGCGTGTACCTTTGTGGTACATTATTTTGTAAATGACACTATCTTGAGAAATAAGACTTTGTACTTTATGGTTCTTTTCATGTATGCTGTTAGGTGCCGCATCGCACGGCACCACCCAATGTGTATCCTGGAGTGTGGATCCCGAAAGGGGTTCCCCCACACTTTTCATCCTTATTCTTCTTCCTCTTCTTGTCTTCTTCCTTTTCGTGTGGGCAATTAACGATGTAGTGCCCATACTCGCCACAGTTGTAGCAAGCTCTCCTGGTTCTTGACTTGCTCTTATCCTTGCTCTTGCTCTCATAGTTTGACCCTCTTCTTTTCTTCATCATTCTCTTGAATTTCTTGATGAAGAAGGCCAACTCTTCATCGTCCATATCGGTGCTTTCTTCTTCACTTTCTTCATCATCGCTTGAAGATTGTACCTCTTTGCCTTTGGACTTGGGTTAGGCTTTGAGAGCAATACCCTTCTTCTTGGAGAATGTGACTCGTTGATGTGGCATGCTTCCATCTCCATCATCTCATGGTTGATTATTCTATCAAGCACCTCATTTGGAGTCATTTTGTGGAAGTTTGGACTTTCACGAATGAGGGTGCAAAGGGTGACGTTGCGAGACATGAAGACTCTTATCATCCTTTTGACCACTTCATGGTTCGTCCACTTCTTGCATCCATACACCCGACTCTTATTTATGAGATTCTTGAGTAAGTTGTACATCTCTTGAGAGGTATCGCCATCTTCCATGGCAAATCTTCCAAGCCCTCCCCTCAATCATCTCAATCTTTGCATCCCGGATGGAGCGGCTGCCTTCATGTGCAATCCTAAGCGTATCCCAAATTTCTTTGGCTTGCTCCAACCCATCCACCTTCTTGAATTGTTGTTGGCTAAAAGACGAGTTGAGCATGGCTGCTGCTTGAGCATTGCGGTGGATTAGTTGTTCTTCCACAACGTATAATTAGTGCCATCAAAATGTGGAGGTTTGCCCAAAGGAATAGACAAGTAATTTGTATGAGAATTTAAACGTTCATAGTTGAAAGGGTATCGCGTGTAGTCCTCTTCGGGCTTCTTGAGTTTCGTCTCTTTCTCAAGTCTCCTCTTCCTTCTTGCTTCGTCTTTTGCTCGTTGAAGAAGATCCGCAAGGCGCTTCACTTCTTCATCTTTATCATCGGTCTCGAAGTCAAAGGGAGGAGGTTTCGGCTTGTCATTGCTTGAGTTGATGGTCTTGGTGGGTGAGGACTTCAATCCTTCCTCGCCGTGGGCGCTGTTAGAATAGGTAATGACGTATGGTTGTATATCTGTTACAAAGAAACAAAACGACATGGAAATGCAAAAAATTTCCATTTGAGTAATTGGAGCCATATGATTTAGGTCACCTTTATTAGTGAAACAGGGGAATGTACTAACAAAATCAAAATCTATATGACACACCTATATGACTATGACTTGTGGATCCAAATTTATAGTCATATACGTGTGTGAAACAGTGATGGGAGAATCCACGCGTACTGGAAGAATTGTTGCCAAATCATGTTGTTTCACACCAAAAAGAACATGGGATCCAACTTTAAAGTGAAGCAAAGGAAAACAAATGATAGACTCAAAATGAACCGGTTCTCAACCATAAATAAAACTTGAATATTCCATAGCTGATAGCGCGATTGGGTACATGATTGGATTCAAAGATACATATCCTGATGCAAAAGGAAATTAAGCTGACAAACGCCTCAGTCTTGAAGATGATTGAACTGTATACCAAGGGCATGCCACTCATTGTATTCTTCAATAAGACGCGTACTATGCAATCCTGATGGAGAGGACAATGAGTGGCACACGAAGGATGTGCAACCAGATCATTATCAGGATTGAGGTGTTCGTTAGCATGGAGATCAATACGAATCAACTAATAAAATTTACCATTATCAACCGCCTGTTTTGGCTCTGAAGATACATTTCACGCACACATAATGTTTGATTGTCTCATAAATGCCAACTGTGTCCATCAATGTAGTGATCTAAATAGATCATTCTAGCGTATTAATCGAGCAAGCTTATTTACTAATTGTCATCATCCACCTTGACTTTGTGAGAGTTTTGATTGTTTCATAGAGTAGGTAATGACTTGTGTCTGTTTATCGGTTACAAAGCAACAAAACGACATGAGAATGTGAAAATTTTCAATATGAGTCATTGGAACCATTTGATTTAAGTTACCTTGTCCATATAAAGTTTGAACGATATGTGCATGCGTCCATGTTGAAGGAAGGTATAAACTATGTGTCCATGCGTGCATATGAAGTTTGGATGGCTGATATGGACGGTGTGTTCGAGTAAGGTTTGGAGTGTGTCCGTGTGAAAGTTTGGACGTGTGTGGACAGCATGTGCACAAGTGCAGGGTTGGCAGAGGCTCGTGACATGGTTTCAACATGTTCAAATGTGAAAATTATGGCTCAAGGATGAGTCCAAGTTGGTGTCTGAATAAGAAAGATTCGAACATGAGTTTGTTGTTTTGGCTAGAAAACGATTGATTCCAACTAGGCTTTGGGTTCGGGTATTTTCTAACCCAAGGCTGGCTACATCAAGATTGTTTGTATGTTATTACGACTCGTCCAAAAGAGTTTATTAGGTTTAGGACTTAAATTGGCTGCACCCAGGTAGAGTCGAAGTCGAGTTGTATCCTAGTTGGACATGAGTTTTGTGTCCTAGTAGGACACTAGTTGGCCTGGAGGGCTGGATATAAAAGTGGAGGTGAGACCAAGGAGAAGGTAGAAGTTTTGATCATGTTGTGATCTTGACGAGTTGCGTCTCATTGGCTGTCTTCTTATAAATGTGTTGTTCTTAGAAGGAAAACACCATATTTAGCCATGCTTTTGTCAAGTTCGAGTTGCTATCTTGGTCCAATTTTCACACTTTTTTAGCCAGTTTATACGTGATTTCCAGCGCTTCAACACAGTTGCCAAGTTGTATTATGGCTGAGCAATTACATCAGTTTTTGGGCTGTTTTCACATGTTTTTCATCGAGTTCGACAGGATTGCATAGTCTTCACTATTTTGACCAGAACTCTTGCTCTAGACATGGGATTAACGTGATTCTTTTTGCATTGTCTTCTCAACTTCATTATGTGTTATCTAAGAATCTTTCATGTGCATAAGTGCCCCTTTCTAGGAGTTACACATAAGTTTTCATAACGTTCCAACTTTGGTTTTTGAGATTGAGATTTTTCGTTGCGATTTGTTGTGCTATCATTCACCCCCTATCATAGTTGTTTAGAGGACTTTTGATCGATGCATCGGAGGAGTCGAATTCGGCAGTTGTTAATGGTAACATTAATGAGTTGCTCCCCGTTGAGCACTAAGCTGGCGAATGTCTCGCTGTTGAAGATGATCCACCATATATCGACAACGCGCCACCTGTTGTCTTCTTCAAGAGGATGCAGAGAACGGGTACGTTCGAATCATCTTTAACAATGGGTCATTCATCAACCTGGATCTTAATGGAGAGCAACTCATCAAAGTTACCATTAACAACCGCTAGAGCTTGCTCCGCAAGCACATCCCGCACCCATAGCATGTTTGATGATCTCATCAACCCCAGTCATGTCCATCGACATAGTGATCTAAGTAGATCTCTCTAGTGGAATAATCGAGCGAGTTTATTTACCAATTGCCATCACCGAGAACAAGGGGAAAGGCCTCAGGACCGCAAAATTTGACCAGGAGGGGGTCCATTGGGTTTGGCGATGGGGATTGGCTTACTCGTTGTCGTCGCCATCACCGAGAAAAGGAGCCCATAAGGGAGGCCTCACCACCGCTAGATTTGAGGGGGATGGAAATGGGGACTCGAGATCTGGGACTAGAACTACCGGTGCGATGGTGCTAGATGGGATTCGAGCGACTATTGAGTGGAGAGATGCATCAAGGCGCTGACGCGGGCT
Organism: Neostapfia colusana; assembly: GCA_030760725.1. Classification (NCBI taxonomy): domain Eukaryota; kingdom Viridiplantae; phylum Streptophyta; class Magnoliopsida; order Poales; family Poaceae; genus Neostapfia; species Neostapfia colusana. The sequence continues at coordinate 16,829,058 of JASWHV010000013.1, forward strand.
AGATGGGAACTATGGAGAGGTGGAGGCACCGAGGTGAGAGCTAAGTAGAGAGAGAGGGAGGGAGAGAGAGGGAGGGAGGAAGAGAGAGAGAGGGTGAATGTAGAGTGGTGTGGAAGGATGGGGATGGGGACAGTGAGCAGCGCAACATTTTTATATGTGATGACTCGGGTCCACTCGGGTTGTTCGAGTCGTGTTGTTTCATGGGTCGGACAATATGACGGGCTACACAAGTTGGGGCCAAATAGGTCGTGCCCATGCCAGCCCACGTGCCAAAGGGACAACCCATGCATGGCCCCTGAACCATGCCCGTGTTGGCCTAGTCACGGCTCACTCCGTGTCGTGTTGTGCCTTCTTAGGGCAAAAACTATCGAGTTTTATGCCCATCCATTTGGCCCGCCCTACTTGGGCATATATACGATCACCCACCTTGACTTCGTTAGAGCTTTGATCATTTTTTAAAGTAGGTAATGACTAATCATTGTATATTCGTTACAAACCATCAAAACTAGATGGAAATGTGAAAAGTTTCAATATGGGTCATTGGAGCCATTTGATTTAAGTTACATTTCTAAGTGAAATAGAAGAAAATAATGACGAATTCAAAATCAACATGTTCAAAACATGTTATTGTGGATCCAAATTCATAGTCACGTAGGTGTGTGAAAGAGTTATTGAAAAATCCATGCCTCCTCAAAATAATTGTTGTAAAACCATATGTTTCACACCAAAAGATGGAAAGCCAACTTAAAGATGAAACATATGAAAACAACTGGTAGAGTCAAAATGAACCAGTTCTCAAACTCGAATTAGCAAAAACCATGTCATTTTCACACCAAAAGGAAAACGGGGGCAGTTTCAAGCCAGAAAAAAAAAGAATCTAATTTCGAAATTGCTGCTACATATGGATCCTGTCAAACCGAGAGGGTCTCCTCCTCCATCCTCGCGCTCCGAAAAATGGCGCCAATCTGTCCCCAATCCCCCGCGCGTCTCTCCTCCCGCTATTTCCCCTTCCTCTGACCTGACCTCCCAAACCCTAACCCCCACCATTACCCATGGCATCGCTGCCCAAGCCCCCGCCCCCGCCGCGGCCCAAGTCGCGGGGCAGCTACAACTGCGGCCGGTGCGGCCAGCCCAAGAAGGGCCACGTCTGCGTCGTCCCATCCCCCGTTGCGGGGGGGGCCCCGACCCCGTCGCTCTCCTCCTTGTCCGGTGCCGCTGGCAGTGGAGGTGGAGGAGGGGACCACAGACTCCGCCGCGCCCTCTCCTTCGAAGAGGCGGGGACGCCGTCCTCGCCGGAGAAGAAGCCCAAGGTGGAGGATGTAGAGATGGAGTTGGACGGCGCCGGCGGGGATGAGGTGGACGATGACGACGAGGCGATGATGGACTTGGGCGGGCGGCCCGTGCCCAGGGAGGTCATGGCGGAGGTGCTGCGGCGGCTCGGGCCCCGCGGGGTCATGGCCGCCGCGGGGGTTAGTCGCGGCTGGTGCGACTGCGCGGGCCGGGTCTGGCGTGCTACCAAGGAGCTCCGCCTTCGCGCCGTGGGCCCCAGCCTCCGTGCGCTGCTGCCGCGGTGCACCGCGCTCGCGCGCCTCGCGCTTCGGATGGAAAGGTGAGGGAACCACGGGCTAATCTGAACGAATTTAACCTGGAATGGTGCAATTTTAGACGCGGTCTGGGCGCGCCGCCGCGAGATCGACTGGTGGATCTTTGATCGGCGGACCCTGTGGGAAGGGAACGGTGATGTGCATGATTCGTGCTTACGATGCTTCAGTTCTTGCTAAAGGCTACAATATAAACCTCCGAGATATGGAAAACGCTGATATTTCTTGGGTGGGTTCCCATGCAACACGGTTTCATACTGGTGCTGCCTTATGATTTCTAATTCATGCTGGGAGCCTTGTTGAGAAATGACTGGAGATGCCCATCTGTTTGTGATATTCTTCTTGTCATGCTGCAAGATATGTGCACAGATCATCAGTGATTTAGGTCAATATGATAGTATGAGTTCACATTTTATTGGGTTGTTAGCCTGTGACAATTTATCATCCTCAGCAATTCAGCATAATATGCAACATTTTTGGATACTACAAAATGTTGGCTTACAGCTTGCTTGATCCTGTGACTTAAACCATAAACCCCCAGACCAGCATGGTAATGTTAAAAAGCACTGGATTTTGATTCAGAGGTAACTGATCAGGCTGTATGATAATTTGCACATGACTCCAAATTTAGAAAAGGGCAGCCCGGTGCATGTAGCTCCTGCTTGCGCAGGTTCCGGAGAAGAGTCTGACCCATTTGGGTCTTTTGTACGCAGCCTTTCGCTACATTTCTGTAAGAGGCTGTTTCCAGGACTTGAACCCGTGACCTCATGCTCACAAGGCGACAGCTTTACCGCTGCGCCACGACCCCCCTTCTCCGGATTTAGGTGCTTATGAATTACGATACTAAAATTTGAAACATTATGATCTTTCTGACTAGTTTTGTTTTGGGGTCCACATGGTGTACTTGTGGTCAAATTGGTGAGCGATCATCTATGACCACTAATGATTATCCATGATTTTTGATATAAGATCATAGGTGTCTTGCATGTAAAATCTATTAAGAACCTTGTTGGTGATAATATTGCTCATGTTCTATGGATAAGCTTCTTCAACCTATCATAGATCCTTTTTTCTCATTTGTTTTCCTGTTGGATATACTTTGATTACCAGGAAATAAGTCCATTCTCTGTGTATTACATTTTTGTCCCAGAAAGATTTCCTTCTGTATTATTTTCAAATAGGCTAGTAAATATGGAACCATTCTGCCGTTTTTGGTATTTAGCCCACCATTTTTCTTTTTTCTTTTCTCTTTTCTTTTCCTTTTTTCTTATTTCTTTTCTCTTTTTCCTTTTTCTTTTTTTTCTTTTTTTTTCTTTTTTCTCTTTTTTCTTTTTTCCTTGTTCTTATATCTCTTCCTCTCTTTTACTTTATTGATATTGGGTTTCATGTCTAGCCGACCCCAACAGGCTTGGGATAAAGGCTTGGTTGTTGTTGTTGTTGTTGTTGTTGTTGTAGAGCTTATCTACATTGGAATCTATTTAATGCACCAAGTTGACACCAAAGATGATACACAACAATCTTAGGTTATTTTGATGTCTTAGACTCTTAGTGCAAATATCTACTCTATATTTAGTCCTCCTGTATATGTTTATTTTCCGAAAATATTAGTTTTACTTCTAGCATGATGTTCTTTATGTTTGCTCCAGTGATGTTGATTCCACTACGCTGGCATGTCTTGCATCTTCTTGCCCATGTTTAAAGACTTTGGAGATTACCATGGCTGCCAATGCAGTTAACAGGATGACCGGGTATGTTATCCTTCATTGGAACTTATGTGACTAGTATTAAGGTTGTCTTGCCTCATTTGCAACACTAGCTCCAATATTCATCTTTTTTCAAGTCACCACACTCGTTATTTGTCAATTACCATCCTTTATGTTGCTTTGCCTTGCTCTAGCTATGGTTATCCTGCTACATTAGCCATCTCGAAAGAAAACAATATCTAGTGTTTTTTTTGTTGAACATTTCAGCACCTTAAGCAAAGCTGATTTCGTTTTGTACACAGAGAGGATCTAAGTCGGTTTGTTTTGATGAAGTCCTCTCTCTCAGTCCTCAAAATTGGTGGTTGCTCTAATTTGGATCTTCTTAATCTAAGCTCTTCAAGCCTTTCAATTCTTTGGCTGTCAGATCTTTCTTCGCTTTCAAGATTGGTAATACTGTGTTCTTTTACTATTCATAGTGGCAGCCGCTTTTGTTTTCTGCATTAATTCATTGGACTGCAAACTTCTTACAGGTTATGAATTGTTCTAACATGAGTGAACTCTCACTGTGCTTCTCACAAAAGAGTGATGATTGTACTGATCTGATTACTTCGATGGATGGTCTGGGTCGTACATGCCCTAACTTAAAAAAGCTTCACATATCATCAAATCAGTTATCCAATGAAGCTGTATCTGCTCTAGAGAATGCTAATCTCCGGTATCATTCTGTTCCAGGCATTGTATCAAAATATTGCTCTGATGTTATCTGAATTGATCATTTAGTTCTGACATGGTAGTCTCTTTAATATCCTACCCAACGTGCTTGGGACAAAGACTTTGTTGTTGTTGTATATATTATTTCAACTTTCTAATTTCAATAATTGTTGCTTCATCAGGGGACTGTGTATGCTATCCTTGATTTTAGGTTCAAAGATAACAGATGCAGCTGTTGCATCTATTATTAGATCATGTGCAAGCTTGGAGTTGCTTGATTTAAGCGGGTATGCTCCATCTCATCTTTTGGAAGTAAAGTGAAATGATCAAATATCAAAAGACTGCTGATATATTCCCCATCATAGCATTAGTTTCAGTTAGCCGATTGTTTTGATCATTCTTCAGATCTAGCATCAGTGATAATGGTGTCAGAATGATCTGCAAGGCATTCCCTCATTCTTTATCAAGGCTGCTCCTTGCTCTTTGTCCAAACGTGACCACACGTAAGCCCCAGGTTCCCCTCCACAACATATTACTTCCGCCTCCCAGAAAATGAGTGCACTGGTCATCATTCATTTTCCCCGAATATAAGAATCATTCCATCATTTTCTAGGTGGGATCCAGTTTGCCACAGCACAGTTGCCATGTCTTCAACTCATGGACTGTGGAATGAGTTTACGTGCCAATTTGAAGAATGGGAAAAAGGGGCCACATTTTGGTGAGATCAATGGTGGAATTAGATTTATTCGAAAATCGTCCACCTCAGAAAAGCAGCATATTCACCAAAAGCTTATCATAAAGCATGGTAATTTGAAGAAACTCAGTCTATGGGGCTGTTCAGCGATAGATGTAAGCGTTGAATTTCGTCAGCATTGATACATTCTATCTCTAAATGCTCCTATAACTAACTAACTAATTTTACATATGCCAGGCACTGTACATTATATGTCCAGAATTGAATGATCTCAATCTCAACTCTTGCACAAATCTACATCCAGGTATTGCGTCCTTTTGATTTTGTTCAGATTGGCCAATTAGGTCAACATAGTTGGTGTCATTGTTAACAATCAGAATTGCTTGCCCCAGATCGCCTGCTTCTTCAGTGCCCGAATTTGAAGAATGTCCACGCATCTGGATGCCATGATATGTTGATTGGAGCAATCAGAAAGCAGGTACTCCAGTTGTTTTCAAATATTGACAGTGTTGACCAAATATACTTAAGTAGGCAATTTTTTATCATGAGAAAATGTGATCGATAACGATAATGCACCCTAATAGTATCTTAACTCTCAAAGACTTAGGATAAAAAAGTGATGACTATGGTTAGAGCTAAGAGGTATGCTTGGTTCTCTTGCCCACACTTTTGCCCAGCCTTGCCTGGCAAAGATAGGTGAAAATCAAGAATGCTTGGTTCTTTTGCTCGATTTGAATTTGGGTAAGGTGGGCAAGGATTTCCTTGCTATTGAGAGTGCAAAAATGGCTTTTATTGCCTTGTCCAGCTTTGCCAGACAAGGCTAGCAGGCAGGGGAACCAAACGTTCTGAATTTGAAATATTTGGGTAAATACGTAAAAAGGAGGGAGTACTAATTTAGTGAGTTGTTTTTCATGCCCAATTGGATCTTTCGTTTGGCAAAAGTTGCAACATACTGGTTATTAGTGCCCTAGACTAGCTTAGTTGAGGATGTGTCCCTGGCCACACAAGGTTGAGTTCTCTTTGACGTGAATTTGAGTGCCTTTTTCTTCTGAGGTAATGACCTAGTTCCTCCTAGGTTGTGCATTTTATTAATGCACTAGCCAAATGATTCATGAATGAACATGTTTTAGTTGCTACTTGGTAGGCAACTAATTATTTGCTTCACTAGCAGGCGTGGAGTTGGACTTTGCAGAATCAACTGCTTATATTTCAACAATTATAATCATCAGTGCGGCCATCATATATAGAAAATTAAGCACGTGCAGAATCAGTGTTAGCCAAATAAAAAGAAATGGATTGAACTGGCATGAAAGTTTGATTTATAATGGGTAAAAAATTGTATCCTGTTTGTAATTCGGTGAGAAGACTGATTCGTTTTGGGTTTTGATTTTTTTTTTCGGTTCTTTTTGCCCTCCAGACACTCATAGCCTGCGAGCCACAAAACCTAATCAAGCAATTTATATGAACTGGAGTCTAGCATGGAGTGAGCAGAATTGGAGCTGAAGGTGTACCAGGCTATATTCTATAGGAATTCCATAGCTTAGAAACAATTCAATTGGCGTTGATTCCTTCTTATACATTGTAACGTGGTGTCCCATGTAGTGTGTACTGATGTTGTAACTTAATTCTCTCAGCACACTGGAAGCAGCCATGCTGCACGGAAAATAGAAAGGAAATCACATTTATGTAATTCATCCACTCAGTTCAAGTCTGTTGTTGAAAATCCGGGCAACAGATTAAATTTAAGGGTCAATTTTGTTTCTTAGAAATTACTGACTATTTTAGTCTTTTACAAATCAGATTGAAACGGATAAAAATCTGATTTTAGCTGTGAGTTGTGAAAAGGTTGCTATGAGCTGAGAGAAAAAGAAAGGACGATCCAGATATGTAACCAATGTTAAGTGAGTAGTTTTTTTTCTAACAAATATAGGAAATCTAGAGTGGGAGGAGATACCAATTTATACTAAGAAAATCTACAGATTTTCAAAAATTTGCTTTGTAAGAAAAATTCTTTGGTTGAGATTTCAATTTTTTTACAGTAAATCTGCTCCATAAAACTGAATCAAACAGACCTTTGGACTAGCAATTCTATCTTTAGTACTATATACTAAAGATATAAACCATCTCTATTTCTTGGATCCAACTAATTAAACCTAAACATATAAGAACAACCAAATGAAACCAATCTGTTCCCCCCCTCCCCTCAGCCCCGCATACACCCTAGGCCCAGACCTAGCTTGTTAGGCCTAGGCACACCTGGGCTAGCGCAGGGGAAAATACCAACCTACATACTCTAAACTAACTAGAAAGCAAAATTAATTCTCACAATCTCTCTCTTAATTTTATTTTCTAGAACACTCTTTACTTACATGATGAACACCTTTTTCATCGTCTCACATGCACTTGCACTAGTTTAGAATGGTGACATAACTATTCCATTCTAAGATGGCAACACACCTATTCTACTATTTAGTTTCGGGATGGTCAAAACACAAATTTTCCACGCTGCACTTAGATTCGGGTGGGCAGATATTCATCTCCGGTATGAAGACACAATTTTTCTATCAAATTCGATATGGGCACATCTTCATTCCTAGTATGATGATACTTTTCTATCTTACAAACAAATTTTGGATGGACGAATCTTCATTTCCGGAATGGTCAGATAAATTTTTCACCTTACGCTCAAACTTGACATGTGCACATCTTTATCCCAAGCACACCTCGAGCCATACATCCATTTTTCGAATGTATCGCCAAAATTTTTGGCAGGTTCTGAATGAGTCCACTGCAGCTGAACCATGTGTCCCATGTAAGCGCCTAGCAGATGGCTCAAAACGGGTGCAGTTCCCGTTTATTTGTAACCAACCTAGCCGTGCATTGTCTAACACTACAGAAACCTAACACATTACAACGACCAGCTTACTTAATACGGATAGTAAGTAACATAGCTTACGACGGTCCTTGTGGGTCGTCGTAAGTAAACTAACTTACGACGGTCATGGGCCCATGGTTGTGTAAGTTAAAGGACCGTTATAAGGTGTGTGTAACTTACGACGGCCATAACCCTAAGTCGTCGTAAGTTATTAGGTCGTCGTAAATTACAGGTAACTTACGACGGCCCAACTGTTGGGTCGTCGTAAGTTACGGGGCCGTTGTAAATCTTCGAATATATCCGCCGCCCTGGCCAGCCCGAGCCCCAGCCGCCGCCACCCGAGCCCCGTCGCCGCGCACAGCGCCACGCCGCCGCGCCGCCCCAACCTTGCCATCGCGCTGCCCTCGCGCCACCCCGCGCCGCTCGGCCTCGAGCCCACCCCGCTTCGCCACCCGTTTGGGGTATGTTTTATTAAGTAATTGTATAAATTAGTTATTTAGTTCATTTAGTTATTTTATTAATTAGTTTAGTTAATGATTAATTTATTACTTAATTAGGTTACTTAATTTTGGTTTAGTTGATATTAAGTTAGTTTAATATTTGTTTTATAATTTGGTTACTTGATTAATCTTGTAGATTGTTTAGTTATTTAATTAGTTAGTTATATTACTTAGTTCATTAATTAATCTTGCTATTTGTTATTTAGGTGTAAATTATCTTTGTTTATTATTTAGTGTGGTTATTTGTTAATTATTTGTTTTATTTTATTATTTAATTGAAAATTGTTAGAAATTTGAGTTTAATTTGATTGCTTGAGTGTATAATATCGATATGTAAATAAACGGGTTTCGAGTCGGCTCGGCCCAGCACAATGCATTTATAGCCCGACACGACCCATTTAAAAAGTCAATTTTCCCCATTGTCGCTCTTAAACAGAGTAGAACATCGTCGAGAACTCCGTGGATCCATTTTCTTCACGGTTTCGAACCGGAAGCGCCGTCGGTTTCCTGTTCCTCGTGAGCGGATCACCATTCGTCTACTCGGAGACAGGTAAACAAATTTTATAGTATTAAATATTTGATGTTGTCTCCCGATTCATAATGAGTTAAGAAATTTTGCAGATCTTGACACGACTGTTTGTTCGCGGGTCAGGGACACCGCAGGCAGGTTAACAGTGTCATCGGGGCTTTAGTGCGGTTGCACTATGTCGGTGTCATCGACGGTGTCCCTGCTTTATCGTGGGACGACTACACTAGTGTCCCTCACGAGGTCCACGGCACCCTTCAGGGGGCCGTGTGGAACGATTTTATGTTAAGCTTAAATGTTTGTATTTTTTGCACTCATTTAAATTATTAATGCGAATGAATCAAATGTTTGTTTTCTTAAAGCTGGGGTACCAATTAGAGGACTTGAGCCTGCAGAGAGACGAACGGCCAACACAACTACGGCGATGATGGCTACGTACGTTTGGCTAAATGCATGATAAATGTATTTTAAGTTTGTTTATGTGTTCATAATATATTTCTTGTACTAACACGTATCTATAGGAGCGAGAGACCGGTCAGGAGCCGACACCAACCGAGGTTTGGAAGAGAGGTCACAGGGGAAGTGACCCTTCCCAGCCTGGGCAGTGCAGTCAGGTCGCGGCCGACCGACTCGTAAGTTTTCAAAATTTATCATTTTAATTATAAGTAATACTATTACTAACACGCTTACATCAATTCTTTGTTTCTTAGGAAAAGTACGCGCAGGAGGTCAAGAAGATACACGGCGAAGGCTACGATTGGGAAAAGACGCCAATCGATCCTAGAGTCGTGTACGCAAGCGGCGGTGGGAAGGCCCATGGACGGTGAGTTGGTCAACTGTTTAATTTTTTTAATCTTTCTTCTTCTACTTATTATTTTTCTATCTTTTATAGGTTTGTCATTTTCGATGAAGTTGTCGACTCGAGCGCACAGGTACTCTCGGGACTGTGTAACTCTTTAATACTATTAATACAAGGAGGGAGATAAAGAGATAGAGAAAGAGGGGAAGAGATAGTGAAAGAAAGAGAGAGGGATGGGGAGAGGGGGAGAGAGCGGGGGGAAGAGAGAGGGAGAAAGAAAGAGAAAGAGAGAGAGAGAGTGAAAGAGGGGAGAGAGGGGGAGAGATAGTGAAAGAGAGAGAGGGATGGGGAGAGGGAGAGAGTGAAAGAGGGGGAGAGAGAGTGAAAGAGAGAGAGAATGAGAGAGAGAGAAGGGAGAGGGGGATGGGGAGAGGGACAATGAGAGGGAGAGACAGGGGGATGGTAAGAGGGAGAAAGAGAGAAAGAGAGGGATAGGAAGGGAGAGAGATATGTCTAACTTTTATTTACTTTACAGTATTCACCAACGGAGGGACACAGCTACCGGCACCAGAAGGGACGCTCGAAGACGACATTCATGGCTCCGGAGGTAGTCGTGAGGGGAGTGTGTAGCCGTTAGGAGTTTTTAGAAATCTGTGGACTTTGAGAATAAACCATCAAATATTGAATTGTCTATGTATTCTATTTTGTTGTTTGTCTCGGATTGCAATTATTCCAGGGCAGTTAGTTTCTGTTTTTTTAATTAAAATCATAACTTACAACAGCATGTATACTGGTCGTCGTAAGTTAGCCCAAATAACTTACGACGGCCGCGGCCCAGGCGATCGTAAGTAAAAGGGTTACTTACGATGGCCAGGTTCAGGCTATTGTAAGCTTTACGGCCCAGCCCACCACGTGGCCCAGGGGCTCACTTACGACGGTTACTAGACGCCGTTATAAGTTACCTAACTTATGACGGTGGCCGTCGTAAGTTATGTAACTTATGACCAAACCCTGACGACGACCTGTAAACCGTCGTAATTAAGCTAATTATGACGGTTTACACCTTACTTACGACGGAAGTGTATCGTATTCCTATAATGTAACTCTTGTAGTTATTCAGCAATCGGAACCGGAGGACAACAAATTGATTGATTTGAGCCGGACCACATCACACCCAAGTTTGTGAACCATGCAGTGCATATTATTATTATTGTTATTATTATTATTATTATTATTATTATTAGTTCGATGTATGATTTCTCTACTGCATGTAAACTTGTAGTGTTTGGATCGCTGAGTATTGCTTTTTGGTTTCCTGCAAGTGTATCTGAATTGTGTGTTGTGAATACTGGTAGAGCAATAATTCTCTTGGAACAATAATGATCCTTGATTTTTCTGTGTATATTTAGATGTTTTCTTCACCTTATGATGCTTATATGGTGGTCCACTCTTTAAGATCTTAGGAAATGTCGTTTTTCTTTTAACTTTTGTATGCGCTCATGACGACATAAGTTTTTTTCTGGATCTGTGATTCTCAGAAGCTTATTCATCATTGGAAGGGGCACAAGACCCCCAGAGGTAAATAAGTTTTGCACAATTAATTTTGGCATGGAAACCGCAGGCTTCTTTTGCCAACCTTGTGCACTCGTAACTCAGGCAATTTAGGAGAACACAAGTGATTAAAAACGCGAATAATGGGCTCATAGCAATCGGGTTGCATTTCAAAACATATCCCCCTATTATGATTGATGCCGGTCCTTCAATAGCTGCAGATCGCCGGCACACAAGCTGCAGCGCATCCCTAGATATCTCTTGAAAACATATCACCCGTATTGATGAACGTCTTGCATCTCTCTGTACAAATAAATACAGCAACGACAACACGAGAGCTTGTAACAGCCCAAATTTTTAAACCGTTGTCGGTGTTTTGGATTTCCGACCAGTAATCGAATGCATCACACGTTCTAGATGGCCTAGCTAAGAACACACAAAGATTTATCCTGGTTCGAGCAAGAATGCTCTACGTCTAGCTAGGATGTCTAGCTTGCTCTTACTCAAGAATGGAGGTTGTTCTTAAAAGTGTGAGAGTCTGCTCTCTCGAACCGACATGTCTCTCTATTTATCCTTTCGCTCTCTCCCCCGCCCTCTCTCCGTGTTGCCGAGGGGCAGGCCGGTCGTGGGCAAAGGACGACTTGTCTTTTCATTCGCTCGGCAGGGCACTCGATGGTGCTGACATACTCGTGACCTGCTACCGCTCCTGCTCCCGTCTCGTCGCTGGGGAGTGGCCCATATCGAGGCGCACACGCGCCCCTGCTCCACTCCTCTTTGGTCCTGTCGGAAGTGACGGGCCTTCAGTACTAGAGGACAGGGGGTACTCGATCACCCCCCACTAGAATGGGCGGCGCCTACTATAGGTGGACAAATGGGTCGAGCCAATCGGGTCGGCCCGAAGTCCAGCAAAAATGGCCCGACAGTAGCATGGCCTAGCACGAAAGAACCGGGCACGGGCCAGCCCGAAGCCCGGTGCGGGCCGTGCCCGGGCCAGCCCGAAGCCCGGTGCGGGCCGTGCCCGGGCCTTAACCTCCGGCCCATCGGGCTAGCCCGACACGACCCATTTAAGGTCGGCCCGGTCAGCCCGGTGTTATGGCCCGGTTAGCCCACGGGGCCATGACCCGTTTAAGCCCGAATAATATTTTTTTAGCTATTTTTAATGTATTTAAAAAAACAGGCCACGGGCCACCCCGACCAAGCTCACATAAAATGTACTCAGGTCGTGCCCGGGCCTAGACCCCCGGCCCGTGGGCCGGCCTGGCACGGTCTGATTTCTTTCTAGGTCGTGACCGGGCCGAGGTTTTATGACCCGAGCCCGGCCCGTTGGCCACCTATAGCGCCTGACCCGCATTGAAGGTCACCTGCTCCTCTCCTACCCGAGGTCGGGCTCGGGTTCTCCCACGAAGGCTCAAGATTTCTTTTTGGATCGCCTTGGAGATGAGTTGTACGTCCTACCCAGGGTTCGGCCCCGGGCTCCTCGTCACACCTCCTCCCGTGTCTGGGCTCGGGCCTTCTCTGTAATCCCTCACGGGACGCTCCCTCGCCGCTTCCCTGGGGTTCAGGGCCCAAAACTCTGTCAGTAGCCCCCGAGCCCCTGACCGACCTCGGTGGTCAGTCGGGGGGGGGGGGGGGGGGTGAACTCCAATCGACCTCGCATCTGCATAACAAAAAATGAAGCAACAAGAGAGATCATTAGTACTTGACTTAACTTGATAGCCGTGGTGTGTAAACCTCCAGCTGTCGGTCACGGTCGTGGGTTGTCCCCGCCGGGGTCCTACGATGAGCCCCCGGATCCCTCTTTCAAGAGGTCGGGTTGTTGTTTATGGCGAGTCCGCCTTGCCCCCCATCCATGAACCGTTCGTGGTTCGAAGGGGTCGGGTCGATCAGGGGCTTACCTTGATGGTCGAGCCCCCGAGCCCAGTGAGTTGCCTAGCAGGTGGAGCCGAGTGAAACCCATTCGTCCTGCTCGTTTTGGACGATCGAAACCATCGGCCCTGGTTCGACGCCAAGGGGCTTTCTGGTCGAGCTTCGTTGCCAGCGTTTCATTGATTCCCAGCTCAAGGCATGCACGTGGTTCCCGAGCTCTTTCATTGGCTCGTGCGACTCGTTGCCGACCCGTCGGGGGGTTACGTCGGTGCTTGCGGTGTTCGGGCTCGGCTGCAAGCTTAGAAGCGTCGGGTGGATTCATCCCACCCAAAATTATCTCTTCGCGGACTGCTTCATGATGCTTGCCCCTCGCTCGGGGTCGTCCCGGGCGGCTCCGGAGCCATCCCCTGGCCGACATTCGAACTCAGGGCTTACGAGCCTGTTATGTGGGCTGAAGACTTACCTTCCTCCCACGGTTGTGTTGCCCTCCATCTTCTCCAAGTTCTACTGGGGCTGAGGAGCCACCGCTCGACCCCTCTATCGTGCCGGATCTATGACTTTACACCATGTAGTCAAGCGGTTGCTGTCTAATGGGACCTCTCCATCCCCTAGGTTGACTTCACCATGGGAAACCGAGGAGGTGCCGCTCGACTCAATTTCCCAATCACTTCAAACGGCTTTGATCTAGGGGCAAACGGGCGGCCTCACGGTGATTTCCCCCTCAAAGTAGTTTGAAACATTGTTCGTGCCCTGACGGTTGCCAGACCGGATGTCGCTTTGGCGTCCTTATATCCCCTTCCTTTGGGATATCCCGCATGGGCCCACTTGCATTGCTTTTGCGTTTCTTGTCTCGCGCTACGTTCTTCCTTTTCTCCGCTTCCAGCCAAGGAAAATACCCACTCCTCATTCACCACGTTTGCATGGTTTCATCTCGCGCGAGCTCGAGCCAAATCTCCGAGTTCGCCGCTCACGGGTTGCTCTCGTCGAGGGAGGCCTATTCCGTTCGGCTTCCCGAGGGGGAGAACGTTCCTGCGCCACGTGATGATGAAGCGATCTCCTTTATCGCGTTCCACACGTGAGGATTCGGGGTCCCGGCGCACCCCTTCTTCCGGCGGCTCCTCGATGAGTATGGCGTCGGACTTCATCAACTAACGCCGAATGATATCCTGCACATGTCGGTGTTCGTCACTGATGAGGACATCACTACCACAGTTACACCCATAGCCCCTGCTACCACACATATGAGATCAATTACTAGAGCTCGCGCACGCCAGTTAAATTATCATGTACTTTTGTTTCTTGGTAATGTTTCTAATGTTTATGAGAATATGATGCTGCCTAAATTGGATACATTTGTGTTTTTTACAAATGAAGGGCCTAGCATGGACAAGAGGAATGAACATGGGAGCATCATCAAGCAGGGAGATGAAGGCGGGTGAGAAAGGAACCAGAACGGAGTTTCTAGTGGAGTTTTCAGCATTTTGAAGCCACCTTGATGACATACAAGGACATGGACGAAATATACAAGCTGGTGGACCAGAATAAAGTCAAGTGGATGAATAGGATACTGAGCACCAAATCTTGAGGCTGGGGCCATGTAATAAAGAGAGATTTAGACAAATAAGGAAAGGAATAAGGGAAATCTCGTCCAACTTTGCTGCTGGGTGAAATTTACCTCTTTCTTCCCTCATTTAAAGATAGATGTGCTATAATGAGGAAAGAAATAGAGGAAATCATATCCTACCTTGCTGCTGGATGGATTTCACTCTTTCTTTCCCTATTAAAAGGTAGTCTATCTCAGAAAAAGGAAGGGAATAAGGGAGATCACGTCCCACCTTTGTTGCTGGACGAATTTCCCTCTTCCCTCCCCTATTTAAGTAGGCCAAGGGCTCCTTGAGAGGGCGGGTTTTGTTTAGATTAAAGTTTGTCACAACTGCAACTCGCGTACCTGGTTTGTGTCTGTCGGTACCCTCAATATGGGGTACCCCCGCGCACAGGCGAAACTGGCTAAGGACCTCGCCCTTCTCCGTAGGGAGAGCTCCGAAGGCGCCATGTGTCCAGCGGGGCCGGACAACCCTCTCCTCAGAGGTAAGCTCCGGGCTCGCCACGTGGCCAGCTGAGCCAGACCTCCCCCCCCCCCCCCCTCCGCAGGGAGAGCTCCGATGGCTTCATGTGTCCCGCGCGTCGGGCCTCCCTCTCCTTAGAGGAGGACTCCGGGCCCGCCACGTGGCCAACTAAGCCGGACCTCCCCCCTCCACGGGAGAGCTCCGGAGGCTCCACGTGTCCCGCGGGGCCGGACCTCCCTCTCCTAATAGGAGAGCTCCAGGCCCGCCACGTGGCCAGCAGAGCAACGCTACCTGCCCCCGCGCGGTAGGCGGCAAGAATAAAGACGGGCCATACCTTGCCCGTACAAGGTATTCAAGACCCGCGCCTTCCCCAGGCGCGGAGACGCGGAGCACGCCTCTGTCAGGTGCCGTTGCGCCCAGTCACATCGCAGACTAGCGCGCCGCGTCAGAGCCTGCCCGCCAATAAACACAGTGACAAGACATCCCCTGCCGCCCCTGCCAACCACTACGACTGGCTTGCGGCATGTGCCGGGCGGCAGAACGAAGACTCGAAAGCCCTCGACAGAGACAACTACCGGCGTAACTGCAGATACGGTAGATGGCAGCCAATCTCCCCGGGACCACGTGTCGGCTCCTGGGCCCACCTTGTAAGCCGCCCGAGCCTTGGACTATAAAAGGCTCGGGTAGGCAACGTTAGCAAGGGTTCGACACTTTGGCACACTAACGCTCCAGCATCCGAGCACTTAGATCATCCTCAAGCTCAGGACTCCGGTTCTGAGCAACAAGCAATACAACGAGCAACTCAGCTCACCGTGGACGTAGAGTATTACGCTCTGGCGGCCTGAACCACGTAAAAATCCTGGTGTCAAGCTTCTCCCTCAATCGTCCCTAACGCGTAAGCTCTCCGCGAGTGACTAGCCCCTCCGAAAAAGAACCTCCGCAGGCTGCCCAGAGCAGGCCCGAGGAAAGTGTCGGCTACACACTTCAACATTTGGCGTGCCAGGTAGGGGGCTTTCCCTTGCGCGACGAGCTTCTGCCGACGAAGATGACGAAGCTTCCTTCAGCGGCAAGCTCTCCCCGCCCACGTTCGTGACGAACAGTGACCAGCGGGGACTACGTCTCGACACACTCAGGACGGAGTGTGTCGGCGCAAGCTAGGAGCCAGCAGCCGACTCCGGCAGCGCAGGCTCCAGCGAGCGTGAGATCCACTGCAGCGCTGAGTGTCTCCCACGGGGGCGCACTAGCTGCAGAACGAGCGCTACTGCGCAATCCACCTGCTGGGGACGCGTCTCAGTTAGCGACCCAGCAGTGGATTCGCGACGTAGACCGTCTCGTTGTCGCCGCCACCAACCCTCAACGTCGGCGGGGACGACGTCCGAGTCAGCTGGCTGTGTCGCTGACACGCACACCAATGTTTAACGGGCAGACGGCATATTCCCGCTCCACTAGGCTCCCATCGGTGGACCTGAGGTCGGAGCTGGAATGACGCCACTTGGGCAAAGATGCCTGAGTGCTCATCGAGTGACGGATAGAAAGGCGTCGCAACCAAGAAGCCGGCGACAGCATGTCGACCGCCTCGACCCAGCCTGAGCCGCAGACGTTCGCCACGCAATCTCTGCCCCAGGCATACACCACGTAGCATATGCCCCAGCCATATGCCCTGCAAATGTTGCCCCCGGTCTATGGCGCAGCCTTGCCCATACCGGGGTATACGGTGCCAACGGTGAACCAAGCGTTCGCGGCACCAACGCCTGCAGCAACAGGAGCAGGATGTGCGGCCCTAGTGCCACATCTTTGCTTCGCGAAATGGCGGGGCTAGTTCCGGCCGCACTTGCCCGAGAAGTACGATGGCAGCATCAACCCGGCGAAGTTCCTCCAGATCTACTCCACCACCATCCTTGCTGCAGGAGGGGACGAGGCCGTCATGGCCAACTACTTCCCCGTCGCCTTGACCGGCCCAACACGGTCTTGGCTCATGAATCTCCCCCAGGGTTCCATAACCTCCTGGGGAGAGCTCTGCCGGCAGTTCACTGCTAACTTCGGCAGCTCCTACACCCGGCCTGGCACGGAGCTCGACATCCACGCCATCCAGCAACAGCCTGGAGAGATGCTGCGCTCCTTCATCCAGCGGTTCTCCCAGGTACGGAACACCACCCCGCATATCCAAAATGCTTCTGTGGTGGTGGCGTTCCGACAGGGTGTACGAGACAAGAAGATGCTTGAGAAGCTCGCAACCAGAGAGGTTCGCGACGTCTCAGAGCTCTTCAGCCTGGCGGACAAGGGCGCTAGGGCAGCAGAAGGGCGGAACTGGCATTCACAGCCAGCCTCCGAATCACGAGGACAGCCCGAATCTGGCGCTGCTTCTCATGGAAGTGGCAAGAAGATCAAGAACCGGGGCGGTGGCAAGATGAAACCACCGACCGCAGCTCCCGTTGCTGCAGCAGCAGCACCCGGCGGAGCTCGGGGGCCTGTAACACCCCAAAATCTACAAAAGGAGGGAATTCAAAAAATTTGGACATATTGCATGTGGTGCAGAAATTCAAAAAAACACCCCAACCGGCCAGTGGGCCGAAACCCGCCAGCCGGCTCACTATCCCCCCCCCCCCCCCCCGCCCGCCAGCCCATGACCGCGCGCCCTCTCTTCCCCTTACTGACACGTGGGGCCCGCGTGTCATCTCCTACCTCCCGCGCCCTAACCGACCCAGACTTTTCCTCCCCGCGCCCGATCGCAACGAACTCCGGAAAAGCCGCACCCCCAGCCCGAATTCTGGTCCCGGACGTCTCCAACTCGATCCCAACAGACCGCCGCCCTCCCTCGCCTATATAAACGCTGACAATCGCCCTGTTTTTCCCCCCGATCGGCCGTTCTTCTCTCCGGTGAGAACCGAAGATTCGATCCCCATTTTCTTTTGATCATTGCTCGGATTATCTGATCTAACGCGCTGATCGTGCTCCACCGCCCCCAGGGAGCCCTGCACGTGAAGGAAGCGACAAGTTTCATGCCCTAGCATCTGTTCCGACGTGCACCGAAGATCGTCGCCGTTGAAGCTCGCCGCCGACCGACTTCTAGGACCTCCGAGTGTTGGAAAACACCTCGGTGAGCGTCCCCTACCCCTCCGCAGCCGATCCATGCAAAAAGATGCGAGTTCTAACGTGTAGCGGCAAAAGCCGAGGCTGCGTCGGCGAGATCGCCACCCCCACCGCCGCATGCGCGGGCTGGCTCCGGCCAGGGCGACGTGGCCCCTTGAGGGCCGTCTATTTTAAATCACACGTAGAATTAAAACCCGCGCGTACCGGTTCGGCGATCTAATCTGAGCCGTCTATTTTAAATCGGACGGTCCACATCAGCCCCTCGTTATAAAGGCCAGGATTCTTACGCGCTACCCCCTAGGGATCTCGGAAAACACGAGCTAGCCCCGGAAACTTCTGATCTAGCCCCTGGAACTTCAGAAATTCGTGTAAATTCATTTAAAAATCAGTTTTAGCCCCTGGACTTAATAAAAATTAGGAAAACCCCTCTGTTATGTGTAGTTAGACCCCTGGAAATTTATGAAATAATAAATTAGACCCTGCAGTAGTGTGGATTTACCTTTTTGACCCTATATGATATTAAATTCAGAAATTTGAATATGTGACTAGGATTTAAATTTAAAAGGTAAGGAAAACACATGTACAAATTCAAAATTTAAACTCTCCTAGCACTTGGAAAACTTTAGAATGAGTTAAAAATAGATTTTTAGGCTGAAATGAATCTGTCTAATTGATTGTTCACATTTATTAGTTATAGGGACACATTTTTAGGTTCGGAAATAATTCTGAAAATTGGTAAAATAAATTTAAATTAGTTCACATCAGAGGAGAAGTTCAAAAATATATTATTTTATATTTTAGATCAGAACCTATTCTGTTTGGATGATATGCCCTACTATTTAATATTAAATTTCACTTTTAGGCATAGAAAATAAATCTGAAAATATAGGAAAATAGGTATGCATAATTAGAAAATGATAAATGAAGTTCTCCAAATCCAAAAGCTTCAATTTAGGATTTGGTAGAAGATCTGAAAACCTAATTGGAGTAGGAAAATATCTTTTATACAAACTTTGTGGTTAAGAAGTGTAATAATTAAATATAAAGAATTTGTTCAAATTGGAACTCCATATATATAGTGTGCAAACAGAAATCTGAATACAAAAGTTAGAAATCATATACACATGTTTAAAAGTGCATGTAGGCCAAAAATCAACACATATAGAGTAACCACAACACTTAGAAATGTGAATGCCTTTAATAGGTGTGAATGTGTGGTTTGTATGAAGTGAAAGTTTGAACTATGTCTTATGGATTGTTGTTTTCTTTTGCTATGTGTATTGGCATGAGTAGAACCTGCCCCAGAGCAAGTTCTCCCCTTCCAAGACCAAGACATTCCATTCCCAGAGCAGCAGGAAGAAGGCAAGTGTCCTTGAACACTTTGATCCTATGATAGGATGTGTAGATAGAATTATTTGAATTGTCAATTGAAATATGAAACCCATGCTAGGAAGTTTCCCTAGAATTGTATTATCTTGTTTCTTTGTAGCTTGGGTTGGGATTTGTTTTATTATGTCATTCATTCATATTACTCATGCTTAGCCATGCTTAGAATAGGATAAGTGGGATATGAGATCATCAACTTGTTTACCTTACTCTTGAATGAGACATTATGAGTTATGTAGAGGTAGGGATCGAGGCAAGTTGGATGATTTGGTTGGTGCTGGGTGCACGAGACTCGGGTTTGTGTTTAGTACTTGCCTCGATCCTAAGGACCGGTTCATGGAGCATGTAACCTGGCTTTACCGTGCCAACCACATGCTGAGATGGGGCAGCTTGGCCAATTAATTAGGTGTATCCCCGGCGTACTATGGGTGTGTTGGATGGTGCGAGGAATAGGTGTCAGCTGGACTACCATATGAACCGCAAGGCTCAAGAGGGGGCCACTGCAGCGGGGTTGGAGCCTCTTGTATGCTGTTAGGGGTGAAACCTCAGTGGGCCCACGCTCGTCGGGAATCCCTTTGTAAAGGCTTCGTAGTGATCTCCTGGCTACACACCTGGGAAGTGTGAATGTGGTTCGCGGCCACTGGCATAATGGAGGTTCTTTTAGTCCACCCGGCAACGGGGGATGAAATCACTACATGTGGGTACAGTGGTGCAAACTCTGCAGAGTCAAAACTGTCATGACAGCCGTGCTCACGATCAAGAGCGGCTTGGACTTATTCATGATTAGAGAATGATGAATTTGGAAGTTGAGGATGTTAAGCGGGAAGCTTAACATTGGAAATGAGACTATGCTTGCTTTATATTGGTGATGGGTTGAGGGATTGGGACCATTTCACCTGTGTAGTAATGTAGGTGCTTAATTAAGCTAAGGTGATAGGTATTAATTGCGTAGTGCTTTAACCAAGAGTTCAACCTTTCCTTGCTCTAGCCATGCATGACATAACTTTCCCACACTTGCTGAGTACCAACGGTACTCAAACTTGCATATTTGTTGTTTTAAATTGCTGCTCAGGTCAAGGGGATGATGTGGTGTTCAATGACCAAGACTTCGGACCCGAAGAAGGATTCTAGGTTCATGGAGTCCCCCAGGCAACGCCTGTGATGGAGCCCACAAGATTTATATTCCGCTGCTGCTTTATTTACATGTCATGAACTATTTATCATCCATCGAGACGTATGCTATGTAAGACTTATTTATATTCGACACCTGGCTTATAATAAATGATGCTTCACTATTTGTCATCACATGTATGAGAAAATGATCCTCGCATACATGTGATATTCACTCGGTTGTTCTTCGGAGAAACTGGGTGTGACAGGGACACGCCCCAACAAAAGGCAGCGACGGTCACCAGCTCCAGATGGTGACCAAGGTGAGCCATGCCCCGTGCATGACACCAAGAGCCATACTGCTACTGAGTGCCGGGAGATTCAGAAGCTCGCGGAGCGCTTCCGCAAGGGGAAGCAATCGCGTGCTGACGCCCCTCCCTTCCGTCAAAGGGAGGGCAAACAGAAGGTCGACACCCAAGACGACGTCGGCCACCAGGTGGGGTTCCAAGAGCCTCAGCGCGCCGTAAAGACGGTACACAACTATGAGGACTCCAGCTCTGGTGACGACGAGTCAGGGCGGTAGCCCACTACGTCTGCCTCAAAAAGATCTGTGGAGACTACACTGCTGCAGTATCAGCCTTGGAAAAGCTCCAAGCAGTTGCAGCAGCCCAAGCACCAGCCCCCGGCGGTGCAGAACCGGGCCAGCTCCGCCCGAGCGCACGTCTCTGTGCCTCGGCCTCGCCTCCCGGGGGCCGCCCAAGATCCGTCAACCTCCTGTCGGCCTGAGCCAATGGAAGAAGACATCCTGGGTCCCCCAAGAAGAGTTCGGGTCCGCCTACCTCTTGTCGATCTGAGCCAATAGAGGAAGGTACCCCGGGGCCCCGGGAGAAGCCGCACAAGACCAGCTCCGGCGTGAAGATATCAACCTCGTTGACGAGGCACGATTACAAGCGACACCCCACAACGCACAGCCCCGGCTGGTTTTCCGGCACTACCGCCAAAGGACCAAGCGCGTCTGGGAGCTACAAGAAGGCGACCTGGTGCCGCGGCGCACACTTTCCCGCGAAGGACCTATAAACTCTCCCCCAGCTGGGAAAGTCCCTTCCGAGTCACGAAAGTTGCCGCCCCAGGTACATACGCCTCTCCACCAAGGATGGGATCCACTCCCGAACCCTTGGAGCATGGAAAGTCACAGTAAGTTCTATCCCCTGAGCATTAGTAGAACAACCTTTACCTTTCTGTAAAAGATCCCATAGGCTCCAGGAACAGCGCTCGGAGCAGCTAAGCCTCAGGAAACGGTCCAGGACTACGTCCAGCTTGGCCTGGTTCTGACCCCAAACGCGTAGAGTCTTGCTTCCCTTCTTAATGGGGCGGGTCGTTGCCTCCATGATCAGCTTGCCTTCCTCCTATGGGCATTTACACAGAAACATGTTCTACCACGCTCTTACTTATGTGCTCATTTAAATTACGCATTAATTTCTATGACCGCACTTTCCATGTATGCTCACCGTACATTTAGATCCCCTTCCCCGCTCTCATCCATAGTCAGCATTTGCTATCCTACCGAAGGCGGTTGCGCTTGAGGAACCTGCTGATGGCCAGGGGGCCTTTCGGGCCTCCCCCAGCCAGGTGTTGCGGTGCCAGTTGGTCACCTCTAGGAAAGGCCTGCACTGTGCATGGGGGGTCCAGGGTGCATAGCCTGCTTTGCTGGTTCCGAACCAAAGCGTGCGCGCCCTGCCCTTCGAAGGTCCAGGGGAGTACAACTGATTTGCCTGGTTCCGTATCGAAAGCCTGTGCACTCTGCTTCCCCTGCGTACGGTCCGGTACTAGGGGCCGTACGGTCGTACCCTGACCTCGGAGGGAGCCGGAGCCCCGGCACCTCACGCACAGAATTGCCCAAGCCCCATATACCGGACTAAGGTCGTAAGCAAAATAAGACTAAGAGACGGGGAGGGGAGAACCCCCCGAGGAGAATTACGTTTCCTCTACCTGTGTGCAGGATCTCCAGGTTTTAGCTACGGGGACCGCACGAAGGGGGGAAAGAGCTATCGACTACTCCAGCGCAAGACCGGAGGATCCGGGTCTCGCCCCTTCCGAAGGGGCGAGCCCCAAAGGCCCCACGTGTCCAGCGGGGCCGGACCTCCATCTTCTCAGAGGAGAGCTCCGGGACCGCCACATGGTCGGCAGATCCGGACCTCCCCGTTCTCACGGGGCGAGCTCCGGAGACCCCTGGGGCCCTTAACTCAATAAGGACCCGAGGAAGGTGTCTGTGCAAGACTTCAAGATTGGTGAAGACCTCTGAGTACCTTGCGGAGCTAAGGACTCGGCCAGGCCAAGCCAAGAAGAAGATAAAAGCACACAGTCACAGAAAACAACAAGAGTCTATTCATTCAAGGCTCCACGGGCTGGACTACAGACTCAACAAAAGAAAAAGAAAAGATACAAGCCCTAGGATTCCCCTGGCTCGCGCCGGAACCTAGAGGGTACAAGGGCAGCCACTTCCCCGACTTTAGTGAAAGTGCATCTAGGTAATCCCCATGGGTTTTGGTTGATTGATGACGGCAATTAAGATGCTAATAAGTTTCTACTGAGTATGAGCACAGGTGTTTATCAAAGAAATGGATATGGAGTCTCTCAAGAAGCAAAAGGAAAAGAAGAAGACTTGAAAGAGTAGAAAATAGCATTTTCTATTAATCTTCACATTTTCTAGGTGTATATAGGGTCTTCTCTTTTAGAGTGCTTGAGAATCACTAGAGAGCTCAAACGAAGGGTAGAAAGTTAGAATCATGAGACGAAGTAGTCATAGATATGAAGAAAAGGGGAGACCGGACTTGTCCGGACCATGGGCCGGACTATTCCGTTCGGACCCGGACTAATCCGTTTTGAACCGGATAAAGAGTCTCTGAGTCAGTTCGGACTTGTCCGTTAAAGGCCGGACTAGTCCGTTGTTGTCTGAGTTTGAGCCGTTATGGGACTAAGTCTCAGAAGGCCGGACTAGTCCGCTCAGCGGACTAAGCCGCTTAGGTCCGGAGAAGAAGTCTTTGAGTGCCACCGGACTAGTCCGCTCCACAGGCCGGACTAGTCCGATCTTTTCAGACTAGTCCAAATTAGGACGGAACAAAGGTTTCTGTGTGAGCTCGGAGTAGTCCGAGGTTGGATGGACTAGTCCGCATCTCCAGTTGAGAGAGTTTTTAGACTAAGTCTGGTAGGACCGGACTAGTCTGCCCTTACCAGACTAGTCCATTCTCATACGGAACAAAGGTTCCTAATTGAGATCGGACTAGTCCGCTCTTGGTCGAACTAGTCCGCTCTTGGCTGGACTAGTCCGGGGTTTCATGACCGTTTGAATCCAACGGTCACTAAAACTTTATTTGGTAACCTATGACATGAGTGGTCCCTCAAGAACGGACTAGTCCGGGGTTGGGACCGGACTAGTCTGGACTTTAGTTGGTAACAGCTAAATGCCAGGATTTATATAAAAGGAGACCCCCCCACGGCTAAGAATTGAGTAGACACGAACCTAAGCGCTAAAAAGTCATTCCTAGAGCTCTTCTAAGCCTCTTTCCTCACCTTCTAGACCCCTAAGATTGGATCTTAAGGAGTTAGTGGTTTTTGTGAGAGGAAAGATGTGGTGATCGACGTTTGAGCTCTCGGTTTGATTCTCTTGCACTCTAACTGTTATTTTGAGTTCTTAACAGTTGTACTTTGAATTCTAGAACTACTTGGTTGGTGTAGGGAGCCTCAAAGTGTGAGTAGCCCCTAAGAACATTGTATTCACATTCGATTGATAGTGAGAAAGCCCGGGCTTGATCTTGGTGATCGCTCGGTGAGGGAAGGGTTGGAAAAGACCCGGTCCTTGGTGGACTCCTCAACGAGGACGTAGATTCCTGTGTGGAATCGAACCTCGGGATAAATCGTGTCTCTTTGTTCCTCTACTATCTCATTTGCTCACTAGAATTACTTGTCAAGCTTTCATTGTGTTATTTCCCGAAAATTGTTCTACTATTTCGCAATCTAATCATTCTCAACTAATTAGTGATATCATTTGACTACCACATATTTTCGCTCAAACAAACTTAAAAGGGAACCTAAAACATAAATTTAGACTTGGTCCGGACTAGTCCGACCTCAGACCAGACTAGTCCGGCCTGCTTTGGTTTTATCCGTTGTTTATTATAATTTCAGGTTTTATTAGCCTATTCACCCCCCTCTAGGCAACTTTCAATTGGTATTAGAGCCTAACTCTCCACAAAAGCTTAACCGCTTGGAGAGGAGATGGGGGACAAGGTCGGTAGCCAAATTGATCTCAACAAGGGAAAAGGAGCAAGTTCGAGCAACTTTGAAGAACAAGGTTCTAACCCGCCTCCCGCAGTTGCTCCTCCACGAGACGTTACAAGCTCAGAAGAAGATGAAGAAGTTCTTCGTCTCATGGCACTCCTCAAAAAGAAGAAGGAGGAGGCTAAAAAGAAAAAAGAAGGAGAAGTTGGAGAAGAAACTCAAGAGTAGTCAACAAGACTACTCGCGATATCCTTTTAACTATGAACGACTAAATTCTCATTCCAGTTATTTATCAATTCCTCTAGGCAAACCACCTCATTTTGATGGAACTAACTATACAATGTGGAAACACAACATGAAGTTGCATCTAATTTCCTTGAACCCAAGTCTTTGGCATGTGGTGTGTACAGGTATAGATATCCCCGAAGACGAGGATGAACTCACCCTAGAACAAGAACAACAAATCCATCGCAATGCACAAGCAGCAGCCGTACTCAACTCATCTCTGAGCATTGAAGAATTTAACAAGGTAGATGGGTTGGAGCTCGTCAAAGATATTTGGGACACCCTCAAGATCGCACATGAAGGAAACCGATCCTTGAGGGAAGCTAAGATTGAGATGATAGAAGGAGAACTTGGAAGGTTCGCCATGGAAGAAGGCAAAACACCTCAAGAAATGTACAACCGACTCAAAACTCTTATCAACAAGAGTCGGGCATATGGATGCAAGAAATGGAATGACCATGAGGTGGTTAAAAGAATGATAAGAGTAATTATGCCTCGCAATGTGACCCTATGTACCTTAATCCGGGAAAGTCCAAACTTTCACTTGATGACTCCGGATGAAGTGCTAGGGAAGATCATTAACCACGAGATGATGGAAAAGGAAGCCCAACACGTCAATGACCTAGCCAAGATCACTTCATCCAAGAAGAAGGGCATTGCTCTCAAGGCCACATCCAAGTCCAAGGCAAAAGAAACACAACTCACAAGTGAAGATGAAGAAAGTGATGCTGAGAGCACGGACATGGATGATGAAGAAATGGTGTTCTTCATCAAAAGATTCAAAAGGTTGACGAGGAGAAGGAGAAGCCATCACTATGAGAACAAGAGCAAAGACAAGGGCAAGTCAAAGAACAAAGAAGACTTGCTACAACTGTGGAGAACATGGGCATTTCATTGTGAATTGCCCCCATAGCAAGGAAGATGACAAGAGAAAGAAGAAGGATGGGAGGCCTCAAGATAAGAAATTCTTCACAAAGAAGAAGACGTATGGACAAGCCCACATCGGAGAAGAATGGGACTCAAATGAAGAATCCTCCTCCGAAGATGAAGAAAAAGTGGCAACCGTAGCCATCAATAGGCCAACCATGAAGAAATCACTCTTGCCAAACAAGAGTGATTGGAAGAGCCGAAGTCACACATGCCTCATGGCAAAGGAAGGAAAGCGCAAGGTAATGACTAAACCTTCTAAGTTGCATATTGAAAATGATAGTGACTTTGATAGTAGTAGTGAAAATGAATTCAAGTTTAGAGGATTAAACAAAAAGGCTATAGCTAAAATGAAAATGTTATCGGATGAAATATTTGAACAAGAAGAGCTTCTCAACCAACAAGAAGAATTGCTTATCCTTGAAAAGGAAAGAAACCTTGAGATTGAGAAACTTCTTGAACTTGAGAGAGAAAAGAGTAGAACACTTGAAAGCGAACTTGCCATGAGCAAGGAGACATGCGTTCAGCTTAAAAGTGAGAATGTAGCACTTCAAGATGAACTTGTAAGCTTAACCAAAGCTCACAAGAATCTTGAAGCACAACTTGAATCACTTAAGTCAAGTGTCCCAACTAATTCATCCTCCAAAAGCTCTCTCTCAACAAATATAGAATCCAACACTAAAACTTGTAACTGTGCTAGCATTGTCTTAAACTTAAAAAAATGAGCTCAAAGAGGCACAAAGAAAGAATACACACAAGAGTGGGATCTTTGATAAAGAAAAAAATCAAATATGCACGTAGTGCATACACAATAACAAGATCTCCCTTCATCAAAGATGGACTTGGTTATACTAGGGGAGGAAAGCAAAATGCTAGAATCCTTAAAAACAATAGCAAATGCGTAGCCTTCGTGAAACAAAACTCAAGTCAAGACAAGAGTAACAACCTTGCATCTACCTCACATAAGATTACCAAAAATGTAAAATCTATAGTATTTCATAATTTCGAAGCATCTTATGTTTTTATGAAAAGCAAGTATGGTAAAATTTATGCAAAATAT
The DNA here is from genome assembly GCA_030760725.1 of Neostapfia colusana. NCBI lineage: Eukaryota > Viridiplantae > Streptophyta > Magnoliopsida > Poales > Poaceae > Neostapfia > Neostapfia colusana. The sequence continues at coordinate 16,856,086 of JASWHV010000013.1, forward strand.
GTTGGACCACTCCACAAGAGTCCAAAAACTTGTGTGTGGGTGCCCAAATGCCTAGTAACTAACCTCAAAGGACCCAACCAAGTTTGGGTACCTAAGAGCAATGTTTAAATTGTTTTGCAGGCCTACTCCTCCGGTGGCACTAAATGGGTGCTAGATAGTGGGTGCACTAACCATATGACCGGAGAGAGGAAAATGTTTGTTGAGTATGAAGAAAATGATGATCCAAATGAAGGCATCTATTTTGGTGACAACAGCCAAGGAAGGGTACTAGGTATTGGTAAAATTGCAATCTCTTCTCAACACTTTCTTTCACAAGTTCTACACGTTGAATCATTGGATTATAACCTATTGTCCATATCTCAACTATGTGAGAAAGGTTATAATTGCTTGTTTACTAACGAGGATGTGATCGTCTCTAGAAGAAGTGATAACTCAATTGCCTTTAAGGGTGTGTTAAAGGGAAAGTTTTACTTGGTGGATTTTTCCACAAATAAAGCTCAACTTGACACATGCTTAATAGCAAAAACCAATATGGGATGGCTGTGGCATAGAAGACTAGCCCATGTTGGAATGAGGAACTTACAAAAACTTCTAAAGGGGGATCACATCCGTGGACTAAAAGGTGTTGTTTTTGAAAAGGATAGACCATGTAGTGCGTGCCAAGCAGGAAAGCAAATTGGAACAGCTCACCCCGCCAAGAACGTGATGACGACAACAAGACCATTGGAGATGCTTCACATGGACCTCTTCGGCCCTGTCACCTATATAAGCATTGGCGGTAACAAGTATGGTCTTGTAATTGTTGATGATTATTCTCGTTTCACTTGGGTATTTTTCTTGCATGATAAAGGAGAAACTCAAGGTATCCTCAAGAAATTCTTGACGAGAGCTCAAAACGAGTTTTCCTCAAAAACTAAGAAGATAAGGAGTGACAACGGTTCTGAATTCAAGAACACTCAAGTAGAAGAGTTTTTGGATGAAGAGGGCATCAAACATGAGTTTTCAACCCCTTACTCCCGAACAAAATGGGGTGGCTGAAAGGAAGAACCGAACACTCATAGAGATGGCAAGAACCATGCTCGATGAATACAAGACCTCGGATCGATTTTGGGCGGAGACAGTCAACACTGCTTGTCATGCTACAAACCGCCTCTACCTCCATCGACTCTTGAAGAAAACCTCATACGAGATCCTAACCGGTAACAAACCCAATATCTCCTACTTTCGAGTTTTTGGAAGCAAATGCTATATTCTCAACAAGAAGCCTAGGACTTCAAAATTTGCTTTGAAATCTGATGAAAGTTTCCTACTTGGTTATGACTCAAACACCTACGCTTATCATGTCTTCAACAAAACCTCCGGGTGCGTTGAAATTGCACGTGACGTGGTGTTTGATGAAACTAATGGCTTCCAAGCGGAGCAAATTGATCAATGTGTATTAGAAGAAGAAGAAGAAGAAGCACCAAGTGAAGCACTAAGAAGAATGGGGCTTGGAGAAATCCGTCCCCAAGAAAATATAGGACAAGATGCTACAAGCTCATCATTGGCACCTATCACTCAAGATCAAACTCAAGCACCCCAAGATCAAGACGGTCAGTTTGAGGAAGAAGAAAATCGAAACCATGGTGTCAATCAAGGGGGAGAAGAAGAAGAATAAAACCACTCAAGAAATCAAGTGCCTCACCTAAGGGTTCATCAAAGCATTCAACTAGATCACCCCGTTGATAACATCCTTGGAGATATCACAAAAGGGGTAACAACACGTTCTCGAATAGCTAACTTTTGTGCACATTACTCTTTTGTGTCATCCTTGGAACCATTTAGGGTGGAAAATGCACTCAAGGATCCGGATTGGGTAGTAGCCATGCAAGAAGAATTAAACAACTTTACAAGAAATCAAGTATGGGAGCTAGTGAAAAGACCAAATGCAAACGTGGTAGGCACCAAATGGGTGTTCCGCAACAAGCAAGACGAACACGGAGTGGTGACGAGAAATAAGGTCAGACTTGTAGCAAAGGGATATGCTCAAGTCAAAGGTTTGGATTTCAATGAAACTTTTGCTCTCGTAGCTAGGCTTGAGTCTATTCGTATTCTATTAGCCTATGCTACTCATCATGATTTTAAACTCTATCAAATGGATGTGAAAAGTGCCTTTCTAAACGGTCCAATCAAGGAGGAGGTGTATGTGGAGCAACCACCCGGCTTTGAAGACCAAGAATATCCTGATCATTTGTTTAAATTGCATAAAGCTCTCTATGGCCTCAAACAAGCTCCTAGAGCTTGGTATGAATGTCTTAGAGACTTTCTCATTGATAATGGTTTTAAGATAGGCAAAACAGATTATACACTAGTCACAAAGAATATTGACAACAATCTCTTTGTGTGCCAAATATATGTCGATGCCATTATATTTGGTTCTACTAACAAATCTTTTTGTAATAAGTTTAGTAAGATAATGACAGATAGGTTTGAGATGTCCATGATGGAAGAGTTGAAGTTCTTCCTCGGATTTCAAGTCAAGCAACTCAAGGAAGGCACGTTCATTAGTCAAACCAAGTACACACAAGACATACTCAAGAAGTTCGACATGGACAAACCAAAACCTATCAAGACATCAATGGCAACAAATGGGCACCTTGACCTCAATGAAGATGGACCAAGCGTGGATCAAAAGGTATATCGCTCCATGATTGGCTCATTACTTTATCTTTGTGCATCTAGACCCGATATCATGCTTAGTGTATGTTTATGTGCAAGATTTCAAGCATCACCTAAAGAATGTCATTTAACAGCCGTTAAAAGGATCCTAAGATATCTAGTTCACACACCTAACCTAGGATTATGGTATCCAAAGGGATCTAAATTTAATCTCATCGGATACTCCGATGCGGATTACGTCGGATGTAAAATAGATAGAAAAAACACCTTAAGGACTTGTCAATTTTTGGGTAGGTCCCTAGTATCATGGTCATCCAAGAAACAAAATTCCATTGCTCTCTCCACAGCTGAGGCGGAGTATGTCGCAGCCGGAAGTTGCCGTGCTCAACTTCTTTGGATGCGACAAACTCTAAGGGATTATGGTCACAATATGAACCACATTCCAGTCCTTTGTGATAATGAGAGTGTAATTAAGATAGCCCACAATCCCGTTGAGCACTCTAGGACCAAACATATAGACATCCGACATCACTTTTTGAGAGATCATTCTATAAAGGGGGACATAGCTATCTCACACGTAAGAACTGAAAAACAAATAGCGAATATTTTTACCAAACCACTAGATGAAAAACGATTTTGTGAACTTTTCGAAATGAGCTGAACATACTAGACTCTAGGAATGTGAGTTGAAAAGTTGTGCAAATAGAAGTTCTCCAAAATCCTTCCACAACCTTCGAAAATGTGCACGATTGTGAAAAACTTGTTCCTTCTCTATTTTTTCTCTCATATTATTTTTGGCTATATTGTGGTCATCATGAAACCATGTGTTCGATTTATATATATATGGACCATATAGCAGGTGCAAGTAAATCCACCGCAAACAAAGGCAAAATTCTAATATATATAAGAATTTTTAGACTTTAAGAGTCGGACTAGTCCGACCTAGAGGCCGCACAAGTCCGGGCATCCTAAGAAGTCCGAGATGCAGCGGACAAGTCCACAACGGACTAGTCTGCCCAGCACCCGGACAAGTCCGGACTAGAGACTAGTCTAGACCTAGTCCGACAGACCGGACTAGTCCGACCCCTAGAGACTTAACCTCCAAGGGTCGGGCTGACACCCCTCCCTCTCCCTCATTCACCTCCACTCCACTTCTCTCCTCCAAAACTCGCCCCCATTGGCGATTTTGGAGTTCTCCCTCAAATCCCTCGAAGGCATCCTTGATTCAAGGCTTGTGGAGTGCGGGGAACTCTTCTCCGACCATCTCCGCTCCTTCGAACCGCGGATTTCATCACATTCCTTCACTCCAAGGTACTTTTTAACCTAGCCTTGACTTTTCACAAAAATCTTATTCCTAGGACATACCTTTAGTACATTAGGGCTTCTCTGAGATTCCTATACCATATTATTTCAAAACCCCATAGTATTGCGACTACTTTGCTGAATTAGTAATCAAATCACATTAGTTACGGTTTAAAACTGTAGAGTCCGGACTAGTCCGGACTCCAACCAGACAAGTCCGGCCGGAGCGGACTAGTCCGCCTCCTGCCCGGACAAGTCCGGCTGATACAGTCTTAGCCCATAATCTTTGGGTTTGTAAACTAATTTAAACGCAATACCCCATCAGCTAAATACTTCTTTTCTCACCAGATCATGTCAGGACCCAGCGACAGTCCTCTTCCAAACCCCGAGGCCGAAGCGGCTCGCCAAGCCGCTTATCGTGCGGCAGCTGAGGCAGAGGCAGTAGAGACTGCTGCAAGGGAGGCTCGGACGAAGAAACGGGCTGACAGGGAAGCACAAGCCTCCCAGTCCGCTGATCCTCCAAGGAGGAAGAGACTAGTCACCCTGAAGGACAAACAGCCTACCGAGCCACAAAAATGGACTCAAGACAAAGGAAAAGGCAAAGCTGTTGATCCTTCCAGGAAAAAGGCTCTAGCCAACAGGGGACTCGTCATTCGTGACAACCCTAGACGGGGAAGGGAAAATCCCCCATAGGGATCTGTTGGGCCCCTTGAAAGGGAACCTCCCATGCACAACCCAAACCGCCAACCCAATTTGGCAAGTGCAACCTTCAAGGGGAAAGGAGCCGACAAAGCCAGAAGGTTCCGGGAGGAGGAAGTTTATAAATACGAGAAGTCCACACCAGACCCTCGCTTCTGGTGTGACTTCCATTGTGACTACTACCGGCTTGTCTATCTCCCAATGAAGACACCGGTAGTTGATGCTCAGTGGGTTCACTGGCCATACATGGCCAACAAGAAACATCAAGCCTTTGATGCAGTAATTGAAGCAACAGAATGCCATGGGATCAAAGACTTGATGGCTTTTCAATATGATTGGAACATTGAGGTCATAGTCTAGTTTTACACCACCTGCTACTTCCACACCTATGGAAACAGGAAAATCACGTGGATGACAAATGGTGTGGTGTACTATGTTCTATATGATGAGTTTGCTTGCATCTTGGATTTGGGGAGCACTTGAACTATGAGATCATAGTTCATAATGAGAGAACATTGAGAAAGGATGACTTGGACTTCATGTATCCTTCATATCTCTCCTATGAGGCATCCTCAACCCACAACATCAAACCCTTCTTTGGAGTGATGAACAGGATTCTAAGGAAGACTCTAGCTCCAAAAGATGGAGATGCAGGGATGATACAGGGGTATCTCAGAAATCTGTTGAAGCTGCTCAATGAAGAAGAAAGATTCAATGTCTTTGACTACATCTACAACGACATTTTCAACATCTCTCACACCCCGAACAGATCTTGTGGCTATGCACCATACATCATGTGCATGATCGAAAAAGTCACAGGACTAGAGTTTGCAAAGGATGTGAAGCACAGGAAGCTACGTCCTCAGATGCCGACTCCTCTTTCTCGCCCTCCTGCATCCTTGGGCAGGGGATCCACTGCAGCTCCATCCTCTTCTGCCGGACCATCCACCCTCCATCATCGAGTGGCTCCTCTAGTGGACTGCTCAAGATCTTCAAGGCCATATTCTCCTCGTGCCAGAAGGTGGAAGTTCGCACGCAGAAGATGAAGCAACGCCAAGAGAAGTATCTCAAGGCCATGTGCGACAACATGGAGATACCTATGTCTCCACCGTCATCAGATGATGACGACGTGACAGAGTTTTCCACTCTCACGGAGGATGAGCTTGCCTATTTTGGATCCTCCTCAGCTGCTCCTCCTACCTCCCACACTCATCACGAGGATGACAATGGAGATGAAGATGAGGATGAGGACGAGGAGACTCAGAGTGACCACGACAAAGATCAAGATGATAGTGATTAGGTTTTCTCCTTTTTCTTTCCCTTTTTTGGTGCCTTGATGCCAAAGGGGGAGAGAATAAGGGGGAGTAGTCTAGTCATAGTCTTGCTCTTTAAACTCATTTTATGCTGGTTTGTAATAACTATGCTACATTATGCCACGTTATATTCTTTTTGTAATGACTATGCTATTTTATGTTTCCATATTATGCCATATTGAAATATGCTTGCTCGTAAATGTTATATCTTTCTTAATGTGGTTACTGCTTACATCACACTTAGTCACACCACCATAACACATGTAAGCATGAAATTCCCCAAGAACTCACTCTTGTGCATATTTTTCTTGATAATCCATTATGCACACATCTAGGGGGAGTAAATCATTATGAAAACAATCTACTATATCTACTTTTCGAAAATCTTAATGAGTTGTCATCAATCACCAAAAAGGGGGAGATTGAAAGTGCATCTAGGTAATCCCCGTGGGTTTTGGTTGATTGATGACGACAATTAAGATGCTAATAAGTTTCTACTGAGTATGAGCACAGGTGTTTATCAAAGAAATGGATATGGAGTCTCTCAAGAAGCAAAAGGAAAAGAAGAAGACTTGAAAGAGTAGAAAATAGCATTTTCTATTAATCTTCACATTTTCTAGTTGTATATAGGGTCTTCTCTTTTAGAGTGCTTGAGAATCACTAGAGAGCTCAAACGAAGGGTAGAAAGTTAGAATCATGAGACGAAGTAGTCATAGATATGAAGAAAAGGGGAGACCGGACTTGTCCGGACCATGGGCCGGACTAGTCCGTTCGGATCCGGACTAATCCGTTTTGAACTGGATAAAGAGTCTCTGAGTCAGTTCGGACTTGTCCGTTAAAGACCGGACTAGTCCGTTGTTGTGTGAGTCTGAGCCGTTATGGGACTAAGTCTCAGAAGGCCGGACAAGTCCGCCCAAGAGGCCAGACTAGTCCGCCCAAGAGGCCAGACTAGTCCATTAAGCGGACTAAGCCGCTTAGGTCCGGAGAAGAAATCTCTGAGTGCCATCGGACTAGTCCGCTCCACAGGCCTGACTAGTCCGACCTTTTCAGACTAGTCCGAATTAGGACGGAACAAAGGTTGCTGTGTGAGCTCGGACTAGTCCGAGGTTGGCTGGACTAGTCCGCAGCTCCAGTTGAGAGAGTTTTAAGACTAAGTCTCGTAAGACCGGACTAGTCCGCCCTTTGGGCCAGACTAGTCCGCCCTTACCAGACTAGTCCGTTCTCATACGGAACAAAGGTTCCTAATTGAGATCGGACTAGTCCGCTCTTGGCCAGACTAGTCCGTGGTTTCATGACCGTTTGAATCCAACGGTCACTAAAACTTTATTTGGCAACCTGTGACGTGAGTGGTCCCTCAAGAACGGACTAGTCTGGGGTTGGGACCGGACTAGTCCGGACTTTAGTTGGTAACGGCTAAATGCCGGGATTTCTATAAAAGGAGACCCCCCGGCTGAGAATTGAGTAGACACGAACCTAAGCGTTGAAAACTCATTCCTAGAGCTCTTCTAAGCCTCTTTCCTCACCTTCTAGACCCCTAAGATTGGATCTTAAGGAGTTAGTGGTTTTTGTGAGAGGAAAGATGTGGTGATCGACGTTTGAGCTCTCGGTTTGATTCTCTTGCACTCTAACTGTTATTTTGAGTTCTTAACAGTTGTACATTGAATTCTAGAACTACTTGGTTGGTGTAGGGAGCCTCAAAGTGTGAGTAGCCCCTAAGAACATTGTATTCACATTCGATTGATAGTGAGAAAGCTCGGGCTTGATCTTGGTGATCGCTCGGTGAGGGAAGGGTTAGAAAAGACCCGGTCCTTGATGGACTCCTCAACGAGGACGTAGATTCCTGTGTGGAATCGAACCTCGGGATAAATCGTGTCTCTTTGTTCCTCTACTATCTCATTTGCTCACTAGAATTACTTATCAAGCTTTCATTGTGTTATTTCCCAAAAATTGTTCTACTATTTCACAATCTAATCATTCTCAACTAATTAGTGATATCATTTGACTACCACATATTTTCGCTCAAACAAACTTAAAAGAAAACCTAAAACACAAATTTAGACTTGGACCGGACTAGTCCGACCTCATCCAATGAGCCTCACCATAATCTGATTGATACCTGCTCGTAACACTTAGAGCATAGGATACATCTGGGCGTGTACACAACATGGCATACATGATAGATCCAATAGCCGAAGCATAAGGAATCGCTCTCATCCTCTTTTGCTCATCAGGCGTCGAAGGACACTGACTTTTGCTTAGAGTGATGCCATGTGACATTGGCAAGAAACCTTTCTTAGAATCTTGCATATTGAACCGATTCAATATCTTGTCAATATATGTGTCTTGGCTTAATCCAATTAACCTTTTAGATCTATATCTATAGATCTTTATGCCCAAAATGTACGCTGCCTCTCCTAAATCCTTCATTGAGAAACTTTTCCTTAATGAGGATTTAACAGCATCTAGTACTGGAATGTCATTTCCGATCAACAATATGTCATCTACATATAGGACCAGAAATATAAGTGTGCTCCCACTAACCTTCTTGTAAATACAAGGTTCTTCTACGTTCTTGATGAAACCAAACCCTTTGACCACTTCATCAAAACGTAGATTCCAACTCCGAGATGCTTGCTTCAATCCATAGATGGACTTTTGAAGTTTGCATATTTTTCTAGCATTTTTAGGATCGACAAAACCCTCAGGTTGTGTCATGTACACATCCTCAGTCAGACTCCCATTAAGAAAGGCTGTTTTGACATCCATCTGCCATATTTCATAATCAAAATATGCAGCAATTGCTAGGAGAATCCGAACAGACTTTAGCATAGCGACGGGCGAAAATGTTTCATCATAATCAACACCTTGAATTCGTTTGAAACCTTTCGCCACCAATCGTGCTTTATAGATGTGAACTTTTCCATCCATATCAGTCTTTTTCTTGAAAATCCATTTGCAATCGATCGGTCTCACACCATCGATTGGATCAACCAAGTTCCAAACTTGATTCTCATGCATGGATTCTATTTCGGATTCCATGGCTCCAAGCCATTTCTCAGAGTCGGGTCCCATTGTTGCTTCAGTGTAGGTCACAGCCTCATTATTGTCCAACAATACCATGTCCTGTGGTTCCGTGGTTAGGAGTGTCAACTTTTCAGTTGCACGACGTACTCTTGTAGACATTCGTGGGGCTGGTGTTTCATCAAGTGGTTGTACAACATCTTGTACATCCTGTATAGGATTAGAGGGTGCCGAAACATTTTCAGATATTTCTTGAATTTCTTCAAGATGCACCTTGCTCCCACTAACTCCTTTTGAGAGAAACTCTTTCTCCAAGAAGACACCATTGCGAGCAGCAAACACTTTACCCTCTGTTTTATTATAAAAATAATATCCTTTGGTTTCCCTAGGATATCCCACAAAGAAGCATTTGTCTGATTTGGGAGTAAGTTTGTCTGACGTTAAACGTTTGACATAAGCATCACATCCCCAAACTTTGAGGAAAGATAATCCGGGACGTTTCCCGGTCCACATCTCATATGGTGTCTTCTCAACAGACTTAGTTGGGACTCTGTTTAGTGTAAACGCAGCAGTTTCAAGAGCATAACCCCAAAAGGATAGTGGAAGATCAGTCTGGCTCATCATCGACCTAACCATGTATAACAAGGTTCGGTTCCTCCGCTCGGACACCCCATTCCATTGGGGCGTTCCAGGTGGAGTCAACTGTGGAACAATTCCACATTGTTTTAAATGATCATAAAATTCATGGCTCAAATATTCACCCCCACGATCAGATCGTAGAAGTTTAATTGTCTTGCCCAACTGATTTTGTACTTCATTCTAAATTCTCTGAACTTTTCAAAAGATTCAGACTTGTGCCTCATTAGATAGACATATCCATATCTACTAAAGTCATCGGTAAAAGTAATGAAATACTGAAAACCACCTCTAGCTACCGAACTCATTGGTCCACATACATCAGTATGTATAAGTCCCAACAAGTCACTTGCCCTCTCACTTTGACCAGCGAAGGGTGCTTTGGTCATCTTCCCAAGCAAACAAGACTCGCATGTGTCAAGTGATTCAAAATCAAATGAACTTAACAAACCATCTTTATGGAGTTTCTCAATGCGTTTCTCATTTATATGACCTAAGTGACAATGCCAAATAAAAGTGGGATTTAGATCATTTTGTCGAGCCCTTTTTGTATTAATGTTATAGACTGTTTTATCCTCAAGATCAAGAACATATAATCCATTCACTAATGGACATTGAGCATAGAAAATATTATTGTAATAAATAGAACAACATTTGTTCTTTATTATAATCTCATAACCATTAACTTCTTCCAAACATGAAGAAGATATAATGTTCTTGCTCAAAGAAGGAATGCAATAACAATTATTTAATTCCAAAACTAATCCTGAGGGTAATGACAAGTGATAAGTTCCGACAGCTATGACAGCAACCTTTGCTCCATTGCCGACCCGAACATCCAACTCGCCTTTTGCAAATCTTCTAGTCTCACTTAGACCCTGCAACGATTTGCAAGTGTGAACCATTGATCCGGTATCAAATACCCATGATTCACCAGAAGATGTAGCAATATTGATTTCTATAACATTTATACCTGAAGTAGAAGTCTCACTCCCTTTCTTCTTATCCTCCAAGTACTTCTTGCAGTTCCTAGACCAATGCCCCTTAGCATGACAGTGGAAGCATTCATCATTAGGAGAAGGGCCTGATTTGCCCTTTGGCTTTGAGCTTGAAGACTCATTGGGAACCTTTCCCTTGCCTTTAGGATGCATCACACGCTTCCTCTTTTTATTCTCCTTTTGAACCATCATCACATGAGTGGTGTTTTTCTTAATGCTTTCCTCGGCTGTTTTAAGCATCCCATGCAATTCAGCCAACGTTTTCTCCATGCCATTCATTTGATAATTCAATATAAATGGCTCATAGCTCGGTGGGAGTGACTGGAGAATAACGTCAATAGCCAGGTCATCCTTGAGTTCAGAACCAAGTTTGTCCAAAGTCTCAATGTAACCAATCATCTTGATTACATGGGGACTGACCGGGCTACCTTCTGTCAGCTTGCATGAGAACAAGGACTTTGAGATGTTGTACCTCTCAGCCCTTGCTTGGTTCTCAAACATTCCACGTAGTCCCTGGATCATAGAATAAGCATATGCATGCTCATATTGTTTCTGTAGATCAGGGGACATTGTGGCAAGCATGAGGCAGCTTGCATTAAGCGCATCATCGCAGTGCTTCTCATAAGTTCTGCGAGTTGCGGCATTTGCATCATCGGGGAGGTCATTGGGGTATGGTTGCTCAAGAACATACTCAATTTTCTCTTGCCTGAGAACAATTCTCAGGTTGCGGTACCAATCAATAAAGTTAGCTCCTTTGAGCTTTTCTTTCTTAAGCACAGATCGCAAATTGAAACCGGAATTGTTACTAGCAGACATGATCCACAATAGAAAATAAATATGCAAGGTTTTAGCACTATGTTATGTACCAATCTTTTATTAACAGTTTAATAAAAGACACCACCACTATATGAGCATTGTCCTCCCTCTAACGACATATAGTGGTCCAAGATCCATATTCACTAATTACTAGTGAGCTTTGGCTTCACTGCTAGAAAATTAGCAACATAGGTAAACAACTATTGTTAATCATATCTCTATATGATTCTTGTTTGTTGGGTGACATCCAATGCCCCGGCTCCCAACACTATGCCATAAAGCCCAAAACCGTTTTGATAGCTTTGTTGAGTAAACCAATACTATGCATGTGAATGTCCAACATTCACCCTATTCATTATGATAGATGACGGTATTTTGCTTTGGCAAACCTACCACAAAATGATCAAAACAACATAGGTGCAGCTATAGGTAAATGGCATCAAATACTCAACTTTTCCGAGGGAAGCTATTCTATCATGACAAAACATCCACCATATGAAAAGCATGAAAAGAATAGTAAAACATCACAGGCATACGATCATATCATATATGTGAATAGTATGGCCTTTAGGATCATAGTGATCTCCATCACCATGGTTCCATCATAATCTACACCGCCATGTCTCCCTTCTTATGGTGATCACCATCGCCATCATGCTTGAGGTTTCTCAATGAATATAAAAGAAGCTAATACATCTAATAGCTATCAAATAAATTACATGAGAGATCAGGCATCACAGGGCGACACGCAGGTCGTTATACAAATATGTGACAACCTCAACCCGGTTGTGTTAAATTTGCAACACGCAGGCTGCACGAATTTTACACACAGATTATCACATCATATTTAGGCCATACCATTCACATCATTCCCTGCAAAAGCAAGTTAAGCGTAGAACGATGTCTATCGCAAAACAACTTAATGATGTCACTATAGCAGACAACAACGGTGAATTACATAGATCCCATCTATGAAATCACTATGAAAATCTCATCGAATTGATCAGATCAACACGAATCTGAGCCATTCAGAATGCCTCAATTTTCATTGTGACTGGTTATCCACGAGAAGATCGCGACACATGACCGTGATCTGTTGGCTCAATCTGCTTGCTATGTACACTATTAGTCCCGATGGTGATTCCAGCCGGTAGGGACAGGTTGCGCACACAGCAGAGAAGGAGCACGAACTAATCCTTTAGTCATATGATGGCAATCTACTCTAACCAATTCCAAACCCCAAAAGCCGAACTATAAAAATTTATCATATGAACTTGTCTGCAGTAGATCGCATCTAAGATCCAGACCAAAAACTACGCAAGTCAGCTCTGGTACCACTGTTGGGAAATAGGCGATGCACTACTCTAGCAATTCGACCGTATCACCCAGGAAACATGCGAGTAAGAAGGTCATGGATCGTTACCACTAGACGCGCAGCGCAGCGGATCGTAGATGCGCGCCGTAGTCGATCAGCGCAGCAGTAACAGCAGCGTCTCCACGGAGTCCACACGTACAGGGAGGAACGCCGTGCGTCGGTGTGCTAGCACCGTGCGCGCAGCAGGGGTTTCGGCGGCTGACCTGTGAGGGGCGGCGGCTGGGACTGCTATCTGGTGGAGTCATCTGTCCGTAACCCTACCCCTCATATTTATAGGCGCGCTAATGGGCTTTTAGGTCACAGGCCCATTAGTACCCTAATTTCTTATGGATCAAATATCCATCAGGCCTTTATCCGAATTGTTATGATTGCCTCTTGGGCATATCACCAACATGGGCTCCTCCGAAGTGCAAACTGTTTACTTGGCTCATCACACAAAACCGAGTATGGACCTCTGACCGCCTACAAAGACATGGATAGCCAAATAACTATTTTTGCCCAATGTGCTACCATAATCTCAAGACATCGCTGCACATCCTAGTTGAATGTCCGTCAGTGAGGAAGATTTGGGATCAAATCAGCATCTGGGTGCAACAACCGCAGCTATGCCCAAGAAACTGGCCAGCCGCAACTTCAGTGTTTAAATGGTATTATAACCTCCGGATTGAAAGTGGACTGCACTCATTAGTAATCGCGATCATGTGGATACTGTGGAAAGAGCGAACTGCAAGGATTTTCAAGGACCAGGAGAAATCAACAGAGCAAATAATTGAAGCCATCAAAAAAAAAGCTATGTTATGGCGCGTGACGGGTGCAAACAAACTAAAAAATCTTTTCACTCGGGATGGTGTATGAGATAGGATTTGTGGTGGTCTGTCTCACTAGCTCTGTCAAGGGTTGTCTCTCTTTTCTGCACCGCTGGTGCGTGTAACAAACTCTATCCCTTACCTTAATGCATAACATTGGATTTTTTGAAAAAAAAAATGTAGGAGGTTATCATGAACCTTTGGGTTAAATGTTGGATGGAATCCAGGTGTAGTATTCAATACATCGAACAACACAAGTCCGATTGCTGACACTAAAGCAACAATTTGGTCGGTGCAGCTGTCAGAATCATATGCATGCATATGCCGCAGACCGCCTGGAATCCAAGAAATTTTAATTAGTTTCGTTACTGGGGCGACTTCAACAGCACACAGACCACAGCTTGATAACCGATGATTAATAATACAATTTTTTAGTTATGTACAGTTGATGAAGCATAGTTTAGAGGCCCAATTATCAGAAGCATTTGGTTTGCTATATTCTGCATGAAGTTGCAGGAACAGAAGGCATCTGCCAACAGTCAGACGGTACTGGGGCAAGCTTAAATAGATTACATTGTTTGTATTGATGCTGACATAAGGAACATAAACATATCATATGGGGTAACACACACGACCTCTGCAGATGCAGACCCTGATCATGGAGTACTGCTTTTTATTTTTCGAAAAAACAGATCATGGAGTACTGCTACGCATGTGTCGACTTCGGGAGCGTGTAATGTTCTCGGAACCTAAAACAAAAATAATTACGGAGTCTCAGATTAGTCTAGGTCGCTACTAGGTCTCGGCCTATTACTTGTTGCACCAATGTTAATTTTGATTATTAGCCGGTGTGGCCGTACGTGCCTAGCTTAGAGTCTTGTCCGTTCTATTAATCGTCCGATAGGTTTGATAACTTTTGTCCGGCGTCTGTTCTTGACATGATCTTCAGAAGTTCAGATGTGTATTCTATATGGCGACTGAGTAACTACAGTATCCATTGGCAACATTTTCAGACCGATGATCTCGTTCTGTGATTCGTGCCCCACTATCAACGGCGTTTGGTGATGTTGGATAAGCGGGGTGGTACCTATTTTTGTTAGACCACTGTAAAATAAAGAGGCGATATTGCACATAAACCGAGACCATTTAAAGAAGGGAGAAAACCTACTACTTGAACAAGCATGCATGGTGTGTTGGGCTGGGCGAATGGGGATTAATCTCTCCGCCAGGATGAAAAACATTTCTCCAATCGTATCAATGAAAAACATGAGAAATACTTCACTGGTTTGCCCTACGACTACACAAGACACGCTTGTTTTTTTTAACGCACCAGGCTTTTAATTTACTAAACCGCTTGTGCTAATTTAAACATGTTCTAGCAAAAGGAAAACAAACATATATGGTTTCATAAAGGGTAGTTTGCTCCAGCAACTTCCATGATACGGCATTATGAACCAAATCTTTAGGCAGTGGGGGGCGGGGGGGGGGGGGGGGGAGGGGGGGGCATTTGCTTATCATCATATCAGATTGTTACAGAGTGAACTTTGTTTAGGAAATAGCACAGCCCCCAAACAATGCTTTCTTTGTGTGGAGAGTTTCAATCAAACAACTCCCATTAGGCTTTGTTAGAACTTTACCCGACCAAAAGTGGCAACAATGAGAGGAACAAGGATTTGCAGAACAATAAAATCTCATTGAGTGGTTGAAGATGTGGAAAATGTGGCATTGCCAGATGAGGAGAGGACAGTATTAGGTGAGTATATAATCCGTGTTCTCATTTGAGGGGGAGCTTTTGCTGCTCCATAAGCAGTGAGGATGGTTGTTTTCTTTACTTATTTTATTCTATTTTTGTCAGGCAAATTGGCAGGAGAAGCACGGTCTCGGCTTTTTTCATATATCTAGATTGAGGTCCTTTTTGCTTCGTTAGAGGCACCGTATAAATGCTGATGAAAATCTCCAAACTCCTCCCTTCCTTACTTTTGATGTTGCTTAGCTTAAAATTGAGCTGAGCGACAATTAAAGAATGAAGGTAACGAAAATGGTTTTGCACAGGACGTTGAGAATCATGCAAACAAAATAGTTCCATGTAAACCCATGTAAAAAGATTTTTTTATCTGTTGTTGATCCGCTGGTCCGTAATAAGGCCGGCAGCACTGTAGATAACTGATGGGGAGAAGCTGTTTCAACAATTCAGAGATCCCATGTTCGGGCTTTAAGTCTAAGACTGGAAGTGACGCATGCAATGATAAGCCTGGGGTGCAATTTACTTCGAGATCTACGATTTAAGCATAGATCGACAGAGCATTTATGCATGACGAAGCAACGGGCAGTTCCCCCACGCGTACAGCGATGCATACCATGTACAGCTCATAGTGCGCCAGAGGTGCTCCCCCAATATCCGTAATCGTAGCCGTAGCTCGTAACCATTCTACTCTTGTTTTTATTTTTCTTCCGTGAATCATGATCATCCTATAGTTCAGATACAGAAAAAAAACATGGTTATCGGATCCACACCGGGTTACGCTCTTGTGAAACCCTTTAGCATAGCTGGGGATCCGAACAGGCGAACTGAGTTTCAGGCTTCGACCAATGCACCAAAGTACAGTAGTACTAATGATCTGATCGAATTGGACCCCTGAAATCCGAGGAACCAGAACCGCCATCATCGACAACCCGTTAGCACGCCATGTTTGTGTTCCATTGAATTCAAAATCAACCCGGGACCCGGAAAACCGCGTAGGCATCCACCCACCATCTGGTACAATTAATCAAAGTGATAATTAGATATGTTCATCTGATGGCCAACTGAAGGGAGGCAAGCTAATAGCCAGCGTATAATAACCTAAGTAAACAGATGTAGTACACGGCACTATACTCCAGCGGGAAGCGGGCCCCGCCCACATGGGGTGCCCTGCCCCCCGGATCCGACGGTCCCGGCAACTGAGGAATCCGCGGGGCGGCCGTGTCGCCAGCCGACCCGGCAGGGCCCTCGTGCCTGCGCCCCGCCCACCCTCTCACCCACGCCTCGGACGTCGATGCATGTGTCCGTGTCGTCTCGCCCTCTCCTCTCCATCTCCTATAAACACATCCAACGCCATGGCCATCTGCCCAACACCACAAGTCATCCAATACTCATTCGTTCTCAGAGATCAATCAATCAACTCGTGCAAGCTCCTAGCGAACACGAGACGTGAGAAAGACGCGCACAGTAGATCCAAGCCGGAGAAGAAATTCATTCGAAAAGCAGGGAGACATGGAAGTGGGCTACGCCAAGGCCGAAGCCGATAACCTCATGGCGACCGAGCTGAGGCTGGGCCTGCCGGGCACCGCCGACGACCACCAGACGCATACCACCATGGCAACGCCGCCGTCGACGCCGAGGGGGAAGAAGCGCATCGCCACCTTCGACGCCGAGGAGGCCAATAGCAGCAAGCGCGACGTCGAGGCAGCACCGCCGGTGGCCAAGTGAGTGGCAGCCTCCTGCAGGGTCTCTCAGATCCCTTGGTAAAAAGTCGTGTCTCCTACCTAGATCCGCCTCTTACATGGCAACTCTTGCATATAAACAGGGCTCAGGTCGTTGGTTGGCCGCCGGTGAGGTCTTACCGGAAGAGCTGCTTCCAGGCGAGCAGCAAGCAGAGCAACAAGGCGACGACGAAAGAGGAGGCGGAGCTGCCCAACACGACCACCACGTCCGCAGCTGCGAACGGGTCCTTCGTCAAAGTGAGCATGGACGGCGCCCCATACCTGAGGAAGGTGGACCTGAGGATGTACAAGGGATACAGGGAGCTCAGGGAGGCCCTGGAGGACATGTTCGTCTCCTCCAACAACGGCGGCGCCGCGAACCTGTCGGAGTTCGCCGTCACCTACGAGGACAAGGACGGCGACTTGATGCTCGTCGGAGACGTGCCATTCGAGTAAGTGTCCGATCCGACCGAGTTCCTCATCTGTGGAGGAGGATAATTAACTCTCTGATGATATATCAAGAACTTGTACTCATGGCGTGGTTGCTTATTTCTTTGCAGAATGTTCGCTAGCACTTGCAAGAAGCTGCGGATCATGAAGCGATCTGAAGCCACAGGCCTGGGATCACCGAGGCAGATGAACATCTGATGAGGGCCGGACGACAACGAGTCATGAGCTGCTTGCTTCTTGTTTTTTTGTTTTAATCCTTTTTGTTCTTCTTCCCCAAGCCAAAGGATGAGCTTGGTGGTGCATCAAGGCGTACACATGGATGTGTGTGGCTTTGCTTGTGTAACAGAGACACGTAGCTCTTTTAGCAGCACAAAGGTGTGGAGATTTCAGTTCATCTCTCTCCATGTGTTTGTACAAACAAAACAGTTATATTAAAACCGTTGATTACTTGACATCATGCCACAGTGCGATGAGTATCTTGTGCTCTTTCCTTTAATCACTGTTCTTGATTGTTGTTGTTGCCTTGAAAAGTATCTGCCTCACTTTTCAGGTGTCAAATACATCACAATACATTGCTGGCTTTCCTTTCACACCCTGTTATTAGTTGTCTTTGTGAGATCATCCTCATCCTTCAGGGTGCTACAACGCAAACCATACCGATTGAAGTCAAGGCAAACAAAAGGTTCACAGGCAGCATGAATCCTGCCAAAAACATAAAAGCAATCTCTCTTTCCTTTCCTTGTAACAACTATACAACTTAAAAAATAAGTGAGGGTGGTATGTGGCAAAGATTGTTAAAAAATAAATATTTATATAATAGGAGTATTGGTCAGGTGGGCAGAAAACCGGGAGATTCGCATTTCTGGACTAGTCTAATGAAAGTGAAGGATAAATTTTTAAGGCTAGGTGTTTTCAAGGTGCAAAATGGTAAGAATACAAGATTTTGGGAGGATAAATGGTTAGGAGATTATACGTTGAAGGAAAAATTTCAATCTTTATACAATATTGTGAGACGAAAAAATGCAACTGTTGTGGATGTTTGTGGCTTCATACCTTTGATTGTGTCTTTTAGGCGTGGATTGGTAGATGCAAATTTGAGAATATGGAATAATTCGGTTGCGAGGGTTGCTACAATTCACATTACTGAATCAGCAGACACGTTCTTATGGGGTCTACATCAAAGTGGAAAATTTTCTATACATTCGATGTATTCCTGTATGATATCT
The DNA here is from genome assembly GCA_030760725.1 of Neostapfia colusana. NCBI lineage: Eukaryota > Viridiplantae > Streptophyta > Magnoliopsida > Poales > Poaceae > Neostapfia > Neostapfia colusana. Next base: position 16,874,848 of record JASWHV010000013.1, read on the forward strand.
AATGGTAATGTGAGTAGTAATAAGTACACTTAGAAATCTAAATTACCCCTAAAAATAAAAAAAATTATGTGGTACTTGAGTAAAGAAGTAGTATTGAAAAAAGATAATTTAAAGAGGAGAAATTGGAAAAGTGATGACAACTGTGTTTTCTGTGCGCATAAAGAATCAACACCTTTTTTATTGTCATTTTACAAAATTCATGTGGAGAGTTGTAACAGTGACCTTTGGAATTGAAAAACCACTGAATGTATTCCATTTGTTTAATACATGGTTATTGGAATTTGATAAGGATTTCAGACATTTGTTGGTGACAGGTGTCGCGGCCCTTTGCTGGGTTATCTGGACATTTATGAATGATATTGTATTTGACAATACTCCAATGAAAAATTATTTGCAGGTGTTTTTGAGAGGAATGCATTGGTATCGGACATGGGCGTCATTACAAAAATCTGAAGTTTATCCGGGGTGCTTGTAGGACCTTGGAGAGGACTGCTATGACAATATTTGTGGCACATGGATGGAAATTTCCTTATAGGATTAAGAATTAATAATAAGTTGTAATTGGGTGTGGTCTTTCGCGTCACCATGTCGGATGCATTGTCAAACTGTTATTTGTTTCTTGTAATAAACAGCCAAACCCTCTCCTGAGGTAAAGGCATGGATAATCCCATTATCTAAAAAATACAACTTAAACAACACATGTTCACTGCAAAAAAGGCGAAAGGGAACTTCTTGTGCCTCAAACCTTTAGTTTATTTAGTCCATGATTTCCATCAAAAGCAAAAAAAAAAAAAGAGTGAGCGTGTTCTAGTGTTCTAGAAGTATGTGACTTGGAGATTAAAGCTCAGATCCGATTCAAATCGGTGTGCCATACTGCCACCATGTCCATGTGATAATACCACGAGAGCTACGAGGACAAAAAAATTTGATCCCAGCCGATCGTGAGATCCAGCACCGATTTGGACCGAGCTGAGTCAAACGAGAGACAGAACTTATCGCCGAGCGAGACTGGTCAAGGAACAGGGAGCAGGCAGGGCGCCGACGACCTGACTGCATCTTGCTGTCAACACGTGCACCGGTCGAACCAGGGCCGAACAGGGTGCATGTGAGCGCACATGGCAGCTGCGTCGAGGCATCGATCCATTGGCATCATCAGAAAAAACAGCATGGTTTGCATTTGCTAGTCTGTCAGTTGATTGGTTAGCGAGTCTTTATCCAGCCATCTCAGAATAAGAATTAAACAAGCTGGCAGTCAACACGCAGCCTGAAATACAAAGGGAGAACACAACTAGAACCTTGCAGTTTCCTCTACCGTGTCGACGTGTAGTGTAGGAATTAGGATGAATCGTGAAGGTTGCATGATTGCTGGCGTACAGGACGCCTGGAGATACGGCAGGTCAATGTGCTGGAAGTACAGGAATGCTGGGCGCAGATTCTTCAGCATCGGTTTCAGGCCAGGCCCAACAATGGGTATCAAGATACGAGACATCTACTGATAGCTTGGTGCTTTCGTGTAGACTATGCTGATACACAGGATGAATGCAGACTAGATATGCAAAAGCTTGTATATACTGTTATATCTGGTTCTGATTTGCAGGACAGAAAAACCATGAGCGCCCGCAGTCTATTCACACGTCCATAGACACAACTCACAAGGATGTGATAGACTGATAGTATTCTTGCATCATCTGAGTTCAAAGAACATGTGGCATACAAGATAAACTCAACTGATGAACATGTCTGCCAATAAGGCTATGTCCACATCATCCTAGTTGTCATTGCTACACTACACACCCCTACCACACCTCCCACACGTACTATGTACAACAAAATTGAGATAACGTAGATGGATTAGCCCGATAGCACACTTTCGACATAATAAAGAGTTGAGCTGGACAATTGGGGACTGAGAAGCTTCATCCTTTAGAGACCATTTTAGTGTCACTCCAATGTCATGAACTCGTCAGGGTACATATACGATACTGTTTTTCTCTCATTGTCTTGCAGAGAACTCATCCTAGAGTCCAAAACTGCCAACTGAGAGACAACCCAGTTGGGGTTATTCCTTCCATCAACCCACAGTGCCTCGCCAGTGCTCTTGTGCTTAAAGTCTGGATGCCTCGGGCTCTTCTATTGACATAAGTGGTTGGGATGTTAAGATCATAAACAAATGTATTAAACATTTCAAACAAATGTCCAGAGCATATAACATCAAAACAAAATATTGGGTCCATGAATTATTGAACAAGTGAACAGAAATATGAATAAGACAAGTAACAAGCCCCAATGATGAATATTCTGCGGACAGGAAAAGAAAGGTGGAATTCCAAAACCTAACACAATGTGGTTGAACCTAACAAGATGACCTACTTGCCAGTATCAGTAGGCAGAATTAAGGCAAATAGCTTCTATTGAGGGTGCTTTAGTTATAAACATGGACCAAACTAGGAGTCACATGCATAGCTATGTTTCAAAGGAAGAATGGTATCATACATTTATGCAAAGCTAGTGAATACGATAGGCGCAACTCACCTCGATTTCATCAACAATCAAAGTAAAATGTTAAAAAACACAAAATATCACCTATTTTAAACTACCTCGACTATAATTTAAGCACAACTTGATATATAGCAGGAGAAACCAAAAAGAAAAAGAACAGCATAACTCCTGAAAAACTATAAATTAAAAGGATTAAGTGAAAATAGCAAAATTGAGGCAGGAAACTCCTCTTTTTCTATTCATCCTAACACTCTTTCTGTGTGAACTTAAAATTTTAAGCCCAAATTTAAAAATTCAGACATTTTATACTGGGTATCTTAAAGGCTTAAAACGTTCTGCTTTTTATGACTTATTGTGTTCTGTCGATGCCACGACACAAAATGGTTTCACATCCAGCTATTGTTTAAACTAGACATGCCCTACTAGTGATATTAAGATGCTCATTTATTTGCAACAAGTTACATTCAATCTATAAAGCAGGGCACCAGATGGAAGTAATAACATGAGTACTCTTTTGTGACTGATAAGAAACCTGATAAAAAAGCACATTAGATTTGCTATTCATAGTGCACTTGTTTATCAGCCCAGGACAAGCGGTTTTCTCAGTTCACTAAGGATATATAGCATTCGATTTATAAACCATTAAAATTTGAGTGCATGACTCAATCAGAAGTATGTCTCTATTCTCAATAAACAGAATAGTGAAGTCTCTTCTGGTCGAACAAAGAATAAGGTATATATGATTCAGAAATCAAAAGACATGCCTGATGCGTCACATGCAAAACCTGGTAGCACAGACGTCTCGAAATTTAAAGCAAGAGTGAGGTTTAACAAATAACTATCTAGGAAACACAGAAAAAGAACAACAGAAATAGTTCTCCCATGCTATTTTCTAACTGAATTACACTTTGTATCATAATTTCTTTGTTCTAGTGTTCCACCACCCTCAGTCCATTTATCCTACCACCATGTTAATACTTAAATTTTATTCAGATCAATTTTAGACTTTTAATGTTCTTGGACTTTTGAAAACAGTTGCACTTTCCATTTGACAAACTGATGAATAAATCAAAGTCTAAACGGTTTACATGCAAGAATACCAGTTAGCATATGGAATATGATGGTTAAATTTTAAAAACCCCAATGAAAAAGATAGATCAGATGTTGAACCTTATTTGCCCTGTTATCCCACCAGTCAAGAGGATTGGCAAAGAAGGCTTGCCACAGCTCTTCAGATGATCGAGAGGAAGAACCGATGGTATCCTTATTTTTATCTTCAGCTGAACCAGAGGTAGAATTAAAATAATCTCCACGCTTCCCACCTTTGTTTCAGCAAAAAAAAGAGTGAATTACCTCTTTATGTATTTTTTGCTACATCAATAAACAGCTACCTAGCATCATGTTATGTGCATCACTGGTTGTCTTCAAGAACACACATATTTTACACTGAAAAGTTTTCTGTTAAATGCAAAGCATAAAAAATCAGATATAATAATCAGCTGTTTCTGCAAGATGCTGGCCACGAATGGTCGAATACTTTGACTTGCTATTTTTCGAAAAAAAACAAATTTCAATGATAAAGAGGTCTATATCATATTGCACATAATGTAACTATAAACCAGGATAACTCTGTCTAATGGTCTTTCATGCAAGATTCTAGAAAGTGACGACTAGAGTACTTATGTAGCAAAAGATGCCCAGGGAACTGCATTTTGAAACTTCTTAGACAAAAACTGTTATGGCGCATGCCATCTAGTAGGTGTCATAAAAACAAGGGTATATCACAAAAGATGTGTATTTATATCTACAAAAACATGGCTTCGTCTCCAAGACACTGCAAAGCACGATTTTTATGTAACACATTGCAAGTTTTTTACTCTTGTCTGCAACACATCAAAACAGATGAAACAATTGTTTTCAACTTTTATATCTCAATATGTAAAATGCATTAGAAATTGAAACTTTGCAAAAGGATACATTGTTGCATTCACTATCAATGTACTTTTTGATAAGAGTTTATTCTCAATTGTATGCATAGTATGCTTGACAAATTAGATATTCAAAAAATGAGCAAACTATGCAAACAAGGAAAAAAATCCTATCAAAAAGTACATATGACAGAATGCAACAATTTATAGTTGTGCAATGTTTCAAGTTCTAATGACTTTTATGTATTGATATAAAAAAAGTTGAAAATAATTATTTCATGAGTCATAGTGTGTTGCATACAAGGGTTGAAACCTTGCAATGTGTTACAGCTAAAACCACTTTTGCAGTGTGTTGGGGATGAAGCCATGTTTTTGTAGTGTGTTGCTTACAGGAAAATTTTAACCACAATACTAAAAAGAAACTTTGGTGCACTTTGAAACTACAATATACATACAAATGACCAAAAGCCAAGAGAAAGACAGGATGTATGTTGACAATAGAAAAATTGCAATATGTACTAAATTTTACTTGCTTTCAATATAAGCAGGGTAAACCTTTTGCCTTAAAAAAAGGATTGATAGTTAAAATAAAATGAACTGTAAATAATTATTTCCCTACTGCTTAGTAAAAGCGGAATATGCCAACATAGATAAAGAGATAAAGAACTTAAAGGAATACGAACAAAAAGAACATAAATGAAGCAATTTATGTTATATGCATAGAAGGCATCACTGCCTAACTTAGGTACCTGGGGCATCTTGGCTTGCCTCTGGTTCATATAATCGAACTGGCTGGACAGACTTGATGAAATTCAACTGTTGAACCACAACCTAAGAAATAGTGTACCCAGCAATCTATCATGACTCATGAGAATAGAATAGGGGGGTGCTGAAAATAGAATATAAGGCAATCATGGTAACCAAAAGAAAAAGATAAGCAAAGATAGTACCTTGTAATAAACCTGCCGCTTCTCAGGTCCCTCATCAACAGTATCTGACACGAGCCGTCCAGAAACAAATATCCGGTCACCCTTCTTCACATGCTCAGAAGCCACAATAGCCAAGTCATCCCAAAATGCTAGTGTTACCCTGTAGCACAATGTATTAAACACTTAACAACGACTACTACTATCAACGATGTATTTCTCAATTTCCTTAACAATATTCATTGTTCATGAGTAAAAGAGGATGTAAACATTTTATATTCCTAACCTCATAGTAAGAAATATTATTATTAGTATCAACAACCGTGCAATTATCACTGGGCTTCGCTATTATATTTGGTTGTTTTGCTTGGCAAACTAATGTAATCAAAGTCAAATAAGGCATATGGTTATCTCACCATGGAGAGCTCAGAAACCATGTCCATTGCTTATCGTTAACCATGCATTTAGTAAGTATTTGTACATCAAAACCCGTTTCCTCGTCATCATAGTACTTTGGAAATAGAACACTGAATCTCGTCAGGTCATACAGAATTCTTGTGGCTAGCTAACACAACGTAAGGAAAATAATAATAATTACCACATCTTGTGCATGAAATTCGCTCCTTCAAAACATTTTTTTCTTCCTAACTGAGGTCCGCCACTCCGTTCCAAAACCAAGTTTTCCATAAGATTTATTGGCAGTTTCTAGTTCTTTACTATCAGCAAAAAATATTTTCCTAGTTCCTATCATTCTCTCAGCAATCAATTTACAACTCCAAGTCAGCAGTGAATGAGTCCGACTCGAGTTCGTGAGTCAAAGGCGGAAACTCATACAACATAGGGAAAAGAGAGTAGAAACGTTTTTCGAAAAAGATTGCTCCTGGCACCCAATAAGCACCTCTTTCAGTCTCTCTTGCACGGGGCTGCACCAGTTCAACGACATTAACGGTCGAAATGTTGGAAATGGAACAAATGTTAGCATCGCGTAGCACCAATCAGGTAAGGAATACCATGTGGTCTCGGTGGCCGACTTCCAGACGGCGAGGCGCCCTCTCGCGACGGCGGCGCCGCTGGACAGCTGGCGCAGCTCAATGTCAGTGCCCGCCGTCCCTATGAGCCGCACTGAGTTGCACAGCTCCTTGCTCCACGGGATCTCCGCCGGCCGCGGAGTGGTTGGCGGCGCGGCAGCATCTCCGTGCGCCGCGGAGCATCGGAAGCGGCGCCCTCGAAGTGACGGCAGCGGAAGCGGAAAGTGGACGAGGGACGAAGGGCGGCGCCGCCTGCCGGGGCCGGGGTCGATGCTAGGGTTTAGGGTTTTGGGCGCGGAGGTGACGGCGAGGATAACCATTGGATACTTTTTCAGTTCTCGCTTTCTATTCCTGTTTCTAACAATGCCTTCTTTTCCCCAGGAAGGACTCGTGAGTCGTGACTCTTCACTCGCCGCGACTGGCCCCGGGTAGGGCGGTCTACTTAGCTGACACTGGGCCCCACGCGTAGCTTGGCTGACGCTGACTGCGAACTGGGGCCCTGCACCCTTGCGGCTCACGGTGATCTCAATCATTCTACCTGACTGAAGTTTTATACGCAGTAACAAGTAAAACAGAGGACGTATTGCCTATTAACCTCATAATTACACGACATGACATTTTTTCATAGAAAAAGTGTTCTTCCCGGGTACAGACAGCATCTGCAACATGCCGTGCCGCTGCAAGGTAGTAGAAAAAACATGGAGGAATGTGCTACTCTGAGACATGCGGAGTATAGTTTTACATAACCCTAGCAGCTGTATCTCAATCATCATGTGCTTTCCTTGGTACTTGATGTCTCCATCCTCTTCTTCTCTTCCCCGTCACCTACCGCCGTGGGTGTCACAGGTGGAGGCTGGTCGCCATCCTCCCCGGGCTCTTTTTTCAGTTCGGTTTCAAACTCCTTAGCCGCCTGGGAGTTTATAGAAGCAGGAAACATATTAGAAACAATCAAAGAACGTGGCCTGCTTATAATAGTTGCTTAGAATTTGTCTAGATGCATAGGGTGCATGCATAGCCATGCATTCTCAAGAGAGCACTTATAGGAGCTTGAACCATCAGTTAAACAGTGCAAGTCAGCAGCAAATGTTAATCTCTATTAATAGTCCTGTCAAATTCTTGGACAAGTGAGACAGAAAGCAATTGAACACTTTTCTGGTATTAAAGATTTATCAAATTAGTAGATCTTACCAGATGCCACTAGTGAATTTCCATAGGCCCTGAGATCTAAAAACGAGTTGAGCTAACAGGTAAGACTGTAAAATGAATAGACCTTCTCAACTTCTGTGACCCACCCTTTGGGTAAATCATTTCACTGCTGCAACTTTATCTCCTACCGATCGGGTAAATCATAGTCACTCATGTTCCAAGTTTCCAACAAACAAAAATACAACATAACCCGTAAATAGCCTCAAGTTAAGACAAAAACAACAATATGAAGACATAGCATCGTGATCTGCCGGTTGACAAACATGAATCACATCAATTTGAATAGGCTGCAGATTAATTTTTTTACACGAAGGGACAATGTTGGATGGCAGAAGTGATTCTGATGAAGATTCAGCACTGTAGCACAGGGGGTGACAGGTAAACATTTGAAGTTGACGAAGTGATATAGCTGATCAGGAAACACTGAAATAAACAATGGAAACCATCTATAATTACATCTCTTCTTTTGAAAAACCATATATTAGCGGTTGTTAAGGTCCGGCATATTTATCAAGGTTAGGAAGCTACTTAGGTAGCGGTTTTTTTTAGGAGATCAGGTAGCGGTTGTTGTACCTCAATTTCACTATTTGCTGTATCGATACGCAACAAAGTGAGTCAATTGCTATTATAGCACTCGTCTCGAGCGGCTTCGACAAAATAACACTCACGTCGTGGGCTTCGTCAAAATAACATTTTTATCGTTGACGCACCGTTAAAATAGAATTTTAGTCTAATCTACCTCTTTTTAACATTTTTCTTTTCTTTTCTAATTATTATAAACTCTGAAACGACCATTGTGCCCTTTGTTCATTTTTTGCCTGAGCGCGCGCGACGGGCAGAGGCCGTCAAGCACATCGGCCGCGGGGACGCCGCGCCAGCCCAGCAGCGTGGCACAGACGAGGGGGCAACTAGCCTCCGAGAGAACCGAGATGTGTACGTCGGCCTAGCCCTCGAGAAACTCCGTGCCCACGGGGACCACTACGGTGTCGCCCCACAAGTGCTCGCCGCCGGCGTCGGAAGATGACACCACCGCTGTGCTGTAGCAGCAGTCCGAGGCGGACGCGTCCGACGAGGCGGTGACGTACGGACGCAGCCGACGCGGCAGCGGCGAGTACAGCCAAAAAATTAAAGAAGATGCCGATACGGTAGGACACAACCAAAAGATTAAGGGTACAGCCAAATATGAAAGAAGGGCACAACGGTCATTTTAGAGTTTATAATAATTAGAAAAAAAGAAAAATATTAAAAAGAGGTAGATTAGACTAAAATTTTATTTTAACGGTGCGTCAACGATAAAAATGTTATTTTAACGAAGCCCACAACGTGAGTGTTATTTTGTCGAAGCCACTCGAAACGAGTGCTATAATAGCAATTGACTCCAATAAAATTATCTTCTGAATCCCATTATTGTTCATAAAACAAAGAGCGGGAGAATTCCCCGCTGCTAATTCTTACATGAACCGAACGCAGCAGCATTCTTCACACTGCTATGAGCTACAACAGACAGCATAACACTTGTGACTTAACTCTTTGCGGTAGCTTAACCACCACTACTATAACAGCAAACAATCATCCTCACCGATTGCGGCCAGGTTTAATTTTGACTAGCTGTCGATATAGAGATGTGCGAAACCCTCACCTGCTGGAAGCTCTTGACGGTCTTTCCGATGTTGCGGCCGATCTCCGGGAGCTGCTTGGGCCCGAACACCAGCGCGGCGACGCCGGCGATGACCACGAGCTCGGGGACCCCAAGCCCGAACAGGCACTTGCACCCGAGCGCGCCGCCTCCCCCGGCGCCGGCCCGCCTCGGCCTGGCGGCCACCTTCGCGGTCATTACCGCCAGCCCTCCGCCGCCCGCGACGAAGGACGACGCCCGCGAGGACATCCCGGCCGCCGCAACGTGGGCCCGGCTCCGCGGCGGCGCTGGCGCGAGGGAGGAGGAAGAAGAAGGGGAGGAGTAGGCCACCGCGACGGGAGCTAACACGGCAATCCCCATGGCTGCAGCTGCTGGAGCTGGGAGCGGAAGGGAGGAGGGCGGAGCGACGCGCTCCCGGATATTTCGTAGAGGTGGGGGAGGGGGATAGCGTTCTATGGCTCCCCGCGTTGTTCCGTGACGATTTTTTTAATATACGATTTTTAATCAAATTTAATATTACTAAATGGGCTTTTGAAAAAAATCAAACTAGACACCTGGGCGACAGCGCCACGCGGCACCGATGTAGCACTTATCACAACAGACGACAGCGCGCCGTTCACTAGGCGACTGGGTGCCACGTGGCCCCTATAGCCCGATGAAAGGGCGACTGGGTCGCCGACGTGGCCGACCACGCAGGGTCAGGGCCAGTCGCCCGTTGGAAGGGCGATAGGCCCAACGTTTCGCCTGCCCGCGGGGTTAATAAAAGGTGGCTCGAGAGGGTTAGGGAGAGAAGGGGAGGAAGAGAAGAAGAAGGAAAAAGAGAAAGGAAGAGAAGAAGAGAAAGAAAGGAAAAAGAGGGAGGGAAGAAGAAAAGGTAAATTAGATTATATATATATATTAATGATATTGTTAATTTATTTGTCATTTATTGTATGAATTTTAGTGTAATTATTGATTATTAATATTAGTATTGATCCTAATAGTGTAATATCGATTAGTAAAAATTGTAGTTTATTATATGATGCATAGCGTGATAATATAATATTATGTTAATTATATGCATTCAATTAGTAATGAATAAAGTTTTATACTTGTAATTATAGCGTAGTGATATTAATAATTAATAGTTTTATTAGGGTTAGTGCTTGTTTACATTTTAGTACGTTGTTAACTAGTGTAATTTGTTGTTATGTGTATGGTATATCTGTCGAAGTGTTCGGTCGACACTTCCTCCGGGCCTGCACTGGGCAGCCCGCGGAGGTTCTTTTTTCGGTGGGGCTAGTCCCTTGCGGAGAGCTTGCGCGGATGGACGAGTTAGTAAGAGCTTGACACGTGAGGTTTTACGTGGTTCAGGCCACCGGAGCGTAAAACCCTACGTCCACGGCGAGCTATGGAGCTCGCTGTATTGCTTGTTGCTCGGGTCCGGAGTCCTGAGCTTGGGGGTGAGTTACAGCTTGGGTGTGAATGGCTAGCGTATGAGTTGCAGAGGTGCGAACCCCTGCTAACATCGCCTACCCGAGCCTTTTATAGTCCAAGACTCGGGTGGCTTACAAAGGGGGGCCGGAACCCGACAGGTGGTCCCGGGGAGATTGACTGATATCTACCGTATCTGCAGTTATGCCGGTAGTTATCTCTGCCGAAGGCTTCTGAGTCTTCGTCTTGTAGCTCTGCCCATGTCGCATGCTAGTCGTAGTGGATGATGACGACGGGGGCGGCATGGGATGTCTTGTCGCTGCGTTTATTGGCTGGCAAGCTCTGACACTGCGCGCCAGTCTGTGATGCGACTGGGCGCAACGGCACCTGACAGAGGCGTGCTCCGCGTCTCCGCGTCTCGGGAAGGTGCGGGCCTTGAATACCTTGTACGGGCAAGGTATGTGGCGTCTTTACGCCCGCTGCCTATCGCTCGGGGGCAGGCAGCGCCGTTCTGCTGGCCACGTGGCGGGCCCGGAGCCCTCCTCAGAAGAGAGAGGGGGCTGGCCCCGCAGGACACGTGGAGCCTTCGGACCTCTCCCCGCGGAGGGGGAGGTTCGGCTTCTGTTGGCCACGTGGCGAGCCCAGAGCTACTCTCTGAGGAGGGGGAGGTCCGGCCTCTCTGGACACGCGGCACCTTTGGACCTCTCTCCCGCGGAGGGGGAGGTCCGGCTTCTGTATGCCACGTGGTGGGCCGGAGCTCTCCTCTGAGGAGAGGGAGGTCCGGCCCCGCTGGACGCGTGGCGCCTTCGGAGCTCTCCCTGCGGAGAAGGGCGAGATCCTTAGGCATTTTCCCCTGTGCACGGGGGTACCCCATATCGAGGGTACCGACAATATCTAATTTAGTTATTTAATTTTGTTTAGTAAAAAATTTAATGTTAGTTTATAGTATTTAGGATGCATACTTAATATAAAGGCGACGTTAACATTTTATAAGGTTCATATTAAATTCAGTTTAAGTATTACGTATATATGGTTGTTATATACGTATTGAATTGCTTTATTTGCTTATGTATGTCAGATAAATTAGTGTTTCAGGTTTTTTATGCAGAAGGAGAGATTGTGCACTACGCATATGGTATCGATTTGTCTAGGTTTAATTCTATTTTTAGAGGCATATCAAGATCGAATAAGAAAGATTACAGGTTTTAGAAAATGGTCACCAATATCAGTTAAATGAACCGTGCAAAACAAGATTATTTCTGGTATTTAATTGATCTTAATGGAACGAAAATTTGGAGAAAGTATGTCGATAAGGCTGTTGCGCGGGGATGGTCTTTAATGCTTCTTGCTCGAGCAGAAGCAAGGAGCCATTTCAGGAGTCCGTGGATATACTCGAGGAGGAAGGTGATTGTGATGGAGAGGATGATGCCAGAATAGAAAATGAATAAGTATATGAGAAGGAGAATATGATGCATAGTGAACCAGCAGGTCAGACGGATGAAGGAGAGGATATTGAGCAAATAGTTGAACAAATACGAACGGATGACATGGAGCATCATAATGTTCCTGAATTTGACTCGTCAGATGATGAAGATGAGATTCCTATCCTGGCGGAATGGAATAATAAAATCTTTTCTAATCTATGTATTAGAGAAGGTCACTCTTTTTTGTGCAAGTATTAGAACAAGATAAGTGAAGTGGCTATTTACAACAATAAAGATGCTCTGTAAGATGTTGTGATGTTTTGATCTCTGTCATTGAAGAGGTCCTTTGTTGTTTACAAGTCGATTAGGACAATTTACAATGTTAAATGTGTCTCCAGAAGTTGTCGTTTTCGAGTTCATGGTTACGAGAAGTGGAGCAAGCTGTGAAAATGTTACATAGTGAAAGACCATACATGTGAAATGCAGGAATTAGAGAAGTATAACACGGCTCTTACAACACAGTTTATTGCAAACTACATGTATTCTCGTATTGTGGATAACATACGATTTGAGTCAAGATCAATAATCAACACAATGGAGGAGAATTTTAAATACACTATAAGTTACTCAAAAGTTTGGAAGACGAAACAAAAAGTAATTGAACAGAGATTTGGTTCATATGAAACATCATATGACAATCTTTCAAAATTGCTTCATACGATTGGACAGAGGAATGTTGGCACTTATTATGACATAATGGATGGTGAAAACCTAAGAATGCCTGGGAAGCTAATTCTTCATCGTGCATTCTTTGCATTTGGTCAATGTATAAATGCATTTCGACACTGTAGACATATACTTTGATTGGATGGTACCTTATTAAAGTGTAAAGGCCAAATTCTTACTGCTATCGGAGTGGACGGTAACAATCAAGTATTACCGGTGGCTTTTGCATTCGTTGAGAGCGAGAACACTGATAGATGGTATCAATTTCTTTATCGAGTTAAGATGACCGTAGTGCGAGACCGTCCAAATGTGTGTGTTATCCATGATCGTCACGCGGGGTTACTAAAGGCTATACTTGATGCCAAGTATGGTTCCGCTAAACGTGACATTAGACCATGTTGGCGAGACATACAATCAACATGGTGCATGCGACATTTGGGGGCAATTTTTTGCAACCAATTTAGAAACAAACAACTTATGAACTTGTTTGAAAGATTGTGTTGTCAGAATCAACAGAGGAAGTTCAATGCTCCATGGCAGCGACTTAACAAATTGACTACGAAACACACTGAAGAGGTTTCAGGTGCAATGAATTCTAGTTCTATGCCATTATCTAGTCTTCTGACGGAATCTCAGAGAAACTTTACTCGGAGGGCAGAGTTATCCATTTGATGCTTCTCATATTGGACTAAGCATGAGCCAAAAGAGAAGTGGTCATTACTATATGACATAGATAGTCTAAGAAAGTAGCTCAGGCATTGATTCCATGGTAGAAACATGCAGACCTACCGTATCAATTTGACAGGATAAAAAATAGAAAATAGTGCCGTCCACATCGTCTCACAACGTGCAGTGCTCAGGCATTGATTCCATGTCAGAAACGTGCATGCCTATTGTATCGATTCGATAGTAAAAAAAATAGACGACGATGCCTTGTCCACATCGTCTGACAACGTGTAGTGCTCAGGCATTGATTTCATGCCAGGTATGTGCTGACATACCGTATCGATTTGACAGGATGAAAAAATAGACCATAGTGCCGTGTCCACATCGTGGGACAACGTTATGTGCTCAGACATTGATTCCATGCCAAAAAGATGTAGGCCTAGCATTTTGATTTGAGAAGATGAAGAAATAGACCCCATTGCCTTGTCCATGTCGTCTGACGCAGTGCTCATACATTGATTCCATGCCAGAAAGATGCAGGCCTAGCGTTTCGATTTGACAGGATGAAAAAATAGACCATAGTGCCCTGTCCACATCGTCGGACAACGTTATGTGCTCAGACATTGATTCCATGCCAAAAAGATGCAGGCCTAGCATTTCGATTTGAGAAGATGAAGAAATAGACCCCATTGCCTTGTCCATGTCGTCTGACGCAGTGCTCATACATTGATTCCATGCCAGAAAGATGCAGGCCTAGCTACGAAGAAATAGACCACACTGTCTCTTACACATCGTATGAGAACATGCCATGCTCAGGCATTTATTCGATGCCAGAAAGACATTGATTCCATCGTCTAACCCGATGCACTATAAAATGGAGGCTTCCTCTAGTAACTCGAAAGCTTCAAATAAACAAAATGGCAAGTAGAGGTCGTGGTAGGCATGGAGCGCAAGCAGTAAGGTCTGCACCACAAATGCATCATGGAATCGGCGGACCAGATTGGTTCGAAGAACCACTGGATGAGTTTCCAATTGAAATCAAGAGTGGTTTCGAACCATTTAGTCCTTTACGACCCTATGACAGCAGTAAAGAGGAGTGGCCTAAGTGCAGCCATGGCTTAAATTGTGTTGTGCAGATGAAGGAGGGAGGCGAGGGTAGTGGTCATCATTTTTTTTGCTGCCGTCGTGGTTAAGTGAGTATGGCTACTATGTATCATTGTTGAACCTACTTTCGTTTTTATTCTTATACTTTTGAATTTTGTAGTGGCACTACGACGATTAGAATTGTGGATGGACACTATGGGTTGATCCACCACCTGTTCCTGCAACTCAGCAGTAATAAAGTACTTACAACGTTGTATCTGAGAGCTGAGGTAGACGCTGGAGCAGAAGACCCATTCAACAACATTGCAACCATAAGCATTGCCGACGACGACAATACCAGACAACGTGTTTTGCACATGTCCGCACCACAAGTCAGGGCCTGCTTATTAGGCAACACGACAAAGCATTACCTCTATTGTACTACGTGCTTTAACGAATGTTATCAGTCTAAATTTTCTTATGCACCCGTTTTGTACTACTGCACTTGTAAGACATTTTTATATCGTAAAGAATTCATAATAATCACGAATTCTTTAAGTTCTATTAAATGTGCTACCGTTTACATTTTCGACTCACAAAATATGACCGACTAATACTGCAAAAAGGATAAAACCAACACAAAAAAGCAGTGCATGTCATGTCGTCTCTCATGTTATCACTATGCATCCATGTGTTCCTAGCGCACTTAGTAAATACCTCTGCCTCCCATCAATTCAATGCATCCTACACTTCGTCCATGGACGGAAAGTCCTTGGCTTATAAAAGTGGCATCACCCCTGCACCTACAACTTAATCTGGCAAGCCTTCATTCAACATTCACACATACCATTGAGTGGCCTTCATCACCTTCATTTGATAGGGAGAGAGTGCCCATGAATGAATGATTTCATGCTCCTATGTGCTTGTGTGGCACTTCTTGCCGCCTTGTCAAAAGCCTAGTGCTCGGTATCACATATGGCTTGAGGTTATGGATGTGTAACAACTATGAGTACGACCCTCCACATAGGTGGATGCCATATTTTCCTAACGGTAGGCGACGAGTAAGATACAAAATAACAACAACTATCTCAAATTGCTTTTTTATTTTTTATTACACTCGATTTTACTAAAACATTCGCAATCATGCAGTCACCACCACCTATTTGTGAGTTTGTAGAATATATCGACCAAGAACAAACGCCGCAAGACGCTGCCATCGTTCAGCGTAGGGTCGAGGTTGGCACACGGCGCATGTGGATGGAACTTGAGGAAGATAGAAGAATTAAGGAGCGCATGAGGGAGAGGGTTGAAATGGAGGAGAGTCGTCGCAAAGCTCATGAAGAACGCATGCGACGAGAGGAAGAAGAACGTAGGCATCGGATCGAGCAAGAACACATCGAAAGGTAGGAACGGGAGGCAGGGAGACAACGTTTCCACGAGAGGGCTCGGCGGGCCAGGGAAGCCGGACCAGATGCGTTTAGGAAGGGGAAATATCCCTGCAACACCCAGTAGAACGTAGGTGCTTAATGCTCGACTAAACTTTTATATTTCATAAGGCGTGTTAGAACTATTTCGGTTACTCAACAATTGCATCGTATGCACACTATTTTCGCAGTTGTGTATTTCAATTCGTATCTTGTCTTATTTACTGTGGAAGTATAAAGGAAAGAAAACTACAATTATGTTCATGTACTTCTATTTCATATACTCATGTATGTATGTGCCGAGCTTATAAATATTGTTGTGGTGCTACTATATGTCACCTCCTCGTGCAAATATATTTCTCAAACCATAAACTCAAATATTTGCAAATATTTTTTGTAATTAAATTAGTAATTCTATAATACTATTTTAAAATTAGTTTGCAATTAAAATTACTTGCCATAATTTTGCAATATTCATACATATTTAAAATTTTATTTCAACTCACAATTTAAAGCACAACAGACTGGAAGGAAAAAACACCTATGTCTGTCGCCCTGCTAGGGGGCGACTGGGTTAGAGGGCCCGTCGCTCAGCCAGAGGGCGACTGGGACCACTTGTCCACATAGCCTCGACCGCGCAGGTGCTGGCCGATCACGTCGGTAGCCCAGTTGCCCTTTTACCGGACGGTAGGTGTCACGTGGCATCCAATCGCCCAGTGAACGGGCGACATATGATAGTATGGCGCTATCACCCGTTCACCAGGTGACTGGGTTTCTAGGCCCTGTTTGGGACAGCTTTTTAGTCAGCTTTTTAGCAAATTTAAGCACTTAAGCATCCAAACACGTAGATTTTCTTCCAACTTGTTAAAAAATCGCTTCTCCAAATGAACTAGGAAACCGCGTTACAGAAAAGCGGCCTTCCACCAGCTTCTCGTCGCTTCTGCGCATCCGAGTTATGAAAATACCCCTGAAGTTCAAAGAAATTTACCCGCAACTGCCATCATATAAATAGAGATTGGTCCAGAGCCGGCCCTCACAATTCCTGCGCCCGAACTCCGTGCGCCGCCTCCGTGAGCTCTGTGGCCGCGACGGCTGCAGGTACGGTCCTCCCCTGAATGTAGCCTAGAGGGGAGGTGAATAGGCTTTTCGATTCTTTGTGAATCCCTGAAACACTTAATAGATTTATCAAATACAGGTAAATCGGACTAGTCCATTGTCTACTCAGAGACAAATCGGACTAGTTCGGTACTGTGCGGACTAGCCCGGTATGCGTGGACTAGAAAGATCAAGGCTGATCAATATTTTCACTTCTAGTACCCTATGCAACGGAAATTAATTGGGGAACTTAGATGTATTACAACAGTGAAACAATGAATGACAGAGATCAACTTTAGTTTCAATGTTTCAACGTGAATTACACAAGATTAAGTAAACCCTAGAATATGATGAACAATAAAAAAAAGAGCAAGAGACAAGATTTTATCCCGAGGTTTGATTCCACGAATGAAATCTACGTCCCCGTTGAGGAGTCCACGAAGGACCGGGTCTTCACCAACCCTACCCTCGTCGAATCGCCACGGAGGCCGATTCTCTTCCACTAATCACAAAAGACAAATAAATCGTTTAAGGGGCCTTCTCACAAGTTGAGGGCTCCCCAAGAATTACAATGAGTGACTACCACAAAACACACTCAAAAGATGAAAAATAAATGAACAAGAGTGTGCGGGAGATCAAACCCAAGAGCTCAAGATGTGTAGAACAAGTCTCTCCTTTGATCAATTGTTAATCCTCAAAGATTTGATCCGTTTTGGGTTAGAATGTGTGGAGAGATGTGAATTTTGGGCTCTTCGAAGATGTGACGGCGCAGGGGGTCGAGAGATATGGTAGTATGGCCGTACACCTCTATTTATGCTAGGGTTTTCAAAGGTTACCGTTAGGGTTTGCGATGTCCGGACTAGTCCGTGATGGACTCCGGACTAGTCCGGTGTGCGGCGTGTGGAATACCCTAAGTGTTATGAGATACTGGACTAGTCCGTAAGAGTGCGGACTAGTCCGTTGTCTATCTAGAGACAAATCGGACTAGTCCGGTCCATATCGGACTAGTCCGTTTTCTAGTCAGAGAGAAATCAGACTAGTCCGCTTGATATCGGACTAGTCCGCAAATGCTGATTTTTGTGCAGTTAGTGTCATTTCTTTCACTTGAGATCTTGGGGTGTGTTTTTCCAACACACTCCACACTAAGTAATCTAATCTTTTCAGCTCCTGAGCTCTTATCATTTTGAATCCTCATTCTCCTTTCTTTTGCGCTTTCTTCCTAATTTCTTTAAGAATCTGCGCTCATCTCAACAATTTTGTTAGGGTCTCATTTGTTTGTCATAAATCAACCAAAACCCACAAGGGATGTATAGATGCACTTTCAATCTCCCCCTTTTTGGTGATTGATGACAACCAATTGAGATCACACAAATATGATAAAAAAAATTAGATTTTCATAAAGTGTGCACATATGAGCTTTGAGCAAAATAGGCAATATAGACATAAGACATATGTGCACTCTTTATGGTGGGGGTGCAAAACTATATGTGTGAGCAATAACTTTTATGTGAATATCATAATGAGAATAATCATAAAATTATCAAGAGTCTCAAGCCTACATAGCAGTTTTAAACATACACCATTAATCATAAGCATAACATAGTTATCATTTTACAGCACATGTCCAAAAGCATACTGATAGCATAAGTCTTACAAAAGCTCATTTCTTAAACTAGGACACAAAAGGAAGAACCTACGACCTAAGACTCCCCCTCAATCTCTCCCCCTTTGGCATCAAGGCACCAAAAAAAGGAGAGGAGGGATCTACTTGTCGTCGTCGGCTCACTCCTCGCCGCCGGTTCTTTCTTCGTCTTCATCATCAGGCTGAGGAGGAGGAGAAGAAGAACCACTCGTCGTGCCAAAGTAGGCATGCTCTGATGGAGAGAGAGGAGGAAGCTCTGTGAAGTTAGATGCAAAGTCCTCTGAGATGACTAGAGATCCAATGGGCTCAATCTCCAGTTTTTGGCTTATTGCTTTGACATTGGCCTTCATGTATCTCATTTCTTCTTTTCTTGCCTTGTTCATCTTATGAAGCTTCACATCAGTTTTGCGTCAAGAACCAAAGATAGCAGCCAAATACTTCATAATCCCACTAGGGGACCCTTTGTGAGGAGGGGCCCTAGTCTTGGATGAAGGCCTTGCATCTTCTTGAGCTCTCTCTGGATGTTCTTCATGTGAGCCAGGTGAGGGAGCAGCTAGGAGACAGGCTTGAGGAGGCTTCTGAGGCCTTAGAGCCGTGTGCTCCACATCCTTCACAAACTCAATTCCTGTGACTTTTTCAATCATAAACATCAAGTATGGTGCATAGCCACAGGAACGGTTTGGTGTGCAGGATATGTTCACCATGTCGTTCCAAATGTAATCGAAGATATCAAATTTTCTCCTCCTGCTGATTACTTTCATAAAGGTTCTCAAGTAACCTTGTACACTCCCGACATCTCCATCCTTTGGAGCAATGGTCTTCCGGAGCACCCTGTTGAGAACAATGAAGAAGGGCTTCATGTTCTTGGTTGAGGGAGGATTGGATGGGAGTCGAGTATCATAGAGGAATTTCATCTTGTCCTTATCCACAACACCAAGATTGTGAATCACAATCTCGTTACTGCCGGTGTCCTCAAGATGCAGCAGTCTGGCAAACTCAACATAGAAAACTATGTACTTGGATCCATGTGTCATCCAGGTCACTTTGTCTTCTCCATCGTGGGCAAAGTAGCAAGTTGCGAAGAACTGGGCGATGATCTCATTATTCAAGTTGTATCTGAAGGAGAGCAAGTCCTTGAGTCCGTGTCTCTCTGCAGCCTCTATTACCTCCTCAAAGGCTTCACAACTCTTCCTTTCAAAATATGTCCAGTCGATACGTTGACTGTGGACCACTGGAGTCTTCATTTGGAAGTACACCGAACTGTAGTAGTCCGAGTGGAAGTTGCTCCAAAATCTCTTGTCAGCTACCTTTTTGCCAGTGCTATAGGCGTCAATCTTCCTCAGGTTCCATGCCACATCACTCCCCTTGCCATTGAACTTCTCCTCCGAGGGATCCCTATTTCCCTGTCTTGGAGCTGTCATCTTAAGGAGACCAATCAAGCCGGAAGCAAGTCCCTTTCCCTTGCCCTTGGTTTGGCGTTGAGCCGCCGAGGTAGAACTAGCCATATTTGCTTTTGAAGCTAGTCTCTTGATTGTAACCTTTCGACGCACCCTAGGTGGGGTGAGCGAAAGCTCGGCAGCACGCTCTTGTCTCTTGTTGGAGCGAGACTGCGGAATATGAGACATCACATCTTGATCCATCTCGGCTTCAAAGTCGTAGATATTCTCATTCGATCCCGAAATGATTTCTGACAAGGAAGATATAAAGGATGTGAATAATCAAGGATGACAAGGGATTGCATTGAATTGATATAAGTTAAGGTTTTAATCAGGGCATACCAGACTTGTCCGGTGTTCAGGGTCGAACTAGTCCAGAGTACCAGACTTGTCCGCCCTAAGAACGGACTAGTCCGTTATGAGGCTCTCAAACCCTAACTTGTCAAAATTTGAGGTTATTCAATGCAAATATGATCTAGGGTACATGGAATACATCAATAGAGCTTGTATTGACTGGAGGAGCTAAGCTAATTGAGCAAAAACAAGGAAAATCAAAGGTTCTAGGGTTTGGAGAGAAGTTTACCAAATCCTTCG
Organism: Neostapfia colusana; assembly: GCA_030760725.1. Classification (NCBI taxonomy): domain Eukaryota; kingdom Viridiplantae; phylum Streptophyta; class Magnoliopsida; order Poales; family Poaceae; genus Neostapfia; species Neostapfia colusana. The sequence goes on from JASWHV010000013.1 coordinate 16,895,574, forward strand.
ATTCAAGGCGTTGAAGGAGTTCTTGATGCGGACTAGTCCGGGGTCTTCGATCCTCTTGTAGTGGAGATCGATTCCCACGGAGATTTGGGTGGATTTGATGGAGAACTCGCAAATCCACCTCGGGAGCATTTGAGTGAGGAGAGAGAACGTGGAAGGAGTTGTGAGGTTGAAGAAGATTAGGTCTGAGCCGGCCCTAGGGTTATGGATTCGAAATATCGGACTAGTCCGTGGTCGAACCGGACTAGTCTGGACTAGCGGACCAAGTGCGGACTAGTCTGCAATGTACGGACTAGTCCGTGGTCCCTTGTACAGAAAAGTACAAAACACTTATATATATGTGTTCAATGGTTCCTAATAAGGAATAGGGGACAAAGACACACATATATTCTTGATGAATATGATCAGTAAACATACAACAATCAAGCTATGACCATAATTCATCAAGATCAAGTAACTAACATAGTTTTTAGGAGAAAAATAGAGAGAGATGATTTTTCAACACAATTAACATGATTTTGAGGATGGCATACAGGTATGCAAGTTTTCAAGCCACGTTCCGAGCATCAAGGATATTTAGTTCATTTCGAAGCTCACAAAAGTGTTTTTCATCAAGTGGCTTGGTAAAGCTATCAGCTAGTTGTTTTTCAGTGTTGACATGGAAAATGGCTATGCCTCCTTTCATTGAGTGATCTCTCAAAAAATGATGTCGGATATCTATGTGTTTGGTTCTAGAGTGCTCAACAGGGTTATGGGCACTTTTAATTGCACTCTCATTGTCACAAAGGAGTGGAATACGGTTCATATTGTAACTGTAATCCCTTAAGAGTTTGTCGCATCCAAAGGAGTTGTGCACAACAACTCCCGGCTGCAACATACTCCGCTTCGACCGTGGATAAGGCAACTGAATTTTGTTTCTTGGAGGACCAAGAAACTAAGGATCTACCTAGGAATTGGCTAGTACCAGAAGTACTTTTTCTATCTACCTTGCATTCGGCATAATCTGCACCGGAGTATCCAATGAGATTGAATTTTGAACCTTTGGGATACCAAAGGTCTAGGTTTGGTGTATGAACTAAATATCTTAAGATCCTTTTAACGGTTGTCAAATAACATTCCTTAGGATTGGCTTGAAACCTTGCACACAAACATACACTCAACATGATATCAGGCCTAGATGCACATAAATAAAGTAAGGAGTCAATCATGGAACGATATACCTTTTGATCTACATTTGGTCCGTCTTCATTGAGATCCAAGTGTCCATTTGTCGCCATGGGAGTCTTTATGGGCTTTGCTTTATCCATTCCAAACTTCTTGAGAATGTCTTGAGTGTACTTTGTTTGGCTTATGAACGTCCCGTCCTTTTGTTGCTTCACTTGGAATCCCAAAAAGTACCTCAACTCTCCCATCATGGACATTTTGAATCTATCTGTCATAATCTTGCTAAATTCTTGACAAAAGGATTTGTTAGTTGAACCAAATATAATATCGTCAACATAGATTTGGCAAATGAAGAGATCATCATCAAATTGTTTAGTAAACAAAGTGTAATCAGCTTTTCCAGTCTTGAAGTCATTTTCAATCAAAAAATCTCTAAGGCACTCATACCAAGCTCTAGGAGCTTGTTTGAGGCCATAGAGAGCCTTACGCAGTTTGAACACATGGTCGGGGTACTCTTGATCTTCAAAATTGGGTGGTTGCTCCACGTACACCTCCTCCTTGATCGGTCCGTTGAGAAAAGGCGCTTTTAACGTCCATTTGATAAAGTTTGAAATCATGGTGAGTAGCATATGCAAGTAGTATACGAATCGATTCAAGCCTAGCTACGGGAGAAAAAGTCCCATCGAAATCCAAACCTTCGACTTGTGAGTACCCTTTTGCCACAAGTCATGCCTTGTTCCTTGTTACCACTCCATGTTCGTCTTGCTTGTTGCGGAAGACCCATTTAGTGCCGACGACGTTGGACCTGGGTCTTTCAACAAGCTCCCACACTTCGTTCCTTTTGAAGTTGTTCAATTCTTCTTGCGTCGCCATCACCCAATCCGGATCTTTTAATGCATCCTCAACCTCCCTTTTGGATGTCACCGATTATGTTGTCGACGGGGTGATCTCTTTGGATGATGTGGTGTACTCTTGGATGTGGCACTTGTGGTCTTGAATCTTCATTATTATCTTCTTCTCCCCCTGGATAGGTTCCCTCATTGATGTTTTGATCTTCTTCATTTTCTTGAGGTTGATCTTGTATGGAAGCTCCCCCTTGATCATTTCCTCCACCTGTGGTTCATTTTCTTCATTCGCATTTGAAGGTGGCACTTGTGGTTGAACATCGCCCAATGCCATTCTTCTCAATGCTTAACATGGAGCTTCTTCTTGATCTTGCACACATTGATCCACTTGCTCTTCTTGAGAGCTGTTAGTTTCATCGAACACTACGTCATGTGCTACTTCAACAAGTCCGGAGGTTTTGTTGAAGACACGATAAGCGTAGGAGTTCGAATCATAGCCAAGTAAGAAACCTTCATCGAAGCAAACTTCGAAGCCCTTGGCTTCTTGTTTAAAATATAACATTTTGAACCAAAAACTCGAAAATATGAAATATTCGGCTTGTTACCCGTGAGTAGTTCATATGAAGTTTTTTTAGCAACCGATGAAGATATAGTCGGTTTATGGCGTGACAAGCGGTGTTAACCGCTTCAGCCCAAAACCTGTCCGAAGTCTTGTATTCATCGAGCATTGTCCTCATCATCTCAATGAGAGTTCTGTTCTTCCTTTCGGCTACTCCGTTTTGTTGAGGAGTATATGGTGCTGAAAATTCGTGCTTTATCCCTTCTTGGTCTAGATACTCCTCAACTTGGGTGTTCTTGAATTCTGTCCCATTGTCACTTCGTATATTCTTGATCTTCAATAGAATTCATTTTGGGCACGCTTGATGAACTTCTTGAGGGTTCCTTGAGTTTCTGTCTTATCATGCAAAAAGAAAACCCACGTGAAGCGTGAAAAATCATCAACAATGACTAGACCGTATTTATTACCGCCGATGCTTATGTAAGTAATTGGACCGAATAGATCCATGTGGAGGAGCTCAAGCGGTCTTGTTGTAGTCATGACATTCTTCGCGGGATGGGGTGCTCCTACTTGCTTCCCTACTTGGCACGCTCTACAAGGCCTGTCTTTCTCAAAAACGACATCCTGTAAACCTCGGATGTGATCGCCTTTAAGGAGTTTTTGAAGATTCCTCATACCAACATGTGCTATCCGTCTATGCCACAGCCAACCCATGTTGGTCTTTTCAATCAAGCATGTGTCAAGTTCGGCTTTATCTTTGTTGAAGTCAACTAGATAAAGTTTTCCCTTTAACACACCCTTGAATGCAATTGAGTTATCACTCCTTCTAAAGACAGTCCCACCCTCATTAGTGAATAAACAATTATAACCCTTTTCACATAATTGAGATATGGACAAAAGGTTATAATCCAAGGAGTCCACGTGTAAAACATGAGAGAGAGTATGTTGTGATGAAATTGCAATTTTACCGGTACCAAGCACTCTTCCTTGACTATTATCACCAAAGTAAATGCCTTCGCTTGGATCTTCATTTTCTTCATATGCCATGAACATTTTTCTTTCTCCGGTCATGTGATTGGTGCATCCACTATCTAGTACCCATTTTGCTCCACCGGATGAATAAGTCTGCAAAAGACAAATTATGCCTTGGTCTTAGGTACCCAAGCTTGCTTGGATCCTTTGAGGTTAGTCACAAGTGATTTGGGCACCCACACATGAGACTTGGTGTCCCCATGGCGTGGCCCAACATATTTAGCATAAACTCTTCCAATATTACTTTTCATAATTACATATGAAGCATCAAAGGTTCTAAATAGAAGTTGTTGTTCATATGTGTTCACAGTGTTAAATTTATCAATATTATTAAGTTTTCTAACTTGAGGAGAGTTTCCCTTGACAAAGGCAATGCAACCCTTGTTATTATTGTGGCTTCTAGCGTTTTGCTTTTCACCATAAAAATATCCAATGCCATATTTTACATTAGGAGGTCTTGTGACCGAGTATGCACTGCGTGCATACTTGATCTTCTCCTTGTCAGATATGTCACTTTGAGGAGATTACTTGTCCTTTGTCGAGTTTGGCTTTTTCCTCATGTTAGTGTCACTTTTGGCACAAGCACAAGTAATACTAGTTTCAGATTTTATATGTTGAGAAGGTGAGCTTGAAGTGGATGAAGAACCACTTTGCTTGAGTGACTCAACTTGTACCTCAAGGATCTTGTTAACTTTGGTTAAGTTAGCAAGTTCATCCTTGATGGTGGCGTTTGAGTCTTTTAACTTCAAGCAAGCTTCCTTGCTTGAAGCTAACTCAAGTTCTAGTGATTCACTTCGCTCCTTTTCAAGTTCAAGAAGCTTTTCAATCTCAAGATATTCCTCCTTTTGGGAGATGATCATATCTTCCTAACGATTGACTAACTTCTCCATATCAACAAGCTTATCAAACAGAAAATTTCATCTTAGCAGCTGCCTTTTTGTCTAAACCCCTAAGCATATATTCATTTTCATCACTGCTATCATCCTCACTAGAATTATCACTATCACTAGTAAAAGAATGCGAGAAGGAAGATTTAGTTGTTACCTTTCTTTTACCTTCCTTTGCCATTAGACAAGTGTTGTCGGTGTCCTTCCATGCGCCCATGGTTGCGAAGAGAGTGGATTTCTTGGTAGTCTTCTTTATGGCTATGGTGGCCATCTCCTCTTCTTCTTCGGATGAGGATTCATCATTGGAGTCCCACTCCTTCCCTAGATGTGCTTGGCCATATTGCTTCTTCTTCTTGAACATTTTCTTTGGTTGAGCCTTGTTGTCTTTAGTCTTCCTCTTATTTTCTTCATATGGATAATCTACTATGAAGTGATCATATTCTCCGCAGTTGTAGCACGCCCGTCTCATCTTGGGTCTTTGTTTGTCCCTTTGTCTTCCTTCGTTTGAGCTGCTACCCTTTCTTCTTCTCATCATTTTCTTGAACTTCTTCATGAACAAAATCATGTCTTCTTCATCGATATCACTACTTTCATCATCACTGTCGTCTTCTCCATGAGCTTCTCAAACTTCTTTTGATACGGGTTTACAAGTTGACTTCAAAGCAACTCCTTTTTTCTTTGCCGAGGTGAGATTGGCAATTTCCTTGACATGCTTGGCTTGCTTCTCCATCATTTCAAAGTTGATGATCTTGCCAAGAAGTTCGTCTGGGTCATTTTCCTATATCCGGGGCTTTCTCTAATCATAGAGCAAAGAGTCACGTTGCGAGGCATGAATGCTCTGAGAATTAACTTCACGACCTCATGATCATTCCACTTTTTGCTGCCATAAGCTTGGACTTTGTTGATAAGATTCTTCAGTCGATTGTACATATATTGTGGTGATTCATCTTCTTCTATCGTGAATCTTCCCAATTCACCTTCAATCATTTCTATCTTGGCTTCGCGTACATGACGGTCACCTTCATGTGCGGTTTGTAGTGTGTCCCATATCTCCTTGGCCATTTCGAGTCCATCCACCTTGGTGAACTCATCTCGGCTCAGTGATGACGTGATCACAGCTACAGCTTGAGCATTCTGATGAACGGCTTGTTCTTTGCTTGAAGTCAGCTCTTCATCATCATCTGGGATATCTATCCCTATACACACTATATGCCACAAACTTGGGTTAAGAGATATAAGGTGCATTTTCATGTTTTGTCTCCACATTGAATAGTAATTGCCATCAAAGTGAGGTGCTTTCCGTAAAGGAATTGATAAGTAATGACTATTGTTAGAATTTAAACGTTCATAGTCAAAAGGATATCGGGAGTAGTTTGTGTGACTACCCCCGTTCTTCTTCTTTTCATCATCGATCTTCTTCTTCCCTTTTGGGGAGAGTGCCTTCTTCCGTAGAAGAGTCTTGAGTTAGGGCACCTCCTCATCATCGTCCTCACTGTCTTGAATGGCGTCGAGTAGCTTCTTTAGCTTTTGAGTCCTTTCATCATCATCCTTTTCATTGTCGATCTTCTTGTGTACATCCTTGATGTCCGACATCGTCTCTTCGAGCGGTGAGTGTCTTTTGAAGAGTTTGGCTGTGATACCAATTGAATGTAGCCTAGAGGGGGGTGAATATGCTTTTCGATTCTTTTTTAATCCCTAAAATACTTAATAGATTTATCAAATACAGGGAAATCAGACTAGTCTGGTAGAGTGCGGACTAGTCCGTTGTCTACTCAGAGACAAATCGGACTAGTCCGGTACTGTGCGGACTAGTCCGGTATGCGTGGACTATAAAGATCAAGGTTGATCAATATTTTCACTTCTAGTACCCTATGCAGCGGAAATTAATTGGGAACTTACATGTATTACAACAGTGAAACAATGAATGATAGAGATCAACTTTAGTTTCAATGTTTCAACGTGAATTACACAAGATTAAGTAAACCCTGGAATATGATGAACAATAAAACACAAGAGCAAGAGACAAGATTTTATCCCGAGGTTCGATTCCACAAAGAAAATCTACGTCCCCGTTGAGGAGTCCATGAAGGACCGGGTCTTCACCAACCCTACCCTCGTCAAATCGCCACGGAGACCGATTCTCTTCCACTAATCACAAAAGTCAAATAAATCATTCAAGGGGCCTTCTCACAAGTTGAGGGCTCCCCAAGAATTCAATGAATGACTACCACAAAACACACTCAAAATATGAAGAATAAATGAACAAGAGTGTGCGAGAGATCAAACCCAAGAGTTCAAGATGTGTAGAACAAGTCTCTCCTTTGATCAATTGCTAATCCTCAAAGATTTGATCCTTTTTGGGTTAGAATGTGTGGAGAGATGTGAATTTTTGGCTCTTGGAAGATGGGACGGCGCAGGAGGTCGAGAGATATGGTAGTATGGCCGTACACCTCTATTTATACTAGGGTTTCCAAAGGTTAACGTTAGGGTTTGCAATGTCTGGACTAGTCCGTGGTGGACTCCGGACTAGTTTGGTGTGCGGCGTGTGGAAACCTAAGTGTTGTGAGATACCGGACTAGTCCGTAAGAGTGCGGACTAGTCCGTTGTCTATCCAGAGACAAATCTGTAAAGGTCCCAAAAATATGAACACAAAGAAAATTATGTTTGCACAAAGTTAGTTCATATGTAGGAAAAATGGGACTTGTTTAAACTTTTTCACATGTGATAATACACATGAGAGCTCCCTCCACACAAGTTCAATGGTTATTTGAAAACATGGAACAAAAAGGGATTTGACACTAAGTAGGGAAGTACCCATATGTGTGAGAGAGCTAAATTCAGATTTTGGAGCAGGTTGGTTCTACTCAAAAATTCAATTGAGATTAACACAATGGTTTTCAAAACTGTTATATTAAAAATCTCATTTGCAGCAGCTAAATCAATGAGCAGGTTTCATAGTTGAATTCTTTAGGTCCAAATTAGGGGGTAGACAAAGTCTAATGAACTTTTGAGGATATTTGCTACTCATTTTTCCAATTAGACCCAAATGTACAATGAATTCAAATACCTATTTGAATTTGAATGAATTGTGCCCAATTATCCAAATGCAGTTTAGTTTTCAACTCCACACAGTTGAATTTCATCAGTTGCAAATTTTGGGATATTTTGGGGAGACAAGGGGGAGATGGGGCCCACTTGTCATATGTATCAAAGTATCTCTGCAGAGGAATTGGGTCTCTGTTTTGCTGCCTTCAGGAGATCGACAGCAGCTGCTCGCGACAGCACACCGACAGCTGGTCGACCAACCTGCAACCGACTCCAACGCCGATTCAGGCCCCCTCAGCGACCTCATCCATCCATAACGTGTTCTTCCTCTGCTCACGGACAGAGCACCGAGGCTCTCCCTCCCTCACACTGAGCCGAGTAAACTCGCCTCCGCCACACCACCGCTCGCTCGGTGACCTCCAAATTCCCACGAACTGAGGCTAGTGAGTAGCAAGATGGCACCAGGGCGTCACCCTCGTCCTCCTTGACGTACTCCCGACCGGTGATCGGCTCTCCAACCCTGGGAGCAATGTGACCGCGCGAAGGCCGAACCGAACCCGATGAGGAGGCTCCCGCGGACAGCTCAACCTGGTGAGTGCCACGACCAAGTACCGACGCCCTCGGACGCGCCAAGGCACCGTGGTGCTCTCCTCCCAAGCTCAGACCCTGCCATGCACCACCGGGAGAGAATTTGGAGAAGTTGCTCCGGCGTACTCAATTCGACCGCCGGCACGGTAATCCCAAATTCCCTCTCAATTCTCATTCTGAGGTCGTCAAAGTTTGCACGAAGGGCCCAAAGTGGTAGGCGATACTTTGCTCTTCACAGTTCTAGCCTGAAACTGCACCTAGATCGAGTATTTCATGGTTTTCTACCGGCAACCGAACCGGGAGACCGCGATCGCACGGTGAAAGCATGTTTGCCATCGTTCCCGAATGTTTTTGAGGCTAGGTCGAGCTCCCCCATCGTTCACTGGTGCTGTAGCACTGTTTTGCCGAGCTTTTAGCGCACTAGTATGGCCGACCGACGTCGCCGATGATGTGCCGAGCTGCCGCATCGCCGCTAGCTACCGTAGAGGCTTCGCCGGCTCGGGGAAACCTCACCATCGTGCTCACCGTGGCAGGTTAGGCCCTGGCAGCGAGCAAGGGCTCGGGCAGAGGCCGGAAGGTCGGTTTCCGGCGATCTCCGGCGAGGGCGGCGGCGCGGGCACCCGGGCGCGGGAACTGACCTGAGGTTGAACAAGGGGTCGGCGGGCCCAGTCGTCAGTGAGAGAAAGTTTAAAACCCTGATCTTATGTGGCGGTTGGATCCGGTGCGACTGCGCGTATGGAAACTGTAAGTGCATCTAGGATATCCCTTGTGGGTTTTGGCTAATTGATGACGAACATATGAGATCCTAATGAAACTATTAAGATGATTGCAGGATAAACAAAGTGAACTGGCTCGGCACACACACAAAAAGGTGAAAAATAGAGTGGTGCCCGAAAAGGAAGAAGTTAGTGAAATTTAGAGAAGCAAAGTAGATATAAATGTATAGGTTGTGTGTGAGAGAGACACATCCCAAGAGCTCATGACTTTGCGTAAGGGTAAGGGGTTTAAAAATCAACTAAAATCCACTGAAAACCGGACTAGTCTGTTCATGGACCGGACTAGTCCGTTTAACTCTCTGAAAGACGCAAACATAGTGCACCGGACTAGTCCGGTCAGCTCACTGGAATGCAACCGGACAAGTCCGGTTTTAGACCGGACTAGTCCGGTCATGTCTCTGTTGTCCTCTTTAGAGGACTGCGGACTAGTCCATCCAAGCGACAGGACTAGTCCGCTGAAGTTTCTGAAACCCCATTTCACATAGCACCGGACAAGTCCGGTTTGTGGACCGGACTAGTCCGGTTAACCCACTGGAAGTAGGCCAGACAAGTCCGATCATATACCGGACTAGTCCGGTAGTAGGTTTATCAACGGTAACTTTTTGGGAAAGCCTATAAAAAGAGGTCCTTCGTATTTTCCCTAAGGAGACACGACTCATACTGTCAAAAACTGAAACCCTAGCGCCGCCACCTGTCCCAAGAGCCCAAAAACACGTCTCCCCACACATCTAAGGTGCAAAAAGGTGAAGATCAATAAAATACTTGGATTTGGGATTGGGAGATCGTCGTTCCTTCGTTGTGAGCTCTTGGGGTTTGATCTCTCTACACTCATATTCTGCATTGTAATCTTTTTGAGTGTATTTGATCAACTTCTCATTGTAATTCTTGTGGGAGCCCTCAACGTGTGAGGTTGCCCCATAAAAACGGTGATTATACTTGATAGTGAAGTCAAGTCGGCCTGTGTGGTGACTTGAAGAGGGAAAGGGTTGGGAACCCGGCTCTGTGTGAGCTTCCTCAGCGAGGACGTAGATCTCTTGGTGAGATCGAACCTCGGTAAAAATTCGTGTCTTTTGTCTCTCAATTGTTTTACATCTTGACACATTAGATCACTAGTTTGCTAGTCATCGTTTGAGTTCTTTACAAGTTTGCACGTGCATCCATACAATAAATTTAAGTTATAAAAACTGTTGTTCTTATTCCGCTGCTATAAGATAAAACTTGTGAGACACACTTAATCAACTCAAATAATTCAGTACACCGGACTAGTCCGCCCACACAACCGGACTAGTCCGGTCAGTCAAATTTCTGACAACTTTATTAAGTGTGCAGGAATTCTTCAAAGGCCTATTCACCCTCCCTCTAGGCCACATTCAATTGGTATCAGAGCCAAGTTCTCCATCAACGAGACTCACATCTCGGAGAGATCAATGGCCTCTGAGAAGAACAACGATATCCCGAAGACGAGCAACAACGATGAGGAGCAAGAAGTCAAAGCCTTCGATGTGCTGAAAGAAAACCCACATGACGATGAAGAAGTGAGGCAGCTAAAAGCACTCCTGAGAAAGAAACTACTGGCACAAAAAGGAAAAGAGGAAGAAAAGACGATGGGGAGTGGTCATCACGACTACTCCCGGTATCCTTACAACTACAACCGACTCAATTCAAATAATCATTATCTCTCTATTCCTATGGGAAGGCCTCCACAGTTTGATGGAAGTGACTACACCATGTGGAAGTACAACATGAAGATGCATCTGATATCCCTGAACCCTAGTCTGTGGCACATTGTTTGCACAGGCATCGATATTCCGGACACGGATGATGAACTCACCCCAGAACAAGAACAGGAGATTCACAGAAACGCACAAGCCGTCGCCGTGATCACATCATCACTAAGCAGAGAGGAATTCACCAAGATCGATGGGTTAGAAAGTGCAAAAGAAATCTGGGATACCCTCAAGACAGCTCACGAAGGAAATAGGTCAGTTCATGAAGCCAAAATCGAAATGCTTGAAGGAGAGTTGGGAAGATTTGCTATTGAAGAAGGCGAATCACCTCAAGACATGTACAACCAGATGAAAGCACTCATCAACAGAATTCGTGCTTATGGAAGTAAGAAATGGACAGATCACGAAGTGGTCAAAAGAATGATTAGAGCCTTCATGCCAAGAAACATCACACTTTGCTCAATGATTAGAGAAAGCCCCGGGTTTCACAAAATGACTCCCGATGAGTTATTGGGAAAGATCATAAATCATGAAATGATGGAGAAAGAGGCTCAATACGTCAAAGACTTAGCCGAGCTCACCTCTTCTAAAAAGAAAGAAGTTGCCCTCAAAGCAACGTGCAGACCCAAACTCAAAGAAACTCATGAAGACCAAGACGATGGAGATACAAGCGATGAAAGCACCGATCTTGATGACGAAGAAATGGTACTCTTCATTAAAAAGTTCAAACGCATGATGAAGAGAAGACACGACAACAATTCACATGAAGGCAAAAGCAAGGATAAAGGAAAATCCAAGGCTCGACGCACTTGCTACAGAGAGTATGGTCACTTCATGGTGGACTGTACTTATGAGGAAAACAAAAAGAAGAAGGAAACAAGATCTCAAGAAAAGAAAAATTTCAGAAAAAGAAGACAAGCCCATCAAGCTCACATTGGGAAGGAGTGGGACTCAAACGACGAGTCCTCCTCCGATGAAGAAGAAGAGATGGCCACTATCGCAGTCAAGAAACCAACTATGAGAGCCACACTCTTTCCGAACATGGGAGGACGGGACATGAACATCCACACTTGTCTTATGGCTAAGGAAGGAAAGAAAAAGGTTAGACTTACTCCTCCTATACTAAATTCCTCCATTGATGACTTTGATAGCTCTAGTGATAATGAAGAATTATTTAGAGGGCTAAGTAAAATTGCTTTAAAGAAAATGGAAATGTTGTCGAACGAAATCTTTGAAAAGGAAGAACTTGTCAACCGACAAGAAGATATGCTCATCCGTGAGAGGAAGAGATATCAAGAAGTTGAAAAGCTTCTTGAGCTTGAAAGAGAGAAGAATGAGTCACTTGAGTTAGAGCTAACCTTGAGTAAGGAAACTTACTCAAAGTTAGAGGACTCGCACATTGCAATCAAGGAAGAACTTGCTAACTTGTCAAAAGTTAACAAAATCCTTGAGGTGCAAGTTGAGTCGCTCAAACAAAGTGACTCCTCTTCCTCCAAGAGCTCATCCTCCAAAGATATGCGCTCGACAACATTAAGAACCTGCACTTGCTCTAGTAAGAAGAATGTAATTTCTAATGCTTTAACCCCACATGACATGCATTCTTCTCAAAACGGCATCTTTGATAAGGAGAAGATCAAATATGCAAGAAGTGCATATATGATCACTAGACCTTCCAATGTCAAAGATGGACTTGGCTTCGACAGGAATAGACACATGTCTACCTCTAATCATGCTAAGAATAGAATCATTTTTGTTAAAGAAAAATCCCATGAATCTGAGCTACAAACACTATTCCATACATTTGATGCTTCTTATGTTCTCATGAAAAACAAGTATGGAAAAGTCATTGCTAAATATACAGGGCCACGCCACAAGAACTTAAAAACTTGTGTGTGGGTGCCCAAGACTCTTGTGACTAACCTGAGAGGACCCAAGCAAGCTTGGGTACCTAAAACCCAGAAATAATTCTATTTTGCAGGCTTACTCCTCCGGTGGATCTAAGTGGGTGCTAGACAGCGGATGCACAAATCATATGACCGGAGAGAGAAGTATGTTTGTGGAATATGAGTGCAACAAGGATCCAAGTGAAGGTATATACTTTGGAGATAACAGCCAAGGAAAGGTCCTTGGTAGTGGTAACATTGAAATATCCTCTCAACACACCCTATCTAATGTCTTACATGTAGACTCTCTAGATTATAATCTTTTATCAATATCTCAACTATGCGACAAAGGTTACAACTGTTTATTCACTAATGAGGGTGTGACCGTCTTTAGAAGAAGCGATGGCTCGATTGCATTCAAGGGATTGTTGAAGGGAAAGCTTTATCTTGTTGACTTCAACAAAGATAAAGCCGAACTCAACGCTTGCTTGGTTGCTAAGACCAACATGGGATGGCTGTGGCATAGACGGCTAGCCCATGTTGGAATGAGAAATCTGCAGAAACTTCTAAAAGGTGGTCACATCCGTGGTCTTAAGGATGTGGTTTTTGAAAAAGACAGGCCGTGCAGCACTTGTCAAGCAGGAAAACAGGTTGGAGCACCACACCCCGCCAAGAATGTGATGACCACCGCTAAACCGCTGGAACTTCTCCACATGGATCTCTTTGGTCCAATTGCGTACATCAGCATCGGCGGTAACAAATACGGTTTAGTAATTGTTGATGATTTTTCAAGATTTACCTGGGTATTTTTCTTGTATGATAAATCAAAAACTCAAGGAATCCTCAAGAAGTTCTTGAAAAGAGCTCAAAATGAATTCTCATCAACCGTAAAGAATATCAGAAGTGACAATGGGACAGAATTCAAGAACACCCAAGTTGAAGAATATCTCAATGAAGAAGGTATAAAGCATGAATTCTCGGCACCCTATTCTCCTCAACAGAACGGGGTGGCCGAAAGGAAGAACAGAACATTTATCGAAATGGCGAGAACAATGTTGGATGAATACAAGACGTCAGACTGGTTTTGGGCAGAAGCAGTGAATACCGCTTGTCATGCCACAAATCGGTTGTACCTTCATCGACTTCTGAAGAAAACTCCATATGAGCTTCTCACGGGTAAAAAGCCTAACGTTTCCTATTTTAAAGTTTTTGGTTGCAAATGTTTTATTCTGAACAAGAAACCAAGGGCCTCGAAGTTTGCTTCGAAGTCCGATGAAGGATTCTTGCTCGGATATGAATCGAACGCCTACGCCTATCGTGTCATCAACAAGGTGTCCGTCCTTGTTGAAGTAGCGCGTGACGTAGTGTTCGATGAAACTAACGGCTCACAAGTGGAGCAAGTCGATAAGTCTATGCTAGATAAGGAGGAAGCTCCATGTGAAGCGCTGAAGAAAATGGCACTTGGTGATATTCTACCACGAGAGGAGACACAAGATGAATTTCAACAAGGAAGCAATGATCAAGGGGGAGCTCCTACACAAGATCAAGTTGAGGAAGATCAAGAAAATCAAGATGATCATGGAAGCAATGATCTAGGGGGAGACATGACACATGAAGACAATGAAGAACAAACAACTATACAAATTCCACACCCTAGAGTACTTCAGTGTGTGCAAAGGGACCATCCTGTCAACAATATCATTGGAGATATTGCTAAGGGAGTAACTACTAGATCTCAAATTGCAAATTTTTGTGAACATTATTCTTTTGTGTCTTTTCTGGAGCCATACAGGGTAGAAGAAGCCTTAAGGGATCCAGACTGGGTGATTGCGATGCAAGAGGAGCTGAACAACTTCAAAAGAAATGAAGTGTGGGAGCTGGTGGAAAGACCAAGGGCGAACATCGTTGGAACCAAATGGGTCTTTCAGAATAAGCAAGATGAACATGGAGTAGTGACAAGAAATAAAGCAAGGTTGGTGGCCAAAGGTTATTCTCAAGTGGAAGGTTTGGATTTCGATGAAACCTTCGCTCTTGTAGCTAGACTTGAGTCCATTCGCATTTTATTGGCATATGCTACTCACCATAATTTTAAGTTGTATCTAATGGACGTCAAGAGTGCCTTTCTGAATGGTCCGATAAAGGAGGAAGTCTATGTAGAGCAGCCACCGGGGTTCGAAGATCAAAAGTATCCCAATCATGTCTATAAACTGCGTAAGGCCCTCTATGGCCTCAAACAGGCTCCTCGAGCCTGGTATGAGTGCCTTAGAGATTTTCTGATTCAAAATGGATTCAAAATTGGTAAAGCAGACTATACACTCTTTACTAAACATTTTGATAATCATTTGTTCGTATGTCAAATTTATGTTGATGACATTATCTTTGGATCCACTAACAAGTTCTTCTGTGAAGAATTTAGCAAAATAATGACAGACAGGTTCGAGATGTCAATGATGGGTGAATTGAAGTTCTTCTTGGGATTTCAAGTAAAGCAACTAAGAGAAGGTACATTTATAAGCCAAACTAAATATACACAAGACATTCTCAAGAAATTCAATATGGACAAAGCCAAGCCCATCAAGACACCCATGACCATCAACGGACATCTAGGCCTCAATGAAGACGGTCCAAATATGGACCAAAAGGTATATCGGTCCATGATTGGTTCCTTACTATACTTATGTGCATCTAGGCCAGATATTATGCTTAGTGTTTGCATGTGTGCAAGGTTTCAAGCCGCACCCAAAGAGTGTCACTTAATTGCTGTAAAAAGAATCCTAAGGTATCTTGTGCACACACCCAACTTGGGCCTTTGGTATCCCAAAGGATCCAAGTTTAACTTGATAGGGTCTCCGACGCTGACTGTGCAGGATGCAAAGTCGATAGAAAGAGCACGTCAGGGACCTGTCAATTTCTTGGTAGGTCCCTAGTTTCTTGGTCATCTAAAAAGCAAAACTCCATTGCTCTTTCCACAGCGGAAGCAGAGTATGTTGCAGCCAGTAGTTGCTGTGCGCAACTGCTTTGGATGCAACAAACTCTTAGGGACTACGGCTACAATCTAAGTCATATCCCGCTTCTATGCGATAATGAAAGTGCTATAAAGATTGCACACAACCCGGTAGAACACTCAAGAACTAAGCACATAGACATCCACCATCACTTTCTTAGAGATCATTCATTAAAAGGTGACATAGCTATTTCACATGTTAGGACTGAAAAATAACTTGCAGATATTTTTACCAAACCATTAGATGAGAAAAGGTTCTGTGAACTAAGAAATGAGCTAAACATTCTTGACTCTCGAAATGTGGCTTAAAACATTGCATACCTGGTTGCAACTTAAATTGTTCCTCCGTATTGTCAAAAAATGCTCCTCCTCTCCTTTGTACTCAGAAAACTATTCTTAATGAATAAATCTTGTGGATTATGACCATTGTTTGATTGTTGATTGCCTACTGGTCGTAATCACCAAGACTACTTGCAAAATTGTTGTCCTTGGATCACTATTAGTTATCTATATATATTTCAAGTCTGTTGGAAACGGACTAGTCCGATTTCCAACCGGACTAGTCCGGACAGACAACAATTAGGTTAAACTCAGGGGTACCGGACTAGTCCGCTACCAGGACCGGACTAGTCTGGTCAGTCGGATATAGAAGCAGTCAGCCAGACCAAACGCCTCCCTCTCCACTCATAAGCATTTTGTCTCACCCTCTCTCCTAAACCCTACCTCTCAAAGTGATTTCCGAGTTGAGCCCTCAAACTCGGAGTTTTCTCCGTGAAAAAGCCTCTTCTCGACGAGGGGATCCTACTTTCCGGACTCATCCGGACTGATTTCCACTCCTTCAACGCGAATCTTCAAATCTTGGTAAATTCCCCCAAAACCAAAATCTCAATT
Source organism: Neostapfia colusana (assembly GCA_030760725.1). NCBI lineage: Eukaryota > Viridiplantae > Streptophyta > Magnoliopsida > Poales > Poaceae > Neostapfia > Neostapfia colusana. Next base: position 16,911,972 of record JASWHV010000013.1, read on the forward strand.
TTTCTAGCTCTAGCTAGTTTCCTTTGATTTCAAAAGGATGTACATTGCATAAATAGATGTATTCCTACCACTTTCCTACCCTTGTGTCCTTAGATAGGAGATTTGCTTCAAATGAAATACTCAAGTTAGGGTTCTTATGCTAGGCCGGACTAGTCCGGCGTCCAGATGCGGACTAGTCCGCACTCTGAAATCGGACAAGTCCGGTCCCTGACAGCTGAACTCCTACATTCCCATTTGAAGTAGATAATGCGTCCGTTTGCATCTAATCCTTAAACTCCTTATCAGGCATCATGTCTTCAGGATCAGATGACGGCTCTTTTCACATTGACGAAGAAGTTCAACGTGAAAGAGTGAGGAGAGCTAAGGAGGGAGTGATGAAGAAGAGACATGATGTCAATGCTCACTCTCCACCCTCTGACGACAATCTACCTAAGAAGAGGAAAGTCATTATCAAAAGGCATCAAAGGAAAGATGCTGCTGAGGGCTCATCAGGGCCAAGAAGAGTTCTCAATAAAGGGAAGAGACTTGCTAGTGGCCCCATTGGGCCTCTGAAATTGAAAAACCCCGTTCACCGCAACAGGCAGCCTTCAAGTGAGGATTTCACTAGAAAAGGGAATGAGCTAGCTGATAACTTCAGGAAGATTGAAGTGTATGGCCGACCTAAACAATGTTCTGATCCTAGGTTCTGGAGCAACTTCCATGCAGACTACTACGAGCATGTGTACATGAAGATGAAGAATCCCGTAGTAGAGAGTCAATGGCTAAATGTTGACTACCTGAAGTCGAAGAAGTATCCCGCCTTTCGTGAGATGGTGGAGGCCTTAGAGAGGCACGGTCTGACGGACCTGCTATCCTTTGAGTATGACTGGAACAATGAAGTCATTACCCAGTTTTACTCCACTCTCTACTTTGCTCGGGATGATGGAGACAGTCTTACTTGGATGACTCATGGTTCAAGGTACAGTGTCACGTATGATGAATTTGCTAGGATTCTTCACCTCCAAAACACTTTGGATCATGAACTGGTCATCCATAATCTGAAACCCCTGGAGAAGGAAGAGCTTGAGTTTCTCTATGACACAAGGATGCCATATGCCCCTCCCACCATCAAATATCTAAAGCCCTTCTTTGTGGTCCTAAATAGAGTCTTGAGAAAGACGATAGCTCCAAAGGATGGAGATGCAGGAACTATACAAGGAACCTTGAGGACTCTCATGAAGGTCATTAGTGGGAGGAGACCATTCAATGTCTTTGAGTATATCTACAACGATATTGTGAACATCTCAATTACCCCCAATAGGTCCTGTGGATACGCACCGTATATCATGTACATGATTGAGAAGGTGACGGGACTCGAGTTTGTCAAGGATGTCAAGCATACGGGGTTGAAGCCGCAAAAACCCACCGAGTACACTCTCCCTCCGGCTCCAACTGCCCCGTCCTCTCCACCAGTGGAGAGGAGATCAAAGCAAGCTCATGATGACACTAGGTCTGCAGCTGCTCCTCCTGGTTCTCCACCTGCCCAAGAATCATCTAGCAGCATCCTCAAGATGCTCTCCTCTATCTTTGCCTGCTGCCGTAAGATCGAAGACAGGCAACGCAAAGAAAAGCTTGCAAGGAAGAGACATCAACAGTACGTCAATGCAAATATCAAGTCTATCTGTGCAAAGCTTGAGATTGAGCCTGTTGGATCACCGCGTGCCTCCGAGGACTCAGAGGAAGATCCTGCTCCCGTGGATGATGAAGATGAAGATCAGACTGAGACTGACGGAGGAGGCAGCGATGAGTGACTTCCCTCAATTTTTCTCTTTTTGGTGTCTTGATGCCAAAGGGGGAGAGATTGAGATGGAAGATTGAGATTAGACTTGGACTATTTTTCTATCTAGTATTAGTCATTAAGATCTTGTGTGATCAAGGACATGTACCTAATCTTGTAATGCACTATTTCTTTTCCTATGTGTGAAGTACTATGCTCTAATGCCCACTTACATGTTCACTACTGGTTGTCTTTAATTTAGCACATTTTGTTTATCACACACCTGTGAGGCACCCCACCATAAGGTGTGTACATATGTGAGAAGTTTTTTGTGAATTCTTTATTGTTCTCATGTGTACGCACCTTATGAAAATCAACCTTTTATTCTCAATTGTGATATCTCAAATGGTTGTCATCAATCACCAAAAAGGGGGAGATTGTAAGTGCATCTAGGATATCCCTTGTGGGTTTTGGCTAATTGATGACGAACATATGAGATCCTAATGGAACTATTAAGATGATTGCAGGATAAACAAAGTGAACTGACTCGGCACACACACAAAAAGGTGAAAAATAGAGTGGTGCCCGAAAAGGAAGAAGTTAGTGAAATTTAGAGAAGCAAAGTAGATATAAATGTATAGGTTGTGTGTGAGAGAGACACATCCCAAGAGCTCATGACTTTGCGTAAGGGTAAGGGGTTTAAAAATCAACTAAAATCCACTGAAAACCGGACTAGTCCGTTTAACTCTCTGAAAGACGCAAACATAGTGCACCGGACTAGTCCGCCTTTTGAACCGGACTAGTCCGGTCAGCTCACTGGAATGCAACCGGACAAGTCCGGTTTTAGACCGGACTAGTCCGGTCATGTCTCTGTTGTCCTCTTTAGAGGACTGCGGACTAGTCCATCCAAGCGACAGGACTAGTCCGCTGAAGTTTCTGAAACCCCATTTCACATAGCACCGGACAAGTCCGGTTTGTGGACCGGACTAGTCCGGTTAACCCACTGGAAGTAGGCCGGACAAGTCCGATCATATACCGGACTAGTCCGGTAGTAGGTTTATCAACGGTAACTTTTTGGGAAAGCCTATAAAAAAAGGTCCTTCGTCTTTTCCCTAAGGAGACACGACTCATACTGTCAAAAACTGAAACCCTAGCGCCGCCACCTGTCCCAAGAGCCCAAAAACACGTCTCCCCACACATCTAAGGTGCAAAAAGGTGAAGATCAATAAAATACTTGGATTTGGGATTGGGAGATCGTCGTTCCTTTGTTGTGAGCTCTTGGGGTTTGATCTCTCTACACTCATATTCTGCATTGTAATCTTTTTGAGTGTATTTGACCAACTTCTCTTTGTAATTCTTGTGGGAGCCCTCAACGTGTGAGGTTGCCCCATAAAAACGGTGATTATACTTGATAGTGAAGTCAAGTCGGCCTGTGTGGTGACTTGAAGAGGGAAAGGGTTGGGAACCCGGCTCTGTGTGAGCTTCCTCAACGAGGACGTAGATCTCTTGGTGAGATCGAACCTCGGTAAAAATTCGTGTCTTTTGTCTCTCAATTGTTTTACATCTTGACACATTAGATCACTAGTTTGCTAGTCATCGTTTGAGTTCTTTACAAGTATGCACGTGCATCCATACAATAAATTTAAGTTATAAAAACTGTTGTTCTTATTCCGCTGCTATAAGATAAAACTTGTGAGACACACTTAATCAACTCAAATAATTCAGTACACCGGACTAGTCCGCCCACACAACCGGACTAGTCCGGTCAGTCAAATTTCTGACAACTTTATTAAGAAGGCAGGAATTCTTTAAAGTCCTATTCACCCCCCTCTAGGCCACATTCAGAAACGTGTGGCCCCGTGTGTCCTTGTGCCAGTGAGTGACACGTAGCTCGGACCCACTGTCAGCATTTTAAACATTTTAGGGTTTTCAGTTTCCAGTTCAACCTTTGAAGAGCCACAACTTTGTGTAGGAATGTCCAAAAATTGTGAAACACATTTTGTTGGATTCCTCTCAAAGAGTACTATCCAGGGGTGCAACCCAATATTTATAAAAATCCCTGGATTTGGCTCATTGATTCATATAAGGAAAATCTAGTAGGAATTGTTCCAGGAGTTCTGTGTATTGGAAAATTCCCAAAGTTGGGCAGGGCATTCTCCCAAAAACACTTGACCTCCAGTAAAAATTCCAGAGGCATTGGACCTCATTTGCTTGGTCAAATGTGGTGTTAATTCCTTATGTCTCTGAAAATTGGAAAATAGAACAAAGCTCATTTTCAGATTTTTCCCAATTCATGTGAAGCTCATATATTTGTGTAGAAACCTCCAAATTTAGTGATTCAAATTGGGTTAGATTCAGGTTGACAAACTCTATCCAAATATGCAACCCAATTTATGAAAGTCCTTATTTAATTCTGGAAAATTCTTTAAAACTTTTCAGCAAAAGAATTTTAGAGGGAGTTTGGTTTATCCAAAAATCCTCAAATTTTGCCAGAATAATCATTAGGATGTTATTGAACACCTGTAAAACGTTCAGCTCATTTGGAGTTGAATTATGTTGGGGAATTCAGATTTCAATGTACTGTATTCAAATGAACACATAGACTTTTCAGAAATTGCCCCAGAGTTAGAAAAATCATTTCTGGGCAATTCTTAGCTCTAAAAATCCTAGGAAAATTGGTGCAGCCTCTATGAACTATAAGTGAAATTTTAGTTCATTAAGTTGGGCATTAACATGTGAGTTAATTCAGAATTAATTTCTTTGTGCTTAATTGCTTAGGGAATTATTCTGAAAAAAACACTCAATGAAAAGTGTTCATTTTTGGTCCAGGGCACTTTCATGTGACCAGGAATTCACATGCAAATTTTCAGATCAAATTGAGCCTTGAGTCTCCCTGTCCTTATTCTCCATTCTATTGGATGTGAAGAACAACATAGGGTTGGGGTGGAAATTGTGCGAGACACAATTTCGTTCCACTTTAGCTGCAATTTAGCAAGCTAAGTCCCTGTGTAGTGTATGACTTCCTGTAAAAATTTCGAAATCATTGGAGATCAGGATCTTTAGTTATGTCCAAATCATTAGAGCTCATCTTATATGTCATTACAAACTTAGCTAGAGATGTAATGAGACATCTAAGATAGATTTAGTTTCTTTGAGTTCTTTGCACAACAGAGGCAACAACTTCATCCTAGGATCTCTACACAGCCTCTGTTCTTAAGAAGTTTTAATCTCTAAGCCTTTGAATTACATTATAAAATACTATGCATATACATGTCGATAGGATTTGCGACGAAGGACTTCGACGGAGCCATCCCTTGACGTTTGGATCAGTTGAGCAAGTTCAGAAAGATCAAGGGATTGGAGATCACTAACTTATATTATATACTACTACCCTACAAAGTAGGCAAGCTCCGGTTTGCATTAACCCTTTTTACAATTTTTTATTGTTTTGAGCACTTACTTGAGTATTATGATTCCTTGCATTAGAGTCTTGTTTGCAAACCCAAATGCATAGCCAAGAGAACCATGGGTTGGGATTAGGATGGAAAACATCGTTAGCTACTGCAATGCTAAGATAGTGTAGGATTCGGTACAAGTCGAGTAGTTGGAACTACTCGCGAGAATAGGCTAGAGGCACATTGCTCGGGTAGAGATAGCAAATGAAACACATGGAAATGAAAGTGAGACCGAGCGGAGAGTATGGGCAGCAGGACTTTGGGGCCTGTGTGCAATAGCTCCGCTTGTGTCGATTGAGGACCGAGCCGTGTGCAGGCCTGTTGAACAAGCTAGAACAGTATCGAAGACCAACCGGCTATATGGGAACCGGGAAACCGATGTAACTCGGGTAGCTGGGTGTTGAGGCATAGCTGGTCGTTCAGAGGGTAGGTTGAGAGCTCGAGGTGCAAATTGGCTGGCGGCACTGAGATGCGCGTGTAGAGACCTCTTGCTCGGGACGATTGGACCTGTTCAATATTTGGCTAACGGGTGAAAGGTGGTTGCGTACGGCGTCCGTGATGGTTGCTGTAGGCAACATCGAGTACGGGCGTACGTGACGGGTTGTTCGGGTAATCCTGCAGGTGTAAATCGATTATAATCGCCGTCCCTCGTGGTCAGTGAGTACCACTTGTTCACTGTACCGTGACGTAGAAAGAACAGGCTAGTTACATGTTAAAATGTTGCTGATTGAAAGATGGACTTTGATTGTTAATGATTTGCTGTAGTTTAGAGCTAATTAAAGTTTCTTTCAACTTTGGGCAAAGTACATGAGAGAAATGCATTTCTTGTTTGATTGCGGGTCTCTCATGTGCCTTAGCGTAAGGTTCTCCACAACCTGCTGCTAAAACTTGAAAGTAAGGTTCCACTAATTAGGCGGGTCCTTTGCAAGTTGTTTTATCTTGTGTACCCATCACCCCCCATGTAGAAGTTCCATGTTTAGGAGAGACGGGTCAGTCTTGCTGAGCCTTCGTGCTAACTGATTGTGTTTGAAGCTTCTGCAGGGTTCTATGAGAAAGGGACTCCCGAGGAGGAGGCGGAACCCCAGGAGGGGAACTCCGTCGAGTGGGAGTCGTGCACGCCGCCGTGTTAGTGTGCGTGCGTGCTAGCAAGGACACGTTCACGGGCTGAACGTGAACTTGATGCATAGTCTACGCCCGTGAGTGTAGTCTGGACCTATTTTGATGTAAAAATGTTCATAAACCCCTTTATGTAATAAAAGTTTTGCTTCCGCTTTGTACCTTTGATGTGTGTTATTCGGTGTTGTGTAACGCAGCACCCCTCAGCGTGATCCTGGCTCGACAAGACCGTGAGGTCGTGTCAGCGTTGGTATCAGAGCTCGCTTGAGGTTTAACGCACTAAAAGGTCATTTTTTTCAAAAATCCAGTGAGGAACGAGTTAATAGCCCTTATAAGGATGTTATTAGTGTATAGAAAGTGGCATACTAACTTATTTTCTTATGTCGGAAAATTGTGCATCTCGGGACTCTTTATGTCTTGGGGGTGCACGTAAGCGCTGTCCACCAGTGCGCACAAGCTGAAGGGTGGAGCCCCACGGGTGGTAGGTAACCCGACCCGCTTTGATATCCTCTACGACTCTTCATGTCGTTTGGGGTATTCGGGCAATGTCTGTCCCTGGCATGTGTGGTGCAATTTGGGAGACCCCGTCACGTGGTCAGTAACGTGAACACGTAGCTCAAGGCGTGTTTGGCTTGAGAACATCCGGGCGAGTGATGATGGCCGGGTGTACGAACTGTATGGATACCGGGCTCAGTGTGCAGCCGAGTCTGACGATTGCTTGAATTATTTGCAGGTAGTCTAACCATGAAACGGTAGACGTGTAGCATCCGTGTGCGAGAGACGCTTAGTGCCACTGAACTAACAAAGCCGGCTAAGTCCGGTATAGGATTTTCTTTTTGTGAGGCAACGTAGTACCGTCCTATGTCTTACGATGCATCGCCACCGTACTACACTTTGTAACTTCTTTCCTATGAAGAAATTATTCATGACTAACTTTAAACTAAAAATGGAAGTTGGAAAACACATATTAGTTACTGAACTCTTCATTTGAACTAAGTTTCAAAGGGAAGAATTCATAGGTTTCTATGTTTCTCAAAAACAGAGTGCTCTGTTCTGGCAGAGATTTTTGCTGGACTTTGATAGAGCATTACTCTGAGAAGATTGACCCAATGGAGGTGTATGATACAGTTCTGGAAAGGCTTTTAATTGCTCTACAACTTCTTTGTAGAACTCCAGAGCAACATCACACGCCAAATTGGTTGAGTGTCCAGTTAAATGCAAACTGTTCAGAAAACAGGACAGATGCAAATCTCCCTGGATGTTTAGGTAAAACACTTATAACATTCTGTAGAAAAATTCTTAAGGGTCATGGGATACACCGTTGGAAAGGTTTTGAGATAAGCAACATTGTTGTAGTTCAAAGTTTGTTCAGATTCCTATTGTATTTGCGTATACAACTGTGGTAAAACCAGCCACATACAAAGGAGATGCTGGCAAATTTTATCCAGGAATTCTGTAAACTTTGAAAATCATAACTCTTGATCCAGAAGTGATATAGAAGCATGTGAATACTAGTTGGAAAGATATTGGAGTTAACTTTAACTTTGGTATACAACTTGAGTGATGAAAATGCTTCTAACTGGATCAAAGTGTAGATTTAGTGCATCAAGGTCTGTTCTGTACAAAGGAGGAAAATGAGTGATATCGTGCAGGCTAGTACAAGTTATGTGCCCCAAAAGCACCTGTTGGTGTTCCGAATGCCATTCGGTGAAATGTAGGCCCCTGTACGATTAACTCCTTAGGGGTTGATTGCTGGTCAAGTACCACAACTTGCACCACCTCCAGAGCAGCAGCATCAGACGGTGGTTTGTACTCCATCGCTGCAGCTATATGTATCTGGCTTCCAACCACAAGTTAGAGAAGAGCCGGAGAGACATCCGTGCTCTAATTGTGGTCGGATGGACCATTGTGCTAGGTATTGTCTGGAGGGAATTCGAGGGTGCGGGTCATCATATTAAAAATGTTCAGACCCGTACCGATATCTACAGAAAAGAGGGCAGACAAGGGGCGACATTCACTACACAGTGAGTGATGATGTTCCAGAAGGATAAGCCGTGTTAGCAGAGATATTTTCTCTGAATTGGCTACCGGTATTAATTCTCTTGGGACTTAGGTGTCACACCTAGCTTTGTTAGTCAATCTTCCGTGGCTCAACATCAGCTCCAAACCACTTTTACAAAGAGGCAATACCTCATATCTTCGCCGGGGCAGCATTACAAGAAGTGATGTTGTTTTCCGAGCACCTCTTTGTTTGCGGGATAGACTATAACCCACGACCCTCCTTATTCTTGGGGTCTGAAGATCGACATTATTTTGGGGATGTCGTGGTTGAATTACCACAAAGTGGTTTTCACAACATCTGTTTTAAACCGTTAAGCTCAAACTCCCCTCGGCACGGTCTTCATACATTAGTTCTGGGCGTCAGTCGGCAACAGATTGCGATATTGGACCACTCGGAAGCTGTTTAGATACAGGGCAGTCCGGTGGTACGTAAATTTCAGGAGGTGTTTCCCAATTGTTTACTGGGCATACCGCCCGAACAGGACGTAGAGTTCAATATTGAACTTGCGCCAGGAACACCACCGAGTTTGCGAAGGCCGTACAAAATGGCACCCAATGGATGGGCAGAGTGGAAGACACCGCTATATAACCCTATGAGCAAAGGTTTTATACGACTGAGTCATTACCTTGAGGTATTCAGCATTCTTTGCAAAGGAGAAGCACGAAACACTACGACTTTGTGTAGTGCTCGTCTGCTTAACACTGTGGCAATCAAGAACCAGTACCCGTTATCACAGATCGACGTATTGTTTGATCAGTTGGTCGAAGCAAAGATCTTTTCCACAATGGATTTAAGATCAGGGTACCATCAGATTAAGATGCGGGCTGAGGATATTCTAAAGACAGCTTTTCGACGAGGTACGGTATTTATGAGTACCTTGTCATGTTCCTTGGTTCCACCAACGCTCCAGCTCACTTCATGTATCTAATGAACTCGGTATTCATGCCGGAGCTGGAAAAGTTTGTCGTGGCCTTCATCGACGACCTGCTGGTTTATTCCAAGTTGGAGGAAGAACACGAGAAGCACCTGTGTATAGTCTTGCAAAGGCTGTGGGATCACGAGCTATACGCGAAATTCAGCAAGTGCGAATTCTAGATATCAAAAGTACTTTTTCTCGGGCATATCATCTCAGCGAAGGGCACAAGTGCTGCATTGAAAGTCCCCAAGTAAGGTCGCACAAGTGCTGCATTGAAAGTCCCCAAGAACTGTTCACGAGGTACGGAGTGTCCTCGGACTCGTGGGACATTATCGGAAGTTCATCCTGAACTTCTCGAAGATTGCCAAGCCTATGACAGCGCTGCTGAAGAAGGCTACTGTCGAAGTGTGTGGTCGACACTTCCCCCGGACCTGCTCTGGGCAGCCCGCGGAGGTTCTTTTTCGGAGGGGCTAGTCGCTTGCGGAGAGCTTCAGCGTAAGGGACGAGTGAGGGAGAAGCTTGACACGACGAGTTTTACGTGGTTCGGGCCTGTCGAAGTGTTCGGTCGACACTTTCCCCGGGCCTGCACTGGGCAGCCCGCGGAGGTTCTTTTTTTGGTGGGGCTAGTCCCTTGCGGAGAGCTTGCGTGGATGGACGAGTTAGTAAGAGCTTGACGCGGTGAGTTTTACGTGGTTCAGGCCGCCGGAGCGTAAAACCCACGTCCACGGCGGGCTATGGAGCTCGCTGTATTGCTTGCTGCTCAGGGCCGGAGTCCTGAGCTTGGGGGTGAGTTACAGCTTGGGAGTGTATGGCTAGCGTATGAGTTGCAGAGTGCGAACCCTTGCTATCGTCGCCTACCCGAGCCTTTTATAGTCCAAGACTCGGGCGGCTTACAAGGGGAGCCGGGACCCGACAGGTGGTCCCGGGAAGATTGTCTATTATCTACCGTATCTGCAGTTATGCCGGTAGTTGTCTCTGGTCGAAGGCTTCTGAGTCTTCATCTTGCCGCCCTGCCCATGCCGCATGCTAGTCGTAGTGGTTGATGACGGCGCAGGCGGCATGGGATGTCTTGTCGCGGTGTTTATTAGCTGGCAGGTTCTGACACCGCACGCCAGTCTGTGATGCGATTGGGCGCAACGGCGCCTGACAGAGGCGTGCTCCGCGTTTCCGCGTCTTGGGAAGACGCGGGCCTTGAATACCTTGTACGGGCAAGGTATGGGGCGTCTTTACGCCCGCTGCCTATCTCTCGGGGGCAGGCAGCACCGTTCTCCTGGCCACGTGGCGGGCCAGGAGCCCTTCTCAGAGGAGAGGAGGGTCCGGCCTGCGGGGCACGTGGAGCCTCCGGACCTCTCCCCGCGAAGGGGGAGGCTCGGCTTCTGCTGGCCACGTGGCGGGTCCGGAGCTCTCCTCTGAGAAGAGGGAGGTCCGGCCCCGCTGTACGCGTGGCGCCTTCGGACCTCTCTCCCGCGGAGGGGGAGGTCCAACTTCTGTATGCCACGTGGCGGGCCCGGAGCTCTCCTCTGAGGAGAGGGAGGTCCGACCCTGCCGGATGCGTGGCGCCTCCGGAGCTCTCCCTGCGGAGAAGGGCGAGTTCCTTAGGCATTTTACCCTGTGCGCGGGGGTACCCCATATCTCAGGTACCGACAGTGGCCCCCGGGCCCATCTCGGGGGAGATAGCGAGCCCGAGGTGGGACCTCCGTCTCTTCCGATCCGCACACTTTCTCTAAGTCCTGAATTGACCGCTGCCAGAGCACGAACGGCCGCGGGATCGTGGGAGCGTGTGCTCACTTGATGGTTGCTTTTACTGCGGTGGTTCCCAAGACTGCCACTTCTACATGTTGCGGCTCTTTCTTCGGGAACCGCCGAAGTGCCTTGCCGGCTTGTCTTCTGGGGCGTCTGACTCCTTGACCCACCGCCTTCAGTTGGGCGGCTTGGGTCCACCTTTCATCGGCGCCCGGTCTCGGAGCCAACGAGGTCGCCAATGCGATATTTCTGGAGGTTTTCGAATTACCTCGAACCATCCCTGGAAAGTTTTAAAAGGGGATCTCACCCGCATCGCGGCTTCCCTTCGCATTGCGCTCGTACTTCCCTTGACCTCTTGCGCCCCAGCTTTCCTGCCCTTGCACCCTCTTTCGCCATGGCTTCCAACTTGCTTCCGACGCGCCTCGTTCGTTCTTCCGAGCTCGGGCCAGTGCGCAGGCTGCTGGGCTGGCGCTCAGAAGAGCAGAAACATCGGCTTCGCCGAGGATCTCTCCCCTGGTCCTGGAAAAGGGGGATATAGTCTTCTTCACCGCTTATGCTCTGGCGGGGTTCGTTCCGCCGATTTCTTCCTTCTTTGTCACCCTGCTGGAGACATATGGTCTCCAGCTCCACCATCTTTCCCCCAACTCCTTCGCAATGGCTGCTGTTTTTGTCCACTTCTGCGAGATGTTCGTGGGGGTGCACGCCTCCGTGACGCTCTTCCGCCACTTCTTTGTGCTGCGGACGACTGGGCGCGGCTCAAAGACTCAGATGGGGGCATACTACTTCCAGCATCGCTGCAAGGACCCCAAGGTCTCCGGATACCTTCTGCCCTTCAGCGCATCAAGGTGGGAAAACTGGAGGGAGAGCTGGGTGGTAGTGCAGACCGACGAGCACAATCGCCTACAACTCCCAACCGCCAGCCCAACCACCGATCACCGCTTCTGGGAGGAGATCCCTGAGCTGGAGCAGGAGTACTCCCCGGTCTTGGAGCGGATCCGGTTCTTGGCCAACGAGTGGCTGACGTCTCTAATGGTGCTGATGGACTTTATGTCGCGCCGTATTGCACCCTTGCAGCAGCGTAGCCGCCCAGTGTGGTACTACACCGGCGAGCAGGACTGTACCAGGCTGGAGAGGGGCCCCGGCTCTGACCCTTCCGACGAGGAGCTGAACGAGATGGTGAGCAAGGTGAGCGGTGACTACATTCCCAGTGGTGACCCCGCCCTTCCGCCCTCTGCCACCCCCCTCTTCTTGGAGCCTCAGAGGAGGTCAGAGCTCCTGCGGAAGATGCCGAACCTTGACGACATCGGGATCGCCGTCCGGCAGGTCGGGGATGCCTTCTGGGGTATCACCATTCCAGGAACCGAGCACTCCGGGTCAGGGCATGAGGCATCCGTTGTTGTCAAACCCTCCCCCAGAGCCGACGGAACCCAAGCCGCCGACAAAGGGAAGGAAATGAGCTGGCCCCCGGGCATCTAGAGAAGAAACGCGCCCGGTCTCCTCCGAGGGCGCCGCCTGTGCCGAGTCAGGGTGCCGGAGCTACTTTGCTCCTATCTCCCGGGGGTGTTGGTCTATCGGGTGGCGACCCGAAGAGGCCCCGAGTGTCCCTCCCTGGCGGGTCTCTCCCCAGACAGCGGCCGTCCGAATCAGCCCAAGTACCTCGCCATCCTTCCTCAAGCGGAGGGGCTCCCAGGACGGATGTTGGTGGGGCGACGCCGGCGAGTGTGCCGGGGATCCAGGCGTCCCGTTCCGCGACCCTTCCAGCCGCTGGTCCCGGCGGTTCAGCTATAGCCCAGAGGCCAGTGCTGCAAGCCCGTTGGAGCGCTCATGCCGCCCAGTAAGTGTTGCTCTTTCTGGCTTGTAGGAGCAGAGCTCTTGTCTCTTCTCTTATTCTGAGGGCTTCCTCTTCTTGCAGGGACCGACCAGCTGCCGAGGGCGGCCCTCTTATCCGGCCGCCTTCAACCGACGGAAGCTCCGCGCCTCAGCACCTGGGGACCGTGGTGGCTCCCATGGCCCCCAAATCGACGGGGGCACCCTCTGCGCCAGCGGGTTCATTCTCTGCGGTGGCCGCATCTGCTCCTACCCGCCCTCCTTCACCAGTCCAGAAGTCCGGTCTTGAGACCGGGAGGGCTGCTGTAGGTGCGCCTGCTGGCCCCCTGGCCTCCTTAGGACAGCGCCCCACCCTGGTTGTTGAGGCGCCGGCGCCTCCGCCGGTCTTAGACTCGTCAGGGGGGTCCAGCGGCGCAACTCCTGTCCCCCCTGCTCCGGCGCCCGTGTGGGACGCCCTGGGGCGAGTCCAGACCAGCGCCCGGCAGCTCCAATCTGCCTTTGAGCAGGAGCGGAGGGCATTGGCCGGCGAGAGGGAACGCCTTCTCAGCTGGCAGCAGCGGGCCCGGGAGGCTAAGGCGGACCTTGACTCGAGGCAGTCAAGGCTTGAGGCCATGAGTGCTCTGCTTGGCACTCAGAAGAAGGCCATTAGCCGCTTGGAGTCAGAGGCCCAGCGGGTTCGTGCCACCTACCGCGAGGCTCTGGCCCAAGCTGAAGCCAAAGCCAAGGAGCGTTCTGCCGCCGCGGAGGAGTTGCAGCTGCAGGTAGCCCGTCGAGAGCACGCCGTCGCTGATCGGGAACGCGCCGCTGCGGCCGAGGAGGAGAAGACCACCGCCCGGCTGAGGGCCAAGGTGGAGGAGCTAAGGGCTCGGTCCGAGGAGCTGGAGCTCTGTGAGCCGGCTGTCGCCGCGAGGGAGGAGCAGTTCTCCAAGGAGCGCCAGGCGGTGATGGATCGCGAGCTGGCGGCTTGCCAAGAGGTAGAGAAGCTCTAGTCCTTGCGGACTGCCGAGGCCCGGGCAGTGTGGTGCTTCATTGCCAAGGTGGGGTCCGCCTTGGCTCCTCTTGGTTTCAGCCCTGTGCAGGTGGAGGCTCCGGCGCGGCCGATGTCCGAAGCGATCCCGGCCCTTGAGTCTATCGGCGACGAGCTAGGTCGGCTTGAATCAGTGATCGCCGACGAGCTGGAAGCGGAAGGTCGGGGCCTTGCGAAGGAGGTTGCTATGCACGTTCTGTCGTGCTTCCTTAGCCGAGACCCTTCCTTTTCTCTGGGGCCGGTTCGTCTAGGACCCATCGCCGATCGGGAGGACGCTGCCAGGGCCGAAGTCGAGGACTTAGCTGCCCTCGTGGCCTCTAGGTTTCATCGGGAGTCCGGGGACTCTTAGGCATCTGCCCCCGTGGCCACAAGGCCCTGTACTTCCTTTTTTATTTTTGTTGAGTTTGTAGCCCAGCTCGTGGAGCCTTCGTATGGACAGACTCCTGTTTCTTTTTGTGTCTGCATGTCCTAGTCTTCTTCTTGGCTTTTCCTGGCCGAGTCCTTAGCTCCGCAAGGACTCGGAGGCCTTGACCAATCTCGAAACTCTGCATAGACACCTTCTCCGGGTCCTCACTGTATACTAAGGGTTCCGGAGGTCTCCAGGACCCGCCTCACGAGATCGGAGGGGGGGTCCGGGCCTGTTGGTCACGTGGCGGGCCCGGAGCTCCCGCTTGAGGGGAGGTCCGGGCTTGCGGGGCACGTGGAGTCCTCGGGCCTCTCCCCGCAGAGGGGGGAGGTCCGACTTCTGTAGACCACGCGGCGGGCCCGGAGCTCCCCTCAAGGAGGTGGAAGGTCTGGCCCTGCTGGACACGTGGGACCTTCGGGCCTCGCCCCTGTGAGGTCTAGTTCTTTGATCTTACCTTGGGGTTTCGGTCTTGCGCGATCCCGTAGGGGCCCCCTGGTAGCTGCGTTCCATTGGATGGATGTGATTACCATACTCCTGCGGGGAGCTGAGGCCGAGAGGTCCTGCACAAAGTAAGGAAAACGTAATTCTCCTTGGGGGCTCCCCCCCTCTATCTCTTAGTCTTATCTGGCTTACGGTCCCCGTCCACTTATACGGTGCTTGGGAACTACCGTACGTGAAGTGCCGGGGGCTTGGGGCCCCCCTGGCTCTCGGCCGGTACCTCCCACGCAACCGCCTTTGGCAGGGCAGCAAATGCCGACTAAAGATGAGAATGAGAAGAGGGAGTTGAACGCATGGTGAGCACATACTAGCAGGGTAATCATAAAAATTCAATAAGTAAATTAAATGAGTACCAAAGAAGAGCAACGTAGGACAGGTTTCTTTTCATATAAATTTCCATAGGGGGAAGGCGGGCTGAATATGTAGGCCATGACCCGCCTCAAGGGAAGCAAGACTCTACGCGCTTGGGGTCGGAACCAGGCGAAGCTGAACGTAGTCCTGGACCGTCCCCTGAGGCTTAGCTGCTCCAAGCACTGTTCCTGGACTTTTATGGAATTTATTATAAAAAGAAGGGTCTGTCCTATTGTTGCTCTAGGGGTAGAACTTACAGTGGTGTTCTGTGTTCCGAAGGTTCGGGAGCGGGTCCCCATCCTCGGTTCTGGGGAATGGTCCCAGGCCCAGGATGTCCAGCCCCAGTATGGCAAATGGCCATGTGGGCTGGATCATCTGTACCGTCCAAGCCAGTGTATGGATCTGCTTGGCGTGGAACAGGCACGCCTGGCAGCTCTCGACCAGCTCGACGGCATCCTGGAGTGTTGCCGGCTAGTAGAAGCCATGCCGAAAGGCTTTACCGACAAGCGTGCGTGAGGAAGAGTGACTCCCACATTCGCCTCCATGGATCTTAGCGAACAAGTCGCAGCCTTCCCCCTGGGTTATGCACCGCAATAGGATATGGTTGGCGCCACGTCGGTAGAGATCCCCCTCTACCACCATGTGTCTCTTAGCCATACGCACAATCCGTTCAGCAGATACACGTTCATTAGGGAGGATATTGTCTTTCAAGTAGTCCCGGACCTCCGTGATCCATGCATCGGGTCTGACTTGAGCATCTGGATCTTGGGCGCTAGGTTGCACGGAGTCCCCAGTGACGCTTATGATCCTTGGCGGCGTCCATGGCCGCCGGGACCGCCAGCTTCGAG
Organism: Neostapfia colusana; assembly: GCA_030760725.1. NCBI lineage: Eukaryota > Viridiplantae > Streptophyta > Magnoliopsida > Poales > Poaceae > Neostapfia > Neostapfia colusana. The sequence continues at coordinate 16,927,977 of JASWHV010000013.1, forward strand.
GTGCTGGTCTAGCCCCCTTCGTCCGGCTCGGCGGGCCGGGCTGTGGGCCGCGGCAACGTCCTCTCAAAGCCCCCTTCAGGCACAGTGGCTCCGGTGGGGGTCTTCGCTGAAAGGTCGTCAGCTGCGGCCTTGCTAGCGCGCGGTACGTGGTGCAGGTCCAAGGCGAGGAGGTCTGTCTCCACCATCTTGGTTGATAACCAGACTGGGAGTTGCCCTGAGCCAACGACTAGCAAAAAGGATGAGCACTTCATACCTTGCTATGTTGTTGGCTGCCTTGGAATTGAAACGCACCACATACCCAGACTGCCCCCCGATGGCATGAGGAACAGTACGCTAGCACCGGCCCCTTGCTTTCGCAAGGAGCCGTCAACGAGCAGCACTCAGTAAGGCCTGGTGAAGGCCAGGGCTCAGGGTCCTGGTTCACCATCTTCGTGGCCCCCTGAGCATGCGTCTACTTCAGCCACAAGTCAGCTAGTGCTCGGCTGATGTCTGGGGAGACCGCCGGGTGCTTGATACTCGGAGGCCCCCAGGCTGCCTTGGACCTTCCGGGAAGCTCCGCTGATGTCCCGGGAGCTCCAGGGGGTCCCGTTGGGCGTCCGGGAGGTCCTGTTGGGCCTCCGGGGGGGTCCCGTTGCACCTCCGGGAGGTTATGTCGGGGATCCGAGGTCCGGTTTGGGCCTCCGGGGTTTCTTGGTACTTGTTTCTTGGCAGCGAAACAGGTTATGGTGGTATGGGGTCCAACCACTCTGCGGTGAGGACCACACTCACTTCTGCAGCCATCGCCATGATGCAGAGCAGGAGATGCTCTTCGGGCTCGGGGGCTCCTATTACGGGCGGGGCCGGATTTACGTAGGGGCTTTAGAGAAGCTTCGCGTTGCTAACCCCGGCATAAACCGACTCGGCGCAGCTAGGGATCCCGCGAATTTCTGGTCTTCGCGCCAATGGCTTTGACCCTCTCTGGGTTAGCGTCAGCTCCTCGGCATGAGGCCAGGTATTCTAAGGGTTTTCCTGAGGGTATACTAAGCTCACACTTGTTGGACGGACGAAGACTAAGGCCAGGTTATCTAGTAGGGACGAACCCTGTCTGATCTTGACAATCAATGCCTTCGACACACACCCCAACTGAGTCTCTCATTAGCTCTCCTAAGGTCTTGTGCATTGCACGTACGAAGGTAGGGAGAGCATTCCTTAGGTCATAAGGCATAGGGGCATAACAGTACAGGGCGACTACTGTGGTAAAGGGTGCCCTTCAACTTTCCCAGACACAGGGGTCTGGTGGGAACCCTAGTAAGCATTTAGGAAGCACAGCATATCACAGCTTGGCATCGAGTCTACTATTTGTTCTATCATAGGGAGAGAAAATAGGTCTTTAGGGCATGCCTTATTGAGGCTGGTGTAGTCGATGCGCTTCCGGAGCTTCTCGCCGGCCTTCGGGACGACAACATGGTTCGCCAAGCACCGGGGGTGGCGGACTTTCCGTCCTGTCGGACTGGCTGGACGTCAGGAAAGACCTTTAAATAATGCTCAATCACCTCCCTAGGGATCTCTGGCCTCCGCGACGGCTGTCATGCAGCACATCGACATTGTGCAGGAGGGGGGCAACGAGCGCGCCTTCCTATTTGCTATCCAGGCCCCCGGCTACCCGGGTGGTCTGGGCGGCATCGGCGCTGATTCGGACGAGCCTTGTGGGGACGTCGTCCTCATCGAGGGGTTGCACGCGGGGTGCTGTGGTAGAGGCACGGTGGCGTGCACTTGGGTGGAGCTGGTTTGGTTCTGCACTGCCGAGGGTTGGCGCTCTAGTTGCTGTAAGCGCCTGAAGCTTTTCCAAGGCTAACACTGCGGCAGCACGGTCTCCACAAACCTTGAGGATGCCTGTTGGTGTAGGCATCTTCAAGACAAGGTAGCTGTAGTGGGCTACTGCCATGAATTGGTACAGGGCTGGCCTGCCGATTATAGCGTTGAAGGGGAGGTCAATCTCGGCCACGTCGAACAGAATGTACTCTGTCCAGTAGCTGTCTGGTGCCCCAAAGGTCACCGGGAGGCTGATGTGGCCGTAGGGAACGACCTGTCCCGGCCCTACCCCTGAGAACGGGCTCGATGGGGCGAGCTTGGCCATCGGGATCTGCAGCTTCTGGAAGGCTGCGCGACTGATGAGGTTCAGTCCAGCCCCGCCATCCACCAAAACGTGGTACATCTTCACGTTGGCGATGGTGGGGGCCGCCACGAGCGGCAGTTGGCCGGCCCCAGCCATGTTCCTGGGGCAGTCGGTGTCATCGAAGCTGATGGGGGTTCCCATCCACCTGAGGTGCGGTGCTGCACCTGGGAGGGGAGCCACCGACGCTACCGCTCGGCGCAAGGCCTTAGCCATGCTTCGGGACGGGGGGTCAGCGGACCCGCCGAAGATGACATAGAGCATCTTCCGGTGCTCGTCATCACTGGAGCTGGATCTCCCATGATTGCGCACTGCCTTTACGGGGTGCTGAAGCTCCTGGAACTCCACCTGGCGGTCGACGCCGTCTCGGGCCTCGACCTTCTGCTTGCCCTCCCTTTGACTGTAGGGTGGGGCATCAGTTAGGGGCTTCTTCCCTTTCCGGAAGCGCTCCGCGAGCTTCTGGATTTCCCGGCATTCGGCAGCGGTATGATAACTGGTGCCATGCACAGGGCATAATTTATCCTGGCCCCCGTCTGGGGCCGGTGATTGTCACGGCCTCTTGTCAGGGCGTGGCCCCCGAGCTCCACTGGGCGCCACCGTTGTGGCAACGGGGACCGCGGCTGATGACTTTATCTTGCTTCCGCCTCCACTCTTGATCTTCCTGCCGCTTCCGTACGAAGCGTCGCCGGATCCCGGCTGACCCCCTGGCTTGGGGGCCGGCAGAGAGTGCCAGTTCCGCCCTTCGGCTGCTCTGGCACACTTGTCCGCCAGGCTGAAGAGTTCTGAGACATCACGGACCTCCCTGGTCGCGAGCTTCTCGAGCATCTTCCTGTCCCGAACGCCTTGCCGGAACGCCACCACAACAGAAGCGTTCTGGATGTGTGGGATGGTGTTCCGCACCTGGGAGAACCGCTGGACGAACGAGCGCAGCGACTCCCTTGGTTGTTGTTGGATGGCGTGGAGGTCGAGCTCCGTGCCGGGACGGGTGTATGAGCTGCCGAAGTTGCCGACGAACTGCCGGCAGAGCTCTCCCCAGGAAGTTATGGACCCCTGAGGTAGATTCATGAGCCAAGACCGAGCTGGGCCGGTCAAGGCGACGGGGAAGTAGTTGGCCATGACAGCCTCATCCCCTCCTGCGGCAAGTACGACGGTGGAGTAGATCTGGAGGAACTCCGCCGGGTTGACGCTACCGTCGTACTTCTCAGGTAAGTGCGGGCGAAACTTGCGTGGCCACCTCGCGAAGCGAAGGCGGGGTGCAAGGGCCACACATCCTGCACCTGCTGCTGCAGGTATTGGCGCTGCGAACGCTTGGTTCGCACTTGGCACCGTGTGTCCCGGCATGGGAAAGGCTGCACCATAGACCGGGGGCGCTGCTTGCGGCGCATATGGTTGTGGCATATGCTGCACGGCATATGCCTGAGGCAGGGCTCGCGTGGCGAAGACCTGCCCTCCAGGTTGTGTCGAGACTGACGACATGTTGCCGCCAGCCTCATGGTTGCGACGCCTTTCTCGATGTCGCTCGAGGTACACCCGGGCATCTTGGCCCAAGTGGCACCGTTCCAGCTCCCTTCTCAGGTCCGCTGACGGGAGCCTGGAGGAGCTGGAATCCGCCGTTTGCCCATCAACCGTGGGCGTGCGCGTCAGCGACACAGCCGGTTGTCCTGGGCGCCGTCCTCGCCGAAACCGAGGGTTCGCGGCGGCGACGACGAGGCGGTCCACCTCGCGGACCCATTGCTGGGTCGCTGAATGGGGCGCATCCCCCGCAGGTGGGTTGCGCAGCAGTGCCCTTGCTGCAGCTAGCGCACCCCCATGGTGTACGCTCAGCGCTGCAGAAGACCTCACATTGGTCGGAGCCTGCATCGCCGGAGTCGGCGTCGCCGGAGTCGGCTGCTGGCTACCAGCTTGTGCCGACACACTCCGTCCTGAGTGTGTCGACATGTACTCCCCACTGGTCACGGTTCGCTGTGAACGTCGAGGGGGAGAGTTTGCCGCTGAAGGAAGCTTGGTCATCTTCGTCGGCGGAAACTCGTCGCGCTAGGAGAAAAGCCCCCTACCTGGCGCGCCAAAAGTCGAAGTGTTCGGTAGACACTTCCCCCGGGCCTGCACTGGGCAGCCCGCGGAGGTTCTTTTTTCGGTGGGGCTAGTCCCTTGCGGAGAGCTTGCGCGGATGGATGAGTTAGTAAGAGCTTGATGCAGTGAGTTTTACGTGGTTCAGGCCGCCGGAGCGTAAAACCCTACGTCCACGGCGGGCTATGGAGCTCGCTGTATTGCTTGCTGCTCAGGGCCGGAGTCCTGAGCTTGGGGGTGAGTTACAGCTTGGGAGTGTATGGCTAGCGTATGAGTTGCAGAGTGCGAACCCTTGCTATCGTCGCCTACCTGAGCCTTTTATAGTCCAAGACTCGGGCGGCTTACAAGGGGAGCCGGGACCCGATAGGTGGTCCCGGGAAGATTGTCTATTATCTACCGTATCTGCAGTTATGCCGGTAGTTGTCTCTGGTTGAAGGCTTCTGAGTCTTCATCTTGTCGCCCTGCCCATGCCGCATGCTAGTCGTAGTGGTTGATGACGGCGCAGGCGGCATGGGATGTCTTGTCACGGTGTTTATTAGCTGGCAGGTTCTGACACCGCGTGCCAGTCTGTGATGCGACTGGGCGCAACGACGCCTGACAGAGGCGTGCTCCGCGTTTCCGCGTCTTGGGAAGACGCGGGCCTTGAATACCTTGTACGGGCAAGGTATGGGGCGTCTTTACGCCCGCTGCCTATCTCTCGGGGGCAGGCAACACCGTTCTCCTGGCCACGTGGCGGGCCCGGAGCCCTTCTCAGAGGAGAGGAGGGTCCGGCCTGCGGGGCACGTGGAGCCTCCGGACCTCTCCCCGCGGAGGGGGAGGCTTGGCTTCTGCTGGCCACGTGGCGGGTCCGGAGCTCTCCTCTAAGAAGAGGGAGGTCCGGCCCCACTGTACACGTGGCGCCTTCGGACCTCTCTCCCGCGGAGGGGGAGGTCCGGCTTCTGTATGCCACATGGCGGGCCCGGAGCTCTCCTCTCAGGAGAGGGAGGTCCGGCCCCGCCGGATGCGTGGCGCCTCCGGAGCTCTCCGTGCGGAGAAGGGCGAGTTCCTTAGGCATTTTACCCTGTGCGTAGGGGTACCCCATATCTCAGGTACCGACAGGGCCGCCGGAGCGTAAAACCCTACGTCCACGGTGAGCAGAGGAGCTCGCTGTATTGCTTGTTGCTCAGAATCGGAGTCCTGAGCTTGAGGGTGAGTTATGCCTAGGGTGTGAGTTGCTGGAGTGCGAACCCTTGCTAACGTTGCCTACCCAAGCCTTTTATAGTCCAAGGCTGCTGTGGCTTACAAGGGGGGCCCGAGACCTGACAGGTGGTCCCGGGGAGATTTCCTGCCGACTATCGTATCCGCAGTTATGTTGGTAGTTGTCTCTGGCGAAGGCTTCCGAGTCTTCGTTCTGCCGCCCTGCCCATGCCGCAAGCTAGTCGTAGTGGTTGATGACGGCAGGGATGGCAGGGGATGTCTTGTCGCTGTGTTTATTGGCTGGCAGGTTCTGACACTGCGCGCCAGTCTGCGATGCGACTGGGCGCAACAGCACCTGACAAAAGCATGCTCCGCGTCTCTGCGTCTTGGGAAGGCGCGGGCCTTGAATACCTTGTACGGGCAAGGTATGGTGCGTCTTTACGCCTGCTGCCTACCGCGTGGGGGCAGACAGCGCTTGTCTTGCTGGACACGTGGCGGGCCCGGAGCTCTCCTCTGAGGAGAGGGAGGTCCGGCCCTGTGGGACACGTGGAGCCTTCGGACCTCTCCCCACAGAGGGGGGGAGGTCCGGCTTCTGTCTGCCACGTGGCGGGCCCGGAGCTCTCCTTTGTGGAGGGGGAGGTCCGGTCCCGCGGGACACGTGGCGCCTTCGGAGCTCTCCCCACGGAGGGGGGAGGTCCGGCTGCCGCTGGCCACGTGGCGGGCCCGGAGCTCTCCTCTGAGGAGAGGGAGGTCCGGCCCCACTGGACACGTGGCGCCTTCGGAGCTCTCCCTGCGGAGAAGGGCGAGATCCTTAAGCATTTTCCCCTGTGCGCGGGGGTACCCCATATCGCGGGTACCGACAGTGGCCCCCGGGCCCATCTCGGGGGAGATAGCGAGCCCGAGGTGGGGCCTCCGTCTCTTCTGCTCCGCGCACTTTCTCTAAGTCCCGCATTGACCGCTGCCGGAGCATGAACAGTCGCGGGATCGTGGGAGCGTGCGCCCACTTGATGGTTGCTTTTACTGCTGCGGTTCCCATGGCTGCCACTTCTGCATGTTGCGGCGCTTTCTTCAGGAACCGCCGAAGTGCCATGCCGGCTCGTCTTCTTGGGAGACTGACTCCTTGACCCACCGCTTCAGTTGGGCGGCTTGGGCCCACCTGTCATTGGCGCTCGGTCTTGGAGCTGAAGCGGTTGCCCATGGGGTGTATTCGAAGAGTTTCGAATTGCTTGGAATCACACCTGGGAAGTTTTAATAGGGGATCTTACCTGCATTGCGGCTTCCCTTCGCACTTCCCAGCGCTTTTCCTTGGACTCTTGTGCCTTTGTCTTCCTGTCTTTGAGCCCTCCCCCGCCATGGCTTCCAACCCGGCCCCAGAGAAGAAACGCGCTCGATCTCCTCCGGTGACGGCATCTGTGCCAAGGCGGGGATCCAGGGTGCCTGCACCTCCTGCTTCTGGAGATGGCACTCCATCCGGTGGCGACACAAAGAGGTCCCGGGCTGATCATTCTGACGGGGCTCCTCTTAAGCGGCAACAGGCCGAAGGTTCCCGGACGTCACGTCCTCCTTCCTCAAGTGGTGGAGTCTCAGGGGAACCTGCTGATGCGTCGAGGGGAACTTCTGGAGTGTCCCCTGCTCCGTCAGTCCAGGTGACTGCGGAGCGGCCGTCAGTGACGATGACGGGCTCTGGGGATCCTACCCCGGCTCGGAAGTCGGGGTTCAGGGCCCGCTGGAGTGTTCGCGCTTCTCGGCCGCCCCCGACTATGGGGAGTCTGCACCGTTGCGCTCGGAAACCGGGACAGCTGCCACGGCCCTCAAGCCAGCGCGAGATTCTCCTGTTCCGGTATGCCTGGATTCCATGGCAGCGTCATCTCCTCCTGCCGAGACGGCTGCCGCGGCCCCCAAGCCAGCGCAGGTCAGCCCTGTACCAGGCGGCCCGACTTCTATTTCAGCGTCGACTTCCCCCACTCGTCCCTCTCCATGGGCTGAGGAGCCAGCTGTTAGTGAGAGTTCGGCGGGTCCGGCTGTCGAAGTCCCTGTGCCGGCTTCTCCTGACCGGCGTCTCATCCCGGTCCCTGGCGCATCACCTTTTCTTAAGGATGATGTGATGGAGGAGGTCGGGGGTGCCGCTACGGCCTCTGCTGCTCCACTGCCCCTGGCGGATGCCTTCGTGCTCGCCCAAGCGAGCGTCCGGCAGGTCTTGGCCGCGCTTGCACGTGAGCGAGAGGAGCAGACGGTTGAGAGGGACCACCTCCTCACCTGGGGGAACCTTTTGCGGGAGCGGACCGCGGAGGTCAAGGGAGAGCTCGATTCCAGGTGGGAGTCGCTTGACTTCATGGAAGCGCTCTTGAACCGGCAGAAGCGGGCTGTCGACCGTCTGGACGCCGAAACACGGCGGCTCCACAGGGAGGCCCTTGAGGCACATGCCCAGGCCGAGGAGAGCCTCTCTGCCGTGGAGGAGATACGGCAGAGGTTGGAGCGCTGTAAGCGCGCCGTTGAGGACCAGGAGCGTTCCACGGCAGCCGAGGCGGAGAGGGTCGCTGCGCGGCTGGCGGCGGGCGAGGACGACCTGCGAGCTCGGGCCAGGGAGCTTGAGGCCCAGAGGGCTGACCTTGCCATGAGGGAGGAGCAGGTCTCCCGGGAACGCCAGGCGATCCTGGATCGGGAGCTAGCTGTTGACTTCCGGGCTTCAGAGCTGGAGCGGCTTGCCCAGTCTCTCCGCCTTCGGGAAAGCTCCCTAGGGGCTAAGGAGAATGAATCCTCCGAGGGAAGCCGCGACGCCCTGCGAGCGGCCCGCCGCGAGGTAGAAGAGCTATTGGCCTCGCGGTCCTCCGAGGCCCGTGCAGTATCGAGCTTCGTCGACCAGGCGGGGTCTGCCCTGGTCCCTCTTGGCTTCAGCCCGGTGAAGGCGGTGGCTCCTGCGCTGAAGGTGGCTGAAGTGATCCCTACACTGGAGTCACTCGGCGCCAAGCTGAGCAGGCTGGACTCGGTGGTTGCCAGCGAGCTTGAGGCAGAGGGACGAGGCCTGGCCTTGGAGGTTGCCACACATGTGTTGGCATGCTTCAGGAGCCGGGACCCTTCTTTCTCACTGGAGCCAGCGAGAGTGGGCCCTGCCGCGGAGCAGGAGGAGACGGCCAGGGCCGAAGTCGGGGATGTGGCCGCCCTTGTAGCCTATAGGTTCCGGCGCGAGCCAGGAGGACCCTGGGACTTGCTTCTTTCTTTTTATCGAGTCTGTAGTCCAGCTCATGGAGCCATGAATAAATAGACTCTCTTGAATGTTTGTGCCTGTGATGTTTTCTGTCTTCTTCTTGGTTTTGCCTGGCTGAGCCCTTAGCTCCGCAAGGTACTCAGAGGCCTTCACCAATCTCGAAGCTCTGCACAGGCACCTTCCCCGGGTCCTTACTGTATTAAGGGCTCCGGAGGTCTCCGGAGCTCGCCCCATGAGGATGGGGAGGTCCGGATCTGCCGGCCGCGTGGCGGGCCCAGAGCTCCCCTCTAAGGAGAAGGAGGTCCGGCCCCGTGGGACACGCGGAGCCTTCTGAGCTCCCCCCCAGAGGGGGAGGTCCGGCTTCTGCCGGCCACGCGGTGGGTCCGGAGCCCCTCTTGAGGAAGCGGGAGCTCTGGCCCCGCTGGACACGTGGGGCCTTCGCCCCCCCCCAGAGGGGGAGGTCTGGCTTCTGCCGGCCATGTCACGGGTCTGGAGCCCCCCCCCTGAGGAGGCGGGAGCTCCGGCCCCGCTGGACACGTGGGGCCTTTGGGCCTCTCCCCTGTTGAAGGGGCGGAACCCGGACCTTCCGGTCCTGTGCTGGAGTAGTCGATAGCTCCTTGCCCCCCGCCTCATGCAGCCCCCGTTGCTGTAACCTGGAGGTCCTGCACACAGATAGAGGAAACATAATTCTCCTCGGGGGGGTCCTCCCCTCCCCGTCTCTTAGTCTTATTCAACTTACGGTCCTAGTCCGGTAGACGGGGCTTGGGCAATTCTGTGCGCGAGGCACCGGGGCTCCGGCTCCCTCCAAGGCCCGGGTACGACCGTCCGATCCCTAGTATCGGACCGTGCACCGGGGAAGCAGGGTGCACAGGCTTTGGGTATGGAACCAGGCAAAGTGGCTGTACTCCCCTGGACCTCCGAAGGGCAGGTTGCGCACACTTTGGGTACAGAGCCGGCTAAGTGGGATACGCACCCTGGACCCCCCATGCACGGCGCAGGCCTTTCCTGGAGGTGACCAACTGGCACCGCAACACCTGACTGGGGGAGGCCCGAGAGGCCCACCTGGCCATCGGCAGGTGCCTCAAGCGCAACCGCCTTCGGTAGGATAGCAAATGCTGACTATGGATGAGCGCGGGAGAGAGGGAGCTAAATGTACGGTGAGCATACATAGAGAGTGCGATCATAAAAATTAATGCGTAATTTAAATGAGCACATGAGAGAGAGCGAAGTAGAACAGGTTTCTGTGTAAATGCCCATAGGGGGAAGTCAGGCTGTACATGGAGGCAACGACCCGCCTCATTTAGAAAGGAAGCAAGACTCTACGCTTTAGGGTCGGAACCAGGCTAAGCTGGATGTAGTCCTAGACCATCCCCTGAGACTTAGCTGCCCCAAGCGCTGTTCCTAGACTCTATGGGATTTATTACAGAAGGGTATGGCCCTGTTCTACTAACGCTCAGGAGGTAGGACTTACAGTGTTGTTCCATGGTAAGGGTTCGGGAACGGATCCCACGCTTGGTTGAAAGGCATGTGTACCTGGGACGTCAACTTTCGTGATTCGGAAGGGACCTTCCCGGCTGGGGGAGAGTTTATAGGTCCTTCGTGGGAAAGTGTGTGCCGCGGCACCAGGTTGCCTTCTTGCAGGTCCCTGACGCGCTTGGTCTTTTGGCGGTAGTGCTAGAGTACCAGTCGTGATCGTGCGTTGTGGGGTGTCACCTGCAGCCGGGCCTCGTCGACGAGGTCGGCATCTTCACGCTGGATCAGGTCCTGCGCGGCTTCTCCTGGGAGCCCCGGGGTACCCTCTCCTTCTGGCTAAGGCCTTCAAGGGGTAGGAGAACCCGTACTCTTCTTGGGAGACCCAAGGCGTCTTTCCCCTTCTGGCTAAGGCCTTCAAGAGGTTGACAGACTCCGGGCGGCCCCCAGGAGGTACGGCCGAGGCACAGAGGCGTGCACTCGGGTGGAGCTGGCCCGGTTCTGCACCGTCGGGGCCGGTGCTTGGGCTGCTGCAACTACTTGGAACTTCTCCAAGGTTGATATCGCAGCAGTGCAGTCTCCACGAATTTTCTGGCGGCCGTAGTTGGCTACTGCCCTGGCTCGTCATCACCGGAGCTGGAGTCCTCAGCATTGTGCACCGTCTTTATGACGCGTTGAGGCTCCTGAAACCCCACCTGGTGGCCGACGCTGACTGAGGCGTCGACCTTCTGCTTGCCCTCCCTCTGAGGGAGGGGCGGAGCATCAGCTCTTAGCTGCCTCCCTTTGCGGAAGCGTTCTGCGAGCCTCTGGATGTCCCAGCACTCGGCAGCAGTATGATTGCTGGTGCCATGCATGGGGCATAGCTCGCCTTGGTCACCATCTGGGGCTGGTGACTGTCGCTGCCTTTTATCGGGGCGCGGCCCTCGAGCTCCACTGGGTGCCGTTGCCGTGGCAATGGGAGCCGCGGCCGAAGACTTCATCTTGCCACTCCCCCGGTTCTTGGCCTTCTTGCCGCCTCCATACGAAGCAGCGCCAGATCCGGTCTGTCCTCCTGACTCGGAGGCTGACAGTGAGTGCCAGTTCCGCCCTTCGGCTGCTCTAGCGCACTTATCCGCCAGGCTGAAGAGCTCGGAGACATCGCGGACCTCTCTGGTCGCGAGCTTCTCAAGCATCTTCTCGTCCCGGACACCCTGCCGGAATGCCACCACCACAGAAGCACTTTGAATATGCGGGATGGTGTTGCGTACCTGGGAGAACCGCTGGATGAAGGAGCGCAGTGATTCCCCAGGTTGTTGTTTGATGGCGTGGAGGTCAAGCTCCGTGCCTGGACGGGTGTAGGAACTGCCGAAGTTGGCAATGAACTGCCGGCAGAGCTCTCCCCAGGAAGTTATCGAACCCTGGGAAAGGTTCATGAGCCAAGACCGGGCTGGGCCGGTCAAGGCGACGGGGAAGTAGTTGTCCATGACGGCCTCGTCCCCTCCTGCGGCAAGTACGGCGGTGGAGTAGATCTGGAGGAACTCCGCCGGGTTGATGCTGCCGTCGTACTTCTCGGGCAGGTGTGGCCGAAACTTGCGCGGCCACCTCGCGAAGCGAAGGTGGGGCGCTAGGGCATCACATCCTGCCCCTGTTGCTGCAGGCGTTGGTGCCGCGAACGCTTGGTTCGCTGCTGGCACAGTGTACCCCGGTGTGGGCAAGGCTGCGCCATAGACCGGGGGCGCCGTTTGCAGGGCATATGGCTGTGGCATATGCGGCATGGCGTATGCCTGGGGCAGAGTTTGCGTGGTGAAAGTCTGCGCCTCAGGCAGAGTTGAGGCAGACGTCATGCTGACACCGGCCTCTTGGCTGCGACGCCTTTCTCGTCGTCGCTCGAGGAACACTCGGGCGTCTTGGCCCAAGTGGCATCGTTCCAGCTCAGTCCTCAGGCCCGTCGACAGAAGCCTGGTGGAGCTGGAATCCGCCGTCTGTCCGTCAACCGTCGGCGTGCGTGTCAGCAACACAGCCGGTTGGCCGGAGCGTCGCCCCCGCCAAAGTCAAGGGTTTGCGGCGGCGACGACGAGACGGTCTACCTCGCGAATCCACTGTTGGGTCGCTGAATGGGGCGCGTCCCCAGCGGGTGGATTGCGCAGTAGTGCTCTTGCCGCAGCTAGCGCACCCCCGTGGGGAACGCTCAGCACTGTAGAAGATCTCACGCTAGCTGGAGCCTGCATTGCCGGAGTCGGCTGCTGGCTTCCAGCTTGCGCCGACACACTCCGTCCTGAGTGCGTCGACACGTATTCCCCACTAGTCACGGTCCGTCGTGAACGCGGGGGAGGAGAGCTTGCCGCTGAAGGAAGCTTCATCATCTTCATCGTCCGAAACTCGTCGCGCAAGGGAAAAGCCCCCTACCTGGCGCGCCAAATGTCGAAGTGTGTGGTCGACACTTCCCCCGGACCTGCTCTGGGCAGCCCGCGGAGGTTCTTTTTCGGAGGGGCTAGTCGCTTGCGGAGAGCTTCAGCGTAAGGGACGAGTGAGGGAGAAGCTTGACACGGCGAGTTTTACGTGGTTCGGGCCGCCGGAGCGTAAAACCCTAAGTCCACGGTGAGCAGAGGAGCTCGCTGTATTGCTTGTTGCTCAGAACCGGAGTCATGAGCTTGAGGGTGAGTTATGCCTAGGGTGTGAGTTGCTGGAGTGCGAACCCTTGCTAACGTTGCCTACCCAAGCCTTTTATAGTCCAAGGCTCGTGTGGCTTACAAGGGGGGCCTGGGACCCGACAGGTGGTCCCGGGGAGATTTCCTGCCGACTATCGTATCCGCAGCTATGTTGGTAGTTGTCTCTGGCGAAGGCTTCCGAGCCTTCGTTCTGCCGCCCTGCCCATGCCGCAAGCTAGTCGTAGTGGTTGATGACGGCGGGGACGACAGGGGATGTCTTGTCGCTGTGTTTATTGGCTGGCAGGTTCTGACACTGCGCGCCAGTCTACGATGCGACTGGGCGCAACGGCACCTGACAGAGGCGTGCTCCGCGTCTCCGCGTCTGGGGAAGGCGCGGGCCTTGAATACCTTGTACGTGCAAGGTATGGTGCGTCTATACGCCTGATGCTTACCGCACGGGGGCAGGCAGCGCTTGTCCTGCTGGACACGTGGCGGGCCCGGAGCTCTCCTCTGAGGAGAGGGAGGTCCGGCCCCGCGGGACACGTGGATCCTTCGGACCTCTCCCCACAGAGGGGGGGAGGTCTGGCTTCTATCTGCCATGTGGTGGGCCCGGAGCTCTCCTCTGTGCAGGGGGAGGCCCGGTCCCGCGGGACACGTGGCGCCTTCGGAGCTCTCCCCACGGAGGCGGGAGGTCCGGCTGCCGCTGGCCACGTGGCGGGCCCGGAGCTCTCCTCTGAGGAGAGGGAGGTCCGGCCCCGCTGGACACGTGGCGCCTTCGGAGCTCTCCCTGCGGAGAAGGGCGAGATCCTTAGGCATTTTCCCCTGTGCGCGGGGGTACCCCATATCGCGGGTACCGACAGCTACCAAATATGTTTGGAGTCCAGCATGTGAAGCGGCATTCAAGGCTTTACTCAAGCACCTGACATCAGCACCGGTTTTGGCGCAGCCAGACACAACAAAACCGTTCGATGTGTACTGCGATGCATCCGGCATTGGGCTCGGATGTGTGCTGATTCAAGACCGAAGAGTGGTCGTGTATGGATCACGACAGCTCAGAAACTATGAGCAGAATTATCCAACTCATGACTTGGAGCTCGCTACCGTGGTACTTGCACTGAAAATGTGGAGGCACTACCTACTCGGTAACCTCGTACATTTATATACCGACCACAAGAGCCTCAAGTACATATTCACTCAGAAGGAGCTGAACATGAGGCAGCGAAGATGGTTGAACCGATAAAGGATTACGAAATAGAGATCCATTATCACCCCGGCAAGGCAAACGTAGAGGCAAATGCGCTAAGCTGCAAGTCACACGTCAACGATCTGACCATCACGCCGTTTGGAGAGAGCGAGCCACTATTATGTGTGGTTCCCCCTAGAGCTCTCTACAATTTAGCTTTTATCCCCACCATCCGTGAAGAAAGGGTGGCAGCCCAGAAACAGGACAGAGGCATGTCACATTTGCGGAGACATATAGATAGTGGGGAGTTGAAATGTTTCCGGAAAGACGGAGACGACGTCCTGTGGTTTAAAGGACAGAATTGTCGTACCCCGTAACCCCGAATTTGGGAAGTACATTTTTGGATGTGGTTAACTTGTCAGAGTTTCTATTCACCCCGATTCATCAGTCCATTTCAGGTTTTGGAAAGATGTGGTTCCGTTGCATACCGGCTGGAATTACCAACAATATTCACCGGTGTGTATGACATCTTCCATCATTCTCAGCTGAGGAAGTGTCTCAAATGTTTAACCACCACTCAGCTAGAGAACATCGAGGAACTGAAACCAGATCTCACACCTCAGGAGGGACTGGTTCAGATCATCGACATAAAGGACCGAACCACACGCCACCATACGTTGTGGTTCTATAAAGTTTTATGGAGTTGTTACTAAGGTTGAAGCGACATGGGAGAGCGAAGGATTTCTTCACGCCAATCATCCCGACCTTTGACGTCACACATCCTATGATTTTTCCACCATCCCCCCTCTCATTTTTACCTTATAATCTCGGGACGAGATTCTTTTAAGGGGGGGAGGAATGTAAAGGTCCCAAAAATATGAACACAAAGAAAATTATGTTTGCACAAAGTTAGTTCATATGTAGGAAAAATGGGACTTGTTTAAACTTTTTCACATGTGATAATACACATGAGAGCTCCCTCCACACAAGTTCAATGGTTATTTGAAAACATGGAACAAAAAGGGATTTGACACTAAGTAGGGAAGTACCCATATGTGTGAGAGATCTAAATTCAGATTTTGGAGCAGGTTGGTTCTACTCAAAAATTCAAATGAGATTAACACAATGGTTTTCAAAACTGTTATATTAAAAATCTCATTTGCAGCAGCTAAATCAATGAGCAGGTTTCATAGTTGAATTCTTTAGGTCCAAATTAGGGGGTAGACAAAGTCTCATGAACTTTTGAGGATATTTGCTACTCATTTTTCCAATTAGACCCAAATGTACAATGAATTCAAATACCTATTTGAATTTGAATGAATTGTGCCCAATTATCCAAATGCAGTTTAGTTTTCAACTCCACACAGTTGAATTTCATCAGTTGCAAATTTTGGGATATTTTGGGGAGACAAGGGGGAGATGGGGCCCACTTGTCATATGTATCAAAGTATCTCTGCAGAGGAATTGGGTCTCTGTTTTGCTGCCTTCGGGAGATCGACAGCAGCTGCTCACGACAGCACACCGACAACTGGTCGACCGCCCCGCAACCGACTCCAACGCCGATTCAGGCCCCCTCAGCGACCTCATCCATCCATAACGTGTTCTTCCTCTGCTCACGGACAGAGCACCGAGGCTCTCCCTCCCTCACACCGAGCCGAGTAAACTCGCCTCCGCCACACCATCGCTCGCTCGGTGACCTCCAAATTCCCACGAACCGAGGCTAGTGAGTAGCAAGATGGCACCAGAGCGTCACCCTCGTCCTCCTTGACGTACTCCCGACCGGTGATCGGCTCTCCAACCCCGGGAGCAACGTGACCGCGCAAAGGCCGAACCGAACCCGATGAGGAGGCTCCCGCGGACAGCTCAACCTGGTGAGTGTCACGACCAAGTACTGGCGCCCTCGGACGCGCCAAGGCACCGTGGTGCTCTCCTCCCAAGCTCAGACCCTGCCATGCACCACCGGGAGAGAATTTGGAGAAGTTGCTCCGGCGTACTCAATTTGACCGCCGGCACGGTAATCCCAAATTCCCTCTCAATTCTCATTCGGAGGTCGTCAAAGTTTGCACGAAGGGACCAAAGTGGTAGGCGATCCTTTGCTCTTCACAGTTCTAGCCTGCAACTGCACCTAGATCAAGTATTTCATGGTTTTCTACCGGCAAACGAACCGGGGACCACGGTCGCACGGTGAAAGCATGTTTGCCATCGTTCCCGAACGTTTTTGAGGCTAGGTCGAGCTCCCCCATCGTTCACTGGTGCTGTAGCACCATTTTGCCGAGCTTTTAGCGCACTAGTATGGCCGGCCGACGTCGCCGATGATGTGCCGAGCTGCCGCATCGCCGCTAGCTACCGTAGAGGCTTCGCCAGCTCGGGGAAACCTCACCATCGTGCTCAGCGTGGCAGGTTAGGCCCTGGCGGCGAGCAAGGGCTCGGGCACAGGCCGGGAGATCGGTTTCCGGCGATCTCCGGCGAGGGCGGCGGCGCGGGCACCCGGGCGTGGGAACTGACCCGAGGTTGAACAAGGGGTCGGCGGGCCCAGTCATCAGTGAGAGGAAGTTTAAAACTCTGATCTTATGTGGCGGTTGGATCCGGTGCGACTGCACGTATGGAAACGTGTGGCCCCGTGTGTCCTTGTGCCAGTGAGTGACACGTAGCTCGGACCCATTGTCAGCGTTTTAAACATTTTAGGGTTTTCAGTTTCCAGTTCAACCTTTGAAGAGCCACAACTTTGTGTAGGAATGTCCAAAAATTGTGAAACAAATTTTGTTAGATTCCTCTCAAAGAGTACTATCCAGGGGTGCAGCCCAATATTTATAGAAGTCCCTGGATTTGGCTCATTAATTCATATAAGGAAAATCTGGTAGGAATTGTTCCAGGAGTTCTGTGTATTGGAAAATTCCCAAAGTTGGGCAGGAGATTCTTCCAAAAACACTTGACCTCCAGTAAAAATTTCAGAGGCATTGGACCTCATTTGCTTGGTCAAATGTGGTGTTAATTCCTTATGTCTCTGAAAATTGGAAAATAGAACAAAGCTCATTTTCAGATTTTTCCCAATTCATGTGAAGCTCATATATTTGTGTAGAAACCTCCAAATTTAGTGATTCAAATTGGGTTAGATTCAAGTTTACAAACTCCATCCAAATATGCAACCCAATTTGTATGAAAGTCCTTATTTAATTCTGGAAAATTCTTTAAAGCTTTTCGGCAAAAGAATTTTAGAGGGAGTTCGGTTTATCCAAAAATCCTCAAATTTTGCCAGAATAATCATTAGGATGTTATTGAACACCTATAAAACTTTCAGATCATTTGGAGTTTAATTATGTTGGAGAATTCAGATTTCAATGTACTGTATTCAAATGAATACAGAGACTTTTCAGAAATTGTCCCAGAGTTAGAAAAATCATTTCTGGGCAATTATTAGCTCTAAAAATCCTAGGAAAATTAATGCAGCCTCTATGAACTATAAGTGAAATTTTAGTTCATTAAGTTGGGCATGAACATGTGAGTTAATTCAGAATTAATTTCTTTGTGCTTAATTGCTTAGGGAATTATTCTGAATAAAACACTCAATGAGAAGTGTTCAATTTTGGTCCAGAGCACTTTCATGTGACCAGGAATTTACATGCAAATTTTCATCTCAATTGAGCCTTGAGTCTCCCTGTCCTTATTCTCCATTCTATTGCATGTGAAGAACAACATAGGGTTGGGGTGGAAATTGTGCGAGACACAATTTCGTTCCACTTTAGCTGCAATTTAGCAAGCTAAGTCCTTGTGTAGTGTATGACTTCCTGTAAAAATTTCGAAGTCAATGGAGATCAGGATATTTAGTTATGTCCAAATCATTAGAGCTCATCTTATATGTCATTACAAACTTAGCTAGAGATGTAATGAGACATCTAAGATAGATTTAGTTTCTTTGAGTTCTTTGCACAACAGAGGCAACAACTTCATCCTAGGTTCTCTACACAGCCTCTGTTCTTAAGAAGTTTTAATCTCTAAGCCTTTGAATTACATTATAAAATACTATGCATATACATGTCGATAGGATTTGCGACGAAGGACTTTTTTGACGGAGCCATCCCTTGACGTTTGGATCAGTTGAGCAAGTTCAGAAAGATCAAGGGATTGAAGATCACTAACTTATATTATATACTACTACCCTACAAAGCAGGCAAGCTCCGGTTTGCATTAACCCTTTTTACAAATTTTTATTGTTTTGAGCACTTACTTGAGTATTATGATTCCTTGCATTAGAGTCTTGTTTGCAAACCCAAATGCATAGCCAAGAGAACCATGGGTTGGGATTAGGATGGAAAACCCCGTTAGCTACTGCAATGCTAAGATAGTGTAGGATTCGGTACAAGTCGAGTAGTTGGAACTACTAGCGAGAATAGGCTAGAGGCACATTGCTCGGATAGAGATAGCAAATGAAACACATGGCAATGAAAGTGAGACCGAGCGGAGAGTATGGGCAGCAGGACTTTGGGGCCTGTGTGCTATAGCTCCGCTTGTGTCGATTGAGGACCGAGCCGTGTGCGGGCCTATTGAACAAGCTAGAACAGTACCGAAGACCTACCGGCTATATGGGAACCGGGAAACCGATGTAACTCGGGTAGCTGGGTGTTGAGGCATAGCTGGTCGTTCAGAGAGTAGGTTGAGAGCTCGAGGTGTAAATCGGCTGGCGGCACTGAGATGCGCGTGCAGAGACCTCTTGCTCGGGATGATTGGACCTGTTCAACATTTGGCTAACGGGTGAAAGGTGGTTGCGTACGGCGTCCGTGATGGTTGCTGTAGGCAACATCGAGTACGGGCGTACGTGACGGGTTGTTCGGGTAACCCTGCAGGTGTAAATCGATTATAATCGCCGTCCCTCGTGGTCAGTGAGTACCACTTGTTCACTGTATCGTGACGTAGAAAGAACAGGCTAGTTATATGTTAAAATGTTGCTGATTGAAAGATGGACTTTGATTGTTAATGATTTGCTGTAGTTTAGAGCTAATTAAAGTTCCTTTCAACTTTGGGCAAAGTACATGAGAGGAATGCATTTCTTGTTTGATTGCGGCTCTCTCATGTGCCTTAGCGTAAGGTTGTCCACAACCTGCTGCTAAAACTTGAAAGTAAGGTTCCACTAATTAGGCGGGTCCTTTGCAAGTTGTTTTATCTCATGTACCCATCACCCCTCATGTAGAAGTTCCATGTTTAGGAGAGACGGGTTAGTCTTGCTGAGCCTTCGTGCTCACTGATTGTGTTTGAAGCTTTTGCAGGGTTCTATGAGGAAGGGACTCCCGAGGAGGAGGCGGAACCCCAGGAGGGAACTCCGTCGAGTGGGAGTCATGCACGCCGCCGTGTTAGTGTGCGTGCGTGCTAGCAAGGACACGTTAACGGGCTGAACGTGAACTTGATGCATAGTCTACGCCCGTGAGTGTAGACTGGACCTATTTTAATGTAAAAATGTTCATAAACCCCTTTATGTAATAAAAGTTTTGCTTCCGCTTTGTACCTTTGATGTGTGTTATTCGGTGTTGTGCAACGCAGCACCCCTCAGCGTGATCCTATCTCAACAAGACCGTGGGGTCGTGTCAGCATTGGTATCAGAGCTCGCTTGAGGTTTAACGCACTAAAAGGTCATTTTTTCAAAAATCCAGTGAGGAACGAGTTAATAGCCCTTATAAGGATGTTATTAGTGTATAGAAAGTGGCATACTAACCTATTTTCT
Source organism: Neostapfia colusana (assembly GCA_030760725.1). Taxonomy (NCBI): domain Eukaryota; kingdom Viridiplantae; phylum Streptophyta; class Magnoliopsida; order Poales; family Poaceae; genus Neostapfia; species Neostapfia colusana. The sequence goes on from JASWHV010000013.1 coordinate 16,947,570, forward strand.
TATGTCGGAAAATTGTGCATCTCGGGACGCTTTGTCTTGGGGGTGCACGTAAGCGCTGTCCACCAGTGCGCACAAGCTGAAGGGTGGAGCGCCACGGGTGGCAGGTAACCCGACCCGCTTTGATATCCTCTACGACTCTTCATGTCGTTTGGGGTATTCGGGCAACGTCTGTCCCTGGCGTGCGTGGTGCAATTTGGGAGACCGCGTCACTTGGTTAGTAACGTGAACACGTATCTCAAGGCGTGTTTGGCTTGAGAACATCCGGGTGAGTGATGACGGCCGGGTGTACGAACTGTATGGATACTGCGCTCAGTGTGCAGCCGAGTCTGACGATTGCTTGAATTATTTGCAGGTAGTCTAACCACGAAACGGTAGACGTGTAGCATCCGTGTGCGAGAGACGCTTAGTGCCACTGAACTAACGAAGCCGGCTAAGTCCGGTATAGGATTTTCTTTTTGTGAGGCAACGTAGTACCGTCCTATGTCTTATGGTGCATCGCCACCGTACTACACTTTGTAACTTCTTTCCTATGAAGAAATTATTCATGACTAACTTTAAATTAAAAATGGAAGTTGGAAAACACATATTAGTTACTGAACTCTTCATTTGAACTAAGTTTCAAAGGGAAGAATTCATAGGTTTCTATGTTTCTCAAAAACAGAGTGCTCTGTTCTGGTAGAGATTTTTGCTGGACTTTGATAGAGCATTACACTGAGAAGATTGACCCAATGGAGGTGTATGATACAGTTCTGGAAAGGCTTTTAATTGCTCTACAACTTCTTTGTAGAACTCCAGAGCAACATCACACGCCAAATTGGTTGAATGTCCAGTTAAATGCAAACTGTTCAGAAAAAAGGACAGATGCAAATCTCCCTGGATGTTTAGGTAAAACACTTATAACATTCTGTAGAAAAATTCTTAAGGGTCATGGGATACACCGTTGGAAAGGTTTTGAGATAAGAAACATTGTTGTAGTTCAAAGTTTGTTCAGATTCCTATTGTATTTGTGTATACAACTGTGATAAAACCAGCCACATACAAAGGAGATGCTGGCAAATTTTATCCAGGAATTCTGTCAACTTTGAAAAATCATAACTCTTGATCCAGAAGTTATATAGAAGCATGTGAATACTCGTTGGAAATATATTGGAGTTAACTTTAACTTTGGTATACAACTTAAGTGATGAAAATGCTTCTAACTGTATCAAAGTGTAGATTTAGTGCATCAAGGTCTGTTCTGTACAAAGGAGGAAAATGAGTGATATCGTGCAGGCTAGTACAAGTTATGTGCCCCAAAAGCACCTGTTAGTGTTCCGAATGCCATTCGGTGAAATGTAGGCCCATGTACGATTAACTCCTTAGGGGTTGATTGCTGGTCAAGTACCACAACTTGCACCACCTCCAGAGCAGCAGCATCAGACGGTGGTTTGTACTCCATCGCTGCAGCTATATGTATCTGGCTTCCAACCACAAGTTAGAGAAGAGCCGGAGAGACATCCGTGCTCTAATTGTGGTCGGATGGACCATTGTGCTAGGTATTGTCTGGAGGGAATTCGAGGGTGCGGGTCATCATATTAAAAATGTTCAGACCCGTACCGATATCTGCAGAAAAGAGGGCAGACAAGGGGCGACATTCACTACACAATGAGTGATGATGTTCTAGAAGGAGAAGCCATGTTAGCAGAGATGTTTTCTCTGAATTGGCTACCGGTATTAATTCTCTTGGGACTTAGGTGTCACACCTAGCTTTGTTAGTCAATCTTTCGTGGCTCAACATCAGCTCCAAACCACTTTTACAAAGAGGCAATACCTCATATCTTCGCCGGGGCAGCATTACAAGAAGTGATGTTGTTTTCCGAGCACCTCTTTGTTTGCGGATAGACTATAACCCACAACCCTCCTTATTCTTGGGGTCTGAAGATCGACATTATTTTGGGGATGTCGTGGTTGAATTACCACAAAGCGGTTCACAACGTCAGTTTTAAACCGTTAAGCTCAAACTCCCCTCGGCACGGTCTTCATACATTAGTTCTGGGCGTCAGTCGGCAACAGATTGCGATATTGGACCACTCGGAAGCTGTTTAGATAGAGGGCAGTCCGGTGGTACGTAAATTTCAGGAGGTGTTTCCCAATTGTTTACCGGGCATACAGCCCGAACGGGACGTAGAGTTCAATATTGAACTTGAGCCGGGAACACCACCGAGTTTGCGAAGGCCGTACAAAATGGCACCCAATGGATGGGCAGAGTGGAAGACACCGCTAAATAACTCTATGAGCAAAGGTTTTATACGACTGAGTCGTTACCTTGAGGTATTCAGCATTGTTTGCAAAGGAGAAGCACGAAACACTACGACTTTGTGTAGTGCTCGTCTGCTTAACACTGTGGCAATCAAGAACCAGTACCCGTTACCACAGATCGATGTATTGTTTGATCAGTTGGTCGAAGCAAAGATCTTTTCCACAATGGATTTAAGATCAGGGTACCATCAGATTAAGATGCGGGCTGAGTATATTCTAAAGACAGCTTTTCGACGAGGTACGGTATTTATGAGTACCTTGTCATGTTCCTTGGTTCCACCAACGCTCCAGCTCACTTCATGTATCTAATGAACTTGGTATTCATGCCGGAGCTGGAAAAGTTTGTCGTGGCCTTCATCGACGACCTGCTGGTTTATTCCAAGTCGGAGGAAGAACACGAGAAGCACCTGTGTATAGTCTTGCAAAGGCTGTGGGATCACGAGCTATACGCGAAATTCAGCAAGTGTGAATTCTAGATATCAAAAGTACTTTTTCTCGGGCATATCATCTCAGCGAAGGGCATCGCTGTAGGCCCAAGTAAGGTCACACAACTGCTGCATTGAAAGTCCCCGAGAACTGTTCATGAGGTACGGAGTGTCCTCGGACTCGTGGGACATTATCGGAGGTTCATCCTGAACTTCTCGAAGATTGCCAAGCCTATGACAGCGCTGCTGAAGAAGGCTACCAAATATGTTTGGAGTCCAGCATGTGAAGCGGCATTCAAGACTTTAGTCAAGCACCTGACATCAGCACCGGTTTTGGCGCAGCCAGACACAACAAAACCGTTCGATGTGTACTGCGATGCATCCGGCATTGGGCTCGGATGTGTGTTGATGCAAGACCGAAGAGTGGTCGCGTATGGATCACGACAGCTCAGAAACCATGAGCAGAATTATCCAACTCATAACTTGGAGCTCGCTGCCATGGTACTTGCACTGAAAATGTGGAGGCACTACCTACTCGGTAACCTCGAACATTTATATACCAACCACTAGAGCCTCAAGTACATATTCACTCAGAAGGAGCTGAACATGAGGCAGCGAAGATGGTTGGAACTGATAAAAGATTACGAAATAGAGATCCATTATCACCCCGGCAAGGCAAACATAGAGGCAAATGCGCTAAGCTGCAAGTCACACGTCAACGATCTGACCATCACGCCGTTTGGAGAGAGCGAGCCACTATTACGTGTGGTTCCCCCTAGAGCTCTCTACAATTTAGCTTTTATCCCCACCATCCGTGAAGAAAGGGTGGCAGCCCAGAAACAGGACAGAGGCATGTCACATTTGCGGAGACATATAGATAGTGGGGAGTTGAAATGTTTCCGGAAAGACGGAGACGACGTCCTGTGGTTTAAAGGACAGAATTGTTGTACCCCGTAACCCCGAATTTGGGAAGTACATTTTTGGACGTGGTTAACTTGTCAGAGTTTCTATTCACCCCGATTCATCAGTCCATTTCAGGTTTTGGAAAGATGTGGTTCCGTTGCATACCGGCTGGAATTACCAACAATATTCACCGGTGTGTATGACATCTTCCATCATTCTCAGCTGAGGAAGTGTCTCAAATGTTTAACCACCACTCAGCTAGAGAACATCGAGGAACTGAAATCAGATCTCACACCTCAGGAGGGACTGGATCAGATCATCGACATAAAGGACCGAACCACACGCCACCATATGTTGTGGTTCTATAAAGTTTTATGGAGTTGTTACTAAGGTTGAAGCGACATGGGAGAGCGAAGGATTTCTTCGCGCCAATCATCCCGACCTTTGACGTCACACATCCTATGATTTTTCCACCATCCTCCCTCTCATTTTTACCTTATAATCTCGGGACGAGATTCTTTTAAGGGGGGGGGGAATGTAAAGGTCCCAAAAATATGAACACAAAGAAAATTATGTTTGCACAAAGTTAGTTCATATGTAGGAAAATGGGACTTGTTTAAACTTTTTCACATGTGATAATACACATGAGAGCTCCCTCCAAACAAGTTCAATGGTTATTTGAAAACATGGAACAAAAAGGGATTTGACACTAAGTAGGGAAGTACCCATATGTGTCAGAGAGCTAAATTCAGATTTTGGAGCAGGTTGGTTCTACTCAAAAATTCAAATGAGATTAACACAATGGTTTTCAAAACTGTTATATTAAAAATCTCATTTGCAGCAGCTAAATCAATGAGCAGATTTCATAGTTGAATTCTTTAGGTCCAAATTAGGGGGTAGACAAAGTCTCATGAACTTTTGAGGATATTTGCTACTCATTTTTCCAATTAGACCCAAATGTACAATGAATTCAAATACCTATTTGAATTTGAATGAATTGTGCCCAATTATCCAAATGCAGTTTAGTTTTCAACTCCACACAGTTGAATTTCATCAGTTGCAAATTTTGGGATATTTTGGGGAGACAAGGGGGAGATGGGGCCCACTTGTCATATGTATCAAAGTATCTCTGCAGAGGAATTGGGTCTCTGTTTTGCTGCCTTCGGGAGATCGACAGCAGCTGCTCGCGACAGCACACTGGCAGCTGGTCGACCGCCACGCAACCGACTCCAACGCCGATTCAGGCCCCCTCAGCGACCTCATCCATCCATAACGTGTTCTTCCTCTGCTCACGGACAGAGCACCGAGGCTCTCCCTCCCTCACACCGAGCCGAGTAAACTCGCCTCCGCCACACCATCGGTCGCTCGGTGACCTCCAAATTCCCATGAACCGAGGCTAGTGAGTAGCAAGATGGCACCAGAGCGTCACCCTCGTCCTCCTTGACGTACTCCCGACGGTTGATCGGCTCTCCAACCCCGGGAGCAACGTGACCACGCGAAGGCCGAACAGAACCCGATGAGGAGGCTCCCACGGACAGCTCAACCTGGTGAGTGTCACGACCAAGTACCGGCACCCTCGGACGCGCCAAGGCACCGTGGTGCTCTCCTCCCAAGCTTAGACCCTGCCATGCACCACCGGGAGAGAATTTGGAGAAGTTGCTCCGGCGTACTCAATTCGACCGCCGGCACGGTAATCCCAAATTCCATCTCAATTCTCATCTGAGGTCGTCAAAGTTTGCACGAAGGGCCCAAAGTGGTAGGTGATCCTTTGCTCTTCACAGTTCTAGCCTGAAACTGCACCTAGATCGAGTATTTCATGGTTTTCTACCGGCAACCGAACCGGGGGACCGCGGTCGCACGGTGAAAGCATGTTTGCCATCGTTCCCGAACGTTTTTGAGGCTAGGTCGAGCTCCCCCATCGTTCACTGGTGCTGTAGCACCGTTTTGCCGAGCTTTTAGCGCACTAGTATGGCCGGCCGACGTCGCCGATGATGTGCCGAGCTGCCGCATCGCCGCTAGCTACCGTAGAGGCTTCGCCGGCTCGGGGAAACCTCACCATCGTGCTCAGCGTGGCAGGTTAGGCCCTGGCGGCGAGCAAGGGATTGGGCAGAGGCCGGGAGATCGGTTTCCGGCGATCTCCGGCGAGGGCGGCGGCGCGGGCACCCGGGCGCGAGAACTGACCCGAGGTTGAACAAGGGGTCGGCGGGCCCAGTTGTCAGTGAGAGAAAGTTTAAAACCTTGATATTATGTGGCGGTTGGATCCGGTGCGACTGCGCGTATGGAAACGTGTGGCCCCGTGTGTCCTTGTGCCAGTGAGTGACACGTAGCTCGGACCCACTGTCAGCGTTTTAAACATTTTAGGGTTTTCAGTTTCCAGTTCAACCTTTGAAGAGCCACAACTTTGTGTAGGAATGTCCAAAAATTGTGAAACAAATTTTGTTGGATTCCTCTCAAAGAGTACTATCCAGGGGTGCAGCCCAATATTTATAAAAATCCCTGTATTTGGCTCATTAATTCATATAAGGAAAATCTGGTAGGAATTGTTCCAGGAGTTCTGTGTATTGGAAAATTCCCAAATTTGGGCAGGAGATTCTTCCAAAAACACTTGACCTCCAGTAAACATTTCAGAGGCATTGGACCTCATTTGCTTGGTCAAATGTGGTGTTAATTCCTTATGTCTCTGAAAATTGGAAAATAGAACAAAGCTCATTTTCAGATTTTTCCCAATTCATGTGAAGCTCATATCTTTGTGTAGAAACCTCCAAATTTAGTGATTAAAATTGGGTAATATTCAGGTTGACAAACTCTATCCAAATATGCAACCCAATTTGTATGGAAGTCCTTATTTAATTCTGGAAAATTCTTTAAAACGTTTTGGCAAAAGAATTTTAGAGGGAGTTTGGTTTATCCAAAAATCCTCAAATTTTGCCAGAATTATCATTAGGACGTTATTGAACTCCTGTAAAACTTTAAGCTCATTTGGAGTTGAATTATGTTGGAGAATTCAGATTTCAATATATTGTATTCAAATGAATACAGAAACTTTTCAGAAATTGTCCCAGAGTTAGAAAAATCATTTCTGGGCAATTCTTAGCTCTAAAAATCCTAGGAAAATTGATGCAGCCTCTATGAACTATAAGTGAAATTGTAGTTCATTAAGGTGGGCATGAACATGTGAGTTAATTCAGAATTAATTTCTTTGTGCTTAATTGCTTAGGGAATTATTCTGGATAAAACACTCAATGAAAAGTGTTCATTTTTGGTCCAGAGCACTTTCATGTGACCAGGAATTCACATGCAAATTTTCAGCTCAAATTGAGCCTTGAGTCTCCCTGTCCTTATTCTCCATTCTATTGGATGTGAAGAACAACATAGGGTTGGGGTGGAAATTGTGCGAGACACAATTTCGTTCCACTTTAGCTGCAATTTAGCAAGCTGAGTCCCTGTGTAGTGTATGACTTCCTGTAAAAATTTCGAAGTCATTGGAGATCAGGATCTTTAGTTATGTCCAAATCATTAGAGCTCATATTATATGTCATTACAAACTTAGCTAGAGATGTAATGAGACATCTAAGATAGATTTAGTTTCTTTGAGTTCTTTGCACAACAGAGGCAGCAACTTCATCCTAGGATCTCTACACAGCCTCTGTTCTTAAGAAGTTTTAATCTCTAAGCCTTTGAATTACATTATAAAATACTATGCATATACATGTCGATAGGATTTGCGACGAAGGACTTCGATGGAGCCATCCCTTGACGTTTGGATCAGTTGAGCAAGTTCAGAAAGATCAAGGGATTGGAGATCACTAAATTATATTATATACTACTACCCTACAAAGCAGGCAAGCTTCGGTTTGCATTAACCGTTTTTTACAAATTTTTATTGTTTTGAGCACTTACTTGAGTATTATGATTCCTTGCATTAGAGTCTTGTTTGCAAACCCAAATGCATAGCCAAGAGAACCATGGGTTGGGATTAGGATGGAAAACCCCGTTAGCTACTGCAATGCTAAGATAGTTTAGGATTCGGTATAAGTCGAGTAGTTGGAACTACTCGCGAGAATAGGCTAGAGGCACATTGCTCGGGTAGAGATAGCAAATGAAACACATGGCAATGAAAGTGAGACCGAGCGGAGAGTAAGGGCAGAAGGACTTTGGGGCCTGTGTGCTATAGCTCTGCTTGTGTCGATTGATGACTGAGCCGTGTGCGGGCCTGTTGAACAAGCAAGAACGGTACCGAAGACCTACCGGCTATATGGGAACCGGGAAACCGATGTGACTCGGGTAGCTGGGTGTTGAGGCATAGCTGGTCGTTCAGAGGGTAGGTTGAGAGTTCGAGGTGTAAATCGGCTAGCGGCACTGAGATGTGCGTGCAAAGACCTCTTGCTCGGGACGATTGGACCGGTTCAACATTTGGCTAACGGGTGAAAGGTGGACGTACGTGACGGGTTGTTCGGGTAACCCTGCAGGTGTAAATCGATTATAATCGCCGTCCCTCGCGGTCAGTGAGTACCACTTGTTCACAGTACCGTGACGTAGAAAGAACAGGCTAGTTACATGTTAAAATGTTGCTGATTGAAAGATGGACTTTGATTGTTAATGATTTGCTGTAGTTTAGAGCTAATTAAAGTTCCTTTCAACTTTGGGCAAAGTACATGAGAGAAATGCGTTTCTTGTTTGATTGCGGCTCTCTCATGTGCCTTAGCGTAAGGTTGTCCACAACCTGCTGCTAAAACTTGAAAGTAAGGTTCCACTAATTAGGTGGGTCCTTTGCAAGTTGTTTTATCTCATGTACCCATCACCCCTCATGTAGAAGTTCCATGTTTAGGAGAGACGGGTCAGTCTTGCTGAGCCTTCGTGCTCACTGCTTGTGTTTGAAGCTTTTGCAGGGTTCTATGAGGAAGGGACTCCCGAGGAGGAGGCGGAACTCCAGGAGGGGAACTCCGTCGAGTGGGAGTCGCGCACGCCGCCGTGTTAGTGTGCGTGCGTGCTAGCAAGAACACGTTCACGGGTTGGCCGTGAACTTGATGCATAGTCTACGCCCGTGAGTATAGACTGGACCTATTTTGATGTAAAAATGTTCATAAACCCCTTTATGTAATAAAAGTTTTGCTTCCGCTTTGTACCTTTGATGTGTGTTATTCGGTGCTATGCAACGCAGCACCCCTCAGCGTGATCCTGGCTCGACAAGACCGTGGGGTCGTGTCAAATTCGGACTAGTCCGTTTTCTAGTCAGAGAGAAATCGGACTAGTCCGGTTGATATCAGACTAGTCCGCACATGTTGATTTTTGTGCAGTTAGTGTGATTTCTTTTACTTAAGCTCTTGGGGTGTGCTTCTCCAACACACTCTATACTAAGTAATCTAATCTTTTCAGCTCCTGAGCTCTTATCAGTTTGGATCCTCATTCTTCTTTCTTTTTGCGCTTTATTCCTAATTTCTTTAAGAACCTGCGCTCATCTCAACAATTTTGTTAGGGTCTCATTTGTTTATCATAAATCAACCAAAACCCACAAGGGATGCCTAGATGCACTTTAAGTCTCCCCCTTTTTGGTGATTGATGACAACCAATTGAGATCACACAAATATGATAAAAAATCAGATTTTCATAAAGTGTGCACATATGAGCTTTGAGCAAAATAGACAATGTAGACATAAGACATATGTGCACTCTTTATGGTGGGGTGCAAAACTATATCTGTGAGCAATAATTTTAATGTGAATATCATAATGAGCATAATCATAAAATCATCAAGAGTGTTAAGCCTATATAGTAGTTTTAAACATACACCATTAATCATAAGCATAACATAGTTATCATTTCACAGCACATGTCCAAAAGCATAATGATAGCATAAGTCTTACAAAAGCTCATTTCTTAAACTAGGACACAAAAGGAAGAACCTAAGACCTAAGACTCCCCCTCAATCTCTCTCCCTTTGGCATCAAGGCACCAAAAAGAAGGAGAGGAGGGATCTACTTGTCGTCGCCGACTCACTCCTTGCTGTCGGTCCTTTCTTCGTCTTCATCATCAGGCTGAGGAGGAGAAGAAGAACCACTCATCGTGCCAAAGTAGGCACGCTCTGATGGAGAGAGAGGAGGAAGCTTTGTGAAGTCAGATGCAGAGTCCTCTGAGATGACTAGAGATCCAATGGGCTCAATCTCCAGTTTTTTGCATATTGCTTTGACATTGGCCTTCATGTATCTCATTTCTTCTTTTCTTGCCTTGTTCATCTTATGAAGCTTCACCATCAGTTTTGCGGCAAGAACCAAAGATAGCAGCCAAATACTTCATAATCCCACTAGGGGACCCTTTGTGAGGAGGGGCCCTAGTCTTGGATGAAGGCCTTGCATCTTCTTGAGCTCTCCCTGGATGTTCTTCAGGTGAGCCAGGTGAGGGAGCAGCTGGGAGAGAGGCTTGAGGAGGCTTCTGAGGCCTTAGAGTAGTGTGCTCCACATCCTTCACGAACTCAATTCCTGTGACTTTTTCAATCATAAACATCAAGTATGGTGCATAGCCACAGGAATGGTTTGGTGTGCAGGATATGTTCACCATGTCATTCCAAATGTAATCGAAGATATCAAATTTTCTCCTCCTGCTGATTACTTTCATCAAGGTTCTCAAGTAACCTTGCACACTCCTGGCATCTCCATCCTTTGGAGCAATGGTCTTCCGAAGCACCCTGTTGAGAACAATGAAGAAGGGCTTCACGTTCTTGGTTGAGGGAGGATTGTATGGGAGTCGAGTATCATAGAGGAATTCCATCTTGTCCTTCTCCACAACACCAAGATTGTGAATCACAATCTCGTTACTGACGGTGTCCTCAAGGTGCAGTAGCCTGGCAAACTCAACATAGGAAACTGTGTACTTGGATCCATGTGTCATCCAGGTCACTTTATCTTCTCCACCGTGGGCAAAGTGGCAAGTTGCAAAGAACTGGACGATGATCTCATCCTTCTAGTTGTATCTGAAGGAGAGCAAGTCCTTGAGTCCGTGTCTCTCTACAACCTCTATTACATCCTCAAAGGCTTCACAACTCTTTCTTTCAAAATATGTCCAGTCGATCCATTGACTGCGGACCACTGGAGTCTTCATTTGGAGGTACACTGAATTGTAGTAGTCCGAGTGAAAGTTGCTCCAAAATCTCTTGTCAGCTGCCTTTTTGCCAGTGCTATAGGCGCCAATCTTCCTCAAGTTCCTTGCCACATCACTCCCCTTGCCATTGAACTTCTCCTCCGAGGGATCCCTATTTCCCTGTCTTCGAGCTGTCATCTTAAGGGGACCAATCGGGTCGGAAATAAGTTCCTTTCCCTTGCCCTTGGTTTGGCGTTGAGCCGCCGGGCTAGAACCAACCATATTTGCTTTTGAAGCTGGTCTCTTGATTGTAACCTTTCGACGCACCCTAGGAGGGGTGAGCGAAGGCTCGGTAGCACGCTCTTGTCTTTTGTTGGAGCGAGACTTCGGAATTTGAGACATCACATCTTGATCCATCTCGGCTTCAAAGTCGGAGAGATTCTCATTCGATCCTGAGATGATTTCTGACAAGGAAGATATAAAGGATATGAATAATCAAGGATGACAAGGGATTGCATTGAATTGATATAAGTTAAGGTTTTGATCAGGGCATACTGGACTTGTCCGGTGTTCAAGGTCGGACTAGTCCGGAGTACCGGACTTGTCCGCCCTAAGAACGGACTAGTCCGTTATGAGGCTGCTCAAACCATAACTTGTCGAAATTTGAGGTTATTCAATGCAAATATGATCTAGGGTACATGGAATACATCAATAGAGCATGTATTGACTGGATGAGCTAAGCTAATTGAGCAAAAACAAGGAAAACCGAATGTTCTAGGGTTTGGAGAGAAGTTTACCAAATCCTTCGATTCGAGGCGTTGAAGGAGTTCTCGATGTGGACTAGTCCGGGGTCTTCGATCCCCTTGCAGTGGAGATCAATTCCCACGGAGATTTGGGTGGATTCGATGGAGAACTCGCAAATCATCCTTGGGAGCACTTGAGTGAGGAGAGAGAACGTGGGAGGAGTTGTGAGGTTGAAGAAGATTAGGTCTGAGCCGGCCCTAGTGTGCGAAAGATCAAACCCAAGAGCTCAAGATGTGTAGAACAAGTCTCTCCTTTGATCAATTGCTAATCCTCAAAGATTTGATCCTTTTTTGGTTAGAATGTGTGGAGAGATGTGAATTTTAGGCTCTTGGAAGGTGTGACGGGGCAGGGGGTCGAGAGATATGGTAGTATGGCCGTACACCTCTATTTATACTAGGGTTTCTAAAGGTTACCGATAGGGTTTGAGATGTCCGGACTAGTCTGTGGTGGACTCCGGACTAGTCCGGTGTGCGACATGTGGAAAACCCTTAGTGTTGTGAGATACCGGACTAATCCGTAAGAGTGCGGACGAGCCCGTTGTCTATCCAGAGACAAATCGGACTAGTCCGGTCCATATTGGACTAGTCCGTTTTCTAGTCAGAGAGAAATCGGACTAGTCCGGTTGATATCGGACTAGTCCGCACATGCTGATTTTTATGCAGTTAGTGTGATTTCTTTCACTTGAGCTCTTGGGGTGTGTTTCTCCAACACACTCCATACTAAGTAATCTAATCTTTTCAACACCTGAGCTCTTATCAGTTTGGATTCTCATTCTCCTTTCTTTTTGCGCTTTCTTCCTAATTTCTTTAAGAACTTACGCTCATCTCAACAATTTTGTTAGGGTCTCATTTGTTTGTCATAAATCAAACAAAACCCACAAGGGATGCCTAGGTGCACTTTCATCCCTACCCCGCCCCCTCCCCCGCCGGCCATGGAAAGGAGCTCCCGTCCCCTCTACCCCCTCCCCGACCGGCCACGAGAGATCCCGCCGCCGCCCCCACCGCCCCCACCCCCCCCCGACCGGCCACGGCAGATCCCACCGCCCCCCCTACGGGCCACGACAGAGATCCGGCCGGCCATGGCTGAAGCCCCCCCCCATATGGCAATGGGAAGAGATCCGCCGGCCATGGCTGAACCCCCCCCCCCCCGCCATTCATGGCAGAAGGTCCCCGCACCCTCTCGCCGATCCAACCAGTGGAGCACACAATGGGATTTGTTTAGTTGTGTACTAGTGTAGATTAGTTCAGTTGGACCTAACTCGGCTGCACGGTATGGCCTACTGTTAGATTCTTCGATCAGTGTTTTGTAGAGTAACATGAGGTTCCTAGAAAGGAATTTGCAGCAATAATTGCCACCTTTGTTTTCTTACCTTCAAATCTGAACAATATGCAGATTTTGAGCAGATTCTTGTGATATCATTGACATACAAGAAAGATCGAAGACTGTTTTCAACTGTTTTTCATAAGGTAAAAATGTCATGCTTCATTTGGGAATTGTGCGTTGAACCATTCTTTTGATATTAGCGATCTAAGAGTACAACATGTTGAATAGTGCTGAATAGTTTGCTTATGGAAATAGTGTTTGTAGATGGAAAACGTCTCAAAGCCCAGGAAACCCAATGCACATTGGGTTGCAAAAGCAAGTAAAATTTTTATTGAGTTATGTGTGGAACAAATACTTGCTAATAACAGGCCACATGGTTGCTTGAATGCCAAAGGTTATGCCAATCTTATTGCTCAGTTTAATGAACGCACGGGCAGGAACTATACTCGTGCTCAAATGAAAAACCGATGGGATGCCTTGAAAGCTGAATATGTGATATGGAAGACATTGCTTAATCATGCCTCTGGGTTAGGAAGAGATCCGAAGACCGGTTCAATTGCAGCTAGTAATGAATGGTGGGAAGAAAAAATTGTGGTATGCAACCATGTAGTATATTTTGTTTTATGACATCTTCTACTATACAAATAATGGGTTAATTGTGTTTTTGTTTTTTAGGCTATGTCGGGATGTGAAAAGTTTAGACTTGCCCCTTTGGAAAATGAAGAAGATTTAGAAATCATGTTCAGTGGTGCAACCTGTACAAATGCCTCCACCACGGTTCCAGGTGTAGCTGAACGAGTTGTTAATGTTGATGATGATACTGATGATGTTGAGGAGGTTCCTCCATCTGTTGCACCTCTCATGGATAAGCAACCTAGAAAAAGAGTTGCTCAGAAATCTCCTGCAAAGAAATCAAAGAAGAATTTTAGAGATGTTCAATTCAAGCGACTTGTGGATTCCTTCGTGGAAAGAGCTAGCTCAAACAAGTCTTCGACATCATCTTCGCCTCATGATGCAACACGCCAAGGGATAACTGAAATGTTATAATCTGTTATTCAGGCTGGGGCAGAAGAAGGAAGTGAAGAACATTTTTATGCCACACAACTTTTTATGAAAAAGGAGTACAGGGATGTGTTTTCTACTTTGACAAAGCCAGAAGGGAAACTGTTATGGCTTACGAGGGCATGGGAGGCGAGGAAGAAGCACTAGATAGGAGTAGTTGCTTATGTATATTTATCATTATGTTTTTTTATGAACCTCTATGTATGACAACTTTGTTTGTTTTACATACATCTATTTTTAAGTATGTTAAAATTTCATTGTTTATGTATGTTCAACCTTGTGTGCTTCACATACATCTATTCTGTACCTTTATTATTTATATATGTTTTGTTGGTAACAGATGTAAAGTGATGCAAGTGATTCGAGTGGCTCAAGTGATGTTGACAATATGGTGTCCAATGAAGACGATGATTTGTTGATGATGGTTGTCGGGATTGCAGCTTATACAATGCTTGATTACGGTAACACATGTGTAAAAAGAGCAAGGAAAGTACCAATTGAGATATGTTTTCAATAGGTTCAAAGACATCTTACACATTATGATAATTGTTATGATATGTTCAGAATGAGAAGGTCAGTGTTTTATAGTTTACATGAAGTGTTGGTTAATGATTACGACTTAACATCGTCACATGAGATGCACTCAATAGAAGCACTAGGCATGTTTTTGTGGATGTGTGGTACAGCTCAGTTAGTTCGTCAGGCAAAACATATTTTTACGCATTTTATAGAAACTATTAGTCGGAAGTTTACTGAACTTTTAGAATGTGTAACAAAATTGGCTGCTCACAACATCAAGCCCAAAGATCCTACCTTTGTTGTTGTGCACTCAAAGATTAGAGAACATAGGTCTTGGCCACATTTCAGAAATTGTATTGGTGCAATAGATGGCACACATATTCAAGTGACAGTGCCATCAGCAGAGCAAGCAGTGCATATCAATAGACATGGATATTGTAGTCAAAATATTATGGTTGTATGTGACTTTGATATGAGGTTCATATTTGTGGTGGTCGGATGGCCTGGATCAGCTCATGACACACGTATATGGAAGGATACTTTGTTCAAGTACAAGGACATATTTCCACACCCCCCTGAAGGTATTTTATTAACTTTGAAATTATTATACAATTACTAGCTTATAGTAACTTATTAATTATTATTTCAGGAAAGTACTACCTAGTTGATCCAGGTTACCCAAATCGAAAGGGCTATCTAGTACCCTATAAAGGTCAAAGATATCATGTTCCAGAATTTTAAAGTGGCAGTCAACCAGTTGAATTGAAGGAGGTGTTTAACCATGCTCATTCATCCCTTCAAAATGTTATTAAATGTTCATTTGGTGTTCTAAAAATGAAATGACACATTCTCCTTAATGTGCCAAGCTACTCGATCGAAAAGTAAAAAAAGATCATAATTTCTTGCATGGCATTACATAATTTTATTAGAGATAAAAATTTCAAAGATGTGAATTTTGATATTGCCGTATCAGACGAGGCATATGTTGATGGTGATATCGGAGCTAACCTTACTAATGCTACAGATGACCGAGATATGGGAGACCTACGTGATGCTATTGCAGCAGGATTAGTGGAAGGGTAGTGATGAGTTTATAGAATAGACCTTTGATATTAAATTTTGTCTCTATGGTGTAATAATTTACGTATTTTATTCTTTTGATCAAACTTTATTTTATAATATAAATAATTTACATCTTATTATTTTATCATGTAAATGAATGTCAAATAGTTCCAATTCAATAGCAAATTAAATACAATAGAGAAATTAACCCAAGGTAACTTTATATACAAGTCAGAAAAATATCATAGGTAATTTAGACAATTTACACTTTGAAACCAGCTGTGCCAAACAGGCCCTAGTCCTGAAATATTTTCAAACGGCTGTTTAGTAATATTAAATTCGATTAAAAATCGTATATTAAAAAATTGTTCCGTGACGACGATGGGAGCGGGCCGCAACAGCATCCGCGGAGCTTCAGGAAGCAAATGGACTGGCCACCCCCATTGCATCTTCATTAGTAGAAAGCAGGATTCGAACTGCTCCCCGTTGCATCTTCATCAGTACAAAGCAGGATTCAAAGCCCAAGGTCCAGATCGATGTTCGCCGATGTCGCCTCCCCTTCGATTGCTTCGGTCGCCGTCGCTCCTTCCTTACCGCCGCCGCCGCTCCCTGTCCGGAGTATGGTCGTCGTCTTCAGCTTTTGAGCCGTTGGAATAGGCTTCGGTCTGGGTGTTTCTATTTTTAGGGTGAGGAACGCAGAGCCTAAAATAGGTTGCACGAATGGGCTACCTGTTGAACACAGTTTCTATACTTTCACACCCTAAAATGGGGTTTGGGCTTCTATTTGGGCTCTCTGTTGGAGTCAGCCTAACAAACAAGACGACGCCGAATAAAAGCGCGGCCCATTAAAATGGCTCGAAGGCCCTGCTCGGTAAGCTCGTCGTCAACCTCGAGCACGCATGTTCTCCGCCGCTCGCCGCCATTGGCGGCAGCTATACTGGAATCAAAATGTTCTGAGCGTAACATCGAAATGTTCTGAGCATGAGAAACGAATGTTCAAACACCCAAAATAAATCGTTCTATGGCACAAAACTATCGTTTACATCTGAACGGGCTGGATTAGTGAGTTGACAAGATTCAGTGAGGAGATTCCACATTCATGTGAATAGCTAGCCTAGTTGTCACGCATCCACCGAAGTACATACGCATCTAAGTTGCGGTGCAGGCACCACCTTGTTTTAGTCCAGCGCCTACCACTAATCAGGCCCCAGCAGGTGCATGTGGAACTGTTCCTCTCTGATTGCGACCACGGACTTGTTTGCATTGCAAGAGAGTTGGAAGGTGGAGATAACCTTTTCCTCTTCACGTCCGATAGGAGATTGCCTGAACACTCCCAATTTGACGAACCCGATCGATGATGGGGGCAAACTGGCAACAAGTTCATCGGTAGTGTAAGGCGGTTTGGTATCCTTCATCGTCTTCAGCTTTGGACGCCTAGCTTGACTGCGTGAGAAACAGAATCTCCTCCCCCGCTCCCGTCCACAGGACCGTCGCCAAAGTTGCGGCGTCAGCTGTCACTCCCCTGGAATATTCTTCTCCAAGTATATATACTGCCCTCGTGCGTGTATCAAGATCTTATCGCCGTGCACAGATAATGAGCTTATTATCATCAGTCCTTGTCTTGTATAGCAACTAGTAATGTACAGGGTGTTAGAATCCTTCATCTTCAGTTTTGGATGCCTTGCTAACAGCAAGAAACCGGGTATCCCATCCTTCATCTTCAATTTGAATAAAGTGATAGAGCCTTATCCAGGCGAGGCTCCTAACAGGAATCTAGAACATCTTTCTCAAAGTATGCCCTCGTGAGTACATCAAAGCTACAGAGAACTTATCATCATTGTCCTCATCCTTTATGGCTTCATATAGATTCCAGCGTAAGGACGTCTAGCTACTGCACTAACCATTTCTGAGATCCAATAATAGAGCAGTCGAGAGAAGAAGAACACGGACGACTCATCCGATTTCACCTATCTTTACTATGCCTGCCGATGCAGGACTGGTCTATATTGATGAACAGACCAAATGTTTAATCACCTTATTTTTCTTCGGAGCTTCTTTCCTCCTCACGGACTAACTGGCGTATTTTTCAACTTCTACTAAAGTAATCATAACATACTTATAGTCAAAACTTTCAAATACACGTGCTTCACTTCCACCATAAGATCATTCGGCGAGAACGGCCGAACAAGAGACTTGTAGTGTCTGTCTTGCCGCGCCCAATTCGCAGAAAATTGATTACCCTGGAGTTGGGATAAAGCAGCCCGTTCATACAAACTACTTGCATTGTCATTTTGTTACTGCTGGTTTTGTCAGTTCCTTCCAGACGTTCGACGTCCATGTCCAAATTACTCCTTTACCCCTCGTTGGATTTGACCCATTTTCTTTCTGTTGTCGGTATTGACAACCTAAATTGTCCAATGGCGAAATATGTCGGGGCTAAGGCCAAAATATCCACTTTAGCGCTAACACTCATTATATTGGAATTTCTAGTGTGGATACATGTTTCTGCAGGCTACTAGCATGTCAAGGTCATATTTTGACAGTCTGGCATGTTTTTTTAAGACATAAAGGATCACATGGAACAATATCAAGATGTGGTTAAATCACATATTTGAGTTCTGACAAAGCCCTCATCAAGACAATCAAAATTGATATATAGATCGCCTAATTCAAAGTTGAATGCAAGAATTATGGCCAACTAAGGATGACCAGGATGAAAGCCAGACCGGTTTATAAACCGATCAGACCGGATTGAAAAATGTTATCAAAAGGCCAGTTTGACATTACCAATGTGTAGATCTCATTGAGTCGATCAAAATGAATATATGAATCGTCCAATTTGGACTCTAGGGCAAAAGTGTGGCATTTGTGTAACAAACACAAATTCAATAGATGAAAATTTGATTCAAATTCAAAATTGGAAGTCAAAACATAAAGAAAGAGAAAAAGAAAAACAAAAAAGGGAGATGGGCCGTTCTCCCCCGCGCAGCCCACCTCCCCAGTAGCTCGGCCCGCCTTCTTTCTCCCCCTCGCCCGGCCCGACCCAACACTGTGCTTCTTTCTCCCCCCTCCCGCCGCCGAAGCCGAGCGCAATCCCGGGGATCCCGACGATTACGCGCCCCCGTCGCATCTCGCTGCCCCGCCCGAGGCCCTCCACCCCCTGGCACCCGTCGCCCTCCGTTGCCCTCCATCAATCCCGCCCCATGCCACAAAAACCCGGCCGCCTTCATCAATGGCGCACCCGTCACCAACCCGATCGACCGCCGAAACCGCCTTCTCGCCGCTATAAAAGGGCGTCCTTCCCTTCCATTCTCTCAACATCTTCACCGCCGAGCTCCACAGTGCCCACTTGATTGAAGAGAGGGACCGTCGGTCGCGAATTTCACGAAACAACGCCGTCTTCTCTAACTCCGACCGCCTCTCGAACCCGCTCCGGTGAGTCCCCTCTCCCCAATTCCTTGCACGAGTAGCATCATAGCCGACCCCCTAGCCATTCCACGAGTTTGTTTGCTTCCCTGATGGTCGTAGCCCTCTAGCACCGTGGAACCGAGCTCACCACCGCCACCGAACGTCACCGACCACTGTGGGAGCTTCCCCCGGCCCGGCTGAGCCTTGCAACACCTTCCCCATGATCCAGTGGTTGTGTAGGAGCCCTCAAACCCCGGCGAATGCGAGCGTACCCGAGAAACCACGGTGCATCGACGCCAAACCACCTCCAGCGAGCCGGCGGCGCCGCCCTAGTGAGTTTCACCACTGCTAGCCACCCCCATTAGGTTCCCCACGACGCATAGTTCACCGGCACAAATTCTGTTGGACCATGCCGGAAGGAAAACGCAACTCCGGCGAGCTGCCGGCCGCCTCTGCCGCGCCTGCAACCACCCTGGCTGGCAGCTCACGTGGCAGCCAGATGGCGGGCCACGCGGGCAGGGCGCGGGCGTGGCTGCTGACTCGGCGCCACACGGGCGCTAGCTCACCCGCGCGCTCGCCAGAGCCCCTCTGGGCTCGGTCCATGTGGACCATGAGGTCTAGCGGCTGTGGGTCGGGTCCCGGTCCATAGCACAGTCACCTGAGGGCCTGGGCCCGCCTGTCAGCCGTTGCACGCGGAAAAACGCTAGGCACACCCACTAAGTGTACACAGAAACTAGAAAAAGGCATTTTTCAGGTACAGAAAAAATTCAGAAAAAATTCTAAAAAAGAAATTAACCACTAGATGATAGTAACATGCGTATAAGGGCTAAAAACCATTTTAGTGCATTACTAATTGCCAGTAATCGCGCTAACCCAACTAATTAAGCAACGGCGAAAGGAGATAGGGTGAGGCCCTCCGGCTGACGACACTACCCCATCCAAAGCCCAAGTAAACTATGCTGTCGATAAGAAACCTCTAAGAACCTCTGCAGCCACATTACTGTGATTTTACCTGAGATTCTTGAACTCTTTTGGGTTTGACGCTAATACGAGCAATTTACGTACTATAGCAAACAAAGAAGTCGACAAGGAATTTGAAGGCCCGGATTACGAGGTATTCCTAGAAGCTTTTGAAGGCAAGCTCTAACCTCCTTGATCATGATTGCTCCTATGAATTTACAAAATTGCCATGATAGCCTGTTTTAGTATGCATGTTTTCCGTGATTACTTTTAAACGTTGAGGTAGCTAAGACCTGCTTGACTAGTGGTAGCTTCTCCGTGTAAGTTGTATGACCGACACGATGGTTTTGACGGTGGTTACTTGCTCCTCAGTTAACCTAGCTCGATGACGTCGGCTAGCCGTTACACTAGCAAGTAGCATATTGTCTCACGTCATCCAAAGCTAGAATACTTGCAGGGTGATAGTCACGTGTTGGACATGTGAAGTACCAAGAACCCCTCATTGACCTTGTCAACTACCTCCTTGATGCCCTAAGGCCCCGTCATGACACTATAATGTTATGACGTGTGTGATTCCTTGAAAGTAGAATGCTTAGGGACGCCGCGATGTTCGCATCGCAACTCACTATACATCAAATTTGCGAAAAGTGTTGAAAGGAGTCTTGGTGGTGTGAGTTAGGAGGTGGGTTGGGGAACTGTGTCGTACAACAGATGTGGGGATAAGTGGATAAAAATGATGGTTGAGGCGGGATATGGTGAATGAGTAGTGTGTGATTCGGTGTAGTCCACCTGCCGTGGATATTGATGGAGCCGCCTCAGCAATATAAGGACCGGTTCATATAACCTCGTCATAGTGATTTTGTACAACCACAAAACTTGTATGGGTAGGACTCCCTCTACCTTCTTGGTGACTTCCACATGAGCCATCTGGCGGCCAGTAGGGCACGGGAGACCAGGAAAAGACATGGGGGAATCATTACCCGTGATCCGGCTGGGAGAGTAATTGCCCAAATAGCCCTTAGGTGCGTCCCGAGGTGTGATTGTGGGGTTACTCGGAAAAAATGAGGTGAACGTTACACTACTCCTCTGTTAGGAGAGCATGACCTGTGGGTAAAGTGTACCACCTCTGTAGAGTGTTCAAATCCAGATAACCGTTGTCACGGTCTTGGCACGCTTTGTTCCGAGCTCTTGTTGATTAGCCTTAGAATGATTCTTTGATGTGATGGGTGGCAGTGTTTGCCGTGTTTTGGAGATTACGGCTGTGTGCCGGGACTAGTAAAGTCGTGGGCTTGAACATTTGATTAAAACTTAGGGAACTGGCGGGATGGAGCTCAACTCCCCTAGGTCCCACCAACTAAAACCAGGATACGATTACCTCCTTTTGCTTTGCAAAAACCTTCTTTCAAAGATACCCTGCATGAATGCTTTTCGGCAACTATAAGTCGTACAACCCAACCTTGCTATGACCCCCTTGCATAAAACACATCACCTTGAGTAGTGTTAGGGCTTGTTGAGTACCTTCCGTACTTACTCTTGCTTTCTTCACGACCCTTAGAAGCAGAAGAGGAAAGGGAGGAAGAGGATGAAGCGCAATACAACGACGTGTAGGCCTAGCCCTGCGCCCAAGGTTGCCTGAGGGGAATGGGAGCCACTTAGTCCGCTGCTTTCCGATTGTTCTCTGTTCTTTTAAGGCCATGCGAGGCCCATGAATTGTAACTTAAGACATGCTTGTAAGACCATAAAGGTCATGTTGAGACTAAGTTAATGTATGGTATTCGATCCATTCTATTGTGTGTACCAACAACTGATCCACGGATTGGTACAAAATGTACAAGTGGGCCCCGAGAAGGGTGGGTCCTGACAATTTGGGACATTCCAGTCAACTAGAAAGTGGTAATATCATTTTTGCCGAGTCCGATGGGAGAGCTGGAGTTTGACTCAGAAATTGTAAGAGTCTCAATTCCTAACAGCATAAGATCACCCTCACCATATAAAAATATAAATAGTTTCAAGCCGATTGAACTAACTTCAATCAAACAAAATCTACTACTTTTTTACTTTTTACATTCTAAACGCTAAACCCTCCTACAATGCATTCTTGTTTGTCCATGTCCTGATCTTCACAACCAAAATGACTTCCTAGACTTTACTAGCACAAATCTGCGATGCTCACACCCGGATGTCAGGGGTCCCTCCCAGGCAAGAGTTTTGATTCACTTTACTAGCTTGTTCGGAAACTAGTCATTCTTCATCACGTAACTGTGTTGTCTATCATTTGTTTGTTTCCTCATAAATCTAGCTGCCAATCACAATGAAAGCGTGATAGTTACCCCCTTCTAAGATGACCCCAAGAAAATAGATCAAACCGCTTGTCACACCCGGTTTTTCCGAAGAACAACCAAGTGAATATCACATGTATGCCAGGATCAGTTTCTCATACATGCGATGACAAATAGTGAAGCATCATTTATTACAAGCCAGGTGTCGAATATAAATAAGTCTTACATAGCAAATGTCTCGATGGACAATAATAAGTTCATCACGAGTAAATAAACTAGCAGCGGAATATTATTCTTGTGGGCTCCGTCACAGGCGTTGCCCGGGGGTCTCCATGAACCTAGAAACCTTCTTCGGGTCCGAAGTCTTGATCATTATACACCACTTCATTATCTTGACCTGAGCAGCAATATAAACCAACAAATATGCAAGGTTGAGTACCGATGGTACTCAGCAAGTGTGGGAAAGTTATATCATGCATGGCTAGAACAAGGAGAGGTTGAACTCATGGTTAAAGCACTATGCAATTAATACCTATCACCTTAACTTATTAAGCACCTACATTACTACACAGGTGAAATGGTCCCAATTTCCCATCCCATCATCATAACCAAATAACCATAACATCATTTCCATTGTTAAGCTCCCCACTTAACATCCACAACTTCCAAATCTATCATCCTCTAATCATGAATAAGTCCAAGCCGCTCTTGACCGTGAGCACGGCTGTCATGACAGTTTTGACTCTGCAGAGGTCGCACCACTGTACCCACATGTAGTGATTTCATCCCCCGTTGCCGGGTGGACTAAAAGAACCTCCATTATGCCAGTGGCTACGAACCACATTCACACTTCCCAGGTGTGTAGCCAGGAGATCACTACGAAGCCTTTATAAAGGGATTCCTGACGAGCGTGGGCCCACTGAGGTTTCACCCCTAACAGCATACAAGAGGCTCCAACCCCGCTGCAGTGGCCCCCTCTTGAGCCTTGCGGTTCATATGGTAGTCCAGCTGACACCTATACCCCGCACCATCCAACACACCCATACTACCCCGGGGATACACCTAATTAATTGGCCAAGCTGCCCCATCTCAGCATGTGGTTGGCACGGTAAAGCCAGGTTACATGTTCCATGAACCGGTCCTTAGGATCCAGGCAAGTACTAAACACAAACCCGAGTCTCGTGCACCCAGCACCAACCAAACATCCAACTTGCCTAGATCCCTACCTCTACATAACTCACAATATCTCATTCAAGAGTATGGTAAAATAAACTGATGATCTCATATCCCAAATATCCCATTCTAAGCATGGCTAAGCATAAGCATGTAAATAAATGACATGATAAAATAAATCCCAACCCAAGCTACAAGGAAACAAGGTAATGCAATTCTAGGGAAACTTGCTAGCATGGGTTTCATATTTCAATTGACAATGCAAATAATTCTATCTACACATCCTAGCATAGGATCAAAGTGGTCAAGGACAGTTGCCTCCTTCCTGCTGCTCTTGAAATGGGTAGTCCTGATCTTGGAAAGGAAAAACTTGCTCTGGAGCAGGTTCTACATCATACCATCACACATAGCAAAAGAAAAACAACAATCCATAAGACATAGTTCAGACTTCCACTTCATACACACCACACATTCACATGTAACAAAGCCATTCACAACTTCTATGTGTTGTGTTTACTCTATGTGTGTTGACCTTTGGCTTACGTGCACTTTTAATCATGTGTATATGATTCCTACTTTTGTATTCACATTTATGCTTACATACTTTATATATGAGTTTCTAATTTAAATAATTTTCCTTATATTCAATTACTACACCTTTTAGCTACCAAGTATGCATGAAAGGTATTTTCCTTCTCCATATGTGTCTTCAGAATTTCTACCAACCCTAAACTGAATTCTTTGGATTTTAGAAACTCCATTTATCATTTACTAGTTGTTATATTTTCAGATTTATTTCCTATGCCTAAATGTGAACTTTATTATGAAAATAACAAGACACATCATCTAAACAGAATAGGTTCTGACCTAAAATATTTAATAACATATTTTTGACCTTTTCCTCTGATGTAAACTATTTTACATTTATTTTCCTAATATTCAGAACTATTCTTCACTTATAAATGTGTCCCTATAACTAATAAATGTGAATAATAAATTAAACAGATTCATTTCAGCCAAAAATCTATTTTTATCTCACTCCAAAGTTTTCTAAGTACTGAGAAAGTTTTTAATTTAAATTTGACAATATGTTTGTCCCACTTTTTTAAATTTTAAATACTAGCCACATATTCAATTTTCTAAATTTAATATCAAATAGGGTTAAAAAGGTAAACTCACCCTACTACAGGGTCTATAATATTATTTTAACAATTTTCAGGGGTCTAGCTTCATCTAACAGAGGAGTTTTTCCTAATTTTTATTAAGTCTAGGGGCTAAAACTGATTTTTAAATGAATTTACACGATTTTCTAAAGTTCTAGGGGCTAGATAAGAAGTTTTCGGGGCTAGCTCTTATTTCCCGAGAACCCCAGGGGGTAGCACGTAAGATTTCCAGTCTTTATAACGCGGGGCTGACGTGGACCGTCCGATTTAAAACAAACGGCTGAGATTATAAGGTCGAACCGGTATGCGGGGATTTAAACCCTACCGTGCGATTTAAAATATACGGCGCACAAGCGGCCACGTCGCTCTGATCGAGCGCGGGCGGCGCTGCCCGGCGGTGCACGGCGGCGGGAGGCGGCGATCTCGCCGAAGAGTTTCGGATCTTCGTCAATTCTTCCTAAAACTATTATTTTATGGCATAGATCGGTGGAGGGGAGGTCGGGGATCTCACCTCGGGGGTTTTCTTGAGCTCGGAGGTCCTGGAAGGCGATCGGCGACGAGGTCCGAAGTGAAACCACGGCGAGGCTCGTCGGCGCTGCGTTTGAACCGCAAGTCACCGAGTTTCTGCACCTGCAGGGTTTCTCGGAGGCGGTGGATCAAGACCAGCGAGTTAGATCAGAATTTCCGAGCTTAGATCGGCCAGAATTCGCCGGAGAAGGCTCGGGTTCTCACCGGAGTAAAAACAGCAGATCGCGTGAGTAAAACGGAACGAGGCCGGGGTTTTTATAGACGGGGGAGGGCGGCGGGTTAGTTTAGATCGAGCTGGAGTCTTCGAGGTCCGGAAATCGGCTGGGATACGCGAGAATTCCCGATCGGTTTTGATTCGGGTGAGAGAGTCCTGGCCGATCGCGGCGCGGCGCGAGGAAGAAGAAGGCTGGCGGGCCCCGCCTATCAGTGGGAGGAAGGGGCGCGCGTGGCTGCGGGCTGGCGCGGAACAGAGTGGGCCGGCTGGTGGGTTTCGACCCACTGGCCGTTTTTTTTTCTGTTTTCCTTTTTCTTTTTCTATTTCTTTTCTGTTTTGAGTTTAAATTGAATTCCAGTTTGAATTTAAATTATTGCAAAACATGCAACATGTCCAAAAATTTTTAAATTCCCCTCTTAACAGGATTTAGGGTCTTAACAAGATTTTGGGGTGTTACACCGCTTTTCAAAAATGGTTAAGTTAGATCGATTTTCAAAACTAGTTAGATCGATTATTGAAATTGCCTAGAGGGGGGTGAATAGGCTAAAATTCCTGAAATGACTTAATTAAACGAGATTAGAACACAGGGGCCGGACTAGTCTGGCTCAGGGGCGAACTAGTCCGATCAACCTGCTGGAAAAGCCTAAAAGGCCAGACTAGTCTGGCTCAGGGGCGGACTAGTCCGGTCAGACTGCTGGAAAGCTTAAACTTGATTTTTATGGGTTTTTCTTCATATTTTAGTTTAATGAAATGCAGATAAACTATCTAGCAATCTAATATAACAAATATGACAAAGTATTGAGGTGGATTGCAAGATTATAACCTGAAATATTATAAGAGCGAAATGATCAAACAAATCCTAAGCAATTCTAATGATCAATGAATGTAAGTGCAAAATGACACGAAGATTTTTGCCCGAGGTTCGATTCCACTCAGGAATCTACGTCCCCGTTGAGGAGTCCACAAAGGACCGGGTTTAACAACCCTTCCCTCACCAAGTCGCCACTAAGGCCAACCCAGTTCTTCACTATCTCAAGTGTGAACTTACAAAGTGTTGGGGCTGCTCACAATCTAAGGCTCCCACTTGATCACGTCCACAAAAATCCACCGATCTTACAAGCCACAGGTCACACCAAGTGCACGAGATCACTCTGAGAGCCTTAAACGCGAACTTCTTCCTTCTCCTCTCCTCACACACCCAAATCCACTTAAGAATTGGTTCTAGAGGGTGAGTAGGCAAGAGAGAAGGCTTAGGAGGGCTCTAGGATCGCTGTGGCGGCTCTAGGGTTCCAGGTGACTCTAAATAAAGTCGGGGCATCTCCTTTTATAGAAGTCCCGAAGCCAACCGTTGCCACCTACCGAAAGTCCGGGCTAGTCCGCCTCACACCGGACTAGTCTGATCTCACATAGGAACTACTTGTCCGGGTGAGAACGGACAAGTCTGGAGGACCCGGACTAGTCCGGCCACTATGGCGGACAAGTCTGGTCTACCAAGACTTAGCCGTGGGAGCTCTCATCTCACACCCATACGGACTAGTCTGCCTTAGAACGGACTAGCCCGAACTCACACAAGAACTCTTAGTCCGTGTGAAAACGGACAAGTCTGGCTAGCCCGGACTAATCCGTCCATTGAGGCAGATAAGTCCGGTCTACCAGGACTTAGCCCCAAAAACACTCTCACCAAGAGAGAAACGGACTAGTCCGTCCCAAAACGGACAGGTCCGATCTCAGTCAGGAACTCTCAGTCCGCCCCAAAACGGACTTAGCCGAGGACTTCCGGACTAGTTCGGCCTCTTCTCCGGACAAGTCCAGCCTGCCCAACTTTACCTCTCTACCTCTCTTCACTAAGGATTTGACACTTCTAACGCTTTGAGCTCTCTTCTATGGTTTCAATGCACTTGACACATACACTCTTTCTTTTACACGGCTAGCCTACTAAAGACTCAAGTGAAACCCTAATTTCTACTCTTCGAGTCTTCGACGCCGTTCTTCATCTTTTTCCTTTTTGAGAGTTTAGGTGTTCGCCTTGGAAATGTCATGTGCTTATGATCATCTCAGCTCATTAGTCTCTTAATTTGTCATCATCAATCATCCAGAATCCACGGGAATGCCTAGATGCCCTTACAATCTCCCCCTTTTTGGTGATTGATGACAACACATTAAGTTTCAACATAAGCGGTAAAAATTTTATTTTTATAACAAGTGTACGTATGCAAAACTCCCCCTAAATATATGCAAGAGTAAAAGAGGGGAGTTGGCATACATTCACATGTTGTGGTGGGGTGCCTACGTGTTGTGCTAAAAAAATGTGATAAGACAATAAGCATAAAACAACCATAAAATCCAACACGTAGTGTTACACAAAAGATAGTCATGCATAAAACATAAAACATAGATAGCCATGTTCAAGGATCTATTACAAGATAGTCATGTCCAAAAGATCTATTACCAGATAGTCATGTCCAAAAGATCCATTACAAGACTAGAAGATGATAAAAAATAGGACATCCTTTTCACATTTCTCCCCCTTTGGCATCAAGGCATCAAAAAGGAAAAGAGGGAAGAAGATACGCCTAAGTATACTCGTCATCTTCTTCGTTATCTTCTTTATCGCCATTTTCATTGCTCTCCGTAGCCTTCGTATCCTCTTCTTCTTTGTCGGCGGTGGTGGATAGAGGCACGGCCTTGGAAGAGCTTCCATCTTCCCTGAACTGGGCGAGCTCATCAGCGATGAACTATGGATATGGAGTGAGTTCCCCATCACTCTCCTCAGAGGGAGACATGGGTACCTCAAGCTTGTCACACACAGCCTTGAGGTACTTCTCCTGACGCCTCTCCATGCGTCGAGTCCGGACCTCCACACACCGACAGGAGGCGAAAAGTGCGTTGAAGCACTTGAAGAATCCACTCATGGAATGCGGAGGAGGAGATGATGGGGGAGCCGCTAAGCTAGAAGGGGCCGCTGAGCTGGACGGAGGTTGATGCATTTTTCCTCCTTGAGGGTTCTGGCACAATGGGGGTAGCTGAGGACGGAGAGGTCGATGAGTGACATCCTTGACAAAGACTATTTCCGACACCTTCTCAATTAGGCATATGATGTACGGTGCATAACCACATGAGCGGTTGGGAGTGTGAGAGATGTTGAAGATTTCATCATAAATGTGCTCAACAAGGTTGAACTTCTCTTCACCATCTATCAAGAGGAGGAGATGCCTTAAGTTTCCTTGAATTACCCATGTATCTCCATCCTTGGGGCCAATGGTCCACCTCAGAATCCTGTTGAGGATGCTATAGAACGGCTTGATGTTCCTAGCAAGCCCGGCCTCATAGGGAACATGACTAGGATACACATAGTCAAGCTGATCCCTGTCCACTGCCTTGAGATTGGAAATGATAATCTCATGATCCAAGTGCTCCTCAAGGCCAAGTATCTGTGCAAACCTCTCATAGATGACTGAGTACTGCTCTCCATGAGTCATCCAGGTGATTTTCCGGTCACCGTAGGTGGAGAAGTACACAGTGGTGTAGAACTGCACAATTACCTCAATGTTCCAGTCATACTTGAAGCTCATGATTTCCTTGATTCCATGGCGCTCTGCTACTTCAATCACTGCATCAAAAGCTTTGTGCTCCCTTTTGGCCATGTAGTCCCAATCTACCCATTGAGCTTGAGTGACTGGGTCTTCATTTTTAGGTACACCAAGCGGTAGTAATCGCAGTGAAAGTCACATCAAAACCTAGGGTCGGCTATGTGCTTCTCATAGTCATAGACTTTATCCATCCTCAGCCTTCCCGTCTTTTCAGCCCCCTTTCCTTTGAATACAAATGCCGGATTGTTGGGCTGCCGGTTTGGGTCTCTAGCAGGGGCAGCCATCTTTAAGGGTTCGATGGGCTTCTGTTGCCCTTTCTCTCTTATTTTTATCCCTCCTGCTCTGTTTGTCGGTGCTTTGGCAGTTGCCTTTTTGTTCTTTGGCTCCTCAGGAAGTGGAGCCTTACCCTTCTTTGGATCACGAGGAACCCTATCCTCGGATTCCTTTTCCTTCTCCTTTTCCCGCTCTTTATCTCCCAAGGTGACCAGCTTCTTTCTCTTGGGCTCTGAGGCACTAGCAGCTTGGGAGCTTTGGGCTTCACGTTCGGCCCTTTTCTTTCTCCATTGATCCTTCAAGGATTCTTCAACGTCTTGGGCAATTTGTGCCTCTTCGTCGAGATCATGCTTCTTCTTTGTTCTTGCTTCTCGACGGACGGCTTCTTTAGCCGCTTGGGCCTCCTTTGCTGTCCTTTCTTCGGCAATGCGCCGATGAAGGGCTTGTCGAGCCTCCTCGGCCGTAGGACTTGGAAGAGGAGAGCTTTGGTCGGAGTTTGACATATTTCCTGAGAGACAGGAGATTAGAGGTCAAGGAAGTGGAATATTGCAAGAGAATTCACTAAAAATGGCTAAAGTTGGAGTTTGTTCTGTATAAAACGGACTTGTCCGTTAAAGGACAGGACTAGTCCGCTTGAGAACGGATTTGTCCGCCCAAAACCGGACTAGTCCGGGTTATACAGGAAGAACCCTAACCCTAACAATTTTTCACAAAAACTTCGCATTAAGTTGCAATACTCCTAGGCTATGATCGCATCGACACTAGAAACAACATTTGTGAAGAGGTTTCTAGCAAAAGACCTAAGAATGAAGAAAAGGAGGGATTTTTGGTTAGGTCAAGAATACCTCTTGAAATCTTCAAATGTGATGAATTTTTGGTTAGGTAAAGAATACCTCTTGTTTCCGCACTCCTTAGGTCTCCAATCCGTGGATTGGACGAGATTTTTGGTGGAGGAAAGCGAAAATCGCCAATTTGTGGGTGCTTCCGGCTTGAGAGAGGATGTGAGCCAAATTTCTGGGAGGTTAAGTCCCCAGGGGCCGCACTAGTCCGACTTGGTGTCCGGACAAGTCCGGTTGGCGGATCAGAGCCGGATTTCTCTAGGGCCGGAATTGTCCGGCCTCCCCAGATGGACTAGTCCGGTTTGGACTTGTCCGTTGCGAAGTCTGACCCTACCACGTGGCCACTGCAAGGGTGAGCTCCGAAGGCACCACGTATCCAGCGGGGTCGGGCCTCCCCTCTCCTCAGAGGCGAGCTCCGAGGGCGCCATGTGTCCGGCGGGGCCGGACCTCCCCTCTCCTCAGAGGCGAGATCCGAGGGCGCCACGTGTCCGGCAGGGCCGGACCTACCCTCTCCTCAGAGGCGAGCTCTTGTGGCGACATGTGTCCAGCGGGCCGGGGCCTCTCCTCTCCTTAGAGGCGAGCTCCGGTGGCGACACGTGTCCAGCGGGTCGGGGCCTCTCCTCTCCTCAGAGGCGAGCTCCGGTGGTGACACGTGTCCCGTGGGACCGGACCTCATCCCTTCCACAGGGGTGAGCTCCGGTGGCAACACGTGTCCCGTGACACCGGACCTCATCCCTTCCACAGGGGTGAGCTCCGGTGGCGACACGTGTCCCGTGGGGCCGGACCTCATCCCTTCCATAGGGGTGAGCTCCGGTGGCGACACGTGTCCCGCGGGACCAGACCTCATCCCTTCCACAGGGGTGAGCTCTGGTGGTGACACATGTCTGGCGGGGCCGGACCTCATCCCTTCCGTAGGAGTGAGCTCCGAAGTTGACACGTGTCTGGCGGGGCTAGACCTCATCCCTTCCACAGGGGTGAGCTCCGAAGTCGACACGTGTCTGGCGGGGCCGGACCTCATCCCTTCCGTAGGGATGAGCTCCGAAGTCGATACGTGTATGGCGGGGCCAGACCTCATCCCTTCCACAGGGGTGATCTCCAAAGTCTACATGTGTTTGGCAGGGCTGGACTAGTCCGGCTTGTTGTCTGGATAAGTCCTGTTGGCGGACCAGAGCCAGACTTCTCTGGGGCCGGACTTGTCCGGCCTCCCAGGCGGACTAGTCCGGCTACAAGCCGAAGTTCATATAATTTGAGTTTTAGCTCAAGAATATGATCCTTTTGGACAAGTTTTTGCAAATATCTTTGGCAAATATGGTCAGTAAGCATACATCAAACAAACAATGACCATATTTAACAAAGAGTCCTTTTGAACATAGTTTCTATAGAGTAAGAGAGATTAGGGTAGTATGTTGAAAACATGCGGTTTTTGAAGTTTATAAACAAGCAACAAACAGATGTGCACACTTCAAGCAACATTTCGAGAATCTAGGATATTCAGTTCACTCCTTAGGTCACAAAAGTGTTTCTCATCAAGGGGTTTTGTGAAGATGTTCGCCAATTGCTTCTCACTCCTAACATGAGAGATAACGATATCTCCCTTGATAGAGTGATCTCTTAGGAAATGGTGAAGGATATCAATATGTTTGGTTCTAGAATGCTCCACGGGATTGTGAGCAATCTTGATGGCACTCTCATTGTCACATAGGAGTAGAACATGGTTCAAAGTGTAACCATAGTCCCTAAGAGTTTGTCGCATCCATAGGAGTTGTGCACAACAACTCCCGGCTGTGACGTACTCCGCTTCGGCTGTGGATAAGGCAATGGAGTTTTGTTTATTTGAAGACCACGAAACCAAGGACCTACCAAAAAATTAACAAGTCCCTGACGTGCTCTTCCTATCTACCTTACAACCGGCATAATCGACATTGGAGTATCCAATGAGATTGAACTTGGATCCCTTGGGATACCAAAGTCCTAGGTTAGGAGTGTGAACCAAATATCTAAGAATCCGCGTAACGGTCATCAAGTGACACTCCTTAGGAGTGGCTTTGAACCGTGCACACATACACACACTAAGCATTATGTCAGGCCTAGATGCACAAAGGTAAAGCAAAGATCCTATCATGGAACGAAATACCTTTTGGTCCACACTTGAACCATCTTCATTAAGGTCAAGATGTCCGTTGGTTCCCATGGGAGTCTTGATGGGTTTGGCTTTGTCCATGTCGAACCTCTTAAGTATGTCTTGAGTATACTTGGTTTGACTTATGAACATTCCTTCCTTGAGTTGTTTGACTTGGAATCCTAGGAAGAACTTCAATTCCCCCATCATTGACATCTCGAACCTTTTAGTCATTATCTTTGAAAACTCATCACAAAAAGCTTTGTTAGTAGAACCAAATATAATGTCATCGACATATATTTGGCACACTAATAAATCATCGTTAAAATGCTTAGTGAAGAGTGTATATTTGGCTTTTCCTATCTTAAAACTATTTTTAATAAGAAAATCTCTAAGACACTCATACCAAGCTCTAGGAGCTTGTTTGAGGCCATAGAGGGCTTTCCGAAGTTTAAAGACATGGTTAGGATACTTATCGTCTTCAAATCCGGGTGGTTGCTCATGTACACTTCCTCCTTGATTGGATCGTTGAGGAAAGCGCTTTTCACATCCATTTGGTATAGCTTGAAATCATGGTGAGTTGCAAAAGCAAGATACAAATTGATTCAAGCCTAGCTACGGGAGCAAAATTTTCATCGTAATCCAAACCTTCTACTTGTGCATATCCCTTTGCAACAAGTCTTGCCTTGTTTCTTGTTACAACCCTTGTTGCGGAATACCCACTTGGTTCCCACAACATTTGCATTGGGTCACCTCACAAGATCCCACACTTGATTTCTTTCAAAATTATTGAGTTCCTCTTGCATGGCCACCACCCAATCCAGATCTTGAGTGCTTCTTCTACCTTGTGGGGCTCCAAATAGGAAACAAAAGAGTATTGTTCACAAAAATTAGCCATTCGAGAGCGAGTGGTCACCCCTTTGGAGATATCTCCTAGTATGTTGTGGAAGGGATGATCCCGTTGAACACTTTGGTGCACTCTTGGATGGGGTGGTTGAACTCTTTGATCTTCATCTTCATTATCACTCTTTTATTCATCTCCCCCTTGATCCAATCCTCTATCTTGACTTTGATCGTTTTGATCTTGTTGAGGTTGGCCTTGCTCATCTTGAGCTTGATCATGGGAGGGAGACATATTTTCGTTTGTTGGATGATCATTTGAGTTCTGAGGATGTTCTTGAGGAAAAATTTCTCCAAATGCCATCCTTTTAAGTGCTTCTTGTGGAGCCTCTTTTTTATCTAGCATACTTTGATCAACTTGCTCCACTTGGGAGCCATTGGTCTCATCAAACACTACGTCTCTCGCTATTTCAACAATTCCGAAAGTTTTGTTGAAAACACGATATGCGTAGGTGTTTGAGTCATAACCAAGCAAGAAACCTTCATCGGACTTTGAGGCAAACTTCGAAGTCGTAGGCTTCTTGTTGAGAATATAACACTTGCTCCCAAAGACACGAAAATAAGAGATGTTTGGTTTGTTACCGGTTAGAAGTTCGTAAGATGTCTTCTTCAAAAGTCGATGAAGATACAACCGGATTATGGCATGACAAGCGGTGTTAATCGCTACTGCCCAAAACCGGTCCGACGTCTTGTACTCATCAAGCATGGTTCTTGCCATCTCAATGAGAGTTATATTCTTCCTCTCGGCAACCCCATTTTGTTGAGCGGAGTAGGGGGCTGAAAACTCATGCTTGATGCCTTCTTCATCCAAGTATTCTTCCAGTTGAGTGTTCTTAAACTCGGTGCCATTATCGCTCCTTATGTTCTTAATTCTTAAGGAGACCTAGTTTTGAGCTCTTCTCAAGAATTTCTTGAGCACACCTTGAGTTTCTCCTTTGTCATGCAAAAAGAACACCCAAATGAAACGAGAATAATCATCTACAACAACAAGACCATATTTGTTACCGTCGATGCTTATGTAGGCGATTGGGCCGAAGAGGTCCATGTGGAGTAGCTCCAAGGGTCTTGTGGTCATCATGACATTTTTGGATGGATGTTGAGCTCCAACTTGCTTTCCGGTTTGACAAGCACTACATGGCCTATCCTTATCAAAAACAACATTCTTCAAGCCTCGAATGTGTTCTCCCTTGAGAAGTTTTTGCAAGTTCCTCATCCCAACATGGGCTAGCCTTCTATGCCACAACCATCCCATGTTGGTCTTCGCCATTAAGCACGTGTCAAGTTGAGCTTTATCCGTGGTGAAATCCACAAGGTAAAGCTTTCCCTTGAGTACGCCCTTAAAGGCGATTGAGTCATTGCTTCTTCTCAAAACGGTCATACCCTCGTTAGTGAACATACAATTATAACCTTTATCACATAATTGGGATATGGATAGAAGGTTATAATCAAAGGAGTCAACATGCAAAATATTTGAAAGAGTATGATGGGGAGAGATAGCAATTTTACCGGTGCCAAGGATTTTCCCTTGGCTATTGTCCCCAAAGTATATTCCTTCACTTGGATCTTCGTTTTCCTCATATTCCACAAACATCTTTCTCTCTCCGGTCATATGGTTTGTGCATCTACTGTCGAGCACCCATTTTGATCCACCGGAGGAGTATGCCTACAAAATAGAGTTATGCCTTATCTTTTGGTACCCAAGCAGAGTTGGGTCCTTTCATGTTAGTCAAGCGGCACTTGGGCACCCACACACAAGGTTTTGGACTCTTGCGGGGTGGCCCAACATACCTAGTATAGATCTTTACAAATTTGTTTCTCAATAAAATATATGAGGCATCAAAATCATGGAACAAAGGATGAGATTTATTTTTAGGCATGTTAGATGAGTTTGCAATGTTCATTATATTTCCTTTGTTGGATGAACCTTCCTTGATAAATACAATCAAGTCTTTTCCCTTCTTGGGAGTTTTATCATATTGCCTCCACTCCCGAGAATAGCCAAGACCATCTTTGACATGTGGAGGTCTTACATTGGTATATGCACTTCGTGCATATGCCACTTTTTCCTTGTCAAAGATACCACCTTTCGGTGACTGCTTGTTTTGTGCCAACTTAAGTTCATCTTTGAGTTTTAGGATTAAGTTTGAGCACTTGCAAGTTTGAGTTGCTTTGGGAGATTTCTTTGAGGAGGGTGAAATCATAGAGGAAGAAGGTGCATTGATCTTGAGAGACTCAACTTGTGTTTCAAGGATCTTGTTGACTTTTGTCAAGTTAACAATTTCATCCTTGAGCACAACAGTTGTGTCTTCAAGATTTGAACAAGTTTCCTTGCTCAAAGCGAGTTCACGCTCAAGTGCCTTGCTTCTTTCCCTTTCAACCTCAAGAAGCTCTTCAAGCTCATGACATCTCTCCTTTTCAAGAATGAACATGTCTTCTTGATGGTTGATGATTTCATCCTTCTCAAAGATTTCTTCCGACAACAATCTCATCTTTTTAAAGGTGCTCCTACTTAGATCCTTAAGCATGGATTTCATTATCACTACTATCAAAGCTATCAAGTGAATAGGTAGAGGAGGATGGTTTATATTTAACCTTTCCTCTTCCCTCCTTAGCCATGAGACATGTAGACTTGAAGTCTTCAATGTTTGGGAAGAGCTTGCTCCTTCCAATGGCAAGTGTTGCCACTTTCTCTTCATCCTCGGAGGATGAGTCTTCGTTTGAGTCCCATTCCTTCCCATTGTGGGCATGTCCTGATGGCTTCTTCTTCTTGAAGAATTTCTTCTCTTGAGACTTGCCATCTTTCTTCTTCTTACTCTCTTCATATGGACAATCCACAATGAAGTGTCCATATTCACCACAGTTGTAGCATGCTCTTTTCGTCTTGGGCTTGGACCTTTCCTTGTTCTTGTTCTCATAATGGTTGCGCCCCCCTTCCTTCCTCTCATCATCCTCTTGAACTTGTCGATGAAGAGCACCTCTTCTTCATCGGTGTCAAGGCTCTCATCATCACTTGCTTCGAAGTCTTGTAATGAGGATATTGCTTTGAAAGCAACATCTTTCTTCTTTGAGGAGGCGATCCTTTGGAGGTCGCTGTAGAACATGGCTTCCTTCTCCATCATCTCGTTGTTGATGATTCTTCCAAGCACTTCCTCCAGGGTCATTTGAGCATATCCTGGACTCTCACGGATCAAGGAGCAAAGAGCAATGTTTCAAGGCATGAATGCCCGAAGCATACTCTTCACCACCTCATGATCCGTCCACCGGGTGCATCCATAAGATCGGATCTTGTTGACGAGGATCTTGAGACGGTTGTACATGTCTTGAGAGGACTCACCATCCATGATGGTGAACCTCCCAAGATCTCCTTCAATTATCTCGATCTTGGCTTCCCTAATGACTTGGTTTCCTTCATGCGATGTCTTGAGTGTGTCCCATATGTGTTTGGCCACCTCCAATCCATCTACTCAGTTGAACTTTTCTCGAGTCAAGGATGAGGTGATTGCCCCAACTGCTTGATCATTGCGATGAAGTAGAATGGCTTGCTCCGGGATAACGTCTTCTTCATTTCTTGGGAGATGGACACCTGTTAAGACAATTTGCCACAAGATAGGGTTTAAGGATATTAGATGCATCTTCATATTATGATTCCACATTGAGTAATCATTTCCATCGAATTGAGGAGGTTTGCCAAGAGGAATAAATAAGTAGTGATTGGTGGAAGTTAATCGTTCATAGTTGAAAGGATATTGGGAGTAGTCCGATTGACCACTCCTTTCTTGATCCTTCGGCTTCTTCTTCTCTTTACTTGAGTGACCTAGCTTCTCACGAAGTCGTGCCTTGAGCTGGCGAACTTCTTCATCGTCACTCGAGTGATCTTGCAGCACATCCGTGTTCTTTTTCTTGTCATATGTGTTGTCACCTTGTGACGTCGACGGAATCTCGTATCCCTCCACTCCGGCCATCTTCTCTCTGAGTGGTTAGACTCTTGATGGAGAGACCTGCTCTGATACCAATTGAAATTGCCTAGAGGGGTGGTGAATAGGCTAAATTCCTGAAATGACTTAATTAAACGAGATTAGAACACAGGGGCCGGACTAGTCTGGCTCAGGGGCGGACTAGTCCGGTTAGAATGCTGAAAAGGCTAAACTTGATTTTTATGGGTTTTTCTTCAGATTTTAGTTTAACGAAATGCAGATA
This sequence comes from Neostapfia colusana, assembly GCA_030760725.1. Taxonomy (NCBI): domain Eukaryota; kingdom Viridiplantae; phylum Streptophyta; class Magnoliopsida; order Poales; family Poaceae; genus Neostapfia; species Neostapfia colusana. The sequence continues at coordinate 16,984,683 of JASWHV010000013.1, forward strand.
AACTATTTAGCAACCTAATATAACAAATCTAACAAAGTATTGAAGTGGATTGCAAGATTGTAACCTGAAATATTATAAGAGCGAAATGATCGAACGAACCCTAAGTAATTCTAATGATCAATGAAATGTAAGTGCAAAATGACACGAAGATTTTTGCCCGAGATTCGATTCCACTCAGGAATCTACGTCCCCGTTGAGGAGTCCACAAAGGATCGGGTTTAACAACCCTTCCCTCACCAAGTCGTCACTAAGGCCAACCCGGTTCTTCACTATCTCAAGGGTGAACTTACAAAGTGTTGGGGCTGCTCACAATCTGAGGCTCCCACTTGATCACGTCCGCAAAACTCCACCGATCTTACAAGCCACAGGTCACACCAAGTGCACGAGATTACTCTGAGAGTCTTAAACGCGAAGTTCTTCCTTCTCCTCTCCTCACTGTGACGCCCTCAATTCCGTGGAAAACCACGGAACCGAGAACTAATGCATATGTGTGCCCAGGATGTTCATCACACATACACATACGTTCCACAAACTGAATTCAGATTATATATTACCACGAATAACAGAGTTTATTACAATCACCTCATGAGTCTTGGACTCATGCTCACAGCGGAAGTCTTTATTTCTACGCAGCGGAAATCTTTATCTAAATGCGGAAGCAAAAACTAATGCGGAAGCAAAACTAAGCAGAAGTGGCTCCATCTCTACTCCCTCCACAGGCAAGGTTGAGAACAGATCACACGCCATAATGCTCTACTTGATCTTCATAGTAGCTTTCTCTTGCTGTTGATGAAGAAATAATAATGCAAGTTTGAGCACAATGATGTACTCAGCAAGTGCGGGAATAACACATGATATGCAGCTCATAAACAAGGTAGGTATAAAAGGCTTATTTGCATAAAAGCAAATTTATAAAACCATGATAAAACAGCAACTTAACTTTAGATGAATGTAGTCCCAGCATGTATTAAATTACCAACATACCTCCATCACTTCCCGTGTTCCATCCGAACATTAACCAATCCTTTGCTCATACTCACAAATATCTCCTCGTATTCGCTACCATCTCATCTCATAAAACAACCTCGTCTCGCACTGAGACCAATCTCATGTTATGACCCACCAGTCATGCAAACATCTCATCATCCGGACTCAACAATCTCAAACCGAACCACAATCAATATCCATAACCAAGAACCTTCCCAATGACCATTCCAATAACCATCCCAGTAAACATCCCATGTAATCATGGCAGTTTAGCCAGGTGCTCGTGACCGTAAGCTCGGCTATCATGATAGTTTTAATAACTCTGCAGAGTTTGCACCTGTTTACCCACAAGTTTGTGATTTCGTCACCCGTCGGCGACTACAGAACCTCCATTATACCAGTACACAACCGTCGGTGTATGGTCAAGAGATCACAAAATAGCCTTTACAAAGGGGTTACTAGATGTATGGACTCACTAAGGTTTCACCGGCAGGCTAGAATCTCCAATTCTCCCACCCATGGGCCCCCTCTTGTGCCATGCAGTTCCCAGGGCAGTCCTCACTCGACTCCCATTCCCCGCGCCTTCCACAGTCCATAACACTCTAGCAACTTACCTAATTACTCAGCTAAGCCGCACCCATACTTGGCCTTGTGGTGGCACTGTTATCCTGGCATGTGCATGCATGAACCGGTCCTTAGATCTACGGCAAGTAAAACCACCATCTCATGCTACCTCCTTCACAAACCCAGGCTTGCCTAGATCTCCCTCCGATCCATGTTCATTAACCTCATCAGTTTCTCATTATCATTACGAGTGCAGTTAGCTAGACACATCTATCTCGCTTCCCAATCCCATGGACTCAGCGAAGCATAAAGCAAAAACCATACCCGACTCATAAACTTCCCAAGCGACAAGGATGGTTTAACCAAAACTAGTAAACTCCTATAAAAAAAGGGTTTCCCATCATGTTTGACTCAGCACGCACACTTTTTCGCAAAACAAAACAGTTTTACCCAAAACATAGGATCAACATGGTCAAGGAGCACTTGCCTTGTTCTTGCGGTTCCGGTTGTCCTTGATTCTCAAAACCTTGTTGCTGCAGCTCGTCGTAGACAGCTTCCTGAGTTTGTCCTGCTATGTAGGATTCACGTGCATACAAGATTCACAGCAATCAATATCATGCGCAAACCTTAAACTAGATGCGATGATGTACATGCATGCTATCCTATGATTAGTCTTTTATTAGATTGATCTGTACGTGTTATGGCTTGCATGGTCAGAGGTGTTCAGATCAAAGGTGGACGTGGCGATGATCTTTTCTTTAGATCAAACTGACCATCGAGTGTTTTGCCCACGAAAAGGCTTCTATTCGAAAGAAATCGAAGAACAGACGCAAAGAGATGAACAACATGATGTCGTAAGGTGGTATCGAAGTCCTACCTTACGTTCTTCTTGTCTTCGAGGTCCTCCTCCGATGATCTCCCTTGTTGTGCTTCGGCGATGTTTTGCTCGGCGAGTTAGGGCTAGGGCTCTAAGTCGTCGGCTCAGGAGTTGAAAGAGAAGTTCGTGGTTTCGGCCAGAGGTTTTGGGTTCTATTTATAATCGGGAAGAGAAGAGTCCTAATCTGATTGGATCCCGAATAAGAGTCTTTTTCAGATCTTTGTTAGATCCCGACGTCTTATCTTCGGTAACATCGTGGAGTTTAGATCGGTTTCCGTTGCGTACCGGTATCTTTACGCGTAAAAACCGCTCCAGACTCGTTACTTCCGTGGTGAAGAGCTCCGGAAGTTCCACGTGTCCTCCGGGCCTGGCATCTCTTCTCCCGCAAAGATGAGCTCCGGTTGTGCCGCGTGTCACGAGCGAGACCTTCCTCTTCTTCGGAGATGAGCTCCACGCACGCCACGTGTTGGCGCCGGTCTTCCTCTTCTTCTTTCCTCAGCGACATGCCCCGCGGTCGACGCGTGTCCAATAGAACATGACCTCTCTCAGGTGAGCTCCGAGATCGACACGTACCCCGCGCGGATAGTCCTCTGATTTCCGCGAGGACTAGCTCTGAGGATGACACGTGTCCTGCGGAAATGCCGTTGCTTCTTTCGCAGAGGCTAGCTCCGTGGGCAACACGTGTCCCACAGGATCGGACCTCTCCCCTTTGCGGAGATGAGTCCCGAGCCTGCCACGTAGCCAGCTTGGCGGCGGCCTCTCCCCACTTCGCAGGGATGAGCTCCGATCACGCCACGTGGCCTGCTGGCCGAGGAAGTTGCCTTCGACGTACTCTAAGGGCTTTATTGGCTATTTTTTTGATAACTCTTTCTGTCCCTATTTTCCATTAAAATGTTTCCGTTTCATAGGATACGAACATATGCCGACACCCGAGATGAGGGTGTCACACTCACACACCCAAATACACTCAAGAATTGGTTCTAGAGGGTGAGTAGGCTAGAGAGAAGGCTTAGGGAGGCTCTAGGATCGCTATGGTGGCGCTAGAGTTCTAGATGACTCTAAATGAAGTCGGGGCATCTCCTTTTATAGAAGTCCCGAAGCCAACCGTTGCCACTTACCGAAAGTCTGGACTAGTCCGCCTCACACCGGACTAGACCGATCTCACACAGGAACTATTTGTCCGGGTGAGAACAGACAAGTCTGGAGGACCCGGACTAGTCCGGCCACTAAGGCGGACAAGTCCGATCTACCAAGACTTAGCCGTGGGAGCCCTCATCTCACACCCATACGGACTAGTCCGTCTTAGAACGGACTAGCCCGAACTCACACAGGAACTCTTAGTCCGTGTGAAAACGGACAAGTCTGGTTAGGCCGGACTAGTCCAACCACTGAGGCGGATAAGTCCGGCCTACCAGGACTTAGCTCCAAAAACACTCTCACCAAGAGAGAAAGGGACTAGTCCGTCCCAAAACGGACAGGTTCGATCTCAGTCAGGAACTCTCAGTCCGCCCCAAAACGGACTAAGCCGTTGGACTTCCGGACTAGTCCGGCCTATTCCCCAGACAGGTCGGGTCTGCCCAACTTTACCTCTCTACCTCTCTCCACTAAGGATTTGACACTTCTAACGCTTTGAGCTCTCTTCTATGGTTTCAATGCACTTGACACATACACTCTTTCTTTTACACGGCTAGCCTACTAAAGACTCAAGTGAAACCCTCATTTCTACTCTTCGAGTCTTCGACGTCGTTCTTCATCTTTTTTTCCTTTTTGAGAGTTTAGGTGTCCGGCTTGGAAATGTCCTGTGCTTATGATCATCTCAGCTCATTAGTCTCTTAATTTTCGTCATCAATCATCCAAAACCCACGGGATGCCTAGATGCACTTACAATTATCCCAAAATCGATCAGGTCGTTTTCTACCTGCACCACTGTGATTTACGAACCCGTGGTGTGCAGGGGTGTGCTCACGTTTAACGATACGTTTCGACATCAATACATATATAGCTACTACTAGCTAGTAAGATACCAAGAATATGTTAGTAGGCTACAACTTGGTGATACTTATATGAGTAGCAAAGTTCATGCAACTGAAATATAGATCGACGCGATTACAACTCAGAGAGTGGACAAATCAGTACTTTTGTCTGATGCGCTGGTGAAACTTGAAGACGAAGATACACCTGTTCAAGGATTGCCCTGTTGCAGCTTCCTTCTGGACTTTGGTGGCAAATTGGTCTCGGGTTCCTACATTACAACCAACGGCGTGGCCAAAGGAGATGCACCTTGCTCATGACAAATGGCAAAAATCCGGAAGTGAAAGGTATACGATGTCTACTCATCCTTGTCGGCTGGAAGTTGTGGAGAGAGCGTAATGCTCACATTTTCATGGAAAAGAGAAGACAGTTGGGTAAATCTTCAGAAGGATCAAGGAGGAGGCTCTGACATGGGCTGCGGCCTAGTCAGAGAAAAACCTTGCAACGGTGCTCATACGAGATGTGGAATAGTTACTTTGAATGGGAGTTCTCGAGCTGTAATGATCTCACATGTAACCTGGAGCTGTTTCTAATTCTTCTTTTTTCTTCTTGTATAATACAGATACCAGTTTTTTCAAAAAAAATTAGGGGAAGCATCTAGCTGCATTCGACGTTTTTGCTTACATGGTTAAGGTGGCTGTATTTCTTTACAGAGTCCTATTTAGACACCAAGCAAGTGTCTGATGGCTTAAGAGTTACTGAACATTATGTGGTTGTCCATTTACGTTTTCCATTGGCCTCCTTTTTTTTGAAAAAAAAGGCAAGAGCGCTGCCATTCATTAAGAGAGGTGGTAGAATAATTACATCCTAATCTTACATCAGATCCTACACCACATCATCTTTGAGTCAAGACAGTAGCTTAACATACAACTAGTCTTGTGCAAAATAGACGGCACAGTTAAACGTTCGAATCTCTGCCACAATCAACTCCGCAACCCGAATACATGAATGTTCCCTTTGCTGAAATATTCTTCTATTCCTCTCGTTCCAAATTTGCCACAAGAAGGTCAAAAGAAATCCGGCATATCTCTTCTTCTGCGCCTTAGAACCTGAGGAGGAAATCTCTTCAAGCCTTTGGGAAATTCCTTCATTATTTACCTGGTGCAAGCAGGATGGAAGCTGTAGACTCCCTGCTACTTTGTGCCAAACTGCCTCTATGAAATTACATTGCACCAACAGGTGTTTAGCCGTCTCTGGAATACAATAACATAATGAACATGTTGGCTCACAGGGCCACTTCTTTTTAGCCAGGTTATCAGCTGTGAGTGCTCTACCATGCATTGCTAGCCAAGCAAAGAATCGACATTTCGACCGTGTTTTTGCTGACCAGAGATTTGAGGTCTTGAAATGGATAGTGGTACCTGTGAATTGGACCTCATATGATGATGCCACAGTGAATTCTCCACTACTTGTCCATCGCCAAGTGACTTTATCTCCTTCATCAGTTAGTGAAATTTCATTGAGTGACGTGAACAACAACACAAATTCATCTATGAGCTCTTCCATGTCAATTGCAGTGAGATTTCTTATCCAATTGTGGTAGGTCAACTCTTTGAATACGCTTCTGTTTTTGAAACGCGCTTGCATGTATAGGTTTGGCGCCAGGTCCTTGGGTGTCTCCCCATGCAACCAACGAGCCTCCCAAAATGGTGTATCTTTTCCATTTCCAATTGTGAGATATGTGGATGAGAAAAATAGTTGGCGGTCAATTTTGTCTTGATGCTTAAGTAGGAACTTCCATGGCCGATCCCTTTTATCCCAGTTATGCCATAACCAACGCAATCTGAGTGCTCTGCCAAATTTCTCAAGGTCTTTGATTCCTAGACCCCCCCCCCCCACTTCTTCGGTCTCACACATATTTTCCATTTTACAAGACAGTCTCCCCCTTTGACTCTCTCCGGACCATCTCCACGCCATAGGAAGCCTCTTCTAATTTTATCAATTTGCTGACAAGCCCATGTAGGGAGCCTGAATATTGTCATAAAATAAGTGGGCATAGCTGAAAGTACTGTCTTGACAAGTATTTCTTTTTCCAGAATATGATAAGAGACTTCTTTCCAGCCCGGTAGACGATTCGCTATCTTTTGCACCACAGGCTGCACTGACGCTTTAGGTATTTTTTTGAGATGTAAGGGTAACCCGAGATAAGTACAAGGAAATTATGCTAACCTGTGTTGGTGCCCGATAATTTGTTGTACACTTAAGTCTTGACATCTAATTGGGAAAATCTCGTTTTTCCATATTTATGATGAGCCCTGTTGCTTGTCCAAAAATATGAAGTATATGCTTTGTGGCCATGAAGTCCTGACCTGTAGGTTTAATGAATACCGCCGCGTCATCAGCATATAGGGACACTCTAAGATGTTCATAATTATCATATAGTGGTTGAAGTACTCCATGCTGTTGAGCCAGTTGGAATAACTTGATAAGTGGTTCCATGACCATAAGAAAATCATAGGGGAGAGCGGATCACCTTGTCGCACCCCTCTGGCATGAGCAATTTTTTGACCTGGTTCACCATTGAGTAAGAAAGAGGATGATGAGGTTCCGCATAGGGCAGACATCCAGTTTCGTCATCTAGTTCCAAACCCAATGTAAGTCATGATATCGAGCAGGTAGGCCCACCTCACACCCTAACATGATCCAATTTCTTAGTTGTTTCTAACCGATTACAACCTCCATTAATTTTAAATGATGTTACAGTCGGCGCATCCGCCAACCTATTGATTGTGCCGTGGTTCTTCGCCGTTAAACTTTAGATAGGATATGGCATATTCATCAGTGAAGTTCTGCAGCAAACTTAATCCGATGGACTGATATGGTTAACTGGCCATGAATGTATGTATATGATTTGACACCAGCTAAACACAAAAAATTATTGATCTCATAGGTAACTGTGGCCGGATGCATTGCAATTGGAGCGTGAAGTCGTTGCCTATCGGATTGGGTACAGTTGCAATTGGACGGGGTCCACGGGGACGGGTTCCCTGCGTTTGGTTGCCGCTATCAGGGAAGACGATGCGTCAGTCCACAAGGGGAATGTGCAATCAAGTGTGGACAGATCCAAACAAAGTTTACTTTGGTGCAAGCACTAGCTTAACGAACCGTCGGCAAGAGACCCAAACATTAGTTGCATTGACTAGCAATAACATCGAGTCAAGCACTCAAGCCACCCAACATATACATGTATACAGTCGGTCTGTAAACACATAAGCCTGTTAGTAATAATCTTGACTGTGTGTTTAATAGAGTTGTTAGTGTCTGCGTCACGTGGAACAGCAAGTCAGATGGAGTAGTAGCCAGAGAGAAACCAGCAGCCGCTGATGGGAGAGCTGGTGAATCGTGCATGGTGGAGTCCGTTGCTCCAAGCTGCATGAACAGGTCGCCGGTGGATCAGTTCAAGCTGCTGCATGTACGCATATTTAGGGATGTCTGTTTGTACTGCATGCAAGCATGCCGTTTCTCTGCAGAGGATGACGCGTCGTCCGTGAAGCTGGATCGTGCGCAAGGACGAACATGGCGTAAGTATCGCTAGGTGGTTAGGGTCCAGCGTGTGGTTATTTAATCGGGTAGCTGTAACGAGCAGCCGTGAGTAGCGTTTACAGAAAAGAGACGTGTTGCGTCCAGAAAATACGAAGGCGTTTGTCGCTGTATTTGTTGCCAAACTTACGTCTCTTATTCTTTTTTTTGTCCGTTCGATCATCGCCAGTTCTAATAGTAACTTCTGAGAAGGTTGCGTAAAGATCTGAATCTTGTAAGTTGGGAGTTGAGGCTATGGTATCATCAGTAGTTTCAACCCTCCAACGATCTTTAGGTTCAACTATGACAGTCCGATCATGAACGTCACAATTTGGTTGAACTAGCAATCTAATTTTCAATAGAGTATGATTCGCCCTAATTAACTTTGATTTTTTTTTGAAAAATGGTAGGAGCGCTGCCCTATCATTAAGTATGAGGGGAAAATTATATCCTAAGGGTATAGAGATCTAAAAAAGGAGAATAGTATCAACCCGTGTGGTGGGAACAGCAAACAGAATACAGAGCTAAGAAGGGAATGCCCTCTGATACAGTGAGATGTCTGAAACTGTCAATTCCGCGATCTAAATGTGAGAGAGTTCCACGTTTTAAAAAGTCTGGCGGTTGCGCTCCTTCCAAATTTGTCACCAGAACAAGAGTAGGAAGCCCACATTTTTTTGCTTTGACAGTTTATTCCCTGATGTGCTGACGAACTGAAGCCAAGAGGCTGCACTCTGAAAGCAGTGGCGAAGCTAGCCTATAAAATACCATGGTGCCTGTTCTTTATTTATGAATAATTTTTCAAATAATATTGAGCAAAACATGGATTTTTAAGAGGTGAATTTTTTTAGACCCGGGTGCATGTGCACCAGGGAACTTGAACCTGGCTACGCCAGTGTCTGAAAGTTCGTCCGATGTAGATGATTTGGCAGCTGCATCTTTAGGGCCACCTTATGACAGGAGGCCTCAGTGAAGTTGCATTCTAAGAGCAGATGGTCAACTGTTTCCGGAATGCAATAGCACAGGGTGCACATAGGCTGGTGCGGCCAATTCTTACGTGCCAAGTTGTCTGCCTTGAGGGATCTGTTGTGCATCATCAGCCAGGAAAAAAACCTGCACTTCAGCTGTGTACGGGCCGACCAAATCCACGTTGGCCACGTCAGATCGGTGGCGCCCCAAAACTGTATAGCATAAGCTGATAAGACGGTGAATCCCCCCGATAGCGTCTATCTCCAAGCGATGTTGTCCACTTTATTGGTCAGAGATATATCGCTTATCATCGAGAACAGCAGGATGAATTCGTCAATCAAGTCTTCCATATCGATGGCATTAAGGCTTCATATCCAGTTGAAGTTTTTGAGCTTTTTGGTCACCGTCCTATGTTTGAATCTGGTATTTTGATATAAGTTGGGGGTGAGTTTTCTAGGGGATTGGCCATGCAGCCATTGAGCCTCCCAGAACGGTGTATTCCGTCCATTGCCGAACGAAACAATGGTGGAAGCAAAAAATAACTCCCGGTCTGTTTTTCCGGATGCCTTAAAAGGTTTTTCCATGGCGTTTGTCTGGAGTCCCAACTTAACCAAAGCCATCGGAGGCGAAGAGCCCGACCAAGGTTATCGATATCTTTAAAGCCTAAACCTCCCTGTTTCTTTGGTGTTGTCGAAGTGTTCGGTCGACACTTCCCCCGGGCCTGCACTGGGCAGCCCGCGGAGGTTCTTTTTTCGGTAGGGCTAGTCCCTTGCGGAGAGCTTGAGCGTATGGACGAGTTAGTAAGAGCTTGACACGGCGAGTTTTACGTGGTTCAGGCCGCCGGAGCGTAAAACCCTACGTCCACGGCGAGCTATGGAGCTCGCTGTTTTGCTTGCTGCTCAGAACCGGAGTCCTGAGCTTGAGGATGAGTTACAGCTTGGGGGTGAATGGCTAAAGTGCGAACCCTTGCTAACGTCGCCTACCCGAGTCTTTTATAGTCCAAGACTCGGGTGGTTTACAAGGGGGGCCCAGGACCCGACAGGTGGTCCCGGGGAGATTGACTGTTATCTACCGTATCTGCAGTTATGCCGGTAGTTGTCTCTGGCGAAGGCTTCTGAGTCTTCGTCTTACAGCCCTGCCCATGCCGCATGCTAGTCGTAGTGGTTGATGACGGCGCGGGCGGCATGGGATGTCTAGTCGCTGCGTTTATTGGCTGGCAGGCTCTGACACTGCGCGCCAGTCTGTGATGCGACTGGGCGCAACGGCACCTGACAGAGGCGTGCTCCGCGTTTTCGCGTCTTGGGAAGACGCAGGCCTTGAATACCTTGTACGGGCAAGGTATGGGGCGTCTTTACGCCCGCTGCCTATCGCTCGGGGGCAGGCAGCGCTGTTTTGCTGGCCACGTGGCGGGCCCGGAGCCCTCCTCAGAGGAGAGGAGGGTCCGGCCCCGCGGGGCACGTGGAGCCTTCAGACCTCTCCCCGCGGAGGGGGAGGTTCGGCTTCTGTCGGACACGTGGCGGGCCCGGAGCTCCTCTCTGAGGAGAGGGAGGTCCGGCCCCGCCGGATACGTGGCACCTTCGGACCTCTCTCCCGCGGAGGGGGAGGTCCGGCCTCTGTATGCCACGTGGCGGGCCCGGAGCTCTCCTCTGAGGAGAGGGAGGTCTGGCCCCGCCGGACGCGTGGCGCCTTCGGAGCTCTCCCTGCAGAGAAGGGCGAGTTCCTTAGGCATTTTCCCATGTGCGCGGGGGTACCCCATATCGCAGGTACCGACAGTGGCCCCCGGGCCCATCTCGGGGAGATAGCGAGCCCGAGGTGGGACCTCCGTCTCTTCTGATCCGCGCACTTTCTCTAAGTCCCGCATTGACCGCTGCCGGAGCACGAACGGTCGCAGGATCGTGGGAGTGTGCGCCCACTTGATGGTTGCTTTTACTGCGGCGGTTCCCAAGACTGCCACTTCTGCATGTTGCGGCGCTTTCTTCGGCAACCGCCGAAGTGCCTTGCCGGCTTGTCTTCTTAGGAGACTGACTCCTTGACCCACCGCTTCAGTCGGGCGGCTTGGGTCCACCTGTCATCGGCGCTCGGTCTAGGAGCCGATGCGGCGTATTCGAAGAGTTCCGAATCGCCTGGAATTGCACCTGGGAAGGTTTTAGAGGGGATCTTACCCGCATTGCGGCCTCCCTTCGCACTTCCCAGCGTTTCTTCTTGGACTCTTGTGCTTTTGCCCTCTTGCCCTTGAGTCCTCCCTCGTCATGGCCTCCAACCCGCCACCAGAGAAGAAGCGCGCTCGATCTCCTCCAGCGGCGGCGTCTGTGCCAAGTCGGGAATCTGGGATGCCTGGCACTCCTTCCGGTGGCGACTCAAAGAGGCCCCGGGCTGATGCGTTGAGGGGAGCTTCTGGGGCATCCCCTGCTCCGCCAGTTCAAGCGACTGCGGAGCGGTCGTCAGTGACGGCAGTGGGCTCTAGGAGTCCTACCCCGGCTCGGAAGTCGGGGTTCAGAGCCCGCTGGAGTGTCCGCGCTTCCCGGCCATCCCCGACTGGCGGGGAGTCTGTGCTGTTGCGCTCGGAACCCGGGACAACTGCCGCGGCCCCCAAGCCAGCGCGAACTTCTCCTGTTCCGGTGTGCCCGGACTCCGCGGCGGCGTCATCTCTTCCTGCCGAGACGGCCGCCGCGGCCCCCAGGCCAGCGCAGGTCGACCCTGCACCAGGCGTCCCGGCCTTCATTCCAGCGTCGCCTTCCCCGGCTCGCCCTTCTCCACAGGTCAAGAAGCCAGAAGCTAAAGAGGGCCCGGCAGGTCCGGCTGCCAGAGCCCCGGCGCCAGCTTCTCCTGACCGGCGTCTCGTCTCGGTCGCTGGTGCATCGACTCCTCTTGAGGACGAGGTGATGGAGGAGGTCGGGGGGGACTGCCCCGGCCTTTGTTGCTCCATTGCCCCTGGCAGATGCCTTCGCGCTTGCCGAGACGAGCGTCCGGCAGGTCTTGGCTGCACTAGGTCGCGAGCGGGAGGAGTATACAGTTGAACGGGATCGCCTCCTCACCTGGGGGAACCTTTTGCGGGAGCGGACCGCGAAGGTCAAGAGCGAGCTTGACTCTAGGCAGGAGTTGCTCGACTTCAGGGAAGTGCTCCTCGACCGGCTGAAGCGGGCTGTCAACCGCATGGACGCCGAATTGCGGCGGATCAACAGGGAGGCCCTGGAGGCACACGCCCGGGCCAAGGAGAGCCTCTCTGCCGCCGAGGAGATACGGCAGCGGTTGGAGCGCCGTAAACTCGCCGTTGAGGAACGGGAGCGTTCCACGGCAGCCGAGGCGGCGAGGGTCGCCGCGCAGCTGGCGGCGGGCGAGGATGACCTTCGAGCTCGGATCGAGGAGCTAGAGATTCTGAAGGCAGACCTCGACTTGAGGGAGGAACAGGTCTCCCGTGAACGCCGGGCGGTCTTGGAACGGGAGTTGGCCGCCGACTTCAAGGCTTCTGAGTTGGAGCGGCTCGCCAAGACTCTCCACCTTCGGGAGAGCTCCCTGGCGGCCAAGGAGAAGGAATTCTCCGAGAGAAACCTAGAGGCCCTGCAGGCAGCCCGCCGTGAGGTGGAGGAGCTCTCGGCCTTGCGGTCCTCCGAGGCTCATGCGGTCTCAAGCTTCGTTGATTGAGCGGGGTCCGCCCTGATCCCTCTTGGCTTCAGTCCGGTGAGGGCAGCGGCTCCTGCGTTGAAGGTGGCGGAGGTGATCCCCGCGCTGGAGTCGATCGGCGCCAAGCTGGACAGGCTAGACTCAGTGGTCGCCAGCGAGCTTGAGGCCGAGGGACGCGGCCTAGCCTTAGAGGTCACCTCACATGTGATGGCATGCTTCAAGAGCCGCAACCCCTCTTTCTCGCTGGAACCAGCGAGAGAGGGCCCAGCCACGGAGCGGGAGGAAGCTGCCAGGGCTGAAGTCGAGGATGTAGCCGCCCTACTAGCTGCTAGGTTCCGGCGTGAGCCGGGAGGTCCTTAGGACTTGTTTCTCTCTTTTTATCGAGTCTGTAGTCCAGCTCATGGAGCCTCGCATAATTTGACTCTTTTAGATATTTGTGTCTATGATGCCTTTTCTCTCCTTCTTGGCTTTGCCTAACTGAGTCCTTAACTCTTCAAGGTACTCAGAGGCCTTCTCCAATCTCGGAGCTCTGCACAGACACCTTCCCCGGGTCCTAACTGTGTTAGGGGCCCCCGGGGGTCTCTGGATCTCACCCTATGGGGAGCTCCAGATCTGCCTGCCACGTGGCGGGTCCGGAGCCCCTCCTCGGGAGGCGGGAGCTCTGGCCCTGCTGGACACATAGGGCTTTCGGAGCCCTCCCACCGAGGGGGAGGTCCGGTTTCCGCCTGCCATGTGGCGAGTCCGGAGCTCCCCTCAGGGGAGGCGGGAGCCCCGGGCCCGCTGGACATGTGGGGCCTTCGGGCCTCGCCCCTGCTGAAGGGGCGGGACCCGGTCCTTCCAGTCCTAGGCCGGAGTAGTTTGTATCTCCTTTCCCCCCGCTTCATGCAGTCCCCGTTGCCGTAACCTGGAGGTCCTGCACACAGGCAGAGGAAACGTAATTCTCCTCGGGGGGTCCTCCCCTCCTGTCTCCTAGTCTTATTCGGCTTACCATCCTGATCCGTTATATGGGGCTTGGGCAATTCTGTGCTCGAGGCGCCGGAGCTCCGGCTCCCTCCGAGGTCCGGGTACGGTCGTCCGATCCCTAGTACCGGGCCGTGCGCTGGGGAAGCAGAGTGCACGTGCTTTGGGTTCATGACCAGGCAAAGCCGTTGTACTCCCCTGTACCTCCGGAGGGCAGGATGCGCACGCTTTGGGCCCGGGGCCTGCTAAGCGGGATACGCACCTTGGACCCCCCATGCACAACGCAGGCCTTTCCTGGAGGTGACCAACTGACACCGCAACACCTGACCGGGGGAGGCCCGAGAGACTCACTCGGCCATCGGCAGGTGCCTCAAGCGCGGCCGCCCTCGGTAGGATAGCGAATGCTGACTATGGATGAGCGCGGGAGAGAGGGAGCTAGATGTACGATGAACATACATAGATAGTGCGATCATAAAAATTAATGCATAATTTAAATGAGCGCATGAGAGAGAGCTAAGTAGAACGAGTTTCTGTGTTCATGCCCATAGGTGGAATTATGGCTGTACATGGAGGCAATGATCCGCCTCGTCTACAAGGGAAGCAAGACTCTACGCGCTTAGGGTTGGAACCAGGCTAAACTGAACGTAGTCCTGTACCGTCTCTTGAGACTTAGCTACCCCAAGCATTGTTCCTAAATTCTATGGGATTCATTACAGAAGGGAATGACCCTGTTCTACTAATGCTCGGGGAGTAGGACTTACAGTGTTGCTTCATGCCAAGGGTTTTGGGAACGGATCCCACACTCGGTAGAAAGGCATGTGTACCTGGGCGGCAGCTTTCGTGATTCGGAAGGGACCTTCCCTGCTGGGGGAGAGTTTATAGGTCCTTCTCGGGAAAGAGCGTGCCGCGACACCAGGTTGCCCTTCTGCAGGTCCCTGACGCGTTTGGTTCTTTGGCGGTAGTGCTTAGAGCATCAGCCGAGACCGTGCGTTGTGGGGTGTTACCTGCAGCCGATTCTCGTCGACGAGGTTGTCATCTTCACGTTGGATCAGGTCCTGCACGGCTTCTCCTGGGAGCCCCCGGGGAGTTCTCCCCTTCTGGCTAAGGCCTTCAAGGGGTAGGTGGACCCGGGCTCATCTTGGATGACCTAAGGCGTCTTCCCCTTCTGGCAAGGCCTCCAAGGGGTTGACAGACCTTGGGCGGCCCCCGGGAGGTATGTCCGAGGTACGGAGGCGTGCTCTCGTGTGAGGCTGGCTTGGGCTGCTGCGACTACCTGGGGCTTCTCCAAAGTTGACGCCACAGCAGTGCAGCCTCCACTGACCTGGGACGGCAGCCACAGCCGGCTACCGCCCCAGCCTGTCACCATCGGAGCTGGAGTCCTCACTGTTATGCACTGTCTTTATGACACGCTGAGGCTCCTGAAACCCCACCTGGTGGGCGGCGCTGACTGGAGCATCCACCTTCTGCTTGCCATCCCTCTGAGGGTAGGGCGGTGCTTCAACCCTCTGCTGTCTTCCTTTGCGGAAGCGCTCTGCGAGCCTCTGGATATCCTAGCACTCGGCAGCAGTATGGTTGCCGGCACCATGCACGGGGCATAGCCCGCCCTGGTCACTATCTGGGGCCGGTGACTGCCGCTGCCTTTTGTCGGGGCGTGGCCCCCAAGCTCCACTAGTCGTTGCTGCTGCGGCGACGGGAGCCGTGAACGATGACTTCATCTTGCCACTCCCCCGGCTCTTGGCCTTCTTGCCACCCCCATAGGCAGCAACGCCGGACCTGGGCTGTCCTCCTGACTCGGAGGTCGGCAGAGAGTGCCAGTTCCGTCCTTCAGCTGCTCTGGCGCATTTGTCCGCCAGACTGAAGAGCTCAGAGACGTCGTGGACCTCTCTGGTCGCGAGCTTCTCAAGCATTTTCTCGTCCCGGACACCTTGCCGGAACGCCACCACCACAGAAGCACTTTGAATATGCGGGATGGTGTTGCGTACCTAGGAAAACCGCTGGATGAAAGAGCGCAGTGACTCCCCAGGTTGTTGCTTGACGGCGTGGAGGTCAAGCTCCGTGCCGGGACGGGTGTAGGAGCTGCCGAAGTTGGCGACGAACTGCCGGCAGAGCTCTCCCCAGGAGGTTATGGACCCCTGAGGGAGATTCATGAGCCAAGACCGAGCTGGGCCGGTCAAGGCGACGGGGAAGTAGTTGGCCATGACAGCCTCATCCCCTCCTGCGGCAAGTACGGCGGTGGAGTAGATCTGGAGGAACTCCGCCGGGTTGACGCTACCGTCGTACTTCTCGGGCAGGTGCGGCTGAAACTTGCGTGGCCACCTCGCGAAGCGAAGGTGGGGTGCAAGGGCCGCACATCCTGCTCCTGCTGCCGCAGGTATTGGCGCTGCGAACGCTTGGTTCGCACTGGGCACCGTGTACCCCGGCATGGGCAAGGCTGCACCATAGACCGGGGGCGCTGCTTGCGGCGCATATGGTTGTGGCATATGCTGCGCGGCGTATGCCTGAGGCAGGACTCGCGTGGCGAAGATCTGCCCTCCAGGTTGTGTCGAGGCCGACGTCATGCTGTCGCCAGCCTCATGGTTGCGACGCCTTTCTTGACGTCGCTCGAGGTACACCCGGGCATCCTGGCCCAAGTGGCACCATTCCAGCTCCCTTCTCAGGTCCGTCGACGGGATCCTGGAGGAGCTGGAATCCGCCGTCTGCCCGTCAACCGTTGGCGTGCGCGTCAGCGACACAGCCGGTTGACCGGGGCGTCGTCCTCGCCGAAACCGAGGATTCGCGGCGGCGACGACGAGGCGGTCCACCTCGCGGACCCACTGTTGGGTCGCTGAATGGGGCGCATCCCCAGCAGGTGGATTGCGCAGTAGTGCTCTTGCTGCAGCTAGCGCACCCCCATGGTGTACGCTCAGCGCTGCAGAAGATCTCACACTGGTCGGAGCCTGCATTGCTGGAGTCGGCGTTGCCGGAGTCGGCTGCTGGCTACCAGCCTGTGCCGACACACTCCGTCCTGAGTGTGTCGACATGTACTCCCCGCTGGTCACGGTTCGCCGTGAACGCGGAGGAGGAGAGTTTGCCGCTGAAGGAAGCTTGGTCATCTTCGTCGGCGGAAACTCATCGCGCAAAGGGAAAAGCCCCCTACCTGGCGCGCCAAATGTCGAAGTGTTCGGTCGACACTTCCCCCGGGCCTGCACTGGGCAGCCCGCAGAGGTTCTTTTTTCGGTGGGGCTAGTCCCTTGCGGAGAGCTTGAGCGTATGGACGAGTTAGTAAGAGCTTGACACGGCGAGTTTTACGTGGTTCAGGCCGTCGGAGTGTAAAACCCTACGTCCACGGCGAGCTATGGAGCTCGCTGTTTTGCTTGCTGCTCAGAACCGGAGTCTTGAGCTTGAGGATGAGTTACAGCTTGGGGGTGAATGGCTAAAGTGTGAACCCTTGCTAACGTCGCCTACCCGAGTCTTTTATAGTCCAAGACTCGGGTGGCTTACAACGGGGGCCCGGGACCCGACAGGTGGTCCCGGGGAGATTGACTGTTATCTACCGTATCTGCAGTTACGCCGGTAGTTGTCTCTGGCGAAGTCTTCTGTGTCTTCGTCTTGCAGCCCTGCCCATGCCGCATGCTAGTCGTAGTGGTTGATGACGGCGGCATGGGATGTCTTGTCGCTGCGTTTATTGGCTGGCAGGCTCTGACACTGCGCGCCAGTCTGTGATGCGACTGGGTGCAACGGCACCTGACAGAGGCGTGCTCCGCGTTTTCGCGTCTTGGGAAGACGCGGGCCTTGAATACCTTGTACGGGCAAGGTATGGGGCGTCTTTACGCCCGCTGCCTATCGCTCGGGGGCAGACAACATTGTTTTGCTGGCCACGTGGCGGGCCCGGAGCCCTCCTCAGAGGAGTGGAGGGTCCGGCCCCGTGGGGCACGTGGAGCCTTCGGACCTCTCCCCGCGGAGGGGGAGGTTCGGCTTCTGTCGGCCACGTGGCGGGCCCGGAGCTCCTCTCTGAGGAGAGGGAGGTCCGGCCCCGCCGGATACATGGCACCTTCGGACCTCTCTCCCGCGGAGGGGGAGGTCCGGCCTCTGTATGCCACGTGGCGGGCCCGGAGCTCTCCTCTGAGGAGAGGGAGGTCCGGCCCCGCCGGACGCGCGGCGCCTTCAGAGCTCTCCCTGCGGAAAAGGGCGAGTTCCTTAGGCATTTTCCCCTGTGCGCGGGGGTACCCCATATCGCAGGTACCGACAGGTGTAGTACATATTTTCCATTTGACTAAGCAGATACCTCCTTTAACATTGTCTCGATCCTGACCTTTCCAAAGGAAGCTTCTTCTAAGCCTATCAATTTGATGAATTGCCCATTTGGGTAGTCTAAAGACCGTCATGTGGTATGTTGGCATCACCGACAGCAATGTCCTCACAATAACTTCCCTTCCAGAATAGGATAGGAGCTTCTTCTTCTAACCCGATAGTCTATCTATAATCTTCTATATGACTTTACGGGCAGCAGATCTAGGGAGTTTAGCATAATGCAGTGGGAGCCCAAGATAAATACCAGGGAAGCTTGCCCGTTTTTGCTGATGGCCGATAATGTCTTGGGCTTGTTGAGTAATACCCCCAATCTGGAAGATTTCAGTTTTTTCAAGGTTAGTCTTTAGACCAGAAGCTTGGCGAAAATCTCAAGGATGAGTTTGGTTGTCCAAATATCTTGCTGGGTGGGGGAAACGAATACAGTTGCATCATCCGCATAGAGCGACATCTTGAGTTGATGTTCCACACCTTTCAGGGAGCTGAGTAGTCCCGACTGTTGTGCCTCCTGAAACATTCTACCTAGGGGCTCCATTGCTAGAAGAAACATCACGGGAGAGAGCGGGTCACCCTGTCGGACACCCCTGGCATGGCCAATGCACTGGCCAGCATCACCATTGAGCAGGAAAACCGAAGAGGAAGTGCCCCAGGAGAGGAGATCCAGTTTCTCCAACACCATCCAAATCCAAGATGTGTCGTGATGTCGAGCAATTATGCCCAATTGACTGTGTGAAAGGCCTTAGAGATGTCTAATTTTATAAATAATGTTGGGGTATGGTTGTGTGTAAAGTCTTGATCATTTGTTGGACACACATGAAGTTGTCGTGAATGTATCTTTTTTTATGAAGGCATTTTGGTTGATGGAGATGAGGTTATTGAGCTCAGGGGAGAGTCTGTTAGCAAGGATTTTTGATATGATTTTTCCGAAGATGTGTACCAAGTTGATAGGTCTGTACTCAGTAATCCTTGTTGGAGTAGCTTCCTTGGGAATGAGGACTACTAAAGCTTCGTTGAGTGGATGGAGGCCTTGCTGGTTCATTTTGTGGAATTGTTTAATTGCTTCAAGGAAGTCTACTTTTATGGTCCACAGCAATTTGATGATAAAGATCCCTGTAAACCCATCCGAGCTTGATGCCTTTTCCTTATGCAGATTTCGAATTACCATGTCAATTTCACCCATCGTGAATGGAGTGTCCAGATGGTCTAGGTTCCTTCTCTCCCATCCCATCTGTGAGAAGTTGAGGTCAATCTCCCTAGCTGCATATGAACCTAGATGGCTCTGGAAGTGGTTTAGTGTCACATTTTTGTCAATGTGTGTGGTCGCCACACCATCGGCCGTTTTAATAGAAAGGACGAAGTTTTGCTTTTTACAAAAGCTAGCCATATATTGGAAGTATTTAGTGTTGGTGACGAAGTGTTCGGTCGACACTTCCCCCGGGCCTGCACTGGCAGCCCGCAGAGGTTCTTTTTTCGGTGGGGCTAGTCCCTTGCAGAGAGCTTGCGCGTATGGACGAGTTAGTAAGAGCTTGACACGGTGAGTTATACGTGGTTCAGGCCGCCGGAGCGTAAAACCCTACATCCACGGCGAGCTATGGAGCTCGCTGTATTGCTTGCTGCTCAGAACCGGAGTCCTGAGCTTGGGGGTGAGTTACAGCTTGGGTGTGAATGGCTAGCGTATGAGTTGCAGAGGTGCGAACCCTTGCTAACGTTGCCTACCCGAGTCTTTTATAGTCCAAGACTCGGGTGGCTTACAAGGGGGGGCCCGGGACCCGACAGGTGGTCCCGGGGAGATTGACTGTGATCTATCGTATCTGCAGTTATGCCGGTAGTTGTCTCTGGCGAAGGCTTCTGAGTCTTCGTCTTGCCGCCCTGCCCATGCCTCATGCTAGTCGTAGTGGATGATGACGGCGGGGGCGGCATGGGATGTCTTGTCGCTGCGTTTATTGGCTGGCAGGCTCTGACACCGTGCGCCAGTCTGTGATGCGACTGGGCGCAACGGCACCTGACAGAGGCGTGCTCCACGTCTCCGCGTCTTGGGAAGACGCGGGCCTTGAATACCTTGTACGGGCAAGGTATGGGGCGTCTTTACGCCCGTTGCCTATCGTTCGAGGGCAGGCAGCGCCGCTCTGCTGGCCACGTGGCGGGCCCGGAGCCCTCCTCAGAGGAGAGGGGGGGTCCGGCCCCGCGGGACACGTGGAGCCTTCGGACCTCTCCCCGTGGAGGGGGAGGTTCGGCTTTTGTCGGCCACGTGGCGGGCCCAGAGCTCCTCTCTGCGGAGAGGGAGGTCCGGCCCCGCCGGATACGTGGCGCCTTCGGACCTCTCTCCCGCGGAGGGGGAGGTCCGGCTTCTGTATGCCACGTGGCGGGCCCGGAGCTCTCCTCTGAGGAGAGGGAGGTCCGGCCCCGCCGGACGCGTGACGCCTTCGGAGCTCTCCCTGCGGAGAAGGGCGAGTTCCTTAGGCATACTCCCCTGTGCGCGGGGGTACCCCATATCGCGGGTACCGATAGTGGCCCCCGGGCCCATCTCGCGGGAGATAGCGAGCCCGAGGTGGGACCTCCATCTCTTCTGATCCGCGCACTTTCTCTAAGTCCCGCATTGACCGCTGCCGGAGCACGAACGGCCGCGGGATCGTGGGAGCGTGCGCCCACTTGATGGTTGCTTTTACTGCGGCGGTTCCCAAGGCTGCCATTCCTACACGCCGCAGCGCTTTCTTCCGGAACCGCCAAAGCGCCTTGCCGGCTTGTCTTCTGGGGCGACTGACTCCTCGACCCACAGCTTCAGTTTGGCGGCTTGGGTCCACCTGTCGTCGGCGCCCGGTCTCGGAGCCAACGTGGTCACCGATGCGATGTACTCAAAGATTTTCGAATCACCTCGAATCGTTCCTGGAAAGTTTTAAAAGGGGATCTTACCCGCATCGTGGCTTCCCTTCGCATTTCCTAGCGCTCGTTCTCCCCTTGAACTCTTGCGCCCCGGCTTTCCTGTCCTTGTGCTCTCTCTCGCCATGGCTTCCAACTTGCTCCCGACGCGCCTCGTTCGCTCCTCCGAGCTCGGGCCAGTGCGCAGGCTGCTGGGCTGGCGCACAGAAGAACAGAAACACCGGCTTCGCCGGGGATCTCTCCCCCTGACCCTGGAAAAGGGGGAGATGGTCTTCTTCACTGCTTATGCTCTGGCGGGATTCGTTCCGCCGATTTCTTCCTTCTTTGTCACACTGCTGGAGACATATGGGCTCCAGCTCCACCATCTTTCTCCCAACTCCTTCGCGATGGCTGCTGTCTTTGTCCACTTCTGCGAGATGTTTGTGGGGGTGCACGCTTCTGTGACACTCTTCCGCTACTTCTTCGTGTTGCGGACGACTGGGCGCGGCTCGAAGACTCAGATGGGGGCATACTACTTCCAGCATCGCTGCAAGGACCCAAAGGTCTCCGGGTACCTTCTGCCCTTTAGCGCAACAAGGTGGGAAAACTGGAGGGAGAGCTGGGTGGTAGTGCAGACCGACGAGCACGATCGCCTTCAACTCCCGACCGCCAGCCCAACCACCGATCGTCGCTTCTGGGAGGAGATCCCTGAGCTGCAGCAGGAGTACACTCCGGTCTTGGAGCGGATCCGGTTCTTGGCCAACGAGGGGCTGACGTCTCTGATGGTGCTGATGGACTTTATGTCGCGCCGTATTGCACCCTTGCAGCAGCGTAGTCGCCCAGCGTGGTACTACACTGGCGAGCAGGACTGTACCAGGCTGGAGAGGGGCCCCGGCTCTGACCCTTCTGACGAGGAGCTGAATGAGATGGTGGGCAAGGTGAGCGGTGACTACATCCCCAGTGGCGACCCCGCCCTTCCGCCCTCCGCCACCCCCCTCTTCTTGGAGCCACAGAGGAGGTCAGAGCTCCTGCGGAAGATGCCGAACCTTGACGACATCGGGATCGCCGTCCGGCAGGTCGGGGATGCCTTCCGTGGTATCACCATTCCAGGAACCGAGCACTCCGGGTCAGGGCACGAGGCGTCTGCTGCTGTCAAACCCTCCCCCAGAGCCGACGGAACTCAAGCCACCGACAAAGGGAAGGGAAAGGAGCCGGCCCCCGGGCATCCAGAGAAGAAACGCGCCCGGTCTCCTCCGAGGGCGCCGCGTGCGCCGAGTCAGGGTGCCGGAGCTACCTTGCTCCCATCTCCCGGGGGTGCTGGTCCATCGGGTGGCGACCCGAAGAGGCCCCGGGTGTCCCTCCCCGGCGGGTCTCTCCCCAGACAGCGGCCGTCCGAGTCAGCCCAAGTACCTCGTCACCCTTCCTCAAGCGGAGGGGTTTCCAGGACGGATGCTGGTGGGGCCACGCCGGCGAGTGTGCCGGGGATCCAGGCGTCACGCTCCACGACCGTTCCAGCCGCTGGTCCCGGCGGTTCAGCTACAGCCCAGAGGCCAGTGCTGCAAGCCCGTTGGAGCGCTCACGCCGCCCAGTAAGTGTTGCTCTTTCTGGCTTGTAGGAGCAGAGCTCTTGTCTCCTCTCTTAGCCTGAGGGCTTTCTCTTCTTGCAGGGACCGACCAGCTGCTGGGGGCGGGCCTCTTACCCGGCCGCCTTCAACCGACGGAGGCTCCGCGCCTCAGCACCTGGGGACCGTGGTGGCTCCCATGGTCCCCAAATCGACGGGGGCTCCCTCTGCGCCGGCGAGTTCACCCTCTGTGGTGGCCGCATCTGCTCCTATCCGCCCTCCTTCACCAGTCCAGAAGTCCGGTCCTGAGACTGGGAGGGCCGCTGTAGGTGCGCCTGCTGCCCCTCTGGCCTCCCTAGGACAGCGCCCCACCCTGGTTGCTGAGGCACCGGCGCCTCCGCCGGTCTTAGACTCGACAGGGGGGTCTAGTGGCGTGACTCCTGTCCCCCCTACCCCGGTGCCCATGTGGGACGCCTTGGGGTGTGTCCAGACCAGCGCCCGGCAGCTCCAATCCGCCTTTGAGCAGGAGCGGGGGGCGTTGGACGGCGAGAGGGAACGTCTTCTCAGCTGGCAGCAGCGGGCCTAGGAGGCTAAGGCGGACCTTGACTCGAGGCAGTCAAGGCTTGAGGCCATGAGTGATCTGCTTGGCACTCAGAAGAAGGCCATTAGCCGCTTGGAGTCAGAGTCCAGACGGGTTCGTGCCACCTACCGTGAGGCTCTGGCCCACGTTGATGCCAAAGCCAAGGAGCGTTCTGCCGACGCGAAGGAGTTGCAGCTGCAGGTAGCCCATCGAGAGTGCGCCGTCGCTGATCGGGAACGCGCTGTCGCGGACGAGGAGGAGAAGACCACCGCCCGGCTGAGGGCCAAAGTGGAGGAGCTAAGGGCTCGGACCGAGGAGCTGGAGCTCCGTGAGTCGGCTGTTACCGCGAGGGAGGAGCAGTTCTCCCAGGAGCGCCAGGCGGTGATGGATCGCGAGCTGGCGGCTCGCCAAGAGGTAGAGAAGCTCCAGTCCTTGCGGTCTGCCGAGGCCCAGGCAGTCTGGGGCTTTATTGCCAAGGCGGGGTCCGCCTTGGCTCCTCTTGGTTTCAGCCCTGTGCAGGTGGAGGCTCCGGCGCGGCCGATGTCCGAAGCGATCCCGGCACTTGAGTCCATCGGCGACGAGCTGGGCCGGCTCGAAGCAGTGATCGCCGACGAGCGTGAAGCGGAAGGTTGGGGCCTTGCGAAGGAGGTTTCTATGCACGTTCTGTCGTGCTTCCTGAGCCGAGACCCTTCCTTTTCTCTGGGGCCAGTCCGTCTAGGACCCGTCGCCGATCGGGAGGAAGCTGCCAGGGCCGAGGTCGAGGACTTGGCTGCCCTCGTGGCCTCCAGGTTTCATCGGGAGTCCGGGGACTCTTAGGCATCTGCCCCCGTGGCCACAAGGCCCTGTACTTCCTTTTTTATTTTTGTTGAGTCTGTAGCCCAGCTCGTGGAGCCTTTGTATGAACAGACTCTTGTTTCTTTCTATGTCTGCATGTCCTAGTCTTCTTTCTGGCTTTTTCCTGGCCGAGTCCTTAGCTCCGCAAGGTACTCGAAGGCCTTGACCAATCTCGAAGCTCTGCATAGACACCTTCTCTGGGTCCTCACTGTATACTAAGGGCCCCGGAGGTCTCCAGGACCCGCCTCACGAGATCGGAGGGGGTCCGGGCCTGTTGGCCACGTGGCGGGCCCGGAGCTCCCCTCTGAGGGGAGGTCCGGGCTTGTGGGGCACGTGGAGTCCTCGGACCTCTCCCCGCGGAGGGGGGAGGTCCGGCTTCTGTAGACCACGCGGCGGGCCCGGAGCTCCCCCTCAAGGAGGTGGAAGGTCTGGCCCCGCTGGACACGTGGGACCTTCGGGCCTCGCCCCTGTGAGGTCTAGTTCTTTGATCTTACCTTGGGGTTTCGGTCTTGCGCGATCCCGTAGCGGCCCCCTGGTAGGTGCGTTCCATTGGATGGATGTGCCTACCATACTCCTGCGGGGAGCTGAGGCCGAGAGGTCCTGCACACAAGTAAGGGAAACGTAATTCTCCTTGGGGGCTCCCCCTCTTATTTGGCTTACGGTCCGCGTCCACCTATACGGTGCTTGTGAACTACCGTGCGCGAAGTGCCGGGGGCTCGGGGCCCCCCTGGCTATCGGCCGGTACCTCCGATGCAACCGCCTTTGGTAGGGCAGCAAATGCCGACTAATGATGAGAATGAGAAGAGGGAGCTGAACGCATGGTGAGCACGCGCTAGCAGTGCAATCATAAAAATTTAATAAGTAAATTAAATGAGCACCAAAGAAGAGCAACATAGGACAGGTTTCTTTTCATATAAATTTCCATAGGAGGAAGGCAGGCTGAGTATGGAGGCCACGACCCGCCTCAAGGGAAGCAAGACTCTACGCGCTTGGGGTCGGAACCAGGCGAAGCTGAACGTAGTCCTGGACCGTCCCCTGAGGCTTAGCTGCACCGAGCACTGTTCCTGGACTTTATGGAATTTATTATAAAAAGAAGAGTATGTCCTATTGTTGCTCTAGGGGTAGAACTTACAGAGGTGTTCTGTGTTCCGAAGGTTCGGGAGCGGGTCCCCATCCTCGGTTCTGGGGAATGGTCCCAGGCCCAGGATGTCCAGCCCCCGTATGGCAAATGGCCATGTGGGCTGGATCATCTGTACCGTCCAAGCCGGTGTATGGATCTGCTTGGCGTGGAACAGGCACGCCTTGCAGCTCTCGACCAGCTTGACGGCATCCTGGAGTGCTGCCGGCTAGTAGAAGCCATGCCGAAAGGCTTTACCGACAAGCGTGCATGAGGAAGAGTGACTCCCACATTCGCCTCCATGGATCTCAGCGAACAAGTCGCAGCCTTCCCCCTGGGTTATGCACCGCAATAGGATGTGGTTGGCGCCGCGTCGGTAGAGATCCCCCTCTACCGCCATGTGTCTCTTAGCCATACGCACGATCCGTTCAGCGGATACACGTTCATTAGGGAGGATATTGTCTTTCAAGTAGTCCCGGACCTCCGTGATCCATGCATCGGGTCTGACTTGAGCATCTGGATCTTGAGCGCTGGGTTGCACGGAGTCCCTAGTGACGCTTACGATCCTTGGCGGCGTCCATGGCCGCCGGGACTGCCAGCTTTGAGGTGCTGGTCTAGCCCCCATCGCCCGGCTCGGTGGGCCGGGCTGTGGGCCGCGACAACGTCCTCTCGAAGCCCCCTTCGGGCACAGGGGCTCCGGTGGGGGTCTTCGTTGAGAGGTCGTCAGCTGCGGCCTTGCTAGCGCGCGGTACGTGGTGCAGGTCCAAGGCGAGGAAGTCTGTCTCCACCATCTTGTTTGATAACCTGCTGGGAGTCGCCCTGAGCCAACGACTGGCGAGCGCCTAGAGACAGGGCTGTCTTTAGGCCAAGGATGAGTGATTCATACTCTGCCATGTTGTTGGTTGCCTTGGAATTGAGACGCACCACATACCCAGACTGCCCCCCCCCCCGATGGCGTGAGGAACAGTACGCTAGCACCGGCCCCCTGCTTTCGCAAGGAGCCGTCGAAGAACAGCATCCAGTAAGGCCCGGTGAAGGCCAGGGCCCAGGGTCCTGGTTCACCGTCTCCATGGCCCTCTGAGTCAGCCTGCATCGGCATCTACTTCAGCCACGAAGTCAGCTAGTGCTTGGCTGTTGCCTGCGTGACGAGGAAGGAAGCCTAGCTTAAACTCCAGTAGCTCCGCCGCCCATTTGGCGGCATTGTCCGTCGCGTGGGGGCTGTGGAGGATAGCTTTCAGCCTGGGGAGACCGCCGGGAGCTGATACTCGGAGGTCCCCCAGGCTGTCTTGGACCTCCGGGAGGTCCCGCTGATTTCCCGGGAGCTCCGGGGGGTCCCGTTGGACGTCCGGGAGGTTCTGTTGGGCCTCCGGGGGGGTCCCGTTGCACCTCCGGGAGGTCCTGCTGGTCCTCCGGGAGGTTGTGTCGGGGATCCGGGGTCCGTTTTGGGCCTCCGGGGTTTCTTGGCACTTGTTTCTTGACAGCGAAGCAGGTTGCGGTGGTATGGGGTCCGGCCGCTCTGCGGTGAGGACCATACTCACCTCTGCAGTCGTCGCCGCGATGTAGAGCAGCAGGTGCTCTTCGGGCTCGGGGACTGCTATTACGGGTAGGGTCATCAGGAGCTGGTTCAGTTCCAGGGGAGCTTCCTCCGCTAAGCGAATGGGCCGGATTTGCGTAGGAGCTTTAGAGAAGTTTCGCTTTGCTAACCTCGGTATAAACCGACTCAGCGCAGCTAGGCATCCCGTGAATTTCTGGTCTTCGAGCCAATGGCTTTGACCCTCTCTGGGTTAGCCTCAGTTCCTTGGCGTGAGGCCAGGAATTCTAAGGGTTTTCCAGAGGGTACACCGAGCTCACATTTCTTGGACGGACGAAGACTAAGGCCAGGTTATCTAGTAGGGACGAACCCTGCCTGATCTTAACAACAATGTCTTCGACACACACCCCAACTGGGTCTCTCATTAGCTCTCCTAAGGTCTTGTGCAATGCACGTACGAAGGTAGGGAGAGCGTTCCTTAGGCCATAAGGCATAGAGGCATAACAGTACAGGCCGACTACTGTGGTGAAGGGTGCTCTTCAACTTCTCTAGACATAGGGGTCTGGTGGAAACCCGAGCAAGCATCTAGGAAGCATAGTATATCGCAGCCTGACGTCGAGCCTACTATTTGATCTATCATAGGGAGAGAAAATAGATCTTTGGGACATGCCTTATTGAGACTGGTGTAGTCGATGCACTTCCGGAGCTTCCCGACGGCCTTTGGAACAATCAACGGGGTTCGCCAAGCACCGGGGGTGGCGGACTTTCCGTATGGGGCCAGCGCTCAGCAGCTTTATGGTTTCTTCCCGACTGAAGCTTTTTACTGCTCGGTGGGCTGCTTGAGGGGCTCCTGTCGGACTGGCCAGGCATTGGGGGAGACCTTTAGATAGTGCCCAATCACCTCCCTAGGGATCTCTGGCATCCGCGACGGCTGTCATGCAGCACATCGGCATTGTGCCGGAGGGAGGTAACGAGCGCGCCCTCCTATCTGCTATCCAGACCCCCGGCTACCCGGGTGGTATGGGTGGCATCGGCGCTGATTCGGATGAGCCTCAAGGGGACATCGTCCTCGTCGAGGGGTTGCACATGGGGTGCTGTGGTAGAGGCACGGTGGCGTGCGCTTGGGTGGAGCCGGTTTGGTTCTGTACCGCCCGGGGTTGGTGCTCCAGCTGCTGTAAGCGCCTGGAGCTTTTCCAAGGCTAACACTGCTGCAGCACGGTCTCCACAAACCTTGAGGACGCCTGTCGGTGTAGGCATCTTCAAGACAAGGTAGCCGTAGTGGGCTACTGCCATGAATCGGTACAGGGCTGGCCTGCCAATTATGGCGTTGAACGGGAGGTCAATCTCGGCCACGTCGAACAGAATGCACTCTGTCCGATAGCTGTCTGGTGCCCCAAAGGTCACCGGGAGGCTGATGTGGCCGTAGGGAACGACCCTTCCCGGCTCTACCCCTGAGAACGGGCTCGATGGGGTGAGCTTGGCCATCGGGATCTGCAGCTTCTGGAAGGCTGCACGACTGATGAGGTTCAGTCCAGCCCCGCCATCCACCAAAACGTGGTACATCTTCACGTTGGCGATGGTGGGGGCCACCACGAGCGGTAGTTGGCCGGCCCCAGCCATGTTCCTCGGGCAGTCGGTGGCATCGAAGCTGATGGGGGTTCCCATCCACCTGAGGTGCGGTGCTGCACCCGGGAGGGGAGCCACCGACGCTACCGCTCGGCGCAAGGCCTTAGCCGCGCTTCGGGACGGGGGGTCAGCGGACCCGCTGAAGATGACATAGAGCATCTTCCGGTGCTCGTCATCACTGGAGCTGGAGCTCTCATGATTGCGCACTGCCTTCACGGCGCGCTAAAGCTCTTAGAACTCCACCTGGCGGTCGACGCCGTCTAGGGCTTCGACCTTCTGCTTGCCCTCCCTTTGACGGTAGGGTGGGGCATCAGTTAGGGGCTGCTTCCCTTTCCGGAAGTGCTCCGCGAGCTTCTAGATTTCCCGGCACTCGGCAGCGGTATGATAACTGGTGCCATGCACGGGGCATAACTCATCCTGGCCCCCGTCTAGGGCCGGTGATTGTCGCGGCCTCTTGTCGGGGCGCGGCCCCCGAGCTCCACTGGGCGTCGCCGTTGTGGCAACGGGGCCGCGGCTGATGGCTTTATCTTGCTTCCGCCTCCGTTCTTGATCTTCCTGCCGCTTCCATATGAAGCGTCGCCGGATCCCGGTTGACCCCCTGGCTCGGAGGCCGGCAGGGAGTGCCAGTTCTGCCCTTCGGCTGCTCTGGCACACTTGTCCGCCAGGCTGAAGAGTTCTGAGACATCGCGGACCTCCCTAGTCGCGAGCTTCTCGAGCATCTTCTTGTCCCGAACGCCTTGCCGGAACGCCACTACCACAGAAGCGTTCTGGATGTGTGGGATGGTGTTCCGCACCTGGGGGAACCGCTGGATGAAGGAGCGCAGCGACTCCCCTGGTTGTTGTTGGATGGCGTGGAGGTCGAGCTCCGTGCCAGGCTGGGTGTAGGAACTGCCGAAGTTGGAGACGAACTGCCGGCAGAGCTCTCCCCAGGAGGTTATGGAATCCAGGGGTAGGTTCATGAGCCAAGACTGGCCTGGGCCGGTTAAGGCGACGGGGAAATAGTTGGCCATGACAGCCTCATCCCCTCCTACGGCGAGTACGGCGGTGGAGTAGATCTGGAAGAACTCCGCCGGGTTGACACTGCCGTCGTACTTTTCGGGCAGGTGCGGCCGAAACTTGCGCGGCCACTTCGCGAAGCGAAGGTGGGGTGCAAGAGCCGCACATCCTGCTCCTGTTGCCGCAGGTATCGGTGCCGCGAACGCTTGATTCGCACTTGGCACTGTGTACCCCGGTATGGGCAAGGCTGCACCATAGACCGGGGACGCCATTTGCAGGGCATATGGTTGCGGCATATGCTGTGCGGCGTACGCCTGGGGCAGAGCCCGCGTGGCGAAGATCTGCCCTTCAGGCTGGGTTGAGGCCGACGTCATGCTGTCGCCAGTCTCTTGGATGCGACGCCTCTCTCGACGTCGCTCGAGGAACACTCGGGCATCTTGGCCCAAGTGGCATCGCTCCAGCTCTGCCCTCAGGTCCGTCGTCAGGGGCCTGGTGAAGCTGGGGTCCGCCGTATGCCCGTCAACCGTGGGCGTGCGCGTCAGCGACACTGCCGGTTGACTGGAGCGTCGTCCCCGCCGAAGTCGAGGGTTTGCGGCAGTGACGACGAGACGGTCTACCTCACGAATCCAATGCTGGGTCGCTGCCTGAGGCGCGTCCCCAGCAGGCGGATTGTGCAGTAGCGCTCTTGCTGCGGCTAGCACACCCCCACTGGGTACGCCTAGCGCTACTGAAGACCTGACGCTGGTTGGAGCCTGCATTGCCGGGGTCGGCGCTGCCAGAGCCGGTTGCTGGCTCCCAGCTTGTTTCGACACACTCCGTCCTGAGCGTGTCGACATGTACTCCCCCCTGGTCGCGGTTTGCCGCGGACACGGGGGTGGGGGGGGAGAGTTTGCCGCTGAAGGAAGCTTGGTCATCTTCGTCGGCGGAAACTCGTTGCGCAAGGGGAAAAGCCCCCTTCCTGGCGCGCCAAATGACGAAGTGTTCGGTCGACACTTTGCCCGGGCCTGCACTGGGCAGCCCGCGGAGGTTCTTTTTTCGGTGGGGCTAGTCCCTTGCGGAGAGCTTGCGCGTATGGACGAGTTAGTAAGAGCTTGACACGGTGAGTTTTGCGTGGTTCAGGCCGCCGGAGCGTAAAACCCTACGTCCACAGCGAGCTATGGAGCTCGCTGTATTGCTTGCTGCTCAGAACCGGAGTCCTGAGCTTGGGGGTGAGTTACAGCTTGGGTGTGAATGGCTAGCGTATGAGTTGCAGAGGTGCAAACCCTTGCTAACGTCGCCTACCCGAGTCTTTTATAGTCCAAGACTCGGGTGGCTTACAAGGGGGGGCCCGGGACCCGACAGGTGGTCCCGGGGAGATTGACTGTGATCTATCGTATCTGCAGTTATGCCGGTAGTTGTCTCTCGCGAAGGCTTCTGAGTCTTCGTCTTGCCGCCCTGCCCATGCCGCATGCTAGTCGTAGTGGATGATGACGGCGGGGGCGGCATGGGATATCATGTCGCTGCGTTTATTGGCTGGCAGGCTCTGACACCGTGCGCCAGTCTGTGATGCGACTGCGCGCAACGGCACCTGACAGAGGTGTGCTCCGCGTCTCCGCGTCTTGGGAAGACGCGGGCCTTGAATACCTTGTACGGGCAAGGTATGGGGCGTCTTTACGCCCGCTGCCTATCGCTCGGGGGCAGGCAGCGCCGCTCTGCTGGCCACGTGGCGGGCCCGGAGCCCTCCTCAGAGGAGAGGGGGGGTCCGGCCCCGCAGGACACGTGGAGCCTTCGGACCTCTCCCCGCGGAGGGGGAGGTTCGGCTTCTGTCGGCCACGTGGCGGGCCCGGAGCTCCTCTCTGCGGAGAGGGAGGTCCGGCCCCGCCGGATACGTGGCGCCTTCGGACCTCTCTCCCGCGGAGGGGGAGCTCCGGCTTCTGTATGCCACGTGGCGGGCCCGAAGCTCTCCTCTGAGGAGAGGGAGGTCCGGCCCTGCCGGACGCGTGGCGCCTTCGGAGCTCTCACTGCGGAGAAGGGCGAGTTCCTTAGGCATTTTCCCCTGTGCGCGGGGTACCCCATATTGCGGGTATCGACAGTTGGCACTCCTTTCTTTAACCAGCTTAGCCATGACTGTTGTCTTCTCCTAGATTTTTCGATGGCTGCTATCCCAAGAATCCTATGTTTCAGGAGCTTCCTAAGGTCCTTTTCCCCTGTTGAGAGACGCGTGTTTTTCTGGCAAGGTCCAGTTGAAAAATTATCTCTTTCCATAAAGTGAGTGTCAGTTTTCCTTGAGGGATGATCGTTTTTGCCCATTTGCCAAGCTCCGTTGCCGTGCGGCTGAGCTTAACTTGCAACTTCTTTATTGCATTGAACTGTGTCGGCACTGATTTGTACCATGCCGCTGGACACATTCTGAGAATCCCGGCATGTGTGGCCAATGTGATTCAAACTTTGATATGATGCTATACGTACACTGATGACTGATTACTGATACACCTCCATTCTATACAAAATTTTTTTCAGTTTAATCCTTCCGTTTTCTTCTGCAAAGATCGGAACAGCCTCTCACTAGTCATTCCCTTATATTTTAACCATCTTCACAAACGTGCCACGCCCTGACTACGTCCCCGAGCTCCACACTGAGCTCTTCCCACCCGAACGCCTTGGCCTCATCGCCGTCGCTGCCCTCCAGCCTCAGCTCCACGAGCATCAGCGCCGGTGACACCTCTGACATCTCCATCGACATTGCCACCAGCCCCGAGAGGCTGCCCAGCGGCAGGCGCTCGACTCCCTTCTTGCCCACCATGAAGTAGCCGAGCTTCGCGCCCGCCTGGCCGAGCCGCTCCACCGTCTGTTCCGACGTCGCCGTCGTCATGAACCGCTTCTCGCGGATCCGCCTGCCCTCGCCGAACAGACCGGACAGGTCGAGCCCCGGAGACATGGAGATGATGTCGAACGCGTTCAGTGCCGGTGGCGCCTGGAACGCCAGCTCGCGATCGGGCTGGCCACCGAGGAGGTCGCCGAGCTGCGAGTCGACGCTGAGGGAGCGCTTGAACCACGGGTGGCTGGCGAGGTCCGCGACAGCGAGGCGGGTGGCCGGGTTCGGATCGAGCAGGCGGGCCACGAGGCGGCGCGCCGGCTGCGACACCAACCACGGCGTCGCGTACTCGCGTCGCTGCGCCTTGCGGCACATCTCGGTGATGTTGCGGTCGTCGAAGGGGAGGTGTCCGGCTAGGAGGACGAAAAGGATTACGCCGCAGGACCAGGCGTCGGCCTTGGCTCCGTCGTAGGCCTTGTGGCGGAGGACCTCGGGGGCCGTGAAGGTCGGGGTTCCGCAGGCCGTGTGCAGGTGGCCGTCCTCGCGGACCGAGTCCGGGAGCGCGGCGAGGCCGAAGTCGGAAACCTTGAGGTTGCCGTCGGCGTCGAGGAGCACGTTTTGCGGCTTGACGTCGCGGTGGGAGACGCCGCAGTCGTGGCATTAGACGAGCGCGGAGGCGAGCTGCAGGAAGACGCGGCGCGCGGCGTGCTCGGGGAGCCTGCGAGCGGGCAGGGAGGCTGATGTAGATATTACTCTTACATGTATACACAACACTCACATAGTAGACATGCAAGTTCCAATTACTAGAGCTCGAGCACGAAAATTGAATTTAGAGGTGAGATCGTTTCTGAACAATTTTTTATATGTGAATTTTGAGAGTATGTTGATACATAATGGATTAATTATGATTAGAACCATAGAAACCACATGGAGATACATGGAGAGGGGTTTGGAGGCGTGGAGGGTCAGAAAATACACCAACAAGAAGTTAGAGACCGAGCCCAACTCAAACTCGAGTCCAACTCGGGCGCAGTAGCAGTCCACCTTAAAATGGATGCACAGGAGGCATACGGACTCTGTTTTTGACGTTCTACATATGCACGGAAAGCTGAGAGGATAAACTTTCCACTGGAACTGGCCCCACGTCAAAATTCACTCGAAGTCGACGGGAAACATTGAAACAATATAAAGTTCAGAGTCTGTCAGGTTGTTGCATCACCTAGTTGGGCCATTGGGCCTTTTATCGAGTCCAAGTCCATTATGTACGTGTCTTAGGGTTAGGTCACGACCCCAGCACCCCCTGGTCGTCCTCCACCTCCTTTATACCCCTTAGTCGCCGTCACAAACAGCTAGGTTTTGCTTAGTTACAATCTGTCATTGAACAGTTCATCGATCATCGGTTGTGAGACCCCAAATTCGTGATCAATTCAGTTTGGATTGCAACTTCTCTGTTCTTGCTTGTGTTCTTGATTGCACTTGCAGGGATAAGCCTTCGTGACAAGATCATTCGTGTGACATGGGTTATAACCAACGGAGCAGTGGTGTAGTGATTGCGGGGTTTCGTTCGTTCGGAGCCTTGGATCATCAACGTCGAGATCTCCACCCAATCAAGTTTACCCTACTCTCGGAAGATCGGGACTCATCTTCCTATCAATTGGTATCAGATTTCCAGGTTCACCGTGAGGTATACTTGTGTGCCCTTTAGATTTATTTTGTTTCAGTCCTATCGTCCACAAAAAGCCACAAAAAAATTAGTTTCCTGACCTACAACCCCCGCTCCACCTTTTGAGCAATTTAGTTTCGGAATCCGTAGTTCTAAGTTCGTGTCCTAGGTTTAGTCTGGTTGCGGGTTTAGATTTGTTTTGGTTCAGTTTTGTTTCTTCCATCCGCTGCAATCTACAAAAAACCAATCTACAAAAAAATTCCATCCACCGATTCGTTTTTGTTCAGTTTCCACCACTACCAAAACTTAATTTGGGGTATCCTCCTTAAAACGGGCATAACTTTTCGCTCGTAACTCCGATTGAGGCGCATTTTTTTCCCAGAAAGATCTCGAAAAAGTCCACATACAGTGTTTTCAAAAGAAATTACAAAAAAATTAAGAAGGCCCTCGTTTCGAACTCTGAAGTTCCAGCACCAGTTTTTCCAATCGCTCCTGAATTTGTGTTGATCTCATCTTTCATCGGTTTGAGCTAATACTTGGTGCTGTTTCTATTCTTGTGCCCCTGGTTGAGAAAAAATATCAAAAAAATAAAGAGAAAAAAAAAAGATTTTGATTTCTACTAGTGCTTCAAGACAAAAACAGGAGGCTAAGGGGTTTTCTAGTTGTGCTATTTTTGTGTGAGTGCTGGATACTTGCTGATATTATCCTTGTTGTTCATCATCATTCATCCTTACCCTTGCTTGTTGTCACAACTGTTCTAATACATTCTTAGGCCAGCAACTAGGTGAAATTCTTTGAACACTTATTCAGCATTGCTATCTGTTACTAACTTGTGTGCCACATACATATACTGCATTTGAGCCTTCCAAGCTCCACCTTCTCTCGAGCAGAACAGGTAACCTTTGCAATCACACCCACTCTCTGCTTGCTTCACAGCGGTCACCGTTGGCCACCTGCAGTGCTGTAAGAAACTTGTAAGAGCGGGGTAAGACGCATCTTACTGATCGATTTTCCACCCACTTCGGAGAGCGTAGTAATAGGGTTCTTCACGATCTTTTTGTCTTCGTTTCTGTTTTGTACTAACAATGACAGGAAAGAAGCCTATGGATAAGACCTCTGGTTCTACACCTCTGGATGATGATGAGTGCGTGTCCCATATGGAACTAAAGGACATGATGCGGGCAATGACCGAAGCTTTCAACAATTACCAGACCACTACAACAGCCACCTTTCAGAGGCTCCATACAAGTGTTGCTGGTCTGACCACACGGTTGGACGAGATGGAGACTCGTCTTCCCCAACAAGCTACACCCTCTATCATCTTTGATGGTGATACACATGCTCACTATGACACAGAGGATGACTTCAATAACGATGAGGTTGATGCACAGCAGCGCCGTCGCCCTCGACGAAATCGTCAAGGTATGGGAGGTAGACCTCGTCCTCATGCTCCTGAACAAGATAATGATCCTTATGCTAAGATTAAGTTTTCTATTCCAACATTTTATGGATCTTATGATGCTGAGACTTACTTGGATTGGGAGATGATGGTAGAACAAAAATTTAGCTCTCATCTTGTTCCTGAGCGACATAGAGTTAGACATGCCACTAGTGAGTTTAAAGATTTTGCTATAATTTGGTGGAATGAACTTGTCAATACACGTAATGCACCACAGACATGGGCTGCGTTAAAAGAAGAGATGTGCGCTAGGTTCGTTCCTCCTTCATATAGACGTGATCTTCTTAAGAAATTGCAATGCTTTGATCAGGGTGACATGACTGTCCAAGAGTACTACCAAGAGTTGCAGAAAGGTATGCTTCGTTGTGGGGTAGTTGAGGATCAGGAAGACCAAATTGTTAGTTTTTATGGGGGCTTGCGGCGTGAGATCCAGGACATAGTTGACTACAAGGAATATCATTCTATTCAATGTTTATTTCAACTTGCTATGTTAGCAGAAAAAGAAGTGCAGGGTCACCAACAGCAGCGGCGGAACAACACCTTCACGCCACGACAATTTCCGGTGCCATCCAAAGAAGTGCCCTCCTCGAGCGTACGTGCTTCTACACCACCCTCCACGGGTGTTGTACGCAGCAGCATCACACCTTCTACATCACGGGGACAAGATAACAGCAAGTCCCAGATGCCTCCAGGTGTTGCAGCAAAGGCGGCTGCACCAAACACTTCGATAAGTCGCAGCTCCGACATCAAGTGCCACCGCTGCCAGGGACTTGGCCATATGCAACGAGATTGCCCTAGCAAACGGGCGATCATTGCCACTGCTGATGGTGGGTATGTTAGTGCTTCTGATATTGAAGATGAAAATATTATTGCAACTAACATTTCAGGTTTGGATGATGGTGCTGTGGAGGTTCTTGGTACATCTGCGACAAACAACTATAGGACTTTGATTGTGCAGCGAGCTTTGAGTGCCACGGTTCGAGAGGACGACAACCGCCAACGTCACAACCTTTTTAACATGTTTCTCGTCGTCAAGAACTGCCGTGTACATACCATCATTGATGGTGGTAGCTGCAACAATTTGGTGAATGTTGAGGTGGTCAAGAAGTTTGGCTTGACCACACGGGAGCATCCCCACCCTTATCACATTCAATGGTTTAACAACAATGGTAAGGTTAAGGTAACACAAACAACAAGGATATATTTTTCTATTAGTTCTTATCATGATTTTGCTGATTTTGATGTGGTACCTATGGATGCTTGTTCTCTTTTGTTGGGACGTACTTGGGAGTTTGATACTGATGCTATTCACTATGGTCGATCTAATAAGTATACTCTCATGCATAAGAGCAAGAAAATTGTGTTGCTTCCTATGAGTCCCACTGAAATTGTACAATTTGAGCAAGAGAAAAAGAATAATGCTAAGCAAAAGGGTGTTTTCAATTCTGAAATTCAGCAACCTATTAAGTTGAAAAATCCTATTTTCCTTGCAACTAAATCTGATCTTGATGATTTATATGCCTCTAATGGAACTTGCTATGCTTTAGTGTGCAAACATGCTTTATATTCCATTGAGGATACGTCCATTGTATTGCCACCTGCTGTTGCTAACCTTTTGCAGGAATATATGGATGTTTTCCATCAGAGATACCCCCCGGATTACCACCTGTGCGAGGCATTGAGCACAAGATTGATTTGGTTCCAGGGGCGAGCTTGCTAAACTGTGCTGCCTACAGGACCAACCCCGACGAGACTAAGGAAATTCAGCGACAAGTCCAAGATCTTCTGGACCGCGGGTACATTCGTGAGAGTCTTAGTCCTTGTTCTGTTCCTGTTCTTTTGGTTCCAAAAAAAGATGGCACTTGGCACATGTGTGTTGATTGTAGAGCCATCAATAACATTACTATTCATTATCGCTATCCTATTCCTAGATTGAATGACATGCTTGATGAGTTGAGTGGTTCTGTTATTTTCTCCAAGATTGATTTGCGTAGTCGGTATCATCAGATTCGTATGGCTTTAGGTGATGAATGGAAAACTGCTTTTAAAACTAAATTCGGACTTTATGAATGGTTAGTCATGCCATTTGGTTTAACTAATGCGCCCAACACTTTCATGAGGTTGATGAATGAGGTTTTACGTGCTTTCATTGGTAAATTTGCGGTGGTTTACTTTGATGATATCCTTATTTACAGCAAGTCATATGATGAGCATCTTGAACATTTGCGTGATATTTTTAATGTCTTGCGCGATGCACGTTTATATGGTAACCTTGAGAAGTGCACCTTTTGCACCGATCGTGTGTCTTTTCTTGGGTATGTTGTTACTTCGCAGGGCATTGAGATGGACGAGGCAAAGATTGTTGCCATCACGAGCTGGCCACTTCCGACTACGGTCACACAGGTTCGGAGTTTTCTAGGTCTCGCAGGTTTCTACCGGCGTTTCGTGCGGGATTTCAGCACAATTGCGGCACCTCTCCACGAGTTCACAAAGCATGGAGTGCCGTTTCGATGGGGACCAGCACAACAACAAGCTTTTGATGTTCTCAAGTCGAAGCTCACACAAGCACCATTGCTGCAGCTTCCTGATTTTGAGAAGACATTCAAGCTTGAATGTGACACGAGCGGCATTGGCATTGGAGGAGTGCTAATTCAAGGAGGTAAACCTGTTGCCTTCTTTAGTGAAAAATTGCATGGGCCTTCGCTGAATTATTCCACATATGACAAAGAACTTTATGCTTTAGTGCGTGTCTTGCAAACTTGATAACATTACCTATGGTCTAAAGAATTTGTCATACATTCAGATAATGAGTCTTTGAAGTATCTTAAAGGACAAACTAATCTGAACAAACGTCATGCTAAATGGATTGAGTTCATAGAATCATTTCCTTACATCATTAAACATAATAAAGGGAAAGACAATGTGATTGCCGATGCTTTATCTAGACGTTATACCATACTATCCCAACTTTCTCATAAAATCTTTGGTTTGGAAACCATAAAGAGGTTATATGCTACTGATTTGGACTTCAAAGATGTCTTTGAAAATTGTAGAGAGGGAAGAACATGGCAAAAATTCCTGCTGCATGAAGGCCTTCTCTACCGTGCTAACAAGCTGTGTGTTCCAGCTAGCTCCGTTCGTCTTTTGCTATTGCAGGAAGCGCATGGAGGTGGTTTGATGGGACATTTGGTGTTAAAAAGACAGAGGATGTGCTGACCACTCACTTCTTTTGGCCACGAATGAGGCGTGATGTGGAGCGCTACGTTTCATGTTGCACGA
Organism: Neostapfia colusana; assembly: GCA_030760725.1. Classification (NCBI taxonomy): domain Eukaryota; kingdom Viridiplantae; phylum Streptophyta; class Magnoliopsida; order Poales; family Poaceae; genus Neostapfia; species Neostapfia colusana. The sequence goes on from JASWHV010000013.1 coordinate 17,022,791, forward strand.
CATGCAACAAAGCTAAGTCTCGACTTAACCCCCATGGTCTTTATATGCCTCTTCCGGTTCCTAGTGCACCTTGGGAGGATATTTCTATTGACTTTATTTTAGGATTTCCTAGAACAAAGAGGGGGAGGGATAGTGTCTTTGTGGTTGTTGATCGTTTCTCTAAAATGGCTCATTTTATACCTTGCCACAAGACCGATAATGCTTCACATGTTGCTGATTTGTTCTTTAATGAGGTTGTGCGTTTGCATGGTATTCCCAATACTATTGTTTCGGATAGGGATGCTAAGTTTTTGAGTCACTTTTGGAGAACTTTATAGTATAAATTGGGAACAAAGTTGCTGTTTTCTACTACTTGTCATCCAGAAACTGATGGGCAAACGGAGGTAGTTAATCGTACCTTATCTACTATGTTGCGGGCTGTTTTGAAAGACAATTTGAGGTTGTGGGAGGAGTGTTTGCCACATATTGAGTTTGCTTATAACAGGTCTATTCACTCCACAACCAAGTTAAGTCCGTTTATGGTAGTGTATGGTTTCAATCCTCGTGCTCCAATTGATTTGCTACCTTTACCACACACTGAAATTGTGAACTTAGATGCTACACAACGTTCTGAATTTATTCTTAAGTTGCACGAAACTACTAAGTTACAAATTGAAAAAATGAATGAAAAGTATCGCATTGCTGCTAGTAAAGGTAGGAAGGAAGTAAAATTGGAACCTGGTGATTTGGTGTGGGTTCATTTGAGTAAAGATAGGTTCCCGGATTTGAGAAAGTCCAAACTCATGCCACGTGCTGTTGGACATTTTAAGGTTCTTAAGAAGATAAATGACAATGCATATAAACTTGAGTTGCCTTCCGAGTTTGGGGTTAGTCCCACATTTAACATTTCATATTTGAAGCCATACTTGGGAGAAGAAGATGAGCTTGAGTCGAGGACGACTCCAATGCAAGAGGGGGAGGATGATGTGGACATCACTCCTGCAGATATACACAACACTCACATGGTAGACATGCAAGGTCCAATTACTAGAGCTCGAGCATGAAATTTAAATTTAGAGGTGAGCTCGTTCCTGAACAATTCTTTATATGTGAATTTTGAGAGTATGTTGCTACCTAATGGATTAATTATGATTAGGAACCATGGAGAGGACATAGAGATACATGGAGAGGGGTTTGGAGGCGTGGAGGGCCAGAAAATACACTAACAAGAAGTTAGAGACCGAGCCCAACTCAAACTCGAGTCCAACTCGGACGCAGGAGCAGTCCACCTTAAAATGGATGCAGGAGGCATACGGACTCCGTTTTTGACGTTCTACATATGCACGGAAAGCTGAGAGGATAAACTTTCCAATGGAACTGGCCCCACGTCAAAATTCACTCGAAGTCGACGGGAAACATCGAAACAATATAAATTTTAGAGTCTGTCAGGGTGTTGCATCACCTAGTTGGGCCATTGGGTCTTTTATCGAGTCCAAGTCCATTATGTATGTGTCTTAGGGTTAGGTCACGACCCCAGCACCCCCTGGTCGTCCTCCACCTCCTTTATACCCCTTAGTCGCCGTCACAAACAGTTAGGTTTTGCTTAGTTACAATCTATCATTGAACAGTTCACCGATCATCGGTTGTGAGACCCCAAATTCGTGATCAATTCAGTTTTGATTGCAACTTCTTTGTTCTTGCTTGTGTTCTTGATTGCACTTGCAAGAATAAGCCTTCGTGGCGAGGTCATTCGTGTGACACGGGTGATAACCAATGGAGCAGTGGTGTAGTGATTGCGGAGTTTCGTTCGTTCGGAGCCTTGGATCATCAATGTCGAGATCTCCACCCAATCAAGTTTATCCTACCTCTGAGAAGATCGGGACTCATCCTCCTATCAGAGGCGATCTGGGAGAGGAGGTCGCCGCCCGGGGCGAGCTCCGTGACGAGGTATACATTAGGAGCGCGTGGCGAGCACCTCGTGGAGGCGGAGGACGTTGGGGTGGCGGAGGCGGCGCATGCCGGAGACCTCGTGGAGCACGCGCGTGGCCATGCCGGTGGCTGTGAGACGGGGCTTGTCGAGGACCTTGATGGCGACGGTGTGGCCGCCGTCGAGGGAGCGCGCGTGGTAGACCTTGGCGAAGGTGCCGCGGCCTAGGAGGCGGCCGAGGTCGTACTTCCCGAGGAACGGCGAGCCGGTCCCTGCGCCGGCCATGGCACAGACGCGCGCGGCACCCAAGGTACACCCCTGTCTGGCTTTGGTCACTTGCGGGCGTTGCCGGTAGGGTGGTTTGGCTGGCATATAAAGGGAGGGCGTGGTTCCGTTCGGTATGTTGATGTCATTGCCTCCCCTTTTAATAAGATCATTGATATTGAGAATTTTTTTTGTATTGAGTATAGGATGGCCACGAGGCAGGACTCGTACACCAGCCAAGCCGTCTCTGTATGGCGGCGATGGGATGACGTGGAATGGCGCTGCAGGGTAAGGGGAGGCCGGGAGGGTGCCTTATGTGGCCTCGGCGCTGGGCTCCAGTCGCGCTCCACGGGTGATAGATAGACAGGGGCAGCACCCAGCCAGCACTGTCTGGCGACAGACAGGAACCTTCAACGTACGACCTTCGATTGGTTAGCCCGCAGACACGGGATACACGACGTCATGTATGCGGTTACGGGGGATTACACTGCACGGCGGAACGAAATCGGAGAGAAGGCCCCCGCGTCGATTGTAAGCTGGCACATACGCGAACGGTTTCTTAGTTGGGTCGCCGGCGGAGCAAGTTCGGAGGTGGACTGGATGCCGCGCGTGCGACCAGCCGCTCCGGCGCGGCCTCATGATGATGCCTCTATACAAGAGAGCTCATGGCCCATGCATATTCCAGATAAGTCATATCTAGACACTCAGGAACAGAGGTTAAACAGATACATCTAAATACTCAGGAACAGCTAAATATGTAGGCGCTCAAGTACAAGAATTACTAATCATCTAGCTACTGGCTAGCAAGGCACTCTCTTGAGTAATGATTACGACATGCGCATAATACTCTTTTCGCCAATGGGAATTACCAAGTAGCTGTCAACTTTTGGAGCATAGTTACATACTTACATTAGTCTAGCTATGCACATATATATATTTCTTCCAGTATATATACTCCTTTGCGAACCAATCAGCCAAACACCGTAAATGCTGAGCAATTTTCTTACGTCAGTGATCAAACCAACGGATGACAATGCGACGTACCTAGGCTACATTTACTAAAATCTAATACAATGACATGACTGTTGGAATATTTGGGCTTCTAGGTCCAATTATTCTCCATTGAATTCCAAAAGCTATAAAGAAGGTATTAATCCCACATTGACTATTTGAGGAGAGTAACACCCATTTATATTAGAAGTTATTTTCTTTGTGTGGAATATATGAGAGAAGGATGAGTTACGGTCACACGCAAAGTCACACGCACGCGCGGGCCCAATAATCCTAATATCTTTCTTTTTATTAAAATAGCCACTAACATGACTTGACTGCTCGCAATTATCTGTGTTGCGAAACAGTTTGAATACCAATTATGTCTCAGTTACAGCAGCTAATAATATTTCAGTTACTGGTGCTTCATTGCGTTCAGTTAAATGAGCTGAAATATTCTGCATAATTGTGACTAATTACTGTCAGTTACTAGTGGTGTTGCTGCTATATAAAGGACCTGTATACATGTTCAGAAGGATAGAACTTGACTTCGTTCTGTAAAGAATCAACGACTACACTCCGATCCACGTTGTTGTACGCTAACACTAGCCTTTCCATCCCACTCACCGGCGTGTCACCAGTGAGCGGAAGAGCAGTATCTCTGAAACCAAGCCTCACTGAAGAACCTGCACGGGTTGAGGCGAATCAGGTTTTTGGGTAGCGTTCGCGCGACTGCTCAAAAAGAAGATCTGCTTCCTTTACAGTCTCTTTCATACACACGACTCATCATTTTTAAACAGGAGACATCAGCACTGTAAGTAGAGATGGGTCTCTTACGCATGAATTTAATAGACATAATCTGTTTTACATGTAAGTTGCTGCTTATGTCTTGCGGATTATTCATCATGCATATGGTAACAATTTTAGAAATTAATTTTATTTATAAAGTGCATTGTTTTCTAACAGTGACATTTATGAAAAAGAATCCCCAGATTAAGCATAAACAACGCCTCTTTAGACCGCCCATTCACCAGATCGTGATCACCAACGAAAGGAAAATCGAGCTTTAGATTCGCCTTCACTATCAAGAAGTTATATATGTTAGCAATGTCGACGGGCGATGGTGGAGTTACTTGATGTTCTAATTGAAATGAATTGACCTACTATGCCAGGTAATTAAGAACTCGTCTGAAACCGATTAATACCTCACCTGATTAATAAGTTTTTCATGGTTGATGGTGTGTGATGCATTCCGGTAGATATCTGTAACGTTCAGGTTTGTACTGGACAAGCTAGTCCTCGTATGTTATGTTGAGCTGTTTTTGTTTGTTCCAAATCAGTTTCAGTGCAGGTCTGGCTTCGTTTTCTAACGCAAATGACGACAGAGATGACATATTTGGAACTAACAATCTGATGGTTAGCAAAGTCAGGACCCCCCCTGAACTGGAAAATGGTTGTACATCTGATGATCTGTGGTTCCCTAAAGAAAGAAAAGAAGAGCCGAATTGTTAGTTCAGAAAAGAATGTAAATGTCTCTGTCCGAGTTCTTCTTATGTACATGTGTATAGTGTCAGAAATAATCCTTAGTTGTGCTAGTTTTATGTGATATCCTAGCTCCTGGCTTAATAGATTTGATAGAATACTTATATCATCAAGATATACCTTCTTTTCTAGAAGCCCACCTGTAAAGAACTCCGGGGTTAAGCATGCTTGGCCCGGAGAAATTTAGGATAGGTGACCGACCGGGAAGTCCTCCCGGGTGCGCACGAGTGAGGATAAAAAATGTGCAGAAAAGACTAGTGTTGGTCTGTGGGGCTAGTCTATGATCCTAGAGAGCTGTTATAAATGGTATCAGAGCCGACCCTCGAATGTTTCACTGGAGCTGGTGCGTACGGGTCAGTGAGAAGGATACAGTAGCGTACGGGTTAGGGACGTAGGTACATACGCATGACGTGTGAGTTCTCTGTGAGGGACATGGTATGGTACATATGCTGCTAACAGGACATACGGTATGCGTATGTCAGTACTGAACGTACAGACGTGGCTAAGAGGGGACGTTCATGTCGTCGGGTTGACTGACAAGGACGTCGGTCTTCTAAGGTGGGATTGTGATATCCTGGCTCCCAACTTAATAGGTATGATAGAATACTCATACCATCAAGGTATACCTTCTTTTCCGAAAGCCCACCTGTAAAAAACTTCGGGATTAGGCGTGCCTAGCCCGGAGACATTTAGGGATGGGTGACCGACCAGGAAGTCTTCTCGGGTGCGCACGAGTGAGGATAAAAAGTGCGCAGAAAAGACTAGTGTTGGTTTGTGGGGCTAGTATATGATCCTAGAGAGCTGTGACATTTTATGTGGTGTTTTATGCATATTTCACATTTATCTGGTCAAGTAGCGGCGTAGCGTGGAGATCGGCAGGGCGGGTGCATCGTGCTGCATGGTACTGTTGCCATGCAGCGCATTACAGGTGTGGATTGGTCCACTATCCCTCACCAGGTTATTTTGCTATTTAAGTTAATCAATGTAATATAAAATGGTGTCAGTTGCACCACAATAGGATCGTGCAACGTCTGGCCATAAGTGTTTTCTGTAGAGCTCATGTGCGTTGCGTGCGTGCGCTAAGGCGAGTTGATCATCATTTCGGCGATGACTTCTGTCAAGTGGCATCAGAGCCGGCTACGGGCTGGGCGGCGGTCGCGGCGAGGAGGTCGTCACTGGCATCGTGTCCGCGTGAGAAGAGGCAGTCCCCATGGGAAAGATCGGAGGAAGAGGAGATGGTGCTACCAAGAAAGGAGAAGACATCGGCGAGGGAAGCGTCTCGGTCCAACGAATGATCCGTGAGGTGAGCGGGGGAACTCCCTTCCCCATGTTCACAAAAATGAACTATTCAGATTGGGCACTGCTTATGAAGGTCAAGCTCAAAGCTAGGATGCTTTGGGAGGCGATTGAGAGCGAAAATGTGGAGCAGCACGAAGACATGCAGGCGCTAGATGCGCTCTGCAGTGCTGTTCCGCCGTAGTTGTGGCCGGTGATCGCGGAGAAACAAATGACCAAAGAGGCTTGGGATGCCATCGCCATGATGCACATAGGAGAGGACCGGGTTAGGAAGACATCAGCTTAGAACTTGTGCAGGCAGTTCGATGCAGCGACGTTCAAGGAGGGAGAGTCTGTTGAAGATTTCACACTCCGGCTCAGTGGTATGACATCGACCCTCACTACTCTCGACGATAAGATTACGGAGACTCAGGTTGTAGAGAAGATGATTCGGAGTGTTCCTCAGCATTTCAGACAAGTTGTGGTAGATATTACTACATTACTTGATGTGTCGACACTCACGGTGGTGGATCTGATCGGAAGACTCAAAGCCACTGAGGATGCCTTCGAAGATCCGCCGTTAGTGATGCAACACGACGGGAAACTCTATCTGACTGAATAAGAGTGGTAGTCAAGGCAAAAGAAACGTGAAGCAGAGCATCGTTATGGTGAAAGCAGTCGCACTGGCGGCGGTCGTCGCGGTGGTGGAAAGCGAGGTCGTGGCCGGGGTCATAGAAATGATGGAGGATCGTGTCCAGGCAGTGCGTCGGCGGATCCAACATTCGTAGTAGATACGAGTGCAGGAGGTGTGGAAAACTCAGACACTGGGCTAGGGATTGCTGTGTAAAGCTGAAGAAAGAACAAGTGCATGTTGTGCATGAGGAGGAGGAGGAGGCCTCTCTCCTTGTGGTGAAATGCTTGCCACTGATGTCCACACCGGAAATCCTGAAGAAGGAAGATGCAGAAGCCAAAGAGATGCCGCTCGAAGTACATGAAGGGAAGGTACTCGCCCAACTTGAGGCCAAGGAAGAAAGTGACAAATATGCGTGGGTTCTGGATACCGGGGCTACAAATCACATGACCGGATCTCGCTCGGCGTTCACAGAGCTGGACACTAGCATGGTCGGGTATGTACGTTTTGGTGCTGACTCAGTGGCTAAGATAGAAGGCCATGGTACGATAGTTTTCATCTGCAGGAATGGTGAGCGTCGTGCTTTCTCTAGGGTATATTTCATTCCACAGCTTGCTACAAATATTATCAGCATTGGGCAGTTAGATGAAGCTGGTTATCGTGTCGGAATCATGAATGGAGTGCTGGAGAGCCGTGAACCAAGTGGGAGGCTGTTGGTGAAAGTTAGGCGCGAGGAGAACCGTGTGTACATGCTTCGAGTGAACATGTACTGAGCAGCATGCATGGTGGCGAAGGGAGTGGCTGAAATCAGGAAGTGGCATGCACGTTTTGGGCACGTAAACGTGGCAGCTTTGAGGAAGATGGTCCAAGAAGAGCTGGTGTAAGGCATGACACTTGTGGGATAGCTTGAACAGTTGTGCGAATCATGTCAAGCCGGGAAACAAAAAAGAAGTTCATTCCCGGTTCAAGGAGGTTATCATGCAGAACGAGTGTTGGAGATGGTGCATGTCGACTTATGTGGTCCTATTACGCCAGAGACTCCAAGGGGAAACAAATATTTTCTTCTCCTTGTGGATGATCGAAGCCATTATATGTGGGTGACTCCAATACGCTCAAAGGGGTGCGTGTCTGAAGCGATCAGGGATTTCAAGGACAAGGCAGAATCTGAGTCGGGGCACAAGCTTTGGAGGGCTTCGGACTGACCGTGGAGGAGAATTTACGCCGCAGGAGTTTGCGGAGTACTGTGCCCGTGAAGCTGCCCGACATCAACTCACGGTGCCCTACAGTCCACAGCAAAATGGTGTTGTGGAACGTCGTAATGGAACAGTCATGGCGACGACAAGGAGTATGCTGAAGGCAAAAGAACTACCAGAGTGGCTGTGGGGCGAGGCACAGAACACTGCTGTGTATGTGCTAAACAGATGTCCAACAAAGAGTGTTAATGGAATGACTCTCTAAGAGGCATGGCATGGGAGAGAGCAACATTTAAGAGTGTTTGGATGCATCGCATATGTTCGTAACACGACTGTCAAAGTGTGTGGTCGACACTTCACCCGGACCTGCTCTGGGCAGCCGCGGAGGTTCTTTTTCGGAGGGGCTAGACACTTGCGGAGAGCTTCAGCGTTAGGGACGAGTGAGGGAGAAGCTTGACACGGGGAGTTTTACGTGGTTCAGGCCGCCGGAGCGTAAAACCCTACGTCCACGGTGAGCAGAGGTGCTCGTTGTATTGCTTCCTGCTAAGAACCGGAGTCCTGAGCTTGAGGGTGAGTGATGTATAGAGTGCGAGTTCACAGAGTTTGAACCCTTGCTAACGTTGCCTACCCGAGCCTTTTATAGTCCAAGGCTCGAGTGGCTTACAAGGTGGGCCCGGGACCCGACAGGTGGTCCCGGGGAGATTGCCTGCCGACTACCATATCTGCAGGTAGTTGTCTCTGGTGAAGGCTTCCGAGTCTTCGTTCTGCCGCCCTGCCCACGCCGCAAGCTAGTCGTAGTGGTTGATGATGGCAGGGGCGGCAGGGGATGTCTTGTTGCTGTGTTTATTGGCGGGAAGGCTCTGACACGGCGCGCCAGTTTACGATGTGACTGGGCGCAACGGCACCTGACAGAGGTGTGCTCTGCGTCTCCGCGTCTTGGGAAGGCACGGGCCTTGAATACCTTGTACGGGCAAGGTATGGCGCGTCTTTACGCCTGCTGCCTACCGTGCGGGGGCAGGCAGCGTTGCTCTGCTGGCCACGTGGTGAGTCTGGAGCTCTCCTCTAAGGAGAGGGAGGTCCGGCCCTGCGGGACACGTGGAGCCTTCGGAGCTCTCCCCGCGGAGGGGGGAGGTCCGGCTGCTGCTGGCCACGTGGCGGGCCCGGAGCTCTCCTCCGAGGAGAGGGAGGTTCGGCCCCGCGGAACACGTGGAGCCTTCGGAGCTCTCCCCGCGGTAGGGGGAGGTCCTGCTGCTGCTGGCCACGTGGCGGGTCCGGAGCTCTCCTCTGAGGAGAGGGAGGTCCGGCCTCGCTGGACACGTGGCGCCCTCGGAGCTCTCCCTGCGGAGAAGGGCGAGGTCCTTAGGCATTTTCCCCTGTGCGCGGGGGTACCCCATATCGAGGGTACCGACAGTGGCCCCCAGGCCCATCTCGGGGGAGATAGCGAGCCTGAGGTGGGGCCTCCGTCTCTTCTGTTCCGCGCACTTTCTCTAAGTCCCGCATTGACCGTTGCCGAAGCACGAACAGTCATGGGATCGTGGGGGCATGCGCCCACTTGATGGTTGCTTTTACTGCGGCGGTTCCCAAGGCTGCCACTTATGCACGTCGCGGCGCTTTTTTCGGGAACCGCCGAAGCGCCTTGCCGGCTCGTCTCCTTGGGAGACTGACTTCTTGGCCCACCGCTCGAGCTGGACAACTTGGGTCCACTTGTCATCGACGCTTGGTCTTGGAGCCGAAGCGGTTGCCCAAGCGGCATATTCGAAGAGTTTCGAATCACTTTGAATCTCACCTGGCAAGTTTTAAAAGGGGATCTTACCCGCATCGCGGCTTCCCTTTGCACTCCCGAGCGCTTTGCACCTTCCGTGAGTTCTTGCGCCTTTGTCTTCTGCCATGGCTTCCAACCCGCCTCCAGAGAAGAAACGCGCTCGATCTCCTCCGGTGGCGGCGTCTGCGCCGAGTCAGGGATCCAGGGCGCTTGCACGCCCTGCATCTAGAGATGGCGGCCCGTCCGGTGGCGACCCCAAGAGGTCTTGGGCTCATCATCCCGACGGGACTCCTCTTGAGCGACGACAGGCTGAAGGTTCCCGGGCGTCGCGTCCTCCCTCCTCAGGCGGTGGAGTCTCCAAGGAAACTGCTGACGCGCCGAGGAGGGCTTCAGGCAGTGGAGTCTCCAAGGAGACTGCTGACGCGCCGAGGAGGGCTTCAGGCGGTGGAGTCTCCAAGGAGACCGCTGATGTGTCGAGGGGAGCTTCAGGAGAATCCCCTGCTCCGTCAGTCCGGGCGACTGCGGAGCAGCCGTCGGCGGCGACGGGGGGCTCTAGTGGTCCTACCCCAGATCGGAAGCCAGGGTTCAGAGCCCGTTGGAGTGCTCGCGTTTCTCGGCCGTCCCCGATTGATGGGGAGTCTGTGCCACAGCGCTCGGAAGCCGAGACGGTTGCCGCGGCCCCCAAGCCAGCGCAGGTTCCTCCTGTACCAGGCGGCTCGGCTTCTATGGCAGCGTCGACTCCCTCCTCTCGTCCCTCTCCACCGGCTCAGGAGCCCGCTGTCGGTGAGGGTTCGGCGGGTCCGGCTGTCGAAGTCCCGGCGCCGGCTTCTCCTGACCGGCGCCTCATCCTGGTTGCCGGTGCGTCATCTTCCGTTGAAGACGACGTGATGGAGGAGGTCGAGGGCGCCGCTCTGGCCTCTGTTGCCCCACTGCCCCTGGCAGACGCTCTCGCGCTCGCCCAGACGAGCATCTGGCAGGTCTTGGCCGCGCTCGGTCGCGAGCGAGAGGAGCAGGTAGTTGAGAGGGATCGCCTCCTCATTTGGGGGAACCTTTTGCAGGAGCGGACCGCGAAGGTCAAGGGGGAGCTCGACTCCAGGCGGGAGTCGCTTGACATCATGGAGGTGCTCCTCGATCGACAGAAGCAGGCTGTCGACCGTCTGGACTCCGAGACGCGGCGTCTCCACAGGGAGTCCCTTGAGACGCATGCCCGGGCCGAGGAGAACTTCTCTACCCTTGAGGAGGTACGGCAGAGGCTGGCGCGCTGTAAGCGTGCCGTTGAGGATTAGGAGCGCTCCATGGCGGCCGAGGCGGAGAGGGTCGCTGCGCCGCTGGCGGCGGGCGAGGGCGACCTGCGAGCTCGGGCCACGGAGCTAGAGGCCCGGAAGGCAGACCTTGCCACGAGGGAAGAGCAGGTCTCCCGGGAGCGCCAGGCGATCCTAGATCGGGAGTAGGCTGCCGACTTCCGTGCTTCAGAGTTGGAGCGGCTTGCCCAGACTCTCCGCCTTCGGGAAAGCTCCCTGGCGGCCAAGGAGAAGGAATTCTCCGAGGGAAGCCACGACGCCCTGCGGGCAGCCCGCCGCGAGGTAGAGGAGCTCTTGGCCTCGCGGTCTTCCGAGGCCCATGCGGTCTCGAGCTTCATTGACCAGGCAGGGTCTGCCTTGGTCCCCCTTGGCTTCAGCCCGGTGAAGACGGCGGCCCCTGCGCTGAAGGTGGTTGAAGTGATCCCCGCGTTGGAGTCAATCGGCGCCAAGCTGAGCAGGCTAGATGCGGTGGTCGCCGGCGAGCTCGAGGCAGAGGGACGGGGCCTTGCCGTGGAGGTTGCCACGCATGTGTTGGCATGCTTCAGGAGCCGGGACCCTTCTTTCTCACTGGAGCCAGCGAGACAGGGCCCTGCCGCGGAGCGGGAGGAGACCGCTAGGGCTGAAGTCGGGGATGCGGCCGCCCTTGTAGCCTCTAGGTTCCGGCGCGAGCTAGGGGAACCCTAGGGCTTGTATCTCCCTCTTTTTCTTTTTATTGAGTCTGTAGTCCAGCTCATGGAGCCATGAATAAATAGACTCTTGTGACATTTTGTTCCTGTTATGCTTTTGTCTTCTTCTTGGTTTTGCCTGGCCGAGCCCTTAGCTCCGCAAGGTACTCAGAGGCCTTCACCAATCTCGAATCTCTGCACAGACACCTTCCCCGGGTCCTTATTGTATTAAGGGCCCCAGAGGTCTCCGGGGCTCGCCCCATGAGAATGGGGAGGTTCGGATCTGCCGGCCACGTGGCAGGCCAGGAGCTCCCCTCTCAGGAGAGGGAGGTCCGGCCCCGTGGGACATGTGGAGCCTTCGGAGCTCTCCCCTCGGAGGGGGAGGTCCGGCTTCTGCCGGCCACGTGGCGGGTCCGGAGCTCCTCCTGAGGAGACGGGAGCTCCGGCCCCGCTGGACACGTGGGGCCTTCGGGCCTCGTCCCTGTTGAAGGGGTGAAACCCGGATCCTCCGGTCTTGCGCTGGAGTAGTTGATAGCTCCTTGCCCCCCCTTCATGCAGCCCCCATAGCTATAACCTGGAGGTCTCGCACACAGGTAGAGGAAGCGTAATTCTCCTGGGGGGGGGGGGGTTCTCCCCTCCCTGTCTCTTAGTCTTATTTGGCTTACGGTCCTAGTCCGCTATACGGGGCTTGGGTAATTCTGTGCGCGAGGCACCGGGGCTCCGGCTCCCTCCAAGGTCCGGGTACGACCGTCCGGCCCCTAGTACCGGACCGTACGCCGGGGAAGCAGAGTGCACAGGCTTTGGGTACGGAACCAGGCAAAGCGGCTGTACTCCCCTAGACCTCCGGAGGGCAGGGTGCGCATGCTTTGGGTACAGAGCCGGCTGAGCGGGATACGCACCCTGGACCCCCCATGCACGGCGCAGGCCTTTCCTGGAGGTGACCAACTGGCACCGCAACACCTGACTTGGGGAGGCTCGAGAGGCCCCCTGGCCATCGGCAGGTGCCTCAAGCGTAACAGCCTTCAGTAGAATAGCAAATGCTGACTATGGATGAGCCCGGGAAAGGGGAGCTAAATGTACAGTGAGCATACATAGAAAGTGCGACCATAAAAATTAATGCGTAATTTAAATGAGCACATAAGTGAGAGCGAGGTAGAACAGGTTTCTGTGTAAATGCCCATAGGAGGAAGGCAGGCTATACATGGAGGCAACGACCCGCCCCATTAAGAAGGGAAGCAAGACTCTACGCGCTTGGGGTCGGAACTAGGCCAAGCTAGACGTAGTCCTGGACCGTCCCCTGACGCTTAGCTACTCCGAGCGTTGTTCCTAGACTCTATGGGGTTCATTACAGAAAGGTAAAACCCTGTTCTACTAATGCTCAGGAGGTAGAACTTACTGTGTTGTTCCATGCACCAAGGGTTCGGGAACGGATCCCATCCTTGGTTAAAAGGCATGTGTACCTGGGACGCCGACTTTCATGACTCGGAAGGGACCTTCCTGGCCGGGGGAGAGTTTATAGGTCCTTCACGGGAAAGTGCGTGCCGCAGCATCAGGTTGCCTTCTTGCAGGTCTCTGACGCGCTTGGTCCTTTGGCAGTAGTGCTAGAGCACCAGCCGAGGCCGTGCGTTGTGGGGTGTCACCTCCTGTCGTGCCTCGTCGACGAGGTCGATATCCTCACACTGGAGCGGGTCCTGCGCGGCTTCTCCCGGGAGCCCCGGGGTACCTTCCCCTTCTGGCTAAGGTCGTCAAGAGGTAGGAGGACCCGAACTCTTCTTAGAAGACCCAAGACGTCTTTCCCCTTCTGGCTAAGGTCGTCAAGAGGTTGACAGACCCTGGGCGGCCCCCAGGAGGTAAGGCCGAGGCACAGAGACGTGCACTCGGGTGGAGCTGGCCCGGTTTTGCACCGTCGGGGCTGGTGCTTGGGCTGCTGCAACTGCTTGGGGCTTCTCCAAGGTTGATATCGCAGCAGTGCAGTCTCCACTAATTTTTTGGGGTAGTCGTAGTCGGCTACTGCCCTGGCTCGTCGTCACTGGAGCTGGAGTCCTCACCGTTGGGCACCGTCTCTATGGCACGCTGAGGCTCCTGAAACCCCACCTGGTGGCCGATGCTGACTGAGGCGTCGACCTTCTGCTTGCCATCCCTTTGACGGAAGGGTGGGGCATCGATTCGAAGCTGCTTCCCTTTCCGGAAGCGCTCCGCGAGCTTCTGGATCTCCCGGCACTCGGCAGCAGCAGTATGGTAACTGGTGCCGTGCACGGGGCATAGCTCGCCTTGATCACCATCTGGAGCTGGTGACTGTCGCTGCCTTTTGTCGGGGCGTGGCCCCTGAGCTCCACTGGGTGCCGCTGCTGCGGCAACGGGAGCCGCGGCCGGTGGCTTCATCTTGCCACCGCCCCAGTTCTTGATCTTCTTGCCGCTTCCATAGGAAGCAGCGCTAGATCCGAGCTGTCCTCCTGACTCGGAGGCTCGCAGAGAGTGCCAGTTCCGCCCTTCTACTGCTCTGGCACACTTGTTCGCCAGGCTGAAGAGCTCTGAGACGTCGCGGACCTCTCTGGTCGCGAGCTTCTCAAGCATCTTCTTGTCCCGGACGCCCTGCCGGAACGCCACCACCACAGAAGCATTTTGGATATGTGGAATGGTGTTCCGTACCTGGGAGAACCGCTGGATGAAGGAGCGCAGCGATTCTCCAGGTTGTTGCTGGACGGCGTGGAGGTCGAGCTCCGTGTCAGGCCGGGTGTAGGAGCTGCCGAAGTTAGCAGTAAACTGCCGGCAGAGCTCTCCCCAGGAGGTTATGGAACCTTGGGGGAAGTTCATGAGCCAAGACTGGACTGGGCCGGTCAGGGCGACGGGGAAGTAATTGGCCATGACGGCCTCGTCCCCTCCTGCAGCAAGGACGGCGGTGGAGTAGATCTGGAGGAACTCCGCCGGGTTGACGCTGACATCGTACTTCTCGGGCAGGTGCGTCCAAAACTTGCGCGACCACCCCGCGAAGCGAAGGTGTGGCGCCAGGGCCGCAATCCTGCTCCTGTTGCTGCAGGCGTTGGTGCCGCAAACGTTTGGTTCGCTGCTGGTACAGTGTACCCCGGTATGGGCAAGGCTGCGCCATAGACCGGGGGCGCCGTTAGCAGAGCATATGGCTGGGGCATATGCTGCGTGGCGTATGCCTGGGGCAGAGATCGCGTGGCGCAAGTCTGCGCCTCAAGCAGGGTTGAGGCAGACGTCATGCTATGATCGGCCTCTTGGTTGCGACGCCTTTCTCGTCGTCGATCGAGGAACACTCGGGCATCTTGGCCCAAGTGGCATCGCTCCAGCTCTATCCTCAGGTCCGTCGATGGGAGCCTGGTGGAGCTGGAGTCCGCTGTCTGCCCGTCAACCGTTGGCGTGCGCGTCAGCGGCACAGCTGGTTGGCTGGGGCGTCGTCCCCGCCGAATCCGAGGGTTTGCGGCGGCGACGACGAGACGGTCTACCTCGCGAATCCACTACTGGGTCGCTGACTGAGGTGCGTCCCCAGCAGGTGGATTGCGCAGTAGCGCTCTCGCTGCAGCTAGCGCGCCCCCGTGGGGGATGCTCAGCGCTGCAGAGGATCTCACGCTCGCTGGAGCCTGCGTTGCCAGAGTTGGCGCTGCCGGAGTCAGCTGCTGGCTTCCATCTTGCGCCGACACACTCCGTCTAGAGTGTGTCGAGACGTATTCCCCGCTAGTCACGGTCCGTCGTGAACGCGGGGGAGGAGAGCTTGCCGCTGAAGGAAGCTTGGTCATCTTCGCCGGCAAAAGCTCGTCGCGCAAGGGAAAAGCCCCCTACCTGGCGCGCCAAATGTCGAAGTGTGTGATCGACACTTCCCCCGGACCTGCTCTGGGCAGCCCGCGGAGGTTCTTTTTCGGAGGGGCTAGACACTTGCGGAGAGCTTCAGCGTTAGGGACGAGTGAGGGAGAAGCTTGACACGGAGAGTTTTATGTGGTTCTCAGGCTGCCGGAGCGTAAAATCCTACGTCCACGGTGAGCAGAGGTGCTCGTTGTATTGCTTGCTGCTCAGAACCAGAGTCCTAAGCTTGAGGGTGAGTGATGTCTAGAGTGCGAGTTCACAGAGTTCGAACCCTTGCTAACGTTGCCTACCCGAGCCTTTTATAGTCCAAGGCTCGAGTGGCTTACAAGGTGGGCCCGGGACCTGACAGGTGGTCCCGGGGAGATTGCCTGCCGACTACCGTATCTGCAATTATGCCGGTAGTTGTCTCTGGCGAAGGCTTCCGAGTCTTCGTTCTGCCGCCCTGCCCATGCCGCAAGCTAGTCGTAGTGGTTGATGATGGCAGGGGCGGCAGGGGATGTCTTGTTGCTGTGTTTATTGGCGGGCAGGCTCTGACACGGCGCGCCAGTCTGCGATGTGACTGGGCACAATGGCACCTGACAGAGGTGTGCTCCGCGTCTCCGTGTCTTGGGAAGGCGCGGGCCTTGAATACCTTGTAGAGCAAGGTATGGCGCGTCTTTACGCCTGCTGCCTACCGTGCGGGGGCAGGCAGCGTTGCTCTGCTGGCCACGTGGCGAGTCCGGAGCTCTCCTCTGAGGAGAGGGAGGTCCGGCCCCGCGGGACACATGGAGCCTTCGGAGCTCTCCCCGCGGAGGGGGGAGGTCCGGCTGCTGCTGGCCACGTGGCGGGCCCGGAGCTCTCCTCCGAGGAGAGGGAGGTCCGGCCCCGCGGAACACGTGGAGCCTTCGGAGCTCTCCCCGCGGTAGGGGGAGGTCCGGCTGCTGCTGGCCACGTGGCAGGTCCGGAGCTCTCCTCTGAGGAGAGGAGGTCCGGCCCCGCTAGACACGTGGCGCCCTCGGAGCTCTCCCTGCGGAGAAGGGCGAGGTCCTTAGGTATTTACCCTTGTGCGCGGGGGTACCCCATATCGAGGGTACCGACAACGACTCCACACCTCAATAAGCTAGAAGATTGAGGGTGCAAGATGATTTTTGGTTGTTATGAACAAGGTTCAAAGGCATACCGGGCATATGATCCGATCACTGGTCGCGTTCACGTGACACGTGATGTGGTATTTGACGAAGAGGCGCAGTGGGAGTGGAGTAAAGATGTTGTGGAAGAGATGAGGTCTAGTGGTGACAACATTTTTAGGGTGGAGTACACTGTTGGAGGACAAGAACCCCTGGAGAATGAAGGAGTGTACGAAGAAGAGGAGGTACACGAAGAAGAAATGGGCACACCACAGCCATGAGGTGTCGATGAAACAATGGGGCATGAATACGGGGTTGAGTTCATATCACTCTCTAGTGACTGTGAATAGCACCTATATGCTGGTTATGAGGATGGTGCAACTCTTTGTTTTAGGAAGCTCGATGGGATTGCTCCAAGAATGCTGGGCATGGAGGAAATCAATGTGGTATGTTCTGATGAGCCTGGATCCTTTGTAGAAGCATTTCATGAGATATGCCGGAAGAAGGCAATGCAGGAGGATCTGAGTTCCATAGAAGAGAATGAGACCTAGGCACTGGTGGATTTGCCACAGGGCCGATGTGCCATTGGGGTAAATTGGGTATACAAAGTCAAGCGAGATGAACATGGTGCGGTGGTCAAGCACAAAGCGCGACTCGTTGTGAAAGGGTATGCATAAAGGAGTGGCATTGACTACGATGAAGTGTTTTCACCCGTGGCACGTCTGGACACTGTGTGTATTCTCATAGCTCTAGCTGCACATGTTGGCTGGGAAGTGCACCACATGGACGTCAAGTCCGCTTTTCTGGTAACCTTCGGGAGGAGGTTTATTTGGAGCAGTCGGCTGGATTTGTGAAGAAAGGAAGTGAACACAAGATGTATAAGTTGAAAAAGGCTCTCTATGGCCTTCACCAGGCACCCAGGGCCTGGAATGAGAAGCTAGACAATACCTTGCTGATGTTCGGATTCAAGAAAAGCTCCTCCGAATATGCTATTTACACCAAGAAGATCAATGCTCATCAGTTGATAGTGGAAGTCTATGCTGATGATTTGGTGATCATGGGAGTAGACCGAAATGAGATTAAAGTTTTTAAGGAGGAAATGGTCAAGACATTCAAGATGAGTGATTTGGCTTCACTACTATCTGGGTATTCAAGTGAAGCAAAGTCCAGCAGGCAGCTCCAATTCTGAAGGTAGACAACAAATCGGCAATTGCTCTTATCTGCAATCCAATGCTGCATGATTATAGCAAACACATTGAGATAAAGTATCACCTAGTGCGGGAATATGCTGAGAAAGGGCAAGTCAATGTGGAGTTTGTAAGAAGCGAGGAGCAGCTGAGTGACATCCTCACAAAACCACTCGGAAGGATAAAGTTCCAGGAATTTCGTGACATCTACTATCCCTCACCAGGTTGTTTTGCTATTTAAGTTGATCAATGGAATAGAAAATGGTGTCAGTTGCACCACAATCGGATCGTGTAATGTCCGGCCACAGGTGTTTTCCAGAGAGCTCGTGTGCATTGCGTGCGTGCATTCGGGCGAGTTGATCGTCATTCCGGTTATCGACTTCTGTCATATAGTGCTGGAAAGGTAATACAAGTTCACCCCATCTACGTGAGTGCGGTCTTGAATACGCGTCACTAGCATTAGAAGTTTGTAACCTGCCTTTTATAAAGCTGAATCGAACTTCATCTTCAAAGCAGCAACATATATGCAATTACTGTCCAGATGTCCATGCATATATTGCACAGCAAAGAATCAATCCATTTTTGTGTGGTGCATCGTCTCACGAAACTGTTCTGATACCTGAATCTGGGATTGTAACAAGCATGGTGACCTAACCACTGGAGCCCATTAGGATTGTTTGCAAATAATGAATGCGCTTATATTTTGTTTAAAGGAGAAAGATTTGCTCCACGAACAGTGGGCCCAAAAGACTGCAGGCAAATGTGGGCAAATTGGGTTGTTTTTGTTTCTTACAAAATTCTTGTTTCGTGTAATATCAGTATGACCATTTGGGCCCACGGGTGACTGAATTTCAGTTAAACTAAGAAAAATATCATTAAGGAGTAGGGGTTATCATGAAAAGCAAAGATCATGTGGAGACTGCGGTTGTATCACCCGGCGACTGGTTTTTCATACAACAAACTGCTCTTACTTGGGTACACTCTAGGTTATACAAAGATCAAGTGGACAAGCTTCTGCTGTGCCGTAGATTTTACCAATCTTATGCTATGTATTTCAGTTACGAGCTTAGAGTTGCGCTCATTACACTATATGTATAGATTGATAAATTTAGGACAAATTGGATCTTTCACTGTCGATTTTAGCATTTTACTTTGCGCCTCTAAGATTGGACTACTCCTGTACAGATTCAGATGTATCATACCAATTTTGAGCACCCCTTCATCTTCATCATCGGCTTTGATATCATCCTCAAGGTACTCGATCCGACCATGCGAGCAGCCCAGAGATGGTGCAGCAATATTCAGGACCTCCCTCTACACCGATGATGCAGTGCTTTTCCTTAATCCCGTGCAAGCGGAGATGAGTCTGGCCATGAAGCTATTGCAGAAAATTGGGGATGCTTCGGGCTTGAAATCAACAAGGTGAAGAGTACAGCTACCCCTATATGGTGTGAGAATCTGAATGTCGCTCGGTTCGGTGCTGCAAAGCTTTGGGGGGGGGGGGGAGATATGCCCTACTCCATTTTCTTATCTGGGCCTACCGATCACTATGGGCAGTCTCAAGCTGGTACACTTGCAACATGTTAAGGACAGAGCGATGTCGGGGATAGCAAGGCAAGTTGCTAAGTCTTGGTGGCCATCGGGAGTTAGTCCGATCGTTGTTGAGTTCGTTGCTGACTTACACCATGATAGCCCTAAAACTCCTGAAGCAGTTCTTCGCGAAAATTGATAAGGTGTGTTGTAGATTCTTGTGGGCTGGCACTTAGGAAATCGAAGGAGGCAAGTATGTGCCGACCTTTGGACGGGAGGATTAGGAATTACTGATCTTGAGCATTTCAGCAAAGCCTTGCGACTATGGTGGTTCTGGCTTCAGTGGAAGATCCCTCTTAAGCCATCTTAGGGGAGACATTTGCAATTTTACCATCTCCAACGTTGGGCTTTGCTAGAATATCTCTTCTAACAGCGAACTCGCTAAAACACCATTATAATAGAAACCAATTTGCTCGTGTAACACATCGGTATGTTGTTAATAACTGTCATGACTAAACAATATATGGAAAAGTTAAAATTACCCTCCATCCATACCATCCTTCTTCCTTTCATCCCCTTAGCCCTTTCTGCACCTCCAAAGCGGCCAAGCCCCTTGTGCACCGCCCTCCGGCCCCGCTCATCTGACCGAGCCGCCCGCTGACCCGTGGCCCCCACACCCCCGCCTGACCTCGCCTACCGCCCCTGCGCCGGTAAGTCTTGTACACAACATATCTAAGTTTGAAGTTATTTGCTTCTAAAAATTTTCTTGTTTTTTGCTTGTAAGCAACCTTCGCCGCCTTATATGTAAGGTTGTTCATATTGAAATGTAAACTTTAATGTGTATGACTCCATGTGACATGTGAACTTTAATGTTTATGGATGTGTTAAACTTTAGATTTGGTTACATATATCTCATGTGTGTGAATTGTTAAAATTATCTTATGTGCCATGCAATTTTTTATGGATGTTAAATTTATCATATGAATGTTAAATTTATCTAATGGTTATGATCTATGTGACATGAGAGCATGCAATTTTTTTATTCAACAAGCGCCTAGTGGCATGCAGTTTTTAAGTCTTCCATATGACTGTTTTTTTTTAATTCAGCAGGCTTCCATATGGTTGTTTTCAAATGAGAGATGTGAATAAGAGAGGTGAAGGTACTTTAGTCTTTTTCTATGTTCTTTTATGTCAAAAGTGGCTATGAGTTAAGCTATAATTTCTGATGGTAAACGAGCGAACAAGTTTCTATTATAATGATATTTTAGCGAGTTCAATGTTAGGAGAGGTATTTTGGTGAAGTCCAACGATGGGATAGTAAAATTACAAATGTCCCATGGTAGGGTACTTAGATTCCTGTGGATAGCACTAATATAAATCTATTCATTGCAGCTACAACGGTTGTCGTGCACAATGGTAGAATGGCAAAATTTTAGACCTCTAGCTGGTTGCAAGGTTGAGCCCCTGCATCGCGTTCGCGATGTCCGACCCTCTTCAAGCATAGCAAAAACAAGCGGAGATCAGTAGTTGAAGATCTATATAATCACTGTTGGATCAGAGACATAGCACACAACCTGACCATTACTCTGCTCGCTGAATTTGTAACCCTTTGGCTGCAGCTTCAGGATTTCCATTTTGATCAACATGATGTACTGGAGGATGAGATCTGATGGAATAATTCTGCAAGTGGCCAATATATGGCCTTTTGAAAAAAAACGGCCAACATACAACTAAATTTACATATCGCCTGCAATTCGAAGATGATCTCATGTCTACAATGTCAAAGATGGTCTGGAGTGTATGGGCCCTGACTAAGTGTAAATTTTTTATGGTTGTTACTCCAGAATGGGCTTTGGACAGCTGATCGAATTCAGATGAGAGAGTGGCCTAATCAATGTTTTTGCCCACTGTGTTATCGAAACTTAGAGACAACAGTGCATCTCTTCACTAAGTGCCCTTCATCACGAATAATCTAGGCCAGGATTGCAGACTGGAGATCAAAGCTGGCGCTGCACCCATCAGTTTGAAGCCTAGGAGCTAATATTGCCACTTGGTTCAGCAATCTTGGAGAGGGGGAAGCAGGGGATGCAGCCAATGCACGAGATCCTTGATAATGCTAACCACATCTGGACAGAATGGAACATTGAAGCCAAGAGAAATCCATGGATCAAATAATATCCGACATTCGGGATGAGGCTCAGTCATGGGCGCTAGCAGGCGCGCAACTTATGGCGCTCTGTAAAACTCAACTGTTTAGTAGTCATGGGCGAGCGTGTGGACGAGGCGGCTGTAGTAGTGCTCGATGCCCGGCGCGACGTGTGTTCGGTGGCCATGGACGCGAACACAGCTTTTACCTCGTCGGGTATGCCAGAGTGGTCACAGGCTGTCAAGACCACGATGAAGGTGACGGTGTCGGGGCTCAGGCCGTAGGATTTCAGCTCGGAGAACAAGGCGACTGTTGGCCTGAAGACGTTTTCTTCTTTCTGGATCTCGTCGGAGCTCAACGAAAAAGGAGTGGGAAGAAAGTTTTTCTGGTCACGCACGCCGCAACTGACGCCGCGTTAGCGTTTTGTATTTCTCGGAGTAAAAGAACAACGACGCTGCGACTCCGTCCTCGATGTGGAGCGAAGATCGCATCACAACCGACTCCTCCACCTTGCCACGTCGTGCATGTTGCATGCAGGCGATCGTGTCGTGGTGTTTAAACGAACAAGCAAATAAATACCGAGTCGCAGCTCAGCAGAGGAAACAAACGGGAAAAACGAACGTGTCAAACACCTAACTCAGCAGCTATTAGCTAACAATTCTCCCCCCTAACAGCTGCTGAGATCAACAACACCCAGTTTCCCTCGCAGCTCTTTAAACTTCATCTTCGGCAGCGCCTTGGTCATAATATCAGCGACTTGATCTCCAGTTTGAACATAATCCACGATGATCTTCTTCTCTTGCACGCATTCTCGAATGAAATGAAATCTCGTTTCAATATGCTTTGACCTGTCGTGGAACACTGGATTCTTGCACAGCTGGATCGCTGACTTGTTGTCAACGAAAAGTGTTGCACCATTTTCAGTTCTTCCGAGTAGATCGCCGATCAACCGCTGGAGCCAAATGCCGGTACATGCTGCAGTAGTAGCTGCTATATACTCAGCTTCACAGGATGAGAGAGCTATTACCTTCTGCTTCTGTGACTGCCAGCTGATCACACTCCCTCCAAAGAGAAATACCATGCCGGAGGTGCTCTTCCGGTCATCTATGTCACCGGCAAAGTCGGCATCAGTATACCCAACCAGCCGTGCCTCAGGCAGCCCCTTTGAGTACCTGCAACCGAAATTCAGAGTCCCAGCGATGTACCTTAGTAAGTGTTTCACCGCTGCCCAGTGTTCCGTCGTGGGTGAGTCCATGAACCGGCTCACAAAACCAACAGCAAATGTGATGTCCGGCCTTGTATGAACCAGGTACCTCAGACTCCCAATAATGCTTCGGTAGAATTTTCCATCCACTGCTGAGTTCGGACTCTCCTTGCTTATCTTGAGACGTGGCTCCATGGGGACGTGTACTGGGTTGCACCCCGTCAAGCCGGCTTTGTCGAGCAGTTTGGCTGCATAGCTCGTTTGCTTGAGAGTGATAGCATCACGTGTTTGCTGAACTTCTATTCCAAGATAGTAACTCAGCAACCCAAGATCGCTCATAGCAAACTCAGTTTTCATTTGCTCTTTGAGGCATGAAATGGCTGCCGTGCTTGACCCTGTGACGATGAGATCATCCACATACACACCCAACAGCAGCCGATCTTCACCTTTACATCGCATGTACACAGCATGTTCTGATGGACTTCGGTGAAAACCGAGCGACATCAATGTGTCGTCTAGTTTTGCATTCCAAGCACGTGGTGCTTGACGCAGTCCATACAGTGCCTTGGTGAGCCGGAACACCTTCTCTTCTTCTCCATCACGCTCAAAGCCCGGAGGTTGCACAACATACACCTCCTCCTGCAACTCACCGTTAAGAAAAGCTGACTTAACGTCAAGATGATGTACCTCCCAGTTGGCTTGAGCTGCAATGGCAAGAAGTAGTCGAACTGAATCAAGACGAGCAACAGGTGCATAGACCTCGTCGAAGTCTATCCCGGGTTTTTGCACGTAACCCTTTGCCACGAGTCTCGCCTTGTGCTTCACCACATCTCCAGTCGTGTTTTTCTTGAGCTTGTAGACCCACTTGAGTCCTATGGGTCGTTTCCCAGCAGGAAGCGTGGTTAGAGTCCATGTTCCATTGTCTTCAATGGACTGAAGTTCTTCCACCATCGCTGCACGCCATGCGGCATGCATTTTGGCTTCTTCAAGCGTGTTCGGCTCCTCTCCAGTTGCAAGTAGGAGAGAACCTTCTTGCCCCGACCCATCTTCATTGAAAATGCTTTCAAGTGTTCGGTAGCGTCGTGGAGCCTCCTCCCCAACCAGTTCCACGTCCGGTGTAGCGTTCGGAGGTGGAGAGACAAAGCCCTCCGTGACACCACGCTCTCCGGACGTAACTGGTGCAGGCGTGTCAGCCTTTTCGGGTGTCTGCAGCGACACCGAGCCCGACGGCGAGCCTTCCTGCGGTTTACCATCCCGCTCCTGCACCGAGGTGAAGTCCGGCACAAAGTAATCAACAACAAATGTACCTTGTTCTTGCACCGGTACTTCCCAGTTCCAGCTCGCCGATTCATCAAAGACCGCATCCCGCGTGACAAGGACACGTCGAGTCGCCGGGTTGTAGACACGCCATCCCTTCGTGCGCCCGTGCTCGTAGCCGATGAACACCGTGCGGATGCTCCTATCATCAAGCTTTTTGATCCCTGGTCGAGTCACCTTGGCATGTGCTATGCACCCGAACGTGCGGAAATAGCTCACTACCGGCTTTTTACCGTACCAGGCTTCATACGGCGTTTTATCATGCACCGACTTCGTGGGCGCACAATTGAGAAGATGAACGGCAGTGGTCACCGCCTCCCCCCAAAACTCGTTCGGCATGCCTTTTGTCTTCAGAAGGCACCTGGCCATGCCAACAATGGTTTGGTTACGGCGTTCCACTACGCCGTTCTGTTGTGGCGAGTAGGGTGCGGTGAGTTCCCTCCGAACACCGATGTCAGCGCAATATGCACCAAACTCCATCGACGTGAACTCCCCGCCCCTATCAGTTCGCAGCACCCAGAGCTTCAGTGTTGTCTCAACCTCGACAGCAGCTTGCCATCTTTTGATTTCTGTTGGTGCTTCATCCTTGCTGCCTAGCAAAATGATCCACATGTATCGTGATTTGTCATCAACTAGGAGCAAGAAGTACCTCTTGCCACCGTGTGTTGGAGGAGAGATCGGCCCACATAAGTCGCCGTGAACCAACTGGAGACACTCGGCGGCCCGATGATTTGCAACAGCCGGAAACGGTTGTCGTCGCTGCTTGCCAATGAGACACCCGTCACATACCCGATCGACATGATCGATCACCGGCATGCCACGCACCAGGCCACCCTTTGTGAGTTTCCGGAGGGAGTCGAAGTTAAGATGGCCGTAACGGGCATGCCATCTCCATGCACTTTCTCCACTCGACGCCATGAGGCACACAGGGCGCGTGATCTCCAGCTCGATGGTGTACAGGCGGTTTCCAGAGCGGTGTACCTCAGCGATGATGCCCCCTTGCCGATCACATACCACCAAAACACCACTCTTCACCAGGGTAGAACAGCCCGCTTCATCAAGCTGTCCAACCGAAATGATCGAGGTACGCAGTCGGGGAATGTAGTATACTCCCGACAGAACACGATGGTGTCCACTCCGAGCGACAAAAACCACCGTGCCTCGACCTCTGATGTCAACAACTGAACCATCGCCGAAACGTACTGATCCGGTGACGTGACGGTCGAGCTCGGTGAAAACAGTGACTACTCCGGTCATATGGTTGGACGCTCCCGTGTCCAGGTGCCACTTCGGCGCTACATCCTCCTGTGTTGCACCGAGGCACGCCTTTGTGCGTTCCTCGTGAAGATGAACAATCTCTGCCTTGTTCACCGGTGGATCGTGCTGCACCGACAGAGAGGTGACCTGCGCCATGAGGAGTGCCGGCTCTTCATCATCGACTTCAGCCACGTTCGCCACAGCGGCTGCTTCATCCCTCTCCTTCTTCCGGCATTCACGAGCCCAATGCCCGCTGATGCCGCAGTAACGGCAGTTCCCGTTACGTTTGGGGCCATTCTTGCCGATGTTTCCACCTCCCATCCCAGATCGGGCAGCTTCTTTTCCACGATCAAAATTACCCTTCGCACGGTTTTTCTTGCCGCTGCTTGACCCGCCTCTGGATGTGCCATGGTGTGCACGGTGGTTGAAGCGCGCTCTCCACTCCTCCTCGGTGAGGAGCAGCTTAGATCCCGACTCCTCTTCTGCATCCATGTCCAGTCGCTCTTCAGCAGCCTTGAACCGTCCAACGAGCTCCTCGATCGTGGTGGTGTTCAAGTCGATGACGTTCTCGATGGACATGGCGAGCTGCGCGTATCGCTTGGGGACGACTCGGAGCCACTTTTGCATGATCCTTTTGTCACTGACTGGATCCCCATATTCGGCTAGCCTGGTCGCCAAGCCTGTCAGTCTCATCGCGAGTTCGTCGATCGACTCACCCGGCTTGTGTCGGAGTTGATCGTACTCAGCCCGGAGATTTTGCGCTTTGACGTCGCGGACACGCTCCGAGCCGGCGCGCAGTGCTCGGATCGCCTCCCAAGTCTCCCTCGCCGTCTTATGTCTCCTCAGCGTGGAGAGCATCTCCGATGGCACCGATCGGTAGATCATTTCCAGCGCACCACGGTCGTTGCGGTAGCCCACCTCGTCGTCAAGGTCTTCAGCTCCGATGACCGCGCGCCACAGGCCTCTCGCCTGCAGCCCGACCTCCATGAGAAGACTCCACTCGGCGTAGTTCGTCCGCGTCAATGTCGGCACGCCGGACGGCCCCGACATCACCGGCGCAAACTGTCGCACCGTCGCCAGCTCCTGTGACCCGCTTCCTGCCATCGTCGAAAACCTGGGCTCTGATGCCACTTGTTGGCCTGAAGACGTTTTCTTCTTTCTGGATCTCGTCGGAGCTCAACGAAAAAGGAGTGGGAAGAAAGTTTTTCTGGTCACGCACGCCGCAACTGACGCCGCGTTAGCGTTTTGTATTTCTCGGAGTAAAAGAACAACGACGCTGCGACTCCGTCCTCGATGTGGAGCGAAGATCGCATCACAACCGACTCCTCCACCTTGCCACGTCGTGCATGTTGCATGCAGGCGATCGTGTCGTGGTGTTTAAACGAACAAGCAAATAAATACCGAGTCGCAGCTCAGCAGAGGAAACAAACGGGAAAAACGAACGTGTCGAACACCTAACTCAGCAGCTATTAGCTAACAGCGACCGCTTCACGCCATTGCCCATGCACCGCCAACCCCTGCATTACGGATTTCCAGGACGATAGCTTGGCCAGGCCCTCCTGTGATCTTGCCATCTTGAACACTACGAGAGCCTTGTCTATGGAGCCGCACATACAGTACATGTCGACCAAAGAGGTGACCACTGACCACGAGAGCGTTCATGGAGACGTTGTGGCGGTCGATGTACGCGTACACCCACGCGCCCTGCTCCATTGCGCTGAGGCTGGCGCAGCAGCTCAGCACGTTGGCTCGTCTCGACGTCGAACACCTGCATCTCTGAGAAGAGCGCCATGGCCTCGCCGCACCTCAAGGCGCGCGCGTACGCGCTCACCATTGCGCTCCACGTCGCGACGGTCCAGTCCAGTATTCCGTCGAACACGGCACGCGCCTCGTCGACACGCCCGGCCCTCGCGAGCGCCACGATCACGCTGTTGTACGCTACCGCGTCCAACTCCGTGCACCGCGCAAACAGCAGCAGGGCCTCGTCCTCACGGCCGCAGGATGCGTACATGGCGATCGTGGCGTTGCGCACGTACGCGTCCTCGGCGAGGCCGAGCTTGAGCGCCATCCCGTGGAGCGCCGCGCCACCGTCGTCTGATGCGTGGCCGAGGCGCGCGTACGCCGCCGAACAGCGACGGGAACGTGCGCCGTTCAGGCGGCGTGGTCGAGCCGAGCATGTCGACGAACTGCGCGACGGTGGCAGCGGGCCCCGCGCCGGCGCCGTCGGACAGCGCCCGGATCACGGTGTTCCAGATGAAGAAGTTAGATCTCGGGTGTTGTATCACGATGCGCTACGCGTAGGCAACTTCGCTCGCGGGGCCCGCGCAGAACGTGATGGCGCGGATGGCGGCGATGGGGTCTCTGGCGAGGCCAGACTTGACGAGGGCAGCGTGGAGCCGGCGTAGGTGCGCCATGGAGGCGCATCTCGTGTGGAGGAGAGTAATCTCTGGTTGGGATGCAATGAAGGACGAGAGGAGACGGAGGAGGGGAGGAAAGGTGCGGTGGTCGGGGTTGCCGACGAGCAAGCGCGAGGAGGCAGTGGCGCCATTGTCATATCCGTCCAGGTCACTTCGGCTTTGTGCGTGTTTTTGGTGTGCGAGCTCCGCGAGATTCTGGATAAGGTTGCTTTAAATGGGCAGGGTTTAGACCAAGGTATACTGAAAAGCATACAGAACTGGCTATTCGCATCGTCCACAATTTTTTCTTCCGCACCGGTATGCTGGATAGTGTACGCTAGCCGGTATTACGGTACAGAGATTCTTCATTTCCCCCGCATGGCCGCATCCGAACGCCTACGGGATGGAGTCAACATTCGCGGTTGTTCCTCATGTGGAGAGAAGGAAGAGGAAGACAGCGAGGAGCCTCGCTGGGGAAGCGGCGCCGCTCTCCACACCGCTCTTCTCCTGCTGTTGTGCGTCCTCCTCACCCCGCCGCACCTCCTCGTGGTCCTCGCAGCGCTGGTGCGGACGGGAGGACGATATGGGAAGACGGTGGAGGATGACGACGACGAGGCAGAGCGGCGATGGAAGGAGGAGATGAACCGGAAAATCGCGTCACGAAAGGCGTTGTTCGTCATCCTCCAGCGTCATGCGACCAAGGCCATCCTTGACATGCACAAGTCGAGCAAGGGCACCCGCCGCCTCCTTCCCCGGCCTCGAGGCGCTCCACGATTTCATCGCTGCCCTCCGCTGAGACTCCGCACTCAAGGTTCTCCTCTCCCTTTCCACTTGCCGCGCTCATTGCCACGTAGGTGTTGAGCTAATGCAGGACCAGGTGTGGTACAGGCCGTACGTCTGTATCTACATGAAGCTTGTCACCATGCTCGGCAAGTGCAAGCAACTGGAGAAGCTGAAACTTCTATTTAGTTACCACACTTCCAAAATTCTAAACTCTGTACTGACAGAATAGACAAAATAGAATTTAGAGTAGTACTTTTATTCATTGCATTTTATATTCATCCAAACTTATAGTTATTCCTGAAATGAGTTCAGTGACATATAATTCATCTAACATTTTTAGGTTTACTGAGATGGAATCAGGTCTTCTGGAGATGTTCTCGGAAGATTGTAGGCCTGATGTATGGACAATGAGACAAGGAATTTCACTCTCATAGCTTTTGACAGCAGTGGCCAGATTGAGACTATAGAGAACTGCTATGAGAAATTCTAGGCCGCTAGTACTACCCCAAACATTAAGATCTACAATGTCTTACTTGATTCCATTTAGCAACAACCTTACATGGCAATTGTGTTGGGATTTTCAGGTTGCTTCACCTTACATGGACAAAATTATCTAGTTGCACCTCTATCCTACATATGCTATGCTTATGTGAACCCTGAAACTTATAGTTGTTTCGTTCTGTAGCTGCTTCTACCATTATGTTTTATCTACATTTCCGTTTCTATACTTGAGAATGATCGTATTTAAATCATTCTGTTTAGCAACTCATTTTTTCTGTTGTCCTTACTTCCTTCTAAAGTCTGCTAAATGTGCCAACATCATAAAAAAAATGCACTACACATCTCTCTGAATTTGCAAGTTGCTCTTATTTTTCAGATTTTGGAATTTGTAGTAGAGAATTTAGGTCAATATTAACATTAATGTTGTCATACTAGAGAAATAATAACAATAAAAGTTATGTACATGTATTATCTTTATTGTGCATTAAGAACTAGAACAATAAATATTATATACATGTACTACCAGAAATATTATGGCGTACATGCAAAAATAGTATGGCAATGGGCTACACAGGAAAAAATGTTCTTCATATTTTCAATAACTCACACAAGTAGTAATTATAATTATTTCTAATTACCACAATATCCTAGAAACAACCTCTTACAGAAATGTAGGGAAAGGCTGCGTACAAAAGACTCAAGTGGGTCGGACCTTTCCCCAGACCCTGCGCAAGCGGGAGCTACACCCTTTATTTTTTTACCACAATGTTATCAATGAAAACAAAAAGAATGTAAAGATATAATAAAGAATAGGTGATAGTTGATATATAGTATGTTTAGGGAGTACGATGAATGCGGAAGCACGTGCTAGAAAATAGAGAATTTTTTGAAGTGTGCTGAAAAGAGTTGAGAATATTCATTTGGAGTAGAATTTTAAAGTATATGAGTGCGAATAGCCTTAGTGTTATATTTTAAATCAGTCAACCAGGCCCAGTTAATTTTTTAGACGAGATCTAAATTCCATTAAACTGGAACAGAGTTCAAATCATCAGATACAAAATAAGTTACAAAGTCTGGTGCTGAATGCAACCAGAAACTTACATCACCGATATCTTACCACTCACCAATACTTGCCAATTTATGTGTCACCCATTACATGATTTTGGAGCATACAGAATTTTAGCATCAATGAAAAAGATTGCTAACAGAAACTTTAGCTCTCTGAAGATGACACCCCATCGAGATTTTTTAGATAACGGAAAGCTTAAATACTTTTTGGCCCCTACATTGTCGTATACAACCAGTAAATTATTACAACCTTTGAACTCAATCACTAATTATAAATCAACAAATTAAAATTAAACGAATGACTGACAAAGTCTTTTATTATGTTTCCATCCATACTTGACGAACAACTCCATTGCGATGGTTTCTATTAATGTGCTCGTCTTGTGGAACATCTTCTTTGTCTCATCCTTATGCTGTAACAACGCCCAATACCGCATCCAGTACGTGGTCCTGAAAACAACCTGCATAAATGAGTTGTATTTGCCATTATCAAAGATGATATCATTTTTACATTTCCAAACAGCCCAACATAGAGCTGTTGTTCCGACTAGAATGATCATTTTCTCAATTTATATCATGATCATGTAACCAGTTCCCTAGCATATGTGAAACTGATTTAGGCGCACTTAGGCCGGTAGCTATGTGGACAATTCTCCAAAGTGACTTGGCATGATGGCAATCAAAGAGGAGATGTTTAATTATTTCCCTGCAATCACAGAAACAATATTTTTCATTGCCCTTCCAATTCTTTCTCACAAGACTATCCTTGGTTAAAATTACACCCCTTTGAAGATACCAAAGGAATATTTTAATCTTTAGGGGAATTTTTATCTTCCAAATCAACTTATGGTAGAAAGGAGTATTTTGGTTCATCATGTGATGATACATTGAACGGACAGTAAATTGTCCATTTTGATGAAAATTCCACCTAAATTTATCTCTCTCTCTTCAGCTAAATTGATATGAGTTACTTTAGCTACTAAGTCATACCATTCATTTATCCTTTTTCCCACCAAAGCTCTTCTTAACGATATGTTTAATGGAATTGAACTCATCACATTAGTCACTAAAGCATGTCTATGACGGACAATATTATATAAAGTGGGATAAAGATCTTTCAATGGTCGAGAGGTAACCCATGTATCTTCCCAGAATCTCGTGTGTGTCCCATCTCTAATATTGAAGGAACCACATGTAAGGACCTCATTTTTAACTTTTAGTAGGCCCCTCCAAAAATAAGAGTCATTAGGTCTGTCCTTAACATTTGAAAGAGATTTTAAACTCAGATATTTATTTCTAAGTAGTGTTTGCCAGATTCCTTCCTCGTTAAGCAGTTTTATTATCCATTTGCTTAACAAGCATTTATTTTGGATCTCGAGATCAACTATACCAAGTCCTTCTTGATCTCTAGGACGACAAGGGATGTCCCATCTAGCAAGATGATATTTCTTTTTATCTTTATCGCCATGACAATAAAATCTAGATCTGTAATAATCTAGTTTTTTAATTACACCTTTTGGTATTTCAAAGAAGGACATCATAAACATGGGCAATGAACTAAGCACCGAGTTGAGAAGAACTAATCTTCCTCCATAAGACAGGTGCTTAGCTTTCCAATAGGCTAATTTTTTTCTCAAATCTCTCCTCAATATTCCTCCAATCTGCATTCAAAAGTTTTCTATGATGCATCGGTATACCTAAATATCTGAATGGGTATTTACCCTCATTGCATCCGAAGAGCTCTATATACTCTCGGTTGAATTCTTTTGCTTTGCCATAGCAAAAGATTTCGCTTTTGTGAAAGTTGATTTTAAGACCGGATAATTGCTCAAAAATAGTTAATAATAATTTCATATTTTTTCCTTGTTCTAAATCATGATCCTCATCTGCGTATTGTAGAATAGAGAGACCGTCATCTATGAGATGTGGGATGATGCCTCTTATTTTTCCATCCTCCTTTGCCCTTTGAATTAGTACTGCAAGCATATCTGCTACTATATTGAATAAAATTGGTGAAATTGGATCACCTTGGCGTAGCCCTTTTTTGGTTTGAAAATAATGGCCAACGTCATCATTAACTTTGATTCCAACACTACCTTTAGTAATAAAGCTATCCACCCATCTGCACTATTTAGGTGCGAAACCTTTCATCCTTAAGGTTTGTTGTAGAAAAGACCATTTCACTTTATAATATGCCTTTTCAAAATCAATCTTAAAAATGACCCCGTCAAGTTTTTCTGTATGTAGCTCATGAATGGTTTCTTGTAAAATAACCACACCTTTCATTATATTTCTGCCCTGCATGAAGGCCGTCTGAGATGGCCCAACTACCGTCTTGGCTACTCGATTCATTCTGTTTGTGCCAACCTTTGTAAAAATCTTAAAGCTGATGTTTAGTAAACAGATGGGTCTGTATTGTTGATTTTTTTTGCATCATCTTTCTTTGGTAGTAGTGTAATTACTCCAAAGTTCAAACTAAATAATGGTAAACTTTCATTATTGAACTCCTTAAATAATGCAATCAAATCTTCTTTTATTATTTTCCAGAAAACCTGATAGAACTCTGCAGGAAAACTATCTAGACCTGGTGCTTTATTATGTTCCATTTCGAAAATCGGCTCCTTTATCTCTTTTTCAGTGAATTCTGAGATGAGCAAAACATTCTCAGCTTCACTAACACGTGGAATGTTATCACTTCGACTCACCACAAGAGACACGTTATTTTCCGATGGTTGGCAGAAAAGCCCTTTATAGTAGTTGGTGATGTATTTTTCAATTCGGTGTCACCCACAATTACTCCATCTTCCTGTTCTAATTTGAAGATGTGTTGCCTGCGGTGTTTGCCATTGGCCACCAAATGAAAGAATTTCGTATTGTCATCCCCCTCTAGAAGGTTTTTAACCTTCGCCCTTTCATACCATTTTATCTCTTGTGCTCTCGAAAGAAAGACCAATCTTTCCTTAAGATAATGTTTCATATTTATCTCATTATCAGAAAGATTGGTTTTCTCTGCCTTTTTATCTATGGAATCCAATATAGAGATTAATCTTTGTTTTTCTTTTTTTATATGAGCCTGTTGTATGTTTAGCCCATCCTCTTAAATATTATCTTAAATGTCTTATTTTATTTTGCCATCTTTCCATCGCTGTGTAACCATGGTTTTAGGATTGTCATATAGTAGCAACCATATCAAAAATCTATCCCGTACTAACCATCCTCTCTCAAATTTAAAAGTTGGTTGCCTACTACCATGTGTGGAAGCACCAGTATTAAGGATAAGAGTTGTATGGTCAGAATGACTTCTATCCCTTGCCATGACTGTCGCGAGTGGGAATTTATCTTCCCATTCTACGCTAACAAGTACCCTATCGAGTTTTTGATAGGTAGGATCATCTCACTCGGACCTGCCCATGTGTATTGTCTTCCAGACATGATAATCTCTTTGAGATCAACTGATTCAATCACCGCATTAAAGAGATTTGGCCATTTTGTATCAAAATTATCTTTATTCTTATCATTAGGATGTCTCATTATATTGAAGTCGCCCCCTATAATATAAGGGAGTGTTTCACGAGAGCAAATTTGTGACAGTTCTACTAGAAAAGCTTCTTTGTTTTACTGTTGTGCCGGTCCATATACCGTATATAACGCAAATTTGAATCCATCTGTTTTACATCGAAGGCAAAATTTTACATAAAACTCTCCTTCATCAATAGATCCAATGTCAAAGATATTTAGGTCAGCACCTAGAAGGATACCACCTGAACGTCCATGTGGAGTCATGCTATGCCAAATGAAGTCACGTCCACCACAAAAAATTTTAAGGGTCACATCTGAGAATTCATCTCTACCGTTTCTGAGAGTGCAATAAAATTAATTTGTTTCTCTCTAACCATCTCCACCAAATATCTATGTTTAGCCAAGTCCGCAAGACCTCTGCTATTCCAAAATATTTCTTTTATTGAATGTACAATTTGACGGTGTAATTGGTTTCTTAAGATTTCTATCAAATTTTATCTCCGTGGAAAATTTAGACTTTTTCTTTTTAAGAACAGGATTTGAATCACCTAATATGTGATCATAACCCTGTTCATGTGAATCCTCATTTAGATCCCCACTTATGTGGCCGAGGATCGCATCAAGTCTCTTCTCTTCATCTCTATCTCTATGTTTTATAATATTGTTTGGTTTTTCCCTTTTAATGATATTTACTGTTTCCTTCTTAGCTCTCACATCTAGTCTATCAAGTTCTATATTTTTCGATAGCTATGATTGATGATCTAATTTCATTATTATCTCTACCTAGGGAAATGCAAAGTTTATTCATATTTGAATAAATACGAGAATTAGAAAATGACATAAATAATTTCAAATTACCTTTTGATTCCAAGTTACGTATTGCCGCCAAACGTTCTCTTCTGTAATGTGTGTTCGTCATTCTTTGCCAGGTAGCGTTGACTACGCCTCAAGGGTGGATCGGCTGGTGTCACCGTGAGTGACTTATATATCTTCTGCTTCTTGTTCATCTTTATAGCTGTACCCGTTCCTTCTACATTCTTCGAAAACGCAGATGCTGCTTCAGCAAGAATTTGCAACTCATCTGATTGCATAACATTTGACATGTCTAGAGCACCTCCATGCATTTTTGGTTGTTCTGCAGCAGCATCTCCTCCTTAAGCACACCCTGCAGTGCAGCAGTACCATGCAACTGCAGTTTTGCAGCAGTATCTCCTCTATTTAGCAAGTCCTGTAGTGCAGCAATATCATGCCGCTCATCGTGCTGTTCTGCAGCATCACCTCCATTTTTTAATTGGCCCTGCGGTGCATTAGAAGTATCATGTAGCCCGACGTGTACCAGTTCTGTAGCAGCATCTCCACCATTCAGCTCACCCTGCTTCGGCAGTGCAGCATCACATTGCAACGTGTCCTGCTGCAGTACAACTGCAGCATTGTGCAGCTCGGCAGCAACGCTATGCAGCTCCGGCACTTGCCTGTTCAGCAGCGGTGGAGCTAAGCATCTCGGGAACAGAGTCGATCAGCATGGCAGCAGCAGGAGTATTCATCGTATTCATCTCTGCTACAGTATCAGTATGCGCATCGGCGACTGTGGCAGCGTTATCAATGCCAAGCTGTTCTGCAGTGGATGCAGCACTACGTGTCACGGCGGTACCCTCATGCGCTTTGTCATACGATTGTTCAGCCGCAGTAACTTGCATTTGGGGCAATTCAGCCACCCGATGCAACTCTAGGTGGCCCAACTGTTTCTTGCAGCGCATGGTTCTGCAATTCAGCTATGAGTAAGTTCGGTGTCAAAGTTGTAAGAATATTTTTATTTATGTTAGGAGATTATCTTTATTTATGTTTTTTTTATACGAGATTATTCTTCATATTTGTACTGCTCTTGTACCTCTATATATTTGGACCCTTGCCCCATAATAATATAAGCATCCTTCATAACATGGTATTAGAGCCATCTAAATATTTTTCGTCGGCTGCTCGTCCTCGTCGCCGGCTTTCGAGTGTGCTTCTTTGTTGCCGCCCGGTGTTATCAGATCGATCTCGAGTCGCTGACTTCTCTCTGCCGCGTGGTTCTGGCGCCTGAACTCGGTGAACAGACCATCGCCTCAGACCGACCGCCATCCTCTCCTCGGTGCTGCAGCCGCACGATCTCCCTCGAACTTGGCGGACGGACCGTCGCTCTCGCCTGGAACCGACTGTTATACTCTTCTTCATACTGCAGCCGCATGATCTTGGCTTTCGCTACTGTCCGATCTCTGCGCCAGGGCCCGCTCGTCCTGCTGCCTGCGGCTCTTGATTTCCTGCTGCCCACGTGCCCCTCGTCCGGTGATTCCTGCTGCATTCCTGCTGCTCGTAATTTCCTGCCTGCCCACGTGCCTCATGGGAATTTCCACCAGGCGGTCTGAATCCCTGCACGTGAGGCGGTGCCCGGTGTAGAGTTTCAAAAAAAAAATTTGCACCTTCTGCCGCTTTTCTCTTGCGCTCTCGCCATCGCCTGCCGCTGCTTATTTTGTGCTCTCGCCGTCGCCGGTTATCCTATCAGGATGACTTCTTCTTCGGGTGGGGTTCCAGTTGTGCGATGTCCGGTGCTTTTCAATGGCACCAATTACCGCGACTGGGTTCCCCGCATGCGTCTGCACATGCGTGGTCTACGACTCTGGGAGTATCTCACAGGTGATCTCAAATGTCCGCCTTGCGCTGCGGTTCCTTCTCATCCCGTTATTTCAGATAATGCTACTGATGATGATGAGAAGAAATTGCTTGCGGATTATGAGACTCGTCTGTCTGCGTATGAGTCTCGTTTCAGCTTATACAGGACTTGGTTAGATGATGATGCTCGAGCTGTTGCTATTCTTGCTGCCAGTATGGAGGATCGTCTTGCTGCTGATATAGTTGAGTTTGAGTATGCACACCAGATGTGGGATTTTCTACGCTCTCGTTACGAGCCTACTGGACAGTCTACCTACCTTGCTGCTATTCGTCAGGAGCAGTTGTTACAACAGAGAGATGCTACAGTAGAGGAGTTCTTCGGTCAGATGTCTGCTATTTGGCGTCAGCTTGATGCTCTTGGTCCTCGATTATCGATAGATACTTGTCAGTCTTGTCAGAGTCAGAAGGCTGCACTTGAGCTTCGACGCACTTATGATTTTCTGACCCGTCTTCGTGCCGAATTTGAGCCTCTTCGTGCTCAGTTACTTGCTCGTCACCCACGTGTCTCCCTTATGGATGCTCTGACGAGTGTTCGTAATGAGGAGACTCGTCTTCAGGCTGATGGGTTACTGCTTACTTCTTCGGTATTGGCGGCTTGCTCTATGACACCTACGCACATGGCTCCTCCACCGACTGTTCCGTCTTCAGTTGCTCCTCCTTCTACGGCTGGGGGGCGTGGTGCTCTTCGCTGTGATTATTGTGGTAAAGATGGTCATGTGGAGGCATATTGTTTTAGGAAGAAGAAGGCTCAGGCTCGTCGGTCTTCACAGGATGTTGGTGGTGTTAGTACTAGAGAATCTCAGGGGAGTTCTGCTACTACAGATGCACAATTACTCATGCTTCTTCGTCGCCTTGCTACTTCTGCACCATCAGGAGCTGCTGGTTCTGTGACTCAGTCTTCTGCACCTTCGAGTACTGCTGCTGCTTCTTTGTCTTTCACTGAGGGACCACCTCCTACTTCTGCTCCAGGTACTTGTCCATGGATTTTTGATTCTGGTGCTTCCTTCCATATGACTCCTTATCGTACCAGCTTGTCTTCCTTGAGTCCTTCGTATCGTTCTTCTACCGTTCATACTGTCGATGGTTCTCCTCTTTCGGCAACTTATATCCGCCGGTCAACTCACTGATAGTGATTGTCGAGTGATTCTTGATCATGATATTTGTTATGTTCAGGATCGTCACACGGGTCGACTGGTTGGTACTGGCCCTCGTCGTCATGATTCACAGCGTCTTTGGGAGCTTGACTGGCTTCGTCTTCCTTCCGCTGCGCCTGGCAGTCTTGTTGCTTCGTCCACTTCGACGTTTGCTCAGTGGCACCACTGTTTGGGTCATCTTTGTGATTCTCGTCTGTCCGTTCTAGTTCGGCGTGGTCTTTTAGGATCAGTCTCTAGTTCTGAGTCTTTAGCTCATTGTCAGGGTTGTCGGTTAGGGAAGCAGATTCAGCTTCCTTATCATTCTAGTGAGTCGGTGTCTGAGCGTCCTTTTGATCTTATTCATTCAGATGTATGGGGACCTGCACCTTTTGCTTCAAAAGGAGGACATAAATACTATATCATTTTTATAGATGATTTTTCGTGGCACACATGGGTTTACTTTATGAAACATCGTAGTGAGGCATTATCTATCTATAAGTCCTTCTCGACTATGGTCCGCACTTAGTTTGACACTCCTATTCGTATTTTTCGAGCCGATTCCGCAGGTGAATACCTTTCTGATGCTCTTCATAAGTTTCTTTCTGAGCAAGGTACTCTTGCCCAGTTTTCTTGTCCTGGTGCTCATGCTCAGAATGGTGTTGCTGAGCGTAAGAATCGTCATCTTCTTGAGACGGCTCGTACTCTTCTGATTGCTTCCTCTGTTCCTCCCCATTTTTGGGCCGAGGCGGTCTAGACTGCCACTTATTTAATTAACATTCAGCCATCGTCGGCACTAGGAGGGGGGGGTTCCTTTTGAGCGTCTTACGGGTAAGACGCCTAACTACAGCAACCTTCGTCTTTTTGGATGTGTTTGCTACGTGCTGCTCGCACCTCGTGAGCGCACTAAGCTGACTGCCCAGTCGGTCGAGTGTGTTTTCCTTGGATATAGTTCGGAGCATAAGGGGTATCGTTGTTGGGATCCGATTGATCGACGGATGAGGATTTCACGGGATGTTGTTTTTGATGAGATTCTTCCTTTCTATCCTCGTCCTTCTTCTGATACTTCTTCTGTATCTGTGGTCGATCCCATTTCATTTCTGTTCTTTCTAGATGCTCCAGTTTCTGGTGTACCACCTTCACACTCGATGCCGCGTTCCACGGTTTCTTCGGAGCCTGCTTCTTTGGTTCCCGATTATACTTTGAAGGCTCCTGTGACGCAGGTCTATACCCGACGAGTTGTCCCTCCTTCAGACATACCATCTTCTGATGAGCCGTCTACCCCAGTTAGGTCACCTTCTGATGATCCATCTTCCGCAGATCAGTCTGCCTCTCCTGGTACGTCCTCCTCTCCTGAGAGATCATCTCCTTCCGATGATTCTTCTCCTGAGCAGCCTCTTGGACGTGGTCATCATCCTCGACAGCCTCCTGATCGGTATTCTCCTTCTAGCTTTGTTGTTGCTGCTCTGCATGAGCCGGCTATGTATCGTGATGCTGTTCCTCATCCGGAATGGCAACATGCGATGGCCGAGGAGATTGCTGCTCTTGAGCGCACTGGCACGTGGGAACTTGTGCCATGTCCCCCACGTGTTCATCCTATCACATGTAAGTGGGTCTATAAGGTTAAGACCCGCTCTGATGGTTCACTTGAGCGCTATAAGGCTCGTTTAGTCGCCCGTGGCTTCCAGCAGAAACATGGTCGTGACTATGATGAGACCTTTGCTTCTGTTGCTCACATGACCACTGTTCACACTCTACTTGTTGTGGCCTCTGCTCGTGACTGGTCCATCTCTCAGCTTGATGTGAAGAATGCCTTCCTTAATGGTGAGCTGCGTGAGGAGGTTTATATGCAGCCACCACCTAGGTATTCTGTTCCTGAGGGTATGGTTTGCCGTCTTCGACGTTCTCTTTATGGCCTTAAGCAGGCTCCTCGTGCTTGGTTTCAGCGTTTTGCGTCCGTGGTCACTGCTGCTGGTTTTTCTGCCAGTGCTCATGATCCTGCGCTCTTTGTGCATATCTCGTCTCGTGGTCGTACACTTCTTCTTCTCTATGTTGATGATATGATCATCACTGGAGACGACCATGAGTACATAGCCTTCGTGAAGACTCGTCTTAGTGATCAATTTCTTATGTACGATCTTGGTCATCTCCGTTACTTCCTTGGGATTGAGGTTTCCTCTACCTCTGAGGGGATCTATCTGTCTCAAGAGAAGTACATTCAGGATCTTCTTAATCGGGCTTCTCTTACTGATCACCGCATTGTTGAGACTCCTATGGAGCTCAATGTTCACCTTCGATCCACTGATGGTGAACCTCTTGATGATCCTACTCGTTATCGTCATATTGTAGGGAGTCTAGTATATCTCGGTGTCACTCGTCCTGATATCTCATATTCCGTTCACATTCTAAGTCAGTTTGTTTCAGCTCCGACTCAGATTCACTACAGCCACTTACTTCATGTCTTGCGTTATCTTCGTGGGACTATCTCTAGGCGCTTGTTCTTTCCACGCTCTAGCTCCTTACAGCTCAAGGCGTATTGTGATGCCACTTGGGCTAGTGATTCCTCTGATCATCGATCTCTTTCTGCTTATTGTGTTTTTGTTGGTGGTTCCCTCATTGCTTGGAAGACTAAGAAGCAGGTAGCAGTTTCTCGTTCGAGTGCAGAGGTTGAGTTGCGTGCTATGCCTCTTGTGACTGCAGAGGTTACTTGGTTACGGTGGTTGCTTGAGGATTTTGGTGTTTCTGTTTGTATGCCGACTCCTCTTTTGTCTGATAGTACATGTGCTATCAGCATTGCTCGTGATCCGGTCAAGCATGAGCTTACCAAGCATATTGGTGTTGATGCTTCTTATACACGAGCACAGGTACAGAATGATGTTATTGATCTTCAGTATGTGCCTTCAGAGCTTCAGTTGGCTGATTTCTTCACGAAGGCACATACCCGAGCTCAGCATAGCTTTTATCTCTCTAAACTCAGTGTTCGCGACTCACCTTGAGTTTGAAGGGGGGTGTTAGAAGAATATCTCTATTTATGTTAGGAGATTATCTTTATTTATGTTTTTCCTTGTACGAGATTATTCTCCATATTTGTACTCCTCCTGTACCTCTATATATTTAGGCCCTTGCCCCCATAATAATATAAGCATCCTTCATAACAAAAGTGTCATTGGAAGAATTGATAACTGCGTCGACTGGCCTGACAATATTAGCAGCCTCGGTCACAATCTGTTCATCATCTTCATTTACTATTTTAAAACTCATTTCTTCATGTAGCCTCTAAACAGCCATATCAATAGCCTTCTCTATCAATGCCTCCTCATTTGGTGACATAGTATTATTTTTACTCACTTTGTCATTTATTTCCTTGCTATTGTTATCTCCGGCTAACCTCATATTCTTGCCAGTTTTGTCATGTTGATTTGCATCTTCCATCTCATGATCTGCATTCTGCCCTTCATCAAAATCAAGGTCATCATCATCTAAATCTTGGTCATCATGGTCCCCTCGGACTACTTCAACTTTGAAAAATATCTCATACATGCAGTCATCAACAACAATATCAGCATCATCTGGTATGGTGTTTACATCAAGTACTGCAACCATTAATCTCACCACACCTGTTTTTCTCAAATACCTCATATCTACTTTTTGTGTAGCACCAAGTATGGAACCCACAGCCCAAAGAGGTCGAAACGATCTGATTTCATATGACACACCGTATACATGCACCCATACCTTGTGTAACTTCCTCTTAGGCTTGATTTCTTGATTTCACTCTTCAAAAGACATGGCACCTTCATTGTTGTTTGTTGGGATGCGTCGGATTGCTATCATTCGTTGCAGCTCCACCCGACATGGGAAAGGCACGATGTATGTATTATGACCATACGCACGGACTACCAAGTCCCATTTTACTGGCAGAATACGAGCAAGCTCAGATTTTAATAAACCAGCTGACACTTCTCCTTCAATACGGATCAATGCAGTGGTAGTTTGACGTTCCGTAGGCGTGGCTGCTTTCGCCCCGTCCTTTGGAATGTGGAAGAAACCTAAGCCATCTCCTGCGAGACCACAATACATGGCCATCGGCTTTGGTCCATGTAGCAGTGGGCATTGAGGAGTATAATGTTCATCTGAACACATGCAGCAACACAGGATTTTCTTCTTCTTGGCTGCTGGTTCATCCATTACAGCCTGTCCCTTGTGCTTTGTGTTGATCTCACATGACTCTTTCTTATCTTTACAAGAAACAACATCTTGGCTTGATCCGGCTATATCGCTGTTGCTGCCACTGCCTCCATGTCCGACCAAGCTGGCACCACAACCGCCTCCCGAAGAACACTGGACATAATTCTCACGACCACGACCGCGACCACGGCCATTGCCACGACTTCTCCAGTCGCCACGAGCTTGGTAGTTGAATTGTCATAGGCCTTGGGCGTGGCTTGTTTCTCCACTTTCTCCACCGCTCCTTTCCGATCCCCTGCCCATAGCACCTCCAGCCATGGTCTTCTCTTCAGAGATTTGATTTGAAGCCTTATCACCAAAAGTATTCCTGGTGGCGGCGGTAGATTTTGTTGATAGTATTTTGATCCCCTTCTGTCTTGACCTGGCTATCATGTGTTGGATACGTGCTAGGCCTGGGTTACGTCTTCTCCAACTCAGCCCATGGTCTTATATCCCATATGGTGGCCCACACTTTTTAAAAAACGGTGTTTCCCCTAATTTCGGATCGGACAATGGAGTTGCACGTCGGCCGGCGAGGTCTGAATTCCTCTGTTGTGCCACCCGAAGGTATTCACCAAAAGTACAAATGTGTGGTTGATGTTTGGGTAAAGGACCTTTCCAAGGCTTCACTCGCCATGGCCAGAGAACGCCCTGATGTTTTTCAACCGCTGCAGGTCTCGTTTTCCACTTCGATTCTACCGCTGCTATTGTTGACTTTGCCGAGGAACCTGCAAAAACAAATTGATATACCTTCGGTGATGTGGTTGATCCGGTTTTGGTCTCTGATTTTGATTCTCCAGTCGGAATTGTCATTGATTTGACTGAATGAGCTTCCGCATCGTTGTCACCGATTTCCCAATCGCTCCCTGAATCCGATTGAGAAGTCTAGAACTTGCCCGCTATATGCATAGCCGGCGGCCTCACGCCGGCCGCGGTGAGGTAGTGGTGGCTTCTACTCCCGGCGCCGTTGTCTGGGGCCGGTGGCGAGGTAGTGGTGGCTATCTTGGTTATTCTTTTGCTAGTACTGCATCATATGTGTCTCCCCTCAAAGTATTTTCAGGTTGATGCAATCAATTTCGATTTCAACACGCATTATGCTAGCTTCGAGGCAAAAAGGATGGATTTAACACATGCTTTCTGTATGTAGCGCCGTAGAAGTGAATGGTATTTGTTCAGCTCTAGCACCAATGAAATCACTGTGATTATAAAACCCCAACCTCCAGATTTTGTTTCTTCATTGAAAGCTCCATCTATATTGATCTTCAGAAACTCCAAGCTAGGTCTTCTCCATGTACTCCCTCCGTCTCAAAGTTTTTACACTGGTCAGTTTAAAATTAAACTAACCAGCGTTAAATAATTCAAAACGGAAGAAGTAGTATGCAGTTCGTGCTGCTGTAAAGATGGTTTACCAAAGAACTCTACGAATTCAACGACATGGCGCTGAAGCTGAAAACGTATTTGACTTGTGGGTACTCTACGCCTCGCATTGACAGTATTCTTTCAGTCCATAGAACTCACATTGTGGTGATGATTCTAGTTTGCATTTCAGAATTGCAAATCCAGATAAATGTAAATACGTCATGAGGTGAATGTTGATCGGTCATTAGAGTTCTGTCTCTAATTGTAGCTCACGCCAGACATGTTGTGCATACTTACATTTGAAGAATGAATGTCTTGGATCTTTATTCAACCTGTTACACATGGGTAGGGCTTGTAAAGAGCCTCGGCCCACGGGCATTTTTATAATTTATGTCAGTCCTTATTAAATGTTAAGTCAAAAACGAATAGAAATTTGATCCGATACTAATCCGGTCCGATTCTCTTCATTCTTAGTTCATTTTCAGCTCCGTTACCAACCTATGCATGGGGCATCTAGTACCCAGATCAGTTCCTTTTTATTTGATCCTCCTGCGGATAGGCAAACTACTATGAGCTAGTCTCCAAGCGGACACCTTAACTTTATTTGGCTCATTGAACTCCCAGATTTGTGCCGTGGGAAGGAAGGTTGAGCTCATTACTTGTGCCATGACCAAAGTTTATCATTGTCTATGTAGACTTTATAGGCTGATTTTGCTAAAAATCCTTCTGGGTCATATTGCCAAGCTACAAGATCTTCCTTATCTTCTCTCAAATGGATGACCAAAATAATAGGCACATGATCAGGGTGGGATGCTTGATGAACAAAATCCTCGACCCATTTTCCTGTGTATGGTTTGATCGAATCACTCACCTACTGTGTATGGGCCCAGTTATTTAGTCCAACTGGAACGGAGTATTTTCTTTACTTAACCAGAACAAAGTTAACTATTTTTTTCTAAGACGGCCGATATCATGCCCTCTAGTGGCCTGTTTCAATCTCCAGGAATTTAAATGTTCAAGGAAGCAGGAAAAGTTCCCAGGTTCTACAGGATCAGCGCCACTGTCATTGCTCAACAACAATTAACACAAGTTCCCACAACATGCTAGCAAAATGAAAAT
The DNA here is from genome assembly GCA_030760725.1 of Neostapfia colusana. Taxonomy (NCBI): domain Eukaryota; kingdom Viridiplantae; phylum Streptophyta; class Magnoliopsida; order Poales; family Poaceae; genus Neostapfia; species Neostapfia colusana. Next base: position 17,066,700 of record JASWHV010000013.1, read on the forward strand.
GAAAAATATTAGCCACTTAGAAAAGTTTGGCATAATCTCTGAAACAAATCATTCTGGTTAAGACCGAAGTGGTCACCAACAAATTAGGTACATACAACATGTTTTAGAACAAAGTTTTACCCACTTCTAACTGTTGCTTCAGTCTCCTGGAGGCCCAGACTCAATGGTCTCATACTCTCATGCCATTTGTTCCACAGAGCTTGTGAGGTCATTTAAATCGGCAGTCAACGAAAAAAATACCTTCTAGATTTAAATTGGATACCCTTTATCTTGGGGTGACAACAAGTGATGTACAGCTCAATCATAACAACAAATGTCTCTTGGACTTCCCTTCAGATCATTGCCAAGGATCACGAAAACCAGCATTTGCATCTGCGCAGATTTTGTGGACCTTCAAACCACCTGTCCCAAGACTGATTTGCAGGCCCGGTAGTTCTGCAGCATGACACAATGGGAAAAGGAAAGAGCATAATACTACGAAAATGGGTCATGTTCTAAGAGTAAGATGATAGGAGGATTGTTCGTTTCCTACATCGGGAGTAGAGGGTCTGCTTTGCTTTCGATTGCTATGAAAAACCTAGGCCAAGTAAATAATGCCGTCAGTCACCAACAAGAAGCCACACCATATGCATTCAGAGCACTAGCACCGTATCATAATAACAGCATGATCTATTTTCTTCTGGCATGTGACACGTACTGTTGCGATGCTGATGATAACTTATCCGTTTTCTCAAGCTCTTCGAGTTCCTCCTGCATAGCCACATTGATAAGTCTTGAAATGATCTTAACAACATCTTTAGTACAGTAAAGGATGAAAGACTCAAAATGTCAAAGGAAGAGAGTGAGGACAGTTTTGTTGGTTATGCATGATAATATAGTTTAACAGTTAAAAAGAACTGCCAGATGAAGAGGTGTCCAGAACAAGAGGTGAAGAAAGTTAGTCTATGGCAACAATGTTGGGAAATTATGATGAGAGTTGGTTAACTCGTGCTTTGTTATAATGTGCAAGAAGTTTCATTTATTTGTGTTTCTTTTGTGAAGCTAGTGAAAACTGGACTATGCTGTTTTCCTTTGTGTCCGAAGATGTTAGAAAATGGGCCATGCATTCTAAAGTGATATAATCCAGAGAAAGGATAACAACCCAAAAGGATGCATAATACTTGATAGGAATGTTAAATCTTTACAACTGAACAGAACAAAAACTTTGTGGTAGATAGTGTGAACTATGATTAGAAGTAGTGAGATCCTATAACACCAGCTTAAGGAGAAACAAATAAGTAGGTTGAATTGTACATGACATGAAGCTGAGATAAAATGGTAGATGGTCCAACTGTGTTCCAATCCATTCAAAAAGAAGTGATGAAGCATAAACAAGCAGCATATTGCTTTTAATAAAAAATACATTGTCACGATTTAGTACTTAAAAAAAAGCTTGAACAAGTACTTCGTCACTGTTGGTACAAGGATATAATTACAGGTGGACCTGAAACAATAGTTTTATATTTTAGTAAGAAACAGTTACACTTCCTCAAATCTAGCTAATGTAGCTAATTAAGAACATGACGAACATAGCAAAGTACAATTCCATAAAGGTTAACATGCCATATCTATGACATACATGATACATGTTACAAACTACAAGAACCAACTTAGGAAGACAAATGAAACTAAGAGAAGAGGGAGAAGAAAAAGATAAAAGAGGAAGTAAAAAGTAATAGACCAAAAATAAAAATAAGATGGGATACATGCTACTAAAACTCCACTGAACAAATCGTAAATGAGTTGCCACCAAAATGGAGTGTTTTAAAAGTGTAGCATTGCATTTTATCCTATCTTATGTTATTTCTTACAAGACTGCTGCTGAATGTCGAGATAAGAATGTAATAACAAATAAACCATCTACGCATTGCAACTTATTGAGAGTTTAAATCCTTTCGGATTTGTACGAATACTTCAGAAAGGCAACGCAAAAGGATTTAAGAAAAGACAACACACCAAAAAAGCAACCACTCATCTTGCATGTTTATGCTCCTTGTTCCCCCGAAACTAGAGTAGGTGATAGCATAGAACCTGAGATGATATTGGTCTGGCCTCTAGCTCAAAACTACTGAATGAGACCCAATGGGTGTAAGGAAATCCATTAATGATCCTATCCAGCAGCTCCTGATATTCAGTGTAAGAAGATGCAGACAGTTTGAGAAAAGAAACTTTCATTGTGGACGTTTCCCTAGCCTTTAATGGAACAAAGATTCTTCAAAGTGATATGGCCCCATTAAGTATTGTGGCAGGGTCATCAAAGTTGGATGATCACAAAAAAGTAGGCAGGGAGAAAACTGAGGTCAAATCTAAGATTGCCATTTCTCGAATAAGTTGGGTCCCCATTACCTTTGACACTTAGCAAGAATGTTAAAATGATTCCTTATGAGTTGCAGGTAGTGTCAGAACATCGGTTGAACTCTGAAAGTCTGAATGGTGATGTTTGGAAGTAAAAAGTTAGCTGATTAACTAAGAGGTAGTCATCTTGAGAACGTTTGATGTCAAAAGTAAGATATGCACAAGTTTATTTTTGGATAGCCCACAGTCAAAAATAGCAGCTCACTAGCTTTAGAGCTCAGAGCCCAGCATCAGAGTGCAGAACTTAGCTAGTACAGGCTTACGCAGTGTTTAAAATGTGTCGCCTAGGCGTCTAGATGCTCTGACCTAGACGTAATGGTCAGACACAGTCATGGCCGGTCACCTAGGCGCCTACGTCCTTTTAAAGCACTGGAAGTTCAAGTACACTCATTATAAAAGAGTGGAGTACATACAAGAGAGAGTTGTTCTGTTTTAGTTACGGTTTATACCCAACACTACTTCCCCACAAATCAGTATTAAAGTACAAAGACTGGACCTCAAAACTAGAGAACAGCTCCCATGTCAACGGGTCCCCCAGGGAAGGGGCATCAACACTTCAGACGTTCAGTGTTCAGCCCGCCCCCCCCCCCCCCCCCCCATCATTTGATGCAGAATAATTTCCACCCTAGTTTTTATCAGGATTTAGGACACTCACGGAAAAGTCCATAGAACTGCACGTAGTCCGACAGAAAAGAGTGGCCTTTTTGTCGCCTACCAGAAAAAGGTACGGAAAATGGATAAATTGCAACAAGGAAAAATATGTAGCAGGAGCCGGTCAGCAAGGAAGAACACTCACATGTGATTGTTTGACCGGTAGCACCCACGACGAGTCAATCACTATTATAGCACTCGCTTCGAGCGGCTTCGACAAAATAACACTTAAGTCGTGGGCTTCGTTAAAATAACATTTTTATCGTTGACACACCGTTAAAATATAATTTTAGTCTAATCTTGTAGGATCAAAGTACACGTGTAAAGCTACCACAGGGGGGGGGGGGTGAATGGTAGATAAAAACTTTTCAGCGGAAGCAACAAAACACCCCTCAGCAGAAAACCAATCTGTTAAAGAAACCGTGTGTGCGACTAATCTAAACGTGTTCAACTGTGACAAAACTAGTATAGATTGTAGAGAATCAAGTCACTAAGACGTCACAACAAGAATCATGAAAATCCGTTGAGAGAAACTCAAGTTACGATGAAAGATCGAACAAAGGTCAATCTGTCCTAGCGAGAAAAACAGTTCTGGAATACTGCAAAGGAACTCGTGTAGATCAGAAACCACAAATTTAATGACCATGAAATTTTCACAAATGATAGATAATCAAGTTTTGAAGACAACCCAAAAAGAATCACATCAATTAGATCTGTAAAACTCGAGTTATGATAAAACCACCGAAGCAAGGTAGTGCTGAACAGAAACACGATGAGAAAAACTTATCTGAAACAAGTCGGACGAACAAGGCACAAAAGTTCCTTTAGAATACGAATTTTATTTATCAAAACACAAGAGGAACAGCCCCAAAGTCGTGCCCCACGAGCTCTGGCCTCCCTTGCTTATATAACCAGCCCGAAGGCCAACTCAACTCAAACTAGGACTCCTACTCCTACTTGGATTCAAATTGTAACTTTCCAATACTGCTTATGACTCTTCTATACGCAGATAGAAGCAATCTTAAGACTTTCAAACATCTTAGGAACGTATCCCACTGTCGGTATCCTCAATAAGGGGTACCCCCGCACACAGGGGAAACTGCCTAAGGACCTCGCCCTTCTCCGCAGGGAGAGTTTCGAAGGCGCCATGTGTCCTGCGGGGCCGGACACCCCTCTCCTCAGAGGTAAGCTCCGGGCCCGCCACATGGCCAACTAAGCCGGACCTCCCCCCTCCGCAGGGAGAGCTCCGGAGGCTCCACGTGTCCAGCGGTGCCAGACAACCCTCTCCTCAGAGGTAAGCTCCGGGCCCGCCCCGTGGCCAACTGAGCCGGACCTCCCCCCTCCGCGGGGAGAGCTTTGGAGGCTCCATGTGTCCAGCGGGGCCGGACCTCCCTCTCCTCAGAGGAGAGCTCTGAGCCCGCCACGTGGCCAGCAGAGCCGGACCTACCCCTCCGTGGAGAGAGCTCCGAAGGCTCCACGTGTCCCGCGGGGCCGGACCTCTCTCTCCTCAGAGGAGAGCTCCGGGCCCGCCACGTGGCCACCAGAGCAGCGCTGCCTGCCCCCGCGCGGTAGGCAGCAGGAGTAAAGACGCGCCATACCTTGCCCGTACAAGGTATTCAAGACCCGCGCCTTCTCAAGGCGCGGAGACGCGGAGCACGCCTCTGTCAGGTGCCGTTGCGCCCAGTCACATCGCAGTGAAGGCAGGCGCGCCGCGGCAGAGGCTGTACGCCAATAAACACAACGACAAGACATCCCCTGCCGCCCCTGCCATCATCAACCACTACGACTAGCTGGCGGCATGGGCAGGGCGGCAGAACAAAGACTCGGAAGCCCTCGCCAGAGACAGCTACCGGCGTAACTGCAGATATGGTAGATGACAGGCAATCTCCCCGGGACCACCTGTCGGGTCTCGGGCCCACCTTGTAAGCCACCCGAGCCTTGACTATAAAAGGCTCGGGTAGGCAACGTTAGCAAGGGTTCGCACTCCAGCCGTTCGCACTCCAGCCATTCGCATCCTTAAGTTCGACTCTTGGCACACTCCCAACTCATCCTCAAGCTCAAGACTCCGGTTCTGAGCACCAAGCAATACAACGAGCATCTCTGCTCACCGTGGACATAGGGTATTACGCTCCGGCGGCCTGAACCACGTAAAAATCCCTGTGTCAAGCTTCTCCCTCCATCGTCCCTAACGCGTAAGCTCTCCGTGAGTGACTAGCCCCTCTGAGAAAGAACCTCCGCGGGCTGCACAGAGCAGGCCCGGGGGAAGTGTCGGCTACACACTTCGACCTTTGGCGCGCCAGGTAGGGGCTTTTCCCTTGTGCGACGATCTTCTGCCGACGAAGATGACGAAGCTTCCTTCAGTGGTAAGCTCTCCCCGCCCACGTTCACGACAAACGGTGACCAGCGGGGACTACGTCTCGACACACTCAGGATGGAGTGTGTCGGCGAAAGCTGGGAGCCAGCAGCCGACTCCGGCAGCGCAGGCTCCAGCGAGTGTAAGATCCACTGCAGCGCTGAGTGTCTCCCATGGGGGCGCACTAGCTGCAGCACGAGCGCTACTGCGCAATCCACCTGCTGGGGACGCGCCTCAGTTAGCGACCCAGCAGTGGATTCACGACGTGGATGTGACACCCTCAATTTTGTGGAAAACCACGGAACCGAGAACTAATGCATATGTGTGCCTAGGATGTTCATCACACATACGCATATGTTCCACAAACTGAATTCAGATTATATATTACCACGAATAACAGAGTTTATTACAATATCTCATGAGTCTTGGACTTATGCTCATAGCGGAAGTCTTATTTCTATGGAGCGGAAAGTCTTCTAACTAATGCGGAAGCAATTTAACTAATGCGGAAGAAAATCTAAGCAGCAATGGCTCCATCTCTATTCCATCCTCACAGGCAAAGTTGAGAACAGATCACACGCCTTATTGCTCCACTTGGTCTTCATAGTAGTCTTCTCCTGCTGCTGATGATGAAATAATAATGCAAGTTTGAGTATAATGATGTACTCAGCAAGTGCGGGAAAATATGATATGAAGCTCATAACAAGGTAGGTATAAAAAGGGCTCATTTGCAGAAAAGCGAAGTTATTTATCAAAAGCATGATAAAACAACGACTTATCTTTAAGTGAATGTAATCCCAACATGTATTAAAATACCAATCATACCTCCGTCATGTTCATAACCAGTCATCAATCAACCTCATTCTCGCTCACGAATACCTCCTCGTATTCGCTACCATCTCACAAATACCATCCTATATTCGCTACCATTTCACCTCATAAAACAACTTCGTCTCCCACCGAGACCAACCTTGTTGCCATGACTCAACAGTCATGCAACCCATCTTATCACCCGGACTCAACAGTCCCAAAAACCAAACCATAACCATAACCAATAACCATCCCAATAACCATCCCAACTAATCATGGCAGTTGGCTAGGCGCTCGTGACCGTAAGCTCGACTATCATGATAGTTTTAAGAACTCTGCAGAGTTTGCACCTCTTTACCCACAAGTTTGTGATTTCGTCACCCGTCGGCGACTGCAGAACCTCCATTATACCAGTACACAACCGTCGGTGTATGGCCAAGAGATCACAAAATAGCCTTTACAAAGGGGCTACTAGATGTATGGACTCACTAAGGTTTCACCGGCAGGCTAGAATCTTCAATTCTCCCACCCACGGGCCCCCTCTTGTGCCATGCAGTTCCCAGGGCAGTCCTCACTCGACTCCCATTCCCCCCACCTTCCACAGTCCATAACACTCTAGCAACTTACCTAATTACTCAGCTAAGCCGCACCCATACTTGGCCTTGTGGTGGCACTGTTATCCTGGCATGTGCATGCATGGACCAATCCTTAGATCTATGGCAAGTAAACCTCCATCTCATGGTACCTCATTCAAAAACCCAGTCTTGCCTAGATCTCCCTCCGATCCACGTTCATTAACAACATCAGTTTCTCATTATCATTACGAGTGCAGTTAGCTAGACACATCTATCTCGCTTTCCAATCCCATGGACTCAGCGAAGCATAAAAGTAAAAACCATACCCGACTCATAGACTTCCCAGGCGACAAGGGTGGTCTGACCAAAAGCTAGTAAACTCCTATAAAAGGGTTTCCCATCATGTTTGACTCAGCACACACACCTTTTTGCAAAACAAAACAGTTTTTTCCCAAAACATAGGATCAATATGATCAAGGAGCACTTGCCTTGTTCTTGCGGTTTTGGTGGCTCTTGGATCTCGAAACCTTGTTGTTGCAGCTTGTCGTAGACAGCTCCCTGAGCTTGTCCTTCTATACAGGATCACGCACATACAAGATTCATAACAATCAATACCATGCACAAACTTTAAACTAGATGCGATGATGCATATGCATGCTATCCTATGATCAGCTTTGTTAGATCGGTTTGTATGTGTTCTTGCATGGCTCAGGGATGTTCGGATCAGATGTGGACGTGGTGATGACCTTGTCTTTTAGATCAACCCGATCAACAAGTGATCTGTCCATGAGAAAGCTTCTGTTCGAAGAACAGATGCAAAGAAAACATGATGATGTCGTAAGGTGGTATTGGAGACCTACCTTACGTTCTTCTCGGTCTTCGGGTCCTTCTCAGATCGTTGGGCTCTCTTCCGGCGATCTTCCTTGCTGAACTCCGGCGATGGCTTTTTCTGCGAGTTGAGGCTAGGGCTCTAAGTCGTGGGCTTAGGAGTTGGAAAAGAAATTCGTGGTTTCGGCCAAGGGTTCTGGGTTCTATTTATAATCGGGAGAAGAAGAGTCCTAATCTAATTGTATTCCGAATAAAAGTCCTATTCAGATCGTCGTTGGATCCTAACATCTTATCTTTAGTTGATTTGGTGCTGTAACATTGTGGAATTCAGGTCGGTTTCTTTTCCATACCGGTATGCTTACGCGTACAGATTCCAAAACCGCTTCAGAACCCGTTACCTTCGCGGTGATGAGCTCCGGAAGCTCCACGTGTCCATCGGGGCCTGGTCTCTTCTTTTCTGCAGAGACGAGCTCCGGTGGTGCCGCGTGTCAAGCGGGTGAGACCTTCCTTCTTCTTTGGAGGTGAGCTCCGCGTGCGCCATGTATCCTAGCGGTCGGGGCCTCCTCTCTTATTCGGAGGTGGCTCTGCACACGCCACGTGTCAGTGCTGGACCTTTCCTCTCTCCGTAGGTAGCTCCAGCGCCAGACTTCCTTTCCTCTCGGAGACGAGCTCCGAGGTTAACATGTGTCCAACAGTGATGGACCTTCCGGAGATAAGCTTTGGTGGTGACACGTGTCTGATAGAACTGGACCTCTCGGAGGTGAGCTCCGAGATCGACACGTACCCCACGTGACTGGTCCTCTGACTTTCGTGGTGACTAGCCCCGAAGGTGACATGTATCCTGCAGAAATGCCTTTGCTTCTTCCGTAGAGGCTAGTTCCGGAGGCAACACATGTCCCACAGGGTCGGACCTCTCCCCCTTTGCGGAGATGAGCCCCGAGCCTGCCACGTAGCCAGTTTAGCGGCGGACCTCTCCCCACTTCGCAGGGATGAGCTCCGAATACGCCACGTGGCCAGCGGTCACGGTGAGTTGTCTTCAGCGCTCTCGGTGAACTGGATTCGGCTCTTATTGGCTACCTTTTTGATATTTTTCTCTGTTCCTACTTCCTTTAAAATGTTTTCTCTTCATGGAACGTGAGTATATGCAGAAACCGTAAATGAGGGTGTTACAAATCTACCCCCCTTAAGTTGAATCTCGCCCTCGAGATTCGTTAGTAGGGAATAGATGAGGAAATTCTGCCTTGATGTCTTCTTCACGCTCCCATGTGGCTTCAGCTTCGGTGTGATGGTTCCATTGTACCTTGTACCATCGGATCACTTTGTTCCTGGTGACCCTTTCCTTTACGTCCAAAATTCGGATAGGGTGCTCCGTATAGGTCAGGTCTTCTTGAATTTTAAGCTCTTCCATTGGTATTTGTTCCTCTGGTACTTTCAAGCACTTCTTGAGCTGGGATACATGAAACACGTCATGTACGTCGGAGAGGTGTGTTGGGAGCTCTAATTGATAGGCTACTTCTCCTCGCTTGTCCAAAATCTTAAATGGTCCAATGTAGCGAGGTGCTAGCTTGCCTTTGACGTTGAAATATCATTGGCCTTGGATAGGCGATACCTTAAGGTATTCGAAGTCTCCTACTTTGAAGGTCAACTTTCTTCGCCTATTGTCCGCATAGCCTTTCTGTCGTGATTGAGCAGCCTTTAAGTTCTCCCGAATCGTTTGGACTTGCTTTTCAGCTTCTTGTAGTACTTCGGGTCCAAACACCTGGTTTTCTCTGGTCTCGTTCCAGAGCAGCGGTGTTCTACACCGTCTACCGTATAATGCTTCGAAAGGCGACATCTTCAAGCTAGCTTGATAGCTGTTGTTATAGGAGAATTCGACGTACGGTAAACTCCTATCCCAACTACGCCCATGTTTCAAGGTGCAAGCTCTCAACAGGTCCTCCAAAATTTGGTTTGTCCTTTCGGTTTGCCCATCGGTTTGTGGGTGATAGGCGGAGCTAAAATCCAGTCGTGTACCCATGGCTTTCTGCAGCTTCCTCCAGAATCTAGAGGTAAACTGAGAACCTCGATCTGAGACTATCCTCCTTGGGACTCCATGACGGCACACGATCTGCTCCATGTACAACTCGGCTAATTGTGCAACGTTATAATTGGCCCTTACAGGGAGAAAATGGGTGGTTTTCGTCAATCGGTCCACGATAACCTAGATGGAGTCGTAACCTGACTGAGTACGTGGCATTCTGACGATGAAATCCATACTGATGTCCTCCCACTTCCATTCGGGTACCTTCAAGGGTTGCAACCATCCAGCGGGTCTTTGATGTTCGGCCTTCACCCGTTCGCATGTGTCGCATAAGGCAACGTATTTGGCTATATCCCTTTTCATACCATCCCACCAATAACAAGTCTTCAAGTCCTTGTACATTTTGGTACTTCCGGGATGTATGGAATAGGGTGAATCATGTGCCTCCTTCAATATCATGTCGTGGAGGTGCTTCACGTTAGGCACACAAATCCTTTTTCCTAGCAAAAGCATACCCTTCTCATCTTCTTTAAAATCTTTCTCTATTCTTAGTCGGATTCTTTCCTTGATCTCCTTGATCTCCTCATCCGTTGCTTGGCCATCTCTTATCTCTTGCTCCAATGAAGAGTGGATCTCCAACATTTCCATGTTGTTCAAGAATCCGAGGTGTAACCGTTCGAACTCCTTTCGTAGTTCGGGTGGTAGCTCCCGAACCGTGAGTTGGTGACATGCTCCCTTCCGGCTCAATGCATCAGCTACTACATTGGCCTTCCCGGGATGGTAGTTGATTCCAACATCGTAATCCTTGATGAGTTCTAACCATCGGCGTTGCCTGAAATTCAAGTCCGTTTGGGTAAATATGTACTTGAGGCTTTTATGATCCGTATAGATCTCACATCGATGACCAAGGATATAATGTCTCCAAATCTTCAATGCATGCACTACTGCTGCTAGCTCCAAGTCATGTGTAGGATAATTGAGCTCATGCTTCTTTAATTGCCGTGAGGCATAGGCTACCACTTGTCCTTCTTGCATGAGCACACATCCGAGCCCCTGTCTGGACGCATCACAATATATGTCAAAGCTCTTGCTTACGTCCGACAATATCAAAATCAGCGCTGTGGTTAGCCTTTTCTTGAGCTCCTCAAAACTTTCTTGGCATGCTGGTGTCCATCGAAAGGCTTTTCCCATCGTTAGCAACTCCGTCATAGGCTTTGCTATCTTAGAGAAGTATTTGATGAATCTTCGATAGTATCCCGCCATCCCAAGAAAACTCCGAATATCCCTCACGTTTTGCGGCTGGTCCCACTTCAGAACATCTCTCACTTTCCCGGGATCAACCGATACCCCTTCTTTGGAGATAATGTGGCCTAGGAACGATATCTCCTTTAGCCAGAATTGACACTTGTTAAGCTTGGCATACAATTGATGCTCACACATTTTCTGCAAGGTCAATTTCAAATGTTCTTCATGCTCCTCCTCACTTTTTGAATACACCATAATATCGTCGATGAAAACCACGACGAACTTATCCAAGTACTCCATAAAAACCTTGTGCATGAGGTACATGAAGTATGCGGGTGCATTTGTTAACCCAAAAGAAATGACGGTATATTCATATGAACCATACCATGTTCGGAAGGCAGTCTTGGGTATATCGGAGGGCTTAATCTTCAGCTGGAAATATCCCAACCGAAGATCAATCTTGGAGAACACTCGGGCTCCTTTCATTTGGTTGAACAGGTCCTCTATACGGGGCAGAGCGTATTTGTTCTTGATTGTCACCTCGTTGAGAGACCTATAGTCCACGCACATCCTTTGGGTTCCATCCTTCTTGTCTACGAAGAGCACGGGGGCTCCCCATGGCGACGAGCTTGGACGTATAAAAACCTTCTCCAACTGCTCTTGAATTAGCTTCTTGAGTTCTACTAGCTCATTGACGGGCATCCTATAGGGTCTTTTTGCTATGGGTGCAGTTCCAGGTACCAAATCAATGGCAAACTCAATGTCCCGATCAGGGGGCATAACTAGAAGCTCCTCTGGAAATACGTCCGAGAATTCTTGAACCACTGGAATGTTGTCCAATGTTGCTCCTTCAACGTGGTTCAAATTTGCCTCTTCAGTGGTTTGTTGGGCTGACTCAAACTCGACACGGATGCCGTGCTCATTTGTCAACTGCACGCTTCTTTCAGCACATTGGATTACCCTGTTGTGCTTGCTTAACCAATCCACCCCGAGTATAATGTCAATCCCTTGGGAATTCAAGACAATAAGGTTGGCAAGGAAGTCTACCCCCCTTATTTTAAGGCTTACTTTCGGACATACTATATTAGTCCTCATCTCTCCACCGGGAGAATTAACTAACATAGCACATTTTAAGTGGGATATTGGTAGGTTATGCTTGGCAATAAACTTGGATGATATGAAGGAATGTGATGCTCCAGAATCAAATAAGATGGTGGCTGGGTTGGAGTTGGCAAGGAACATACTAATTACGACGTCCTCAGCCTGTTGTGCTTACTCAGCAGAGACATGGTTCACGTTGCCGCGAGCATAGTTCTGCTGTCCTCGGTTCCCTTGATTGTCCCCTCCGTTCGGTCGCGGGTTCTTTTTGGGCATGTTGCCTTGCTTTCCAGGGCCTCTCCTCGGGCACTGGTTCGTGAAGTGTCCTATTTCCCCGCATGCAAAGCATGCCCTGTTGCCTACGGCAGCAGGTACGTTGGAGCGGGGGTTTTGAACAGGAGCGCCCATGTTAGGTCGGGGCACAGGAGGCATGGGCACGCGAGGTGCTGGTGCAACGGGTCGTTGCTGTGGTGGCTGACTAGGGCGGTATGCAGGAGTGGTCGATCCATACTGCGGTGCAGCTGGGGGCATGTACCGAGGTCGTACGTTGCTCCCTTGAGGCTGGTATGGCATCTTCCTCTTGCACTCTCGCTTGATCTCTCGGATCTTGTTTTCAACCACTATAGCCTTGTCAACCAGCTTCTGAAAGCTTGCATAGTCATTGTTGAGGAGCTGAACCTGGATCTCATTGTTCAACCCTCTCATGAACAGGTATTGCTTCCTCTGGTCTGAGTTGACATCTTCGGGGGCAATACCGGGACAGTTGTGTGAACTTGTTGAGGTACTCATTCACACTTCTCTGTCCTTGGCGGAGACCTTCGAACTCCTGTCTCTTGAGCATCATTACACCAGCAGGGATGCAATGAGAGCGGAAACTTTCCTTGAACTCAGTCCAAGTGATCGTCTCCGGGTCGACATGAGCGTTGCTCAAGGCATCCCACCAGTCAACGGCGGCTCCCATAAGTTGATGCGACGCAAAGAGAACCTTCTCTCTGTCATTGCACTGCACTATGACAAGCTTCTTCTCCATGGATCTCAACCAGTCGTCGACCTCCATAGGGTCATTGGCTTGAGCAAAGGTGGGTGGTCGAGTCCTCATGAACTCTCCCAGCCTGTTATGAGCCGGCGGTGGTGGTGGCGGTGGTGCCGGAATAGGGTTGTTGTTGTTGGCCTGCAATTGACCCAAAGTTTGGATCATAGTTTGCATAAGTTGGTTCTGCATGGCCATCAACCGTTCTAGGTGGTTTTCGCCAGCTCCGAGGTTAACAGGAACTTCATCGTGACCATCCTCTCGGTTGTCACGGACGTTCCTTCGACCGGCATTTCCTCTCACCATCCGTGGGAGAGAACGAAATAGAATAGAAGGTTAGAAGGTTAGGTAGATTCCCACAACTATATGCATCAAGGTGAGTTGGACCATATATATATTAGCCCATAGGAGGATGTGAACAAGTGCCGAAACATCTTACACCTCTTTCTACTTACGTGTGGATATGGACAACGTTTTTGAGACGTCCCATAACTCACACTAAGCACACAATCACAAAAAAATCATTGCAAGGGCTCACACAACTCCTATTCAAGGATGATTTCCTATGTCAAGGTAGTTTCAAGGCCAATCTAAGCATCCTAGGGTGCTTCCTTTGGTCAGCGTGGCTTAGCTACCAATCTGTGTATGATACCAATCTATGATGGTACCTAAGTGTGTAATCTACCCTTATCTGTGGCTTTTGATACCAATCTATATTTCCTATTTAGGCATGTAACCCATTGTCAACCGTGGCTCTGATACCAATCTGTGACGCCCTCAATTCTGTGGAAAACCACGGAACCGAGAACTAATGCATATGTGTGCCCAGGATGTTCATCACACATACACATATGTTCCACAAACTGAATTCAGATTATATATTACCACGAATAACGGAGTTTATTAAAATATCTCATGAGTCTTGGACTTATGCTCACAGCGGAAGTCTTATTTCTATGCAGCGGAAAGTCTTCTAACTAATGCGGAAGAAAATCTAAGCAGCAATGGATCCATCTCTATACCATCCCCACAGGCAAAGTTGAGAACAGATCACACGCCTTATTGCTCCACTTGGTCTTCATAGTAGTCTTCTCCTGTTGCTGATGATGAAATAATAATGCAAGTTTGAGTACAATGATGTACTCAACAAGTGCGGGAAAATATGATATGAAGCTCACAGCAAAGTAGGTATAAAAAGGGCTCATTTGCAGAAGAGCAAAGTTATTTATCAAAAGCACGATAAAACAGCGACTTATCTTTAAGTGAATGTAATCCCAGCATGTATTAAAATACTAATCATACCTCCGTCATGTTCATAACCAGTCATCAATCAACCTCATTCTCGCTCATGAATACCTCCTCGCATTCGCTACCATCTCACGAATACCATCCTGTATTCGCTACCATTTCAACAAATAAAACAACTTCGTCTCCCACCGAGACCAACCTTGTTGCCATGACTCAACAGTCATGCAACCCATCTTATCACCCGGACTCAATAGTCCCAAAAACCAAACCATAACCAAACCATAACCAATAACCATCCCAATAACCATCCCAACTAATCATGGCAGTTAGCCATGCGCTCGTGACCGTAAGCTCGGCTATCATGATAGTTTTAAGAACTCTGCAGAGTTTGCACCTCTTTACCCACAAGTTTGTGATTTTGTCACCCGTCGGCGACTGCAGAACCTCCATTATACCAGTACACAACTGTCGGTGTATGGCCAAGAGATCACAAAATAGCCTTTACAAAGGGGCTACTAGATGTATGGACTCACTAAGGTTTCACCGGCAGGCTAGAATCTTCAATTCTCCCACCCACGGGCCCCCTCTTGTGCCATGCAGTTCCCAGGGCAATCCTCACTCGACTCCCATTCCCCGCGCCTTCCACGGTCCATAACACTCTAGCAACTTACCTAATTACTCAGCTAAGCCGCACCCATACTTGGCCTTGTGGTGGCACTGTTATCCTGGCATGTGCATGCATGAACCAATCCTTAGATCTACGACAAGTAAACCTCCATCTCATGGTATCTCATTCACAAACCCAGTCTTGCCTAGATCTCCCTCTGATCCACATTCATTAACAACATCAGTTTCTCATTATCATTACGAGTGCAGTTAGCTAGACACAACTATCTCGCTTCCCAATCCCATGGACTCAGCGAAGCATAAAAGTAAAAACCATACTCGACTCATAGACTTCCCAGGCGACAAGGGTAGTTTAGCCAAAAGCTAGTAAACTCCTATAAAAGGGTTAACCATCATGTTTGACTCAGCACATACACCTTTTCGCAAAACAAAACAGTTTTTCCCAAAACATAGGATCAATATGATCAAGGAGCACTTGCCTTGTTCTTGCGGTTCTGGTGGCTCTTGGATCTAGAAACCTTGTTTTTGCAGCTCGTCGTAGACAGCTCCCTGAGCTTGTCCTTCTATACAGGATCACGCACATACAAGATTCGTAACAATCAATACCATGCACAAACTTTAAACTAGATGTGATGATGCATATGCATGGTATCCTATGATCAGCTTTGTTAGATCGGTTTGTACGTGTTCTTGCATGGCTCAGGGGTGTTCGCATCAGATGTGGACGTGGTGATGACCTTGTCTTTTAGATCAACCCGATCAACAAGTGATCTGTCCACGAGAAAGCTTCTGTTCGAAGAACAGATGCAAAAGAAGCATGATGTCGTAAGGTGGTATTGGAGACCTACCTTACGTTCTTCTCGGTCTTCGGGTCCTTCTCAGATCGTTGGGCTCTCTTCCGGCGATCTTCCTTGCTGAACTCCGGTGATGGCTTTTTCGGCGAGTTGAGGCTAGGGCTCTAAGTCCTCGGCTTAGGAGTTGGAAAAGAAATTTGTGGTTTCGGCCAAGGGTTCTGGGTTCTATTTATAATCGGGAGAAGAAGAGTCCTAATCTAATTGTATTCCGAATAAAAGTCCTATTCAGATCATCGTTGGATCCTAACATCTTATCTTTAGTTGATTTGGTGCGGTAACATTGTGGAATTCAGGTCGGTTTCTTTTCCATACCAGTATTCTTACGCGTACAGATTCCAAAACCGCTTCAGAACCCGTTACCTTCACGGTGATGAGCTCCGGAAGCTCCACGTGTCCATCGGGGCCTGGTCTCTCCTTTTCTGCAGAGACGAGCTCTGGTGGTGCCGCATGTCAAGTGGGTGAGACCTCCCTTCTTCTTTGGAGGTGAGCTCCGCGTGCGCCACGTATCCTAGCGGTCGGGACCTCCTCTCTTATTTGGAGGTGGCTCCGCACGCGCCACGTGTCAGTGCCGGACCTTTCCTCTCTCCGTAGGTAGCTCCAACGCCAGACTTCCTTTCCTCTCGGAGACGAGCTCCGAGGTTAACACGTGTCCAACAGTGATGGACCTTCCGGAGATAAGCTCTGGTGGTGACACGTGTCTGATAGAACTGGACCTCTCGAAGGTGAGCTCCGAGATCGACACGTACCCCGCGCGACTAGTCCTCTGACTTTCGTGGTGACTAGCCCTGAAGGTGACATGTGTCCTGCGGAAATGCCTTTGCTTATTCCGCAGAGGCTAGTTCCGGAGGCAACACGTGTCCCATAGGGTCGGACCTCTCCCCCTTTGCGGAGATGAGCCCCGAGCCTGCCACGTAGCCAGTTCAGCGGCGGACCTCTCCCCACTTCGCAGGGATGAGCTCCGAATACGCCACGTGGCCAGCGGCCGCGGTGAGTTGTCTTCGGCGCTCTCGGTGAACTAGATTCGGCTCTTATTGGCTACCTTTTTGATATTTTCTCTGTTCCTACTTCCTTTAAAATGTTTTCTCTTCATGGAACGTGAGTATATGCAGAAACCGAAAATGAGGGTGTTACAGTGGACCGTCTCATCGTCGCCGCCACTAACCCTCGACTTCGGCAGGGACGACGTCCCAGTCAACCGGCTGTGTCGCTGACGCGCACGCCAACGGTTGACGGGCAGACGGCAGATTCCCGCTCCACCAGGATCCCATCGGCGGACCTGAGGTCGGAGATGGAACGACGCCACTTGGGCGACGATGCCCGAGTGGTCATCGAGCGACGACGAGAAAGGCGTCGCAACCAAGAGGCCAGCGACAGCATGTCGACCGCCTCAACCCAGCCTGAGGCGCGGACGTTCGCCACGCGAACTCTGCCCCAGGCATACGCCACGCAGCATATGCCCCAGCCATATGCCCTGCAAATGGTGCCCCCGGTCTATGGCGCAGCCTTGCCCATACCGGGGTATACAGTGCTGGCGGCAAACCAAGCATTCGCAGCACCGACACCTGCAGCAACAGGAGCAGGATGTGCGGCCCTGGCGCCACACCTTCGCTTTGCGAAGTGGCCGCGCAAGTTCCGGCCGCACCTGCCCGAGAAGTACAATGGCAGCGTCAATCCGGCGGAGTTCCTCCAGATCTGCTCCACCGCCATCCTTGCTGCCGGAGAGGACGAGGCCGTCATGGCCAACTACTTCCTCGTCGCCTTGACCGGCCCAACCCGGTCTTGGCTCATGAATCTCCCCCAGGGTTCCATAACCTCTTGGGGAGAGCTCTGCCGGCAGTTCACTGCTAACTTCGGCAGCTCCTACACCCGGCCTGGCACGGAGCTCGACCTCCACGCCATCCAGCAACAACCTGGAGAGACGCTGCACTCCTTCATCCAGCGGTTCTCCTAGGTACAGAACACCATCCCACATATCCAAAATGCTTCTGTGGTGGTGGCGTTCCGGCAGGGTGTACGGGACAAGAAGATGCTTGAGAAGCTCGCGACTAGAGAGGTTCGCGACGTCTTAGAGCTCATCAGCCTGGCAGACAAGTGCGCCATGGCCGCAGAAGGGTGGAACTGGCACTCACTGCCAGCCTCCGAGCCAGGAGGACAGCCCGGATCTGGCGCTGCTTCCCATGGAAGCAGCAAGAAGATCAAGAACTGGGGCGGTTGCAAGATGAAGCCACCAACCGCAGCTCCCGTTGCTGCAGCAGCAGCATCCAGCGGAGCTCGGGGGCCACGCCCCGACAAGAGGCAGCGACAGTCACCAGCTCCAGATGATAACCAAGGCGAGCCATGCCCCGTGCACGACACCAGCAGCCATACAGCTGCTGAGTGCCGGGAGATTCAGAAGCTCGCGGAGCGCTTCTGCAAGGGGAAGCAACCGCGTGCTGACGCCCCTCCCTTCTGACAAAGGGAGGGCAAGCAGAAGGTGGACACCCAAGACAACGTCGGCCACCAGGTGGGGTTCCAGGAGCCTCAGCGCGCCGTAAAGGCAGTACACAACTATGAGGACTCCAGCTCCAGTGACGACGAATCAGGGCGGTAGCCCACTACGACTGCCCCAAAAGATCCGTCGAGACTGCACTGCTGCAGTATCAGCCTTGGAAAAGCTCCAAGCAGTTGCAGCAGCCCGAGCACCAGCCTCCGGCGGTGCAGAACCTGGCCAGCTCCACCCGAGCGCACGTCTCCGTGCCTCGGCCTCACCTCCCGGGAGCCGCCCAGGATCCGTCAACCTCCTGTCGGCCTGAGCCAATGGAAGAAGACATCCTGGGTCCCCCAAGAAGAGTCCAGGTCCGCCTACCTCTTGTCGGCTTGAGCCAATAGAGGAAGGTACCCCGGCGCCCCCGGGAGAAGCCGCGCAGGACCAGCTCCGGCGTGAAGATATCGACCTCGTCGACGAGGCACGATTACAAGCAACACTCCACAACGCACGGTCCAGGCTGGCGCTCCGGTGCTACCGCCAAAGGACCAAGCGCGTCTGGGAGCTACAAGAAGGCGACCTGGTGCCGTGGCGCACACTTTCCCGCGAAGGACCTATAAACTCTCCCCCGGTCGGGAAGGTCCCTTCCGAGTCACGAAAGTTGCCGCCCCAGGTACATACGCCTCTCCACCGAGGATGGGATCTGCTCCCGAACCCTTGAAACATGGAACATCACAGTAATTTCTAACCCCAGAGCACTAGTAGGACATGCCTTTTCCTTTCTGTAATGGATCCCATAGGCTCCAGGAACAGCGCTCGGAGCGGCTAAGCCTCAGGGGACGGTCCAGGACTACGTTCAGCTTGGCCTGGTTCCGACCCCAAGCGCGTAGAGTCTTGCTTCTCTTCTTAATGGGGCGGGTCGTTGCCTCCATGTTCAGCCTGCCTTCCTCCTATGGGCATTTACACAGAAACCTGTTCTACCACGCTCTTACTTATGTGCTCATTTAAATTATGCATTAATTTCTATGACCACACTTTCTATGTATGCTCACCATACATTTAGCTCCCCTTTTCCGCTCTCATCCATAGTCAGCATTTGCTATCCTATCGAAGGCGGTTGCGCTTGAGGCACCTGCCGATGGCCAGGGGGCCTTTCGGGCCTCCCCCAGTCAGGTGCGCGGTGCCAGTTGGTCACCTCCAGGAAAGGCCTGCGCTGTGCATGGGGGGTCCAGGGTGCGTAGCCTGCTTTGCCGGTTCTGACCCAAAGCGTGTGCGCCCTGCCCTTCGGAGGTCCAGGGGAGTACATCCGCTTTGCCTGGTTCCCTACCGAAAGCCTGTGCACTCTGCTTCCCTGGCGTACGGTCCGGTACTAGGGGCCGGACAGTCGTACCGTGACCTCGGAGGGAGCCAGATCCCCGGCGCCTCGCGCACAGAATTGCCCAAGCCCCGTATACCGGACTAGGACCATAAGCCAAATAAGACTAAGAGACGGGGAAGGGAGAACCCACGAGGAGAATTACGCTTCCTCTACCTGTGTGCAGGACCTCCAGGTTTTAGCTACGGGGACCGCACGAAGGGAGGGATAGAGCTATCGACTACTCCAGCGCAAGACCGTAGGGTCCGGGTCTCACCCCTTCCGTAGGGGCGAGCCCCGAAGGCCCCACGTGTCCAGCGGGGCCGGAGCTCCCCTCTCCTCAGAGGGTAGCTCCGGGCCCGCCACGTGGCCGGCAGAGCCGAGCCTCGCCCCCTCCGCAGGGGTGAACTCCGAAGTCTCCACGTGTCCCGCGGGGACGGACCTCCATCTGCTCAGAGGAGAGCTCTGGGCCTGCCACGTGGTCGGCAGATCCGGACCTCCCCGTTCTCACGGGGCGAGCTCCGAAGACCCCTGGGGCCCTTAACTCAATAAGGACCCGAGGAGGGTGTCTGTGCAAGATTTCAAGATTGGTGAATACCTCTGAGTACCTTGCGGAGCTAAGGACTCGGACAGGCCAAGCCAAGAAGAAGATAAAGGAACACAGACACAGAAAACAACAAGAGTCTATTCATTCAAGGCTCCACGAGCTGGACTACAGAATCGACAAAAGAAAAAGAAAAGATACAAGCCCTAGGATTCCCGTGGCTCGTGTCGGAACCTAGAGGCTACAAGAGCGGCCACGTCCCCGACTTCAGCCCTGGCGGCTTCCTCCCGCTCCGCGGCGGGGCCCTGTCTCGATGGCTCTAGTGACAAGGAGGGATCCCGGCTCCGGAAGCACGCCAACACGTGCGTGGCAACCTCCATCGCCAGGCCCTGTCCCTCTGCCTCGAGCTCACCGACGACCACCGCTTCAAGCCTGTTCAGCTTGGCGCCGATAGACTCGAGCGCGGGGATCACCTCGGCCACCTTCAGCGCCGGGGTCACTGCCTTCATCGGGCTGAAGCCAAGGGGGACCAGGGCGGACCCTGCCTAGTCGACTAAGCTCGAGACCGCCTGGGCCTCGGAGGACCGCGAGGCCAAGAGCTCCTCCACCTCGCGGCCGGCGGCCAACAAGGCGTCGAGGCTCCCCTCGGAGAATTCCTTCTCCTTGGCTGCCAGAGAGCTTTCCCGAAGCTGGAGAGTCTGGGCAAGCCGCTCCAACTCTAAAGCCCGGAAGTCGGCTGCCAGCTCCCGATCCAGGACCGCCTGGCGCTCCCGGGAGACCTGCTCCTCCCTCACGACCAGGTCTGCCTTTTGGGTCTCCAGCTCCTTAGCTCGGGCCCTCAGGTCGCCCTCACCTGCCGCCAGCCGCGCGGCGACTTTCTCCGCCTTAGCCGCCACGGAGCGCTCCTGGTCCGTGACGGCGCGCTCACGGCGCGCTAGCCTCTGCCGCACCTCCTCCAAAGCAGAAAAGTTCTCCTCGGCCCGAGCATGGGCCTTGAGGGCCTCCTTGTGGAGCTGCCACGTCTCGGAGTCCAGACGGTCGACGGCCCTCTTCTGACGGTCGAGGAGCGCCTCCATGATATCGAGTGATGCCCGCCTCGAGTCAAGCTCCTCCCTGACCTCCTCGGTTCGCTCCTTCAAGAGGCGCCCCCAGGTGTGGAGGCGATCCCTCTCTACTGCCTTCCCCTCCCGCTCTCAACCGAGCGCGGCGAGAACCTGTCGGACGCTCGTCTGGGCGAGCTCGAGAGCGTCTGCCAAGGGCAGCGGGGCGGCAGAGTCCGAAGCCGCGCCCCCGACCTCCTCCATCACGTCGTCTTCAGGAGAAGTCGACGCTCCGGCAACCGGGATAAGGCGCTGATCAGGAGAAGCCGGCACTAGGGCAGGCTCGCTCCCAGTGCACCCCGGTTCGCTGACCACCGTAGGGCCCGTGACAGCTTCTCCCGCTTCGACAACAGGAGGTGGGACACCGCCAGCCAGTCCCGTCGAACCTTCAGCGACAGCCGGCTCCCGAGCCGGTGAAGGGGGATGAACGGGAGGTGTCGCCACTGCCGCAGGAGCCGGGCCGACCGGTGCAGAAGGAACCTGCCCCGACTTGGGGGCCACTGCGGACGAAGCCATAGAGACGAAACATCGAAGGAACACACATTTTCCAAAAATTATGTGCGAAAACCTACCTTTACGAGACTTACCTCACTCTTATGTAAAATTATTTTGTCAAACAACACTGACCCACAGTTTACCTTAACAGATGGACGGCTGGTCTGAGGGTACTTGCCAGGACCTGACTGGGTTCCCGCAGGTGCTGATCCGCACCTTGGAGAGACTCGGCTACACGAGGTTTCCGTGCTACCGCTGGAGGGAGTATGAGGAGGACGGTGCACTCCGCTGCGAGGCAGAGGTCCACGTCACTGAGGCATCAGGACCTTACGGAGTGCAGCCCTACTCGCTCACCTTCACTGGAGCCCGCTATGAGGACTCCATCAGAGCTGTTGCACGGGAGGCACTGTTGGAGCTCAGCGACAGGTGCATGGAGCAGACCGGGCTGATACCCATCCGTTACTTCCCCGTGCGCCGAGAGGACAGCTACGTCTGGAGGCACCGAGTTGCGACACTGGAGGGACCCACCAGGACCGTGGAGGACCTAGTCAGGGGACCGCGGGACACGGCGGTGGACTGTTCCCCTTCACTGTTGAGGAGTTGGTCGACGATGGGATTGACTTGGGGCGCGAGTGGCGCCAGGACCACGGCATGGAGGATGTCGTACCCCCCACGAGTCCCACCACAGTAGGCAGCAGCCTGTAGTACCATGAGTAGCCCGGCATAGTGTGAGTTATGTATCCTATGTTAGTGGATGATTAGCATCGTGATCGTTAGATGTGGCATGAGTATGTTGCAAGGTCCTAGACCTGCTATGTGTCGTACCATGTGATGATTGTACTCTAGTAATGATGGGGTGATTTGCCGGGAATTAATGGACTTCTAGTATGTATGATAAAACTCTGTTGAATGAAATGGGCAAGGGCTCAGGCGAGGGACACCCCTCTTGAAAAAATATAAAAAATAAAAAATTAATTAAATAAAATAAATAAATAATAATAATAGTAATAAGTAAATATGAACCTAGTTGGCAAACCCTTATATTAGAATATGGTCACACAAAACAAGAAACAATAAACAAAGCAACAACTAAAGTTCCGTGAAATTTCACTTCTCCAGATGGCCCCCAAGAGATCCGCCAGAGTTCAGGCACGCTGGGAGCGCGTTGCCGAAGGAGCTCAGGCACCTGTGGCGCACGCACCCCAAAGCATACCCGCTCGGAGGGGCAGGGGAGCAGGACGTCGTGCACCAATCCAGGCCCCACGGGTAGCAGCTTTTGGAGGAGGAGAATCCAATAGAGCAAACAACCTTCCAGAGGGAGTTGGGGAAATCAACCCCGAAGAAGTGTCAGCCGTGGAGGAGGAAGTAGTGCCTCCACCACCACCGGCTACGTTGGCCGAAGTCATGGCAATACAGACACAACTGTTACAGGCCATAACTCAGGCAATGCAGGGGCAGCGAGGCCCTGGGGCACCTCCGCCCTCGGGGATGTCAGAGTTCATGAGACTTCGACCCCCGGTCTTCGACGGCGCTGACGAGGACCCGTTGGCAGCCGATGACTGGCTGCGCAACATAGGCAAGAAACTCGACATCACCGCAGCCGGAGACCAAGAGCGAGTAATGCTAGCCTCCCATTAGCTAGTGGGAGCTGCCGCAGAATGGTGGGACAATTACCGCGAAGCAGCGACCGAACCTGACACAATAAGCTGGGAGGAGTTTCAGCAAGCCTTCCGGGATTACCATATTCCCGAAGGAGTTATTGAAATGAAGGCAGACGAGTTTCGTGCACTACGCCAAGGAGCCATGACCATCAACCAATACATCAAGAAGTTCTTAAAGTTAGGGCGCTATGCCAGTAGCGAAATCAACACTGACAAGAAGAAGCAAGACCGTTTCCGCAAAGGGTTGAACGGTGTCATGAAAGCCCAACTTGTCACACACATATACCCGGATTTCAACACCCTCATGAATAGGGCCATATTACTGGAAGAGGCACGTTCCCAGCTGGATGGGGAACGAAAGAGGAAGTTCCAGGTGCAAAAGTTCAAGCAGCAAGAACGATTCCAACGGGCAAGGCCTAGCTTTCCGCCGAAACCATGACAAAAACCCACAATGCAGTTCCGCACCACGGGGTCCAACCTACAGCAGCCAATGCAACAATACCTGCCACCAAGCACCAATGCACCGCAGCAGGGCAATGCTAAAACAACTCGGACGACGACTGCCGGCAGGGCTTGCTTCCATTGCCGCGACCCGGGGCACTTGATCGCAAATTGCCCCCTCATGAGGAAACCAAATGATGCCCCGGAAAACTCAGGAGTAAGGACCGTTGCATCCAACAACAGGCGCAACCCACCGCAGACATCAGGACCGCAGAACCGCGCTCAGTCCTTCGGACGCGGTCGCGTGAACCACATCGACGCAAGCCAGGCCGAGGATGCTCCAGACGTCGTACTCGGTGAGTACTTGGTCAACTCAACCCTTGCCACAGTACTATTTGATTCCGGGGCTTCGCACTCCTTCATTTCCTCCAACTTTGTGGCTAAAAGTGGATTACCCACGGTATGGCTAAAAACCCCACTAGTGACCAGATCCCCAGGGGCCACTATAAAGTGCCA
This sequence comes from Neostapfia colusana, assembly GCA_030760725.1. Lineage (NCBI taxonomy): Eukaryota > Viridiplantae > Streptophyta > Magnoliopsida > Poales > Poaceae > Neostapfia > Neostapfia colusana. Next base: position 17,091,008 of record JASWHV010000013.1, read on the forward strand.
CCTCGGATGCCTGGGGTTAAGATTCAAATAAGTGGGGTAGAATTTCTAGCAGACCTAGTCGTCCTGAAGTCGGACGACATAGATGTCATCCTTGGAATGGACTGGCTGGCACGACATAAAGGGAATATATCATGTGCCGACCGCAAGGTCACGGTGACGAACCGTGACGGGATTACTGTGACATGCCAACACCGTAGGCTCAGGATGGAACCCCTAGTGTGAAGTCTGGACACAACACCTTTGGAGCAAGTGCCAGTTGTAAGTGAATACCCAGACGTTTTCCCAGAAGAGCTACCCGGAATGCCCCCGGATAGGGATATTGAATTTCTAATCGACCTGATACCTGGGGCAACACCGATGGCTAAGAGGCCGTATCGGATGGCAGCCAATGAGCTGGCCGAGCTAAAGGAGCAGATCGGAGAATTGCAAGAGAAAGGATTTATCCGACCTAGCTCTTCACCCTGGGGAGCTCCCGTACTATTTGTCAAAAAGAAGGACGGTAGCTTGAGGATGTGTATCGACTACCGATCCCTGAATGAGGTCACGATCAAGAACAAGTATCCCTTGCCACGGATCGATGACTTGTTTGACCAACTAAAGGGAGCGAAGTACTTCTCCAAGATCGATCTGCGATCTGGTTACTACCAACTAAAAATCAGAAATGCAGATATGATGAAGACAACTTTCGTAACTCGATATGGGCAGTACGAGTTCACAGTAATGCCGTTCGGGCTGACCAACGCACCGGCTTACTTCATGAACTTAATGAACAAGATATTCATGGAAGAGTTGGATAAGTTTGTCGTCGTCTTCATAGATGACATACTGATCTACTCGAGAAGTCAGGCGGAGCATGCCGAACATCTCAGAATAGTGTTGGGAAGGCTAAGAGCACACCAGCTGTACGCCAAGTTCAGCAAGTGTGAATTTTGGCTGCAGCAGGTCGCGTTCCTCGGGCACATCATAAAGGCTGAGGGAGTGGCAGTGGACCCAGATAAATTCGAAGCAGTCACCGACTGGAAGCAGCCCACTAGCGTGACGGAAATACGCAGCTTCCTTGGACTAGCCGGATATTACCGAAGGTTTATCGAAGGGTTCTCCAAAATTGCGAGACCCATGACCGAACTGACAAAGAAGGACAAGAGGTTTGAGTGGACTCCCGCCTGCGAGAACAACTTCAGAGAATTAAAGAAGAGGTTAACCGCAGCCCCAGTGCTGATCTTGCCGGATATACACAAAGATTTCGTCGTGTACTGCGACGCCTCCCGACAAGGACTTGGGTGCGTGCAGATGAAGGATGACCGAGTCGTCGCCTATGCATCCAGACAACTAAAGGTCCATGAAAAGAACTACCCAACCCATGACTTGGAGTTGGCAGCTGTAGTCCACGCGCTAAAGATCTGGACACACTACCTGATTGGAAACAAGTGTCAGATCTTTACAGACCACAAGAGCCTCAAATACATATTCACCCAGTCGGATTTAAACCTAAGGCAGCGAAGGTGGTTGGAGCTGATAAAGGACTACAACCTGGAAGTGCAGTATCACCCCGGAAAAGCTAACGTAGTAGCCGACGCTCTAAGCCGGAAGGCTCACTGCAACGCAGTAAGGCTTGTTACCCGCCAACCAAGCCTGAGGGCGGAAATGCAGAAGTTGAACCTGCACGTAGCACCCAACGGGTATCTGGGTACCCTATGCCTACAACCCACGTTGGAGGACCGAATTCGGCAAGCCCAACGGGAGGATCCGGAAATCCGTACACTAAAGGCTCAGACAGGGGTAGGCAAGGCCCCTAGGTTTCGAGTGGACAAGCACGAGACCCTGTGGTACGAGAACCGGATATGTGTGCCGAAGGCAAACGGGCTGAGACAACTAATAATGGATGAGGCTCACAATTCAGCATACTCCATCCACCCGGGAACCACCAAGATGTACCAGGACCTAAAACAGAAGTATTGGTGGGTGGCTATGAAAAGAGAAATAGCAGAATTCGTCGCCCATTGCAACGTCTGCCGCCGAGTAAAAGCCGAACATCAGAGGCCAGCAGGGTTGCTACAACCCCTAACCATACCAGTGTGGAAATGGGATGAAATCGCTATGGATTTCATAACCGGGTTACCACGGACGAAAAAGGGAAACAACTCCATTTGGGTCATCGTAGACCGTCTGATGAAGGTGGCCCATTTCATACCAGTCAAAACGACCCACCATGGAGACCAACTAGCACAGCTATACATCGATCACATACTCCGACTGCACGGAGTACCAAGCCGTATAGTATCAGACCGTGGCTCCCAATTCACGGCACACTTTTGGAAGAGTCTGCATGCGCTTCTGGGCACCAAACTAGATTACAGTTCCGCCTACCATCCGCAGACGAACGGTCAGACTGAACGGGTAAATCAGATACTAGAAGACATGCTACGCGCATGTGCTCTGACATACGGAAAGGATTGGGAGAAGAGTTTGTCCTTTGCAGAGTTCTCCTACAACAACGGCTACCAGGCCAGCCTACAGATGTCACCCTTCGAGGCATTGTGCGGAAGAAAGTGCCGAACACCACTTATGTGGTCAGAGGTTGTATAGCGATCGTATTTTGGCCCTGCCATAATTAAGGACGCAGAGGAACGAGTGGCCACAATCAGAGAGAACCTCAAGGTAGCCTAGAGCAGACAGAAGAGCTATGCAGACACCCACCGAAGGGAGCTCACTTTTGAAAATGGAGACTTTGTATACCTCAAGGTGTCGCCTATCCGAGGAACGAGAAGGTTCCAGATCCGGGGAAAGTTGGCCCCACGATACATCGGACCATTTGAAATACTCGGAAGGATAGGAGCAGTAGCCTACCGTTTGAAACTGCCAGAGACCATGTCCGATGTCCATAATGTGTTCCACATATCACAACTCAAGAAATGCCTGAGAGTACCCGAGGAACGGGTATCGTTTGATGCAATGGACCTAAAGCCGGACTTAAGATACCAAGAGCTGCCTACAAGGATCCTAGACGTAACCATCCAGCAGACGCGCAGGAGGGCAGTGCGATTCTGTCGAGTCCAATGGACTAACCATACCGAAGCAGAAGCTACCTGGGAATGAGAGGAAGACCTCAGGGGAGAGTTTCCTCACCTGTTTGAGGAAGCAACCGAATCTCGAGGATGAGACTCTACTTAAGTGGGGTAGATCTGTAACAGACACAAAAAAGGGGAAAACCACCTCACCTGGCGCAGCCCGGCCCAATTCCCCCCCCCCCCCCCCCCCCCCCCCCGCGCGGACCCTCCTTTTCCCCCCGGCCCAGCCATAGGTGCCGCAGCGCCTTCCTCTCCCTCTCGCCGCCTCCCCTCCCGAGCGCCCGGCCACCGCCGCCTGGAAGCTCGCCGCCCCCGTCCCATCTCTGGCCGCTGCCCCACGCCATGCCCCACCGAGCAAGCATCGGCCGCCGCGCCCACAAATCCCGCCGATTTGACGCCAAATCGGGCGAGCTCGGGTCGGCCGCCCGCTCGCCTGCTCGCACGCCGGGAATCCGGTGACGGGACACCTCCGCCCCGCCTCACATCGCCTTCAATGCCTCGTGCCCGAGTCCAGCCGTACCATCCACCGAGTTTCCGGACGCTCGCAGCCGCCCAAACTCAAAAAACCGGTCGCTCGCCCGCACCCTCGGCCGGACACCGCGTCGGCCACCTCGGCTCACCCTCACGCCGCCTTCAATACACCGGCCATCGTGCTCAGAAGCCACATCACCGGATTTCGTGCGACCCGCATCAATGCTGCCACAAGGTCCTCCCCACCTGCGCTTCAGCCGCCAGAACCGCCTCGACACGGCTATAAAAGGAGCTCTCCTCCACGCCGGCGTGAGAACAGCGCCTCCCTCACACTCCCCCACCACCGATTGGAGCTCAGACGACGAGTTTGCGGGGAATCCAAAAATTTCCTCGCCTTCTTCTTCGACCCCGGCCATTTCCCGAGCTATCCGCCGGTAAGTCAGTGTTCCCCCTCCCCCTCCCTCCTGTTGCGTCTCCAGAAGTGTTCCGAGCAGCGCCGACCCCTAGCACCCGCACCGAAGCCCCATAGGGGGGGCTGGCACCATGGGTCGCCACCCACAGCCCACCATGTGCCGCCACCGGCCGCCGGGAAGGCCCCACCGACCCGTACGAGCCCACCAGGGGCTTTACCACACCCTCCCTCGCGTGTATGGATGCCTAGACTGAAGAAAAACACATGCGCACGCGTAGCTCGCCGAGCTCCGCCACCGCCGCTATCTCCGGCGAACTGCCACCGCCTCTTCGGCGACCCCGTTGGCCTAAGGACCTTTCTGTTAGACTCCTCACGCTACGTAGGCTTCCGGCATGAACCACGTTAGACAAACCGGCAGGAAAGTGCGGCTCTGGCTAGCTGCCGATCGCCTCCGCCGCGCCAACAACCTCCCCTAACCGACCACTCACATAGCGGCCAGGTGGCAGGGCCACACGGGCAAGGTGCTGATGTGGTCGCTGACCCAGCGCCCCACGGGCGCCGGCTCACCGCACGCTTGATAGAGCTCCTATGGACTCAGTCCATGTGGACCGGAGGGCCAGCAGCTATGGACCAAGTCCCGATCCACGGAACAGTGACTCGTGAGGTCCTGGCCCCGCCGGTCAGCCGCTACATGCAAAGGAAAGCGCTAGGTACACCCGATAAGTGAACACAAAAGCTTGGAAAGAACATTCGTGGGTACATAAAACCCTAAGGCTAAAAACCATTTTTGATCGTTGCTAATTGCTAGTACTTGCACTAACCCAAATAATCAAGTAAACGGCAAACGGGGATAGGATGAGGCCCCCGGCCAAATACACAACCCCTAAAACCCCGACAACCACCTTACTGAGGTGGTACCTAAGTTTTTGCAATCCCTTGGGTTCGACGCTAACTCGAACAACTTACGTGTTATAGCGAGCGAGGGATTCGACGAGAAACTCGAAGACCCGGATTACGAGGAGTTCTTAGAAGCTTTTGAAGGCAAGCTCTAACTCCCTTGATCATTATTGCTCCTATGAATTTGCAAAATTACCCTGTTAGCCTGATTTTCAATATGCATGATTTTCGTGATTACTTTTAAACGTTGTAGTAGCTAAGACCCATTTGTTAGTGGCCGCGTAGTCACGTGGTTGTCACATGACGTGCCACGAACCTTCCTTGACCTTGTCAACTCCTCCTTGACGCACTAAGGCCCCGTCATCACAATATAACGTGATGACGTGCGTAATCCCTTGAAAGTAGAATTGCTTAGGGACCCTCGCGATGTTCGCATCGCGTCTCACTACAATTCATCATTGGATTTGCGAAGAGTGTGAAAAGTGTCTTGGTGGTGTAAGTTAGGAAACGGGTTAGGGATGGTGACATACAACCTGTGTGGAGTGAAGTGGGAAAAAGGGGTGGTTGAGGCGGGATTGGTGAATGAGTAGTGTATGCTTCGGTGTAGTCCACCTGTCGTGGACGTGGACAGAGACGCCTCTGTAGGATCGAAGAGCACGTGAAAAGCTACCAGAGGGGGGGTGAATGGTAGATTAAAACTTTTCGCAGTGGAAACAACAAAAACCCCTCAGCAAAAAATCAATCGGTTAAAGAAACCGTGTGTGCAAGTGTTTTCAAACGTGTTCAACCATGACAAATCAAGTAAAGAGGTATAGAATCAAGTCACGGATCTAATGCAACAAGAATCACTTGAAAACACGAGGTAAAACTTGAGATACGATTAAAACATTAAACGAAGATCAATCTGTTCTACCCGATATAAAACAGATCTGCAACGCTGCAAAGAAACTCGTGTATCTAAAAAAATACAGATCCGAAGCTCGTAAAAATTTCACAGATTATAGATAATTGAGTTGTGAAGACAACCCAAAAAGAATCACGTCAATCGGATCTGTAAAACTCGAGTTATGAACGAAACATCCAAGCAACGTCGGTCTGTCCAGAAACTCGGCGAGAAAGACTTGACGAAAAACAAGTCGGACGAACAAGGCACAAAAGCTCCTCGAAACTATGAACTTTATTCAATAGAAACACAAGAGGAACAGCCCAAAGTTCTCTACCCACGAGAGCTCTGGCCTCCCTTGCTTTTATAGCCAGCCCTCAGGCTAAACAATCCAATCTAGGACTCCTACTCTTAATTGGACTCGTATCCTAACTTACCATAACTGCTCAGGACTCTCCTATTCGCAGATAGAAGCAATCGTGAGACTTCCAAACACCTTAGGAACGTCCTAAACATTCCTAAAACAACTCAACTTCGTGCCTAGCACGAAATCGTATCATAACCAACTCAAATCTTCCATATTTGAGCCATATCCGACTCAGCCTCAGCCTGAGTACGCAATCCAGCCGGTTGGACCTTTCCGACCAATTCTTTACGTCCACTTCTGTTAATCACGCCTTGGAACAATGTTGCCACGTCCATGCACTCCTTGCACACGTGCAAACACCTTCCAACGACGTACACGCAACCTTCATATGCACTGCCCCTGATCCAAACATGCTGCGCGACCTCCCGATCAACTCAACCACAGCTCCTCCTGAACTTGGTAGTTGGAACCTCATCTCCTCCCTGAGACTAGTCCAAGGATCCCGTCACCAGCCATGTCTTGAACTCAAGCAACACCTGCACATGAATAAACAACCAATTCTTCCGAGCACAAGTCCTCGACTTGACTCACGTTAGTTCGAAAACCACAACACCTTACATGAGCACGTCACATAAGCATGTTGCAAACCATATCAAATGATAACAGCCATAACCACCAAAACACACCAAAAACTTAGCAAATTAATACTAAGCAAACCTTCCCATAAAGCAAGTTTGAAACATTGCGAGTTAAAAGCAAAAACAAGACGATGCAGTTCTACGAGTTAAACTTCACGGGAGCTCCCTAAAAACAAGCTCCGGACCTCACAGAAGCTCTCCAAACCTTGCAGGAGCTCTCAGGACTTTGCGTCGGACCTTGCCAACACTTGGCGGACCTAACAAAGAACTTGTCGGACCTTGCCATAGAAGAATGTTTTGGCAATATTCAAAACTTTGAATGTTAATGCTAACTTTTATCCTAATTGCCAATGTATTCAGCACACATAGGTCTCACAATCTCCCCCTTGATGAATGCATTGGCAACACCAATTAAAATCCAAACATTGGCTTATGAAAAGTTTTGAAAAGCTTTGAAAACTCATTTCTCCCCCTTTATTAATTTCTCCCCATTTTTAAAATCAGAGAAGGAAGAAAGTGTATAACATATGTAAAGTGTAAAAAAATCTCTCCTTATACATATTTCTCCCCCTTTGACAATGTATTCAGCAAGGTTCAAAAGAGAAATTTTTAAATGTTATGAGCATATTATAACATATACATACAAAACAAAGCTCATCCAAGTCATACTATCAGGTTACTTACACTATCACATCAATGAGATACATAAAGTAGTGTAAGCCATGCTAGAGATCAAATGTATTTTTCAGTTTAAGCAAGTCATGATCTCCCTTACTCAACTATTTCAAAACCTGAAAACATGACACTTGTTGCTGCATTTTTATTATTCATAATCATTTAAGGCACAAAGTTGATCATATGATATTTGCAAGAGATTATATGCCGCATCAGCCTTATTCTAACCAACCAAGCCAAGCCTATGTCATTTGACAATCAGAAGCTTAAGAAGATGGTTTTAGTCATACACAATTCCTTCCAAGTTCATATCTTAGTGCAATGATAAGCAATCTCAAAAGAAGAAGTGCGATGCATGCATATTCTCTTGATCTTTTCTCAATTTTTTATTTGAAAACTCAACATGTGAGCTGATCACTTGATTAATTTTTTATGATTAAAAGCACTTGTGAGCACGCAACAAGTTCAAAACAGCAAGAAAGTTCGATCATGACCAGATTTAGTGTAAGTAATTATTCCAATTACTAGTCATGGCAAAAACTACAAAATGTATAACATGAGTAATGTAGTAAGAACTTTCAGCCTGTAAAAGGAATCACAAAGTCATACATGTATGAAATACTATGCTCATATTATTTTAGTTTCAGATTCACACATAGACTTTCAAAGTTTCAAAAACTCCCCCTCAATTTAAACCATGAGGATGCATAACCCCTATTTCACTACGAATGAAAAAAACGAGTGAAATCCAAAGGTTTTGTAAAAATATCAGCCAATTGTTGTTCGGTATCGACATGATGAAGCACAATGTTTCCTTTTTCAACATTATCATGAAGAAAGTGATACCTAATGTCAATGTGCTTAGTTCTAGAGTGTTTCACGGGGTTTTTAGCAATACAAATTGCACTAGTGTTATCACAAAACAGTGGAATGTTCCACTATCTAAATCAACCCCGTAGTCCTTAAGTGTTTGAACAATCCAAAGAATTTGTGAGCAAGCGCTAGCCGCAACTACATATTCAGATTCGGCCGTGGATTGTGCAACTGAACTTTGTTTTCTAGAGGACCAAGCAACGAGTGAATTACCAAGAAAATGACAAGCACCCGAAGTACTTTTCCTATCAATCCTACAACTCCCAAAATCAGCATCCGAAAAAGCTTTCAAAGAAACGGTTGAGGAAGAAGGAAGAAAAATGCCAAATTCTTGAGTTCCATGTAGGTACCTGAGAATCCTTTTGATGGCTTGGCGATGTGAAGCACGTGGAGAAGCTTTAAAACGTGCACAAAGACATACGCTGAATTGTATGTCCTGTCTTGACGCCGTGAGATACAAAAGTGATCCAATTATACTTCTGTATTCTTTTTTATCGACCGGGTCACCATCTTCGTCAAGTTCAAGTGTTGTTGCTGTTCCCATTGGTGTCCGAAGAGGCTTGCATTTGTCCATGTTGAAGCGCTTAAGAAGGTCCTTTATATACTTAGTTTGATGCACAAAAGTTCCTTCTTTTGTTTGCTTGATTTGCAGCCCCAAAAAGTATGTGAGTTCTCCCATCATACTCATCTCAAATTCTGAACTCATCATAGCTGAAAACTTGGACACGAGATCATGAGAAGCACAACCAAAGATAATATCATCCACATAAACTTGAACGAATAATGAGTCATTGCCGTGCTTAAGTACAAAAAGAGTTTTATCAACCTTGCCCATGGTAAACCCCTTTTCAAGTAAGAATGTTTTTAACCTATCATACCATGCTCTAGGGGCTTATTTTAGACCGTACAAGGCTTTGGACAGTTTGTAAACATGAATAGGAAAATTTGGATTTTCAAAACCCGGTGGCTGCTTAACATAAACCTCCTCCTCTATGTAGCCATTAAGAAAAGCACTTTTAATATCCATTTGATATAACTTGAAATCTTTAGATGCAGCAAATGCTAATAAAATTCTTATAGCTTCTAATCTAGCAACAGGAGCAAATGTTTCATCAAAATATAGACCTTCAATTTGAGTGAAACCTTGAGCAACCAACCTAGCTTTATTCCTAACCACAACCCCATCCTCACTTTGCTTATTTTTAAATACCCATTTAGTTCCAATTAATGTGTGACCTTGAGGTGGAGGTACAAGTTTCCAAACATTATTTCTTTCAAAATTTTCTAACTCTTCTTGCATGGTATTAATCCAAGATTCATTAGTGAGTGCGTGTGATATATCCTTGGGTTCAAAAGAAGCAACAAAAGCAGAATGAGCATGAGAGTTTGGATCGCAAAACCTGGACCGAGTGACTTGTTCATGCAAGCTTCCAATGATTTGTTGTGGAGGATGACTTTTGAGTACTCGGAGGGGAATAGACACTTCACAAGCACCTTCTTCTTCATGTTCGGACCTTTGATTAGGAGAGCTTGTTGATTGAGGAAGGTCCGAACCAGCAGTAGTGACTGTTGGTGCTGGTTGTGGTGCAAAATCAGCAGCTTGATCGTTATTTACTTCCGAGTTTTCGGGCAGCAGCACCACTTCTTCATCTTCTTCAATAAAAATACTCCCCCCCTGCGGATATGGATCCGGACCTGCAATATCGGAGCTAGTACTTGGGCTACCTTCATCAAAAGAAACCTCGCAAGTCTCCACAATTTTGTTAGTGTCAAGTAAAAGCACACGGTAGCCTCTAGTATGAGATGGATAACCAAGAAACATGCCATCAACAGATCTAGCTTCAAATTTATAAAGATCACCATGTTTCTTAACAAAGCATTTGCAACCAAAAACCCTAAAGTGTGTAACACTAGGCCTATGTCCAAACCGGAGCTCATATGGGGTTTTTCCAAGCTTAGCACGCAAGAAAACACGATTTGAGACATAACAAGTGGTTGCAATTGCATCAGCCCAAAATTTCCTAGGAGTTTGATATTCGTCAAGCATAGTCCTAGCCATCTCAACTAAGGTCCTGTTCTTTCTTTCTACGACACCATTTTGTTAGGGTACATAGGGTGAAGAGTATTGATGATCTATTCCATTTTCAGCATAAAAGTGATCAAAGGATTGGTTTTTAAATTCAGTTCCGTTATCACTTCTAATTGCTTTTAATGATCCTGGGTGATCAATAGATAATCTAAGAAATAAAGTTCTAAAATGACTAAAAGCTTCATTCTTAGATGCCATAAAATAAACCCAAGAATATGTGGAATAATCATCAACAATCACAAGCACATACCATTTACCTCCGAAGGATTGAACACGTGCCGGACCTACTGTGTCAAGATGTAAAAGTTGTCCTGGTTCAGCTGTCATGGTCATTGTGAGAGGAGCATGTGAACCTGCAACAAACTTAGCATGTCTACAAGAAGAGCACACAATATCATTGTCCTTTTTAAGCTTCGGCAGCCCACGTATGCGATCGAGAGCACTAACACGAGTGAGATGATCAAAGCCTATGTGACCAAGTCTACGATGCCAAAAATATAGATCCTTTGTATCATTAGCAACTAGACACCGATGCTTAGAAGTTGACAAATCAAAATCAGCTTTAAAAACTCTTCCAAACCTAGACATGTTAAACAAAAGCTCACCTTTTGAATCTACAACCTTGCAGCAATTTTTAGCAAAGCTAACCTCTAGATTTTCATCTAGCAATTGTGAAACCGAAAGCAAGTTGTATTTCAAATTTTTAACAAGTGCCACATCTTTCAAAGTGTAGAGATTGTTTACTCTAACCAAACCTTTAGCAATTATGGGAGTAGAAGAGTTATCAGCGAAAGTAACATTTTCTACACGTGACACAAAAGAGAGAGAGGAGAACCATTCTTTGTTACCGGTCATGTGGCGTGAGCAACCTGAATCCACAATCCAAATGTTCTCCTTCCTCAAACGTGAAACCTACACAGAAGCACAATACGTCGATGACTCAATACTGGGGTTAGTTAAAAGACTTTTAGGAATCCAGTACTGAGTCACACGACGTCCAGCAGGAATAACATGTGAAAGCTGAGAAGGTACAGCAGGTTTATGAGCCAAACATCGAAAATTTTTGTTCCCAACTACTGACTTAGAAGATGTGTTATATGTAGCACAAAAGACAGTAGGTCCAGGAGCAAGTTTTTGACTCATTACAGCAGGTTGCAAGCTCCGAACATTCGGTCTAGCAGATTTTGCTTGGTTGTTATGTGATCTAGCAAGTATTCTTTGTTTCTTATCGTGTTTAGCTAGTCTATAACAAAAATCCATGACATGACCATCTCTACCACAGTAGGTACAATAAAAAGAAACCTTATTATCATGTCTAGATGAGCAAGCAACACGTTTATTAGAACCCGAATGGGACAGTACTCCTGCAGATTTGAAAATCACCTCTTTTTGTCTAGGAGCTGTTTGAATCAAACCGCTTCCTAATGACTTTACAACTTTAGGTGGGTGTGCCTTAGCATGAGCATGAGAATTAAAACCTAAACCAGTTTTATCATTACAAGACTTGGAAGAATTCAGCAGCAAGTTTAGTTTCTTATTTGCATTAGAAAACCGATCTAGTGTCCTATGCATGTCATCAAGTTTATTGGACAGATCAAAGCAGTTTTCACATGAAGTTTTTCCTTTTAGTTTGCAATTTGAACAATATTTAACTTCATGCACACGTAAAGCATTTTTCAAAATAGAAATCTCATTCATAGCATCATTTAGTTTCTTATTCAGATCATCACATGAAGAACAATGCAAATCAATTATAGAATAACAAGCATCTTTCAAATTTTTATCATTAAGTGCAGCAAGCTCTTTGTTCTTTTCAATTTCAAGTTCAAGTTTATCAAGTGTAGATGCGTGTGCACTTCTTAAAGAGGATAATTGTTCATAAATCAAATCACATGAGGAACAAGAACTATCACTAGGAATCAAAGTTTTTAAACGATTAATTTCGGATTCTAGTGATTTAATTTTAACAGCATTGTTCCTAAGTTTTTTATCCTTTTTCTTTAATATAACAGTGGCACGAGAAATAGCATCACACATTTCTTCGCAAGTGGGACATACCTCTTCATCGTCGCTGTTGTGTCCTGCCTCCTCGGAGCTTGAACTTGACTTCCTCGCCATGCAGCACATATTTGCCATAGCTTCTTCATCTTCATCACTACCGGTGTCCACATCACTTGAGCCGAAATCTTGAAGTGCAGAGATCATACTATGCACTATGTTGCGCATTGATAAATCTTTCTTCTTCTTATTCTTTGCAAACGATTTCTTCAGCCTTGTTTGCTTTTCTTCACGTGAAGTCGGACCTGAAAGGTTAGGGCACTCCATACGAAAATGTCCTGTCTTACCACATTCAAAACATCGTTGAGGTCCGGAGCTTCCTCTCCTTCTAGTTCTCACATTTTGCAATGCTTTTGAGAACCGAGTAGAGATGAGTGCAAGCTCCTCCTCTGGAAACTCTTCAATCTGTTCAAGGGTTAGAGAGGACAGCAAAGAGAGTGCACCACTAGATGATGATTGACTAGAACTAGACATGTCACGTTGCGAAACAAATACAATAGACTTGTTGCGGTTTTACGTGAGATGATGTCAATTTCATTAGTTTTCAATTTAGAATAAAGCACGTCTAAAGTAAGAGAACTCATGATAGTAGATTCACGAATAGATGTAACTTTCATCTCCTAAATTGACATATCTAATGCTCCTAACAATTGTCTAGCATTTTCAGCATCTGAAAAGTTAACATTGACACTACGCAAGTTGCTGAGAATTTTATTAAAGCGAGCAAAAAGGTCGTCAATTGACTCACCGGGTTGCATCTCAAAACACATGTATTCTTTCTTGAACATATCTTGCCTTACCTCCTTGATCGTATTGGATCCTTCATGGTAGTCACAAAGAGCTTTCCAAACATCATATGCAGATCGGAGGTGTGCAACACGGTCGAAGTCGCTTTGAGTCAATCCTTGGATGATCAAGTTGCGAGTCTTGTTGTTGTTGTCAACATCTCTCATGTTCGCAGCTGTAACTTGATCGTTGGGTGGTACATCGAAGTTTCGGTAGACCTTTTCCCATATGGCGAAGCCTTGCGCCTGTATGTAGGCCTCCATCCGCGCCTTCCAAACCTGAAAATCGATGCCATTGAACACACAAGGTTTTGCGAAGTACTTCTCCATGATGGTTAGTCAAAACACGTGCAAATCACAAAGATTAGAGCACCTTGGCTCTGATACCAATAGTAGGATCAAAGAGCACGTGAAAAGCTACCAGAGGGGGGTGAATGGTAGATTAAAACTTTTCACAGCGGAAACAACAAAAACCCCTCAGCAAAAAATCAATCGGTTAAAGAAACCGTGTGTGCAAGTGTTTTCAAACGTGTTCAACCGTGACAAATCAAGTAGAGAGGTAGAGAATCAAGTCACGGATCTAATGCAACAAGAATCACTTGAAAACACGAAGTAAAACTTGAGATACGATCAAAACATTAAACGAAGATCAATCTGTTCTACCCGATATAAAACAGATCTGCAACGCTGCAAATAAACTCGTGTATCTAAAAAACTACAGATCCGAAGCTCGTGGAAATTTCACAGATGATATATAATTGAGTTGTGAAGACAACCCAAAAAGAATCACGTCAATCGGATCTGTAAAACTCGAGTTATGAACGAAACACCAAAGCAACATCGGTCTGTCCAGAAACTCGGCGAGAAAGACTTGACGAAAAATAAGTCGGACGAACAAGGCACAAAAGCTCCTCGAAACTCTGAACTTTATTCAATAGAAACACAAGAGGAACAGCCCAATGTTCTCTACCCACGAGAGCTCTGGCCTCCCTTGCTTTTATAGCCAGCCCTCAGACTAAACAATCCAATCTAGGACTCCTACTCCTAATTGGACTCGTATCCTAACTTACCATAACTGCTCAGGACTCTCCTATTCGCAGATAGAAGCAATCGTGAGACTTCCAAACACCTTAGGAACGTCCTAAACATTCCTAAAACAACTCAACTTCATGCCTAGCACAAAATCCTATCATAACCAACTCAAATCTTCCATATTTGAGCCATATCCGACTCAGCCTCAGCCTGAGTACGCAATCCAGCCGGTTGGACCTTTCCGACCAATTCTTTACGTCCACTTCTCTTCATCACGCCTTGGAACAATGTTGCCACGTCCATGCACTCCTTGCACACGTGCAAACACCTTCCAACGACGTACACGCAACCTCATATGCACTGCCCTTGATCCAAACATGTTGCGCGACCTCCTGATCAACTCAACCACAGCTCCTCCCGAACTTGGTTGTTGGAACCTCATCTCCTCCCTGAGACTAGTCCAAGGATCCCGTCACCAGCCATGTCTTGAACTCAAGCAACACCTGCACATGAATAAACAACCAATTCTTCCGAGCACAAGTCCTCGACTTGACTCACGTTAGTTCGAAAACCACAACACCTTACATGAGCACGTCACATAAGCATGTTGCAAACCATATCAAATGTTAACAGCCATAACCACCAAAACACACCAAAAACTTAGCAAATTAATACTAAGCAAACCTTCCCATAAAGCAAGTTTGAAACATTGCGAGTTAAAAGCAAAAACAAGACACTGCAGTTCTACGAGTTGAACTTCACGGGAGCTCCCTAAAAACAAGCTCCGGACCTCACAGAAGCTCTCCGAACCTTGCAGGAGCTCTCCGGACCTTGCGTCGGACCTTGCCAACACTTGGTGGACCTAACAAAGAACTTGTCGGACCTTGCCACAGAAGAATGTTTTGGCAATATTCAAAACTTTGAATGTTAATGCTAACTTTTATCCTAATTGCCAATGTATTCAGCACACATAGGTCTCACAGCCTCACCAACTCAAGCACCGGTTCACATGACCTCGTCATAGTGATTCCGTACAACCACAGAACCTGTATGGGCAGGATTCCCTCTACCTTCTTGGTGACTTCCACATGAGCCATCTGGCGGCCAGCAGGGCACGGGAGACCAGGAAAAGACACGGGGGAGCCATTACCCGTGGTCCGGTTGGGAGAGTAATTGCCCAAATAGCCCCTGGGTGCGTCCCGAGGTGTGATTGTGGGGTTATTCGGGGAAGATGAGGCGAACGTCACGCTACTCCCTTGCTAGGAGTGCCTGACCTGTGGGTAAAGTGTACAACCTCTGCAGAGTGTAAATCCGGATAACCGTTGCCACGGTATTGGCACGCTATGCTCCGAGCTCTTGTTGATTAGTCTTAGTATGTTGCCTTGGTGTGACGGGTGGCAGTGTTTGCCGTGTTTTGGAGATTTCAGCTGTGTGCCGGTAACTAGTAAAGTCGTGGGCTTGAACGTTCGGTTAAAACTTAGGGAACTGGCGGGATGGAGCTCAAACTCCCCCAGGCCCCACCAACTAAAAGCAAGAAAAGACTGCCTCTTTTGCTTTGCGAAATCTTCTTCAAAGAAGACCCTGCATGAATGCTTTTCGGCAACCCTAAGCCATATGGCCCTTCCTTGTTATAACCCTAGCATGAAACACATTCCCTTGCATAGTGTTAGGGCTTTCTGAGTATCTTTCGTACTCACTCTTGCTTTCTTCGCGACCCTCAGAAGCAGAGGAAGAGATGGAGGATGAAGTGCAATACATCGACGAGTAGGCCTAGTCCTGCGCCCAAGGCTGCCTGAGGGGAATGGGAGCAACTTAGTCCGCTGCCTTTCACTAGTTGTCGCTCTTTTGAGGCCCTGCGAGGCCTATGATTTGTAACTTAAAAACTTGGTCGTAAGACCTTAAGGGTTATGTTGAGGCTAAATTATTGCATGGCTTTGGATCCATTCTATTGTGCGTACCGACTACTGATCCAGGGATCGGTACAAGATGCACAAGTGGGCCCCGCAAGAGGTGGGTCCTCACAGTCAGGCAACTGTATATTCCATATCGAAGGACCATGGTGTAGAATAAGATTTATCGGCTGCATCAATACATTTGGATTGGAATGCTAGCTCGCGTTTTCTTGCCAGTATATGTGGTAGCACTTACATATGTGTACATCACGTTCACGTAACCATCCGTCCTATTTGCCTTATAAAACGACATAACGAAGACTTATTGATTTGACCACAATAGCACATGACAATGAAGTTTTGTAGAAGATTGAATATGCACATTGTCGGTGTTTTTATCATCGGCTAGTAATCGAATGTTTCACATTTTATGTCCGGATAGCTAGCTAACAAAGACAATATTTATACGGGTTTGGACAACGTGTCCTACATCCAGTTTGGGGTGTTCGTTGCTCTTGTGTTAGCTCAAGCAGTTCGTGGAATCACGGTTACAAGCGAGGCTACCTCGAATCCGAGAATGAGAAGAAAGCTTAAGTGTTGTGCGCGTGTGAGCGTTCTACCTTCCCGAGGGGAGGTTCCGAGCCTCCCTTTCGTGGACGCCTATATCTACCCGCTGACTCCTCATAAATGAGGCGGGGGTTTACATGGTGTGTCAGCGCCTAAGACGGCCCAAAGCAATACAGGGACCATGAATACACCTGCAATTGTCTAGTCTACGGTCTACGTCTACTTTCCGTCCCTGTACACTCGCGCCGAGCGGGATGGGACGGGTGGTGATGATGGTCTAGCGTCGTGCTTGTCTTGTCATGCGTGGCCTCACACTCTGTCTTGAAGTCCTTCTGCCATCCTATCACGTCGGTGTTGAAGTCTTCTGTCTTCCTTTGGTCCGGGCTCTAGCCCGGATCGCTCCTTCCTCCAGCCTCGTTGATCGGGCTCAGAGGTGGGACGTCGCTTCCGACCTTGGGGGTTGGCTTCTTTCTCGGGGTCGTGATTTGTGGTGGCGTCATCCTGAGCCCGGGCCCTGGGTTGGGGCCCACGGAGCCACTGTCTCTGTGCGATCGGTTGACCGGTTGCCTCTCGGATATATGGGGTCCGTCACCCCGTCACACATATAATTAAATATTTTGTTTTAAGAAACACTAAAATAATGATGTTATTTATATAAATATTATGTACCCAAGAGACAAGAGTTCAACAATAGGTATTGTCGAAGTGTGAGCTGCGACACTTCTCCCGGCCTGCTCGGAAGCAGCCCACGAGGTTATTTTTTAGAGGGGGCTTGGCGCCCTACGCGACCTGGGCTCAAGGGAGCAGATGAACACCGAGATTTATGTGGTTCGGGCTGCCGGAGCGTAATACCCTACGTCCACGGGAGTGCTTATTCTATTGCTTGAGCGTGTGTGCTTGTGCGTTGCGGGATCTGGAATGCAACCCTCTGGTAGGTGGTCACCCCTGTCCTTTTATAGTTCAAGGATGGGATGGTTACAATGAGTGTAACACCCTGATTTCCTAAAAAAACTAACCCACCTCATCCCCCACGTCATCGCCTCTTTCCACTCCCCCCTCTGCCTCCCTCTCCGGAGGCCACCGCCCTCTCCCCCCCCCATGGACCCGCCAACCTCCTCGCTTGCCTCGGAAGCGTCGCCCGCCGCTCGCCCTCCACCTGTGGGCCCCTCCCTCAGCCATGGCTGCCTCCGCCACCGCCGCGGCGCTCGTCCCGCCGCCATCCATGTCCACCGCGCCGCCGCCCTCCAAGATCCTCCTCCCTTAGCGCCACCCACTGCGCCTCTCTCACCTCCACGCCCGAGCCCCTCTGGGCAGCGCCCTCCCCGACTCCTTCCTCGATGCGCCACCCGCGCCCTCCCCGCTTGCGCCTGCCGCTCCTGGCTCCGCGTCGAGCGCCGCTCCCAGCCACCACCCTTCGAAAACCGCCCGCCCCGCTCTCCTCGCCAACCGCCGCCCTTTTTCCTCCGTCGATCCCGCGCCTCGCCCTCCCGCTCCCCATGGCGCCGCCTATCCTCTCTTCCCCACCGCACGCCGCCATGGGCGCGCTCACCACACCTCGCCCCCCTCCTCTCGCCGACCTCCCCCACGGCCGCTTTGATCCTGTAGACCCCGCCCTCTCACCGTCAGTGCACCGCCTCCGCTCGAGCCCCGCCGCCACGCTCCACCTAAGCCCCCTCCCGGCTCTCCCCGCCACGCCTTGCTCTACTTCTAGCCTGCCCAACAGCAGCCTCAGATCTCAGTTGCCATCGCCGCCCCATTCTCGTTCGTGCGTGAGAGAAGAGGAGAGAAGCAAATGGCGGCAGCCAGCAGCTACAAGGGCATGCTCCTGGGGATGGGCAGCCCCCTCCTCGACATCTCCACCGTCGTCGACGACGCCTTTTTCGCTAAGTATGACATCAAGGTGAACAATGCCATTCTTGCCGATGTATGATGAGTTGGCCAGCAAGGGCAATGTTGCACATATTGCTGGAGGAGCCACCTAGAACTCTATCAGGGTTGCCCAATGAATTCTTCAAATTCCTGGTGCAACAAGTTACATGGGATGCATCAGAAAGGACAAGTTTGGAGAGGAGATGAAGAAGAATGCTTAGGCTGCAGTAGTTACTGCTCATTACTACGAGGATGAGGCTGCTCCTACTGGCACATGTGCTGTTTGTATTGTTGGTAGCAAAAGGGAATACCGGTGAAGGCCGTGATTTCGTGGACAGGGCTGCTCAATGGGTACATGGAGTTCGGTTTGGTCGACATAGCACTTGACATGTTAGATCGGGTGCTAGAGAGGAACTTTGTTACTTACAACGCGGTTCTCACTGGGTTCTGTCAGAACAAGGAAGGTGTGCGAGTCATGTTTGCAAAGAAGCCAAGGATCCGAGGGCTGAGGTTGTTTAGGAAAATCGTGCAGGATGGGCTGTAGGTTTCAGATGTCACAGTCACAGGTGCCTTGAATGTATGTGCTATTGCTGCTGATAGGAAGGTGAGTGAGCAGGTCCATGCTTTTGTGGTTAAATGTGGTTGTGGATCTAGTCCTTGGATTGATGTTGCGTTGATATACATGTGCGTCAAGTGTGGCCGGTCTGGAGATGCACATCTGCTCTTTGAGCAATGGCGGCATGTGGAAAGCTTTCACATCGCTTGGAGTTCTTTGCTGCTGGCTATTGTTAGAGATGGGGAAGGGGAGTGCTGAGGAGAAGCTACGCAGGGTTGGATTTTTGTTTGGATTTAGCAAGAGGTTCCTTGATATTGGGGTGAAGACAGAGACAGTGCAAGCGAACCGGAAGGTGGTATTTGGGTTGAGGGATGCATTTGTTAGTGTTGAGAAGAGGTTGTAGCTGTGTGGTATTGAGGTTCCTGTGCCCGAATTTGAGGCTGTTGAGGTCCCCTTGTCGGCAACAGTGCATTGTGGCATGGATTTGGGCAAGGCAAAGGAGGAAAAGAAGAAGAAAAAGGCCAGGAAAGCTGCATTGATTGAAGGTGAGAAGAAAGGGGCCAAGGCTTCCAAGCATGAGAAGAAGGTAAAGAAGGACAAGAAGGGGAAAGGAGAAGACCCACGTCTACCTCATCAAGCCCCAGTCCTTGGTGCCATCGCTCGACACCTCCACGTGGCCGCTCCTCCTCAAGAACTACGACCGCCTCAGCATTCGCACCGGCCACTACACCCCGCTCCCCTCCGGCCACTCGCCGCTCAAGCGTCCCCTCGCCGAGCACCTTCGCTACGGCGTCATCAACCTTGACAAGCCCTCCACAACCCCATATCCGACAAGCTCCAACGCATCTCGGACCCGAAGAACGCGCGGGAAGGACATCCCAACGGCGATCTCGACGATGCCCGAAGAGCGTCGCCGCTCTTCCACGCCGCAAGCCGTCTTCCTCTCTTCCCGTGCCGCATGAACCCTCTAGGGTAGGTGTCTACAAGTGACGATCAAGAAACAACGTGAAGAGTTCGACCAGTGAACTGAGCAACGCTATAAGAAAAAGGCAAGTGTCCTTGACCACTTTGCACCTAAACTAGAATGTGTAGTTAGAATTTTTGCATTGTCATATGAATTATGAAACCCATGATAGGAAGTTTTTCTAGATTTTCGTTACCTTATCTCCTTGTAGCCTGAGTTGGGAGTTATTTAGTATGTTCATTATGGATTTTCATATATGCTTAGCCAAGCTTAGAAATTGGGATGGGACATGAATTTCAAACCTTGAGTATCTACTATTGATGATATATGATGAGTTATGATAGAGATAGGAATCTAGGCAAGCTGGATGTTTTGGTTGGTGTTGCGTGCACGAGACTCGAATTTGTATTTAGTGCTTGCATGGGTTATAAGGACCGGTTCATGGAGAATGTAACCTGGCTTTACCGTGCCAACCACATGCTGAGATGGGGCAGCTTGGCCAATTAATTAGGTGTATTACCGACGTGGTGTGGGTGTTTGGATGGTGCGGGAAATAGGTGTCAGCTGGACTACCATAGGAACCGCAAGGCTCAAGAGGGGGCCACTGCAGCGGTGGTTGGATCCTCCTGGATGCTGTTAGGGGTGAAACCTCAGTGGGCTCATACTCATCGGGAATCCCTTTGTAAAGGCCTCGTAGTGATCTCCTGGCTACACGCCTACGAAGTATGAATGTGGTTTGCGGACACAAGCAAAATGAAGGTTCTTAGTCCACCCGGCAACGGGGGATGAAATCACTACATGTGGGTAAAGTGGTGCAAACTCTGCAGAGTCAAAACTGTCATGACAGCCGTGCTCACTGTCAAGAGCGGCTTGGACTTATCCATGATTAGAGGATGGTGAAGAGAAAGGTTGGATATGTTAAGCGGGGAGCTTAAAATGGAAATGAAGTTATGGTAGCTTGACATTGACGAAGGGATGATGGGATTGGGACAATTTCACTCATGTAGTAAAATAGGTGCTTAATGAGCTAAGGTGATAGGATTTAACTGTGTAGTGCATTAACCATGATTCCAACTTTTCCTTGTTAAATGCATGCATGTCATCAATTTCCCACACTTGCTGAGTACTTTATGTACTCATACGCTTTCCTTTTTTTCCTTTATTATAAATGTTGCTCAGTGAAAAGATGATCTGATGAAGACAGTGTGAAGGTCCCGTTGCTGCCAGTCGATTTGCCCTGTGGACGGCCCTACAAGTTTTTCCTCTTTCGCTGATATTCGAAACTCATTTAAGGTATAAATGGCATTTATATTCGATATAGAACTGTTTATCACTAATTGTCCTACATGTATGATTAAACCGACCTTGGCATACATGTAGATTGCCGCCGGTTTTACTTTATATGAAACCGGGTGTGACAATGAGGCTTGGGGCCCGACAGGTGGCCCCAAAGCAATATGAACCCTATACATGATTTAGGGCTTCGTCCTGTGAGCAGAGTGGCCGGCGGGGGAGTTAAGTCCCACCGCCCGGCGCGCTGAGCGCCCCTGACCGTGTGTCAGGTGATGATGAAGGCGTTGTCTTGTCGCCGTATCTCATAGTTATGTGGTTGTAGGGGTTTTAAGGGGTTTCCTAACGACAAACATGTTTTACTTGGGCTTTTGGAGGGGGTAGTGTCTTGGTCGGAGGGCCTCACCCTATCTCCTTTTGTAGTTCACATAATTAGTTGGGTTAGCATGATTATTGATAATTAGTAATGCCCTAAAATGGTTTTGAGCCTTTATACGCATGTTACTATCCTCTAATGACTAATTCCTATTTTTAGGAATTTTTCTAGAATTTTTCTGTACCCGAAAATGCCTTTTTCAAGTTTTTGTGTACACTTAGCGGGTGTGTCTAGTGTTTTTCTAGTGTACAGTGGCTGACAGGCGGGCCCAAGTCTCCACGGGTTACTGTTCCATGGATCGGGACCCGGTCCATAGCCGTTGGGCCTTTGGTCCACATGGAGCGAGCCCACAGGGGCTCTGGCAGGCGCGCGGGGAGCTGGCGCCCGCGTCGCGCCGAGTCAGCGGCCACGTCGGTGCCTTCCCGCGCGGCCTGCCACCTGGCTGCCATGTGAGCGGCTGGCAGGGGGGTTTGCCGGTGCAGCGGAGGTGGCCAGCGGCTCGCCGGAGTCGTGTTTCTCTCCCGACACGACCTAACGGAGTTCATGTCGGTGTGCTACGTGTCGTAAGTAACCTAATGGAGATGTTTTTCGGCCGAGGGGGACACCGGAGCGGCGGCTAGGGCTCGCTAGAGACGGTTCGGCAGCGGTGCACCGTGGAACTTCGGTTGCGCTCACTTCCACACGGGTTTGGGCGTTCCTACATGGCCGTGGGGTCTTGGGGAAGGTGTTGCGTGGCTCGACCGGGCCAGTGCAGCCTTCACGGCGGCCGGCGGCGCGCCGAGGTGGCGTCGAGCTTGGTTCAACGGTGCTAGCGGGCTACGACCATCGGGGAAGTAAACTAACTCGCGGAATGGCTAGGAGAGGTCGGTTGTGATGCTAATCGCGCAAGGAATTGGGGAGAGGGGACTCACCGGAGCGGGTTCGGATGGTGACCGGAGTTGGGGAAGAAGCCGTCGTTTTGCGAAATTCGCAGCCGGTGGTCTCTCTCCTTGCTCAAGTGGCGTTGTGGAGCTCGGCGGCGAAGGTGTGAGGGAGATTTGGGGAAGGGGACGGGAGAAGGCGGTTCCATAGGTCGGTTTGGTGGCAGGGCGCCATTGATGAGGGCGGTCGGGATTTTGTGGCATGGGGCGGGATTGATGGAGGTGACAGAGGGCGACGGGTGCCAGAGGGTGGAGGCCACGTGCGGGGTGGCGAGACGCGACGGGGCGCATCAATCGCCGGGATCCCCGGTATCGATTTCGGCTTCGGCAGCGGGCGCGGGGAGAAGAACAGTGTTGGGCTGGGCCGAGCGAGGGAAAAAGTGGGCCGGCGTGCGGGCTGCGCAAAGGGGAAAAGAGGACGGGCCGAGCTGCTGGGGTGGTGGGCTGCGCCCGGGGAATACAGCCCATCTCCCCTTTCTTTTGCTTTTCTTTTTCTCTTTCTTGATGTTTTAACTTCCAAATTTTTAATTTGAATCAAATTTTCATCTATTGAATTTGTGTATGTTGCACAAATTGATCAGAGCGGCCCAGGGCCCAGCCGGTGAAGTCAGTTAGAATTGTCAGATTTTGTTTCTTCTTCCTCCAGTTCTTCCCCTCTCCTCTTTTGATCTAAACTTCTTGATGTAAATCCGTGACACTGAGTTAAAACAGTGATTAAATCGGAGTGAAAGGAGAGAGGACTTGCCTGGATATATTTTTCTCGTGTTGTGTTATCAGTTTCTGAATTTTTTAGTGATTTGGTTCTGTTTTTCTCGTTTTGAACTGCCTGGATGATAATGCATGTCATGGTTTGGCTCTACCGATTCTAGCGATCATCACAGGATGATTCGATAGTATTTCCTGTTTTTCACGGGATCTCAGGGGACCAAGAACAGCTATTCTCTGATCCCTCGTTGCTCTTCCTCACTGGATACAGGATCATTTTTCCGCAGGACTGCTGCAATGGCCTTATTCTCTGCCTCTGCTTCAAGGACTCACCAAGAGGTGAAGCCAATTATGTGGTATGCAATTCCGCCACTGAGGAATGGGTAGGCCTGCCTGATTCTGGTGACGAAAGCATTGCGCACGAGTACCGTTTGGGTTTTGACCCAGCGGTGTCACCCCACTTTCATGTGTTCCGGATCCTACACGGTGATAAGAACTATGAATATATCACAGGTGTTAATATATGTTAGATAATTGTGTATTATTCTAATCCAGATTCAACATTGGGGCAAGTTTCACATATATTTAAAACTACCATGCGAATTTCACTGAGCAGTAGGTAGATCAATACAATAAAAACTAGAGGGGGCATATGGACTCACTTTGATTTTGTCGGTGCTTTCATAAGCACAAATTATAGTTAAAACGAACCGTTGAAGTAGAAGTTGCAGTTCGTCCGTGAGGCAGCGCAGAACGATGTCAATCAGTTTTGAGCGGTCGCGCAGATACGCTGCCCAGAAACCTTATTGTCGTCCCTCGTGCAGGCTTCACGACGGCAACGGTTCAGAGATACCGCTCACCCTCCTCCTCGGTGCACGCCAAGAAAGAGGATTGGTGAAGTATGGCCACTCAAACACCACAGCACAGAATACCAAAGGAAGGAAGAAGAATAGATGAGAGGAAATTTCTCTGTGCTCAAACATGAACGTATCCAGGGCATTATATAGGCACGACTGCTCTCTAGAAGCCATTTCCCCTCAATAACAACTGTTTATGATAATAAAAGAATGATATTCATGGCAATGAATAAATGATGTTTATGTTAATAAATGAACGGTGTTTATGACAATAAACGAACGGTGTTTATGGCAATAAAAAGAATGGTGTTTATGGCAATAGAACATGCACTAATTCTCTATTAGTATAAAATAATTCAGATATTGTAAAGGGTACAAGTGGCAAAATACACTCAATGCAGTCGCGCCTCAGTCGCACGTCGCAAGTCACAAGTCACGCGGAAGAACACGCGAAAAATCGCGGATACGCGCGCGTGCGTGTGTGTGAGTACATATATAGCCAACCCCTCATTATATTATTGCTTTCTCTATTCAACCATGGGTATGAGGGCTACTATATAAGTTGGTTTGCACCATTTTGAACTAGCAACATAGGACTAAAACCAATAGCCACGTTGCTTTGGAATTTCAGCTGAATGGGCCACTTGAATGGCCCAAATTCCAATAATCCCCCACCAATTCCAAAGCAAGGAATGGAGGACAAAAGATCACTGTGCTGTAGTGTTGTTTTATATATCAGTCTTTTGGTATAAGTCCCGTACGGATTGAACTTATATCTAGAATAACAAGATTCATCTTCCCACGACTGAAGAATGGACTAGGCCTTGAATTCTCAGGCTCTTGTGTAAGGATTTCACATGAGATCATAACTGATACTAGGCTGCCATACAACCTCACCTATCTGGAGCGTTAACGGTCTGCTCCCGTATCTTCTCATGAGCCTTTATTAGAATGCCCTATTCTCACGAACTGCGACCTACAGTTGAGCTCAAGTAGGTGTTTCCCTTCAAGATATCCTGTAGGCTAATATCTTTACAACGAAAAATATTAAGGCTTAATTTATGCCAATCTTCCATACAGTAAAGAGTACTTGGTGTCATTTAAACATGGGTACATTTTTTTTATTTACAATGTACTCTTTGGTTACATCTGTCAACTTGTTTTTCCTAGTACCTAAATCACGGGATCTCCGATCAAAAGGACAGGTTACCATTGTGATGTAACTTCAAGTGGGCCTCATACCCATATTCTTAGACATCACGGAAATCACATTTCGTTATGATCCCTTTGTGAAAGAGTCTGCCAGATTATTTTCACTTCTCACATAGCTCGCAGCTATAACTCCGGAGTTTTTCATCTTCCTGACAGATTTCAGTCTACGCTTGATGTGCTTGTTGGACTTTGAATTATCCTTTGTATTCATAACCTGAGCTAGCATTGATTGGTTATCGCAATATATTAGGATAGGCGGTACCGGATTTTCAACAAAAGGTAAGTCCATCAATAGATCTCTTAGCCATTCAGCCTCATTGGTAGCTGTTTCTAGTGCTACAAGTTCTGTCTCTGTGGTGGACTTTGTTAATATAGTCTGTTTACAAGACCTCCATGAAACTGCAGCACCAGCAAGCGTAAACACAAAGCCACTCGTGGCCTTCATCTCATCCGCATCTGAGATCCAATTAGAATCACTATATCCCTCCAACGCTGAGGGATATCCCGTGTAGTGAATTCCAAGTGAGGTCGTGCCTCTCAAATAGCGCAACACTCGTTCAAGTGCCTTCCAATGATTATCTCCTGGGTTTGATGTAAACCGACTAAGTTTGCTCACGGCATAGGAGATATCAGGTCACGTGACACCAGCTAGATACATAAGAGAACCGATTATTTGTGAATATCTCAGTTGATCTTTTCCCTCTCCCATGAATTTTTTAAGCTTGATGCTTGCATCATAGGAAGTTGGAGAGACTTTACAGTTCTCAAAGCCAAAGCGAGAAAGAATTTTCTCTGTATAGTGAGATTGATTTAGAGTGATCCCATCCTCACTTTTAATCAACTTTATATTCAGAATTACATCTGCCGGTCCCAAGTCATTCGTGTCAAAGCATGGAGACAAGAAAGATTTGATCTCATCAATCACGCTTGTGCTTGTTTCAAAAATCAATATGTCATCGACATACAAGCACAATATTACTCCTTGACCCCACCATAACGATAGTACACACACTTGTTTGCCTCATTCACGCTGAATCTGGCTGATGTCAAAGTGAAGTCAAATTTTTCATGCCATTGTTTGGGTTCTTGCTTTAGACCATACAAGGATTTTATTAATTTACACACTTTATTCTCTTGCCCAGAATTTTATAATCATCTGGTTGCTCCATATATATTTCTTTCTCTAACTCCCCGTAAAGGAAAGCCGTCTTTACATCCATTTGATGTACAAGTAGACCATAGGAAGAAGCAATCGCAAGCAACACTTTAATAGTGGTAATTCGGGCAACAGGAGAGTATGTGTCAAAGAAATCCTCTCCTTCTTTTTGTGTAAATCCCCTGGCCACAAGCCTAGCCTTGTACTTCTCAATAGTACCATACGGCTTCAATTTCTTTTTGAAGATCCACTTACAGCCAATTGGTTTATACCCACTTGGACAATCGGTGATCTCCCAAGTCCCATTTGACATGATGGAGTCCATCTCACTATGGACTGCCTCTTTCCAATACTCTGCATCTGGAGAAGCATATGCCTCTGAAAGAGTATTGGGCACATCATCTATAAGATAAACAATAAAGTCATCACCAAAGGATTTCGCAATCTTTTGTCCCTTACTCCTATGAAAAAATCCTAGATCGACTAAATTGTTATCATCTCTAGATGGTGTGTTTGTTTCGTCGTTTGATTGAGGTGGTGTGTAGTCCTCAGGAGCAGTTATATGAGTATGGTTATTCTCATTATAAGATGTGCTACCTACTGCTCTTATTGGAAATATATTATCAAAAAATGAAGCATCTCTTGACTCCATGATAGTATTCACATTTTGCTCTGAGGTGTTAGATTTAACTACTAAAAATCTATAGGTCGTGCTGTTATGTGCATATCCAAAGAATGCACAATCTACTGATTTGGGTCCAAGTTTTCTCTTTTTCGGCTCAGGTAGATTGACCTTTGCCAAACAACCCAAAGTCCTCAAAAAATTGGCGTTGGGTTTTCTTCCATTCCATCCCTCATATGGTGTGACTTCTTTATTTTTAGTCACTACTCTATTTAGGACAAAATTTGCTATCAAAATAGCTTCCCCCCACCATTCGTAGGACATACCGACGCTCTCTAACATGGCATTTACCAAATCTGTTAGAGTTCGGTTTTTTCCTTTCAGACACCCCATTGGATTGAGCTGAATATGGTGGTGTCACTTCATCGATAATACCATGTTCAGCATAAAACTGAGAGAAGTCGATTGAGGTATACTCTCCTCCACGGTCATCGCGCAACCGTTTAATTTTTCTCTCAAGTTGGTTCTCAACCCCGGCCTTATAAATTTTAAAGTAATGTAAAGCTTCATCTTTAGTTTTTAGCAAATAAATATGACAAAAACGAGTAGCATCATCTATAAAAGTCATAAAATATCTCTTGCCTCCTCTAGTCAATAATCCATTCATCTCACACAAATCAGAATGAATAAAATCTAATGGTGCCAAGTCTCTATTTTCCTCTAAACTTTTGAATAGTTTTCGAGGTTGTTTTGCTTGCACACAAGATTGGCACTTTGATCCTTTGATAATATTAAACTTAGGAATTAAATCTAATCTAGACATACTAGCAACGGTGTCAAAACCAATATGACAAAAACGTGAATGCCATATATCAGCTTCACAAGCTTTATTACTCATGGATGCATAATTCAAGTGATGACTCATATCAAAAGTACTTAGGCGGAACAGGCCTCCGCTCACATAGCCTTTGCCTATAAAGTTTTCAAACTTGGATATTACAACTTTATTTGACTAGATTCTAACTTATAACCATCTTGACATAACAAGGAAACACTAATCAGATTCCTATTTATTGATGGACCACGTTGTATGTTCTTCAAATGGACAGTCTTCCCTGAAGTGAGCTTCAGTTCGACCGTACCAACATCAAGAACAGAAGCAGCTGACCCGTTTCCCATCAAGGTGGTGGAAGACCGTGTTCCCTGGTAAGAAGAAAACAAAGACAAGTCAGAGCACACATGAACATTGGCACCTGTATCAACCCACCAATCTGAAGATTGTATGGCTGAAAAAACAAATGGTAAATTACCATACCCATAAGGATCGGCTCCACTGCTATTGTTTTTGCCAATGGTCACATTCACAGCCTTCTTTTGCTGTCCATCATCTTTGATTTTACGGTAACGGCAATCTTTTGCAAGATGCCCTTCTTTTCCACACATAAAACATGTCATGTTGTCTTTCTCATTTTTCTTCTTTTTAAAGTTAGTGGTTTTCTTGGCTTTACCAACGGCTTGCATCTTACCCTTATTGTTATTTTTGTGGTAGGCTTTCTTCTCAACTATGTTTGCACTAGCACCATTCTGTACAACAGCAGATGTGCTAGGAGCGTCTTTTGCCCTTGCCTTTTCTTCCACATCGAGGGCTATAATCACATTCTCAGTAGAGATATCTTCCCTCTTGTGTTTCAAGCTCGTTGCGAAATCCCTCCATGAAGCAGGGAGTTTGGCAATAATGCCTGCAACCACAAACCCATCAGGTAAGGCACATCCCAAACTTGCGATCTCTCCAGCCAACAGCTGTATCTCGTGAGCTTGGGCGACAATAGACTTTGCAACATCAATGCTGAAATCGAAGAGTTGCTCACAAGAGTACAGCAAGCGACCGGCTTCAGAGACGACATATTTACGCTCCAGTGCTTCCCATAACTCAGTGGGGTCAGTGTAATTCATATACACATCATAGAGATTATCAGCCAAAAGGGTTAAGATGCAGCCAAGCTCGGAGTCATGCGTAGTTGGATAGGTGGCGGTCTGCTTAACCGTGAATGGCATTACAGGGTGGATCATCCACCACCGCCCCATCGACATAAGCCAAAATTTGACTTTAGTCTGCCATCTCCGAAAGTTTTCGCCACCTCCAAACCTCTCAGGTTCCATTGCATCCGAAGCACCAGTCATTGCTAGAATAATAGAATAAACGAAACAATAAGGTTTCTGGAATGTTGGATAATTGCGCATTATTCTAAATCCAGATTCAACATTGATGCAAGTTTCACATATATTTAAAACTACCATGCGAATTTCACTGAGCAGTAGGTAGATCAATACAACAAAAACTAGGGGAGGCATATGGACTCACTTTGATTTTGTCGGTGCTTTGATAAGCACAAATTATAATTAAAACGAACCGTTGAAGTAGAAGTTGCAGTTCGTCCGTGAGGCAGCGTAGAACGATATCAATCAGCTTTGAGCGGTCGCGCAGATGCGCCGCCCAGAAACCTTATTGTCATCCCTCGTGCAGGCTTCACGACGGCAACGGTTCGGAGATACCACTCACCCTCCTCCTTGGTGCACGCCAAGAAAGAGGATTGGTGAAGTATGGTCACTCAAACACCACAGCACAGAATACCAAAGGAAGGAAGAAGAATAGATGAGAGAAAATTTCTCTGTGCTCAAATCTGATTGTATCCAGAGCCTTATATAGGCACTACTGCTCTCTAGAAGCCATTTCCCCTCAATAACAACCACTAAAGGCCGCTGGCCAATTAATGGTGTTTATGATAATAAAAGAATGATATTCATGGCAATGAAGAAATGATGTTTATGGCAATAAATGAACGGTGTTTATGACAATAAATGAACGGTGTTTATGGCAATAGAACATGCAATAATTCTCTATTAGTATAAAATAATTCAAATATTGTGAAGGATACAAGTGGCAAAATACACTCAATGCAGCCGCGCCTCAAGTCACGCGGAAGAACACGCGAAAAATCGCGGATACGCGCGCGCGTGTGTGTGAGTACATATATAGCCAACCCCTCATTATATTATTGCTTTCTCTATTCAGCCATGGGTATGAGGGCTACTATATAAGTTGGTTTGCACCATTTTGAACTAGCAATATGGGACTAAAACCAATGGCCACGTTGCTTTGGAATTTCAGCTGAATGGACCACTTGAATGGCCCAAATTCCAACAATATCTACTCGTCAGAGAGCAGAGTGTGGAGTCACAAAGAAAATGGTTAGGGTGACGATGAGATTCAGATAGTATGCACAAGAGGTGCTTTTTCAAAGGGATGCCGCACTTACTGGTGAGTTTAAGATACTAGCAGTTGACACTGAGGGTAAGACATGGAGGATCATTTCTTTGCTACAAACTATGTGTGTTGAACACATTGGTTTAGGTTCTCTTGCTTTTATTGGTCAGTCTCAAGGGCGATTGTATTATGTAAATGTGAGAATCAACGATGCCTCCAAATTGTCAGTCTGGATTCTTGAGGACTATAATAGTGATGAATGGATATTTAAGTACAACATCAGCACTTCACATCTTTTTGCAGAGCTTTTCAGGGAGAAGAATCTCATGTTTCAACAGGACTATGCTTTGGTCACAATTCATCCTGAATGCAATTTTATTTTCTTTGTTTGGAGATGCGAGGATATGCTACTTTCATATGACATGGACCGTGGTCAAGTTTATGCTATCTGCAGGCTCAAAGAGCATTTGTGTGACATAGCCTCTCCTCCATATCTTTCCTATGTTCCATTTTTCTCACACATCGGCAGACCAAAAGTAGAAGCATGACTCTAGGGCGGAGGCTGACGGTTGTTACTGTCAATTATATTGATGCTTCTACTTCTACAAGTGTTCGACTTCAATTTATCACAATTAAACCATAGGGCTACAGCTTGGTAGAGTCTAATGACTTTTCCTTTTCCTCCATATTATTTGCTTTTCATTTGATGGCAGTCCTGATGCAGCTTCTACGAAATGCTTTCAGTCATTCAGACTCTGTAATTTGACTTTATGAATGTTACTTACTAAGCCTGCTTGATTTTGGCTAATAATACGTGCTAGTCATTGGCATATTGCCTATAGGGACTCCTTCCAACATATCTTATCCATTTGATGAATGTTTGGTAGTACACTTAGAAAAGCTTTATCCTCAAAGTGTATTATGGAAAAAATCAGAATGTAAGGAAAAATCATTGTTTGCTCATAGTAATATCGATAAAGCAACTTATAGTGAAAAAATGGACCCTGAACACTATATGTTGAGATGAAGAATATGCATTTCTGGATATCTACAACCTATCCTCAACACAGAAGTCCGTAATGTGACACATAGTTTGAGAGAGTGATCTCTTATGAAATGTTTACTTCTTTTAAGTGAATTCTGGATGCCATTTTCACAGCGTCCTTGTAAGTTCAGGAAAATATGATTTAGTTCTTAAATCACATGAATTCTTTAGAAAATTTTGCAGTGTTTGTAGTGAAGGTTTTTATGTTTGACCTGTACACCTGCATGTTTGCCGTGCTAATTCATGGTGAACCATTCGTGCAATGACATAACGTTTTACATCTACAATTGAAACAACTTAAAATAAGACAAATATTTGGACGAGAAAGGTACCCATATATTAATGCTAATACTAGAAAATATTTGACACACTTCTGCTCATAATTGTTGGCTGCCCTCTTTTGGTCATTTTAATGCCAATGAGCTTCCACTAACCCATAGCATGACTACAGTAAATGGCAAACCAATAAACATACGGTTTTTCCTCAAAGAAATATAATAAAATGCGGTTTGGTGTCACTTTCAGATCTCATAAATTGAGAAGTCCTCAATGCTGCCGCGCTTCTACCATTCTGTGCCAACTAGAGATGCACTTCATGTCCTGGAACACCTGTTGTACATGTTTAGAAGCACATTGCGAAGAATCAAGTTCGATCCTTGTCGTTGAGCACATAAACAAGCAAAGCTGCATAGTAATAACTCTGGTTACAAGTCTCAAAAATCAGGGATGTGGTAATATATTTGAAAAAGGAAATCTAAAATATTATTTTGCCAAACGGTTGACACCTTTCATCATACCAGGTTCTTAACATGCTAAGCATTTATAGTAACACATTTGTATACTGAAGAATGAGATATAACTTACTAACTTTTAGAAGTATGCAATATTTGAAAGTAAGCGTTTTTTTCAGAACATCAAGAACTAATTTGTTTGACCTGTATATTACTATATACATCATAATTGGTGTATCAATGCGGGTGATTAGCTTGTTTCTGACTTATGAGAACACTGGTTGCCAACCCGAAGCAGAAATAAATAGACTAACAAAGTGCAAGAGTGAGCTTGCACTACAGGAAAGAGCAACAATTATGATGGCCAATAGTATTTACGACGGTTATAGGATTAGCCGTCGTAAATGACATTGTTTATGACGGCTAGCCCAGACTGTCCTAAATAAATGTTTAGTTACAATGGCCCGGGCCTGGCCGTCGTAAATAAGTCTTATTTACGACGGTCAGGTCCCGACCATCGTAAATAAGACCCTTATACCCCGGCCCCCGTGACTATTATCTATGCGTCGGCGCCCCGCACGCCCCCGAGTCTGGCCGCCGCCGCCACCCCCGGTTGAGAGTAAGTTTTTTATTTTTTATTAATTAGTGCTTCAGTTGGTTGAAAAATGTGTTTAGCTTATAAATAGTTATGTTTTAGGTTATTATTTAGTTGCTAAATTAGGTAGTTTATTATTTAGTTAGTTTAATGGTTATTTATTTATTTGTTTTAGTTATTTAGTTGATTATTTAGTTAGTTTAGTATTTTTTATTTAGTTATTTATTTAATTTAGTTGTTTAATTACTTAGTTTATAATTTAGTTAGGTAAATTGTTAATTCTTTATTGTATTTGCTTATTTAGTCGATTCTTTAATTAGTTTAATATTTACTTTTGTTAAGCTTTTAGGGTCAGGTCGGCGCATATTAGCTTAACATGGTATCAGGGCCAGAGGTCTCGAGTTCAAATTCTGGCGGGCGCGATTTATTAAAATAAATTGCAGCCAACTCCTATTCCACGTTTGCGGCCCAAGGGAGCCTGCATGTGAGGGGGAGTGTTGAAATATAAGTGAATTGCCCACTCTTCCTCATCAGCTTAATCTTTTAGGTGCAACTGGTCGGTGCATAGCGCGCGGAAGTTCTTGGCGGTGCGGGGCACCTCGTCGGCGTACAGCTCGATCACGATCCGCCCGGCAGGCTGACCGCCGATGGTCATGTCGAAGAACACGCGGGGGTTCGGCATTCTCTTCTCTTTCCTTGCTAGGGTTTTGCTTGGGATTTGGATAGGTAAGGTGCTTGCTCTGATACCATGTTAAGCTACGATGCACCGACCAGTTGACCCCAAAAGTCTAAGCTGATGGGTAAGGGTGGGCAATTCACTTATATTTCAACACTCTCCCTCACGTGCAGTCTCTCTCGGGCCGCAAACGTGGAATAGAAGTCGGATGTAATTTATTTAATAAATCGCGCCCGCCAGGATTCGAACTCGAGACATCTTGCTCTGATACCATATTAAGCTACTATGCACCGATCAGTTGACCCCAAAAGCTTAAGATGATGGGGAAGGGTGGATAATTTAGTTATATTTCAACAACTTTATAAATTAGTAACTTGATTTGGTACTTAATTAATTTAGGTGATTATTTAGTAGTTTACGACGGTATGTGTCTTATTTACGATGATTCCTAGTTAGTTATGTAGTTTCTTGTAGTGTTGTGCATCACCTTCCTCATTGGGTGTACCTTTGTGTACATGGATGTAAAATGTAACACATTTAAAAGTTATGTATCCCAATTATAACTCAAAGCTGAACTGAATAGAAAAGTTGGAGTTAACTACATCTATCGCTATGTGACATCTTGACATCTCATGGTGCCACCTCCTGCTATTTGACCATTAGATGTTGCATTCGATTTTGATCATTATCATAACCCGCAAAGTTTTGTTCATCGGGCAGTATTCTATTGCGTTAGGGGGATTGTTTGAACAGAAAATAGAGGAAACAACATTTACCTCCTAGCCTAATTAAGTTTTCCTTGCACCTGATTCCTGGACGACTGGACCATTACACAAGAGCCTGAGACAAACAGATGTGAGATTTATGGGTGCAACAGTTTGAATATAAGAGGCAATTCTAACACCTTATACACCTAGTCAAAAGAGTCATTGATCTACATATATGATGGGAGGTGGCTCGGAGGTAACCATCAGCCTTGTTACATCTTGACAGGACACTGGAATTGTGTTAGATTCGTGAAATTTTGGTACAATTAGTTGATTGGGCTTTGTTTATGCGCTTTTACGGAAAGTTTGTAGAACAAGATGCTGCTAATCCACATTATCGGTCTTTTTAGCTTGCCTGATTCTGTTTATAGAATGCCATGTTCCATGCACAAGTCTTGAACAGTATCAGTAGACTCCGTACACGTCGCTATCAATAGCTTGTTCTATTTTGATCCATTGTTTGTTGTTTGGAATTTTATTCAACTATCTGAGTCAATGTAACTATTATTCCCTCTTCCCAGCCGCCAGCCACATACCGCCGTTGATAACCACTTGCACCGTTGCTGCTCCGTGCTTCAGTACATTGATATACTTGTTCTGCCTCCGTGCTCTTCCTTCTTTTTATTCTGTCCTGCACTGGAATTTGATCTATGTATTTTATTTTTTCTTCTCAATTTGTCAGGTTGTGCTGCTGACAGATGCACCACTCCAAGAAGGGGGCAACCGCCACCGCTGACCTTACAGGTGACCTTATCATTGAGATTCTGACCCGGCTGCCCGTCAAGTGTGTCGATTCAAATGCATCTCCCGGCACCGGTACCGCCTCATCTTACATCTCCGGTTTCTTCGATCCCATGTACAGACTCAAGCACAAGGATGATTCGATAGCATCTCCCACTTTTGACGGGATTTCAGGGGACCAAGAACAGCTATTCTCTGATGCCTCGTTTCCCTTTCTTGACCAGACGCAGGCTGATTTTCCCAAAGAACTGCTGCAATGGCCTTATTTTCTACCTCTGCTGGAAGGACTCAGAGAGACAAATTTGATTATGTCGTATGTAATCCTGCCAGGGGAATGGGTTGTCCTGCCTAAGACTGCTCGCAGCGGTCTACTAGAGCGCGTGCGGGACGCCGGATATCCCGTTCCGCACGTCCAGTCATCTCGCATCCGGCCTACTGGGAGCGGCACTGGATATTCCCGCATGCTACAGGCGTGCCCCAACTCCAGTGCTCCTTCGACCGTGCGGGCTGACGTCGTCCTCGTGGATTTGCTGCCTCGCGCGCTACCACGGAAGAGTCCGACCTCGATGCCATGGAGCCGCGCATCACAGTGGGGAAAGAAGAAAGAAACCAAATGAGCTCGGAGCATATGGTGGATTTGCAGCCATAGAAGAGGAAGGAAGGGGCAGACCCTGCCAAAGAACCACCGCGAGTGCTGTCCTCACGCGGCCTCTACGAGATGACTCCACAGAGAAGATCTACGATTGAGTGGGAGGGAAGAATCAGGGAGAAGGAGCTCCAGAAGTCACTAGGGAGAGAAGAACCAGGTTGGGTCAGAGAAGAATGAAGAGTCATCGTGGAAGAGGAAAGGGAATAAAGTGGGGAAGGAAATAAAAAAATAGAAAAGGAAATCATAGGCTGCAAGAAGGAAAGAATTAGGGGAAAATGGAAACAAAATAGAAGGAAAAAATAGAGAGAAAAAAGAAAAGGGAAATACAAAGAGAAAAGGAAATAAAGAAAGGGAAACAAGAAAGAAAAGGAAAAAGAGATAAAAAATAAAAAGAAAGGAATTATTTGACTGTATTTTTTAATAATATATGAAATAATATAAAATTAGTGGTAGTTGATATAGAGCACGTGTTTAGGGTACGACAAGTGCGCGAACACGTGCTGAAAAATGAAGAATTTTTTATAGTTACTGAAAAGAGATGAGAATATATTTTTGTAGTAGACTTTTAGAGTATGACGAGTTGGCCATGAAAGCAATGCGTTGGCTTACCATTTGGGTTTTGATCCAGCCATGTCACCCCACTTCCATGTGTTCTAGATACTAGAGGGTGATGAGGACTATGGTATATCTCAGGTGTTAGTACTACTTGTCAGAGACAGGAGCCTGGAGTCACAAGGAAAATAGTTGGGGCGACAATGAGATGTAAATAGTTGACATGAGAGGTGTTTTTCAATGGAAGGATGCACTTGCTCGCCTGTGAGTTTAAGATACTAGCAGTTGACACTGAAGGTAAAACATGGAGGGTCATTTCTTTATTGGAAAATTATATCTGTTAGAAACTTTTGTTTAGGTCCTCTTGCGATTGTATTTATAAATAT
The DNA here is from genome assembly GCA_030760725.1 of Neostapfia colusana. Taxonomy (NCBI): domain Eukaryota; kingdom Viridiplantae; phylum Streptophyta; class Magnoliopsida; order Poales; family Poaceae; genus Neostapfia; species Neostapfia colusana. Next base: position 17,127,649 of record JASWHV010000013.1, read on the forward strand.
GAGAAAAAAACAACATTCTTAGAAATCCGGCACTCAGTTTTTATTGTTCAACAGTCTCTCTATTCCTTTTCTTATGTAGGTGTACATGTATTATCCTACTAGGACTTGACTCGCAGTCCGACTAGAACTGTTTATTTCTGCAATACTATGACTTTTCAGATATTTTTCCAATACTGAAGTAATTATTTCCATGCTTAACACTCTTTATTTTTTTTCCTAAATTAGAGATCTAAACCAATGCGGCAAGGACTCCCCAGCCCCAACCTCAATCCTAATCCGACGAGGACTCTTACTACTCCAAAAATAAGATTAACTCTAATAATCACCTCTTTAATTTTTTTCTATATGAAATCTAGTCTTGACACACCTTTGTTGGGATGGTAAACACTCCATTGTCCTACACATATTTGCATTAATTTTGATATAGGCACATCTTCATCCTCAGGAGAATAGCATAAATTTTCTGCCATGCACTCAATTTCAGGAATGTCACATATTTATTATGAGGATGGCGGCACAACTTTTTCACCCTGCACTCAATTATGGGATTTGTGCATCTTCATCCCTAGTGTAACGTTACAACTTTTCCACCTTGCACTCAAATTTGGGATGAACACATCTTCATCCCGAGCACACATCGATCACAACAAAAAACTCCATGCGGCCGCCTCGCTCATCCCACCCACGACTACTGAATCCACGATTGATCCTGCTGCGCAGCCACCATCATGTGCAACCTCATTACGGCCCTCACCGCCTCTTTCACGTCGACATCGCAATCCATCTGCAGCACGTAGCAGAGCTTTCTGACGGCGTCCGCGCGTACCATCTCCCGCAATATCTCTGAGGACGCCGCCCGGCCGCATACGCAGCGGCTTAGCAACCCAACATGGGCACATGTGGCAACACAGCATATCATTATCATCACCCACAACATCATGCAGCGTGGGAACCCTAGGTCCGCTACACCATGCAACCACTTGTCAGCCCCGCGTGTCCCTGCCTTGGGCTAGATTGCCACCCCGGGGGAGCATCCTCCTGAGGGGCTCTGATATAAAGTGTTTAAAATTCAGCATTGTTCAGCAGTTTCTCTATTCCTTCTCTTATATAGGTGTACATGTATGGTCCTACTAGGACTTGATTCACAGTTCGAGTAGAACCCTTTATTCCTACTATATTATGACTCTTTAAACCTATTTGAAGACTTAAACCAATACAGTGAGAACTTCTCAGCTGCATCCTTCTACCCTAATTTGACTAGAATTTCTAATATTCCAAAAAATAAGATGAACACTAACAAATACGTCAAATTTATCAATCTGGATTCTTTAGGACTATAATGGTAATGAATGGATATTTAAGTACAACATCAGCTCTTCACAACATTTCGGGGAGGTTTTTAGGGGGAAGTTAAGGATATCATGTTACAATGGGACTATGCTTTGGTCGCAATCCATCCTGGATCAATTTGATTTTCTTCGTTTACATGTGCCAGGATATGCTAACGGGGTATGTCGAAGTGTGTGGTCGACACTTCCCCCGGACCTGCTCTGGGCAGCCTGCGGAGGTTCTTTTTCAGAGGGGCTAGTCGCTTGCGGAGAGCTTAAGCGTAGGGACGAGTGAGGGAGGAGTTTGACACGGCGAGTTTTACGTGGTTCGGGCCGCCGGAGCGTAAAACCCTACGTCCACGGTGAGCAGAGGTGCTCGCTTATTGCCTATTTCTCAGAACCGGAGTCCTGAGCTTGAGGATGAGTTATGCCTAGGGTGTGAGTTGCTGGAGTGCGAACCCTTGCTAACGTTGCCTACCCGAGCCTTTTATAGCCCAAGGCTTGTGTGGCTTACAAGGGGGGCCCGGGACCCGACAGGTGGTCCCGGGGAGATTTCCTGCCGACTATCATATCCGTAGTTATGTCGGTAGTTGTCTCTGGCGAAGGCTTCTGAGTCTTCGTCTTGCCGCCTTGCCCATGCCGCATGCTAGTCGTAGTGGTTGATGACGGCGGCAGCGGCAGGGGATGTCTTGTCGCTGTGTTTATTGGCTGGCAGGTTCTGACACCGCGCGCCAGTCTGTGATGCGACTTGGTGCAACGGCACCTGACAGAGGCGTGCTCCGCGTCTCCACGTCTTGGGAAGGCGCGGGCCTTGAATACCTTGTACGGGCAAGGTATGGTGCGTCTTTACGCCCGCTGCCTATCGCTCGGGGGCAGGCAGCGCTGTTCTGCTGGACACGTGGCGGGCCCGGAGCTCTCCTTTGAGGAGAGGGAGGTCCGGCCCCGCAGGACACGTGGAGCCTTCGGACCCCTCCCCGCGGAGGGGGGAGGTCCGGCTTCTGTCGGCCATGTGGCAGGCCCGGAACTCTCCTCTGAGGAGGGGGAGGTCTGGCCCCGCGGGACACGCGGCGCCTTCAGAGCCCTCCCCACGGAGGGGAGGATTGGCTGCTATTGGCCACGTGGCGGGCCCGGAGCTCTCCTCTGAGGAGAGGGAGGTCCGGCCCCGCTAGACACGTGGCGCCTTCGGAGCTCTCCCTGCGGAGAAGGGCGAGATCCTTAGGCATTTTCCCCTGTGTGCGGGGGTACCACATATCGCGGGTACCGACAGTGGCCCCCGGGCCCATCTCTGAGGAGATAGCAAGCCCGAGGTGGGGCCTCCGTCTCTTCTGTTCCGCGCACTTTCTCTAAGTCCCGCATTGACCGTTGTCGAAGCACGAACAGTCGCGGGATCGTGGGAGCGTGCGCCCACTTGAAGGTTGCTTTTACTGCGGCGATTCCCAAGGCTGCCAGTTCTGCACGTTGCGGCGCTTTCTTCGGGAACCGCCGAAGTGCCTTGCCGGCTCGTCTTCTTGGGAGACTGACTCCTTGACCCACTGCTTCAGCTAGGCGGCTTGGGTCCACCTGTCATCGGCGCTCGGTCTTGGAGCCGAAGCGGTTGCCGATGCGGCGTATTCGAAGGGTTTCGAATCGCTTGGAATCGCACCTGGGAAGTGTGAAACGAAGCCACAACGTGGGTTGGTTCCCTTTATAAGGCTTCCAGCACTTGCACCTTCGTTGAGTTTCTGCGACCTTGTCTTCTCCCATGGCTTCTAACCCGCCTTCGGAGGAGGATCGCTCTCGATTTCCTCCGGTGGCGGCTTCTGCACCAAGTCAGGGATCCAGGGAGCCTGCATGCCTTGCCTCTGGAGGTGACGCCTCCAGGAGGCCCCGGGTTTATCATCCCGACTGGACTCTTCTTGAGCGACGACTGGCTGAGGGTTCCTAGGCGTTGCGTCCTTTCTCCTCAAGTGGTGGAGTCTCCAAAGAAACTGCTGACACGTCGAGGAGGCTTCAGGCGGAGGAGTCTCCAAGGAAGCTGCTGAAGCACCAAGGAGGACTCCAGGCGATAGAGTCTCCAAGGAAACTGCTCAAGCGGCGGAGGGGGCTTCAGAAGCATCCTTGATGACACCGGCCCTTTCGTTGGTGATGGGCGAGATGATCCCTGTGCTCGGGTCGGAGGAGTCTTCAGGGAAGTTGTGTCCTCTCTCCTCAGGCGGTGGAGTCTCCAAAGAAACTGCTGACACGCCGAGGAGGACTCCAGGCGGCAGAGTCTCCAAGGGAACTGCTGAAGCGGCGGAGGGGGCTTCAGAAGCGTCCTTGATGACACCGGCCCTTGCGCTGGTGATGGCCGAGATGATCCCTGTGCTCGGGTCACGAAGCAGGAGAACGCCGCCAGGGCTGAAGTTGGGGACGTGGCCGTTCTCGCAACTTCTAGGTTCTGGACGTGCCAGGGGAACCCTAGGGCTTGTTTCTTTATTTTTTATCGAGTCTGTAGTCCAGCTCATGGAGCCATGAATACATAGACTCTTATAACCCCTCGTGCCTGTGATGCCCTTGTCTTCTTCTTGGTTTCACCTGGCCGAGCCCCTAGCTCCGTAAGGTACTCATAGGCCTTCACCAATCTCGAGGGTCTGCACAGACACCTTCCCCGGGTCCTTACTGTATTAAGGGCCCCGGAGGTATCCGGAGCCGCCCCATGAGGACGGGGAGGTCCGGATCTGCTGGACACGTGGCGGGCCCGGAGCTCTCCTCTGAGGAGAGGGAGGTCCGGCCCCGCAGGACACGTGGAGCCTTCGGACCTCTCCCCGCGGAGGGGGGAGGTCCAGCTTCTGCCCGCCACGTGGCGGGTTCGGAGCCCCTCCTGAGGAGGCGGGAGCCCCGGCCCCGCTGGACACGTGGGGCCTCCGGAACCCGCCCCTGCTGAGGGGGCGGGGTCTGGATCTCCCGGTTTTGCGTGGTCCGTAGCGGCCCCCTGGTAGGCGTGGCCAACTGTTTGGGTACTCCTACCATACTCCTGCGGGAAGCCAAGGCCGAAGGGTCCTGCACACAAACAAGGGAAACGTAATTCTCCTTGGGGTTCCCCCCTTTCCGATCTCATAGTCTTATTTGGCTTACAATCCCGATTCGGTGCACGGTGCTTGGGAATTTCGGTGCACGACGTGCCGGGGGCTCAGGGCCCCCTGGCCATCGGTAGGTCCCCCAATCGCGACCGCCCCAGGCAGGATAGCAAATGCCGACTAGAGTTGAGAATGGGAAAAGGGGGACTGGGTGTATGGTGAACATACCCAGGAAGCGCGGTCATAAAAATTAATACATAATTTGAATGAGCATAAAGGAAGAGCAAAGCAGGACAGGTTCTTTCCCTATAAATTTCCATAGGCGGAAAACAGGCTAAACATGGAGGCCACGACCCGTCCCATTAAAAAGGGAAGCAAGACTCTACGCACTTGGAGTCGGAACCAGGCAAAGTTGAACGTAGTCCTGGACCGTCCCCTGAGACTTAGCTGCTCCGAGCGCTGTTCCGGGACTCTATGGAATCTATTAGAAAGAAGAAATTGTCCTGCTACTGTTCTAGGGGTAGAACTTACGGAGGTGTTCGATGTTCCAGGGGTTCGGGAGCGGATCCCCACCCTCGGTGGAAAGGCGTACGCACCCGGGGCGGCATACTTTTGTGACTCAGAAGGGACCTTCCCAACTAGGGGAGAGTTTGTGGGTCCCTTCACGAGAAAGTATGCGCCGCAGCACCAGGTCGCCTTCCTGCAGCACCCGGGCACGCACAGACCTCTGGTGGTAGCGGCGGAGCGCTTGTTTGTACCGTGCGTTACGGAGCGTTGCATGCAATCGGACCTCGTCGACGAGGTCGATGTCTCCGCGCCGGAGGTTGTCCTGCGCGGCTTCGTCATAAGCTCGGACGCGGTGAGACTTCATGGTGATCTCTGGGGGAAGCACAACTTCGGCCCCATACACCATGAAGAAGGGTGTCTCTCCGGTGGCCCGGCTCTGGGATGTCCGGTTAGCCCATAGTGTGCTCGGAAGCTCATCCACCCAATTGGCACCATGTTTCTTCAGGCTGGCATAGGTGGGGGTCTTGAGGCCCCGGAGAATCTCGGCGTTGGCCCTCTCGACTTGCCCATTGCTCTTTGGGTGAGCAACAGAGGCATAGCACACCTGGATGTCGAGGTCTTCGCAGTAGTCTTGGAAGGCTGTGCTGGTGAACTGGGTCCTGTTGTCGGTGATGATTCTGTTCGGGACCCCGAACCGGCAAACAATCGACTTGATGAACTTTACTGCGGATTGCTTGTTGATGGTGACAACTGGTGTGGCTTCCGGCCACTTGGTGAACTTGTCGATGGCGACATAGAGGTACCGGAATCCCCCGACGGCTCTGGGGAATGGTCCCAAGATGTCCAACCCCCATACGGCAAACGGCCATGAGGGTGGGATCATCTGTACCGCCAGAGCCGGTGTATGGATCTGCTTGGTGTGGAACTGGCACGCCTTGCAGCTCTCGACCAGCTTGACAGCATCCTGGAGTGCTGTCGGCCAGTAGAAGCCATGCCGGAAGGCTTTACCGACAAGCGTGCGTGAGGAAGAGTGACTCCCACATTCGCCTCCATGGATCTCAGCGAGCAAGTCGCAGCCTTCCCCCTGGGTTATGCACCGCAATAGGACGTGGTTGGCGCCACGCCGGTAGAGATCCCCTTCTACCAGCGCGTATCTCTTAGCCATACGCACGATCCGTTCAGCGGTTGCATGTTCATCAGGGAGGATGTTGTCTTTCAAGTAGTCCCGGATCTCCGTGATCCATGCATCGGATCTGACTTGAGCTTATGGATCTTGAGCGCTGGGTTGCACGGAGTCCCCAGTGACACTTACGATCCTTGGTGGCATCCATGGCTGCAGGGCCGCCGGGATCGCCAGCTTCGAGGTGCTGGTCTAGCCCCTCTCGCCCGGCTCGGCGGGCCGGGCTGTGGGCCGCAGCAACGTCCTCTCGAAGACTCCTTCGGGCACAGGGGCTCCGGTGGAAGCCTTCGTTGAAAGCTCATCAGCTGCGGCATTGCCAGCGCGCGGTACGTGGTGCAGGTCCAAGGCGAGGAAGTCTTTCTCCAACATCTGCACGTGAAGCAGATAAGCAGCTAGCTGTGGGTCATTGCAGGAGCATTCACCCTTAACTTGCTTGATAACCAGCTGGGAGTCGCCCTGTGCCAACAACTGGCGAGCGCCCAGAGACAGGGCTGTCTATAGGCCAAAGATGAGTGCTTCATACTCTGCCATGTTGTTGGTTGCCTTGAAATTGAGACGCACCATGTACCCAAACTGCTCCCCCGATGGCATGAGAAGCAGTACGCCGGCACCAGCCCCCTGCTTTCGCGAGGAGCCGTCAAAGAAGAGCGTCCAGTGGGGCTCGGTGAAGACCGGAGCTCGGTGCTCTAGTTCACTGTCTTCGTGGCCCCCTGGGTCATCCTTCGTTGGTGTCCACTCTGCCACGAAGTCAGCTAGCGCTTGGCTTTTGACTGCATGGCGAGGAAGGAAGTCCAGCTCGAACTCCGCCAGCTCCGCTGCCCATTTAGCAACGTTGCCAGTCGCATGGGGGTTGTGAAGGATCATCTTCAGCGGATAGGAGGTCACTACTGAGACCCGGTGGGCCTGAAAGTAGTGGCGGAGCTTCCTGGACGCCACGAGCACTGCATACAGCAGCTTGTGGACTTCTAGGTACCTTGTCTTGGCATCGTGAAGGACCTCGCTGATGTAGTAGACAGGCCTCTGGATGGTTTGAACCCTCTCTCTTAGGTTTGAGAGGTCTTCATACATTGGCCCTAGCCCGCTGGAGGTGAGTGAGTCCAGGGGGGCTTCTAGGAGTTGGAACTCGAAGGTTCTTAAGCCATCTTGGCCCTCCGGGGGGCCCCGCTGGTTCTCCGGGAGCTCCGGGAGGTCCTGCCGGATCTCCGGGAGGTCCCGTTGGGCCCCCGGGGGGTCCCACTGGACCCCCGGGAGGTTGTCTTGGAGGTCCGGGAGGCCGCCCTGGACCTCCGGGAGGCTTTCTTGGAGGTCCGGGAGGTCGTCTTGGACCTGCGGGGTTTCGTGGCGTCTATCTTCTGCTGCCGGAGAAGGTTGTGAAGACGAGAGGTCCGGCCGCTCTGCGACGAGGACCATACTCACCACTTCAGTTGTCGCCGCGATGTAGAGCAACAGATGCTCTCCGGGCTCGGGGGCTACCATGATAGGTAGGGTCGTCAGGAGCCGCTTCAACTCCTGGAAAGCCTCTTCTGCTTCGTTAGTCTAGGCAAATGGACCGGATCTGCGCAGGAGCTTAAAGAAGGGGAGCGCCCGCTCTGCTAGTCTCGGTATAAACCGACTCAGCGCGGCTAGGCATCTCGTGAGTTTCTAGACTTCTTTGATGTGGGCAGGAGGCCGCATCAAGTCGATGGCCTTGATCTTCTATGGGTTGGCCTCAATTCCCCGGTGCGAGACCAGGAATCCTAAGAGTTTCCCAGAGGATACACCAAACACATATTTGTCGGGGTTCAGCTTGGTGCGCGTGGAGCGCAATTTGTCAAAAACTAAGGCTAGATTATCTAACAAAGATGAACTCTGCCTGACCTTGACAAAGATGTCATCGACGTACACCTCAACTAAGTCTCTTATTAACTCTCCAAAGGTTTTGTGCATTGCACGTACAAAGGTGGGGAGAGCATTCTTTAGGCCATAAGGCATAGAGACATAACAATACAGGTCATCTACTGTGATGAAGGAGGTGTGCTCTTCATCTTCTCTAGACATGGGGATCTGATGGAAACCCGAGTAGACGTCTAGGAAGCACAGCATATCGCAGCCTGATGTCGAGTCTACTATTTGATCTATTCTAGGGAGAGGGAATGGATCTTTGAGACATGCCTTATTGAGACTGGTGTAGTCGATGCGCATCCGGAGCTTCCCACTGGCCTTCGGGACAACGATAGGGTTCGCCAACCACAGGGGGTGGTGGACTTCCTGTATGAAGCCAGCGTCCAGTAGCTTCTTGATTTCTTCGTGGATGAAGTTTTGCCGCTCGATGGACTGCTTGCGGGGCTTCTGTTGAACTGGTCGGGCGTCGGGGAAGACCTTTAAGTGGTGCTCGATCACCTCCCTAGGGATCCCCGGCATCTGTGATGGCTACCATGCAAACACGTCGACGTTGTGCCGGAGGAAGGTGACGAGCGCGCCTTCCTATTTGCTATCCAGGCCCCCGGCTACCGGGGTGGTCTGGGTGGCATCGGAGCGGACTTGGACAATCTTTAAGGGGACGTCGCCCGCGTCGAGGGGTTGCACACGGGGTGCTGCGGTGGAGGCACGGTGGCGTGCACTCGGGTGGAGCTGGTCTGGTTCTGCACTGCCAGGGGCTGGTGCTCTAGCTGTTGCAAGCACTTGGAGCTTTTCCAAGGCCGACACTGCAGCAGTGCGGTCTCCACGAATCCTGAGGACGCCAGTTGGTGTAGGCAACTTCAAGACGAGGTAGTCGTAGTGGGCTACTGCCATGAATCGGTACAGGGCTGGCCTGCCAATTATGGCGTTGAAGGGGAGGTCGATCTCCGCCACGTCGAACAGAATGTATTCTGTCCGATAGCTGTCCGGAGCTCCAAAAGTCACCGGGAGGCTGATGTTGCCGTAGGGAACGACCTGTCCCGGCCCTACCCCTGAGAACGGGCTCGACGGGGTGAGCTTGGCCATCGGGATCTGCAGCTTATGAAAAGCTGCACGGCTGATGAGGTTCAGCCCAGTTCCGCCATCTACCAAAACGTGATACATCCTTACGTTGGCGATGGTGGGTGCTACCAAGAGCGGTAGTTGGCCGGCCCCAACCATGTTCCTGGGGCAGTCGGTGGCGTCAAAGCTGATGGGGGTTCCCATCCACTTGAGGTGCGGTGCGGCACTTGGGAGTGGGCCCACCGACGCTACCGCTCGGCGCAGAGTCTTAACTGCGCTTCGGGACGAGGGGTTGGCGGACCCGCAGTATATGACGTAGAGCTTCTTTCGACGCTCATCATCACTGGAGCTGGAGTCCTCATGGTTGCGCACCGCCTTCACGGCGCGCTGAGGCTCCTGGAACCCCACTTGGTGGTCGACGCTGTCTGGGGCGTCGACCTTCTGCTTGCCCTCCCTTTGGCGGAAGGGTGAAGCATCAGTCCGTTGCTGCTTCCCTTTGCGGAAGCGCTCCGCGAGCTTCTGAATCTCCCGGCACTCGGCAGTAGTATGGCGACAGCTGCCGTGCACGGGGCATAGCTTGTCTTGGTCACCTTCTGGGGCTGGTGACTGTCGCTGCCTCTTGTCGGGGCGCGGCCCCCGAGCTCCGCTGGGTGCCACTGCTGCGGCAACGGGAACCGTGGCCAGTGACTTCATCTTGCCACTGCCCCAGTTCTTGGCCTTCTTGCTGCCTCCATAGGAACCAGCGCCAGATCCGGGCTGTCCTCCTGACTCGGAGGCTGGCAGTGAGTGCCAGTTTCGCCCTTCGGCTGCTCTGGCGCGCTTGTCCGCCAGGCTGAAGAGCTCGGAGACATCGCGGACCTCTCTGGTCGCGAGTTTCTCGAGCATCTTCTTGTCCCGAACGCCTTGCCGGAACGCCACCACCACAGAAGCGTTTTGGATGTTTGGGATGGTGTTCCGCACCTGGGAGAACCGCTGGATGAAGGAGCGCAGCGACTCCCCAGGTTGTTGCTGGATGGCGTGGAGGTCGAGCTCCGTACCAGGCCGGGTGTAGGAACTGCCGAAGTTGGCGGTGAACTGCCGGCAGAGCTCTCCCCAGGAAGTTATGGAACCCTGGGGGAGGTTCATGAGCCAAGACCGGGCTGGGCCGGTGAGGGCGACGGGGAAGTAGTTGGCCATGACGGCGTCATCCCCTCCTGCGGCAAGTACGGCGGTGGAGTAGATCTGGAGGAACTCCGCTGGGTTGACGCTGCCGTCGTACTTCTCGGGCAGGTGCGGCCGAAACTTGCACGGCCACCTCGCGAAGCGAAGGTGGGGCGCCAGGGCCGCACATCTTGCTCCTGTTGCTGCAGGCGTTGGTGCCGTGAACGCTTGGTTCACCGCCAGCACAGTGTACCCCGGTATGGGCAAGGTTGCGCCATAGACCAGGGGTGCCGTTTGCAGGGCATATGGATGTGGCATATGCTGCGTGGCGTATGCCTGGGGCAGAGATCGCGTGGTGAAGGTCTGCGCCTCAGGCTGGGTCGGGGCTGACGTCATGCTGTCACCAGCCTCTTGGTTGCGACGCCTTTCTCGACGTCGCTCGAGGTACACCCGGGCATCTTGGCCCAAGTGGCACCGTTCCAGCTCTGTCCTCAGGTCCGTCGACGGAAGCCTGGTGGAGCTGGAATCCGCCGTCTGTCCGTCAACCGTCGGCGTGTGCGTCAGCGACACAGCCGGTTGGCCGGAGCGTCGTCCCCGCCGAAGTCGAGGGTTTGCGGCGGCGACGACGAGACGGTCTACCTCGCGAATCCACTGCTGGGTCGCTGAATGGGGTGCATCCCCAGCAGGTGGATTGCTCAGTAGCGCTCTTGCTGCAGCTAGCGCACCCCCGTGGGGTACGCTCAGCGCTGCAGAAGATCTCACGCTAGTTGGAGCCTGCACTGCCGGAGTCAGCTGCTGGCTTCCAGCTCGCACCGACACACTCCGTCCTGAGTGCGTCGATACGTATTCCCCGCTGGTCACGGTTCATCGTGAACGCGGGGGAGGAGAGCTTGCCGCTGAAGGTAGCTTCGTCATCTTCGTCGGCAGAAACTCGTCGCGCAAGGGAAAAGCCCCCTTCCTGGCGCGCCAAATGTCGAAGTGTGTGGTCGACACTTCCCCCGGACCTGCTCTGGGCAGCCCGCGGTGGTTATTTTTCGGAGGGGCTAGTCGCTTGTGGAGAGCTTAAGCGTAGGGACGAGTGAGGGAGGAGCTTGACACGGCGAGTTTTACGTGGTTCGGGCCGCCGGAGCGTAAAACCCTACGTCCACGGTGAGCAGAGGTGCTCGTTGTATTGCCTGTTTCTCAGAACTGGAGTCCTGAGCTTGAGGATGAGTTATGCCTAGGGTGTGAGTTGCTGGTGTGCGAACCCTTGCTAACATTGCCTACCCGAGCCTTTTATAGCCCAAGGCTCGTGTGGCTTACAAGGGGGGCCCGGGACCCGACAGGTGATCTCGGGGAGATTTCCTACCGACTATCGTATCCGCAGTTATGTCGGTAGTTGTCTCTGGCGAAGGCTTCTGAGTCTCCGTCTTGCCGCCCTGCCCATGCCGCATGCTAGTCGTAGTGGTTGATGACGGCGGGAGCGGCAGGGGATGTCTTGTCGTTGTGTTTATTGGCTGGCAGGTTCTGACACCGCGCGCCAGTCTGAGATGCGACTGGGCGCAACGACACCTGACAGAGGTGTGCTCCGCGTCTCCACGTCTTGGGAAGGCGCGGGCCTTGAATACCTTGTACGGGCAAGGTATGGTGCGTTTTTGCGCCCGCTGCCTACCGCTCGGGGGCAGGCAGCGCTGTTCTGCTGGACACGTGGCGGGCCCGGAGCTCTCCTTTGAGGAGAGGGAGGTCCGGCCCCGCAGGACACGTGGAGCCTTCGGACCCCTCCCCGCGGAGGGGGGAGGTCCGGCTTCTGTCGGCCACGTGGCGGGCCCGGAGCTCTCCTCTGAGGAGGGGGAGGTCCGGCCCCGCGGGACACGCGGCGCCTTCAGAGCCCTCCCCACGGAGGGGAGGTCTGGCTGCTGTTAGCCACGTGGCGGGCCCGGAGCTCTCCTCTGAGGAGAGGGAGGTCCGGCCCCGCTGGACATGTGGCGTCTTCGGAGCTCTCCCTGCGGAGAAGGGCGAGATCCTTAGGCATTTTCCCCTGTGTACGGGGTACCCCATATCGCGGGTACCGACAGCGTATCTGACATGGACTGTGGCAAAGTTTGTGTTATCTACAGTCTTAAACAGCATTTGCATGACACATGTCCTCCATATTTTCCCTATGTTTTATTTTTTTTCTCACACATTGGCTGGCCAAGAGTGGAAGCATGGCTCTAGGGTGACGGCTTGCCGTTGGTACCAACAATTATACGGATGTTTTTACAAGTGTTGGACCTTCAGTTATCACAATTAAACTGTAGGGCTACAGCTTAGTATTGCTCTATAATGACTTATCCTTCCGTCAGTATTTTTTGTTTTTTTGCTTTGATGCAGTCCTGATTTAATTTCTATGCTCTCTGTCATCAAAAACCTGTAATTTGACTTTCTGTCGGTTGTTTTTGTTTTTGCTTTGACGCAGTCCTGATTTTATTTCTATGAAGTGATTTTTTTCATTATGACCCTAAATTTTTTGACTTATGGCAATTATGTGCTAAGCGGTCTTGTTTTGGACACATTATATGTGCTAGCCATTGGTATATTACCTATAGGATGATGATAAGGCAACTCACAGTGAAAAAATGGACATTGAAGCATTATGTGTTGAGGTAAAATTTATGCATTTCTGGATGTCTCTACAATTTATTCTTAATCCATGAAGACCGTTCTCATTCTTCAGCAGCACTTCTATACTTTTTCTTATAATGGGTAATGTGTAAGTCCTACGTCCGACTAGGAGCCTTTATTCTTTTCAAACAGCTTTTAAAATTGCGTAAATTATTTTTGTTACGATACATCTTTATTTCTCTCCTAAACTAGATAACTAGACTAACACAGCGAGGACTCTTTAGTTGCACTCGTCGGCCCTAATCCGACTCACATCTAAAAACAAAATTAACTCTAACAATTACCCTTTTAATCTTATTTTCTACATAAATTTTAATCTTGACACACTTTAATCAGGATGATGAACACTCCTCCATCGTGTCACACACATACTTGCACTAACTTTTTAGGATGACGAACACACCTTTCACACCATAGGATGACGAACACACATCTTTCATCTTGCACTCAAACTCAAGATAGAATGGTGAACACACCTCTTTCACCTTGCACCCAAACTCAGGATGACACGAATCTTGACATCCCTTGCTCTCGATCTTGAATAGAATAAATCTTTACATCAACGGGATGAAACAAATCTTTATATCTTGTCACTCAATCTCCGGATGGAAGATATTTTTACATTTCAAGCACACATCAATATAAGATGCTCATGGCCATCCCTGTTGCTACATGCAAATGGTGCACCTCTAGTCGAATCCACCTCTGCCGCACCTCCTCTCCGTGAAACATGCCATCTGTCACCCATACCTGCATTACAGTTGCCTGCTCGTGCAAGACGGCCCGCTCTCGCCTAGTTCTAGCTGCTTGCACGCCTCTCGCGAGCCGTGCGTTCACGACCTCTCACCACCTCGCAGTCGCGCCACCCTGGAATCTGCCTTGATTTGCTGGAGCCCGCCGGGATTGGTATTGAGCCCGTGCCTCCAGATCACCGTCGACCCTACCGCCCAAAGGATCCAGCATGTCCCTCCGAAGGCAAGGAGATTGGATATTGAATCTAAAGCTCTAAATACCAAATGTTAGAAATCTGGTGTTGGTTCTCATTATCCAGTGGTTCATCTACTCCTTTTTATATGGTGTACATGTGTAGTCCTACTAGGACTTGACCCAAAGTTCAAGTAAGAGTCTTTATTCTTGATCTATTAAATTTTTTAAACCTATCCTAAAAGTTTAATAATTATATTACTATGGCTCTTTATTTCTTTCCTAAATTAAACATAGACAAACACAACGATGACTGTTGTGCCATCATCATTCCGACGCACATACAAAATAAGATTAACTCTAACATGCCACATGAGAGATAGTGTGATCTATTATACTTGAATGTTTGACGCAATTGCCATTTTCCATATATGTTGACCGCTATTTATACCAATCTTGGTAAGGGAAAGCTTGAAGCTGCATTACCTTTGTGAGTTTTTGCTTTGATGGTTTCACATTAAGATGAGGATCATATTCTCATGTTCTCAAAATGTTAAAATTCACATGTATTTTGTAGAAATGTTGTGGGATTAGTAGTGAAGGTTTTTATGTTTGACCTGTGCGCTTGCATGTTCGCCGAGCAAATGCATGTGGATATATGCATGCAAAGACAATGAGTTTTACGCCTACAGTTGAAACAACCTGAAACAAGATAAGACATTTCGACCAAAAATGTACGATTATATTAATAAAGTTTTTTGCTCTTCATGTTAATATTGAGAAGCAGTCCCAATGCTGTATGTTTTTTCCGTTACAGATCTCTTTCAAAAAGGTATCGCACACTTGCTGCGTGCTGCGACCCATGATGTCATGTTTCCGAAGGACATCAGAACGGCGACGACCACCGTAGTACAAGAACAGAATTTCGAATCTGTATAAAAGAAGAGTCGTTGTACGCCCCGGCCCGTCGCGCCATCTCTCCTTGTCCCTTGGAGGACGATGCGCCCAAGCAACGAGTCCATTTCCATGCATGTATCCTGGAACAGAGAACGAGCTGGAGCAACTAGCACAGACAATTCTGCTGCTGCTGCTTGTGACCGAGAACACAGGCTTCGAAAGCTTACTGCCCGGCCATGCTACTCTGTTTTGGTTGAAGTACCTTCTGACACTGCTGATTCCATCTTTATATCGTTCGAGCTAGCCCCATGACTTCTTGATCGTTTCTGCAGCCGTGTTATTTACTGACCGCTTCAATAATCAGAAGCAGTGTTACTGAACAGGAACATTCAGTAAAGAACTGTTGTTTCGACGCTACACAAAGGCTCTGCGACTGCGTGCTTTTGCAGGACGCCTCCACGTCAATTGGACCTGGCAAAAGCGCAGCGGACATGCAGCATCTTGCCCGGTCGATGGAGTGACGGCCTGAACTGACTTTCGAAAGCAAAATACTCCAGTAGTAGTAGTAATTCCTACTACTCCCACCGTCCATCTCTCTTACAGTTTGCTCCGGTCTCACCCGTCTCCCTCGACCACAAGAACCTCAGCAACACGTCTTTCCTCGACCTGACAATGCAGCTCTTTTCATGTACTCCACTCTCGAGCAGGGTTTTGACCTGACAATACGCCTCGTCTCGGCGACCAAGGTTCCAAGCGTTGGCGGTCAGCCTGTCATTGTCGATCTGCCAAAGAGAGAGGTCCCTTTTGCATCGGATCAACCAGATCAGTGTTCCAAAACCTTAGCATATGTGTGTGCATATCTCTGCATCGGAACCTTTTGCATCGGATATGTGGTGTGTGTGTGTGTGCAAGTAAAGCCGGGAAAGGTCTTTGCCTCGCCAATCTCGAGCATGGGAAGAGCGGCACACCGCACACTCATGATCTGCAGCTCTGCAGCTTTTTTCAAAGCTTTGAAGCAGTGAAATGCTGGATCGAGGTGATGGTATAAGCAGTTACTAGTATCTCAGAATGTTTTGTACGTAACTGCATTAGTAAATCCCCATGTTGAAGAAGGAATTGTTGAATGGCCTGAATATCTTGCAGCTACTTTTAGAGGCTCGAATTATACGGTCCTCTCTCCTCCGGCCACCAAAGCTGTGCAGTTATCAGGGTGGTCCTCAGCCATCTGAACTCTCTTTGGCGTCATCCTGCAGCACTCTCTTGGAAGCAGAACAAAACAAGACAGTAGAGTAGAGTGCAGACTTCATCACCAGGAAAAAAACAAGGAACAAAATCATCGGCGTCCAGAGCAGAGACGGGCCCCAGGGAATTCATGAGGCGACAGTGTCACTGTTGCCTCAGCGAGGCAGGCAACGCAAGCGGGGCAGATGATGTTGAGAGGCACGGGAGGAAAACAGACTGCTTTTGCTTTCGTCAGTCAAAGATTCTGAAAAACTGCAACAGCCAACGGCGCCACTGTCAGCAGATCGCTGCACATTGTCGTTCAGAGGTAACAGAAGTCATTAGCTGCTAATCAAAATGTACAAGCCTATTAGACTGAACAATCTGGGACGGAATGAACATACGCTTCACTTACTAATTACTTCTAAGTTACAACTAACAGAACAAACATTTATCTTCCCCTGACACAGTTCCAGATAGACACCTGTAAGGCCAAGCCCCGAATGAACAAGAGAACAAAAGCAAAGAAGGAAAACACCAAACACTGTCCTTGTTGGGGATGGAACCACATGCATCGCATTCCCCACATGCACACACAGACCACGCCGCCATTGATTTAACTTCCTGCCCTATGTAGCAAGAGCCCCTAGCTACATAATTCCAGTGGGACACGAGAGCATGCCCATGTCGCCCTGTTGCCTTCAGCCTCACACATCTACACAGCCTAGCAACACAGGTTGGTCCGAGCAGACACCGGCGTCGGCAGGCCATCACGCGATGCGCTTCCGCTCGCCGGCAAGACTCAGAAGCCGCGCCACGCCCTTGGTCCACATCTCGTACTCCCTTTGGCTGGTGCACTCGAACTCGATCACCCGGTGCTCTGCCGTGCGGAGGCCGAAGTACCGTCGGTGCTCGCCGTCCGCCAGCAGGTGCCGCCCTGGCCACGCGGGGACGTCCTTGCACACGTCTACCACCACACCTGCACAGTGACCCGGATCAGGACAATGTAGCAAGAGATGGATGTTGTCAATGCCGTGCCTGCTTTGCCACTTACTTTTCTTCTTCTTGGTAATTGTCCCAGCAACATGCCGGCTCTTCATTTTCAGCATTACCTGCAAACAGACGCCATTGCTAATTAGTAACAAAAAAGATCAGTTTTCAGCAAAAGCGTACCACTACAGTTCAATTATAGAAGCATTTTTACCAGGCCCATCCTGTTGATGTACACTGATACAACCTTCCAGTGCAGCGCTCCTGTTAAAAAAGCGAACATGTAAAGGGAACATCAGTATGCTGCTTTTAAATGTAAATCATGGGTCAGAAATGATCACCGAAACTGCACCTTTCCGCGTGCGTTTGAGGAGCTCGGTGCCGCGAGCAAGCAGCTCTTGGCTGCAGATGCCGAGGAAGTTGCTCTCCTCCTCAAGCGAGACGTCGTCGCTAATGCTACTTCCACTGCTCTCCAGCTTGCGATGCTGCTTCGGCACGCTCTGCTTCTGATGGTGCCCTCCACCCACTAGGCCCTTCTCTACTGGGATCACCGCCGCTATGTTCCACACCTCCTTTAAAGCCCTCGCCTTCAATGTCGCCGCTCCTCTCAATGCTACGATCCAATACTATGTTAGCTTGAGTACGGGTTAAGAGATATTGATGCTTCATTTAGTGAAAACGACAGACCAGTGGCCGCAGCAGCTGTGACGGTGACAATGTCTCCAGGTGTCCTGACGTTCACGGCAGAGCCAACCACCGCCTCCAAATGCTCACGCTCAGCACCCATGGACTCTGCAGCCTCAACACATTGCGCAGCCACAAGTGTTGCAGCGGACGCCACAGCCATGTCGGTTCGGGCTGCACGGTCATCCTTGCCGGATCCAGATGCAGCAACAGTCGCCGCGGCCACAGCTGCCACAGCAGCTGCCACGGCCGCAACCGAAACAGCAGCATGGACCTGCGCATTGTGTGCCCGCGTCTCTTCTTTCTTCTTCTCCTTCCTGTCCTTGAGCCACCGTCCAACTGTCTTGTTGCTGGCACGATACGCCTGTGGCTTTGGCGTGCTCACTGCTCTGCAGTACTGCATAGATTCAAAGCAGTCCAATCAGTAGGAAAATGTGCTGCGAATTGCAAATTCCTCACAGTAAAAGTGCTGTTGTGAATTGAAACAAGGCCACTGAGGGGCCCTGAAGTGACGGAACGGTTCCAATTCTCACCAGTGGGTCCTTGATCCGCGTTACGGATGACAATTCAAGAAAGATGCACTTCATCAGTCAGCGCTACGAGCCACTACGTTTACGTGATATTACCCTCCAGATTGCATAAGTTGATTATTCCATATACGCGGTAGTAGCAACCAATGTTTATTTGTCAGAGGAGACAATCGACACAATCAGGGCTTGTTTGGATAATAAGAAATGGAATGGATTGGAGTGGAATGGAGTGGAAAATGAACTAATTTTTACTCCAATCTACTTCAAATGGAGAGTATTTAGTTGTATCTAAACAAGCCCTCATAAAGCAGTGGAGGACACTGTTAGCTCTAGATCAGCTAAAGAGAACATCATTACATTAGATTAGAAAGCCTGAAGGAATAACACTCGATTAGGGGACCAAAAAGGCGCAACTAGCCTCATGATGCGGGAACGGCACGGACTGCGTGCCAATGCCTGCAAGCCTGCTGCTTTTAGCCCAGAGTCCAGAGAGAGAGAGAGAGAGAGAGAGAGAGAGAGAGAGAGAGAGAGACGGTTAGAGAGCGAGAGTGACATGGGCATGGGCAGTCTGGACACGTTGCAGTGTTTGTTTCTACAAGCAGGAGACCAGAGGCCAGGGAGAAGCACTGAGACGGTAGCGGGAATCAAAGCTTCTTTACTAGTAGTACAACGCCGAGCAAACAGCAAAATCCATGTATCAAAGCTCTGCTGTTCCGTTCAGCGAGCTAGAAAACTACTAGTACATCAGAGGATTGGTTAGAGTGCTGTAGAACTGTGATTAGCTCAGGTGGAAGGACCAGTGTGCCCCTGTGGAGGCAAGGCTTCCCAATCCTAATAAGATCTTTGACCTTGACATCTCATATGGCTGTCTTTCTTGGGGTCTGGGGCATGTGGAACAGCAGTGATGTGGGGGCGTTCTGGGGCCATTTCTTCCTCAAAGACCAAAACTTTGCGGAGTCATGCTAACAGCTGAACCTAACGAGGGGCGTTTCGCATTGCTTTATAAAATGAACTAATAAAGGTTCCTTTCAAGTTCCAAATCTAGCATTTTCCCTTGGACCCAAATATTGACCAAATGGTCTGGTCTGTCTGGGCCAAATTGTCCTTGCACCCAAATATTCAAATAATCTAATGCTCTAGCACCATGTAGTGTCTTGCTTGCAAAATCATCGAATCACTAGCATTTTGCAGAGGACAGAGGGCAGTGATATCCAACTACTAACACAGAGATGTACAAACAATGAAGGAAACAAGCATGAAGAACAGGAGGAAGAAAGGCAGGGAAAGGACTAAAGGACCGCTTTTCTTGACAGATGGGCACAGGGGTCCTCCTATAGTTAAGAGAAAAGAATAAGAGGCCATGCATATTTCAATGATATCTGTGCATCAACCCTACAAATTTATGGACATAACACCAAAGTAATCAATGGTTCAGTTATCCTCAAGTGAGTACTAAACAATACGAAAAGTGTTTCAGTGTAAATTTGTGAATGCGAGTTCCAAATGACTTGAGATATCAGTGTTTTGGCATAAATAAACAGCAATTATTTGTTCAAGGATCAGCTACAGTTCCATTCAAGAGAAGGGTCTCCATCCTGTTCATGTGACCGGGATAGAGACCTCAATCTGCAACGCAGGACTTGTCGGTGGCGGAGACGGAAAGAGACGTGTCCATGACAAAAGATTACTATACACAATGGGCACCGGGATGTCTGAGTGTTCACAAACTCTCTCGAGAGAAAGCAGAACGGATTGGGCCAGCAAAACAAAAGCTGTGGGGTAAAAGGCAAAGGTTTGCGAGTCAGGGGTTTTATTTATTGGAAGGAGAGAAAGGCATTCCTACAAGTTCTTTGTCTAGCTTTGTTTTTTGTTCTCTCTCTAGAAATTTGGTAGTGCACAGGGAAGGCTGCAAGACTGGTCTCTTTGTCCCAAGCAGACCCACAGCTTCCAATGGCTCCTCTCGGACAATGATGCTTGTGACCTCGGCTATGCTTTTACCGGTGTTCTCCTTCCGTTGGAGGCTAGTTATTAACTAACCAGCATCAAATAAAAAGAATAAAAAGGAAAAAGTAGTTCACACATCAATTCTCTACGGGAATGTTTATTTTTGTAATAGTATATGTTCCATTTCTACTCCAACACATATGGAGTGTGTCACTGTTTATTAGCACAGTACAAAGCACAGTTATAAGAACGTGCACCATATACTACTGACAAAGAGGCAATAGAAGTATGTAAAAGAAGTAGTTATGTAAAATTTTAGTACCCAGATGAATAGCTAAACAGAGGTTATTTCCGAGAAAATTTATACTGCGGTATAGTGCCAGTTTTCAGTACAGTTCAGGCGTTAAAAAATGTAGCCAACGACTGGTATCTCGGTGGCGCAATAGATATGAACAAGAAGGTGACAAGGACGGACCTTTGCGTCATCGATCTCCGGCGAGACCGGCGGGCTGTCGGACAGGGAGCCGCCACCGCCGTTGAGAGGGCCGCTGCTGTGCGAGAGCCGCCCCGAGGTGAGCGGCGCCACTTCCTGCTGCAGGTTGCAACGGAGCAAGCAAGTTTCAGACAGCAGAATCAATTAAGCAGTACGTACTACACATCTTCTTGTTCCAAGGGACAGAAAAAGAGTCGTGAACGTTGGCGACTGAAATTTTGTTTCGCCTTAAAAAGCTTCGGTAACTGCATGACGACGTGACGGGAGATGAACTGGAGTCCTGAACATTAATTGCAAGTAAGCTCCGTAGTTAACGAAAAAGCAGAGGATTGATCTTCGTTTTTCACCCTTGGCAGAAAAATCTCAACTTTGGCAGTTTCTTCTTGTCCCAACAATGGGGTCAAACGGAAAACGAGAGGAAAAAGAGCAGTTTAATCAGAAAAACAAAGTGACGGTTTCAACCTCAAAGAAAACAAGTGACGGTTTGGGAGAAGATCCAGCAATTCCCGTACGAGTTGAAAGAAATCAAGAGATACCACCAAAACGTTGTACAGGAAAGAAGGAACCAACCAATCTGCAGGATGGCAACCGCTAAAGAAGAGCAGAAATCAGCAATAAAAATGACAAAGCGGCAGAAATAGACAATAAAAAAGGACCAAAGGCCACATCTATATTTTTCATCAAAAAGGATTCAAGATTTTACCACGGACGGAATTGTAAATCTCCGGGCACATATAAAGATGATTTTTTAATAAAAAATCGTAATTTAGAGAAAGAAAAAAACAGAAGGACGGACGGAAGGAGGAGGAAGAAGGTCACCGATTGCGCGAGGATCCGTTCCATGATAAGCTGCGACGTGGCCGCGGACGCGAAGGAGGAGGAGCTTCCCCCGGCGGCCGCGGGGTGGTTTGCGGACGGGAAGACGCCTCCGTCGTCGAGCTCGCACGCCGCGTCCTCGGCGATGGGGCCGACGCGCGCGGCCGGCGGCGGCGTCGGCGGCGGGGGCCCGAGCGCGCGGCCGGAGGCGCTCCAGGAGCGGGAGAGAAACTCGAGCGGGTCGAGCGGCGGCTCCGGCGGGCGGAGCTCGCCGGAGGGGCGGGCCCGCGGATCGCCCATGCGTCGTGGGTGGCGGAGTTAAGGGGAGGAGAGTGTAAGTGACGTGCGTGCGTTACGACTCGAGGAGAGAGAGAGAGGGGGTGAGACGTGAGAGTGGCGCGAGTGATGGTGCGGCCGGGTGGTTAACTTCTTATAGACGCGCGCGCGTGTGCGGTCGTGCGGGGAATGCTACCACGGGTCGAGGCCGTCGTGCTGCTAGCCGTAGCCGGGCTTGCGGTCGTCGTCGTTGAGGGGCCGGCCGGGTTGACCCGTGGTTCCAGTCCAAGTCCCCTTTTCTTTGCATCTCGCAGGCACAACACGTGACACGGCCACGGGCCTGAAAATCTCCGCCGCAGCTCGCACTGCTCTGTGTCCGGTCCGGCAGCCTCCTTCCGCAAAGCTGCCGCAGGGGAAAAAGATCCGTTTTCTACGAGCACGACGGAGCTGCTGATTCTTACGCCGTAGACGCGTCGTGGTTGTAGCCTGGTGGTGCTTGCATTTGGATTCTGGAACACCGGGAGTCGTGATTGATTCCAAGTACTTACTACCCGTGTGCCGTTCACTCTCTTCAGTTCCATTAATTTGACACTTGAGTTTCTTAATTAGGCCTCAGCTGATCAGTATCTGTATTTGGACAGCGCCGAGAAGACATACAGGTGCGTACGGTCGAATGAATGGGAGTCGTAAAACACTCGTGGACTACCAGACCCCAGGCAACGGAAGGGAGCGTCCAGTTTAATCGCTTGTCGCACACGGCCGCTGCGTGACACCTGCCTGGCGTGACGCGGTGGTCCACGCGCCGACGCAGCAGGGTGCTGTTATTTCAAGTAAATGCTCGTGTTGTTGTTTTTTCTTTTCTTTTTAAATCGTGTTCACGTTGTCAGTCTGAGAAGGCAAAGTACATGGAACGGTAGTAAGTATAGTATTTCCTCGATCCGTCTCGATTGGTTTATCGTTTTACCTATGAATGCTGCAACTAATAAAAGGGAGTAGAAAAGATGAGGCGTATTGAAAAGAGAAAAGGTCCATCGATAATGTTCGCAGTCCTAGCTACTGCAACGACGCACGCACTGTGCTGTGCGTAGTAGGTCCCGGGCTCAAATCCTCTGCTGTGCAGGTCCCTGCCGCATCCAGGCGTGACCTCACGAGATCAGGAGCACAGTGCCCGTCCAGCACGCAACAATGGCGCGGGGCACGACGGCGACAGGCTCGGAGAAGACGAGCGTTGCTGTGGCGCGCCGGTACCCTGGTGGAGTGGAGCTGCACCTGCACGCGCGAGTGAGAGGGTGATGATACAGGCGGTCGGAACAGGCACGGACGCATGGCGCGCTCGTCGGCTCCGCACTGCTGCTGGCTGGTTCAGGTGTCGGCTCGGCCGCATCGTCTCATCTGCCCGTCTACCACGACCGCAAACAGATCCCGCCGACGAGAACGTACCCCTACCCTCCAATTCTCCATGGACAAGGACACATGCATATTGGTATACGTATACAGACACGTACGTACAGTAGTATACAGCTAGGGGTGGGACCAGAGCATTGCACAGGGTAGCGCGCAGGCAGCTACTCTACTGTGCCCGATCGACCTGCTGCCGCATTCAAAGCCCGGACATGACAGTGTCCTGAGCTTTCCCGACGCCCGAGATTCCTATGCCATGCACGCAGGGCCCCGGCGCCCAGTCGCAGGACAGCAGTACCGCGCAGGAAGTGACCACGGCGCGATCGGTCGACGCGGAGGCCGAAGCCGGGCACGGGCGCGATCGAGCGACAGATATATAGGCTGAGGCCGAGCGAGGACGCGCAGGGCACGGCCGCCGAGGAGATCGAGTCATGAAGTCATCATCCCGTCAATCAGCAGTCGTGTCACCGCGTCCCTCGGCCGGCCGGGTCCCCGCGTTCTCCTCCCGAACTTGGTGGAGCGGCACGCGGAACGTGGCACAACAGGATCCAGCGGCGTGCCTGAGACGTGGGTCGACTTGTGTACTGTGTTGCTGCTGCTGCATGCCGCCTCGCCTGCACCTCAGCGCTCGGCAGTGCAGCCGGATTTCTCTCACCCGATTCTCTTTTTGTGCTCCCGGCCGTAACTGTCTTATGGTCAACGCATACTTGTTTACGTGGCCACTCCTCTCTTGACTTGCATGCAGTGTTCGCCCAAGGGGCGACGTTTGATACGGAGTCCGTACCGTATATCTGCATCCCGAGTCTGTATCCACGAAGGCCATATTCACGACTCCTCATCCATCTTTTTCCTATTTTAATGGAATATCCGAAGTTGTTCTATCAAGAATACTTACTGCCCATGAGCTTTTCTAGCTACTCTTTCAAACTCAAACTGGCCGTGTGCAAGCTATTACCGTCATGACATGATATTCAAAGAATATAACCCCAGCTAGTATGTGGGCCAGCTGGAGTTATTCTAGTAACGACAGCACGCCGCCATCGAAAATACTCGTGGAGTAACTGCATGGTCATGGTGCGTGATCAGAGCGAGATTGGACCATGCGTGAGACGACACGTACGGGTTATAATCGGCATATCTGGAGTGTACGCATGCTGGAAGAAGCAGCTACTGATCGAGTGCGAGGGACCAGCTAGGAGATCCGAAACTTCTCATGCATGGGACCCAGGTAATGTAAGTTCTAGTACGTCAGTAACTAACTAACAATGGTAAAGGGGTACTCGTCTGAAATGACCATCCGCATGGTGGTAAGAATCAGTATTGAGCAACAACCTTAAGTGTGTTAGCGACACAGCGACATGCCTGAAAGTTATCATCATATATGCATGGGCATCAAGTACAGGTATTACCAGTGAAATGCCATTTGTATACACGAAGGAAGAGAAGCCATGCATGAGAATGGTGTTTGGAGCCTTCTAAGAGAGGGGGTGTCAGGATCTCGTGTCCATATTGATCGAGCTTGTGGTGGTGCATGCATGGTAGTAACTTCTGGCCCTGGTGAGGACGATGGGCCTGCATGCGTGGTTTGTTTCAGATGTTTTTGGTATGCGTAAAGATGACGGTCCGGTTATACTACTTTTGGGGCGCAGAGTGCAATGTAGTTGAAAAGGAGCTCGCACGCATAGTGCTATATATATACACACACATATATAAATATGTACCCCATTTTTCAAGAAGAAAATACAAGTTTATGTGGTATGTTGAAGGATTGCTGTAGCTGGACTGGACAAGACGGCCGCGTTTGTTAGCAGCTTCGTTAACTCCTAATTAATCCGGTAGCTGCCAACCTTGATGCGAATTAGCGCTATAGCTATTTGTGCATATGAGTGCATTGATGGCGTGTTTTCTCTGTCAATCTCCATCGTCAACCTCAGCACCCAATTACTCCGTCTGTACAGATGACCACCGCTCGCTTCTGTTGGCAACGAGAACACAGGTAGTAACAAGCTCACCAGAAACAAAAGCACTCGCCGCCGGCACCGGCGCCCAGCCTGGGGCCAGGGCCAGATAAGGACCAGGGCTGATAAAGGCTCCAACAAAATTAACTAATAATGTGAAGGGCCACATCAAATTAGAGTTAAGCTAAATTTATATTTATTTTTAAACTAATATTTAATAAGGTCTAAAATAAATTATGAAAAGAGCCCATCGACAACCCCTATGTACGGATGGCCACCGCAACCTGTGCCAGAACAGTGAAGTGGATGAGCGAGACTACACCACCGGATCAAACAAAACAGACATCATACCGCGGCGCACTACAGACGCTGTATAGTAAGTATATACCTTTTTTGGTTGTTGCGCACTAGCTAGCTGTGCTGGGAACGCCGGCCACTCAGGTCTAGACACCGTCGCAGGGCGGTTCACCAACCGTCGATGGACAGCATGCAGCAGCGGCACGACGGCGACGGTAGTGTACAATCCACCGGGTGGGCACAATGATTCAGAGCAGCTCCGGTTCTTGACGCTACTAGAACCACCATGTCGGCTCGTTTCGTCACCACGGCACTGTGCGCGGTTATGGCCAGTGCTAGGATATATGAAAGCATTGGATCCAAGGTTTCAAAGAGGAGGTCGCCGTCGACGCACGAACAGGCGCAGATGATCGCCGTTGCTTATTACTTTTACTTGCTTGAGAGACACACTAAATATCCGGAGATGACGCACCATGCCTCTTGGGATATGCTGTTCCCACCCGTTAGTTGCACGATGGGGCAAGCACCAAGACCAAGCATGGTGGCGGTGGTGGCCTTCGTTGGCCACCGTCACAACAGCATGGGCTGATGACAAGAGAACACAGAACAGAGGCTGGAATGACATAGGCTGAAGTTTGCATCGATCAGGTGCTGCTGAACCTGAACGCAGTTGGCTGTGTAGCTTACTAGTCGAGCTCAACTGATAGTACCAAGGCAGTCGGTTACGATTACGATGGTTTGATTCATCAGGGGTGGGACGCCCCACTCACTCACTCCCTAACTAAGCCGAGTTGTTGCGGTGGTTTTCCAGCCTTAAATTGGGCAGGCGGTGTGGCCCGTGCGGAGAGCTTCCGGATTCTCTCACTGCATTGTTAGCACGTACGTGTGGGTTTAATACGCGCGATCATTCTGCCGCGCGCCTGCCTTATTGTTCCTGCAACAAGGCTGCGGGTGCACCTGCATGCAAGAAAAGCAAACAAGGCTGCGGCTGCATGCAGGAAAACCGAGCAAAGGGATCGACCGGTAAAAGCCAGGGCAAAGCGTGCACCGAGTCACCTATGTCCGTGGAATTCCAGCGTGACCGTTCCCGCAGGCGGGGGACAAGGGAGCAGATCCCGATAAAGCTTGGTTAGGACGGAGGCGTTTGTTAGACTTTTTACCGTAAACTCTAAAAGATTTCTATCTATACAGTTTTTCTCGTCACTCATTTATCAATATATCAACTATCACCTATTTTATACTAGAAAATACAACTATCTTATATTAATATAATATTTCATATAACTATTTTATGTTAATCGTATTATATTTACAACTTATAAAAAATCAACAAATTTATTTTGCGCTTACTTTCACTACAGGAAACTCAGTCATTTACGACGATCATGATTATTTACGACGGTTTTTGGTCTCGCCGTTATAAATAATATTATTTACGATGGGAAGAACTGACCGTTGTAAATAAATACTTGTTTACGACGGCCTAATCTAGGCCCTCGTAAATATCAGCTTATTTACCACAGCCTTGGCCCAGCCGTTGCAAATAATATTATTTAGAACGGTCCGACCCCCGACCGTTGCAAATAAGCTTATTTACAACGGCCCGACCCCCGGTCGTCGTAAGTAAGCTTTTATATCCGTGGGCCCAGGGTCGGCGCATGTGAATTCCCGCGCCCCTCCTCGCCCGACCCCGAGCCACCGCCCCCCGGACCCCGGCCCCTATACGCCGCCCGCCGCGCCACCCCCGCCGGTGCCCCGGGCGCCCTCGTCCCTATCAGCCCACCCCACCCGCCGCATCGGACTTCACGCCCTCGTCGAGTAATTTTTTAATAATATGTTTAGTTTATTAATTACTTGTTAATTTAGTTAGTTAATTACTTTAGCTAGTTGAAAATTATGTTTAGTTTATTAATTAACAATGTTATATTTACTAATTACTTATTAATTTAAGTAGTCTATTGTTATTTTTTGTTTATTTAGTTGTTTACTTAGTATTTTGTTTATTATTTAGTTATGTGTTTAGTTGTTTACTTAATTAGTTTATAGTTTAGTTGTATGTTTAGTTTATAATTTAGTAACTTGATTTGATACTTAATTAATTTAGGTCATTAAGTTGTATTCTATGTACTTAGTTTAATATTAAGTTAGGTAAATTGTTAACTATCAATTTTATTTGAAAATAGATTTATTGCTATAAATATTTTATTATTTAATTTGTTGCATTAGTTAATTTATTGGTGTCGAAGTGTGTGGTCGACACTTCCCCCGGGCCTGCTCTGGGCAGCCCGCGGAGGTTCTTTTTCGGAGGGGCTAGTCGCTTGCGGAGAGCTTCAGCGTAAGGGACGAGTGAGGGAGAAGCTTTACACGATGAGTTTTACGTGGTTCGGGACGCCGGAGCGTAAAACCCTACGTCCACGGTGAGCAGAGGTGCTCGCTGTATTGCTTGTTGCTCAGAACCGGAGTCCTGAGCTTGAGGGTGAGTTATGTCTAGGGTGCGAGTTGCTGGAGTGTGAACCCTTGCTAACGTTGCCTACCCGAGCCTTTTATAGTCCAAGGCTCGAGCGGCTTACAAGGAGGGCCCGGGACCCGACAGGTGGTCCCGGGGAGATTGCCTGCCGACTATCGTATCTGCAGTTATGTCGGTAGTTGTCTCTAACGAAGGCTTCCGAGTCTTCGTTCTGCCGCCCTTCCCATGCTGCAAGCTAGTCGTAGTGGTTGATGACGGCGAGGGCGGCAAGGGATGTCTTGTCGCTGTGTTTATTGGCTGGCAGGATCTGACATGGTGCGCCAGTTTGTGATGCAACTGGGCGCAACGGCACCTGACAGAGGCGTGCTCCGCGTATTCGCGTCTTGGGAAGGCGCGGGCCTTGAATACCTTGTACGGGCAAGGTATGGTGCGTCTTTACACCCGCTACCTACCGCGCGGGGGTAGACAGCGCCGTCCTGCTGGCCACGTGGCGGGCCCGGAGCTCTCCTTTGAGGAGAGGGAGGTCCGGCCCCGCGGGACACGTGGAGCCTTCGGACCTCTCCCCGCGGAGGGGGAGGTCTGGCTTCTGTCGGCCACGTGGCGGGCCCAGAGCTCTCCTCTGAGGAGAGGGAGGTCCGGCCCCGCGAGACACGTGGCGCCTTCGGAGCTCTCCCCGCGGAGGGGGGAGGTCCGGCTTCTGTCGGCCACGCGGCGGGCTCGGAGCTCTCCTCTGAGGAGAGGGAGGTCCGGCCCCGCTGGACACGTGGCGCCTTCGGAGCTCTCCCTGTGGGGAAGGGCGAGATCCTTAGGCATTTTCCCTTGTGCGCGGGGTACCCCATATCGAGGGTACCGACAATTGGTATTAATTTGTTTTTCTCATGACAGTTAGCTATATACACCATAGTGATAGCATATATAATATATTATTTATGACGGCTCGAACTTGGCTGTCGTAAGTAGTAGGACCATGAGTAGGTCGAGCCGGGCACGAAAGTGAACGGAGCCGGTGAGGACGCCAAGCTCGCGTGTGGACGGGGCAGAACAGGGGGTGTAGACAAACACGACCATCTTCTAACTTTTCTCTCTCTCTATTTTTTCCTCTTTTCTCATTGGAACACATGAAAACCGTCATAAATTTGTTTTTAGGACGGTATTGAATAAATCGGCCACCTCCACCTCCAAGTAAATTTTTAATTAAGTAGGTTAGCTAGTTAATTAGTTTATTAGTTAAGTAATTAGTATATCAGTTAAGTAATCAGTTTGTTTGTTAATTAATTAATTTGTTAGTTATTTAAGTAGTATATTAAATAGTTAATTAGTTAATAAATTAGGTAATTTTTAATTAAATTGTTTGTTAGTCTATTAGTTAATTAAGCAGTTTTTTATTTAATCAGTTAATTAATTAGATCAATTAAATTGTCTAATTAGTGGATTAAATTTTGTATTAGTCCATTAATTATTTATTTAGTAGTTTAATGTTCTCACATGCATAATAGATTCATTGATTGATTAGTTTTTAAATGATTGATTGTATAATTATTTAATTTACGACGGTTACGTATATACTCCGTCGTATGCGCTACATAACTAGGACTACCACCGTGGCCCCGGCCCGCGCCGCCGCTATGCGCGTCATCCGGTCGGACGCTAAGCCGCGCTCCCCGTTCTGCCGCGCAACCCTCTCCTCCTCCCTCCGAATGCCATCGTGCCTCCCTCTCCTCCTCCCTCCCCATGTCGTCGCGTCACCCTCTCCTCTTCCCTCCTCGCGCAGCCACGTCACCCTCTCCGTCACGCCACTAGCTGTCGTGCCACCCTCTCCTCCTCCCTTCCAACACCGCCGCGCCGCCCTCTCCTCCTCCCTCCCCACGCTGCCCGCCCCCATGCCATAGTGTCGCTTGGACGCAGACCCGCGCGTTGACGGTCACCCCTATTTCGAGTAAGTTTTTTGTCCTAACACTGATGCTTATCGGCATATTATGCAACATATATATTCATTAAAGTTTTTCTCGTCCAGTAAGTTCCACAAGTAAAATTGGACACATAGGCATCAATCTACAAGCAAACAAGTAGAAACGATACGACGGGACAGAATAAATGGACGACCTAATTCTCTTTCTTGGTGTTGAGAATATGTAACATTTTCTCGTTAATTTACGAGTATTTATAAAGTATTCTCATAACTTATAAGTATTATAAATTATTCTTATAACTTCATATTTTGCACAGTGCGTGAAAGAGCCCGACATCTATGAAGACTCGCGACAACTATCCTATGGATTGGTTAAAGTTAGGAGCTATGGTCAATATGACATCAACAGGTTTCGATTTCGTACAACTCAATTTGATGCTCTTCGTCCTATCGCGCAATATGTAATACAGGAGTTGTGATGAGGGCAATCGACTCTCAAGTACGTGAAACTAATTACTTTTACCGGGAATAAAGAACTTTAAGTCGTCTTCTTTGACTGTGATTGGTTTGACAACAATCATGGAACACGATAAAATGAATTTGGCATGGTGGAAGTCAAGCACAATAATAAGAGTTGGATTTGTTCTTGCACACCATGATATCAATGACGTTGACGAAGTTTACCAAGAACAAGAGTTGCTAGACTCATTTTTCGTCGAGCCTGGTGTTGAACTCGATGACTTAGTTGGAGACGCTGACGATGTCGAGACTTATAGTTTGTGCAAACTTGAATGGAAACGAATTCCGAAACAAGATCTAGAATCTGGTTTAGAGAGTAGGGTTTGTGGTGTCTATGAATTCTGAAACTTACTATAAGTAACGTTTTGTTCACTAAATTATAATAACTTTGTATATTTCCTTAGCATAATGATGAATTACTCCTTACAACAGGATGTCATTAGAGAAGGGGAAAGGGAAGGGGGCTAGGGGCTTTCTTAGGCAGGCACAATACACCCTTTTTAGGGGCAGTTCGACTAGGGATGGCAATTGTACCCGCGGGTTCGGGTACCCGGTGGGTATTGCACCTACGGGTACTGGTACAGGCACAATACACCCTTCTTAGGGGCAGTTCGACTAGGGATGGCAATTGTACCCGCGGGTTTGGGTACCCGGTGGGTATTGCACCCGACGGGTACGGGTACAGATTTTTACCCGCGGGTACAACCCGTACCCGACCCGTCATTTTATGGCTACGGGTACGGGTTTTGTCTTTTACCCGCAGGTACCCATGTCACACCCGGTTTCTCCAAAGAGCAACCGAGTGAATATCACATGTATGTCAGGATCATTTTCTCATACATGTAACGACAAATAGTGAAGCATCATTATATTACAAGCCAAGTGTTCGAATATAAATAAGTCTTACATAGCATACTTCTCGATGGACGATAAAATGTTCATAACATGTAAATAAAACAACAGCGGAATATAAATCTTGTGAGCTCCGTCACAGGCGTTGCCCGGGGGACTCCGTGAACCTAGAATCCTTCTTCAGGTCCGAAGTCTTGGTCATTGAACACCACATCATCCCCTTGACCTGAGCAACAATTTAAACCAACAGAAAAGCAAGCTTGAGTACCATTGGTACTCAGCAAGTGTGGGAAAGTTATGTCATGCATGGCTAGAGCAAGGGGAGGTTGAACTCATGGTTAAAGCACTACGCAAATAATACCTATCACCTTAGCTTATAAGCACTTACTTTACTACATAGGTGAAATGGTCCCAATCCCTCAACCCATCATCAGTATCAAGTAAACATAGTCTCATCTCCAATGTTAAGCTTCCCACTTAACATCCTCAACTTCCCGATCCATCATCCTCTAATCATGAATAAGTTCAAGCCGCTCTTGACCGTGAGCACGGCTGTCATGACAATTTTGACTCTGCAGAGTTTGCACCACTGTACCCACATGTAGTGATTTCATCCCCCCTTGTCGGGTGGACTAGAAGAACCTCCATTATGCCAGTGGCCGCGAACCACGTTCACACTTCCGAGGTGTGTAGCCAGGAGATCACTACGAGACCTTTACAAAGGGATTTTCGACGAGCGTGGGCCCACTGAGGTTTCACCCCTAACAGCATACAAGAGGCTCCAACCCCGCTGTAGTGGCACACCTATTCCCCGCACCATCCAAACACCCATACTACGCCGGAGATGCTCCTAATTAATTGGCCAAACTGCCCCATCTCAGCATGTGGTTGGCACGGTAAAGCCAGGTTACATGCTCCATGAACCGGTCCTTAGGATCCAGGCAAGCACTAAACACAAACCCGAGTCTCGTACACACAGCACCAACCAAAGCATCCAACTTGCCTCGATCCCTACCTCTACATAATTCATAACATCTCATTCAAGGGTATAGTGAACAAGTTGGTGATCTCATATCCCATTTATCCCATTCTAAGCATGGCTAAGCATAAGTAGTATAAATGAATGACATAATAAATTAATTCCCAACCCAGGCTACAAGGAAGTAAGATAATGAAAATCTAGGGAAACTTCCTAGCATGGGTTCCATATTTCAATTGACAATGCAAATAATTCTAACTACACATCCTAGTATAGGATCAAAATAGTCAAGGACACTTGCCTTCTTCCTGCTGCTCTGGGAATGAAAAGTCTTGATCTTGAAAGGTGAGAACCTGCTCTGGGGCTGGTTCTACTCATGCCAATACACATAGCAAAAGCAAACAATATTTCATAAGCCATAGTCCATATTTCCACTCATGCAAATCACACATACATACAAATGAAAGTCATACATATATTTAAGTGTTGTGTTTACCCTAAATATGTTGATCCTAAGCATTCATGCACTTTTAAACATATATATTATTTCTATCTTTAATATTTAGATTCCTAAGTGCACACAATATATGAATTTCCAATTTGCACAACTTTTCTATATTGGATAATACACCTCTTAGCCACAAAATTTGTATAAAAGGTAACTTCCTTCTCCAAATAGATTCTCAGATCTTTTACAAAATCTTAATTTGAAGTTTTGGATTTGGGGACCTTATTTAGCATTTTCTAATTATGCATGCCTATTTTCCTACATTTTCAGATTTATTTTCTATGCTTGAAAGTGAACTTTAATATTAAAATAGTAAGATATATCACCTAAACAGAATATGTTCTGATCTAAAATGTTCAATAAAATATCTTTGGACTTCCTCTCTGATGAGAATCAATTTAAATTTATTTTTACCCATTTTCAGAATTATTTTCTAACCTAAAAATGAATTTCTACCAATAAAACAGAAACCTAAATTCATACAAAAATTTCTACTGTTCCAATTACCTAAACAGAACCTTTATAAGTTTTTCCTATCCTTTTTGGTTACTTAGATTCATTTTCCCACATTTTAAATTTGTTTTATGCCTAAAGGGTATATTTCAGATATAAATTACAAAACAGCAATCCCATTGAGTTTAAAAGTTTATTTCCCCTCTAAACTCAGATCTTAGATTGTTCTACCAATTTTTAACAGGGTTAGAATAATTAAACTGAACATATACCTATGTTTGAATTTTAAATCCTATTCACATATTCAATTTCCTGAAACTAATAACCCTCAGGGGCTGATGTGCAAATCCACACTGCTGTGGGGGCCCCCTTTCTCATTTTCTAAATTTTCAGGGGTCTAAGTGTGCAAAACAGGGAGGTCTTCCTAATTCTTACTAAGTCCAGGGGCTAAAACTGATTTTTAAATGAATTTACATGAATTTCTAAGGGTCCAAGGGCTAGATCAGAAGTTTCCAGGGCTAGCTCGTGTTTTCCGAGGTCCCCAGGGGGTAGCTTGTAAGATTCCCGGCCTTTATAACGCGGGGCTGACGTGGGCCGTTGGATTTAAAATAGACAGCTGAGATTATAACGCGAAGCGGTACGGGTTAGATCTATTCGGGACCGCACGATTTAAAATGGATGGGCCCGAGGGGGCCACGTCGCCCTGGCCGTGTGCGTGCGGCGCTGCCTGGCGGCGCGCGGCGGCGGGAGGCGGCGATCTCGCCGTAGAGTTTCGGGTCTTCGTCTATACTTCCTAAAACTTGGATTTCTTGGCATAGAACGGAAGGGGGAGGTAGGGGATCTCACCTCGGGGTTTTTCTTGAGCTCGGAGGCCCTGGAAGGCAGTCAGCGACGAGGTCCGAGGGGAAAACGCGGCGGTGCTCATCGGAGCCATGTATAGAGCACAAAACACCGGGTCTCCTTCACCTGCAATACTCCCCAGCGGCGGCAGGACGCACTACACGCATTAGATCGGAGATAACGGACGGAGATCGAAAGGAAGCGACGATGGGAGCTTCGGTTCTCACCAGGAACTGAGGCGAGCCGATCGGGGAGGAAAAAGGAGCGAATTTTGGCGTTTAAATGGGCGAGGGAGGGTGGTGGGGTCGGTTGAGATGGTGCCGCACGCGTGGACTGGAGATCGCGGCTCTGGGTGCGCAGAATCCGTAGAGGGCGGGTGCGGGAGCTCGGAAGAAAACCGGGTGGCGGTTGGAGACGAAGGTGCCGACAGGTGGGTCCCGCGCGGCAGAGAGAGGGGGAGGGGGAAATAGCCGCGGGCTGTTGGGCCGGCTGAGGTGGGTTTCGGCCCACTGGCCATTTTTCTTTTTCTTTTTCCTTTTCCTTTTCTATTTTGATTCAAATTTAAATTCCAGTTTGAATTTGAATTGTTTCACCACATGCATTACGTCCAAAAATTTTAAATTCCCCTCTTCAAAAGGTTTTGGGGTGTTACAACTCTACCCCCTTAAAAGAAATCTCGTCCTCGAGATTGGTGACTCTAGGAAAACAGATCTGGGAACTGTGCCTTGAGCTCGTCTTCTCGCTCCCATGTGGCTTCTGCTTCCGAGTGATGCTTCCACTACACCTTGCACATTCGGATTCTTTTATTTCTTGTGAGGCGTTTCATTATCTCCAAAATCTTAACCGGTTGTTAGGCATAATAAAGATCCTCTCGTACGTCCACCTCATTCATAGGTAACATCTCTCCGGGTGTTCTTAAACATTTCTTGAGTTGTGATACATGGAATACATCGTGCACAACTGATAGGCGAGCCGGTAGTTCTAATTGATATGCCACTTCACCTTTCCTCTCTAGAACTGGAAAGGGTCCGATGTATTGGGGTGATAACTTCCCTTTCACCTTGAACCGATGAAGAAACGAGCTCTCTTCTCCGTACATCGGCATAGCTCTTTTGTCGTGTTTGTGCTATCCTCAAGTTGTTGCGGATTTCCCTCACTTTCGCCTCGGCTTCTTGTAGTACCTCGGGCCCAAACACTTTACTTTCCCCTGTTTGGTTCCAAAATAGGGGAGTTTTGCACTTCCTCCCATACAAAGCCTCAAATGGTGACATCTTCATACTAGCCAGATAGCTGTTGTTGTAGGAGAACTCCGCATACGGTAAGTTCTTATCCCAACTCCGATTGTTTTTGAGTGCACACGCTCTCAGCATATCCTCAAGGATCTGATTGGTTCTTTCCGTCTGCCCGTCAGTTTGGGGATGATAGGCAGAACTAAAATTCAGATGGGTTCCCATGGTTTCATGCAGCTTCTACCAGAACCTTGAGGTGAACTGTGTCCCTCGATCTGACACTATCTTCTTTGGCACTCCATGGAAACACACGGTCCTTGACATGTACAACTCCGCCAGATTGGATCTGCTGTAGCTTTATTTCACGGGGATGAAATGAGCTACCTTGGTTAGCCTGTCGATGATGACCCATATCGAATCATATCCTAATTGGGTCCTTGGCAATCCCACTATGAAATCCATACCGATTTCTTCCCATTACCATCCAGGCACTTTGAGTGGTTGCAATAATCCCGCGGGTCGTTGATGTTCCGCTTTCACCAACTGACATGTGTCACATAGGGCAACATGTTCCGCGACATCTCGCTTCATTCCATACCACCAATATCTGCTCTTGAGGTCATGATACATCTTAGTACTTCCAGGATGAATCGAATAGTCGGAATCATGAGCCTCCTTCAAAATCAATTCACGGATCTCCTTCACTTCAGGCACACAGATTCTTTTCCCGTGCCACACCGTACCTTGGTCATCCTCTCTGAAACCAGGGGCTCTATCATCCTTGATGAGTTGTCGGATTTCTTGTATCTTCTCATCATTCTTCTGACCATTTCGGATGTCTTTATCTAATGTGGAGTCCACTTCTAGGGCAATGGCCTCACCACTATTCACCAGACATAGATTGAGTTTTATAACATCGCCCTTCAATTCTGCAGGCATGTCCTTCAAGCTCAACCTATTGACCTGCACTTTCCGGCTTAAAGCATCTACCACGACATTCGCTTTCCCAGGATGATAGTTGATGCCCACATCAAAGTCGTTGATTAGCTCTAACCATCTCCTTTGTCTGAGGTTGAGATCTGGCTGTGTGAAAATGTACTTTAAGCTCTTATGATCCGTATATATCTCTGTCCTCTTCCCCATCAACTAGTGCCGCCAAATCTTCAACGCGTGTACCACTGCGGCTAGTTCTAGGTCATGTGTAGGATAATTCTTCTCGTGTTTCCGGAGCTGCCGGGACGCATAAGCCACGACATGCCCCTCTTGCATGAGAACACATCCCGGCCCGTTTCCAGAGGCATCGCAATACACCGAAAAGTTCTTCTACATATCTGGCATAACTAGCATTGGGGCTGTTGTCAATCTTTTCTTTAGCTCTTGAAAACTCGTCTCGCACTGCGGCGTCCATGTGAATGTGATTCCTTTCTCCAACA
Source organism: Neostapfia colusana (assembly GCA_030760725.1). NCBI lineage: Eukaryota > Viridiplantae > Streptophyta > Magnoliopsida > Poales > Poaceae > Neostapfia > Neostapfia colusana. Next base: position 17,164,042 of record JASWHV010000013.1, read on the forward strand.
GTTTGGTGAGGGGTCTCGAGATCTTGGAGAATCCCTCAATAAATCATCGATAATACCCAACCAATCCCAAGAAGCTTCGAACTTCCCCGACATTCTCAGGGGTCTTCCACTTCTGTACATCCTCGATCTTGGCGGGATCTACGGAGATTCCTCCCTCTGAGATTATATGTCCTAAGAAGGGAATTCTCTTTAGCCAAAACTCACACTTGCTCAACTTGGCATATAGCTAGTGTTCTCTCAGCTTTTGCAACACCAACCTTAGATGTTTCTCATGTTCTTCTTCATCTTTGGAGAAGACGAGAATGCCATCTATGAAAACCACCACAAATTTGTCCAGATATTCCATGAATACCTTGTTCATGAGATACATGAAGTATGCCGGGGCATTAGTTAGCCTGAAAGGCATGACAGTGTATTCATACAGTCCGTACCGAGATACGAAAGCTGTCTTTGGAATATCAGTTTGCCTTATCTTAAGTTGGTGGTATCCCGACCTGAGATCAATTTTCGAGAACACACAAGCTCCCCTCAACTGATCAAACAAGTCTTCAATGCGAGGTAATGGGTACTTGTTCTTGATGGTTACTTCATTCAACGCACGGTAGTCTACGCACAACCTTTGGGTTCCGTCCTTCTTGGGCACAAATATCACTGGAGCTCCCCATGGTGAGGAACTAGGACGAATGTACCCCTTCCCTGTCAATTCTCTTAAATGATCCTTGAGTTCTTCCAGCTGCTTGGAGTCCATCCGATAAGGTCTCTTGTATATCAGAGCTGTTCCAGGCACTAGCTCAATTGCGAATTCCACTTCACAATCGGGAGGCATACCTGGCAACTCCTCCGGAAAAACATCTGGATATTCCCTGATGATCCTGATCTCCTCCACTTCCACCTCAACTTGATTGAGTTTAATGTCCCTCCTAGGCTCTTGTATGGTTATGAACTTTACTCTTGCGCCACTAGGGTGAGTTAGTTCCACCGTTCTTGTTGAACAATGGATGATTCCTTTATGTTTGGTCAACCAATCCATACCCAAAATAATATCTATCCCTTGGGAATCTATCACTATGAGGTTGGCAGTAAATACTACCCCATTAATGTATAAATTCACCTTGGGACACACTTGTCTTGTCCTTATTTCTCCACCTAGAGAGTTCACTGCTAGCATATGGTTCATTTGTGTGGTTGCTAGATCATGCTTCTTAACAAACCCTTGAGCAATGAACGAGTGGGTAGCACCAGAATCAAACAACAGGGTTGCAATGTGTAAATTGGCAGGAAACTTACCAACTACCACGTCGGGTGCCTCTTGCGCCTCCTCCATGGTCACGTGGTTCACCCGTCCTCGCATCACGTTCTGCTGTTGCGGCTGCACGGGCTTCTTCTTTGGGCCGACCTTAGGTGCCTGACCTTTGTTGTCTTGGGGTTGGTTCGGGGGTCCTTATACTGCTGGTTGAGTTTGATATGCGGGGCGAGGCTGCTGTACAAACTGACGTTGTGGCTGTGCTGGTGCTGACGGAGGCCTGAAATTCGGGTTGTACCCTCTCGGCGCGGAGTAGGGTACCGCAGCACGGCTCGTCTGCCCTGCGGGTTGCTGCATCAGACGTGGGCGGGTGTTGCTACCCGAGGCTTGGTGTGACCATCCCGCCTTCCTCTTGTTTTCATTTTCCATGGCCTTCAGCTTCCTTTCCACAACAAATGCTCTGTCCACCATCTTTTGGAAACTTTCATACTCGTTGGAGGACATTGCACACTGCATTTCTGCGGTAAGTCCTTCCACGAAGCAATCCTGTTTCTGCTCATCAGTCTCTATGTCCCGTGGTGCATAACGGGATAGTAGGGTGAATTTAGTGAGGTATTCCCTCACTGTCATGTTTCCTTGCTGCAGCCCCAAGAACTCCTTTCTCTTGTTTTTAAGTTCACCCCTTGGTATGTAATGGTTGCGGAAGTTACGCTTGAACTCTTCCCAAGTGATGTTCTCAGGGTCATGATGGGCGGCCACGTAAGCGGTCCACCAATCAGCAGCAGGTCCATGCAATTGGTGAGAGGCAAACAACACCCTCTCATATCCTTGGCATTGTATGATCCTCATCTTGCTCTCAATATTCTTTAGCCAATCATCTGCCTCCAGAGGTTCAGCAGCACTTGCAAACTTTGGAGGTTGAGTCCCTAGAAACTCACTCAACCTTGGTTGGCGTGGTGCAGCTTGTGGAGGTGGAGCTTGGTGCAAGTTGGCCACCACTTGAGTCAGGCTCTAGATGAGATGATTCTGATTTTCAAGCATTTGGTGGATGGGATCAGCTCCTTCACGGCGACCACCCCTGTCTTGTCCTCCAGAAAGATGAGAGTTGCCAGCCTCATCGTTGTTGTTGGCGGGTTGGCACCATGACCCTTTCCTCTTCCGGCCATCTATCATGATCAACCAAATGTCAATTTAAAGCATTACGTATTAACTTCCCAATTTGCTTGTTTAAACTTTAAAATTTTGAGACCTTATTATATTTATATTTTCTGAGGGTTTCATGTCTCACGCAAAAATAATTGCACTCTTAATTTCATAGGGGTTCACACATCAAAGCAAAACAACCTGAAGACGAGGTTGTGGACAATTGCCCATAGCTTCCACAACTCACGTCACACACCACACATCAACACACTATTAACTAAGGTATTGACTCGCCTACTCGATAACCTGCTGAACTATGGGAAAGGACTCTACACGACTCGTATCACTGAGCTGGCTCCTCGGGATCTTCCTCATTATTGCGGCTGCCCTCTGACTCCGCTTTGGGTGGGGAGGCTGCTGGTGGAGAAGTGCGGCGACGCCTACTCGCCCGACGATCTGGGGAGTCAGAAGTCCATGTGTCATTCACGGTGACACACAGTTCATTCCCATCTCCTCTTTCTCTCGCCCTCAAGCTGGCTCGAAACAACGCCTCAGTCTCCTTCAGGGTGTCACGAATATCCTGAAGCTCCTGCTGACACTCCTGCAGTCGAGTGCTGAGCATAGCAGCATCCTCCAAGCACAGTCCATGTGCTCATGGGAAGTCCCCTGCTGCACTGGCGGGTACTTGTACTCCGTCGTACCACTCTTACGCTGGAGAACATACATGTACTCAGTACTGTCCAGGTGGCAACGGTAGATGTGACTCTGGCAGGTGATGGCCTCCCAGGTGACATCCTTCTCCGCATCGACCCGTGTCGCTCGACAAGCTGGAGAGCGGTGGATCTTAAGCAGCTTATTTTCATAGATAATCCTCATTTCCGAACTCCATTCTTCCCGCTTCTCACGGATGGTCCGGGTGGAGCTATAGTGTATGATTAGCTTGCCCGTATTGCCGGCGGCTTGGAGCATAGGTCAAAGACGGCGCAACAAGCCTCCTACTCCCAATCCGTAGGAGAGGTACGTCACCAGATGGTTCTCCTCACTCAGGGCAAGGGCAACTACGGGAACTCTCCCTCCGGTGGACTTGCGAGCGGTGCGGATCATGCGAACCATCTAAAACATAAAGCATTTAAACTTAAGTTAGATAAGATTTTAAACAAAAATCCTATTTTGAATAAAAGTTGGGTAAGATGAATAAAATGACCCCATTAAATAACACTTTTTAACCCACACCTTTGTAAAAATAGTTTTTAAGAAAATAGGGTCCTTAAATACGTCCATTTCTACCTAGGTCCACGTTCCTACGGCCAACCTTGACTCTTATACCACTTCTATCACACCCGGTTTCTCCGAAGAACAACCGAGTGAATACCACATGTATGCCAGGATCATTTTCTCATACATATGATGACAAATAGTGAAGCATCATTTATTACAAGCCAGGTGTCGAATATAAATAAGTCTTACATAGCATATGTCTCGATAGACGATAATAAGTTCATAACATGTAAATAAAACAACAGCGGAATATAAATATTGTGGGCTCCGTCACAGGCGTTGCCCGAGGGACTCCGTGAACCTAGAATCCTTCCTCGGGTCCGAAGTCTTGATCATTAAACACCACATCATCCCCTTGACCTGAGCAACAATTTAAACCAACAAATATGCAAGGTTGAGTACCGTTGGTACTCAGCAAGTGTGGGAAAGTTAGGTCATGCACGGCTAGAACAAGGAGAGGTTGAAATCATGGTTAAAGCACTACGCAATTAATACCTATCACCATAGTTATTAAGCACCTACATTACTACATAGGTGAAATGGTCCCAATCTCCCATCCCATCATCATAATTCAAATAACCATAACATTATTTCCAATGTTAAGCTCCCCGCTTAACATTCACAACTTCCAAAGTCATCATCCTCTAATCATGAATAAGTCCAAGCAGCTCTTGACCGTGAGCACGGCTGTCATGATAGTTTTGACTCTGCAGAGTTTGCACCACTGTACCCACATGTAGTGATTTCATCCCCCGTTGCCGGGTGGACTAAAAGAACCTCCATTATGCCAGTGGCCACGAACCACATTCACACTTCCCAGGTGTGTAGCCAGGAGATCACTACGAAGCCTTTACAAAGGGATTCCCGACGAGCGTGGGCCCACTAAGGTTTCACCCCTAACAGCATACAAGAGGCTCCAACCCCGCTGCAGTGGCCCCCTCTTGAGCCTTGCGGTTCATATGGTAGTCCAGCTGACACCTACTCCCCGCACCTTCCAACACACCCATACTACGTCGGGGATACACCTAATTAATTGGCCAAGCTGCCCCATCTCAGCATGTGGTTGGCACGGTAAAGCCAGGTTACATGCTCCATGAACAAGTCCTTAGGATCCAGGCAAGTACTAAACACAAACCCGAGTCTCGTGCACCCAGCACCAACCAAATCATCCAACTTGCCTCAATCCCTACCTCTACATAACCCATAATATCTCATTCAAGAGTAAGGTAAATATTGATGATCTCATATCCCAATTATCCCATTCTAAGCATGGCTAAGCATAAGCATATGAATAAATGACATGATAAAATGAATCCCAACCCAAGCTACAAGGAAACAAGGTAATGCAATTCTAGGGAAACTTCCTAGCATGGGTTTCATATTTCAATTGACAATGCAAATAATTCTATCTACACCTCCTAGCATAGGATCAAAGTGGTCAAGGACACTTGCCTTCTTCTTGCTGCTCTGAGAATGGGAAGTCTTGGTCTTGGAAGGGGAGAACTTGCTCTGGGGCAGGTTCTACTCATGCCAATACACATAGCAAAAGAAAACACAATCCATAAGACATAGTTCACACTTTCACTTCATGCAAGACATACCTATGAAAGTCATTCACATTTCTAAGTGTTGGGGTTACTCTACATGTGTTGATTTTTGGCCTACATGCACTTTTAAACATATGTATATGATTTCTAACTTCTGTATTCAGATTTCTATTTGCACACTATACATGAAGTTCCAATTTGAACAAATTCTTTATATTTAATTATTACACCTCTTAGCCACAAAGTTTGTATAAAAGGTATTTTCCTACTCCAAATAGGTTTTCAGATCTTCTACCAAATCCTAAACTGAAGTTTTTTTTGGATTTGGAGACTTCATTTATCATTTTCTAATTATGCATACCTATTTTCCTATATTTTTCAGATTTATTACTATGCCTAAAAGTGAGTTTTAATATTAAATAGTAGGGCATATCATCTAAACAGAATAGGTTCTGATCTAAAATATTAAATAATATATTTTGGAACTTCTCCTCTGATGTGAACTAATTTAAATTTGTTTTACCAATTTTCAGAATTATTTCCTAGCCTAAAATATGTTTCTATAACTAATAAATATGAACAATCAACTAGACAGATTCATTTCAACTTAAAATATATTTTTAACTCATTCTAAAGTTTTCCAAGTGCTAGGAGAGTTTAAATTTGAATTTACAATGTGTTTGCCTCACCTTTTAAATTTTAAATCCTAATCACATATTCAAATTCCTAAATTTAATATCATATAGGGTCTATTATATTATTTCATAAATTTCCAGGGGTCTAACTACACATAATAGAGGAGTTTTCCTAATTTTTATTAAGTCCAAGCCCTCTTGACCGTTAGCACGGCTGTCATGACAGTTTTGACTCTGCAGAGTTTGCACCACTGTACCCATATGTAGTGATTTCATCCCCCGTTGTCGGGTGGACTAGAAGAACATCCATTATGCCAGTGGCTGCGAACCACGTTTACACTTCCGAGGTGTGTAGCCAGGAGATCACTACGAGGCCTTTACAAAGGGATTTCTGACGAGCGTGGGCCCACTGAGGTTTCACCCCTAACAGCATACAAGAGGCTCCAACCACGCTGCAGTGGCCTCCTCTTGAGCCTTGCGGTTCATATGGTAGTCCAGCTGACACCTATTCCCCACACCATCCAAACACCCATACTACGCCAGAGATGCTCCTAATTAATTGGCCAAGCTGCCCCATTCAGCATGTTGTTGGCACGGTAAAGCCAGGTTACATGCTCCATGAACCGGTCCTTAGGATCCAGGCAAGCACTAAACACAAACCCGAGTCTCGTGCACACAGCACCAACCAAAGCATCCAACTTGCCTCGATCCCTACCTCTACATAATTCATAACATCTCATTCAAGGGTAAAGTGAACAAGTTGATGATCTCATATCCCATTTATCCCATTCTAAGCATGGCTAAGCATAAGTAGTATAAATGAATGACATAATAAATTAACTCCCAACCCAGGCTACAAGGAAGTAAGATAATGAAAATCTAGGGAAACTTCCTAGCATGGGTTCCATATTTCAATTGACAATGCAAATAATTCTAACTACACATCCTAGTATAGGATCAAAGTGGTCAAGGACACTTGCCTTCTTCCTGCTGCTCTGGGAATGAAAAGTCTTGATCTTGAAAGGTGAGAACCTGCTCTGGGGCTGGTTCTACTCATGCCAATATACATAGCAAAAGCAAACAATATTCCATAAGCCATAGTCCACATTTCCACTCATGCAAATCACACATGCACACATATGAAAGTCATACACATATTTAAGTGTTGTGTTTACCCTAAATATGTTGATCCTAATCATTCATGCACTTTTAAACATATATATTATTTCTAGCTTTAATATTTAGATTCCTAAGTGCACACAATATATGAATTTCCAATCTGCACAACTTTTCTATATTGGGTAATACACCTCTTAGCCACAAAATTTGTATAAAAGGTAACTTCCTACTCTAAATAGATTCTCAGATCTTCTACAAAATATTAATTTTAAGTTTTGGATTTGGGGACCTTATTTAGCATTTTCTAATTATGCATGCCTAGTTTCCTACATTTTCAGATTTATTTTCTATGCCTAAAAGTGAACTTTAATACTAAAATAGTAAGATATATCACCTAAACAGAATATGTTCTGATCTAAAATGTTCAATAAAATATCTTTGGACTTCCTCTCTGATGAGAATCAATTTAAATTTATTTTTACCCATTTTCAGAATTATTTTCTAGCCTAAAAATGAATTTCTACCAATAAAACAAAAACCTAAATTCATACAAAAATTTCTACAGCTCCAATTACCTAAACAGAACCTTTATAAGTTTTTCCTACTCCTTTTTTGTTACTTAGATTCATTTTCCCACATTTTAAATTTGTTTTGTGCCTAAAGGGTATATTTCAGATATAAATTACAAAACGACAATCCCATTGAGTTTAAAAGTTTATTTCCCCTCTAAATTCAGATCTTAGATTGTTCTACCAATTTTCAACAGGGTTAGAATAATTAAACTGAACATATACCTATGTTTGAATTTTAAATCCTATTCACATATTCAATTTCCTGAAATTAATAACCTTCAGGGGCTGATGTGCAAATCCACACTGCTGTGGGGGCCCCCTTTCTCATTTTATAATTTTTCAGGGGTCTAAGTGTGCAAAACAGGGAGGTCTTCCTAATTCTTATTAAGTCCAGGGGCTAAAACTGATTTTTAAATGAATTTACATGAATTTCTAAGGGTCTAGGGGCTAGATCAGAAGTTTCCGGGGCTAGCTCGTGTTTTCCGAGGTCCCCAGGGGATAGCACGTAAGATTCCCGGCCTTTATAACGTGGGGCTGACGTGGGCCGTTGGATTTAAAACAGACGGCTGAGATTATAACGTGAAGCGGTACGGGTTAGATCTATTCGGGACCGCACGATTTAAAATGGACGGGCCTCAGGGGGCCACGTCGCCCTGGCCCGCGGGCGGCACTGCCCGGCGGCGGGAGGTGGCAATCTCGCCGGAGAGTTTCGGGTCTTCGTCTATACTTCCTAAAACTTGGATTTCTTGGCATAGAACGGAAGAGGGGAGGTAGGGGATCTCACCTCGGGGTTTTTCTTGAGCTCGGAGGCCCTGGAAGGCGGTCGGCGACGAGGTCCGAGGGGAAAACGCGACGGTGCTCACCGGAGCCATGTCTAGAGTGCAAAACACCGGGTCTCCTTCACCTGCAAGACTTCCCGGCAGCGGCAGGACGTACTACACGCATTAGATCGGAGAGAATGGATGGAGACCGAAAGAAAACGGCGATGGGAGCTTCGGTTCTCACCGGGAACTGAGGCGGGCCGATCGGGGAGGAAAAAGGGGCGGATTTTGGCGTTTAAATGGGCGAGGAAGGGCGGCGGGCCCAGTTGAGATGGTGCCGCACGCGTGGATTGGAGATCGCGGCTCTGGGTGCACGGAATCCGGAGAGGGCGGGTGCGATCGGGCGCGGGAGCTCGGAAGAAAACCAGGTGGCGGCTGGAGACGAAGGTGCCGACAGGTGGGTCCCGCACGGCAGAGAGAGGGGGAGGGGGAAATAGCCACGGGCTGTTGGGCTGGCTGAGGTGGGTTTCGGCCCATTGGCCGTTTTTCTTTTTCTTTTTCCTTTTCCTTTTCTGTTTTGATTCAAATTTAAATTCCAGTTTGAATTTGAATTGTTTCACCACATGCATTACGTCCAAAAATTTTAAATTCCCCTCTATTACAGGTTTTGGGATGTTACAACCCATCGGGTACATGAATTCTTAAATTTAGGCTAAAAAAGGAATAAGAATTCCGTTTTTTGAAACTGTTGTGTATAAATATTGAACTTGTTCATCAAATATCTTCATTTAGCTGTTAAAAAATTGCATATCTATTGATTTTACTCTCATACCCGGCGGGTACCCGAAACCCGCCCAAAACCTACCGGATTCAGGTTCGGATAGGAAATTTTACCCGTGCATATTTCCTGTCGGATCGGGTTTTTGCAATACCCGACCCGAACCCGACCCATTGCCATCCCTAAGTTTGACATGTTGGAGCAGACGCTCTCAACTGATGAGACACTGTGACGCCCTCAATTCTGTGGAAAACCACGGAACCGAGAACTGATGCATATGTGTGCCGAGGATGTTCATCACACATACGCATATGTTCCACAAACTGAATTCAGAATATATATTACCATGAATAACAGGGTTTTATTACAATGTCTCATGAGTCTTGGACTCATGCTAACAGCGGAAGTCTTAATTTAATAGCGGAAGTCTTATTTCTATACAGCGGAAGTCTTCTAACTAGTGCGGAAGCAATCTAAGCAGCAGCAGCTCCATCTCTGCTCCATCCCCACAGACAAGGTTGAGGACAGATTACACGCCTAATGCTCCACCTGGTCTTCATAGTAATCTTCTCCTGTTGCTGATGATGAAATAATAATGCAAGTTTGAGTACAATGATGTACTCAGCAAGTGCGGGAAAATATGATATGTAGCTCACAACAAGGTAGGTATAAAAAAAGCTCATTGCAGAAAGCAAAGTTATTTATCAAAACCACGATAAAACAACAACTTATCTTTAAGTGAATGTAATCCCAACATGTATTAAAATACCAACATACCTCCATTATGTTCATCACTTTCCAGGCACTAATCAACTTCATTCTTGCTCACGAATACCTTCTCGTATTCGCTACCGTCTCACGAATACCATATCGTATTCGCTACCATCTCATCTCATAAACAATTCCGTCTCACACCGAGACCAATCTCGTTGCCATGACTCAACAGTCATGCAACCAATCTTGTCACCCGGACTCAACAGTCCCAAAAACCAAACCAAAACCAAACCACAACCAATAACCATAACCATCCAAAAATAACCATCCAACTAATCATGGAAGTTGGCCAGGCGCTCGTGACCGTAAGCTCGGCTATCATGATAGTTTTAAGACTCTGCAGAGGTTGTACCACTTTACCCACAAGTTTGTGATTTCGTCACCCGTCAGCGACTACAGAACCTCTATTATACCAGTACACAACCGTCGGTGTATGGCCAAGAGATCACAAAATAGCCTTTACAAAGGGGCTACTAGATGTATGGACTCACTAAGGTTTCACCGGCAGGCTAGAATCTCTAATTCTCCCACCCACGGGCCCCCTGTTCCAAGGGAAGTCCTCACTCGACTCCCATTCCCCGCCCCTTCCACGGTCCATAACAATCTAGCAACTTCCCTAATTACTCAGCTAAGTCGCACCCATACTTGGCCTTGTGGTGGCTCTGTTATCCTGGCATGTGCTCGCATGAACCGGTCCTTAGATCTACGACAAGTAAACCACCATCTCATTCTACATCATTCACAAACCCAGGCTTGTCTAGATCTCCCTCCGATCCATGTTTATTAACAATATCAGTTTCTCATTATCATTACGAGTGCAGTTAGCTAGATACATCTATCTCGCTTCCCAATCCCATTGACTCAGCGAAGCATAAAAGTAAAAACCATACCCGACTCATAAACTTCCCAGACCTACCTTATGTTTTTCTTAGTCTCGGGGTCCTTCTCCTGGCAAGACAGATCGTTGGGACTCTCTTCCGGCGATCTCTCTCGACCGTACTCCGGCGAAGGGTTTACTCGGCGAGCTGGGGCTAGCGCTCTAAGTCGTCAGCTCAGGAGTTGAAAAAGAAGTTCGTGGTTTCGGCCAAAGGTTCTGGGTTCTATTTATAATCGGGAAGAAAGAGTTCTAATCTGATTGGACTTCGAATAAGAGTCCTATACAACTTGTCGTTGAATTTTAACAACTTATCTCTAGTTGATTTGGTGCGGTAACATCGTGGAATTCGTGTCGGTTTCCTCCTGTACCGGTATTCCCATGCGTACAGAAGCAAAAACTGCTCCAGAACTCATTACCTCCGTGGTGATGAGCTCCGGAAGCTCCACGTGTCCATCGGACCTAGTCTCCCCCCTTCCGCAGAGACGTGCTCCGGTTGTGCCGCGTGTCAAGCGAGCGAGACCTCCCTCTTTCTCAGAGGCGGGCTCTGCGTGCGCCATGTATCCTGGCGGTCGGGACCTCCTCTCTATTCGGAGGTGGCTCCGGGCGTGCCACGTGTCCTAACAACGCCAGACTTCTGAGCTCCGAGGTTGACAGGTGTCCAACAGTGACGGACCTCCCGGGGATAAGCTCCGGTGGCGACACGTGTCCAATAATGACGGACCTCCCAGGGATAAGTTCTGGAGGTGACACGTATCTGGTAGTGTCGGACCTCCTAGAGATGAGCTCCGAGAGCGACACGTGTCCTGCGTGGCCGGTCCTCTCTTTTCCGCGGTGAATAGCTCCTAAGGTGACACGTGTCCTACGGGACTGGCCTTGCTTCTCCGCAGAGGCTAGCTCCGAGGGCAACACGTGTCCCACAGGGTCGGACCTCTCTCCCTTTGTGGGAACGAGCCCCGAGCCTGCCACGTAGCCAGTTTAGCGGCGGACCTCTCCCCATTTGCGGAGATGAGCTCCGAAGGCGCCACGTAGCCAGTTTAGCGGTTGGAGTTGTCTTCGGCGCTCTCTGTGAACTGGATTTGGCTCCTTTTGGCTATCTTTTTGATATTTTCTCTGTTTCTGCTTATTTTAAAACGTTGTTCTACATGAAACATGAATACATGCAGAAACAAAAAATGAGGGTGTCACAAATCTACCCCGCTTTAAATTAAATCTCGCCCTCGAGATTCGTTAGTATAGAATAGATGAGGGAATTATTGCTTGATGTCTTCTTCACGCTCCCATGTGGCCTCAGCATCGGTGTGATGGCTCCATTGTACCTTGCTCCATTAGATCACTTTGTTCCTCGTGACCCTTTCCTTTACGTCCAAAATTCAGATTGGGTGCTCCGCATAGGTCAGGTCCTCTTGAAGTTCAAGCTCTTCCATCGGTACTTGCTCCTCTGGTACTCTCAAGCACTTCTTGAGCTGAGATACATGAAACACGTCATGTACGTCGGAGAGATATGTTGGGAGCTCTAGTTGATAGGCTACTTCTCCTCGCTTGTCCAAAATTTTAAATGGTCTGATGTAGCGAGGTGCTAGCTTGCCTTTGACGTTGAAACGTCGTTGGCCTCGGATAGGCGATACCTTAAGGTATACGAAGTCTCCTACTTCAAAAGTCAACTTCCTTCGCCTATTGTCCGCATAGCCTTTCTGTCGTGACTGAGCAGCCTTTAAGTTCTCCCGTATCGTTTGGACTTGCTTTTCAGCTTCTTGTAGCACTTCGGGTCCAAACACCTGGTTCTCTCCGGTTTCGCTCCAAAACAGCGGTGTTCTACACCGTCTACCGTACAATGCTTCGAAAGGCGACATCTTCAAGCTAGCTTGATAGCTGTTGTTATAGGAGAATTCGGTGTACGGTGAACTCCTATCCCAACTACGCCGACGTTTCAAGGCGCAAGCTCTCAACATGTCTTCCAAAATTTGGTTTGTCCTTTCGGTTTGTCCATCGGTTTGTGGGTGATAGGCGGAGCTAAAATCCAGTCGTGTACCCATAGCTTTCTGCAGCTTCCTCCAAAATCTAGAGGTAAACTGAGAACCTTGATCTGAGACTATCCTCCTCGGGACTCCATGACGGCACACGATCTGCTCCATGTACAACTCGGCTAATTGTGCAACGTTGTACTTGGCCCTTACAGGGAGAAAATGGGTTGTTTTCGTTAATCGGTCCACAATAACCCAAATGGAGTCATAACCCGACTGAGTACTTGGCAATCCGATGATAAAATCCATACTGATGTCTTCCCACTTCCACTCGGTTACCTTCAAGGGTTGCAACAATCCAGCGGGTCTTTGATGTTCGGCCTTCACCCGTTGGCATGTGTCGCATATGGCAACGTATTCGGCTATGTCCCTTTTCATACCATCCCACCAATAACAAGTCTTTAAGTCCTTGTACATTTTGGTGCTTCCGGGATGTATGGAATAGGGTGAACCATGTGCCTCTTTTAATATCATGTCGTGGATGTGCTTCACGTTAGGCACAAAAATCCTTTTTCCTAGCCAAAGCGTACCCTTCTCACCTTCCTTGAAATCCTTCTCTATTCCTTGTCGGATCCTTTCCTTGATCTCCTCATCCGTTGCTTGGCCATCTCTTATTTCTTTCTCTAATGAAGAGTGGAGTTCCATCACTTCCATCTGATTCAAGAATCCGAGGTGTAACCGTTTGAACTCCTTGCGTAGTTTGGGTGGTAGCTCCCAAACCGTGAGTTGGTGACATGCTCCCTTCCGGCTCAATGCATCAGCTACTACATTGGCCCTTCCAGGGTGGTAGTTGATTCCAACATCGTAATCCTTGATGAGTTCCAACCATCGACGTTGCCTTAAATTCAAGTCCGTTTGTGTAAATATGTACTTGAGGCTTTTATGATCCGTATAGATCTCGCATCGATGACCAAGGATATAATGTCTCCAAATCTTCAATGCATGCACTACTGCTGCTAGCTCCATGTCGTGTGTAGGATAATTAAGCTCATGCTTCTTTAATTGTCGTGAGGCATAGGCTACCACTTGTCCTTCTTGCATGAGCACACATCCGAGCCCCTGTCTGGACGCGTCACAATATATGTCAAAGCTCTTGCTCACGTCCGGCAATACCAAAACCGGCGTTGTGGTTAGCCTTTTCTTGAGCTCCTCAAAACTTTCTTGGCATGTTGGTGTCCATTGGAAGGCTTTTCCCTTCGTTAGCAACTCCGTCATAGGCTTTGGTATCTTTGAGAAGTCCTTGATGAACCTTCGGTAGTATCCAGCCATCCCAAGAAAACTTCGAATATCCCTCACGTTTTGTAGTTGGTTCCACTTCAGAATATCTCCCACTTTTCCGGGATCAACTGATACCCCTTCCTCGGAGATAATGTGGCCTAGGAACGATGTCTCCTTTAGCCAAAATTGACACTTGTTAAGCTTGGCATACAATTGATGCTCACGCATTTTCTGCAAGGTCAATCTCAAATGTTCTTCATGCTCCTCCTCACTTTTTGAATACACCATAATGTCGTCGATAAAAACCACGACGAACTTATCCAAATACTCAATAAAAACCTTGTTCATAAGGTACATGAAGTATGCGGGTGCATTTGTTAACCCAAAAGACATGACGGTATATTCATACGAACCATACTGTGTCCAAAAGGCAGTCTTGGGTATATCGGAGGGCTTAATCCTCAGCTAGAAGTATCCCGACCGAAGATCAATCTTGGAGAACACTCGGGCTCCTTTCATTTGGTCGAATAGGTCTTCTATACGGGGCAGAGGGTATTTGTTCTTGATTGTTACCTCGTTAAGAGACCTATAGTCCACGCACATCCTTTGGGTCCCATCCTTCTTGTCTACGAAGAGCATGGGGGCTCCCCATGGTGACGAGCTTGGACGTATAAAACCCTTCTCCAACTGTTCCTGAATTTGCTTCTTGAGTTCCACTAGTTCATTGACGGGCATCCTATAGGGTCTCTTTGCTATGGGTGCAGTTCCGGGTACCAAATCAATGGCAAAATCAATGTCCCGGTTAGGTGGCATACCTGGAAGCTCTTCTGGAAACACTTCCAAGAATTTCTGAACCACTGGAATGCTGTCCAATGTTGCTCCTTCGACGTGGTTCAAAATTGCCTTTTTGGTTGTTTGTTGGGCTGACTTATACTCGATACGAATACCGTGCTCGTTTGTCAACTGCACACTCCTTTTAGCACATTGGATTACTCCGTTGTGCTTGCTTAACCAATCCATCCCGAGTATTATGTCAAGCCCTTGGGAATCCAAGACAATGAGGTTGGCAAGGAAGTCTACCCCCCTTATTTTGAAGCTTACTTTCGAACATACTATATTAGTCCTCATCTCTCCACCGGGAGAATTAACTAACATAGCACATTTTAAGTGTGATATTGGTAGATTATGCTTGGCAACATACTTGGATGATATGAAGGAATGTGATGCTCCAGAATCAAATAAAATGGTGGCTGGGTTGGAATTGGCAAGGAACATACCAATTACGACGTCCTCAGCCTGTTGTCCTTCCTCAGCAGAGACATGGTTCACGTTGCCGCGAGCATAGTACTTCTGTCCATGATTTCCTTGATTATCCCCTCCGTTCGGTCGCGGGTTCTGCTTGGGCACGTTGCCTTGCTGTCTAGGGCCTCTCCTCAGGCACTGGCTCGCGAAGTGTCCTGTTTCACCGCGTTCAAAGCATGCCCTGTTGCCTACGGCAGCAAGTACGTTGGGGCGGGGGTTTTGAACAGGAGCTCCCATGTTGGGTCGGGGCACAGGAGGCAAAGGCACACGAGGTGCTTGTGCAGCGGGTCATTGCTGTGGTGTCTGATTAGGGCGGTATGCAGGAGCGGTCGATCCATACTGCGGTGCAGCTAGGGTCATGTACCGAGGTCATATGTTGCTCCCTTGAGGCTGGTATGGCATCTTCCTCTTGCACTCTTGCTCGATCTCTCGGATCTTGCTTTCAACCACTATAGCTTTGTCAACCAGCTTCTGGAAGCTCGCATAGTCATTGTTGAGGAGCTGAACCTGGATCTCATTGTTCAACCCTCTCATGAACAGGTACTGCTTCCGTTGGTCCGAGTTGACATCTTCGGGGGCATACCGGGACAGTTGCGTGAACTTGTTGAGATACTCATTCACGCTTCTCTGTCCTTGGCGGAGACCTTCGAACTCCTGTCTCTTGAGCATCATTACACCAGCAGGGATGTAATGAGAGCGGAAACTCTCCTTGAACTCAATCCAAGTGATCGTCTCCGGGTCGACATAAGCGTTGCATAGGGCATCCCACCAGTCAGCGGCAGCTCCCATGAGTTGGTGCGACGCAAAAAGAACCTTCTCTCGGTCATTGCACTGCACTATGGCAAGCTTCTTCTCCATGGATTTCAACCAATCGTCGGCCTCCATGGGGTCGTTAGCTTGAGCAAAGGTGGGTGGTCGAGTCCTCATGAACTCTCCCAGTGTGTTATGAGCCTGCGGTGGTGGTGGCGGTGGTGCCGGAACGGGGTTGTTGTTGTTGGCCTGCAACTGACCCAAAGTTTGGATCATGGTTTGCATAAGTTGATTCTGCATGGCCATCAACCGTTCCAGGTTGTTTTCACCAGCTCCAGGGTTAACAGGAACTTCGTCGTGGCCATCCTCTTGGTTGCCACGAATGTTCCTTCCTTGGCGCCCGACGTTTCCTCTCACCATCTGTAGGAGAGAACGAAATAGAATAGAGGTTAGAAACTTAGATGGATCCCCCTCACTATATGCATCAAGGTGGGTTGGACTATATATATATATTAGCCCATATGAGGATGTGAACAAGTGCCGAGGCATCTCACACGTCTTTTCTTATGTGTGGGTATGGACAACGCTTGAGACGTCCCACAACTCACACTAAGCACACAATTACAAGCAATCATCACAGGGCTCACACAACTCCTATTCAAGGCTTATTCAATGGGGGTCCTATATGGCTTAGGGTGATGCCAATCTGTGATCCAACTATGGCTTCTCCTAGGCTTGTATCCTATGTCAAGGTAGTTCCAACGCCAATCTATGCATCCTAGGTTTGCATCCTATGGTCAGCGTGGCTTAGCTTACCAATCTGTGATCTATCTAGGTTGTGTGATCTATCCGTGGCAGGTTGATACCAATCTGTGTCTGATATCAATCTGTGATTGTATCTAGGTGTGTAATCTACCCTCAACCGTGGCTCTGATACCAATCTATGACGCCCTCAATTCTGTGGAAAACCACAGAACCGAGAACTGATGCATATGTGTGCCCAGGATGTTCATCACATATACACATATGTTCCATGTCACACCCGGTTTTTCCGAAGAACAACCAAGTGAATATCACATGTATGCCAGGATCATTTTCTCATACATGTGATGACAAATAGTGAAGCATCATTTATTACAAGCCAGGTGTCGAACATAAGTAAGTCTTACATAGTAAATGTCTCGATGGACAATAATAAGTTCATCACAAGTAAATAAACTTGCAGCGGAATATTATTCTTTAGGGCTCCATCACAGGCGTTGCCCGGGGGTCTTCATGAACCTAAAAACCTTCCTCGGGTCCAAAATCTTGGTCATTATACACCACCTCATTATCTTGACCTGAGCAGCAATATAAACCAACAAATATGCAAGGTTGAGTACCAATGGTACTCAGCAAGTGTGGGAAAATTATATCATGCATGGCTAGAACAAGGAGAGGTTGAACTCATGGTTAAAACACTATGCAATTAATACCTATCACCTTAGCTTGTTAAGCACCTACATTACTACACAGGTGAAATGGTCCCAATCTCCCATCCCATCATCATAATCCAATAACCATAACATCATTTCCAATGTTAAGCTCCCCGCTTAACTTCCAAAACCATCAATCCTCTAATCATGAATAAGTCCAAGCCGCTCTTGACCATGAGCACGGCTGTCATGACAGTTTTGACTCTGCAGAGTTTGTACCACTGTACCCACATGTAGTGATTTCATCCCCCGTTGCCGGGTGGACTAAAAGAACCTCCATTATGCCAGTGGCTACGAACCACATTCACACTTCCCAGGTGTGTAGCCAGGAGATCACTACGAAGCCTTTACAAAGGGATTCCCGACGAGCGTGGGCCCACTGAGGTTTCACCCCTAACAGCATACAAGAGGCTCCAACCCCGCTGCAGTGGCCCCCTCTTGAGCCTTGCGGTTCATATGGTAGTCCAGCTGACACCTACTCCCCGCACCATCCAACACACCCATACTACGCCGGGGATACACCTAATTAATTGGCCAAGCTGCCCCATCTCAGCATGTGGTTGGCACTGTAAAGCCAGGTTACATGCTCCATGAACCGGTCCTTAGGACCCAGGCAAGTACTAAACACAAACCCAAGTCTCGTGCACCCAGCACACAACCAAAACATCCAACTTGCCTTGATCCCTACCTCTACATAACTCACAATATCTCATTCAAGAGTATGGTAATATAAACTGATGATCTCATATCCCAATTATCCCATTCTAAGCATGGCTAAGCATATGCATAATATTAAATGACATGATAAAATAAATCCCAACCCAAGCTACAAGGAAATAAGGTAATGCAATTCTAGGGAAACTTCCTAACATGGGTTTCATATTTAAATTGACAATGCAATTAATTCTAGCTACACATCCTAGCATAGGATCAAAGTGGTCAAGGACACTTGCCTCCTTCTTGCTGCTCTTGAAATGGGTAGTCCTGATCTTGGAAAGGGATAACTTGCTCTTGAACAGGTTCTACTTCATACCATCACACATAGCAAAAGAAAAACAACAATTATAAGACATAGTTCACACTTCTACTTCATACAAACCACACATTCACATTTATAAAAGTTCTTTACCATTATATGTGTTGTGGTTACTTTATGTGTGTTGAGTTATGGCTTGCATGCACTTTTAACCATGTGTATATGATTCCTACTTTTGTGTCCACATTTATACTTACATACTATTTATATGGGTTTCCAATAAATTTCTTATATTCAACTACCACACCTTTTTACTACCAAGTGTGTATGAAAAGTATTTTTCTTCCCCATATGTGCCTTCATAATTTCTACCAACCCTAAACTGAACTCTTTGGATTTTAAAAACTCCATTTATCATTTACTAGTTGCTATATTTTCAGATTTATATTCCTATGCATAATTGTGTATTTTATTATGAAATTAGTAATACACATCATCTAAACAGTATAGGTTCTGGTCCTAAATAATTTAATAACATATTTTGACCTTGGCCTCTGATGTAAACTATTTCATAATTATTTTCCCTATTTTTCTATAGCTATTCTTTACTTAAAAATGTGTCCCTATACTATTAAATGTGAATAATAAATGAAACAGATTCATTTCAGCCCAAAATATAGTTTTATCTCACTCCAAGGTTTTCTAAGTACTGTGAAAGTTTTTAATTAATTTTGACAATTATGTTTGTCCCACTTTTTAATTTTTAAACACTAGTTACATATTCAATTTTCTAAATTAAATACTAAACAGGGCTAAAATAATGAACTCACCCCATTACAGGGTCTACAATATTATTTTCATAATTTCCAGGGGTCTAGCTACACTTATCAGAGGTGTTTTTCCTAATTTTTATTAAGTCCAGGGGCTAAAACTGATTTTTAAATGAATTTACATGATTTTCTGGAGTTCCAGGGGCTAGACCAGAAGTTTCCGGGGCTAGCTCTTATTTCCCGAGAACCCCAGGGGGTAGCACGTAAGAATTCCAGTTTGAATTTGAATTTTTGCAAAACATGCAACACGTCCAAAAATTTTTAAATTCCCCTCTTAACATGATTTAGTGTTTTGAATCAAAATTTTGGGGTGTTACATTCCACAAACTGAATTCAAAATATATATTACCACGGATAACAGGGTTTTATTACAATGTCTCATGAGTCTTGGACTCATGCTAACAGCGGAAGTTTTAATTTAATAGAGGAAGTCTTATTTCTATGCAGCGGAAGTCTTCTAACTAGTGCAGAAGCAATCTAAGCAGCAGCAGCAGCTCCATCTCTGCTCCATCCCCACAGGCAAGATTGAGGACAGATTACACGCCTAATGCTCCACCAGGTCTTCATAGTAATCTTCTCCTAATGCTCCATCACAACAAGGTAGGTATAAAAAGGCTCATTGCAGAAAGCAAAGTTATTTATCAAAACCACGATAAAACAACAACTTATCTTTAAGTGAATGTAATCCCAACATGTATTAAAATACCAATCATACCTCCATTATGTTCATTACCTTCCATGTCCCAATCAGACATTTATCAACCTCATTCTTGCTCACGAATACCTTCTCGTATTCGCTATCTTCTCATCTCATAAACAATTTTGTCTCACACCGAGACCAATCTCGTTGCCATGACTCAATAATCATGCAACCAATCTTATCACCCGGACTCAACAGTCCCGAAAACCAAACAAAACCAAACCATAACTAATAACCATAACCACCCCAAAATAACCATCCAACTAATCATGGAAGTTGGCCAGGCGCTCGTGACCGTAAGCTCGGCTATCATGATAGTTTTAAGACTCTGCAGAGGTTGTAATACTTTACCCACAGGTTTATGATTTCGTCACTCGTCGGCGACTACAGAACCTCCATTATACCAGTACACAACTGTCGGTGTATGGCCAAGAGATCACAAAATAGCCTTTATAAAGGAGCTACTAGATGTATGGACTCACTAAGGTTTCACCGACAGGCTAGAATCTCCAATTCTCCCACCCACGGGCCCCCTCTTGTGCCATGCAGTTCCCAGGGCAGTCCTCACTCGACTCCCATTCCCCGCGCCTTCCACGGTCCATAACAATCTAGCAACTTTCCTAATTACTCAGCTAAGCCACACCCATACTTGGCCTTGTGGTGGCACTGTTATCCTGGCATGTGCTAGCATGAACCGGTCCTTAGATCTACGGCAAGTAAACCACCATCTCATTCTACCTCATTCACAAACCCAGGATTGCCTAGATCTCCCTCCGATCCATGTTCATTAACAACATGAGTTTCTCATTATCATTACGAGTGCAGTTAGCTAGACACATCTATCTCGCTTCCCAATCCCATGGACTCAGCGAAGCATAAAAGTAAAAACCATACCCGACTCATAAACTTCCCAGGCGACAAGGGTGGTTTAACCAAAACTAGTAAACTCCTATAAAAGGTTTCCCATCATGTTTGAATCAGCACACACACCTTTTCGCAAAACAAAACAGTTTCCCAAAACATGGGATCAATATGGTCAAGGGGCACTTGCCTTGTTTTGGCGATTCATGTTGCTCAAAATCTTGTTGTTGTAGTCCGTCATAGGTAGCTCCTTGAGCTTGTCCTTCTATACGCGATCACACACATACAAGATTCACAGTAATCAATATCATGCACAAACTTTAACTAGATGTGATAATGCATATGCATGCTATCCTATGATCAGTTTTTATTGGATCAGTTTGTACTTGTTCTAGCATGGATTGCATGGTTTTACGATGAACAGAGGTGTTCGGATCAAATGTGGACGTGGCGATGATCTTTTAGATCTAGATCAAACCGATCAACAAGTGATCTGTCCACGAAAAAGTTTCTGTTCGAAAGGAATCGAAGAACAGATGCAAAGAAAACGCGATGATGTCGTAAGGTGGTATTGGAGACCTACATTATGTTTTTCTTAGTCTCGGGGTCCTTCTCCTAGCAAGACAGATCGTTGGGACTCTCTTCCGGCAATCTCTCTCGACCGTACTCCAGGGAAGGGTTTACTCGGCGAGCTGGGGCTAGGGCTCTAAGTCGTCGGCTCAGGAGTTGGAAAATAAGTTCGTGGTTTCGGCCAAAGGTTCTAGGTTCTATTTATAATCGGGAAGAAAGAGTTCTAAACTGATTGGACTTCGAATAAGAGTCCTATTCAACTTGTCGTTGAATCTTAACAACTTCTCTCTAGTTGATTTGGTGCGGTAACATCATGGAATTCGTGTAGGTTTCCTCCCGTACCTGTATTCCCATGCGTACAGAAGCAAAAACCGCTCCAGAACTCGTTACCTCTACGGCGATGAGCTCCGGAAGCTCCACGTGTCCATCGGGCCTGGTCTCCCCCCTTCCACAGAGACGTGCTACGGTTGTGCCGCGTGTCAAGCGAGTGAGACCTCCCTCTTTCTCAGAGGCGGGCTCCACGTGCGCCACGTATCCTGGCGGTCGGGACCTCCTCTCTATTCGGAGGTGGCTCCGGGCGTGCCACGTGTCCTAACAATGCCAGTCTTCCGAGCTCCGAGGTTGACAGGTGTCCAACAGTGACGGACCTCCCGGGGATAAGCCCCGGTGGCGACACGTGTCCAATAATGACGGACCTCCCAGGGATAAGCTCCGGAGGTGACACGTATCCGGTAGTGTCGGACCTCCTGGAGATGAGCTCCGAGAGCGACACGTGTCCCGCGTGGCCGGTCCTATCTTTTCCGCGGTGAATAGCTCCTAAGGTGACACGTGTCCTGCGGGACTGGCCTTGCTTCTCCGCAGAGGCTAGCTCCGAGGGCAACACGTGTACCACAGGGTCGGACCTCTCCCCCTTTGTGGGGACGAGCCCTGAGCATGCCACGTAGCCAGTTTAGCGACGGACCTCTCCCCATTTGCGGAGATGAGCTCCGAAGGCGCCACGTAGCCAGTTTAGCGGCGGGAGTTGTCTTCGACGCTCTCTGTGAACTGGATTTGGCTCCTTTTGGCTATCTTTTTGATATTTTCTCTGTTTCTGCTTATTTTAAAATGTTCTTCTACATGAAACATGAATACATGCAGAAACCAAAAATGAGGGTGTCACAAATCTACCCCCCTTAAATTGAATCTCGCCCTCGAGATTCGTTAGTAGAGAATAGATGAGTGAATTCTGCCTTGATGTCTTCTTCACGCTCCCATGTGGCCTCAGCTTCGGTGTGATGGCTCCATTGTAACTTGCACCATCAGATCACTTTGTTCCTCGTGACCCTTTCCTTTACATCCAAAATTCGGATGGGGTGCTCCTCATAGGTTAGGTCCTCTTGAAGTTCAAGCTCTTCCATTGGTACTTGCTCCTCTGGTACTGTATGAGCGGATTTTATGGTAAGTCTGCTTAATAAAATTTTGTAAATTAGTATTCTTCAACTCGCTTAAATTGGTAATACATATCACTTCAATATCTGTTTTCTTATAGTTGAGATATCATTTAGAGAACATGAGCCACAATATGTTGGACCATGCTAGAGTCATGTTCAACAGGAACACACAGAAGCTTATAACGCAAGCGTTGTCCTACGATCGTATTCAAGCCGTGAACGAGTACCTCAAGCGGCATCATTACCACGAGTCGGGGCCATTTAGGAGGGCCTCGGACACGTACTTGATGGAGGAGCAATACGTGGAGGTAAGTTGTTTGTGTTTAATTATTTCAATACCTAATTATGTAAATGGTATTTCGATGACATAATAAATATGTGCATGTCAATATTTTCTGGCTAGAGGGTCGGTCCGAAGCATACCGAGCTCTCTGCCAGATATGGGCTAGCGATGCTTTCATCGCTAAGTGTAGGAGGGTTTGTGGATCCAGAGGTTCCGACGGGAAGCACTCCTATGGCTCCGATGGCCATTTACGTTTAGCTAAATGCATGGTAAAAGTAATAACTCTTTATTGTATGTCTTCATAATATAATTAGCATACTAACACATATCTACTGGAGCGCGAGACCGGACAGGTACCGACTGCCCCTAAAGTCTGGAAGCAGGGTCAGAATGACCCATCCTAGCCTGGGCAGTGCAGTCAGGTCGCGCCCGGTCGACTATTAAGTTATCAAAACTCATCAATTCAATTGTTACTAATACTATTGTTGTTACTAATACACAATATTACTATTTTTAGGAAAAGTATAGGCAGGAGGTCGTGAGGATACATGGGGAATGGTATGATTGGTTAAATGCGCCAATCAACCCTCAAGCCGTGTATGCTAGCGGAGGCGGGAAGGCACATGGACGGTTAGTTGGTCATTTTATTTGTTTCTTTACAATCTTGGTTCTTTTGATTATTTTTATTTTATTCTTTTATAGGTTTGCCATATTCGATAGAGTTGTCGACTCGAGGGTAGAACGACCTTCGATCGTCACTCCATCGACCTAGAGTTCCTCCGTCAGCCAGACAAGTCGTCCTCTCTCACGGAGAGATAGAGCTCCAGTGGGAGAGAGACGAGATCTCAAGGGAGAGAGAGGAGCTCCAGAGAGAGAGGAAGATAGCCCAGGCCACACAGGAGCAACAGGCCGCCTATATGGTAAACTACATGGCTCAGATGCAAACAACGATGGAGGTAAGTAATTTAATGTAATTTAATTTAAATTCATATCATTCCATTACTATCTATATTCTAATATTTTGCAATTGCAGGCCTTAGCTCGACAGACTGGGTACCAGATCCCGATCCCTACGTGTCAGCCGTCATAGTTGGCCCCGCCAAGGGTGCCCCTAGCACATGGACATTGAGATATCCACGTAATGTGCTTTTTTTCCTATTTTCTAATTGAAAATTGCCTAGAGGGGTGAATAGGTGAAACACCTTAAATTCAGCTTAATAAAAGATAATTAGCTTGCAGAGTGTGGACTAGTCTGGCCAGGGGGAACTAGTCCGGTCACAGGAAAGTGAAACACCAAAGCGGAGATTTTCAGAATTTTTTCACTGATCTACTCAATAAGTAATGAAGTATTATAACCTAGCGATCTAGTAGTGAGGTTAACCGAGAAAGCAATTTACTGGAACTAGGTGGATCGCAAGATTTTAATGAAAGGTGTGAAGAACCCTAAAGTGATCTAATAAAAAACAAGGGACAAACCAAAAATGCAAGACACACGATTTATCCCGTGGTCCAGCTTCACGAAGAAGTCTACACGATTTATCGAGTTGATACGTTAGAGGCCCGGGGATCCCCTTTTTATAGGGATCCCGGTAACTAGCCGTTGCCACCACAAAAATTCCGGACTAGTCTGGCCTTTAACCCCGGACTAGTATAGCCTGCAAGGACCGGTGATATCACAATTCACCAACCACAAAGTCGCCCGCCTCCTTTTGAATTCAAAAGGTCCCAACACAACAGACTAGTCGTCCAACAACGGACTAGTCCGATCTCACACAGAACCTTATGTTACGGCTGAGAATGGACAAGTCTGGTCCATCGGACTAGTCTGGCCTCAAGGGGCGGACAAGTCCGGCCATCCAAGACTTAGTGCCAGCAGCCACCTTCAAGTTCCAAGCGGACTCGTCTGACCCACAATGGACTAGTCCGATGTCATACAAAAACTCTTGTTCCGGTTAGAAACGGACTAGTCTAACACAGCGGACTAGTCCGACCCTCAAGGGAGGACTAGTCCTGTCCTTCAGAACTTAGTTCCCGAAGGACTCAGACACACTCACCAAGGACTAGTCTGACCCAAAATGGACAATTCCGAACTCACACAGAAACCCCTGGTCCGCCTAGCCCGGACAAGTCCGACCCTGTTCTTAGGGCTGCATCAACTTTTCTCTCCAACTAACATAACTTGGACTAAGAGCTCTTAGATGATTCTCATCACTTTGACCCAATGAATACACTCATAGTAAAAGGCTAACAACGCAAAGGAATTTAAACACTGAATTGTACTCTTCGAATTCTCCAACACTTTGAGCCTTTTCTCCTCTTTTCCCTTTTTGAGTGCATCCATCTCCGTCAATTATTTAATCACATCTACTTACACTTGTAATACTCATTAGTCCCTTAAGTGTTGTCATTAATCATCAAAACCCACCGGGATTTAGCCTAGATGCACTTTCACTAATCTAAGAAAAACTTAATGTGGTAGAGGGGAGAGAGTTAGAGTGAGGGGGGAGATGGAGGGAGTGGGAGTGCGAGGGAGTGGTAGAGAGAGGGGGAGGGAGAGGGCGAGGGAGAAAGTAAGAGTGCGGGGGAGGGAGAGTAAGAGAGAGTGAGAGTGAGGGGGGAGAGGGAGGGAGAGAGATAGAGTGGTAGAGAGAAGGGGTGAGATAGAGAGAGTGGTAGAGAGAAGGGGAGTGAGAGGGGAAGGGATAAAGTTAGAGTGAGTTAGAAGCTCAAACACACTCTAACTATTTATTTGCATAGCAGGGATCAGCGACGGAGGCTCAAAGTCCACCTCCACAGCTACCGGCACCGGGAGGAGGGCGCGGAGATGGATTCATTGGCTCCGGAGCGAGTGGAGGGGGTAATTTACGTCGTTCTTTTGTTATTTACGACGGTTTCTGACCATTGTAAATTGATCGGTTCTTTCGTAGTGTTTTTATTCCCTTTTCTTCTTATTTTTTCTTTTCCCCTTTTCCCTTTTCCCTCTCTTTTTTTTGTTTTTCTTCTTCCTCTTCCCTCCCTTCTTCCTTTTTTCCTTTCCTTTTTCACTTTTCCCATCTCTTCTTTCCTTTCTCCTTTTTATTTCCTTTATTCCTTCTTCCCCAACGCTACATGGAACCGGTTAATTCCACATGCCGCCTATAGCGACATGGGTTTTACCGGTCAGCTGTGGGACACCACTGCGGGCAGCCGCATTCGGCACGACCGCTATACTTGCGGTCCTGGCGAGGGTAGCGACCCCCGGTGCGGGCAGCCTTAGCTTGGTTCTTAACGGAGAGCAACTCGTTAAAGTTACCATTAACAAATGCCAAATCTAGTTCTTCAGATACATCTCGTGCCTGCAAAATGTTTAATGATCTCATCAATCTCAGCCGTGTTTATCGATGTAGTGATCAATCTATAATAGTCACACAAGACTATTTACTAATTTGTTCAAACAATAATATTAATTCTATGTTGCTTTAGTTTTTTGTATCAGACTATGTACCTTTTAATCCAATCGTGCACCCAGCCAGTCTATCAGGTAATTGAATAGTATGATTTTAATTTACAATTAGAGTTTTGGAATTGGTTCATTTCAAATACACTTTCTGTTGCTTTGTTTTAAAGTCGGTTTCCATCTTCTTTTCTGGTTTCGCAACAAGTCTTCTAGTACACATGGATTCTTCCGTCACCGTTTCATACAACTAAATGAAAATGAACTTGGACCCACAATAACATGCGTCTAACATGTTGATTATGAATTTGTCATTGCTTTCCCATATTTCACTTATAAAGATAACTTAAATCAAATGGTTGTTATGACTCAGATGGAATTTTCATATTTCCATCATATTTTGGTGGTTTGTAACGGACATATAACCACGAGTCATAGTCTACTCTACAAAAGGATCAAAACTCTCATAAATTTAAGGTGGGTCATGATATATATGTTGAAGTAGGGCAACCCAAAAAGGCGAGCGCGAAATACAGTAGTTTCGGCTATATCAAAGCATGGCATGACACTGAGCGAATAGTTCACAGGCTAGCATGGTTTATGAGACGTGCTTGGGTTGTTTCTTCAGCAGACTGACATGGGAACGACACATTTAACCCTAACTCTCATATTATGTCATGTTGTCCGGCCCATGAAATGACACGGCTCGTAATAACTCGAGGGAACTCTAAACAACGGGTCATTACATATAAATATGTTGCGCCCCACTCTCCATTCCCATCTCAATCCAGCCGCACCACTCCAAACTCGCCTCTCCCTTTGCTCTGCTCTCACCTCGACTCCTCCACCTCTCCCTTGCCCCATTCGGCCTACGTCGGCATGGCGCTCTCTGGAGCATCTCTTCACTCCAAAGTTGTTCGTGTCCCATCTCGCACCACCGCACAGGAAGTTCTAGTTCCCAACTTCCTAGTACCCATACCCATCTAGCTCAAATCTAGCGGTCTCGAGGCCTCTCCTCTCGGCTCTCGTTCTTGGTGACGGCGACGGTAACAAGTTATCCACTGCTCATCACAAAATCCAGGTGGTATCCTTCTCCTTCTCAGATATAGTGGTTCGGAGGCCTTACCTGTAGTTCTTGGTGATGACAATTAGCAAATAAACTCGCTCCATTATTACACTAGAGAGATATAGTTGGATCAGTACGTCGATGGACACGAGTGGGGTTGATCAACGAAGAGCGACTTATTAAGTTTACCATTAATATCTGCCAAATCTAGCTCCCAAGATACATCCCGCCCATAAAAAGTTTGATGATCTCACCAACCCTAGTCATGTCCATTAATGTAGTGATCAAACTGTAATAATTGAGTGAGTTTATTTACTAATTTATTGATACATTAAATCAATTTTAAGTTGCATTAATTTCTTTTATCTCAGGCTATGTACTTTTGAATTCAATCAAGTACATAGCAGGCTATCAGTAATGGAATAGTAAAGTTCTATTTATAATTTGAGTCTGAGTACTAGTTCATTTTGAGTCCCCCATTTGGCTCCTTGTGCTTTGCTTTAAAGTTGATTTCCATCTTTTCTGTGTGAACTGGTATGATTTTGTAACAATTCTCCCAGGACTTCAGAATTTGCCTATCATCGTTTCACACACCTACATGATTATAAATTTGGACCAATGACATTACTTTCTCCTATTTCACTTATAAAGGTAATCTAAATCAAATTGTTCCAATGACTCAGATCGACAAATTAAATTTTACATTTACATCTTGTTTTGGTGGTTTGTAACCAATATACAACCATAAGTCATTACCTACTTTAGAAATGATAAATACTCTCAAAAAGTCAATGTAAATCACGAAATATATTTTCAATTAGGAAGGGCCAAATGGGCGGGCACAAAACACAGTAGTTTCGCCCAAGGCAAGGCATCACTACAAGAAAATGATAAATCTACAACAGCTAAAATTATTTACGATGGCCAATCACACAGCTACCACGTTAACTTACGAGGGTCGTGACCTGGCCGTCATAGATGACAGTAATTTATGATGGCATAGGCCTAGCCGTCGTAAGTTAAAATTATTTATGACGACCAGATCTTGGCCGTCGTAAATAAGAAACCCTATACCCTCTGTGCTGACCCTTTCTTCCGCCTAGTCCTCTCCGCCCACCAGCGCCACCACCCTACCCCTTCACTACGGCACGCCGCCGCCCTACCCTTCATCGTCCCATTAGCTACCAGGAGGTCAATGGTAGATGAAACAAAAAATTCAGCAGAAGACGTAATACCTCAACAAAAATTGATCTGTCTAAAAATATGTGTGTATGAGTAGGTTATCTGACCTTAAATGTGATAAACTCTATAGATGGTAGAGAATCTAGTTAGGAAGCCAATGCAACAAAAAATAAGTTAATAGATTGAATAAAACTCAAGTTCCGATAAAAAAGTGAGCAAAAGTCAATTTGATCTACCCGAGCAAAGATCCAATCTAATAAGTTACAAAAACTCTCGTGTAACGCGTGAACCATGAATCCAATGACTTTGAAATCTTCACAGATGATATATAATTGAGTTGTAAAGATATCACAAAAAGAATTTTGTTAATTGGATGGATAGAACTAAAGTAATAGCTCAAAACGTGATAAAAGGTTGGCTGAAAATAAACGAACGCGAGAAACAAAATACATATGAAGAAAACAGCGTCCGAATGGTGAAAAACAACGTTTTCAGATCACGATGCAAAAGCTTGGAACAAACGACGATTTTTACCTCGAAAAACATGAAAGGCAGCTGGAAGGGATGCCTCCGTCATAGCAAAATACCTTATATTTATATCCACATCCCGCAAGGTATAAAAACCAACTAGATACCTCCAAATGAGTCATATTCAACTAAGACACCTCCTAAATTATTAGACTCTGTCTATTGGCATATATATCAAAATCCTAATATAACAAAACTCTTTAGGAACAACCACAAGAGTTATGGACACAAACAACTCAAAGTCCGACCTTAACTGGGACTCTCTAATCCGAACTCGCAACCAACTCGGGATCAACTGTTGTCTAGCTAAAAGAGCCTGATTTAAAAACACACGCATGAACCAACCTGATTCATACTCCAACTCGGATTCATGTCCGAACCTACCTAACACCGACTTTTTCACGTCCGAACATGCTGTAATCACACCACAAACTTGTGACAACTTTCGGCTCTGCCACCAGCCCCGCGTGGCCACCCTGCCGCTTCAGCCCGCCCCGCCGCCGTCACCCCAGGTACACCCCTCCTACTCCTCCCGCTTAAATTAAACGCTTAAATTTAATTGAATGTAAATTTGTGAATATTAAATTACTATGTTTAAATTTCAATTGAATGCTTAATTAAATTTGAATGTGCATGCTTAATTGTAAGTAAATTTGTGAATGTGGGTGTAGAAATATTAGCCCTAAGGCATGCTTAATTAAATGCTTAATTGAAATTAATTGAACTTGCAAATCCTTAAATTGAAGTTATGTAACCTATGTGTTAACTATTCGAACTGGCATGTATTACATCTAAGTACGGTCTTCATCCACATTTGAGGCTAGAGATTAAATAAAGATAAATCATCATCAACTTATACTTTATTTTATATCACACTCCTATACTATTGGGAAGGATATGTCCTAAACACACTCAGCAGTCAGCGAGAGAGCTTCCTTATGACGAGACACGAGATCCGGATCTAAATAAAATTTTGGCAATATAACCCCGTTGTTCTCCAACTGCACGCCTAGAAATAGTGAAGTAGAGAACATCATGGTTATGCCACCGATCCGTATCTCACGTCTCGTCATAATCACACTCTCTCGGCCACTTTGACGCCATCCAAAAAGAGATAATTCCAAACTTACATGCTCACATGTGTAGCACATGGGCTCACTTAGATGAATGAGTTACTAAGAATACAACTTTTTACGACCGTGCTTTTTTGTTATCAAAGATCAATTAGGTGTGGTTCCCATATAGCATATGTCAGAATATGAGGTGTTTGAAAAAAAACGATTTCAATAGACTTGTGTCGATACGGTTTTCTACGACATTATGAGGTGTGGGTCTTTGATGGCTAGTCAGGTAAGCCATTGTGTAAGAGGAAGAGGATGATTATATAGCGCGGGGGTTGATAAGATGGACGAAATGCTTGAAGCTATACAACCAGAGTTTACCAAGGATCCTCCTACAATGCAAGTTGAAGTGTTCTTAAAGCTTTTCAAAGTTTCAGAAGAGTCGCTACATGAACATACAAAAGTGACACTCCTTTCTTTCATGATCCGATTTATGACAATAAGTCTAAGTATTTTATTCTACAATAACTACTACAACGATCTCATCAAATTGATCAGCGATATCCTTCCAAAGCTTAATAAAGTGACTAAAAACATATACCGATCAAATAAAATGCTTTCCGATCTTGATATGAAATATGAGAAATCGATGTGTGCCTATATACTGTATGCTTTTCTAAAAATAACATGGCAAAGAAAAAAGTGATTAAAATATGATAAATCAAGATTTATCAAAGTTGTTAACAGACAGGATAAGGAGATGCAGGAGCAAAGAGGGGATATGCAGGAGCAAGTGGAGGTGAAATACTGATTGGATAGGAGCGGGAAGCTGGAGTCACGCTGATGGAGAGGCGTGCCACCGGGTAGCCTGTTAGAGCCTCGTTCTCTATGGATTTACATCACACATGCACAAGGATACAACAGGCAAAACCCTACGAAGTGGGAGTAGAAGGAGGGAGAAGGGTCATCACCATCACCGCCGTCCGTTTGAAGAATGGTAGGGAGACATCGTCGCCATCCGTCTAGAGAAGTGCAGGGCGTCATGGCCACCATCGCCGTTGTCTGGTAGAGGATCGAGTCGTGGGCTGCTGAGGAGAGAGCGAGAGTGACTGGCAATGTTTAAAAAGCGATGGGTGTTTTTAGGCGTTTTGCAAAAAGCGAGTCAACTCTCTATATATTTCAATATATATTGTTGACTTTTGAAAGTGGATCTTAGCTTAGTGATAAAGTTGTTACTCTATCACCATGAGCTCACGGGTTTGAGTACTAGAAATAACATCTTCCGAAATTGAGAGGGAGATCACATATAAAAAAAATTAGAGTGAGTCGGGCTATTGTAAATTTTTAAATTTGATAATGATGAACTTCAATTAATGAGATAACTGGCTAGAAGCGGTAAGAAAATGGACAAAAGTGCAAGAAATATGCACTTTTGAACGTTTAAGCGTTCAACCGTGTCAAGTGTTCCGTCGACACTTCTCCCGGGCCTGCTTCAGGAGCAGCCTACGGAGGTTCTTTTTCGGAGGGGCTAGTTCTCTCGGAAGGTCGCGTTGGTTGTGAGAGGATTGACACAAGGATTTTTACGTGGTTCGGGCCGCCGGAGCGTAATACCCTACGTCCACGGGAGCTTTGTTGCTCGGTGTATTGCTTGCTCGCGTATGAGGATGAGTTGGCTGGGTTGCGAACCCAGGAGCTGGATGCTGAGAGATCCGAACCCACGGGTGTTCGAACCCCTTGCAATGTTGCCAACCCAAGTCTTTTATACTTCAAGGCTCGGGTGGCTTACAAGGTGGGCCCAGAGGTCCGACAGGTGGCCCAGAAGAGATTTCCTGCCATCTACCATATCTTGTAGTTGTCTTCTAGCAATGGCTTCGTAGCCGTCGTCCTGCCGTCCTGCCCGTGTCGCAAGCTAGGCGTAGTAGTTTATGATGGTAGGGACGGTAGGGAGTGTCTTGTCGCCGTATTTATTGGTCAAGAGCTTCTAGCATGGTGCGCCTGTCTTGACTGTGACGCGTCTGGTCACAGTGCCACCTGATAGGGGCGTGCGCCGCGTCTCCGCGTCTTGGGAAGGCGTGGGTCTTGAATGTCTTGATCAGACAGGGTATGGCGCGCCGTTACTCCTGCTGCCTACCGAGCCGGGGTGGGCAGCACGCCACGTGGTGCCTTCGGAGCTCACCCCTGCGGAGGGGGCGAGTTCCGGCACTGCTGGCCACGTGGCAGGCCCGGGGCTCATCTCTGAGGAGAGGGGAGGCCCGGCCCCGCTGGACACGTGGCGCCTTCGGACTCACCCCTACGGAGGGGGTGAGGTCCGGCTCTGCCGGCCACGTGGCAGGCCCGGGGCTTGCCTCTGAGGAGAGGGGAGGCCCGGCCCCACTGTACACATGGCGCCTTCGGAGCTCACCCCTGCGGAGGGGGTGAGGTCCAGCTCTGCCGGTCACGTGGCAGGCCCGGGGCTCGCCTCTGAGAAGAGGGGAGGCCCGACCCTACTGGACACGTGGCGTCTTCGGATCTCACCCCTGTGGAGAGGGTGAGGTCCGGCTCTGCCGACCACGTGGTAGGCCCGGGGCTCATCTCTGAGGAGAGGGGAGGCCCGGCCCCACTGTACACGACCAAGGAGAAGAAGAACAGCGCGACCAGCTTGAAGGACGCCATGAACAGTTGAGCGGTACTACATTAACGGGCCGGGATACAGTACTCGCGCCAGCCCATGACAGTCCAATGAAGAGGCATAAGCATAACATAACCAAACGCTCTGCTTTGACAGAAAAAAAAAAGAGGGACGCAAAAGCTGAAAAGCAGGAGCGCACTTGCCCGCTTGACGTCGGCGGCGAGATCACTCATCTCCAACCTACACGAGCGGCGATTCTATTAGAAACGCAGCGCAGCCTGTCTGTCTTGCAGAGGATAACTCACTCGTCACTCCTGTTCCTTCTTCTCTGGAAGTTACGTTCCTGGGATCGCCAACCTTGCAAGGTACCCGCCATGCGGTTTCTCTTCTGTAAAGTTAACAAACGCATATCAAAAGAGGGGGACCAATACAAGGCAGAATAAGCACACAGGTATCAGAAATGATCTGTGCTGCAACTCAGACCCGTGCTAAGCTAAGCTTTAGCCAATCACGACGTAATAAGTGTTGGACATAGAGTTGTATATAGATAGAGGAGAAGCTTGCGGTGTTAGTTTGAGTAGCTCCCAAGTCTGTATCATTTCTTCCCATCTATATAAACTCGCGTGACCCCTATCGAAGGGCAACATGTTTCAGTCATCTTTACAATAAGAATCTATACTCTAACAGCTCAGACAAATTAACTAGACGAATCTGTTAGATTTCTTACAAGCTCCTTGGGATCGGGGGAGCCCACCTCCACTGTATCCACCCATGGTCATAAGCATTCTTTTGTAGATGAAAAGAATGCATCTCTTTTGTATGTTCTTCGAGAAAAAAATAAAAAAAGAGCATGGTTCAATATGCATACCACTCGTGTAGTATAAAGATTCAACCAAACAAGCTATGATTGAACGGGGATTGTTTACATCGATTTAAATTAAATAGGTTTAAATTGAGAGGCACACACTGAAGGGTGTTCTCTTCATCTGTACCTTGAAGGTACTGAGTTTAAATGAGCCTACTTAAAAAATAAGTAATGGAATGACTGTCTAGATATTTCCTTCTCCGGCTCCCAAAAATATGAGAGCTTTCACCACTAGGTACACCTCCTTTTCATTTGAGAGGCACATTACATGGTTATGAAACTTAGTTATCTTCCTCACATACAACAGTGGTTGCAAGCGTTGTAATTTTGCTTCGTTTTTCCCTTTCTTTTGTCATCCTTTTTGCTTTTTTTCAATTTTCCTCTATGAATATGGTTCACGTTTGTACTATTTTAAATGAACATATAACTAGTAAGGGTTTGTTAAGGGTACTACTATATTGTTCCCTTAGGGCTATTATATATTTAATATAAGTTATATTCACAGCATAGTTTACCAATTCTGTTTCTAAGAAAAAATCTGAAGAAATCCTCATTAACCCAATGAATAAGCCAACACAAGCCACTTGGCGATATGCTCCGTGCGCTAGATCCAGACATCACATGCGCACCAACATATGCAGCCTTTTCTTTACGCTGCGTAAATCATTAGGCCTTCAGTATTTTTCAGCCAGTTTTGATGAACGTATACACATTTTATGCTCCTGAAGTCATATGGATCGTGAGAGTTCCTGACGACTGGTTGGTTCCTTATCCATGCTTCAGTCTAACTAAAAACAAAATGTTGCGATAAATATTACGTTATTTATCAGCTGCAAATTATATGCAGGTGTATGGGTCATACTAGAACGAATAAGCTTCAGTTCCTTTCATCATGTATGCCGCCATGCCGGTAAGGATATTCAAACATCAGAAGCGCTTAGCTAATTAGAAATCAGGAAGTCAGGATTGATCCCTGTAACGAAACTGAAGATTACGTGCCAAACCAGTTCAAAACTCGCGCATGTATCGCAATCCAATTGGTTCAGATCGAGATGTGACGGACCATGATGGTCCCTCCCGTCCTGAATGTTTTATTACAGCAGCAAACACATAACATTTAAATCCACGTTTTGAACTGAATAAATAGTACTAGAACCCCCACAGAGATCGATCGCCCTAAATTGAATGGGGAATGCTGCTCGCTCCCGTCCTGGGCGGCTGCCTGCTCCACAAATAAAAACGTCCAGGCATGCACAATAATACCAGCCTGACCGTAGTCGTCCCACACCTGATGAGGCCGTAGCGAACCCGGGCACCGTACCAGCCTGCTCCACAAAGAAACAGAGGTAGTAACTGATAGCAGCAGTACCAAAAGTCGTAAGCTAACCTGCATCGGATCATGTGCCCGGAAGCTTTGCTTATGATGGTTAAAAAGGGTTCCATCTGATTTGACGCGTCTCAACTCCAGCTGCCTCTCGTTTCCACTTGCTGATGTTGTTTAATTGCCACTACTACATAAGGAGGGTTGATTGGAGTAGTGTAGTGCTAATACCAATGAGTTGTTTAATTGCTCTGTAAGATTACTCACCACATGCTTCTGACTTCCTGACTGTTTGCACTTGGGATGATGCTGTTTGGATTAACTACAGCCAAGGCTATCCGTTGTGGCGTCATCCTTATCATGGATCTCAGTCCACTGAAGTAGTAGCGACGTGTTCAGCAGCCATTGAGCTGAGGTTCAGAGCAGAGCTCTGAAAATTCCGTCGAGATACGCGCCAGATTGAAGCCCGGAACGAATCAGAATCCGAGTGGCACGCGACGCGGACGTGATACTGTCTGTGAATGCTGCGCACTGTGGCTCTGCAGACGAACCGTGAGCGCGCCATGCCATCGGATCGGAGCACTGCACGCATTTTTTACGTAGTAGTACTAGATCCTTTGCTGTCCTGGCTGCTGGCCTTAGTTATTACAGGCGTGATCTGCAGCGTCCAGCGCTGCGAGCCTGCGAGCGCACATGGCGCAGTGCCCGGTGCCCCGCTGCCGGTGTCGATGTAATATATTCCGTTTTCCCCGGTGCCCTCCGGTGCACCCCTCCTCCGGTCGTCCAGTCCACCACGACGTAGCAGCAGCTCGCACATGGCGGTGCCGTGATGCGACGCGACGCCAGCGGGTCGATCCGTTCCAACTGCTGGTTGCTTCTTTTCGCGCCTCGTCTCGTCTCATCTCATCTCATCCGCGGCAATGCTGGCAGCGCGAGATCCACCACTGGTTCAGTGAGAGATTGTGTTTGTGAAGAAGATGGGCAAGGCGGGCAGGTGGCTCAGGCACTTCCTGCCCGGGGCCAGGAGGGACAGGGGCAAGGTCGACAATTCCGCTGGCCCGCTGTTGCCGGCGCTGGAGCCGGACCAGGCGTCGGCGTGGCCGGGTACGACGACGGCGCCCGGCACCAAGGAGAAGAGGCGGTGGAGCTTCCGTCGCCCAGCGGCGGCAGCGAAGAACAAGGACGGCCGCGCCGCGTACGGGTCCCTGGAGCCGCGCGTGGACCCGGACCAGCACGCGGTGGCTGTGGCCATCGCCACCGCGGCAGCAGCCGAGGCGGCGATGGTGGCCAAGCAGGCCGCGTTCCGGCTGTCGGCGGCGTCCGCGCCGGGGCCCAAGCGCACCGTCATCGGCATCGAGGACGCCGCCGCGATCAAGATCCAGTCCGTCTTCAGGTCCTACCTGGTGAGTGCGCTGTCGCGCGTTGACCGCGATCGGTCCTCGGTTTCTGTTGCCGTGGGGGTGGTGACGTGTGTGACTGATACTGCGATCTGTGTCTGGTTCGTTTCGTTGAAAAACAAAAGGCGAGGAAGGCGCTGTGCGCGCTGCGCGGGCTGGTGAAGCTGCAGGCGCTGGTGCGCGGGCACCTGGTGCGGCGGCAGGCCAGCCGCACCCTGCGCTGCATACAGGCGCTCGTCGCCGCGCAGAATAGGGCGCGGGTGGCGCGCCTCCGCCTCCTCGAGGACGACAAGCCCCTCCTCCGGACGCCGCGGACCACGCCGACCCGCCGCTCGCCGCCCCACCCACGCTCCCGGCATCAGGAGGCGGAGGAGAACGTGAAGATCGTGGAGGTGGACACCGGCGGCGAGGCGCACGCCACGCCACGGACGTCCCGGCGCAGTAGCTGCTACGCGACGCCGCTGTGCCGCACGCCGTGCAATAACGACCTGTACCCCCAGAAAGTCTCGCCGACGCCCTCGGCCCTCACGGACGCCAGCGCGCGCTCGTTGAGTGGAAGGTACGACGACGACTTCTCCTTCGCCACCGCGCGGAACAGCCCGTACCACTACTCTTCAAGGCAGCAGCAGCAGCAGCACCGCCGCCACCACCACCACGCGGGCGCGGACCACCCGCTTCTGGTCCCCAGCTACATGGGCAACACCGAGTCGTCGCGCGCCAAGGCCCGGTCGCAGAGCGCGCCGCGGCAGCGGCACTCGGTCTCGTCATCGTCCGGCGCCGCCGCAGTCGAGGTGCCCTGGGAGCGGCAGGGAAGCGGCCGGCGCAGGGCGTCGCTGGAGGGGCAGGCCGCCGCCGCCGCGCGCGGGCTGATGGTGCCGAGGTGCGGCGCGGGCGTGCAGCGGTGCCCGTCCCAGGCGAGCGCGCCGCCGTGCGCCTGGGGCGCGCGGCTGGACAGGTGGAGCGCGTCGGCGCACGACAGCGAGTGCGGGTCGGCGAGCACCGTGATGACCGCCGCCACCACCACCTACTGCTGGTCCATGGCCACGGACAACGCCGGCACCGCGTGATGGACAGGTGAAGCTGCTGGACCACGACCTGAGATGCGTGTGACACTAGTTGTTGACGGTAGAAGATGAAGCTGGGATCGGAATTACTCTGGAAGTCTCTCTGTAATCTGCGCGACTGATGTTTCTATGATTTGATGATGACAAGTTGACAACGTTTTGGTGTTTTTGCGTGCCAACGTTTCCTGCAGGAAAAGCAGAGGAATCGAGCCCGACGGTAGGCTACCAGTAGCACTACCGTTTAATTACTTTGGGGCTTTGCTGAGTAGACGTGCCATTGACTCCGATAAAAAGCAATCACGCGTGCTGTTAACTACGGCAGTTTTAGAAAGACATTGTGCGTTGTCGCAGGAACGAGAAGTTGAACTCTTTTTAGCAAGACCTTTTTTTTGCCACGGAACCTGGGATGGGGGAGAATCGTAGCAGAAACTGACGTGATCTACCTCAGGACGGCTATGGAGTTCCGATCAGAGAGGCGCGCGACGGGAGCCTGAGACGGCCGAGAAAGACGAGCTAGCTCGCGGCGGCCGAGCCCACCGTCGTCCTTGACGACGCCCCCTCTGCCCCAAGCCTGTCGTCTAAACGAATGCACAGATGCGTCGACTTTTTTCAGTCGATGAAACGGACGCAGATCACAAAACCGCGTTTGTAGAAACGTGTTTAGGATTGCCCGTGTCGTCGTCGTCGTCGGGCCTGGATCGATTTCTTGTTCCCGAAGGCAGCGTCCGGTACGGAGAGGCTAGCGATGGCCAAAATTGCGTCAAGTGCCATGGGCGAGCGAGCGATGAAAATGCACCCGTGGGGTACAAAATGGACCGCCTCGGGCCTCCATTCGTCGGCTTCAAATCGGGCTCGCCTACCAAATAGGCCATAACGTGGGAAGGTCCACTTGATCCATCACGTTGCCCATCTAAAAAGACTTGGCCATCTCATCATGTCTGGTGTTGTCTTACCCCGTAGGTCTAGTTTTTTTTTTCAAAAAAAATACAGATGTTATATTCTAAGCTGAAGTATTAAACTACTATACTTAATAAATAAGGTAAAAACTCCAAACTCCATCGTACAATACACCTAACCAAGACAAAAATAGCTGTCGGTCCATCATCTGTTGTACTGAACGATGGAATGTATCGCAGCCTAGACTCTATCTCAAATTTTAACTGAACTTCATCAATAGGATTCAAGCTCGCTCGTTGACGGTCCTAGTTGAGGTGGCAGCAGCAACCTCGGGTGAACTGATCACCAGCGAACGAAGAGCCGATGACGGCCGCTGCCCGCTGGCATACACCAAAATCTGCGATGAGAGTGACAGACCGAGGAGACAAGACGAGAAGAGACGTTAATGGGGAGGACGCGTCCTCGCCTGTGCAAAGAAGAATGGAATCTGAGGCACGAAGACGACAAGCAGGAATCGGCAGAGAGGGGATCACGGTGAGAGGCACACTTCACTGCATCTCTTGACTATGTACAGTCGTTGTCCGGTCGTCCCAAATAATTGTAGAACCGTCGTAAATAATTAAATTGCGATGACTTTATTTATTTACGACGATTTCCGGCCGTCGCTTGTTTTTCGTCGCAATTAACTTTATTTGCGACGGACGCCGTCGTAAATAAACTTGTTTGTGACGGCTTAGACCGGCCGTCGCAAACAAGAGCCCGGGCCCAGCCGATGGGCCCGACTCGACAATTTGCGACGGTCAGCGGTGGCCGTCGCAAGTAAGTACTTAATTTGCGACGGCCGGCGGTGGCCGTCGCAAATTACGTAGGTTAATTTGTGACAGCTGCACACTTATTTGCGATGGTACTGTATAAAAAGCCATCACAAATAAGATTTTTTATTTTTTTAAAAAAAACTGAACATTCTGCCCGGCTCGATGGCCAGAAACACAATAGAC
The DNA here is from genome assembly GCA_030760725.1 of Neostapfia colusana. NCBI lineage: Eukaryota > Viridiplantae > Streptophyta > Magnoliopsida > Poales > Poaceae > Neostapfia > Neostapfia colusana. Next base: position 17,203,605 of record JASWHV010000013.1, read on the forward strand.
ATAACAACAGATAAATAAGAAATAGAAAAAATACAACATCCTCGTCGCTCCATCGATCACAACACAAAAGTCTCACATCTCATCACAAGAATACAAAAATAAGAAAGAGAGGCTCTCCTCTAGCGTCCACTTCCCCCAGAGCCGCCAACATCCTCGCTGCGCGTCAGTCTAGGCGCCGGTATAGACGGCGACAGAGTTTGAGCCTCCGTCGCCGATCCCTGCAACACATAGAAGTTGTTGGACATATTAATTTATTTAGAACTTTGTTTTGACTAGAATTGATTAAACAAGCTAGAATTGATCATATTGAACTTAGTTTATTTAATTTAAGTTAGATTTGCTATATGTTTGATTATGTAAGACTAAGTAAGGATACAATACCTAAGTAAGACTACAATTTATTTGGCATGAAAATAAACCTAAATTTTATTAATTAAGACTAAGTAAGAACGTTTTTAATTACCTGAACACCCGGAGAAACATGCATCGGCGGCGGTAGCTCCAGTTCCGGCGGTGGCAGTGGAGGAAGTTGGAGGTGCAACCCCTGGACATCACAGCCTTGAAAGAAACTCTGTGGTTGCAAAAGTTGTAGGTTATTACATATTATTAAGAATACGCTAAATTTAAATTACTTTAGCTTACCGTCATCGCCTGTCGCTGCATCTCCATCGTCTGTCACATCTGCTCCATGCAGGCTCGCTGGTAGGAGATGGTGGCCTCCATCGCCGCCCTCTGCGCCGCCATCGCCGCCCTCTACGCCTCCAGGTCTGACTGAAACTGCTCGCGACTCTCCTGGACCTGACGGACGAGAGTCTCCACCTGCGAGACATGACGACTCGAGCCTACCGACGAAGACTGTGTGGAGCTGCCTCTCGCAGGTCTCGCCGCCCTCGAGTCGACAACTCCATCGAATATGGCGAGACTATAAAAATAGAATCAGTAATATGGAATTGAAATATCTTTAATATTTTGAATTGAAAACGATAAAATGACTTATGAACTCACCTTCCGTGGGCTTTTCCACCTCCGGTTGCATACGCGGCTTGAGGATCGATTGGTTCATGTTCCCAATCAAAATCTGCGTCGTGTATCCTCCTAGCCTCCTCCCTGTACCTAGCCTGAAAAACAAGAAAACCGTGTAAGTTCATCAATCCATATAGTTATATTTACTATGAATGATTTCTATACTTACCAATCGCTCGGCTGCGGCCTAACTGCACCCCTGGGGCTGAGAAGGGTCCCTGTGACCTCTTTTCCAGATCTCAGCAGGAGTCGGCGGCACCCCCGTCTCGCGCTTCTGTCAATACGTGTTAGTACGAACAATATATTATAAATACATAAACATAAGTTAGATACACTTACCATACGTTTAGCTAAACGCAAGTGGTTATCTTGACCGTGTTTGTGCTTCCCCTCGACCCATCTGCACCCTCGAGCCCTCTGGGACTTAGCCTTGAACTCATCGCTAGCCCAGTACCGACAAAGGGCCCGGTATGCATCGTACCGACCTTGCAACCAACTCACGTGGCCCTGCACATAGTTGTACGTCGTTAAAAATATCCGGTGGCGGGAGGCAGGGGCGGCGGGAGGCGGGGGCGGCGGGAGGGAGGAGGCGAGAGGCGGGAGGCACGTGTGGCGGGAGACGCGCGCGGCGGAAGGCAGCGCGGCGGTGGCGGGAGGCGCGCACGATGGCGACGGGAGGCGGGCGCGGCGGGGCGCAGCGGCGGGAGGCGGGGCGCGGTGGCGGGAGCGGTGGCGGGTAAGCCGTCCCTCCTTAATTTATTCTTGATGGTCGGCCGTCGCAAATAATCCTAGCCGTCGCAAATCACCGCGTTTCCTGTAGTGTTGGGTCGGGCCCTAAATGGACCGTGTCGAGCCGGACCCTAAATAACTTGTGCCAGGCTGGGCCGGCCCGACTATTTATATAATCATTTAGCACTTCATCAATCAAAGTAATATTTAAATAATTACGCTACTAATCAAATAATTAATATATAAAACTACAAATTAAACAAGAAATCAACTAATTAAACGATTTGAATAACTAGTTATTCCATTGCTGAAACTAATTTAACAACTATTTAAATCGACAAATTAAACTAATGAAACTACAAATTTAACAACAAATCAACAACTAATCAATAATTCAATATAAAATTATTTGATATTTTATATAATGTTGTCAAAATATAAATCAGAGCGGGGGGAAGGGGCGGGCGCAAGCAAAGGAAATGGAAGTGGGGCGCGGTGGCGGGAGCCGGGGGCGGCGGGGCGCAGCGGCGGGAGGCGGGGCCGACGGGAGGGAGGAGGCGCGTGTGGCAGGAGGCGCGCATGGCGGAAGGCAGCGCGGCGGGCCGGTCGTCGCAATTAACTAGGGACGATCGGCCCGCCGCACCGCCTTTTACCACAAATCAAACTAATTACCAACTTAAACTATAAACACCCTAATTAATTGTCAACTTAAATTACAACTACAAAACTATAAACTAACTACAAAAAAACAATTTAATTGCCAATTTAATTACAAATTACTCTAAAACAATATTCAATTAAGTCTACTCTAACTAAATCTAACTAACAACAAGAAAAAATTAAAAAAATGCATGAACATAGGTTACCGAGAGGCGCCGGGCGCCGGAGGCGGGAGGCGGGGGCGGCTGGGCGCAGGAGCCGGGAGGCAGGGGGCGGCCGGGCGCCGGAGCAGGGAGGCGGCGGGTGGCTGGGCGCCGGAGCCGGAGTAAGGAGGCGACGGCGACGGCAGCGGGAGGCAGCGTGAACAACGGGCGGCGAGAGCCGAGCGGCGGCGCGCTGGGCGGTGGACGCGGGCGGATGGGCACTTGGCGGCGGCCGGTGCGCGGCGGCCGCGACGGCGGCGGGCGGCCGGGCGCGGGGAGGCAGCGGCGGCCAGTGCGCGGGCGGACGGGGGTGGGGCGGCGGCGGGCGGCCGAGCGGCGGTGGACGGGCGCGGCGGATGGGCGCGGGGCGGAGGCAGTTGTGTGAACCGGGAGGTGCACGATCGACTATATTGGGGTCATTTGCGACGGCTTTCTTAATTGCGACGACATTTCCATCGGCTGTCGCAAACAAGATTTTAATTGCAACGGTTGCTTAATTTACGACGGCCACAGGTCCGACCGTCGCAAATAAATGCTTTTTGTGACGGCTACAATCGTAGCCGTCGCAAATAAGGTACTATTTGCGACGGCTCCTGTATTTGCGACGACCTAGGGTTAGCCGTCGCAATTTAATTTATTTGCGACGGCGTCCCATCGCAAATAAATCTAGCCGTAGCAAATGATCGGGTTTCGTGTAGTGTCTGCTCCCTCTCTCTGGACTCCTTGCTGCCTCGGCACACTAGAAATCAAAGTTCATGTGTGGTTCAGTGAAACAACCATAATTCTCAACAAATGGATCAACCCCTTTCCTCTCTCTTCTCTCACTGCCAAATGTGGCCCAGCCGTCAGTTTCTTCTTCCTCAAAACAACCACCGCTCTCTCTCTCTCTCTTCTCTATATCGCATGTGCAAGGAAGGCTTCGGCCACGTGAAAAACTTCGCGCCTTTTTCCCCAACCGACGTCCCTACGCCGCCGCCTCTCCCTCCTCTATAAAACCGACCGAACTCGGCTGTTTCCCCCACCAAAACCGCATCGATTCCTCTCGGTGAGAAACTTTGCCCTAACGGTCGAATTCATGAAATTCCGGTCATTCATTCACTTTTAACACTCCCTACATTATCACAAGGCCATAAGGAGGAATTTCCGATGAAAAACTCTGAAGAACTACGCTTGGAGAGCTTTTCCGACGAAGTTCACGGGAGCCCGCCGCTTCCCGCCGTTGCCGACGCCTTTTTGGTCACTTTGGGTCCAAGTGATCCCTCTAGGTGAGTTCCCCGTGATCTCCTCTTCATTTTGGAGTAGAAATATTGAGAAATAGTGAAGAAATCGTAGAAACCAAAGTTTTCCGGTGATCCACCGCCACTCGCCAATGAGCGCGCCACCGCGCGTGGAGATGAAAGGAGGGGGGGGGGGGGCGACGTGGCCAAATCCTGGCCCTCCATTTCACTTGAACGGTTAGGATTAGAAGAACGTGCCCCTTCGGTTATTTTAAATCTAGACTCTCCATCTAGAATCCAATTGCCCACATTTAAAATGGTTATAATCGTTGGGATTTTTATGGTTAGGCCCCTGGAGATTTAAATTAATATTAAACAAACCCTGTGCTTTACGAAATTAACCCTAGGCTTTATAGAAATTAGGAAAATCACTGTAAAATAGCCAAATAGCCCCAATATACTTTGTAAATTGATAAAATAATTCTGTAAATGCATTTTGGACCCTATAAAACTGTATGTATCATATTTTGGTCCAGGGTAGTTCAGAAATTTAAATTCAATTCAGTAAATAATGAAAATAGGGTAAATAATCTCTGAAAAATGGTAAAAACTTATTAAATAATCTGTTTTAAACATTTTGACCAGTATATATGTTCTTAAATTAAAAAGAATTATTTCCATAGGCTAAAAATATATTCTAGATGATAAATTAATACTAAAATTCAAATCGAAACCATATATACTTCAGAAAAATTGTAGAAATTCATTAAAATGCATAGATACATTCTGAAAATGTAATAAAAGCAATATATATTCTGGAAATGATTATAGTACTGCTTTTAAAGTAATTTTTATGTCTAAACTTATAATAAAGTTAGTATATATGCATATATACACTTTGAAAAATATTAAAAATCACTACAAAATTAGAAAATGAATGTTTTGCCATAAAAAATAAAGTAAAAGATATATATATGTCAAGTTGATACCTATTTTCACTCCAAAACACATATAGAATAATATGAAGCCGTATGTAGATGGAGAAACCAAATAGAAATAAATGATATATGTATATAATCAAGTATATATATGATTAAAATGTGTTGTTAAGTTTCTCATTGCATGTTTTGCATTATTTTGTGTGCATATACATGGGTAGAATCATCACAAGAGCTACTTCTTAATTTTCAAGAGCAAGATTTCGAAGTCACCGAGTAGCAATACAAAGGCAAGTGTTCCTTGACCACTTTGCTCCTATTCTAGGATGAATAGTTAGAATGTTTGCATGTTGTCTTCAATATAAAACCCAGTTTAGGACATATAACTAGATCTTTCCATATTATTCCTTAAAAACTATGGTGGGATTTAGTTAGGATATGTTAATTGTCATTTTATGTGCTTAGCCATGCTTAGTACTTAGATAATGAATGAAACATAGTTATTACTTGTCTTGTAGTATTTATGAGAGACACAAGAGTGTGTCATAGTGATAGGAATCTAGATAGGCTGGTTGTTTTGGATGGTGCTTCGTGCACGAGACTTGGGTTAGTGATAGTGCCTGTCTTAGATTCTAAGGACCGGTTCATGGAACAGTTAACCCGGTTTTACAGTGCCACCACAAGACTGAGATGGGGCAGCTTGACCAATTAATTAGGAGTTTGCCGGTATAGTATGAGTGTTTGGATGGTGCGGGGAATGGGAGTCCATTTTTGACTACCCTGGGAACTGCAAGGCTCAAGAGGGGGCTTCTGCAGGGGAGGGTTTACTCCCAGGAACTGCAGCGGTGAAACCTCAGTGGGTTTGTACTTGCCGGTAGATCCTTTGTAAAGGCCATGTAGTGATCTCCTGATCGCACACCAAAGGAAGTGTGTAATATGGCTTGCAACCACGGATATCAGGGAGGTTCTTAGTCCACCCGACAACAGGGGATGAAATCACTACTTGTGAGTAAAGTGGTACAATATCTGCAGAGAACCAAACTGTCATGACAGCCGTGCTCATGGTCAAGTGTAACACCCCAAAACCGGCTAAAGAGGGGAATTTAAAATTTTTTGGACGTATTGCATGTGGTGTAGCAATTCAAATTTAAACTGGAATTTAAATTTGAATCAAAACAGAAAAGGAAAACAAAAAAAAAGAAAAAGAAAAACAAACTGGCCAGTGGGCCGAAACCCACCTAGCCGGCCCAGAAACCGCGCGTGCCCCCTCCCTCTCTCCCTCTCTCTGACGCATGGAGCCCGCCCGTCATCTTCTTCCCCCGCGCGGCCCAACCGACCCCGGCCCTCTCTCGCGCCCGATCAAAACCAACTCCTGAACCCCGCGCTCGCAGCCCCGATCTTCGGCCCCGGGCGCTGCTACTTATCCAAACCAACCCTCCGTCGCCTCTCCTCGTGCATTCAACGCAAGGAAACTCGCTGAATTCCCCAGCGCCGTCCATTTTTCTCTTCGGTGAGAACCGAAGCTTCCACCGTCGTTTTCCTTTGATCCTCGCTCGGATTTCCTGATCTAACGTGCTGATCATGTTCCACCGCCTCCGGGGAGCCTCGCAGGTGAAGGAAACCCGGTGTTTTGCGCTCTAGACACAGCTCCGGCGAGCACCACCGCGTTTTCATCTTGGACCTCATCGCCGACCACCTTCCAAGGCCTCCGAGCTCAAGAAAAACCCCGAGGTGAGATCCCCGACCTCCCCTCTTCCGTTCTATGCCAAGAAATCCAAGTTTTAGGAAGTATAGACGAAAACCCGAAGATCTCCGGCGAGATCGCCACCTCCCGCCGCCGCGCGCCGCCGGGCAGCGCCGCCCGCACACGGCCAGGGCGACGTGGCCCCCTGAGGCCCGTCCATTTTAAATCGTGCGCTTCCTATTAGATCTACCCCGTACCGCTTCGCGTTATAATCTCAGCCGTCTGTTTTAAATCGAATGGTCCACGTCGGCCCCGCATTATAAAGGCCGGGATTCTTACGCGCTACCCTCTGGGGATCTCTGAAAACACGAGCTAGCCCCAGAAACTTCTGATCTAGCCCCTGGACCTTCAGAAATTCATGTAAATTCATTTAAAAATCAGTTTTAGCCCCTGGACTTCATAAAAATTAGGAAAAACCTCTCTGTGATGTGTAATTAGGCCCCTGAAAATTTAGGAAATAGTAAATTAAACCCTGCAGTAGGGTGGATTTGCCTTTTTGACCCTATAGGATATTAAATTCAGAAATTTGAACATGTGACTAGGATTTAAATTTAAATGGTGATGCAAACACATGTGCAAATATAAATTTAAACTCTCCTAGCACTTGGAAAACCTTTAGAATGAGTTAAAAATAGATTTTAGGCTGAAATGAAATCTGCCTAAGTGTTGCTCATTTTTACTATCTTTAGAGACACATTTTAGGCTAGGAAATAATTCTAAAAACTGTTAAAATAAATTTAAATTGTTTCACATCAGAGAGGAAGTTCAAAAATATTTTATTGAATATTTTAGATCAGAACCTATTCTGTTTAGATGATATGTCTTACTATCTTTATATTGAAATTACTTTTAGGCATAGAAAATAAATCTAAAAATAAGTATGCAAAAATTTGAAAATGTTAAATGATGTATTTATTTTCAAAAGCTTCAAATTAAGATTTTGAATAAGATCTGAAAACCTATTTGAAGTAGGAAACTTTCTTTCATGAAAATTTTGTGGCTAAGGAGTGTATTAATTAAATATAGAGAATTTGTTCAAATGGGAAATTAATATATAGTGTGCAACTAGAAATATGAATACAAAAGTCAGAAATAATATATATATATGTTTAAGAGTGCATGTAGGCCAAAAATCAACACATCTAGGGTAACCACAACACCTAAACATATGAATAACTTTAGTATGTATGTATGTATGTGTGGTTTGCATGAGTGAAAGTGTGAACTATGGCTTATGGATTGTTGTTTTCTTTTGTTATGTGTATTGGCATGAGTAGAACCTGCCCCAGAGCAAGTTCTCCCCTTCCAAGACCAAGACTTTCCATTCCCAGAGCAGCAGGAAGAAGGCAAGTGTCCTTGACCACTTTGATCCTATACTAGGATGTGTAGTTAGAATTTAATTGCATGGTCAAATTGGAATATGATACCCATGCTAGGAAGTTTCCCTAGAATTGCATTACCTTGTTTCCTTGTAGCTTGGGTTGGGATTTATTTTCTTATGTCATTTATTTATGCTTAGACATGCTTAGAATGGGATAAGTGGGATATGAGATCATCAACTTATTTACCTTACTCTTGAATGAGATATTATGAGTTATGTAGAGGTAGGGATCGAGGCAAGTTGGATGATTTGGTTGGTGCTGTGTGCATGAGACTCGGGTTTGTGTTTAGTACTTGCCTGGATCCTAAGGACCGGTTCATGGAGCATGTAACCTGGCTTTACCGTGCCAACCACATGCTGAGATGGGGCAGCTTGGCCAATTAATTAGGTGTATCTCCGGCGTAGTATGGGTGTTTTGGATGGTGCGGGGAATAGATGTCAGCTGGACTACCATATGAACCGCAAGGCTCAAGAGGGGGCCACTGCAGCGGGGTTGGAGCCTCTTGTATGCTATTAGGGGTGAAACCTTAGTGGGTCCACGCTCGTCGGGAATCCCTTTGTAAAGGCCTCGTAGTGATCTCCTAGCTACTCACCTGGGAAGTGTGAATGTGGTTCGCGGCCACTGGCATAATGGAGGTTCTTTTAGTCCACCCGGCAGCGGGGGATGAAATCACTACATGTGGGTACAATGGTGCAAACTCTACAGAGTCAAAACTGTCATGACAGCCGTGCTCACGGTCAAGAGCGGCTTGGACTTATTCATGATTAGAGGATGATGAATTGGGAAGTTGAGGATGTTAAGCGGGAAGCTTAACATTGGAGATGAGACTATGTTTACTTGATATTGATGATGGGTTGAGGGATTGGGACCATTTCACCTGTGTGGTAATGTAGGTGCATAATATGCTAAGGTGATAGGTATTAATTGCGTAGTGCTTTAACCATGAGTTCAACCTCTCCTTGCTCTAGCCATGTATGACATAACTTTCCCACACTTGTTGAGTACCAACGGTACTCAAACTTGCTTTTCTGTTGGTTTAAATTGCTGCTCAGGTCAAGGGGATGATGTGGTGTTCAATGACCAAGACTTTGGACTCGAAGAAGGTTTCTAGGTTCACGGAGTCCCCCGGGCAACGCCTGTGACGGAGCCCACAAGATTTATATTCCGCTGCTGTTTTATTTACATGTTATGAACTTATTATCGTCCATCGAGACGTATGTTATGTAAGACTTATTTATATTCGACACCTGGCTTGTAATATGATGGTGCTTCACTATTTGTCGTCACATGTATGAGAAAATGGTCCTGACATACATGTGATATTCACTCGATTGTTCTTCGGAGAAACCGGGTGTGACAGAAGTGGTATCAGAGCCAAGGTTGCCCGTAGGAACGTGGACCTAGGTAGAAATGGACTTATTTAAGGACCCAATTTTCTTAAAAACTATTTTACAAAGGTGTGGGTTGAAAGTGTTATTTAATAGGATCACTTTATTTGTTCATCTTGCCCTAACTTATATTCAAAATACAATTTTTATTTTATTCTTATCTAACTTAATTTTAAATGCTTTATGTTTTAGATGGTTCGCATGATCCGCACCGCCCGCAAGTCCACCGGAGGGAGAGTTCCTGTAGTTGCCCTTGCCTTGAGAGAGGAGAATCGTCCGGTGATGTACCACTCCTACGGGTTTGCAGTAGGAGGCTTGTTGCGCCGTCTTCGGCGTATGCTCCACGCCGCCGGCAATGTGGGCAAGCTGATCATACACTACAGCAACACTAGGACCATCCGTGAGAAGCGGGAAGAATGGAGCTCAGAGATGAGGGTTATCCATGAAAATCAGCTGCTCAAGATCCACCGCTCTCCATCTTGTCGAGCGACTCAGGCCGATGCCGAGAGGGATGTCACCTGGGAGGCCATCACCTGCCAGAGTTACATCAACCGTTGCCACCTGGACAGGACTGAGTACATGTATGTCCTCCATCTTGAGAGTGGCACCGCGGAGTACAAGTGCCCGCCAGTGCAGCTGGGGACTTCCCATGAGCACATGGACCTGTGCTTGGAGGATGCTGCTATGCTCAGCACTCGACTGCAGGAGTGCCAGCAGTATCTCCAGGATGTTCGTGACACCCTGAAGGAGACTGAGGCGTTGCTTCGTGCCAGCTTGAGGGCGAGAGAAAGAGGAGATGGGAATGAACTGTGTGTCACCGTGAATGACACGTGGACTCCTGACTCCCCAGACCGCCGGGCGAGCAAGCGTCGCCGCACTTCTCCACCAGCAGCTACCCCACCTAAAGCGGAATCGGAGGGCAGCCTCAATAATGAGGAAGACCCCGATGAGCCAGCTCAGTGATACGAGTTCTTTAGAGTTATTTCCCTTATTTCAGCAGGTTATCGAGTAGTCGAGTCAATACCTTATTTATTTGGGTGTTAATGTTTGGTGTGTGACGTGAGTTGTGGAAGCCATGGGCATTTGTCCACAACCTCGTCTTTAGGTTACTTTGCTTTGATGTGTGAACCCCTATGAATCAAGAGTGCATTTATTTTTGCGTGAGACGTGACGCCCAAAGATCTACGTGAAATCTTCAGAAAATGTTTAAATATTAAGGCCTCAAAAGTTTAAGTTTAAACAAGCAATTTGGGAATTTAATACGTAATGCTTTAAGTTAACATTTGGTTGATCATGATAGATGGCTGGAAGAGGAAAGGGTCGCGGTGCCAACCCCAACAACAACAACGATGAGGCCGGCAACCCCCATCTTTCTGGAGGACAAGACAGGGGTGGTCGCCGTGAAGGAGCTGATCCTATCCACCAAATGCTGGAAAATCAGAATCAGCTCATCCAGAGTTTAACTCAAGTGGTGGCCAACTTGCACCAAGCTCCACCTCCACGAGCTGCACCCCGTCAACCAAGGTTGAGTGAGTTTCTAGGAACTCAACCCCCAAAGTTTGCAAGTGCTGCTGAACCTCTGGAGGCAGATGATTGGCTAAATACCATTGATAGCAAGATGAGGATCATACAATGCCAAGGGTATGAGAGGGTGTTGTTTGCCTCTCTCCAATTGCATGGACCTGCTGCTGATTGGTGGACCGCTTACGTAGCAGCCCATCACGACCCTGAGAACATCACTTGGGAAGAGTTCAAGCGCATTTTCCGCAATCACTACATACCCAGGAGTGAACTCAAGAACAAGAGAAAGGAGTTCTTGGGACTGCAGCAAGGCAACATGACTGTGAGGGAGTATCTCACCAAGTTCACCCAACTATCCCGTTATGCACCACGGGACATCGAAACCGATGAGCACAAACAGGATTGTTTTGTGGAAGGACTCACCATGGAGATGCAATGTGCAATGTCCTCCAACGAGTATAAAGCTTCCAAAAGATGGTAGACAGAGCATTTGTCGTGGAGAGGAAGCTGAAGGCCTTGGAGAATGAAAACAAGAGGAAGGCGGGATGGTCACACCAAGCCTCAAGTAGCAACACATGTCCACGTCTGATGCAGCAACCCGCAGGGCAGACAAGCCGTGCTGTGGTACCCTACTCAGCACCGAGAGGGTACAACCCGAACTTCAGGCCTTCATCAGCACCAGCACACCCGTGCGTCAGTTTGTGCAGCAGCCTCGCCCCACATATCAACCTCGACCAGCAGGACAAGGGCCACAGAACCAACCCCAAGATAACAAAGGCCAGGCACCTAAGGTTGGGGTGCAATGCTTCAACTGTGGTGAAGTGGGACACTACGCCCATAAGTGCCCAAAGAAGAAGCCCATGCAGCCACAACAACAGAATGTGATGCGAGGACGGGTGAACCACGTGACCATGGCGGAAGCGCAAGAGGCACCTGACGTGGTAATTGGTAAGTTTCCTGCCAATTTACACATTGCAACCCTATTGTTCGATTCTGGTGCTACCCACTCGTTCATTGCTCAAGGGTTTGTTAAGAAGCACGGTCTAGCAACAACACAAATGAACCATATGTTAGAAGTGAACTCTCCAGGGGGAGAAATAAGGACAAGACAAGTGTGTCCCGAGGTGAATCTAGACATTAATGGGGTAGTATTTACTGCAAACCTCATAGTGATAGACTCACAAGGGATATATATTATTTTGGGTATGGATTGGTTGACCAAACATAAAGGAATCATCCATTGTTCGACAAGAATGGTGGAACTAACTCACCCTAATGGCACAAAAGTGAAGTTCATAACAATACAAGAACCTAGGAGGGACCTTAAACTCAATCAAGTTGAGGTGGAAGTGGAAGAGATCAGGATTATCAGGGAATATCCAGACGTTTTTTCGGAGGAGTTGCTAGGTATGCCCCCCGATCGTGAAGTAGAATTCACGATTGAACTAGTGCCTGGAACCGCTCCAATATACAAGAGGCCTTATCGGATGGACTCCAAACAGCTGGAAGAGCTCAAGGAACATTTAAGAGAATTGACAGAGAAGTGGTATATTTGTCCTAGTTCCTCACCATGTGGAGCTCCAGTGGTATTTGTGCCCAAGAAGGACGGAACCCAAAGGTTATGCGTAGACTACCGTGCGTTGAACGAAGTAACCATCAAAAACAAGTACCCATTACCCCGCATTGAAGACTTATTTGATCAGTTGAGGGGAGCGTGTGTATTCTCAAAAATTGATCTCAGGTCGGGATACCACCAACTGAAGATAAGGCAAACCGACATTCCAAAGACAGCTTTCGTATCTCGGTACGGGCTGTATGAATACACCGTCATGCCGTTCGGGCTAACTAATGCCCCGACATACTTCATGTATCTCATGAACAAGGTATTCATGGAATCTGGACAAATTTGTGGTGGTTTTCATTGATGACATTCTCGTCTTCTCCAAAGATGAAGAAGAACATGAGGGACATTTAAGATTGGTGTTGCAAAAATTGAGAGAACACCAACAATATGCCAAGCTGAGCAAGTGTGAATTTTGGCTGAAGAGAGTTCCCATCTTAGGACATATAATCTCGGAGGGAGGAATCTCAGTAAACCCTGCCAAAATCGAGGATGTGCAGAAGTGGAAGACCCTTGAAAATGTTGGGGAAGTTCGAGGCTTCTTAGGATTGGCTGGGTATTATCGACGGTTCATTGAGGGTTTCTCCAAGATCTCGAGACCCCTCACCAAATTGTTAGAGAAGGGAACCACATTCACATGGACACCACAGTATGAGACGAGTTTTCAAGAACTGAAGAAAAGATTGACAACAACCCCAGTTCTAGTTATGCCTGATATGTAGAAGAACTTTTTGGTGTACTGCGATGCCTCTGGACACGGTTTGGGATGTGTTCTCATGCAAGAGGGGCACGTCGTGGCTTACGCGTCCCGGCAGCTCCGAAAACACGAGAAGAACTATCCTACGCATGACCTAGAGCTAGCCGCAGTGGTACATGCATTGAAGATTTGGCGGCATTACTTGATGGGGAAAAGGACAGAGATATATACGGATCATTAGAGCTTAAAGTACATTTTCACACAGCTAGATCTCAACCTCAGACAAAGGAGATGGTTAGAGCTAATCAACGACTTTGATGTGGGCATCAACTATCATCCTGGGAAAGCGAACGTCGTGGCGGATGCTTTAAGCCGGAAAGTGCAGGTCAACATGTTGAGTTTGAAGGACATGCCTACAGAATTGAAGGAAGAGATTGCAAAACTCAATCTATGTCTGGTGAATAGTGGTGAGGCCATCGCCATGGAAGTGGACTCCACATTAGAGCAAGACATACGCAACGGTCAGAAGAATGACGAGAAGATACAAGAGATTAGAGAACTTATCAAAGAAAATAAAGCCCCTGGATTCCGAGAGGATGAACAAGGTATGGTGTGGCATGGGAAAAGAATCTGTGTGCCTGAGGTGAAGGAGATCCGTGAATTGATTTTGAAGGAGGCTCATTATTCCGACTATTCCATTTATCCTGGGAGTACGAAGATGTATCATGACCTCAAGAGCAGATATTGGTGGTATGGCATGAAGCGAGATGTCGCGGAACATGTTGCCCTATGTGACACATGTCAGTTGGTGGAAGCAGAACATCAACGACCCGCGGGACTATTGCAACCACTCAAAGTGCCTGAATGGAAATGGGAAGAAATAGATATGGACTTCATAGTGGGACTACCTAGGACCCAATCTGGATATGATTCGATATGGGTCATCATCGACAGGCTAACCAAGGTAGCTCATTTCATCCCCGTGAAAGAAAGCTACAACGGATCCAAATTGGCGGAATTGTACATGTCAAGGATCGTGTGTTTCCATGGAGTGCCAAAGAAGATAGTGTCAGATCGAGGGACACAGTTCACCTCAAGGTTCTGGTAGAAGTTACATGAAACCATGGGAACTCATCTGAATTTTAGTTCTGCCTATCACCCCCAGACTGACGGGCAGACGGAAAGAACCAATCAAATCTTTGAGGATATGCTGAGAGCTTGTGCACTCAAGAACAATAGGAGTTGGGATAAGAACTTACCGTATGCGGAGTTCTCCTACAACAACAACTATCAGGCTAGTATGAAGATGTCACCATTTGAGGCTTTGTATGAGAGGAAGTGCAGAACTCCACTATTTTGGAACCAAACAGGGGAAAGTAAAGTGTTTGGGCCCGAGGTACTACAAGAAGCCGAGGCGAAAGTGAGGGAAATTCACAACAATTTGAGGATAGCATAGACCCGACAAAAGAGTTATGCCGATGTATGGAGAAGAGATCTTATTTTCAACGTGGGGGACTATGTTTATCTCAAGGTGTCCCCTATATGAGGACTTTGTCGATTCAAGGTGAAAGGGAAATTATCACCTTGATACATCGGACCCTTTCAGATTCTGGTGAGGAAAGGCGAAGTAGCATATAAACTAGAACTACCGGCTCGCCTATCGGATGTGCACGATGTATTCCATGTGTCACAACTCAAGAAATGTCTAAGGACGCCCAAAGAAATGTTACCCATGAATGAGGTGGACGTACGAGAGGATCTTTCTTATGCCGAGCAACCGGTCAAGATTTTGGAGACAATGGAACGCCTCACAAGAAATAAAAGAATCCGAATGTGCAGGGTGCAGTGGAAGCATCACTCGGAAGCAGAAGCCACATGGGAGCGAGAAGATGAGCTTAAGGCACAGTTTCTAGATTTGTTTTTCTAGGATCACCAATCTCGAGTACGAGATTTCTTTTAAGGGGGGTAGAGCTGTAACACCCCAAAACCTGCTAAAGAAGGGAATTTAAATTTTTTTGGACGTATTGCATGTGGTGTAGCAATTCAAATTTAAACTGGAATTTAAATTTGAATCAAAACAGAAAAGGAAAAGGAAAAAGAAAAACAAACCGGCCAGTGGGCCGAAACCCACCCAGCCGGCCAAGAAACCGCACGCGCCCCCTCCCTCTCTCCCTCTCTCTGACGCGTGGGGCCCGCCCGTCATCTTCTTCCCCCGTGCGCCCCAACCGACCCCGGCCCTCTCTTGCGCCCGATCAAAACCAACTCCCGAACCCCGCGCTCGCAGCCCTGATCTTCGGCCCCGGGCGCTGCTACTTATCCAAACCGACCCCCGCCGCCTATCCTCGTGCATTCCACGCAAGGAAACTCTCTGAATTCCCCAGCGCCGCTCCATTTTTCTCTCCGGTGAGAACCGAAGCTTCCACTGTCATTTTCTACATGGTTTTCACCAGCTCCGGGGTTAGCAGGAACTTCCTCGTGGTCATCCTCCTGGACGTTCTTTCGGCTGGCGTTTCCTCTCACCATCTGTGAGAGAGAACGAAATGGAATGGAAGGTTAGAAGTTTTAGGTAGGTCCCTTCAACTGTATGCATCAAGGTGAGTTGGACTATATATATTAGCCCTTATGAGGATGTGATCGAGTGCCGAAGCATTTCACACCTCTTTCTTCTTTCGTATGGACAACGTTTTTGAGACGTCCCACAATTCACACTAAGCACACAATCACAAATAATTATCACCAAGGCCCACACAACTCCTATTCAAGGATGGTTTCCTATGTCAAGGTGGGTTTTAAAGGCCAATCTAAGCAACTCACCTTAGGACGCTTGGCGACTCCTACTTAGGGGTGTAACTTGCTGTTAACCCGTGGCTCTATTATCAATCTAAGGTTTCTATCTAGGCGTGTAACCTACTGTCAACCCGTGGCTCTGATACCAATCTGTGACGTCCTTAATTCTGTGGAAAACTACGGAACCAAGAACTAATGCATATGTGTGCCCAGGATGTTCATCACACATATACATATATTTCACAAACTGAATTCAGGAGATATATAACCACGAATAACAGAGTTTATTACAACGTCTCATGAGTCTTGGACTCATGCTTATAGCGGAAGTCTTATTTCTATGCAGCGGAAGTCTTTATTTTAATGCGGAAGCAAAAACTAATGCGGAAGCAAAACTAAGCAGAAGTGGCTCCATCTCTACTCCTTCTACAGGCAAGGTTGAGAACAGATCACACACCATAATGCTCCACTTAGTCTTCATAGTAGCCTTCTCTTGCTGTTGATGATGAAATAATAATGCAAGTTTGAGTACAATGATGTACTCAGCAAGTGCGGGAAAACACATGATATGCAGCTCATAAACAAGGTAGGTATAAAAGGCTTATTTGCAGAAAAGCAGATTTGTAAAACCATGATAAAACAACAACTTAACTTTAGATGTAATCCCAACATGTATTAAATTACCAACATACCTCCATCACTTCCTGTGTTCCATCCGAACATTAACCAATCCTTTATTCGTACTCACGAATACCTCCTCGTATTCGCTACCATCTCACCTTGTAAAACAACCTCGTCTCACACCGAGACCAATCTCATGTCATGTCCCAACAATCATGCAACCATATCATCACCCAGACTCAACAGTCCCAACAACCAAACCATAACCAAATCCATAACCAAATCCATAACCAAGAACCTTCCCTATAACCATCCCAATATCCATCCCAACTAATCATGGCAGTTTAGCCAGGTGCTCGTGACCATAAGCTCGACTATCATGATAGTTTTAGACTCTGCAGAGTGTGCACCTCTTTACCCACAACTTTGTGATTTCGTCACCCGTCGGTGACTGCAGAACCTCCATTATACCAGTACACATCCATCGGTGTATGGTCAAGAGATCACAAAATAGCCTTTACAAAGGGGTTACTAGATGTATGGACTCACTAAGGTTTCACCGGCAGGCTAGAATCTCCAATTCTCCCACCCATGGGCCCCCTCTTGTGCCATGCAGTTCCCAGGGCAGTCCTCACTCGACTCCCATTCCCCGTGCCTTTCACAGTCCATAACACTCTAGCAACTTACCTAATTACTCAGCTAAGCCGCACCCATACTTGGCCTTGTGGTGGCACTGTTATCCTGGCATGTGCATGCATGAACCGGTCCTTAAATCTACGGCAAGTAAAACCATCATCTCATGCTACCTCATTCACAAACCCAGGCTTTCCTAGATCTCCCTCCGGTCCATGGTCATTAACACCATCAGTTTCTCATTACCATTACGAGTGCAGTTAGCTAGACATATCTATCTCGCTTCCCAATCCCATAGACTTAGTGAAGCATAAGGCAAAAACCATACCCGACTCATAAACTTCCCAGGCGACAAGGATGGTTTAACCAATACTAGTAAACTCCTATAAAAAGGATTTCCCATCATGTTTGACTCAGCACACACACCTTTTTGCAAAACAAAACAGTTTTATCCAAAACATAGGATCAATATGGTCAAGGAGCACTTGCCTTGTTCTTGCGGTTCCGGTTGTTCTTGATTCTCAAAACCTTGTTGCTGTAGCTCGTCGTAGACAGCTCCCTGAGTTTGTCCTGCTATGTAGGGTCACGTGCATACAGGATTCACGACAATCAATATTTATGCACAAACCTTAAACTAGATGCGATGATGCATATGCATGCTATCTCATGATTAGTTTTATTAGATTGATCTGTACGTGTTCTTGCATGGCCTTGTATGGACAGGGGTGTTCGGATCAAAGGTGGACGTTGCGATGATCTTGTCTTTAGATCAAACTGATCATCAAGTGATCTGCCCACGAGAAGGCTTCTGTTCGAAAGGAATTGAAGAACAGATGCAAAGAGATGAACACAATGATATTGAAGTCCTACCTCTCGTTCTTCTTGACTTCGAGGTCCTCCTCAGACCGCTCAGTTCTTCTCCGATGATCTCTCTTGTTGCGCTTCAGCAATGGTTTGCTCGGCGAGTTAGGGCTAGGGCTCTAAGTCGTCAGCTCAGGAGTCGAAAGGGAAGTTTGTGGTTTAGGCCAGAGGTTTTGGGTTCTATTTATAATCGAGAAGAGAAGAGTCCTAATCTGATTGTATCCAAATAAGAGTCTTATTCAGATCTTTGTTGGATCCTAACATCTTATCTTTAGTATCATCGTGGAATTTAGATCGGTTTCTGTTGCGTACCGGTATCTTTACGCGTAAAAACTGCTCCAGAACTCGTTACCTCCGTGATGATGAGCTCTGGAAGCTCCACGTGTCCTTCCTGGGCCTGGTATCTTCTCCTTCGCAGAGACGAGCTCCGGTTGTGCCGCGTGTCACGAGCGAGACCTCCCTCTTCTTCGGAGGTGAGCTCCGCGCACGCCACGTGTTGGCACCGGTCTTCCCTCTCTTCTTTCCTCAGGGGCGGCTCTGAGGTCGACACGTGTCCAGCAGCGACAAACCTCCCGGAGATAAGCTCCGGTGGCAACACGTGTTCGATAGATCCGGACTTCTCTGAGATGGGCTCCGAGATCGACACGTACCCCGCGCGACTGGTCCTCTGATTTCCGCGAGGACTAGCTCCGAGGATGACACGTGTCTTGTGGAAATGCCTTTGCTTCCTCTGCAGAGGCTAGCTCCGTGGGCAACACGTGTCCCACAGGATCGGACCTCTCCCCTTTGTGGCGACGAGCCCCCAACCTGCCACGTAGCTCTTTCAGCGGCGGACCTCTCTTCACTTCGCAGGGACGAGCTCCGAACACGCCACGTGGCCAGCGGCCGTGGTAAGTTGTCTTCGGTGCTCTCGGAGGGCTTTATTGGCTATTCTTTTGATAATTCTCTCTGTTCCTATTTTTCATTAGAATGTTTCCTCTTCATAGAACATGAACATATGCTGGCACTTGAGGCGAGGGTGTCACAAATCTACCCCCCTTAAATTGAATCTCGCCCTCGAGATTCGTTAGTAGGAAATAGATGGGGGAATTCCGCCTTGATATCCTCTTCACGCTCCCATATGGCCTCAGCTTCGATGTGATGGCTCCATTGTACCTTGCACCATCGAATCACCTTGTTTCGGGTGACCCTTTCCTTTACGTTCAAGATTTGGACAGGGTGTTCTGCGTAAGTCAGGTCCTCTTGAAGTTCAAGCTCCTCCATTGACACTTGTTCCTGTGGCACTCTCAAGCACTTCTTGAGCTGGGATACATGAAACACGTCATGTACGTCGGAGAGGTGGTTTGGGAGCTCTAGTTGGTAGTCTACTTCTCCTCGCTTGTCCAAAATCTTAAATGGTCCGATGTAGCGAGGTGCTAGCTTGCCTTTGATGTTGAAACGTCGTTGGCCTCGGATAGGCGATACCTTAAGGTATACGAAGTCTCCTACTTCAAAGGTCAACTTCCTACGCCTATTGTCCGCATAGCCTTTCTGTCGTGACTGGGCAGCCTTTAAGTTCTCCCGTATCGTTTGGACTTGCTTTTCAGCTTCTTGTAGTACCTCGGGTCCAAACACCTGGTTCTCTCCAGTCTCGTTCCAGAATAGTGGCGTTCTACACCGTCTACCATATAAGGCTTCGAAAGGCGACATCTTTAAGCTAGCTTGATAGCTGTTGTTATAGGAGAACTCGGCATACGGTAAACTCCTATCCCAACTACGCCCACGTTTCAAGGCGCAAGCTCTCAACATGTCCTCCAATATTTGGTTCGTCCTCTCGGCTTGTCCATCTGTTTGTGGGTGGTAGGCGGAGCTAAAATCCAGTCGTGTACCCATGGTTTTCTGCAGCTTCCTCCAGAATCTAGAGGTAAACTGAGAACCTCGATCTGAGACTATCCTCTTCGGAACTCCGTGTCGGCACACAATCTGCTCCATGTACAATTCTGTCAATTGTGCAACGTTATAACTGGTCTTTACCGGAAGAAAATGGGCAGTTTTCGTCAATAGGTCCACAATGACCCATATGGAGTCGCATCCCGACTGAGTACGTGGTAATCCGACGATGAAGTCCATACTGATGTCCTCCCATTTCCATTCGGGTATTCTCAAAGGTTGCAACAATCCAGCGGGTTTTTGATGTTCGGCCTTTACCCGTTGGCATGTGTCGCATAGGGCAACGTATTCGGCTATATCCCTCTTCATACCATACCACCAATAACAAGTTTTCAAGTCCATGTATATTTTGGTGCTTCCTGGATGTATGGAATAGGGTGAATCATGTGCCTCCTTCAATATCATGTCGCGGAGGTGTCTTATGTTCGACACACAAATCCTCTTTCCTAGCCAAAGCGTACCCCTTTCATCCTCCTTGAAATCCTTCTCTATTCCTTGTTGGATTCTTTCCTTGATCTCCTTGATTTCCTCGTCCGTTGATTGGCCCTCTCTTATTTCTTGCTCCAATGGGGAGTGGATCTCCATTATCTCCACGTTATTCAAGAATCCGAGGTGTAACCGTTCGAACTCCTTCTGTAGTTCGGGTGGTAGCTCTCGAACCGTGAGTTGGTGACAGGCTCCCTTTCTGCTCAATGCGTCCGCTACTACATTGGCCCTCCCGGGGTGATAGTTGATTCCCACATCATAATACTTGATGAGTTCTAACCATCGACGTTGCCTCAAATTCAAGTCCGTTTGTGTAAATATGTACTTGAGGCTTTTATGATCCGTATAGATCTCACATCGATGTCCAAGGATATAATGTCTCCAAATCTTCAATGCATGCACCACTGCTGCTAGCTACAAGTCATGCGTAGGATAGTTAAGCTCGTGCTTCTTTAATTGTCGTGAGGCATAGGCTACCACTTGTCCTTCCTGCATGAGTACACATCCGAGCCCTTGTCTGGATGCGTCACAATATATGTCAAAGATCTTGCTTACGTCTGGCAATACCAGAACTGGTGCTGTGGTTAGCCTTGAGTTCCTCAAAACTTTCTTGGCAGGCTTGGGTCCATTGAAAGACTTTTCCCTTCATTAGCAACTCCGTCATAGGTTTTGCTATCTTAGAGAAGTCTTTAATGAAGCGCCGGTAGTATCCTGCCATCCCAAGGAAACTCCGAATATCCCTCACGCTCTTCGGTTGGTCCCACTTCAGAACATCTCTCACCTTTCCAGGATAAACCGATACCCCTTCCTTGGAGATAATATGGCCTAGGAAAGATATTTCCTTTAGCCAAAATTGACACTTGTTGAGCTTGGCATACATTGATGCTCACGCAACTTCTGCAAGGTCAATCTCAGATGTTTTCCATGCTCCTCCTAACTTTTTGAATACACCATAATGTCATCGATGAAAACCACGACAAACTTGTCCAAGTACTCCATGAAAACCTTGTTCATAAGGTACATGAAGTATGCGGGTGCATTTGTTAACCCAAAAGACATGACGGTATATTCATACGAACCATACCGTGTCCGAAAGCTGTCTTAGGTATATCGGAAGGCTTAATCTTCAGCTGGAAGTATCCCGACCGAAGATCAATCTTGGAAAATACTCGGGCTCCTTTCATTTGATCGAACATGTCCTCTATACGGGGTAGAGGGTATTTATTCTTGATTGTCACCTCGTTGAGAGACCTGTAGTCCACGCTCATTCTTTGGGTTCCATCCTTCTTGTCCACGAAGAGTATCGGAGCTCCCCATGGTGACGAGCTTGGACGGATAAAACCCTTCTCCAACTATTCTTGAATTTGCCTTTTGAGTTCAACTAGCTCGTTGACGGGCATCCTATATGGTCTTTTAGCTATAGGTGCAGTTCCGGGTACCAAATCTATGGCAAACTCGATGTCCCGGTCAGGTGGCATTTCTGGAAGCTCTTTCGGGAATACGTCCAAAAATTCCTGAACCACTGGAATGCTGTCCAATGTTGTTCCTTCGACGTGGTTCAAATTTGCCCGTTCGGTTGTTTGCTGGGCTGACTCAAACTCGACACGAATACCGTGTTCGTTTGTCAACTGCACGCTCCTTTCAGCACATTGGATTACTCCATTGTGCTTGCTTAACCAATCCATTCCGTGTATGATGTCAATCCCGTGGGAGTCCAAGACAATATGGTTGGCAAGGAAGTCTACCCCCCTTATTTTAAGGCTTACTTTAGGACATACTATATTAGTCCTCATTTCTCCTCCGGGAGAATTAACTAACATAGCACATTCTAAGTGGGATACGGGTAGATGATGTTTGGCAACATATTTGGATGATATGAAGGAATGCAATGCTCCAGAATCAAATAAGATGGTGGCTGGCTTGGAGTTGGCAAGGAACATACCAATTGCAACGTCCTCAGCCTGTTGTGCTTCCTCAACAGTGACATGGTTTACGTGGCCATGAGCATAGTTCTGCAGTCCATGTTTCCCTTGGTTGTCCCCTCTGTTTGGTTGCTGGTTCTGCTTGGGCACGTTACCTTGCTGTCCAGGGCCTCTCCTCGGGCACTGGTTAGCGAAGTGGCCTACTTCCCCGCATGCAAAGCATGCCCTGTTGCCTACGGCAGCAAGTACGTTGGGGCGGGGGTTTTGAACAGGAGTACCATTGTTAGGTCGGGGCGCAGGAGGCATGGGCACACGAGGTGCCGGTGCAACGAATTGTTGCTGTGGTGGCTGACCAGGGCGGTACGCAGGAGTGGTCGGCCCATACTGTGGTGCAGGGGGCATGTACCTAGGTCGTACGTTGCTCCCTTGGGGCTGGTATGGCATCTTCCTTTTGCACTCTCGCTCGATCTCTCGGATCTTGTTTTCAACCACAATAGCCTTATCAACTAGCTTCTGGAAGCTTACGTAGTCATTGTTGAGGAGCTGAACCTGGATCTCATTGTTCAACCCTCTCCGGAACAGGTACTGCTTCCTCTGGTCTGAGTTGACATCTTCGGGGGCGTACCGGGACAGTTGTATGAACTTGTTGAGATACTCGTTCACACTCTTCTGTCCTTGGCGGAGACCTTCAAACTCCTGCCTCTTGAGCATCATTACACCAGCAGGGATGTAGTGAGAGCGGAAACTTTCCTTGAACTCAGTCCAAGTGATTGTCTCCGGGTTGGCATGGGCGTTGCTCAAGGCATCCCACCAGTCAGCAGCGGCTCCCGTAAGTTGGTGCGATGCGAAGAGAACCTTCTCTCGGTCGTTGCACTGAACAATGGCGAGCTTCTTCTCCATGGATTTCAACCAATCATCGGCCTCCATTGGATCGCTTGCTTGAGCAAAGGTGGGTGGTCGAGTCCTCATGAACTCTCCCAACCTGTTATGAGCCGGCGGTGGTGGTGGCGGTGGTGCCGGAACGGGGTTTTGGTTGGCCTGCAACTGACCCAAAGTTTGGATCATGGTTTGCGTAAGCTGGTTTTGCATGGCCATCAACCTTTCCAGATGGTTTTCACCAGCTCCGGGGTTAGTAGGAACTTCCTCGTGGTTATCCTCCTGGATGTTCCTTCGGCTGGTGTTTCCTCTCACCATCTGTGAGAGAGAACGAAATAGAATGGAAGGTTAGAA
Organism: Neostapfia colusana; assembly: GCA_030760725.1. Classification (NCBI taxonomy): domain Eukaryota; kingdom Viridiplantae; phylum Streptophyta; class Magnoliopsida; order Poales; family Poaceae; genus Neostapfia; species Neostapfia colusana. The sequence continues at coordinate 17,227,197 of JASWHV010000013.1, forward strand.
GTTTTAGGTAGGTCCCTTCAACTGTATGCATCAAGGTGAGTTGGACTATATATATTAGCCCTTATGAGGATGTGATCGAATGCCGAAGCATTTCACACCTCTTTCTTCTTTCGTATGGACAACGTTTTTGAGACGTCCCACAATTCACACTAAGCACACAATCACAAATAATTATCACCAGGGCCCACACAACTCCTATTCAAGGATGGTTTCCTATGTCAAGGTGGGTTTTAAAGGCCAATCTAAGCAACTCACCTTAGGACGCTTGCGACTCCTACTTAGGGGTGTAACTTGCTGTTAACCCGTGGCTCTATTATCAATCTAAGGTTTCTATCTAGGCGTGTAACCTACTGTCAACCCGTGGCTCTCATACCAATCTGTGACGCCCTTAATTCTGTGGAAAACCACGGAACCAAGAACTAATGTATATGTGTGCCCAGGATGTTCATCACACATATACATATATTTCACAAACTGAATTCAGGATATATATAACCACGAATAACAAAGTTTATTACAACGTCTCATGAGTCTTGGACTCATGCTTACAGCGGAAGTCTTATTTCTATGCAGCGGAAGTCTTTATTTTAATGCGGAAGCAAAAACTAATGCGGAAGCAAAACTAAGCAGAAGTGGCTCCATCTCTACTCCTTCCACAGGCAAGGTTGAGAACAGATCACACACCATAATGCTCCACTTGGTCTTCATAGTAGCCTTCTCTTGCTGTTGATGATGAAATAATAATGCAAGTTTGAGTACAATGATGTACTCAGCAAGTGCGGGAAAACACATGATATGCAGCTCATAAACAAGGTAGGTATAAAAGGCTTATTTGCAGAAAAGCAGATTTGTAAAACCATGATAAAACAGCAACTTAACTTTAGATGTAATCCCAACATGTATTAAATTACCAACATACCTCCATCACTTCCTGTGTTCCATCCGAACATTAAGCAATCCTTTATTCATACTCACGAATACCTCCTCGTATTCGCTACCATCTCACCTTGTAAAACAACCTCGTCTCACACCGAGACCAATCTCATGTCATGTCCCAACAGTCATGCAACCATCTCATCACCCAGACTCAACAGTCCCAACAACCAAACCATAACCAAATCCATAACCAAGAACCTTCCCTATAACCATCCCAATATCCATCCCAACTAATCATGGCAGTTTAGCCAGGTGCTCGTGACCGTAAGCTCGACTATCATGATAGTTTTAGACTCTGCATAGTGTGCACCTCTTTACCCACAAGTTTGTGATTTCGTCACCCGTCGGCGACTGCAGAACCTCCATTATACCAGTACACATCCATTGGTGTATGGTCAAGAGATCACAAAATAGCCTTTACAAAGGGGTTACTAGATGTATGGACTCACTAAGGTTTCACCGGCAGGCTAGAATCTCCAATTCTCCCACCCACGGGCCCCCTCTTGTGCCATGCAGTTCCCAGGGCAGTCCTCACTCGACTCCCATTCCCCGCGCCTTCCACAGTCCATAACACTCTAGCAACTTACCTAATTACTCAGCTAAGCCGCACCCATACTTGGCCTTGTGGTGGCACTGTTATCCTGGCATGTGCATGCATGAACCGGTCCTTAAATCTACGGCAAGTAAAACCACCATCTCATGCTACCTCATTCACAAACCTAGGCTTGCCTAGATCTACCTCCAATCCATGGTCATTAACACCATCAGTTTCTCATTACCATTACGAGTGCAGTTAGCTAGACATATCTATCTCGCTTCCCAATCCCATAGACTCAGCGAAGCATAAGGCAAAAACCATACCCGACTCATAAACTTCCCAGGCAACAAGGATGGTTTAACCAATACTAGTAAACTCCTATAAAAAGGGTTTCCCATCATGTTTGACTCAGCACACACACCTTTTTGCAAAACAAAACAGTTTTATCCAAAACATAGGATCAATATGGTCAAGGAGCACTTGCCTTGTTCTTGCGGTTCCGGTTGTTCTTGATTCTCAAAACCTTGTTGCTGTAGCTCGTAGTAGACAGCTCCCTGAGTTTGTCCTGCTATGTAGGGTCACGTGCATACAGGATTCACGGCAATCAATATTTATGCACAAACCTTAAACTAGATGCGATGATGCATATGCATGCTATCTCATGATTAGTTTTATTAGATTGATCTGTACGTGTTCTTGCATGGCCTTGTATGGACAGGGATGTTCGGATCAAAGGTGGACGTGGCAATGATCTTGTCTTTAGATCAAATTGATCATCAAGTGATCTGCCCACGAGAAGGCTTCTGTTTGAAAGGAATTGAAGAACAGATGCAAAGAGATGAACACAATGATATTGAAGTCCTACCTCTCGTTCTTCTTGACTTCGAGGTGCTCCTCAGGCCGCTCGGTTCTTCTCCGATGATCTCCCTTGTTGCGCTTCAGCGATGGTTTGCTCGGCGAGTTAGGACTAGGGCTCTAAGTCGTCGGTTCAGGAGTCGAAAGAGAAGTTTGTGGTTTCGGCCAGAGGTTTTGGGTTCTATTTATAATCGGGAAGAGAAGAGTCCTAATCTGATTGTATCCAAATAAGAGTCTTATTCAGATCTTTGTTGGATCCTAACATCTTATCTTTAGTATCATCGTGGAATTTAGATCGGTTTCTGTTGCGTACCGGTATCTTTACGCGTAAAAACCGCTCCAGAACTCGTTACCTCCGCGATGATGAGCTCCGGAAGCTCCACGTGTCCTTCCGGGGCCTGGTATCTTCTCCTTCACAGAGACGAGCTCCGGTTGTGCCGCGTGTCACGAGCGAGACCTCCCTCTTCTTCGGAGGTGAGCTCCGCGCACGCCACGTGTTGGCGCCGGTCTTCCCTCTCTTCTTTCCTCAGGGGCGGCTCCGAGGTCGACACGTGTCCAGCAGCGACAGACCTCCCGGAGATAAGCCCCGGTGGCGACACGTGTTCGATAGATCCGGACTTCTCTGAGATGGGCTCCGAGATCGACACGTACCCCGCGCGACTGGTCCTCTGATTTCCGCGAGGACTAGCTCCGAGGATGACACGTGTCTTGCGGAAATGCCTTTGCTTCCTCTGCAGAGGCTAGCTCCGTGGGCAACACGTGTCCCACAAGATCGGACCTCTCCCCTTTGTGGCGACGAGCCCCGAACCTGCCACGTAGCTCTTTCAGCGGCGGACCTCTCTTCACTTCGCAGGGACGAGCTCCGAACACGCCACGTGGCCAGCGGCCGTGGTAAGTTGTCTTCGGGGCTCTCGGAGGGCTTTATTGGCTATTCTTTTGATAATTCTCTCTGTTCCTATTTTTCATTAGAATGTTTCCTCTTCATAGAACATGAACATATGCTAGCACCCGAGGCGAGGGTGTCACACGGGATTCTTACGCGCTACCCCCTGGGGATCTCGGAAAACACGAGCTAGCCCCGGAAACTTCTGATCTAGCCCCTGGACCTTTAGAAATTCATGTAAATTCATCTAAAAATCAGTTTTAGCCCCTGGACTTAATAAAAATTAGGAAAAACCTCTCTGTTATGTGTAATTAGGCCCCTGAAAATTTAGGAAATAGTAAATTAAACCCTGCAGTAGGGTGGATTTGCCTTTTTGACCCTATAGGATATTAAATTCAGAAATTTGAACATGTGACTAGGATTTAAATTTAAATGGTGATGCAAACACATGTGCAAATATAAATTTAAACTCTCCTAGCACTTGGAAAACCTTTAGAATGAGTTAAAAATGAATTTTAGGCTGAAATAAAATCTGCCTAAGTGTTGCTCATTTTTACTATCTTTAGAGACACATTTTAGGCTAGGAAATAATTCTAAAAACTGGTAAAATAAATTTAAATTGTTTCACATCAGAGAGGAAGTTCAAAAATATTTTATTGAATATTTTAGATCAGAACCTATTCTGTTTAGATGATATGTCTTACTATTTTAATATTGAAGTTACTTTTAGGCATAGAAAATAAATCTGAAAATATAGGAAAATAAGTATGCAAAAATTTGAAAATGTTAAATGATGTCTTTATTTTCAAAAGCTTCAAATTATGATTTTGAAGAAGATCTGAAAACCTATTTGAACTAGGAAACTTTCTTTCATGCAAATTTTGTGGCTAAGGAGTGTATTAATTAAATATAGAGAATTTGTTCAAATGGGAAATTAATATACAGTGTGCAACTAGAAATCTGAATTCAAAAGTCAGAAATAATATATATATGTTTAAGAGTGCATGTAGGCCAAAAATCAACACATCTAGGGTAACCACAACACCTAAACATGTGAATAACTTTAGTATGTATGTATGTGTGGTTTGCATGAGTGAAAGTGTGAACTATGGCTTATGGATTGTTGTTTTCTTTTGTTATGTGTATTGGCATGAGTAGAACCTGCCCCAGAGCAAGTTCTCCCCTTCCAAGACCAAGACTTTCCATTCCTAGAGCAGCAGGAAGAAGGCAAGTGTCCTTGACCACTTTGATCCTATACTAGGATGTGTAGTTAGAATTTAATTGCATGGTCAAATTGGAATATGATACCCATGCTAGGAAGTTTCTCTAGAATTGCATTACCTTGTTTCCTTGTATCTTGGGTTGGGATTTATTTTCTATGTCATTTATTTATGCTTAGCCATGCTTAGAATGGGATAAGTGGGATATGAGATCATCAACTTATTTACCTTACTCTTGAATGAGATATTATGAGTTATGTAGAGGTAGGGATCGAGGCAAGTTGGATGATTTGGTTGGTGTTGTGTGCACGAGACTCGGGTTTATGTTTAGTACTTGCCTGGATCCTAAGGACCGGTTCATGGAGCATGTAACCTGGCTTTACCGTGCCAACCACATGCTGATATGGGGCAGCTTGGCCAATTAATTAGGTGTATCTCCGGCGTAGTATGGGTGTTTTGGATGGTGCGGGGAATAGGTGTCAGCTGGACTACCATATGAACCGCAAGGCTCAAGAGGGGGCCACTGCAGCGGGGTTGGAGCCTCTTGTATGCTGTTAGGGGTGAAACCTCAGTGAGCTCATGCTCGTCGGGAATCCCTTTGTAAAGGCCTCGTAGTGATCTCCTGGCTACACACCTGGGAAGTGTGAATGTGGTTCGTGGCCACTGGCATAATAGAGGTTCTTTTAGTCCACCCGACAACGGGGGATGAAATCACTACATGTGGGTACAGTGGTGCAAACTCTGCAGAGTCAAAACTGTCATGACAGTCATGCTCATGGTCAAGAGTGGCTTGGACTTATTCATGATTAGAGGATGATGAATTGGGAAGTTGAGGATGTTAAGCAGGAAGCTTAACATTGGAGATGAGACTATGCTTACTTGATATTGATGATGGGTTGAGGGATTGGGACCATTTCACCTGCGTAGTAATGTAGGTGCATAATAAGCTAAGGTGATAGGTATTAATTGCGTAGTACTTTAACCATGAGTTCAACCTCTCCTTGCTCTAGCCATGCATGACATAACTTTCCCACACTTACTGAGTACCAACGGTACTCAAACTTGCTTTTCTGTTGGTTTAAATTGCTGCTCAGGTCAAGGGGATGATGTGGTGTTCAATGACCAAGACTTTGGACCCGAAGAAGGTTTCTAGGTTCACGGAGTCCCCCGGGCAACGCCTGTGACGGAGCCCACAAGATTTATATTCCGCTGCTATTTTATTTACATGTTATGAACTTATTATCGTCCATCGAGACGTATGTTATGTAAGACTTATTTATATTCGACACCTGGCTTGTAATATGATGATGCTTCACTATTTGTCGTCACATGTATGAGAAAATGATCGTGGCATACATGTGATATTCACTCGGTTATTCTTCGGAGAAACCGGGTGTGACATCAAGAGCGGCTTGGACTTATCCATGATTAGATAAACATGGTCATGGGTTGGAAAAGGTTGTTGGGTGGTGCAACCTGACATTAATGACTTAATTATGAAAATGGTGGGATTTATCACTTATTAAAAGAGGTTGCCAATTAAAACTAAGCCCTAGGATTAATGCATAGTGCTTAATCATGTTAGCCTTTCCTTGCTATAAGCCTTCATAACATTCTTTCCTACACGTGCTGAGTACCTTTGGGTACTCAAACTTGCTTTTGTTAGATATCATATGCTGCTGAGGTGTAAATGAAGATATAGACTTCAATGAGGAGGACTTCGATCTCGAAGAGTTGTTCTAGGCTGGCGAAACCCCCGGGTAACGTCTATGAATTTGGAGTCCCATGTTGATGTCTTCCGCTGGATTTTAGTTTTAGTGTGTAATAGTACTTTGTGACATATATTTATAATTATTATGTTACACGATAAACTTGGCTTGTAATATAATGATATTTCATTCTTGTCGGCACATGTATGACTCAACTGATCCTGGCATACATGTGAGAATACGATCAGGTGTTCCTTATGGAAAACCGGATATGACATTCAGTCACAGCATTATAGTGATGCTACTGTATAGTACTTCCGTTCAAGTTTAGCCTGGATTTGAGCTGAAATGAAGTAGTAGACACGAATAAAACAAACAGGTTCTTGTGCATCAGTGCCTATGGTTGTGTAACACCATTATCGTATAGCAAGCCCAGGAGGATTCTTCAGCAGTCACCACCTGGATCAATATAAGTCGGAATAATCTCTGGTGCTGGTGCTAGGTTAAATTGGTTGGAACGCAATTGCAAGCCGCTCGCAGGGAACAGGGAGCGCCACCTGATGAAATTGTTGTGTCTTTGTTAACAGTTGGAAGGCACAAGCCGAACAGCGTGAGGGCAGAATAGAGAACCAATTAGCATCTCCAAGAAACCAAGAGTTTGTGGTACACCCCACCCCCATCTTTATCACGTCCTTGCATCCTTCACATGGCCACGGTCTCCTACAACTGCTAAGAAAACTTTTGTACACTTCCAAGTGAAGGAATAAGTCTTGTACTCTTGGTCTGTGTGGCCCCTAGTTATGACAGCATCTAAGTCCTTAGTAGGACAGCATATTAGTCCTTTGGTAGGACAACATCTTAGTCCTTTGGTACGATGGCATATTAGACCAAGAGGACAACATATTAGTCCTTTGGTAGGACAGCATCTTAGTCCTTTGGTAGGACATCATCTTAGACAAAGAGGACAACATATTAGTCCTTTGGTAGGACAGCATCTTAGACTAGCATCTAGGTATATGCTTGGCTGCCTTAGCTATAAATATGTAACCCCAACCCCCAGGTTGGGCATGACATTGTGTGTGGAATGAAACAAGAAAAATTTCCCAACTCTTAGTGTCATCCTCTCCATGAGAGTAATACTTCATATACTAACAAGTGGTATCAGAGCCGTTCTATCCTGTAGCCTAGACATCTCCTGGTCATCTCCTTCCCACGCCTCTCTTCATCTTCAGCCGGCAGCAATAACACCGGTTGTTTCAACTCATTCCTCCTCTTCTGCACAGACAAGCAACAACTTGTCTGAGACAGCCTCTTCCCGACACAGCACTCCCCCACTAGTGCGCCATGTCCAAAGGATAATCTCAGCACTCAGTCGCTTCGAGCGCGCGGCATCAGCAGGAGGCCGAGGTCGCCGCGGCAGAAGAGCGCGAGCGAGCAGCGGCAGAGGCTGCAGCGAGGGCGGCGAGGCTGGCGGCGGCGGAACTGGCAGTGGCGAAGGTGGAAGTAGAAGCAGCAGCGGCTGCGGATGCAGCGCGTGCGGCTGCAATAGAGCTTGAGGCTCTACATAGCGGTAGCGACAGAGGCTCTGATTCTACCGACGGCGGTACCAATGGAGACCTCAGGCTAGCGAGGAAGGTAGCACGACCACAAACGCCACAGTGGGCAGACGCACACCCCCATGAGCGCGGCGGCTGCAGCCCAGACGGGCGCGGACGCGCTGGCGACGCTCCCGGCAGGTGTGGTTGGGTCGACGGAGATCGAGGCATTTACAGGCGGCGTGACTCTCCCTCCCCGAACAGGTACCATGGTCACCACGGGATCCAAGCCATTGTGAGGGACGTTGGTCCCGGAGGTGGGTGGCCTACCCTCACCAAGACCAACTACGTCGAGTGGGCCGCGGTGATGAGGATACGGCTCCAAGTGCGGCACATGTGGGAAGCAGTCCGGTACGGCGACGTCGACTACTACGAGGATCGACGGGCGCTGGATGATCTCATTGCTGCAGTACCACCCGGCACGCATCGGTAGCGACCGCGCCCGCAGGACCACACTGCAGGCACTCCGCCAGGTGAGGATGTTGATGACTTTGCTCTCCGTCTCAACACACTACTGCAGAAGATGGTGCAGTTCGGCGACGACACCTACAATGAGGAGAAAGTCATCGAGAAGCTCTTCCGTTGCATCCCCGAGAAGTATAAGCAGATCGCTCGATCGAGTCTCTGCTGGACCTCTCCACGATGTCGATCGAAGAGGTGATAGGCCGCCTCAAGGTCATCGACAGCGATGAATCTCAGCCTCTCTCGGGGCCTATCACCATCGCCGGGAAGCTACATCTCACTCGGAAGCAGTGGGAGGCCTGCCAAGGTGACGGGAAGAAGGAGGAGCCCTCCTCCTCGAAAGGCGGCCGCAAGCGCGGCAAGCAAAGCAAGGGGCGCGGAGGTGCCCACGCAGGGAGGCACAGACGTGCCGAGGGGAGCGCCCACGGAGGCACCCAAAGCGGCGACACCGGCAACCGGAAGCCAACACGAGACGACACCTGCCACAACTGTGGCAAGCTTGGTCATTGGGCCAGGGAGCGTCGGCAGCAACGACGTGGCCAGGCCCACGTCGCACAGGTTGAGGAGGAGGAGCCGGCTCTGCTCCTGGCGCACGCAAGCATCAAGCCACCTCCAGTGGCATCGGCCGCAGCAGCTCTCCTCCACATCGATGAGCCGAGAGCACACACCTTTCTCGGTGAAGGCTCCAGCAACGACAAGACTGACGGGTGGTGCCTCGACACCGGCGCCACCCATCACATGACTGGTCGATGGAAGTTCTTCACTGAGTTCGACCCCAATGTTCGAGGCTCCGTCAAGTTTGGGGATGCCTCTGGTGTGGAGATCAAGGGCGTCGGCTCCGTCATCCTCACCGCCGAGTCTGGTGAGCACACGCTGGTCGTCGGAGTCTACTACATCCCCGCGTTGAGGAACTCTATCATCAGCCTGGGCCAGCTGGATGAGAACGGTTCGCGCATGGAGATCAAGAACGGAGTCATGAGGATTTGGATCACCATCGTCGCCTTCTTGCCAAGGTAACCAGAGGCACCAATCGACTCTACGTCCTTAGTGTGCAGGTAGCACAACCTCTCTGCCTTGCTACTCGCCGGGATGATGAGGCGTGACAGTGGCATGAGCGCTTTGGGCACCTTCACTTCAAGGCCCTAAAGCGGCTCAGTGCCAAGGAGATGGTATGGGAACTGCCGTGCCTTGACCATGTGGAGCAGTTCTGCAATGTCTGCGTAGTGACAAAGCAGAGGTGGCTCCCCTTTCCCCAGCATTCGAGCTTCCGAGCCAAGGAGCGGCTCGACCTCGTGCACGGGGACTTGTGTGGCCCAGTGACACCAGCTACTCCGAGAGGACGACGTTACTTCCTGCTGCTTGTCGATGACCTCTCCCACTACATGTGGGTGATGGTCCTCGGCAGCAAGGGAGAGGCTGCGAACGCTATCAGGCGCGCGCAGGCCATTGCGGAGGCGGAGTGTGGCCGCAAGCTGCGCGTGCTACGCACCTATAACGGCGGCGAATTCATGGCGGCTGAATTCGCATCGTACTGCACGGATGAGGGTGTTCAACGCCACTACTCCGCACCGTACAACCCGCAGCAGAACGGCATCGTCGAGCGATGCAACCAGACGGTTGTGGGGATGGCTCGGGCCCTCCTCAAGCAGAGGGGAATGCCGGCTATCTTCTGGGGAGAGGCGGTGGTGACGGCGGTCTACATCCTCAACCGCTCGCCCACCAAGGCTCTCAACGGCAGGACGCCGTACGAGGCTTGGCATGGGTGCAAGCCGATAGTCTCTCACCTACGGGTCTTCGGTTGCCTAGCGTTTGCCAAGGAGCTTGGCCACATCAACAAGCTCGATGACAGGAGCACTCCAGGGGTGTTCATCGGCTACGCGGAGGGCTCGAAGGCCTACCGCATTCTCGACCCAGGAACACAGCGCATGCGCACGACACGTGATGTAGTGTTCAATGAAGGGCGAGGATGGGCATGGGACAAGGCGGTAGACGATGGCTCGACTCCGACATACGACAACTTCATCGTCGAGTACGTCCACTTCAAGGGAAATGGGGAGTAGGCAGCTCTTATCCACCAACTTCAGTGCCACGCTCCCCAGTCACGACCTCGGCTGCGACGACCTCTCCACCACCACAGCCGGCAAACCCACGCACTCCAGCACCGACTGCCATCCCTCCGGGTACGTCCACTCCGACACCAGCTCATGTCGAGCACAAACCGATGGAGTTCGTCACTCCGCTCCCCCACGATGAGGAGCGCATCGACGCGTACCATGATGGCGAGCCGTTGCGGTATCGTACGATGGAGGATCTTCTCGGTGACCAGTCGGTGCCGGGACTAGTCTCTCGCGATTTGGAGGCGCAGTTGCATCTAGCGTGCGACGACGGCGAGCCTCGGTCTTTCGCGGAGGCTGAGAGACACGCGGCATGGCGTGCCGCGATGCAGTCGGAGATGGACGCGGTTGAGAACAACCGCACCTAGGAGCTTGCTGACCTCCCTCATGGTCACCACGCGATCACCCTTAAGTGGGTGTTCAAGCTGAAGAGGGATGAAGCCGGCGCCATCGTCAAGCACAAGGCTCGTTTGGTGGCACGCGGTTTCATTTAACAGGAGGGGATCGACTTCGACGATGCCTTCGCGCCCGTGGCGCGGATGGAATCTGTGCGACTCCTCCTTGCGCTGGCTGCTCAGGGAGGCTGGCGGGTTCAGCACATGGATGTCAAAGTCGGCATTTCTTAACGACGATTTAAAGGAGGAGGTCTATGTGCACCAGCCGCCGGGATTTACGATTCCTGGCAAGGAGGGCAAGGTGTTGCGCCTGTGCAAGGCCCTCTATAGCCTGCGGCAGGCACCAAGGGCGTGGAATGCCAAGTTGGACTCCACGCTCAAGGGGATGGGCTTCGAGCAAAGCCCGCACGAGGCGGCCATCTACCAGCGGGGCAATGGAGGAAATGCCTTACTGGTGGGTGTCTACGTCGACGACTTGGTGATCACCGGCACCAAGGATGCGGAGGTGGCAGCATTCAAGGAAGCGATGAAAGCCATGTCGAAGTGTGTAGCCGACACTTCCCCCGGGCCTGCTTTGGGCAGCCCACGGAGGTTCTTTTCAGAGGGGCTAGTCCCTCACGGAGAGCTTACGCGTTAGGGACGATGGAGGGAGAAGCTTGACACAGAGATTTTTACGTGGTTCAGGCCGCCGGAGCGTAATACCCTACGTCCACGGTGAGCAGAGATGCTCGGTTTATTGCTTGGTGCTCAAGAGCGAACCCTGCGTGAGAGTGTGTAAAAGGCGAACCCTAGCTAACGCTGCCTACCCGAGCCTGTTATAGTCTAAGGCTCGGGCGGCTTACAAGGTGGGCCCGGGACCCGACAGGTGGTCCCGAGGAGATTGCCTGCCATCTACCGTATTTGCAGTTACGCCGGTAGTTGTCTCTGGCGAGGGCTTCCGAGATTCTGCTCTACCCATGCCGCAAGCTAGTCATAGCGGTTGATGATGACAGGGGTGGCGGGGGATGTCTTGTCACTGTGTTTATTGGCGTACAGCCTCTGCCGTGGCGCGCTAGCCTTCACTGCGATGTGACTAGGCGCAACAGCACCTGACAGAGGCGTGCTCCGCGTCTCCGCGCCTTGGGAAGGCGCGGGTCTTGAATACCTTGTACGGGCAAGGTATGGCGCGTCTTTACTCTTGCTGCCTACTGCGCGGGGGCGGGCAGCGCTGCTCTGCTGGCCACGTGGCGGGCTCGGAGCTCTCCTCTGAGGAAAGGGAGGTCCGGCCCCGCTGGACACGTGGACCCTTCGAAGCTCTCCCCGCGGAGGGGGGAGGTCCGGCTCTGCTGGCCACGTGGCGGGCCCGGAGCTCTCCTCTGAGGAGAGGGAGGTCCGGCCCCGCTGGACACGTGGAGCCTTCGGAGCTCTCCCCGCGGAGGGGGGAGGTCCGGCTCTGCTGGCCACGTGGCGGGCCTAGAGCTCTCCTTTGAGGAGAGGGAGGTCCGGCCCCGCTGGACACGTGGAGCCTCCGGGGCTCTCCCCGTGGAGCGGGGAGGTCCGGCTTAGTTGGCCACGTGGCGGGCCCGGAGCTTACCTCTGAGGAGAGGGATGTCCGGCCCTGCTGGACACGTGGCGCCTTCAGAGCTCTCCCTGCGGAGAAGGGCAAGGTCCTTAAGCAGTTTCCCCTGTGCGCGGGGGTACCCCATATTGAGGGTACCGACAGTGGCCCCCGAGCCCATCTCGGGGGAGATAGCGAGCCCGAGGTGGGGCCCCCGTCTCTTCCACTCCACACACCTTCTCGAAGACCCGCATTGACCGTTGCCGGAGCACGAACAGTCATGGGATCATGGGAGCGTGTGCCCCACTTGATGGCTGCTTTTACCGCAGCAGTTCCCAAGTCTGCCACTTCTGCACGTCGCAGCGCCTTTTCGGGAACCGCCGAAGCGTCTTGCCGGCTCGTCTCCTTGGGAGACTGACTTCTTGGCCCACCACTTCAGCTGGACGGCTTGGGTCCACTTGTCATCAACGCTTGGTCTTGGAGCTAAAGCGGTTGTCCAAGCGGCGTATTCGAAGAGTTTCGAATCGCTTTGAATCGCGCCTGGGAAGTTTAAAAGGGGATCTCACCCGCGTCGCGGCTGCCCTTCGCACTTCCCAGCGCTTGCATCCTCCTTGAGCTCTTGCGCCCTTGTCTTCCCTGTTCTTGAGCTTCCATCTACCATGGCTTAACTTGCCTCCGGAGAAGAAACGCGCTCGGTCTCCTCCAGCGGTGGCGTTTGCGCCAAGTTAGGGATCCAGGGCGCATGCGCGTCCTTCTTCTGGAGATGGCGTCTCGACCGGTGGCGACTCCAAGAGGCCTAGGGCTCATCATCCCGATGGGACTCCTCTCGAGCGGCGATGGCCTGATGGTCCCCGGTCATCGCGCCCTCCTTCCTCAGGGGGTGGAGCTCTCAGGGGAAGCACTGGCGCTTCGATGCCTAGGGGCGAGCCTAGGGCTCAGGCGCCCCGGGCCTCGGGAGACGGATCGGCGTCTAGGAGGGCTTCAGAAGCATCCCCTGCTCTGCTAGTCCGGGCGACTGCGGGGCAGCCCTCAGCGGCGATGGCGGGCTCTAGTGGACCTACCCCGGCTCGGAAGCCGGGGTTCAGGGCCCGTTGGAGCGCTCATGTCCCTCGGTAAGTGTCGCCCTTACCGGGTTCCAGAGCCTGTATTCTTATCTTCTTTTCTTAACTCGACAACCTCCCATGTTTGCAGGGACCCCTCAAGTGTCGGTAACGTTTCCGTTTCCCGGCCATCCCCGACTGACAGGGGATCTGCGCCGCAGCGTCCGGAAGCTGAAACGGTCGCAGCGGCCCCCAAGCCGGCGCAGACTCCTTCTGCACCGGTCGGCCCGGCTCCTGCGGCAGTGGCGACACCTCCCGTTCATCCCCCTTCACCAGCTCGGGAGCCGGCTGTTGCTGAAGATTCGACGGGACCAGCTGGCAGTGTCCCGCCTCCTGTTGTCGAAGCGGGAGAAGCTGCCACGGGCCCTACGGCGGGCAGCGAACCGGGGTGCACCGGGAGCGAGCCTGCTCCAGTGCCGGCTTCTCCTGATTAGCGCCTTATCCTGGTCGCCGGAGCGTCAACTTCTCCTAAAGACGACGTGATGGAGGAAGTCGGGGGCGCGGCTTCGGCCTCTGCCGCCACGCTGCCCCTGGCGGATGCCCTCGAGCTCGCCCAGACGAGCGTCCGACAGGTTCTGGCCGCGCTCGGTCGCGAACAGGAGGAGCAGGTAGGTGAGAGGGATCACCTCCTCACTTGGGAGCGCCTCTTGAAGGAGAGGACCGAGGAGGTCAGGGAGGAGCTTGACTCGAGGCGGACATCGCTCGATGTCATGGAGGCATTCCATGACCGCCAGAAGAGAGTCGTCGATCGCCTTGACTCCGAGACTCGGCGGGTCCACCAGGAGACCCGCGAGACTCATGCTCGGGCCGAGGGGCGCCTCTCTGCTTTGGAGGAGCTGCGGCTGAAGCTGGAGAGCCGTGAGCGCGCCATCGCGGACCAGGAGCGCATTGCGGCAGCTGAGTTAGAGAAGGTCGCCGCGCGGCTGGCGGCTGGCGAGGGCGACCTGAGGGCCCGAGCTAAGGAGCTGGAGACCCGGAAGGCAAATCTGGTCGCGAGGGAGGAGCAGGTCTTCCGGGAGTACCAGGCGGTCCTGGATCGGGAGCTGGCAGCCAACTTCCGGGCTTCGGAGTTGGAGCGGCTCGCCCAAAGTCTACAGCTTCGGGAAAGCTCTTTGGCAGCCAAGGAGAAGGAATTCTCCGAAGGGGGCCTCGATGCCTTGCTGGCAGCCCGCCGCGAGATGGAGGAGCTCCTGGCCTCACAGTCCTCCAAGGCCCGGGCAGTCTCGAGCTTCGTCGACCAGGCAGGGTCCGCCCTGGTCCTTCTTGGCTTCAGCCCGGTGAGGGCAGCGACCCCGGCGCAGAAGGTGGCCGAGGTGATCCCCGCGCTCGAGTCTATCGGTGCCAAGCTGAACAGGCTTGAAGCGGTGGTCGCCGGTGAGCTCGAGGCGGAGGGACGGGGCCTGGCAATGGAGGTTGCTACGCAGGCGCTGGCATGCTTCTGGAGCCGGGATCCCTCCCTCTCTCTGGAGCCAGTGAGGCAGAACCCCGCCGCGGAGCGGGAGGAAATCGCCAGGGCTGAAGTCGGGGACGTGGCCGCCCTTGTAGCCTCTAGGTTCCGGCGCGAGCCAGGGAAATCCTAGGGCTTGTATCTTTTCTTTTTCTTTTTGCTGAGTCTGTAGTCCAGCTCATGGAGCCTTGAATTAATAGACCCATGTTGTTTTCTGTGTCTGCGTACTTTTATCTTCTTCTTGGCTTGGCCTGGCCGAGTCCTTAGCTCCGCAAGGTACTCAGAGGTCTTCACCAATCTTGAAGTCTTGCACAGACACCTTCCTCGGGTCCTTATTGAGTTAAGGGCCCCAGGGGTCTTCGGAGCTCGCCCCGTGAGAATGGGGAGGTCCGGGTCTGCCGACCACGTGGCGGACCCGGATCTCTCCTATGAGAAGATGGAGGCCCGACCCCGCGGGACACGTGGAGCCTTCGGAGCTCATCCCTGCGGAGGGGGCGAGGCTCGGCTCTGCCGGCCACGTGGCGGGCCCGGAGCTACCCTCTGAGGAGAGGGGAGCTCCGGCCCCGCTGGACGCGTGGGGCCTTCGGGGCTGACCCCTGTCGAAGGGGCGAGACCCGGATCCTCCGGTCTTGCGCTGGAGTAGTCGATAGCTCTATCCCCCCTTCGTGCGGTCCCCGTTGCTAAAACCTGGAGGTCCTGCGCACAGGTAGAGGAAGCGTAGTTCTCCTCGGGGGTTCTCCCTTCCCAGTCTCTTAGTCTTATTTGGCTTACGGTCCTAGTCCGGTATACGGGGCTTGGGCAATTCTGTGCGCGAGACACCGAGGGTCCAGCTCCCTCCGAGGTCAGGGTACGACCATCCGGCCCCTAGTACCGGACCGTACGCCGGGGAAGCAGAGTGCACAGGCTTTCGGTACGGAACCAGGCAAAGCGGTTGTACCCCCCTAGACCTCCGAAGGACAGGACGTGCACGCTTTGGGTCGGAACCGGCAAAGCAGGCTACGCACCCTGGACCCCCCATGCACAGCGCAGGCCTTTCCTGGAGGTGACCAACTGGCACCGCAACACCTGACTGGGGGAGGCCCCAAAGGCCCCCTGGCCATCGGCAGGTGCCTCAAGCGCAACCGCCTTCGGTAGGATAGCAAATGCTGACCATGGGTGAGAACGAGAAAGGAGAGCTAAATGTACGGTGAGCATACATGGAAAGTGCGGTCATAGAAATTAATGCATAATTTAAATGAGCACATAAGTAAGAGCGTGGTAGAACAGGTTTCTGTGTAAATGCCCATAGGAGGAAGGTTGGCTGAACATGGAGGCAACGACCCGCCTCATTAAGAAGGGAAGCAAGACTCTACGCGCTTGGGGTCGAAACCAGGCCAAGCTGAACGTAGTCCTGGATCGTCCCCTGAGGCTTAGCTGCTCCGAGCGTTGTTCCTGGAGCCTATGGGATCTATTACAGAAAGGAAAAGGCTTGTTCTACTAATGCTCTGGACATAGAACTTACTGTGATGTTCCACGTTCCAAGGGTTCGGGAGCGGATCCCTTCCTTGGTGGAGAGGCGTATGTACCTGGGGCAGCAACTTTCGTGACTCGGAAGGGACCTTCCCAGCTGGGGAAGAGTTTATAGGTCCTTCGCGGGAAAGTGTTCGCCGCGGCACCAGGTCGCCTTCTTGTAGCTCCCAGACGCGCTTGGTCCTTTGGCGGTAGCGCCGGAGCACCAGCCGGGATTGTGCGTTGTGGAGTGTTGCTTGTAATCGAGCCTCGTCGACGAGGTCGATAACTTCATGTCGGAGCTGGTCCTGCGCGGCTTCTCTCGGGAGCCCCAGGGTACCTTCCTCTATTGGCTCAGGCCGACAAGAGGTAGGCGGACACGGACTCTTCTTGGGGGACCCAGGATGTCTTCTTCCATTGGCTCAGGCCGACAGGAGGTTGACGGATCCTGGGTTGCCCCGGGAGGTGAGGCCGAGGCTCGGAGACGTGCACTCGGGTTGAGCTGGCCCGGTTCTGCACCGCCGGGGGCTGGTACTTGGGCTGCTGCAATTGCTTGGAGTTTTTCCAAGGCTGATACTGCAACAGTGCAGTCTCCACAGATCTTTGGGGCAGCCGTAGTGGGCTACCGCCCTGACTCTTCATCGCTGGAGCTAGAGTCCTCATAGTTGTGTACCGCCTTCACGGCGCGCTGAGGCTCCTGGAACCCCACCTGGTGGCCGACGTTGTCTTAGGTGTCGATCTTCTGCTTGCCCTCCCTTTGACGGAAGGGAGGGGCGTCAGCACGCGGTTGCTTCGTCTTGCGGAAGTTCTCCGCGAGCTTCTGAATCTCCCGGCACTCAGCATCAGTATGGCTGCTGGTGTCGTGCACGGGGC
Organism: Neostapfia colusana; assembly: GCA_030760725.1. Taxonomy (NCBI): domain Eukaryota; kingdom Viridiplantae; phylum Streptophyta; class Magnoliopsida; order Poales; family Poaceae; genus Neostapfia; species Neostapfia colusana. Next base: position 17,244,349 of record JASWHV010000013.1, read on the forward strand.
ATGGCTCGCCTTGGTCACCATCTAGAGCTGGTGACCGTCGCTGCCTCTTGTCGGGGCGTGGCCCCCGAGCTCCACTGGGTGCTGCTGCTACAACAACGGGAGCTGCTGTCGGTAGTTTCATCTTGCCACCGCCCCGGCTCTTGATCTTCTTGCTGCTTCCATGGGAAGTAGCGTCAGACCCGGGCTGTCCTCCTGATTCGGAGGCTGGCTGTGAGTGCCAGTTCCACCCTTCAGCTGCACTGGCGCACTTGTCCGCCAGGCTAAAGAGCTCTGAGACGTCGTGGACCTCTCTGGTCGCGAGCTTCTCGAGCATCTTCGTATCCCGTACACCCTGCCGAAACGCCACCACCACTGAAGCATTTTGGATATGCGGGATGGTGTTCTGTACCTGGGAGAACCAATGGATGAAGGAGCGCAACGTCTCTTCAGGTTGTTGTTGGATGGCGTGGAGGTCAAGCTCCGTGCCAGGCCAGGTGTAGGAGCTGCCGAAGTTCGCAGTGAACTGCCGGCATAGCTCTCCCCAGGAGGTTATGGAACCCTGGGGGAGATTCATGAGCCAAGACCGTGCTGGGCCGGTCAAGGCGATGGGGAAGTAGTTGGCCATGATGGCCTCGTCCCCTCCTGCAGCAAAGATGGCGGTGGAGTAGATCTGGAGGAACTCCGCCGGGTTGACGCTGCCATCGTACTTCTCGGGCAGGTGCGGCCGGAACTTGCGCGGCCACTTCGCAAAGCGAAGGTGTGGCGCTAGGGCCGCACATCCTGCTCCTGTTGCTGCAGGTGTTGGTGCCGCGAACGCTTGGTTCGCTGTCGGCACTGTATACCCTGGTATGGGCAAGGCTGCGCCATAGACCGGGGGTACCATTTGCAGGGCATATGGCTGGGGCATATGCTGCGTGGCTTATGCCTAGGGCAGAGATCGAGTGGCGAACGTCTGCGGCTCAAGCTGGGTTGAGGCGGTCGACATGCTGTCGCCGGCCTCTTGGTTGCTACGCCTTTCTCACCGTCGCTCGATGAGCACTCGGGCATCTTTGCCCAAGTGGCGTCGTTCCAGCTCCGACCTCAGGTCCGTCGATGGGAGCCTGGTGGAGTGGGAGTCTGCCGTCTGCCCGTCAACCGTTGGTGTGCGCATCAGCGACACAACCGGTTGACTGGGGTGTCGTCCCCGCCGAAGTTGTGGGTTGGCGGCGGCAACGACGAGACGGTCTACGTCGCGAATCCACTGCTGGGTCGCTGACTGAGGCGCGTCCCCAGCAGGTGGATTGTGCAGTAGCGCTCGTGCTGCAGCTAGTGCGCCCCCGTGGGAGACACTCAGCGCTGCAGTGGATCTTGCGCTCGCTAGAGCCTGCGCTGCCGGAGTCGGCTGCTGGCTCCCAGCTTGCGCCGACACACTCCGTCCTGAGTGTGTTGAGACGTAGTCCCCGCTGGTCACCGTTCGTCGTGAACGTGGGTGGGGAGAGCTTGCTGCTGAAGGAAGCTTCGTCATCTTCGTCGGCGGAAGCTCGTCGCGCAAGGGAAAAGCCCCCTTCCTGGTGCGCCAAATGTCGAAGTGTGTAGCCGACACTTCCCCCGGGCCTGCTCTGGGCAGCCCGCGGAGGTTCTTTTTCGGAGGGGCTAGTCACTCACTGAGAGCTTACGCGTTAGGGACGATGGAGGGAGAAGCTTGACACAGGGATTTTTACGTGGTTCAGGCCGCCGGAGCATAATACCCTACGTCCACGGTGAGCATAGATGCTCGTTGTATTGCTTGGTGCTCAAGAGCGAACCCTGCGTGAGAGTGTGTAAAAGGTGAACCCTTGCTAACGTTGCCTACCCGAGCCATTTATAGTCTAAGGCTCAGGTGGCTTACAAGGTGGGCCCGGGACCCGACAGGTGGTTCCAGGGAGATTGCCTGCCATCTACCGTATCTGCACTTACGCCGGTAGTTGTCTCTGGCGAGGGCTTCCGAGTCTCCGCTCTGCCGCCCTGCCCATGCCGCAAGCTAGTCGTAGCGGTTGATGATGGCAGGGGCGGCACGGGATGTCTTGTCACTGTGTTTATTGGCGTACAACCTCTGCTGCGGCGCACCAGCCTTCACTGCGATGTGACTGGGCGCAACGGCACCTGACAGGCGTGCTTTGCGTCTCCGTGCCTTGGGAAGGCGCGGGTCTTGAATACCTTGTACGGGCAAGGTATGGCGCGTCTTTACTCTTGCTTCCTACTGCGTGGGGGCGGGCAGCGCTGCTCTGCTGGCCACGTGGCGGGCCCGGAGCTCTCCTCTGAGGAGAGGGAGGCTGGCCCCGCTGGACACGTGGACCCTTCGGAGCTCTCCCCGCGGAGGGGGGAGGTCTGCTCTGCTGGCCACGTGGCGGGCACGGAGCTCTCCTCTGAGGAGAGGGAGGTCCGGCCCCGTTGGACACGTGGAGCCTTCGGAGCTCTCCCGCGGAGGGGGGAGGTCCGGCTCTGCTAGCCACGTGGCGGGCCCGGAGCTCTCCTCTGAGGAGAGGGAGGTTCGGCCCCGCTGGACACGTGGAGCCTCCGGGGCTCTCCCCGCGGAGGGGGGAGGTCCGGCTTAGTTGGCCACGTGGCAGGCCCAGAGCTTACCTCTGAGGAGAGGGATGTCCCGCCCCGCTGGACACGTGGCGCCTTCGGAGCTCTCCCTACAGAGAAGGGCGAGGTCCTTAGGCAGTTTCCCCTGTGCACGGGGGTACCCCATATTGAGGGTACCGACAGCCACCTTCCAGATGAGTGATCTGAGGTGCACCAGGCCAACTCTGGGATCATGCTTCGACAGACTGCCTACGCCAAGCGCATTGTTGAGCTGGCTGGGCTCGCAGACTGCAACCCAGCTCTTACTCCCATGGAGGAGAGACTAAAACTGAGCCGCAACAACACGACGGAGGAGGTGGATGCCACGCAGTATCGGCGTCTTGTGGGGAGCCTTCGCTACCTCGCCCACACACGGCCGGACTTGGCATTCTCTGTCGACTACGTCAGTTGGTTCATGCAGCGACCGACGACGGAGCACCAACAGGTTGTGAAGAGGATCATCCACTACGTTGCGGGCACTCTCGACCACGACCTCTACTACCCGAGGTGCCCTGGAGAGGCACACCTTGTCGGGTACAGTGACAGCGACCACGCCGGCGACATCGATACTAGCAAGAGCACGAGCGGGATTCTCTTCTTCCTCGGCAAGTGCCTCGTTAGCTGGCAGTCGGTCAAGCAGCAGGTGGTGGCCCTGTCCAGCTGCGAGGCCGAGTACATAGCGGCCTCTACTGCTCGACTCAGACGCTCTGGCTAGTTCGACTGCTTGGTGATCTCCTCGGCAAAGACACCGGAGCGGTGGAACTCAGGGCGGACAACAAGTCCGCTCTGGCTCTAGCAAAGAACCCCGTCTTTCATGAACGGAGCAAGCACATCCGAATGAGGTACCACTTCCTCCGAGGCTGCTTGGAGGAAGGGAGCATCAAGGCGTGCTACATCAACACCAAGGACCAGCTTGCAAACCTGCTCACCAAGCCCCTTGGGAGGATCACGTTCCTTGAGCTTTGCTCCAGGATCGGGATGATCCAACTCTCCCACAAGACAACACAGAAGACTTAGGTGGAGAATGAAGGAATAAGTCTTGTACTCTTGGTCTGTGTGACCCCTAGTTAGTACAACATCTCAGTCCTTAGTAGGACAACATATTAGTCCTTTGGTAGGACAACATCTTAGTCCTTTGGTAGGACAACATCTTAGACCAAGAGGACAGCATATTAGTCTTTTGATAGGACATCATCTTAGTCTTTTGGTAACACATCTTAGACCAAGAGGACATCATATTAGTCCTTTGGTAGGACAACATCTTAGACTAGCATCTAGGTATATACTTGGCTACCTTAGCTATAAATATGTAACCCTAACCCCTAGGTTGGGCATGGCGTTATGTGTGAAATGAAACAAAAAAAAATTCCCAACTCTTAGTGTCATCGTCTCCATGAGAGTAATACTTAAGATACTAACACCAAACACTTTAGTACTGACAATGATATGCATGCATAAGCAAGCAGTGCAGCTGTTATCTCAAAAAAGCAAAGCCTAATGCCTGAATCCCTGGATAAATAATTCTTCAGCAGCGATCAAACAACCTCTGACATGTTATCTGACGGTTCAACCTTACATAAACTTAGGATTTCATTACTTCCTGCGGGTTTCTTTCAGTTCAGAAGGCCCCACTTCCTGCCTCAGACACTCCAGTTCTACTGCTACATCCTGCTGTTAATACTGGATTCCTAGAGATGGTGTCAGGTTCAAAACTTGAGCTCGGGCAACACCGAGATGGTGTTCACTCCCAGCATCTTGTAACTGCGCTGACATCTCTAATCCTACCTGAACTACATTGCGCATTCGAATCTGAAAGTGCTGGTGACGTCTACAAGCAAGGTGAAGAAGACTAGAAGAGTCTACAACGCTGTCTCCTTAAAGCTCTTGGTGAGCCAGATGGCCGTCTCCCTGGGCGACACCTTCTCCGGGCCGAACGGCTTCAGCAGGACCCCCAGCTCCTCGTACCTCTCCTGCTGCAGCAGCTGCGCACTGAACTCGAGCAGGCCTTCCAGCGCCTCAGCCCTCTGCTGGTACGACGTTGTGTCGAACCGCCGCTGCCTGGAATCCGAGGAGCCGCGGCTCGACGCCGCGGTGGTGTTGCGGCCCGAGGAGCCGTTGCTCCTGCTGTCCCCGGCATCGGCAGCACGGAGAGTTTGCGACGTGCACTTGTCCTTGGTGAGAGATCGGTTGATGAACGGAGGTGTAGCTGAGCATGAGCCGTGAGCTGATGACGCCTTGCCGATTGAATATAAAGGTTGGTCTGTTGAAGCTAGTGGGAACTCAGCAATCCTGTCAATTCGAGGTGAATTCACAGATATGTGAGGGGATTGAAGCTGCTCCAGGATGCTGATGCCGCGCTTGGGTGTCTCGAATGCTGGCGATGGAAGCGACGCTCTGCGTGCCTGTCGAGCGCTTCTGTGGACTGGTGTTTCTGAAAACTGTTGGAAAGGACGAGAAGTTTCAGTCTTTCAGTTCTGTTTTGGTTTGACAGAGAACATAATAGCAATGATGATAGAGGAATCAATAAGAGCGAGAATTCAGTCACTGAAGCACATATGTAATGAAAAAAAATAAAAACAATAATGAATCATACGCATTGAAAAGATTTTGAAAATGCATCTGGCAGTACGTTGAACTAGTAGCTCATTTTAAGTAGTCACTTCTGAATATGCACTGTCTGACTATTTAAGTTTTGGTTTGACTACTATACCGACAATAATCAAAATGAATGTGACATGGATGTTATAAGCGGGCTTTTATTGATGTACCGCCAGATATGACATACTCCCTCCATTGCAACAAGACTATTTCTAGCTTTGGTTAAAACTTCCTTTGACCAATGATTTCTATAACTTCAATTAACTAATAATATGAGACTTGTACTTATAGATTCATCATGAAAAATATTTTCGTAATATACAGTTTGTATGTTATTAAAGTTGATTGAATTTACAAATATCATTGATGAAAGATAGGTTCGAAAAAACCTACAAATAAAGTCCCAGTGGGACAGAGTTAGTACCTCACTACGGTTTGTTCTGTCGTAAGATGCTTGTGGAGGCTGCAGATTCTCTGGAGTTGCGCTTGTCTTGAATGGAATCATCTTTGCAGTCTTGATGATACTTGAGGTCCTGGATGCTACGGTTTTACTAGTAACCTCCTCAACCTGACTGTTATCAATAGATAACTCTTTGACACTCTGTGTGGTGGTGTAGTCCTTTATACTTAGAATAGAGCTGAGTGAATTCCTCTCAGGAGATGGCTTGCTAAATTTTACAATCCTTTCATTGCCCAAAGAGTTCCTCCTGCCCTTCATTCCAGAAACAGGCTCTGCGGGGAATGTCATTCTCTTTTCAGTTGGAGACTGATGGACAGGAATCATGTTGCGAGATGGCGAAGATTTCAAATGGACTTGAAGTACGTAAGGCTGTAGATATGGATGCTTCAGTAGTTCAGCCGCCTGCATACAACAGTTGATGTAAGGATTCATATTCCATTACACAAGTTACGGTTAATAATTTTGTTTGTTCGAGGATTATAAAGTTATTACACTTGGCCTGTGCTCTGGACTTCTCCGCAGCATGCTCCGAACGAGTCCTCGACTGAAGAACAGCAGAAGTGGCACATTGTTCATAAATATGTCCCAGTCAAATTAGAAGGAAATGAAGCAAACAATAAAAGAACAGCCAAGCAACTCACAATGCACCGGAATATCTCGATGGCAAAGGTGATACTATTGACTTAGTAATCTTGTTAATAAGGGCTTGCATATCCTGATGAAGAAATGAACAAAGCGAAATTATTTAACCAAAAGGCTACTTGTATATATTTCCCAATCTTGGTCTACAAAATGATTCAGTAGCGCTAACATATTACATATGTCGCAATCAGTATCGAATGAAAAAAAAGTACTTCATTGCACTTAGCTAAACCAGTAACATGAGTTAAACATGGCAAAAATAAAATATATATGAAGTCATTAATAATTTGATCTATCAGCTTGCTTCAATAATGCACAAGCATCTAATGAAAGCATTCACTGGACTTACAAAAGCTTTAAATGCAGGTTTAAGCGCAGCCATTTCATACATGCAGCATCCTGAAACAATTGAACTCAGAATTACAATCCAACCCATAACTGCGGAACCATGTTCATGAGGTATCTAACATTTCACTGATGCATTACCTAGTGACCAAATATCAGATTTGGTACCATAAGGTATATCAGCAAGAAGTTCTGGGCACATGTGGCTTGGCGTTCCTACAACCTGCATGAAGGGCATATATTTGTATATTATCATTAAGAAAAAACAAATATGGAACACAAGTTAGTGAAATAACAGTAGTAAGTGCTGACCGAGGATGCTAGATCATCAGGGGTCAATACTTTTGCAAGCCCAAAGTCACCTATATTAGTTTAGAATAAGAATTACATTCACCCAAAATTATGTAAATTGCTAAAAAGCATGCCCTGTACAAATAATAACTGACGTACCAAGTTTTATATTCTGATCCCTTGTAAGAAATATATTGGAGCACTGAGAAAATAAAGATAACATATCAGCTTTAGAAAATATATTTCCATATTGTATATAAAAGGAGGCATTATGTGCTTCAAACATATTAGCTCTACTACCTTAACATCACGGTGAAGAATGTGATTTGCATGCAAATAGTCAAGGGCCATAAGAAGCTGCACTAGCCAGTGGCAAAGCTTCTGCAGAGTGAGGAAATAGTTTGTTTAAATGCCTTGGTAGCCAGGAGTCGCCCAAAAACATTAAAACAACTAAGCCCTTTAGTTGCTAAAGTGGATACTCAAAAACATTACAATGAGAAATGAAATCATCAATGGTACCTCCTCAGAAAAGTGGGTACCATTAACTCTTTTGATAGCTTCAGCCCTGGGAAAGAAAGAACATGTTTGTGGTTAAAGAAGATGTTTACAATGTACGGACGGTGGATCACCAAACTGTGTATTTCACCTCAGAGAGATACATACATGTCCCCTCCCTCACAGTATCCTATAACAATGCAAACGTAGCAACCCTGAAATTTGAAACACAATGTGAGAAATGAAGTAAACTCATTTCTCCATATTACAAAATTGGTCCAAGATACAGGTAAATGAGTTGAAGGTCTTATGCAAGCTTTTTTTAGGTATCAGTTGGTTCATCTGCTGACATTAATTGCTTTTTCATTACTCTTACTAACCTTATCCACCCATGAATCCTTGTATTCTACAATGAATGGGTTCCTCACTGCAGCAATGAGCTGCATCTGCATTGATATTTCAGTTTAAATCAGTTTGTACAACAACATTACTGTTAACAGAAAGTGGTCTCAGTTGGGAAAAAGGCAAAGCAATATCATCATCAATAAAACACTAGTTAGGGGAAACCAAACCCTATCGTTTCGTACAAAGATTTGACCTGCACGAGTGATTCACGGTGAACAAAAGAAACTGTGTGGGAGTCATAGTAACTAGGCACAAAGTGACCATGCAAAGCAGTAGCTGCCTACCTCCTGGTGGGCAGATCGCCGAGTGCGATCTGTCTGCCTCGCAAGCCGGATCTTTTTCAACACATACCTGCAAGTGCAGATTCCCAATGATCAAAATAGACTAAAGATGCTGATACATATAAAGTTGAAAGCAATGTGGTGGGCTCACTTCTTCTTCTCCACCTTGTGCCTGACTAGGAGAGCGGAACCGAATGCTCCTTTACCGATCTGCTCCAGCACCTCGTACTGATCCATGGCTGTCTACGTTCTGAAAAGAAACTATAAAGGAATCAACATACTTTTTTTGCTAGGACCAAACAAACGGAAATTTTACTTTTCTAGTGCCAAGACCATTTTTCTCCTAACGGCCAATGTCAATATACTTTGACTTGAATAAGTGCATTTAAGGATTTTACAGCGCCTTTGTGTACCGCTGCAGTATTACTCATGCTAATGCCATCTATACCATAATATCACATAACCACAAATTTAATCCTTAATAGCGACAAAATTTCAGTGGGGACTCTGGTGCCAAGAATGCCGACAGCAGTAAACGGAGAGGGAAAACGTAGCTCAAGGACAAGAAACGCCGCCACGTGATGCATTGCAAATGCATTTGTTACGGAGCTAGCCGACGACGAAACTCAGGATAATGTGAAGCTTTGAGCCCCAAAACCCAACATAAATATCTGCCGTGATGCCGAATCTTAAACCTGGACAATGAAAAAGATTCCCCGCTCTCCAAATCCAAACCTCACAACTCGAAGCGAAAAGGAGAGAGAGAGGGGGGGAAGAGGAAATTTAAACAAGAAAGGGAGTCCATTGCAGCACCGAAAAGCAGGGAAACTCATGACGACTAAAAATTTCGTCGAGAAGATTTGAAACGAAATGCTGAACAGTAAGAGCACGTATCTGAACCCAATCGGAGGCTCAAATTCGAGTTTTGGGAACAGACCGTAATCACCACAGGGAAATCTACAAGAACGTCCAGGAAACTGCGGGAGCCAAAATCGAGCAATGTCGCAGGTGCACGCAAGAGAAAGGAAGGAAACTCGGAACTGAAAGAAGGACAAAGGAAACTCACCCAAACCCCCAGAATGGCAGTTGGCAACTCCACTAACTGGCCAAAATTGATCAAGAAGCTTCCTCCGCCAGCAACCTTCTCGACTGAGTCCGATGCAAGGAGCGGGAAGGAAGGAGAAGAATCCTTTTCGGTGGTTACCTCACAACCACAGATCTCACCGCATTGTATGCGTGTATTTGGAGACAGAGGGAGAGGTCTTGAGGGGGAGTGAGTTCAAACTTCCAACCCGCTTATATGGCCAAAGAGGCGAAGTGGAGAGGGAAAAGGCCTTGGAAAGGAGACCCATGGCCTATGGAAGGTGTAGAGAAAGTGCAGAGGACGAAGAGGGAAGGCTATGTGTGCGATGGCCTGATGGCGAGGCTTTTCCCTTTTGTTTTTTTTCTTTCAAAGCTCTAGCTTTTGTTTGGATAGGAACCCCCTCAGGGATGTTTTTTTTTGAGTCGGGTGTTTGTCACCCAAACTCACGCCAGGGATCGAACCCTAGACGCGAGCAACCTGTTTTATAGGCAATGACCAGGCGGGCTTCTAGCTGCCTGTCGCTCAGGGATGTTTAACAGAATACCCCACGAATGCTTCAAAAATTAAAAGAAGATTTATCCACCATTGTCATTATGAAAAGAGTGAAAAACATCAGAGTTCATAAACTTGTCCAACTATATCATACATGAACTTATATTTACATTTTTAGGTTCATGAATTTGTCCATCTATATTGTTTGAGTCCATGAACTTTTTGTTATAGGCGCATGAACTTTATAAATGGTCCAGACATGCATATGCATCAATAAAGCTCGAACCATTATGGTCTGGACATATGCATCACATGTTACTCTTCTCTCTTTCTCTATGCAAACAACGTTATCGAGAGAAGATCACTGAGGTTGTTGCAACCTTTGGCGGCTGACACTTCATGCATTATCATGGGCAGCTTCAACAGTCCACGCAATATATTACCCTCCATCAGGTCGGATGCAATGAGCATGATAGACTAGGGGTCCTTAGGACATCCTTGTTTCGCAGGTAGATGCTAAGAATGGTGACAGCAGCAACTTCTGCATTAACCCCAGTACATTGTAGAAATGGTTGCAGCCCGTCCCTCCTTTCTAGCAAGAACCAATGAACATTGACTTGGAATTTAAATGTTCAGTGCAATGATATAGACCTGCAACACACCACTAAAAAAATTCATGCATTTATAATTACAAAGAAAAAAATTCATAGATCCAACTCATAGAGATGGACAAGTTCATAAACTTAAAAAATACAAAATAAAAGCTTGTGGACCTATATAACACAACTGGACAAATTCATGTACCTCTGATGCATTTTACTCTTATGAAAATATTAGATGACTTTGAGAACTTGTCAGTTGAACTAAAACTAGGAAATTGAAAACTAACAAAATCATGAGTCCATGATATGGTATATCTATGGTCAAAGATGTTGCACGTATTTCACCTTCATATTATTATTATTATGTTGATTTCCCTACACATTTTCCATGTCTTGGACTTCAGTATATTTTAGATGCATCGTGTTGACCATAAATGTGCCATCTAACGGTTCATATTGAAAATTTTAAGTTCCCAACTTTTAGTTGTTTTACACAAAATATGTATCTATCACTACAGAAAAATATCAAATTAACGACGGCCAAAATTATTGACCATAAATATATTCACGACAGTGTATTTTTATCGTCGTGAATAATGCCGTTATTTATGACGGGGCCAACCGCCCGCGCGGCCGCCCTCGCGCGCTGCCGCTGCCGCCCAACCGAGCCGCTGCTGCCCCCCGAGCGCGCCGTCATCGCCTCCAAGCGCGCCGCTGCCTCCCAAGCGCGCCGCCGCCCCCCGGCCTACCTACGCGCCGCCCCGCCCCATCCTCTCCTGACCCGCGCGCGAGAGCGGTCAGGAGCCGACTTCGATTCAGGTCTGGAAGAGGGGTCACAGGGGAAGTCACCCGTCATAGCCTGACCAGCTGTGTTCTCAAGCGGCGTCAGAAGCGCTGGTGAGTTGTTTTGTATTTATATTGAGTTTTCTTAAATAGTTTTGATGATATTATCTTTTAGTATTTGTAGGCAAGGTATGGGCAGAAGGCAGAGCGACTTCACGGTGAATGCTTCGATTGGCAGAGCGTGCCTGTAACACCCTCAATTTCACTACCATGCATTGCATATATTTTTCATGTAGAGAAACATTTAAAAAGAAGTAAAAATGGAGAAAGAACCATAGAAATGGAGAAGAGAATATAGAAATGGAGAAGGGAATATAGAAATGAAGAAAGGAACATAGAAATGAAGAGAAATGGGATAAAACCCTGGCCACATCTTAGAGATAAATCTTCTAGAAAAATTTTAGAGATAAAGCTTCTAGAAGAATTTTAGAGATAAATCTTTTAGAAGAATCTTGGGGATAAAGCTTCTAGAAGAATCTTGGAGATAGACCTTCTAGAAGAATCTTGGAGATAAAGCTTCTAGAAAAATCTTGGAGATAAACCTTAGAGATAAAGCTTCTAGAAGAATATTGGAGATAAACCTTAGAGATAAAGCTTCTAGATGAATCTTAGAGATAAAGCTTCTAGATAAGCTTAAAGATAAAGCTTAGAGATAAAGTTTTAGAGATAAAACACCCTGCTGGCTGCACCTCTTAGGGATAGAGTTCTTCTCCTCCTCCTCCAAACTGAGTAGGAGATTACATCTCTTGGAGATAGAGTCCCTCTCCTCCTCCAAACTGAGTAGGATATATTCACCCTTATAAATACAACCTTTCCTGGCCGCCGCCCCTGCCAAAACAAGCTTGTTGCCCCCTGCTGCCAAGCCCTAGTCGCCACCCCTTTGCTGCTGCCTTGGCCGCCATCGAAACTCTGCCTCGCCTCACCGTCGATGGAGAAGAAGACCCCTCCTTCCAAGCCCTAGCCGCAGCCCTATTCTTCTCCAAAGAAAAACCCCAGCTGCTGCCATTGCAAGGGAAGAAGTCCAGCTGCAAGGAGGAGAGTAGGAAGAAGAGAGGTAGGTCCCCGTCACCTCTCTTATCACGTCGCTGCTGTTGCTACACACCTGTTTTTCTCCACCCCCTACGAACAGGAGTTTCTGCATGTGGACAGACCATGTTTTGGTCAATTTTTGACGGTGGAATTGATCTACATCTTGTGTCAAGATCATCACCACGCCCACACTTGATCCCAGCAACCTTGATCACCATAAAACCCCATGAAAGCCTACTAAAATATGCAAGAACACGTACAAACTGGTTTTATAAAACTGCACTATAGGATTTTCATTCATCTACCCCATTGCATCTTGAGTAAAGTTTGTGCATGATGATTGATTGTTGTAAATTTTGTATGTGCACGGGTCGTGAGTAGAAGGACAAGCTCAAGAGACTGTCTACGAGGAACTACAACACCAAGACTTTGAGACGCTTGAGCAACACGAGCCACGGGAGCAAGGCAAGTGCCCCTTGACCATATTGATCCCATGTTTTGAAACCGTTTTGTTTGCGAAAAGTCATATGCTTGAGTCAACTTGATGGGACACCCTTTTTATAGGAGTTTACAGATTTGTTAACCATCCTTGTCGCCGGGAAAGTTGATGAGTCGGGTATGGTCATTTTTCCTTTTTTGCTTCGCTTAATTTACGGGATACGGGAAGCTGAATTAAAACGTGGTTAGCTACTGCACTCATATGAATAATGATGATGAGAACTTGATGATATTGATAAGCATGGAATCGGGGAGATCTAGACAAGCTTGGTTCGTGGATGTTGCTGAATGAGATTGTGGTTTACTTGCCATAGATCTAATGACCAGTTCATGCGAGCACATGCCAAGAAAATAGTGCCACCACAAGGCCAAATATGGGTGTGGTTTAGCTGACTAATTAGGTGTGTTGCTAGCTTGTTATGGATCGTTGGATGGCGTGGGGAATGGGAGTCGAGAGGGACTGCCCTGGGAACTGCATGGCACAAGAGGGGGCCGTGGGTGGGAGAATGGAGATTCGAGCCTGCCGGTGAAACCTCAGTGGGTCCATACATCCTAGTAGCCCCTTTGTAAAGGCTATTTTGTGATCTCTTGGCCATACACCGACGGTTGTGTACTGGTATAATGGTGGTTCTTTCTAGTCGCCGACGGGTGACGAAATCACGAACTTGTGGGTAAAGTGGTGCCACCTCTGCAAAGCGTAAAACAATCATGATAGTCGTGCTTCCGGTCACAAGCACCTGGCCAACTTCCATGATTGGAGGCAAAACTTGGGATGGTTATTCTGTATGGTTATGGTATGATCATTGGGATTGGTTTTGGGACTGTTTTGAGTCATAACAATGAGTTTGGTTTCGGTTATATGAATATGAGATGGTTATGAATATTTATGAGGATGAGATGAACTTGAGAAAGATTAAAGGCTGGTTGAGGATAAATGGTGAATTATGGTGAAGGAATATTGTTGTTTTACTTGGTTATATTAGGATTTAACTCACCTAAAAATAGATGCTATTTTACCATGTTTATGAAATAAAATTTGCTTGCTGTAATGAGCCTTTTTATTGCCTACCTTGTTGTAAGCTACATGTCATACTTTTCCTGCACTTGCTGAGTACGACATGTACTCACCCTTGAATTCCCACATATACATCATCTACAGGAGAAGAGTACTTCGAGGAACATGTGGAGTACTAGGCGTGTGCACTACCGTCAACATGCCTGTGAAGTTGAAGTTGGAGCCTGCTGTCTTAGCCATTTTTCGCTGTTGTTTAGAGTCTTCCGCTGCAAGAATAAGTTAGATATTCATGAGTGAGACATCGAGTCATTGTAATAAAGTACTTAAACACTATTTATTCGTGGTTATATTTTGAATTCAGTTTATGGAGTACATGTGTATATGTGATGAACATCCTGGGCACACATATGCATTCACTTGGTTCTATTTTCGGAACCGGGTGTCACAAATTGGTACCAGAGCCACGTTGACCGTAGGATGCAAGTCTAGGTAGAATGGACACTCTAAAACACATAGGAACACCCCTCTAAACTGCTATTTTCAAAAATTGCTTGCTATTGCACTTTACTTGTCAATTTAGCCACCGCAAAGTGCTATTTTCAGCCCCTCTTTTTCTCTTCTTTTGGATAGCAACACTTTTGCTTTCTTGCTTCATAGCTTCTAAAGTTTTAGAGTTATTTTCTTCTTCTCTAAAGATTCTCATGTCTTATTTATAGATGTTGGTGATTACGAATGTTTAGATCGTAGTAGCTTGAATAAGAATGGTGTGCTGAAATTTTTGTGATGATTGCTTGGTTTGTGTGCTGATGTGAGTTGTGGGATGCTTCGGCGAATGTCCACATCCACACATAGTGGAGAGATGTGAGATGCTTCGGCACGTGTTCACATCCTCATATAGGCTGAAATTAAAGAAGTTGCTTAGTTCATACACCTTGATGCATATAGTTGGGAAATCGCTTCTTTCAATTCTGAATTCAATTTCGAGAGTAAACCTTAAAATAAGGGGGGTAGACTTTCTTGCCACCCTTATTGTCTTTGATTCCCAAGGGATTGACACAATACTTGGAATGGACTGGTTAAGCAAGCACAACGGAGTGATTCAATGCGCTCAGAGGATCGTGCAGTTGACAAGTGAGCACGGTACTCATATTGAGTTCGAGGCAGCCCAACCGGCAACCAAGAAGGCAGTGCTGAACCACATCAAAGAAGCGACATTGGAAAGCATTCCGGTGGTTCAAGAATATTCAGATGTGTTCCCGGAAGAGCTTCCAGGTAAGCCACCTGACCAGGACATTGAATTTGCCATTGATTTCATATCCGGAACTGCACCTATAGCGAAGAGGCCATATAGGATGCCTGCTATTGAATTAGTAGAGCTCAAGAAGCAAATTCAGGAGCAGCTAGAAAAGGGTTTTATACGCCCAAGCTCGTCACCATGCTCTTCGTAGACAAGAAAGATGGGACCCAAAGGATGTGTGTGGACTATAGGTCTCTTAACGAAGTGACGATCAAGAATAAATACCCGCTGCCCCGCATAGAGGACTTATTCGATCAAATGAAAGGTGCCCGAATTTTCTCCAAGATTGATCTTCGGTCGGGATACTTCCAGCTGAAGATTAAGCCCTCCGACATACCCAAAACTGCATTTCGAACACGGTATGGTTCGTATGAATATACCGTTATGTCATTTGGGTTGACGAATGCACCCGCATACCTTATGTACCTCATGAATAAGGTCTTCATGTAGTACTTGGACAAGTTCGTCGTGGTTTTCATCGAAGATATCATGGTGTATTCAAAAAGCGAGGAAGAACATGAAGAACACTTAAGGTTGACATTGCAGAAACTGCGAGAGCATCAATTGTATGCCAAGTTCAGCAAGTGTCAATTTTGACTAAAGGAGATATTGTTCCTAGGCCACATTATCTCCGAAGGAGGAGTATCGGTTGATCCCGGAAAAGTGGGAGATGTATTAAAGTGGAACCAACCGCATAATGTGAGAGATATTCGGAGTTTCCTTGGGATGGCTGGATGCTACAACCGGTTCATCAAGGATTTCTCCAAAATAGCGAAGCCTATGACGGAATTGTTAATGAAGGGGAAAGCATTCCAGTGGACACCAGCATGTCAAGACAGCTTTGAAGAACTAAAGAAAAGATTAACAACATTGCTGGTTTTGGTATTGTCGGATGTGAGCAAGAGTTTCGATATATATTGTGACGCATCAAGACAAGGGTTTGGGTGTGTTCTTATGCAAGGAGGACAAGTCGTTGCCTATGCATCGAGGCAATTAAAGAAATATGAGCTGAATTACCCCACACATGACCTGGAACTTGCAGCCGTGGTACATGCCTTGAAGATTTGGAGGCATTACATCCTTGGTCACCGAGATTTATATGGATCACAAAAGCCTCAAGTATATATTCATGCAAATGGATTTGAATTTGAGGCAACGTCGATGGTTGGAACTCAACAAGGATTATGATGTTGGAATCAACTATCACCCCGAAAAGGCCAATGTAGTAGTTGATGCGTTGAGCCGAAAGTGAGCACGTCACCAGCTCACGTTTCGAGAGCTGCGCCCGAGCTGCGTAAGGGGTTCGAACGATTACATCTCGGGTTCTTGAACGAGATGGAGGTGATAGAACTGAACTCAACGCTGGAACAAGAAATACGAGATGGCCAAGCAACGGATGAAGAAATAAAAGAAATCAAGGAAAGAATCCGACAAGGCATAGAGAAGGATTTCAAGGAAGACGAAAAAGGCACGCTTTGGTTAGGGAAAAGGATTTGTGTGCCTAACATAAAGCACATCCGCGACACGATACTAAAGGAGGCACATGACTCGCCTTATTCCATACACCCCGACTGTACAAAGATGCACAAGGACCTGAAAACTTGTTATTGGTGGGATGGTATGAAAAGGGACATTGCTGAATATCTTGTCCTATGCGACACGTGTCAACGAGTGAAGGCCGAACATCAAGGACCCGCTGGATTGTTGCAGCCATTGAAAGTACCCGAGTGGAAGTGGTTAGACATCAGCATGGATTTCATAGTCGGATTGCCACGTACTCAGTCGGGTTACGACTCTATTTGGGTTATCATGGGCTGATTGACGAAAACAACCCTTTTCCTTCCTGTTAGAACCAAGTACACCGTCACCCAACTAGCTGAGCTGTATATGGAGCAAATTGTGTGTTGCCATGGAGTTCCGAAGAGGATAGTTTTAGATCGAGGTTATCAATTTACCTCTAGGTTCTGGAAGAAGTTGCATGAAGCCATGGGTACACGGTAGAATTTCAGCTCTGCATATCACCCGTAGACCGACGGGCAAACTGAGAGAACAAATCAGATTTTGAAAGACATGTTGAGAGCTTGCGCCTTAAAGCATGGGCGCAGTTGGGTACAGAGGGAATGAATCTGTTTGGTGAAAAAAAGGAGCATATACTGCACATGACCCGCGGTATTAACGATGTACAACCTACCGACGTGGTTGTGTCACAAAAGAAAATATATTTTGTTATCTATTCTTATACAAGGTCCGAAACAACTCGACATCAAAATTGATGTGTTCTTGGAACCTCTAATAGAAGATATGGAGAAACTGTGGAATGAAGGGGTACATACATGGGATGAGTACAAGCAGGAGTATTTCACGCTAAGAGCAATGATATTTGTTACCGTGCATGATTATCCCGTACTATTTACATTATCGGGACAAATGAAAGGGAAGAAATGTTGTGTAAGGTGTGTGGATGGATGTAACACCCTCAAATTCATTTCCATGTTTTGAATACATTTTTCATGAAGAGAAACATTATAAAAGAAGTAGAAATGGAGAAAGAACCATAGAAATGGAGAAAAGAACCATAGAAATGGAGGAAGGACCATAGAAATGGAGGAAGGAACCATAGAAATGGAGAAAGAACCATAGAATGGAGGAACAAACCATAGAAATGGACAAGAGCATACAAAAATGGAGAATGGGGCATAGAAATGGAGAAGATCCATATAAAAATTGAGAGTGGGACATAGAAATGGGGAGGGGAATGTGGAAATGGAGTGACATAGAAATGACGAGGAATGGGAAAAAGATAGCTGAAATGAGCTATTTCCAATTTCCCCAAAATTTCCCCCAAAATCACCAAATTCCCCAATTCCCCAAAAAAGGGGAATTTTCCGCACATTTGGGAATCCCCCCATTGCCGCCGCACCAAATTAAATGGGGAAAAGTTTGTTAGGATTTAGCTCCAATTAGATTTGGATTCTCCCCCTCCCCTCTTATAAATAGAACCCGAACCCCCCTTTTTGGCCACAGCCCCCCTCCTCTCTCCCCCTCCCAAGTCGGCGACTTGGAGGCCCTAGCCCCCAACTCGCCGAGTTGCCCCCCCCCCCCCCCCCCCCCGCCGGAGTTCGGTCGCCGGTGAGCCCCGCCGTCGAGCCCTGTCGTCGAGCCCCGTCACGCCTCGCCGTCGCCGGAAAAGAACCGACGATCTGTCCTGCCCTAATCATCCATAGAAAACTTTCCCGCTGCTGCCATTGCTAGAAGGAAGGCCCTGCCACCAAGGAGGAAGTGAGGTAGGTCCCTATTACCCATCTTACGACGTCGCCGCTGTTTCTACGCATCCGTTTTCTTTGCCCCCTTCGAACATAAACTTTTTCGTGTGGACAGATCACGTTTTGATCGATTTTTGATGGTGGAATTGATCTAGATCTTGAGTCAAGATCATCACCACGTCCACACTTGATCCCAGCACCCTTGTTCATCATAAAACCCCATGAAAGCCCGTTAAAACATGCAAGAACACATACAAACTGGTTTAATAAAACAACACCATAGTATTTGCATTGATCTACCCCATTGCATCTTGAGTAAAGTTTGTGCATGATGATTGATTGCTGTAAATTTTGTATGTGCGTGATCATGAGTAGAAGAGCAAGCTCAAGAGACCATCTGCGAGGAACTACAGCACCAAGACTTCGAGACGCTCGAACAACAAGAACCACGGGAGCAAGGCAAGTGCCCCTTGACCATATTGATCCCATGTTTTGAAACTGTTTTGTTTGTGAAAGCTCGTATGCTTGAGTCAACTTGATGGGGCACCCTTTTATAGGAGTTTACTAGTTCTGTTAACCATCCTTGTCATCGACAAAGTTGATGAGTCGGGTATGGTCGTTTTTCCTTTTTGCTTCGCTTAATCTACGGGATATGGGAAGCTGGATTAAAACGTGGTTAGCTACTGCACTCATATGAATAATGATGATGACAACTTGATGATGATAATGAGCATGGAATCGGGGGAGATCTAGGTAAGCTTGGTTCGTGAATGTTGCTGGATGAGATGGTGGAACTTGCCGTAGATCTAAGGACCGGTTCATGCGAGAATATGCCAGGAAAACAGTGCCACCATAAGGACAAGTATGGGTGCGGCTTAGCTGATTAATTAGGTGTGTTGCTAGCTTGTTATGGACCGTGGATGGCGCGAGGAATGGGAGTCGAGAGAGGACTGCTCTGGGAACTGCATGACACAAGAGGGAGCCCGTGGGTGGGAGAATGGTGATTCGAGCCTGCCGGTGAAACCTCAGTGGGTCCATACATCCTAGTGGAATTCAAATTTGAATCAAAACAGAAAAGAAAAAAAGGAAAAAGAAAAAGAAAAATGGCCAATGGGCCGAAACCCACCTCAGCCGGCCCAGCAGCCTGCAGCTTCCTTCCCCCCTCTCCCTCTCACTGCCGTGCGGGACCCACCTATCGGCACCTTCATCTCTAACCGCCACTGACCTTTTTCTGAGCTCCCGCGCCCGATCGCGCTACCTCCTCCGGATCAGGCGCACGTACCCACGATATCCGGTTGTGTTCGGTCCCTCACGATCCCAACCGACCCCCGTCACCCCCTTAGCCCATTTAAACGCCGAGATCCGTCCCTTTTTTTCCTCCCCGATCGACTCGCTTCAGTACGGGTGAGACCGAGACCCTCTCTGTCGTTTTCTCCCAACCTTCGCCCGATTTCTCTCATCTAACGGGTTTGTCACGTTCCACTGCCGCCGGGGAGCCCTGCAGGTGAAGGAAACGGCGTGTCTTGCGCTCCAACAGTCGCTCCGATGAGTACCGAGTGCCATTGCCGGACTTCGACGCCGCCGACCGACTTCCAGGGCCTCCGAGTGCAGGAAAATCTCTAGGTGAGCTTCCCCTACCCCTCCGCAGCTGATCCGTGCAAAAAGATGCAGGTTCTAACGCATAGCGGAAAAAACCGAGGCTGCGCCAGCGAGATCGCCGCCCCCCCCCCCGCCGCCGCGCGCGCGGGCTGGCTCTGGCCAGGGCGACATGGCCCCCTATGGCCCGTCCGTTTTAAATTCTGCGGTCCCGAATAGATTTAACCCGTACCGCTTCGCGATCTAATCTCAGCCCTCCGTTTTAAATCCAACGGCCCACATCAGCCCCGCGTTATAAAGGCCGGGAATCTTACGCGCTACCCCCTGGGGATCTCAGAAAACACGAGCTAGCCCTAGAAACTTCTGATCTAGCCCCTGGACCCTCAGAAATTCATGTAAATTCATTTAAAAATCAGTTTTAGCCCCTGGACTTAGTAAGTATTAGGAGGACCTCCCTGTTTTGCACACTTAGACCCTTGGAAATTTAGAAAATGAGAAATAGGGTCCCACTGCAGTGTGAATTTGCACATCAGCCCCTAAGGGTTATTAATTTCAGGAAATTGAATATGTGAATAGGATTTAAATTTAAACATAGGCGTAGGTTCAGTTGAATTATTCTAACCCTGTTGAAAATTGGTAGAACAATCTGAAGTCTGAATTTAGAGGGTAAATAAACTTTTAAACTAAATGAGATTGCTGTTTTGTAATTTATCTCTGAAATATACCTTTTAGGCATAAAAAAAATTTAAATATATGAAAAAATGAATCTAAATAACCAAAAAGGGGTAGAGAAAATTTATAAAGGTTCTGTTTAGGTAATTGGAACAGTAGAAATTTTTGTATGAATTTATGTTGCTGTTTTATTGCTGGAAATTCATTTTTTAGGCTAGAAAATAATTCTGAAAATGGGTAAAAATAAATTTAAATTGATCCCCATCAGAGAGGAAGTCAAAAGATATTTTATTGGACATTTTAGATCAGTACATGTTCTGTTTAGGTGATATATTGTGCTATTTTAGTATTAAAGATTACTTTTAGGTATGGAAAATAAATCTGAAAATATAGGAAAATAGGTATACCTAATTAGAAAATGTCAAGTGAGGTCCCCAAATCCAAAACTTCAAATTAAGATTTTGTAGAAGATCTGAAAACCTATTTGGAGTAGGAAATTATCTTTCATGCAAATTTTGTGACTAAAAAGTGTATTATCTAATATAGAGAATTTGTTCAAATTGGAAACTCATAAATAGTGTGCACTTAGAAATCTGAATATTAAAGTTAGAAATAATATATATGTTTAAAAGTGCATGTATGCCTAGAATCAACATATCCAGGGTACACAACACTTAAATATGTGAATGACTTTCATATGTATGTATGTGTGGTTTGCATGAGTGAAAATGTGGACTATGGCTTATGGAATGTTGTTTTCTTTTGCTATGTGTGTATTGGCATGAGTAGAACCAGCCCCATAGCAGGTTCTCTCTCACCTTTGAAGATCAAGACTTTCCATTCCCGGAGCAGCAGGAAGAAGGCAAGTGTCCTTGACCACTTTGATCCTATACTAGGATGTGTAGTTAGAATTTAATTGCATTGTCAATTTGGAATATGATACCCAAGCTAGGAAGTTTCCCTAGAATTGCATTATCTTGTTTCCTTCTAGCCTTGGGTTGGGAGTTACTTTATTATACCTTTCATTTATGCTACTCATGCTTAGCCATGCTTAGGATGAGATACATGGGATATGAGATCATCACCTTGATTACCTTACCTGTGAATGGATTATTATGAATTATGTAGCGGTAGGGATCTAGGCAAGTTGGATGCTTTGGTTGGTGCTGTGTGCATGAGACACGGGTTTGTGTTTAGTGCTTGCCTGGATCCTAAGGACCGGTTCATGGAGCATGTAACCTGGCTTTACCGTGCCAACCACATGCTGAGATGGGGCAGCTTGGCCAATTAATTAGGTGCATCCCCGACGTAGTATGGGTGTTTGGATGGTGCGGGAAATAGGTGTCAGCTGGACTACCATATGAACCGCAAGGCTCAAGAGGGGGCCACTGCAGCGGGGTTGGAGCCTCTTGGATGCTGTTAGGGGTGAAACCTCAGTGGGCCCACACTCGTTGGGAATCCCTTTGTAAAGGCCTCGTAGTGATCTCCTGGCTACACACCTCGGAAGTGTGAACGTGGTTCGCGGCCACTGGCATAAGGGAGGTTCTTTTAGTCCACCCGGCAACGGGGGATGAAATCACTACATGTGGGTACAGTGGTGCAAACTCTGCAGAGTCAAAACTGTCATGACCGCCGTGCTCACGGTCAAGAGCGGCTTGGACTTATTCATGATTAGAGAATGATGAATTGGCTGTTGAGGATGTTAAGCGGGGAGCTTAACATTAGAAATGATGTTATGGTTACATTGATATTGGTGATGGTTTAGGGGAACTGGGACCATTTCACCTATGTAGTAATGTAGGTGCTTAATAAGCTAAGGTGATAGGCATTGGTTGCGTAGTGCTTTAACCATGAGTTCAGCCTTTCCTTGTTCTAGCCAGGCATGACATAACTTTCCCACACTTGCTGAGTACCAACGGTACTCAAGCTTGCTTTTCTTTTGGTTTAAATTGCTGCTCAGGCCAAGGGAATGACGTGGTGTTCAATGACCAAGACTTCGGACCCGAAGAAGGTTTCTAGGTTCATGGAGTCCCCCGGGCAACGCCTGTGATGAAGCCCACAATACTTATCTTCCGCTGCTGTTTTATTTACATGTTATGAACATATTATCGTCCATCGAAACGTTATGCTATGTAAGACTTATTTATATTCGAACACTTGGCTTGTAATATAATGATGCTTTACTATTTGTCGTCACATGTATGAGAAAATGATCCTGGCATACATGTGGGAGTCACTCGGTCGTTCTTCGGATAAACCGGGTGTGACACCTGTGGAGTCTAAGATGGAGCCTACTGCCTTTATTGATATTCCGCTGTCGTTTAGAGACTTCCGCTGTAAGAATAAGTTAGAGATTCATGAGTGAGACAATGAGTCGATGTAATAAAATACTCAAACAATATTCTGAACTCAGTTTGTTGATTACATGTGTATGTGTGATGAACATCCTGGGCACACATATGCATTCACTTGGTTCTATTTTCGGAACCGGGTGTCACAGATTGGTATCAGAGCCACGTTGACCGTAGGACGCAAGCCTAGGTAGAATGGACACTCTAAAACACATAGGAACACCCCTCTAAACTGCTATTTTTGAAAATTGCTTGGTGCTGCACTTTTCTTGTTAATTCGGCTACCGCAAAGTGCTATTTTCAGCCCCTCCATTCTCTTCTTTTGGACAGCAACGCCTTTGCTTTCTTGCTCCATAGCTTCTGAAGTTTTGGGAGTTATTTCTTACTTCTCTAAAGTTTCTCATGTCTTCTTTATAGATGCCGGTGACCAGGAGCACATCACGCATAAGAGCTCGTTCACCACCACCTTGGAGTGCTCTTAACTCCATTGAGGTGTCCGATGGACCATATTGGGAGGAAGTGAAGACGGAACCTCGTGATGAAGATGAAGTCAATAGTTATATGCATGAGGAAGAGGATCTAGAATAGGTGGAACCATTTGAAGATGATATGGAGGATGATCCACAAGAACAGCATTGGTACGCACCTCAGGAGGAGTTTCACGCGGGCTTACACCCCGTGGAGCCTCATGAAACTATGACGGGAGGAGATGAACCCGAGGAGGAGCCACCCCTTGCTAAGACCAATAATGAAGGTTATGAATGGGCCAACCATTCAGTTCAAGAATTTCGGTCCGACGGAATGGAAGGAGGACACATATATAGGGAGCTCAATCAATTTCTAGATTGCTGCAGCTTATATCCGGAATATCTTCTCAAGAAAGTCCCTCGTTGCGGACATGAAGAGTGGAAGGCTGATGTAACCATCCTATCTAACGGTAGGGTTGTCACTCGACACTTCACACCCACATGGAGAGCTACAAGGGCAGAAGCTATTGATGCTGCTGCATGGGATGCACTCACCGGACTGGGCTACGCCTTCCGTGGGCATATTGAGGACACAACTTTTGAGCTGCACCCATGTCAGAAGAGTGGTACAAGGGAGAACATTGGACCCCATGTAACAGCTCTTTCCAACCCACAAGCTGCTGACAAGTCTCAGAGGTTGCTCGTGGAGTTAGGAAACCGCTACGCAAGCGCACAAGAAGAGATCCGTTACCTCTGCAAGAAGCTGAAATTGCTGGAGAAACAAGAGGAGACTCGTGCCAATGCAGGAGCGAATGGAGCACCAGCGTCATCTCTCCCTACATGGACTGCCGACTCACCATGGCGTGCGTCCATGTATGGACCACCCCCGTCACACGGCGAGAACAGCACCTGTTCACATGATTAAGTTTAGGATTCCCATTGAATAAGATGTAATAGGAACGTTTCAATCGTAGTAGCTTGAATAAGAGTGGTGTGTTGAACTTTTATGATGATTGCTTGGTTTGTGTGCTAATGTGAGTTGTGGGACGCTTCGGCGAATGTCCACACCCACACATAGTGGAGAGATGGGAGATGCTTTGGCACGTGTTCACATTCTCATATAGGCTGAAATTAATAAAAGAAGATACTTAGTTCATACACCTTGATGCATATAGTTGGGGAATCGCTTCTTTCAAATTTTGAATCCTATTCCGAGAGTAAGTCTTAAAATAAGGGGGGTAGACTTTCTTGCCAACCTTATTGTCTTGGATTCTCAAGGGATTGACATAATACTTGGAATGGATTGGCTAAGCAAGTACAACAGAGTGATTCAATGTGCAGAGAGGATCGTGCAGTTGACAAGTGAGCACGGTACTCGTATTGAGTTCGAGGAAGCCCAACCGGCAGTCGAGAAGGCAGCGCTGAACCACGTCGGAGAAGTGACATTGGAAAGCATTCTGGTGGTTCAAGAATTTCCAGACGTGTTCCCGGAAGAACTTCCAAGTATGCCACCTGACCGGGACATTAAATTTGCCATTGATTTAGTACTCGGAACTGCACCTATAGCGAAGAGGCCGTATAGGATGCCTGCTAATAAATTAGTGGAGCTCAAGAAGCAAATTCAGGAGCAGCTAGAAAAGGGTTTTATACGCCCAAGCTTGTCAGCGTGGGGAGCCCCCGTGCTCTTCGTAGACAAGAAAGATGGAACCCAAAGGATATGTGTGGACTATAGGTCTCTCAATGATGTGATGATCAATAACAAAAACTCGCTGTCCCATATAGAGGACTTGTTCGATCAAATGAAAGGTGCCCGAATTTTCTCCAAGATTGATCTTCGGTCGGGATACTTCCAGCTGAAGATTAAGCCCTCCGACATACCCAACACTGCATTTCGAGCACGGTATGGTTCGTATGAATATACCGCTGTGTCTTTTGGGCTAATGAATCCATCCGCATACTTTATGTACCTCATGAATAAGGTCTTCATGGAGTACTTGGACAAGTTCGTCGTGGTTTTCATCGACGACATCATGGTGTATTTGAAAAGCGAGGAAGAACATGAAGAACACTTGAGATTGACATTGCAGAAACTGCGAGAGCATCAATTGTATGCCAAGTTGAGCAAGTGTCAATTTTGGCTAAAGGAGATATCGTTCCTAGGCCACATCATATCCGAGGGAGGAATATCGGTTGATCTCGGAAAAGTGGGAGATGTTCTGAAGTGGAACCAACCGCAGAATGTGAGAGATATTTGGAGTTTCCTTGGGATGGCTGGATAGTACCGCCGATTCATCAAGGATTTCTCCAAGATAGAGAAGCCTATGACTGAACTGCTAATGAGGGGAAAGCATTTCAGTGGACACCAGCGTGTCAAGAAAGCTTTGAGGAGCTAAAGAAAAGACTAACCACAGCGCCGGTTTTGGTATTGCCGAACGTGAGCAAGTGCTTCGACATATATTGTGACGCATCAAGACAAGGGCTTGGATGTGTGCTGATGCAAGAAGGACAAGTGGTAGCCTATGCGTTGAGGCAACTAAAGAAACACGAGCTGAATTACCCCACACATGACTTGGAACATGCAGCCGTGGTACATGCCTTGAAGATTTGGAGGCATTATATCCTTGGCCACCGATGTGAGATCTATACGGATCACAAAAGCCTCAAGTATATATTTACACAAACGGATCTGAATTTGAGGCAACGTCGATGGTTGGAACTCATCAAGGATTATGATGTTGGAATCAATTATCACCCTGGAAAGGCCAATGTAGTAGCTGATGCGTTGAGACGAAAGGGAGCATGTCACCAACTCACGGTTCGGGAGCTGCTGCCCGAGCTGCGCAAGGAGTTCGAACGGTTACATCTCGGGTTCTTGAACGAGATGGAAGTGATAGAACTCAACTCTTCGCTAGAACAAGAGATACGAGATGGCCAAGCAATGGATGAGGAAATCAAGGAAAGAATCCGACAAGGCATAGAAAAGGATTTCAAGGAAGACGAGAAAGACACGCTTTGGTTAGGAAAAAGGATTTGTGTGCCTAACGTGAAGCACATCTGCGACACAATATTAAAGGAGGCACATGACTCACCTTATTCAATACATCCCGGCTGTACAAAGATGTACAAGGACCTGAAAACTTGCTATTGGTGGGATGGTATGAAAAGGGACAGCTGAATATGTTGCTTTATGCGATATGTGCCAACGGGTGAAGGCCAAACATCAAAGACCCGCTGGACTGTTGCAGCCATTGAAAGTACCCGAGTGGAAGTGGGAAGACATCAGCATGGATTTGATCGTTGGATTGCCACGTACTCAATCGGGTTACGACTCTATTTGGGTTATCGTGGACCGATTGATAAAAACAGCCCATTTCCTTCCTGTTAGAACCAAGTACAGCGTTGCACAACTAGCCGAACTGTATATGGAGCAAATCGTGTGTCGCCACGGAGTTCCGAAGAGGATAGTTTCAGATCGAGGTTCTCAATTTACCTCTAGGTTCTGGAAGAAGCTGCATGAAGCTATGGGTACACGACTGGATTTTAGCTCTGCTTATCACCCGCAAACTGACAGACAAATTGACAGGACAAATCAAATCTTGGAAGACATGTTGAGAGCTTGCGCCTTGAAACATGGGGGTAGCTGGGTAGGAGCCTGCCATACGCTGAATTCTCATACAACAACAGCTACCAAGCCAGCTTGAAGATGTCACCCTTCGAAGCATTGTATGGTAGAAGGTGTAGAACGCCGCTGTTCTGGAATGAGAGTGGAGAGAGCTAAGTGTTTAGGCCCGAAGTGGTGCAAGACGCTGAGAAGCAAGTCCAAACGATACGAGAAAATTTGAAGGCTGCTCAGTCACAACCAAAAGGTTATGCGGACAATAGACGAAGAAAATTGACCTTCGAAGTAGGAGACTTCGTGTATCTTAAGGCATCGCCTATCCGAGGCCAACGACGGTTCAATGTCAAGGGCAAGTTAGCACCTCGCTACATCGGGCCATTCAAAATTTTGGACAAGCGAGGAGAAGTAGCCTATCAACTAGAGCTGCCAACGGACCTCTCCGACGTGCACGACGTGTTTCACGTGTCTCTACTAAAGAAGTGTTTAAGAGTACCGGAAAAACAAGTACCGATGGATGAGCTCGAGCTTCAAGAGGATCTGACTTACGCGGAGCACCCCGTCAAAATTTTGGACGTGAAGGAAAGGGTCACGAGGAACAAAGTGATCCGTTGGTGCAAGGTACAGTGGAGCCATCACACGGAAACAAAAACTACATGGGAGCGTGAGGAAGACCTCAAGGCAGAATTCCCTCATCTATTCTCTACTCTATCGAATCTCGAGGATGAGATTCAGTTTAACGGGGGTAGGTTTGTAACACCCTCAAATTCATTTCCATGCATTGCATACATTTTTCATGAAGAGAAACATTATAAAAGAAGTAGAAATGGAGAACGAACCATAGAAATGGAGAAAAGAACCATAGAAATGGAGGAAGGACCATAGAAATGGAGGAAGGAACCATAGAAATGGAGAAAGAACCATAGAATGGAGGAACGAACCATAGAAATGGACAAGGGCATACAAAAATGGAGAATGGGGCATAGAAATGGAGAAGGTCCATATAGAAATTGAGAGTGGGACATAGAAATGGGGAGGGGAATGTGGAAATGGAGTAAGTGACATAGAAATGGCGAGGAATGGGAAAAAGATAGCTGAAATGAGCTATTTCCAATTACCCCAAATTTTCCCCCAAAATCACCAAATTCCCCAATTCCCCAAAAAAGGGGAATTTTCCGCACATTTGGGAACCCCCCCCCATTGCCGCCGCACCAAATTAAATGGGGAAAAGTTTGTTAGGATTTAGCTCCAATTAGATTAGGATTCTCCCCCTCCCCCCTTATAAATAGAACCCGAACCCCCCCTTTTTGGCCGCAGCCCCCCTCCTCTCTCCCCCTCCCAAGTCGGCGACTTGGAGGCCCTAGCCCTCAACTCGCCGAGTTGCCCCCCCCCTCGCCGGAGTTCGGTCGCTGGTGAGCCCCGCCGGTGAGCCCCGCCGTCGAGCCCTGTCGTCGAGCCCCGTCGTCGAGCCCCGCCATCGAGCCCCGCCGTCGAGCATCGCCAACGAGCCCCGTCACGCCTCGCCGTCGCCGGAAAAGAACCGACGATCTGTCCTGCCCTAATCATCCATAGAAAACTTTCCCGCTGCTTCCATTGCCAGAAGGAAGGCCCTGCCACCAAGGAGGAAGTGAGGTAGGTCCCTATTACCCATCTTATGACGTCGCCGCTGTTTCTACGCATCCGTTTTCTTCGCCCCCTTCGAACAGAAACTTTTTCAGATCACGTTTTGATCGATTTTTGACGGTGGAATTGATCTAGATCTTGAGTCAAGATCATCACCACGTCCACACTTGATCCCAGCACCCTTGTTCATCATAAAACCCCATGAAAGCCCGTTAAAACATGCAAGAAAACATACAAACTGGTTTAATAAAACAGCACCATAGGATTTGCATTGATCTACCCCATTGCATCTTGAGTAAAGTTTGTGCATGATGATTGATTGCTGTAAATTTTGTATGTGCGTGATCGTGAGTAGAAGAGCAAGCTCAAGAGACCATCTGCGAGGAACTACAGCACCAAGACTTCGAGACACTCGAACAACAAGAACCACGGGAGCAAGGCAAGTGCCCCTTGACCATATTGATCCCATGTTTTAAAACTGTTTTGTTTGCGAAAACTCGTATGCTTGAGTCAACTTGATGGGGCACCCTTTTATAGGACTTTACTAGTTTTGTTAACCATCCTTGTCATCGAGAAAGTTGATGAGTTGGGTATGGTCGTTTTTCCTTTTTGCTTCGCTTAATCTACGGGATACGGGAAGCTGGATTAAAACGTGGTTAGCTACTGCACTCATATGAATAATGATGATGAGAATTTGATGATGATAATGAGCATGGAATCGGGGGAGATCTAGACAAGCTTGGTTCGTGAATGTTGCTGGATGAGATGGTGGAACTTTCCATATATCTAAGGACCGGTTCATGCGAGAATATGCCAGGAAAACAGTGCCACCACAAGGCCAAGTATGGGTGCGGCTTAGCTGATTAATTAGGTGTGTTGCTAGCTTGTTATGGACCGTGGATGGCGCGGGGAATAGGAGTCGAGAGAGGCCTGCCCTGGGAACTGCATGACACAAGAGGGGGCCCGTGGGTGGGAGAATGGTGATTCGAGCCTGCCGGTGAAACCTCAGTGAGTCCATACATCTAGTAGCCCCTTTGTAAAGGCTATTTTGTGATCTCTTGGCCATACACCGACGGTTGTGTACTGGTATAATGGAGGTTCTGCAGTCGCTGACGGGTGACGAAATCACGAACTTGTGGGTAAAGTGGTGCCACCTCTGCAGAGTGTAAAACTATCATGATAGCCGTGCTTCCGGTCACAAGCACCTGGCCAACTCACATGATTAGAGGGAAAACTTAGGATGGCTATTTGGTATGGTTATGGTATGGTCATTGGGATTGGTTTTGGGACTGTTTCGAGTCATGAAAGTGAGTTTGGTTTCGATTATATGAATATGAGATGGTTATGAATATTTATGAGCATGAGATGAATTTGAGAAAGAGTAATTGCTGGATGAGACTTAATAAATGGTGCATTATGATGAATGAATGTTGCTGATTTACTTGGATATATTGGGCTTTAACTCACTTAGAAATAGTTGTTGTTTTTATCATGTTTGTGAAATAAAATTTGCTTGCTGCAGTGAGCCTTTTTATTCCATACCTGTTGTAAGCTACATGTCATACTTTTCTCGCACTTGCTGAGTACGACATGTACTCACCCTTGCATTATCACATAAACATTAGCAACAGGAGAAGAGTACTTCGAGGACCATGTGGAGTACTAGGCGTGCGAACTACCGTCAACATGCCTGTGGAGTCGAAGATGGAGCCTACTGCCTTTATTGATATTCCGCTGTCGTTTAGAGATTTCCGCTCCAAGAATAAGTTAGAGATTCATGGGTGAGACAATGAGTCGATGTAATAAAGTACTCAAACACTATTTATTCATGGTTATATTCTGATTCAGTTTGTGGATTACATGTGTATGTGTGATGAACATCCTGGGCACACATATGCATTCACTTGGTTCTATTTTCGGAACCGGGTGTCACAATGGAACTGGATTTTTGTACCTCACTTCATCCAGAAAGACGGTGTACATGATACACCGGTGGTTCTTGATAGATACACACAAGTACAAGAAGATGAAACAATAATTTGATAACACAATCGAAAAAGATACTGCACCAAAACCTTACAGTGGAAAAATCGTGTTTGAAATGGTCAAGAACATTCAGGTTGCTTTCTGTAAGGGCAAAAAATGTAAACGAATAAAGAGAAAGAAAACTACATCTTCGGGTGATACAACTGACATGACTTTTAAGAAATAATCATTTTTTTTCAAGTATCTTCCGTACTGGAAGAACTTGGAAATTTGCCATAGTATTAATTTTATGCACGTTACAAAGATTATATTTGACAACATCATTGGGACCTTGCTGGACATGCCGAGGAAAACAAAGGACGGATTAAAATCACGTATGGACCTAGTAAATCTTGATATGAGACTAGAGCTTTACCCAGTAGAAAAGGCCAACGGGAAGCATTACCTTCCCCCATCCAGCTATAACTTGACACTACAGGAGAAAAAGGCAATTTGCGAATGCTTGTGTGGGATTAGAGTGCCCACGAGTTTCTCATGTAATATCCGCAAACTAGTCTCGATGAAAGACTTGTCTTTATTCGGCTATAATTCTCACGACTGTCACATGATGATGACAGTGTTCCTTGCCATTGCAATAAGGGTCACCAAACCTGAGCATGTAAAAGTTGTCATCACACGTTTGTGTTACTTCTTCAATGTAGTATCGCAAAAGGTGATAGCCTGGGAAGACTTAGACAATTTGAAAACATACATCGTCGAGACTATGTGAAAGCTTGAGATGTGTTTCCCACCATCTTTTTTCGATATGCAAGTACATAATCATACATCTTGTTGATCAGATAAAAGCATTGGGGCCACTATATTTACATCATATGTTTCTGTTGGAGAGATATTTAGGAGTATTAAAGGGTTATGTGCGGAACCGTGCTCACCCGGAGGGTTCAATTATGGAAGGATACACTAATGAAGAAGTGATTGAGGGTTGCGCTTATTACATCAAAGTCGATAGGTGTGCCTATACCAGTATATGAGGGTAGACCATGTGGGAGAGGCAAAGTGGGTAAGAAAACTTCTATCGTTCAGGATTATAAATTAGTACACTGTGCACATTTTGGTGTACTACAAAAGCTGACAATAGTTTAGTCGTACATCGAGGAACACGAAATTGAGCTTCGCAGAAAAAAGAAAGGCCACACAGAGGACTGGATCATGAAAGAGCACAGAAGACGTTTCACTGAATGGTTAATGGACAAAAATATACCATACGAAGACTCTGATGAAGAGGCAACAATGAAAAAGTTAGCTTCTGGCCCATCTGCTTTGGTGACATCATGGCAAGCATATGACATCAATGGTTACACATTTACACTAAGGAAAAAGACGGTAAGAGTGTTGCACAAAATAGTGGTGTTCGTATAGAGGCTTATGATCCACAAGGGCAGAAGACCACATACTTTGGGTTCATAGAGGAAATATGGGAACTCGATTATGGCGAAAGAATGCAAATGCCCGTGTTTAAGTGCCAATGGGTCAAACATCTTGATGGTGTGAAAGTGGACAACTATGGGCTGACACTGGTAGACTTGAACAAAGTGAGTTATAAAGATGACCCGTGGGTTCTCATCGATCGTGTTGCACAAGT
The DNA here is from genome assembly GCA_030760725.1 of Neostapfia colusana. NCBI lineage: Eukaryota > Viridiplantae > Streptophyta > Magnoliopsida > Poales > Poaceae > Neostapfia > Neostapfia colusana. The sequence goes on from JASWHV010000013.1 coordinate 17,276,507, forward strand.
TTTTTATGTACAAGATCCAGGAACTGAGAAGATGCACGTTGTTGTTTTTGGAAAGCGAAATATTGTTCGGGTTCAGAATGTGGGAGATAATGAAGAGGAATATAATCAATATGAAGATATGTATATTTTCACCGATGCAAACAACATCAAGCACGTAGAAAGAAACATTAAAAAGGATTTGAAATCCTATATGCGAGAAGATGTCAATGCTGGAAAAAATGTATGACATATATTCTATATATTTGTAATATTGTAATGAAGCTTCAATATTTTAATTTGACAAATTTTCTCTTTTAATATTTGAATTTTGACATGTTGGAATGCTTTAAAAAATTAACAAAATTCATACAGTAAAATACACTGCGCTTGAAGCCATGGCCGGCTGAGTGCTGTTTCATCTCTATGTGTACGTGTGACCTTTGTTTTTTTCTCTGTTCGCTACAATTTTCGAAGGCGGTTCTATACCTACGACTAGCCACCTGTAAAGACTTTTTATCACATGTGGTTTGTAATGTAAAGAGTATCCGCCTGTGAAGAATCTTTATCGCAAGTGACTCTTTATCTACGGCTGTCCGCCTGTGAATAATGTTTATCACAGGCGGTTTCTAACGTAAGATTATACGCCCGTGTAACTCTAAGGATGGATGTATACTGCACGCGTTGCACGTTCCATTCGTGCACCCGGTAACCGAAAAAGTAAGGTGCGCACGCCCCGTCGCTTCAGCCGCCTATATTAATGGCCAATATTGCAAGCGGCTCCTACTCCATGGTCCGCCTGTATCGTGCAGTCGTTGCCATTCGGCGCACAGAATTTTATGTGATCCGACCTCTCCTTCTCCACACCATTATAACTTGCACCTTCCCCTTCTCGGCAGTCTGCACCACCATCACAGTCTTCCTCTTCCCTCTAGTCTTCGTCTTCCTCGCCGCACCTTAGCCCTAGTCTCAATGGAAACACCGACGAAGCGCTCCCGACCATGCTCTCCACTCACCACGCCTTCGTCCCCGGCTCCAACCGCACCTCCGTCCCCGGCTTCAACCGCTTCTCCGTCCCCGGCTCCAACCACGCCTCCTCCACTACCGCCGCCTCCACCGCCGGCCGCCGCCCCTGCTTCCCCCGGCCGTCGCCGCTCCCCGTCCTCGCTCGACTCTGAGCCGCCGCACCGGCCTTGTTCCTCGCTACCCCCTGGCCCCTAGTAGGCCCCCGGCCCCTGCGAGCCGCCGGCGCCAGTGCCCCCCTAACCCTGGCAGCCCACTCCACCGCCGCCGCCAGTCTTCACGCCCTCTTTGAGTCATTTTTTAATAATTATGTTTTGTTTATTAATTACTTGCATGAAAATTGTTTAAAAATTGAGTGATAATTGTTCGCTTCATGACGTTTAGCTTTATACACCGTCGTGAGAGCATGTAATACGATAATTAATAGTAGGACATCTATCGAGTCAAGCTTTGAGACAAATGGTGACGGTGCGTACACGAAGCACTCGTTGGAACACGACGTTGTACACGAGACATACACGGAGCTTCGAGCACCCAAGGATGCGAAGAGACGCTCGACAAGAGCCATCGGTCCGGGCTCGGTGCCCGACTGATCTCCCTCCAACGCTTGACCGCTCATCCGCCGTGACCCATCGCAGAAGGGTACAAGGAGCCCCCAACGACCCGTGTCTGGTGCCCGAGCCCCCGAAAGGCCGGCGGGCTTTGGCTTCATCCTTATCCCGTTGTTCTTGAGACCCCGGAAATGCCAAAGGATTTGGTCGCATGGATGCAGACCTATCCACTGATGGTCACCCCTATTCATCCCCCCTCTCTCTCTATCATTCGTTATTTCCTCTCTCTCTCTCTCTCATAAATGACTCAAAAATGAATGAGTAACGTAAACCTTTAGAATATGCATCACCCATTTGGAACCGGCCCATCTCACATGCGTTATGTATGTGAGTCCGGTAGGTTTGGAATTGTCCCTTTTTGGATAGACTGAGAGTGGCCGAGGGGGCGTGCCTATAACTTTTAAGTATTATAAAGTATTCTTATAACTTTGTAATTTGGACAGTGCGTGAAAGAGCCCGACGTCCATGAAGACTTGCGACAACTGTCCTATGGATTGGTTAAAGTTAGAAGCTATGGCCGACACGACGTCAACGGATTTTGATTTCGTACAACTCAATTTGAAGCTCTTCGTCCTCTCACAGCAACATGTAATACTGGAGTTCTATCAAGGGCAATCGACTCCCAAGGCCACGAAACTAATTACTATGGGATCATTAATAAAATCCTTGAATTTAGTTTTGCTGGAAATAAGGAACTTCAAGTCGTCTTCATTGATTGTGATTGGTTTGACAACAATCATGGAACACGACAGAACGAATTTGGCATGATGGAAGTCAAACACAATGAATGACTACGAGGCTACGGGCCTTCCTTTTCTCTACTTCACCTCCCGCATGGTATGAAATGAAATTTCTCAAAAGTTTTTACCTTAATTTTAGGATTTTTCAGAGTTAGCACTTAGATCCCCCGGCCGACAATCTCGCCTCTGGGGAAGTGCTCACATCAACTCCAATTTGGATGGACAAGGAATTAGCCCTCCCCCTGATAAAATATGCGAAAAAGACTTTTTTATCCGGTCCTCTAGAAAAAGGAACCTCTGGGCTAAGACCGCTGCACCTCTTGAACCGGACCGCTCTTTTTCTACACAAATCGGATGGCGTGATCCGCGACTACTAGCGATTTCAACTTCATGTTCCCGAGTTGCAGAGAACAATTTGCTTTGTCAAAGGGGATAGGAATGTGCACTCAGTTTCTGGTCAATAATAAGATTATGTAGGAGAGATGGCCGAGCGGTTCAAGGCGTAATACAAAAGATGAGACTTTACTACTGTGGAGCGTTCAGACGCATATCGATACCAAAGTGAGAAGCCTCTTAATGATGGAGAACCTGCCTCTGCCAAATGGCATCTTCCTCGTCAGGAAGGGGCGCCACAAGAGAAGGAGTAAGGAGCCTTTTTCGGGAACTTTGGAAGGTCTTGATACATTCGTTCTTGCACACCAAGTGGAGCAAGTGTATTATTTACCTTATCCATGTCAAAAGCTTAATGCTTAGTGGGTGGTATATAAGGTGAATCCTCGTGAGCAGTTATATACTCCAAGAGATGATGACTACCATGATATCAATGACGTTGATGAGGTTTATCAAGAACAAGAGTTGCCAGACTCATTTTCCGTCGAGCATGGTGTTGAACTCGATCACTTGGTTGGAGACGCTGACGATGTAGAGACTTCTGATATGTGCAAACAAAAACGGAAACAAATTACAAAACAAGATCAATGGTATGGTATAAGGAGTAGGGTTCGTGATGTCAATGAATTCTGAAACTGACTCCAAGTAACTTTTTTCACTAAGTTATCATAACTTTGTATATTTTCTTAGCATATTTATCAATTACTCCTTACAACAGGATGTCTTTAGAGAAGGAAAAAGAGAAGGGGGCTAGGGACTTCCTCAGGGAGGCACGGGAAATCCTTTTTAGGGGTAGTTCGTCAGGTGAGAGCAGACGCTCTCAGCTGTTGAGACACGTACCGGACCTAGCGGGCAGACCTGTGGCCTTAAAGCGCACAGAGGTACATTTCCATTGGAAATTATGTTATCTTATATATCACTTAGCAATTAACTATTCTTATCAATCCTTCTATTTTGCAGTCTGACTCAGAGTCAGAGACTAGGCGCCGCTACAGCCTTCGTGGTCGCCTATTGCTGTCACGGAGGCGCCTAGCGTGGAGTCTTCGAGCTCCAGTGGTGAGCAGCCTTCCGGGTCACAAGACCTGGTCCCAGAGCAGAGGCGGCGGACGAGGAGGACGCACTCTGTGTCTCCTTCTCGAGTTCCTATAGAGCGGGTCACTATTCGCCCGGTCGGAGACACGTAAGAAAACTATCACATAATATTTAATTTTTAGGTTCTTTTGTTTGTGGGTACATTAATAAGTTCACTAAATCCTTGCAGCTCCTGGTACGACTGCTCGTTCACGGGTCAATAGTACCACAGACAAGTGTCCGGTTGCATCGGGTCTTTAGTGCGTCTGCACTATCCCGGTGTGATCGATGGGGTCCCTCCGACGTCGTGGGACGACTACGCTCGTGTCTTTCACAAGGCGCACAGCAACCTTCAGGAGGCTGTGTGGGAAGATTTTATGGTAAGTATGTTTAATAAAATTTTGTAAATTATCATTATTCAACTTGATTCAATTGTTAATGCATATCTCTTTATTATTTGTTTTCTTATAGCTGAGGTACCGTTTAGAGGACACGAGCCAGAGCATGTTGGATCATGCTAGAGCCGTGTTCAACAGGAACACACGGAAGCTTGTAACACAAGCTTTATCGTACGCTTGTATTCAAGCCGTGAACGAGTACCTCAAGCGGCACTAGGAGTACCAGTCGGGACCGTTTAGAAGGGCCTCAAACACGTACTTGACAGAGGAGCAGTACGCGGGGTAAGTTGTTTATGTTCAATTATTTCAATACTTAATTATGTAAATGGTATTTCAATGACATAATAAATATGTGCAGGTCAGTATTTCCTGGCTAGAGGGTCGGCCCGAAGCATACCGAGTTCTCTGCGAGATGTGGGCTAGCGATGCTTTCATCGCTAAGTCCAGGAGGGCTCGTGGATGCAGAGGCTCCGACTGAAAGCACTCCTATGGCCCCGATGGCCATGTGCGTTTGGCTAAACGCATGGTAAGAATAATAACCCTTCTTTGTATGTCTTCATAATATAATTAGCATACTAACATATCTATAGGAGCGCGAGACCGGTCAGGTACCGACCGCCACTCAAGTCTAGAAGCGGGGTCATAAGGACCCATCCCGGCCTGGGGAGTACAGTCAGGTCGTGGTCGATCGACTGGTAAGTTATCAAAACTTATCAATTCAATTATTACTAATACACAATTTTACTCCTTTTAGGAAAAGTATGGGCGAGATGCTATGAAGATACACTACAAAGGGTACGATTGAGAAAACGCGCTAATCGACCCTCAAGCCGTTTATGCTAGCGGAGACGAGAAGGCACATGGACGGTTAGTTGGTCGTTTTTCTTTATTTCTTTAAAAACTTGCTTCTTCTAATTATTTTTTTATTCTTTTGTAGGTTTCTCATTTTTGATGGAGTTGTCGACTCGAGGGTAGCGCGACCTTCGATAGTCACTCCATCGACCGAGGGTTCCTCCATTGGGCAAACAAGTCGTCATCCCCCCCAGAGCGAGATAGAGGAGCCCCGTATAGAGAGAGACGAGATCCAGAGAGAGAGAGGAAGGAGATCCAGAGGGAGAGAGATATAGCCCGGGCCGCACTGGAGCAGCAGGCCACCCACATGGCAAACTACATGGATCAGATACAGGCGGCGATGGAGGTAAGTAATTGAATACAAATGAATTTAAATTCATATAATTGCATTAGTATATTTGTTTTAATATTTTGCAATTACAGGCCCTAGCTCGACAGGGTGGGCAACAAATCCCGATCCCAACGTGGCAGCCGTCAGAGTTGGCCCCACCACAAGTTTCCCCACCACATGGACATTCATATATCCAGGTAATGTGTTTTTTATTTACTATTTTCTAATCTAAGAAAAACTTAGTGTAGTTGAGGGGAGAGAGTGAGAGGGGGGAGAGGGAGGGAGTGAGAGTAAGAGATAGTGGTAGAGAGGGGAGGGAGAGGGAGAGAGAGTGAGAGTGAAAAGGGAAAGAGGGAGGGAGAGAGAGACGACGTGGTAGAAAGAGGGGGTGAGAGAGAGAGGGAGTCATAGAGAGAGGGGGAGGGAGAGGGCGAGGGAGAAAGTGAGAGTGCGGGGAGGGAGAGAGAGGGAGTGAGAGTAAGAGGTAGTGGTAGAGAGTGGGAGGGAGAGGGAGATAGAGTGAGAGTGAAAAGGGAAAGAGGGAGGGAGAGAGAGACGGAGTGTTTGAGAGAAGGGGAGTGAGAGAGAGTGAGTTGTAGAGGGGCCGAGGGAGAAAGTGAGAGTGCGGGGGAGGAAGAGAGAGGGAGTGAGAGTAGGGGAGAGAGTCATAGAAGCTCAAACTCACTTTATCTATTTATTTGCATTGCAGAGATCAGCAATGGAGGCTCAAACTCCACCGCCACAGCTACCGGCACCGGGAGGAGGTCGCGAAGACGGATTCTTTGGCTCCGGAGCGATTGGAGGAGCGAGTGGAAGGGGTAGTGTTTAGCGAGCGGATTTTTTTTGTTTAATGTTTTGAATGTTTTATATTTTAGATGTGTATATAAACTAAGGATTACCCAGGTTCAAGTTCTCCGCGGCGATGTAATACCCTACTGCTGTTTGATTGCTTTCTCTTGGTATCAAGATTACAATGATGTCCGTCAAAACTAACTACATGATATAGGATGCTAGGTGATGCTTGATACCAGAGTTGTTCTCTAATGTTCTATTTGACTCCATTTTCCATGTTATGGCAGAGCCCATGCCGTATTCTGTGTACTTGTCCTACCCGGTCATCCTTCCTTCGTATATATACAACAGTGACATTGTTTTGCAATTAATAATAATGGGTTTAATAGTCATTAATAGAATCTATGCATGCATCTATCTACGGGCACAAATATTGTTCTTTTGATCCAATCACACACATTTCAATGACATGAAATAGCACATAACAATTATTGCAAAAGCTAAAAGTCAATGGAAAGAGCAAGACAGGTCACATGCTTGCATGCTTCATTGAGAATGGACATGACAAACTTTGGTTTTTTTGAAGTTATTACATGAAAAAATTTCACGGGGACAAATACTATGGTTGCCTTCTTTCTAACTCCATTGCTTTTGTAAAGTAGTCATTTTCCACCTTTTCTTTCTCTTGAATGGCTAATCGATTGACACTTGTGTCATTCAATGGCAAGAAAAACAATTATCTAGATTATTTAAGAGGTAACGAGTCATTACCAACCAATTTCGTGACCCCACAACGACATATATATATATACAAACAATACTACAAAAACCGTTATCAGGGCACCTCGTTTTTTGATCCAGACGGTCTGTAAAAAAATGCGTCCGTGATGTCGAATGATTTAATAGCCGGCAAACCGTCTGTGTAAACATATCAATTTTCACAGGCGAACCGTGGAGTAGGAGTCACATGTAATATGGGCCATTAATACAGGCGGCTGAAGCGACCGGGAGTAGGACTCGTCTGCAATATTGACCATTGATACCGAGGGCAACGAGCCTTTGAATTCAATTGGAAGCCGCATTAATGCAGGCGGCTGAAACGACAGGGGGTAGGGAGCCGCCTGCAATATTGGCCATTAATACCGAGGGGATTAGAATGCGCATTTGACATCAATTCAAAGCCACCAAACGTCGCGGCTCGGTATACATCAACCACATTTAGCATCAAACAAAAAGACAACAAACAATTCTATAATCGATAACAAACATTCATCGTCAAACACATATTCATTAAAAATTAATTTTTTACAAACAACAAAAGAAGACAACAGATGATCACCTAGTCCTCCGGTGGTAGAGAAACCCCACACTTTTCGGCGATCGCCTCCACCAATTTCCTGCTGCCTTCCACCCGAAGCACCTCACCGACCGTCTCCCGCATCGCGTCAAGACGACCGGCCACTACACTTAACCTGAAGAGGTAGTGGGCTATGGTGCCCATTCTAGTACATTCTGGAAGGCGACCAAGACCCAGAAGAACCATGACATCAGATGTACTGCTAAATACATCCTTCGCTATCTGCCGGCGCAACGGTGATATGTCGTCGTCGTCCGCCTGTGCACTAAGGGCAACCAAACTCTGCTCTAGGAAAGCGACTTTCCTAAGCAGGTGCACTCTCTCTTCCGCCCAGGAAGGCGGCGGAGGTGCGGTTGGAGCCGGGGACGGAGGCGCGTTTGGATCCGGGGACGGAGGTGCGGTTGGAGCCAGGGACGGAGGCGCGGCGAGTGGAGAGCATGGTCGGGAGCGCTTCATCGCTGGTGCCATTGAGACTAGGGCTACGGTGCGGCGAGGAAGACGAAAACTAGAGGGAAGTGGAAGACTGTGATGGTGGTGCAGACTGCAGAGAAGGGGAAGGTGCAAGTTATAATGGTGCGGAGAAGGAGAGGTCGGATCGCTTCGAATTCTGCACGTGAATGTCAATGACCACACGATACAGGCGGACCGTGGAGTAGGAGCCGCTTGCAATATTGGCCATTAATACAGGCGGCTGAAGCGACCGGACGTGCGTGCTTTACCTTTTCGGTCACCGCTCGCGCGAGGGGAACGTGCCACACGCACAGTACATGCGTCCTTAGAGTTACACGGGCGGATAATCTTACGTTACAAACTGCCTGTGATAAACATTCTTCACAAGCGGACAACCGTAGATAAAGAACTGCCTGCGATAAAGATTTTTCACAGGCGGATACTCTTTACATTACAAACCTGTTGTGATAAAGATTCTTCACAGACGGCTAGTCGTAGGTATAGAACTGCCTGCGAAAATTGTAGCGAACAGAGGAAAAACAGAGTTCACACGTACACATAGAGATGAAGCAAAACTCAGCCGGCCATGGCTTCAACCGTAGTGTATTTCACTGTATGAATTTTGTTAATTTTTTAAATCATTCTAACATGTCAAAATTCAAACATTAGAAGAGAAAATTTGTCAAATTAAACTATTAAAGCTTCATTACAATATTACAAATATATAAAATATATGTCATACATTTTTTCCAGCATTAACATCATCTCGCATATTGGATTTCAAATCATTTTTAATGCTTCGCTCTACGCGCTTGATGTTGTCTAGATCGGTGAAAAGGTACATATCTTCATATTGATTATATTCCTCTTCATTATCTCCCATATTCTCGACCCCAACAATATTTTGCTTTCCAGAAACAACTATGTGCATCCTCTCAGTTCCTGGATCCTGTACATAAAAAACTTGTGCATCACGATCAGCGAGAACCCACAGATCGTCTTTATAACCCACTTTGTTCAAGTCTACCAGTGTCAGCCCGTAGTTGTCCACTTTCACACCATCAGGATGTTTGACCCATTGGCACTTAAACACGGGCATTTGCATTCTTTCGCCATAATCGAGCTCCCATATTTCCTCTATGAACCGGAAGTATGTGGTCTTCTGGCCTTGTGGATCATAAGCCTCTATACGAACACCACTAATTTGTGCAACACTCTTACCGTATTTTTCCTTAGTGTAAAATGTATAACTATTGATGTCATATGCTTGCCATGATGTCACAAAAGCAGATGGGTCAGAAGCTAACTTCTTCATTGTTGCCTCTTCATCAGAGTCTCTGTATGGTATATTTTTGTCCATTAACCATTCAGTGAAATGTCTTCTGTGCTCTTTCATGATCCAGTCCTCTGTACGGCCTTGGTTTTTTCTGTGAAGCTCAATTTCGTGTTCCTCGATGTACGACTCAGCTACTGCGAGCTGTTGTAGTACACCAAAATGTGCACAGTGTACTAATTTGTAATCCTGAATGATAAAAGTTTTCTTACCCACTTTGCCTCACCATATAGTCTACCCTCATGTACTGGTATAGGCGCACCTATCGGCTTTCCATCTTTGATGTAATCAGCACAACCCTCAATCACTTCTTCAGTAGTGTATCCTTCCATAATTGAACCCTCTGGGTGAGCACTGTTCCGCACATAACCCTTTAATACTCCTAAATGTCTCTCCAACGGAAACATATGATGTAAATATAATGGCCCAATGCTTTTATCTGATCAACAAGATGTATGATTAGGTGTACTTGCATATTGAAAAAGGATAGTGGGAACCACATCTCAAGCTTGCACATAGTCTCGACGATGTACGTTTTAAAATAGTCTAAGTCTTCCCAGGCTATCACCTTTTGTGATACTACATTGAAGAAGTAACACAAACGTGTGATGACAACTTTTACATGCTAAGATTTGATGACCCTTATTGCAATGGCAAGGAACACTGTCATCATCATGTGACAGTCGTGAGAATTATAGCCGAATAAAGACAACTCTTTCATCAAGACCAGTTTGCGGATATTGGATGAGAAACTAGTGGGCACTCTGATCTCACGCAAGCATTCGCAAATTGCATTTTTCTCCTGTAGTGTCAAGTTGTAGCTTGCTAGGGGAAGGTAATGCTTCCCGCTGGCCTTTTCTACCGTGTGAAGCTTTGGTCTCATATCAAGATTTACTAGGTCCATACGTGACGCTGTCGAGAGTGCGCCCCGGACCACGACCACGGGTCCGTGCACGCTCGCCCAGGAATCGCATTGGGTGGTACCGTGCGATGCGGCACCCAACAACACACGGGTAAAGGACAAACATATTACATAAATCATTTGCGGAAGCGTACAAAGAGTATTTTACAAATACTTATCTCAAAATAATCTACAGCGGAAGGCTACAACTCTCACGACTCATTTCTAGCTTAGCATCAAAGAAACCGTCCAGCCCGCGGACGTTTCTTACTAGCAACACGAATAATCAACAGCAGCAGCAAGGATGTTCATGAGTAACCACTCGGAGGTTTCCGAGTCTCATCGGCAACCATTCTCATAAGTATAGAGTCAATACCTGCAAAAAAACTAGTATAGTATATGTGAGCATAAAGCTCAGCAAGACTTAACCGTCAAACCTAGTCATGAAACTCTACATGAGGGTATAGACATAAAGTAGGATAGCATAATGCATAATCAATTCGCCTAAATGTGAATCCTTACTTTCAAGTCTTATTAGCAGCAAATTAATAATAATCTTGGGCACGCTACATCGGGAGTCCACAATCAAACAAGAAACGCTTTCCCCTGATGTAAATTGCTCACGGTGTAAATGAATCGAGTTTGCTCTAACTATACATAAAAGATAACAACACAAAGCTAGTATGAACTTCAATTCATAATGATTAGTTCTTATCTCAATTGCAAGTTCTTACTACGTCACGACTGTGAGAACAAGTATGATCAATCCTCTTCCGCGAGCGATGGTGATTCAAATAAAAAACACCCGGACTACACGACATGTATGCTCGTACTCGACGTTGCCTATAGCAACCATCACTGATGTCGTACGTGGCAGCCTTTCCCTTGTTTCACCCATGTTGAATCGATCCGATTGCCCCGTACAGTAGCCACCCTCATGGTGCACCTACCACATGAGATGTTATGAGAGTGTTACCCACATACTGCACACCGGCCCGCTCATCTGAGGCGACCAGAAAAGTCCCAACGCAAGCTTCCCTAGGTACATCGGTTTACTGGGTCCCATATTGCCAGCATGAGTCCGGTACACAACTCAAACTTGCTCAACAGGGCCACATACGGATCGGTCCTTGACCGACACGGGCAGGTCTAATGCACCTAGGCCCCTATGTCCTACTGCTCTTACAACCTGCCCGGTCTCAACTTCAACTTGCTAACAAATTTATGAACCAATCCCGTATGCCCCTGTCTCTCCTAATCATGCGAGTAACATTTCACCACTTGACTTCTACCAAACCTTACTTAAGCATGGCAGTTCTACACGATGAAAGACATCTACCCAATACTCCATGGGTTTATTTGGTCATGCAAGAGGAGTATCAAAGCAATTAGACCTAATGCACATTTCATTTCCTAACCAACATAGTGAATACAAAGTAAAAACTTAAATCTGTTAAATGCAAACCGGAGCTTGTCTGTTTTACAGGGTAGTAGTATATAATAGCAGTTAGTATCTTCAATCCCTTGATCCTCCGGAGTCTGACCCAACTTCAATGAATCACTCCTTTGAATCCCCTTCGTTGTGAACCCTATCGACATGTATATGCACAAGTTTTTATAATGCAATGGAAAGAATAAAAGACTTGACTTCTTAAGAACAGAGGCTGTGTGAAAATGCCAAGAATGGATTTGTTGCCTCTGTTGTGCAAAGAAACATCAATGAAACTGAAGCTGTCTTAGGGGTCTAGTTAATAAACTAAGTTTCCTAATGAACATAAGATATGAACTAAAATGATTTGGACATAACTAAAGATTCTTATCTTGAATGACTTCGAAATTTTTACAGGAAGTCATACACTACACAGAGACTTAGCTTGCCAAAATGCACCTAATGTGGATGCAAATTGTGTCTTCCACAATTCCTACAATACTCTTATGTATTTTCCCACATACATAAGCATGGAAAACTAATACAGAGCGTTCTAAAGCTCAACTTGAGCTTAAACTTTACATGTGAGTTCCTGGTCACAAAAATGTCATTTGGTCCAAAATTCAGGACTTTTACTTGAGTAGTTCCTCCAGAATAATTCCTTAAGCATTTCTACTAAAAAGAATTAACTCTGAAGTAATGTGCATTTTCATGCCCAATAAAGTGAACTACAATTTCAAGTATGACTCATAGAGCTTGCTTGAATTTTCTCATGATTTTTGGGGCTATTAATTGCCTAGAATAGATTTTACAAGTTAGAAACCTTTTCTGAAAAGTTTCTGGACCACTTTGAACACAACATTTTGTAGTTAGCAAATTCCTACTAAAATCTTCTTCAAATGAGCTGAAAATTTGCTATGAGGTCAACAATATCCTAGAGAGTATTATCGAAAAATTTGAGGATTTTTGGATGAACCAAACTCCCTCAATAATTCTTTTCCAGAAAATCTTCCAACAATTTTCCAGATTTTTTATTGACTTTCATAAAAATTGGGGTTCATATTTGGATTATCTTCGCAAAAGGAATCCAACCCAATTTGAATCACTCAATTTCGAGGTTCCTACACAAAGATATGATTTTGCAAAGTTGTGGCAAAATCTGAATTTGTTTTCCTATTAGAAATCGGTTGGGCCTACATTTTTAAACCACAGCCAATAGAATTCGAGGACACATGGGGCCACACGGTTTCAGCGCATAGACACAGTGGATCCCGAGCCACAGCCGATCAATTGTTTAAAATTAGGTCGCTGACAGCTGAGCCCGGCCGGGTCTTCTTCCTCCTCCTGCTCTTTCCCACGCCCGTGCTGTTAGCTCGTGGACCGAGGCCGGAGCTCGCCGGCCCAGCGTTTCCGGCCGCCGCTCGGCCGGAGGCTCGCCGCCAGCGGGTTTGGGAGGTCGGGGAACACGTTGGTGGGGCTAGCTCAAGCTTCCGGTGGCCAGAACACCGTCGGCGACGTGTGGCGGCTATGGAACGACTTCGGCGCCGTCGGCCAACAGTTCTAGACTGCCAAACACTCAGCCAAACTGCTCTACATCACCAGTGGGTGATAGGCTAGCTCGGAAAGGAAGCAACAGAGCTCGAAAACGCCTCCAAAGGGGTTCTCACCGTGTGCCCGATAGATGCCGCCATGGAAGCGCTCGGTAAAGCTTGAAATATGCCGCTCCGAGTCAGTTTTAAGCGAGTTGCTAAAAAGAAAATGATCACCAGCTAGTCCGGCCCATGTGTGCAAGATTTGGTGATCTAAGAATCATTAAGGAGAGACAATTTGGAGGTTTCACACCGGTTACTCGGTTTGCACCCGCCGGAGCAAAAACCTCAAATTCACAGGCGATGATCCACGGCCTGGTCCAAGTTTCGGAGGAGAGCAGCACCAAGGTAGGGCGCTCCCGTGGCCGTGCTTGCTCGGGCGTGAAAGTTACTGCTGTGAGCTGTCCACGTGAATGCCGGTCGCCGGTTTGTGTTAGGTCGCCGCGAAGGAACTGTTCTAGGGTGAGGGAAACTGGAGCTCGACTGTTTTTGCACCAAGGAAGTGGGGGACGAGCGCGCCGTGCCATTTTGAAGCTCGGGGAGGTGTTGCACGCTCGGTTTCACGAATTCCCGGTTGGTTCCGAGGCAACGGCGGTGAAGTGCTCTATTCCCTGTGTGTTGTGAGCGAGGAGAAAGCAAAACTCCAGTAGCTCGGTCTGTGAGGAGAAGATCACGCCGAGATGGAAGTAACCAGCCAGGCTGGTCGCCAGCGCGGGGAAAAACAACGGGGAGGTGGCGCGGCGTTAGCTCGGTGGTGCCCGTTGAGCCCTCGGACTGTTCGAGTGAAATAGAGACATTGCAAGTCCAAAACTGTCTCAATGACATGTGGGTCCACCCCTTCCTCCTCTCAAAAGACCTTCTCATGTAAATCTCTCAAATTCCAAAGTTCTGAAGTTTAAAAGTGGGCTAGAATTTGAATTCTCTGAATTCAGTTTAAATTTGACTTGCAAACTTGAATTTGGTTCCAATTTGGAAATGTTTCTATTTAATTCCTTTTTAGCCCACCCTAAAATGAAAAGTTTGCCACCATGAATTTGCTCAAATTCAAATGTACGAGGTTTCATGTGTATTTAACATTTCGGCCACAATTTGTGGTGAACTTTAAATTTGAAAATCTGATATTTAACCTTTCATGCAAATGGCATTTCATCCATGGTGTTTAAGTCCATACGGGTTCAACATATTCAGTTGAACATGTGAGCCTCTTTTTTATGAACATCCATGTACCCCCTCACGTGTAGAAAAGTTTTTGCAAGTCCCAATCTTCATGAATTTGAAACACATAGCTTTTCAAGCCTCTGTTTATTTCATATATAATTTTTGAGACTTTTACATTTTAATCCGTCCTTTGTTTTCCTCAACATGTCCAGCAAGGATCCAGTGATGCTGTCAAATACATTCTTTGTAACGTGCATCAAATCAATACTATGGCAAATTTCCAGGTTCTTCCAGTACGGAAGTTACTTGAAAAAAAATTGATTATTTCTTGAAAGCTGTGTCAGTTGTATCACCCGAAGATGTAGTTTTCTTTCTCTTTGTTCCTTTATATGTTTTGCCCTTACCGAAAGCAACCTGAATGTTCTTGACCATTTCGAACACGAGTTTCCCACTGTAAGGTTTTGGTGCAGTATCTTTTCGATTGTGTTATCAAATTGTTGTTTCATCTTCCTGTACTTGTGTGTATCTGTTAAGAACCGCCGGTGTCTCATGTACACCGTCTTTCTGGATGAAGTGAGGTACAAAAATCCAGTTCCATCCATGAACCTTACACAACCTTACTTCCCTTTCACTTGTCCCGATAATGTAAACAGTCCGGGATAATCATGCACGGTAACACATATCATTTCTCTTAGCGTGAAATACTCCCGCTTTGTACTCATCCCATGTACGTACCCCTTCATTCCACGGTTTTGTCATATCTTCTATTAGAGGTTCCAAGAACACATTAATTTCGATGCCGGGATGTTTCAGACCTTGTATAAGAATATATAACAAAACATATTTCCTTTGGTGAAACAACCACATCGGTAGGTTGTACATCGTTAATACCATGAGCCATGTGCTGTGTATGCTCCTTTTTTCACCAAACGGATTCATTCCATCTATACCCAAGTCAAACCTTACATTTCTGAGTTCCTTTGCAAACTCTGGATACTGAATATAAAAAAAAATTCCACTGGGTTGCATCACCAGGGTGTCGAATATGTTTTTCATTCTTCCTGCGCTGCTCGGAATGCCAACGCATAAGTTTAGGCTCCCTAGGGTTTGAGAACAAACACTTCAAGCCATCAATTACTGGAAGGTACCACATCACGAAGGCAGGAAATTTTCTCTTATTATTCCCGCCTGCATTGTTAGAAGTATCATCATCGTCACCTTGAGGGCCAATAATATTCTTCTTATTCTTCAGGGTATTATTCATGTTGGTAACATACTAGTGATTGTAGTCTTTCTTGTATCTACTGATACCGCAGATGGGGCATCTAGTTGCAAGCTCATGCTCTTTGCGATATAGAATACAATGGTTCACACAAGCGTGTATTTTTGTCACACCTAGTGACATCGAGCAAAGAAGTTTCTTTGCTTTATAAGTGCTTCTGGGCAGTTTATTGGGATTTGGAAAAACTTCTGCCGAAAGATTCAAAAGATCAGAGAAACTACAATGAAACCATCCGTGTATGGCTTTCAACTTTAGTAGTTCTAGGACTACACGCAATATAGTAAACTCTTTATCACAACCCTTTGATTCATCATATAAGAGCTTCGTCGGCGCATTCTGCAATGTATCCATTTTACTTAAACCTTTACTTGCTCCCATTGAATACAATAGATGTGGTTCGATTGCGTCACAACATATCCTCACAATCAAACTCATCATCATCATCCTGATTGTCACTACCATAATCGATATGAGCATTATCGTCATCAGAACCTCTCTCATCATTTTTATCCACCTCATTCATATCTAACTCACCATGCTCTATCCATATTGCGTAGTCTTTTTGAAACCCCTTTTAACCAAATGAGATTGGATTACTATAGTATCTATCCAAACAATCTTATTTTCACAGTCGATACATGGACATAATATGTCATCTATCTTTTGCATCTTTGCATGTCTCTTGGACGCTTCAATAAAGTTTGCAACACTTTGAATGTACATAGGATCAGGTCTTGGCATGTTGTACATCCACGCTCGACGGTCCATCTTCTATGTTAAACTGTAAAAATAAAAATATGATAGTAACCAGTTCTTGAATGCAAGTGAAGGCTGAAAGTTGAACACAAGGTTTATAAAGCTAGCGTACAGTGATGGCACTTGGAGGCGAGGACGGCGACGTGCGTGCGCTTGGAGGCGAGGACGAGGACAGCGACGTGGGCTCCGCAGCGAGGGAGAGGACAGCGGCGGCGGCGACGGCTAGGATGGCGGCAGTGGCGGCAAGGGGCAAAGGTATTTTTTGGCAGCCTAACGGCGTCGATGTGAAATCTCCCGAGTTAAGATTTTGCGGTGCCCGAGCGGTGCTTTATATAGTCGTCCATTATCACAGTTGGGTATTAGGGAGGTTCTATATTAAAAACCGTCTGCGATAATTGCCTCTTCATAGGTCTGCTCTTCAGTTTCTTCTTCCTTTGCTTCATTTTTTATTTAGATTCCAATGTAAATACTCAAACATGTATAGGTTCCGCAAATTAAGTCCAAACTCGATGATTCTTTTTTTCTATATTCTTCAAAAATTAATATATACCAGATGGAATAAAAAGCTTAAAACTTATATAGGTAACACTGTTATGTTTTGGTAAATATAGCATTAATTTATATGCACATATTATTCAGATTCTCATATCTCCTAAAAAAATGGATCTTCCACTGAAAGTCGGTTTTTATGAACATATTGTCTTATTTACACATGTATGAATTTTGTTATTTTTTACAGCAATCCAACATGGCAAAATTCAAATTATCCCCAATTCTAATGAAATGCTCATATACATATGAGGCATTCTTTAAATTTTGAACACACATTGATTCAAACAATTTTGTAAAAATCTGAAAAAATCATAGAGGTTGGTATAATGACTAAAAAGTGCCATAGAAAAATACACTCACAAAATCAATGTATTATGCAAGATACAAAAATGAAAAATATCCTAATTATTTGTTTTCCATGTTCTAACCAATTTCAAAGGTTTTTCCAAGTGAAATTTAATGGGCATTGTCAAAGTGTTTCCTACGGCACTTCCCCCGGTCTGCTCGGAAGCAGCCCGCGGAGGTTCTATTTTTGGTGGGGCTAGTGGATCTCGAAGGTCTGAGCACAATGGCGAGAGAGACACAAGGATTTACGTGGTTCGGGCCGCCGGAGCGTAAAACCCTACGTCCACGGGAGTGCTTGGAGTATTACTTTCTCGTGTGTGAGAATGAGTTGGCTGGGTCGCGAACCCTTTGCCCGGAGGCTGCCCCGGTCCTTTTATAGCCTAGGGAAGGGGCAACTACGACAAGGTGGACTGGGGCCCGACATGTGGTCCCGCGGCTATCTGTGTGCTATACATAAACTATGGGTATTTACAGATACATGCATTGTTACTGTCGGTGGAGTTAAGGCATGCCGCCTGACGCATCTGGTCCTCTAACTGGGTGGCCGGTGATGATGAAGTCCCCGTCTTTTTGCCACGTCCTCTTGCTCTACATGGCGGCTCAGCGCCGTTGGGAGGCACTGTTGCGCCATCACGCCTTGCCGCCCTGTCTTTCACCGTAATGGCGAACAAACAGAGGACGGAGGCGTGCGTCGTGCGCCATGCTTCTGGGGAAGGAGCGAGCCTTCAATGCTTGGCCTGGTAGCGTACCTTCCTCTTTACTCCTTGGCCATCTGCCCATTGCTCGTCAGTGTGACGCCCGGGCGGCTGGTCCCCAGGACACGCGTCTCCGGTGGGGCTGTCTTGCGGAGTAGCGGATGGTCCGGAGTTGTTGGGCACGTGGCAGCTCTATAGACCTCCCATACTGGAGGTCGGGTCTGGGCCGCAGGTCACGTGGCACACCCGGAACCTTCCTCGGGGGGAAGGTACTCTCGGAGCCATTGCCCACGCGGCTGCTCCGGAGCCCTCCCATGCTGGAGGTCGGACCCGGAGCCGCATAACACGTGGCATCTCCGGAGCTCTCTCCGGCGGAGGGTGCGGCTCGGAGGCTCCGGGCATGTGGCAGCGCCAGAGCCCTTCTTGACGGAAGATGGGTTCGGCACCACCAGACACATGGCGGTTCCTGAGCCACCCTCGGCTGGTCTTCAGACACAGGGCCTGAAGACACGTGGCAACCCTGGGTCTGCCCATCGGGCCCAGGGCACGTGGCTTACGCTGGGGCCCGCCTGAGCCGGGAAGGCGGGGCCCAGGTGCTTTCTATCCACTACGCGGGGGTACCCGGTTCGTAGGGTACTGACAGTGGCCCCCGGGCCCATCTCGGGGAGGTCTTGAGCCCGCAGGTGGGGCACCTATCTCTCCCGCGTGGTGGTTTTGGACTCGTAATTTTTGGGAATCGAAGTGGTGGCAAGATTCCCACGTAGTGGGCGAGCAGCCATACCTGGTAGACGAAGAGGTTGTTTGTCCTTGGTGTAGTGGGCACACTTAGTCAAAGTGGCAGCACCTCATCGTGTCCACTCTGACTTGACCGGTCACGGCGTGGCAGCCTCGGGGCTGCCTCGGGGCAATTATTGTGACCGCCCGTGAACTGTCGGAGTGCCGCACCGCTTCCCTCGGGAACTGCCATACGTTCCCGAGTTCATACTCGCCTGTCCTGCCAGTGCCTGACTAGTGGACTGAGCCCTACCTGTCATTGGCGAGTGCTAGGGCGACGTGCTCGATGGGTCGCCCCGGGCTATTCACTGTGGCAGCCGATGAGTCGGTCGCACCACCCTCCTCGGGAACCGCCGGGCGTTCCCAAGGGGTTATCCTCCCAACCCCCAGTGGCTGACGGGTGGACCTGGGTCTAGCCCATCACTGGGGGAGGTGAATAGCTCATGGCACGCAGCGGTGGTGACCCAATCACCGCGCCTGTTGCGCTCCCTGAGGCCGAGGACGGATATAAAAGGAGGCCTTGCGATGTAGGACATCACCCCTCCTCATCATGCGGCCTTGGTTCTCCTCTTGTGCGCTGGAAGTCGCCGCTTCCAGACGCTCTAGCCCACCAGATGATTCCTCACCAGTAGCCGTCTTCGTCCACTTCTAGGAAATGTTCATGTGTGTGCAACCTCCGGTGAGGGTCTCTGACGGACCCCTGTCCTTGACAGTCTTGGATAGTGGCACAAGCCATCCTCACGGTGTGCCGGCATCGGGAAGGCTGTCAGGAACAGGGTCTTTGACCCGCAGTGAGCCCCAATACCAGTGTTGGGTGGAGCATGTCCTCTAGGCGCTCTGCTGCAGGAGGACTGCCTGCCGGCACCGGAGGAAGGCTAGGTCCAGAGTGATCAATCCTTCCTCCAGGTACTGTGGTAGACAACAAAATCTGCCATAGATGGCGATTTTGCCCACCCGGTACTGGATGTTACTATTGAGTTGGTCCAACATGCATCGTCTCCGACCTGGTGGCGCTTGGCCCACTCGACACTGGTTGTCACTGTTGCCACAGTCCAGCGTGCATTATTGTTGCCTCTGGTCTAACAGCAGATGACCGTCTCACTGTACAAAGATCAGCTCGGGGGACAACCAAGCAGACCATGTAGCAGAAGACTACTCGACTTGTATCTGCTAGTTCCTTAGTTGTCTTGTATCCCCTTTTGTATGTCAGGACCCCAATATCAACGAAAGTATCTCTGTTTCAAGTCTTTCATTGTCTTGTCTTGTATTTTTGTGTTGAAAAAATCCCTCTGTTGGTTTTCCATTCATCAATCGCTCGGCACTGGGTCCGGTAGGTGGAACCATTTTTAGCTTTTGTGAGGCCCGCTGATCCTTGATGCCACAAGGACCGGAGGGTCTCTTAGCTCGCCAAAGCAGTTGACGTTTCCTTGTTGCTTGCTGTAGATGTGTACCCGCTTCCTTTTGCGAGTTGCTGGGGTTCGTCCGTCTTGCTTGACCTGACTGGTCGCAATAGCCCTTCAACAAACGAGGTACGGCACAAGACTTGAGCTCCGGAGCCCTTGGGGGCCAGCGTTGGGGGTCCGAGAGTAGGTGATGAGTGTTTTAGGCCCGATCTTCCGAAAGGTAGGTCGATTGAAGTGGAGATCTCGACGTTGATGATCCGAGGCACTCGAGCAGACCCGAATTACCCCTGCAATCACTACACCTCTGCTCCGTTGGTTATCAACCTTGCTTCACACGCTTGACCTCGCCAAGAAGGCTATTCCTGCAGGTGCAACCGAGAACACAAGAAAGAACGATGAAGATGCAATCTGAAATTGCGAAATTGGGGTCTCACAAACCGTAGAACGGCGAGATTGTTTAATCTAAGCAAAACCCACGAATTTGGCCGGCGGCTACAGTATTTAAAGGCTAGGTTTCGGCCATAAGACCCTTAGACGCGTCCCTAATGGACTCATACGGGATACAAGACCCAAAAGCCCAATACGGTGGTGCAGCACCGGACAAAACTCTGAATTCAACTTGTTTCGACAACTCCTAATGACTCCTGCCGAATTTTAATGTGGGACCAGAACCATTGGAAAGTTTATCTTCTCATCTTTCCATGGTAGAACGTCGAAAACGGAGTCCGTATGCATCCTGGGCGTCCGTTTTAAGATGGACTGCTCCTGGACTCCGAGTTGAACTCGAGTCCGAGTTGGTGACTGTTTCCATCAACTTGAGGACGTTCCATCTGGTTCTCCACGTCCCCAAATCCTCCTCCATTTACTTGTTGATCATGTCCATGATTCCTAATAACAATTAAATCAAGCAATCCATTCTCAAAATCACATGGGTAGGAAGTTAGGAACAAGTACACCTGCTGATTTAGTAACCGTGCTCGTGCTCTTGTGATTGGTCCTTGTATATCAGTGTGAGTATCCACTGTTGTGATGTCCTCATCATCCTCCCCCTCTTGAATCGGAGTCGTCCTCGACTCAAGATCATCTTCTTCTCCCAAGTATGGTCATAAATCTAAAATGTTAAATGTGGGACTAACCCCAAAATCGGGAGGCAAATCAAGCTTATATGCATTGCCATTGATCTTTTCAACAATCTTAAAAGGACCAGCAGCTCGTGGCATAAGTTTAGATTTTCTTAAGTGAGGAAATCGTTCTTTTCTCAAATGTAGCCATACCAAGTCCCTTGGTTCAAGTTTTACTTCTTTTCTACCTTTACTACCAGAAATTCTATACTTCTCATTCATCCTTTCAATATTTTTCTTTGTAGTTTAATGCATCTTAAGAATGAATTCAGATCGTTGTGTAGCATCCAAATTTATAGTTTCAGAAGGAGGCAAAGGTAATAAATCAATAGGAGCACGGGGATTGAAACCGTACACTACGTGGAATGGGCTTACCTTTGTAGTAGAGTGAATTGACCTGTTGTAAGCAAATTTTATATGTGGTAAACAATCCTCCCAACCCTTTAAATTTGTTTTTAAAACAGCCCGCAACATAGTGGATAGAGTACGATTTACTACCTCAGTTTGTCCATCGGTTTGTGGGTGACATGTGGTTGAAAACAGCAGCTTGGTTCCCAATTTATACCACAAAGTTCTCCAAAAATGACTTAAAATTTTGCATCACGATCAGAAACAATGGTATTTGGCACACCATGTAAACAAATAATTTTGTCATAAACAAATCAGCAATGTGTGAGGCATTATCATTCTTATGACAAGGTATAAAATGTGCCATTTTGGAGAAACGATCAACAACCACAAAAATACTATCCCTCCCCCTCTTAGTCCTAGGCAATCCCAAAATAAAATCCATGGAAATATCCTGCCAAGGTACACTAGGAACAGGAAGAGGCATATAAAGACCATGTGGGTTAAGTCGAGACTTAGCTTTATTGCAAGTAGTGCATCGTGACACGTAGCACTCGACGTCACGTCTCATCTTTGGCCAAAAGAAGTGTGTGGCCAGCACGTCCTCAGTTTTCTTCACTCCAAAATGTCCCATCAAACCTCCTCCATGTGCTTCCTACAAAAGTAATAGGCGAACGGAACTAGCAGGAACACATAGCTTGTTAGCACGATAGAGGAGGCCCTCCCGTAGTACATATTTATTCTAAGTTCTTTCTTCTCTATAATATTCAAAGGCATCTTTGAAGTCCAAATCAGTAGGATATAATCCTTTTATTGTTTCCAAACCAAATATTTTATGATCAAGTTGGGACAACATGGTGTAACGTATAGATAATGCATCTGCAATAACATTCTCCTTCCCTTTCTTATGCTTAATGATGTATGGAAATGATTCTATGAACTCAATCCATTTAGCATGTCGTTTATTTAGATTGGTTTGACACTTAAGATACTTCAAAGATTCATGATCGGAATGTATGACGAACTCCTTAGACCACAGGTAATGTTGCCAAGTTTGTAGAACTCGCACTAAGACATACAATTCCTTATCATAAGTAGAATAATTCAAAGAAAGGCCATGCAATTTTTCACTAAAGAATGCAACGGGTTTACCTCCTTGTATGAGAACACCTCCAATACCAATGCCGCTTGCATCACATTCTAGCTCAAATGTCTTTTCAAAATCAGAAAGCTGTAGCAATGGTGCTTGTGTAAGCTTTGATTTGAGAACATCAAAAGCTTGTTGCTGCTGTTCGCCCCATCGAAACTGCACTCCCTTCTTCGTGAGTTCATGGAGAGGTGCTGCAATGGTGCTGAAATCCCGCACAAAGCGTCGATAAAAACCTGCAAGACCAAGAAAACTATGCACCTGCGTGACGGTCGATGGAGTTGGCCAGCTAGTGATCGCCACAATTTTTGCCTCATCCATCTCAATTCCCTGCGATGAAATGACATATCCAAGAAACGAAACTCGATTGGTGCAAAAGACGCACTTTTCGAGGTTACCAAACAAACGTACATATCTCAAGACACTGAAAACAGCATGTAAATGATTAAGATGTTCGTCATATGACTTGCTGTAAATGAGGATATCATCGAAGTAAACCACCACAAATTTTCCAATAAAAGCACGTAAAACCTCGTTCATTAATCGCATAAAAGTGCTAGGTGCATTAGTTAAACCAAAAGGCATGACTGACCACTCATAAAGTCCAAACTTGGTTTTCAATGCAGTTTTCCATTCATCTCCTAGTGCCATTCTAATTTGGTGGTAACCACTACGCAAGTCAATTTTTGTGAAAATAATAGCACCATTTAATTCCTCAAGCATGTCATCTAAGTGAGGAATAGGATAACAATATCAAATGGTGATGTTATTAATCGCTCTACAATCAACACACATGCGCCAGCTACCATCTTTCTTAGGAACCAAAAGAACAGGAACAGAACAAGGACTAAGCCTTTCACGAATATACCCGCAGTTCAAAAGATCTTGAACTTGTCGCTGAATTTCCCTTGTCTCTTCCGGATTCTCCCTGTACGCCGCAAGATTTGGCAAACTTGCCCCTGGAATCAAGTCGATCTTATGTTCAATGCTCCTCATAGATGGTAATCCAGGGGGTATCTCGGGGGGAAACACATCCGCAAAATCCTGCAAAAGGTTAGCAACAGCAGGGGGCAATGCAATGGACACTTCATGAAGCGAAAACATGGCTTATTTGCATACTAAAGCATAGTACATCCCCTTGGTATTAAATAAATCAGCAAGATCAGATTTAGTTGTGAGCAATGAAGGTGATTTTAACTTAATTACTTGCCGTTTTTCAGAGTCTAGTGATTTTGTTGCCTTATCATCACGTGTTTTACTTTTCTCCAAATGCACAATTTCAGCAGGATTCATAGGAAGCAAAGTGATTTTATTTCCTTTATGCATCAGAGTATATTTATTAGTTCTACCATGATGAATAGCATCCGTATCAAATTCCCAAGGATGTCCCAACAAAAGAGAACAAGCATCCATAGGTACGATATCAAAATCGGCAAAATAATGGTAAGAACCAATCAAAAAACGTACTCTCGCTGTTTGTGTTACCCTAACCTTACCGCTGTTGTTGAACCACTGAATGTGGTATGGATGAGGGTGTGGTCTTGTTGTCAACCCAAGTTTCTTGACCACATCCGTGTTCACCAAGTTGTTCCAGCTGCCTCCATCGATTATAGTGTGCACACGGTAGTCCTTGACGATGAGAAACATGTGAAAAAGATTGTGTCGTTGTAGCTTGTCACCCGCCTCAACTTTGGAGCTCAAAGCACGCTGCACAATTGCGCTTCTATAATTTTCCGTTGCTGCAGTACCGAGTACCTCTTCATCTGTGCTATAGTGGTCATCTTTTGGTCCTGCAACGTTAGTAGCAAGAGAATATTCATCTTCAACATCCGAAGTACTATCATACCCGCCATCATCTTGTGCTATGTATGCTCGTTTGCTAGGGCAATCTTTCATCACATGACCAACTCCATGGCAGTGGTGACACTTAATGTCGGAAGTTCGACTCGTGGAAGGAGTGGAAGACATAGGCTTGAATGGTGTCGTCTTGCTGCCCTCCGGTGCGCGAGGAAATGGAGCAGTAGGTGAAGTTTGTTGGCCACCATTGGATGGTGTAGTGGCTGTACGAAAATTCGAAGATGGTGCTGTTTTGGATGGTGTAGATGTCGAACACGGTGTGAAGGTGCTCCTCGTGCGTTGTTGCTGCTGCTGTTGGCAGCCCTGCAATTCTTTTTCTGCCAACATAGCCAGCTGAAATAATCTGTTAACAGTACCATATTCCTTATAATCAACAATGTCCTGAATTTCATGCCTCAACCCCCCATAGAAACAAGTTATTTTATCATCCATGTGCTCTACTACCCCACAGCGCAACATACCCTTTTGTAACTCTTGATAATACTCCTCTACGGACATGTTACCTTGGTCTAAGTGCTGCAATTTTTTGCGAAGGTCCCGCTGAAAAGAAGGAGGAACAAAACGAACACGCATAGCTTCCTTTAATCTATCCCATATTGGAGGATCAGTTCTAGTTTTAACAAGTTCATTCCACCATATGATAGCAAAATCCTTAAACTCACTAGTGACTTGACGAACTCTATGTTGTTCGGGAACAAGGTGGGCATTAAATTTCTGCTCTACTGTCATCTCCCAATCAAGATATGCCTCAGCATCATAAGCACCAGAAAAAGAGGGTATAGTAAATTTGACTTTAGCAAAAGGATCATCAAGAAGGCGATTAAAATTGTTATGACGATCATTGTAATTATAACGATTATTACCTCCCATACCTCGTAGATAAAGTGGAAGTCGTGGTTGATTGTTATGATCTTCCATATTATAAGCACCGTCTTCATGTTCTTCAGCGAGAGGCAGTCGCGCCTCAAGAGTATCCATCCGAACAACAAGATCAGCAAGTTGGCGATTCAAGGTTGTCAATGACGCCTCTGTTGATGTGTGGGTTTTGGTGAACATATCTGTCATTTCCTTCATCATGTCACGCAACTCAACATGTTGAACACATTCATCATCCCTTTTATCTTCTGCCATTGTTAGTAGTAAATAAAAGACAACAAAAAGATGTTATCCCTATCAACTACAAAGGATAGTGGCAATGTGAAAAGTGGAAGGAAGGAAACAATCTCTCTCTCTCTCTCTCAAGCGTCTTACCACGTTCTTACAAGTGTTCTTACCGACACAACAGGTGGTAAACGGTGGACGGTGAGAACCAATGAAGCGTGGAGTGATTGCAAAGGTACCTGTTCTGCTCAAGAGGAAAAGTGGAGCTTGGATGACACAATATGGTGGCTAATAAGCAAAAATCGTTAACAGCAAAAACAAAGTTGGATAAGTATTCAATGTAGGAACTGTTGCTGGTTAACAAGTGTTCTAGGCCTAGCACAACACAAGGCAGTAGAAAGACAAATAGAAAATCAGGAAGATATAACCAACAAGTACAGCACAAGTGTATAGACCAACTGTTTTCAAGTGTGTGCTGTCAATGCTTTAATATCTGTGCTCTCTTCACTATTTTTTTAAAAATATTTTTTCTGATATTTTTTGTTTACTCGAGAGCACGAAAATAGAAAGCACACAACTTTGCAGCTCAATTGGATGTAAGATGTGGCCTATAGAAAATCAGTAAGATTCTTTAAATTTTAGGCTGAAACTTTGGAGGTCGGATAGTCTATCTTCCGAGGGGAATTTGGCCAAACAAATTTCGCCGAACATGACAAAGCAGTGAAAAATCGGTTGCGAAATTTTGAGTAGATCAATTTGAAAAAAAATCGCCCGATTTCGAGTTCGTATGCAAAAGTTATGGCCATTTTTGTCACACCCGGTTTCTCCGAAGCACAACCGAGTGAATATCACATGTATGCCAGGATCATTTTCTCATACATGTGATGACAAATAGTGAAACATCATTGATTACAAGCCAGGTGTCAAATATAAATAGGTCTTACAAAGCATACGTCTCGATGAACGATAATAAGTTCATAACATGTAAATAAACTAGCAGCGGAATGTTATTCTTGTGGGCTCCGTCACAGGCGTTGCCCGGGGGACTCCATGAACCTAGAATCCTTCTTCGGGTCCGAAGTCTTGGTCATTGAACACCACATCATCCTCTTGCCCTGAGCAGCAATTTAAACCAACAAATATACAAGTTTGAGTACCGTTGGTACTCAGTAAGTGTGGGAAAGTTATGTCATGCATGGCTAGAGCAAGGAGAGGTTAAACTCATGGTTAAAGCACTACGCAATTAATACCTATCACTTTAACTTATTAAGCACCTACATTACTACATAGGTGAAATGGTCCCAATCTCCCAACCCATCATCATAATCAAATAACCATAAAATCATTTCCAATGTTAAGCTCCCCGCTTAACATCCACAACTTCCAAAGTCATCATCCTCTAATCATGAATAAGTCCAAGCCTCTCTTGACCGTGAGCACGGCTGTCATGGCAGTTTTGACTCTGCAGAGTTTGCATCACTGTACCCACATGTAGTGATTTCATCCCCCGTTGCCGGGGGGACTAAAAGAACCTCCATTATGCCAGTGGCCACGAACCACATTCACACTTCCCAGGTGTGTAGCCAGAAGATCACTACGAAGCCTTTACAAAGAGATTCCCGACGAGCGTGGGCCCACTGAGGTTTCACCCCTAACAGCATACAAGAGGCTCCAACCCCGCTGCAGTGGCCCCCTCTTGAGCCTTGCGGTTCATATGGTAGTCCAGCTGACACCTATTCCCCGCACCATCCAACACACCCATACTACGCCGGGGATACACCTAATTAATTGGCCAAGCTGCCCCATCTCAGCATGTGGTTGGCACGGTAAAGCCAGGTTACATGTTCCATGAACCGGTCCTTAGGATCCAGGCAAGTACTAAACACAAACCCGAGTCTCGTGCACCCAGCACCAACCAATTCATCCAACTTGCCTCGATCCCTACCTCTACATAACTCATAATATCTCATTCAAGAGTAAGGTAAATAAATTGATGATCTCATATCCCAATTATCCCATTCTAAGCATGGCTAAGCATAAGCATGTAAATAAATGATATGATAAAATAAATCCCCACCCAAGCTACAAGGAAACAAGATAATGCAATTCTAGGGAAACTTCCTAGCATGGGCTTCATATTTCAATTGACAATGCAAATAATTCTATCTACACATCCTAGCATAGGATCAAAGTGGTCAAGGACACTTGCCTTCTTCCTGCTGCTCTGGGAATGGAAAGTCTTGGTCTTGGAAGGGGAGAACTTGCTCTGGGGCAGGTTCTACTCATGCCAATACACATAGCAAAAGAAAACAACAATCCATAAGACATAGTTCACACTCTCACTTCATACAAACCACACATACATACCTATGAAAGTCATTCACATTACTAAGTGTTGTGGTTATTCTAGATGTGTTGATTTTTGGCCTACATGCACTTTTAAGCATAT
Source organism: Neostapfia colusana (assembly GCA_030760725.1). NCBI lineage: Eukaryota > Viridiplantae > Streptophyta > Magnoliopsida > Poales > Poaceae > Neostapfia > Neostapfia colusana. The sequence goes on from JASWHV010000013.1 coordinate 17,304,738, forward strand.
GTATATGATTTTTAACTTTTGTATTCAGATTTCTGTTTGCACACTATATATGATTTTCCAATTTAAACAAACTCTTTAATACACTCTTTAGCTACCAAGTTTGTATGGAAGGTAATTTCCTACTCCAAATGGGTTTTCAGATCTTCTACCAAATCCTAAACTGAAGTCTTTGGATTTGGAGACTTCATTTATCATTTTCTAGTTATGCATACCTATTTTCCTATATTTTCCAGATTTATTTTCTGTGCCTAAAAGTGAGTTTTAATATTAAATAGTAGGGCATATCATCTAAACAGAATAGGTTCTGATCTAAAATATTAAATAATATATTTTTGAACTTCTCCTCTGATGTGAACTAATTAAAATTTATTTTACCAATTTTTAGAATTATTTCCTAACCTAAAAATGTGTCCCTATAACTAATAAATGTGAACAATCAATTAGACAGATTCATTTCAGCTTAAAATCTATTTTTAACTCGTTCTAAAGTTTTCCAAGTGTTAGGAGAGTTTAAATTTTAATTTACAATGTGTTTGCCTCACCTTTTTAAATTTAAATCCTAATCACATATTCAAATTTCTGAATTTAATATCACATAGGGTCAAAAAGATATATCCACCCTACTACAGGGTCTAATTTATTATTTCATAAATTTCCAGGGGTCTAACTACACATAACAGAGGGGTTTTCCTAATTTTTATTAAGTCCAGGGGCTAAAACTGATTTTTAAATGAATTTACACGAATTTCTGAAGTTCCAGGGGCTAGATCAGAAGTTTCCAGGACTAGCTCGTGTTTTCCGAGATCCCCAGGGGGTAGCGCGTAAGAATCCGGCCTTTATAACGCGGGCCTGATCTGGACCGTCCGATTTAAAATAGACGGTTCAGATTAGATCGCCGAACCGGTACGCGCGGGTTTTGATTCTACCGTGCGATTTAAAATAGACGGCCCTCAAGGGGCCACGTCGCCCTGGCCGGAGCCAGCCCGCGCGCGCGGCGGCGCGCTTCGGCGGGGGTGGCGATCTCGCCGGCGCAGCCTCGGCTTTTGCCGCTACACGTTAGAACTTGCATCTTTTTGCATGGATCGGCTGCGGAGGGGTAGGGGAGGCTCACCGAGGGGTTTTTCAGCACTCGGAGGTTCTGGATGTCGGTCGGCGGCGAGCTTCAACGGTGACGATCTTCAGTGCATGTCGGAACAGATGCTAGGGCGCGAAACTTGTCGTTTCCTTCACGTGCAGGGCTCCCTGGGGGCGGTGGAGCACGATCAGCGCGTTAGATCAGATAATCCGAGCAATGATCGAAGGAAAACGGGGATTGAATCTTCGGTTCTCACCGTTGAGAAGAACGGCCGATCGGGGGGGGGGGGGGGAACAGGGCGATTGTCGACGTTTATATAGGCGAGGGAGGGTGGCGGTTTATTGGGATCGAGTTTGAGACGTCCGGGACCAGAATTCGGGCTGGGGGCGCGGGTTTCCGGAGTTCGTTGAGATCGGGCGCGGGGAAAAGTCCGGCCGTTGGGGGCGCGCGGGAGGTGAGGGATGACACGCGGGCCCCGCGTGTCAGTGAGAGGAAGAGAGGGCGCACGGTTGTGGGCTGGCGCGGGGGAGTAGTGGGCCGGCTGGTGGGTTTCGGCCCACTGGCCGGTGGGGTTTTTTTCTTTTTCTTTTTTCCTTTTCTTTTCTGTTTTGATTTGAATTTGAATTCTAATTTAAATTTGAATTTTTACACCACATGCAATACGTCCAAAAATTTTTAAATTCCCCTCTTTAGCAGATTTTGGGGTGTTACAGCTCTACCTCCCTTAAAAGAAATCTCGTCCTTGAGATTGGTGGTTCTAGGAAAAAAATTCCGGAAACTGTGCCTTAAGCTCGTCTTCTCGCTCCCATGTAGCTTCCTCTTCCGAGTGATGCTTCCACTGCACCTTGCACATACGGATTCTTTTATTTCTTGTGAGGCGTTCCGTTGTCTCCAAAATCTTGACCAGTTGCTCGACATAAGACAGATCCTCTGCTACGTCAACCTCATTCATGGGTAACATCTCTTCAGGTGTCCTCAGACATTTCTTGAGCTGTGACACATGGAATACGTCATGCACATCTGATAGGCGAGCCGGTAGTTCTAGTTGATATGCCACTTCGCCTTTCCTCTCCAGAACTTGAAAGGGTCCGATATATCGAGGTGATAACTTCCCTTTCACCTTGAACCGACGGAGTCCTCGGATAGGGGACACCTTGAGATAGACATAGTCCCCCACGTTGAAAATAAGCTATCTTCTCCGTACATCGGCATAACTCTTTTGTCGGGTCTGTGCTATCCTCAAATTGTTGCGGATTTCCCTCACTTTCGCCTCGGCTTCTTGTAGTAACTCAGGCCCAAACACTTTACTTTACCCCGTTTGGTTCCAAAATAGGGGAGTTCTGCACTTCCTCCCATACAAAGCCTCAAATGGTGACATCTTCATACTAGCCTGATAACTGTTGTTATAGGAGAACTCCGCATATGGTAAGTTCTTATCCCAACTCCTATTGTTCTTGAGCGCACACGCTCTCAGCATATCCTCAAGGATCTGATTTGTTCTTTCCGTCTGTACGTCAGTCTGGGGATGATAGGCAGAACTAAAATTCAGATGAGTTCCCATGGTTTCATGTAACTTCTGCCAGAACCTTGAGGTGAACTGTGTCCCTCGATCTGACACTATCTTCTTTGGCACTCCATGGAAACACACGATCCTTGACATGTATAATTCTGCCAATTTGGATCCGTTGTAGCTTTCTTTCACGGGGATGAAATGAGCTATCTTGGTTAGCCTGTCGATGATGACCCATATCGAATCATAACCCGATTGGGTCCTCGGCAGTCCCACTATGAAATCCATAACTATTTCTTCCCATTTCCATTCACGCACTTTGAGTGGTTGCAATAATCCCGCAGGTCGTTGATGTTCTGCTTTCACCAACTGACATGTGTCACATAGGGCAACATGTTCCGCGACATCCCGCTTCATGCCATACCACCAATACCTGCTCTTGAGGTCATGATACATCTTCGTACTCCCAGGATGAATGGAATAGTCGGAATCATGAGACTCCTTCAAAATCAATTCACGGATCTCCTTCACTTCAGGCACACAGATTCTTTTCCCGTGCCACACCGTACCTTGTTCATCCTCTCTGAAACAAGGGGCTTTATTATCCTTGATGAGTTCTCTGATTTCTTGTATCTTCTCATCAGTCTTTTGACCGTTGCGTATATCTTGCTCTAATGTGGAGTCCACTTCCATGGCGACGGCCTCACCACTATTCACCAGACATAGATTGAGTTTTACAACCTCTTCCTTCAGTTCTGTAGGCATGTCCTTTAAGCTTAACCTATTGACCTGCACCTTCCGGCTTAAAGCATCTGCTACGACGTTCGCTTTCCTAGGATGATAGTTGATGCCCACATCAAAATCGTTAATTAGCTCTAACCATCTCCTTTGTCTGAGGTTGAGATCTGGCTGTGTGAAAATATACTTTAAGATCTTATGATCCGTATATATCTCTGTCCTCTTCCCCATCAAGTAATGCCGCCAAATCTTCAACGCGTGTACCACTGCGGCTAGCTCTAGGTCATGCGTAGGATAGTTCTTCTCGTGCTTCCGGAGCTGCCGGGATGCATATGCCACGACATGCCCCTCTTGCATGAGAACACATCCCAACCCGTTTCCAGAGGCATCGCAGTACACCGAAAAGTTCTTCTGCATATCTGGCATAACTAGCACTGGGGCTGTTGTCAATCTTTTCTTCAGCTCTTGAAAACTCGTCTCGCACTACGGTGTCCATGTGAATGTGATTCCCTTCTCCAACAATTTGGTGAGGGGTCTCGAAATCTTGGAGAAACCATCGATAAACCATCGATAATACCCAGCCAATCCTAAGAAGCTTCGAACTTCCCCGACATTCTCAGGGGTCTTCCACTTCTGTACATCCTCGATCTTGGCGGGATCTACGGAGATTCCTCCCTCCGAGATTATATGTCCTAAGAAGGGAACTCTCTTCAACCAAAACTCACACTTGATCAACTTGGCATATAGTTAGTGTTCTCTCAGCTTTTGCAACACCAACCTTAAATGCCTCTCATGTTATTCTTCATCTTTGGAAAAGACGAGAATGTCATCAATGAAAACCACCACAAATTTGTCCAGATATTCTATGAATACCTTGTTCATGAGATACATGAAGTATGCCGGGGCATTAGATAGCCCGAACGGCATGACGGTGTATTCATACAGCCCATACCGAGATACGAAAGCTGTCTTTGGAATGTCGATTTGCCTTATCTTAAGTTGGTGGTATCCCGACCTGAGATCAATTTTTGAGAACACACGATCTCCCCTCAACTGATCAAATAAGTCTTCAATGCGGGGTAATGGGTACTTGTTCTTGACGGTTACTTCATTCAACGCACGGTAGTCTAGGCACAACCTTTGGGTTCCGTACTTCTTGGGCACAAATATCACTGGAGCTCCCCAGGGTGAGGAACTAGGACGAATGTACCCCTTCTCTGTCAATTCTCTCAAATGTTCCTTGAGTTCTTCCAGCTGTTTGGAGTCCATCCGATAGGGCCTCTTGTATATCAGAGCTGTTCCAGGCACTAGCTCAATCGAGAATTCCACTTCACGATCGAGGGCATACCTGGCAACTCCTCTGGAAAAACATCTAGATATTCCCTGATGATCCTGATCTCCTCCACTTCCACCTCAACTTGATTGAGTTTAATGTCCCTCCTAGGCTCTTGTATGGTTATAAACTTTACTCTTGTGCCACTAGGGTGAGTTAGTTTCACCGTTCTTGTCGAACAATGGATGATTCCTTTATGTTTGGTCAACCAATCCATACCCACAATAATATCTATCCCTTGTGAGTCTATCACTATGAGGTTTGCAGTAAATACTACCCCATTAATGTCTAGATTCACCTTGGGACACACTTTTCTTGTCCTTATCTCTCCCCCTGGAGAGTTTACTGCTAGCATATGGTTCATTTGTGTTGTTGCTAGATCATGCTTCTTAACAAACCCTTGAGCAATGAACGAGTGGGTAGCACCAGAATCGAACGACAGGGTTGCAATGTGTAAATTGGCAGGAAACTTACCAACTACACGTCAGGTGCCTCTTGCGCCTCCTCCATGGTCACGTGGTTCACCCGTCCTCGCATCACATTCTGCTGTTGTGGCTGCATGGGCTTCTTCTTTGGGCACTTATGGGCGTAGTGCCCCACTTCACCACAGTTGAAGCATTGCACCCCAACCTTAGGTGCCTGGCCTTTGTTGTCTTGGGGTTGGTTCTGTGGTCCTTGCACTGCTGGTCGAGGTTGATATGTGGGACGAGGCTGCTGTACAAACTGACGCTGCGGCTGTGCCGGTGCTGATGGAGGCCTGAAATTTGGGTTGTACCCTCTGGGTGCTGAGTAGGGCACCACAACACGACTCGTCTGCCCTGCGGTTGGTTGCATCAGTCGTGGGCGTGTGTTGCTACCCGAGGCTTGGTGTGACCATCCCGCCTTCCTCTTGTTTTCATTTTCCAAGGCCTTCAGCTTCCTCTCCACAACAAATGCTCTGTCCACCATCTTTTGGAAGCTTTCATACTCGTTGGAGGACATTGCACACTGCATTTCCGCTGTAAGTCCTTCCACAAAGCAGTCCTGTTTCTGCTCATCAGTCTCGATGTCCCGTGGTGCATAACAGGATAGTTGGGTGAATTTAGTGAGGTATTCACTCACAGTCATGTTTCCTTGCTGCATCCCCAAGAACTCCTTTCTCTTGTTTTTGAGTTCACCCCTTGGTATGTAATGGTTGCGGAAACTACGCTTGAACTCTTCCCAAGTGATGTTCTCAGGGTCATGATGGGCGGCCACGTAAGCGGTCCACCAATCAGCAGCAGGTCCATGCAATTGGTGAGAGGCAAACAGCACCCTCTAATACCCTTGGCATTGTATGATCCTCATCTTGCTCTCAATGGTCTTTAGCCAATCATCTGCCTCTAGAGGTTCAACAGCACTTGCAAACTTTGGAGGTTGAGTCCCTAGAAACTCAATCAACCTTGGTTGGCGTGGTGCAGCTTGTGGAGGTGGAACTTGATGCAAGTTGGCCACCACTTGAGTTAGGCTCTGGATGAGCTGATTCTGATTTTCAAGCATTTGGTGGATGGGATCAACTCCTTCACGGCGACCACCCCTGTCTTGTCCTCTAGAAAGATGAGGGTTGCCGGCCTCATCGTTGTTGTTGGCGGGGTTGGCACCACGACCCTTTCCTCTTCCGGCCATCTATCATGATCAACCAAATGTTAATTTAAAACATTTCGTATTAAATTCCCAATTTGCTTGTTTAAACTTAAACTCATGAGGTCTTATTATGTTAACATTTTCTGAGGGTTTCACGTCTCATGCAAACATAAATGCACTCTTAATTCATAGGGGTTCACACCTCAAAGCAAAACAGCCTAAAGACGAGGTTGCGGACAAATGCCCATGGCTTCCACAACTCACGTCCCACACCAAACATTAACACACCATTAACTAAGGTATCGACTCGACTACTCGATAACATGCTGAACTAAGGGAAAAGACTCTACACGACTCGTATCACTGAGCTGGCTCCTCGGGATCTTCCTCATTATTGCGGCTGCCCTCTGACTCCGCTTTGGGTAGGGAAGCTGCTAGTGGAGAAGTGCGGCGACGCCTGCTCGCCCGGCGGTCTGGGGAGTCAGGAGTCCATGTGTCATTCACGGTGACACACAGTTCATTCCCATCTCCTCTTTCTCTCGCCCTCAAGCTGGCTCGAAGCAACGCCTCAGTCTCCTTCAGGGTGTCACGAACATCCTGAAGCTCCTGCTGACACTTCTGCAGTCGAGTGCCGAGCATAGCAGCATCCTCCAAGCACAGGTCCATGTGCTCATGGGAAGTCCCCTGCTGTACTGGCGGGTACTTGTACTCCGCTGTACCACTCTCACGCTGGAGGACATACATGTACTCCGTCCTGTCCAGGTGGCGACAGTAGATGTAACTCTGGCAGCTGATGGCCTCCCAGGTGACATCCTTCTCGGCATCAACCTGTGTCGCTCGACAAGCTAGAGAGCGATGGATCTTGAGCAGCTGATTTTCATGGATAATCCTCATTTATGAACTCCATTCTTCCCGCTTATCACGGATGGTCCAGGTGGAGCTGTAGTGTATGATTAGCTTGCCCGTATTGCCGGCAGCGTGGAGCATACGCCGAAGGCGGCGCAACAAGCCTCCTACTGCCAACCCGTAGGAGTGGTACGTCACCGGACGGTTCTCCTCTCTCAGGAAAGGGAAACTACAGGAACTCTCCCTCCAGTGGACTTGCGAGCGGTGCGGATCATGCGAACCATCTAAAACATAAAGCATTTAAAATTAAGTTAGATAAGGGTTTAAACAAAAATTGTATTTTGAATAAAAGTTGGGGTTAGATGAATAAAGTGACCCCATTAAATAACACTTTTCAACCTACACCTTTGTAAAATAGTTTTTAGGAAAATAGGGTCCTTAAATACGTCCATTTCTACCTACGTCCACGTTCCTACGGGCAACCTTGGCTCTGATACCACTTCTGTCACACCCGGTTTCTCCGAAGCACAACCGAGTGAATATCACATGTATGCCAGGATCATTTTCTCATACATGTGATGACAAATAGTGAAGCATCATTGATTACAAGCCAGGTGTCGAATATAAATAGGTCTTACAAAGCATACGTCTCGATGGACGATAATAAATTCATAACATGTAAATAAACTAGCAGCGGAATGTTATTCTTGTGGGCTCCGTCACAGGCGTTGCCCGGGGGACTCCATGAACCTAGGATCCTTCTTCGGGTCCGAAGTCTTGGTCATTGAACACCACATCATCCTCTTGCCCTGAGCAGCAATTTAAACCAACAAATATGCAAGTTTGAGTACCGTTGGTACTCAGCAAGTGTGGGAAAGTTATGTCATGCATGGCTAGAGCAAGGAGAGGTTGAACTCATGGTTAAAGCACTACGCAATTAATACCTATCACCTTAGCTTATTAAGCACCTACATTACTACATAGGTGAAATGGTCCCAATCTCCCAACCCATCATCATAATCAAATAACCATAACATCATTTCTAATGTTAAGCTCCCCGCTTAACATCCACAACTTCCAAAGTCAACATCCTCTAATCAAGAATAAGTCCAAGCCGCTCTTGACCGTGAGCACGGCTGTCATGACAGTTTTGACTCTGCAGAGTTTGCACTACTGTACCCACATGTAGTGATTTCATCCCCCGTTGCCGGGTGGACTAAAAGAACCTCCATTGTGCCAGTGGCCACAAACCACATTCACACTTCCCAGATGTGTAGCCAGGAGATCACTACGAAGCCTTTACAAAGGGATTCCTGACGAGCGTGGGCCTACTGAGGTTTCACCCCTAACAGCATACAAGAGGCTCCAACCCCGCTGCAGTGGTCCCCTCTTGAGCCTTGCGGTTCATATGGTAGTCCAGCTGACACCTATTCCCCGCACCATCCAACACACCCATACTACGCCGGGGATACACCTAATTAATTGGCCAATCTGCCCCATCTCATCATGTGGTTGGCACGGTAAAGCCAGGTTACATGCTCCATGAACCGGTCCTTAGGATCCAGGCAAGTACTAAACACAAACCCGAGTCTCGTGCACCCAGCACCAACCAATTCATCCAACTTGCCTCGATCCCTACCTCTACATAACTCATAATATCTCATTCAAGAGTAAGGTAAATAAATTGATGATCTCATATCCCAATTATCCCATTCTAAGCATGGCTAAGCATAAGCATGTAAATAAATGATATGATAAAATAAATCCATACCCAAGCTACAAGGAAACAAGATAATGCAATTCTAGGGAAACTTCCTAGCATGGGTTTCATATTTCAATTGACAATGCAAATAATTCTATCTACACATCCTAGCATAGGATCAAAGTGGTCAAGGACACTTGCCTTTTTCCTGCTGCTCTGGGAATGGAAAGTCTTGGTCTTGGAAGGGGAGAACTCGCTCTGGGGCAGGTTCTACTCATGCCAATACACATAGCAAAAGAAAACAACAATCCATAAGACATAGTTCACACTCTCACTTCATACAAACCACACATACATACCTATGAAAGTCATTCACATTACTAAGTGTTGTGGTTATCCTAGATGTGTTGATTTTTGGCCTACATGCTTTTTAAGCATATGTATATGATTTTTAACTTTTGTATTCAGATTTATGTTTGCACACTATATATGAATTTCCAATTTAAACAAACTCTTTAATACACTCTTTAGCTACCAAGTTTGTATGGAAGGTAATTTCCTACTCCAAATGGGTTTTCAGATCTTCTACCAAATCCTAAACTGAAGTCTCTGGATTTGGAGACTTCATTTATCATTTTCTAGTTATGCATACCTATTTTCCAATATTTTCCAGATTTATTTTCTATACCTAAAAGTGAGTTTTAATATTAAATAGTAGGGCATATCATCTTAACAGAATAGGTTCTGATCTAAAATATTAAATAATATATTTTTGAACTTCTCCTCTGATGTGAACTAATTTAAATTTATTTTACCAATTTTCAGAATTATTTCCTAACCTAAAAATGTGTCCCTATAACTAATAAATGTGAACAATCAATTAGACAGATTCATTTCAGCTTAAAATCTATTTTTAACTCATTCTAAAGTTTTCCAAGTGTTAGGAGAGTTTAAATTTGAATTTACAATGTGTTTCCCTCACCTTTTTAAATTTAAATCCTAATCACATATTCAAATTTCTGAATTTAATATCACATAGGGTGAAAAAGGTACATCCACCCTACTACAGGGTCTAATTTATTATTTCATAAATTTCCAGGGGTCTAACTACACATAACAGAGGGGTTTTCCTAATTTTTATTAAGTCCAGGGGCTAAAACTGATTTTTAAATGAATTTACATGAATTTCTGAAGTTCCAGGGGCTAGATCAGAAGTTTCCGGGGCTAGGTCGTGTTTTCCGAGATCCCCAGGGGGTAGCGCGTAAGAATCCCGACCTTTATAACGCGGGGCTGATGTGGACCGTCCGATTTAAAATAGACGGCTCAGATTAGATCGCCGAACCGGTACGCGCGGGTTTTGATTCTACCGTGCGATTTAAAATAGACGACTCTCAAGGGGCCACGTCGCCCTGGCAGGAGCCAGCCCGCGCGCGCGGCGGCTCACGGCGGCGGGGGTGGCGATCTCGTCGGCGCAGCCTCGGCTTTTGCCGCTACACGTTAGAATTTGCATCTTTTTGCATGGATCGGCTGCGGAGGGGTAGGGGAGGCTCACTGAGGGGTTTTCCAGCACTCGGAGGTCCTGGAAGTCGGTCGGCGGCGAGCTTCAACGGCGACGATCTTCGGTGCACGTCGGAACAGATGCTAGGGCTCGAAACTTGTCGTTTCCTTCACGTGCAGGGCTCCCTGGGGGCGGTGGAGCATGATCAGCGCGTTAGATCAGATAATCCGAGCAATGATCGAAGAAAAACGGGGATTGAATCTTCGGTTCTCACCGGAGAGAAGAACGGCCGATCGGGGGGAAAAACAGGGCGATTGTCGGCGTTTATATAGGCGAGGGAGGGCGGCGGTCTGTTGGGATCGAGTTTGAGACGTCCGGGACCAGAATTCGGGCTGGGGGCGCGGGTTTCCGGAGTTCGTTGAGATCGGGCGCGGGGAAGAGTCCGGCCGTTGGGGGCGCGCGGTTGTGGGCAGGCGCGGGGGAGTAGTGGGCCGGCTGGTGGATTTCGGCCCACTGGCCGGTGGGGTTTCTTTCTTTTTCTTTTTCCTTTTCTTTTCTGTTTTGATTTGAATTTGAATTCCAATTTAAATTTGAATTTTTACACCACATGCAATACATCCAAAATTTTTTAAATTCCCCTCTTTAGCAGATTTTGGGGTGTTACACTTTTAAGGTAGGCTAACCGAGTAACTGTTTTTTATGTTGATTCAAACTCGGTTTTGAAAAAGATCTAGCAACAGGATGCAAAAAACAATTGGAATTTAGCAACGACGACTGATGGGATGTTGTGTGATGAATCAAGGAGGACTGGCACAATGGTTTGTCACCTGTTCTAGGGCTGGCGATGCTGGAGTTCACGCAAGGCGGCTAGCTAGGGCAAACCGATGATCTTGGTGGCTCGGTTTGGTGTTTAGGGATTGTGGAATAGGTGAGCAACAAGAAAAACAAGGAAGAACAACGATAACTATGACCCAAAAACACAAAGATAAACCAGCAACAAGACTCGACCACACGAATGCAAACTCAGCAATGCAAACTGAAAAATGACACTTGTAGGCACTATGGTCTAGGAATCGGTAAACACGATATGTTTTTTTTGTGGCTTTTTCTGTGGACTCTAAATATGAAAAACAAAAGCTAATCTAGTGGAAAATCAAAGTACCTCACGGACAACCTGAAATCTGATACCAATTGATGAGTGTTTTAGGCCCGATCTTCCGAAAGGTAGGTCGATTGAAGTGGAGATCTCGATGTTGATGATCCGAGGCACTCGAGCAGACCCGAATTACCCCTGCAATCACTACACCTCTGCTCCGTTGGTTATCAACCGTGCTTCACACGCTTGACCTCGCCACAAAGGCTATTCCTGCAGGTGCAACCGGGAACACAAGCAAGAACGATGAAGATGCAATCTGAAATTGCGAAATTGGGGTCTCACAAACCGTAGAACTGAGAGATTGTTTAATATAAGCAAAACCCATGAATTTGGCTGGCAGCTACAGTATTTAAAGGCTAGAGTTCGGCCATAATACCCTTAGACGCGTCCCTAATGGACTCATACGGGATACAAGGCCCAAAAGACCAATACGGTGGTGCAGCACCGGACAGAACTCTGAATTCGACTTGTTTCGACAACTCCCAATGACTCCTGCCAAATTTTAATGTGGGACCAGAACCATTGGAAAGTTTATCTTCTCATCTTTCCATGCATATGTAGAACGTTGAAAACGGAGTCCGTATGCATCCTGGGCGTCCGTTTTAAGATGGACTGCTCCTGGACACCGAGTTGAACTCGAGTTCGAGTTGGCGACTGTTTCCATCAACTTGTGGACTTTCCATCTGGTTCTCCACGTCCCCAAATCCTTCTCCCTTTACTTGTTGATCATTTCCATGGTTCCTAATAACAATTAAATCATTAAATAGCAATCCATTCTCAAAATCACATGGGTAGGAAGTTAGGAACGAGTTCACCTGCTGATTTAGTAACCGTGCTCGTGCTCTTGTGATTGGTCCTTGTATATCAATGTGAGTATCCACTGTTGTGATGTCCTCATCAGTAGGCCCCTGGGAAAGCTGGGGTTCTGGTCCCCCAGACCAAAGCTCTGTGGCCTGGACAGACACTAGAAGGAAGAGGGTAATCGTGTCGTGTAGTTGTATTTCCCTGCTCGACGACTTCATTATGGCTTATGGTCCTCTGCTAAGCTACGGGTCCTTGGCAATTCGGTGTAGCAGCGTCCGGACCCCGGTTACCACCCTCCCCGGGGTGGCATGCCATTCGGGCCCCGCGCACTTGGGCGCTGCGCTGGCAGAGGCAGGATATGCACGCTTAGGGTGCAGGACCGGCTAAGCAGGCTACACATCCTGGACCTCCCGCTGGCTAGACACTCCAAAGAGAGGAGGTTTCCTTCTGGTGCCACCGGACCCAAGCCAGGAGGTATCCAGGGGGCCCGGAGACAACACAGGTGCCTCAGGTGTCTCTGTCTTGTAGCCGGACAGCATAACTTTGACCAAGAGCGAGATAGAGAGCCGCAACTACGCACACGTCGAGAGGTATGCAAAAACGTGGGGAACCTTGAAAGGAAAGCTGTATGGGTAAGGGAGCACAAAAGGTCCAAAATGACCTAGCTGATGTGGGCAGTACTTTTCCAATGTCCCAAGCTTGTTCCTCCGGGCCCTTAGCAGCGTAAGTACCCAGGGTGCCCGGGCAATGTGGCTATCACTCCTTCTGGGCCCCTGGCAGCACGAGGACCCTACGGGAGTTCGGTCCTTGTATTTACCTTGTTATAGCCAGCGCTCTGAGTCTTCTGCTCATTGCTGGAGCGCTCTGATGCCCTGCCCGTGTGATTTACCGGGATGCCCCCCTGGTAGGTGTGGTCACTTGGTGGGGGGCGCACCTACCAAGTAGACTGGATGAGGCAGGGTGTTAGCATCAGGCCTCCCGGGGGGCCCGGATAACCACGGACCTATGGAGACGGTCCGGGCTTGGGCGACACGGTCGTTCGAGACGCGGTTGAGTCTTTGCCCAGGGTCATGTGCCACCTGGCTTCCCGACACTGAAGTCACAGCGCCGGGGTACCCAATCATCATGCCTCAATGGTCACGAGGACGGGGTCATTTGCAGCGTCTGTGCCGGTGTGTGGATCTGCTTGGAACGAAACTGGTATGCCTCACATCTCTTGACCGGATCAACTAAACCCAGGGGGGCTAACGGCGAGTAAAAACTGTGCCGGAAGGCTTTATCGGCCAGCGTGTGGAACACAGTGGTTGCCGCACTCGCCCTCATGGATCTCTGTGAATATCTCGCAGCCCTCCTCCCGGGTAATGCACTGTAATAGATCGCTGTCAGTGCCACACAGGTAGAGATCTCCATCTACAATTATGTATCCTCTAGCCATACGAACGATCGGTTCAGTGGATACACGTTCATCAGGAAGGATATTGTCTTTCAAGCAGGTCCGGACCTCCGTGATCCCCGCATCAGACCTACCTGAGCTTTTTGAATCTTGGGCGCCGTGTTACACAGAGCCCCCCGTGACGCATGTGATCCTTGGCGAGCGCCATGGTTGCAGGACCACCGGGACTGCCAGCTTCGAGGTGCTGGACTCGCTCCCTTTCGCCTGGTTCGGCAGGCCAGGCTGTATGACGCGGTAGCTTCCTTTCAAAGGTGCCTTCGAGGATCAGAGTCCATGCATAGGATTTTATTGAAAGGTTGTCTGCCATTGCGTTGTTGGCACAGGGGATATGGCGCTACTCCAAAGCATGAAATCCCTTTTCCACCTCTTGGACGCGGATAAAGAAGGCAGCCGGCTGTGGATCGGTATAGGTATACTCTCGCTCGCCCCGTTTGATGGCGAGTTGGGAGCCTACTTTTAGCTAGCTTCTGTCGTATTCCTGGAGAAAGGGCAGTACCTAAGCCAAATATGAGGGCTTCATACTTTGCCATGCTATTGGTAGCTTTGGAGTCAAGATGCACCATGTACCTGAACTGCTCTCCTAACTGTGAGGTGAGCAGGACCCCCACTTTGGCACCTCGCTCGCGCGAGGGCCGTCGCAACAAAGTGTCTAGTGGGGTCCAGTGAAAACCAGGGTTCTGGTTCTGGGCCACCGTTGTCTTGACCCCTCTAGACGATATGGAGACGGAATCAATTCCACCCTAAATGTGTGTCACATCCGGTTTTTCCGAAGAACAACCAAGTGAATATCACATGTATGCCAGGATCATTTTCTCATACATGTGATGACAAATAGTGAAGCATCATTTATTACAAGCTAGGTGTCGAATATAAATAAGTCTTACATAGCAAATATCTCGATGGACAATGATAAGTTTATCACAAGTAAATAAACTAGCAGCGGAATATTATTCTTGTGGGCTCCATTACAGGCGTTGCCCGGGGGTCTCCATGAACCTAGAAACCTTCTTCGGGTCCAAAGTCTTGGTCATTATACATGTCACACCCGGTTTTCCGAAGAACAACCAAGTGAATATCACATGTATGCCAGGATCATTTTCTCATACACGTGATGACAAATAGTGAAGCATCATTTATTACAAGCCAGGTGTCGAATATAAATAAGTCTTACATCGCAAATGTCTCGATGGACAATAATAAGTTCATCACAAGTAAATAAACTAGCAGCGGAATATTATTCTTGAGGGCTCCGTCACAGGCGTTGCCCGGGGGTCTCCATGAACCTAGAAACCTTCTTCGGGTCCAAAGTCTTGGTCATTATACACCACCTCATTATCTTGACCTGAGCAGCAATATAAACCAACAAAATATGCAAGATTGAGTACCAATGGTACTCAGCAAGTGTGGGAAAGTTATGTCATGCATGGCTAAAACAAGGAGAGGTTGATCTCATGGTTAAAACACTATGCAATTAATACCTATCACCTTAGCTTATTAAGCACCTACATTACTACACAGGTGAAATGGTCCCAATCTCCCATCCCATCATCATAATCCAATAACCATAACATCATTTCCAATGTTAAGCTCCCCGCTTAACATCCACAACTTCCAAAACTATCAATCCTCTAATCATGAATAAGTCCAAGCCGCTCTTGACCGTGAGCACGGCTGTCATGACAGTTTTGACTCTGCAGAGTTTGTACCACTGTACCCACATGTAGTGATTTCATCCCCCGTTGCCGGGTGGACTAAAAGAACCTCCATTATGCCAGTGGCTACGATCCACATTCACACTTCCCAGGTGTGTAGCCAGGAGATCACTACGAAGCCTTTACAAAGGGATTCCCGACGAGCGTGGGCCCACTGAGGTTTCACCCCTAACAGCATACAAGAGGCTCCAACCCCGCTGCAGTGGCCCCCTCTTGAGCCTTGCGGTTCATATGGTAGTCCAGCTGACACCTATTCCCCGCACCATCCAACACACCCATACTACACCGGGGATACACCTAATTAATTGGCCAAGCTGCCCCATCTCAGCATGTGGTTGGCACGGTAAAGCCAGGTTACATGCTCCATGAACCGGTCCTTAGGATCCAGGCAAGTACTAAACACAAACCCGAGTCTCGTGCACCCAACACACAACCAAAACATCCAACTTGCCTTGATCCCTACCTCTACATAACTCACAATATCTCATTCAAGAGTATGGTAAAATAAACTGATGATCTCATATCCCAAATCTCCCATTCTAAGCATGGCTAAGCATATGCATAATTATAAATGACATGATAAAATAAATCCCAATCCCAAGCTACAAGGAAACAAGGTGATGCAATTCTAGGGAAACTTCCTAACATGGGTTTCATATTTCAATTGACAATGCAAATAATTCTAGCCACACATCCTAGCATAGGATCAAAGTGGTCAAGGACACTTGCCTCCTTCCTGCTGCTCTTGAAATGGGTAGTCCTGATCTTGGAAAGGAATAACTTGCTCTTGAGCAGGTTCTACATCATACCATCACACATAGCAAGAGAAAAAATACCATCCATAAGACATAGTTCACACTTCCACTTCATACAAACCACACATTCACATTCATGAAAGTAATTCACCATTATATGTGTTGTGGTTACTCTATGTGTGTTGATTTGTGGCTTGCATGCACTTTTAATCATGTGTATATGATTCCTACTTTTGTGTTTACATTTATACTTACCTACTATATATATGTGAGTTTCCAATTTAAATAAATTCCTTAGATTCAACTACTACACCTTTTTACTACCAAATATGTATGAAAGGTATTTTTCTTCTCCCTATGTGCCTTCAGAATTTCTACCAACCCTAAACTGAATTCTTTAAATTTTAGAAACACCGTTTATCATTTACTAGTTGCTATATTTTCAGATTTATTTTTCCTATGCATAAATGTGTACTTTATTATGAAAATAGTAATACACATCATCTAAACAGAATAGGTTCTGGTCCTAAATAATTTAATAACATATCTTGACCTTTGCCTCAGATATAAACTATTTCACAATTATTTTCCCTATTTTCTAAAACTATTCATTACTTAAAAATATGTCCCTAAATGTGAATAATAAATTAAACAGATTCAATTCAGCCCAAAATATGTTTTTATCTCACTCCAAAGTTTTCTACATACTGAGAAAGTTTTTAATTTAATTATGACAATATGTTTGTCCCACTTTTTAATTTTTAACACTAGCCACATATTCAATTTCCTAATTTAAATACTAAACAGGGCTAAAAAGTTAAACTTACCCCACTACAGGGTCTATAATATTATTTTCAGAATTTCTAGGGGTCTAGCTACACTTATCAGAGGTGTTTTTCCTAATTTTTATTAAGTCTAGGGGCTAAAACTGATTTTTAAATGAACTTACATGATTTTCTGGAGTTCCAGGGGCTAGATCAGAAGTTTCCGGGGCTAGCTCTTATTTCCCGAGAACCCCAGGGGGTAGAACGTAAGATTTCCAGTCTTTATAACGCGGGGCTGACGTGGACCGTCCGATTTTAAACCGACGGCCGAGATTATAACATCGAACCGGTACGCGGAGGTTTAAACCCTACCGTGCGATTTAAAATAAACGGCGCACAAGCGGCCAGGTCGCTCTCATCGAGCACGGGCGGCGCTGCCGGCGGCGCACGGCGGCGGGAAGCGGCGATCTCGCCGGAAACTTTCGGATCTTCGGGAATTCTTCCTAGAACTGTGATTTTATGGCATAGATCGGTAGAGGGGAGGTCGGGGATCTCACCTCGGGGGTTTTCTTGAGCTCGGAGGTCCTGGAAAGTGATCGGCGACGAGGTCCGAGGCGAAACCACGGCGAAGCTCGTCGGCGCTGTGTTTACACCGCAAGTCACCGAGTTTTCTGCACCTGCAAGGTTCCCCGGAGGCGGTGGATCAAGACCAGCGAGTTAGATCAGAATTTCCGAGCTTAGATCGGCCAGAATTCGCCGGAGAAGTCTCGGTTCTCACCGGAGTAAAAATCGGCGATTGCGGGGGAAAAACAGAACGAGGCCGGGGTTTTTATAGACGGGGGAGGGCGGCGGGGTGGTTTAGATCATGTCCGCGTCGCCTACGAACAGAATTCAGCGGGGATACGCTGAAATCCCGATCGGTTTTGATTCGGGTGCGAGGGAGTCCGGCGCTGGCGCGAGGTAGACGACGATCGGATTGGTCCCGCTTGTCAGTGTGAGGCAGCAGCGCGCGCGGCTGCGGGCTGGCGCGGGCGCTGTCTGGGCCGGCTGGTGGGTTTCGGCCCACTGGCCGGTTTTTTTCTGTTTTTTCTTTTTCTTTTTTCTATTTCTTTTCTGATTTGAGTTTAATTTGAATTCCAGTTTGAATTTGAATTTTTGCAAAACATGCAACACGTCCAAAAATTTTTAAATTCCCCTCTTAACATGATTTAGGGTTTTGAATCAAAATTTTGGGGTGTTACAGCTCTACCCCCCTTAAAAGAAATCTCATCCTCGAGATTGGTGTTTCTAAGAAAATAATTTCGGAAATTGTGCCTTGAGCTCATCTTCCCGCTCCCAGGTGCCTTCCTCTTCTGAGTGATGCTTCCACTGCACCTTGCACATCTGGATTCTTCTATTTCTGGTGAGGCGTTCTTTTCTCCAAAATCTTGTATGGTTGCTCGGCATAAGATAAATCTTCAGCTACATCCACTTCATTCATGGGTAACACCTCTTCAGGCGTTCTCAGGCATTTCTTGAGTTGTGACACATGGAACACATCGTGCACATCCGATAGACGAGCCGGTAACTCTAGTTGATACGCCACTTCACCTTTCCTCTCCAAAACTTGAAAGGGTCCGATGTATCGAGGTGACAACTTCCCTTTCTCCTTGAACCGACGAAGTCCTCTGATAGGGGACACCTTGAGATAAACATAGTCTCCCACGTTGAAAACGAGCTCTCTTCTTCGTACATCAGCATAACTCTTTTGGCGTGTCTGTGCTATCCTCAAATTGTTGTGAATTTCCCTTACCTTCGCCTCGGCTTCTTGTAGTACTTCTGGACCAAACACTTTACTTTCCCCCGTTTGGTTCCAAAATAGGGGAGTTCTGCACTTCCTCCGGTACAAGGCTTCAAACGGTGACATCTTCATACTAGCTTGATAGCTGTTGTTATAGGAAAACTCCGCATACGGTAAGTTCTTGTCCCAACTCCTATTGTTTTTGAGTGCACATGCCCTTAGCATATCTTCAAGGATCTGATTGGTTCTTTCCGTCTGCCCATCAGTTTGGGGATGATAGGCAGAACTAAAGTTCAGATGGGTTCCCATGGTTTCGTGCAACTTCTGCCAGAATCTTGAGGTGAACTGCGTCCCTCGATCCGACACAATCTTCTTTGGCACTCCATGGTAACACACGATCCTTGACATGTACAACTCTGCCAATTTGGATCCGCTGTAGCCTTCCTTCACGGGGATGAAGTGAGCTACCTTGGTTAGCCTATCAATGATGACCCATATCGAATCATATCCCGATTGGGTCCTAGGCAATCCCACGATAAAATCCATGCTGATTTCATCCCATTTCCATTCAGGCACTTTGAGTGGTTGCAATAATCCCGCGGGTCGTTGATGTTCTGCTTTCACCAACTGACATGTGTCACATAGGGCAACATGTTCCGCGACATCTCGCTTCATGCCATACCACCAATACCTGCCCTTGAGGTCCTGGTACATCTTCGTACTCCCAGGATGAATGGAATAGTCGGAATCGTGAGCCTCCTTCAAAATCAATTCACGGATCTCCTTTACTTCAGGCACACAAATTCTTTTCCCGTGCCACACCGTACCTTGTTCATCCTCTCTGAAACTTGGAGCTTTATTTTCCTTGATGAGTTGCCTGATTTCCTGTATCTTCTCATCATTCTTTTGACCCTCGCGTATGTCTCGCTCTAGTGTGGAGTCCACTTCCATGGCGATGGCCTCACCACTATTTACTAGACATAGATTGAGCCTTATAACCTCGTCCTTCAATTCTGCAGGCATTTCCTTCAAGCTCAACTTATTGACCTGCACTTTCCGACTTAAAGCATCGGCCACGACGTTTGCTTTCCCAGGATGATAGTTGATGCCTACATCAAAGTCATTGATTAGCTCTAACCATCTCCTTTGTCTGAGGTTGAGGTCTGGCTGTGTGAAAATGTACTTCAAACTCTTATGATCCGTATATATCTCGGTCCTCTTCCCCATCAAATAGCGCCGCCAAATTTTCAACGCGTGTACCACTGCGGCTAGTTCTAGGTCATGTGTAGGATAGTTCTTCTCGTGCTTCCGAAGCTGCCGGGATGCATATGCCACGACATGCCCTTCTTGCATGAGAACACATCCCAATCCGTTTCCCGAGGCGTCACAGTACACCGTAAAGCTCTTTTGCATATCTGGCATAACCAGCACTGGGGCTGTTGTCAATCTTTCCTTTAACTCCTGAAAACTCTTCTCGCACTGCGGCGTCCATGTGAATGTGATTCCCTTCTCCAACAGTTTAGTGAGAGGTCTCGAGATCTTGGAGAATCCTTCAATAAACCGTCGATAGTATCCAGCCAATCCCAAGAAGCTTCGGACTTCCCCGACATTTTCAAGGGTCTTCCACTTCTGTATATCCTCGATTTTGGCGGGATCTACGGAGATTCCTCCCTCTGAGATTATATGTCCTAAGAAGGGAACTCTCTTCAGCCAAAACTCACACTTGCTCAACTTAGCATATAGTTGGTGTTCTCTCAGCCTTTGCAACACCAACCTTAGATGTTTCTCATGTTCTTCTTCATCTTTGGAGAAGACGAGAATGTCATCTATGAAAACCACCACAAATTTGTCAAGATATTCCATGAATACCTTGTTCATGAGATACATGAAGTATGCCGGGGCATTAGTTAGCCCGAAAGGCATGACGGTGTATTCATACAGTCCGTACCGAGATACGAAAGCTGTCTTGGTAATATCAGATTGCCTTATCTTGAGTTGGTGGTATCCTGACCTGAGATCAATTTTCGAGAACACACAAGCTCCCCTCAACTGATCAAACAAGTCTTCAATGCGGGGTAATGGGTACTTGTTCTTGATGGTTACCTCATTCAAAGCACGGTAATCCACGCATAACCTTTGGGTTCCGTCTTTCTTGGGCACAAATATCACCGGAGCTCCCCATGGTGAGGAACTAGGGCGGATATACCCCTTCTCCGTCAATTCTCTCAAATGATCCTTGAGTTCTTCTAGCTGCTTGGAGTCCATCCGATAAGGTCTCTTGTATATCGGGGCTGTTCCAGGCACTAGCTCAATTGCAAATTCCACTTCACGATCGAGAGGCATACCTGGCAATTCTTCCGGAAAAACGTCTGGATATTCCCTGATGGTCCTGATTTCCTCAACTTTCACCTCAACTTGATTTGATTTAATGTCCCTCCTAGGCTCGTGTATTGTTATGAACTTTACTCTTGTGCCACTAGGGTGCGTTAGTTCCACCGTTCTGGTCGAACAATGGATGATTCCCTTATGTTTGGTCAACCAATCCATGCCCAAAATAATATCGATCCCTTGGGAATCTATCACTATGAGGTTAGCAGTAAACACTACCCCATTAATGTCTAGATTCACCTTGGGACACACTTGTCTTGTCCTTATTTCTCCACCTGGAGAGTTTACGGCTAGCATATGGTTCATTTGTGTTGTTGCTAGGTCATACTTCTTAACAAACCCTTGAGCAATAAACGAGTGGGTAGCACCAGAATCAAACAGCAGGGTTGCAAGGTGTAAATTGGCAGGAAACTTACCAACTACCACGTTGGGTGCATCTTGTGCTTCCTCCATAGTGACGTGGTTCACCCGTCCTCTCATTACATTCTGTTGTTGTGGCTGCGCGGGCTTCTTCTTTGGGCATTTGTGGGCGTAGTGCCCCACTTCACCGCAGCTAAAACATTGCACCCCAACCTTAGGTGCCTGGCCTTTGTTGTCTTGGGGTTGGTTTGGGGGTCCTTGCACTGCTGGTCGAGGTGGATATGCAGGGCGAGGCTGCTGCACAAACTGACGTTGCGGCTGTGCTGGTGCTGCCGGAGGCCTGTAGTTCGGGTTGTACCCTCTTGGTGCTGAGTAGGGTACCGCAGCACGGCTCGTCTGCCCCGTAGGTTGCTGCATCATACGGGGGCGAGCGTTGCTTCCCGAAGCTTGATGTGACCAACCGCCTTCCTCTTATTCTCATTTTCCAAGGCCTTTAGCTTCCTTTCTACCACAAATGCTCTGTCCACCATCTTTTGGAAGCTTTCATACTCATTTGAGGACATTGCACACTGCATCTCTGCGGTAAGTCCTTCCACGAAACAATCTTGTTTTTGCTCATCAGTCTCTATGTCCCGTGGGGCATAACGGGATAGTTGGGTAAATTTAGTGAGGTATTCCCTCACCTTCATATTTCCCTGCTGCAGTCCCAAAAACTCCTTCCTCTTGTTTTTTAGTTCACCTCTTGGGATGTAATGGTTGCGGAAGCTACGCTTGAACTCTTCCCAAGTGATGTTCTCAGGGTCATGATGGGCGGCCACGTAGGCAGTCCACCAATCAGCAGCAGGTCCATGCAATTGATGAGAGGCAAACAGCACCCTCTCATACCCTTGGCACTGGATGATCCTCATCTTACTTTCAATGGTCTTCAGCCAATCATCTGCCTCCAGAGGTTCGGCAGCACTTGCAAACTTTGGAGGTTGAGTTCCTAGAAACTCACTCAACCTTGGTTGGCGTGGTGCAGCTTGTGGAGATGGAACTTGATGCAAGTTGGCCACCACTTGAGTCAAGTTCTGGATGAGCTGATTTTGATTCTCCAGCATTTGGTGGAGGGGATCAACTCCTTCACGGCGACCACCCCGGTCATGGCCTCCAGAAAGATGAGGGTTGCATGCCTCATCGTTGTTGTTGGCGGGGTAGGCAGCACGTCCTTTTCCTCTTCCAGCCATCTGGCAGAATCAACCAACGTTAATTTGAAAGCATTTAGTATCATCTTACTACTTTCATTTGTTTGTACTTTGAAGTGTTGAGGCTTTGTTATACTTTTACGAGGGTTCATATCTCACACCAAATAGATGCACTATTATTTCATGTGGGTTCACACACCAAAGCAAAACAATCTAAAGACGAGGCTGTGGACAATTGCTCATGGCTTCCACAACTCACGTCACACACCAAGCATTAACACACCATTAACTACGTAACGACTCGACTACTCGACATCCTTCTAATTTAAGGGAAAGGCTCTACGCTACTCGTTTTCTTGAGCTGGCTCCTCGGGATCTTCCTCATCATTTCGGCTGCCTTCTGACTCTGCTTTGGGTGGGGAGGCTGCTGGTGGAGAAGTGCGACGACGCCTGATCGCTCGGCGATCTGGGGAGTCAGGAGTCCATGTATCATTCACGGTGACACACAGTTCATTCCCATCTCCTCTTTCTCTCGCCCTCAAACAGGCTCGCAGCAACGCCTCCGTTTCCTTCAGGGTGTCTCGGACATCCTGAAGCTCTTGTTGACACTCCTGCAGTCGAGTGCTGAGCATAGAAGCATCTTCCAAGCACAAGTCCATGTGCTCATGGGAAGTCCCTTGCTGCACCGGCGGGTACTTGTACTCCGTGGTACCACTCTCACGCTGGAGGACATACATGTACTCAGTTTTGTCCAAGTGGCGACGATAGATGTGACTCTGACAGGTGATGGCCTCCCAGGTGACATCTTTCTCCGCATCGACCTGTGTCGCTCTACAAGCTGGAGAGTGGTGAATCTTAAGCAGCTGATTTTTGTGTATTATCCTCATCTCTGAACTCCATTCTTCCCTCTTCTCACGGATGGTCCTGGTGGAGTTATAGTGGATGATTAGCTTGCCCGTATTGCTGGCGGCTTCGAGCATACGTCGAAGACGGCGCAACAAGCCTCCTACTGCCAATCCGTAGGAAAGGTACGTCACCGGACGGCTCTCCTCCCTCTCGGCAAGGGCAACTACGGGAACTCTCCCTCCTGTGGACTTGCGAGCGGTACGAATCATGCGAACCATCAAAAACAAAAAGAATTTAAAATTAGGTTAGATAAACTCTCAAACAAAAATCCTATTTTGAATGAAAGTTGGGGTAAGATGAAGAAAGTGACTCATTAAATAACACTTTTCAACACACACCTTGTAAAATAGTTTTTAAGAAAATAGGGCCCTTAAATACATCCATTTCTACCTAGGTCCACGTTCCTACGGGCAACCTTGGCTCTGATACCACTTCTGTCACACCCGGTATTTCCGAAGAACAACCAAGTGAATATCACATGTATGCCAGGATCATTTTCTCATACATGTGATGACAAATAGTGAAGCATCATTTATTACAAGCCAGGTGTCGAATATAAATAAGTCTTACATCGCAAATGTCTCGATGGACAATAATAAGTTCATCACAAGTAAATAAACTAGCAGCGGAATATTATTCTTGAGGGCTCCGTCACAGGCGTTGCCCGGGGGTCTCCATGAACCTAGAAACCTTCTTCGGGTCCAAAGTCTTGGTCATTATACACCACCTCATTATCTTGACCTGAGCAGCAATATAAACCAACAAAATATGCAAGGTTGAGTACCAATGGTACTCAACAAGTGTGGGAAAGTTATGTCATGCATGGCTAAAACAAGGAGAGGTTGATCTCATGGTTAAAGCACTACGCAATTAATACCTATCAAATTAGCTTATTAAGCACCTACATTACTACACAGGTGAAATGGTCCCAATCTCCCATCCCATCATCATAATCCAATAACCATAACATCATTTCCAATGTTAAGCTCCCCGCTTAACATCCACAACTTCCAAAACCATCAATCCTCTAATCATGAATAAGTCCAAGCCGCTCTTGACCGTGAGCACGGTTGTCATGACAGTTTTGACTCTGCAGAGTTTGTAACACTGTACCCACATGTAGTGATTTCATCCCCCGTTGCCGGGTGGACTAAAAGAACCTCCATTATGCTAGTGGCTACGATCCACATTCACACTTCCCAGGTGTGTAGCCAGGAGATCACTACGAAGCCTTTACAAAGGGATTCCCGACGAGCATGGGCCCACTGAGGTTTCACCCCTAACAGCATACAAGAGGCTCCAACCCCGCTGCAGTGGCCCCCTCTTGAGCCTTGCGGTTCATATGGTAGTCCAGCTGACACCTATTCCCCGCACCATCCAACACACCCATATTACGCAGGGATACACCTAATTAATTGGCCAAGCTGCCCCATCTCAGCATGTGGTTGGCACGGTAAAGCCAGGTTACATGCTCCATGAACCGGTCCTTAGGATCCAGGCAAGTACTAAACACAAACCCGAGTCTCGTGCACCCAGCACACAACCAAAACATTCAACTTGCCTTGATCCCTACCTCTACATAACTCACAATATCTCATTCAAGAGTATGGTAAAATAAACTGATGATCTCATATCCCTAATCTCCCATTCTAAGTATGGCTAAGCATATGCATAATTATAAATGACATGATAAAATAAATCCCAATCCCAAGCTACAAGGAAACAAGGTGATGCAATTCTAGGGAAACTTCCTAACATGGGTTTCATATTTCAATTGACAATGCAAATAATTCTAGCTACACATCCTAGCATAGGATCAAAGTGGTCAAGGACAATTGCCTCCTTCCTGCTGCTCTTGAAATGGATAGTCCTGATCTTGGAAAGGAATAACTTGCTCTTGAGCAGGTTCTACATCATACCATCACACATAGCAAAAGAAAAACAACCATCCATAAGACATAGTTTACACTTCCACTTCATACAAACCACACATTCACATTCATGAAAGTAATTCACCATTATATGTGTTGTGGTTACTCTATGTGTGTTGATTTGTGGCTTGCATGCACTTTTAATCATGTGTATATGATTCCTACTTTTGTGTTCACATTTATACTTACCTACTATATATATGTGAGTTTCCAATTTAAATAAATTCCTTAGATTCAACTACTACACCTTTTTACTACCAAATATGTATGAAAGGTATTTTTCTTCTCCCTATGTGCCTTCAGAATTTCTACCAACCCTAAACTGAATTCTTTAAATTTTAGAAACTCCATTTATCATTTACTAGTTGCTATATTTTCAGATTTATTTTTCCTATGCATAAATGTGTACTTTATTATGAAAATAGTAATACACATCATCTAAACAGAATAGGTTCTCGTCCTAAATAATTTAATAACATATCTTGACCTTTGCCTCAGATATAAACTATTTCACAATTATTTTCCCTATTTTCTAAAACTATTCATTACTTAAAAATGTGTCCCTAAATGTGAATAATAAATTAAACAGATTCAATTCAGCCTAAAATATGTTTTTATCTCCCTCCAAAGTTTTCTACATACTGAGAAAGTTTTTAATTTAATTATGACAATATGTTTGTCCCACTTTTTAATTTTTAACACTAGCCACATATTCAATTTCCTAATTTAAATACTAAACAGGGCTAAAAGTTAAACTTACCCCACTACAGGGTCTATAATATTATTTTTAGAATTTCTAGGGGTCTAGCTACACTTATCAGAGGTGTTTTTCCTAATTTTTATTAAGTCCAGGGGCTAAAACTGATTTTTAAATGAATTTACATGATTTTCTGGAGTTCCAGCGGCTAGATCAGAAGTTTCCGGGGCTAGCTCTTATTTCCCGAGAACCCCAGGGGGTAGCACGTAAGATTTCCAGTCTTTATAACGCGGGGCTGACGTGGACCGTCCGATTTTAAACCGACGGCCGAGATTATAACATCGAACCGGTACGCGGGGGTTTAAACCCTACCGTGCGATTTAAAATAAACGGCACACAAGCGGCCACGTCGCTCTGATCGAGCGCGGGCGGCGCTGCCGGCGGCGGGAAGCGGCGATCTCGCCGGAAACTTTCGGATCTTCGGGAATTCTTCCTAGAACTGTGATTTTATGGCATAGATCGGTAGAGGGGAGGTCGGGGATCTCACCTCGGGGGTTTTCTTGAGCTCGGAGATCCTGGAAAGTGATCGGCGACGAGGTCGGAGGCGAAACCACGGCGAAGCTCGTCGGCGCTGTGTTTACACCGCAAGTCACCGAGTTTTCTGCACCTGCAAGGTTCCCCGGAGGCGGTGGATCAAGACCAGCGAGTTAGATCGGATTTTCCGAGCTTAGATCGGCCAGAATTCACCGGAGAAGTCTCGGTTCTCACCGGAGTAAAAATCGGCAATTGCGGGGGATAAACAGAACGAGGCCGGGGTTTTTATAGACGGGGGAGGGCGGCGGGGTGGTTTAGATCATGTCCGCGTCGCCTACGAACAGAATTCAGCGGGGATACGGCGAAATCCCGATCGGTTTTGATTCGGGTGCGAGGGAGTGCGGTGCTGGCGCGAGGTAGACGACGATTGGGTGGGTCCCGCCTGTCAGTGTGAGGCAGCAGCGCGCGGCTGCGGGCTGGCGCGGGCGCTGTCTGGGCCGGCTGGTGGGTTTCGGCCCACTGGCCGGTTTTTTTCTGTTTTCGCTTTTTCTTTTTTCTATTTCTTTTCTGATTTGAGTTTAATTTGAATTCCAGTTTGAATTTGAATTTTTGCAAAACATGCAACACGTCCAAAAATTTTTAAATTCCCCTCTTAACATGATTTAGGGTTTTGAATCAAAATTTTGGGGTGTTACAATACACCACCTCATTTTCCTGACCTGAGCAGCAATATAAACCAACAAATATGCAAGGTTGAGTACCAATAGTACTCAGCAAGTGTGGGAAAATTATATCATGCATGGCTAGAACAAGGAGAGGTTGAACTCATGGTTAAAGCACTACGCAATTAATACCTATCACCTTGGCTTATTGAGCACCTACAATTACTACACAGGTGAAATGGTCCAAATCTCCCATCCCATCATCATAATCCAATAACCATAACATCATTCCCAATGTTAAGCTCCCCGCTTAACATCACAACTTCCAAAACCATCAATCCTTTAATCATGAATAAGTCCAAGCCGCTCTTGACCGTGAGCACGGCTGTCATGACAGTTTTGACTCTGCAGAGTTTGTACCACTGTACCCACATGTAGTGATTTCATCCCCCGTTGCCGGGTGGACTAAAAGAACCTCCATTATGCCAGTGGCTACGAACCACATTCACACTTCCCAGATGTGTAGCCAGGAGATCACTACGAAGCCTTTACAAAGGGATTCCCGACGAGCGTGGGCCCACTGAGGTTTCACCCCTAACAACATACAAGAGGCTCCAACCCCGCTGCAGTGGCCCCCTCTTGAGCCTTGCGGTTCATATGGTAGTCCAGCTGACACCTATTCCCTGCACCATCCAACACACCCATACTACGCCGGGAATACACCTAATTAATTGGCCAAGCTGCCCCATCTCAGCATGTGGTTGGCACGGTAAAGCCAGGTTACATGCTCCATGAACCGATCCTTAGGATCCAGGCAAGTACTAAACACAAACCCGAGTCTCGTGCACACAGCACACAACCAAAACATCCAACTTGCCTTGATCCTTACCTCTACATAACTCACAATATCTTATTCAAGAGTATGGTAAAATAAACTGATGATCTCATATCCCAAATGTCCCATTCTAAGCATGGCTAAGCATATGCATAATAATAAATGACATGATAAAATAAATCCCAACCCAAGCTGCAAGGAAACAAGGTGATGCAATTCTAGGGAAACTTCCTAGCATGGGTTTCATATTTAACTTGACAATGCAAATAATTCTATCTACACATCCTAGCATAGGATCAAAGTGGTCAAGGACACTTGCCTCCTTCCTGCTGCTCTTGGAATGGGTAGTCCTGATCTTGGAAAAGAATAACTTGCTCTTGAGCAGGTTTTACATCATACCATCACACATAGCAAAAGAAAAACAACATTCCATAAGACATAGTTCACACTTCCACTTCATACAAACCACACATTCATATTTATGAAAGTCATTCACCATTATATGTGTTGTGGTTACTCTAGGTGTGTTGATTTGTGGCTTGCATGCACTTTTAATCATGTGTATATGATTCCTACTTTTGTGTTCATATTTATACTTACATCCTATATATATGAGTTTCCAATTTAAATAAATTTCTTATATTCAATTACTACACCTTTTAGCTACCAAGTATGCATGAAAGTTATTTTCCTTCTCCATATGTGTCTTCAAAATTTCTACCAACCCTAAACTGAATTCTTTGGATTTTAGAACTCCATTTATCATTTACTACTTGCTATATTTTCAGATTTATTTCCTATGCCAAATTGTGAACTTTATTATGAAAATAACAAGACACATCATATAAACAGAATAGGTTTTGGGTCTAAAATAATTAATAATATATTTTTGACCTTTTCCTCTGATGTAAACTATTTTACATTTATTTTCCTAATTTTCAGAATTATTCTTTACTTTAAAATGTGTCCCTATAACTAATAAATGTGAATAATAAATCATACAGATTCATCAGCCAAAAATCTATTTTTATCTCACTCCAAGGTTTTCTAAGTACTGGGAAAATTTTTAATTTGAATTTGACAATATGTTTGTCCCACCTTTTAAATTTTAAATACTAGCCACATATTCAAATTCCTACTTTTATACCAAATAGGGTTAAAAAGGTAAACTCACCCCACTACAGGGTCCAGTAATTTATGTTAAGAATTTCCAGGGGTCAACTACACTTAACAGAGGGTTTTTTCCTAATTTCTATCAAGTCCAGGGGCTAAAACTGATTTTTAATTGAATTTACATGAATTTCTAAAGTTCCAGGGGCTAGATCAAAAGTTTCCGGGGCTAGCTCTTATTTTCCAAGAACCCCAGGGGTAGCACGTAAGATTTCCAGTCTTTATAACGCGGGGCTGACGTGGACCGTCCAATTTAAAACAGACGGCTGAGATTATAACATCAAACCGGTACGAGGGGATTTAAAGTCTACTATGCGATTTAAAATAGACGGCGCACAAGCGGCCACGTCGCTCTGATCGAGCGCGGGCGGCGCTGCCGGAGGCGCAAGGCGGTGGGAGGCGGCGATCTCGCCGGAAAACTTCGTATCTTCATCGATTCTTCCTAAAACTGGGATTTCATGGCATAGCTCGGTAGAGGGGAGGTCGGGGATCTCACCTCGGGGTTTTTCTTGAGCTCGGAGGTCCTGGAAGGCGGTCGGCGACGAGGTCCGAGGTGAATTCACGGCGATGCTCGTCGGCACTGTGTTCGAAGCGCAAACCACCGAGTTTTCTGCACCTGCGTGATTCCCCGGAGGCGGTGGAACACGATCGGCGAGTTAGATCAGAGAACCCGAGCAAAGATCGAGAGAAAACGGTGATCGGAGCTTCGGTTCTCACCGGGAGGAAAAACAGCCGATCGCGGGTGAAAATCGGGACGATGCCGGTGTTTATATAGCCGGGGGAGGGCGGCGTTCGGTTGTGATCGAGCTGGAGTCGTCCAGAACCAAAATTCAGCTGGGATACGCGGGTATCCGAGGTGGTTTCGATTCGGGGGGAGAGAGGAGTCCCGGTCGGCCGAGCGCGCGCGCGAGGAGGAAGAAGATGGCGGGCCCCACACGTCAGTGAGAAGAAAACGGGGCGCGCGGCTACGGGCTGGCGCGGGGCTGGTTGGGCCGGCTGGTGGGTTTCGGCCCACTGGCCGTTTTTTTTCTATTTTCTTTTTTTCTTTTTCTATTTCTTTTCTGTTTTGAGTTTAAATTGAATTCCAGTTTGAATTTAAATTGTTGCAAAACATGCAACACGTCCAAAAATTTTTAAATTCCCCTCTTAACAGGATTTTGGGTTATAACAGGATTTTGGGGTGTTACAATGTGTAGGTCCAGCGTATAGGACTAGCGTGTAGGACGGCTCTGAACATGCCATTTATAACTGCTATGCATGAGCCAACACAGACTGTAATGGAGCACACAGGACATGATTCATTTTTTCCTTATTCCTGGCTTCCTTCTGGCATTAGGGGGAAACAGGCCGTGCAAGAAGGCATCAATTTGCCTCGGATACCGAGAGTGCTTGGACCCTTCCGAGACTTTAGATGCTCTAAGATCTGTCCCCAGTCCCTATGTTACCCTTACAAGAAAGAGAAAAAGAAAAAGTATTCTACCACTACTTGGGAGCAGACTTACAGAGGTGTCCTATGGCCTGTGGTTTGGGCAGATGTTCCCATCCCTTATAGCAAGGCAGACGCACCTGGGAGACATGCTCGTACTGGCCGGGGGATAGGCTTGTGACTCCTCCTCGAGAAAACTCTGCCGAGACACCAGGTGGCCCTTCCCTGGGCCATCTACTCCTCACGAGGAAGAGGGACAACCCGGTTAGCTGTGGAGTGTCTTACGTCGCTCGCTGTGGTCAGAGCCAGAGCCTTCTTCTTGATCATAGAGGACCTTTAACGCCCGCTTGGCATCTTGGAACTCCATCTCCCGGTCGTCGCCATCCTCCGAGCCAGTCTTCTATTTGCCCTCCTGCTGGCAGGACGGCGCGCCATCCTGGCGCTACTGACGGAGCTCTCAGAAGCGCTCCTCCAGCCTCTGGATCTCCTGGCACTCGCTGGCGCTGTGCCGGTTAGTGTCGTGGACTGGGCACCTTTGGGCACCATCGTCGCTGCCGGACGGCTTTCGCCGACGTTTGTCAGTGTGTGGCCCCTGGCCCCCTGTGGCCGCTACTGCTGCTGCAGTGTGGGGGCCGTCCAGCGGCTTGTCCTTGCCGCAAGCCTTCTTCTTCCTGCCACCAGGGCCCTCCCTGGCGGGCTCAGCCCCCTTGCTGAGCGGTGTGTGCCAGTTTTGGCCCTCGGTGGCCCTGGCACACTTGTCCACCAAGCTGAAGAGCTCGGAGACATCCTGCACGTCATGCGTGGCCAACTTCTTGAGCATCTTCCTGTTGCGGATGCCTTGCTGAAAGGCGAGGACGACGGAAGCGTTGGAGATGCGGGGGATGGTGTTCCTGATCTGGGAGAAGCGCTGGATGAATGAGTGCAGCGACTCTCCTGGCTGCTGTTGTATGGTGTGGTGGTCGGCCTCCGAGCCCGGCCGGACGTAGGAACTCCCAATGTTGGCCGTGAACTGACGGCACAACTCTTCCTAGGAGGTCACAGACCTCTGGAGCAAGTTCATGAGCCATGACCAGGCTGACCCGGTCAAAGCTACTAGGAAGTAGTTGGCCATGATGGCCTCATCCCCTCCTGCAGCTAGAATGGCAGTGGAGTAGATCTGCAGGAACTCGCCGAGATTGACCATCCCGTTGAACTTCTCCGCCAAGTGTGGCCGGATCTTGCGCGGCCACACTTCCATACGAAGGTTCGGAGCCAGAGCCATGCAGCCTCCCACTGAGCCTGGGGAGACGGGGTTCTGTCCCGCATAAACGGGGCACACCGTACCTGCGGTACCATACTCCTCCCCATGGCTACGATGCCACTCGCACTGTCGCTCGATGGTGACGCGGCCATCTTCCTTCCGACGGTGATGACGGTCCTGCTCACCCCTGAGGTCGGTGGTGGGGAGCCTAGACGTCGCCATCGAGTGGGTTGTCGCCGTCCTGTAATCCCTTGTTTGGTTACGGGGCGACAGCTGTCCTGTCCCTGGTTGCCGTCTCCGGTGACACGGTGAGTTGAGCGCGGCTACGACCAGGTGGTCGACATCGTTGTGCCATTGCTCAGCAGCGGACGGGGAAGCTCCCGCGTTCGGGGGGTTGTGCAGGAGCGCGCGGGCCGCTAACAGCACGCTTTCCAGACTGGCTTCAGTCGGCACTTGAGACGCTGTCGCCGCCGAGGTCTGCCAGGTGGCAACGGGTATCGTCGCCGTAGGAGCCGGCACCGGTGTAGAAGGTCCCGCTCTGGGACCAGAGGACGCCTCCTGCTAACTCTGCCGCTGGCGGTGCGAGGGGCGGGAAGAACCTCCAAAGAATGGATGTTTACCATTGTGGGCTTCACGAACGACTTCAAGAACCAAAAAGACCCCTACCTGGCGCGCCAAATGTCGAAGTGTTTTCTACGACACTTCCCCCGGTCTGCTCGGAAGCAGCCCGCAGAGGTTCTTTTTTTGGTGGGGCTAGTGGATCTCGAAGGTCTGAGCACAATGGCGAGAGAGACACAAGGATTTACGTGGTCTGGGCCGCCGGAGCGTAAAACCCTACGCCCACGGGAGTGCTTGGAGCATTACTTGCTCGCGTGTGAGAATGAGTTGGCTTGGTCGCGAACCCTTTGCCCGGAGGCTGCCGTGGTCCTTTTATAGCCCAAGGCCGGGGCAGTTAGAAGGTGGCCCGGGGCCCGACATGTGGCCCCGTGGCTATATGTCTCCTATACATAAACTATAGGTATTTATAGATACATGCATTGTCACTGTCGGTGGAGTTAAGGCATGCCGCCTGACACGTCTGGCGCCTCTGACCGGGTGGCCGGTGATGACAAAGTCCTCGTCTTGTCGCCGCGTCCTGTTGTTCTCAGGGCAGCTTAGCGCCGTTGGGAGGCACTGTTATACCATCACGCCTCGCCGCCCTGTCTTTCACCGTAATGGCGAACAGACAGAGGACGGAGGCATGCGTCGTGCGCCATGCTTCTGGGGAAGGCGCGAGCCTTCAATGCTCAGCCTGGCAGCACTCCTTCCTCTTTACCCCCTGTCCATTTGCCCGTTTCTCGTTGGAGTGACGTTCGGGCGGATGGCCCCCCGAGACACGCATCTCCACCGGAGCCGTCTTGAGGAGTAGTGGGCACTCTGGAGTTGTTGGGCACGTGGCAGCACTGGAGGCCTCCCACGTTGGAGGTCGGATCCGGACACGTGGCACATCCGGAGCCTCACCTAGGGGGAAGGTACATCCGGAGTCACTGCCCACGTGGCAGCACCGGAGGCCTCCATGCTGGAGGTCGGATCTGGAGCTGCAGGATGTGTGGCACCTCCGGAGCCCTCTCTGGCTGGGGGATGTGGCTCGGAGGTTCCGGGCACGTGGTAGCGCCGGAGCCCTCCTTGGTGGAGGATGGGGTCTGACACTACTGGACACGTGCCGGCTCCCGAGCTACCCTTGGCCGGTAGTCAGGCTCATGGCCTGAAGACACGTTGCAACCCTTGGACAGCCCATGGGGCCCAGAGCGTGTGGCTTATGCTAGGGCCCGCTTAAGATGGGAGGGCGGGGCCTTGGCGCTTTTTACCCACTACGTGGGGGTACCCGGTTCGTACGGTACGAACACCCCTTATTTTGATCAAGGATATTAATTAATCCCAAACTTAGTAAACTTGTTTCACAGACGGTTCTATATTAAAAACCGCCAGCTATAATTGCCTCTCCATAGGTCTGCTCTTCAGTTTCTTCTTTCTTAGCTTTATTTTTTATTTAGATTCCAATGTAAATACTCAAACATGTATAGATTCTGCAAATTAACTCCAAACTCAATGATTCTTTTTTGAATATTCTTCAAAAATTAATATATACCAGATGGAACAAAAAGTTCAAAACTTATATAAGTAACATTGTTATGTTTTGGTAAATATAGCATTAATTAATATGCACACATTATTTAGATTGTCATATCTCCTAAAAAATGGATCTTCCACTGAAAGTCAGTTTTTATGAACATATTGTCTTATTTATACATGTATAAATTTTGTTATTTTTTTAAAACAATCCAACATGGCAAAATTCAAAATATCCCTCATTCTAATAAAATGCTCATATGCATATGAGGCATTCTTCAAATTTTGAACACACATTTATTCAAACAATTTTCTAAAAATCTGAAAAATATCATAGAGGTTGGTATGATGACTAAAAAGTCCTATAGAAAAATGCACTCACGAAATCAATGTATTATGCAAGATACAAAAATGACAAATATCCTATTTATTTGTTTTCCATGTTCTGACCAATTTCAAAGGTTTTCCAAAGTGAAATTTAATGGGCACCTGTAATACTAAATCATATTACAAGAAATTGGAATTTGGTCTTTTACAAGCCCCTTATTTTGATCAAGAATATTAATTAATCCTAAATTTAGTAAACTTGTTTCACAGGCGGTTCTATATTAAAAACCGCCTGCGATAATTGCCTCTCCATAGGTCTGCTCTTCAGTTTCTTCTTCCTTCGCTTCATTTTTTATCTAGATTCCAATGTAAATACTCAAACATGTATAGATTCTACAAATTAAGTCCATACTCGATGATTTTTTTTATATTCTTCAAAAAATAATATATACTAGATGGAACAAAAAGTTTAAAACTTATATAGGTAACATTGTTATGTTTTAGTAAATATAGCATTAATTTATATGCACATATTATTCAGATTGTCATATCTCCTAAAAAAATGGATCTTCTAACTGAAAGTTTGTTTGTATGAACATATTGTCTTGTTTACACATGTATGAATTTTGTTAAATTTTTAAAGCAATCCAACATGGCAAAATTAAAATTATCCATCATTCAGTTATGGCGCCTCGTCGATGGTGCTGCAATCGCTAGAATCTAAAACGCCTTTATAATAAGCAGTTGTCGCGCCCTTCCTCATCTTTCTCGCAGCGCCCTTCCTCATTCTTCCTCGCAGCACCCTTCCTCATCTTCCTTGCAGCGCCCTTCCATCTTCCTCGCTCTTCACAACCATGGCATCTGCATGATCCTCGCCTCTCCTTCCCGCTGGTGATCATGATCAAGGCCGAAAATGCATGCAACCGTCGCTGGTGCTCCCGGAGTCAAGCGTTGGAGCCAAGTGGCAACCTTCTGGTGGCCCGCCGGCGAACAAACAGGGAGCCAAGCTGCAATATTCTGGTGGCCCACCGTGAACTGCTCCCGATGGTCGTCGTCTCTGGTCCCGGCGGCTCCGCCAACATAGTTTGCGACCTATACTACGGAGGTCATGTTGAACGGCATCGTGATCAAGACCACCATCACGTCCTCCACCTCCGATGTCGAGCGCTTCCTTTTGCAGGTTCACGAGAACAACCCGGAGCCCCTCATCGTCGGCCTGGACACAGAGTGGTACGACGTCAAGAACCTGGACGGGCGCAAGTCATACAAGACGGCCGTCCTGCAGCTCTGCGTGGGCTGCCACTGCCTCGTCTTCCAGATCATTCACGCGGACTATGTCCCGGAGAGTGCCCTGAAAAACTTATTTGCATATCCGCACAACATATTTTCCAGGGTCAGTATCAGTAGCGACATAAAGCGGCTTCGCGAGGACTACGGCTTCGAGGTAGCAAATGTGGTTGAGCTCCGGGACCTCGCCGTGAAGGTGCTGCACTGGTCGGAACTCATGTCGGCGTCGCTCAAGACCCTGGCACTCGAGGTGATGAATGTGCACATCGAAAAGGCGAAGGGCATCAAGTGTGATACGTGGGATAAGGTGATCCTGTCACCATATCAGGTGGAGTATGCCTGCATTGATGTGTTTACCTCTTACGAGATTTGTGTGCTGCTGCTCTCCCGTTTGCCTTCCTCGTCATCTCCGGTCAGGGAGCAGTCCCCTCGCAGGGGTACATCAGCACAGACTCCGATGATGGCAGGTATCATGGCTACAAATGGCCAGTCCCACGCGGCAACGATCAGCGCGTCATCGAGCACCCCAGCTGCTACCTGATATGCCCAGTCTGTCTCAACTTGAAACACAAATGGAAATGGGAAGACATCAACTCCATCCAATGTCATGTTGTCGAAGTTGGGCTCTCCAATTCCGAAAGACATAGTGATAAGAAGAAGAGTCGGCACCGTCGAATGGGGAGGAACCATGGATGGATGTGATTACTCCTCGACGTGCTTTCATATTAGTTATTCTGTTTTGAACAATGTATTTGGACAATGTATGTTAATATCCTCTTCTGAGATACTTTCTCGGATGGATGTGCCCATGGTGATCCTACTTTGTTTTCCTCTTACTTAACTATGATCCTGATGCAACATTTCTCTGTTGTTTTTTTTGCTGGTATAATTATTGGTATGCTCTATCCAAGATTAAAGAAAAAGTAAAAACACTTGTACGTATGTTATCCTTGATGTGTCCTGTGTTACTCTGGTCATGATGTTACCATATGTTTGTTCCTTGTTACTCTTCTAACCAGATGTTACTGTTCTCGTTAATCCTAAACTTAGTAAACTTTTTCACGGGCGGTTCTATATTAAAAACCGCCTGCGATAATACATCTTTGCAGGCGGTGTTTAATTCACCTTCGAGGAGGGAGGAAATTAAGTTCTATGCAGCTCTTCCTCCTCGGGCCGCTCATCCCCCGTGTAAACAATGGAAAGACGCGCTTTTATCTCGCCCGTCTCTTCACCACCGGCCGCAATTAAGTTCTCCGCACCTCCTCCTCCTTCTCAGGCCGTGCGTTTCCCTTCCGTCCAACTCCAGCCGCTCTCTCTTTTTTCACAAATGGTTCTATATTAAAAACTGACTGTGATAATACATCTTCGCAGGCGGTGTTTAATTCATCTTCGAGGAGGGAGGAGGGTCTCGCACGCCTGTCGCACATCTCTGCACCACCGTACCTGCCGAAATTAAGTTCTCCGCAGCTCTTCCTCCTCGGGCCGCTCGTGTCCCTTTGTCAACAATGGAAGACGTACTTTTATCTCTCCTGTCTCTTCACCACCGGCCGCAATTAAGTTCTCCGCACCTCCTCCTCCTTGGGCCACGTGTTTCCCTTTCGTCCAACTCCAGCCGCTCTCTCTTTGAACCCTTTAGCGATCAACGAACTCGAGTGCGACCGCCACCTGCCGTCCACTGTTCGCCATCGCCGTCGTTGTAGTCGCCGTCACTACTCCCTCCTATTTTAAATTTCATGGCTCGCCATTTGCGTCACTTATTGTCAAATTTCTCTGCAAAGCCTGAGTCGAGAGACTTAATGAAGTGGCAGTGCATCGTCCCCTGTAAAGAAGGGGTAAGTCATGAAGAATAAGCACAATCCAGTATAACCATCGTCCCCTTATTAATGAATTTCCTTTGTAAACTAACTGGGAAGGTGGTTACTTGTCACACCCGGTTTCTCCGAAGAACAACCGAGTGAATATCACATGTATGCCAGGATCATTTTCTCATACATGTGATGACAAATAGTGAAGCATCATTTATTACAAGCCAGGTGTCAAATATAAATATGTCTTACAAAGCATACGTCTCGATGGACGATAATAAGTTCATAACATGTAAATAGAATAGCAGCGGAATATTATTCTTGTGGGCTCCGTCACAGGCGTTGCCCGGGGGACTCCATGAACCTAGAATCCTTCTTCGGGTCTGAAGTCTTGGTCATTGAACACCACATCATCTCCTTGACCTGAGCAGCAATTTAAACCAATAAATATGCAAGTTTTAGTAACGTGGGTACTCAGCAAGTGTGGGAAAGTTATGTCATGCATGGCTAGAGCAAGGAGAGGTTGAACTCATGGTTAAAGCACTACGCAATTATTACCTACCACCTTAGCTTATTAAGCATCTACATTACACAGGTGAAATGGTCCCAATCTCCCAACCCATCATCATAATCAAATAACCATAACATCATTTCCAATGTTAAGCTCCCCGCTTAACATCCACAACTTCCAAAGTCATCATCCTCTAATCATGAATAAGTCCAAGCCGCTCTTGACCGTGAGCACGGCTGTCATGACAGTTTTGACTCTGCAGAGTTTGCACCACTGTACCCACATGTAGTGATTTCATCCCCCGTCTGGGAATGGAAAGTCTTGGTCTTGGAAAGGGGGAACTTGCTCTGGGGCAGGTTCTACTCATGCCAATGCACATAGCAAAAGAAAACAACAATCCATAAGACATAGTTCACACTTTCACTCCACACATACATACATATGATAGTCATTCACATTTCTAAGTGTTGTGGTTACTCTAGATGTGTTGATTTTTAGCCTACATGCACTTTTAAACATATGTATATAGTTTCTAACTTTTGTATTCAGATTTCTGTTTGCACACTATATATGAATTTTCAATTTGAACAAATTCTTTATATTTAATTAACATACTTCTTAACTACCAAGTTTACATGGAAGGTAATTTCCTACTCCAAATATGTTTTCAGATCTTCTACCAAATCCTAAACTGAAGTTTTTGGATTTGGAGACTTCATTTATCATTTTCTAATTATGCATACCTATTTTCCTATATTTTTCAGATTTATTTTCTATGCATAAAAGTGAGTTTTAATATTAAATAGTAGGACATATCATCTAAACAGAATAGGTTCTGATCTAAAATATTAAATAATATATTTTTGAACTTCTCCTCTGATGTGAACTAATTTAAATTTATTTTATCGGTTTTCAAAATTATTTCCTAGCCTAAAAATGTGTCCCTATAACTAATAAATGTGTACAATCGATTAGACAGATTCATTTCAGCTTAAAATCTATTTTTAACTCATTCTAAAGTGTTCCAAGTGCTAGGAGAGTTTAAATTTGAATTTACAATGTGTTTGCCTCACCTTTTAAATTTAAATCCTAATCACATATTCAAATTTCTGAATTTAATATCATATAGGGTCAAAAAGGTAAATCCACCCTACTACAGGGTATAATTTATTATTTCATAAATTTCCAGGGGTCTAACTACACATAACAGAGGGGGTTTTCCTAATTTTTATTAAGTCCAGGGGCTAAAACTGATTTTTAAATGAATTTACACGAATTTCTGAAGGTCCAGGGGCTAGATCAGAAGTTTCCGGGGCTAGCTCGTGTTTTCCGAGATCCCCAGGGGGTAGCGTGTAAGAATCCCGGCCTTTATAATGCGGGGCCGACGTGGACCGTCCGATTTAAAACAAACGGCTGAGATTATAACGCGAAGCGGTACGGGTTAGATCTAATAGGAACCGCACGATTTAAAATGGACGGGCCTCAGGGGGCCACGTCGCCCTGGCCGTACGCGGGCGGCGCTGCCCGGCGGCGCGCGGCAGCGGGAGGCGGCGATCTCGCTGGAGAACTTCGGATCTTCGTCTATACCTCCTAAAACTGGGATTTCATGGCATAGAATGGTAGAGGGGAGGTCGGGGATCTCACCTCAGGGTTTTTCTTGAGCTCGGAGGTCTTGGAAGACGGTCGGCGGCGGGGTCCGAGATGAAATAGCGGCGGTGCTCGCCGGAGCTGCGTCTAGGGTGCAAAACACCGAGTTTTCTGCACCTGCGTGATTCCCCGGAGGCGGTGGAACATGATCGGCGCGTTAGATCAGAAAACCCGAGCAAGGGTCGAGAGAAAACGGTGATCGGAGCTTCGGTTCTCACCGGAGAGAAAATTGGAGTGCGCTGGGGAATTCGGCGAGTTTCGATGCGGGAATTTCATGAGGGGAGGCGGCGGAGGATCGACTGGGTTATATAGCAGCGTCCGGGGCCGAAGATCAAGCTGTTGGCGCGGTTTTTCGGAGGTTGTTTGGATTCGGGAGAGAGGAGAGTCTCGGGGTCGGCCGAGCGCGCGAGAGGTGGGGGATGACATGCGGGCCACGCGTGTCAGTGAGAGGAAGAGAGGGGCGCATGGCTGTGGGCTGGCGCGCGGAAATGGTGGGCCGGCTGGTGGGTTTCGGCCCACTGGCCTGTTGGGTTTTCTTTTTCCTTTTCTTTTCTGTTTTGATTTGAATTTGAATTCCAATTTGAATTTGAATTTCTGCACCACATGCAATATGTCCAAAAAATTTTAAATTCCCCTCTTAACAGATTTTGGGGTGTTACATTACTACCCACTGACAATCTCCTTCCCGGATTACTATCCCTTGGTACCTCCGAGATGCGCCTTTCCACCTGGTTTCTTCCACCCGAATGTCCATCGCTCATGATTTCTCTGCCTTGGGGTTCTTGATCAAGAGATTGTAAGATAGACTTATTTCACTCAAGTATTTAGTAATTGTTGCCGAACTTATTTGAAGTGGTTTCTTATGTTGCTTAAATTGATTTTCGTAGGGGTGGTGTCCTAGTATTAATGTCAGAATTTTACTACTTGAAGTTTAGCATTTGCTTCATCAGCCAAATGCACATGATGTTGAAAATGATTGCTATAATCTACTTATCAAGGTTAGTAACTTTGTGTTAGTGAGCAACCTAGGTTATATATTATTTCTCATTCCACATTTGTCAATTTTAAAGAATGTCAATGTTATTTTCAGAATCCAGAGGAATATAAGAGACGTGTTTGAGAGCAAGCTCGACAGTACAGTTTAGATCGACCGATGGGAGCTTCATAGGAATACAAGTCTGAAATATATAGTTTACACGGCACGCAATGCGTAACTATGAAATGTTAATGTTTATCTCTAAATTGCTATGTGATTGCGGTTCTATATGTTCATTGTGGCAATGATGCACATTTATTATATCTATGCGCGAAGTGGCAGCGGAGAAATATAACTTAAACATTTTTCACAGGTGGTGTTTAACTAAGAGCCGCCTGTGAAATATGCGCCTTTATAAGACCACATAGAAATAACATAATTTAAACATTTTTCACAAGCGGTGTTTAACTATGAGCCGCCTGTGAAATCGATCCTATATTAGGCCTCTCAGGCGGTTCTAAATTATAATTTACAAATCGCCTTCACTAATACATCTTCATAGGCGGTGTTTAACTAAGATCCGCCTGTGAAAATCTGCGCCTATATAAGGCTGCTCGGTCTCCTCGAAAAAACCAAACTCTAGAGATTTCACTTAGACGCTGTCAGGCTGCCAAAATTTTCCTTTGTCGCCAAAACCCACATCGCCGAGCTTCATCCTTGCCGCCGAGCTTCATCCTCTCCATCCTTGCCGCCGATCTTCATCGCCGTCATCATTGCCATCTATGTATGTCCGCCTCTTTCCTCCCTTCTCTCCCTCCTCCCTTTTCTGTACTCGGCGCCACCTCCTTCCCTCCCCCCTCCCCGTGCCGCCTCCCTCCCCGCCCTCGCCGCCGGCCGAGTGTCGTCCTTGCCCTCGCCGCCGCCTCCTGTCACACCCGGTTTTTCCGAAGAAACAACCAAGTGAATATCACATGT
Source organism: Neostapfia colusana (assembly GCA_030760725.1). Classification (NCBI taxonomy): domain Eukaryota; kingdom Viridiplantae; phylum Streptophyta; class Magnoliopsida; order Poales; family Poaceae; genus Neostapfia; species Neostapfia colusana. The sequence goes on from JASWHV010000013.1 coordinate 17,346,436, forward strand.
ATGCCAGGATCATTTTCTCATACATGTGATGACAAATAGTGAAGCATCATTTATTACAAGCCAGGTGTCGAATATAAATAAGTCTTACATCGCAAATGTCTCAATGGACACTAATGCTTCATCACAAGTAAATAAACTAGCAGCGGAATATTATTCTTTAGAGCTCCATCACAGGCGTTGCCCGGTATAAGACAAATCTTCAGCTACATCCACTTCATTCATGGGTAACACCTCTTCAGGCGTCCTCAGGCATTTCTTGAGTTGTGACACATGGAATACATCGTGCACGTCCGATAGATGAACCGGTAACTCTAGTTGGTACGCCACTTCGCCTTTTCTTTCCAAAACTTGAAAGGGTCCGATGTATCGAGGTGACAACTTCCCTTTCACCTTGAACCGACGAAGTCCTCTGATAGGGGACACCTTGAGATAAACATAGTATCCCACGTTGAAAACGAGCTCTCTTCTTCGTACATCAGCATAACTCTTCTGGCGTGTTTGTGCTATCCTCAAGTTGTTGCGAATCTCCCTCACCTTTGCCTCGGCTTCTTGTAGCACTTCTGGACCAAACACTTTACTTTCTCCTGTTTGGTTCCAAAATAGGGGAGTTCTGCACTTCCTTCCATACAAAGCTTCAAACGGTGACATCTTCATACTAGCTTGATAACTGTTGTTATAGGAAAACTCCGCATACGGTAAGTTCTTGTCCCAACTTCTATTGTTTTTGAGTGCACATGCCCTTAACATATCTTCAAGGATCTGATTGGTTCTCTCCGTCTGCCCGTCAGTTTGGGGATGATAGGCAGAGCTGAAATTCAGATGGGTTCCCATGGTTTCATGCAACTTTTGCCAAAACCTCGAGGTGAACTGTGTCCCTCGATCCGACACTATCTTCTTCGGCACTCCATGGTAACACACAATCCTTGACATGTACAATTCTGCCAATTTGGATCCGCTGTAGCTTTCTTTCACCGGAATGAAATGAGCTACCTTGGTTAGCCTATCAATAATGACCCATATTGAATCATACCCGGATTGGGTCCTAGGCAATCCCACGACAAAATCCATGCTGATTTCTTCCCACTTCCATTCAGGCACTTTGAGTGGTTGCAGCAATCCCGCGGGTCGTTGATGTTCTGCTTTCACCAACTGACATGTGTCACATAGGGCAACATGTTCCGCGACATCTCGCTTCATGCCATACCACCAATACCTGCTCTTGAGGTCCTGGTACATCTTCGTACTCCCAGGATGAATGGAATAGTCGGAATCATGAGCCTCCTTCAAAATTAATTCACGGATCTCTTTTACTTCTGGCACACAGATCCTTTTCCCGTGCCACACCGTTCCTTGTTCATCCTCTCTAAAACCAGGAGCTTTATTTTCCTTGATGAGCTGTCTGATCTCTTGTATCTTCTCATCATTCCTTTGGCCCTCGCGTATGTCTCGCTCGAGTGTGGAGTCCACCTCCATGGCGATGGCTTCACCACTATTTACTAGACATAGATTGAGCCTTATAACCTCGTCCTTCAATTCTGCGGGCATGTCCTTTAAGCTCAACTTATTGACCTGCACTTTCTGACTCAAAGCATCGGCCACGACGTTTGCTTTCCCGGGATGATAGTTGATGCCCACATCAAAGTCATTGATTAGCTCTAACCATCTCCTTTGTCTGAGGTTGAGATCAGGCTGTGTGAATATGTACTTCAAACTCTTATGATCCGTATATATCTCTGTCCTCTTCCCCATCAAATAGTGCCGCCAAATTTTCAACGCGTGTACCACTGCAGCTAGTTCTAGGTCATGTGTAGGATAGTTCTTCTCGTGCTTCCGAAGCTGCCGGGATGCATATGCCACGACATGTCCTTCTTGCATGAGAACACATCCCAACCCGTTTCCAGAGGCATCGCAATACACTGTGAAATTCTTCTGCATATCTGGCATAACCAACACTGGGGCTGTTGTCAATCTCTTCTTTAACTCCTGAAAGCTCGTATCGCACTGGGGTGTCCAGGTGAATGTGATCCCCTTCTCCAACAGTTTGGTGAGAGGTCTCGAGATCTTGGAGAATCCCTCAATAAACCGTCGATAGTATCCAGCCAATCCCAAAAAGCTTCGAACTTCCCCGACATTTTCAGGGGTTTTCCACTTCTGGATATCCTCGATTTTGGTGGGATCTACGGAAATTCCTCCCTCCGAGATTATATGTCCTAAAAAGGGAACTCTCTTCAGCCAAAACTCACACTTGCTCAACTTGGCATATAGTTGGTGTTCTCTCAGCCTCTGTAACACCAACCTTAGATGTTTCTCATGTTCTTCTTCATCTTTGGAGAAGACGAGAATATCATCTATGAAAACCACCACAAATTTGTCCAGATATTCCATGAATACCTTGTTCATGAGGTACATGAAATATGCCGGGGCATTGGTTAGCCCGAAAGGCATGACAGTGTATTCATACAGTCCGTACCGAGATACGAAAGCTGTCTTGGGAATATCAGATTGCCTTATCTTGAGTTGGTGGTATCCCGACCTGAGATCAATTTTTGAGAACACACAAGCTCCCCTCAACTGATCAAACAAGTCTTCAATGCGGGGTAATGGGTACTTGTTCTTGATGGTTACCTCATTCAAGGCACGGTAATCCACGCATAACCTTTGAGTTCCATCTTTCTTAGGCACAAATATCACCGGAGCTCCCCATGGTGAGGAACTAGGGCGAACATACCCCTTTTCCGTCAATTCTCTCAAATGATCCTTGAGCTCTTCTAGCTGATTGGAGTCCATTCGATAAGGTCTCTTGTATATCGGGGCTGTTCCCGGTACTAGCTCAATCGCGAATTCCACGTCACGGTCGGGAGGCATACCTGGCAACTCCTCCGGAAAAACATCTGGATATTCTCTGATAGTTCTGATTTCTTCAACTTTCACCTCCACTTAATTTAATTTGATGTCCCTCCTAGGCTCGTGTATTGTTATGAACTTTACTCTGGTGCCACTAGGGTGAGTTAGTTCCACCGTTCTGGTCGAACAATGGATGATTCCTTTATGTTTGGTCAACCAATCCATACCCAAAATAATATCTATCCCTTGTGAATCTATCACTATGAGGTTAGCGGTAAATACTACCCCATTAATGTCTAGGTTCACCTTGGGACACACTTGTCTTGTCCTTATTTCTCCACCTGGAGAGTTTACCGCTAGCATATGGTTCATTTGTGTGGTTGCTAGGTCATGCTTCTTAACAAACCCTTGAGCAATGAACAAATGGGTAGCACCAGAATCAAACAGCAGAGTTGCAAGGTGTAAATTGGCAGGAAACTTACCAACTACCACGTCGGGTGCCTCTTGTGCTTCCTCCATAGTGACGTGGTTCACCCGTCCTCTCATTACGTTCTGCTGCTGTGGCTGCGTGGGCTTCTTCTTTGGACACTTATGGGCGTAGTGCCCCACTTCACCACAGCTGAAACATTGCACCCCAATCTTAGATGCTTGGCCCTTGTTGTCTTGGGGTTGGTTTGGGGGTCCTTGCACTGCTGGTCGAGGTGGATATGCGGGGCGAGGCTGCTGCACAAATTGACGTTGCGGCTGTGCTGGTGCTGCGGGAGGCCTGTAGTTTGGGTTGTACCCTCTTGGTGCTGAGTAGGGTACCACAGCACGGTTCGTTTGCCCTGCAGGTTGCTGCATCAGACGTGGGCGGGTGTTGCTCCCTGAGGCTTGATGTGACCACCCAGCCTTCCTCTTATTCTCATTTTCCAGGGCCTTTAGCTTCCTTTCCACCACAAACGCTCTGTCCACCATCTTTTGAAAGCTTTCATACTCATTGGAGGACATTGCGCACTGCATCTCTGCGGTAAGTCCTTCCACGAAACAATCTTGTTTCTGCTCATCTGTCTCTATGTCTCGTGGAGCATAACGGGATAGTTGAGTAAATTTAGTGAGGTATTCCCTCACCGTCATGTTTCCCTGCTGCAGTCCCAAAAACTCCTTCCTCTTGTTTTTGAGTTCACCTCTTGGGATGTAATGGTTGCGGAAGCTACGCTTGAACTCTTCCCATGTGATGCTCTCAGGGTCATGATGGGCGGCCACGTAGGCGGTCCACCAATCAGCAGCAGGTCCATGCAATTGATGAGAAGCAAACAGCACCCTCTCATACCCTTGGCACTGTATGATCCTCATCTTACTTTCAATGGTCTTCAGCCAATCATCTGCCTCCAGAGGTTCAGCAGCACTTGCAAACTTTGGAGGTTGAGTCCCTAGAAACTCACTCAACCTTGGTTGGCGTGGTGCAGCTTGTGGAGGTGGAACTCGATGCAAGTTGGCCACCACTTGAGTCAAGTTCTGGATGAGCTGATTTTGATTCTCCAGCATTTGGTGGAGAGGGTCAACTTCTTCACGGCGACCACCCCGGTCCTGGCCTCCAGAAAGATGAGGGTTGCATGCCTCATCATTGTTGTTGGCGGGGTTGGCAGCACGTCCTTTTCCTCTTCCGGCCATCTGGCAGAATTAACCAATGTTAATTTGAAAGCATTTAGTATCATCTTACTACTTTCACTTGTTTGTACTTTGAAGTGTTGAAGCTTTGTTAAAATTTTACGAGGGTTTATATCTCACACCAAACAAATGCACTATTATTTCCTGTGGGTTTACACACCAAAGCAAAACAATCTGAAGACGAGGCTGTGGACAATTGCTCATGGCTTCCACAACTCACGTCACACACCAAGCATTATCACACCATTAACTACGTAACGACTCGACTACTCGACCTCTTGCTAGCTAGGGGAAAGACTCTACACTACTCGTCCTCTTGAGCTGGCTCCTCGGGATCTTCCTCCTCATTTCGGCTACCTTCTGACTCTGCTTTGGGTGGGGAGGCTGCTGGTGGAGAAGTGCGACGACGCCTGATTGCTCGGCGATCCGGGGAGTCAGGGGTCCATGGATCACTCACGGTGACACACAGTTCATTCCCATCTCCTCTTTCTCTCGCCTTTAAGCAAGCTCGCAGCAATGCCTCTGTTTCCTTCAGGGTGTCTCGGACATCCTGAAGCTCTTGTTGACACTCCTGCAGTCGAGTGCTGAGCATAGCAGCATCCTCCAAGCACAAGTCCATGTGCTCATGGGAAGTCCCTTGCTGCACCGGTGGGTACTTGTACTCCGTGGTACCACTCTCACGTTGGAGGACATACATGTATTCAGTTTTGTCCAAGTGGCGACGATAGATGTGACTCTGGCAGGTGATGGCCTCCCAGGTGACATCTCTCTCCGCGTCAACTTGTGTTGCTCGACAAGCTGGAGAGTGGTGAATCTTAAGCAGCTGATTCTCGTGTATAATCCTCATCTCCGAACTCCATTCTTCCCTCTTCTCACGGATGGTCCTGGTGGAGTTATAGTGGATGATGAGCTTGCCCGTATTGCCGGCGGCTTCGAGCATACGTCGAAGACGGCGCAACAAATCTCCTACTGCCAATCCGTAGGAAAGGTACGTCACTGGACGACTCTCCTCTCTTTCAGCAAGGGAAACTACGGGAACTCTCCCTCCTGTGGACTTACGAGCGGTGCGAATCATGCGAACCACTGAGGTTTCACCCCTAACAGTATACAAGAGGCTCCAACCCCGCTGCAGTGGCCCCCTCTTGAGCCTTGCGGTTCATATGGTAGTCCAGCTGACACCTACTCCCCGCACCATCCAACACACCCATACTACGCCGGGGATACACCTAATTAATTGGCCAAGCTGCCCCATCTCAGCATGTGGTTGGCACTGTAAAGCCAGGTTACATGCTCCATGAACCGGTCCTTAGGATCCAGGCAAGTACTAAACACAAACCCAAGTCTCGTGCACCCAGCACACAACCAAAAACATCCAACTTGCCTTGATCCCTACCTCTACATAACTCACAATAGCCCATTCAAGAGTATGGTAAAATAAACTGATGATCTCATATCCCAAATATCCCATTCTAAGCATGGCTAAGCATATGCATGTAAATAAATGACATGGTAAAATAAATCCCAACCCAAGCTACAAGGAAACAAGATAATGCAATTCTAGGGAAACTTCCTAGCATGGGTTTCATATTTCATTTGACAATGCAAATAATTCTATCTACACATCCTAGCATAGGATCAAAGTGGTCAAGGACACTTGCCTCCTTCTTGCTGCTCTTGAAATGGGTAGTCCTGATCTTGGAAAGTGATAGCTTGCTCTTGAACAGGTTCTACTTCATACCATCACACATAACAAAAGAAAAACAACAATCATAAGACATAGTTCACACTTCTACTTCATACAAACCACACATTCACATTTATGAAAGTTCTTTACCATTATATGTGTTGTGGATACTCTATGTGTGTTGATTTGTGGCTTGCATACACTTTTATTTATATGTGTATGATTCCTACCTTGGTGTTCATATTTATACTCACATACTATATATATATATATATATGTGTGTTTCAGTTTTTAAATAAATTCCTTATATTAAACTACCAAGTATGTATGAAAAGTATTTTTCTTCTCCATATGTGCCTTCATAATTTCTATCAACCCTAAACTGAACTCTTTGGATCTTAAAAACTCCATTTATCATTTACTAGTTGCTATATTTTCAGATTCATATTCCTATGCATAATTGTGTATTTTATTGTGAAATTAGTAATACACATCATCTAAACAGTATAGGTTTTGGTCCTAAATAATTTAATAACATATTTTGACCTTGGCCTCTGATGTAAACTATTTCATAATTATTTCCCTATTTTTCTATAGCTATTCTTTACTTAAAAATGTGTCCCTATACTAATATATGTGAATAATAGAAGAAACAGATTTATTTCAGCCCAAAAATATATTTTTATCTTACTCCAAAGTTTTCTAAGTACTGAGAAAGTTTTTAATTAATTTTGACAATTATGTTTGTCCCCCTTTTTAATTTTTAAACACTAGTTACATATTCAATTTTCTAAATTAAATACTAAACAAGGCTAAAATAATGAATTCACCCCATTACAGGGTCTATAATATTATTTTCATAATTTCCAGTGATCTAGTTACACTTATCAGAGGTGTTTTACCTAATTTTTATTAAGTCCAGGGGCTAAAACTGATTTTTAAATGAATTTACATGATTTTCTGGAGTTCCAGGGGCTAGATCTGAAGTTTCCGGGGCTAGCTCTCAATTCCAGAGAACCCCAGGGGGTAGCACGTAAGATTTCCAGTCTTTATAACGCGGGGCTGACGTGGACCGTCCGATTTTAAACCGACGGCTGAGATTATAACATCGAACCGGTACGCGGGGTTTTAAAGTCTACCGTGCGATTTAAAATAAACGGCGCACAAGCGGCCACGTCGCTCTGATCGAGCGCGGGCGGCGCTGCCGACGGCGCACGGCGGCGGGAAGCGGCGATCTCGCCGGAAAGTTTCGGATCCTCGAGAATTCTGCCTAAAACTGTGATCTCATGGCATAGATCGGTAGAGGGGAGGTCAGGGATCTCACCTCGGGGGTTTTCTCGAGCTCGGGGGTCCTGGAAAGTGATCGGCGGCGAGGTCCGAGGCAAAACCACGGCGAAGCTCATCGGCGCTGTGTTTGCACCGTAACTCTCCGAGTTTTCTGTACCTGCAAAGTTCCCCGGAGGCGGTGGATCAAGACCAGCGAGTTAGATCAGAGTTTCCGAGCTTAGATCGGCCAGAATTCACCGGCGAAGTCTCGGTGCTCACCGGAGTGAAAATCGGCGATCGCGTGAGAAAAACTGATCGGATCGGGGGTTTTTATAGCCGGGGAAGGGCGGTGGATCTGTTGTGATCGAGTTGGAGTCCTCTGAGACCAGAATTCGGGCGGCGGAACGGGTTTCCCGATCGGTTAAGATCGCGCGCGCTCGGGGGGAGAAGTCCGGGGTCGCGGGGCTCGGGGTTAGGGATGACCGGTGGGTCCCACCCGTCGGTGAGAGGCAGCGCGGCGCGCGCGGGGGCGGGCTGGCGTGGGAGTAGCTGGGCCGGCTGGCGGTTTCGGCCCACTGGCCAGTTTTTTTCCCGTTTTCCTTTTTTCTTTTTCCATTTCTTTTCTGTTTTGGGTATAATTTGAATTCCAGTTTGAACTTGAATTTTTGCAAAACATGCAACACGTCCAAAAAATTTTAATTTCCCCTCTGAACATGGTTTTGGGTTTTAAATCAAAATTTGGGGTGTTACACCTCCCTCCCCACTTTTTTGTCCCCCTCCGGCACCATCGTCGCCGCACCCCTGCGCCATAATCCTCCCCGCGCCGCCTCCTCCTTCCCGGCATCTACACCCACCCTGCGCTGCCCCCTCCCCACCGTCCCCACCGCTGATGCTCTCCCACTGCGCCGAGCCACCCTTTTAGATTGTTTAGATTACTTGTTTAGAGACCTTGACAATTGCTTAGATTAATTATTTAGATTTTGTTTGAAGGTGGACCAGAGAGCAAATTGTTTAGAGAGCAAATTAATTGTTTACATCAGAAAGCAAAGCAAATTTAGCTCAATTGTTTCTTCTACATTTTCTGTGTGTGTTCATACCTGCACCAATAGGTTGTTTAGAATAGTTGTGTTAAAATAGAGAGTCTTGTTGTGCTAACAGGTAGTCCATGTTGTCTTTGTAATCACCGAGTACTATAACAGGGATACATGTTGTCTTTGTAAATCCACCATGTTCACTCTATTTTATATATTAGGATGTGATTTTACATATTAGGATGTCTTTGTAATCGCTAAGTACTATAACAAGAAACCCCTTCTGTTGGTTTTCAAGTTTTAACATGGAAAGCCCTAAGAAGACTGGTGCTGGTAGTAACAATGAAGCCGGCGATGCTGAGTTTAGTGGCTCCAGTAGTTCAGGATCGTATCTCAGTCCATCAGATCCTTTTCCAAATATAAAAATTAAAAAGACTTCAGAGGATCTCGACCCGGAATGTGATCCTGCCGACGAGGTATGGATCACAAATTTTAACTCCAGCAGTTTAAGTTAATGTTGGTTGTCAAGTATATGAAGCCTTATAATTCTTTTCTACCTAGCTTAATTGCCAAGACAACGACAAGGTGACTTCGACTCCTAAAACCGCAGAAGGATCTCCAATGGTTGAATCCTCAAATTCAGTCAAGCAAAAATGAGGGCAACGAGGTCCCAATAAGGGTCCATTGAACAATATCATATACATAACAAGTGTCGGTCCAGGTGGGCTTCCCCAAGAATCACTAGATTCAGTTACAAAGTACCAAAATGCATGTGGTTGTCTTGTTAGAGAGCTCGTGCTGATCACAACCGAGAATCGTAGAAAATTCCCTGAGGCGGACAAGAATGAGTTGTGGGAGAAGTTAAAGAAACAATTCAAGTTCCCAAAAGGCACGAAAGAAGCTATAAAGAAAGCAACATTGGTCTCTTGCGACTAGAAGTTTCGTGGTTGGAAGAGTGAAATGAATGCTTATGTTAAGGACAATAAGTTCCTTAGCTCGAAGAAGATGAGAAAAATCATACAAGTTCAGTGGCAAGAATTTGTTCGTCAAAACACCACACCTAAGGCTAAAGCCCTAAGTGAATCTAGGTTAGAGCTTACCAAAAAGAAGAAATATCATCATCGCTTGGGGTCTGCCGGATATGCCCCCAAAGTTGAGAAATGGAACAAAATATTAGAGGAAACTGTCAGTAAGGGCAATCCTGACCCGCTACAAGGCTGCGATGAGAGAACTAAGTGGTGGGTCTTAGCTCAGTCAGGTTTGACCAGCGAGGGTAAATTTGAAAAGTCCGACTCTGTGAACCAAGTAGAGCAAAAAATGAAAGAAGTAATTGAAAAGCAACAGAAGGGTCTATTCACGCCGAAGAGGGAGAATGACCAACTTACCGCTACCCTAGGAAACCCTGAACACGGTGGACGGGTTTGAGCAATCTCTTCTCAGATGTCCTGGAGAGATGGTTTCCCAAATGATGAAGAGTTATATAGAAGACGTGACAAGTTCAAGAATACAATTGAAGATACATTGACCAAAAGGTCAAGGCATCTGTGAAAGAAAGAATAGATGAACTTATAAAATCTGGACAATTGACGCCACAGAATAGAGTGATGGTTCCCGTGGTAATGGAGCATTTAATATCTCCAACTTCCTACCCTAGCAGCGTAGGTTCTGTGTCAGGCTCAGGGTCAACCCATAAGTTCCCCGTCGATGATATTGTTAAGTACACATCTTGTCATCTTCTTGTCCTGATCGGAAGAGCAGGGAACAAAACAAAACAGGTTGCTGCTGCTATGGCAAAGCCGAGCCTTGTCTTCAACGGTGTCAAAGCGTGTGGTCGAAACTTCCCCCGGGCCTGCTCTGGGCTGCCCACGGAGGTTCTTTTTCGGAGGGGCTAGTCACTCACGGAGAGCTTACGCATCAGGGACGATGGAAGGAGAAGCTTGACACAGAGATTTTTTACGTGGTTCAGGCCGCCGGAGCATAAAACCCTATGTCCACAGTGAGCAGAGGTGCTCGTTGTATTGCTTGGCGCTCAGAACCAGAGTTCTGAGCTTGAGGATGACCTGAGTGCTAGAATGTCTAGGGAACTAGTGTGCAAAGAGTCGAACCCTCAGGTGCGAATGGCTGAGGCGCGAACCCCTATTAACGTCGCCTACCCGAGCCTTTTATAGTCCAAGGCTCGGGCGGCTTACAAGGTGGGCCCAAGACCCAACAGGTGTTCCCAGGGAGATTGCCTGCCATCTACCGTGTATTGCAGTTACGCCGGTAGTTGTCTTTGGCGAAGGCTTCTGAGTCTTCGTTCTGCCGCCCTGCCCATGCCGCAAGCTAGTCGTAGTGGCTGATGATGGCAGGGGCGGCGAGGGCGGCAGGTGATGTCTTGTCGCTATGTTTATTGGCGTACAACCTCTGACGCGGCGTGCTAGTCTTCACTGCGACGTGACTGGGCGCAATGGCACCTGATAGAGGTGTGCTCCCTGTTTCTGCGCCTTGGGAAGGCGCGGGTCTCGAATACCTTGTACGGACAAGGTATGGCGCATCTTTACTCTTGTTGTCTACCACACGGGGGCAGGTAGCGCGGCTCTGCTGGCCACATGACGAGCCCGGAGCTCTCCTCTGAGGAAAGGGAGGTCCGGCCTCGCTGGACACGTGGAGCCTTCGGAGCTTTCCCCGTGGAGGGGGGAGGTCTGGCTCTGCTGGCCACGTGGTGGGCCCGGAGCTCTCCTCTGAGGAGAGGGAGGTCTGGCCCCACTTGACACGTGGAGCCTTCGGAGCTCTCTCCGCGGAGGGGGGAGGTCCGGCTCTGCAGGCCACGTGGCGGGCCCGGAGCTCTCCTCTGAGGAGAGGGAGGTCCGGCCCCGCGGGACACGTGGCGCCTTCGGAGCTCTCCCTGCGGAGAACGGCGAGGTCCTTAGGTAGTTTCCCCTGTGCACGGGGGTACCCCATATTGAGGGTACCGACAGTGGCCCCCGGGCCCATCTTGGGGGAGATAGCGAGCCCGAGGTGGGGCCCCCGTCTCTTCAACTTCACGCACCTTCTCAAAGACCCACTTTGACTGCTACCAGAGCATGAACAGTCATGGGATTGTGGGGGCGTGAGCCCTGCTTGATGGCTGCTTTTACTGCGGCGGTTCCCAAGGCTGCCACTTCTGCACGTCGCAGCGCCTTTTCGGGAACCGCCGAAGCGTCCCGCCGGATTGACTTCTCGGGAGACTGACTTCTTGGCCCACCGCTTCTGCTGGACGGCTCGGGTCCACTTTTCATTGATGCTTGATCTTGGAGCTAAAGCGGTTGTCCAAGCAGTGCATTCGAAGAGTTTCGAATCAATTTGAATCAAGTATGGGAAGTATAAAAGGGGATCTTATCTGCATCGCAGGCTTCCCTTCGCACTTCCCCGAGCTTGAACCTTCCTTGTTCTATGAGTTCTTTCGCCCTTGTCTTCCAAGATCTTGAGCCTCTGTTGGCCATGGCTTCCAACCTGCCTTCGCCACGTCTCGCTCGGTCGGCGGAGCTTAGGACGATGCGAAAGTTGTTGGGGTTGCATACGGAGGAGCAGCGACGATGCCTCTGGAGAGGGACTCTCCCCCTGCATCTGGAAGCAGGGGAGATTGTCTTTTTTGTCGCTTATGGATTGGTGGGGCTCGTCCTGCCAATTTCTTCGTTCTTCTTGATGCTGCTGGAGACGTACGGCCTCCAGCTTCACCACCTCTCTCCCAATTCCTTTGCCATGGCCGCTGTCTTCATGCACTTCTGCGAGATGTTCGTGGGGGTGCGCGCCTCGGTGACGCTCTTATGCCACTTCTTTGTGCTGTGAACGACCGGGCGCAGATCGAAGAACCAGCTATGAGCTTACTATTTCCAACACCGCTGCAAGGACCCGAAAGTCTCCGGGTACCCTCTGCCTTTCAGTGCGGCGAGGTGGGATGGCTGGAGAGACAACTGGGTGATCGTGAAGACCGACGAGCACGATCGCCTCCAGCTGCCGACTGATGCCCCAACCACTGGGCGTCGCTTCTGGGAGGACAACCCGGTGCTGGAGCCTGAGTACGCGCCGATCTTGGCGCGGGTGCGGTTCTTGGCGGAGCACGGGTTGACGTCTTTGATGGTGCTGGAAAACTTCCTGTTGCGGCGCTTAGCACCGTTGCAACAGCGCTACCGCCCGGCGTGGTATTTCTCCAGCATTCACTATGGCACCAGAGTGGAGAGGGGTTTGGACTCAGTTCTGTCGGAGAAGGAGCTGAAGGAGACACTGGCGCGTATCAGCAGCAATCCCCTTGACGGTAGTTTTCTTGTGGTGCCAGCTTCCTGTTGCACTCTCTCTCGGGAGCCGTTGCTGAGGACGAGGCTGTTGCGGGAGCTGCCGACTTTGGACGACATCGGGATTGCCACACGCCAGGTTGGTGGTGTCTCTCGTGGGATTACAATCCCCAGGGTTGGGTGCTCTGGATCGGAGCGCGAGGCATCACCTGATGCCCAACCTACACCGAAGGTCGATGGAGCTCGGACCGCCGACGGGGTGAAGGGCAGGGAGCCGGCCTCCAGTTTGCTAGAGAAGAAACGTGCCTGGTTCCCTCCTGCGGCGTTGTTCACGCCAAGCCAGGGGACCAGGGCTCCTTCACGTCCTCCTTCTGGAGGCGTCAGTTTGCCAGGCGACGACCCCAAGAGGCCTCGAATTTTCTGCTCCGACGGGACTCCTCTCGGTCAGCGGTGGTCCAAGGAGCCCCGGGAATCCCAGCCTCCTTCTTCAGGCTCTGGCGGCTCCACCCTGGCTTGGAGCGTTCGCTTCCCCCGGTAAGTATCATTCTCACCGGATCTTAGGACTTGCGCTTTTTTCTTCCTTCCTTAACCCGAGAGCTCCCTATGATTGTAGGGATTCTTCGGATGCTGGGGACACGTCTGTTCCCCGGCCCTCTCCGGCCAGCGGAGGTCCTGCGACGCAGCGTCCTAGAGCTGCGGCGGCTTCACCGGCCCCCAAACCGGTGCAAGCCTCGTCTGTGCCAGCGGGATCAACTCCTGTGATAGCGGCGGCAGCACACGTTCGTCCCCCTTCACCATCTCAGAAGCCTGCGGCCGCCGAGGGCTCGACGGAGCCGGCTGGCGGCGTCCAGCCCTCCGGTACTGAGGCGGGGGGAGCAGCGATAGGCCCCCCGACTTCTCCAGATCGGCGCCTCACCTCAGTCGCTGATATGCCGGCGTCTCCTCCACCGGATGACGACGTGATTGAGGAGGTCGGGGGCGCGGCTTCGGCTTCTGCCGCCCCGCTGCCCCTGGCGGACACCTTGGATCTTGCCCAGGCAAGCGTCCGGCAGGTCCTGGCCACGCTTGAGGGCGAACAGGAGGTGCTGACAGGGGAGAGGGATCGGCTCTTCAGCTGGGGGCACCTCCTGGTGCAGCGGACTCAGGAGGTTAGGGCGGAGCTCGCCTCGAGGCAATTGAGGCTTGATGCCATGGAGGCGCTCCTCGACGCTCGGAAGAAGGTCGTCGACCGCCTGGACTCCGAGATCCGGCGGCTCCACCAGGAGACCTGCGATGCTCATACCAGGGTCGAGGCACGCTCCACTGCTATGGAGGAGCTGTGGCTGCAGCTAGCGCGCCGGGAGTGTGCCGTCGCGGATCGGGAGCATGCTGTGGCGGCCGAGGAGAAGAAGGTCGCCGCACAACTGGAGGCCAGCGAGGGTGACCTGAATGTCCGGACTGAGGAGCTGGAGCTTCGGGAGGCAGCTCTGGCTGTGAGGGAGGAGCAGGCTTCCCGGGAGCGCCAGGCGGTGCTGGATCGTGAGCTAGCGGCTGATTTCTGGGCATCGGAATTGGAGCAGCTTACCCAGGATCTCCAGCTTCGGGAGAGTTCTCTGGTAGCCAAGGAGAAGAGATTCTCTGAGGAGGAACTCGACGCCCTACTGGCAGCCCGCCAGGAGGTGGAGAAGCTTCAGGCTTCGCGATCCGTTGAGGCCCGAGCGGTCTGGAGTTTTGTCGGCCAGGCAGGGTCCGCCCTGATTCCCCTTGGCTTTAGCCCGGTGAGGACAGAGGCCTGCCGCGAGAGGTGGTCGAGGCGATCCCGGCGCTCGAGTCCATCAGCGCCAAGCTGGACAGGCTCGAAGCGATGATTGCCGACGAGCTGGAGGCGGAGGGACGTGGCCTGGTGAAGGGGGTCGCCACACATGTGCTGGCGTGCTTCCGGAGCTGGGATCCCTCCCTCTCTCTAGAGCTGGTGAGGCAGGGCCCGTCGCGGAGCGGGAGGAAGTCGCCCAGGCCGAAGTCGGGGATGTGGCCACCCTCGTGGCCTCTAGGTTCCAGCGGGAGTCCGGGGACTCCTAGGCAGTCGCCCATACGGCCAGGAGGCCCTGTATCTTTTCTTTTTCCTTTGTTGATGTTGTAGCCCAGCTCATGGAGCTATGAATGAATGAATAGACTCTTTATTATTGTGTTTTTTGCGTTTGTGTTCTTTGCCTTCTTCTTGGCTTGTCCTGCCCGAGTCCTTAGCTCCGCAAGGAGGTCGGAGGTCCTCACCAATCTTGAAGTCTTGCACAGACACCTGCCTTGGGTCCTTGCTGTGCTAAGGCCCAAGGGGTCTTCGGAGCCCGCCCCGTGAGGACGGGGGGGGGGGGGGAGGTCCGGTTCTGCTGACCATGTGGCGGACCCGGAGCTCCTCTGAGGAGAGGGAGGCCCGGCCCTACTGGACACGTGGAGCCTTCGGAGCTCTCCCTGCGGACGGGGGAGGTCCGGCTCTGCTGGCCACGTAGCGGGCCCGGAGCCCCCCTCTGAGGAAAGAGAGGCCCGACCCCACTGGACACGTGGAGCCTTCGGAGCTCGCCCCCGCGAGGGGGGGGAGGTCCGGATCCTCTGGTCTTGCGTTGGAGTAGTCAGGAGCTCCGGTCTTTCTCCGCGTGGTCCCCGTAGTGGCCCCTGGTAGGTGTGGTCAATGGTTTGGGCACACCTACCATACTCCTGCGGGGGAGCTAAGGCCAGGAGGTCCTGCACACAAGTAAGGGAACCGTAATTCTCCCTGGGGCTCTCCCTTCCCATTCTCATAGTCTTATTTGGCTTACGGTCCTGACCCGATATACAGGGCTTGGGCAATTCAGTGCGCCTGGCGTGGGGGGTCCGGCCCCTGGCCATCGGCAGGTACCTCAAGTGCGACTATCTTCGGTAGGATAGCAAATGCCGACTAGGGATGAGAGTGGGAAAGGAGAGCTAGATGTACGGTGAGCATACATGGAAAGTGCGGTCACAAAAATTAATGCGTAATTTAAATGAGCACAAGGGTAAGAGCGTGGCAGGACTGGTTTCTTTCCATATAAATATCCATAGGAGGAAGGCAGGATAAACATGGAGACGACAACCCGCCCCATTAAGAAGGGAAGCAAGACTCTACGCACTTAGGGTCGGAACCAGGCCAAGCTGAAACGCAGTCCTGGACCGTCCCCTGGGACTTAGCCGCTCCGAGCGCTGTTCCTGGACTCTATGGGATTTATTACAGAAAGAAAAAGAACTGTCCTACTACTGCTCTAGGGATAGAACTTACGGAGGTGTTCTATGTTCCAAGGGTTCGAGAGTGGATCCCCATCCTCGGTGGAAAGGCGTACGCACCCGGGGCAGCAAACTTTCATGACCCGGAAGGGACCTTTCCAGCTGGGGGAGAGTTTGTTGGTCCCTTCATGAGAAAGTATGTGCCGCAGTACCAGGTCGCCTTCTTGCATCTCCCGGACACTTACGGACCTTTGGTGGTAGCGCCGGAGCGTCTGCCGGTACCGTGCGTTGCGGAGCGCTGCGTGTAATCGAGCCTCGTCGACGAGGTCGATGTCTTCACGCCGAAGGTTGTCCTGCGCGGCTTCATCGTAAGATCGGACACGAAGAGACTTCATGGTGGTATCTGGGGGAAGCACAGCTTCGGCCCTGTACACCATGAAGAACGGTTTCTCCCCGGTGGCCCGGCTTTGGGATGTCCGGTTAGCCCTCAGGGTGCTCGGAAGCTCATCCACCCACTTGGCACCATGTTTCTTCAAGTCGTCATAGGTGCGAGTCTTAAGGCCCCGAAGGATCTCAGCGTTGGCCCTCTCAACTTGCCCATTGCTCTTTGGGTGAGCAACGGAGGCATAGCACACCTGGATGCCAAGGTCTTTACAGTAGTCTTGGAATGCTGCATTGGTGAACTGGGTCCCGTTGTCGGTGATGATTCTGTTCGGGACCCCGAACCGGCAGACAATTGACTTGATGAACTTGACTGCAGATTGCTTGTTGATGGTGATGACGGGTGTAGCTTCCGGCCACTTGGTGAACTAGTCGATGGCGACGT
Organism: Neostapfia colusana; assembly: GCA_030760725.1. Classification (NCBI taxonomy): domain Eukaryota; kingdom Viridiplantae; phylum Streptophyta; class Magnoliopsida; order Poales; family Poaceae; genus Neostapfia; species Neostapfia colusana. The sequence continues at coordinate 17,363,197 of JASWHV010000013.1, forward strand.
AGAGGTACCGGAATCCCCCGACGGCTTTGGGGAATGGCCCCAGGATGTCCAACCCCCACACCGCGAACGACCACGAGGGCGGGATCATCTGTACCGCCCGAGCCGGTGTGTGGATCTGCTTGGCATGGAGCTGGCACGCCTTGCAGCTCTTGACCAGCTTGACGGCATCCCGGAGTGCTGTCGGCCAGTAGAAGCCATGCCGGAAGGCTTTACCAACAAGCGTGCGTGAGGAAGAGTGACTCCCAAATTCTCCTCCATGGATCTCAGCGAGCAAATCGCAGCCTTCCCCCTGGGTTATGCATCGCAATAGGACGTGGTTGGCGCCCACCGGTAGAGATCCCCTTCTACCAGCGCGTATCTTTTATCCATGCGCACGATCCGTTCAGCGGACACACGTTCATCAGGGAGGATATTGTCTTTCAAGTAGTCCCGGATCTCTGTGATCCATGCATCGGGTCTGACTTGAGCTTCTGGATCTTGAGCGCTGGGTAGCACGGAGTCCCCAGTGACGCTTACGATCCTTGGCGGCGTCCATGGTAGCAGGGCCGCCGGGACTGCCAGCTTCGAGGTGCTGGTCCAGTCCCCTTCGCCCGGCTCAGCAGGCCGGGCTGTGGGCCGCGGCAACGTCCTCTCGAAGACTCCATTGGGCACAGGGGCTCCAGTGGAAGCCTTCGTTGAGAGGTCGTGAGCCGCGGCATTGCCAGCGTGCGGTACATGGCGGAGGTCCAAGGCGAGGAAGTCTTTCTCCAGCATCTGCACGTGGAGCAGATAAGCAGCTAGCTGTGGGTCATTGCAGGAGCATTCACCCTTAACTTGTTTGATGACTAGCTGGGAGTCGCCCTGTGCCAACAACTAGCGAGCGCCCAGAGACAGGGCTGTCTTTAGGCCAAAGATGAGTGCTTCATACTCTTCCATGTTGTTGGTTGCCTTGAAATTGAGACACACCATGTACCCGAACTGCTCCCCCAATGGCATGAGAAGCATTACACCGGCACCGGCCCTCTGCTTTCACGAGGAGCCGTCAAAGAAGAGCGTCCAGTGAGGCCTGGTGAAGACCGGAGCTCGGGGCTCTGGTTCACCGTCTTCGTGGCACCCTGGGTCGGTCGTTGTTGGCGTCCACTCGGCCACGAAGTCAGCCAGTGCTTGGCTCTTGACTGCGTGGCGACGAAGGAAGTCCAGCTTGAACTCCGCCAGCTCCGCTGCCCATTTAGTGGCATTGCCAGTCGCGTTGGGGCTGTGAAGAATGTGTAGGATCGAAGAGCACGTGAAAAGCTACCAGAGGGGGGGTGAATGGTAGATTAAAACTTTTTGCAGCGGAAACAACAAAAACCCCTCAGCAAAAAATCAATCGGTTAAAGAAACCGTGTGTGTAAGTGTTTTCAAATGTGTTCAACCGTGACAAATCAAGTAGAGAGGTAGAGAATCAAGTCATGGATCTAATGCAACAATAATCACTTGAAAACACGAAGTAAAACTTGAGATACGATCAAAACATTAAACGAAGATCAATCTGTTCTACCCGATATAAAACAGATCTGCAACGCTTCAAAGAAACTCGTGTATCTCAGAAACTACAGATCCGAAGCTCGTGAAAATTTCACAGGTGATATATAATTGAGTTGTGAAGACAACCCAAAAAGAATCACGTCAATCGGATCTGTAAAACTCGAGTTATGAACGAAACACCGAAGCAACGTCGGTCTGTCCAGAAACTCGGCGAGAAAGACTTGACGAAAAACAAGTCGGACGAACAAGGCACATAAGCTCCTCGAAACTATGAACTTTATTCAATAGAAACACAAGAGGAACAGCCCAAAGGTCTCTACCCACGAGAGCTCTGGCCTCCCTTGCTTTTATAGCCAGCCCTCAGGCTAAACAATCCAATCTAGGACTCCTACTCCTAATTGGACTCGTATCCTAACTTACCATAACTGCTCAGGACTCTCCTATTCGCAGATAGAAGCAATCGTGAGACTTCCAAACACCTTAGGAACGTCCTAAACATTGCTAAAACAACTCAACTTCGTGCATAGCACGAAATCCTATCATAACCAACTCAAATCTTCCATATTTGAGCCATATCCGACTCAGCCTCAGCCTGAGTACGCAATCCAGCCGGTTGGACCTTTCCGACCAATTCTTTACGTCCACTTCTCTTCATCACGCCTTGGAACAATGTTGCCACGTCCATGCACTCCTTGCACACGTGCAAACACCTTCCAACTACGTACACACAACCTTCATATGCACTGCCCTTGATCCAAACATGCTGCGCGACCTCCCGATCAACTCAACCACAGCTCCTCCCGAACTTGGTTGTTGGAACCTCATCTCCTCCCTGAGACTAGTCCAAGGATCCCGTCACCAGCCATGTCTTGAACTCAAGCAACACCTGCACATGAATAAACAACCAATTCTTCCGAGCACAAGTCCTCGACTTGACTCACGTTAGTTCGAAAACCACAACACCTTACATGAGCACGTCACATAAGCATGTTGCAAACCATATCAAATGATAACAGCCATAACCACCAAAACACACCAAAAACTTAGCAAATTAATACTAAGCAAACCTTCCCATAAAGCAAGTTTGAAACATTGCGAGTTAAAAGCAAAAACAAGACGCTGCAGTTCTATGAGTTGAACTTCACGGGAGCTCCCTAAAAACAAGCTCCGGACCTCACAGAAGCTCTCCGGACCTTGCGTCGGACCTTGCCAACACTTGGCGGACCTAACAAAGAACTTGTCGGACCTTGCCACAGAAGAATGTTTTGGCAATATTCAAAACTTTGAATGTTAATGCTAACTTTTATCCTAATTGCCAATGTATTCAGCACACATAGGTCTCACAGAATGGCCTTCAGCGGGTAGGAGGTGACCACCGAGATCCGGTGGGCTTGGAAGTAGTGGCGGAGCTTCCTGGATGCCACGATTACTGCATACAGCAGCTTGTGGACCTCTAGGTACCTTGTCTTGGCGTCATGGAGGACTTCACTGATGTAGTAGACAGGCCTCTGGATGGTCCGGACCCTCCCCCTGGGCCTGAGATGCCCTGCTCCATCGGCTCAGGCCGGCAGGAGGTAGACGGGTCCGGGGGAGCCTCCGGGAGCTGGGACCCCGGGGCTTCTAGGCCGTCTCGAACCTCCGGGAGGTCCCTTTGGACCTCCGGGGGGTTATCTTGGAGCTCCGGGAGGTCCCGTTGGACCTTCGGGAGGTTACCTTGGAGCTCTGGGAGGTCGCCTTGAGCCTCCGGGGTCTCCTAGTGCTTGTCTTCTGCTACTGGAGCAGGCTGTGGTGATGAGGGGTCCGGCCGCTCTGCGGCGAGGACCATGCTCACCACCTCTTTTGTTGCCGCGATGTAGAGCATCAAGTGCTATTCGGGCTCGGGGGCTACCATGATGGGTAGGGTCGTCAGGAGCTGCTTCAACTCCTGGAATGCTTCCTTTGCTTCATCGGTCCAAACAAAAGGACCAGATTTGCGCAGAAGCTTAAAGAAGGGAAGTGCCCGCTCTGCTAGCCTCGGTATAAACCGACTCAACGCGGCTAGGCATCCTGTGAGTCTCTGGACATCCTTGATGCGGGCGGGGGGCCGCATCAGGTCGATGGCCTTGATCTTCTCTGGGCTGGCCTCAATCCCTCGGTGTGAAACCAGGAACCCTAGGAGCTTCCCAGAGGATACGCCGAACACACATTTGTCGGGGTTCAGCTTAGTGCGCGTGGAGCACAGTTTGTCAAAGACTAGAGCTAGGTTATCTAACAAGGATGAGCTCTGCCTGACTTTGACTACGATGTCATCAACATACACCTCAACTAAGTCTCTTATTAGCTCTCCAAAGGTTTTGTGCATAGCACGTACAAAGGTGGGGAGAGCGTTCTTTAGACCATAAGGCATAGAGATGTAACAATACAGGCCGTCTACTGTGATGAAAGAAGTGTGTTCTTCATCTCCTCTAGACATAGGGATTTGATGAAAGCCCAAGTAGGCATCTAGGAAGCGTAGCATATCACAGCCTGATGTAGAGTCTACTATTTGATCTATTCTAGGGAGAGGGAATGGATCTTTGGGACATGCCTTATTGAGACTGGTGTAGTCGATGCACATCCGGAGCTTCTCGCTGGCCTTCGGGACGACGACGGGGTTCGTCAACCATCGGGGGTGCTGGACTTCCCGTATGAAGCCAGCATCCAGCAGCTTCTTGATTTCTTCACGGATGAAGTTTTGCCGCTCGATGGACTGCTTGCGGGGCTTCTGTTGGACTGGCCGGGCGTCAGGGAAGATCTTCAGATGGTGCTCGATCACCTCCCTAGGGATCCCCGGCATCTGTGATGGTTGCCATGCAAACAAGTCAACGTTGTGCCGGAGGAAGGTGATGAGCGCGCCTTCCTATTTGCTGTCCAGGCCCCCGGCTACCCGGGTGGTCTGGGCAGCATCGGCGCCGACCTGGACGACCTTCAGGGGGACGTCGCCCTCGTCGAGGGGTTGCACGCGGGGTGCTGAGGCTGAGGCGCGGTGTCGTGCACTCGGGTGGAGCTGGCCCGGTTCTGCACCGCCAGGGGCTGGTGCTTGGGCTGGTGCAAGTGCTTGGAGCTTCTCCAAGGCTGACACCGCAGCAGTGCGGTCTCCACGAATCTTGAGAACGCCCGTTGGTGTAGGCATCTTCAAGACGAGGTAGCCGTAATGGGTTACTGCCATGAACTGGTACAGGGCTGGCCTGCCGATGATGGCGTTGAAGGGGAGGTCGATCTCCGCCACGTCGAACAGAATGTACTCTGTTCGATAGCTGTCCGGTGCCTCAAAGGTCACCAGAAGGCTGATGTTGCCGTAGGGGATGACTTGTCCCGGCCCTACCCCTGAGAACGGGCTCGATGGGGTGAGCTTGGCCATCGGGATCTGCAGCTTCTGGAAAGCCGCGCGGCTGATGAGGTTCAGCCCAGCCCCGCCATCTACCAGGACGTGGTACATCTTTACGTTGGTGATGGTGGGTGCTACCAAGAGCGGCAGCTGGCCGGCCCCAGCCATGTTCCTAGGGCAGTCGGTGGCGTCGAAGCTGATGGGGGTTCCCATCCACTTGAGGTGCGGCGCAGCACTTGGGAGAGGGGCCACCAACGCTATCGCTCTGCGCAGAGTCTTGACTGCGCTTCGAGATGAGGGGTCAGAGGACCCGCCGTAGATGACGTAGAGTGCCCTCCGGCACTCGTCACCGCTGGAGCTGGAGTCCTCACGGTTGCGCACCGCCTTCACGGCGCGCTGAGGCTCCTGGAACTCCATGTGCTCGCCGACGTTGTCCTGGGCGTCGACTTCTGCTTGCCCTCCTCTTGACGGAAGGGAGGGGCGTCAGCACGCAGTTGCTCCCCCCTGCGGAAGCGCTCCGCGAGCTTCTGGATCTCCCGGCACTCAGCAGCAATATGGCTGTCGGTGTTGTGCACGGGGCACGGCTCGCCTTGGTCACCATCTAGGGCTGGTGACAGTCGCGGCCTCTTGTCGACGTGTGGCCCCCGAGCTCCAGTGGGTGCCGCATCTGCTGCAACTGGAGCTTCGGTCGGCAGCATGATCTTGCCGCTGGCCTTCTTGACCTTTCTGCCGCTCCCATGGGGGGCAGCATTTGGTCTGGGCTGTTCTCCGTCTTCGGAGACTGGCTGTGAGTGCCAGTTACGCCCTTCTGCAGCTCTGGCGCACTTGTCCGCCAGGCTGAAGAGCTCTGAGACATCGCACACTTCTCTGGTCGCGAGCTTCTCGAGCATCTTCTTGTCCCTTACACCCTGTCGGAACGCCACCACCACAAAAGCATTCTGGATATGGGGGATGGTGTTCCGCACCTGGGAGAACCGTTGGATGAAGGAGCGCAGTGTCTCTCAAGGTTGTTGTTGGATGGCGTGGAGGTCAAGCTCCGTGCCAGGCCGGGTGTAGGAGCTGCCGAAGTTTGTAGTAAACTGCCGGCAGAGCTCTCCCCAGGAGGTTATGGAACCCTGGGGGAGATTCATGAGCCAAGACCGTGTTGGGCCGGTCAAGGCGACGGGGAAGTAGTTGGCCATGACGGCCTCATCCCCTCCTGCAGCACGGATGGCAGTGGAGTAGATTTGGAGGAACTCCGCCGGGTTGACGCTGCCATCGTACTTCTCGGGCAGGTGTGGCCGGAACTTGCGCGGCCACCTCGCGAAGCGAAGGTGTGGCGACAGGGCCACACATCCTGCTCCTGTTGCTGCAGGTGTTGGTGCCGCAAACGCTTGGTTCGCCGTCGGCACCGTGTACCATGGTATGGGCAAGGCTGCGCCATAGACCGGGGGTGCCACTTGCAGGGCACATGGTTGAGGCATATGCTACGTGGCGTATGCCTGGGGAAGAGATCGCGTAGCGAACGTCTGCAGGCTGTCACACCCGGTTTTTCCGAAGAACAACCAAGTGAATATCACATGTATGCCAGGATCATTTTCTCATACATGTGATGACAAATAGTGAAGCATCATTTATTACAAGCCAGGTGTCGAATATAAATAAGTCTTACATAGCAAATGTCTCGATGGACAATAATAAGTTCATCACAAGTAAATAAACTAGCAGCAGAATAATATTCTTGTGGGCTCCGTCACAGGCGTTGCCCGGGGTCTCCATGAACCTAGAAACCTTCTTCGGATCCAAAGTATTGGTCATTATATACCACCTCATTATCTTGACCTGAGCAGCAATATAAACCAACAAAATATGCAAGGTTGAGTACCAATGGTACTCAGCAAGTGTGGGAAAATTATATCATGCATGGCTAGAACAAGGAGAGGTTGAACTCATGGTTAGAGCACTATGCAATTAATACCTATCACCTTAGCTTATTAAGCACCTACATTACTACACAGGTGAAATGGTCCAAATCTCCCATCCCATCATCATAATCAAATAACCATAACATCATTTCCAATGTTAAGCTCCCCGCTTAACATCTCTAACTTCCAAAACCATCACTCTAATCATGAATAAGTCCAAGCCGCTCTTGACCGTGAGCACAGCTGTCATGACAGTTTTGACTCTGCAGAGTTTGTACCACTGTACCCACATGTAGTGATTTCATCCCCCGTTGCCGGGTGGACTAAAAGAACCTCCATTATGCCAGTGGCTACGAACCACATTCACACTTCCCAGGTGTGTAGCCAGGAGATCACTACGAAGCCTTTACAAAGGGATTCCCGACGAGCGTGGGCCCACTAGGGTTTCACCCCTAACAGCATACAAGAGGCTCCAACCCTGCTGCAGTGGCCCCCTCTTGAGCCTTGCGGTTTATAAGGTAGTCCAGCTGACACCTACTCCCCGCACCATCCAACACACCCATACTACGCCGGGGATACACCTAATTAATTGGCCAAGCTGCCCCATCTCAGCATGTGGTTGGCACGGTAAAGCCAGGTTACATGCTCCATGAACCGGTCCTTAGGATCCAGGCAAGTACTAAACACAAACCCGAGTCGCGTGCACCCAGCACACAACCAAAACATCCAACTTGCCTTGATCCCTACCTCTACATAACTCACAATATCTCATTCAAGAGTATGGTAAAATAAACTGATGATCTCATATCCAAATATCCCATTCTAAGCATGGCTAAGCATATGTAATATGAATAAATGATAAAATAAATCCCAACCCAAGCTACAAGGAAACAAGGTAATGCAATTCTAGGGAAACTTCCTATCATGGGTTTCATATTTAAATTGACAATGCAAATAACTCTAGCTACACATCCTAGCATAGGATCAAAGTGGTCAATGACACTTGCCTCCTTCCTGCTGCTCTTGAAATGGGTAGTCCTGATCTTGGAAAGGAATAACTTGCTCTTGAGCAGGTTCTACATCATACCATCACACATAGCAAAAGAAAAACAACAACCCATAAGACATAGTTCACACTTCCACTTCATACAAACCACACATTCATATTTATGAAAGTCATTCACCATTATATGTGTTGTGGTTACTCTATGTGTGTTGATTTGTGGCTTGCATGCACTTTTAATCATGTGTATATGATTCCTACTTTTGTGTTCACATTTATACTTACCTACTATATATATGAGTTTCCAATTTAAATAAATTCCTTAGATTCAACTACTACACCTTTTTACTACCAAGTATGTATGAAAGGTATTTTTCTTCTCCCTATGTGCCTTCAGAATTTCTAACAACCCTAAACTGAATCCTTTGGATTTTAGAACTCCATTTATCATTTACTAGTTGCTATATTTTCAGATTTATTTCCTATGCCTAAATGTGAACTTTATTATGAAAATAACAAGACACCTCATCTAAACAGAATAGGTTCTGATCTAAAATATTTACTAATATATTTTTAACCTTTTCCTCTGATGTAAACTATTTTACAATTATTTTCCTTATTTTCTAAAACTATTCATTACTTAAAATTGTGTCCCTAAATGTGAATAATAAATTAAACAGATTCAACTCAGCCCAAAATATGTTTTTATCTCACTCCAAAGTTTTCTAAATACTGAGAAAGTTTTTAATTTAATTATGACAATATGTTTGTCCCACTTTTTAATTTTTAAACACTAGCCACATATTCAATTTTCTAAATTAAATACTAAACAGGGCTAAAAAGTTAAACTTACCCCACTACAGGGTCTATAATATTATTTTCAGAATTCCCAGGGGTCTAGCTACACTTATCAGAGGTGTTTTTCCTAATTTTTATTAAATCCAGGGGTTAAAACTGATTTTTAAATGAATTTACATGATTTTCTGGAGTTCCAGGGGCTAGATCAGAAGTTTCCGGGGCTAGCTCTTATTTCCCGAGAACCCCAGGGGGTAGCACGTAAGATTTCCAGTCTTTATAACGCGGGGCTGACGTGGACCGTCCGATTTTAAACCGACGGTCGAGATTATAACATCGAACCGGTACGCGGGGGTTTAAACCCTACCGTGCGATTTAAAATAAACGGCGCACAAGCGGCCACGTCGCTCTGATCGAACGCGGTTGGCGCTGCCGGCGGCGCACGGCGGCGGGAAGCGGCGATCTCGCCGGAGACTTTCGGATCTTCGAGAATTCTTCCTAGAACTGTGATCTTATGGTATAGATCGGTAGAGGGGAGGTCGGGGATCTCACCTCGGGGGTTTTCTTGAGCTCGGAGGTCCTGGAAGGTGATCGGCGACGAGGTCCGAGGCAAAACCACGGCGAAGCTCGTCGGCGCTGTGTTTACACCGCAAGTCACCGAGTTTCCTGCACCTGCAAGGTTTCCCGGAGGCGGTGGATCAAGAGCAGCGAGTTAGATCGATATTTCCGAGCTTAGATCAGCCAGAATTCGCCGGAGAAGTCTCGGTTCTCACCGGAGTAAAAACAGCCGATCGCGTGGGAAAAACAGAACGAGGCCGGGGTTTTTTATAGACGGGGGAGGGCGGCGGGGTAGTTTAGATCATGTCCGCGTCGCCTACGAACAGAATTCAGCAGGGATACGCCGAAATCCCGATCGGTTTTGATTCGGGTGCGAGGGAGTCCGGCGCTGTCGCGAGACGCGGGCGCTGGCTGGGCCGGCTGGTGGGTTTTGGCCCACTGGCCGGTTTTTTTCTGTTTTCTCTTTTTCTTTTTCTATTTCTTTTCTGATTTGAGTTTAATTTGAATTCCAGTTTGAATTTGAATTTTTGCAAAACATGCAACACGTCCAAAAATTTTTAAATTCCCCTCTTAACATAATGTAGGGTTTTGAATCAAAATATTGGGGTGTTACAGCTCTACCCCCCTTAAAAGAAATCTCGTCCTCGAGATTGGTGTTTCTAAGAAAACAATTCCAGAAATTGTGCCTTGAGCTCATCTTCCCGCTCCCAGGTGGCTTCCTCTTCTGAGTGATGCTTCCACTCACATCCGGATTCTTTTATTTCTGGTAAGGCGTTCCATTGTCTCCAAAATATTGTATGGTTGCTCGGCATAAGACAAATCCTCAGCTACGTCCACTTCATTCATGGGTAACACCTCTTCAGGCGTCCTCAGGCATTTCTTGAGTTGTGACACATGGAATACATCGTGCACATCCGATAGACGAGCTGGTAATTCCAGTTGATACGCCACTTCGCCTTTCCTTTCCAGAACTTGAAAGGGTCCGATGTATCGAGGTGACAACTTCCCTTTCACCTTGAACCGATGAAGTCCTCTGATAGGGGACACCTTGAGATAAACATAGTCCCCCACGTTGAAAACGAGCTCTCTTCTTCGTACATCAGCATAACTCTGTTGGCGTGTCTGTGCTATCCTCAAATTGTTGCGAATTTCCCTTACCTTCGCCTCGGCTTCTTGTAGTACTTCTGGACCAAACACTTTACTTTCCCCCGTTTGATTCCAAAATAGGGGAGTTCTGCACTTCCTCCCGTACAAAGCTTCAAACAGTGACATCTTCATACTATCTTGATAGCTGTTGTTATAAGAAAACTCTGCATACGGTAGGTTCTTGTCCCAACTCCTATTGTTTTTGAGTGCACATGCCCTTAGCATATCTTCAAGGATCTGATTGGTTCTTTCCGTCTGCCCGTCAGTTTGGGGATGATAGGCAGAACTAAAGTTCAGATGGGTTCCCATGGTTTCGTGCAACTTCTGCCAGAACCTTGAGGTGAACTGTGTCCCTCGATCTGACACAATCTTCTTTGGCACTCCATGGTAACACACGATCCTTGACATGTACAACTCTGCCAATTTGGATCCGCTGTAGCTTTCTTTCACGGGGATGAAATGTGCTACCTTGGTTAGCCTATCAATGATGACCATATTGAATCATATCCTGATTGGGTCCTAGGCAATCCCACTATGAAATCCATGCTGATTTCTTCCCATTTCCATTCAGGCACTTTGAGTGGTTGCAATAATCCCGCGGGTCGTTGATGTTCTGCTTTCACCAACTGACATGTGTCACATAGGGCAACATGTTTCGCGACATCTCGCTTCATGCCATACCACCAAACCTGCACTTGAGGTCTTGGTACATCTTCGTACTCCCAGGATGAATGGAATAGTCGGAATCATGAGCCTCCTTCAAAATCAATTCACGGATCTCCTTTACTTCTGGCACACAGATTCTTTTCTCGTGCCACACCGTTCCTTGTTCATCCTCTCTAAAACCAGGAGCTTTATTTTCCTTGATAAGTTGTCTGATCTCTTGTATCTTCTCGTCATTCTTTTGACCACCGCGTATGTCTTGCTCTAGTGTGGAGTCCACTTCCATGGCGATGGCTTCACCACTATTCACAAGGCATAGATTGAGCCTTATAACCTCGTCCTTCAATTCTGCAGGCATGTCTTTTAAGCTCAACTTATTGACTTGCACTTTCCGACTTAAAGCATCGGCCACGACGTTTGCTTTCCCGGGATGATAGTTGATGCCCACATCAAAGTCATTGATTAGCTCTAACCATCTCCTTTGTCTGAGGTTGAGGTCTGGCTGTGTGAATATGTACTTCAAACTCTTATGATCCGTATATATCTCGGTCCTCTTCCCCATCAAATAGTGCCGCCAAATTTTCAACGCGTGTACCACTGCGGCTAGTTCTAGGTCATGTGTAGGATAGTTCTTCTCGTTCTTCTGAAGCTGCCGGGATGCATATGCCACGACATGCCCTTCTTGCATGAGGACACATCCCAACCCATTTCCAGAGGCATCGCAGTACACTGTGAAATTCTTCTGCATATCTGGCATAACCAACACTGGGGCTGTTGTCAATCTCTTCTTTAGCTCCTGAAAGCTCGTCTCACACTGTGGCGTCCAGTTGAATGCGATTCCCTTCTCCAACAGTTTGGTGAGAGGTCTCGAGATCTTGGAGAATCCCTCAATAAACCGTCGATAGTATCCAGCCAATCCCAAGAAGCTTCGAACTTCCTCGACATTTTCAGGGGTCTTCCACTTCTGGATATCCTCGATTTTGGCGGGATCTACGGAGATTCCTCCCTCTGAGATTATATGTCCTAAGAAGGGAACTCTCTTCAGCCAAAACTCACACTTGCTCAATTTGGCATATAGTTGGTGTTCTCTTAGCCTCTGCAACACCAACCTTAGATGTTTCTCATGTTCTTCTTCATCTTTGGAGAAGACGAGAATGTCATCTATGAAAACCACCACAAATTTGTCCAGATATTCCATGAATACCTTGTTCATGAGGTACATGAAGTATGCCGGGGCATTAGTTAGCCCGAAAGGCATGATGGTGTATTCATACAGTCCGTACCGAGATACGAAAGCTGTCTTGGGAATATCAGATTGCCTTATCTTGAGTTGGTGGTATCCCGACCTGAGATCAATTTTCGAGAACACACAAACTCCCCTCAACTGATCAAACAAGTCTTCAATGCGAGGTAATGGGTACTTGTTCTTGATGGTTACCTCATTCAAAGCACGGTAATCCACGCATAACCTTTGGGTTCCGTCTTTCTTGGGCACAAATATCACCGGAGCTCCCCATGGTGAGGAACTAGGGCGAATATACCCCTTCTCCGTCAATTCTCTCAAATGATCCTTGAGTTCTTCTAGCTGCTTGGAGTCCATCCGATAAGGTCTCTTGTATATCGGGGTTGTTCCAGGCACTAGCTCAATTGCAAATTCCACTTCACGATCGGGAGGCATACCTGGCAATTCTTCCGGAAAAACGTCTGGATATTCCCTGATAGTCCTGATTTCCTCAACTTTCACCTCAACTTGATTTAATTTAATGTCCCTCCTAGGCTCGTGTATTGTTATGAACTTTACTCTTGTGCCACTAGGGTGAGTTAGTTCCACCGTTCTGGTCGAACAATGAATGATTCCCTTATGTTTGGTCAACCAATCCATGCCCAAAATAATATCGATCCCTTGGGAATCTATCACTATGAGGTTAGCAGTAAACACTACCCCATTAATGTCTAGATTCACCTTGGGACACACTTGTCTTGTCCTTATTTCTCCACCTGGAGAGTTTACGGCTAGCATATGGTTCATTTGTGTTGTTGCTAGGTCATACTTCTTAACAAACCCTTGAGCAATAAACGAGTGGGTAGCACCAGAATCAAACAGCAGGGTTGCAAGGTGTAAATTGGCAGGAAACTTACCAACTACCACGTCGGGTGCATCTTGTGCTTCCTCCATAGTGACGTGGTTCACCCGTCCTCTCATTACATTCTGCTGTTGTGGCTGCGCGGGCTTCTTCTTTGGGCATTTGTGGGCATAGTGCCCCACTTCACCGCAGCTAAAACATTGCACCCCAACCTTAGGTGCCTGGCCTTTGTTGTCTTGGGGTTGGTTTGGGGGTCCTTGCACTGCTGATCGAGGTGGATATGCGGGGCGAGGCTGCTGCACAAACTGACGTTGCGGCTGTGCTGGTGCTGCCGGAGGCCTGTAGTTTGGGTTGTACCCTCTTGGTGCTGAGTAGGGTACCGCAGCTCGGTTCGTCTGCCCTGCAGGTGGCTGCATCAGACGTGGGCGGGTGTTGCTCCCTGAGGCTTGATGTGACCACCCGGCCTTCCTCTTATTCTCATTTTCCAAGGCCTTTAGCTTCCTTTCTACCACAAACGTTCTGTCCACCATATTTTGGAAACTTTCATACTCATTTGAGGACATTGCACACTGCATCTCTGCAGTAAGTCCCTCCACGAAACAATCTTGTTTCTGCTCATCAGTCTCTATGTCCCGTGGGGCATAACGGGATAGTTGAGTAAATTTAGTGAGGTATTCCCTCACCGTCATGTTTCCCTGCTGCAGTCCCAAAAACTCCTTTCTCTTGTTTTTGAGTTCACCTCTCGGGATGTAATGGTTGCGGAAGCTACGCTTGAACTCTTCCCAAGTGATGTTCTCAGGGTCATGATGGGCGGCCACGTAGGCGGTCCACCAATCAGCAGCAGGTCCATGCAATTGATGAGAAGCAAACAGCACCCTCTCATACCCTTGGCACTGTATGATCCTCATCTTACTTTCAATGGTCTTCAGCCAATCATCTGCCTCCAGAGGTTCAGCAGCACTTGCAAACTCTGGAGGTTGAGTTCCTAGAAACTCACTCAACCTTGGTTGGCGTGGTGCAGCTTGTGGAGGTGGAACTTGATGCAAGTTGGCCACCACTTGAGTCAAGTTCTGGATGAGCTGATTTTGATTCTCCAACATCTGGTGGAGGGGATCAACTCCTTCACGGCGACCACCCCGGTCCTGGCCTCCAGAAAGATGAGGGTTGCAGGCCTCATCGTTGTTGTTGGCGGGGTTGGCAGCACGTCCTTTTCCTCTTCCGGCCATCTGGCAGAATCAACCAATATTAATTTGAAAGCATTTAGTATCATCTTACTACTTTCATTTGTTTGTACTTTGAAGTGTTTAGGCTTTGTTATACTTTTACGAGGGTTCATATCTCACACCAAATAAATGCACTATTATTTCATATGGGTTCACACACCAAAGCAAAACAATCTGAAGACGAGGCTGTGGACAATTACTCATGGCTTCCACAACTCACGTCACACACCAAGCATTAACACACCATTATCTTAACGTAACGACTCAACTATTCGACATCTTGCTAACTAAGGGAAGGACTCTACACTACTCGTTTTCTTGAGCTGGCTCCTCGGGATCTTCCTCATCATTTCGGCTGCCTTCTGACTCTGCTTTGGGTGGGGAGGCTGCTGGTGGAGAAGTGCGACGACGCCTGATCGCTCGGCGATCTGGGGAGTCAGGAGTCCATGTATCATTCACGGTGACACACAGTTTATTCCCATCTCCTCTTTCTCTCGCCCTCAAGCAGGCTCGCAGCAACGCTTCCGTTTCCTTCAGAGTGTCCCGGACATCCTGAAGCTCTTGTTGACACTCTTGCAGTCGAGTGCTGAGCATAGCAGCATCCTCCAAGCACAAGTCCATGTGCTCATGAGAAGTCCCTTGCTGCACCGGCGGGTACTTGTATTCCGTGGTACCACTCTCTCGCTGGAGGACATACATGTACTCAGTTTTGTCCAAGTGGCGACGATAGATGTGACTCTGGCAGGTGATGGCCTCCCAAGTGACATCTTTCTCCGCATCGACCTGTGTCGCTCTACAAGCTGGAGAGTGGTTAATCTTAAGCAGCTGATTTTCGTGTATTATCCTCATCTCTGAACTCCATTCTTCCCTCTTCTCATGGATGGTCCTGGTGGAGTTATAGTGGATGATTAGCTTGCCCGTATTGCCGGCGGCTTCGAGCATACGCCGAAGACGGCGCAATAAGCCTCCTACTGCCAATCCGTAGGAAAGGTACGTCACCGGACGGCTCTCCTCCCTCTAGGCAAGGGCAACTACGGGAACTCTCCCTCCTGTGGACTTGCGAGCGGTGCGAATCATGCGAACCATCTAAAACAAAAAGAATTTAAAATTAGGTTAGATAAACTCTCAAACAAAAATCCTATTTTGAATGAAAGTTGGGGTAAGATGAAGAAAGTGACTCCATTAAATAACACTTTTCAACACACACCTTGTAAAATAGTTTTTAAGAAAATAGGGCCCTTAAGTACGTCCATTTCTACCTAGGTCCACGTTCCTACGGGCAACCTTGGCTCTGATACCACTTCAGTCACACCCGGTTTTTCCGAAGAACAACCAAGTGAATATCACATGTATGCCAGGATCATTTTCTCATACATGTGATGACAAATAGTGAAGCATCATTTATTACAAGCCAGGTGTCGAATATAAATAAGTCTTACATAGCAAATGTCTCGATGGACAATAATAAGTTCATCACAAGTAAATAAACTAGCAGCGGAATAATATTCTTGAGGGCTCCGTCACCGGCGTTGCCCGGGGTCTCCATGAACCTAGAAACCTTCTTCGGGTCCAAAGTCTTGGTCATTATATACCACCTCATTATCTTGACCTGAGCAGCAATATAAACCAACAAAATATGCAAGGTTGAGTACCAATGGTACTCAGCAAGTGTGGGAAAATTATATCATGCATGGCTAGAACAAGGAGAGGTTGAACTCATGGTTAGAGCACTACGCAATTAATACCTATCACCTTTGCTTATTAAGCACCTACATTACTACACAGGTGAAATGGTCCAAATCTCCCATCCCATCATCATAATCAAATAACCATAACATCATTTCCAATGTTAAGCTCCCCGCTTAACATCTCTAACTTCCAAAACCATCACTCCTCTAATCATGAATAAGTCCAAGCCGCTCTTGACCGTGAGCACGGCTGTCATGACAGTTTTGACTCTGCAGAGTTTGTACCACTGTACCCACATGTAGTGATTTCATCCCCCGTTGCCGGGTGGACTAAAAGAACCTCCATTATGCCAGTGGCTACGAACCACATTCACACTTCCCAGGTGTGTAGCCAGGAGATCACTACGAAGCCTTTACAAAGGGATTCCCGACGAGCGTGGGCCCACTAAGGTTTCACCCCTAACAGCATACAAGAGGCTCCAACCCTACTGCAGTGGCCCCCTCTTGAGCCTTGCGGTTTATAAGGTAGTCCAGCTGACACCTACTCCCCGCACCATCCAACACACCCATACTACGCCGGGGATACACCTAATTAATTGGCCAAGCTGCCCCATCTCAGCATGTGGTTGGCACGGTAAAGCCAGGTTACATGCTCCATGAACCGGTCCTTAGGATCCAGGCAAGTACTAAACACAAACCCGAGTCTCGTGCACCCAGCACACAACCAAAACATCCAACTTGCCTTGATCCCTACCTCTACATAACTCACAATATCTCATTCAAGAGTATGGTAAAATAAACTGATGATCTCATATCCAAATATCCCATTCTAAGCATGGCTAAGCATATGTAATATGAATAAATGATAAAATAAATCCCAACCCAAGCTACAAGGAAACAAGGTAATGCAATTCTAGGGAAACTTCCTATCATGGGTTTCATATTTAAATTGACAATGCAAATAACTCTAGCTACACATCCTAGCATAGGATCAAAGTGGTCAAGGACACTTGCCTCCTTCCTGCTGCTCTTGAAATGGGTAGTCCTGATCTTGGAAAGGAATAACTTGCTCTTGAGCAGGTTCTACATCATACCATCACACATAGCAAAAGAAAAACAACAACCCATAAGACATAGTTCACACTTCCACTTCATACAAACCACACATTCATATTTATGAAAGTCATTCACCATTATATGTGTTGTGGTTATTCTATGTGTGTTGATTTGTGGCTTGCATGCACTTTTAATCAAGTGTATATGATTCCTACTTTTGTGTTCACATTTATACTTACCTACTATATATATATGAGTTTCCAATTTAAATAAATTCCTTAGATTCAACTACTACACCTTTTTACTACCAAGTATGTATGAAAGGTATTTTTCTTCTCCCTATGTGCCTTCAGAATTTCTAACAACCCTAAACTGAATCCTTTGGATTTTAGAACTCCATTTATCATTTACTAGTTGCTATATTTTCAGATTTATTTCCTATGCCTAAATGTGAAATTTATTATGAAAATAACAAGACACCTCATCTAAACAGAATAGGTTCTGATCTAAAATATTTACTAATATATTTTTGACCTTTTCCTCTGATGTAAACTATTTTACAATTATTTTCCTTATTTTCTAAAACTATTCATTACTTAAAATTGTGTCCCTAAATGTGAATAATAAATTAAACAGATTCAACTCAGCCCAAAATATGTTTTATCTCACTCCAAAGTTTTCTAAATACTGAGAAAGTTTTTTAATTTAATTATGACAATATGTTTGTCCCACTTTTTAATTTTTAAACACTAGCCACATATTCAATTTCCTAAATTAAATACTAAACAGGGCTAAAAAGTTAAACTTACCCCACTACAGGGTCTATAATATTATTTTCAGAATTCCCAGGGGTCTAGCTACACTTATCAGAGGTGTTTTTCCTAATTTTTATTAAATCCAGGGGTTAAAACTGATTTTTAAATGAATTTACATGATTTTCTGGAGTTCCAGGGGCTAGATCAGAAGTTTCCGGGGCTAGCTCTTATTTCCCGAGAACCCCAGGGGGTAGCACGTAAGATTTCCAGTCTTTATAACGCGGGGCTGACGTGGACCGTCCGATTTTAAACCGACGGCCGAGATTATAACATCGAACCGGTGCGCGGGGGTTTAAACCCTACCGTGCGATTTAAAATAAACGGCGCACAAGCGGCCACGTCGCTCTGATCGAACGCGGGCGGCGCTGCCGGCGGCGCACGGCGGCGGGAAGCGGCGATCTCGCCGGAGACTTTCAGATCTTCGAGAATTCTTCCTAGAACTGTGATCTTATGGTATAGATCGGTAGAGGGGATGTCGGGGATCTCACCTCGGGGGTTTTCTTGAGCTCGGAGGTCCTGGAAGGTGATCGGCGACGAGGTCCAAGGCAAAACCACGGCAAAGCTCGTCGGCGCTGTGTTTACACCGCAAGTCACCGAGTTTCCTGCACCTGCAAGGTTCCCCGGAGGCGGTGGATCAAGATCAGCGAGTTAGATCGGTATTTCCGAGCTTAGATCGGCCAGAATTCGCCGGAGAAGTCTCGGTTCTCACCGGAGTAAAAATAGCCGATCGCGTGGGAAAAACAGAACGAGGCCGGGGTTTTATAGACGGGGGAGGGCGGCGGGGTGGTTTAGATCATGTCCGCGTCGCCTACGAACAGAATTCAGCGGGGATACGCCGAAATCCCGATCGGTTTTGATTCGGGTGCGAGGGAGTCCGGCGCTGTCGCGAGGTAGACGAAGATCGGGTGGGTCCCGCCTGTCAGCGTGAGGAAGCAGCGCGCTCGGCTGCGGGCTGGCGTGGGTGCTGGCTGGGCCGGCTTGTGGGTTTCGGCCCACTGGCCGGTTTTTTTCTGTTTTCTCTTTTTCTTTTTCTATTTCTTTTCTGATTTGAGTTTAATTTGAATTCCAGTTTGAATTTGAATTTTTGCAAAACATGCAACACGTCCAAAAAATTTTAAATTCCCCTCTTAACATGATGTAGGGTTTTGAATCAAAATTTTGGGGTGTTACACAGGCCAGGCTAAGTCGAGGCGGTCGACATGCTGTCGCCGACCTCGCGGTTGCGACGCCTCTCTCGGCGTCACTCGATGGTCAGGCGGGTATCTTCGCCCAGGTGACATGGCTCCAGCTCCGACCTCAGGTCCGCAGATGGGAGCCTGGTGGAGTGGGAGTCTGCCGTCTGCCCGTCAACCGTTGGCGTGCGCGTCAGCGACACACCTGGTTGACCGGGGCGTCGTCCCCACCGAAGTCGAGGGTTGGCGGCGGCGACGATGAGACGGTCTACATCGCGAATCCACTGCTTGGTCGCTGACTGAGGCGCGTCCCCAGCAGGTGGATTGCGCAGTAGCGCACGTGCTGCAGCTAGTGCACTCCCGTGGGAGACACTCAGTGCTGCAGTGGATCTTGGGCTCGCTGGAGTCAGCGCTGCCGGAGTCGGCTGCCGGCTTCCAGCTTGCACCGACACACTCCGTCCTGAGTGTGTCGAGACGTAGTCCCCGCTGGTCACCGTTCGTCGTGAACGTGGGCGGGGAGAGCTTGCCGCTGAAGGAAGCTTCATCTTCGTCGGCGAAAGCTCGTCGCGCAAGGGAAAAGACCCCCGACCTGGCGCGCCAAATGTAGAAGTGTGTTGTCGACACTTCCCCCAGGCCTGCTCTGGGCAGCCCGCGGAGGTTCTTTTTCGGAGGGGCTAGTCACTCACGGAGAGCTTACGCGTCAGGGACGATGGAAGGAGGAGCTTGACACAGAGATTTTTTACATGGTTTAGGCCGCCGGAGCGTAAAACCCTACGTCCACGGTGAGCAGAGATGCTCGTTGTATTGTTTGGCGCTCAGAACCTGAGTTCTGAGCTTGAGAATGACCTGAGTGCTAGAATGTCTAGGGAACTAGTGTGCAAAGAGTTGAACCCTCAGGTGCGAATGGCTGAGGCGCGAACCCCTGCTAACGTCGCCTACCCGAGCCTTTTATAGTCCAAGGCTCGGGCGGCTTACAAGGTGGGCTCGGGACCCGACAGGTGGTCCCAGGGAGATTGCCTGCCATCTACCGTATATTGCAGTTACGCCGGTAGTTGTCTCTGGCGAAGTCTTCTGAGTCTTCGTTCTGCCGCCCTGCCCATGCCGCAAGCTAGTCGTAGTGGTTGATGATGGCAGGGGCGGCAGGGGGTGTCTTGTCGCTGTGTTTATTGGCGTACAGCCTCTAACGCGGTGTGCCAATCTTCACTGTGACGTGACTGGGCGCAACGGCACCTGACAGAGGCATGCTCCGCGTCTCCGCACCTTGGGAAGGTGCGGATCTTGAATACCTTGTACGGACAAGGTATGGCGCGTCTTTACTCTTGCTGCCTACCTCACGGGGGCAGGTAGCGCGGCTCTGCTGGCCATGTGGCAGGCCCGGAGCTCTCCTCTGAGGAGAGGGAGGTTCGGCCCCGCTGGACACGTGGAGCCTTCGGAGCTCTCCCCGCGGAGGGGGGAGGTCCGGCTCTGCTGGCCACGTGGTGGGTCCGGAGCTCTCCTCTGAGGAGAGAGAGGTCCGGCCACGCTGGACACGTGGAGCCTTCGGAGCTCTCCCCGTGGAGGGGGGAGGTCTGGCTCTGCTGGCCACGTGGCGGGACCGGATCTCTCCTCTGAGAAGAGGGAGGTACAGCCCCGCGGGACACGTGGCGCCTTCGGAGCTCTCCCTGCGGAGAAGGGCGAGGTCCTTAGGCAGTTTCCCCTGTGCGTGGGGGTACCCCATATTGAGGGTACCGACAAACGGCAATCCACTTCTGTTGTATTATGCCGTGGTGCAAGTTCTTCAGATCATTGATAATGATTATGAAGATTATGAGATAGACCACATCACACCTGAGGGGATCACGACTCTGGGGCAGGCCGTCAACCAGTTAATCCTTTGGCACCGACACGATATGGTGTTGTTGGACGATGAGCCGAGGTCTAGCCCCATCACTGTGACACCCTCGCCTCGGGTGTCAGCATATGTTCATGTTCTATGAAGAGGAAACATTTTAATGAAAAATAGGAACAGAGATAACTATCAAAAGAATAGCCAATAAAGCCCTCCGAGAGTGCCGAAGACAACTTACCGCGGCTGCTGGCCACGTGGCATGATCGGAGCTCGTCCCGGCGAAGTGAAGAGAGGTCCGCCGCTAAAAGAGCTACGTGGCAGGTTCGGGGCTCGTCGCCACAAAGGGGAGAGGTCCGATCCTGTGGGACACGTGTTGCCCACGGAGCTAGCCTCTGCAGAGGAAGCAAAGGCATTTCTGTAAGACACGTGTCATCCTCGGAGGTATTCCTCACGGAAATCAGAGGACCAGTCGCGCGGGGTACATGTCGATCTCAGAGCCCATCTCAGAGAAGTACGGATCTATCGAACACGTGTCACCACCGGAGCTTATCTCCGGGAGGTCTGTCGTTGCCGGACACGTGTCGACCTCGGGGCATGTTCCTGAGGAAGGAAGAGAGGGAAGACCGGTGCCAACACGTGGCGTGCGCGGAGCTCACCTCCAAAGAAGGGGGAGGTCTCGCTCGTGACACGCGGCACAACCGGAGCTCGTCTCTGCAGACGAGGAGATACCAGGCCCCGGAGGACACGTGGAGCTTCCGGAGCTCATCATCACGGAGATAACGAGTTCTGGAGCGGGTTTTACGCATAAAAGATACCGGTACGCAACAGAAACCGATCTAAGTTCCACGATGTTACTAAAGATAAGATGTTAGGGTCCAACAAAGATCTGAATAAGACTCTTATTCGAGATACAATCAGATTAGGACTCTTCTCTTCCCGATTATAAATAGAACCCAAAACCTCTGGCCGAAACCACAAACTTCTCTTTCGACTCCTGAGCCGACGACTTAGAGCCCTAGCCCTAACTCGCCGAGCAAACCATCGCTGAAGCGCAACAAGGGAGATCATCGAAGAAGAACCGAGCGGTCTGAGGAGGACCTCAAAGAACGTGAGGTAGGACTTCAATATCATTGTGTTCATCTCTTTGCATCTGTTCTTCAATTCCTTTTGAACAGAAGCCTTCTCGTGGGCAGATCACTTGATGATCAGTTTGATCTAAAGACAAGATCGTTGCCACGTCCACCTTCGATCCGAACACCCCTGTCCCTATAAGGCCATGCAAGAACACGTACAGATCAATCTAATAAAACTAATCATGAGATAGCATGCATATGCATCATCACATCTAGTTTAAGGTTTGTGCATAAATATTGATTGCTGTGAATCCTGTATGCATGTGATCCTACCTAGCAGGACAAGCTCAGGGAGCTGTCTACGACGAACTGCAGCAACCAGGTTTTGAGATCCAAGAACAACCGGAACCGCAAGAACAAGGCAAGTGCTCCTTGACCATGTTGATCCTATGTTTTGGGTAAAACTATTTTGTTTTGCGAAAAGGTGTGTGTGCTGAGTCAAACATGATGGGAAACCCTTTTTATAGGAGTTTACTAGTTTTGGTTGAACCACCCTTGTCGCCTAGGAAGTTTATGAGTCGGGTATGGTTTTTGCTTTATGCTTCGCTGAGTCTATGTTATTGGGAAGCGAGATAGATGTGTCTAGCTAACTGCACTCGTAAATGATAATAAGAAACTGATGATGTTAATGAACATGGGTTCAAGGGAGATCTAGGCAAGACTGGGTTTGTGAATGAGGTAGCATGAGACGGTGGTGTACTTGCCATAGATCTAAGGACCGGTTCATGCATGCACATGCCAGGATAACAGTGCCACCACAAGGCCAAGTATGGGTGCGGCTTAGCTGAGTAATTAGGTAAGTTGCTAGAGTGTTATGGACTGTGGAAGGCGCGGGGAATGGGAGTTGAGTCAGGACTACCCTGGGAACTGCATGGCATAAGAGGGGGCCCGTGGGTGGGGGAATTGGAGATTCTAGCCTGCCGGTGAAACCTTAGTGAGTCCATACATCTAGTAACCCCTTTGTAAAGGCTATTTTGTGATCTCTTGACCATACACCGACGGTTGTGTACTGGTATAATGGAGGTTCTGCAGTCGCCGACGGGTGACGAAATCACAAACTTGTGGGTAAAGAGGTGAAAACTCTGCAGAGTCTAAAAACTATCATGATAGCTGAGCTTACGGTCACGAGCACCTGGTTAAACTGCCATGATTAGTTGAGATGGTTATAGGGAAGGTTCTTGGTTATGGATTTGGTTATGGTTTAGTTGTTGAGTCTGGGTGATGAGATGGTTGCATGACTGATGGGACATGACATGAGATTGGTCTCGGTGTGAGACGAGGTTGAATTACGAGGGGAGATGGTAGCGAATACGAGGAGGTATTCGTGAGGATGAATAAAGGATTGGTTAATGTTCGGATGGAACACGGGAAGTGATGGAGGTATGTTGGTAATTTAATACATGTTGGGATTACATCTAAAGTTAAGTTGCTGTTTTATCACGGTATTACCAAGCTGCTTTTCTGCAAATAAGCCTTTTATACCTACCTTGTTTATGAGCTGCATATCATGTGTTTTCCCGCACTTGCTGAGTACATCATTGTACTCAAACTTGCATTATTATTTCGTCATCAACAGCAATAGAAGGCTATTATGAAGACCAAGTGAAGCATTATGGCGTGTGATCTGTTTCTCAACCTTGCCTGTGGAAGGAGTAGAGATGGAGCCACTTCTGCTTAGTTTTGCTTCCGCATTAGTTTTTGCTTCCGCATTAAAATAAGACTTCCGCTGCATAGAAATAAGACTTCCGCTGTAAGCATGAGTCCAAGACTCATGAGATGTTGTAATAAACTCTGTTATTCGTGGTTATATATTCTGAATTCAGTTTGTGAAATATATGTATATGTGTGATGAACATCCTGGGCACACATATGCATTAGTTCTTGGTTCCGTGGTTTTTCCACATAATTGAGGGCGCCACAGATTGGTATCAGAGCCACGGGTTGACAGTAGGTTACACGCCTAGATAGAAACCTTGGATTGATATTAGAGCCACGGGTTAACAGCAAGTTACACCCCTAAATAGAAGTCACAGGTAGCTAAGCCACGCTGACCAAAGGAAGCATCCTAGGGTGAATAGCTTAGATTGGCCTTGAAACCCCCTTGGTATAGGAAACCATCCTTGAATAGGAGTTGTATGAGCCCTTGCAATGATTGTGTGTGATTATGTGCTTAATGTAAGTTGTGGGACATCTCAAAAACGTTGTCCATATCCATACGTAAGAAAAAAGAGGTGTGAAATGCTTCGGCACTTGATCACATCCTCATATGGGCTAATATATATAGTCTAACTCACCTTGATGCATATAGTTGAAGGGACCTACCTATCCTTCTAACCTTCTATTCTATTTCGTTCTCTCTCACAGATGGTGAGAGGAAACGCCAGCCGAAGGAACGTCCAGGAGGATGACCACGAGGGAGTTCCTGCTAACCCCGGAGCTGGTGAAAACCATCTGGAAAGGTTGATGGCCATGCAAAACCAGCTTATGCAAACCATGATCCAAACTTTGGATCAGTTGCAGGCCAACCAAAACCCCGTTCCGGCACCACCGCCACCACCACCGCCGGCTCATAACAGGTTGGGAGAGTTCATGAGGACTCGACCACCCACCTTTGCTCAAGCAAGCGATCCAATGGAGGCCGATGATTGGTTGAAATCCATGGAGAAGAAGCTCGCCATTGTTCGGTGCAACGACCGAGAGAAGGTTCTCTTCGCATCGCACCAACTTACGGGAGCCGCTGCTGACTGGTGGGATGCCTTGAGCAACGCCCATGCCAACCCGGACACAATCACTTGGACTGAGTTCAAGGAAAGTTTCCGCTCTCACTACATCCCTGCTGGTGTAATGATGCTCAAGAGGCAGGAGTTTGAAGGTCTCCGCCAAGGACAGAAGAGTGTGAACGAGTATCTCAACAAGTTCATACAACTGTCCCGGTACGCCCCCGAAGATGTCAACTCAGACCAGAGGAAGCAGTACCTGTTCATGAGAGGGTTGAACAATGAGATCCAGGTTCAGCTCCTCAACAATGACTACGTAAGCTTCCAGAAGCTAGTTGATAAGGCTATTATGGTTGAAAACAAGATCCGAGAGATTGAGCGAGAGTGCAAGAGGAAGATGCCATACCAGCCCCAAGGGAGCAACGTACGACCTAGGTACATGCCCCCTGCACCGCAGTATGGACCGACCACTCCTGCGTACCGCCCTGGTCAGCCACCACAGCAACAATTCGTTGCACCGGCACCTCGTGTGCCCATGCCTCCAGCGCCCCGACCTAACAATGGTGCTCTTGTTCAAAACCCCCGCCCCAACGTACCTGCTGCCGTAGGCAACAGGGCATACTTTGCATGCGGGGAAGTAGGGCACTTCGCTAACCAGTGCCCGAGGAAAGGCCCTGGACAGCAAGGTAACGTGCCCAAGCAGAACCAGCAACCAAACGGAGGGGACAGCCAAGGGAAACGTGGACCGCAGAACTATGCTCGTGGCCACGTAAACCATGTCACTGCTGAGGAAGCACAACAGGCTGAGGACGTCGCAATTGGTATGTTCCTTGCCAACTCCAACCCAGCCACCATCTTATTTGATTCCGGAGCATCGCATTCCTTCATATCATCCAAATATGTTGCCAAACATCATCTACCCGTAGAGTAAGCCTTAAAATAAGGGGGGGTAGACTTCCTTGCCAACCTTATTGTCTTGGACTCCCACGGGATTGACATCATACTCGGAATGGATTGGTTAAGCAAGCACAATGGAGTAATCCAATGTGCTGAAAGGAGCGTGCAGTTGACAAACGAACACGGTATTCGTGTCGAGTTTGAGTCAGCCCAGCAAACAACCGAACGGGCAAATTTGAACCACGTCGAAGGAACAACATTGGACAGCATTCCAGTGGTTCAGGAATTTTCGGACGTGTTCCCAAAAGAGCTTCCAGGAATGCCACCTGACCGGGACATCGAGTTTGCCATAGATTTGGTACCCGGAACTGCACCTATAGCTAAGAGAACATATAGGATGCCCGTCAACGAGCTAGTTGAACTCAAAAGGCAAATTCAAGAACAGTTGGAGAAGGGTTTTATCCGTCCAAGCTCGTCACCATGGGGAGCTCTGGTACTCTTCGTGGACAAGAAGGATGGAACCCAAAGAATGTGCGTGGACTACAGGTCTCTCAACGAGGTGACAATCAAGAATAAATACCCTCTGCCCCGTATAGAGGACCTGTTCGATCAAATGAAAGGAGCCCGAGTATTCTCCAAGATTGATCTTCGGTCGGGATATTTCCAGCTGAAGATTAAGCCCTTTGATATACCTAAAACAGCCTTTCGGACACGGTATGGTTCATATGAACATACCGTTATGTCTTTTGGATTGACGAATGCACCCGCATACTTCATGTACCTTATGAACAAGGTTTTCATGGAGTACATGGACAAGTTCGTCGTGGTTTTCATCGACAACATTATGGTGTATTCAAAAAGTGAGGAGGAGCATGAAGAACATCTGAGGTTGACCTTGCAGAAGTTGCGTGAGCATCAATTGTATGCCAAGCTCAACAAGTGTCAATTTTGGCTAAAGGAAATATCTTTCCTAGGCCATATTATCTCCAAGGAAGGGGTATCGGTTGATCCTGGAAAGGTGAGAGATGTTCTGAAGTGGGACCAACCGAAGAGCGTGAGGGATATTCGGAGTTTCCTTGGGATGGCAGGATACTATCGGCGCTTCATTAAAGACTTCTCTAAGATAGCAAAACCTATGACGGAGTTGCTAATGAAGGGAAAAGTCTTTCAATGGACCCAAGCCTGCCAAGAAAGTTTTGAGGAACTCAAGAAAAGGCTAACCACAGCACCAGTCCTGGTATTGCCAGACGTAAGCAAGAGCTTTGACATATATTGTGACGCATCCAGACAAGGGCTCAGATGTGTACTCATGCAGGAAGGACAAGTGGTAGCCTGTGCCTCACGACAATTAAAGAAGCACGAGCTTAACTATCCTACGCATGACTTGGAGCTAGCAGCAGTGGTGCATGCATTGAAGATTTGGAGACATTATATCCTTGGACATCGATGTGAGATCTATACGGATCATAAAAGCCTCAAGTACATATTTACACAAACGGACTTGAATTTGAGGCAACGTCGATGGTTAGAAATTCTCAAGGATTATGATGTGGGAATCAACTACCACCCCGGGAGGGCCAATGTAGTAGCGGACGCATTGAGCAGAAAGGGAGCCTGTCACCAACTCACGGTTCGGGAGCTACCACCCGAACTACAGAAGGAGTTCGAACGGTTACACCTCGGATTCTTGAATAACGTGGAGATAATGGAGATCCACTCCCCATTGGAGCAATAAATAAGAGAGGGCCAATCAACGGACGAGGAAATCAAGGAGATCAAGGAAAGAATCCGACAAGGAATAGATAAGGATTTCAAGGAGGATGAAAAGGGTATGCTTTCGCTAGGAAAAAGGATTTGTGTGCCGAACATAAGACACCTCCGCGACATGATATTGAAGGAGGCACATGATTCACCCTATTCCATACATTCAGGAAGCACCAAAATGTACAAGGACATGAAAACTTGTTATTGGTGGGATGGTATGAAGAGGGATATAGCCGAATACGTTGCCCTATGCGACACATGCCAATGGGTAAAGGCCGAACATCAAAAACCCACTGGATTGTTGCAACCTTTGAGAATACCCGAATGGAAATGGGAGGATATCAGTATGGACTTCATCGTTGGATTACCACGTACTCAGTCAGGGTACGACTCCATCTGGGTCATTGTGGACCTATTGACAAAAACTGCCCATTTTCTTCCGGTAAAGACGAGTTATAACGTTGCACAATTGGTAGAGTTGTACATGGAGCAGATCGTGTGCCGTCACGGAGTTCCGAAGAGGATAGTCTCAGATCGAGGTTCTCAGTTTACCTCTAGATTCTGGAGGAAGCTGCAGAAAACCATGGGTACACGACTAATTTCAGCTCCGCCTACCACCCACAAACAGATGGACAAACCGAAAGGACGAACCAAATTTTGGAGGACATGTTGAGAGCTTGCGCCTTGAAACGTGGGCGTAGTTGGGATAGGAGTTTACCGTACGCCGAGTTTTCCTATAACAACAGCTATCAAGCTAGCTTAAAGATGTCGCCTTTCGAAGCCTTATATGGTAGACGGTGTAGAACGCCACTATTCTGGAACGAGACTGGAGAGAACCAGGTGTTTGGACCCGAAGTACTACAAGAAGCCGAAAAGCAGGTCCAAACGATACGGGAGAACTTAAAGGCTGCCCAGTCACGACAGAAAGGCTATGCGGACAATAGGCGTAGGAAGTTGACCTTTGAAGTGGGAGACTTCGTATACCTTAAGGTATCGCCTATCCGAGGCCAACGACGTTTCAACATCAAAGGCAAGCTAGCATCTCGCTACATCGGACCATTTAAGATTTTGGACAAGCGGGGAGAAGTAGACTACCGACTAGAGCTCCCAAACCACCTCTCCGACGTACATGACGTGTTTCATGTATCCCAACTTAAGAAGTGCTTGAGAATACCAGAGGAACAAGTGTCAATGGGAGAGCTTGAACTTCAAGAGGACCTAACTTACGCAGAACACCCTGTCCGAATCTTGGACGTAAAGGAGAGGGTCACCCGAAACAAGGTGATTCGATGGTGCAAGGTACAATGGAGCCATCACACCGAAGCTGAGGCCACATGGGAGCATGAAGAGGATATCAAGGCGGAATTCCCCCATCTATTTCCTACTAACGAATCTCGAGGGCGAGATTCAACTTAAGGGGGGTAGATTTGTGAAACCCTCGCCTCGGGTGTCAGCATATGTTCATGTTCTATGAAGAGGAAACATTTTAATGAAAAATAGGAACATAGAGAATTATCAAAAGAATAGCCAATAAAGCCCTCCGAGAGTGCCGAAGACAACTTACCGCGGCCGCTGGCCACGTGGCGTGATCGGAGCTCGTCCCGGCAAAGTGAAGAGAGGTCCACCGCTAAAAGAGCTACGTGGCAGGTTCGGGGCTCATCACCACAAAGGGGAGAGGTCCGATCCTGTGGGACACGTGTTGTCAACCGAGCTAGCCTCTGCAGAGGAAGCAAAGGCATTTCCGTAAGACACGTGTCATCCTCGGAGCTAGTCCTCACGGAAATCAGAGGACCAGTCGCGCGGGGTACATGTCGATCTCAGAGCCCATCTCAGAGAAGTACGGATCTATCGAACACGTGTCGCCACCGGAGCTTATCTCCGGGAGGTCTGTCGTTGCCGGACACGTGTCGACCTCGGGGCATGTTCCTGAGGAAGGAAGAGAGGGAAGACCGGCGCCAACACGTGGCGTGCGCGGAGCTCACCTCCAAAGAAGGGGAAGGTCTCGCTCGTGACACGCGGCACAACCGGAGCTCGTCTTTGCGGACGAGGAGATAC
This sequence comes from Neostapfia colusana, assembly GCA_030760725.1. Taxonomy (NCBI): domain Eukaryota; kingdom Viridiplantae; phylum Streptophyta; class Magnoliopsida; order Poales; family Poaceae; genus Neostapfia; species Neostapfia colusana. The sequence goes on from JASWHV010000013.1 coordinate 17,392,550, forward strand.
CGGGCCCCGGAGGACACGTGGAGCTTCCGGAGCTCATCATCACGGAGGTAAAGAGTTCTGGAGCGGGTTTTACGCGTAAAAGATACCGGTACGCAACAGAAACTGATCTAAGTTCCACGATGTTACTAAAGATAAGATGTTAGGGTCCAACAAAGATCTGAATAAGACTCTTATTCGAGATACAATCAGATTAGGACTCTTCTCTTCCCGATTATAAATAGAACCCAAAACCTCTGGCCGAAACCACAAACTTCTCTTTCGACTCCTGAGCCGACGACTTAGAGCCCTAGCCCTAACTCGCCGAGCAAACCATCACTGAAGAGTAACAAGGGAGATCATCAAAGAAGAACCGAGCGGTCTGAGGAGGACCTCGAAGAACGTGAGGTAGGAATTCAATATCATTGTGTTCATCTCTTGGCATCTGTTCTTCAATTCCTTTCGAACAGAAGCCTTCTCATGGGCAGATCACTTGATGATCAGTTTGATCTAAAGACAAGATCGTCGCCACGTCCACCTTCGATCCGAACACCCCTGTCCCTATAAGGCCATGCAAGAGATAGCATGTACAGATCAATCTAATAAAACTAATCATGAGATAGCATGCATCTGCATCATCACATCTAGTTTAAGGTTTGTGCATAAATATTGATTGCTGTGAATCCTGTATGCACGTGATCCTACCTAGCAGGACAAGCTCAGGGAGCTGTCTACGATGAACTGCAGCAACCAGGTTTTGAGATCCAAGAACAACCGGAACCGCAAGAACAAGGCAAGTGCTCCTTGACCATGTTGATCCTATGTTTTGGGTAAAACTATTTTGTTTTGCGAAAAGGTGTGTGTGCTGAGTCAAACATGATGGGAAACCCTTTTTATAGGAGTTTACTAGTTTTGGTTGAACCACCCTTGTCGCCTGGGAAGTTTATGAGTCGGGTATGGTTTTTGCTTTATGCTTCGCTGAGTCTATGGGATTGGGAAGCGAGATAGATGTGTCTAGCTTACTGCACTCGTAAATGATAATAAGAAACTGATGATGTTAACGAACATGGGTCGAAGGGAGATCTAGGCAAGACTGAGTTTGTGAATGAGGTAGCATGAGACGGTGGTGTACTTGCCATAGATCTAAGGACCGGTTCATGCATGCACATGCCAGGATAACAGTGCCACCACAAGGCCAAGTATGGGTGCAGCTTAGCTGATTAATTAGGTAAGTTGCTAGAGTGTTATGGACTGTGGAAGGTGCGGTGAATGGGAGTCGAGTGAGGACTGCCCTGGGAACTGCATGGCACAAGAGGGGGCCCGTGGGTGGGGGAATTGGAGATTCTAGCCTGCCGGTGAAACCTTAGTGAGTCCATACATCTAGTAACCCCTTTGTAAAGGCTATTTTGTGATCTCTTGACCATACACCGACGGTTGTGTACTGGTATAATGGAGGTTCTGCAGTCGCCGACGGGTGACGAAATCACAAACTTGTGGGTAAAGAGGTGCAAACTCTGCAGAGTCTAAAAACTATCATGATAGCTGAGCTTACGGTCACGAGCACCTGGTTAAACTGCCATGATTAGTTGAGATGGTTATAGGGAAGGTTCTTGGTTACGGATTTGGTTATGGTTTAGTTGTTGAGTCTGGGTGATGAGATGGTTGCATGACTGATGGGACATGACATGAGATTGGTCTCGGTGTGAGACGAGGTTGAATTACGAGGGGAGATGGTAGCGAATACGAGGAGGTATTCGTGAGGATGAATAAAGGATTGGTTAATGTTCGGATGGAACACGGGAAGTGATGGAGGTATGTTGGTAATTTAATACATGTTGGGATTACATCTAAAGTTAAGTTGCTGTTTTATCACGGTATTACCAAGCTGCTTTTCTGCAAATAAGCCTTGGATACCTACCTTGTTTATGAGCTGCATATCATGTGTTTTACCGCACTTGCTGAGTACATCATTGTACTCAAACTTGCATTATTATTTCGTCATCAACAGCAAGAGAAGGCTATTATGAAGACCAAGTGGGGCATTATGGCGTGTGATCTGTTCTCAACCTTGCCTGTGGAAGAAGTAGAGATGGAGCCACTTCTGCTTAGTTTTGCTTCCGCATTAGTTTTTGCTTCCGCACTAAAATAAGACTTCCGCTGCATAGAAATAAGACTTCTGCTGTAAGCATGAGTCCAAGACTCATGAGATGTTGTAATAAACTCTGTTATTCGTGGTTGTATATATTCTGAATTCAGTTTGTGAAATATATGTATATGTGTGATGAACATCCTGGGCACATATATGCATTAGTTCTTGGTTCCGTGGTTTTTCCACAGAATTGAGGGCGCCACAAGCCCCATCACATCTAGAAAGACTGCAGCCCCGTCTTCTTCGCCAAATGTCCAGGAAGATACACTCCCGCTATGTCCCAGTAAGGATGATAGCAACCTTGCTAGTAAAGATAACCAAGAGCAACTAGTTGAACAATAGCTTGAAGCAGTACAAGAGCAAGCTGCTGGTAGTAAAGAGCAATCAGTTGAACAACAGGCTCAACAACAGGCCAATGTCCAACTTCCGACGACTACTCCTCGGTCAGTGCCTGTGAAAGTTAGCTCATACAAAAATAAGGAACCTTCTAAAGAAGTGTCAGAATATTTGGAAAAAATGAAGAAAAATATTTCAAAATCTAATGCATCTCGTGCTTCACATGACCCAGCATTAGAAAATATTGAGGAGTGGGAAGAAGACGGTGTGAAATATACTCGGGAGACGGCTTTAGTTAAACCAGGAGTTCCAGTATATAAGATTCAGGACGTTCCTCCTGAATATGAGAATGAGAAGCCGTTCATGACATCGACATAGCTTAGCAAACAACATTTCCTGCTCTAAAATGCATGAGTGGTACATCACTGCCAGCACAAAATATGATATTTGTTACTTCATATTTCGTGTGCCAAAAGAAGCACTCTGGAGCGTTGGAGAAGATAAACGAGCCCTTCTCTTTGAAGATCTGCGGAGCCTTTTCTATCGAGGCATGCTCAAAATCAACCTGCTACTCGTCTGGTGCTTGTAGGTGCCTCTAATATTTCATATTTGCTTTTCTTACTACACGCATACACATGTCATGAGATTATAACAATTTTATGCTTATTCAATAGGATGCAATACATGGATAATGAAAAGCTGAAGTCCAAGACATGTATCCTTGACCCTACAATGAGTGCAAAGTCAAATTTCGACTTTCAGATGCAACGGGACTCAGAATAGTACAAGCGCATGACAAAAAAACAATTTGAAAAATCAATCGCAAGCCAAAAGAGGGATAAAAAGACAAAGGTTGCAGCCTACATAGGACATGCCATGTTTAACTTTGTCAGAGATGGCAAGGACCTCATAAAGGCTCAATACCACTTCGAGTAAGTTCGACACATGGCATAGAAATAGCAATTATTGCTATTTTTTAACTTAATATGTGTGTTTGTACGTGTGCAGTAAACACTACATAATGATATTCATCAAGCCAACGTAGGGTTTGGCAACGGTCTTGGACTCAACCGATTACTCACAAGATACTTGTAAAGATTTCCTTGATATTTTGAGAAAGTACGGTTATTCGATACTTTTAATATACACGAATATATATGTTGGCAACTCTTATATGACATTCCTTGTATGACAGCGCTTGGCGGTTTTACGCGGAAAAACATGGCGGTCAGAGACCTGCTAATAAGGATGCATTGCACATATCAGCATATTATCCTTGTCCCAAGCAGCCCTCTCGGAGCGTCTTATGCGGGTATTATGTATGTGAGCATCTTCGAACCGCCTGCGAATATAGAGTGAATTGTGAGGATGTAAGTTATCCTTAATGTCAATATCGTATTTTCCTTACTTTTGAGTTTCATTTTCATTGTAACTAGCGTATTTTAATACTATTACGTTATCGTTGTCACCAACACATTCTAAACCTTGTTATGTGTTTCGTTGCAGCACACGAAGAATGTGGACGAAGAATGGCCTGTTTCTAGAGATATGCCTGGTGGAGGAGCCGAGAAGATTGCAAATGAACCGTGTACCTTCATGCGTCGCGATATTTTCCATCAAAAAGGGCAATTCTTCGATGACGCAGGTGTAAGCTGATGTGCCAGAACTTTGCCAGTATACTGACCATCAATTTGGTATATGAATTAAGGTGTATTGTACTTACATATATGTATATGAGATGACTTTTTGGTGATATTGTGTTGATGATGCTTGTCAGAATATATTGTTTCTACTGTGTGTGGATGTGCATATGAAATTGACCTGGAAATTAGAAATAACAACATGTAATACCTAACAAACCGCCTGTGATAATATAATTTCACAGACGACTTATCGTAGGTAACGAACCGCCTGTGATAATATAGTTTCACAGGCGGCTAGTCGTAGGTAAAGAACCGCCTGTGATAATAGAGTTACAGAGGTGGATAATCTTACGTTACAAACTGTCCATGATAAAGATTCTTCACACACGGCTAGCCGTAAGTAAAGAACCGCCTGCGATAATAGAGTTACACAGGTGGATACTCTTACGTTACAAACCGCCTGTGATAAAGATTCTTCACAGACGGCTAGTCGTAGGTAAAGAATCGTCTTTGATAATAGAGTTACACAGGTGGATACTCTTTACGTTACAAACCGTCTGTGATAAAGATTCTTCACATGCGGCTAGTAGTAGGTATTGAACCGCCTGCGATAATGGAGTTATCACAGGCGGATATTCTTACGTTACAAACTGTTTCTGATAAAGAGTCTTCACAGTCGGCTAGTCGTAGGTATAGAACCGCATGTGATAAACTTTTTAACATGTGGTTTAAGTTTCCGCCTGTGAAAATTGCTGATTATCACAAGCTTTTCGTTTCAGGTGGTTTTGCAAACTGCGTGTAATAATACGTATAGAGCCGCCTGAAATGAAGCTTGTTGTATTAGTGAAAGGTTTAGAGTGCCAAACACCTCTTTAAGATAAGGGCGACACATCATCATTGGCTCTCCTTTTAGTCGCCATCATGTAATCTTATCTCACTTTACATTATGCTTGGTCAATTTTAATAATTTGGATAATATGGCACTAAATGTTGTCCATACTTTACATTATTGCACCATCCAGTTCTGCTCTGTAACAAACTGCTAGAAAAGATACTGGTGTACATAATGGTGGAGCCTAGATTGGAACATATAGGACGGGGCGAGCAAATTGTAGTATGCAAACTTTGTGACACCCGGTTCCGAAAATGAACCAAGTGAATGCCTATGTGTGCCCAAGATGTTCATCACACATACACATGTATTCCACAAACTGAAATTTAGAATATAACAATGTACGAATAATGTTTAAGTACTTTCTTATATTGACTCATTGTCTCACTCATGAATGTCTATCTTATTCTTGCAGCGGAAGACTCTAAACGACAGCAGAAAATGACAAAGATAGCAGGCTCCAATCTTCTACTCCACAGACATGTTGATGGTAGTGCGCATGCCTAGTACTCCACGTGTTCCTCGAAATATTCTTCTCCTGTAGCTGATATATATGTGGAAATGCAAGGGTAAGTACATGTCGTACTCAGCAAGTGTGGGAAAAGTATGACATGTAGCTTACAATAAGGTAGGCAATAAAAAGTTTCTTTGCAACAAGCAAATTTTATTTCACAAACACGTTAAAAACAACAACTAGCTCTACCTGAGTTTAATCCCATCATAACCAAGTATTTCATCAACATTCCTTCATCATAATTCACCATTTATCAAGTCTCAACCAGCCATTAATCTTTCTCAAGTTCATCTCATACTCATAAATATTCATAACCATCTCATATTCATATAACTAAAAGCAAACTCATTATCATGACCCAAAACAGTCCCAAAACCAATCCCAATGACCATACCATAACCATACCCGAATAAACATCCCAAATTTTGCCTCTAATCATGGAAGTTGGTCAGGTGCTTGTAACCGGAAGCACGGCTATCATGATAATTTTACACTCAGCAAAGGTGGCACCACTTTACCCACAAGTTCGTGATTTCGTCACCCGTTGGCGACTAGAAAGAACCTCTATTATACCAGGACACAACCATCGGTGTATGGTCAAGAGATCACAAAATAGCCTTTACAAAAGGGCTACTAGGATGTACGGACCAACTGAGGTTTCACCGGCAGGCTCGAATTTCCATTCTCCCACCCACGGGCCCCCTCTTGTGCCATGCAGTTCCCAGGGCAGTCCTCCTCGACTCCCATTCCCCGCGCCATTCAACGGTCTATAACAAGCTAGCAACACACCTAATCAGTTAGCTACGCCGCACCATATTTGGCCTTGTGGTGGCACTGTTTTCCTGGCACGTGCTCGCATGAACCGGTCCTTAGATCAATGGCAAGCAAACCACCATCTCATTCAGCAACATCCACGAACCAAGCTTGCCTAGACCTTCCCGATTTCATGCTCATCAACATCATCAAGTTCTCATCATCTTTAATATCATGAGTGCAATAGCTAACAAGTTTTATTTCAGCTTCCCGTATCCCGTAAGTTGAGCGAAGCAAAAAGGAAAAACAACCATACCCGACTCATCAACTTTCCCGGTGACAAGGATGGTTAACAAAACTAGTAAACTCCTATACAAGGGTGTCCCATCAAGTTGACTCAAGCATACGAGTTTTCGCAAGAAAAACAGTTTTAAAACATGGGATCAATATGGTCAAGGGGCACTTGCCTTGCTCCCGTGGTTCGTGTTGCTCAAGCGTCTCGAAGTATTGGTGTTGTAGTTCCTCGTAGACGGCCTCTTGAGCATGTCCTTCTACTCACGACCACGCACATACAAAACTTACAGCAATCAATTATGATGCACAAACTTTACTCAAGATGCAATGGGGTGAATGAATGCAATTCCTATGGTGCAGTTTTATAAAACCAGTTTGTACGTGTTCTTGCATGTTTTAGTATTCTTTCATGGGGTTTTATGGTGATCAAGGTTTTTGGGATCAAGTTTGGACGTGGTGATGATCTTGACACAAGATGTAGATCAATTCCACCGTCAAAAATTGACCAAAACATGGTCTGTCCACAGGCATAAGTTTCTGCTTGAAGGGGGCAAAGAAAACGGATGCGTAGAAACAGCAGCGACGTCGTAAGAGGGGTAATGAAGACCTCCCTCACTTCTTCCTTGCGACAGGGCCTCCCTGCTAGTAATGGCAGTAGCGGAGGATCTTTCCGTGGAGAATTATGGCTAGGGCAGAACGTCGGGCTTCTTCTCCGGCGATGGTGAGGCGTGACGGGGCTCGACGGCGGCCAAATTCCGGAAAGGGGGAGGGGGACTCAGCGACTTGGGCAGCAGGGGAACTCGGTGATTTGGGGCAGCAGGGGAGCGGTGGCCAAAAAAGATATGGTGCGGCTAGGGGGTGGGGTTATATTTATAAGGGGGAAAAGAGTCCTAGGGGTGGAAACAAAGAGTCCTAGAAGTATGGGACTCAACCAAAGAGTCCTAGGGGTGGAAACAAAGAGTCCTAAAGATAGGGGACTCAACCAAAGAGTCCTAGGGGTGGGGGACAAAGAGTCCTAGACGTGGGGGACTTAACCAAAGAGTCCTAAATGTGGGGGACTTAACCAAAGAGTCCTAGAGGTGGGGGACTTCACCAAAGAGTCTTAGAGGTGGGGGACTAGGGTCCCCCCTCAAGGGTTGCGGTCAAGGGGGAGGTGGCCCTATTAGGGTTTCTCCCCCCTAATTTGGTGCGACCAATTTGGGGAAAAATAAGAAAAAATTGGGAAGAATTTTGGAATTTTTGGGAAGGTGGATTTGGGGAAATATTGGGGTGGCTCAATTTGGCTATTTTATCTTCATTACTTTCCATTTTTATATTCCTTTATCCATTTTTCTTCTTTTTAAATGCTCCTTTAAATGAAAAATGTATGAATGCATGGTAGTGAAATTGAGGGTATTACAAACCTACCCCCCTTAAAATTAATCTCACCCTCGAGATTCGATAGAGTGGAGAAGAGATGGGGGAATTCCGTCTTGAGATGTTCCTCACGTTGCCATGTAGTTTCGGCTTCCGTGTGATGGCTCCATTGTACCTTGCACCAATGGATCACTTTGTTTCTCGTGACCCTTTCCTTTACGTCCAAAATTTTGACGGGGTGTTCTGCGTAGGTCAGATCCTCTTGAAGCTCTAGCTCATCCATCGGTACTTGTTCTTCCGGTACTCTTAGGCATTTCTTGAGCTGAGATACGTGAAACACGTCGTGCACGTCGGAGAGGTGCGTTGGCAGCTCTAGTTGATAGGCTACCTCTCCTCGCTTGCCCAAAATCATGAATGGCCCGATGTAGCGAGGTGCTAACTTGCCCTTGACGTTCAACCGTCGTTGGCCTCGGATAGACGACACCTTAAGATACACGAAGTCTCCCACTTCGAAGGTCAATCTTCTTCACCTATTGTCCGCATAACCCTTTTGTCGTGACTGAGAGGCCTTCAAGTTTTCATGTATCGTCTGAACTTTCTTTTCGGCGTCTTGCCGCACTTCGGGTCCGAATACTTGACTTTCTCCGGTCTCATTCCCGAACAGCGGCGTTCTACACCGTCTACCATACAATGCTTCGAAAGGTGACATCTTCAAGCTGGCTTGGTAACTGTTGTTGTACGAGAATTCAGCATATGACAAGCTCTTATCCCAACTACGCCCATGTTTCATGGCGCAAGCTCTCAACTGTCTTCCAAAATTTGATTTGTCCTCTCACTTTGCCCGTCGGTTTACGGGTGATATGCGGAGCTGAAATTCAGTCGTGTACCCATGGCTTCATGCATCTTCTTCCAGAACCTAGAGGTAAACTGAGAACCTCGATTTGAAACTATCCTATTCGGAACTCCATGACGACACACGATTTGCTCCATATACAGCTCGGCTAGTTGTGCGACGGTGTACTTGGTTCTAACAGGAAGGAAGGAAGGAAGTGGGCTGTTTTCGTTAATCGGTCCACGATAACCCAAATGATTCGTAGCCGGACTGAGTACGTGGCAATCCGACTATGAAATCCATGCTGATGTCTTCTCACTTCCACTCGGGTATTTTCAATGGCTGCAACAATCCAGAGGGTCTTTGATGTTCGTCCTTCACTTGTTGGCACGTGTCGCATAGGACAACATATTCAGCAATATCCCTTTTCATGCCATCCCACCAATAGCACGTGTTCAGGTCCTTGTACATCTTTGTACAGCGGGGGTGTATGGAATAAGGTGAGTCATGTGCCTCCTTTAGGATCGTGTCCCGGATGTGCTTCACGTTAGGCACACAAATCCTTTTCCCTAACCAAAGCGTGCCATTCTCGTCTTCCTTGAAATCCTTCTCTATCCCTTGTCGGATTCTTTCCTTGATTTCCTTTATTTCCTCATCCGTTGCTTGGCCATCTCGTATCTCTTGTTCCAGTGTTGAGTTCAGTTCTACCACCTCCATCTCGTTCAAGATCTTGAGATGTAACCGTTCGAGCTCCTTACACAGCTCGGGTGGCAGCTCCCGAACCGTGAGTTGGTGACATGCTCCTTTTCGGCTCAATGCATCAGCTACTACATTGGCCTTTCCGGGGTGATAGTTGATTCCAACATCATAGCCCTTGTTGAGTTCCAACCATCGACGTTGCCTCAAATTCAGATCTGTTTGCGTGCATATATACTTGAGGATTTTGTGATCCGTATAGATCTCATGTCGGTGGCCAAGGATATAATGTCTCCAAATCTTCAAGGCATGTACCACAGCTGTAAGTTCCAGGTCGTGTGTGGGGTAATTCAGCTCATGTTTCTTTAATTGTCTCGGTGCATAGGCAACCACTTGTCCTCTTTGCATGAGCACACATCCAATCCCTTGTCTTGATGCATCACAATATATATCAAAACTCTTGCTCACATTTGGTAATACCAAAACTGGCGCTGTTGTTAATCTCTTCTTTAGCTCCTCAAAGCTGTCTTGACATGCTTGTGTCCACTGAAATGCTTTCCCTTTCATGGGCAATTCAGTCATAGGCTTTGCTATTTTGGAGAAATCCTTGATGAACCGGTGGTAGTATGCAGCCATCCCAAGGAAACTCTGAATATCCCTCACATTCTACGGTTGGTTCCACTTCAAAACATCCCTCACTTTTCTGGGATCAACCGATACTCCTCCTTCGGATATGATGTGGCCTAGGAACGGTATCTCCTTTAGCCAAAATTGACACTTGCTGAACTTGGCAAACAATTGATGCTCTTGCAGTTTCTGCAATGTCAATCTCAAGTGTTCTTCATGTTCTTCCTCGCTTTTTGAATACACCATGATGTCGTCGATGAAAACCACGACGAACTTGTCCAAGTACTCCATAAAGACCTTATTCATGAGGTACATAAAGTATGCGGGCGCATTCGTCAACCCAAAAGACACAACGGTATATTCATACGAACCATACCGTGTTCAAAATGCAGTCTTGGGTATGTCGGAGGGCTTAATCTTCAGCTGGAAGTATCCCGACTGAAGATCAATCCTGGAGAAAATTCGGGCACCTTTCATTTGATCGAACTGGTCCTCTATGTGGGGCAGCGGATATTTATTCTTGATCGTCACCTTGTTGAGAGACTTATAATCCACACACATCCTTTGGGTCCCATCCTTCTTGTCTACGAAGAGCACGGGGGTCCCCACGGTGACGAGTTTGGGTGTATAAAACCCTTATCTAGCTGCTCCTGAATTTGCTTCTTGAGCTCCACTAGTTCGTTAGCAAGCATCCTATATGGCCTCTTCACTATAGGTGCAGTTTCGGGTACTAAATCAATGGCAAATTCAATGTCCCGGTCAGGTGGCATACCTGGAAGTTCTTTCAGGAACACATCTGAATATTCTTGAACCACCGGAATGCTTTCCAATGTCGCTTCTTTGATGTGGTTCAGCACTGCCTTCTCAGTTGTAGGTTGGGCTGCCTCGAACTCAATACGAGTACCGTGCTCACTCGTCAACTGCACGATCCTCTAAGCGCATCGAATCACTCCATCGTGCTTGCTTAACCAGTCCATTCCAAGTATTATGTCAATCCCTTGGGAATCCATGACAATAAGGTTGGCAAGAAAGTCTACCCCCTTTTTTAAGGCTTACTTTCGGACATACTATATTAGTCCTCATCTCTCCACCAGGAGAATTAACCAACATAGTTTGTTTCATGTGTGATATGGGCAGGTTATACTTGGTAACATACTTGGATGATATGAATGAATGTGATGCTCCGGAATCAAATAAAACAGTGGTTGGGTTGGAGTTGGCGAGAAACATACCAATCACGACGTCCTCAGGTTGTTGTGCTTCCTCAGCGGAGACGTGATTCACATTGCCACGAGCATAGTTCTGCTGTCCACGGTTACCTTGATTAGCTCCTCCATTCGGCCGTGGGTTCTGCTTCAGTGTGTTGCTCGGCTGTCCAAGGCCTTTCGTCGGGCACTGACTTGCAAAGTGTCCCGCCTCTCCGCATGAAAAACATGTCTTGATGCCCATAACAGCAGGAATGTTGGGGCGAGGCTGGTTTTGAGCATAGGCACCCACATTGGGACGGGGCGCAGGAGGCATAGGCATACGAGGTGCTTGCATAACAGGACGTTGCTGCGGTGGCTACTTAGAGCGAGGTGGATTTGCAGGGCGAAAAGTAGAAGCGGATGAGCCATAATATGGTGCAGCTAGTGGCATAAAATGGGGATGTACATTGCTCCCTTCTGGTTGTCCTTGATATGGCATCTTCCTCTTGCCCTCTTGTTCAATCTCACGGATCTTGCTCTCCACCACGATATCTTTGTCAATGAGCTTTTGGAAGTTTACATAGTCATTGTTGAGCAGCTGAACTTGGATTTCATTGTTGAATCCTCTCATGAACAAGTACTGCTTTCTTTGATCTGAGTTGACATCTTCTGGAGCATACCTTGACAGCTGCGTGAACTTGTTGGGGGTACTCATTCACGCTCTTCCTTCCTTGGCGGAGACCTTCAAACTCTTGTCTTTTAAGCATCATGACTCCTGCAGGGACATAGTGAGAGCGGATACTCTCCTTGAATTCAGCCCAAGTGATAGTCTCCTGGTTGACATGGGCATTGCAAAGAGCGTCCCACCAGTCAGCGGCTGCTCCCATGAGTTGGTGCGATGCGAAGAGAACTTTCTCCTGATCATTGCACTGAACAATAGCAAGCTTATTTTCCATAGACTTCAGCCAATCATCAGCCTCCATAGGATCATTGGCTTGTGCAAAAGTAGGTGGCCTAGTCCTCATGAACTCTCCCAATCTGTTGTGAGCCGGCGGTGGTGGCGGTGGCAGCGGTGGGGGTGCTGGAGCGGGGTTAGGATTGTTGTTGTTGTTGGCCTGCAGCTGTCCCGATGTTTGTATCATCGTTTGCATGAGCTGGTTCTGCATAGCCATCAACCGTTCAAGGTTGCTTGCATCAGCCGAGGGGTTGGCATTTTCAGGAACTTCAACATTGCCATCCTCTTGTGCTTCGTTGTTACCACGAGCGTTCCTCCTTTGGCGGTTGGAGTTTTCCCTCACCATCTGCGAGAGAGAGTAGAGTAGGAAATAGAAATTTAGATTGATCCCCCAACTATATGCATCAAGGTGTATGAACTAAGTATATTCTTTTATTAATTTCAGCCTATGTGAGGATGTGAACACGTGCCAAAGCATCTCACATATCTCCACTATGTATGGATGTGGGCATTTGCCGAAGCATCCCACAACTCACACCAGCACACCAAGACAAGGAATCATCATAATAATTTCTGCACACCACTCTTATTTGACTTACTACGATCTAAACGTTCCTATTACAGCTTTATTCAATGGAAACCTAAACTTAATCGTGAGAACAGGTGATGTTCTTGCCATGTGACGGGGGTGGTCCATACATGGGTGCACGCCATGGTGAGTCGGCAGTCCATGTAGGGATAGATGACGCTGGTGCTCCATTTGCTCCTGTGTTGGCACGAGTCTCCTCCTGTTTCTCCAGCAAATACAGCTTCTTGCGGAGGTAACGGATCTCTTCTTGTGCGCTTGCATAGCGGTTTCCTAACTCCACGAGCAACCTCTGAGACTTATCAGCAGCTTGTGGGTTGGAAAGAGTTCCTTCATGGGGTCCAATGATCTCCCTTGTACCACTCTTCCGATACGGGTGCAGCCCAAAAGTAGTGTTCTCAAGCTGCTCACGGAAGGCGTAGCACAGTCCAGTGAGTGCATCCCATGCAGCATCATCGATAGCTTCTGCCCTTGTAGCTCTCCATGTGAGTGCGAAGTGCCGAGTGACAACCCTACCGTTAGATAGGATGGTTCTTCAGCCTTCCATTCTTCAGTTCCGAGACGAGGGACTTTCTTGAGAAGATATTCCGGGTATAAGCTGCAGCAATCCAGAAATTCTTTGAGCTCCTTGGATATGTGTCCTCCTTCCATTCCATCAGACCGGAATTCTTGAACTGAACGGTTGTCCCGTTCATCACATTCATTATTGGCCTCAGCAAGGGGTGGCTCCTCTTCAGATTCATCTCTTCCCGACATAGCTTCATGAGGCTCCACGGGGTGTAAGCCCGCGTGAAAGTCCTCCTGAGGTGCGTACCAATGTCGTTCTTGTGGATCATCTTCCATGTCGTCTTCGAATGGTTCCACCTCTTCCGGATCCTCTTCCTCATGCATAGAGCTATTGACTTCATCTTCATCATGAGGTTCCATCTTCACCTCCTCCCAATATGGTCCATCGGACACCTCAATGGGGTTAAGTGCACTCTCACGTGGTGGTGGACGAGTCCTTATGCGTGCTGTGCTCCTAGTCACCGGCATCTATAAATAAGACATGAGAAACTTTAGAGGAGAAGGAAATAACTCCAAAACTTCAGAAGCTATGAAGCATGAAAACAGAAGGTGTGGCTGTCCAAAAGAAAAGAGGAAAGAGGGGCTGACAATAGCACTTTGTGGTGGATGAATTGACAAGTAAAGTGCAGCAGCAAGCAATTTTCGAAAATAGAAGTTTAGAGGGATGTTCCTATGTGTTTTAGAGTGTCAATTCTACCTAGGCTTGCGTCCTACGGTCAACGTGGCTCTGGTACCAATTTGTGACACCCGGTTCCGAAAATGAACCACGTGAATCACACATACACAAGTATTCCACAAACTGAAATTCAGAATATAACCACGTATGAATAATATTTAAGTACTTTATTACATCGACTCATTGTCTCACTCATGGATGTCTATCTTATTCTTGCAGCGGAAGACTCTAATCGACAGCGGAAAATGACTAAGACAGCAGGCTCCAATCTTCTACTCCACAGGCATGTTGACGGTAGTGTGCACGCCTAGTACTCCACATGTTCCTCGAAATACTCTTCTCCTGTAGCTGATGTATATGTGGGAATGCAAGGGTGAGTACATGTCGTACTCAGCAAGTGCGGGAAAAGTATGACATGTAGCTTACAACAAGGTAGACAATAAAAAGTTTCTTTGCAGCAAGCAAATTTTATTTCACAAACATGTTAAAAATAGCAACTATCTCCACGTGAGTTTAATCCCATCATAACCAAGTATTTCATTAACATTCCTTCATCATAATTCACCATTTATCAAGTCTCAACCGGCCATTAATCTTCTCAAGTTCATCTCATACTCATAAATATTCATAACCATCTCATATTCATATAACCGAAACCAAACTCATTATCATGACCCAAAAAAGTCCCAAAACCAATCCCAATGACCATACCATAACCATAACCGAATAAATATCCCGAGTTTTTCCTCTAATCATGGAAGTTGGCTAGGTGCTTGTAACCGGAAGCACGGATATCATGATAGTTTTACACTCGGTAGAGGTGGCACCACTTTACCCACAAGTTCGTGATTTCGTCACCCGTCGGCGACTAGAAAGAACCCCCATTATACCAGTACACAACCGTCGGTGTATGGCCAAGAGATCACAAAATAGCCTTTACAAAGGGGCCACTATGATGTACGGACCCACTGAGGTTTCACCGGCAGGCTCGAATCTCCATTCTCCCACCCACGGGCCCCCTCTTGTGCCATGCAGTTCCCAGGGTAGTCCTCCTCGACTCCCATTCTCCACGCTATCCAACGGTCCATAACAAGCTAGCAACAAACCTAATTAGTCAGCTACGCCGCACCCATATTTGGCCTTGTGGTGGCACTGTTTTCCTGGCACGTGCTCGCATGAACCGGTCCTTAGATCTACGGCAAGCAAACCACCATCTCATTCAGCAAAATCCATGAACCAAGCTTGCCTATATCTCCTCGATTCCATGCATTTAACATCATCAAGTTCTCATCATCTTTAATATCATGAGTGCGGTAGCTAACAAGTTTTATTTTAGCTTCCCGTATCCCGTAAGTTGAGCGAAGCAAAAAGGAAAAACAACCATACCCGACTCATCAACTTTCCCGGCAACAAGGATGGTTAACAAAACTAGTAAACTCCTATACAAGGGTGTCCCATCAAGTTGACTCAAGCATACGAGTTTTCGCAAGCAAAACAGTTTCAAAACATGGGATCAATATGGTCAAGGGGCACTTGCCTTGCTCCCGTGGATCGTGTTGCTCAAGTGTCTCGAAGTCTTGATGCTGTAGTTCCTCATAGGCGGCCTCTTGAGCATGTCCTTCTACTCACGACCACGCACATACAAAATGTGACGCCCCGGTTCTGTGGAAAAACCACGAAACCTGGACTGATGCATATGTGTGCCCAGGACGTTCATCACACATACACAAATAATCTACAAACTGAATTCAGAATATATATATAACCACGAATGAATAGATTCAAGTACTTTATTACATCAATCTTTATTGCAGCGGAAGTCTTATCTTAGCAGCGGAAGTTTTATTCTAGCAGCGGAAGTCTTCTAAACTATAGCGGAAGCAAACTAAGCAGCAGCAGCGGCTCCATCTCTACTCCACAGGCAAGGTTGAGGGTAGATTACACGCCTAATACTCCATGTATTCTTCATAGTACTCCTCTCCTATTGCTGATGATGTATGATAATGCAAGGGTGAGTACATGACGTACTCAGCAAGTGCGGAAAGTATGACATGTAGTTTACAACAAGGTAGGTATAAAAAGGTTCATTGCATAAAAGTAAAGTTTATTTCACAAATCATGATAAAAACAGAAACTAGCTTTAAGTGAATGTAATCCCAACATATATTTAAACATCAACATACCTCCATCATGATTCACCACTTTTCATATCTCATCCGAACATTTATCTTTCTCAACTTTTCACATTCTCATGAATACCATCTCGTATTCAGTACCATCTCATCTCATATTCAATTCCATCTCATAACCGAGATCAAATCTCATTGCCATGACTCAACAGTCATGCAACCAATCTCATTACCTGGACTCAACAGTCCCGAAAACCAAATCCAAAGACCAAACCATCACCAAACCAAATACCATCCCAATAACCATCCCATCTAATCATGTGAGTTGTCCAGACGCTTGTGACCGTAAGCTCAGCTATCATGGTAGTTTTATACCCTACAGAGTTTGCACCACTTTACCCACAAGTTTGTGATTTCGTCACCCGTCGGTGACTGCAGAACCTCCATTATACCAGTACACAACCGTCGGTGTATGGCCAAGAGATCACAAAATAGCCTTTACAAAGGGGCTACTAGATGTATGGACTCATTAAGGTTTCACCAACAGACTAGGATCTCCATTCTCCCCTACGGGCCCCCTCTTGTGCCATGCAGTTCCCAGGGCAGTCCTCTCTCGACTCCCATTCCCAGCACCTTCCACAGTCCATAACAATCTAGCAACTTACCTAATTAGTCAGCTAAGTCGCACCCATATTTGGCCTTGTGGTGGCACTGTAATCCTAGCATGTGCTGGCATGAACCGGTCCTTAGATCTACGACAAGTAAACCACCATCTCATGCTGCCACATCCACAAACCAAGCTTGCCTAGATCTCCCTCCGATTCATGTTCATTAACATAAAGTTCTCATTATCATTATTCTCATGAGTGCAGTAGCTAGACACATTCTATCGCTTCCCATATCCTGTAGATTAGTGAAGCAAAAAGCAAAAACCGACCATACCCGACTCATTAACTTTCCTGACGACAAGGGTGGTTAACAAAACTAGTAAACTCCTATAAATAGGTTTCCCATCAAGTTGACTCAAGCATTCATAGTTTTTGCAAACAAAACAGCTTTCAAACACATGGGATCAATATGGTCAAGGGGCACTTGCCTTGTTCCTGTGGCTCTTGTTGCTCGTGTCTCGATGTTCTGGTGCTGTAGTCCTTCGTAGGTAGCTCCCTGAGCTTGTCCTTCTACTCACGATCATGCATATACAAGATTTACAGAGATCAATCATCATGCACAAACTTTACTCAAGATGTAATGGTGCATATGCATGCTAATCCTATGGTGTTGTTTTATTAGATTAGTTTGTTTGTGTTCTTGCATGTTTGCATGGGTTTGCATGGGGTTTTACGATGAACAGAGGTGTAAAGATCAATTGTGGACGTGGCGATGATCTTGACCTAGATCAAACCGATCAACATGTGATCTGTCCACGAAAAAGATTTTGTTTGAAGGGATAAAAGAGAACAGATGCAAAGAAAACCGCAATGACGTCGTAAGGTGGTAATGGAGACCTACCTTACCTCCTTCGGGTCCTTTCTCCTAGCAAAAACAGATCGTCGGCTCTCCTCCGGCGATGGTGATCGTGTCTGGGCTCGTCGGCGGTCTCTCTGGTGGTCAACTCCGTCGAAGGGGTTAATCCCGGCGAGTTTGGGGGCTATGGCTTCTAAGTTGTCGGCTTAGAAAAGATGTTACGACCAAGGGGTTGATTAGTGTTCTATTTATAACCGGAAAAAGAAGAGTCCTTCTCCGATTGGATTTCAAATAAGAGTCCCATTTGATTTGTGTTTAGATCTTATCAACTTATCTCCAATCGATTTGGTTGCAGTATCAATGTAGGAGAGTTCGTGTCGGTTTCCTCCGTAATGGGTACTCACGTACAGAGGAAAACCGCTTCAGAATCGCGTCCTTCCGCAGGGATAAGCTTCGGAGGCTCCACGTGTCTAGTGGGGGCCTGGGCTTCCCTTTTCCTCAGGGGCGAGCTCTGGTTGTGCCGCATGTCAGGCGGGCGGGACCTCCCCTCTCCTCGAAGGTGAGCTCCGCGTGCACCATGTGTCCTGGCGGGCGGGACCTCCCTCTTCCTCAGAGGCGAGCTCTGCGTGCGCCACGCGTCTGGTGGGCGGGACCTCCCTCTCTCCAGAGGCGAGCTCTGCGTACGCCACATGTCAATGCCAAACCTCCCCACTCTTCGGAGGTGAGCTCCGAGAGTGCCACGTGTCAAGCAGCGACGAATCTTCCTTTCTCCTCAGAGACGAGCTCCGAGGTCGACACATGTCCATCAGCCTCGGACCTCCCGGAGGTGAGCTTCGGAGGTGACACGTGTACGGTAGTGTCGGACCTCCCGGAGGCGAGCTCCAAAGGTGACACGTGTCTAATAGGACCGGACCTCTCGGAGGTTAGCTCCGGAGCGACACGTGTCCCGTGGTGTCGGACCTCTCGGAAGTGAGTTTCGAGAGTGACACGTGTCCAGCGGGTTGGGCCTTACTTCCCCACAGCGACTAGCTCCGGTGGCGACACGTGTCCTGCGGGCTGGACTTCGCTCCTCCACAGAGGCAAGCCCCGGAGGCGACACGTGTTCAGCGGGTCTGACCTCGCCCCTTCCACAGAGGCTAGCTCCGAGCCTGCCACGTGTCTGGCGGTGCCGGACCTCTCCCCACAACGCAGGGATGAGCTCCAAACACGCCACGTGGACAGCAGGCCGCGGGAAGTGTCTACAACGCTCCTCGACGAACTGGAACTGGCTCTTTTTAGCTATCTTTTTTATTCCTTCTCTGTTTCTACTTATTTTAAAATGTTTCTCTATATAAAATATGAATTCATGCAGAAATCAAAATTGAGGGTGTCACACAAAATTTACAGCAATCAATTATCATGCACAAACTTTACTCAAGATGCAATGGGGTGAATGAATGCAATTCTTATGGTGCAGTTTTATAAAACCACTTTGTACGTGTTCTTGCATGTTTTAGTAGGCTTTCATAGGGTTTTATAGTGATCAAGGTTTCCGGGATCAAGTGTGGACGTGTTGATGATTTTGACACAAGATGTAGATCAATTTCACCGTAAAAAATTGACCAAAACATGGTTTGTCCACACGCAGAAGTTTCTGCTTGAAGGGGGCGAAGAAAACAGATGCGTAGAAACAGCGGCGACGTTGTAAGAGGGGTAATGAAGACCTACCTCACTTCTTCCTTGCGGCAGGGCCTCCCTGCTAGCAATGGCAACAGCGGGGGATTTTTCCATGGAGAATTATAGCTAGGGCAGAATGTCGGGCTTCTTCTCCGATGACGGCGAGGTGTGACGAGGCTCGATGGCGACCAAATTCCGGCAAGGTGGAACTCGGCGACTTGGGCAGCAGGGGAACTCGGCGACTTTGGGCAGCAGGGGGGGCGGCGGCCAGAAAAAGATATGGTGCGGCTAGGGGGTTGGGGTTATATTTATAAGGGGAAAAAGAGTCCTAGGGGTGGAAACAAAGAGTTCTAGAAGTATGGGACTCAACCAAAGAGTCCTAGGGGTGGAAACAAAGAGTCCTAAAGGTAGGCGACTCAACCAAAGAGTCCTAGGTGTCGGGGAGAAAGAGTCCTAGAGGTGGGGGACTTAACCAAAGAGTCCTAAAGGTGGAGGACTTAACCAAAGCGTCCTAGAGGTGGGGGACTTCACCAAAGAGTTCTAGAGGTGGGGGACTAGGGTTCCCCCCCTCAAGGGCTGCGGCCAAGGGGGAGGTGGCCCTATTAGGGTTTCTCCCCCCTAATTTGGTGCGGCCAATTTAGGGGAAATTCCCCCTAGGAGATTTTTGGGAAATTGGGGAAAATCAGGAAAAATTGGGAAGAATTTGCAAATTTTTGGGAAGGTGGAAATTTGGGGGAAAATTAGGGTGGCTCAATTTGGCTATTTTATCTTTATTACTTTCCATTTCTATATTCCTTTCTCCGTTTCTTCTTCTTTTTAAATGCTCCTCTATATGAAAAATGTATGAAATGCATGGTAGTGAAATTGAGAGTGTTACAAACTTTAGCAAATTAATCTAATATGAACTTTAGTTGTATACTTTAAAATTTGTTCGTCACTACATTACTACAAAGTTGGTTTTTAGTGACGATCAATAATCATTTGTAGTGGCTTACAGATCTAATAAAGAAACTAAACAAAGTAGTAGTGGCGGTTGTATGCCTGCCACTACGAATGGACCGTACAAAATAAGGAAGCCCCTCATGACCAGTCGCCAGTTGGACCCACATGCCTCCACAGGCACCAGCGGTGGCCGCACACCTCAATCGTGTGCCCACGCCAGAAGACCCGTCCATCCTACATCGCCGGTTGTTAAAGAGCAGGCAACACCGGCGCCACTGATTACGTCATCATGGTCGTAGGGGAGGAAGCGCCCGTTGTAGCCGCCACCACCCTTGTTGATTGGGATTCGCGTTGTCGAGGACCCGAACCACCGCGCTCAGGGACCCTAGCCGTCATGCTCGAGGACCTAGGCCACCGCACACCATTGTCATCCTTCGTCCATGGAGAACCCCGCCGCTTCGCCACTGTCTAGATACATCTCCTCAGCTCCCCCCTCCCGCAATGTTTTTAGTAATGGGCTATAACTGGGACCTGACATCTTGCCTTTGTAGTGGCGTTTTTTAGCCGATTGCTCTGGTTATTAGGGTTTTATGAATAAAAACCGGTTTTGTAGTAGTGTTGGGAGTGCAATATTGTCTGAATTTTGATTTTGATTGATTGGTTAGTTAAATAAGGATACAACATATTTATATGTAGCTATCGCAATAACGTGGACTATAATGTTTTTATCAGATATAGTACATATACAATTATAGACAAACAACAATAATTTAGTGTTATGTTCCTTGTCATAATATACCTTTGTTCATGTGGACATTAACAAAGAGCATAACACTAACAACAAAAGATTCTTGTTGTTTATCATGATTATTGTCAACTATGTCTTAAAAAAATATTACACACACACATACACACATAAAAGTCCTTAATTCCTGGCTGGGTCTCACTCGTTGGCCACATGAATAGTAAAAACTCCTTCTGTAGGACCACATATTCAAACCAAAGTAGGCCATAGGTCACATGGTATAAGTCAAATTGAGCTCCACTATTACAATATTTTGAAACTTGAATCGAGAGGGTGTTCATTTGGTGGGGCGACATTGGGGCTGCCCAATATGACCACGAAGCTAAAACTAATTACACAGCGCCCAAGAACCAATTACTATGTCTACTCTCCGTGGGTAGATTTATTTTGTTGTTTCCAAGACTACCACGCCATATAAGTAAAAATGAAATACCCCCTTTCCAATGTATAGCTTCATTTTTATTGTTTTCTAGTATGAGCATATCATTAATTGTTGCATAGTGATTAATCAAATCTGTATACAAAATTAAACGGTTACTCTTAATGCCAGTTCCATAGAATTTTGCAACATTGGGAATTGTATAGTCATGTAACAGCGCATACTCAGTTTTATGTAGATGAAACTGATTTCTTATTCTCACTCTTTATTATTAACTTGTCATGTCATTTATCGAAATAAAACACTCATTGGAAGTAGACTAAAACAAAATGGTGACCAAATAAATAGCCATAAGTTGTAACCAAAGCAAGAGTATCAACATATATAATACGAAGAGGGAACAATCGATGTAAAAGGCAACCAAAAGACACCAGAATATTTATATGGCCCTTCTAAAACTAGTCATTCTACACAACCCCAGTCCCAGTTCTATAATTTTAACTTTTTATAGTTGAGCCATCCACATCAAAATTGACCAAAAGATTTGATGGAGATAGATCATGTGGTAGTTTGTGCACTACATAATATTCAAATCAAGTGGAGTTACAGAGTTTGAGTTAACGTTAAGATATTGACATATATGTGGAGCCAACATGAAAAGAAAAATATAAGGCATGCATGCGTGTACGAACAAAGATCAAGTGACGATGGTTACCAAGTTAATGTCCATGCAACCTCTTTGCCCCGTTTGGCAGTGATTGAGCTTGTTAAAAATAGCTTATTTGAAAAACCAGTGAAAAACAATTGGTGCTTATATTGTGATTTTAGTTTATTCTATTAAACAGTTGAACTAATAAGCTTTTGGAGAAGCGTGTTGTTTAGCACAACTTCTCTTTATCTATGTGAAGAAGTTATATCAGAAGTTGTGCCAAACAAGACTTTTATGTTTTAAAATTAATCATGGCAACTTTTCCTGATTAAAGTAATATTATTATATAATCATATTACAAAAGTGTAGTAGATTTTTATTTATGTAGTTTCCATGTAGCAGGTACCACGATCTTAGTAGTTTTGTAAGGCAATCAAAGTTCCCTTGTTAAATAACAAATCACTCAGTTGCCTGGGCGATTTATCTGGTTATGTAGACGTAACCACGGGGTCGAAGGAGACTTTCGGCAACTAGAATGCAACAAGTACCTTCCCCAAAATAAATAAATAGATAAATACATACCGATTATTTCATTTGTCTTATTCAAATCCCTTTTTTCACCATTTGTTACATCATCGTGTTGGGTCACATTAGCCAATAGCCATGGCCTTTTATCTGCTGGTCATTAACAAAAGCTACAAGGAAAAGAACAAAAGCAGCAAATAAGCAAACTTTATTTGTCACTGTCGACAAAGTTGCACCCGTTCGCCCTACCAAATACACGTTTGTCACCACTCACCAACGACACAAATCAAACTGTAGCAAAATAATAATTCAAATCTTTGTTATGAGTAACCCTTTTTAATTGCAAGGATCCCTTGCATGCCATCGTGTAAAACTTAAATCCTTAATATGCTATGGTGTGTCCCACATGTCATAAACAACATCGACGACACATCAGGGATTAGAAGTAGAAGCTTTATCAATGACATATAAGGAAATCTTCAGTTGAAATTGTAGCACCAGCTCAGCCACCACTATATACCTAAAACACAAGGGCCCCGGAAATCTTCCGTACGTAAACTGATGTGCACTGACTTGGCCAGCAGGCATGCATGCCAGACCTTCACGGAGGAAGCAGAATGCAGCCATCGGTGCCGCAGTGCACGGGCGGGCGGTGCTCGAAGGCGCTGCACTCCTCATGCGGCCGCTGGTGGGGCCAGTCGGGGATGCAGTTCATGCGATCGTCACGCAAGGGCACGTGGAGGCAGGACACCGGCTCCCCGCAGAAGTAGTTGCCGGCGACGGTGAGGTTCTTGAGCCTCGGAAGCTCGCAGATGCTCTCCGGCAGCACGCCGGACAGCATGTTGTACCCCACGTTGAGTACCTCCAGGCTCTCCATGTCGCCGATGCTCTCTGGCAGCTCCCCAGCGAGCTCGTTGCGGCTGAGGTCCAGCACCTTGAGCTTCTTTAGCTTGCCGATCTCCGGCGGGATGCAGGAGCTGATGCTGGTGTTGAGGAGGATGAGCTCCACCAGCGTGTCGGCCATGTCGCCGATGCTCGGCGGCAGGCAGCTGGCGAGCCGGGTGTTGGCGAGCACGATCACGGACGCCGTCGAGTTCGTGAGAGACTGCGACGAGAGCGACACGTTGAAGCGGTTGTTGTTGGCGAACAGCGCGTCGAGGCTGAGCTGCCGGCCGAACACGGCGTCGGGGAGCTGCCCGTCGAAGCTGTTGAACCTGAGGTCCAGGTACTTGAGAGACGGCAGCGAGGTGAGGAACGACGGGAACGCGCCGGAGAGGAGGTTGTTGCTGACGTCGAGCTCGTAGAGGAGGCGCATGTGCTGCATGGACGGCGGCAGCGTGCCGTGGAACCGGTTGGAGTTGAGGTGGAGCAGCGCGACGTCGGCGAGGAGGCCGAGGTGGTCGGGGAGGGTTCCCGTGATGCGGCCGTGGTTGAGGTCCACACCGGCGACGGTGAGGATGTGCGGGTCGTCGGGCGCCGCCGTGCAGAACACACCGGTGTAGTTGCACACGAAGGGCCCGCACCAGTCGGCGGTCAGGTTCTTGGGGTCCTCGGTGATGGCGTGCTTCCACGCCTGCAGCGCGATGTAGGCCGCGTCGAGGCGGTCATTGAACGGCGAGAGGGGCGGCGTCGGCGAGGGGGAAGGAGCCGGGAGTGGTTGGGTGAGACATGGAAGGACGAGGCAGAGGAGGAGGAGGTGGTGCAGTGTTCTCTTGCTTCGTTGCTCTGACATGGGTGCCATTTTGGCAGGATTATGGGGGCTAATTAGAAGAGAGATCAGAGTGTGTAGTACTGTGGTATAGTCAGAATTTCATGTGGTTGTGTGTGTATATATATAAATGTTGGGTTGTGTTTGGGGTTGGAGGGAGCTACCGAGCTATATCTGTTCATGCTTGGTCATGCACGATGTGAACAGGATAATCATACTGTTCGTATTGTTCTTTTTCTTTTTGACTTGGTAAGGTTTTTAAGTTGGTGGAGATACAGTAAACATGAATTATATTGTAGAAAAAAATATAGGCTTGCATTATGGGAGAACATATTATGTCAACAAAACAAATCAAGGAGGTATAGAAATTACTGATCACATGGTCCAAAATTCATGTTTACTTGGCACCCAACAACTTGCAGTATTCTCCTTAGGTAAAGCATCAATTGCTCACAAACGAATATTTAGGAAAACAAAGCACTCCCGTACATGAGACATAGGAGTAGTACATTTTTAAGCGCATCAGCTTGAAGTGGAATTCAGGTGAGAGGTCATATCGGCGTTCATCTCCACTCGCCATCCTTGTCTTGTAGGACGAACGAGATGGAAATGTTGGACGACATTGGCGCCGATGCCATCCCCATCTCATGATCGGCGCCGTAAGAGTCAGTGGTTTCGGCTTGATTCTCACAAATCAGAGGATCCTTTGCAAGCACGCCGACAATGCACACAAAACTAACGTGTTTATGAATGCACGGCATCTCGTTGCTCTACAGAGACAAATGGAAACGTCAGACTGTTGCAAGCTACTCGATTAAGTGCATCTTTGTTGGAAATCGACCTCCTTTGCTATCTCTCGCTGGCACATCTTTGGCACATTGAGAGACCAAAGGTGGTGTTTTTGCAGCTGTATCCAACACGCATCTCTCTCTCTCTCTCTCTCTCCAGTCACAAGTCTACCTAGACCCAATCCGGTAGGTGAGAATGAAAATGGTAGCTGGTGAGATCGCGTTGTTGCTAGCTCCGAATCTTGGCACTGCAAATGCGGTTTTAGGTCAATGTTTACCTTTCCTTTTGCTCCCCAATTATTATTATCCATGGTAGGTTAACGTTTACTCTTGTCGCCGACAGCTTGTTAACTAAGTACTAGGCATGGAATTTCCTTTGACGATGTACTTCATCGCGCCAAAGTATTAACGCTTAAACTAATTTTTGTTTTTAATCTACTTGAAGCTTTCAACACAAGTCGCAGAAAAGTGTAGTCGATAAGACTGAGCGTTCCTCTGAACGTTCCCACTCTGATTTGTGGATGAAGAAACCGCTCTCGGGTGATTTCCGGATCGATCTGTTTGGTACATGGTGACATCCAATGTCATCCATCCGTCTCGCCCGACACGAAATCCTACCGCATGGTGATGGTTTCATATTATATAGCATGAAATCCTAGGCTTGGATGGGTCAAAGAATTTGATCTCTTCTGCGGGAGGTTTCTTAGAGTTCAGGGCAAGCTAAGTGGACCTGATCCACACACATGCATGCATGCATGTTGCTTTAATTTGACCAGGGTCAGAGGGAGCTCGCATGGGTTTTGGTGTGTTCACCGCAGCGAAGCAGGACCACCCAACTGGTGCCAGAGAGCTGCGCAAGCAGTGCCGTGTCCTTGTTAACTGCAGCTGAAGGGAGATCATGAGGATGATGGAGCATACACATGGGAATAAAAATGGTCATTAGAACAACTCGTATTTAGAAGTAGAACAATAGGCTGATGAAACATGCTTACAGAATTAAAAAACTGATGAACAGAGGACATGAATCAAGAGGATTACTGGCCAAACATATGAACATTCCATGCCTGTTCAGCTAGCAGCGCGTGGGTTTATGTGGGTCAAGTCAACAGTCCTCAATCTCGCTAAGTTCCCAAGGATGCTTCCAGGTAACCACCGACAGGATTGTATGAGATTAGTCTCAGATCCCTGGTCCTGCCAACCAATTATACAATGACAAACATGAGACCGTTGATCTGTTCTTTTGACAGGGTAACTGCAGAGACCACACTAATGAAAGACATTAAAAGATTTATTTAGTTATGAGAGCATTAGGTAATTTTCACCTAGAGGATTCAGTAGAATGCACAGCATCCTCTATGAAAGTTTGATCTGCACTTTACAGAAGTCGTCAAGCAATTTGAAATCTTGATTCATTGCTTTTATTCATGCATGGAGGACCACGTGTGTAACATCCAAAAAATTGCAAATCCGAATTCCAAGCAAGTGGACATCGTGCATGTTCAAAAATATTGAAAATTCAAACCAGAATTTGAATTTGAAGAAGAAACAAAAAAGGAAAACAGCTGTTGGGCCGAAAACAACCCGCACAGCCCAGCTGGCCCGCGTCCCCTCCCCTCTCTCCCTCTCACTGTCGCGTGGACCCCGCCTGTCAGACGCTTCTACCCCAACCGCCCGCGTCTCTCCCGCGCCGGACTCCACGCGCCACCCCGCGTCCGAATTCCATGCCTTCACCCCCACGACCCCAGACTCCTCACGCCGTTCCGCATGATCTCAACCTCCCCGACCCTCCTCCTCGATTTAAATGCGGCCCCTGCCCCAACTCCTCCTTCCCACACACGATCAGCGCCCCTCTCGGTGAGTACCGCCGCCGCCCCGACGAAATTCCCTATGGCGATTCCTTTCTTCTAACCGGTCTCGCATCTCCGCAGCATCTTGCACAGCTCGTAGGCCTTCACTTCAGGACGATCCTTCGCCGAGAAACCCGACGCCGCCGAGTTCCAGTAAGGGCTATCCGCCGATAGCCGGTGAAGACCTCGAATTCCTCCGTTTGGATCCGTTCTGACCCTCGGTACACCATCTCTGGAGCACAGGGAACCTTGACGACCAGAAATCCGGGAGGGAATGGTACACAAACGAGCTGCCGACAATCACCGCTGAACTCCACAGTCTGACACCGTCGCCGAGCCGTTTCCGATCACCTCGGGTTCAAGAAAACTCCACTGGTGAGCTTCCCTACTTCCCCGTTGTCGGTTTATACCAAGAAATCTAAGTTTTAGCGAAAGTAGACGTGGATCCGAGCCGCTCCGATGAGATCGCCGCTTCCCGCCGTCGAGCGCCGCCCCGCGCTGCTGTTCACGTTGGCCGGGGCGACGTGGCCTTTGGATCGCCCTTCGTTTTAAATTGTGCGGCCAGAATTAGAACCCGGCGTACCCTGAGCCTCACACTTTAAATCTAACGGCTCAGGTTTAAAACAGAGAATCCCGCCGAAAGTTTTGCGCGCTACCACCTGGGGCTTTCGCAAAACACGCGCTATCCCCAGATTCTTCTGTTCTACCCCCTGGACTTTCTGGAAACTATGCAAACACGTTTAATTAATTGTTTTAGACCCTGGACTTAATAGAAATTAGGAAAATCTGTCTGTATTTGATGTTTAGGCCCCTGAACATTAAGGAAAATAAAATTTTGGACCTGCAGTAGTGGTTATTTAAGATTTAAATCATGTACAATAGTTTATTCATGCATTTGGTCATTTAAATTTTGTTTGAATTCATTAGAAGTGCAAACCATCAAATGAAATTCATATTTAATTTACTTAGCAACTAGAAAATCTTTAGAACAATCTTAAAATTGGTTTAGATGGAAAATAAATTCTGAAAACATGACTTAAATTCTATCTATTGCTGAAAATTCATTTTTAGGCAAAAAACAAATCTGAAATACATGTAAAAATAATAAACACTTTGGGAAATGTTCATAGAAGGTTTTGAGTATGAAATTTGAGTTGGAAAGTTTAGGAATAAGTTAGAAAATTCTGTTTAGATTGGAAATACTTTCTTAGGGCTAAAAAGGTAATATGAAAAGTGGTAATTGAGTTAAAATTGAGAACTAAGTTTGGGTTTAAATTTGAGATTGTAACATTAACTTAGGAACAATATATATGTACAAAAAGTGTAGGAATGCATGAAAGCAACTCACATAATGCAAAAATGTGGTTAAAAGTAAAGTTTAAATGTAATACATATAGACACCAAAGTTTGATATAAACATTATATGAGGTTAAAAAAATGAGAATTTCATTATGGAGACCCAAAATGAAGGTATATATGTAGACTTTAGTGATTTTAGCCTAAAAGAATAAAGTGAAGCTATGTTTTATCATGTTTGACTTGCATGAGTGTATATATGGGTGATTTCTTATGGAGTGTTGTTTGTTTTTGCTATGTGTATGATTGCATGAGTAGAACCAGTCCTAGAGCCGGTTCTCAACTTCCAAGAGCAAGACTTTCCATTCCCAGAGCAGCAAAAAGAATGCAAGTGTCCTTGACCACTTTGAATCTAAGCTAGGATGTTTAGTTAGAGTTATTTGCATTGAGTTATGAATAATGAAACCCATGTTAGGATGTTTCCCAATTATTTCATGACTTGTCCTTGTAACTAGGGTGGGATTTGCTTAGTATATTTATGGATATTCTTTATGCTTAGCCATGCTTAGAGTTGGGATACTTGGGATATGAAATGCAAACCTTGATTATTTACTATTGAATGGTATATGATGAAATGTTGTGGAGACAGGAATCTAGGCAAGCTAAATGTTTTTGTTGGTGTTCTGTGCACGAGAACTAGGGCTCGTGTTTAGTGCTTGCTTGGGTTCTAAGGAGCGGTTCATGGAGCATTTAATCTAGCTTTACCGTGCCACCACATGCTGAGATGGGGCAGCTTGGCCAATTAATTAGGTGTATTTCCGGCGTAGTGTGGGTGTTTAGAAGGTGCGGGGAATAGGAGTCAGCTGGAACGCCTATAATAGAGCCCACAAGACTTCATTTCCGCTGCATTGTTTATTATGTATCCAACATTTTAATAGTCTTTTGAGACAATATATGTAAGACTTTGATGTATTCAAACACTTGGCTTGTATTAAATGATGCTTCACTGCTGTTATCACGTGTATGAGCGAACAAATCCTGGCATACATGTGTTCATTCATTCGGTTTGTCTTCAAGAAAACCGTGTGTGATAGAAGTGGCATCAGAGCCAAGGTTGCATGTAAGAACATGAACCTAGTTAGAAACGGAGGTATTTAAGGACATTATGTTCTTAAAAACTATTTTACAAACGTGTGTGGGGGTAAATGAGTTATTTAAGATTGTTTTCTTATTTATTAGTTATCTCATCTTATCTATGTTCAAAATAGAGTATTTATTTGCTTATTATCTCACTTAATTTTTAAATGTTTTATGTTTTAGATGGTTCACATGATTCGCACCGCCCGCAAGACCACCGGAGGACGAGTTCCTATAGCTGCACCCACCTTGAGGGAAGTGGATCACCCTGTGATGTACCACTCTCACGAGGTAGCCGTAGGAAGTATGCTGCAATGTCTTTGACGTCTCCTCCACACCGCTGGCTACACCGGCGAGCTGGTAGTTGTGACGCCCTCAATTCTGTAGAACACAGAACCGAGAACTGATGCGTATGTGTGCCCAGGATGTTCATCACATATACACATATCATCCACAAACTGAATTTTAGAATATATATAACCACGAATAACAGGGTTTATCACAAAGTCTCATGAGTCTTGGACTCATTCTAGCAGCGGAAGTCTTATCTAGCAGCGGAAGTCTTCTAACTAATGCGGAAGCAAACTAAGCAGCAGCAGCAGCGGCTCCATCTCTACCGCACAGGCAAGGTTGATGGTGGATCTCACGCCTAATACTCCATGGAGTCTTCATAGTAATCCTCTCCTATTGCTGATGATGTATAATAATGCAAGTTTGAGTACATGATGTACTCAGCAAGTGCCGGAAAATATGATATGTAGCTCACAACAAGGAAGGTATTAAAAGGCTCATTGCAGAAAGCAAAATTTAATTCTCAAAACACGATAAAAACAACAACTTAGCTTAAAGTGAATGTAATCCCAACATGTATTAACATTAACATACCTCCATTATGATTCATCCCTTTCCATGTCTCAACTAGACATTAATCAACTTTGCTCATGAATACCATCTCGTATTCACTACCATCTCACGAATACCATCTCGTATTCGCTACCATCTCACGAATACCATCTCGTATTCTCTACCATTCAATTCTGTCTGATTCCGAGACCAAATCTCGTTGCCATGACTCAACAGTCATGCAACCAATCTCATTACCCGGACTCAGTAGTCCCGAAAACCAAACCATAACCAAACGAAAAACCATAACCAAACCAATAACCATCCCAAAACTATCCCAACTAATCATGGAAGTTGGCCAGGCGCTCGTGACCGTAAGCTCGCCTATCATGATAGTTTAAGACTCTGTAGAGTTTGCACCTCTTTACCCACAAGTTTGTGATTTCGTCACCCATCGGCGACTGCAGAACCTCCATTATACCAGTACACAACCATCGGTGTATGGCCAAGAGATCATAAAATAGCCTTTACAAAGGGGCTACTAGATGTATGGACTCACTAAGGTTTCACCGGCAGGCTAGAATCTCCAATTCTCCCACCCACAGGCCCCCTCTTGTGCCATGCAGTTCCCAGGGAAGTCCTCACTCGACTCTCATTCCCCGCGCCTACCACGGTCCATAACAATCTAGTAACTTACCTAATTACTCAGCTAAGCCGCACCCATACTTGGCCTTGTGGTGGCACAGTTATCCTGGCATGTTCTCGCATGAACCGGTCCTTAGATCTACGGCAAGTAACCACCATCTCATTCTACCTCATTCACAAACCCAGGCTTGCCTAAATCTCCCTCTGATTCATGTGCATTAACAACATCAGTTTCTTATTACCCTTACAAGTGCAGTTAGCTAGACACATCTATCTCGTTTTCCCATGTCCCATGGACTCAGCGAAGCATAAAAACAAAAACCATATCCGACTCATAAACATCCCTGGTGACAAGGGTGGTTTGACAAAACTAGTAAACTCCTATCAAGGGTTTCCCATCAAGTTTGACTCAAGCACACACACCTTTTCGCAAACAAAAACAGTTTTCCAAAACATGGGATCAATATGGTCAAGGAGCACTTGCCTTGTTCTTGCGGTTCCTGTTGCTCAAAATCTTGCTGTTGCAGTCCGTCGTAGGTATCTCCCTGAGCTTGTCCTTCTATACGCGGTCACGCACATACAAGATTCACAACAATCAATCATTATGCACAATCTCTACTTTAATATGCAATGATGCATGTTAATCCTATGATGCAGTTTAGTTTGTACGTTTTCTTGCATGGCTTGCATGGGTTTTACGATGAATAGAGGTGTTCGGATCAGATGTGGACGTGGTAATGATCTTGACTCAAGATCTAGATCGGACCGATCAACGCGTGATCTGTCCACAAAAAAGCTTCTGTTAGAAAGGATCGAAGAGAACAGATGCAAAGAAAACGCGATGATGTCGTAAGGTGGTATTGGAAACCTACCTTACTTCCTTCGGGTCCTCCCTCCTAGCAAGAACAGGTCGTCGGCTCTCCTCCGGCGATGGTGATCGTGATACATGCTCGTTGGCGGTCTCTCCGGCGGTTGTACTCCGGCGAAGGGGTTTACTCGGCGAGCTGGGGGCTAGGACTCTAAGTTGTCAGCTCAGGAGGTGGAAAAGAAGTACGTGGTTGCAGCTAAAGGTTCTGGGTTCTATTTATAATCGGGACGAGAAGAGTCCTAATCTGATCGGAATTTGAATAAGAGTTCTATTCAAATTGTTTTTGAATCTTAACAACTTTTCTTTAATTGATTTGGTGCGGTAACATTGTGGAAATCGTGTTGGTTTCCTTAGTACCGGGGATTCCCACGCGTATAGAAGAAAAACCGCTTCAGAATCGCGTCCTTACGCGGTGATGAGTTCCGGAGGCTCCACATGTCCAGCGGGAACCTGCTCCCTTTTCCACAGAGACAAGCTCCGGTTGTGCCGCGTGTCAGGCGGGCGAGACCTCCCTCTTACTCAGAGGTGAGCTCCGCGTGCGCCACGCATCCTGGCAGGCGGGACCTCCCTCTCCCTCAGAGGCGAGCTCCGCGTGCGCCACGTGTCTGGTGGGTCGGGACCTCCCCTCTCAACAGAGGCGAGCTCCATGAATGCCACGTGTCAGTTCCGGACCTCCCCTCTCTTCGGAGGTAGCTCCGAATGTGCCACGTGTCCTAACAGCGCCAGACTTCCTTTCTCCTCAGAGATGAGCTCCGAGGTCGACACGTGTCCAACAGCGTCGGACCTCCCGGAGGTGAGTTCCAGAGGTGACACGTGTCCCGTAGTGTCGGACCTACCGGAAATGAGTTCCGAGAGCGACACGTGTCTAGCGGGGCCGGACCTCTCGGAGGTGAGCTCCGTGAGCGACACCTGTCCCGTGCGGCTGGCCCTCTCTTTTCCGCGGTGACTAGCTCCGAAGGCGACACGTGTCCTGCGGGGCTGGCCTCGCTCCTTCCGTAGAGGCTAGCTCCTAGGGCAACACGTGTCCCACGGGGTCGGACCTCTCTCCCTTCGCGGGGATGAGCCCCGAGCCTGCCATGTAGCCAGTTTAGCGGCGGACCTCTCTCCACTTGCGGAGATGAGCTCCGAACACGCCACGTGGCCAGCGGGCCGCGGAAGTTGTCTTCGGCGCTCCTCGGCGGACCGGAATGGGCTCTTTTTGGCTATCTTTTTTATATTTTCTCGGTTTCAACTTATTTAAAAATGTTTTTCTACATGAAACATGAATACATGCAGAAATCGAAAATGAGGGTGTCACAAATCTACCCCCCTTAATTGAATCTCGCCCTCGAGATTCGTTAGTAGAGAATAGATGAGGGAACTCTGTCTTGATATCTTCTTCAGGTTCCTATGTAGCTTCTGCTTCCGTATGATGGCTCCATTGTACCTTGCACCAACGGATCACTTTGTTCCTCGTGACCCTTTCCTTTACGTCCAAAATTCGGACAGGGTGCTCTGCATAGGTCAAATCCTCTTGAAGTTCGAGTTCATCCATTGGTACTTGCTCTTCAGGTGCCCTCAAGCACTTCTTGAGCTGGGATACATGAAACACGTCATGCACGTCGGAGAGGTGCGTCGGGAGCTCTAGTTGATAGGCTGCTTCCCCTCGCTTGGCCAAAATCTTAAATGGCCTGATGTAGCGAGGTGCTAGCTTGCCTTTGACGTTGAAGCGTCGTTGGCCATGGATAGGCGATACCTTAAGGTATACGAAGTCTCCCACTTCGAAGGTCAACTTTCTTCGCCTATTGTCCGCATAGCCCTTTTGGCGTGACTGAGCGGCCTTCAAGTTCTCCCATACCGTTTGGACTTGCTTCTCAGCTTCTTGCAGTACTTCCGGTCCAAACACTTGGTTCTCTCCGGTCTCGTTCCAAAACAATGGCGTTCTACACCGTATACCATACAACGCCTCAAAAGGTGACATCTTCAAGCTAGCTTGATAGCTGTTGTTATAGGAGAATTCAGCGTATGGTAAACTCCTATCCCAACTACGCCCATGTTTCAAGACGCAAGCTCTCAACATGTCCTCCAAAATTTGGTTTGTCCTTTCGATTTCCCATCGGTTTGCGGGTGGTAGGCGGAGCTAAAATCCAGTCATGCACCCATAGCTTTCTGCAGCTTCCTCGAAAATCTAGAGGTAAACTGAGAACCCCGATCTGAGACTATCCTCTTCGGGACTCCATGGCGACACACGATTTGCTCCATGTACAGCTCGGCTAGTTGTGCAATGTTGTACTTGATCTTTATGGGAAAAAAATGGGCACTTTTCGTCAATCGGTCCACGATAACCCAGATTGAGTCGTAACCCGATTGTGTACGTGGCAATCCGACAATGAAATCCATACTGATATCTTCCCACTTCCACTCGGGTACCTTCAAGGGTTGCAACAGTCCAGCGGGTCTTTGATGTTCGGCCTTCACCCGTTGGCATGTGTTGTATAGGGCAACATACTATGCTATGTCCCTCTTTATACCATCCCACCAATAATAAGTCTTCAGGTCCTTGTACATCTTGGTACTTCCGGGATGTATGGAATAAAGTGAGTCATGTGCCTCTTTTAATATCGTGTCGCGGATGTGCTTCACGTTAGGCACACAAATCCTTTTTCCTAGCCAAAGCATACCCTTCTCGTCTTCCTTGAAGTCCTTTTCTATTCCTTGTCGGATCCTTTCCTTGATCTCCTTGATCTCCTCATCCGTAGCTCGGCCGTCTCTTATCTCTTGTTCCAATGAAGATTGGAGTTCCATCACTTCCATCTCGTTCAAGAATCCGAGATGTAACCGTTTGAACTCCTTGCGTAGCTCGGGTGGTAGCTCCCGAACCGTAAGTTGGTAACATGCTCCCTTTCGGCTCAATGCATCAGCTACTACATTGGCCTTTCCGGGGTGATAGTTGATTCCAACATCATAATCCTTGATGAGCTCCAACCATCGACGTTGCCTCAATTCAAATCCGTTTGGGTGAATATGTACTTGAGGCTTTTATGATCCGTATAGATCTCACATCAATGACCAAGAATATAATGTCTCCAAATCTTCAATGCATGCACCACGGCTGCGAGTTCCAAGTCATGTGTCGGGTAATTGAGCTCGTGCTTCTTTAATTGTCGTGAGGCATAGGCTACCACTTGTCCTTCTTGCATGAGCACACATCCGAGCCCTTGTCTGGATGCGTCACAATATATGTCAAAGCTCTTGCTTACGTCCGGCAATACTAGAACCGGTGTTGTGGTTAGCCTTTTCTTGAGCTCCTCAAAGCTTTCTTGGCACGCTGGTGTCCATTGGAAGGCTTTTCCCTTCGTTAGCAACTCCGTCATCAGCTTTGCTATCTTAGAGAAGTCCTTGATGAACCGGCGGTAGTATCCGGCCATCCCAAGAAAACTCTAAATATCCCTCACATTTTGCGGTTGGTTCCACTTAAGAACATCTCCCACTTTTCCGGGATCAACCGATACTCCTTCCTTAGAGATAATGTGGCCTAGGAACGATATTTCCTTTAGCCAAAATTGACATTTGCTAAGCTTGGCATATAATTGATGCTCCTGCAGCTTTTGCAATGTCAATCTCAAATGTTCTTCATTCTCCTCCTCGCTTTTCGAATACACAATGATGTCGTCAATGAAAACCATGACGAACTTGTCCAAGTACTCCATGAAAACCTTGTTCATGAGGTACATGAAGTATGCAGGTGCGTCCGTTAACCCAAAAGACATAACGGTATATTCATACGAACCATAACGTGTTCGAAAGGAAGTCTTGGGTATATCGGAGGGCTTAATCTTTAGCTGGAAATATCCTGACCGAAGATCAATCTTGGAGAAGACTCGGGCTCCCTTCATTTGGTCGAACAGGTCCTCTATACGGGGCAGAGGGTATTTGTTCTTGATCGTCACCTTGTTGAGAGACCTATAGTCCACGCACATCCTTTGGGTTCCATCCTTCTTGTCTACGAAGAGCACGGGGGCTCCCCATGGTGACGAGCTTGGACGTATAAAACCCTTCTCCAGCTGCTCCTGAATTTGCTTCTTGAGCTCCACTAGTTCGTTGACGGGCATCCTATATGGTCTCTTTGCTATAGGTGCGGTTCTAGGTACTAAGTCAATGGAAAACTCGATGTCCCGATCAGGTGGCATACCGGGAAGTTCTTCTGGGAACACGTCCAAAAACTCTTGAACCACCGGGATGTTGTCTAGGGTTGCTTCTTTGACGTGGTTCAACGTTGCCTTCTCGGTTGCCGGTTGGGCTGACTCAAACTCGATACGGGTACCGTGCTCGTTGGTCAACTGCACGCTCCTTTCTTCACATTGGATTACTCCGTTGTGCTTGCTTAACCAATCCATTCCGAGTATTATGTCAAGCCCTTGGGAATCCAAGACAATGAGGTTGGCAAGGAAGTCTACCCCCTTATTTTAAGGTTTACTTTCGGACATACTATATTAGTTCTCATCTCTCCACCGGGAGAATTAACCAATATAGTATATTTCAAGTGCGATATGGGTAGATTATACTTGGCAACATATTTGGATGATATGAATGAATGTGATGCTCCAGAATCAAATAGAATGGTGGCTGGGTTGGAGTTGGCAAGGAACATACCAATCATGACGTCCTCGGCCTGTTGCGCTTCATCAGCAGAGACATGGTTCACGTTGCCGCGAGCGCAGTTCTGCTGTCCACAGTTCCTTGATTGGCTCCTCCGTTCAGCCGTGGGTTCTGCTTGGGCACGTTGCCTTGCTGTCCAGGACCTCTCCTCGGGCACTGGCTCGTGAAGTGTCCTGTTTCACCGCATGCAAAGCATGCCTTGTTGCCCATGACAGCAGGTGCATTAGGGTGGGGGTTTTGAACAGGAGCGCCCGTGTTTGAACGGGGCGCTGGAGGCAAAGGCACACGAGGTGCTTGCATGGCAGGGCGTTGCTGTGGTGGTTGATTTGGATGAAAAGTAGGAGCGGGCGATCTGTACTGCGGTGCAGCTGAGGGCATGTACCGAGGGTGTATGTTGCTCCCTTGTGGCTGATACGTCATATTTATTTTGCCCTCTCGCTCGATCTCTCAGATCTTGCTCTCAACCACTATGGCCTTGTCAACCAGCTTCTGGAAGTCAGTATAGTCATTGTTGAGGAGCTGAACCTGGATCTTATTATTCAACCCTCTCATGAACAGGTACTGCTTCCGTTGGTCCGAGTTGACATCTTCAGTGGCATAACGTGACAGTTGCGTGAACTTGCTAAGGTACTCATTCACGCTCTTCTGTCCTTGGCGGAGACCCTCAAACTCTTGTCTTTTGAGCATCATTACACCAGCAGGAATGTAATGAGAGCGGAAACTTTCCTTGAACTCGGTCCAAGTAATAGTCTCCGTGTCGACATGAGCATTACACAGGGCATCCCACCAGTCAGCTGCTGCTCCCATGAGTTGGTGCGACGCGAAGAGAACTTCTCTCGGTCATTGCACTGAACTATGGCAAGCTTCTTATCCATGGACTTCAACCAGTCATCGGCCTCCATGGGGTCATTAGCTTGTGAGAAAGTAGGCGGTCGAGTCCTCATGAACTCTCCCAGCCTGTTGTGAGCCGGTGGTGGTGGCGGCGGTGGTGCAAGAACATTGTTGTTGTTGTTGGCTTGCAACTGACCCAAAGTTTGGATCATGGTTTGCATAAGCTAATTCTACATAGCCATCAACCGCTCCAGGTTGTTCTCACCAGCTCCAGGGTTAACAGGAACTTCATCGTGGCCATCCTCTTGGTTGCCACGGACGTTCCTTCCTTGGCGGCCGACGTTTCCTCTCACCATCTTGAGAGAGTTGGATAGAATAGAGGTCAGAAGTTTAGAGTGATCCCTCCCAACTATATGCATCAAGGTGGATGGGATAATTATATTAGCCTTATATGAGGATGTGAACAAGTGTTGAGGCATCTCACATTTCTCTACTATGTGCGGATATGGACAACGCTTAAAACGTCCCATAACTCATACTAAGCACACAATCACTATAATCATTACAAGGTTCAGCACACAACTCCTATTCAAGGCTTATTCAATGGGGATCCTATATGGTTTAGGGTGATACCAATCTGTGACTTCACCCTATGTCAAGGTGGTTTGGGGTGATACCAATCTGTGATCCAACTATGGCTTCTCCCAGGCTTGCATCCTATGTCAAGGTGGTTCCAATGCCAATCTATGCATCCTAGGCTTGCATCCTATAGTCAGCGTGGCTTCTAATACCAATCTGTTACTAGGGGTGCGTCCTACGGTCAACATGGACTGATACCAACTTGTGGTCTTACCTAGGATTGTGGCCTATGATCAACTGTGGTATCTATACCAATTTGTGATCTCTATCTAGGTGTGTGACCTACGATCAACCCGTGGTAGGTTGATAACAATCTGTGTCTGATGCCAACTTGTATTTTCTATCTAGGCTTGTGTCCTACCGTCAACCGTGGTAGGTTGATACTAATCTGTGACTTCTATCTAGGCCTGTACCCTACCATCAACTGTGGCTCTGATACCAATCTGTGACGCCCTCAATTCTGTAGAACACAGAACCAAGAACTGATGCGTATGTGTGCCCAGGATGTTCATCACACATACACATATCATCCACAAACTGAATTTCAGAATATATATAACCACGAATAACAGGGTTTATTACAAAGTCTCATGAGTCTTGGACTCATTCTAGCAGCGGAAGTCTTATCTAGCAGCGGAAGTCTTCTAACTAATGCGGAAGCAAACTAAGCAGCGACTCCATCTCTACTCCACAGGCAAGGTTGATGGTGGATCTCACACCTAATACTCCACGGGGTCTTCATAGTAATCCTCTCCTGTTTCTGATGATGTATGATAATGCAAGTTTGAGTACATGATGTACTCAGCAAGTGTGGGAAAATATGATATGTAGCTCACAACAAGGAAGGTACAAAAAGGCTCATTGCAGAAAGCAAAGTTTAATTCTGAAAACACGATAAAAACAACAACTTAGCTTAAAGTGAATGTAATCCCAACATGTATTAACATTAACATACCTCCATTATGATTCATCCCTTTTCATGTCTCAACCAGACATTAATCAACTTTGCTGATAAATACCATCGCGTATTCACTACCATCTCACGAATACCACCTCGTATTCGCTACCATGTCACGAATACCATCTCGTATTCGCTACCATTCAATTATGTCTCATTCCGAGACCAAATCTCGTTGCCATGACTCAACAGTCATGCAACCAATCTCATTACCCGGACTCAACAGTCCCGAAAACCAAACCATAACCAAACCAAAAATCATAACCAAACCAATAACCATCCCAAAAACCATCCCAACTAATCATGGAAGTTGGCCAGGCACTCGTGACCATAAGATCGGCCATCATGATAGTTTAAGACTCTGCAGAGCACTTGCCTATCATGATAACCATCCCAACAAAAACAGTTTTCCAAAACATGGGATCAATATGGTCAAGGAGCACTTGCCTTGTTCTTGCGGTTCCTGTTGCTCAAAGTCTTGCTGTTGTAGTCCGTTGTAGGTATCTCCCTGAGCTTGTCCTTCTATACGCGATCACGCACATACAAGATACACAACAATCAATCATTATGCACAATCTCTACTTTAAGATGCAATGATGCATGCTAATCCTATGATGCAGTTTAGTTTGTACGTTTTCTTGCATGGCTTGCATGGGTTTTACGATGAACAGAGGTGTTCGGATCAGATGTGGACGTGGTAATGATCTTGACTCAAGATCTAGATCAGACCGATCAACACATGATCTGTCCACGAAAAAAGCTTCTGTTAGAAAGGATCGAAGAGAACAGATGCAAAGAAAACGCGATGTTGTCGTAAGGTGGTATTGGAAACCTACCTTACTTCCTTCGGGTCCTCCCTCCTAGCAAGAACAGATCGTCGGCTCTCCTCCGGTGATAGCGATCGTGATACAGGCTCGTCGGTGGTCTCTCCGGCGGTTGTACTCCCGCGAAGGGGTTTACTCAGCGAGCTGGGGGCTAGGGCTCTAAGTTGTCGGCTCAGGAGGTGGAAAAGAAGTACGTGGTTGCAGCCAAAGGTTCTGAGTTCTATTTATAATCAGGAAGAGAAGAGTCCTAATCTGATCAGAATTCGAATAAGAGTTCTATTCAAATTGTTTTTGAATCTTAACAACTTTTCTTTAATTGATTTTGTGTGGTAACATTGTGGAAATCGTGTCGGTTTCCTTAGTACCGGGGATTCCCACTCGTACAGAAGAAAAACCGCTTCAGAATCGCGTCCTTACGCGGTGATGAGTTCCGGAGGCTCCACGTGTCCAGCGGGAACCTGCTCCCTTTTCCGCAGAGACAAGCTCCGGTTGTGCCGCGTGTCAGGCGGGCGAGACCTCCCTCTTACTCAGAGGTGAGCTCCGCATGCGCCACGCATCCTGGCGGGCGGGACCTCCCTCTCCCTCAGAGGCAAGCTCCGCGTGCGCCACGTGTCTGGTGGGTCAGGACCTCCCCTCTCAACAGAGGCGAGCTTCGCAAACGCCACGTGTTAGTTCCGGACCTCCCCTCTCTTCGGAGGTAGCTTCGAATGTGCCACATGTCCTAACAGCGCCAGACTTTCTTTCTTCTCAGAGACGAGCTCTGAGGTCGACATGTGTCCAGCAGCGACGGACCTCCCGAAGATAAGCTCCGGAGGTGACACGTGTCCGGTAGTGTCGTACCTCCCGGAAATGAGTTCCGAGAGCGACACGTGTCTAGCGGGGCCGGACCTCTCAAAGGTGAGCTCTGAGAGCGACACGTGTCCCGCGCGGCTGGTCCTCTCTTTTCCGCGGTGACTAGCTCCGAAGGCGACACGTGTCCTGCGGGGCTGGCCTTGCTCCTTTCGTAGAGGCTAGCTCCTAGGGCAACACGTGTCCCACGGGGTCGGACCTCTCTCCCTTCGCGGGGATGAGCTCGGAGCCTGCCACGTAGCCAGTTTAGCGGCGGACCTCTCCCCACTTGTGGAGATGAGCTCCGAACACGCCACGTGGCCAGCGGGCCGCGGAAGTTGTCTTCGGCGCTCCTCGGCGAACCGGAATTGGCTCTTTTTGGCTATCTTTTTGATATTTTCTCGGTTTCAACTTATTTAAAAATGTTTTTCTACATGAAACATGAATACATGCAGAAATCGAAAATGAGGGTGTCACAGTAGTGTACTACAACACTACTAAGACCATTTGCGTAGAGCGCGAGGAATGGAGCTCGGAGGTTAGGATCTACCACGACAACAAGCTGATCAAGATCCACTACTCACCAGCTTGGAGAGCGACTATAGTAGATGCTAAGAAAGACGCCACTTGAGAGGCTATCTGTAATGGACAAAAAATTTGGAATATGAAAATTTGAACCAAATTAAAAATCAGAAGTCAAAACAACAAGAAAGAGAAAAAGAAAAAAAAGAGGAGATGGGCCTGTTTCCCGGACGCAGCCACCTGCCCAGCAGCCCAGCCACGTTTCCCCCCCTTCCCCTTTCCTTCCCACACGCAGCCCGGACCCCTTTTCCCCTCCTCCTCTCGCCCGGCCCGGCCTGCCACTGTACATCTTCCTCCCCTCTCCTGCCACCGAGCCGAGTGAGGGATCCCCGGAATCCCGGTGAGGTGACGCGCCCCATCGCATCTCGCTGCTCCGACTGAAGCCCTCCATCCCCTGGCACCCGTCGCCTCCATCAGTCCAGCCTCCATACCACGAAAATCCGGCCGCTCATCAACGGCGCACCCGCCACTGACTCGGCCGCCGAAACCGCCCTTCCGCCACTATAAAAGGGTGCCACCCCTCCTATCCTCTTCACGCCTTCGCCGACACGCCCCACAGCGCCCACTTGAGCAAAAAGAAGGACAACTGATCGTGAATTTCGCAAAACGGCACCGTCTTCCCCGTCGCAGGACGCCTCCCAAAACTGCTCCGATGAGTCCCCACTCCCCAATTCCTTGCACAAGTAGTGTCCTAGCCGTCCCCCTAGCCATTGCACGAGTTGGTTTGCCTGCCCGGTGGCCGTAGCCTGCTAGCACCGAGAAACCGAACGCGCCGCCGCCCCTACACGTCGCCGGCCATCGTGGGAGCCTCCCCGGCCTATGCAACGCTTGCAACGCCTTCGCTGTAACCCAACGGTCATGGAGGAACCCTCAAACCCAGGCTAAATTGAGTATAACCGAGAAGCCACGGGGCACCGCCGCCAATTCATCTCCGGCAAGCCGCCGGTGTCGCCCTGGTGGGTTTCACCGCCGCTAGCCGCCACCGTTAGGTTCCCCACGATGCATAGACCGCCGATAGTAGCTCTGTTGGGCCCTGCCGGGAGTAGAACGCAATTCCGACGAGCCGTCGGCCGCCTCCGCCGCACCGGTACGCCCCCCCCCCCCCCCCCCCCCGATCGGCCGCTCACGCGGCAGCCAGGTGGCAGGGCCACGCGGGCAAGGCGCCGACGTGGCCGCTGACCCGGCGCCACGCGAGCGCTAGCTCCCCGCGCGCCTGCTAGGGGCCCCGTGGGCTCGGTCCACATGGACCAGAGACCCAACGGATGTGGACTGAGTCCCGGTCCACGAAATAGTGCCCGGTGGAGCCTGGGCCCCTCTGTCAGCCGCTGAACGCAGGAGAAAACGCTAGGTACACCCGATAATGTACACAAAAACTTGAAAAGGGCCTTTTCAAGTGTAGAAAAATTTCAGAAAAATCTCCAAAAATAGGAATTAGCCATTAGAAGATACGAACATGCGGATAAGGACTAGGAACTATTTAGGGCATTACCAATCATCCGTGAATGCGCTAACCCGACAAATAAAATGGAAGAAATGAGGAATACGATGATGCCCTCCGGCCGAGGACACTACCCCCTCCAAAAGCCCAACTAAGACATGTCGGACATTGGGAAACCCCTTTAGCCCTACACCCATATATCTACGATGTTACTTAAGTTTTGGTTCCCTTTTTGTTCAACGCTAATTCGGGTATCCACGTACTATAGCGAATGAGGGAGCCGACGAGGAATCACGACCTGGATTACGAGGAATTCCTAGAAGCTTTTGAAGGCAAGCTCTAACTCCCTTGATCATGATTGCTCCTATTAATTTGTGAAATTACCCTGATAGCCTGTTTTCAATATACATGTTTTTCGTGATTACTTTTAAATGTTATAGTAGCTAAGACCCATTTGGCTAGTGGTCGCGTAATCACGTGGTTGACATGTGAAGTGCCACGAACCCTCCTTGACCTTGTCGACTCCTCCTTGACGCCCTAAGGCCCCGTCGTCACAATATAACATGATGACGTGCATAGTTCCTTGAAAGTAGAATACTTAGGGACCCTCACGATGTTCGCATAGCGACTCACTACAATTAATCATCGGATTTGCGAAAAGTGTGAAAGGTTTCTTGGTGGTGTGAGTTAGGAAATGGGTTGGGGATGGTGTTATACAACCTGTGTGGAGTGAAAGTAGGAAAAGGGAATGGTTGAGGCGGGATTGGTGAATGAGTAGTGTGTGCTTCGGTGTAGTCCACTTGTCGTTGACATGGACGGAGCCGCCTCACCGACTCAAGGACCGGTTCATATGACCTCGTCATAGTGATTTTGTACAACCACAGAACCTGTATGGGCAGGATTCCCTCTACCTTCTTGGTGACTTCCACATGAGCCATCTGGCGGCCAGTAGGGCACGGAGGACCAGGAAAAGACACGGGGGAGCATTACCCGTGGTCCGGCTGGGAGAGTAATTGCCTGAATAGCCCCTGGGTGCGTATCGAGGTGTGATTGTGGGGTTACTCGGGGAAGATGAGGCGGACGTTACACTACTCCCTTGCTAGGAGAGCTTGACATTTGGGTAAAGTGTACAACCTCTGCAGAGTGTAAATCCGGATAACCGTTGCTACAGTATTGACACACTATATTCCGAGCTCTTGTTGATTAGCCTTAGTGTGATTCCTTGATGTGATGGGTGGCAGTGTTTTGGAGATTTCAGCTATGTGCCGAGAACTAGTAAAGTCGTGGGCTTGAACGTTCAGTTAAAACTTAGGGAATTGGCGGGATGGAGCTCAAACTCCCCCGGGTCTCACCAACTAAAAACAATAAATGACTGCCTCATTTGCTTTGCAAAACCTTCTCGAAGAAGATCCTGCATGAATGTTTTTCGG
Organism: Neostapfia colusana; assembly: GCA_030760725.1. NCBI lineage: Eukaryota > Viridiplantae > Streptophyta > Magnoliopsida > Poales > Poaceae > Neostapfia > Neostapfia colusana. The sequence goes on from JASWHV010000013.1 coordinate 17,436,438, forward strand.
CAACCCTAAGCCATATGGCCCTACCTTGCTATAACCCTAGCATGAAACACGACCCTTTGTGTAGTGTTAGGGCTTGCTGAGTACCTTCCGTGCTCACTCTTGCTTTCTTCACGACCCTCAGAAGCAGAAGAGGAAAGGGAGATGGAGGATGAAGCGCAATACATTGACGAGTAGGCCTAGTCCTGCGCCCAATGCTGCCTAAGGGAAATGGGAGCCACTTAGTATGTTGCTTTTCACTAGTTTATTGTTCTTTTGAGGCCCTGCGAGGCCAAGAAATTGTAACCTAAAACTTGGTTTTTAGACCTTAAGGGAGACTGAATTAATGTATGGAATTCGATCCATTCTATTGTGTGTACCAACTACTGATCTAGGGATTGGTACGAGACGCACAAGTGGGCTCCGAGGAAGGTGGGTCCTGACAGAGTGGTATCAGAGCTAGGTTGGCTGTAGGACGAAGCCTTAGAGACGAAACACCGTCAGAACACATATTTTCCAAAATTATGTGCGAAAACCTACATTTACGAGACTTACCTCAGTCTTATGTTAAATTATCTTTGTCAAAACAACACTAACCCATAGTTTGCCTTGACAGATGGACGATTGGTCTGAGGGTACTTGCCAGGACCTGACTGGGTTCCCACAGGTGCTGATCCGCACCTTGGAGAGACTCGGCTACACGAGGTTCCCGTACTACCACTGGAGGGAGTATGAGGAGGACGGTGCACTCCGCTGCGAGGTAGAGGTCCACATCACTGAGGCGTCAGGACCTTACGGAGTGCAGCTCTACTCACTCACCTTCACCGGAGCCCGCTATGCGGACTCCATCTGGGCTGTTGCACGGGAGGTGCTGAATGTAGCCTAGAGGCGGGGGGGGGGGGGGGGGTGAATAGGCTTTTCGACGCTTTGTTAATCCCTGAAACACTTAGTAGGTTTATCACATACAGGGAAATCGTATTAGTCCGGTAGAGTGCGGACTAGTCCGTTTTCTACTCACAGAAAAATCGGACTAGTCCGGTACTGTGCGGACTAGTCCGGTATTCGTGGACTAGAGAGATCAAAGTTGATCAATATTTTCACTTCTAGTACTCTATGTAGCGGAAATTAATTTGATACTTGGATGTATTGCAAAAGTGAAACAACGAATGACAGAGATCAACTTTGGTTTCAATGCTTCAATGTAAATTTCACAAGATTATATAAACACTAAAATATGATGAACAATAAATGAACAAGAGTAGAAGACAAGTGTTTATCCCGAGGTTCGATTCCACGAAGGAAATCTACGTCCCCATTGAGGAGTCCACTAAGAACAGGGTCTTCACCAACCCTACCCTCGTCAAATCGCCACGGAGGCCGATTCTCTTCCACTAATCATAAAGGGCAAATAAATTGTTCAAGGGGCCTTCTCACATGTTGAGGGCTCCCCAAGAGTTACAATGAATGAACACAACCAAACACACTCAAAAGATGAACAATTAACGAACAAGAGTGTGTGAGAGATCAAACCCAAGAGCTCAAGATGTGTAGAACAGGTCTCTCCTTTGATAAATTGCTAATCCCCAAAGATTTTATCCTTTTTGGGTTAGAATGTGTGGAGAGATGTGAATTTTGGGCTCTTGGGAGGTGTGACGGCGCAGGAGGTTGATGAGTTATGTTGGTATGGCCGTACACCTCTTTTTATAATAGGGTTTCCAATGGTTACGTTAGGGTTTGCGATGTCCGGACTAGTCCGTGGTTGACTCCAGACTAGTTCGGTGTGCGGTTTGTGGAAAATCCTAAGTGTTGTGAGATACCGGACTAGTCCATAGGAGTGCAGACTAGTCTGTTGTCTATCCAGAGACAAAATCAGACTAGTACGGTCCATATCAGACTAGTCCGTTTCCTAGTCAGAAAGAAAATCGGACTAGTCCGGTTGATATCGGACTAGTCCGCACATGCTGATTTTCTGCAGTTACTGTGATTTCTTTCACTTGAGCTCCTAGGGTGTGTTTCTCCAACACACTCTACTCTATGTAATCTAATCTTTTCAGCTCGTGAGCTCTTATCAATTTGGATCCTCCTTCTCCTTTCTTTTCGCGCTTTTATTCCTAATTTTTTTAAGAACCTACGCTCATCTCAACAATTTTGTTAGGGGGTCATTTGTTTGTCATAAATCAACCAAAAACCACAAGGGATGCCTAGATGCACTTTCAATCTCCCCCTTTTTGGTGATTGATGATAACCAATTGAGATCACACAAATATGACAATAAAAATTCAGATTTTCATAAAGTGTGCACATATGAGCTTTGGACGAAATAGGCAAAGTAGACATAAGACATATGTGCACTCTTTATGGTGGGGTGCAGAACTATGTGTGTGAGCAATAATTTTGATGTGAATATCATAATGAGCATAATCATAACATCATCAAGAGTCTCAATCCTACATAGCAGTTTTAAACACACATCATTAATCAAAAGCATAACATAGTTTTCATTTCACATCACATGTCCAAAAGCACAATGATAGCATAATAGCATAAGTCTTACAAAAGCATAATGACAGCACATGTCTTACAAAAACTCATTTCTCAAACTAGTACATGAAAAGAAGAGCCTACGACCTAAGACTCCCCCTCAATCTCTCCCCCTTTGGCATCAAGGCACCAAAAAGAAGGAGAGGAGGGATCTACTTGTCGTCGCCGGCTCACTCCTCGCTGTCGGTCCTTTCTTCGTCTTCATCATCAGGCTGAGGAAGAGGAGGAGAGGAACCACTCGTCGTGCCAAAGTAGGCACGCTCTGATGGAGAGAGAGGAGGAAGCTCTGTGAAATCAGATGCAAAGTCCTCTGAGATGACTAGAGATCCAATGGGCTCAATCTCCAGTTTTTGGCATATTTCTTTGACATTGGCTTTCATGTATCTCATTTATTCTTTTCTTGCCTTGTTCATCTTATGAAGCTTCACTTCAGTTTTGCGGCAAGAACTAAAAATAGCAGCCAAATACTTCATAATTCCACTAGAGGACCCTTTGTGTGGAGAGGCCCTAGTCTTGGATGAAGGCCTTGCATCTTCTTGAGCTCGTTCTGGATGTTCTTCAGGTGATCCAGGTGAGGGAGCAGCTGGCAGAGAGGCCTGAGGAGGCTTCTAAGGCCTTAGAGCAGTGTGCTCCACATCCTTCACAAACTCAATTCCTGTGACTTTTTCAACCATGAACATCAAGTAAGGTGCATAGCCACAGGAACGGTTTGGTGTGCAGGATATGTTCACCATGTCATTCCAAATATAATTGAAGATATTAAATCTTCTCCTCCTACTGATTACTTTCATCAAGGTTCTCAAGTAACCTTGGACACTCCCGGCATCTCCATCCTTTGGAGCAATGGTTTTCCGGAGCACTCTATTGAGAACAATGAAGAAGGGCTTCATGTTCTTGGTTGAGGGAGGATTGTATGGGAGTCGAGTATCATAGAGAAGATCCATCTTGTCCTTCTCTACAACTCCAATATTGTGATCACAATCTCATCATTGCCGGTGTCCTCAAGATGCAGCAGTCTGGCAAACTCAGTATAAGAAATTGTATACTTGGATCCATGTGTCATCCAAGTCACTTTGTCTTCTCCATCGTGGGCAAAGTGGCAAGTTGCATAGAACTAGGCTATGATCTCATCATTCTAGTTGTATCTGAAGGAGAGCAAGTCCTTGAGACCGTGTCTCTCTGCAGCCTCTATAACCTCTTCAAAGGCTTCACAACTCTTCCTTTCAAAATATGTCCAGTTGATCCATTGGCTGCGGACCACTGGAGTGTTCATTTGGAGGTACACTGAAGTGTAGTAGTCCGAGTGAAAGTTGCTCCAAAATCTCTTATCAGCTGCCTTTTTGGCAGTGCTATAGGCATCAACCTTCCTCAGGTTCCATGCCACATCACTCCCCTTGCCATTGAACTTCTGCTCCGAGGGATCCCTATTTCCCTGCCTTGGAGCTGTCATCTTGAGGAGACCAATTGGGCCGGAAGCAAGCCCCTTACCCTTGCCCTTGGTTTGGCATTGAGCCGCCGAGCTAGAACCAGCCACGTTTGCTTTTGAAGTTGGTCCCTTGATTGTAACCTTTCAACGCACCCTAGGTGGGGAGAGCGAAGGCTCGACAGCACGCTCTTGTCTCTTGTTGGAGCAAGACTCCGGAATATGAGACATCACATCTTGACCCATCTCGGCTTCAAAGTCGGAGAGATTCTCACTCGATCCTGACATGATTTCTGACAATGAAGATATAGAGGGTATGAATAATCAAGGATGACAAGGGATTGCATTGAATTGACATAAGCTAAGATTCTGATCAGGGCATACCGGACTAGTCCGGTGTTGAGGGTCGGACTAGTCCGGAGTACTGGACTTGTCCGCCATAAGAACGGACTAGTCCGTTATGAGGCTGCTCAAGCCCTAACTTGTTGAAATTTAAGGTTATTCAATGCAAATATGATCTAGGGTACATGCAATACATCAATAGAGCATGCATTGACTAGAGGAGTTAAGCTAATTGAGCAAAAGCAAGGAAAATTGAAGGTTCTAGGGTTTGGAGTGAAGTTTACCAAATCCTTCGATTCAAGGCGTTGAAGGAGTTCTTGATCCGGACTAGTCCGGGGTCTTTGATCCCTTTGCAGTGGAGATCGATTCCCACGGATATTTGGGTGGTTTTGATGGAGAAATCGCAAATCCATCTTGGGAGCACTTGAGTGAGGAGAGAGAGCGTGGGAGGGGTTGTGAGGATGAAGAAGATTAGGTTTGAGTCGGCCCTAGGGTTATGGAGTCGAAATATCGGACTAGTCGTTTTTCAGTGTTGACATGGGAAATGGCTATGTCTCCTTTCATTGAGTGATCTCTCAAAAAATGATGCCGGATATCTATGTGTTTGGTTCTAGAGTGCTCAACAGGGTTATGGGCAATTTTAATTGCACTCTCATTGTCATGAAGGAGTGGAATATGGCTCATATTGTAACCGTAATACCTTAGAGTTTGTCGCATCCAAAGGAGTTGTGCACAGTAACTCCCGGCTGCAACATACTCCGTTTCGGCCGTGGATAAGGCAATTGAATTTTGTTTCTTGGAGGACCAAGAAACTAAGGATCTACCTAGGAATTGGCAAGTACCGGAAGTACTTTTTCTATCTACCTTGCATCCGGTATAATTCTGCATCGGAGTATCTAATGAGATTGAATTTTGAACCTTTGGGATACCAAAGGCCTAGGTTGGGTGTATGAACTAGATATCTCAAGATCGTTTTAATGGCTGTCAAATGACATTTCTTAGGATTGGCTTGAAACCTTGCACACAAACATACACTCAACATGATATCAGGCCTAGATGCATATAAATAGAGTAAGGAGCCAATCATGGAACGATATACCTTTTGATCCACATTTGGTCCGTCTTCATTGAGATCCAAGTGTCCATTAGTCGCCATGGGAGTCTTTATGGGCTTTGTTTTGTCCATTCCAAAATTCGTGATAATGTCTTGAGTGTACTTTGTTTGGCTTATGAACGTCCTGTCCTTTTGTTGCTTCACTTGGAATCCCAAGAAGTACCTCAACTCTCCCATCATGGACATCTCGAATCTATCTGTCATAATCTTGCTAAATTCTTGACAAAAGGATTTGTTAGTTGAACCAAATATAATATTGTCAACATAGATTTGGCAAATGAAGAGATCATCATCAAAGTGTTTAGTGAACAAGGTGTAATCAGACTTTTCAATTTTGAAGTCATTTTCAATCAAAAAAATCTCTAAGGCACTCATACCAAGCTCTAGGAGCTTGTTTGAGGCCATAGAGAGCCTTACGCAGTCTGAACACATAGTCGGGGTGCTCTTGATCTTCAAAACCGGGTGGTTGCTCCATGTACACCTCCTCCTTGATCGGTCCGTTTAGAAAGGCGCTTTTTACGTCCATTTGATAAAGCTTGAAATCATGGTGAGTAGCATATGCAAGTAATATGCGAATCGATTCAAGCCTAGCTACGGGAGCAAAAGTCTCATCGAAATCCAAACCTTTGACTTGTGAGTACCCTTTTGCCACAAGTCGTGCCTTGTTCCTTGTTACCACTCCATGTTCGTCTTGCTTGTTGCGGAAGACCCATTTAGTGCCGATGACGTTGGACTTGGGTCTTTCAACAAGCTCCCACACTTCGTTCCTTTTGAAGTTGTTCAATTCTTCTTGCATCGCCATCACCCAATTCTGATCTTTTAATGCATCCTCAACGCTGTATGGCTCCAAAGAAGATACAAAAGAATAGTGTTCACAAAAATTAGCTATGCGAGATCGAGTTATTACTCCCTTTCGAATGTCACCGATTATGTTGTCAACGGGGTGATCTCTTTGGATGCTTTGGTGTACTCTTGGATATGGCACTTGTGGTCTTGAATCTTCATTATCATCTTCTTCTCCCCCTGGATAGTTGCCCTCATTGATGTTTTGTTCTTCTTGATTTTCATGAGGTTGATCTTGTATGGAAGCTCCCCCTTGATCATTTTCCTCCACCCGTGGTTCATTTTCTTCATTCGCAATTGGAGGTGGCACTTGTTGTTGAACATCGCGCAATGCCATTCTTCTCAATGCTTGACATGGAGCTTCTTCTTGATATAGCACACATTGATCAACTTGCTCTACTTGAGAGCCATTAGTTTCATCGAACACTACGTCACGTGCTACTTCAACAAGTCCGGAGGTTTTGTTGAAGACACGATAAGAGTAGGAGTTCGAATCATAGCCAAGTAAGAAACCTTCATCGCACTTCAAAGCAAACTTCGAAGCCCTTGGCTTCTTGTTTAAAATATAACATTTTGAACCGAAAACTCAAAAATATGAAATATTCTGCTTGTTACCCGTGAGTAGTTCATATGAAGTTTTCTTGAGTAACCGATGAAGATATAGTCGGTTTATGGCGTGACAAGCGGTGTTAAACGCTTCAGCCCAAAACCTGTCCGAAGTCTTGTATTCATCGAGCATTGTCCTCATCATCTCAATGAGAATTCTGTTCTTCCTTTCGGCTACTCCGTTTTGTTGAGGAGTATATGGTGCTAAAAATTCGTGCTTTATCCCTTCTTCGTCTAGATACTCCTCAACTTGGGTGTTCTTGAATTCTGTCCCATTGTCACTTCATATGTTCTTTATCTTCAATGAGAATTCATTTTGGGCACGCTTGATGAACTTCTTGAGGGTTCCTTGAGAGTTTCTATCTTATCATGCAAAAAGAAAACCCAAGTGAAGCGTAAAAAATCATCAACAATGACTAGACCGTATTTATTACTGCCGATGCTTATGTAAGCAATTGGACCAAGTAGGTCCATGTGGAGGAGCTCAAGCGGTCTTGTTGTTGTCATGACATTCTTTGCGGGATGGGGTGCTCCTACTTGCTTCACTGCTTGGCACGCTATACACGACCTGTCTTTCTCAAAAACAACATCCTTTAAACCTCGGATGTGATCGCCGTTAAGGAGTTTTTGAAGATTCCTCATATCAACATGTGCTAGCCGTCTATACCACAGCCAACCCATGTTGGTCTTTGCAATCAAGCATGTGTCAAGTTCGGCTTTATCTTTGTTGAAGTCAACTAGATAAAGTTTTCCCTTCAACACACCCTTGAATGCAATTGAGTTATCACTCCTTCTAAAGACAGTCACACCCCCATTAATAAGCAATTATAACCCTTGTCACATAATTGAGATATGGACAAAAGGTTATAATCCAAGGAGTCAACGTGTAAAACATGAGAGAGAGTATGTTGTGATGAAATTGCAATTTTACCGGTACCAAGCACTCTTCCTTGACTATTATCACCAAAGTAAATGCCTTCGTTTGGATCTTCATTTTCTTCATATTCCATGAACATTCTTCTTTCTCCAGTCATGTGATTGGTGCATCCACTATCTAGCACCCATTTTGCTCCACCGGATGAATAAGTCTGCAAAAACAATTTATGCCTTGGTCTTAGGTACCCAAGCTTGCTTGGGTCCTTTGAGGTTAGTCACAAGTGATTTGGGCACCCACACATGAGACTTGGTGTTCCCATGGCATGGCCCAACATATTTAGCATAAACTCTTCCAAGATTACTTTTCATAAGTACATATGAAGCATCAAAAGTTCTAAATAGAAGTTGTTGTTCATATGTGTTCACAGTGTTAAATTTATCAACATTATTAAGTTTTCTAACTTGAGAAGAGTTTCCCTTGACAAAGGCAATGCACCCTTGTTATTCTTGTGGCTTCTAGCGTTTTGCTTTTCACCTTTAGAATATCCAATGCCATATTTGACATTAGGAGGTCTTGTGACCGAGTATGCACTGCGTGCATACTTGATCTTCTCCTTGTCAAATATGCCACTTTGAGAAGATTGCTTGTCCTTTGTCAAGTTTGGCTTTTTCTTCATGTTAGTGTCACTTTTGGCATAAGTACAAGTAATACTAGTTTCAGACTTTATGTGTTGAGAAGGTGAGCTAGAAGTTGATGAAGAACCATTTTGCTTGAGTGACTCAACTTGTACCTCAAGGATCTTGTTAACTTTGGTTAAGTTAGCAAGTTCATCCTTGATGGTGGTGTTTGAGTCTTTTAACTTCAAGCAAGCTTCCTTGCTTGAAGCTAACTCAAGTTCTAGTGATTTATTTTGTTCCTTTTCAAGTTCAAGAAGCTTTTCAATCTCAAGATATTCCTTCTTTTGGGAGATGATCATATCTTCCTGACGATTGACTAACTTCTCCATATCAACAAGCTTATCAATTAGAAATTTCATCTTAGCAGCCGTCTTTTTGTCTAAACCCCTAAGCATATATTCATTTTCATCACTGCTATCATCCTCACTAGAATTATCACTATCACTAGTAAAGAATGTGAGAAGGAGGATTTAGTTGGTACCTTTCGTTTACCTTCCTTTGCCATTAGACAAGTGTTGTCGGTGTCCTTCCATGCACCCATGGTTGGGAAGAGAGTGAATTTCTTGGTAGTCTTCTTTATGGCTATGGTGGCCATCTCCTCTTCTTCTTCGGATGAGGATTCATCATTGGAGTCCCACTCCTTCGCTAGATGCGCTTGGCCATATTGCTTCTTCTTCTTGAATATTTTCTTTGGTTGAGGCTTGTTGTCTTTTGTCTTCTTCTTGTTTTCATCATATGGACAATCTACTATAAAGTGATCGTATTCTCCGCAGCTATAGCACGCCCGTCTCATCTTGGGTATTTGTTTGTCCCTTTGTCTTCCTTCATTTGAGCTGCTACCATTTCTTCTTCTCATCATTTTCTTGAACTTCTTCATGAACAAGATCATGTATTCTTCATCGATACCACTACTTTCATCATCACTGTCGTCTTCTCCATAAGCTTCTCGAGCTTCCTTTGATACGGGTTTACAAGTTGACTTCAAAGCAACTCCTTTCTTCTTTGCCGAGGTGAGATCGGCAATTTCCTTGACATGCTTGGCTTGCTTCTCCATCATTTCAAAGTTGATAATCTTGCCAAGAAGTTCGTATGGGGTTATTTTCTGGTATCTGAGGCTTTCTCTAATCATAGAGCAAAGAGTTACGTTGTGAGGCATGAATGCTCTGAGAATCAACTTCACAACCTCATGATCATTCCACTTTTTGCTACCATAAGCTCAGACTTTGTTGATAAGATTCTTCAATCAATTGTACATATCTTGTGGTGATTCATCTTCTTCTATCGCAAATCTTCCCAATTCACCTTTAATCATTTCTATCTTGTCTTCGCGTACATGACGGTCACCTTCATGTGCGGTTTGTAGTGTGTCCCATATCTCCTTGGCAATTTCGAATCCATCCACCTTGGTGAACTCGTCTCAGCTTAGTGATGACGTGATCACAGCTGCAGCTTGAGCATTCCAATGAACGGCTTGTTCTTGGCTTGGGGTCAGCTCTTCATCATCATCCGGGATATCTTTCCCTGTACACACTATATGCCACAAACTTGGGTTAAGAGATATAAGGTGCATTTTCATGTTTTGTCTCCACATTGAATAGTCATTGCCATCAAAGTAAGGTGCTTTCCCTAGAGGAATTGATAATTAATGGCTATTGTTGGAATTTAAACGCTCATAGTCAAAAGGATATCGGGAGTAGTCGGTGTGACTACCCCCTTTCTTCTTCTTTTCATCATTGGTGTTCTTCTTTCCTTTTGGGGAGATTGCCTTCTTTAGTAGAAGAGCCTTGAGTTGGAGCACCTCCTCATCATCGTCCTCACTATCTTGAATGGCGTCGAGTAGCTTCTTTAGCTTTTGAGTCCTTTCGTCATCACCCTTTTGATCGTCGATCTTCTTGTGTACATCTTTGATGTCCGACATCGTCTCTTCGAGCGATGAGTCTCTTTTGAAGAGTTTGGCTCTGATACCAATTGAATGTAGCCTAGAGGAGGGGGGGTGAATAGGCTTTTCGACGCTTTGTTAATCCCTGAAACACTTAGTAGGTTTATCAAATACAGGGAAATCGGACTATTCCGGTAAAGTGCGGACTAGTCCGTTTTCTACTCAGAGAAAAATCGGACTATTCCGGTACTGTGCGGACTAGTCCGGTATTCGTGGACTAGAGAGATCAAAGTTGATCAATATTTTCACTTCTAGTACTCTATGCAGCGGAAATGAATTTGATACTTGGATGTATTGCAAAAGTGAAACAACGAATGATAGAGATCAACTTTGGTTTCAATGCTTTAATGTAAATTTCACAAGATTAATTAAACACTAAAATATGATGAACAATAAATGAACAAGAGTAGAAGACAAATGTTTATCCCGAGGTTCGATTCCACGAAGGAAATCTACGTCCCCGTTGAGGAGTCCACTAAGGACCGGGTCTTCACCAACCCTACCCTCGTCGAATCGCCACGGAGGCCGATTCTCTTCCACTAATCACAAAGGGCAAATAAATCGTTCAGGGGGCCTTCTCACAAGTTGAGGGCTCCCCTAGAGTTACAATGAATGAACACAACCAAACACACTCAAAAGATGAACAATTAACAAACAAGAGTGTGCGAGAGATCAAACCCAAGAGCTCAAGATGTGTAGAACCAGTCTCTCCTTTGATCAATTGCTAATCCCCAAAGATTTGATCCTTTTTGGGTTAGAATGTGTGGAGAGATGTGAATTTTGGGCTCTTGGGAGGTGTGACGGCGCAGGGGGTCAAAGAGTTATGTTGGTATGGCCATACACCTCTTTTTATAATAGGATTTACAATGGTTACGTTAGGGTTTGCGATGTCCGGACTAGTCCGTGGTTGACTCCGGACTAGTCTGGTGTGCGGTGTGTGGAAAACCCTAAGTGTTGTGAGATACCGGACTAGTCTGTAGGAGTGTGGACTAGTCTGTTGTCTATCTAGAGACAAAATCGGACTAGTCCGGTCCATATCGGACTAGTCCATTTCCTAGTCAGAAAGAAAATCGGACTAGTCCGGTTGATATCGTACTAGTCCGCACATGCTGATTTTGTGCAGTTAGTGTGATTTGTTTCACTTGAGCTCTTGGGGTGTGTTTCTCCAACACACTCTACTCTATGTAATCTAATCTTTTCAGCTCGTGAGCTCTTATCAATTTGGATCCTCCTTCTCCTTTCTTTTTGCGCTTTTATTCCTAATTTCTTTAAGAACCTGCGTTCATCTCAACAATTTTGTTAGGGTCTCATTTGTTTGTCATAAATCAACCAAAACCCACAAGGGATGCCTAGATGCACTTTCAGGCACTGTTGGAGCTCAGCGACAGATGCATGGAGTGGACCGGGCCGATGCCAATCCGCTACTTCCCAGTGCACTGAGAGGACAACTACGTCTGGGGGCACCGAGTTGCGACACTGGAGGGACCCACCAGGACCGTGGAGGACACCACCTTGACAGAGACCACCAGATACCTGCGCCATGGACTAGTGCTGCAAGGACGCCCACACAGAGTGGAGGGCATAGGTCGCTCGCACTCAGGACATGGAGGCTAGAGTGAGGAGTCTGCAGGCCCAGCTAGATGAGGTCCGCACCGAGACCACGCGAGCTCATGAGGTGACCGAGGCTCTGTGCGTGGAGCTCAACCATAGGACTGCAGCGCACGTCAGGGAGTCGGACTCCCTCTACCAGGTCGGATCCCGCTCAGGAGGAACGTGAGTCTGGATCACTGCTCATAAGAGCACCCTGGCTGTGCAGCATGAGAGTGGCCTGCAGACGATGCGTGTGCCAGCTGTACCCCACCTGACTCCCTCCGTCCGAGGTACTATAGCCAGGGGCGCTCGACGCTTCGGTCAGGGCAAGAGCCTTCGACTGTTGGAGCAGCTGCATGTAGGACGCACCGGTAGCACGGAGACGTACAACGACTCAGAAGACGACACTGGAGACGAGCCAGAGGAGGACGAGCACCCATAGGGAGGCGACGGTCAGGACTCGATGACACGACCCCAATGGTCTTGTCGAGCCAGGATCACGCTGAGGGGTGCTGCGTTGCACAGCACCGGATAACACACGTCAAAGGTACAAAGCGGAAGCGAAATTTTATTACATAAACAAGTCTATGAACGTGTTTACATCAAAATAAGTCCAGTCTACACTCACGGGCGTAGACTACGCATCAAGTCCATGTTCAGCCCTTGAACGTGTCCTTGCTAGCACACACGCACACTAACTCTGCGGCGTGCACGACTCCCACTCGACGGGGTTCCCCTCCTAGGGTTCCGTCTCCTCTTCGGGAGTCCCTTCCTCATAGAACCCTGCAAAAGCTTCAAACACAAGCAGTGAGCACGAAGGCTCAGCAAGTCTGACCCGTCTCCCCTAAACATGGAACTTCTAAATGAGGGGTGGTGGGTTACATGAGGTAAAAATCATTTGCAAGGACTCGCCTAATTAGTAGAACCTTACTTTCAAGTTTTAGCAGCAGGTTGTGGAGAACCTTACGCTAAGGCACATGAGAGAGCCGCAATCAAACAAGAAACGCATTTCTCTCATGTACTTTGCCCAAAGTTGAAAAGAACTTTAGTTAGCTCTAAACTACAGCAAACCATTAACAAGCAAAGTCCATCTTTCAATCAGCAGCATTTTAACATGTAACTAGCCTGTTCTTTCTACGTCACGGTACAGTGAACAAGTGGTACTCACTGACCGCGAGGGACGACGATTATAATCGATTTACACCTGCAGGGTTACCCGAACAACCCATCATGTATGCCCGTACTCGATGTTGCCTACAACAACCATCACGGACGCCGTACGCAACCACCTTTCGCCCGTTACCCAAATATTGAACCGGTCCCATCGTCCCGAGCAAGAGGTCTCTGTACGCGCATCTCCGTGCCGCCAGCCGATTTACACCTCGAGCTCTCAACCTACCCTCTGAACGACGGGCAATGCCTCAATACCCAGCTACCCGAGTTACATCGGTTTCCCGGTTCCCATATAGCCGGTAGGTCTTCGGTACTGTTCTAGCTTGTTCAACAGGCCCGCACACGGCTCGGTCCTCAATCGACACAAGCGGAGCTACAACACACAGGCCCCAAAGTCCTGCTGCCCTTACCCTCCGCTTGGTCTCATTTTCTTACCATGTGTTTCATGTGCTATTACTACCCGAGTCGAGTGCCTCTAGCCTATGCTCGCGAGTAGTTCCAACTACTCGACTTGTACCAAATCCTACACTATCTTAGCATTGCAGTAGCTAACGGGGTTTGCCATCCTAAACCCAACCCATGGTTTTCTTGGCTATGCATTTGGGTTTCCAAACAAGACTCTAATGCAAAGAATAGTAGTATTCAAAGATGTGCTCAAAACAATAAACATTTGTAAAAAGGTTAATGCAAACCGGAGCTTGCCTTGCTGCTCTTGGTCGTAGGCTAGCTGTTCCTCCAGAGTAACGAAGTCTAGGACTTCGGGTTCCTCCTCGACCTTAGCGACTACATGATAGAAGCAATACATGTATTAATTTAAATGCATTTGTATTAAGTTTGAAGTTGTGAAGTCTATAACTCTCACTAGACAGACCCAATGACTGTGAAAATTTTACTGTGGCTTGGTTACAACCAAGGTACAGACTTGGTCAAGTTTTAGTTGCAGTAAAGCTCATTTGAGCCCTCCACAATTAATTATGCACTTGACCTTAATTGAAGGCTTTTAGGGTGTTCTAAGGATTTTCATGAAACAAACTATGACTTTCTGAAAACTAGATTTTCAGAGGGTTCTAAGGGAGTTGGTCTCACTTAATTTGAAGGTTCCTAACTAAAGATAGGAGCTTAACAATTTCAGAGAAAATTCTAAAAATGTTTCTGAACATTTTCTATTTTCTCTGGAACAGTTCACTAATCACACCATTAGGTGGATCAAATGAGCTCAAATGGATCTGAAATTTTTATGGTAGTTCAGGGATATTTTGTTGAACATCCCAGCAAAATTTCAGGATTTTCCTCCAAAGGATTCTCCAGCTAAAATTCCTAACAGTTAAAACTTTGAGGAATTAATTCTGGAGAAATAAGGGTTTTCATGAGTTGAAACTTGATTTTCTGGAAAGTGCTCAGAGAGCTGAATCCAAAAAAATTTGGTTCACTCGATTTGGAGCTTTCTAGCCAAAGTTATGAGGATTTGAAGTTTGGAAGAATTCTGAAAATCGGGGAAAAGTTTAAATCTCGCGGGGGCCCGCGGGGACACGTGTCGAGCGCGGCGGTGTCCGGCACACCGGGGCTCACAGAGTATTTGTGCGCCAGAACAGCCGATCCCGGCCGCAGCCCGATCCCGATTTAAAATATCTCCCGCTGACAGCTGGGGTCCACCCCTTCGTCAACCTCCCGCTGCCCGCGTTCTGCCGCCGAGGAGCCTCGCCGGAGAGCTCGCCGCCGGCTTCTGTAAAGCTCCAAACTTCACGATTCTGGCCGGCCCTGCCTACTTCCACTCGGGGAACTGGATTCTGGGGTCGGCTCGTCATGACAACGGCCGCCACCTGGTCGGCGACGAGCCGCAACCTCGGAAGAACTTCGGTCGCGTTGTCCACCCTCCCTAGCACCTCCCCCGATCAAGCTAAGGGTCGTCGAGCATCAGTGGACCATAGGAAAGGTCGACATGAGCTCTACGGAGCTCGGGAAGGGCTGTGTTGGGCTGTCACCGTGCGACCTAGGCCGGAAATCGGGATTTCTACTAAAACTCGAAGAACAGTGGTTTCCCTCCACGGTTCTTCGTGGTTCTTGCTCCTATGGATCCGCACGGGCTACTAGAAGTGATCCTCTCCATGAGAGGACGAATGATGCAGTGTGGCTTACGAATTTCTCGGATCGGTGCAAACCTCACTTTTGCACACCATCGCGAAAACATGAAATTCCGGCTTGAGCAGCGCTTGTCACACCGCCGGAGCTTACGGAAAAGAAAGAGGGGTTGAAGGCGAACCTCTTAGCTGTTTACAGCTCCGTGAACGGTGGGCTGTGGTGGCCGGAAGGGCGGTTCCCGCAGCGGCGGCTCGAGCTGAACCGGCAGGGCAAAGATCGCCGCGGTGGAGCTCGGGGAAGACCGCGCAGGGTCTGGAACCGATGCGAGGGCGTCGAAGATGGCTTGGCGCACCCGGTGCTGGTCTCAGATCGCCGGGAGGGTCACTGGATGGGCCGGGCGATGAGGAACCGAAGGTTCGCTTGGGCGGCGAGGTGTTTCGGCGTTTTGAGTGGAAGTGTGACGAGACAGCGATGGAAGGCGCCGGTGACCGCTCGGGCGGGTAGATAAAGACCCAGGGAGTCGGTTCCGCGGCTGAGATCGGCAAGCAGCTGGTGGCTTCGCCGTTTCTTCGCCGTGGCGGCAGCTGCAGCGCGCGCGGTTAACCGAGCTGAGCTCTCAGTCGGTTTCTTTTGCATCAGTGGCTGACATGTGGGTCCCACTTCCAATTTTAACCTCTGAAATTTAATCCTAATCACTGTTGTAAACAGTGAGTCCCAAAATACCCATTATGATTCAAATTATTCACCCATGAGCCATTTGAATTAGTTAGAATTCAAATGGGGTTTGGTTTGAATGAATTTCAGCACAAGTTCAGTTTGAAATTCAAATAAAGTTTGAATTTGCCCCACTTAGCTCATGTCAAGATGAACTCCAAATGGAGTGAAAATTGGTGTGTGAGCTCACAAAAATGTGCTGAATAAGAATATGCCTCCCACTTTTGAATTCATGGAATAAAAATAGTTTGAATTTGAATATGGCTTCAAACTGCCCTCTTTCTAACTATACCCAAAATGACCTCAAAAAGGTTTTGAATTTGGGTGAAACTTTGCATGGACATCCTTAGCAATGTGTAGGAGTTTTCATATGTCCAGCCCACCTATATCACATGTGGAAAATACCACTTTTGCAATGTGTGAGTTTGTTCTCTAATGAGCATGTCGATGGTGATTACTTGCTCTTCATTTGTGTTCATCATCTTTCCTCAAATGAGGTGTGTGTGTGGTGATGAACACTTCAAATATGTGTCAAAAACTGAGGCCCTTACATTCCTCCCCCCTTAAAAGAATCTCGTCCCGAGATTATAAGGTGAAAACGAGAGAGAGGACGGTGGAAAATTACCGGATATGCGACGTTAAAAAGTCGGGGTAGTTAGCGCGAAGAAATTCTTCGCTCTCCCATGTTGCTTCGTCCATGGATTGATTACTCCATAGAACCATGTAGAACCACAACGTACGGTTGCGTGTGGTTCGGGCCTTTTCATCAATAATCTGCACCGGTTCCTCCCGATAGGTGAGATCCAGTTGCAGTTCTTCAATATCTTCCAGCTGAACGGTAGTTGATAGCTTAAGACACTTCCTCAGCTGGGCAATGTGAAAGACGTCGTGCACACCGGAAAGTGCTTCTGGTAATTTCAGCCGGTATGCCACTGATCCACATCTTTCGGTAATCTGGAATGGACCGATGAATCGGGGTGCCAACTTTCCTCTTACCCCAAATCTGTTTACGCCCTTCATTGGAGACACCCATAGATATACGTGATCTCCAACTTCAAATTGTAATGGGCGCCTTCTCCGGTCCGCATACTGTTTCTGACGGGATTGAGCGGCTTTTAGGTTCGCTTGAATCAGTCGAACCTTTTCTTCCGCGTTGTTGACAAGGTCAATCCTGAAGGTAACCCTTTCGCCAGACTCACACCAATTCAATGGTGTGCGGCATTTCCTCCCGTATAGCGCCTCGTAGGGTGCCATCTTGATGCTGGCTTGGTATCCATTGTTGTACGAGAACTCGGCAACGACAAGTGATCATCCCAATTTTTTGCCATGGTTGATAGCGCAAGCTCGTAGCATGTCTTCTAGGATCTGATTTACCCGCTCGGTTTGCCCATCCGTCTGCGGGTGGTATGCTGAACTACGGATCAACTTCGTCCCCAAGGCAGCGTGTAGCTGCTCCAAAAACGGGACACAAATAAAGTGCCCCGATCTGATATGATGGTACGGGGTACGCCGTACAAGCATAGGATCCGTGAGATGTACAGTTCAGCGTACTTCTTGGCGTTGTAGTTGGTGTTAACCGGGATGAAATGGGCCACTTTGGTGAGCCGATCGACGATCACCCACACCGAATCATGCTTCTGAAAAGTGGTGGGTAAACCGACGATGAAATCCATGCTCACGTCCTCCCACTTCCAGGCAGGAATGCCCAGTGGTTGCAGCAGTCCCGGTTTCCGCATGTGGTCTGCCTTCACCCTTCGACATGTATCACACTCGGACATGTATTTTGCAGTCTCTCGCTTCATCCGTGTCCACCAAAACTTGCTTCTGAGCTCTTGATACATCTTGTTGCTGACGGGGTGAATAGAAAATTTTGATAAGTGAGCCTCATCAAAAATTTTCTTCCGTAACTCCGGGTTTCGGGGTACGACGATCCGGTCCTTGAACCATAGGACGCCGTCTCCGTCCTTCCGGAAACATTTCAACTCCCCACTGTCTACACGTCTCCGCAAATGTGACATGCCCTTGTCATTCTTCTGGGTTGCCGCTATCTCTTCACGGATGGTGGGGATCAAAGCTAGGTTGTAGAGAGCTCCGTGTGGAATCACATGTAGTGGTGGTTCGCTCTCTTCCAACGGTGTGATGGTCAGATTGTTGACGTGTGACTTGCGGCTCAGCGCATCCACCACTACGTTTGCCTTGCCCGGATGATAATGGATCTCTATTTCGTAATCCTTTATCAGTTCTAACCATCTTCGTTGCCTCATGTTCAGCTCCTTCTGAGTGAATATGTACTTGAGGCTTTTGTGGTCGGTATATAAATGTACGAGGTTACCGAGTAGGTAGTGCCTCCACATTTTCAGTGCAAGTACCATGGCAGCGAGCTCCAAATCGTGGGTTGGATAATTCTGCTCATGGTTTCTAAGCTGCCGTGATCCATACGCGACCACTCTTCGGTCTTGCATCAGCACACATCCGAGCCCAATGCCGGATGCATCGCAGTACACATCAAACGGTTTTGTTGTGTCTGGCTGCTCCAAAACCGGTACCGATGTCAGGTGCTTGACTAAAGCCTTGAACGCTGCTTCACATGCTGGACTCCAAACATATTTGGTAGCCTTCTTCAGCAGCTCTGTCATTGGCTTGGCAATCTTTGAGAAGTTCGGAATGAACCTCCGATAATATCCCGCGAGTCCGAGGAAACTCCGTACCTCGTGAACAGTTCTCGAGGATTTCCAATTCAGCACTTGAGTGATCTTGCTCGGGTCTACAGCGATACCCTCTGCTGAGATGATATGCCCGAGGGAAGGCACTTGCGATATCCAGAACTCGCATTCGCTGAATTTCGCGTATAGATTGTGATCCCGCAGCCGTTGCAAGACTATACACAGATGCTTCTTGTGATCTTCTTCTGACTTGGAATATACCAGGATGTCGTCGATGAAGACCACGACAAACTTGTCCAGCTTCGGCATGAATACCGAGTTCATTAAGTACATGGAGTGAGCTGGAGCATTGGTGAGGCCGAAGGACATGACCAGGTACTCATAAAGTCCGTACCTTTTCGAGAAAGCTGTCTTTGGAATGTCCTCAGCCCTTATCTTAATCTGATGGTACCCGGATCTTAAATCCATCTTGGAAAAGATCTTTGCTTCGACCAACTGATCAAACAACATGTCGATCCGTGGTAACGGGTACTTGTTCTTGATGGTTACGGCATTCAATGGACGATAGTCCACGCAAAGCCGCAACGTCCCATCCTTCTTCTTTACAAATAATGCCGAACAGCCCCATGGCGAGGAGCTCGGCCTAATAAAACCCTTCTCCAGAAGGTCCGTGAGCTGAGTCTTCAGTTCAGCCAATTCCTTGGGCGCCATTTTGTACGGCCTTCGGGATATTGGCATGGTTCCCGGTGCAAGTTCAATCTTGAACTCCACCTCTCTATCGGGTGGCATCCCCGGCAAATCATCCGGGAATACGTCAGGGAACTCTCGGACCACTGGAATATCTTCCAATCTGATGGTTGTGGCTTGATAGACACTTGGAAGTTTTATTTCTGGACTGTCCAGAAATAAGGAGTGAGACTCGTGCACTTCTGAGTTCAAGTGCACCACTCGGAGGACGGTGTCTAAAACAGCGCCGTGGCGGGTTAACCACGACATCCCTAGGATGACATCGACCTTTTGTCCCTCTAAAATTATGAGAGACGTAGGGTATACTCTACCCTAGCTGCCCTACTTGGCAACTGTAACCCCCTACTCGGAGTAGAACTCAACCTCCTGTGGGTCGTCCTCCTCCGGTACCTCTGCTGGTGGCTCTGGATCTACCACCTCTTCTCCCATCTCGGGTTCTCCCATTGCTGGAAGGCCCAAGACCACCGGTACGCCCAATACCGGAGGTACGAGGTCCTGCAAAGCATGCACCTCATCCATGGCTTGGTTGCAATCTTCTTCCCAGCCTTGCCCTTCCTGAATAGCGTCGTCCCGCTCGTGAGTAAGTTCCTCGTTCTGCTGGGTCAGATTCTGTACCAGTTCTTGTAACGCCGCGATGTCGACACGACTTTTCCTCTTCGCCTTCTTCAGACGATGCAACTGATTGTGCTGTTCATTCAGTCGCTTGATCGTCGGAAGGAGCACATTGCGGAGTGCGCTGTGAGCACTCTCGAAATGGTCTCCACGGCTTGTGCTCTCCTTGAGCTTTGTGGCGAGATGCTCTGTATGAACAGCTTGGCTGTCCATCACGGCGTTTCCCGCCCTCATCTGGAGGCTGAGATTTGCCTCCGCGGGGTTGTACCTTGGGCAACTCGGGTCTGTTGCCTCCAGGTACCTCTCTTCCCACACATGCTGAGCCCGTCCCTCCACCGGAACGAGCGCGTATGGAGTGCCCTCCATATCCTGCACGTGTAGTTGGCAGAAACGAGACATGGTGTCATGGGCTGCCACTTGCCACATCCCTTCCGGTTGCCTACCTCTCACCGTGACGGTGAACGGCACCCAACCGGGTGGCATAGGTCCTGCAGGGACCTCGACATAAATTGTCCACGTCTTGTTCCCCTCTTCGCCTTCTTCATTGGCGAAGTACTGCGGCATCTGGTTGTACCCAAAATATTAGAGCATTTGCCACAATGCTTCTGGGTAGCCGCTATGGTGAGAACAGTGGGAAACCACCCACCCGTTCTCCAACTGTCTATCAGCTGTCATCTGTAAAAATATATTTTAGAAATGTCAAATATTTATTCAAACATTAAACCACTGAGTCATAACATAAGACATGTTATTGAACCCATAAAACTTGGAAACATAGTTCAAATTTTAAACAAATTTGACTGCTGATCTGCTGTTCCCATGACAGCCCTGACCAGTTTCCATATCAACCTGATTTAGGCCATGTTAAAAGCAAAACTAGTTCTGGAGCTCAACATCAAAGTTAAAGCTAACTTCAATAGCTTTCCAGAAAGTATTTCTTGGCCTAATATCTGTCGTGGTTCAAAAGTTATGAGATGCCAAAGCTAACAGAATTTCTGGAGAAATCTGGACAGCACCTCCCTGCTTTAGGTACTGATTTAATCCAAGAATTCCAGTTAATTCTGTTCCTAATCTGACAAAACTTTCTGTTACAAAGTTGTAACCCATCTCATAAGCTTTCTGGAAATACTTCATTTTCTATTTTTGGATTTTTGTGCAGGAAGTTATACTCAATTTACAGAGAGCTTACAGAGAGTCTTACTCTGTCCTGTTTTCTGGACAGTTTCAACTCTACTGCATTTTTCTGAGTGGTTAAGGGATGAAACACCTCTGGACCTTAACAGAAGAGTTGTAAAGCTCTTCCAAAGATTTCCAGAAATGTATCGTATGACCTCAACCTCGAAAGAACTCAACCTCTAACCTCTGATTAACTTCAGCCTTGATTCACCTGAAAACAGAGTGCTCTGTCCTTAACAACCTATAAGTTGAAAACTTGTTAACTTTGAATATCCTGTTCGAGGGAAGGACTAACATCAAGTTTTACTACTTTAGATCAAAACCTTCAAGTTTTAAATGAAGTTGTCCATTTAATGGGGTGTGACGTCGATGTGTCACCAGATTATGTCGGTACTACGTCCTCACAAAGGAAAAACCTATACCGGACTTAGCCGGCTTCGTTATTTCAGTGGCACTACACGTCACTCACACAAGGATGCTACACGTCTACCATTTCGTGGTCAGGCTACCTGCAGAAATTCAAACAATCGTCAGACTCGGCTGCACACCGAGCCCGGAATCCATACAGTTAGTACAACTGGCCATCATCACTCGCCCGGATGTTCTCAAGCCAAACACGCCTCGAGTTACGTGTTCACGTTTCAGACCACGTGACGGGGTCTCCCAAGTTGCACCACGCACGCCAGGGACAGACGTTGCTCGAATACCCCAAACGACATGAAGAGTCGTAGAGGATATCAAAGCGGGTCGGGTTACCTGCCACCCGTGGGGCTCCACCCTTCAGCTTGTGCGCACCGGTGGACAGCGCTTACGTGTACCCCCCAAGACATAAAAGTCCCGAGATACACGATTTTTCTGACATAAACAAATAGGTTAATATGCCACTTTCTATATACTAATAACATCCTTATACGGGCTACTAACTCGTTCCTCACTGGATTTTTGAAAAAGAAGACCTTTTTAGTGCATTAAACCTCAAGCGAGCTCTGATACCAACGCTGACACGACCCCAACGGTCTTGTCGAGCCAGGATCACGCTGAGGGGTGCTGCGTTGCACAGCACCGGATAACACACGTCAAAGGTACAAAGCGGAAGCAAAATTTTAGTACATAAACAAGTCTATGAACATGTTTACATCAAAATAAGTCCAGTCTACACTCACGGGCGTAGACTACGCATCAAGTCCATGTTCAGCCCTTGAACGTGTCCTTGCTAGCACACACACACTAACTCTGCGGCGTGCACGGCTCCCACTCAACGGGGTTCCCCTCCTGGGGTTCCGTCTCCTCTTCGGGAGTCCCTTCCTCATAGAACCCTGCAAAAGCTTCAAACACAAGCAGTGAGCACAAAGGCTCAGCAAGTCTGACCCGTCTCCCCTAAACATGGAACTTCTAAATGAGGGGTGGTGGGTTACATGAGGTAAAAATCATTTGCAAGGACTCGCCTAATTAGTAGAACCTTACTTTCAAGTTTTAGCAGCAGGTTGTGGAGAACCTTACGCTAAGGCACATGAGAGAGCCCGCAATCAAACAAGAAATGCATTTCTCTCATGTACTTTGCCCAAAGTTGAAAAGAACTTTAGTTAGCTCTAAACTACAGCAAACCATTAACAAGCAAAGTCCATCTTTCAATCAGCAGCATTTTAACATGTAACTAGCCTGTTCTTTCTACGTCACGGTACAGTGAACAAGTGGTACTCACTGACCGCGAGGGACGGCGATTATAATCGATTTACACCTGCAGGGTTACCCGAACAACCCGTCACGTACGCCCGTACTCGATGTTGTCTACAACAACCATCACGGACGCCGTACGCAACCACCTTTCTCCCGTCACCCAAATATTGAACCGGTCCCATCGTCCCGAGCAAGAGGTCTCTGCACGCGCATCTCCGTGCCGCCAGCCAATTTACACCTCGAGCTCTCAACCTACCCTCTGAACGACGGGCAATGCCTCAATACCCAGCTACCCGAGTTACATCGGTTTCCCGGTTCCCATATAGCCGGTAGGTCTTCGGTACT
Source organism: Neostapfia colusana (assembly GCA_030760725.1). Lineage (NCBI taxonomy): Eukaryota > Viridiplantae > Streptophyta > Magnoliopsida > Poales > Poaceae > Neostapfia > Neostapfia colusana. The sequence continues at coordinate 17,459,552 of JASWHV010000013.1, forward strand.
GTTCTAGCTTGTTCAACAGGCCCGCACACGGCTCGGTCCTCAATCGACACAAGCGGAGCTACAGCACACAGGCCCCAAAGTCCTGCTGCCCTTACCCTCCGCTTGGTCTCATTTTCTTACCATGTGTTTCATGTGCTATCACTACCCTAGTCGAGTGCCTCTAGCCTATGCTCGCGAGTAGTTCCAACTACTCGACTTGTACCGAATCCTACACTATCTTAGCATTGCAGTAGCTAACGGGGTTTGCCATCCTAAACCCAACCCATGATTTTCTTGGCTATGCATTTGGGTTTCCAAACAAGACTCTAATGCAAAGAATAGTAGTATTCAAAGATGTGCTCAAAACAATAAACATTTGTAAAAGGTTAATGCAAACCGGAGCTTGCCTTGCTGCTCTTGGTCGTAGGCTAGCTGTTCCTCCGGAGTAACGAAGTCTAGGACTTCGGGTTCCTCCTCGACCTTAGCGACTACATGATAGAAGCAATACATGTATTAATTTAAATGCATTTGTATTAAGTTTGAAGTTGTGAAGTCTATAACTCTCACTAGACAGACCCAATGACTGTGAAACTTTTACTGTGGCTTGGTTACAACCTAGGTACAGACTTGGTCAATTTTTAGTTGCAGCAAAGCTCATTTGAGCCCTCTACAATTAATTATGCACTTGACCTTAATTGAAGGCTTTTAGGGTGTTCTAAGGATTTTCATGAAACAAACTATGACTTTCTGAAAACTAAATTTTCAGAGGGTTCTAAGGGAGTTGGTCTCACTTAATTTGAAGATTCCTAACTAATGATAGGAGCTAAACAATTTCAGAGAAATTTCTAAAAATGTTTCTGAACATTTTCTATTTTCTCTGGAACAGTTTCACTAATCACACCATTAGGTGGATCAAATGAGCTCAAATGGATCTGAAATTTTTATGGTAGTTCAGGGATACTTTGGTGAACATCCCAGCAAAATTTCAGGATTTTCCTCCAAAGGATTCTCCAGTTAAAATTCCTAACATTTTAAATTGTGAGGAATTAATTCTGGAGAAATAAGGGTTTTCATGAGTTAAAACTTGATTTTCTGGAAAGTGCTCAGAGAGCTGAATCCAACAAAATTTGGTTCACTCGATTTGGAGCTTTCTAGCCAAAGTTATGAGGATTTGAAGTTTGGAAGAATTCTGAAAATCGGGGAAAAGTTTAAATCTCGCGGGGGCCCGCGGGGACACGTGTCGAGCGCGGCGGTGTCCGGCACACCGGGGCTCACAGAGTATTTGCGCGCCAGCACAGCCGATCCCGGCCGCAGCCCGATCCCGATTTAAAATATCTCCCACTGACAGCTAGGGTCCACCCCTTCGTCAACCTCCCGCTGCCCGCGTTCTGCTGCCGAGGAGCCTCGCCGGAGAGCTCGCCGCCGGCTTCTGTAAAGCTCCAAACTTCACGATTCTGGCCGCCCCTGCCTACTTCCACTCGGGGAACTAGATTCTGGGGTCGGCTCGTCATGACAACGGCCGCCACCTGGTCGGCGACGAGCCGCAACCTCGGAAGAACTTCAGTCGCGTTGTCCACCCTCCCTAGCACCTCCCCCGATCAAGCTAAGGGTCGTCGAGCATCAGTAGAACATAGGAAAGGTCTACATGAGCTCTACGGAGCTCAGGAAGGGCTGTGTTGGGCTGTCACCGTGCGACCTAGACCAGAAATCGGGATTTCTACTAAAACTCGAAGAACAGCGGTTTCCCTCCACGGTTCTTCGTGGTTCTTGCTCCTATGGATCCGCACGGGCTACTAGAAGTGATCCTCTCCATGAGAGGACGAATTATGCAGTGTGGCTTACGAATTTCTCGGATCGGTGCAAACCTCACTTTTGCACACCGTCGCGAAAACATGAAATTCCGCTTGAGCAGCGCTTGTCACGCCGCCGGAGCTTACGGAAAAGAAAGAGGGGTTGAAGGCGAACCACTTAGCTGTTTACAGCTCCGTGAACGGTGGGCTGTGGTGGCCGGAAGGGCGGTTCCCGCAGCGGCGGCTCGAGCTGAACCGGCAGGGCAAAGATCGCCGCGGTGGAGCTCGGGGAAGACCGCACAGGGTCTGGAACCGATGCGAGGGCGTCGAAGATGGCTTGGCGCACCCGGTGCTGGTCTCAGATCGCCGGGAGGGTCACTGGATGGGCCGGGCGATGAGGAACCGAAGGTTCGCTCGGGCGGCGAGGTGTTTCGGCGTTTTGAGTGGAAGTGCGATGAGGCAGCGATGGAAGGCGCCGGTGACCGCTCGGGCGGGTAGATAAAGACCCAGGGAGTCGGTTCTGCAGCTGAGATCGGCAAGCAGCTGGTGGCTTCGCCGTTTCTTCGCCGTGGCGGCAGCTGCAGCGCGCACGGTTAACCGAGCTGAGCTCTCAGTTGGTTTCTTTTGCATCAGTGGCTGACATGTGGGTCCCACTTCCAATTTTAACCTCTGAAATTTACTCCTAATCACTGTTGTAAACAGTGAGTCCCAAAATACCCATGGTGATTCAAATTATTCACCCATGAGCCATTTGAATTAGTTAGAATTCAAATGGGGTTTGGTTCGAATGAATTTCAGCACAAGTTCAGTTTGAAATTCAAATAAAGTTTGAATTTGCCCCACTTAGCTCATGTCAAGATGAACTCCAAATGGAGTGAAAATTGGTGTGTGTGCTCACAAAAATGTGCTGAATAAGAATATGCCTCCCACTTTTGAATTCATGGGATAAAAACAGTTTGAATTTGAATATGGTTTCAAACTGCCCTCTTTCTAACTATACCCAAAATGACCTCAAAAAGGTTTTGAATTTGGGTGAAACTTGGCATGGACATCCTTAGCAATGTGTAGGAGTTTTCATATGTCCAGCCCACCTATATCACATGTGGAAAATACCACTTTTGCAATGTGTGAGTTTGTTCTCTAATGAGCATGTTGATGGTGATTACTTGCTCTTCATTTGTGTTCATCATCTTTCCTCAAATGAGGTGTGTGTGTGGTGATGAACACTTCAAATATGTGTCAAAAACTGAGGCCCTTACACTCGAGAGTCGAGATACTGGAGGAGGTTGCTAGCTGTGGAGGACCTAGTCAGGGGACCGCAGGACATGACGGTGGACAGTTCCCCTTCACTGTTGAGGAGTTGGTCGACGACGGGATTGACTTGGGGTGTGAGTGGCGCCAGGACCACGGCATGGAGGATGCCATACCCCCACCGGTTCCACCACAGTAGGAACTGGGACAACAGCTTGTAGTACCATGAGTAGCCCGACATAATGTGAGTTGTGTCCCCCGTGTTAGTGGATGATTAGCATCGTGATCTTTATATGTGGCGAGTGTGTTGCAAGGTCCTAGACCTGCTATGTGTTGTACCATGTGATGATTGTACTCTAGTAATAATGATGTGATTTGCCAGAATTTAATGGATTTCCAGTGTGTGTGATAAAACTTTGTTGAGTGATATGGACAAGAGCCCAGACGAGGGGCACCCCTCTTGGAAGGACAATAAGTAAAATATGAACCAAATTAGCAAACTTTTACACTGGGATATAGGTAAGTAAAACATGAAATAATGAACAAAACAAAAACTAAACCTCCACAAATTTTGCTTCCCCAGATGGCCCCCAAGAGATCAGCCAGAGTTCAGGCACGCCGGGAGCGCGTTGCTGAAGGGGCTCAGGCGCCTGTTGTGCGTGCACCCCGAAGCATACCCGCCCAGAGGGGCAGGGGAGCAGGACGCCGTGCACCAATCTAGATCCCACGAGTAGCAGCTTTTGGGAGAGGTGAACCCAACAAGGCAAACAACCTTCCGGAAGGAGTTGGTGAAATCAACCCCGAAGAAGTGCCAGCTGCGGAGGAGGAAGTGGTGCCTCCACCACCACTGGCTACGTTGACCGAAGTTATAGCGGTACAAACAAAACTATTACAGACCATAACTCAGGCAATGCAGGGGCAGCGAGGCCCTGGGGCGCCTCCGCCCTCTAGGATGTCAGGGTTCATGAGGCTCCGACCCCCGGTCTTCGACGGTGCTGACGAGGATCCGTTGGCAGCTGATGACTGGCTGCGCAACATAGGCAAGAAACTCAACATTACCGCAGCCGGAGACCAGGAGCGAGTGATGCTAGCCTCCCATCAGCTAGTGGGAGCTGCCACGGAATGGTGGGACAACTACCGTGAAGCAGCGGCTGAACCTGACACAATAAGCTGAGAGGAGTTCTAGCGAGCCTTCCGGGATTACCATATACCCGAAGGAGTTATTAAAATGTAGGCGGATGAGTTCCGTGCACTACGCCAAGGAGCCATGACCATGAATCAGTACATTACGAAATTCTTGAAGTTGGGACGCTACGCTTGTAGCGAAATCAACACTGACAAGAAGAAACAAGACCGTTTCCCTAAAGGGTTGAACAGTGTCATGAAAGCCCAACTTGTAACTCACATATACCCAGACTTCAACACTCTCATGAATAGGGCCATACTACTGGAAGAGGCATGTTCCCAGCTGGATGGGGAACGAAAGAGGAAGTTCCAGGTGCAGAAGTTCAAACAGAAAGAGCGATTCCAACGGGCAAGGCCTAGCTTCCCGCCGAAGCCACGACAACAACCCACAATGCAGTACCGCACCACGGGGTCCTACCTACAGTAGCCAATGCAGCAATACCAGCCACCAAGCACCAATGCACCGCAGCAGGCCAATGCCAACACAACTCGGACGATGACTACCGGTAGGGCTTGCTTCCATTGCCGTGACCCAGGGCACTTGATTGCAAATTGCCCACTCATGAAGAAACCAAATGATGCCCCGACAAACTCAGGAGTAAGGACCGTTGCATCCAACAACGGGTGCAACCCGCCGCAAGCGTTGGGACCGCAGAATCGAGCTCAGTCCTTCTGGTGCGGTCGTTTGAACCACATCGACGCAAGCCAGGCTGAAGATGCTCCAGACGTCATACTCGGTGAGTACCTAGTCAACTCAACCCTCGCCACAGTACTATTTGATTCCGGGGCTTCACGCTCTTTCGTTTCATCCAACTTTGTGGCTAAAAGTGGATTGCCAATGGTATGGCTAGAAACCCCACTAGTGACCAGATCCCCAGGGGCCACTATAAAGTGCCACCTCGGATGCCTGGGGGTTAAGATTCAAATAAGTGGGATAGAATTTCTAGCGGATCTAGTCGTCCTGAAGTCAGACGGCATAGATGTCATCCTTGGAATGGACCGGATGGCACGACATAAAGGGAATATATCCTGTGCCAACCGCAAGGTCACGGTGACGAGCCGTGACGGGATTACCGTGACATGCCAACCCCGCAAACTCAGGATGGAACCCCTAGTGTGCAGTCTGGAAACAACATCCTTGGAGCAAGTGCCAGTTGTAAGTGAATACCCGGATGTATTCCAAGAAGAACTACCCGGAATGCCCCCAGATAGGGATATCGAATTCCTGTCGACCTGATACCTAAGGCAACACTGATAGACAAGAGGCCATATCGGATGGCAGCCAATGAGCTAGCCGAGCTAAAAGAGCAGATTGGAGAGTTGCAAGATAAAGGATTTATCTGACCTAGCTCTTCACCCTGGGGAGCTCCCGTGCTATTTGTCAAAAAGAAGGACGGTAGCTTGAGGATGTGTATCGACTACCGGTCCCTGAATGAGGTCAAGATTAAGAACAAGTACCCCTTGCCACGGATCGATGACTTGTTCGACCAACTAAAGGGAGCAAAGTACTTTTCCAAGATCGATCTACGATCGGGTTACTACCAGTTGAAGATCAGAAATGCGGACATTATGAAGACGGCCTTTGTGACTCGTTACGGATAGTACGAGTTCACAGTAATGCCGTTCGGGCTGACCAACGCACCGGCTTACTTCATGAACCTAATGAACAATATATTCATGGAAGAGTTGGACAAGTTTGTCGTCGTCTTCATAGACGACATATTGATCTACTCAAAAGTCAGGAGGTTCATGCCGAACAACTCAGAATAGTGTTGGGAAGGCTAAAAGCGCACCAGTTGTACGCCAAATCCAGCAAGTGTGAGTTTTGGATACAGCAGGTTGCATTCCTCGGGCACATCATAAAGGCCGAGGGAGTGGTAGTGGACCCAGCTAAAGTTGAGGCAGTCACCGACTGGAAGCAGGCCACTAGCGTGATGGAAATACGCAGCTTCCTTGGACTAGTCGGGTATTACCGTAGGTTTATAGAATGGTTCTCCAAAATTGCGAGACCCATGACCGAGTTGACAAAGAAAGACAAGAAATTTGAGTGGACTACCGCCTGCGAGAACAGCTTCAGGGAATTAAAGAAGAGGTTGACCACAGCCCCGGTGCTGATCTTGCCAGATATACACAAAGATTTTGTCGTATACTGTGATGCCTCCCGACAAGGACTCGGGTGTGTGCTTATGTAGGATGACCGAGTCGTCGCCTATGCATCCAGACAACTAAAGGTCCATGAAAAGAACTACCGAACCCATGACTTGGAATTGGCAGCTGTGGTCCATGCACTAAAGATCTGGAGACACTACCTGATAAGAAACAAGTGTCAGATCTTTATGGACCACAAGAGCCTCAAATACATATTCATCCAGTCAGAATTAAACCTAAGGCAGCGAAGGTGGTTGGAGTTGATAAAGGACTACAACCGTGAGGTGCAGTATCACCCCGGAAAGGCTAACGTAGTAGTCGACGCTCTTAACCGGAAGGCTCACGATAACACTATAAGGCCTGTTACCTGCCAACCAAGCCTAAAAGCGGAGATGCAGAAGTTGAACCTGCACATAGCACCCAACGGGTATCTGGGCACCCTATGCCTAAAACCCATGTTGGAGGACGAATTCGGCAAGCCCAACGGGAGGATCTAGAAATCCGTACACTAAAGGCTCAGACAGGGGTAGGCAAAGCCCTTGGGTTCCGAGTGGACAAACACGAAACCCTATGGTACGAGAACCGGATATGTGTGCCGAAAGCCAACGGGTTAAGACGATTAATAATGGATGAGGCCCACAAATCAGCATACTCCATCCACCCGGGAACTACCAAGATGTACCAGGACCTAAAGCAAAAGTACTCGTGGGTGGCTATGAAAAGAGAAATAGCAGAGTTCGTCGCCCATTGCAACGTCTGCCACCGAGTAAAGGCTGAACATCAGAGGCCAGCAGGGTTGCTACAACCACTATCCATACCGGTGTGGAAATGGGATGAAATCGCTATGGACTTCATAACCGGGTTACCCCGGACGAAGAAGGGAAACAACTCCGTTTGGGTCATCGTAGACCGTCTGACAAAGGTGGCCCATTTCATACCAGTCAAAACGACCCACCGTGGAGACCAACTAGCACAACTATACGTCGATCACATACTCTGACTGCATGGAGTACCCAGCCGAATAGTGTCGTATCGTGGCTCCCAGTTCACGGCGCACTTCTGGAATAGTTTGCATGCGCTTCTAGGAACCAAACTGGATTACAGTTCCGCTTACCATCCAAAGACGGACTGCCAGACCGAACGGGTAAATCATATACTAGAAGACATTCTACGCGCATAGCTCTAACATACGGAAAGGACTGGGAGAAGAGTCTGTCATTCGCGGAGTTCCCCTACAACAATTGCTACCAGGCCAGCCTAGAGATGTCACCCTTTGAGGCATTGTACGGAAGAAAGTGCCGAACACCACTGATGTGGTCAGAGGTTGGGGAGCATTCGTATTTTGGTCCTGCCATAATTAAGGACGTAGAGGAACGAGTAGCCACAATCAGAGAGAACCACAAGGTAGCCCAGAGCAGACAAAAGAGCTATGCAGACACCCACTAAAGGGAGCTCACTTTTGAAAAGGGAGACTTCGTATACCTCAAGGTGTCGCCCATCCGAGGTACAAGAAGGTTCCAGACACGAGGAAAGTTGGCCCCACGATACATCGGACCATTTGAAATACTCGGAAGAATACGAGCAGCGGGCTACCGTTTGAAGCTGCAAGAGACTATGTCCGACGTCCACAACGTGTTCCACGTATCACAACTCAAAAAATGCCTGAGAGTACCCGAGGAGCGGGTATCATGTGATGCAATGGATCTACAGCTGGGCTTAAGATACCAAGAGCTGCCTACAAGGATCCTAGACGTCTTCACCTAGCAGACAGGCAGGAATGCAGTGCGATTCTGCCGAGTCCAATGGACTAACCGTACCGAAGCAGAAGCTACCTGGGAACGAGAAGACGACCTCAGAAGAGAGTTTCCCCCACCTATTTGAGGAGGTAACCGAATCTCGAGGACGATATTCCATTTAAGTGGGGTAGATCTGGAACGGACACAAAATTTGGAATATGAAAATTTGAACCAAATTCAAAACCGGAAGTCAAAACAACAAGAAAGAGAAAAAGAAAAACAAACAAGAGGAGATGGGCTGGTTTCCCGGACGCAGCCTTTCCAGCAGCCCAGCCACGTTCCCCCCTTCCTTTTCCTTCCCGCATGCGGCCCGACCCCCTTTTCCCCTCCTCCTCTCGCTCGGCCCAGCCCGCCACTGTACATCTTCCTCCCCTCTCCCGCCGCCAAGCCGAGCGAGGGATCCCCGGAATCCCGGCGAGATGGCGCGCCCCATTGCATCTCGCTGCTCCGACCGAGGCCCCCCATCCCCTGGCACCAGTCGCCTCCATCAATCTAACCTCCATACCATGAAAATCCGACCGCTCATCAATGGCGCACCCGCCACCGACTCGGCCGCCAGAACCGCCCTTCCGCCGCTATAAAAGGGTGCCACCCCTCCCATCCTCTTCACACCTTCGCCGCCACGCCCCACATCGCCCACTTGAGCGAAAAGAAGGACCGCCGACTGTGAATTTTGCAAAACGGCACCGTCTTCCCCATCGCCGACCGCCTCCCGAAACTGCTCCAGTGAGTCCCCACTCCCCAATTCCTTGCACAAGTAGTGTCATATGTCCCCCCTAGCCATTGCACGAGTTGGTTTGCCTTCCCGGTGGCCGTAGCCCGCTAGCACCGAGAAACCAAACGCGCTGCCGCCCCCACACGTTGCCGGCCATCGTGGGAGCCTCGTCGGCCCGACCAAGGCTTGCAATGCCTTCCCTGTAACCCAACGGTCATGGAGGAGCCCTCAAACCCCGGCTAAATCGAGTATAACCAAGAAGCCATGGGGCACCGCCGCCAATTCATCTCCGGCAAGCCGCCGGTGCCACCCCGGTGGGTTTCGCTGCTGCTAGCCACCACCGTTAGGTTCCCCACGAGACATAGACCGCTAGCACTAGCTCTGTTGGGCCCTGTCTGGAGTAGAATGCAATTTCGGCGAGCTGCCGGCCACCTTCGCCGCACCGGTATAGCCCCCCACCCCACGATCGGCTGCTCACGCGGCAGCCAGGTGGCAGGGACACGCGGGCAAGGCATCGACGTGGCCGCTGACCCGGAGCCACACGGACGCCAGCTCCCCGCGCACCTGCCAGGGGCCCCGGTGGGCTCGGTCCACATGGACCAGAGACCCAACGACTGTGAACCGAGTCCCGGTCCACAAAACAGTGCCCGGTGGAGCCCTGGGCCGGCCCCTCTGTCAGCCGCTGAACGCAGGAGGAAACGCTAGGTACACTCGATAATGGACACGGAAACTTGAAAAGGCCTTTTCGAGTGCAGGAAAATTCTAGAAAACCCCCAAAATAGGAATTATCCATTAGAGGATAATAACATGCGGATAAGGACTAGGAACTATTTAGGGCATTACCAATCATTCGTGAATGCGCTAACCCGACAAATCAAATGGATGGAAAGGAGGAATAGGATGATGCCCTCCGGCCGAGGACACTACCACCTCCAAAAGCCCAACTAAGACACGTCGGACGTTGGGAAACCCCTTAAGCCCTACACCCATATATCTACAATGTTACTTAAGTTTTGATTCCCTTTGGGTTCAACACTAATTCGGGTAATCCACGTACTATAGCGAACGAGGGAGCCAACGAGAAATTTGACGACCTGGATTACTAGGAATTCTTAGAAGCTTTTGAAGGCAAGCTCTAACTCCCTTGATCATGATTGATCCTATTAATTTGTGAAATTACCCTGATAGCTTGTTTTCAATATACATGTTTTCCATTATTACTTTTAAACGTTGTAGTAGCTAAGACCCATTTGGCTAGTGGTCGCGTAGTCACGTAGTTGACATGTGAAGTGCCACAAACCCTCCTTGACCTTGTCGACTCTTCCTTGACGCCCTAAGGCCTCGTCGTCACAATATAATGTGATGGCGTGCGTAATCCCTTGAAAGTAGAATGCTTAGGGACCATTGCGATGTTCACACACGACTCACTACAATTAATCATCGGATTTGCGAAAAGTGTGAAAGGTGTCTTGGTGGTGTGAGTTAGGAAATGGGTTGGGGATGGTGTTATACAACCTGTGTGGAGTGAAGTGGGAAAAGGGGATGGTTGAGGCGGGATTGGTGAATGAGTAGCGTGTGCTTCGGTGTAGTGCACCTGTCATGGACATGGACTGAGCCGCCTCACCAACTCAAGGACCGGTTCATATGACCTCGTCATAGTGATTTTGTACAACCACAGAACCTGTATGGGCAGGATTCCCTCTACCTTCTTGGTGACTTCCACATGAGCCATCTGGTGGCCAGTAGGGCACGGGAGACCAGGAAAAGACACGGTGGAGTCATTACCCGTGGTCCGGTTGGGAGAGTAATTGCTCGAATAGCCCATAGGTGCGTCCTGAGGTGTGATTGTGGGGTTACTCGGGGAAGATGAGGCGAACTTACGCTACTCCCTTGCTAGGAGAGCTTGACCTGTGGGTAAAGCGTAGAAGAGTGTAAATCCGGATAACCGTTGTCATGGTATTGACACACTATGTTCCGAGCTCTTGTTGATTATCCTTAGTGTGATTCCTTGATGTTATCAGTGGCAGTGTTTGCCGTGTTTTGGAGATTTTGTCTGTGTGCCGGGAACTAGTGAAGCCGTGGGCTTGAACGTTCGGTTAACACTTAGGGAACTGGTAGGATGGAGCTCAAACTCCCCGGGTCCCACCAACTAAAAACAAGAAACGACTATCTCATTTGCTTTGCAAAACCTTCTCGAAGAAGACCCTGCATGAATGCTTTTCGGCAACCCTAAGCCATATGGCCCTACCTTGCTATAACCCTAGCATGAAACACGACCCCTTGAGTAGTGTTAGGCCTTGCTGAGTACCTTCTATACTTACTCTTGCTTTCTTCATGACCCTCAGAAGCAGAAGAGGAAAGGGTGATGGAGGATGAAGTGCAATACATTGACGAGTAGGCCTAGTCCTGCGCCCAAGGCTGCCTGAGGGAAATCAGAGCCACTTAGTCCGCTGCTTTTCACTAGTTTATTTTTTTTGAGGCCCTATGAGGTCAACAAATTATAACCTAAGACTTGGTTGTAAGACCTTAAGGGTCATGTTGAGACTGAATTAATGTATGGAATTTGATCCATTCTATTGTGTGTATCAACTACTGATCCAGGGATTGGTACGGGATGCACAAGTGGGCCCCGAGGAAGGTGGGTCCTGACACTATCACTTGATAGAGCTACATCAACCGCGGTCACCTAGACAGGACCAAGTATATGTATACTATTCAGCGCGAGAGTGGCAGGGCTGAGTTCAAGTATCCACCAGTCCAGGAGGCATCTACCCACGAGCAGATGGACATGAGCTTAGAGGATGGAGCTATGCTCAGCACTAGACTGTAGGACTGCTAGCTGGAACTTCAGGTTGTACGTGACATCCTGAAGAGGACCGAGGCTACACTTCGTTCCTGCTTGAGGGCAAGGGAAGGAGAGCAGAACGAGCTCTCACTACTACAAAAACCATTATCACAGGTGCATCATTTCATTGAAAAATGCGGACCTGTGGCCTATCGCCTGGAGTTACCGGTGTCACTCGCAGGAATTCACAACGTCTTCCACATCTCTCAGCTGAGGAAATGCTTCAAACCCTCGGCTGAAATTTGCATTGAAGACATAGAAGTTCTTCAACCGGACCTCACATACTCGGAGTATCCGATCCAGATTATCGATGAAAAGACTCGCGGCACAAGAAACCGGACCTTATGGTTTTACAAGGTCTTGTGGAGTAACCATACCGCTGAGGAGGCGACATGGGAAAGCGAGGACTATCTACAAGCAAATTATCCAGACTTTCTATCATCGTATACCCAGTAAAAATTTCCCCACTTTGCTTTTCTTTTGGAATCTCGAAACGAGATTCTTTTTAAGGGGGGATGTAAAATCCCCAAAAGTGCTAGCAAGAAATTCAGCACATTTATACTTAGGAAAAATGAGGGAAATTAAAACTTTAAATTATAACGGTGTGAGTTCAAAGTGATGCTTCAAACGTCTCGAAAACTTCCAAACATGGAGGGCTAAATTCATAACTCGATTCTTCACAATCCAAATATTAGGCATCTCAAATTTCAGCTCATTTGAAGGGTTTCTACTAATTCTTTGGGATTAAAAGAGGAAGCCACCGAATCTGAATTTAAATTTCAGTTTCAAATCCCAACTTTCTCAATTAGCAAATTTGGTTCCACAAATGTGTTCTCCACATTTGAATTAGCATCCATTAGAAAATTCAGAATTATTTGAGTTGGTTTGCTATGCTTTTGGAGCAATGGAAGGAGGGAGATTCAAATTCCAATTCAAATTAAAATAACCAAACTCAATTCAAATTCCACCCTAGAATTCAAATGAATTCAGTTGAATTAAAGATTTCAAAACATGACTTTGGGAGGAAGCAAAGGAATTAATTTGGAGACAAAAGGGAAAATATCAATGGAGAATTAGGTGGGAGGGGGCCCACTAGTCAGCCACCCACAGAAGCAACTTCCTGTTTTCCCTCGGTTGATCACCTGCGTGCGCCAGCTCCTGGCCGAAACCCCCGCCCGAAGCTCCACCGAGCTGCTTGCGACTTTCTCCCGACGGCAGAAACTGGTGTGTGGGTGAGCACTCGTAAAGCAGCAGCACAAACCAACTTTGTATCTGCCTCCACCGAATCCTTTCCCTCAGCTTCCAAGCGCTCACCGAGAGAAAAGCACCGCGCATGCCGCAAATCACCGAGTCATCGCCGATTGGACTCCCGCCGGGTTAGTGCCTAGCTGAGCTGCCGAAAAGCTCCGCCGGCAACTACTCGACGATTTTCACCACTCCTCAGATCGTCCCCGACCTCCCCTCGCCGTGCCCGAGCCATTCTTCATCGGAAGAAAACAGAGCTGCGCCACCTACTCGGTTCCACCTCGCCCGGCCACTCCCATGCCCCTACGGCTAAAGAAAAGCGACTCTAAGGTGCGCCACGAGGTATAGCTGCCTCTCCCGGGGTCCTTTTGCTTTTTACTATTGCCGACTAGCCGGAATTCGGGCTTTACCGCCGGCACACGTGAAGACCCGACGTTAGCAAATTTGGGAAATTCTCTCCACACGTTTGATCATCGGTTCTCCGGTCCTAGACACAGCTACTAGAGCTCTTAGCGCCCTCCACGCCGAATACCGAAGCCAACCGGCCACCACACCCCCGAGCGATAAGAATTCGCCGCCGCCGGCCAAAACGGCTCGGTTCATCATCGAGCTCCCATTTGCGGACGTTTTTGGATCGGGTTAGGGGTAGCATCTTTTTCTACGTGCTCTAGGGATGGTGTACGCCACTTTAGATCACCGGGAGAAGCTCAGGACGCGCCTCACCTCGCTGGCGCCGAGCTACCGAGCCGCCCTGCCGATGCCGACCCACCTCCGGCCGTTTTCATGCGATGAAACCTTGCCTGGCTGCAAGGTCTTGATGTGAGGATGGTGTAGCATGAAACCGCATCGAATTTGGTTGAGAAATGGGGGAGAACGAGCCACTCCATGATTGGCTCTGTGCGCGCGTGAGTTTTCTGTCCAGAGGTTGAAGACGACCGACCTGTGGACCCCACTGTCAGCCGGTAAAACACTTCTCTTTGCAAAAACAATTCTAGCAACTGCTCAAACTTGGAAAATCCATACATTTGTGTAGAAAACTCCAAAAAGGGTGAGACCAATTTTGTTGTAATCCTCATAAGGAGTACTTTACAGGGAAACAAAGTGCTTGCCATGAAAATGCCCAGTATTTTCTGTGGAATTCAATTTAGTAAATCCTTTAGGGATTAATTCCAGGAAACATTCTCTATGAAAAATTCCCAAATTTGGGAAGCAAAGCCTTTTCCTAGTTCCTGAGCTCCAGTAAAAATTTGAGATTCATTGGAGTTCATTTGCTAGGCAAAATTGTCTTCCAAAGTTCAGCCTTTATTTAAAAATTCAAATTCTAAACAGAAACTTTTCAGCATTTCATATCAACTTCCAAAATTCATATCTCCCTAGGTAGCTCCAAAAATGGAGAAACAAATTTTGTTAGAACCATGGAGATCTACCCTAATTAGATCTTCCACTTTTAGCCATGTCAAAACTTCAGATTTGGGATCCAAATTCAGAGAAGCCTTAGACTTGTGGGAATTTTGGAGACCACAAGGTTCAATGAAATTTCTTCAAATTTTGCTCAAATCATCCTTAGATAGTCTAGTATCCACTGGAAAAATCCCAAAGGCAATTAAGGAACTTAAATAGCAGTAGCTATGAGTAGAAGGATGATTCTTATACTTCACTAGTACTTATACAAATATTTTGCTACATTTCATATAGTGACCGAAGTTGAGGACACACCGGAGCCGTTGGACGTCCTCCCACCCGACGCTAACTTTCCTTTTGATTCGCAACCAGGCAAGACCCGGTTTGCATTTAATTACCTTTTACAAAGTTTTGCATTTATATCACTTATGTCTAGGTTGAAATGTTTGCATTAGAGTTAAGGTATTTGAAACCCCACTTGCATGACTTTAACTCATACGAAGGGTTGGGTAGTTTACAGACTCGACGAGTAGAGAATGCCATGCTACTGTGCTTAGGATCTCAGTAGAAGTCGAGTAGTTGGAATCTACTCGCGAGGTAAGGTTTTATCACATGGTATGGAAAAGAGTAGAGAATGGCTTAAGAATGTAAAACTGAGACCCAGCAGGGCGGATAGGATGCAGTGAGCAGAGGTCTCACGTGCGTAGCCCTGTTGGTGTCAATTGAGGACTGAGTTGTGTGCGAGCTTGATGGACAAGTATCGAACAGTACCGGATAGCATACTGACATAAGCAGGAAACCGATGTAATTGGTTAACCTGGGTACCGAGGCTTACCCAACTGTTTTATAGGAGTGGGTTGAGGGTAGCAAGGTATAAATCTGCCGGTGGGCACAGACACGCTCCACGCGGGGACCTCCTGCCTATTACGGATGGACCGGTTCAGCATTTGGGTTTCCTTTGAAAGGTTGTTGCATACAACAGAGTAGGAAGGTGTGTGGCACCACACTTCTGAAAGTGGGTGTATGTGACGTGTTGTCCGGGTGTCTCCTGATTGCAATCACCGTCCCTCACGGTTATTTGAGTACCACTTGTCACTGTTATATGACGTAGTAAGAAGTCAAAAAAGCCAGATGAATGATATTATGCTGTGCTGAACTATTAATGTCTTGAAACCATGTATGCTGTAGATGTAGAGCTAATTAAGTTTATCTTCCACTTTGGGCATAACCATATCGGAGGAAAGCGTTTCTTGTTTGATTGTGGACTTCCGATGTGAGGGCTGCCTAAGGCTCATTAAATGGCTGCTATAAAACTGAAAGTAAGGATTAACATGTAGGCGTGTGTTTATTCCAAAGTCTTTTTGCTATATTACACATCCCTGCATGTAGAGTTCCATGACTAGGGTTGTCGGTTAAGCCTTGCTGAGCCATCATGCTCACGGTTGCAATATTTGAGCTGTGTGCAGGTGAGAGTTATGAGGAAGGGTCCGAGGATGAGGCGATGCCCCTGTCGGGGTACACGGCCGAGCCGGAGCCCTGCACGCCACCGTGAACGTGGTGTGAGTGTTGCTAGTGTGTAGCGTTCCCAGGCTGGACGGCTGCACTTTTGCTTAGTTAGGATGAGAGACTAGTTATATATAATACTTCCACTGTATAATTAAGTTTGTAAGACTTCCGCTATTTTATGTAAAATAAAAGTTTGTATGTTGTTCATATTCTTTTCCTGTGTGCTGTTGGGTGCCGCATCGCACGGCACCACCCTCTGCAATCCCGGAGTAGACGAACCACGGGGTGGTCCCCCATAGACGTGGTATCAGAGCCGCATTGGGAATAGCACGCTCGAAAAGAGCCTATTTTGAAAACTTAGAAGTAGTCGAGTGAGGATTAGTCACTATGCCCACATAAGGTCTATGATAGTAGTAGATATTAAGGTGGAAAAGCTAACTTATGTGTTATACATTCTGTAACAACGCTCCGACGTCAGGTAAGAGATAAAGTATGCCATCCTAGGCGGATCAATTGCGGTAAGCTCGCCATACAAGCAATAGTATG
This sequence comes from Neostapfia colusana, assembly GCA_030760725.1. Taxonomy (NCBI): domain Eukaryota; kingdom Viridiplantae; phylum Streptophyta; class Magnoliopsida; order Poales; family Poaceae; genus Neostapfia; species Neostapfia colusana. The sequence goes on from JASWHV010000013.1 coordinate 17,475,959, forward strand.
GAATGGTTTACCGTGGCTTGGAACGGTAGTGAATATGAGTCTCTGAACCTTCTCATGGTTCTGAGAGCATATGAAAATGCTGATCTCCAGCATGCTTTAGGAAAAAGTGAGAATGTCCCATCGTATGGTAAGCAACACGATAGTATACAACTCTTGAACGTTCAGTGTTCAAAGGGCCATACGCAGCGCTCGCCATTGGCGTGCCTCAACAGTCATGAGGCAGTAGGTGGTATCCGTTGGGTTGATAAAATTCCCAACTGTGCCGACCCGTTCGTGCTCTACTCGGGTTCCCCGTCATGTGGTGTGAAAATACTACCATGTACCTTGAGACGTGGCTTGACTCAAGGATTATCCGTATGGCAATGATACGGACTGTATGTTTTTACTATGATATGGATCTGCCTGAAATGTTAAAACCTTTGTGTGCACCATTATTGTGTGGTCTTATGCAGGTACATTAACCACGTTAGAGCATGACGTTTAGAAATCGTTTGTGAGTGACGTTCTTAGTTCCACCATTTGACATGTATATGCCGGAATACCGGCTTAGGATTTTTCTTTGGTGAGGAAACATAGTACCGAGATAAGTTATTAGTTGCATAAAAGGATATTTTCAAAGAAAAGAGTTAAAATGAAGTTTATGATTCCATTTAGGGGTTATTGACTCCCATATTGAACTAAGAGTCAATTGGGAGTATAGATTCAATTTCAAAGACTTAGGAACAACCTCCCCTGTTTTCGGCAGAATTTTTGCTGAATTTAAACAGGGTATAACTTTTGATTGGTTGAACCAATGGAGGTGTGTGATACTATCCTGGAAAGGCTTGGAAGTCTTCTACAACTTTTCTGTAGAACTCCAGAACAAAATCTCCTTCCAGATGGATGAAAATCTCAGATGAGTATGCACTGTCCAGAAACAGGGCAGCCCAAAAAATGCTCTCTTGAATTTTCGGTATTTCGACCACAACTTCTTGTAGAAAAATTTCTAAGGGTCAAGTAAGATACCGTTGGAAAGTGTAGGAAATGTGCTACAACTTCGCAGTTCAGTGTGTTCCTAGATTGAGTGCAGAAATAGTGGAATTTTGTGAACAAAACAGCCACTTGCAAAGGAGGTGCTGCCGAAATTCCTGAGAAAATTCTGTCAAATTGTAAAAATCATAACTCATGAACTAGGAAGTCTATGGAGGCAAATAAATACAACCTGGATTCCTCTTTGAGTCTACTACATCTTTGTTGTTGAACGTTATCCCAGATTTTGCCTCCAAGGTGGCCATAACAGTTGAATTCTTCCTACTGGTCTGCTGGACCAGAAGCTGGAGAGAGAAGACCATGGTTGAAGTTTTCAATCAAAACATTTGGTTTCATGTTTTGATATCCAGTGGCTGTTGTAACACAGCGAGTTGGATTCTAAAATTTTATGGATTCAACATATCACTTTGAGCAAGGACATGTTTGCATCCAGTACAATGCGAGGATATACGCAGGCTAACACACTTAACATCCCGTGGTGACCCATGATGGTCGAAATGAACTTTTAATCCATTTCATTACCTTGGAACTTGATTATGGTGACATGGTCCAGGGATGTGTATGTTGTATAAAATTTATACTTTATCCATATGTGTGAATTTTATGTGTATTAATTGTTCCGTTCTCGCACTACTATTGTATAGACTGGATGAAGTAATCAAACATGTGCTGATCGTTTGAATGGTATGAGTGCAGAATGGTGCGTACATGGTCTACGCAAGAGGAGGGAGGTCCAAGTCAGGTTCGTGGTGATGAGTCTCCACCTCCGGAGCAAACCACGACACAGCAGCAACCACCTCCTCCACCACCAGAACTTCCAAGAAATCTTGCGGAGGTTATTGCTGCAGTACTCGGCTCGCGCGACGAGCAAACCGAGTTGCTGCGGATGCTGGTTGTAAAAGTCACAAAAATGTGAATGTAAAGAAACGGATGTTTTGGGCTTCGGGTTCATGGAAAATGGGACTTACAAAAACTTTCTTACACGGGATGGTATATGTGGGGTTCAACAACACGGGTTCGAGCATTCATGTGAATGTGTCATGCGTAAATCATACATGTGTTTCAGAAAGAATAAAAAGAAGATCTTCAAACTCAAATGCTCAACTCAAATTGCCACCAAACTTTTGAATACACGTGGAACCTCATACATTTGAAAGTGAGGAGATTTATGGTGGCAACTTTCTACTTTTAGGGTGAGCTAAAAAGGAGTGAATTATGCTCATGTTTGAATTTGTGCGGAATTCAAATTAAGGGGCAAATTCAAACTGAACTTGTGAGGTTCAGATTAGGACCAAGAGTGATCAAGCATGGGCTAGGAACAAACCAAATATTGCACTCAAATTCAAAGGGGTCATCACAAAGGAGGTTCTCAAACTGTTGGTTTAAAGTTTATATTTGCAGCAACCAAATTTAAAAGTTGAGTCCATATTTGAAATCCTCAGCTCCAAATTTGTGGGAACACAAATTTTTACCACATTTGGAAGTGTTTTGGCTAAGCATTTGCAAGAGGACACAAAGGGGCATTTGAATTCAAGTTCAAATTCAAATTTGGAAGAAGCTTGGCCACAGGTTCAAATGAGTTCCAAGAATTTAGCTCCACATATTTGAATTTGGTCAATTACAAAATTTGGAAGATCTTTTGGGAGGAGCAGGGGTGGACCCCACTGGTCAGTGAGCTACTGAAACTTGCACTCAAAGTCATCCTCTCTGTTCAGATTCGAACACACTGTGACTGCTCCGAGTGCCACCGAGGGCTGGGAACAGCCACCTCCTCGTTGATTTTATTACGGTGACAACCAGCTCGCGCCCTCATCCGCTTGCGAGGTGCCCTGTTTGCTCACAAACCGCCACACCGAGGCCCTGCTAACTCTCTCGCACAGAACCGAGCAAAAACGCCGCCTCCTCCTCGATGATCGACGGGAACCAACAAAATCTTGCGCAACCACCCCACTGAGCTGAAAAATGGTCCTGAGGGAGCTCCTCATACTTTCTCGGCACAAAAAAAGCCGAGTTCCGGCCTCCCAAAGCCTAGAATAGCTCTCCTCCGCGGCGACCTAACGCCATGGCGACTTGGTGTGCACGTGGACAGCCCACACCGGAAACTTTCATGCCTGAGCAAGGACACCCCAGGACGTGCTGTTGACCCGTGCTGCTCAACCCCCAAACCTCAAGCCAATCCGTGGACTACCGAGCGAGAATTCGAGAAAGTTATGCCGGCGGCAACAAACCGACGTTCCGGTATGAAAATCCAAAATTCTCACTCGTTCTTCGTTCTTAGAGCACCAAATCTTGCACACGGGATCTATACTAGCTAGCGACCCAATTACCTTCGTAAACCTAGCTTAAAACCGGGTAGAGGCAGCCAATTTTGAAGTTTCCGATCGGCGGCCATGGTGGGAACGCTCGGGTGCACGATGAAACCATACTAGCCGCCTTCTCCGATGGTATTTGCTTGCTTGTCGATCTTCCTCAAGGTCTACTGATGATTTAGAGCAAATTTTCCGAACCTTTGGCGAGCTAGGGTGATCGGACCATGGCACCGAAGGTCGGCCGGAGCTGCCGCACGTCGCCGGCCTACTTCTGGCCACCGGCAGCCCGAGAGCACCGCACCAATCGCTTCCTCATAGCTGGAAACCCCCGGGCGGCGAGTATCTGGCCGAGAATCGGCCGGGAAGCCGAGTCCGGCGAGGGCGCCGCCGCTGCTGGCGAGGGGGAGGCGCGGGCGCGGGAAAGGGGGCGGGAGGAAGAAGAAACCCGTCGGCCCCACATGTCAGCCGCACATTTAAATCGAACCGGATTCTCTGTGGCCCGGATTGTTCTGTGGCTGTGCGGGTTCACTCTGTGACTCCATGTGTCTTCGGCTGAGAACACGCCATGTGGCCTGGGATCGCAGCTGAGTTTAAACATTTACAGAATTTGTCTAATTCGGTTTAAACTTTGAAGAGCCATAACTTTGTGTAGGAAGGTCCAAAAATTGTCAAAAAAAAATTTTGGATTCCTCTCAGAGAATACTATCCAAGGGTGCAGCCCAACAATTATGAAAATCCCTGGATTTGGTTCATTAATTCATAAAAAAATATTGTAGGAATTTTTCCAGGGGTTTTGTGTATTGGAAAATTCCCAAATTTGGGAAGGAGATCCTTCCAAATATACTTGAACTCTAGTAAAAATTGCAGAGGCATTGGATCTCATTTGCTTGGCCAAATGTGGTGTTAAATCCTTATGTCTCTGAAAATTGGAAAAATAGAATAGAGCCATTTTCAGTTTCTCACAAATTATTGTAAAGGTTATATCTTGATGTAGGAACCTCCAAATTTAGTGATTCAAATTGGGTTGGATTAAGATTGAAAAACTATATCCAAATATGCAACCTAATTTGTATGAAAAGCAATATTAAATTCTGGAAAATTATTTAAAGCTCTTCAGCAAAAGAATTATAGAGGGAGTTTTGTTCATCCACAAATCCTCAAATTTTACCAGAATATTCTTTCGGATTTTAGTGAACTCCTGTAAAATTTCGGCTCATTTGGAAGTTGATTTGGTTAGGAGAATTCGGATTTCAAGTTGCTGTGTTCAAATGAATACAGAAACATTTTCAGAAAATTTCCAAAACTTGGAAATTCAGTTCTGGGCAATTACTAGCTAACAAAATCCTAGGAAAATTCTTGCATGCTCCCTGAGCTATGTTTGAAATTTTGGTTCACTTGAATTTGCATGAAAGTGCAAATTTATTCAGAATTAATTCCTTTTTGCCTAAATGCTTAGCGAATTGTTCTAACTGAACTACTCATTGAAAAATTCTAAATTTTGGTCCAGATTACTTTCTTGTGCCAAGGAACTCACAAGAAAATTTTCAGCTCCATTGGATCTCTGGATCACCACTGTTATGTTTAACCTCTTAGATGAGTAACACACAAGTGATGAAATGCACTTATCACTTGATCATGTTGCTTAACCCAAACCCAAACCACTAGCACCAGTGTAATTTTAAATTCTTAAACATAGTTCCAGTTTTAAACTTGTCTTTAGAACTTGTTAGCAAAAGCTTTACAATTAAACACATTGCAGATTCATAACGTGTAGCCTCTACGTGAAGATTGTGAAGCAATTGAAGTGGAGATCAAAGAGGAAGGAAAGCGAGTGATCAAGCCACAAGTGGTCTTCACTAACTGAATAAATACTTAGTCCCCTGCAAAACCAAGGCAAGCTCCAGTTTGCATTTAAGTTGTTTTTAAAGTTTTACTTTGTTCACTACTATGGTTAGAGTTTGTATGTGCGTTAGGTCAAGTATGCTTTATACTCCAAATGCATGACCAAATGAACCCTGGAGTCAAGGGTAGAAAAGTGTCACCGCTGTAGAATAATGCCGTGCTAAATAGGTTATGACATCTGGTAGAAGTCGAGTAGTTGAAATCTACTCGCGAGCTATAGTTTGGATTTACATGGGTGTAGTTTAAAAAGGCAAACTAAAGTTTATATTTCTAAAGATGAGACCGGGCAGGAGGGTTAGGCAGTGACAAGACGAGGTCTTGGTCGAGTAGCTCTGCCTGTGTCGGTTAAGAACCGATGCGTGTGCGGCACCCATGGGCAAGTATTGAGTTGTGTACCGGATGCTTACTGCTATATGGGACCCAGGAAACCGATGTACCAGGTTAACTGGATTGTAGAGGCATACCACATCGTCTCGTTGGACCTATGAGCCCGAGACGGCGTGACCGGTTCTATAGTCGAGTGTCTTGCAAAAGGTTGCCACATATGACGTAATGAATGACGCCAGATTTAGGTCTTTAGAGGCGAGCGTATGTGTCGAGTTATCCGGGCAGTGTTTGATTCGAATCACCGTCCCTCGCAGTTATGAGTACCGCTTGCTCACTGTTTTGTGGCGTAGTAAGCAAGTTGTGTGAGAACAGTTTGCAAGTTTAAAGTGCTTCTACGATAATTGGAATTGCATGAAAACCCTGTATGAAGTAGTGATAGAGCAAACTAAAGTTAATTTCCACCTTGGGACAAGTAACATTGGAATGAAGTGTTTCTTGTTTGATTGTGGAGTTCCAATGTTGCTGGGCGCAAGGGCACTACTGTCATGGCTAAAATCTGAAAGTTAAGGATGAACGTGTAGGTGACCTTTATGCAACTTATATGGTTATTTATTAAGTTACCTTCATGTAGAGTTGCATGCTTTAGGAGAGACGGTTAAGTCTTGCTGAGCCTTTGTGCTCACTCTTGCTATATGAGCGGTTTTGTAGGTTAACATAGACGCTTATGAATAAGGTTGTCCGGTGAGACTCGGAGACTTCCGAGTCATGTTACACATGGAGAACCTAGCCGCTGCAATGTCGTCGTGTGTGCTAGCTAGAGGAGTCCGCGGGCTGGACCTCTTCTCGAGTGCTCCTTAGTTATTCGACGTGAGCTGTTTATAGACTTCCGCTGTAGCTAATTTATGTAAATTATTTACAAAGAACATTTTTAAGCTTCCGCTTTTGGTTTAGGTAATACGGTTTTCCTTATATGTGTGATGTTGGGTGCCGCATAACACGGCACCACCCAATGCGATTCCCGGGCGAGCGGCACGGCCCCCCGTGATACGGGTCGGGGTCCCCCTCACAGCGTGGTATCAGAGCCGCATTGGTAATAGCGCACGGAATAATGATCGTATTACGACAAAAACTTAGGATACGGTGAGGAAACGGTATTAGGCCCACATAAGGACTATAGTATTATAGTTACTTAAAGTGGCATGACTAACATACTTGTTATAATTCTGAATTTTGATTACGTAACGACGCACCTACGCTCAGGTAAAAATGGTAAGGAACGCCACCGAAAGCGGTTCAATTTCGGTTAGTTCCCCTAACGAGGAATATGGTTCAGGGATAGGTCTCACAGCTTGGTGTGGGACGTTAATATGAAACTCTTGGACTCTTCATGTTCCTGAGTTCATATGAAACGCTGTTCCCTGGCGTGCATTAGGCAAGAAAGTGGAAACCCCATCGTGTGGTCGGTAACGCGATAGTGTGTTCTTCTGGAAATAGCCTAGGAGGACATACGCAGCGCTTGCCATCGGCGTGCCCTGCAGGGCAGTAGGTGATATCTGTTGGGTTGATAAAATTCCCAACCGTGATGACCTGTTCGCACTCTACTCGGGTTCCCCGTCATGTGGTGTGAAAACACGATCACGTACCTTGAGACGTGGCTTAACTCAAGGACGGCCGTATGGTGATGATACAGGCGTATGTATTTACTTTCAAATATGGACCTGCCTAAAATGACAACAACCCTTGAGTGCATCACTATTGAGTGTTCTTCTGCGAGTACTAACCACGTATGTATTCCGAGTAGCACACGTTTGCGAGTGACCGTCTTAGTGCCACCGATAATACGGATATGCCGGTATAATCCGGTTAGGATTTTCTTTGGTAAGGCTACGTAGTACCGACATGATTCTTACGGTGCATCGACACCGTACTACACTTAATAATCTCTTCCCTATGAAGAAATGATTCATGAACTAACTTTCAACTAAAAATGGAAGTTTGAAACAAATATTAGTTACTGAACTCTTATTTTGAGCTAAGATTCAAATGAGAGAATGACTAGGCTTCAAAGGTTTCAAAAACAGAGTGCTTTGTTTCTGGCAGGAATTCTTGCTAGATTTTAATAGAGCATAACTCTGAGCAGATTTACCCAATTAATGTGTATGATACATTTATGGAAAGATTTTCAAGTGCTCCACAACTTATTTATAGACCTCCGGAGAAAAATCACAAGTTAAGTTGGTGAAAAGTCCAGTTGAAGGCAAACTGTTCAGAACCAGGACATCAGCAAAACCTCTCTGGACCTTTCTGTTTTTAAGCCATAACTTACTATAGAAAATTCCCTAAGGAGCCTATGGTACACCGTTGGAAAGGTTATGAAATGTACAACATTGTAGTAGTTCAAAGTTTGTTCAGATTCTTATTGTATTTACATATACAACTGTGATAAAGTTAGCCACATACAAAGGAGAAAAAAAGAAAGGGCAGCCCGGTGCATGTAGCTCCCGCTTGCGCAGGGTCCGGGGAAGGGTCCGACCCACTTGGGTCTTTTGTACGCAGCCTTTCCCTGCATTTCTGTAAGAGCCTGTTTCCAGGACTCGAACCCATGACCTCATGGTCACAAGGCAACAGCTTTACCGCTGCGCCAAGGCCCCCCTTCAGCCACATACAAAGGAGATGCTGGCAAATTTTATCCAGGAATTCGGTCAGCTATGAGCAATCATAACTTTTGATCCAGATATGATCTGAAGGCATATGAATACTCTTTGGAAATATACTGAAGTTAAATTTAACTTTTGTATTAAACTTGAGTTATGAAAATGCTGTTAAACGGATTAAAAATCTGCGTGAGGACAGAAGAGTCCGTTCTGTACAGCAAAGAGAACGGGTTAGGCCTACCCCACGGATGTGATTAAACTCGAGGATAGTACGGTGGGACGTGAAAATCCGATGTGTTTCCAATAAGTTACCGGTCATGCCGGCTAACGGGACGTCGAGTTCAAAATTGAACTGGCACCGGAAACAACACCGATTTCACGGAGGCCGTAAAAGATGGCACCCAATGAACTAGCGAGGTTGAAGGAGCAACTAAGTGAACTCATGAGCACAGGTTTTATACGACCAAGCTCATTACCTTGGGGATGCTATGCGCTGTTCGTTAAGAAGAACGACGAGACACTAAGGTTAAGTGTTGATTATCGTTCGCTCAATGCCGTCACTATAAAGAACAGTACCCTGCCCCGCATCAATAGTTACTTGATCAACTAGTTGGTGCAGGGGTATTCTGGAAGATGGTTGGAGCTTATCAAAGATCATAACTTCGAGATCCACTACCATCCAGGAAAAGTGAACGCGGTTGCCGACACGTTTAGTCGGAAAGCCCACGTTCACACTTGGCGATTGTTGAGTGAGAAGAAGGAAAACCCAGTCTCCGTGTCCTTCCGTATGGAGTACTCTATAACATTTCTCTCATTCCAACAATCTGAGGAAAGATTGTTGAGGTTCAAAGGAGAGACAAGAGCATGTCTCACATACGGAGAAGAAAAGACAACAGAGAGATGAGGTGGTTCAGGAAGGACAATGAGGTACTCTATGGTTTAAAGACCGTATAGTTATACCTCGTAAGATGAAGCTCTACGGCCGGAAATGTCACACACCGCTGAGGTGGTGTGAGTACGGCGAAAGAGTACTGTTCGGGGTGATTAGTCAACAAAGACGATGACCGAGTTTGGACAGTAGAAGAGAACTTGGAGGCTGTGCAATCCCAACAGAAAAGATATGATGGTCAAAGGCGTAGACCATTGCATTTCAACGGCGGAGAACACGTTTATCTTCGTGTGTCTCCGATGAAAGGAATTCACCGGTCCAATGTAAAGGGGGGATATTGCTCCCTGAACTTATGATCCATTTGCTATCACGGAGAAGTGTGGACCGTAGCCTACCCGCTGGAACTACCAGCAAGCCTTTCTGGTGTTCACGACATATTTCATGTGTCACAGCTACGGAAGTGCCTTAAAGTTACCATTGCTGTCCGCACCGAAGAAATCGACGAGTGGAGACCGGACCTTACGTACGTCGAGTGACCGGTTCAAACTATTGATGAAAGGATCTGGAACACCTGAAACCAGACATTAGGATTGTACAAGGTTCTGTGGAGTAATCATACCATGGAAGAAACGACGTGGAAAGTAAAGATTACCTCTGCATGAACTATCCGGAACTTTTATCGTCGAACAGTTTGGAATTACCTCTCCCGTCTCGTTCTTCTTTTGGAATCTCGAGACGAGATTCTTTTTAAGGCGGGAGGAATGTAAAAGTCCCAAAAAATGTGAATGTAAAGAAACGGATGTTTGAACATCATTGTGCTTCGGGTTCATGGAAAATGGGACTTACAAAAACTTTCTTACACGGGATGGTATACGTGGGGTTCAACAACACGGGTTCGAGCATTCATGTGAATGTGTTGGACTAAGGTGGAGTAAACTCATGCGTAAATCATACATGTGTTTGAGAAAGAATAAAAATAAGATTTTTAGACTCAAATCTCACCTCAAATTGCCCCAAACTTTTGAATACACATGGAACCTCATACATTTGAATGTGAGGAGATTTATGGTGGCAACTTTCTACTTTTAGGGTGAGCTAAAAAGGTGTGAATTATGCTCATGTTTGAATTTGTGCAGAATTCAAATTAAGGGGCAAATTCAAACTGAACTTGTGGGGTTCAGATTAGGACCAAGAGTGATCAAGCATGGGCTAGGAACAAACCAAATGTTGCACTCAAATTCAAAGGGGTCATCACAAAGGAGGTTTCAAACTGTTGGTTCAAAGTTTATATTTGCAGCAACCAAATTTAAAAGTTGAGTCCATATTTGAAATCTTCAGCTCCAAATTTGTGGGAACACAAATTTTACCACATTTGGAAGTGTTTTGGCTAAGCATTTGCAAAAGGACACAAAGGGGCATTTGAATTCAAGTTCAAATTCGAATTTGGAAGAAGCTTGCCCACAGGTTCAAATGAGTTCCAAGAATTTAGCTCCACATATTTGAATTTGGTCAATTACCAATTTTGGAAGATCTTTTGGGAGGAGCAGGGGTGGACCCTGAAAGTCCATCTAGGGTATCCCTTGTGGGTTTTGGAGAATTGATGACAAGCATATGAGATCTTAATGAAATTATTGAGAAGATTGCAGGACAAACATAGTGAACTAGCTCGGTGCACACAAAAAAGGTGAAAAATAGAGTGGTGTCCGAAAAGGAAGACTCTAATGGAACTTAGAAGAGCAAAGTAGATTTAAATGTATAGGGTGTGTGTGAGAGACACATCCCAAGAGCTCATGACTTTGCGTAAGGGTAAGGGGTTTAAAAAATCAACTAAAATCCACTGGACACCGGACTAGTCCGTTCATGGACCGGACTAGTCAGCTTACTGGAATGCACCGGACAAGTCCGGTCTTAGACCGGACTAGTCCGCTCATGTTTCTGTTGTCCCCTTTAGAGGACTGCGGACTAGTCCGGCCATGGGACAGGACTAGTCCGCTAAACTTTCTGGAACCCCACTTCACATAGCACCGGACAAGTCCGGTTTTAGACCGGACTAGTCCGCTTAGACCACTGGAAGTATACCGGACAAGTCCGAACATACACCGGACTAGTCCGGTATTAGGTTTTACAATGATAACTTTTTGGAAACCATATAAATTGGTGGTCCACGGCCTTCCAACGGAAAGACACGACTCATACTGCTAGAAACTCAAACCCTAGCGCCGCCACCTGTCCCAAGAGCCCCAAAACACATCTCCCCACACATCTAAGGTGCGAAAAAGGTGAAAATCAATTAAACACTTGGATTCGGAATTGGGAGATCGTCGTTCCTTCGTTGTGAGCTCTTGGGGTTTGATCTCTCTACACTCATATTCTGCATTGTAATCTTTTTGAGTGTATTTGATCGCTTTTTCATTGTAATTCTCGTGGGAGTCCTCAACGTGTGAGGTTGCCCCACAAACTCGGTGATTACCCGTGCTAGTGGAGTCAAGTCGGCCTTGTGTGGTGACTTGAAGAGGGAAAGGGTTAGAGACCCGGCTCTGTGTGAGCTTCCTCAACGAGGACGTAGATCTTTTGGTGAGATCGAACCTCGGTAAAAATTTGTGTCTCGCGTGCCTCTTTATTTTTGTTGATTAGAACATCTAGTTGCTAAACTTCATAATTTGAGTTGCTAAGTTTCATTCACGGGCATAATCACACCTCACATTGTAAAATCAAACTAATAACTGTTGTACTTATTTCCGCTGCTAAACAAGTTAATTTTCCTGAACAACACTTAATACAATCTACACACTTCACGCACACCGGACTAGTCCGCTCACACAACCGGACTAGTCCAGTCAAGCAAGTTTTTGACAACTATATTAAGTGTGCAGGAAACTCTGTAAGGCCTATTCACCCCCCCTCTAGGCCACATTCAATTGGTATCAGCGCAAGGTTCTCCACCAACGAGACTCACATCTCGGAGAGATCAATGGCCTCTAAGAAGAACAACGATATCCCGAAGACGAACATCAACGATGAGGAGCAAGAAGCCAAAGCCTTCGATGTGCTGAAAGAAAGTCCACATGACGATGAAGAAGTGAGACAGCTAAAGGCACTACTGAGAAAGAAATTAATGGCACAAAAGGGAAAAGAGGAAGAAAAGACGATGGGGAGTGGTCATCACGACTACTCCCGATATCCTTACAACTACAACCGTCTCAATTCAAATAATCACTATCTCTCCATTCCTATGGGAAGGCCCCCGCAGTTTGACGGAAGTGACTATACCATGTGGAAGTACAACATGAAAATGCATCTAATATCCTTGAATCCTAGCCTTTGGCATATTGTCTGCACAGGTATAGATATCCCAGACACGGATGAAGAACTCACTCCGGAACAAAAACAAGAGATTCATAGAAATGCACAAGCCGTTGCAGTAATCACATCGTCACTGAGCAGGGAAGAATTCACCAAGATCGATGGACTAGAGAGTGCAAAAGAAATTTGGGATACACTCAAAACAGCTCATGAAGGAAATAGGTCTATACGTGAAGCCAAAATTGAGATGCTTGAAGGAGAGTTGGGGAGATTTGCTATTGAAGAAGGCGAATCACCTCAAGACATGTACAACCAGATGAAGGCATTCATCAACAAAATCCATGCCTATGGAAGTAAGAAATGGACTGATCATGAGGTGGTCAAAAGGATGATTAGAGCCTTCATGCCAAGAAACATCACACTTTGCTCAATGATTAGAGAAAGCCCCAGGTTTCACAAAATGACTTCTGATGAGTTATTGGGGAAAATCATAAATCATGAAATGATGGAGAAGGAGGCTCAATACGTCAAAGGCTTAGTCGAGCTTACCGCTTCCAAAAAGAAAGAAGTTGCTCTCAAAGCAACGTGCAGACCCAAACTCAAAGAAACCCGTGAAGACCAAGATGACGGAGATACAAGCGACGTGAGTACCGATCTAGATGATGAGGAAGTGGTACTCTTTATCAAAAAGTTCAAGCGCATGATGAGGAGAAGACATGGCAACAACTCAAATGAAGGGAAAAGCAAGGATAAAGGGAAATCCAAGGCTCGACGTACTTGCTATAATTGTGGAGAGTACGGTCACTTCATGGTGGAATGTACTTATGAAGAAAACAAGAAGAAGAAGGAAACAAAAGCACATGAGAAGAAAAATTTCAGAAAAAGGAGACAAGCTCATCAAGCTCACATTGGCAAGGAGTGGGACTCAAACGATGAGTCCTCCTCCGATGAAGAAGAGGAGATGGCCACCATTGCCGTTAAGAAACCCACCATGAGAGCTACACTCTTCCCAAACATGGGAGGACGTGATATAAACAACCATACTTGCCTTATGGCTAAAGAAGGCAAGAAAAAGGTTCGACTTACTCCTCCCGCGTTAAATACCTCTATTGATGACTTTGATAGCTCTAGTGATAATGAAGAAATGTTTAGAGGATTAAGTAAAATTTCTTTAAAGAAAATGGAAATGTTGTCAAACGAAATCTTTGAAAAGGAGGAACTTGTCAACCGACAAGAAGATATGCTCATCCGTGAAAGGAAGAGATCTCAAGAAGTTGAAAAACTTCTTGAGCTTGAAAGAGAGAAGAACAAGTCACTTGAGTTTGAGCTAGCCTTGAGTAAGGAGACTTACTCAAAGCTAGATGACTCACATATTGCAATCAAGAATGAGCTTGCTAACTTGTCAAGAGTTAACAAGATCCTTGAGGTGCAAGTTGAGTCGCTCAAGCAAAGTGACTCATCTTCCTCCAGGAGCTCTTCCTCCAAAGATATGAGTTCGACAACAATTGGAACCTGCGCATGCTCTAGTAAGAAAAATATCATTTCTAATACTTCAACTTCTCATGATATGCATCCTTCCCAAAACGGCATCTTTGATAAGGAAAAGATCAAATATGCACGTAGTGCATATATGGTCACTAGACCTCCCAACATCAAAGATGGTCTTGGGTTTGACAGGAACAAACACATGTTCACTCTTAATCATGCAAAGAAAAGAATCACCTTTGTTAAGGAAAAATCACATGAATCTGATTTACAAATATTATTTCGTACATTTGATGCTTCCTATGTTCTTATGAAAAACAAATATGGAAAAGTTATTGCTAAATACACAGGGCCACGCCACAAGAACTCGAAAACTTGTGTGTGGGTGCCCAAGACTCTTGTGACTAACCTGAGAGGACCCAAGCAAGCTTGGGTACCTAAAACCAAGGAATAATTCTGTTTTGCGGGCTTACTCCTCCGGTGGATCTAAGTGGGTGCTAGATAGCGGATGCACAAATCACATGACCGGAGAGAGATATATGTTTGTGGAGTACGAGTACAACGAGGATCCAAGTGAAGGCATATACTTTGGAGACAACAGCCAAGGAGAGGTCCTTGGTAGCGGTAACATTGAAATATCTCCTCAACACACTTTATCTAATGTTTTACATGTAGACTCCCTAGATTATAACCTTTTGTCAATATCTCAACTATGTGACAAAGGTTATAACTGTTTATTCACTAATGAGGGTGTGACCGTTTTTAGAAGAAGCGATGGCTCGATTGCATTCAAGGGAATGTTGAAGGGAAAGCTTTATCTTGTTGATTTCAACAAAGATAAAGCCGAACTCAACACTTGCTTGGTTGCTAAGACCAACATGGGATGGCTGTGGCATAGACGGCTAGCCCATGTTGGGATGAGAAATCTGCAGAAACTTCTAAAAGATGGTCACATACGAGGCCTAAAGGATGTGGTTTTTGAGAAAGACAAGCCGTGCAGCGCTTGCCAGGCGGGAAAACAAGTCGGAGTACCACACCCCGCCAAGAACGTAATGACCACTACAAGATCACTGGAACTTCTTCATATGGATCTATTTGGTCCAATTGCTTACATAAGTATCGGCGGTAACAAATACGGTTTAGTAATTGTTGATGATTTTTCAAGATTTACCTGGGTATTTTTCTTGTATGGTAAATCAGAAACTCAGGGAATCCTCAAGAAGTTCCTGAAAAGAGCCTAGAATGAATTCCTATCAACCGTGAAGAACATCAGAAGCGACAACGGGACAGAATTCAAGAATACACAAGTTGAAGAGTATCTCGATGAAGAAGGGATAAAGCATGAGTTCTCGGCACCCTACTCTCCTCAACAAAACGGGGTGGCCGAAAGGAAGAACAGAACATTGATTGAAATGGCAAGAACAATGTTGGACGAATAAAAGAC
The DNA here is from genome assembly GCA_030760725.1 of Neostapfia colusana. Lineage (NCBI taxonomy): Eukaryota > Viridiplantae > Streptophyta > Magnoliopsida > Poales > Poaceae > Neostapfia > Neostapfia colusana. The sequence continues at coordinate 17,491,301 of JASWHV010000013.1, forward strand.
ATCAGATCGATTTTGGGCAGAAGCGGTGAACACTGCTTGTCATGCCACAAATCGGCTGTACCTTCACCGACTACTGAAGAAAACTCCATATGAGCTCCTTACCGGTAAAAAGCCTAATGTTTCTTATTTCAAAGTTTTTGGTTGTAAATGTTTTATTCTGAACAAGAAACCGAGGGCTTCAAAGTTCGCTTCGAAGTCCGATGAAGGGTTCTTGCTCGGCTATGAATCGAATGCCTACGCCTATCGTGTCTTCAACAAGGTGTCCGGTCTTGTTGAAGTAGCACGTGACGTAGTGTTCGATGAAACTAACGGCTCACAAGTGGTGCAAGTCGATAAGTGTATGCTAGATAAAGAGGAAGCTCCATGTGAAGCGCTGAAGAAAATGGCACTTGGTGACATTCTACCACCAGAGCAAACGCAAGACTCAAATGCACAAGGTGAACCTCAACAAGGAAGCAATGATCAAGGGGGAGCTTTTGCACAAGATCAAGTGGAGGAAGATCAAGAAGATCAAGATAATCATGGAAGCAATGATCTAGGGGGAGACAATGAACATGAAGATGATGAAGAACAAGCAGCTACACAAGTTCCTCACCCAAGAGTACATCAGAGTGTGCAAAGAGACCATCCTGTCAACAATATCATTGGTGGTATTGCTAAGGGAGTAACTACTAGATCTCGCGTTGCAAATTTCTGTGAATACTATTCTTTTGTCTCTTTTCTGGAACCATACAGGGTAGATGAAGCCTTAAGGGATCCAGACTGGGTGATTGCAATGCAAGAAGAATTGAACAACTTCAAAAGAAATGAAGTGTGGGAGCTGGTGGAAAGACCAAGGGAAAACATCGTTGGAACCAAATGGGTCTTTCGGAACAAGCAAGATGAACATGGAGTAGTAACAAGAAATAAAGCGAGGCTGGTGGCCAAGGGTTATTCTCAGGTCGAAGTTTTGGACTTCGACGAAACTTTCGCTCCCGTAGCAAGACTTGAGTCCATTCGTATTTTATTGGCATATGCTACTCACCATAATTTTAAGTTGTATCAAATGGACGTAAAAAGTGCCTTCCTCAACGGTCCGATAAAGGAGGAAGTTTATGTGGAGCATCCACCAGGATTCGAAGATCAAGAGTATCCTAACCACGTCTATAAACTGCGTAAGGCTCTATATGGCCTCAAACAAGCTCCTCGAGCTTGGTATGAGTGCCTTAGAGATTTTCTAACTCAAAATGGATTCAAAATTGGTAAAACTGACTATACACTCTTCACTAAACATTTTGATGATCATCTATTTGTATGTCAAATTTACGTTGATGATATTATATTTGGATCCACTAACAAGTCTTTCTGTGAGGAATTTAGCAAAATTATGATAGATAGGTTCGAGATGCCAATGATGGGCGAATTGAAGTTCTTCTTGGGATTCCAAGTGAAGCAACTGAGAGAAGGCACATTTATAAGCCAAACCAAATACACACAGTACATCCTCAAGAAATTCAATATGGACAAAGCCAAGCCCATCAAGACACCCATGGCAATCAACGGACATCTCAACCTCAATGAAGAAGGTCCAAATGTGGACCAAAAGGTATATAGGTCAATGATCGGTTCCTTACTTTACTTATGTGCATCTAGGCCAGATATTATGCTTAGCGTATGCATGTGTGCAAGGTTTCAAGCCGCACCTAAAGAGTGTCACTTAATAGCTGTAAAAAGAATCCTAAGGTATCTTGTGCACACACCTAACTTGGGCCTTTGGTATCCCAAAGGATCCAAGTTTAACTTGATAGGTTATTCCGATGCCGACTATGCAGGATGCAAAGTCGATAGAAATAGCACTTCAGGGACTTGTCAATTTCTTGGCAGATCCCTAGTTTCTTGGTCATCTAAAAAGCAAAACTCTATTGCTCTTTCAACAGCGGAAGCAGAGTATGTTGCAGTTGGTAGTTGTTGTTCACAACTACTTTGGATGCGACAAACTCTTAGAGACTACGGCTACAATCTAAATCATATTCCGCTTCTATGTGATAATGAAAGCACTATAAAAATTGCACACAACCCAGTAGAGCACTCAAGAACTAAGCACATAGATATTCGTCATCACTTTCTTAGAGATCATTCATTAAAAGGTGACATTGAAATTTCACATGTTAGAACTGAAAAACAACTAGCAGATATCTTTACCAAACCATTAGATGAGAAAAGGTTTTGTGAGCTAAGAAATGAACTTAATATTCTTGACTCTCGAAATGTGGCTTGAAACGTTGCATACCTGGTTGCAACCTCAAATGTTACATTTTATTGTAAAAACTGCTCCTCATCTCTTTTTCTTCTAAGAAAACTATTTTAATGAAGAAATCTTGCAAAATATGACCATTGTTTGATTGTTGCTTGCCTACTGGTCGTAATTACCAAGATTATTTGCAAAAATTAGTGTCCTTGGATCACTTTTAAACTCTACTATCTGCATCAAGTCTGTTGGAACCGGACTTGTTCGGTTGTCAACCGGACTAGTCCGGATAGACGATATAGTTAGGTTAACTCAGGGGCACCGGACTAATCCGCTACCATGACCGGACTAGTCCGGTCAGTCGCATATAGAAGCGTTTGGCCGGCCCAGACCCCTCCTTCTCCACTCATATGCATTTGGTCTCCCCCCTCTCCTAAACCCTAGCTCCCAAAGTGACTCTTGGGTTGAGCCCTCAAACTCGAAGTTTTCTCCATGGAAAATCCTCTCCTCGACGAGTGGATTCTCCTCTCCGGACTCATCCGGATAGATTCTTGCTCCTTCAATGCGAATCTTCAATTCTTGGTGAATTCCCCCCTAAAACCTAACTCTCAAACTTTTCTAATTCTAGCTCGTTTCCTTTGATTTCAAAAGGATGTACATTGCCTCCATAGATGTATTCCTACCACTTTCCTGCCTTTGTGTCTTTAGATAGGAGATTTGATTCAAATGGAAACTTTAGGGTTCTTATGCCAGGCCGGACTAGTCCGACGCACAGATGCGGACAAGTCCGGTACACCGGACAAGTCCGCACTCTGAAACCGGACAAGTCCGGTCTCTGACAGTTGAACCCCTACATTCCTATTTGAAGTCGATAATGAGTCCATTCGTATCTAATCCTTGAACTCCTTATCAGGCACCATGTCTTCAGGCTCAGATGACGGCTCTTTCCACCTTGATGAAGAGGTTCAACGTGAAAGAGTGAGGAGAGCCAAGGAGGGAGTGATGAAGAAAATACATGATGTCAATGTCCACTCTCCACCTTCCGATGAAAATTTGCCTAAGAAGAGGAAGGTGATTGTGAAGAAGCCTCGAGGAAAGGCTATTGCCGAGAGCTCCTCGGGACTTAAGAGGGCTCCCAATAAAGGGAAGGGACTTGCTAGTGGCCCCATTGGGCCTCTGAAAATGAAAAATCCCATTCACCGCAACAGGCAACCTTCGGATAATGATTACACTGGAAAAGGGGGTGAACTAGCTGACAAGTTCAAAAAAGTAGAGGTGTATAATCAGCCCAGAGAGTCAGCTGACCCCAGATTTTGGAGTAATTTTCATGCTGACTACTATGAACATGTGTATCGGAAGATGAAGCATCCAGTTGTCGAAAGTCAGTGGGTTGATATTGCTTATCTTCAGTCCAAGAGATGTCAAGCTTATCAGGAGGTTGTGACAGCCCTCGAGCTTCACGGGCTGAAAGAACTATTCTCCTTCCAGTGTGACTGGAATGATGAAGTCATCACGCAATTCTACTCTACTCTTTACTTCGCTCGTGATGACAACGACAGGATGATTTGGATGACACATGGGTCTCAGTACAGTGTCACCTTCGAAGAATTCGCAAGAATCCTTCATCTTGAGCATACCTTGGACAATGAACTTGTAATTCACAACCTAAAACCACTGGAGAAAGATCAGCTGGACTTTCTCTATGATACAAAAATGCCATTCAAGCCTCCAACCACTAAATACATGAAGCCTTTCTTTGTAGTTCTCAATCGGATATTGAGGAAGACTATAGCTCCCAAAGAGGGAGATGCAGGGACTATTCAGGGCACCCCTCAGAACCTTGATGAAGGTCATAAGCAAGAAGAGGACATTCAATGTATTTGAGTACATTTACAATGACATTGTCAATATATCTATCAATCCCATCCGGTCTTGCGGCTATGCACCCTACATAATGTTCATGATTGAAAAAGTGACATGACTAGAGTTCGTAAAGGATGTGCCTCACACTAGACTTAGGCCCCAGAAGCCCACTATATATTCTGCTCCTTCTGCTCCTGTCTCACCCGGAGAAGAAGGAAGGTCCAAGAGAGCTCAAGAGGAGACAAGATCTGAGGCTGCAGCTACCACTCATGCAACCTCATCTACTCGGGAATCCTCAAGTGGCATCTTCAAGATGCTATCTTCTATCTTTGGCTCTTGCCGCAAAGTTGAAGTTAAGCAACATGAAGAGAGATTGGCCAGGAAGAAGCATCAAAGATATGTAAAAGCCAACATCCAGGCCATCTGTGCCAAACTGGAAATTGAGCCACAAGGGTCACTTGAGGTTTCTGAGGACTCAGCTGAAGACTTCACTGAAATGCCAACATTCACTGACCAAGAGTTGAGCTCCCTTGGGTTTGGTGGTGGTTCAGCTGCTAACCCTCTACATGGTCAAGATGGTGAAGATCAAGGTGAAGAGGAAGATGAAGATAGGACTGAGAGTGAAAGTGGAAACGACGATGAGTGATCCACTCTATTTTTCCCTTTTTGGTGTCTTGATGCCAAAGGGGGAGAGATTGAGACTAGAATAGCTATCTAGGATAAGTTATTAAGGACTTGTGATCGAGGACTTGTACTTATTTTTAAAACTATTGTAATTTGACTATTCACCTCATGTGTGATGCTTCATAGTATTGTGATGCTTACATCTATGGTTGTTATCCTTTATCCTCGTTCATCACATTATTGTTGATCACACACTTGTTAGGCACCCCACCATAAGGTGTGTGTATATGAGAGAAGTTTTTCTTGTTAGTTATTCATTATTCTCATACATGCACACTTTACGAAAAATCAATTTTTTCTCTTAATTGTGATATCTCAAATGGTTGTCATCAATCACCAAAAAGGGGGAGATTGAAAGTGCATCTAGGGTATCCCTTGTGGGTTTTGGAGAATTGATGACAAGCATATGAGATCCTAATGAAATTATTGAGATGATTGCAGGACAAACAAAGTGAACTAGCTCGGTGCACACAAAAAAGGTGAAAAATAGAGTGGTGTCCGAAAAGGAAGACTCTAATGGAACTTAGAAGAGCAAAGTAGATTTAAATGTATAGGGTGTGTGTGAGAGACACATCCCAAGAGCTCATGACTTTGCGTAAGGGTAAGGGGTTTAAAAAATCAACTAAAATCCACTGGACACCGGACTAGTCCGTTCATGGACCGGACTAGTCAGCTTACTGGAATGCACCGGACAAGTCCGGTCTTAGACCGGACTAGTCCGCTCATGTTTCTCTTGTCCTCTTTAGAGGACTGCGGACTAGTCCGGCTATGGGACAGGACTAGTCCGATAAACTTTCTGGAACCCCACTTCACATAGCACCGGACAAGTCCGGTTTTAGATCGGACTAGTCCGCTTAGCCCACTGGAAGTAGACCGAACAAGTCCAAACATACACCGGACTAGTCCGGTATTAGGTTTTACAACGACAACTTTTTGGAAACCATATAAATTGGTGATTCACGGCCTTCCAACGGAAAGACACGACTCATACTGCTAGAAACTCAAACCCTAGTGCCGCCACCTGTCCCAAGAGCCCAAAAACACATCTCCCCACACATCTAAGGTGCGAAAAAGGTGAAAATCAATTAAACACTTGGATTTGGAATTGGGAGATCGTCGTTCCTTCGTTGTGAGCTCTTGGGGTTTGATCTCTCTACACTCATATTCTGCATTGTAATCTTTTTGAGTGTATTTGATCGCTTTTTCGTTGTAATTCTCGTGGGAGTCCTCAACGTGTGAGGTTGCCCCACAAACTCGGTGATTACTCGTGCTAGTGGAGTCAAGTCGGCCTTGTGTGGTGACTTGAAGAGGGAAAAGGTTAGAGACCCGGCTCTGTGTGAGCTTCCTCAACGAGGACGTAGATCTCTTGGTGAGATCGAACCTCGGTAAAAATTTGTGTCTCGCGTGCCTCTTTATTTTTGTTGATTAGAACATCTAGTTGCTAAACTTCATAATTTGAGTTGCTAAGTTTCATTCACGGGCATAATCACACCTCACATTGTAAAATCAAACTAAAATAACTGTTGTTCTTATTTCCGCTGCTAAACAAGTTAATTTTCCTGAACAACACTTAATACAATCTACACACTTCAGGCACACCGGACTAGTCCGCTCACACAACCGGACTAGTCCGGTCAAGCAAGTTTTTGACAACTACATTAAGTGTGTAGGAAACTCTGTAAGGCCTATTCACCCCCCCTCTAGGCCACATTCAGACCCCACTGGTCAGTGAGCTACTGAAACTTGCACTCGAAGTCATCCTCTCTGTTCAGACTCGAACACACCGTGACTGCTCCGAGTGCCACCGAGGGCTGGGAACCTCCACCTCCTCGTTGATTTTGTTACGGTGGCAACCAGGTCGCGCCCTCATCCGCTTGCGAGGTGCCCTGTTTGCTCACAAACCGCCACACCGAGGCCCTGCTAACTCTCTCGCACAGAACCGAGCAAAAACGGCGCCTCCTCCTCGGTGATCGACGGGAACCAACCAAACCTTGTGCAGCCACCCCGCTGATCTGAAAAGTGGTCCTGAGGGTGCTCCTCATACTTTCTCGGTGCAAAAACAGCCGAGTTCCGGCCTCCCTAACCCTAGAATAGCTCTCCTCCGCGGCGACCTAACACCATGGCGACTTGGTGTGCATGTGGACATCCCACACCGGGAACTTTCACGCCTGAGCAAGGATACCCCAGGACGCGCTGTTGACCCGTGCTACTCACCCCCAAACCTCAAGCAAAAATTCTCAATCGTTCTTCGTTCTTAGAGCACCAAATCTTGCACACGGGAGCTATACTAGCTAGCGACCCAATTACCTTCGCAAACCTAGCTTAAAACCGGGTAGAGGCAGCCAATTTTGAAGTTTCCGATCGGCGGCCATGGCGGGAACGCTCGGGTGCACGATGAAACCATACTAGCCGCCTTCTCCGAGGGTATTTGCTTGCTTGTCGATCTTCCTCAAGGTATACTGATGCTTTATAGCAAATTTTCCGAACCTTTGGCGAGCAAGGGTGATCGGACCACGGCACCGAAGGTTGGCCGGAGCCGCCGCACGTCGCCGGCCTACTTTCGGCCACCGACAGCCCGAGAGCACCGCACCAATCGCTTCCTCGTAGCTGGAAACCCCCGGACAGCGAGTATCGGTCCGAGATCGGCCGGGAAGCCGAGTCCGGCGAGGGCGCCGCCGCTGCCGGCGAGGGGGAGGCACGGGCGCGGGAAAGGGGGCGGCAGGAAGAAGAAACCCGTCGGCCCCATACGTCAGCCGCACATTTAAATCAAACCGGATTCTCTGTGGCCTTGGATCGTTCTGTGGCTGTGCGGGTTCACTCTGTGACTCCGTGTGTCTTCGGCTGAGAACACGCCACGTGGCCCGGGACCTGCAGCCGAGTTTAAACATTTCCAGAATTTGTCTAATTCGGTTTAAACTTTGAAGAGACATAACTTTGTGTAGGAAGGTCCAAAAATCTTCAAACAAATTTTGTTGGATTCATATCAGAGAGTACTATCCAGGGGTGAGCCCAATAATTATGAAAATCCCTAGATTTGGCTCATTAATTCATATAAGGAAAATATTATAGGAATTATTCCAGGAGTTATGTGCATTGGAAAATTCCCAAATTTGGGCAGGAGATCCTTCCAAATATACTTGAACTCCAGTAAGAATTTCAGAGGCATTGAACCTCATTTGCTTGGCCAAATGTGGTGTTAAATCCTTATGTCTCTGAAAATTGGAAAAATAGAATAGAGCCATTTTCAGTTTCTCACCAATTCTTGTAAAGGTTATATCTTGATGTAGGAACCTCCAAATTTAGTGATTCAAATTGGGTTGTATTCAGATTGAAAAACTATATCCAAATATGCAACCCAATTTGTATGAAAAGCATTATTTAATTCTGGAAAATTCTTTAAAAATTTTCGGCAAAAGAATTTTAGAGGGAGTTTGGTTCATCCACAAATTCTCCAATTTTTCCAGAATATTCGTTATGATGTTAGCGAACTCCTGTAAAATTTTCAGCTTATTTGGAGTTGATACGGTTAGGAGAATTCTGATTTCAAGTTGCTGTGTTCAAATGAATACAGAAACATTTTCCGAAAATTTCCAAAACTTGGAAATTCAGTTCTGGGCAATTCCTAGCTACAAAAATCCTAGGAAAATTCATGCATGCTCCCTAAGCTATGTTTGAAATTGTGGTTCACTTGAATTTGCATGAAAGTGCAAATTTATTCAGAATTAATTCCTTTTTGCCTAAATGCTTAGGGAATTGTTCTAACTGAACTACTCATTGAAAAATTCTAAATTTGGTCCAGATTACTTTCTTGTGACAAGGAAATCACAAGAAAATTTTCAGCTCCATTGGAGCTCTGGATCACCACTGTTCTGTTTAACCTCTTAGATGAGTAACACACAAGTGATGAAATGTACTTATCACTTGATCATGTTTCTTAACCCAAACCCAAACCACTAGCACCAGTGTCATTTTAAATTCTTAAACTGATTTCCAGTTTTAAACTTGTCTTCAGAACTTGTTAGCAAAAGCTTTACAATCAAACACATTGCAGATTCATAACGTGTAGCCTCTACGTGAAGATTGTGAAGCAATTGAAGTGGAGATCAAAGAGGAAGGAAAGCGAGTGATCAAGCCACAAGTGGTCTTCACTAACTGAATAAATACTTAGTCCCCTGCAAAACCAAGGCAAGCTCCAGTTTGCATTTAAGTTGTTTTTAAAATTTTACTTTGTTCACTACTATGGTTACAGTTTGTATGTGCATTAGGTCAAGTATGCTTTATAATCCAAATGCATGACCAAATGAACCCTGAACTCAAGGGTAGAAAAGTGTCACCGCTGTAGAATAATGCCGTGCTAAATAGGTTATGACATCCGGTAGAAGTCGAGTAGTTGGAATATACTCACGAGCTATAGTTCTGATTTACATGGGTGTAGTTGAAAAAGGCAAACTAAAGTTTATATTTCTAAAGATGAGACAGGGCAGGAGGGTTAGGCAGCAACAAGACGAGGTCTTGGTCGAGTAGCTCTTCCTGTGTCGGTTAAGGACCAATGCGTGTGCAGCACCCATAGGCAAGTATTGAGTTGTGTACCGGATGCTTACTGCTATATGGGACCCAGGAAACCGATGTACCAGGTTAACTGGATTGTAGAGGCATACCACATCGTCTCGTTAGACCTATGAGCCCGAGACGGCGTGACCGGTTCTACAGTCGAGTGTCCTGCGAAAGGTTGCCACATACGACGTAATGAATGATGCCAGATTTGGGTCTTCAGAGGCGGGCGTATGTGTCGTGTTATCCAGGCAGTGTATGATTCGAATCACCGTCCCTCGCGGTTATGAGTACCGCTTGCTCACTGTGTTGTGACGTAGTAAGCAAGTTGTGTGAGAACAGTTTGCAAGTTTAAAGTGCTGCTATGATAATTGGAATTGCATGAAAACCCTGTATGAAGTAGTGATAGAGCAAACAAAAGTTAATTTCCACCTTGGGACAAGTAACATTGGAATGAAGTGTTTTGATTGTGGAGTTCCAATGTTGCTGGGCGCAAGGATACTACTATCATGGCTAAAATCTGAAAGTTAAGGATGAACGTGTAGGTGACCTTTATGCAACTTATATGGTTATGTCTTAAGTTACCTTCATGTAGAGTTGCATGCTTTAGGAGAAACGGTTAAGTATTGCTGAGCCTTTTGTGCTCACTCTTGCTATATGAGTGGTTTTGCAGGTTAACATAGACGCTTATGTAGAAGGTTGTCCGGTGAGACTCGGAGACTTCCGAGTCATGTTACACATGGAGAACCTAGCCGCTGCAATGTCTTCATGTTGATAGCGAGAGGAGTCCGCGGGCTGGACCTCTTCTCGAGTGCTCCTTAGTTATTCGACGTGAGCTGTTTATAGACTTCCGCTGTATCTAATTTATGTAAATTATTTACAAAGAACATTTGTAAGCTTCCGCTTTTGGTTTAGGTAATACGGTTTTTCCTTATATGTGTGCTGTTGGGTGCCGCATAACACGGCACCACCCAATGCGATTCCCGGGTGAGCGACACGGCCCCGTGATACAGGCCAGGGTCCCCCTCAGACTGGTGCAACAAAATGCGTCCCGTACAGGAGGACGCCAAGACAATGGGCAATGCCAGCCCCAACAGAGTTCATACTTGGACTTCCTGGCGACCCATCCACCGGTCTTTACGGAGGCCGAAGAGCCTTTGGAGGTGGACAGCTTCATCCTCACTCTTGAGGCAAAGTTTGGTTTACTTCGGTGCACCGAACACCAGAAGGCACTGTATGCAGCGCAACAGCTTCAAGGGGAAGCCGGTACATGGTGGGCGAACTACATCGCCTCATTACCGGCTGGCCATGTTGTCACATGTACGGAGTTCTGGGAGGCGTTCCACGCCTATCATATACCTCCCAGGGTTATGGAGAGGAAGCTCCAGGAGTTTCTGGAGCTGAAACAAGGCGAGAGCAGTGCTCATGAGTACTCCAGATCATTCAACAGGCTGATGCAGTATGCGCCAGGATTGATGGGAACGTAGGAGCAGAAGCAAAACGCGTTCTTCCGTGGCTTGAATTCCAAAATGAAGGTCCATCTTGCCCAAAGCAACCGCGGCACATTCAACAACCTTGTTAATGTCGTGATTTTACAAGAAAATGCTCAGCGCGAGCGCGGTTCTGATAAGAGGAAACGCAGCACGCTGACGAGCAGCAGTGGTGGGGCGCCAAAAAAGTACCGTGTGGTGTATCGCTCACCATCCGGTCAGAGATGGCAGCCACCGGCGCGACCGCCTCAGCTTCACGGTCGACAATATAATGCGCCAAGCTTCCGACCGTCGTATCCACCACAGCAACAGCAGAAGCAAAGGATGGTCCCACGTGCGCCTCCATTTCAACCACATGCACCGGGATTATGTACTCAATTCGGAGGGACCCCGACACCTTACACGTGCTTCATGTGTGGCCGTGTCGGGCATATACTGAGGACTGCCCCGAGCAGCGACAGGGCAGGGGTGCAGCACCGTATCAGGGTGCTAATCAGCCCCCAACCAGCCCAAGAAACCAGTACAAAAACCTGGCAACGTCCAGCACTTAGCAATCGAAGACGTGCCGGAAGGCGAACCCGTCCTCGCGGGTACGTTTTCTTATTTAGATCATCCCGTAGTCATACTTTTTGACTCCGGTGCCACCCATAATTTAATAAGTCAATCTTATGTTATTAAATATCAATTGCCTATCATTCCCACAAATAGTTCATATTTGATTTGCTCTCCGGGTGGGAAAATAACAGCTGATAGGATGGTCTATAGAGCACCATTACAATTGGGTGGGAATCTATACCCGACTTCTCTAATCATGTTAGAGAGTCAAAAACTTGATGTCATTTTAGGAATTTCATGGCTACATCGCCATGGTGCTGTTCTTGACATCATTCCACGTGTGGTTCGGTTAAACTCTACACTTCTTGAACAACATGTTCTCATTCTTGACCGTTCGGTTCAAGAAGTTCCAGCCACACATAACACGGAAGCCACAAATCTTGAGGATATTCGTGTGGTCCGTGAATACCTGGACGTATTTCCGGATGATCTCCCAGGCATGCCACCAGAAAGGGATGTCGAGTTCAAGATCGAACTTGTACCCGGGATGACACCGATATCACGGAGACCGTACAAGATGGCTCCGAATGAGCTAGCTGAACTGAAGGAGCAGCTCAATGATTTAATGAAGAAGGGTTTCATTCGACCGAGTTCTTCGCCATGGGGATGCTCGGCGCTGTTTGTGAAAATGAAGGATGAAACCTTGAGGTTGTGTGGATTACCGACCTCTCAATGCCGTCACTATCAAGAATAAATATCCACTGCCCCGCATCGATATTCTATTCGATCAACTTGTGGGTGCGAGTGTATTTTCGAAGATGGATCTTCACTCAGGATATCATCAAATCAAGATCCGAGCAGAGGATGTTCCGAAGACGGCCTTCTCGACAAGATATGGGCTGTATGAATATCTCGTCATGTCTTTTGGTCTCACCAACGCCCCGGCACATTTGATGTATCTCATGAACTCGGTGTTCATGCCTGAGTTGGACAAGTTCGTGGTGGTGTTCATAGACGACATCTTGGTTTATCCCAAGTCTAAGGAAGAACACGCCGAACACCTGCATATCGTGCTTCAACGATTGCGAGACCATAAACTTTATGCCAAGTTCAGCAAGTGCGAGTTTTGGATCAGCCAAGCGCCATTTCTTGGTCATATTATTTCTGTGGAAGGCATTGCAGTTGATCCAAGCAAAATCGAACAAGTGCTGAAATGGAAGTCCCCCACATCTGTCCATGAAGTCAGGAGTTTTCTCGGTTTAGCGGGATATTATCGGAGATTCATACCAAACTTCTCCAAGCTTGCTAAGCCGATGACTGAACTGTTGAAGAAGGGGATCAAATATGTTTGGAGCTCAGCATGCGAAGGAGATTTCCAAGCATTGGTGAAGCATCTTACTGTGACGGACCGAAATCCGTACGCCTAGTTTCTCAGAGGGTGGTTCCGCACGATGCGACACCCGACAGCACACACCATAAGGCAGACATGTATTACATAGAAAACAAACTGAATATGTACAAAGGTAGTACAAACCTTAAGCTTACATTTATCTACAGAGTCTACAACAGCGGAAGCTAAATTTTTACAACTCACGCCCACCTAACTAGCAAAAGCCGGTTGTCCATCCCTATGGACAACCCACACTAGCTTCACTCATCAGCTCAGCGCGGCGTGTACGGCTCCCACTCAGCCGTGGTCCCCGACGGATGGTAGCCCTCTCCGGTGGACTCGTACCCCGAGTCCGTGGGGTAGTCATCACCTGCAAAACTCTCATAGCAGCAACCGTGAGCACGATGGCTCAGCAAGTCCTAACCGACTCACCTATACATGAAACTCTACATGCCGTTCATAACCAACATGGGATGGCACATTACAGCAAAGGACACGCCTACAAGTTCATCCTTAATTCCTCTTTTAGCCACAAGTTAACAGCTCATGAATCTAAAATTTAGTGAGCAATATTTGGTGGCACACATGTAGCAATACAATTTATCCATATCAGCAGAATTGAATCACAAATTCCATAATTTATCTACGTCATGACTCAGTGAACAAGCGGTACTCATTACCGCGAGGGACGGTGAATCGACTCGATATACACCTGCAGGGATACCCGAATAGCATGTCACGTACGCCCACACGCGGAGCTGCACACAGCACGCTCACCCCGTGTCATACGGGACAACCTTTCACCCAACAGCCCAAACGTCGAACTGGTCGCACCAATGAGCAGGAGGTTCCCGACATGGAGCATCTCTCTATGCCTGTTAGCAGATTTTCACCTGGCTGCCCTCAACCTACACCTATAAATCGGTGTGCTATGCCTCGACGCCTGGAGGTTTAGGTTACATCAGTTTATTTTGGCCCATATATCCGATATGCCTTCGGTACGTTCAAAACTTGTTCAGCGGGGCTGCACATGGATCGGTTCTCAATCGACACGGACAGGGCCACACACACAAGACTTTCTCTTGCTGCGTCCTAGCCCCTGCCTAGTCTCATTTTCTTTCTAAAGTGATCTCCCATCACTCGAACCAATCCCGTGTGTCCCGAATCCTACAATCGCGAGTAGATTCCAACTACTCGACTTGTACCGAAGTTCTATGAACATTAAGCACAGCCTGACTACTCGAGGACATATACACTACCCTAACTCTTGTAGGAAAAATCTGGTTATGCACTTGGGGTTTCATCCATCCTACACCTAATGCACAAACATACCTCAAGCTACATGTATATAAAGCAAAACTTGGTAAACTTTGTTAAATGCAAACCGGGGCTTGCCTTGTTGCTGCTGGTCAGTTGTTAGCGTCTCGTCCGGAAGTAGGAAGTCCAACACTTCCGGGGTCTCCTCGCCTTCAGCGACTACATGTGAGCAATGTAACGATATGTCAATTTAAATGCAACGTTTTAAATTGAGTATGTAAAGACCATAACTCTAGCTAGCCCTCCCCTTTGGCTCTGAAATTTTTATGGTGGCTTGGTAGGGTCCTAACCAGAGACTTGACCAAGTTTCATTTGAAACAAAGTTTATTTGAGCTCTGTACAAATAAAAGTCTAATTGGTCATTACTAGAGCTTCTAAGGATTTCCAGGGATTTTCATAGCTCAAACCATTACTTTATGGAAACTAGAATTTGAGATGGTTCTAATGGAATTGGTTTCATGTCATTTGAAGAATCCTAGAGGAAGTTATGCCCTAAACAAGATTTGAAAAAATCTGAAAAATGTTTCTGCACATTTTTCTATTTTCTCAGGGCAGTTTACTTAATCACAACATTAGGGGAACTAAATGGACTTGGATGGATTGAAATTTTTCCTATGACTCAAGGATTTTCAAATGAACCTCCTGGCCAAATTTCAGAATTTTCTATAAAGAATTCTCCAGATAAAATTCCCAACAATTTAAAATTTAGGGAATTAATTCTGGAAAAATAATAAGTTTCATGAGCTGAAACTTGTTTTGATGGTCAGTACTCGAAGAGCTGAATCCAACAAAATTTGGTTCACTAAATTTGGAGCTTCCTAGCAAAGGTTATAGACATTTGAAGTTTGAACAAAATCTGAAAATCATAGAAATGTTTAAACTCGGGTTGTGGGCCCCACTCTTCAAGCCAGCCCACTGAGATCGTGGCCACACCACAGCCCATGGGGTTTTACCCGCGCTGCCGCATCAGATCCCAGCCGCAAAACGGATCCCCGCTGGAAAACAGAGGCTGACCGGTGGACCCGGCCCCTCTTCATCTTCCTCGCGACAACCCGCGCTCCCCGCGGCGGCGCTTCGGCGGAGAGCTCGCCGCCGGTCGTTCTTCCGCCGACCTTCGACGAAACTCGCCGACTGTGCCCAACTTTTCTCTGGGAACACGTTGGTGCACTCACCGAAACTCGGCGATGGCTGGAACCATGCTCGCGACGGTGACAGCGGCGACCCCTACTCCGGTGATGTCGCCTGAGCTACCCAGGTCCCTATTTTTGGAACGGTTTCCTCCTACAGCTCCATGGTGACATGCTGAGCACAAACATGGACTCGGTTTGCCACGGAAACGGCCGGAGCTAGGAACTCACCGTCGACCTAGGGCTAAAACGATGGAGATCGGAAAAACTCAAAGAACAGCAACCCTAGTCGATGGTTTTCGCCGGTTGTTGATCCTAGATGGAAGTCCCAAAAACGTGAATGCAAGGAAACAGATGTTTGAACGTCATTGTGTTTCGGGTTCAGGGAAAATGGGACTTACAAAAACTTTCTTACACGGGATGGTATACGTGGGGTTCAACAACACGAGTTCAAGCATTCATTTGAATGAGTTGGACCATGGTGGAGTTAAACCCATGTGTAAGTCATACATGTGCATAAGAAAGAATTAAAAGAAGATATTTAGACTCAAATGATCACCTCAAAGTGCCGCCAAATTTTTGAATACACATGGAACCTCAAGCATTTGAAATTGAGGAGATTTATGGTGGCAAACTTCTGATTTGAGGGTGATCCAAAAGGAGTGAATTATGATCATGTTTGAATTCGTGCTGAATTCAAACATGTTAAGGCAAAGGAATAACTTTGTGTCACATGAAATGATGAACACAAACATGGACATGTGGGGAAAGCTAAAATTTTCTTTAGCTCATATTGAACACATGTTAACACAGGTAAAGAATTTTGCTCCCAAAAATCTAACTCGTGCACATTCTCTATGAGTAGAGGGGAGCAAAATTTAAACCCAATTTCGAATCTTTGAAAAGGATTCATGTTCAGATTGTCCACAGGCCTATATGTGAGATGACCATTGTATTCCTCAGGTATTAAACAGCTTAAAATTTGGAGAAATTTTGAGCTCATATACCAATTGTTCAAAGCATTATTTGAGATCACATTCAAATTCAAATTTGAATTTGGAAATTGGACCAAATGTGATCAATTTTGAAATCTGATTTTATATTTAAACTCCTCACATCATGTTTGGCCTATCCTCCAAGTTTTGTGAGATTTGGACAAAGTTTGCATGGGAATATCAAAGCACAACGGGAAAAAAATCAAATGAGAGGACCCACATGTCATAGGGCCAATTAAACTTGCACTCCAAATCTGCTAGCTCTGTTCGGACTCGAAGCAGCCGAGCATTCTCCGAGCGCCACCGAAGAGTAAGAACCCCACCACCTCCCCACAGTGTCTTCACGCTGGAGACCTGCTTGCACCTCGGCAGCGTGTGAAGCGATCGCTACGTGCACGACACCGAGGCCCTGCTACCCCTCCCGCAAGGAACAGAACCAGAACACCGTAGCTCACCGCTGCTCCTCGGTGCTCAATCGGAACCCGGAAAAACTCATACACAGCCCCCCTCCAAGCTTCTGAGCAGCACCGCGTGCTCGCTCTTCACTTCCCCGACACAAAAACAGCCAAGTTCCGGTCTCCCTAACCCTATAATATCTCTCCTCCGCGGCGACCTAACACCATGGCAGCTTGGTGTGCACGTGGACAGGCCACACCAGGGACTTTCACACCCGAGCAAGGACACCCCAGGACACACTGTTGACCCGTGCTGCTCACCCCCAAACCTCAAGCCAAGCCGTGGACTACCGAGCGAGAATTCGAGAAAGTTATGCCGGTGGCCACAAACCGATGTTCCGGTATGAAAATAAAAAATTCTCACTCATTCTTTGTTCTTAGAGCACCTAATCTTGCACACGGGAGCTATACTATCTAGCGACCCAATTACCTTTGCAAACCTAGCTTAAAACCGGGTAGAGGCAGTCAATTTTGAAGTTTCTGATCGGCGGGCATGGCGGGGACGCTCGGGTGCACGATGAAACCCTACTAGCCGCCTTTTCTGAGGGAATTTGCTTGCTTGTCGATCTTCCTCAAGGTCTACTGATGCTGTAGAGCAAATTCTCTGAACCTTTGGCGGGCTAGGGTGATCCGACCACGGCGCCGAAGCTTCACCGAATCCGCCGCCCGCCGCCGACCTAATGTCGAGCCTCGATAGCTTGTGCCGACCCCATAGATGACTTTCCCGTTCCCGAAAACCCCCCGGGCAGCGAGTATAGGGCCGTGAGGTGGCCAGGAAGTTAAGTCCGGCGAGGGCGCCGCCGCTGCCGGCGAGGGGGGGGGCGAAGCGCGCACGGGAAAACAGGTCGGGAGGAAGAAGACGCCTCCGGTCCCACCGGTCAGTGGCTATCAGTTGAAACCGGGATCTGCTGTGGCTATGTGATTTTTTGTGGCTACAGACGAAATACCTGTGAACCCCGGTGTGGCGGCACAGAGGAGCTGACACGTCACCCCGGGCCCGCGGACAGAATTTAAATGTTTCCCGGGTTAACTGAATTCCTCAAATTTAGTTCAAACTTTAGACCCTCATAACTTTTGCTAGGAAGCTCCAAATTTAGTGATTAAAATTGGGGTGGATTTAGATTGAAATACTCTATCCAAATATGCAACCTAATTTGTATGAAAATAACTATTAAATTCTGGAAAATTCTTTAAAGCTTTTCAGCAAAAGAATTTTAGAGGGAGTTTGGTTCATCCAAAAGTCCTAAAATTTTGCCAGAATATTCTTTAGGATGATAGTTAACTCCTGTAAAATTTCAGCTCTTTTGGGATTGATTTGGTTAGGAGGATTCAGATTCTAAGTGGCTGTGTTCAAATGAATACAGAAACATTTTCAGAGAATTTCCAAAACTTGGAAATTCAGTTCTGGGCAGTTCTTAGCTCCAAAAATCATAGGAAAATTCATGCATGCTCCCTGAGATATGTTTGAAATTTTGGTTTGCTTGAATTTGCATGAAAGTGCAAATTTATTCAGAATTAATTCCTTTTTCCCTAAATGCTTAGGGAATTGTTCGGAGTAATCTACTAATTGAAAAATTCTAAATTTTGGTCCAGATTACTTTCTTGTGACAAGGAACTCACAAGAAAATTTTCAGCTCCATTGAAGCTCTGGATCACCACTGTTCTGTTCAACCTCTTTAGATGAGTAACACACAAGTGATGAAATGCACTTGTCAGTTGATGATGTTTCTTAACCCAAACCCAAACCACTAGCACCAGTGTCATTTGAAATTCTTAAACAGAGTTTAAGTTTTAGACTTTTCATTAGAACGTGATAGCAAAAGCTTTACAATTAAACACATATGCATATTCATAACGTCTAGTATATACGTGAAGACTTGTGAAGGAAGTGAAGTGGGATTTCAAAGACGCGGTGATCGAGTGATCAAGCCTCAAGCGATCTTCACTAACTGAATAGATACTTAATCACCTGCAAAACCAAGGCAAGATCCGGTTTGCATTTAAGTTGATTTATAAAGTTTTTGCTTTGTTCACTATTATGGTTTAGGGTTTATATGTGCATTAGGTCAGGAATGTTTTATACTCCAAATGCATGACCAAGTAAACCCTCGAGTCCATGGTAGAATACGTATCCCCGATATAGAATAATGTCGTGCCTAATAGGCTATGACATCGGTAGAAGTCGAGTAGTTGGAATCTACTTGCGAGCTATAGTTCGGGATCACACGGGTATGATTTAAAGAGGCAAACTAAAGTTTAAGTTTCCAAAGATGAGACCGGGCAGGAGGGTTAGGCAGCGACAAGATGAGGTCTTGGTCGAGTAGCTCAGCCTGTGTCGGTTAAGGACCGAAGCGTGTGCAGCTCCGCTGAGCAAGTATTGAGTTGTGTACCAGATGCTTACTGTTATATGGGACCCAGGAAACCGATGTACCAGGTTAACTGGATTGTAGAGGCATACCACATTGTCTCGTTAGACCTATGAACCTGAGACGGCGTGACCGGTTCTACAGTCGGGTGTCCTGCGAAAGTTGCCACATACGACGTAATGAAGGACACCAGATTTGGGTCTTCAGAGGCGGGCGTATGTGTCGAGTTATCCGGGTAGTGTTTGATTCGAGTCACCGTCCCTCGCGGTTATGAGTACCGCTTGCTCACTGTGTTGTGACGTAGTAAGCAAGTTGTGTGAGAACAGTTTGCCAGATTTAATTGCTGCTATGATAATTGTAATTGCATGAGAACAATGTATGAGGTAGTGATAGAGCCAACTAAAGTTAATTTACACCTTGGGACAAGTAACATTGGAATGAAGCGTTTCTTGTTTGATTGTGGAGTTCCAATGTTGCTCGGCGCAAGGTCACTACTATGATGGCTAAAATCGGAAAGTTAAGGATGAACTTGTAGGCGAGTCTTTTTGCAACTTACATGATTAGGTCTTAAGTTACTCTCATGTAGAGTTGCATGCTTTAGGAGAGATGGTTAAGTCTTGCTGAGCCTTTGTGCTCACTCTTTCTATATGAGTGGTTTTGCAGGTTAACGTCGATGCTTATAAAGAAGGTTGTCCGGTGAGACTCGGAGACTTCCGAGTCAGGTAACACATGGAGAACCCAGCAGCTGCAATGTCTTCATGTTGCTAGCAAGAGGACTCCGCGGGCTGGACCTCTTCTCGAGCGCTCATTAGTTATTCGACGTGAGTTGATTGTAGTCCTCCGCTGTAGCTATTTGATGTAACGTATTTACAAATGACATTTGTAAGCTTCCGCTTTTGATTTATGTAATACATTTTCCTTATATGTGTGCTGTTGGGTGCCGCATAACACGACACCAACCAATGCAATTCCCGGGCGAGCGGCACGGCCCCGTGATACAGGTGCCAGGGTCCTCCTCATGTAGCTCAGAATCCACTGTGGTGGACTAATCATTACGAATTTTGGAGTTTCGAGCGACTCGGTTCTTTGAACACCGAGAAGTAAATGGGGAAATTCTCCCCCGACACGGCACGAAAGGGGGTAGGGTTTTCACCGTGAGCTCGAGCAGCCTCTGGCGCATATAGTTGCTGTTGATCATCGGCCATGAGAGTGCTTAGAACGGCGTCACACCGGAGAACCGAGAGGGTGGCCGAAATGGCAGTGCTTTCATTCGAGCGTGTGCGATAGCTGGCAGAGTCTCGGTGTGTGCCGCGATAGGTGGCTGTGTGGGCAAGAAAAGACCCTGCGCTAACCTCCAGTGCGACACCAGCTCGCCGCGGTGGCTGTTCAGCAGCTTCTTGGTGGCGTCCGGTGAAGTGTCCCGTAGAAACAGAGCCCGTGTGAGTGCTTTGATCAGTGCATTTGACTGACAGGTGGGCCCATGCTCCCCCCTAATCCTTTTCCTTTGTTTGTGCAGATATCTCAGCTACTCAAAATTGAATGGAAGACTTAGCCACCAATTCAGGGGATGAATTTGAATTCATCTACTTGGAGTTTGTTTGGCCATATTTGATTCACATTTGAATGTGAAATTCAAATTCAATTTTGAATTAATCCAAATATAGCTCCCGACAAGATGAACTCCAACAGGGATAAAAATTGGTGGACTAACTCAGAAAAATGTGCTTAGTTTGAATATGAAGCCAACTTTTGAATCCAAGTGATGAAAGTAGCTGAAATTTGAATTTGCATTCAAATTAGCCCTTTTTACAAATGTCTCCGAAAGTGCCTCAAACTGATTTGGATTTGCATGAGACTTGGCCTGAGCACACCTAAGAATGTTTAGGGCCTAATGGTAAACTCATCCTCTCATGTTTATGTGTGGGAGCTCCTTCTTTTTTGGAGTTATGGGTTTTTCCTCTAATCACCCTCTTGATGGTGTTTACTTGCTCTTCACAAATGTTCTTGAGCTATCCACCAAATGAGCTGTGGTGATGTGATGAACATTTTAGCAAGTCAATTCTTGGGCTTTTACATCCCTCCCTCCTAAAAGAATCTCATCCCGAGATTATAAAAGAAGAGACGAAGATGTGAGAGGAATTACCCGTGATGAGACGCCATGAAATCCGGGTAGTTTGAGTCAAGGAATTCTTCGCTCTCCCACGTCGCTTTGTAACACCCCAAATTTTGATTTAAAACCCAAAACCATGTTCAGAGGGGAAATTAAAATTTTTTGGACGTGTTGCATGTTTTGCAAAAATTCAAATTCAAACTGGAATTCAAATTATACCCAAAACAGAAAAGAAATGGAAAAAAGAAAAAGGAAAACGGGAAAAAAACTGGCCAGTGGGCCGAAACCGCCAGCCGGCCCAGCTACTCCCGCGCCAGCCCGCCCCCGCGCGTGCCGCGCTGCCTCTCACTGACGGGTGGGACCCACCTGTCATCCCTAACCCGAGCCCCCGCGACCCCGGACTTCTTCCCCCGAGCGCGCGCGATCTTAACCGATCGGGAAACCCGTTCCGCCGCCCGAATTCTGGTCTCAGAGGACTCCAACTCGATCACAACAGATCCACCGTCCTTCCCCGGCTATAAAAACCCCCGATCCGATCAGTTTTTCCCACGCGATCGCCGATTTTCACTCCGGTGAGCACCGAGACTTCGCCGGTGAATTCTGGCCGATCTAAGCACGGAAACTCTGATCTAACTCGCTGGTCTTGATCCACCGCCTCCGGGGAACTTTGCAGGTACAGAAAACTCGGAGAGTTACGGTGCAAACACAGCGCCGACGAGCTTCGCCGTGGTTTTGCCTCGGACCTCGCCGCCGATCACTTTCCAGGACCCCCGAGCTCGAGAAAACCCCCGAGGTGAGATCCCTGACCTCCCCTCTACCGATCTATGCCATGAGATCACAGTTTTAGGCAGAATTCTCGAGGATCCGAAACTTTCCGGCGAGATCGCCGCTTCCCGCCGCCGTGCGCCGCCGGCAGCACCGCCCGCGCTCGATCAGAGCGACGTGGCCGCTTGTGCGCCGTTTATTTTAAATCGCACGGTAGACTTTAAAACCCCGCGTACCGGTTCGATGTTATAATCTCAGCCGTCGGTTTAAAATCGGACGGTCCACGTCAGCCCCGCGTTATAAAGACTGGAATTCTTACGTGCTACCCCCTGGGGTTCTCGGGAAATAAGAGCTAGCCCCGGAAACTTCAGATCTAGCCCCTGGAACTCCAGAAAATCATGTAAATTCATTTAAAAATCAGTTTTAGCCCCTGGACTTAATAAAAATTAGGTAAAACACCTCTGATAAGTGTAGCTAGATCCCTGGAAATTATGAAAATAATATTATAGACCCTGTAATGGGGTGAATTCATTATTTTAGCCTTGTTTAGTATTTAATTTAGAAAATTGAATATGTAACTAGTGTTTAAAAATTAAAAAGGGGGACAAACATAATTGTCAAAATTAATTAAAAACTTTCTCAGTACTTAGAAAACTTTGGAGTAAGATAAAAATATATTTTTGGGCTGAAATAAATCTGTTTCATCTATTATTCACATATATTAGTATAGGGACACATTTTTAAGTAAAGAATAGCTATAGAAAAATAGGGAAAATAATTATGAAATAGTTTACATCAGAGGCCAAGGTCAAAATATGTTATTAAATTATTTAGGACCAAAACCTATACTGTTTAGATGATGTGTATTACTAATTTCACAATAAAATACACAATTATGCATAGGAATATGAATCTGAAAATATAGCAACTAGTAAATGATAAATGGAGTTTTTAAGATCCAAAGAGTTCAGTTTAGGGTTGATAGAAATTATGAAGGCACATATGGAGAAGAAAAATACTTTTCATACATACTTGGTAGTTTAATATAAGGAATTTATTTAAAAACTGAAACACACACATATATATATATATAGTATGTGAGTATAAATATGAACACCAAGGTAGGAATCATACACATATAAATAAAAGTGTATGCAAGCCACAAATCAACACACATAGAGTATCCACAACACATATAATGGTAAAGAACTTTCATAAATGTGAATGTGTGGTTTGTATGAAGTAGAAGTGTGAACTATGTCTTATGATTGTTGTTTTTCTTTTGTTATGTGTGATGGTATGAAGTAGAACCTGTTCAAGAGCAAGCTATCACTTTCCAAGATCAGGACTACCCATTTCAAGAGCAGCAAGAAGGAGGCAAGTGTCCTTGACCACTTTGATCCTATGTTAGGATGAGTAGATAGAATTATTTGCATTGTCAAATGAAATATGAAACCCATGCTAGGAAGTTTCCCTAGAATTGCATTACCTTGTTTCCTTGTAGCTTGGGTTGGGATTTATTTTGTCATGTCATTTATTTACATGCATATGCTTAGCCATGCTTAGAATGGGATATTTGGGACATAAGATCATCAGTTTATTTTACCATACTCTTGAATGAGCTATTGTGAGTTATGTAGAGGTAGGGATCAAGGCAAGTTGGATGTTTTTGGTTGTGTGCTGGGTGCACGAGACTTGGGTTTGTGTTTAGTACTTGCCTGGATCCTAAGGACCGGTTCATGGAGCATGTAACCCGGCTTTACAGTGCCAACCACATGCTGAGATGGGGCAGCTTGGCCAATTAATTAGGTGTATCCCCGGCGTAGTATGGGTGTGTTGGATGGTGCGGGGAGTAGGTGTCAGCTGGACTACCATATGAACCGCAAGGCTCAAGAGGGGGCCACTGCAGCGGGGTTGGAGCCTCTTGTATGCTGTTAGGGGTGAAACCTCAGTGGGCCCACGCTCGTCGGGAATCCCTTTGTAAAGGCTTCGTAGTGATCTCCTGGCTACACACCTGGGAAGTGTGAATGTGGTTCGTAGCCACTGGCATAATGGAGGTTCTTTTAGTCCACCCGGCAACGGGGGATGAAATCACTACATGTGGGTACAGTGGTACAAACTCTGCAGAGTCAAAACTGTCTTGACAGCCGTGCTCACGGTTAAGAGCGGCCTGGACTTATTCATGATTAGAGGATTGACGGTTTTGGAAGTTGAGCGGGGAGCTTAACATTGGTAATGATGTTATGGTTGTTGGATTATGATGATGGGATGGGAGATTGGGACCATTTCACCTGTGTAGTAATGTAGGTGCTTAATAAGCTAAGGTGATAGGTATTAATTGCGTAGTGCTTTAACCATGAGTTCAACCTCTCCTTGTTCTAGCCATGCATGATATAATTTTCCCACACTTGCTGAGTACCATTGGTACTCAACCTTGCATATTTGTTGGTTTATATTGCTGCTCAGGTCAAGATAATGAGGTGGTGTATAATGACCAAGATTTTGGACCCGAGGAAGGCTTTTAGGTTCATGAAGACCTCCGGGCAACGCCTGTAATGGAGCCCTAAAGAATAATATTCCGCTGCTAGTTTATTTACTTGTGATGAAGCATTTATGTCTATTAAGACATTTGTGATGTAAGACTTATTTATATTCGATACCTGGCTTGTAATAAATGATGCTTCACTATTTGTCATCACATGTATGAGAAAATGATCCTGGCATACATGTGATATTCACTTGGTTGTTCTTCGGAAAAACCGGGTGTGACAGAGGTGGTATCAGAGCCAAGGTTGCCCGTAGGAACGTGGACCTAGGTAGAAATGGACGTATTTAAGGGCCCTATCTTCTTAAAAACTATTTTCCAAGGTGTGGGTTGAAGAGTGTTATTTAAAGAGTTATTTTCTTCATCTTACCCCAACTTTCATTCAAAAATAGGATTTTTGTTTGAGATTTTATCTAACCTAATTTTAAATCCTTTTGTTTTAGATGGTTCGCATGATTCGCACCGCTCGTAAGTCCACAGGAGGGAGAGTTCCCGTAGTTGCCCTTGCTGAAAGAGAGGAGAGTCGTCCAGTGACGTACCTTTCCTACGGATTGGCAGTAGGAGATTTGTTGCGCCGTCTTCGACGTATGCTCGAAGCCGCCGGCAATACGGGCAAGCTCATCATCCACTATAACTCCACCAGGACCATCCGTGAGAAGAGGGAAGAATGGAGTTCGGAGATGAGGATTATACACGAGAATCATCTGCTTAAGATTCACCACTCTCCAGCTTGTCGAGCAACACAAGTTGACGCGGAGAGAGATGTCACCTGGGAGGCCATCACCTGCCAGAGTCACATCTATCGTCGCCACTTGGACAAAACTGAATACATGTATGTCCTCCAACGTGAGAGTGGTACCACGGAGTACAAGTACCCACTGGTGCAGCAAGGGACTTCCCATGAGCACATGGACTTGTGCTTGGAGGATGCTGCTATGCTCAGCACTCGACTGCAGGAGTGTCAACAAGAGCTTCAGGATGTCCGAGACACCCTGAAGGAAACGGAGGCATTGCTGCGAGCTTGCTTAAAGGCGAGAGAAAGAGGAGATGGGAATGAACTGTGTGTCACCGTGAGTGATCCATGGACCCCTGACTCCCCGGATCGCCGAGCAATCAGGCGTCGTCGCACTTCTCCACCAGCAGCCTCCCCACCCAAAGCAGAGTCAGAAGGTAGCCGAAATGAGGAGGAAGATCCCGAGGAGCCAGCTCAAGAGGACGAGAAGTGTAGAGTCTTTCCCCTAGCTAGCAAGAGGTCGAGTAGTCGAGTTGTTACGTAGTTAATGGTGTGATAATGCTTGGTGTGTGACGTGAGTTGTGGAAGCCATGAGCAATTGTCCACAGCTTCGTCTTCAGATTGTTTTGCTTTGGTGTGTAAACCCACAGGAAATAATAGTGCATTTGTTTGGTGTGAGATATAAACCCTCGTAAAATTTTAACAAAGCTTCAACACTTCAAAGTACAAACAAGTGAAAGTAGTAAAATGATACTAAATGCTTTCAAAATTAACATTGGTTGATTCTGCCAGATGGCCGGAAGTGGAAAAGGACGTGCTGCCAACCCCGCCAACAACAATGATGAGGCATGCAACCCTCATCTTTCTGGAGGCCAGGACCGGGGTGGTCGCCGTGAAGAAGTTGATCCTCTCCACCAAATGCTGGAGAATCAAAATCAGCTCATCCAGAACTTGACTCAAGTGGTGGCCAACTTGCATCAAGTTCCACCTCCACAAGCTGCACCACGCCAACCAAGGTTGAGTGAGTTTCTAGGGACTCAACCTCCAAAGTTTGCAAGTGCTGCTGAACCTCTGGAGGCAGATGATTGGCTGAAGACCATTGAAAGTAAGATGAGGATCATACAGTGCCAAGGGTATGAGAGGGTGCTGTTTGCCTCTCATCAATTGCATGGACCCGCTGCTGATTGGTGGACCGCCTACGTGGCCGCCCATCATGACCCTGAGAGCATCACTTGGGAAGAGTTCAAGCGTAGCTTCCGCAACCACTACATCCCAAGAGGTGAACTCAAAAACAAGAGGAAAGAGTTTTTGGGACTGCAGCAGGGAAACATGACGGTGAGGGAATACCTCACTAAATTCACTCAACTATCCCGTTATGCCCCACGGGACATAGAGACTGACGAGCAGAAACAAGATTGTTTCGTGGAAGGGCTTACCGCAGAAATGCAGTGCGCAATGTCCTCCAATGAGTATGAAAGCTTTCAAAAGATGGTGGACAGAGCGTTTGTGGTGGAAAGGAAGCTAAAGGCCCTGGAAAATGAGAATAAGAGGAAGGCTGGGTGGTCACATCAAGCCTCAGGGAGCAACACCCGCCCACGTATGATGCAACAACCTACGGGGCAGACGAGCCATGCTGCGGTACCCTATTCAGCACCAAGAGGGTACAACCCAAACTACAGGCCTCCCGCGGCACCAGCACAGCCGCAACGTCAGTTTGTGCAGCAGCCTCGCCCCGCATATCCACCTCGACCAGCAGTGCAAGGACCCCCAAACCAACCCCAAGACAACAAGGGCCAAGCATCTAAGATTGGGGTGCAATGTTTCAGCTGTGGTGAAGTGGGGCACTACGCCCATAAGTGTCCAAAGAAGAAGCCCACGCAGCCACAGCAGCAGAACGTAATGAGAGGACGGGTGAACCACGTCACTATGGAGGAAGCACAAGAGGCACCTGACGTGGTAGTTGGTAAGTTTCCTGCCAATTTACACCTTGCAACTCTGCTGTTTGATTCTGGTGCTACCCATTCGTTCATTGCTCAAGGGTTTGTTAAGAAGCATGACCTAGCAACCACACAAATGAACCATATGCTAGCGGTAAACTCTCCAGGTGGAGAAATAAGGACAAGACAAGTGTGTCCCAAGGTGAACCTAGACATTAATGGGGTAGTATTTACCGCTAACCTCATAGTGATAGATTCACAAGGGATAGATATTATTTTGGGTATGGATTGGTTGACCAAACATAAAGGAATCATCCATTGTTCGACCAGAACGGTGGAACTAACTCACCCTAGTGGCACCAGAGTAAAGTTCATAACAATACACGAGCCTAGGAGGGACATCAAATTAAATCAAGTGGAGGTGAAAGTTGAAGAAATCAGAACTATCCTACACATGACCTAGAACTAGCTGCAGTGGTACACGCGTTGAAAATTTGGCGGCACTATTTGATGGGGAAGAGGACAGAGATATATACGGATCATAAGAGTTTGAAGTACATATTCACACAGCCTGATCTCAACCTCAGACAAAGGAGATGGTTAGAGCTAATCAATGACTTTGATGTGGGCATCAACTATCATCCCGGGAAAGCAAACGTCGTGGCCGATGCTTTGAGTCGGAAAGTGCAGGTCAATAAGTTGAGCTTAAAGGACATGCCCGCAGAATTGAAGGACGAGGTTATAAGGCTCAATCTATGTCTAGTAAATAGTGGTGAAGCCATCGCCATGGAGGTGGACTCCACACTCGAGTGAGACATACGCGAGGGCCAAAGGAATGATGAGAAGATACAAGAGATCAGACAGCTCATCAAGGAAAATAAAGCTCCTGGTTTTAGAGAGGATGAACAAGGAACGGTGTGGCACGGGAAAAGGATCTGTGTGCCAGAAGTAAAAGAGATCCGTGAATTAATTTTGAAGGAGGCTCATGATTCCGACTATTCCATTCATCCTGGGAGTACGAAGATGTACCAGGACCTCAAGAGCAGGTATTGGTGGTATGGCATGAAGCGAGATGTCGCGGAACATGTTGCCCTATGTGACACATGTCAGTTGGTGAAAGCAGAAGATCAACGACCCGCGGGATTGCTGCAACCACTCAAAGTGCCTGAATGGAAGTGGGAAGAAATCAGCATGGATTTTGTCGTGGGATTGCCTAGGACTCAATCCGGGTATGATTCAATATGGGTCATTATTGATAGGCTAACCAAGGTAGCTCATTTCATTCCGGTGAAAGAAAGCTACACCGGATCCAAATTGGCAGAATTGTACATGTCAAGGATTGTGTGTTACCATGGAGTGCCGAAGAAGATAGTGTCGGATCGAGGGACACAGTTCACCTCGAGGTTTTGGCAAAAGTTGCATGAAACCATGGGAACCCATCTGAATTTCAGCTCTGCCTATCATCCCCAAACTGACGGGCAGACGGAGAGAACCAATCAGATCCTTGAAGATATGTTAAGGGCATGTGCACTCAAAAACAATAGAAGTTGGGACAAGAACTTACCGTATGCGGAGTTTTCCTATAACAACAGTTATCAAGCTAGTATGAAGATGTCACCGTTTGAAGCTTTGTATGGAAGGAAGTGCAGAACTCCCCTATTTTGGAACCAAACAGGAGAAAGTAAAGTGTTTGGTCCAGAAGTGCTACAAGAAGCCGAGGCAAAGGTGAGGGAGATTCGCAACAACTTGAGGATAGCACAAACACGCCAGAAGAGTTATGCTGATGTACGAAGAAGAGAGCTCGTTTTCAACGTGGGAGACTATGTTTATCTCAAGGTGTCCCCTATCAGAGGACTTCGTCGGTTCAAGGTGAAAGGGAAGTTGTCACCTCGATACATCGGACCCTTTCAAGTTTTGGAAAGAAAAGGCGAAGTGGCGTACCAACTAGAGTTACCGGTTCATCTATCGGACGTGCACGATGTATTCCATGTGTCACAACTCAAGAAATGCCTGAGGACGCCTGAAGAGGTGTTACCCATGAATGAAGTGGATGTAGCTGAAGATTTGTCTTATACCGAGCGACCCTACAAGATTTTGGAGACAATGGAACGCCTCACCAGAAACAAGAGAATCCGGATGTGCAAGGTGCAGTGGAAGCATCACTCAGAAGAGGAAGCTACCTGGGAAAGGGAAGATGAGCTCAAGGCACAATTTCCGGAATTGTTTTCTTAGAAACACCAATCTCGAGGACGAGATTTCTTTTAAGGGGGGTAGAGCTGTAACACCCCAAATTTTGATTTAAAACCCAAAACCATGTTCAGAGGGGAAATTAAAAATTTTTGGACGTGTTGCATGTTTTGCAAAAATTCAAATTCAAACTGGAATTCAAATTATACCCAAAACAGAAAAGAAATGGAAAAAAGAAAAAGGAAAACGGGAAAAAAAACTGGCCAGTGGGCCGAAACCGCCAGCCGGCCCAGCTACTCCCGCGCCAGCCCGCCCCCGCGCGCGCCGCGCTGCCTCTCACCGACGGGTGGGACCCACCTGTCATCCCTAACCCGAGCCCCCGCGACCCCGGACTTCTTCCCCCGAGCGCGCGCGATCTTAACCGATCGGGAAACCCGTTCCGCCGCCCGAATTCTGGTCTCAGAGGACTCCAACTCGATCACAACAGATCCACCGCCCTTCCCCGGCTATAAAAACCCCCGATCCGATCAGTTTTTCCCACGCGATCGCCGATTTTCACTCCGGTGAGCACCGAGACTTCGCCGGTGAATTCTGGCCGATCTAAGCACGGAAACTCTGATCTAACTCGCTGGTCTTGATCCACCGCCTCCGGGGAACTTTGCAGGTACAGAAAACTCGGAGAGTTACGGTGCAAACACAGCGCCGACGAGCTTCGCCATGGTTTTGCCTCGGACCTCGCCGCCGATCACTTTCCAGGACCCCCGAACTCGAGAAAACCCCCGAGGTGAGATCCCTGACCTCCCCTCTACCGATCTATGCCATGAGATCACAGTTTTAGGCAGAATTCTCGAGGATCCGAAACTTTCCGGCGAGATCGCCGCTTCCCGCCGCCGTGCGCCGCCGGCAGCACCGCCCGCGCTCGATCAGAGCGACGTGGCCGCTTGTGCGCCGTTTATTTTAAATCGCACGGTAGACTTTAAAACCCCGCGTACCGGTTCGATGTTATAATCTCAGCCGTCGGTTTAAAATCGGACGGTCCACGTCAGCCCCGCGTTATAAAGACTGGAATTCTTACGTGCTACCCCCTGGGGTTCTCGGGAAATAAGAGCTAGCCCTGGAAACTTCAGATCTAGCCCCTGGAACTCCAGAAAATCATGTAAATTCATTTAAAAATCAGTTTTAGCCCCTGGACTTAATAAAAATTAGGTAAAACACCTCTGATAAGTGTAGCTAGATCCCTGGAAATTATGAAAATAATATTATAGACCCTGTAATGGGGTGAATTCATTATTTTAGCCTTGTTTAGTATTTAATTTAGAAAATTGAATATGTAACTAGTGTTTAAAAATTAAAAAGGGGGACAAACATAATTGTCAAAATTAATTAAAAACTTTCTCAGTACTTAGAAAACTTTGGAGTAAGATAAAAATATATTTTTGGGCTGAAATAAATCTGTTTCATCTATTATTCACATATATTAGTATAGGGACACATTTTTAAGTAAAGAATAGCTATAGAAAAATAGGGAAAATAATTATGAAATAGTTTACATCAGAGGCCAAGGTCAAAATATGTTATTAAATTATTTAGGACCAAAACCTATACTGTTTAGATGATGTGTATTACTAATTTCACAATAAAATACACAATTATGCATAGGAATATGAATCTGAAAATATAGCAACTAGTAAATGATAAATGGAGTTTTTAAGATCCAAAGAGTTCAGTTTAGGGTTGATAGAAATTATGAAGGCACATATGGAGAAGAAAAATACTTTTCATACATACTTGGTAGTTTAATATAAGGAATTTATTTAAAAACTGAAACACATATATATATATATATATATATATATATATATATATATAGTATGTGAGTATAAATATGAACACCAAGGTAGGAATCATACACATATAAATAAAAGTGTATGCAAGCCACAAATCAACACACATAGAGTATCCACAACACATATAATGGTAAAGAACTTTCATAAATGTGAATGTGTGGTTTGTATGAAGTAGAAGTGTGAACTATGTCTTATGATTGTTGTTTTTCTTTTGTTATGTGTGATGGTATGAAGTAGAACCTGTTCAAAAGCAAGCTATCACTTTCCAAGATCAGGACTACCCATTTCAAGAGCAGCAAGAAGGAGGCAAGTGTCCTTGACCACTTTGATCCTATGTTAGGATGAGTAGATAGAATTATTTGCATTGTCAAATGAAATATGAAACCCATGCTAGGAAGTTTCCCTAGAATTGCATTACCTTGTTTCCTTGTAGCTTGGGTTGGGATTTATTTTGTCATGTCATTTATTTACATGCATATGCTTAGCCATGCTTAGAATGGGATATTTGGGACATAAGATCATCAGTTTATTTTACCATACTCTTGAATGAGCTATTGTGAGTTATGTAGAGGTAGGGATCAAGGCAAGTTGGATGTTTTTGGTTGTGTGCTGGGTGCACGAGACTTGGGTTTGTGTTTAGTACTTGCCTGGATCCTAAGGACCGGTTCATGGAGCATGTAACCCGGCTTTACAGTGCCAACCACATGCTGAGATGGGGCAGCTTGGCCAATTAATTAGGTGTATCCCCGGCGTAGTATGGGTGTGTTGGATGGTGCGGGGAGTAGGTGTCAGCTGGACTACCATATGAACCGCAAGGCTCAAGAGGGGGCCACTGCAGCGGGGTTGGAGCCTCTTGTATGCTGTTAGGGGTGAAACCTCAGTGGGCCCACGCTCGTCGGGAATCCCTTTGTAAAGGCTTCGTAGTGATCTCCTGGCTACACACCTGGGAAGTGTGAATGTGGTTCGTAGCCACTGGCATAATGGAGGTTCTTTTAGTCCACCCGGCAACGGGGGATGAAATCACTACATGTGGGTACAGTGGTACAAACTCTGCAGAGTCAAAACTGTCTTGACAGCCGTGCTCACGGTTAAGAGCGGCCTGGACTTATTCATGATTAGAGGATTGACGGTTTTGGAAGTTGAGCGGGGAGCTTAACATTGGTAATGATGTTATGGTTGTTGGATTATGATGATGGGATGGGAGATTGGGACCATTTCACCTGTGTAGTAATGTAGGTGCTTAATAAGCTAAGGTGATAGGTATTAATTGCGTAGTGCTTTAACCATGAGTTCAACCTCTCCTTGTTCTAGCCATGCATGATATAATTTTCCCACACTTGCTGAGTACCATTGGTACTCAACCTTGCATATTTGTTGGTTTATATTGCTGCTCAGGTCAAGATAATGAGGTGGTGTATAATGACCAAGATTTTGGACCCGAGGAAGGCTTTTAGGTTCATGAAGACCCCCGGGCAACGCCTGTAATGGAGCCCTAAAGAATAATATTCCGCTGCTAGTTTATTTACTTGTGATGAAGCATTTGTGTCTATTAAGACATTTGTGATGTAAGACTTATTTATATTCGATACCTGGCTTGTAATAAATGATGCTTCACTATTTGTCATCACATGTATGAGAAAATGATCCTGGCATACATGTGATATTCACTTGGTTGTTCTTCGGAAAAACCGGGTGTGACACGCTTCCTCAGCGGTGTGGTTGCTCCATAATATTTTATAGAACCACAGCGTTCGGTTTCGCGTGGTCTGAGCCTTCTCATCAATAATCGCCACCGGATATTCAGCATACGTCAAATCCGGTTGCAGCTCACCAATGTCTTCGGCGGAAACAGTAGCCGTATACTTCAGACATTTCCGTAGTTGTGAAACATGGAAAACTTCGTGAACACCAGTGAGAGATGCCGGTAGCTCCAATCTATATGCCACTGGTCCACACTTCTCGGTGATAGCATAGGGTCCAATAAATCGGGGAGCGAGTTTCCCCTTCATGCTGAATCGATGCACGCCTTTCATCGGAGATACACGGAGGTACACGTGTTCCCCGATGTCGACGTACAACGGCCTATGCCTCTTATTAGCGTAACTTTTCTGCCAGGATTGGGCGGCCTTCAAGTTGGCTTGAATCATCCGAATGCTCTCTTTGGCGTCCTTCACCAAATCAACCCCGAACGTGATCCTTTCACTGGACTTGCACCAGTTCAATGGGGTGCGGCACTTGCGACCGTAGAGAGTCTCATATGGTGCCATCTTGATACTCGCTTGACAGCCATTGTTGTACGAGAATTACGCCAAAGGTAGATGATCATCCCAGTTTCTACCATGGTGGATGGCACACGCTCTCAACATGTCTCCTAACACTTGATTCACCCTCTCAGTTTGCCCATCTGTCTGAGGGTGATAGGCGGAGCTTCGAATCAGTTTGGTACCCAATGCAGTGTGCAACTGCTCCCAGAAACGAGATACAAGCCCCTCGATCTGAGATTATGATCTTGGGTACCCCATGCAAGCATAGGATTCTTGCAATGTACAACTCCACATACTTGCTGGCATGGCAATGTGTATGCACGGGAATGAAGTGAGCCGCTTTGGTTAACCGGTCAACGATTACCCAAATGGAATCATGCTTGTTAGAAGTCATAGGTAATACCACAATGAAATCCATGCTCACATCTTCCCACTTCCATGCTGGAATTTTCAGGGGTTGCAACAGCCCTGATTTTCTCATGTGGTCCGCTTTCACCCGTCTACACGTATCACACTCGGATACGTATTTTGCAACTTCCCGCTTCATCTGTGTCCACCAAAGTTTCCTCTTCAAATCTTAGTACATTTTGTTGCTGCCCGGATGGAGAACTTAGACAAGTGAGCTTAATCAAGGATCTTCTTTCTTAGCTCCATATTCCGGGGTACGACTATGCGGTCATTGAACCATAGCGTCCCCTCATCATCTTTCAGGAAACATTTGATATCCCCACTGTCTATCCGTCTTCGGAGATGTGCCATACCCTTGTCAACCTTCTGAGCTGCAATGATATCCTCCCTAATAGTAGGGATGAGGGCAAGGTTGTAGGGTGATCCATATGGAACCAAGTATAAACTCGGCTCTTCCTCTTCCATTGGTGTAATGGTGAGGTTATGGACATGCGATTTTTGACTCAGCGCGTCGGCAATCACATTCGCCTTGCCGGGGTGGTAATGAATCTCACTTTCATAGTCTTTGATTAGTTCTAACCACCTCCTTTGCCTCATATTCAGCTCCTTCTGGGTGAAGATATATTTTAAGCTCTTGTGGTCGGTGTAGAGATGCACCAAATTCCTCAGGAGATAGTGCCTCCACATCTTCAGCGCCAAAACCACAGCAGCGAGCTCAAGATCATGAGTCGGATAGTGCTGCTCATGATTTCGAAGTTGGCGTGAGCCATACGCGACCACACGTCCTTCTTGCATCAACACGCAGCTGAGCCCGATACAGGACGCATCACAATACACGTCGAAGGGCTTGGTCATATCTGGTTGAGCTAAGACCGGGGCTGTTGTGAGATGCGGCACCAATGCCTGGAATGCTCCTTCACATGCTGAGTTCCAAACATATTTTGTTCCCTTCTTCAATAATTCTGTCATCAGCTTAGCAAGCTTGGAGAAGCTTGGAATGAATCTCCGGTAATATCCCGCTAAACCGAGGAAGCTTCTGACTTCATGGACAGAAGTGGGGGCTTTCCATTTCAGCACTTGTTCAATTTTGCTTGGGTCAACCGCAATGCCTTCCGCTGAGATGATATGTCCCAAAAATGGCACTTGACTGATCCAAAACTCAATTCGCTGAACTTGGCATAAAGTTGATGGTCTCACAGTCGTTGAAGGACGATTCTCAAGTGTTCGGCATATTCTGCTTCTGTCTTGGAGTAAACCAAGATATCGTCAATAAACACCACCACAAACTTGTCCAGCTCCGGCATGAACACCGAGTTCATGAGGTACATGAAATGTGCCGGAGCGTTGGTGAGACCAAAAGATATGACGAGATATTCATATAGTCCATATCTCGTTGAGAAGGCTGTCTTCGGGATATCCTCCGCCCTGATTTTTATTTGATGATACCCGGAGCGAAGGTCCATCTTGGAGAACACACTTGCACCCACAAGCTGATCAAACAGTATGTCAATGCGGGGCAGTGGATATTTGTTCTTGATGGTGATGGCATTGAGTGGCCGGTAATCCACACACAGCCTCAAGGTTTCATCTTTCTTCTTGAGGAACAGCGCCGAGCATCCCGAAGGTGAGGAACTAGGCCTAATGAAACCCTTGTTCAACAAATCATTAAGCTGTTCTTTCAACTCATCCAGCTCGTTCGGAGCCATTTTTATGGTCTCCGTGATATGGGAGTAGTCCCGGGTGCAAGTTCAATCTTGAACTCCACATCCCGTTCGGGTGGAATGCCCGGGAGATCATCCGGAAACACGTCGGGCTATTCCCGGACTACGGGGATGTCCTCTAACTTGAGAGCTTCAGTGTTATAAGTTGCTGAAACTTCCGGGACAGGATTGACTAATACCATTGAATGTGGACGGTGGAATGGAGAATTCAAATGAACCGGCCGTGATAGAATTTCCAGGACAGCGCCATGGTAGCGTAACCATGACATCCCTAAGATTGCATCAATCTTCTTTCCCGTAAGGATTATCAAAGTGGTGGGATATATCTTCCCACCTAAGCACAGTGGTGCTTTTGGAATCATCATATTTGTTGAAATCTTCCCTCCCGGTGAGCAGATCATATATGAATAATCGGTTGGGAAGACTTGCAGTTGATGCTTAGCCACATAGGATGCACTTATGAAACTGTAGGTTGCACCCGAATCAAATAAAATGATGATTACTTGATCGTTGAGAGTGAACGTACCCGCCAGCATGTTTTCTCCCTCCGGGGCGTCCTCATTGTCGAGGTTGTGAACGCCCCCGGTTCTCTGACCTCCCTTCTTAACCAGAGGTCAGCCTCGAGCACCGCCCTGATATTGGGCTTGCCTGCTGCTTTGCTGCCCCTGGGGACAGTCCTTCAAGAAATGACCCGCCTGGCCACACGTGTAGCAGGTGTAGCGAGGCGGTCCTCCGCTGATCGGTGGACGGAATCCCGGGGCGTGTTGTGGCGGTGGAAACGCCCGGGGTACCATCTGCTGCTGCTGCTGCTTCAGTTGCGGTCGCGGTGGTGGCATCGGCGGTCGGAGTGGGGGTGGCCGAAAAGAACGACCCCCAAACTGTTGAGGTCACGCCGGTGGATGCCACTGCTGACCAGATGGTGTCCGATACACCATGCGGTATTTTTGAGGAACTCCACCCCTGCTGTTTGGTGGAGCGCTTCGCTTTCGCTGCCCAGCCGCCAATTCCCACTGAGCATCCTCTTGCATGATCGCGGCGTTGACGAGGTTGTTGAAAGTGCCCCGATTGCATTGTACGAGATGCGTCTTCATCTCGGGATTTAACCCCCGATAGAATTGCTCTCGCTTCCTCTCCTCGGTGGAGACATAATCCGATGCGTACTGCGCCAGATGGTTGAACGCACGGGAGTAGTCGTGGGCACTCCTCCCGCCTTTCTTCAGCTCCAAGAATTCTTGGAACTTCCTCTTCATTATCCCGGGAGGGATATGATAGGCGCGGAACGCCTCCTGGAATTCTTCCCATTCCATGGTGTGCCCAGCAGTCAGTGAGGCGACATAGTTCGCCCACCATGCACCGGAGGCACCGTGAAGCTGCTGAGCCACGAAGAGAGTCTTCTGCCGCTCCGTGCATTGGAGCAGCCCGAACTTGGACTCGATCGTCCACAGCCAGTTGTCTGCCTCCAGTGGTTCTGCCGCTTCGGTGAACACCGGAGGATGCGTACTCATGAAATCCGAGTACATCGTAGTGTGAGGCTCACGAGAGGCCTCCTCTCTTGACGCCCCCCCCCCCGCCCCACCTGGGCCGTATTCTGCACGATCGTGCGGCGCTGGTCGGTCTGCTCCTCACGAGAGCCCACCAACGCCGAGATCACATCCGCTAGTGTAAGCGGAGGCGGCGGTGGTGGTTGTTGCTGCGGGGTGTTGTTGTAGGCAGGTGGCTGGGAGTCATCACCCCCTTGCTGACTAGAGCCACCGACCTCATGCGTGGCCCGAGTGTGAACCATCTGCAACCATACGACAATAAAATCAGTCCCGCAGCATACTTCATGCAGTCCAATAAAATAGGCGTAAAGACATAATGACAGTAAACATGCGATACATCTTGTATATAGATAATGTAATAACATTGCACAAGATACACCATTACCAGACCAAATACAAACTAATTAAATCCAAATTGATGGACTTCCTCTTTGGAAGTTCATATCAACTAGATTTGGTCACTACGAGACGTTAATATCACTTTGTCATCACGTACACTACCCTTTATCTTCAATACGACACAGACATGGTCTCTAGCAAAAGAAACTTGAGTAGGAAATATACTCAAACCTTTCATTAGTTGAAGATAACAACTCATGAGTATGTGCTACCCCATTGGAAGTAATCAAACCCCCCTAGGGTTGAACAATCTCTCAAATGAGTTCAACTATCCATCCCTCTGCCCAGCATGACCAGTTTCTACATATCCCAGATTTTGACCTGGTACTTGGCATTTTCATGACTCAAGTTGAATACCAGAGTTAAATTTAACTTCAGTATATTTCCAACGAGTATTTATTTGCCCCCAGATCAGCTCTGGTTAAAAAGTTATGATAATTAAAAGTCAACAGAATATCTGGAAGAATTTCAACAGCACCTCCTTTGCATGTTGCTGTTTTCAACTCTAAATTTCACTGAATTCCGTGCTGCAATTGCAGAAACTCTAATTACAAAGATGTAACACATCTCCTACCCTTTCCAAAAATTTATCATATGATAACTTTTAATTTTTTGACAGGAAGTTATGCTTGAAAAACAGAACAATCCAGAGAGTTTTCGAATCTGTCCTGATTCTGGACAGTTTACAATCATCTGGAATTTCAACCAGTTTAAGGTGTGATTCTGCTCTGGAAGTCTACAGCAAAGTTGTAGAGAACTTAAACTACTTTCCATAACTATATCCCACACCCCCATTGGCTAAGTAACCTGTGAGTTATGCTCTGTTAAAATTCAGCAACCATGCTGCCAGAACAGAGCACTCTGTTTTCCAATCCCTTTAAGCTAAACTAATCAACTGTTGAATTTTTCTACCCAACCAGGGTCCTAAATATTGAAACTTGGTTATTTTAGTTCCTTGTTACCATTATATTTAATGCAATTGTCTATTACATGTCAGTACTACGTTCCTCACAAAAAGGAAAATCCTAACCGGATTATACCGGCATATACGTCTCAATTGTGGCACTAAACGGTCTCTCACACACACACGTGTATTACACAGAATACATACGTGGTTAGTACCTGCAGAAGAACACTCAATAGTGATGCATTCAAAGGTTGTTGTCATTTCAGACAGGTCCATATTTGAAAGTAAATACATACGCCCGTATCATCACCATGCGGCCGTCCTTGAGTTAAGCCACGTCTCAAGGTACGTGATCGTGTTTTCACACCACAAGACGGGGAACCAGAGTAGAGCGCGAACGGGTCATCACGGTTGGGAATTTTATCACCCCAACAGATACCACCTACTTCCCTGCATGGCACGCCGATGGCAAGCGCTGCGTATGTCCTTCTAGGCTATTTCTAGAAGAACACACTATCGTGTTACCGACCACACGATGGGGTTTCCACTTTCTTTCTTAATGCATGCCAGGGACCAGCATTTCATATGAACTCAGGAACATGAAGAGTTCAAGAGTTTCATATTGACGTCTCACACCAAGCTGTGAAACCTATCCCTGAACCACATTCCTCGTCAGGGGAGCTAACCGAAATTGAACCGCTTTCGGTGACGTTCCTTACCATGCTTACCTGAGCATAGGTGCGTCGTTACATAATCAAAATTCAGAATTATAACACATATGTTAGTCATGCCACTTTAAGTAACTATACTACTATAGTCCTTATTTGGGCATACTACGATTCCTCACCGTAATCCTAAGTTTTCCCGTAATCCTGTCCTTATTTTGTGTGCTATCCCCTAAGCAGCTCTGAAGCCAGCCTGTGATGGACCGAAATCCGTACGCCCAGGATCTCAGAGGGTGGTGCCGCACGATGCGACACCCGACAGCACACACCATAAGGCACACATGTATTACATATAAAACAAACTGAATATGTACAAAGGTAGTACACACCTTCAGTTTACATTTATCTACAGAGTCTACAACAGCGGAAGCTAAATCTTTATAACTCACGCCCACCTAACTAGCAAAAGTCGGTTGTCCAGCCCTACGGACAACCCACACTAGCTTCACTCATCAGCTCAGTGCGGCGTGTACGGCTCCCACTTAGCCGTGGTCCCCGACGGAGGGTAGCCCTCGCCGGTGGACTCGTACCCCGAGTCCGTGGGGTAGTCATCACCTGCAAAACTCTCATAGCAGCAACCGTGAGCACGATGGCTCAGCAAGTCTTAACCGACTCACCTATACATGAAACTCTACATGCCGTTCATAACCAACATGGGATGGTACATTGCAGCAAAGGACACGCCTACAAGTTCATCCTTAATTCCTCTTTTAGCCACAAGTTAACGGTTCATGAATCTGAAATTTAGTGAGCAATATTTGGTGGCACACATGTAGCAATACAATTTATCCATATCAGCAGAATTGAATCAAAATATTCCATAATTTATCTACGTCATGACTCAGTGAACAAGCGGTACTCATCACCGTGAGGGACGGCGAATTGACTCGATATACACCTGCAGGGATACCTGAATAGCACGTCATGTACGCCCACACGCGGAGCTGCACACAGCACGCTCACCCCGTGTCGTACGGGACAACCTTTCACCCAACAGCCCAAACGTCAAACCGGTCGCACCGAAACGAGCAGGAGGTTCCCTACACGGAGCATCTCTCTATGCCCGTTAGCAGATTTCCACCTGGCTGCCCTCAACCTACACCTATAAATCGGTGTGCTATGCCTCGACGCCCGGAGGTTTAGGTCACATCAGTTTATCGGGGCCCATATATCTGATATGCCTTCGGTACGTTCAAAACTTGTTCAGTGGGGCCACACACGGATCGGTCCTCAATCGACACGGACAGGGACACTCACACAAGACATTCTCTTGCTGCGTCCTAGCCCCTGCCTAGTCTCTTTTTCTTTCTAAAGTGATCTCCCATCACTCGAACCAATCCCGTGTGTCCCGAATCCTATACTCACGAGTAGATTCCAACTACTCGACTTGTACCGAAGTTCTATGAACATTGAGCACAGCCTGACTACTCGAGGACTTAGACAATACCCTCACTCTTGTAGGAAAAATCTGGTTATGCACTTGGGGTTTCATCCATCTACACCTAATGCACAAACATACCTCAAGCTACGTGTATATAAAGCAAAACTTGGTAAACTTCGATAAATGCAAACCGGGGCTTGCCTTGTTGCTGCTGGTCAGTTGTTAGCGTCTCATCCGGAAGTAGGAAGTCCAACACTTCTGGGGTCTCCTCGCCTTCAGCGACTACATGTGAGCAATGCAACGATATGTCAATTTAAATGCAACGTTTTAAATTGATTATGTAAAGACCATAACTCCAGCTAGCCCTCCCCTTTGGATCTGAAATTTGTATGGTGGCTTGGTAGGGTCCTAAACCAGAGACTTGACCAAGTTTCATTTGAAACAAAGTTCATTTGAGCTCTGTACAAATAAAAGTATAATTGGTCATTACTAGAGCTTCTAAGGATTTCCAGGGATTTTCATAGCTCAAACCATTACTTTATGGAAACTAGAATTTGAGATGGTTCTAATGGAATTGGTTTCATGTCATTTGAAGAATCCTAGAGGAAGTTATGCCCTAAACAAGATTTGAGAAAATCTGAAAAATGTTTCTGCACATTTTTCTATTTTCTCAGGGCAGTTCACTTAATCACAACATTAGGGGAACTAAATGAACTTGGATGGATCTGAAATTTTTCCTGTGACTCAAGGATTTTCAAATGAACCTCCTGGCCAAATTTCAGAATTTTCTATAAGGAATTCTCCAGATAAAATTCCCAACAATTTAAAATTTAGGGAATTAATTCGGGAAAAATAATAAGTTTCATGAGCTCAAACTTGTTTTGATGGTCAGTACTCGAAGATCTGAATCCAACAAAATTTGGTTCACTAAATTTGGAGCTTCCTAGCAAAGGTTATAGGCATTTGAAGTTTGAACAAAATCTGAAAATCATAGAAATGTTTAAACTCGGGTTGTGGGCCCCACTCTTCAAGCCGGCCCACTGAGATCGCGGCCACAACGCAGCCCACGGGGTTTTACCCGTGCTTCCGCATCAGATCCCAGCCGCAAAATGGATCCCCGCTGGAAAACAGAGACTGACCGGTGGACCCGGCCCCTTTTCGTCTTCCTCGCGACAACCCGCACTCCCCGCGGCGGCGCTTCACCGGAGAGCTTGCCGCCGGTCGTTCTTCCGCATGAGATTCGACGAAACTCGCTGCCTGTGCCCAACTTTGCTCAGGGAACACGTCGGTGCACTCACTGAAACTCGGCGATGGCCGGAACCATGCTCACGACGGTGACAGCGGCGACCCCTACTCCGGTGATGTCGCCCGAGCTACCCAGGGCCCTATTTTTGGAACGGTTTCCTCCTACAGCTCCGTGGTGACATGCTGAGTATGAACTTGGACTCAGTTTACCATGGAAACGACTGGAGCTTGGACCTCACCGTCGAGCTAGGGCTAAAACAGCGGAGATCAGAAAAACTCAAAGAACAGCAACCCTAGTCAATTGTTTTCGCCGGTTGTTGATCCTAGATGGCCGTTGAATGGTGCAGAACGTGTGTGTGGCTCAGAATTTTGGAGTTTCGAGCGACTCTGTTCTTTGAACACCGAGAAGTAAACGGGGAAATTCTCCCCCGATAAGGCACGAAAGGGGGTATGGTTTTCACCCTGAGATCGAGCAGCCTCTGGCGCATCTAGGTTCTGTTGATCGTCGGCCACGAGAGTGCTGAGAACAGCGGCGCACCGGGGAACCAAGAGGGCAGCCAAAATTGCAGTGCTTTCGGTCGAGCGTGTGCGATAGCCGGCAGAGTCTCGGTGTGTGCCGCGAGAGGTAGCTTCGTGGGCAAGAAAGGACCCTGCGCTAACCTCCAGCGCAACACCAGCTCACCGCGGTGGCTGTTTGGCAGCTGCTCGGTGGCGTCCGGTGAAGTATCCCGTAGAAACAGAGCCCGTGTGAGTGCTTTGATCAGTGCATTTGACTGACAGGTGGGCCCATGCTTCCCCCTAATCCTTTTCCTTTGTTTGTGCAAATATCTCAGCTACTCAAAATTGAATGGAAGACTTATCCACCAGTTCAGGGGATGAATTTGAATTCATCTACTTGGAGTTTGTTTGGCCATATTTGATTCACATTTGAATTTGAAATTCAAATTCAGTTTTGAATTAATCCAAGCTCCCGACAAGATGAACTCCAACGGGGATGAAAATTGATGGACTAACTCAGAAAAATGTGCTGAGTTTGAATATGAAGCCAACTTTTGAATCCAAGTGATGAAAGTAGCTGAAATTTGAATTTGCATTCAAATTAGCCCTTTTTACAAATGTCTCCAAAAGTGCCTCAAACTGTTTTGGATTTGCATGAGACTTGGCCTGAGCACCCCTAAGAATGTTTAGGGCCTAATGGTAAACTCATCCTCTCATGTTTATGTGTGTGAGCTCCTGCTTTTTTGGAGTTATGTGTTTTCCTCTAATCACCCTCTTGATGGTGTTTACTTGCTCTTCACAAATGTTCATGAGCTATCCACCAAATGAGCTGTGGTGTGGTGATGTGATGAACATTTTAACAAGTCAATTCTTGGGCTTTTACACTTACAACAGCCCCGGTGTTAGCTCAACCGGATACGACCAAGCCCTTCAACGTATATTGTGATGCGTCCGGCATCGGGCTTGGCTGTGTATTGATGCAAGGCAGATGAGTGCTCGCCTATGGCTCACGTCAACTTTGTAACCACGGGCAGCACTATCCGACTCATGATCTTGAGCTCGCTGCTGTGGTGTTGGCATTGAAAATGTGGAGGCACTATTTACTTGGGAACTTAGTGCACCTCTACACCGACCACAAGAGTCTAAAATATATATTCACTCAAAAGGAGTTGAATATGCGGCAACAGAGATGGCTAGAGCTGATCATAGACTATGAGAGCGAGATTCACTACCATCCCGGTAAGGAAAACGTGGTTGCCAACACCTTAAGCCGCAAATCTCATGTCAACAATCTGTCCATCACCCCACTTGAAGAGGAGGAGCCGAGCCTATACTTGGTTCCATATGGGGCATTATATAATCTTGCTCTCGTCCCTACCATACGAGAGGAGATTATGGAAGCTCAGAAGGAAGACATGGGAATATCGCACATTCGGAGGAGAATGAAGAATGGTGAAATGAAATGCACCCGAAGGGATGAACACGGTACTCTATGGTTTAAAGACCGTATAGTGGTACCCCGTGACATGAAGCTTCAGAATAAAATATTGGACGAAGCCCATTTGTCCATGTATTCTATTCATCCGGGCAGCAACAAGATGTACCAAGATCTGAAAACCAGATTTTGGTGAACGCGGATGAAAAGAGAAATCGCAAAGTATGTATCCGAATGCGATACGTGTCAACGTGTGAAAGCCGACCATATGCGTAAAGCCGGACAGCTGCAACCATTGAACATTCCGGCGTTGGAGTGGGAGGATATCAGCATGGACTTCATAGTCAGGTTACCTCTCACCTCCCACAACCATGATTTGATTTGGGTGATAGTCGATCGACTAACCAAGTCGGCTCATTTTATCCCCGTACATATGGGTCACGTGGACAAGAAATATGCGGAGTTGTATATTACAAGGATCTTGTGCTTGCACGGTGTTCCCCGGATGATTATTTCAGATCGCGGTGCGCTGTTCGTCACTCGGTTGTGGGAACAGCTGCACGCATCATTGGGGACCAAACTGATCTGAAGCTCCACGTATCACCCGCAGACGGATGGTCAAACTGAATGGGTGAATCAAGTACTTGAAGACATACTACGCGCATGTGCCATCCACCACGGTAAAAACTTGGACGATCATTTACCATTGGCGGAGTTTGCCTATAAT
Organism: Neostapfia colusana; assembly: GCA_030760725.1. Classification (NCBI taxonomy): domain Eukaryota; kingdom Viridiplantae; phylum Streptophyta; class Magnoliopsida; order Poales; family Poaceae; genus Neostapfia; species Neostapfia colusana. Next base: position 17,535,696 of record JASWHV010000013.1, read on the forward strand.
AATGGCTATCAAGCTAGCATCAAGATGGCGCAGTATGTAGCTCTCTACGGCCGGAAATGCCGCACACCACTCAACTGGTGCGAGTCCGGCGAGCGAGTTATCTACGGCATTGAACTTGGGAATGAAAATGAAGAACGAGTGCGAGTAATACAAGCCAACCTCAAGGCTGCTCAATCTCGTTAGAAGACTGCAGATAAAAGACGCCGTCCTCTCCACTTCGACATTGGGGACCATGTTTATGTTCGTGTGTCTCTGATGGAGGGAGTTCATCGTTTCGGAGTGAAGGGCAAACTTGCGCCGCGATTCATCGGTCCGTTCGCTGTCATTGAAAAATGCGGTCCTGTGGCCTATCGCCTGGAGTTATCGGCGTCACTCACAGGAATTCACAACGTCTTGCGCATCTCTCAGCTGAGGAAATGCCTCAAACCCTCGGCTGAAATCCGCACCGAAGACATAGAAGTTCTTCAACCGGACCTCATATACTCGGAGTATCCGATCCGGATTATCGATGAAAAGACTCGCGCCACAAAAAACCGGACCTTATGGTTTTACAAGGTCTTGTGGAGTAACCATACCGCTGAGGAGGCGACATGGGAAAGCGAGGACTATCTACAAGCAAATTATCCGGACTTGCTATCATCGTATACCTGGTAAAGTTTCCCCACTTTGCTTTTCTTTTGGAATCTCGGGACGAGATTCTTTTTAAGGGGGGATGTAAAATCCCCAAAAGTGGTAGCAAGAAATTCAGCACATTTATACTTAGGAAAAATGAGGGGAATTAAAACTTTGAATTATAACGGTGTGAGTTCCAAGTGATGCTTCAAACGTCCCGAAAACTTCTAAACATGGACACCTAAATTCATAACTTGAGTCTTCATAATCCAAATATTAGGCCTCTCAAATTTCAGCTCATTTGAAGGGTTTCTACTAATTGTTTGGGATTAAAAGAGGAAGCCCTCGAATCTAAATTTAAATTTCAGTTTCAAATCCCAGCTTCCTCAATTTGCAAATTTGGTTCCACAAATGTGTTCTCCACATTTGAATTAGCATCCATTCAAAAATTCAGAATTATTTGAGTTGGTTTGCTATGCTTTTGGAGCAATGGAAGGAGAGAGATTCAAATTCCAATTCAAATTCAAATAACCAAACTCAATTCAAATTCCACCCTAGAATTCAAATGAATTCAGTTGAATTCAAGATTTCAAACCATGACTTTGGGAGGAAACAAAAGAGTTAATTTGGAGACAAAAGGGAAAATATCAATGGGGAATTAGGTGGGAGGGGGCCCACTAGTCAGCCACCCACAGAAGCAACTTCCTGCTTTCCCTCGGTTGATCACCAGCGTGTGCCAGCTCCCGGCTGAAACCCCCGCCCGAAGCTCCACCGAGCTGCTTGTGACTTTCTCCTGACGGCAGAAACTGGTGCGCGGGTGAGCACTCGTAAAGCAGTAGCACAAACCAACTTTGTCTCTGCCTCCACCGAAGCCTTTCCCTCAGCTCCCGAGCACTCACCGAGAGAAAAGCACCGCGCGCGCCGCTCATCACCGAGTCATCGCCGATCGGACTCCCGCAGGGTTAGCGCCTAGCTGAGCCGCCCAAAAGCTCCGCCAACGACTTCTCGACAATTTTCGCCACTCCTCAGCTCGTCCCCGATCTTCCTTCGCCGTGCCCGAGCCATTCTTCATCGGAAGAAAACAGAGCTGCGCCGCCTACTCGGTTCCACGTCGCCCGGCCACTCCCGTGCCCCTCCGGCTCAAGCAAAGCGACTCTAAGGTGCGCCACAAGGTGTAGCTGCCTATACCGGGGTCCTTTTGCTCTTTACTATCGCCGACTAGCCAGAATTCGGGCTTTACCGCTGGCGCACGTAAAGACTCGACGTTAGCAAATTTGGGAAATTCTCTCCACACGTCTGATCATCGGTTCTCCGGTATTAGACACAGCTACTAGAGCTCCTAGCGCCTCCCCACACTGAATACCGAAGCCAACCGGCCACCAGACCCCCCAGGCGACGAGAATTCGCTGCCGCCGGCCAAAACGGCTCGGTTCACCATCGAGCTCCCATTTGTGGACGTTTTCAGCTCGGGTTAGGGGTAGCATCTTGTTCTACGTGCTCTAGGGATGGTGTACGCCACTTTAGATTGCTGGGAGAAGCTTGGGGCGTGCCGCACCTCGCTGGCGCCGAGCTACCGAGCCGCCCCGCCGATGCCGACCTACCTCCGGCCGTTTTCATGCGATGAAACCTTGCCCGGCTGCTAGGTCTTGATGTGAGGATGGTGTAGCATGAAACCGCATCGAAATTGGTTGAGAAACGGGGGAGAACGAGCCGCACCATGATTGGCTCTGTGCGCGTGTGAGTTTTCTGTCCAGAGGTTGAAGACGACCGACCTGTGGACTCCACTGTCAGCCGGTAAAACACTTCTCTGTGCAAAAACAATTCCAGCAACTGTTCAAACTTGGAAAAACCATAACTTTGTGTAGAAAACTCCAAAAAGGGTGACACCAATTTTGTTGGAATCCTCATAAGGAGTACTTCAGAGAGGTACAAAGTGCTTGCCATGAAAATGCCCAGTATTTTCTGTGGAATTCAATTTAATAAATCCTTTAGGGATTAATTCCAGGAAGGATTCTCTATGAAAAATTCCCAAATTTGTGGCAGCAAAGCCTTTTCCTAGTTCCTGAGCTCCAATAAAAATTTGACCTTCATTAGAATTCATTTGCTAGGCTAAATTGTCTTCCAAAGTTCAGCCTTTATTTAAAAATTCAAATTCTAAACAGAAACTTTTCAGCATTTCATATCAACTTCCAAAATTCATATCTCCCTGTAGGTAGCTCCAAAAATGGTGAAACAAATTTTTTTTAGAACCATGGAGACCTACCCAAATTAGATATTCCACTGTTAGCTGTGTCGAAACTTCAGATTTGGGATCAAAATTCAGAGAAGTCTTCGACTTGTGGGAATTTTGGAGACCACAAGGTTCAATGAAATTTCTCCAAATTTTGCTCAAATCATCCTTAGAGAGTCTAGTATCCAGTGGAAAAATCTCAAAGCCAATTAAGGAACTTAAATAGCAGTAGCTATGAGTAGAAGGATAATTCTTATACTTCACTAGTACTTATACATATATTTTGCTACATTTCATATAGTGACCGAAGTTGAGGACACACCGGAGCCGTTGGACGTCCCCCCACCCGACGCTAACTTTCCTTTGGACTCGCAACCAGGCAAGCCCCGATTTGCATTTAATTACCTTTTACAAAGTTTTTCATTTGTATCACTTATGTCTAGGTTGAAATGTTGCATTAGAGTTAAGGTGTTTGAAACCCCACTTGCATGACTTTAAATCCTATGAAGGGTTCGGTAGTTTACAGAATCGACGAGTAGAGAATGCCATGCTAATATGCTTAGGATCTCAGTAGAAGTCAAGTAGTTGGAATCTACTCGCGAGGTAAGGTTTTATCACACGGTATGAAAAAGAGTAGAGAATGGCTTAAGAATGTGAAACTGAGACCCAGCAGGGGGGATAGGATGCAGTGAGCGGAGGTCTCACGTGCGTAACCCTGTTGGTGTCGATTGAGGACCGAGTCATGTGCGGGCCTGATGGACAAGTATCGAACAGTACCGGATGGCATACTGACATAAGCAGGAAACCAATGTAATTGATTAATCTGGGTGTCGAGGCTTACCCAACCATTTTATAGGAGTGGGTTGAGGATTGCAAGGTGTAAATCTGACGGTGGGCACAGACACGCTCCACGCGGGGACCTCCTGCCCGTTACAGATGGACCGGTTCGGCTTTTGGGTTTCCTTTGAAAGGTTGTTGCATACAACAGAGTAGGAAGGTGTGTGGCACCACACTTCTGAAAGTGGGTGTATGTGACGTGTTGTCCGGGTGTCTCCTGATTGCAATCACCATCCCTCACGGTTATTTGAGTACCGCTTGTTCACTGTTCTGTGACGTAGTAAGAAGTGAAAGAAGCCAGATGAATGATATTATGTTGTGCTGAACTATTAATGTCTTGAAACCATGTCTGTTGCCGTCCACTGTTCGCCATCGCCATCGTCGTCGTCGCAATCACTACTCCCTCCTATTCTACGTCATTATCGTTCATGGCTGGCAACTTTTTTAACTACTTGGCGTGTGGCCGACTCAAGGAGGAACGCTTGGCGTGGTGCAAGAACCACCCCCATGTATGTACATATGGCACACCGGTCGCTCTGTAGTTTTGCTTTTCTGTCTTGTTTGTTTTTGGTATTTTCAATTTCATGGCTCGCCAATTGCGTCACTTGTTGTCCAATTTCTCTGCATAGGGTTTCTCTGCGAAGCCTGAGTCGGCAGACTTAATGAAGTGGAAGTGCATCGTCCCCAGTAAAGAAGGGGTATGTCATGTAGAATAAGCACAATCCAGTATAACCATGCTCCTCTTGTTAATGAATTTACTTTGTAGACTGACTGGGAAAGTGGTTACTACCCATTGACAATCTCCTTCTTAGAGAACTATCCCTTGGTACCTCCTAGATGCGCCTTTCCACCTGGTTTCTTCCACCTGAATGTCCACAACTCAGGATTTCTCTGCCTTGGGATTCTTGATCAAGAGATTGTAAGATATAAGGCCGCCTAGAAATAACATAATTTAAACTTTTTTCACAGGCGGTGTTTAACTAAGAGCCGCCTGTGAAACCTGCGCCGATATTAGGCCGCTCAGGCGGTTCTAAATTACAATTTACAAACTGTCTGCACTAATACATCTTCACAGACAGTGTTTAACGAAGAGTCGTCTGTGAAAATTTGCGCCTATATAAGGCCACTCGGTCTCCTCAAAAAAAAAACTCAACCCTGGAGATTTCACTTCGACGCTGTCAGGCTGCCAAAATCTTCCTTTGCCGCTAAAACCCTCGCCGCCGAGCTTCGTCCTCGCTGCCGAGCTTTGTCCTTGCTGCTGAGATTCGTCGTCGTTGCCGTCGCTGTCGCCATCACCGTTGCCATCTATGTAAGTACGTCTCTTTCCTCCCTTCTCTCCCTCCTCCCTTCTCTGTCACACGCGCCACCTCCTTCCCTCCCCCATCCCCGTGCCGCCTCCCTCCTCGCCCTTGCCGTCGGCCGAGTGTCGTCCTCGCCCTTGCTGCCGCCACCCTCCTCCCTTTTCTGTCCCCCTCCGGCAACATCGCCGCCGCACCACCGCGCCTTAATATTCCCCGCGCCGCCTCCTCCTTCCCGGCATCTACCCCCACCGTGCACTGCCCCCTCCCCACCGTCCCCCACCGCCGGCGCTCTCCCACTGCGCCGATCCCCCTTTTAGATTGTTTAGATTACTTGTTTAGAGACCTTGACCATTGCTTAGATTAATGTTTAGATTTTCTTTGAAGGTGGACCATAGAGCAAATTGTTTAGAGAGCAAATTAATTGTTTACATCAGAAAGCAAAGCAAATTTAGCTCAATTGTTTCTTCTACATTTTCTGTGTGTGTTCATACCAGCACCAATTAGTTGTTTAGAATAGTTGTGTTAAAGGAGATAGTCTTGTTGTGCTAACAGGTAGTCCATGTTGTCTTTGCCAAGAACCACTGGATTCAGTTACAAAGTACTGAAATGCATGTGGTTGTCTTGTTAGAGAGCTCGTGCCGATCACAACCGAGAATTGGAGAAAATTCCCTGAGGAGGACAAGAATGAGTTGTGAGATAAGTTAAAGAAACAATTTAAGTTCCCAAAAGGCATGGAAGAAGCTGTAAAGAAAGCAACATTGGTCTCTTGCGGCAAGAAGTTTCGTGGCTGAAAGAGTGAAATGAATGCTTATGTTAAGGACAATAAGGTCCCTAGCCCAAAGAAGATGGGAAAAATCACACAAGATCAGTGGCAAGAATTTGTTCGTCAAAAGACCACACCTAAGGCTAAAGCCCTAAGTGAATCTAGGTCAGAGCTTGCCAGAAAGAACAAATACCATCATCGCTTGGGTTCTGCCGGATATGCCCCCAAAGTTGAGAAATGGAATAAAATATTAGAGGAAAGTGTCAGTAAGGGCAATCATGACCCGCTACAAGGCTGCGATGAGAGAACTAAGTGGTGGGTCTTAGCTCGGTCAGGTTTGACCAGCGAGGGCAAACATGAAAAGCCCGACTCTGTGAACCAAGTAGAGCAAAAAATGAAAGAAGTAACTGAAAATCAACAGAAGGGTCTCTTCAAGCCGAAGAGGGAGAATGACCAACTTACCGCTATCCTAGGCAACCCTGAACACAGTGGACGGGTTTGAGCAATCTCTTCTCAGATGTACTAGATAGATGGTATCCCGAACGATAAAGAGTTATATAGAAGACGTGATAAGTTCAAGAAGACAATTGAAGATACGATTGATCAAAAGATCAAGAAAACTGTGAAAGAAACAATAGATAAACTTATAGAATCGGGACAATTAACACCACAGAATAGAGCGATGGTTCCCGTGGCAAAGGAGCATTTTATATCCCCAACTTCCTACCCTAGCAGCGTAGGTTCTGAGCCACGCTCAGGGTCAATCCATAATTTTCCTGTTGATGATATTGTTAAGGACACATCTTGTTGTCTTCTTGTCCCGATCGGCGGAGCAGTGAACAAAACAAAACAGGTTGCCACTGCTATGGCAAAGCCGAATCTTGTCTTCAACGGCAATTCACTTCCGTTGTATTATGTCGTGGTGCAAGTTCTTCAGATCTTTGATAATGATTATGAAGATTATAAAATAGACCATATCACACCTGAGGGACCACAACTCTGGGGCAGGCCGTCAACCAGTTAATCCTTTGGCACTGATGCGATATCGTGTTGTTGGACGATGAGCCGAGGTCTAGCCCCGTCGCATCTCGAAAGACTGCAGCCCCGTCTTCTTTGCCGAAAGTCCAGAAAGATCCACTCCTGCTATGTCCCAGCAAGGATGATAGTAACCTTGCTAGTAAAGATAACCAAGAGCAACCAGTTAAATAACAGCTTGAAGCAGTACAAGAGCAAGCTGCTGGTAGTAAAGAGCAATCAGTTGAACAACAGGTTCAACAACAGGTCAATGTCCAACTTCCGATGACTACTCCTCGGTCAGTACCTGTGAAAGTTAGCTCATACAAAAATGAGGAACCTTCTAAAGAAGTGTCAGAATATTTGGAAAAAATGAAGAAAAATATTACAAAATCTAATGCATCTCGTGCTTCACATGAGCCAACATTAGAAAATATTGAGGAGTGGGAAGAAGAGGGTGTGAAATATACTCGGGGGATGGCTTTAGTTAAACCAGGAGTTCTGGTATACAAGATTCAGGATGTTCCTCCTGAATATGAGAATGTGAAGTCGTTCATGACATCGGCACAACTTAGCAAACAACCTTTCTCGCTTAGAAGAATACACAAGTCGTACATCACTGCCAGCACAAAATATGACATTTGTTACGTAACATTTCGTGTGACAAAATAAGCATTCTGGAGCATTGGAGGAGATAAACGAGCCCTTCTCTTTAAAGATCTGCGGAGCCTTTTCTATTGAGGCATGCTCAAATCAACCTGCTACTCGTCTGGTGATTGTAAGTGCCTCTAATATTTCGTATTTGCTTTTCTTACTACACGCATACACATGTCATGAGATTATAAAAATTCTGGACTTATTCAGTAGGATGCAATACATGGATAATGAAAAGCTGAACTCCAAGACAAGTATCCTTGACCATAAAGTGATTGCAAAGTTGAATTTTGACTTTCAGGTGCAACGGGACTCAAAGCAGTACATGCGCATGATAAAAAAACAATTTGAAAAATTAATCGCAAGCCAAAAGAAGGATAAAAAGACAAAGGTTGCAGCCTACATAGGACATGCCATGTTTAACTTTGTCAGAGATGGCAAGGACCTCGTAAAGGCTCCGTACCACTTCGAGTAAGTTTGACATATGGCATGGAAATAGCAATTATTGCTAATTTTTAACTTAACACGTGTGTTTGTACGTGTGCAGTAAACACTACATAATGATCTTTATCAAGCCAACGCAGGGTTTGACAACGGTGTTGGACTCAGTCGATTACTCACAAGATACTTACATAGATTTCCTTGACATGTTGAGAAGGTACGGTTATTCGATACTTTTAATATACACGCATATATATAGGTTGGTAACTCTTATATGACATTCCTTGTATGACAACGCTTGCCGGTTTTACACGAAAAAACTTGGCGGTCAGAGACCTCCTAATAAGGATGCATTGCATATATCAACATATTATCCTTGTCCCAAGCAGCCATCTGGGAGCGTTTTATGCGGGTATTATGTATGCGAGCATCTTTGGACCGCCTGCAAATATAGAGTGAGTCGTGAGGATGTAAGTTATCCTTAATGTCAATATATTATTTTCCTTATTTTTGAGTTTCATTTCCATTGTAACTAGCGTATTTTAATACTATTATGTTATCGTTGTCACCAACACATTCTAAACCTTGTTATGTGTTTCATTGCAGCACATGAAGAATGTGGACGAAGAATGGCCGGTTTCTAGAGGTATGCTTGGTGGAGGAGCTGAGAAGATTGTGAGTGAACTGTGTCACTCCATGCGTCATGAAATTTTCCACCGAAAAGGGCAGTTCTTCGATGACGCAGGTGTAATAGCTGATGTGCCAGAACTTTGCCAGTATACTGAGCGTCAATTTATTGGTTTTTAGTGAAAAACATGTAAACTATGAATTGAGATGTATTGTACTTACATATGTATATGAGATAACTTTTGGTGATATTGTGTCAATGATGCTTGTCAGACGGTGTGTGAATGTGCATATGAAATTGACCTAGAAATTAAAAATAAAATCATGTAGTACCTAACAAACCGCCTATGATAATGGAATTTCACAAACAGCTTATCATAGGTAATGAATCGCCTGTGATAATATAGTTTCATAGGTGGCTGGTCGTAGGTAAAGGACCGCCTGCGGTGATGGAGTTAAACGGGATGATAATCTTACGTTACAAACCGCCTGTGATAAACATTCTTCACAGGCGGACAGAAGGTAGAGAACCGCATGTGATAATGGTGTTATCACAGGCGGATACTATTATGTTACAAACCACCCCTGATAAAAATTCTTCACAGGCAAATAGTCGTAGGTAAAGAACCACCTGCGATAATGGAGTTATCACAGGTGGATACTCTTACGTTACAAACCGTCTGTGATAAACACTCTTCACAGGCGGTTTCACGAAAGGTTAAGACCGCCTGTGATAACTTTTTTCACAGACGTTTTAAGTTTCCGCCTGTGAAAACTGCTGATTATCACAGGCTCTTCATTTCAGACGGTTTTGAAAACCGTATGATAATATGTTTAGAGCCGCCTGAGATGAAGCTTGTTATAGTAGTGTCTGTGTGTTAGAGGATAACACCTGGAAGCCTGACTCTCCAGACCGCAGGGCGAACAAGCGTCATCGCACTTCTCCACCACCCACTTTCCCACCCAGAGCTGAGTCAGGGGCAGTAACCCTGAAGATGGAGACCCCAGGAGCCAGAGCAGTAATACGAGTCGCTTAGAATTTATTTCCCTTAATTTAGCATTCCATCGAGTAGTCGCGTCATAAAATCATTTATGTTAGTTTCCTTATTAATGATTGGTGTGTGACGTGAGTTGTGGAAGCCATGGGCACTTGTCCACAACCTCGTCGTTATGTTTCCATTTGCTTTCGTTATGAAACTTTGTGATAATTAGTTGATTGAAGCCTTGTGTGAATTTTCCAAATCATCTAAATTTCTGTTATCCAAATTTAAATTCATGCATAACACCATGCAAAGCTACATAGGGAAGTTAATCATGGTATTTGGTTGATTATGATAGATGGCTGGTAGAGGAAGAGGTCGTGGTGCCAACAACAACAACAACGAGGCTGCCAATTTCCCCATTCCTGGATGGCATGGCAGGGGTGGTCGCCGAGGAGCGGCTGACCCAATTCATCAGATGATTAACATCCAGAACCACCTCATCCAGAACCTGACGCAAGTGGTGGCCAACCTGAATCAAGCTCCACCCCCACCGGCTGCACCACATCAGCCGAGGTTGAGCAAGTTTCTGGGCACTCAACCTCTAAAGTTTGCAAGTGCCGCTGAACCCCAGGAGGCAGATGACTGGTTAAAGACCATCGAGAACAAGATGAAGATCATACAGTATCAAGGACATGAGAGGGTGCTGTTTGGCTCTCACCAGCTACACGGACCCGCACCGGCTGGTGGACTGCCTACATCGCAGCCCATGAGGATCGCGAGAACATATCTTGGGAAGAATTCAAGTGCAGTTTTGCAACCACTACGTCCCAGCGGGAGAACTCAAGAACAAGAGGAAGGAGTTCCTCTCTCTCAAACAAGGTAGCATGACGGTGCGGGAATACCTCACCAAGTTCACACAGCTGTCCTGTTATGCACCAAGAGACATCGAAACTGATGCGCAAAAGCAAGACTGCGTTATGGAAGGACTCACCATGGAGATGCAGTGTGCTATGTCCTCCAATGAGTATGCTAGCTTCCAGAAGATGGTGGACAGGACATTCATTGTGGTAAGGAAGATGAGGGCCCTGGAGAATGAACGTAAGAGGAAGATGAACTGGCAAGGCCAATCTTCGGGCAGCAACACTCGACCACGTTTTGCACCGCAGCCTACAGGACAAGTGAGCCGTGCTATAGTGCCCTACCCAGCACAAAAGGGCTACAATCCTAACTTCAGGCCTTCCCCCTCGCAAGTCCAGCCGCAGCGCCAGCAAATGCAGCAGCCACGTCCTTTTTTCCACCTAGGCTGGCAGGACAAGGATAGCAGAACCCACCCCAAGACAACAAAGGTCAGACACCTAAGGTTGGGGTCCAGTGCTTCAACTGTGGTGAAGTGGGACACTATGCCCACAAGTGTCTGAAGAAGAAGCCCATGCAGCCACAAAAGCAGAACATGGTGCGTGGAAGAGTGAATCACATGACAATGGAGGAAGCACATGAGGTACCGGATGTGGTGATTGGTATGTTCCCTGCAAATTCCCACATTGCGACAATTTTATTTGATTCTAGTGCTACCCATTCATTCATTGCTCAAGAATTTGTTAGAAAACATGATCTAACAACAACACAAATGAACCATATGCTAGCAGTGAACTCTCCAGGGAAGAAATAAGAACAAGACAAGTATGCCCTCGGGTGAGTCTAGACATTAATGGCATAGTGTTTTCTGCAAACCTCATAGTGATAAACTCACAAGGGATAGATATTATATTGGGAATGGACTGGCGGGTGTTATCCATTGTTTGACGAGAACGTTGGAGTTGACTCATATGGGTGGCACCAAGGTCAAGTTCATAGCCATCCAAGAACCGAGGAAGGACATTAAACTCAATCAAGTGGAAGTGACGATTGAAGAGATAGAGTGATAAGGGAGTTTCCAGATGTATTTCCCGAGGATTTACCAGGTATGCCCCCCGATCGAGAAGTGGAATTCGCGATCGAATTAATGCCTGGAACAACCTCGATATATAAGAGGCCCTACAGAATGGATTCCAAGCAGCTAGAAGAGCTCAAGGAACATATTCGGGGGATGACGGAGAAAGCGTACATTCGTCCTAGTTCCTCACCATGGGGAGCTCCATTGATATTCGTACCAAAGAAGGATGGAACCCAAAGGTTGTGTGTAGACTACCGCGCACTCAATGAGGTGACCATCAAAAACAAGTACCCGCTGCCCCGCGTTGAGGACTTGTTTGACCAGTCAAGAGGGGCATGTGTGTTTTCAAAGATTGATCTTAGATCTGGATATCACCAATTGAAGATATGACCATCTGATATTCCCAAGACAGCTTTCGTCTCTCGATATGGGTTGTATGAATACACGGTCATGCCATTCGGGTTAACCAATGCACCGGCATACTTCATGTATCTCATGAACAAGGTATTAATGGAATATTTGGACAAGTTTGTGGTGGTTTTCATTGATGATATTCTAGTCTTCTCTAAAGATGAAGAGAAATCTAGGTATATGATGAAATGTTGTAGAGATAAGAATCTAGGCAAGCTGGATGTTTTGGTTGGTGCTGTGTGCATGAGAACTTGGGTTCGTGTTTAGTGCTTGCCTGGGTTCTAAGGACCGGTTCATGGAGCATTTAACCTAGCTTTACCGTGCCACCACATGCTGAGATGGGGCAGCTTGGCCAATTAATTAGGTGTATTTCCGACGTAGTGTGGGTGTTTGGATGGTGCGGGAAATAGGAGTCAGTTGGACTACCTTAGGAACTGCAAGGCTCAAGAGGGGGCCACTGCAGCGGGGGTTGGAGCCTCCTGGATGTTGTTAGGGGTGAAACCTCAGTGGGCTCATACTCGTCGGGAATCCCTTTGTAAAGGCCTCGTAGTGATCTCCTGGCTACACACCTAGGAAGTGTGAACGTGGTACACGATCACAGGCAAAATGGAGGTTCTTTAGTCCACCCGACAACGGGGGATGAAATCACTACTTGTGGGTAAAGAGGTACACACTCTGCACAGTTAGAAACTGTCATGACAGTCATGCTCACGGTCAAGAGCGGCTTGGACTTCTTCATGATTAGAAGATTATGAAGTGAAAAGTTGGGTATGTTAAGCGTGTAGATTAACATTGATGAAGAGATGTTGGGGTTGGGACTACCTCACTTATGTAGTAATATAGGTGCTTAAAAAGTTAAGGTGATAGGAATTAATGCGTAGTGCAATAACCATGAGTTAAGCCTTTCCTTGTTCTAGCCTGCATATCATTCCTTTCCCACACTTGCTGAGTACCATTGGTACTCAAGCTTGCTTGTTGTTGAATTTACTTGCTGCTCAGGCCCTGGCGAAGATGTGGAGTACAACAACGACCACTTTGATCCTGCCAGTGTATTCTAGGTTTACGAAGTCTCTCGGGCAACGCCTGTGATGGAGCCCACAAGACTTCATTTCCGCTGCATTGTTTATTATGTATCCAACATTTTAATAGTCTTTTGAGACAATATATGTAAGACTTTGATGTATTCAAATATTTGGCTTGTATTAAATGATGTTTCACTAGTGTTATCACATGTATGAGCGAACAGATCCTGGTATACATGTGTTCATTCATTCGGTTTGTTTTCAAGAAAACTGGCTGTGACAACGTGCTAGCTCAGAATGGCAAGAAAGGGATGGATAATTTAGGATTTGTTTCGAGAGTGATAATTTTGGAATTAAGATGCAAGGCTACCTGCTCCTTATCAAAACACGGAAGACGGGTTTACTTAGGCTCTTTTTCGATCCACTGGGTTTTTAAGAAACAAGTTTTTAAAAGCCGAGGTGGATCCAAACAACCCAGGTAGGAAATGAGTGGATCCAAACATTACCTTAGTAAAATGACTGTATCACAAGATACAAACGTTCAAACAATTACCAAATATAGCTCGCGAACAGAGGTAACACTACAAGAAACGAAATATTTTCGTGTGCCAAACGTATTTTCGTGGGCCCTCACGAAAATAAATTTATTGTCGTGAGCCAGTGTCTAGCTCACGAAAATAACAATTATTTTCGTGGGCTCAAGCAATAGCTCACAAAAATAAATTCAATTTCGTGGGCTTATCACAAAAATACTTTATCTATAGCCCCCAGCCCCCCCGACCCTGCCGTGCGTGCCACTCGCCTCCCAGCCAACCCCGCCACGGCGCCTCCCGATGAGCACGTCGCGCTGCCTCCCGGCCGAGCCCGCCGCACCGCCTCCCGGACAACCCCGGCGCGCCGCCTCCCGGCCAACACCGCCTACCGGTCGAGCACGCCAAGCCGCCTCCCGGCCAACCCGGCCACCTCCCAGCCGACCTGTAACACCCTCAATTTCATATTCATGCATTGCATATAGAAAAACATTATAAAAGAAATAGAAATGGGAAGAATCATAAAAATGGGAGAAAGATAGCTGAAAAGAGCCAATTTCAATTCGCCGAGGAGCGCTGTCGACACTTCCCGCAGCTTGCTGGCCATGTGGCGCCTTCGGAGCTCATCCCTGCGGAGGAAGTGACGTCCGGCACTGCTGGACACGTGGTAGGCTCAGAGCTCGCCTCAGGAGAAGGGGCGAGGTCCGATCCCGCTGGACACGTGTCGCCTTCGGAGCTAGTCTATGCCGAGAAGCGAGGCCTAGCCCGCCAGACACGTGTCGACTTCGGAACTCACCCCTGAGGAAGGGATGAGGTCCACCCCATGGGACACGTGTCGCTCTCGAAGCTCGCCTCCGAGAGGTCCGACCCTGCTGGACACGTGTCACCCTCGGAGCTCGCCTCCGGGAGGTCCGACACTGCTGGACACGTGTCATCCTCGGAGCTCGTCTGCGAGAGGTCCGGCCCTGATGGACACATGTCGTCCTCGGAGCTCACCTCCGAGGAGAAGGGAGGTCCGACGCTGCTGGACACGTGTTGACCTCGGAGCTCGTCTCTGAGGAGAAAGGAGGTTCGGCGCTGCTGGACACGTGGCATTCTCAGAGCCCACCTCCGAGGAGAGAGGAGGTCCGGCACTGACATGTGGCGCACGCGGAGCTCGCCTCTGAGGAAAGGGGAGGTCCCGCCCCCCAGACACGTGGTGTACGCGGATCTTGCCTCTGAGAGAGAGGGAGGTCCCGTCCGCTAGACACGCGGCGCAACCGGAGCTCTCCTCTGCGGAAAAGGGAGGCGCGACCCCCGCTGGACACGTGGCGTCTCCGGAGCTCACCACTGCAGAAGGACTAGATCCTTAAGCGGTTTTTCTCCTGTGTGCGCGGGAATACCCGGTACTAAGGAGACCGACACGATTTCCACGTTGACACCGCACCCAAATCAATTGGATATAAGTTGTTAATATCCAAAACAAATTGAATAGGACTTTTATTTGAATTCCAATCGGAGTAGGACTCTTCTTTCACCCCTTATAAATAGAACTCAAAACCCCATGGCCGCAACCATGTACCTATTTTCCACCTCCCGAGTCGATGACTTGGAGGCCCTAGCTTCCAACTCGCTGAGTTAACCCCCTTCGCCGGAGTTTAGTCGCTGGTGAGCCCCACCGGTGAGTCCGCCGACGAGCCCCGTCACGCTCGCTGTCGCCGGAAGAGAGCTGACGATCTGAACTGCTGCCATTGCTAGGAGAAAGGCCGAGGTAGGTCTTCGTTACCACCTTACGACATCATCGCGGTTTTCTTCGCATCTGTTTTTCATCGAACAGAAGCTTTTTCGTGTGGACAGATCACGTATTGATCGGTTTTTGACAGTGGTATTGATCTAGATCTTGAGTCAAGATCATCACCACGTCCACACTTGATCCTTATACCTTTGTTCACCATAAAACCCCATGCAAGCCATTAAAACATGCAAGAACACGTACAAACTGGTCTAATAAAACAGCATCATAGGATTTGCATCATTGCATCTTGAGTAAAGTTTGTGCATGATGTTGATTGCTATAATTTTGTATGTGCGTGGTCGTGAGTAGAAGGACAAGCTCAGGAAGCAATCTACGAAGGACTACAGCACCAAGACTTCGAGACATGTGAGCAACAAAAGCCACAAGAACAAGGCAAGTGCCCCTTGACCATATTGATCCCATGTTTTGGAAACTGTTTTGTTTGCGAAAATATGTATGCTTGAGTCAACTTGATGGGACACCCTTTTATAGGAGTTTACTAGTTTTGTTAACCATCCTTATCGCTGGGAAAGTTAATGAGTCGGGTATGATCGCTTTTGCTTTTTGCTTCGCTAATCTATGGGATATGGGAAGCGAGATAGAACGTGTCTAGCTACTGCACTCATATGAATAATGATAATGATAACTTGATGATGATAATGAGCATAGAATCGGGGGAGATCTAGGCAATCTTGGTTCATGGATGTGGTAGAATGAGATGGTGGTTTACTTGCCGTAGATCTAAGGACCGGTTCATGCCAGCACATGCCAGGAAAACAGTGCCACCACAAGGCCAAATACGGGTGCGGCTTAGCTGACTAATTAGGTAAGTTGCTAGATTGTTATGGACCGTGGAAGGCGCGAGGAATGGGAGTCGAGAGAGGACTGCCCTGGGAACTGCATGGCACAAGAGGGGGCCCGTAGGTGGGAGAATGGTGATTCGAGCCTACTGGTGAAACCTTAGTGAGTCCATACATCTAGTAGCCCCTTTATAAAGGCTATTTTGTGATCTCTTGGCCATACACCGATGGTTGTGTACTTGTATAATAGAGGTTCTTTCTAGTCGCCGACGGGTGATGAAATCACAAACTTGTGGGTAAAGTGGTGCCACCTCTGCAGAGTGTAAAACTATAATGATAGCCGTGCTTCGGTCACAAGCACCTGACCAACTTCCATGATTAGAGGCAAAACTTGGGAAGGTCATTCGGTATGGTTATGGTATGGTCATTGGGAATGGTTTTGGGACTGTTTTGAGTCATGACAATGAAATTTGTTTCAGTTATATGAAAATGAGATGGTTATAAATATTTATGAGTATGAGATGAACTTGGGAAAGATTAATGGCTGGATGAGACTTGATAAATGGTGAATTATGATGAGACAACGTTGTTGAATTACTTGATTATGATGGGATAAATTTCACCTAGAAATAGTTGCTGTTTTTACCATGTTTATGAAATAAAATTTGCTTGCTGCAATGAGCCTTTTTATTCCTTACCTTGTTGTAAGCTACATGTCATACTTTTCCCACACTTGCTGAGTACGACATGTACTCACCCTTGCATTTCCACATATACATCAGCCACAGGAGAAGAATACTTCGAAGAACAAGTGGAGTACTAGGCGTGCACACTACCGTCAACATGCTTGTGGAGTTGAAGATTGGAGCCTGCTGTTTTAGTCATTTTCCGCTGTCGTTAGAGTCTTCCGCTGCAAGAATAAGTTAGACATTCATGAGTGAGACATTGAGTCATTGTAATAAAGTACTTAAACACTATTTATTCGTGGTTATATTCTGTATTCAGTTTGTGGATTACATGTGTATGTATGATGAACATCCTGGGCACACATATGCATTCACTTGGTTCTATTTTCGGAACCGAGTGTCACAAATTGGTACCAGAGCCACGTTGACCGTAGGACGCAAGTCTAGGTAGAATGGACACTCTAAAACACATAGAAACACCCCTCTAGACTGCTATTTTCGAAAATTGCTTGCTGCTGCACCTTAATTGTCAATTCAGCCACCGCAAAGTGCTATTTTCAGCCCCTCTTTTTCTCTTCTTTTGGACAACAACACTTTTGCTTTCTTGCTTCATAGCTTCTGAAGTTTTGGAATTATTTCTTCCTTCTCTAAAGTTTCTCATGTCTTATTTATAGATGCCGGTGATTAGGAGCACAACATGCATAAGGACTCGTCCACCGCCACGTGGGAGTGCACTTAACCCCATTGAGGTGTCCGATGGACCATATTGGGAGGAGGTGAAGATGGAACCTCATGATGAAGATCAAGTCAATAGCTCTATGCATGAGGAAGAGGATCCGGAAGAGGTGGAACCATTCCAAGACGACATGGAAGATGATCCGCAAGAACGGCATTGGTACGCACCTCAGGAGAAATTTCATGCAGGTTTACACCCAGCAGAGCATCATGAAGCCATGTTGGAAGGAGATGAATCCAAAGAGGAGCCACCCCCTATTGAGGCTGAGAATAAAGGTGATGAATGGGCCATATGTTCAGCTCAAGAATTCCGGTCCGACGGGATGGAGGGAGGACACATATCCAGGGAGCTTAGAGAGTTCCTTGATTGCTGTAGCTTATACCCGGAGTATCTCCTCAAGAAAGTCCCTCGTCTCGGACATGAAGAGTGAAAGGCTAAACTAACCATCCTATCTAACGGTAGGGTTGTCACTCGGCACTTTGCACCCACATGGAGAGCTACAAAGGCAGAAGCTATCGACGATGCTGCATGGGATGCACTCACCGGACTGTGCTACGCCTTCCGTGAGCAGCTTGAGAACACTACCTTTGGGCTGCACCCGTATCGGAAGTGTAGTACAAGGGAGATCATTGGACCCCATGGAGGAGCTCTTTCCAACCCACAAGCTGCTGATAAGTCTCAGAGGGTACTCGATGAGTTAGGAAACCGCTATGCAAGCGCACCAGAAGAGATCCGTTACCTCCGCAAGAAGCTGTACTTGCTAGAAAAACAAGAGGAGACTCGTGCCAACGCCGGAACAAATGGAGCACCAGCGTAATCTATCCCTACATGGACTGCCGACTCACCATGGCGTGCGCCCATGTATGGACCACCCCCGTCACATGGCGAGAACAGCACCGGTTCTCATGATTAATGTGACACCCTCAATTTTTATTTCTGCATGTATTCATGTTTCATGTAGAAAAACATTTTTAAAATAAATTGAAACAGAGAAAGAATAAAAAGGTAGCCAAAAAGAGTCAAATCCAGTTCACAGAGAGCGCCGAAGACAATTTCCGCGGCCCACTGGCCACGTGGCAGGCTTGGGGCTCATCCCCGCAATGGGGGAGAGGTCCGACCCTGTGGGACACGTGTTGCCCCCAGAGCTAGCCTCTGCGGAGAAGCGAGGCCAGTCCCGCAGGACACGTGTCGGCTGCGGAGCTAGTCACCGTGGAAAAGAGAGGACCAGCCGCGCGGGACACGTGTCACTCTCTGAGCTCACCTCCGAGAGGTCCGTCCCTGCCAGACACGTGTCGCTCTCGGAGCTCACCTCCAAGAGGTCCGGCCCCGCCAGACACGTGTCTCTCTCGGAGCTCACCTCCGAGAGGTCCGGTCCTGCTGGACACGTGTCACCTCCGGAGCTCATCTTCGGGAGGTCCGACGCTATCGGACACGTGTCACCTCCGGAGCTCATCTCCGGGAGGTCCCTCACTATTGGACACGTGTCAACCTCGGAGCTCGTCTCTGAGAAGAAAGGAAGTCTGGCGCTGTTAGGACACGTGGCACATCCGGAGCTACCTCCGAAGAGAGGGGAGGTCCGACACTGACACGTGGCACCCCGGATCCACCTCCGAAGAGAGGAGAGGTCCGGAACTGACACATGGCATTCACGGAGCTCGCCTCTTCTGAAATGGGAGGTCCCGACCCACCAGACACGTGGCGCACGTGGAGCTCGCCTCTGAAGAGAGGGAGGTTCCCACCCGCCAGGACACGTGGCGCACGCAGAGCTCGCCTCTAAGGAGAGGGAGGTCTCGCCCGCCTAACACGCGGCACAACCAGAGCTCGCCTCTGAGGAAAGGGGAGCCCAGGTTCCCGGAGGACACGTGGAGTCTCCGGAGCTCATCACCGAGGAGGTGACGAGATTTGAAGCGGTTTTTCTTCTGTACGCGTGGGAATCTCCGGTACTAAGGAAACCGACACGATTTCCACAATGTTACCGCACCGAACCAATCTAAGATAAGTTGTTAAGATTCAAAAACAATTTGAACAGGACTCTTGTTCGAATTCCGATCAGAGGAGGACTCTCCGTTTTCCTCTTATAAATAGAACAGAAAACCTTTGGCCGCAACCACGTACTTCTTTCCACCTCCTGAGCCGACAACTTAGAGCCCTAGCCCCAGCTCGCCGAGTAAACCTCTTCACCGGAGTTTGACCGCTGGAGAGATCGCCGACGAGCCCAGAGATGATTGCCATCGCCGGAGGAGAGCCGACGATCTGTTCTTAGGAAGGACCCGAAGGAACGTAAGGTAGGTCTCCAATACCACCTTACGATATCATTGTGTTTTCTTTGCATCTGTTCTTCGATTCCTTTTGAACAGAAGCTTTTTCATGGACAGATCACGTGTTGATCAGTTTGATCTAGATCTTGAGTCCAGATCATTGCCACATCCACAATTGATCTTTACACCTCTGTTCATCGTAAAAGTCATGCAAACATGCAAGAACACGTACAAACTGATCTAATAAAAACTGCATCATAGGATTAACATGCATATGCATCGTTGCATCTTAAAGTAGAGTTTGTGCATGATATTTGCTGTGAATCTTGTAAGTCCGTGATCACGTATAGAAGGAGAAGCTCAGGGAGCTGTCTACGACGAGCTGCAACAACAAGGTTTCGAGATCCAACAGCAACCGGAACCGCAAGAACAAGGCTAGTGCCCCTTGACCATATTGATTCTATGTTTTGGAAAACTGTTTTGTTGCGAAAAGGTGTGAGTGCTTGAGTCAATATGATGGGAAACCCTTTCATAGGAGTTTACTAGTTTTGTTAGCCACCCTTGTCACCGGGAAAGTTAATGAGTCGGGTATGGTTTTCACTTTTATGCTTTGCTGAGTCTATGGAATTATGGGAAGCGGGATAGATGTGTCTAGCTAACTGCACTCGTAAGAATGATGAGAAACTGATGTTGTTAATGAACGTGGATCGGAGGGAGATCTAGGCAAGCCTGGGTTTGTGAATGAGATAGAATGAGATGGTGGTTTACTTGCTGTAGATCTAAGGACCGGTTCATGCGAGCACATGCCAGGATAACAGTGCCACCACAAGGCCAAGTATGGGCGCAGCTTAGCTGAGTAATTAGGTAAGTTGCTAGATTGTTATGGACCGTGGAAGGCGCGGGGAATGGGAGTCGAGTGAGGACTGCCCTGGGAACTGCATGGCACAAGAGGGGGCCCGTGGGTGGGAGAATTGGAGATTCTAGCCTGCCGGTGAAACCTTAGTGAGTCCATACATCTAGTAACCCCTTTGTAAAGGCTATTTTGTGATCTCTTGACCATACACCAACGGTTGTGTACTGGTATAATGGAGGTTCTGCAGTCGCCGACGGGTGATGAAATCACAAACTTGTGGGTAAAGAGGTGTAAACTCTGCAGAGTCTAAAACTATCATGATAGCCGAGCTTACGGTCACGAGCGCCTGGCCAACTTCCATGATTAGTTGGTATGGTTTTTGGTTATGGTTTTGGTAATGGTTTTGGTTATGGTTTCGGTTATGGTTTGGTTTTCGGGACTGTTGAGTCCGGGTGATAAGATTGGTTGCATGACTGTTGAGTCATGGCAACGAGATTGGTCTCGGTGTGAGACGGAATTGTTGTGAGACGAAATGGTAGTGAATACGAGATGGTATTCGTGAGATGGTAGCGAATACGAGAAGGTATTCGTGAGCAAAGATGAAAAAGATTAATGTCTGGTTGAGACATGGAAAGTGATGAACATAATGGAGGTATGTTGGTATTTTAATACATGTTGAGATTACATTCACTTAAAGTTGAGTTACTGTTTTTATCGTGTTTTAAGAAATAAACTTTGCTTTCTGCAATGAGCCTTTTTATACCTTCCTTGCTGTGAGCTACATATCATATTTTTCCGCACTTGCTGAGTACATCATTGTACTCAAACTTGCATTATTACTTCATCATCACAACAGGAGAGGAGTACTATGAAGATCACGTGGAGGATTAGGCGTGTAGTCTGTCCTCAACCTTGCCTGTGGGGATGGAGTAGAGATGGAGCTGCTGCTGCTGCTTAGATTGCTTCCTCACTAGTTAGAAGACTTCCGCTGTTAGAATAGAATAAAGACTTCCGCTGCTAGATAAAGACTTCCACTGCTAGCATGAGTCCAAGACTCATGAAACATTGTAATAAACCCTGTTATTCGTGGTAATATATATTCTGAATTCAGTTTGTGGATGATATGTGTATGTGTGATGAACATCCTAGGCACATATATGCATCAGTTCTCGGTTCCGTGGTTCTCCACAGAATTGAGGGCGTCACAATTAAGTTTAGGTTTCCATTGAATAAATCTGTAATAGGAATGTTTAGAGTGCAGTAGATCAAATAGGAGTGGTGTGCAGAAATTTTTATGATGATTGCTTGAGGTGTGTGCTGGTGTGAGTTATGGGACGCTTCGGCGAATGCCCACATCTGCACATAGTGGAGAGAGATGAGATGCTTCGGCACAGGTTCACATCCTCACATAGGCTGATATTAATAAAAGAAGTTGCTTAGTTCATACACCTTGATGCATATAGTTGGGAAACCGCTTCTTTCAAATCTGAATTCTTGCTCCTACAAATATAGTATGTCCAAAAGTAGGCATTAAAATAAGGGGGTAGACTTTCTTGCCAACCTTATCATCTTGGATTCCCAAGGAATTGACATAATACTTGGAATGGGCTGGTTGAGCAAGTACAATGGAGTAATACAATGTGCTCAAAGGATCGTGCAGTTGACAAGTGAGCACGGTACCCGTATTGAGTTTGAGGCAGCCCAACCGGCAACCGAGAAGGCAGTGATGAACCACATCGAAGAAGCGACATAGGAAAGCATTCCGGTAGTCCAAGAATATTCAGATGTGTTCCCGGAAGAACTTCCAGGTATGCCACCTGAGCGGAACATTGAATTTTGCCATTGATTTAGTACCCGGAACTGCACCTATAGCAAAGAGGCCATATAGGATGCCTGCTAATTAATTAATGGAGCTCAAGAAACAAATTCAGGAGCAGCTAGATAAGGGTTTTATACGCCCAAGCTCGTCACCCTGGGGAGCCTCTGTGCTCTTCGTGGACAAGAAAGATGGGACCCAAAGGATGTGTGTGGACTATGGGTCTCTCAACGAAGTGATGATCAAGAATAAATACCCGCTGCCCCGCATAGAGAACCTATTCGATCAAATGAAAGGTGCCCGAATTTTCTCCAAGATTGATCTTTGGTCAGGATACTTCCAGTTGAAGATTAAGCCCTCTGACATACCCAAGACTGCATTTCAAACACGGTATGGTTCGTATGAATATACCGTGATGTCTTTTGGGTTAACAACTGCACCCGCATACTTTATGTACCTCATGAATAAGGTCTTCATGGAGTACTTGGACAAGTTTGTCGTGGTTTTCATCGACGACATCATGGTGTATTTGAAAAGTGAGGACGAACACGAAGAACACTTGAGGTTAACGTTGCAAAAACTGCGAGAGCATCAATTGTATGCTAAGTTCAGCCAGTGTCAATATTGGCTAAAGGAGATATCGTTCCTAGGCCACATCATATCTGAAGGAGGAGTATCGGTTGATCCCGGAAAAGTGGGAGATGTTTTGAAGTGGAACCAACTGCAGAATGTGAGAGATATTTAGAGTTTCCTTGGGATGGATAGATACTACCGCTGGTTCATCAAGTATTTCTTCAAAATAGAGAAGCCTATGACTGAATTTCTCATGAAAGGGAAAGCATTTCAGAGGACACAAGCATGTCAAGACAGCTTTGAGGAGTTAAAGAACATATTAACAACAGCGCCGGTTTTGGTATTGCTGGACGTGAGCAAGAGCTTCGATATATATTGTGATGCCTCAAGATAAGGACTTGGATGTGTGCTTATGAAGACCAAGTGGTTGCCTATGCATCGAGGCAATTAAAGAAACATGAGCTGAATTACCCCACATACGACATGGAACTTGCAGCCGTGGTACATGCCTTGAAGATTTGGAGGCATTATATTCTTGGCCACCAATGTGAGATCTATATGGATCACAAAATCCTCAAGTACATATTCACGCAAACATATCTGAATTTGAGGCAACGTCGATGGTTGGAACTCATCAAAGATTATGATGTTGGAATCAACTATCACCCCGGAAAGGCCAATGTAATAGCTGATGAGCTGAGCTGAAAGGGAGCATGTCACCAACTCACAGTTCGGGAGCTGCCACCCGAGCTGCGTAAGGAGTTCAAACGGTTACATCTCGGGTTCTTGAACAAGATGGAGGTGATAGAACTGAACTCAACTGTGACGCCCTCAATTCTGTGGAAAACCACGGAACCGAGAACTAATGCATATGTGTGCCCAGGATGTTCATCACACATACACATATATTCCACAAACTGAATTCACAATATATATAACCACGAATAACAGAGTTTATTACAATGTCTCATGAGTCTTGGACTCATGCTCACAGCGGAAGTCTTATTTCTATGCGGCGGAAAGTCTTCTAACTAATGCGGAAGCAATTTAACTAATACGGAAGAAAATCTAAGCAGCAATTGGCTCTATCTCTATTCCATCCCCACGGACAAGGTTGAGAACAGATCACACGCCTAATGCTCCATTTCGTCTTCATAGTAGTCTTCTCCTGCTGCTGATGATGAAATAATAATGCAAGTTTGAGTACAATGATGTACTCAGCAAGTGCGGGAAAATATGATATGAAGCTCATAGCAAGGTAGGTATAAAAAGGCTCATTTGCAGAAAAGCAAAGTTATTTATCAAAAGCACGATAAAACAGCGACTTATCTTTAAGTGAATGTAATCCCAACATGTATTAAAATACCAATCATACCTCCGTTATGCTTATTACTTTCCATGTCACAATCAATCAACCTCACTCTCGCTCACGAATACCTCCTTGTATTCGCTACCATCTCACAAATACCATCCTGTATTCGCTACCATTTCACCTCATAAAACAACTCCGTCTCCCACCGAGACCAACCTTGTTGCCATGACTCAACAGTCATGCAACCCATCTTATCACCCGGACTCAACAGTCCCAAAACCAAACCATAATCAAACCATCCAAAACCATAAGCAATAACCATCCCAACAACCATTCCAACTAATCATGGCAGTTGGCCAGGCGCTCGTGACCGTAAGCTCGGCTATCATGATAGTTTTAAGAACTCTGCAGAGTTTGCACCTCTTTACCCACAAGTTTGTGATTTCGTCACCCGTCGGCGACTGCAGAGCATCCATTATACCAGTACACAACCGTCGGTGTATGGCCAAGAGATCACAAAATAGCCTTTACAAAGGGGCTACTAGATGTATGGACTCACTAAGGTTTCACCGGCAGGCTAGAATCTCCAATACTCCCACCCACGGGCCCCCTCTTGTGCCATGCAGTTCCCAGGGCAGTCCTCACTCGACCCCCATTCCCCACGCCTTCCACAGTCCATAACACTCTAGCAACTTTCCTAATTACTCAGCTAAGCCGCACCCATACTTGGCCTTGTGGTGGCACTGTTATCCTGGCATGTGCATGCATGAACCGGTCCTTAGATCTACGGCAAGTAAACCACCATCTCATGCTACCTCATTCACAAACCCAGTCTTGCCTAGATCTCCCTCCAATCCATGTCCATTATTAACACCAGTTTCTCATTATCATTACGAGTGTAGTTAGCTAGACACATCTATCTCGTTTCCCAATCCCATGGACTCAGCGAAGCATAAAAGTAAAAACCAGACCCGACTCATAGACTTCCCTAGCAACAAGGGTGGTTTAACCAAAGCTAGTAAACTCCTCTAAAAGGGTTTCCCATCATGTTTGACTCAGCACACACACCTTTTCGCAAAACAAAACAGTTTTACTCAAAAACATAGGATCAATATGGTCAAGGGGCATTTGCCATGTTCTTGCGGTTCTGGTGGCTCTTGGATCTCGAAACCTTGTTGTTGCAGCTCGTCGTAGACAGCTCCCTGAGCTTGTCCTTCTATACAGGTTCACGCACATACAAGATTCATAACAATCAATACCATGCACAAACTTTAAACTAGATGCGATGATGCATATGCATGCTATCCCGTGATCAGCTTTATTAGATCGGTTTGTACATGTACTTGCATGGCTTTATGATGAACAGGGGTGTTCGGATCAGATGTGGACGTGGCGATGACCTTGTCTTTAGATCAACCCGATCAACAAGTGATCTGTCCGCGAGAAAGCATCAGTCCGAAAGGAATCGAAGAACAGATGCAAAGAAAACACAACGATGTTGTAAGGTGGTATTGGAGACCTACCTTACGTTCTTCTCGGTCTCGGGTCCTTCTCCGATCGTTGGGCTCTTTTCCGGCGATTTTCCTCGCTGAACTCCGGCGATGGCTTTCTCGGCGAGTTGGGGGCTAGGGCTCTAAGTCGTCGGCTCAGGAGTTGGAAAAAAGTTCATGGTTTTGGCCAGAGGTTCTGGGTTCTATTTATAATTGGGAAGAGAAGAGTCCTAATCTGATTGGATTCCGAATAAGAGTCCTGTTCAGATCGTCGTTGAATCTTACCATCTTATCTTTAGTTGTTTTGGTGCGGTGACATTGTGGAATTCCGGTCGGTTTCTTCTCCGTACCGATATTTCTACGCGTACAGAATCCAAAACCGCTCCAGAACTCGTTAGCTCCGTGGTGATGAGCTCCGGAAGCTCCACGTGTCCATCGGGGCCTGGTCTCTCCTTTTCCGCAGAGATGAGCTCCGGTGGTGCCGAGTATCAAGCGGGTGAGACCTCCCTTCTTCTTTGGAGGTGAGCTCCGCGTGCGCCACGTATCCTGGTGGTCGGGACCTCCTCTCTATTCGGAGGTGGCTCCACACACGCCACGTGTCAGTGCCGGACCTTTCCTCTCTCCGGAGGTGAGCTCCGTGAATGCCACGCGTCAAGTAGCGCCAGACTTTCCTTTCTTCTCAGAGACGAGCTCCGAGGTTAACACGTGTCCAATAGCGACGGACCTCCCGGAGATAAGCTCCGGTGACAACGCGTGTCCAATAGAACCGGACCTCTCGGAGGTGAGCTCTGAGATCGACACGTATCCCGCGCGACTGGTCCTCTGATTCCCGCGTTGACTAGCTCCAAAGGTGACATGTGTCCTGCGGAAATGCCTTTGCTTCTTCCGCAGAGGCTAGCTCCGGGGCAACACGTGTCCCACAGGGTCGGACCTCTCCCCATTTGCGGAGATGAGCCCCGATCCTGCCACGTAGCCAGTTTAGCGGCGGACCTCTCCCCACTTCGCAGGGATGAGCTCCGAACACGCCACGTGGCCAGCGGGCCACGGTAAGTTGTTTTTGGCGCTCTCGGTGAACTGGATTCGGCTCTTATTGGCTATCTTTTTGATAATTTTCTCTGTTCTTACTTCCTTTAAAATGTTTTCTCTTCATGAATCATGACTACATGCAGAAACCAGAAATGAGGGTGCCACAAATCTACCCCCCTTAAATTGAATCTCGCCCTCGAGATTCGTTGGTAGAGAATAGATGGGGAAATTCTGCCTTGATGTCTTCTTCACGCTCCCATGTGGCTTCAGCTTCGATGTGATGGCTCCATACTTGCACCATCGGATCACTTTGTTCCTGGTGACCCTTTCTTTTACGTCCAAAATTCGGACAGGGTGCTTCGTATAGGTCAGGTCTTCTTGAATTTCAAGCTCTTCCATTGGTATTTGTTCCTCTGGTATTCTCAAGCACTTCTTGAGTTGGAATACATGAAACACGTCATGTACGTCGGAGAGATATGTTGAGAGCTCTAATTGATAGGCTACTTCTCCTCGCTTGTCCAAAATCTTAAATGCTACGATGTAGCGAGGTGCTGGCTTGCCTTTGACGTTGAAACGTCGTTGGCCTCAGATAGGAGATACCTTAAGGTATACGAAGTCTCCTACTTCGAAAGTTAACTTCCTTCGCCTATTGTCCGCGTAGCCTTTCTGTCGTGACTGAGCAGCCTTTAAGTTCTCCCGTATCGTTTGGACTTGCTTTTCAGCCTCTTGTAGCACTTCGGGTCCAAACACCTGGTTCTCTCCGGTCTCGTTCCAGAACAGCGGCGTTCTACACTGTCTACCGTATAATGCTTCGAAAGGTGACATCTTCAAAGTAGCTTGATAGCTGTTGTTATAGGAGAATTCGGCGTACGGTAAACTCATATCCCAACTACGCCCACGTTTCAAGGCGCAAGCTCTCAACATGTCCTCCAAAATTTGGTTTGTCCTTTCGGTTTGCCCATCGGTTTGTGGGTGATAGGCGGAGCTAAAATCTAGTCGTGTACCCATGGCTTTCTGCAGCTTCCTCTAGAATCTAGAGGTAAACTGAGAACCTCGATCTGAGACTATCCTCTTCGGGACTCCATGACGGCACACGATCTGCTCCATGTACAACTTGGCTAATTGTGCAACGTTGTAATTGGCCCTTATAGGGAGAAAATGGGCTGTTTTCGTCAATCGGTCCACGATTACCCAGATGGAGTCATAACCCGACTGAGTACGTGGCAATCCGACGATGAAATCCATACTGATGTCCTCCCACTTCCATTCGCGTACCTTCAAGGGTTGCAACAATCCAGCGGGTCTTTGATGTTCGGCCTTCACCCGTTGGCATGTGTCGCATAGGGCAACGTATTCGGCTATGTCCCTTTTCATACCATCCCACCAATAACAAGTCTTCAAGTCCTTGTACATTTTGGTACTTTCGGGATGTATGGAATAGGGTGAATCTGTAGGATCGAAGAGCACGTGAAAAGCTACCAGAGGGGGGTGAATGGTAGATTAAAACTTTTCACAGCGGAAACAACAAAAACCCCTCAGCAAAAAATCAATCAGTTAAAGAAACCATGTGTTCAAGTGTTTTCAAATGTGTTCAACCGTGACAAATCAAGTAGAGAGGTAGAGAATCAAGTCACGGATCTAATGCAACAAGAATCACTTGAAAACACGAAGTAAAACTTGAGATACGATCAAAACATTAAACGAAGATCAATCTGTTCTACCCGATATAAAACAGATCTACAATGCTGCAAAGAAACTCGTGTATCTAAACAACTACAGATCCGAAGCTCGTGAAAATTTCACAGATGATATATAATTGAGTTGTGAAGACAACCCAAAAAGAATCACTTCAATCGGATCTGTAAAACTCGAGTTATGAACAAAACACCGAAGCAACGTCGGTCTGTCCAGAAACTCGGCGAGAAAGACTTGACGAAAAACAAGTCGGACGAACAAGGCATAAAAGCTCCTCGAAACTATGAACTTTATTCAATAGAAACACAAGAGGAACATCCCAAAGTCGTGCACCACGAGCTCTGGCCTCCCTTGCTTATATAACCAGCTCTATGGCCAATCCAATTCAAACTAGGACTCCTACTCCTACTTGGATTCAAACTGTAACTTTCCAATACTGCTCAAGACTCTTCTATACGCAGATAGAAGCAATCTTAAGACTTCCAAACACCTTAGGAACGTCCCAAACATTCCTAAAACAACTCAAATTCGTGACCCACACGAAATCCTATCATAACCAACTCAAAACTTTCCATATTTGAGTCAGACACGACTCAGCCGCAGCCTGAGTCCATAACCTAGTCGGTTGGACCTTTCCGACCAATTCTTTACGCCACTTCTCTTCATCACGCCTTGGAACAATGTTGCCACGTCCATGCACTCCTTGCACACGTGCAAACACCTTCCAACGACGTACACGCAACCTTCATATGCACTGCCCTTGATCCAAACATGCTGCGCGACCTCCCGATCAACTCAACCACAGCTCCTCCCGAACTTGGTTGTTGGAACCTCATCTCCTCCCTAAGACTAGTCCAAGGATCCCGCCACCAGCCATGTCTTGAACTCAAGCAACACCTGCACATGAATAAACAACCAATTCTTCCGAGCACAAGTCCTCGACTTGACTCACGTTAGTTCGAAAACCACAACACCTTACATGAGCACGTCACATAAGCATGTTGCAAACCATATCAAATGATAACAGCCATAACCACCAAAACACACCAAAAACTTAGCAAATTAATACTAAGCAAACCTTCCCATAAAGCAAGTTTGAAACATTGCGAGTTAAAAGCAAAAACAAGATGCTGTAGTTCTACGAGTTGAACTTCACGGGAGCTCCCTAAAAACAAGCTCCGGACCTCACAGAAGCTCTCCGGACCTTGCAGGAGCTCTCGGGACCTTGCGTCGGACCTTGCCAACACTTGGCGGACCTAACAAAGAACTTGTCGGACCTTGCCACAGAAGAATGTTTTGGCAATATTCAAAACTTTGAATGTTAATGCTAACTTTTATCCTAATTGCCAATGTATTCAGCACACATAGGTCTCACAGAATCATGTGCCTCCTTCAATATCATGTTGCGGAGGTGCTTCACGTTAGGCACACAAATCCTTTTTCCTAGCCAAAGCGTACCCTTCTCATCTTCTTTGAAATCCTTCTTTATTCCTTGTCGGATCCTTTCCTTGATCTCCTTGATCTCCCCATCCGTTGCTTGGCCATCTCTTATCTCTTGCTCCAAT
This sequence comes from Neostapfia colusana, assembly GCA_030760725.1. Classification (NCBI taxonomy): domain Eukaryota; kingdom Viridiplantae; phylum Streptophyta; class Magnoliopsida; order Poales; family Poaceae; genus Neostapfia; species Neostapfia colusana. The sequence goes on from JASWHV010000013.1 coordinate 17,565,638, forward strand.
GAAGAGTGGATGTCCATCATTTCCATGTTGTTCAAGAATCCGAGGTGTAACCGTTTGAACTCCTTTCGTAGTTCGGGTGGTAGCTCCCGAACCGTGAGTTGGTGACATGCTCCCTTCCGTCTCAATGCATCAGCTACTACATTGGCCTTCCCGGGGTGGTAGTTGATTCCAACATCAAAATCCTTGATGAGTTCCAACCATCGACTTTGCCTCAAATTCAAGTCCGTTTGTGTAAATATGTACTTGAGGCTTTTATGATCCGTATAGATCTCACATCGATGACCAAGGATATAATGTCTCCAAATCTTCAATGCATGCACTACTGCTGCTAGCTCCAAGTCATGTGTAGGATAATTAAGCTCGTGCTTCTTTAATTGTCGTGAGGGGCTACCACTTGTCCTTCTTGCATGAGCACACATGCCCCTATCTGGATGCGTCACAATATATGTCAAAGCTCTTGCTTACATCCGGCAATACCAAAACTTGCGCTGTGGTTAGCCTTTTCTTGAGCTCCTCAAAACTTTCTTGGCATGCTGGTGTCCATCGAAAGGCTTTTCCCTTCGTTAGCAACTCCGTCATAGGTTTTGCAACCTTAGAGAAGTCTTTGATGAATCTTCGATAGTATCCAGCCATCCCAAGAAAACTCCGAATATCCCTCACGTTTTGTAGCTGGTCCCACTTCAGAACATCTCTCACTTTTTCGGGATCAACCGATACTCCTTCTTCGGAGATAATGTGGCCTAGGAACGATATTTCCTTTAGCCAAAATTGGCACTTGTTAAGCTTGGCATACAATCGATGCTCACACATTTTCTGCAAGGTCAATTTCAAATGTTCTTCATGCTCCTCCTCACTTTTTGAATACACCATAATGTCGTCGATGAAAACCACGACGAACTTATCCAAGTACTCCATGAAAACCTTGTTCATGAGGTACATGAAGTATGCGGGTGCATTTGTTAACCCAAAAGACATGACGGTATATTCATATGAACCATACCGTGTTTGAAAGGCAGTCTTGGGTATATCGGAGGGCTTAATCTTCAGCTGGAAATATCCCGACCGAAGATCAATCTTGGAAAACACTCGGGCTCCTTTCATTTGGTCGAATAGGTCCTCTATACGGGGCAGAGGGTATTTGTTCTTGATCGTCACCTCGTTGAGAGACCTATAGTCCACGCACATCCTTTGGGTTCCATCCTTCTTGTCTACGAAGAGCACAGGGGCTCCCCATGGTGACGAGCTTGGACGTATAAAACCCTTCTCCAACTGTTCTTGAATTTGCTTCTTGAGTTCTACCAGTTCATTGACAGGCATCCTATAGGGTTTCTTGGCTATGGGTGCAGTTCCAGGTACCAAATCAATGGCAAATTCAATGTCCCGATCAGGGGGCATACCTAGAAGCTCCTCTGGGAACACGTCCGAGAATTCTTGAACCACTGGAATACTGTCCAATGTTGCTCCTTCAACGTGGTTCAAGATTGCCTTTTTGGTTGTTTGTTGGGCTGACTCAAACTCAACATGAATACCGTGCTCATTTGTCAACTGCACGCTCCTTTGATCACATTGGATTACGCCGTTGTGCTTGCTTAACCAATCCATCCCGAGTATTATGTCAATCCCTTAGGAATCCAATACAATAAGGTTGGCAAGGAAGTCTACCCCCCTTATTTTAAGGCTTACTTTCGGACATACTATATTAGTCCTCATTTCTCCACCGGGAGAATTAACTAACATAGCACATTTTAGGTGTGATATGGGTAGGTTATGCTTGGCAACAAACTTGGATGATATGAAGGAATGTGATGCTCCAGAATCAAATAAGATGGTGACTGGGTTGGAGTTGGCAAGGAACATACCAATTACGACGTCCTAAGCCTGTTGTGCTTCCTCAGTAGAGACATGGTTCACGTTGCCGTGAGCATAGTTCTGTTGTCCCCGGTTTCCTTGATTGTCCCCTCTGTTCGGTTGCCTATTCTATTTGGGCACGTTGCCTTGCTATCCAGGGCCTCTCCTCGGGCACTGGTTCGCGAAGTGTCCTATTTCCACGCATGCAAAGCATGCCCTGTTGCCTACGGCAGCAGGTACGTTGGGGCGGGGGTTTTGAACAGGAGCGCCCATGTTAGGTCGGAGCACAGGAGGCATGGGCACACGGGGTGCTGGTGCAACGGGTCGTTGCTGTGGTGGCTGACTAGGGCTGTGACACCCTCGCCTCGGGTGTCAGCATATGTTCATGTTCTATGAAGAGGAAACATTTTAATGAAAAATAGGAACAGAGAGAATTATCAAAGAATAGCCAATAAAGCCCTCCGAGAGCACCGAAGACAACTTCCGCGGCCAGCAGGCCACGTGGCGTGTTCGGAGCTCTTTCCCGAGAAGTTGGGAGAGTCCCGCCGCTAAATTGTCTACGTGGCAGGCTCGGGGGTCACCTCCGCAATTGAAAAGAGGTCCGACCCTGTGGGACACGTGTTGCCCATGGAGCTAGCCTCTGCAGAGGAAGCAAAGGCATTCTGCATGACACGTGTCATCCTCGGAGCTAGTCCTCACGGAAATCAGAGGACCAGTCGCGCGGGGTACGTGTCGATCTCGGAGCCCATCTCAGAGAAGTCCGGATCTATCGAAACACATGTCGCCACCGGAGCTTATCTCCGGGAGGTCTGTTGTTGCTGGACACGTGTCGACATCGGGGCATGTTCCTGAGGAAGGAAGAGAGGGAAGACCGGCGCCAACACGTGGCGTGCGCGGAGCTCACCTCCGGAGAAGGGGGAGGTCTCGCTCGTGACACGCGGCACAACCGGAGCTCATCTCCGCGGAGAAGGAGATACCAGGCCCTGAAAGGACACGTGGAGCCTCCGGAGCTCATCGCCACGAAGGTAACGAGTTCTGGAGCGGCTGTTACGCGTAATAATAGCGGTACGTAAAGGAAACCGACCTGAATTCCACAACGTTACCGCACCAAATCAACTAAAGAAAAGATGATAGGATCCAACGACGATCTGAATAAAAACTCTTATTCGGGATACAATCAGATTAGGACTCTTCTCTTCCCGATTATAAATAGAACCCAAAACCTCTGGCCGAAACCACAAGCTTCTCTTTCGACTCCTGAGCCGACGACTTAGAGCCCTAGCCCTAACTCGCCGAGCAAACCATCGCTGAAGCGCAACAAGGGAGATCATCGAAGAACGCGAGGTAGGACTTCAATATCATTGTATTCATCTCCTTGCATCTGTTCTTCAATTCCTTTCAAACAGAAGCCTTCTCGTGGGCAGATCACTTGATGATCAGTTTGATCTAAAGACAAGATCATCGCCACGTCCACCTTTGATCCAAACACCCCTGTCCCTACAAGGCCATGCAAGAACACGTACAGATTAATCTAATAAAACTAATCATGAGATAGCATGCATATGCATCATCACATCTAGTTTAAGGTTTGTGCATAAATATTGATTGCTGTGAATCCTGTATGCACGTGATCCTACCTAGCAGGACAAGCTCAAGGAGCTGTCTATGACGAACTGCAGCAACCAGGTTTTGAGATCCAAGAACAACCGGAACCGCAAGAACAAGGCAAGTGCTCCTTGACCATATTGATCCTATGTTTTGGATAAAACTGTTTTGTTTTGCAAAAAGGTGTGTGTGCTGAGTCAAACATGATGGGAAACCCTTTTTATAGGAGTTTACTAGTATTGGTTAAACCACCCTTGTCGCCTAGGAAGTTTAGTCGGGTATGGTTTTTGCTTTATGCTTCGCTGAGTCTATGGGATTGGGAAGCGAGATAGATATGTCTAGCTAATTGCACTCGTAATGGTAATGAGAAACTGATGATGTTAATGAACATGGATCGGAGGGAGATCTAGGCAAGCCTGGGTTTGTGAATGAGGTAGCATGAGATGGTGGTTTTACTTGCCGTAGATCTAAGGACCGGTTCATGCATGCACATGCCAGGATAACAGTGCCACCACAAGGCCAAGTATGGGTGCGGCTTAGCTGAGTAATTAGGTAAGTTGCTAGAGTGTTATGGACTGTGGAAGGCACGGGGAATGGGAGTCGAGTGAGGACTTCCCTGGGACCTACATGGCACAAGAGGGGGCCCGTGGGTGGGAGAATTGGAGATTCTAGCCTGCCGGTGAAACCTTAGTGAGTCCATACATCTAGTAACCCCTTTGTAAAGGCTATTTTGTGATCTCTTGACCATACACCGACGGATGTGTACTGGTATAATGGAGGTTCTGCAGTCGCCGATGGGTGACGAAATCACAAACTTGTGGGTAAAGAGGTGCAAACTCTGCAGAGTCTAAAACTATCATGATAGCCGAGCTTACGGTCACGAGCACCTGGCTAAACTGCCATGATTAGTTGGGATGGTTATAGGGAAAGTTCTTGGTTATGGATTTGGTTATGGATTTGGTTATAGATTTGGTTATGGTTTAGTTGTTGGGACAGTTGAGTCTGGGTGATGAGATGGTTGCATGACTGTTGGGATGTGACATGAGATTGGTCTCGGTGTGAGACGAGGTTGAATTACGAGGTGAGATGGTAGCGAATACGAGGAGGTATTCGTAAGCATGAATAAAGGATTGGTTAATGTTCGAATGGAACACGGGAAGTAATGGAGGTATGTTGGTAATTTAATACATGCTGGGATTGCATTCATCTAAAGATAAGTTGCTGTTTTATCATTATTTTACAAGTCTGCTTTTCTGCAAATAAGCCTTTTATACCTACCTTGTTTATGAGCTGCATATCATGTGTTTTCCCGCACTTGCTGAGTACATCATTGTACTCAAACTTGCATTATTATTTCGTCCTCAACAGCAAGAGAAGGCTATTATGAAGACCAAGTGGAGCACTATGGTGTGTGATCTGTTCTCAACCTTGCCCGTGGAAGGAGTAGAGATGGAGCCACTTCTGTTTAGTTTTGCTTCCGCATAGAAATAAGACTTCCGCTGTGAGCATGAGTCCAAGACTCATGAGGTATTGTAATAAATTCTGTTATTCGTGGTGATATATAATCTGAATTCAGTTTGTGGAAAGTATGTGTATGTGTGATGAACATCCTGGGCACACATATGCATTAGTTCTCGGTTCCGTGGTTTTCCCACAGAATTGAGGGCGTCACACAACGAGTGAAGGCCTAACATCAAAGACCCGCTGGACTATTACAACCATTAAAAGTACCCGAGTGGAAGTGGGAAGACATCAGCATGGATTCCAATGTTGGATTGCCATGTATTCAGTCCGGCTATGACTCCATTTGGGTTATCGTGGACCAATTGACAAAAACAGCCCATTTCCTTCCTGTTAGAACCAAGTACACCGTCGCACAACTAGCCGAGCTGTATATGGAGCAAATCGTGTGTCATTATGGAGTTCCGAAGAGGATAGTTTCAGATCGAGGTTCTCAATTTACCTCTAGGTTCTGGAAGAAGCTGCATGAAGCCATGGGTACACGGTTGAATGTCAGCTCCACATATCACCCGCAAACCGACGGGCAAACTGAGAGGACAAATCAGATCTTGGAAGACATGTTAAGATCTTGCGCTTTGAAGCATGGGCATAGTTGGGATAAGAGCTTGCCATATGCTGAATTCTCATACAACAATAGATACCAAGCCAGCTTGAAGATGTCACCCTTTGAAGCATTGTATGATAGACGGTGTAGAACGCCGCTGTTCTTGAATGAGACCGGAGAAAGCCAAGTATCTGGACCTGAAGTGCTGCAAGACGCTGAAAAGCAAGTTCAAACGATACGTGAAAACTTGAAGGCCGCGCAGTCACGACAAAAGGGTTATGCGGACAATAGGCGAAGAAGATTGACCTTCGAAGTGGGAGACTTCGTGTATCTTAAGTTGTCGCCTATCCGAGGCCAACGACGGTTCAACGTCAAGGGCAAATTAGCACCTCGCTACATTTGGCCATTCAAGATTTTGGGCAAGCGAGGAGAAGTGGCCTATCAAATAGAGCTTCCAACGCACCTCTCCAACGTGGACGACGTGTTTCACGTATCCCAACTCAAGAAGTGCTTAAGAGTACCGGAAGAACAAGTACCGATGGATGAGCTAGAGCTTCAAGAGGATCAGATCTACGCGGAACACCCCGTCAAAATCTTGGACGTGAAGGAAAGGATCACGAGAAACAAAGTGATCCGTTGGTGCAAGGTACAATGGAGCCATCACAAGGAAGCCGAAACTACATGGGAACGTGAGGAAGATCTCAAGGCAGAATTCCCCCATCTTTTCTCCACTCTATCGAATCTCGAGGGCGAGATTCATTTTAAAGGGGGTAGGTTTGTAACACCCTCAATTTCACTACCATGCATTGCATATATTTTTCATGTAGAGAAATATTTAAAAAGAAGTAGAAATGGAGAAAGAACCATAGAAATAGAGAAAGAACCATAGAAATGGAGTAAGAACCATAGAAATGGAGAAGAGAATATAGAAATGGAGAAGGGAACATAGAAATGGAGAGAAATGGAAATAAGATAGCTGAATTGAGCCATACCAAATTCCCCCACCAAATTTCTCCTATTTCCCCAAAATTTCCTCAAATCTCCCCAAATTCCCCAAAATTGCCCTATGGGGAATTTCCCCCACATTTGGGGGGAATTTGCCCCAAATTGACCGCACCCTTGAGGGGAGGGAGGCCCTAGGACTCTTTGGTTGAATCCCAACTTGACTAGGATCCTTTGGTTGAGTCCCAATTGGACTAGGACTGTTCTTTTTCCCCCTTATAAATACAACCCCCAGCCCCCCTACACCTTTGGCCGCAGCCCCCCCCAACTCGCCGAGTTGAGCCCCCCCCCCTTGCCGGAGTTTGGTCGCCGGCGAGCCCTGCCGATGAGCCCCGCTGTCAAGCCACACCATCGAGCCCTGCCGTCGAGCCCCGTCGTCGAGACCCGCCATCGAGCCCCGTCACGCCTCGTCGTTGCCAGAGAAGAAGCCCGACGATCGCCCTACCATAATTCCCCGCAGAAAAACCGCCCACTGCTGCCATTGTTAGGAGGAAGGCCCTGCCACAAGGAGGAAGTGAGGTAGGTCTTCATTACCCATCTTACGACACCGCCGCTGTTTCTACGCATCCGTTTTCTTCACCCCCTTCGAGCAGAAACTTTCGCGTGTGGACAGATCATGTTTTGATCGATTTTTGATGGTGGAATTGATCTAGATCTTGTGTCAAGATCATTACCACGTCCACACTTGATCTCTACACCCTTGTTCCTCATAAAACCCCATGAACCCCATTAAAACATGCAAGAACACATACAAACTCGTTTTATAAAACTGCACTATAGGATTTGCATTCATCTACCCCATTGCATCTTGAGTAAAGTTTGTGCATGATGATTGATTGCCGTAAATTTTGTATATGCGTGGTCATAAGTAGAAGGACAAGCTCAAGAGGCCGTATACGAGGAACTACAGCACCAAGACTTCGAGACGCTTGAGCAACACGAACCACGGGAGCAAGGCAAGTGCCCCTTGACCATATTGATCCCATGTTTTCAAAACTGTTTTGTTTGCGAAAACTCGTATGCTTGTGTTAACTTGATGGGACACCCTTTTATAGGAGTTTACTAGTTTTGTTAACCATCCTTATCACCAGGAAAGTTGATGAGTCGGGTATGGTAGTTTTTCCTTTTTCCTTCGCTTAACTCACAGGATACAGGAAGCTGAACTAAAACATGGTTAGCTACTGCACTCATATGAATAATGATGATGATAACTTGATGATGTTGATGAGCATGGAACTGGGAAGATCTAGGCAAGCTTGGTTCGTGGATGTTGCTAAATGAGATGGTGGTTTACTTGCCGTAGATCTAAGGACCGGTTCATGCGAGCACATGCTAGGAAAACAGTGCCACCACAAGGCCAAATATGGGTGCGGCTTAGCTGACTAATTAGGTGTGTTGCTAGCTTGTTATGGACCTTGGATAGCGCAGGGAAGGGGAGTCGAGAGGGACTGCCCTAGGAACTGCATGGTACAAGAGGGGGCCCGTGGGTGGGAGAATGGAGATTCGAGCCTGCCGGTGAAAGCTCAGTGGGTCCGTACATCCTAGTGGCCCCTTTGTAAAAGCTATTTTGTGATCTCTTGGCCATACACTGACGGTTGTGTACTGGTATAATGGAGGTTCTTTCTAGTCGCCGACGGGTGACGAAATCACAAACTTGTGGGTGAAGTGGTGCCACCTCTGCAGAGTGTAAAACTATCATGATAGCCGTGCTTCCGGTCACAAGCACCTGGCCAACTTCCATGATTAGAGGCAGAACTTGGGATGGTTATTCAGTATGGTTATGGTATGGTCATTGGGAATGGTTTTGGGACTGTTCTGAGTCATGACAATGAATTTTGTTTTGGTTATATGAAAATGAGATGGTTATGAATATTTATGAGTATGAGATGAACTTGAGAAATATTAATGGCTAGATGAGACTTGATTAATGGTGAATTATGATGAGAGAATGTTTCTGAATTACTTGATTATGATGGGATAATTTTCACCTAGAAATAGTTGCTGTTTTTACCATGTTTATGAAATAAAATTTGCTTGTTGCAATGAGCCTTTTTATTCCCTACTTTGTTATAAGCACATGTCATACTTTTCCCGCACTTGCTGAGTATGACATGTACTCACCCTTGTATTCCCATGTATACATCAGCCACAGGAGAAGAATACTTCAAAGAACAAGTGGAGTACTAGGCGTGCGCACTACCGTCAACATGCCTGTGGAGTTGAAGATTGGAGATCGTTGTTTTAGTCATTTTCCGCTGTCGTTAGAGTCTTCCGCTGCAAGAATAAGTTAGATATTCATGAGTTAGACATTGAGTCATTGTAATAAAGTACTTAAACACTATTTATTCATGGTTATATTCTGAATTCAGTTTGTGGATTACATGTGTATGTGTGATGAGCATCCTGGGCACACATATGCATTCACTTGGTTCTATTTTTGGAACCGGGTGTCACATGTTAGCTTTAGTCTCACATTAGGTATTGATGATATTGAGGGACTGACTTAAAAGCTGAAGAGAACATCATGTATCATGCTAGTCTCTTGGGTTGAGATGACCCATGGTCTTTGTTATGGCTTCGTTAGGGCTGCATCTGCATGGACAACAAATCCATTGTGACTTAAACTTGCGGTAGGGGCCAGTTGGCGCGACGAGTCGGACCCCACTTTAACAAGTGGTATCAAAGTCTTTGTTAGAAACCCAAAACGTCTCATGGGCCTCATACATATATCGGGTTGTTGAATGAGATCTTCTAGGACACACAGTTATTGGGTTGTTAGAGTAGTGTCCACCTGGGTGTGAAGTGGAGCGGGGTCACCCGATGTGTGATGGGGAAGATTGTTGAGTTTAGTCGTATATTGGATATTGATAATGGGGGGCCCGACTTAAAAGATAGAGAGAACATCACCTATGAGGCTAGTCTTTTGGTTTGAGGTGACCCATGACCAAAATTTTGACTCCCATTGGGCCTGAGATAATTGCTCGCTTGATGAGCCGGACCCCAAAACGTTGTCACGAGCCTTGTCCTCCGTGAACACCACCGAGTCCTTGTTGCCTGTATCTGACTTTCGACGCTCTTCTCGCCACAACATTCTAGTCATGCGTCGAGCCTCTCTCACATCAAGCCTCCTACATGTGTTCTAGCCATCGTGGAAGAAGGTTGACGGGTCTCACTGTGTTGGTTTAGATTCTTCTGATATGAGTCGTTGTCCTGCCTTGTAGTATGCGCTGTCGCGTGCTTCCCATTGTGCGTTTTGTGTGCCTCCTGTTTGCCTCCATCTCCAACCTATGTGCACGCACCGCTCTGGCCTCTGCACGGCTGCCTACAGCTCCACAGATTACTTGCTGGATGACATCGCCACATCAACATGTCATATTAGACGTGTGGCACTGATCTGGATTGAGTAGAGTCCACTAGAGATGCACCGTACTCGAGCAAGAAGTCAATCAAGCTCCTTGTATATGTTCATGATCCAATTATAGATGTTGATGTCGTAGCCCTTCTCATCTAGTTCGTTGATGCTAATGATGTTCTTGTTGAGATGAGGAACAAGGTACACACCAGTGAGTTTCTGAATCTCCACCATCTTGCAAGCGTACGTCATCACGCCTCACCCCTCTATCTTAATGACTAAGTCATCATCGATTATCACAGGGCCAACGACCTTGTTGTCAAACTAAGAGAAGATGATACGTCACCTAGTCATGTGATTGATCGCAACCGTATATATGTGTCACAGTGCGTCATTGAAGTTGTCATCATTTTCGAGATGCATAAGATATGTGCTTCCACCAACTCCACTAGTGATGGCACGCATTGCACTTTGTTATCGTGCGCGCCCCAATAGGGCACCACTATTTCTATCAGCAAGATGCCCTTCTCCTCAACCATCATCGTGTGTGCCTCTGCTTGGTTGAGCTTGGAGCACCACTCCCTATCCCAATGGCCTTGTTTTCGGAGCGAGCTCCTGGCTCAAACCAGTCTTGTTGTCACTATCGACCAATAAACCATGTTGTGGGTGTTCGTGGAACAGAGAGTTGAAGTCTCTTGGAGTCGATAATAGATGACCAAGTCACCTGTATCTTAAGCAATATCATCGTTAGCTCACCGAAACTGAGATAAAACGAACTTCCTAAGGTTAGGAACGTGATACGTCTCACGTGGAGAGGGACGGATGCTTTTCTTGGCAAATTAACAAAGAAACTATGAACTAATCTACGAGCTACGAAAACATAAGAAAAACAAAGTAGATGAACAAAAAGTTGTGTTGAATTGATCCGGGCTCTCCTTTTCTTCGGCAGAGAGCTGCCTTTATAAAGACTCGATACAAACAGCGCTATTTGATTTCCTAAGTTTAAACTAAGATCCTCTCTAGTCTCTAAGACTCAATCTTATCTAAATACATGGATGAATGTCATGCTAGATCTTCTAGAAGATTACATGACACTAACTTTATTATTTACAAAGTTTTTGGCTCTACCAAAAATGTCTAAGTCCGCTCGGCCTTTATATCTTGCTGTTTAGCTGTTTTATCTCACGGCCGCGTGGTAACTTGGTCTTCTTGGGTCAAGCTCCCACCCAGGCGCTTGTATCTTGAGTTTACAAGTTAAAAGGGTATTCCCGCAAGGTTCCTCTGGTCTCGGGTAGGTTCTCATGCCGACCTTGAATGCTTGAGATAAAAGGCCTCTTCTCTTCGTTTCTTGGCTTCTCATACCTGCAAAATATTAAAACCATTTTTTGCTCCCAACACATGCCCCCCTGTTTTTGGGCAAACACAGTATGCCGAAAAACACTCTCCAAGCTACGATTCACTAGATAAATCGGCTATTTTACCTTGCAAGTTTTAGATGTTTTAAGTTTCTTGCCACATACTCGGGTAGAATCGTTTTAAGTACCTTCCATTGTTAACTTTACCTAAATTCTCCCCTTGCAAGTTCTCCACAAAGTAGGCATTTCCAGGGACAATACCCACAATCTTGAAAGGACCTTCCTAGCTCGGTGACCATTTGCCAAACTTCTTATCTCAAGTTCCTAAGGGCAAAATCGTTCTCCATACTAAGTCAATAACTTGGAACGATTTCTCTTGAGCTCTCTTAATATAATACTTGGACACCTAGAGCTTTCCTTTCCCTATTTCTTTCAAGGCTTCTATTTGGCTCTCAGAGACTTTATCCAACTTGTCCATCATTAATTCTTTATAGTCCATAGCCAAAAGGTTATTGTTGATCGACTCTATACGCCTTCATCTTAATTTTTACGGGTAACACGGCCTCTTGGCCATACACAAGCTCCAACGGAGTAACTTTGGTGGCACTATGTCTTGACACAATATGAGCCCATAAGGCTTCGTTCAAAGTCTCATGCCAGCGTATAGGGGTCTCCTTGATCTTCTTTTTGATGAGCTTGATGAGTATCTTGTTACTGGCCTCAGCTTGTCCATTAGTTTGAGCATAATATGGAGAAGAATTCAACAGTTTTATCTTAGAAGATTTGACACTCACTGAATTGAGAGGATATGAAAGCCCTTCCTTGATCTGTGGTTAAGGTCTGAGGAACACTGAATCTATAGATAGTATGCTCAAGGACAAAACTTGTTACCTCTTTATACCTGTTGTTCTTGAGTTGCACAGCTTATGTCCACTTGGTGAAGTAGTCTGTGGAAACTAAACCAAACCGATGTTTCTTCGAAGACGTCGGATGAATCTCCCCGATGAAGTCCAGACCCCATCCTCAGAAAGGCCAAGGCTTCACGATGGGATGAAACATGCTAGCCGGTGCTTGTTGGATATCTCCAAACCTCTGACAAGCTTCACATCCTCTATAATACCTAAAGCAATCTTCCTGCATGGTCGGCACACTAACACGGCGGCTTGCACGACTCCCATTCGACAGGGTTGCCCTCTTGGGGTAGTCTCCTCCTCGGGAGTCTCCTCCTCATAACACCCTGCAAAAGCTTCAAACACAATCAGTGAGCATGATGGATCAGCAAGTCTGACCCGTCTCACCTAAACATGTAACTCTACATGCTAGAATTGCAATGTGTAATAGGAAAGTAAGTTGCAAAGGACACGCCTAAATAGTTGAACCTTACTTTCAAGTTTTTAGCAGCAAGTTGCAGAGAACCTCACGCTAAGACACATAAGAGAGCCGCAATCAAACAAGAAATGCATTTCTCTCATGTGCTTTGCCCAAAATTAAAAAGAACTTTAATTTGCTCTAAACTACAACATATCATTAGCAACCAAGGTATAGCTTTCAATCAGCAACTTTTAACATGACTCTAGCCTGTTCTTTCTACGTCACGGTATAGTGAACAAGTGGTACTCACTGACCGCGAGGTAAGGCGATTATAATCGTTTTACACCTGCAGGGTTACACGAATAACCCGTCACGTACGCCCGTACTCGATGTTGCCTACAGAAACCATCACGGACATCGTACACAACCACCTTTCATCCGTCAGCCAAATGTTGAATCGGTCCTATTGCCCCGAGCAAGAGGTTGCTATGCGCGCATCTGCAGTGCCGCCAGCCGATTTACACCTCAAGCTCTCAACCTACCCTCTGGACGACAAGCAATGCCTCAACACCCAGCTATCCAAATTACATCGGTTTCCCGGTTCCCATATATCCGGTAGGTCTTCGGTACTGTTCTAGCTTGTTCAACAGGCCCGCACACAGCTCGGTCCTCAATCGACACAAGCGGAGCTACGGCACCTAGGCCCCAAAGTCCTGCTGCCCTTACTCTCCGCTCGGTCTCATTTTTCTTGCCATGTGTTCCATTTGCTATCTTTACCCGAGTAGTGTGCCTCTAGCCTATTCTCGCGAGCAGTTCCAACTACTCGACTTGTACCAAATCCTACACTATCTTAGGATTGCAGTAGCTATTCGAGGTTTAAAAATCTAAGCCCAAAACCAGGGTTTTCATGGCTATGCATTTGGGTTTTCAATCAATACTCTAATGCATAAATAAGGTGGATACTCAATGTAAGTTCTCAAAACAATAAAGTTTATAAAAGGCTTATGCAAACTGGAGCTTGCCTTGCTGCTGTTGGTCGTAGGGTAGCTGTTCCTACGGAGTTATGAATTCTAAGACTTCTGGCTCCTCCTCAACCTTAGCGACTACATGAGATAAACATATGTACATGTCAATTTGAATGCATTTGAATTTGAAGTTGAATTCGTTAAGACTATAAGTATTGCTAGATAAGCCCAATGACTCTGAAATTATTACTGTGGTTTAAACAACCTAAACAGAGACTTGGACAAATTTCATTTGCAGCAAAGCTCATTGAGCCCTCCACAAATAAATGTGTATTTGGCCTTAATTGGAGCTCTTAGTGTGTTCTAAAGATTTTCATGGAGCAATCCATGACTTTCTGGAAACTAGATTTTCCAAGTGTTATTATGGAATTGGTTTCACCTAATTTGAAGATTCTTAGCCAAAGATATGAGCTAAACAAGTTCAGAGAAAATCTGAAAAATGCTTCTGCACATTTTCCATTTTCTCTGGAACAGTTTTATTAATCACACCATTAGGTGGATCAAATGAGCTCAAATGGATCTGAAATTTTTACGGCAGCTCAGGGATATTATGGTGAACATCCTGGCCAAATTTTAGGATTTTTCACTAAAGGGTTCTCTAGTTAAAATTCTAAACATTTTAAATTTTGAAGAATTAATTCTGGATAATTAAGGATTTTCATAAAGTGAAACTTGATTTGTTGGAAAGTACTCAGAGAGTTGAATCCAATAAAATTTGGTTCACTCGATTTGGAGTTTCCTAGCCAAAGTTATGTGGTTTGAAGTTTGAACAAAATCTGAAAATCAGAAAATGTTTAAATTCCTGCGCGTGGGACCGGGCTACGTGTCAGCTCCTCGGTGAATACCACACGGGGCCACTGAGTTCTGCTGCATAGCCACAACTTGATCCCGGGCCGCAGACAATCTGATTTAACTCTCTGAGTGACTGACGCGTGGGTCCGGGGGGAGGGGGGGTCGTCTTCAACCTCCCGCTGCCCGCGCTCTCCCACGCCCGAGCTCGCCGGAGTTCGCCGGAACTCCATCTTGTGGCCTCCTTCCGGGCTCCCACTTGCTGCTAGCCCTTAGTTATACGTGCTGAACACGTTGGTGCAACTTTCCCGGCCCAGCTATGCCCCTAACCCATCTCGCGACGAGTGGCGGCTCAAACTGAGGTCCGGTGGCGTTGCCCGCCCCTTCTAGCCCGCAAAACATGCGGCTAAACAGTGCTACAGAATCAGTAGATCACCGGTGATGCTCGACTTAGTTGTAAAGGAGCTTGGAAAAGGCTCTAGGGTACGGCGCGCCGGTGGAAAACCATGAAATACTGTCTGTACACCCCCTCTTAAGCTAAGATTTTTCCCGTGCATGTGCTCTAACGAGTCTAGAGTACGTGTGTGCGATCTTAGGCACTAGAAACAATGAGTGACCGGGAATTTACCGAATCCTTACCGAGAACTCGGTTTACACCGACCGGCAGCAAAATTGAAATTACTCCGGCGATGAACCACGGCTTGGGCTGAGACTTGGATGGAAGCAGCACGGTGGTCCTACGCGTCTGTGAGTGCTTTTGCTCAGGCGTGACAAGCTACCGTTCGAGCTGTCCACGTGAGCCCGAGGTGTTGCCATTTTCCGGTCGCCGCAAAAACTGTGGTTTCTAGGGTTGTGGGTGCCGATCACAGCGGGGTTTTGTGTCGAGGAGCTGGTGCGCAAGCTCACGGTGCCGTTTTGCTACTCAGGAGGAGTCCACACACGAGTCGGCATGGTCTCCCGATCGAGCAACCGAGGCAGCGGTGAGGGTGCTGTTTCTTGCCCTAGGGAGCAGAGGAACGGGCGAACTGCGCCTTTGCCGGCTCGGGCTTGAGGATAAGGAGGGTGGACGTCGGCTGAGCATTCACGCGCACCAAGCAGGAGGTGGCAGCGGCGTCTGGCTTGGTGGTGACCACAGCACCGGCCTGAGAAATCGAGCGCCTCTGTTCTTCAGTCGGTTGGCTCAAATGGGTGACTGACAATAGGGCCCCACTTCCAAGTTTAAGCTCCTAAATTTAATTTTTTCCACTGCTCAAAACAGTAGAGACCTTCCTACCCTTGGTCATTTGATCATTCACCCAAATTGGGATTTGGTTTGCAAAATGACCAAATTGTGGAATTGGTTTGATTGAATTTGCAGCACATTTGAACTGAAATTCAAATTTGATTTGAATTTAGCCAAAATAGCTCATGTCAAGATTAACTCCAAATGGAGTGAAAATTGGTGTGTGAGCTCACAAAAATGTGCTGAGTGTGAATATGAATCCCACTTTTGAATTCATGGGATGAAAGGAGTTTGAATTTGAATTTAAGTTTAAACTAGCCTCTTTCTAATTATACCCGAAAATACCTCAAAAGGTTTTGGATTTGGGTGCAATTTGGCATGAGCATTCCTAGCAAAGTTTAGGAGCTTTTCGTATGCTCAGCCCCTATATGATGGATGTGGGAAGTACCACTTTTGCATTTTGTGAGTTTATCATCTAATGACTAGGTTGATGGTGTTTACTTGCTCTTCAAAGATGTTCATAAAACTTCCTCAAATGAGGTGTGTGTGTGGGGTGATGAACACTTTGAGTGTATGAAAAACTTGAGTCCTTACAGTCAGCCAATATAAACCAGCTCGTTTAAGCATCCACTTCATCTTGTAAGTCGATTGATGCGTGCCACAAAGACCTTTGTGCACTTCTCCCATGGCCTCCTTTGCTTGATCTTTGTCAAGACAATTTAGCAAGAGTCCATCTATGGTTCGGCGATATAGTTCATCGTTGATCAATGTGTACGTCAGTGCTTGACGTCGAACCTTCCATTCTTTGCACATGTTTGGGTCTTTGATACATTCTATGATCGCTGGCCTCCAATCCTCAACAACCAACACATCAAAACTGGCCGAATAGTTCTGTTCCATATTGATGTCATCATCCTTAGACAATGTCGGACTTGTTTTTATGTGAAACTTTCCTCTTTTCATCTCATAGCCCGATGCCTCCTGTGCCAAGTCGTTTGCCCTACGGTTTTATTCTCTTGGTATGTGTTTGGCATAGAATGTATCCAGAGTCTTGATGATATCTATACATCATTCACGATAATCATTCAAAATTCCATCGTAACATTGGCTTTCACCACTGATCTGCTAGATGACAGCCTTTGAATCACCAAAAACTTCAACGTCCTTGATCCCCATGTCAACCAAATGCTCTAAGCCATTCAGCAGGGCCTCATATTCGGCTTGATTGTTGGCGCACACGAAGTCGAACCGAACAGAGAACTCATAGATCACATTTGTGGGTGAAACCAATACATACCTGACTACTTGACCCCTGTCGCACCGATCTATCAAAGAACAGCTTCCAAGCACGTACCTCAACCATGCATTCCTCCTCGAGTTGCACATCATACTCCACGATGAAGTCTGCTATAACATGGCCCTTCAGGCTCCAGAGCGGCTCGAACACCAGATCATACTCCACCAACGAGTACGCCCATTTTCCTATCCTACCACTCAAAATCGGTTGTTGCAACATGTGCTTGACAATGTCGTGTTGACGTGTCATGAAACATGTACTAGGAAGGAGATAGTGCCGAAGCTTGGAACTATCTTTAAGTCCAGGGGCTAAAACTGATTTTTAAATGAATTTACATGATTTCCTGAAGTTCCAAGGGCTAGATCAGATGTTTCCGGGGCTAGCTCGTATTTTCCGAGAACCCCAGGAGGTAGCACGTAAGAATCCCGGCCTTTATAACGTGGGGCTGACGTGGACCGTCCGATTTAAAACAGACGGCTGAGATTATAACGTCGAACCGGTACGCGGGGATTCAAATTCTACCGTGCGATTTAAAATAGACGGCGCACAAGCAGCCACGTCGCTCTGATCGAGCGCGGGCGGCGCTAAACGGCGGCGCACGGCGGCGGGAGGCGGCGATCTCGCCGGAGAGTTTCGGATCTTCGTCAATTCTTCCTAAAACTGTGATTTTATGACATAGATCGGTAGAGGGGAGGTCAGGGATCTCACCTCGTGGGTTTTCTTGAGCTCGGAGGTCCTGGAAGGCGGTCGGCGACGAGGTCCGAGGTGAATTCACGGCGAGGCTCGTCGGCGCTGCGTTTGAGCCGCAAACCACCGAGTTTTCTGCACCTGTGCGGTTCCCCGGAGGCGGTGGATCAAGACCAGCGAGTTAGATCAGAAATCCCGAGCGAAGATCGAGCAGAATTTGCCGGAGAAACTCGGGTTCTCACCGGAGAGAAAAACGGCGGATCGTGGGGGAAAAACGGGACGATGCCGGGGTTTTTATAGACGGGGGAGGGCGGCATGTTAGTTTAGATCGAGTTGGAGTCCTCCGGAACCAGAATTTGGCTGGGAACGCACGGTTTTCCGGGTTAGTTTCGATCGGGTGCGCGCGCGGAGGAGTCCCGGGTTCGGACGAGCGGGAGGTCGGGGATGACAGGTGGGTCCCGCCTGTCTGCGAGAGGTGCGCGGGCGCGCGGCTGCGGGCTGGCGCGGGGTTTGAGTGGGCCGGCTGGTGGGTTTCGGCCCACTGGCCGGGAAGGTTTATTTTTTTCTTTTTCTTTTTCTTTTTCATTTCTGTTTTGAGTTTAATTTGAATTCCAGTTTGAATTTGAATTTTTGCAACACATGCAATACGTCCAAAATTTTTTAAATTCCCCTCTTAACAGGATTTTGGGGTGTTACAGCTCTACCCCCCCTTAAAAGAAATCTGGTCCTCGAGATTGGGGTTCTAAGAAAACAATTCCGGAAATTGTGCCTTAAGCTCATCTTCTCGCTCCCAGGTGGCTTCCTCTTCCGAGTGATGCTTCCGCTGCACCTTGCGCATCCGGATTCTTTTATTTCTTGTTAGGCGTTCCACTGTTTCCAAAATCTTGGATGGTTGCTCGGCATAAGACAAATCCTCAGCTAGTCAACCTCATTCACGGGTAACACCTCTTCAGGCGTTCTCAGACATTTCTTGAGCTGTGACACATGGAATACATCGTGCACATCCGATAGGCGAGCCGGTAATTCTAGTTGATATGCCACTTCGCCTTTCCTCTCCAGAACTTGAAAGGGTCCGATGTATCGAGGTGACAACTTCCCTTTCACCTTGAACCGACGAAGTCCTCGGATAGGGGACACCTTGAGATAGACATAATCTCCCACGTTGAAAACGAGCTCTCTTCTCCGTACATCGGCATAGCTATTTTGTCGTGTCTGTGCTATCCTCAAGTTGTTGCGAATTTCCCTCACTTTCGCCTCGGCTTCTTGTAGTACTTCGGGACCAAACACTTTACTTTCCCCTGTTTGGTTCCAAAATAGGGGAGTCCTGCACTTCCTCCCGTACAAAGCTTCAAACGGTGATATCTTCATACCAGCCTGATAGCTGTTGTTATAGGGGAACTCCGCATACTGTAAGTTCTTGTCCCAACTCCGATTGTTTTTGAGTGCACACGCTCTCAGCATATCCTCAAGAATCTGATTGGTTCTTTCCGTCTGCCCGTCAGTTTGGGGATGATAGGCAGAACTAAAGTTCAGATGGGTTCCCATGGTTTTGTGCAACTTCTGCCAGAACCTCGAGGTGAACTGTGTCCCTCGATCCGACACAATCTTCTTGGGCACTCCATGGTAACACACGATCCTTGACATGTACAATTCTGCCAATTTAGATCCGATGTAGCTTTCTTTCACGGGGATGAAATGAGCTACCTTGGTTAGCCTGTCGATGATGACCCATATCGAATCATATCCTGATTGGGTCCTTGGCAGTCCCACTATGAAATCCATACCGATTTCTTCCCATTTCCATTCAGGCACTTTGAGTGGTTGCAATAATCCCGCGGGTCGTTGATGTTCTGCTTTCACCAACTGACATGTGTCACATAGGGCAACATGTTCCGCGACATCTCGCTTCATGCCATACCACCAATACCTGCTCTTGAGGTCCTGGTACATCTTCGTACTCCCAAGATGAATGGAATAGTCAGAATCGTGAGCCTCCTTCAAAATCAGTTTGCGGATCTTCTTTACTTCTGGCACACAGATTCTTTTCCCGTGCCAGACCGTTCCTTGTTCATCCTCTCTGAAACCAGGGGCTTTATTTTCCTTGATGAGGAGGCATACCGGGGCTGTTCCCGGCACTAGCTCAATTGCGAATTCCACTTCACGATCAGGAGGCATACCTGGCAACTCCTCCGGAAAAACATCTGGATATTCCCTGATGGTCCTGATCTCCTCCACTGTCACCTCAACTTGATTTAATTTAATGTCCCTCCTAGGCTCTTGTATTGTTATAAACTTTACTCTTGTGCCTCCTCCATGGTGACGTGGTTCACCCGTCCTCTCATTACATTCTGCTGTTGCAGCTGCGCGGGCTTCTTCTTTGGGCACTTATGGGCGTAGTGCCCCACTTCACCACAGTTAAAACATTGCACCACAACCTTAGGTGCCTGGCCTTTGTTGTCTTGGGGTTGGTTTGGGGGTCCTTGCACTGCTGGTCGAGGTTGATACGTAGGGCGAGGCTGCTGTACGAACTGACGTTGTGGCTGTATTGGTGCTGCTGGAGGCCTGTAGTTCGGGTTGTACCCTCTTGGTGTTGAGTAGGGTACCGCAGCACGGTTCATCTGCCCTGCGGGTTGCTGCATCAGACGTGGGCGGGTGTTGCTCCCTGAGGCTTGATGTGACCACCCGGCCTTCCTCTTGTTCTCATTTTCCAAGGCCTTTAGCTTCCTTTCTACCACAAACGCTCTGTCCACCATCTTTTGGAAGCTTTCATACTCATTTGAGGACATTGCACACTGCATTTCTGCGGTAAGCCCTTCCACGAAACAATCTTGTTTCTGCTCATCAGTCTCTATGTCTCGTGGGGCATAACGGGATCGTTGAGTAAATTTAGTGAGGTATTCCCTCACCGTCATGTTTCCCTGCTGCAGTCCCAAGAACTCCTTCCGTTTGTTTTTGAGTTCACCTCTCGGGATATAATGGTTGCTGAAGCTACGCTTGAACTCTTCCCAAGTGATGTTCTCAGGGTCATGATGGGCAGCCACGTAGGCGGTCCACCAATCAGCAGCAGGTCCATGCAATTGATGAGAGGCAAACAGCACCCTCTCATACCCTTGGCACTGTATGATCCTCATCTTGCTTTCAATGGTCTTTAGCCAATCATCGGCCTCCAGAGGTTCAGCAGCACTAGCAAACTTTGGAGGTTGAGTTCCTAGAAACTCACTCAACCTTGGTTGGCGTGGTGCAGCTTGTGGAGGTGGAACTTGATGCAAGTTGGCCACCACTTGAGTCAAGTTCTGGATGAGCTGATTCTGATTCTCCAGCATTTGGTGGAGGGGATCAACTCCTTCACGGTGACCACCCCGGTCCTGGCCTCCAGAAAGATGAGGGTTGCATGCCTCATCGTTGTTGTTGGCGGGGTTGGCAGCACGTCCTTTTCCTCTTCCGGCCATCTGGCGGAATCAACCAAATGTTAATTTAAGGCATTACGTATTATCTTACTACTTTCACTTGTTTTTACTTTGAAGTGTTGAGGCTTTGTTATACTTTCTGAGGGTTCATGTCTCATACAAAAATAAATGCACTATTATTTCATGTGGGTTCACACATCAAAGCAAAACAATCTGAAGACGAGGCTGTGGACAATTGCTCATGGCTTCCACAACTCACGTCACACACCAAGCATTAACACACCATCAACTAAGATAACGACTCGGCTACTCGACATCTTGCTAAACTAAGGGAAGGACTCTACACTACTCGTATCACTGAGCTGGCTCCTCGGGATCTTCCTCATTATTGCGGCTGCCTTCTGACTCCGCTTTGGGTGGGGAAGCTGCTGGTGGAGAAGTGCGACGACGCCTGATCGCCCGGCGATCTGGGGAGTCAGGAGTCCATGTGTCATTCATGGTGACACACAGTTCATTCCCATCTCCTCTCTCTCTCGCCCTCAAGCAGGCTCGAAGCAACGCCTCGGTTTCCTTCAGGGTGTCACGAACATGCTGAAGCTCCTGCTGACACTCCTGCAGTCGAGTGCTAAGCATAGCAGCATCCTCCAAGCACAGGTCCATGTGCTCATGTGAAGTCCCCTGCTGCACTGGCGGGTAGTTATACTCCGTTGTACCACTCTCGCGCTGGAGGACATACATGTACTCAGTCATGTCCAGGTGTCGACGATAGATGTGACTCTGGCAGGTGATGGCCTCCCAGGTGACATCCTTCTCCGCCTCGACCTGTGTCGCTCGACAAGCTGGAGAGCGGTGGATCTTAAGCAGCTGATTTTCATGGATAATCCTCATCTCTGAACTCCATTCTTCCCACTTCTCCCGACTGGTCCTGGTGGAGCTATAGTGTATGATTAGCTTGCCCGTATTGCCGGCAGCTTGGAGCATACGTCGAAGACGACGCAACAAGCCTCCTACTGCCAATCCGTAGGAAAGGTACGTCACCGGACAGCTCTCCTCTCTTTGGGCAAGGGCAACTACGGGAACTCTCCCTCCTGTGGACTTGCGAGCGGTGCGAATCATGCGAACCATCTAAAACAAAAAGCATTTAAAAACTTAGGTTAGATAAACTTTTAAA
The DNA here is from genome assembly GCA_030760725.1 of Neostapfia colusana. Lineage (NCBI taxonomy): Eukaryota > Viridiplantae > Streptophyta > Magnoliopsida > Poales > Poaceae > Neostapfia > Neostapfia colusana. Next base: position 17,587,774 of record JASWHV010000013.1, read on the forward strand.
CAAAAATCCTATTTTGAATGTAAGTTGGGGTAAGATGAAGAATGTGACTCCATTAAATAACACTTTTCAGTACACACCTTGTAAAATAGTTTTTAAGAAAATAGGGCCCTTAAATACGTCCATTGCTACCTAGGTCCACGTTCCTATGGGCAACCTTGGCTCTGATACCACTTCTGTCACACCCGGTTTCTCCGAAGAACAACCGAGTGAATATCACATGTATGCTAGGATCATTTTCTCATACATGTGATGACAAATAGTGAAGCATCATTTATTACATGCCAGGTGTCAAATATAAATAAGTCTTACATAGCATATGTCTCGATGGATGATAATGAGTTTATAACAAGTAAATAAAATAGCAGCGGAATATTATTCTTGTGGGTTCCGTCACAGGCGTTGCCCGGGGGACTCCATGAACCTAGAAACCTTCTTCGGGTCCAAAGTCTTGATCATTATACACCACCTCATTATCTTGACCTGAGCAGCAATATAAACCAACAAATATGCAAGGTTGAGTACCGATGGTACTTAGGAAGTGTGGGAAAGTTATGTCATGCATGGCTAGAGCAAGGAGAGGTTGAACTCATGGTTAAAGCACTACGCAATTAATACCTATCACCTTAGCTTATTAAGCACCTACATTACTACACAGGTGAAATGGTCCCAATTTCCCATCCCATCATCATAATCAAATAACCATAACATCATTTCCAATGTTAAGCTGCTCGCTTAACATTCTTAACTTCCAAAACCATCCCTCCTCTAATCATGAATAAGTCCAAGCCGCTCTTGACCGTGAGCATGGCTGTCATGATAGTTTTGACTCTGCAGAGTTTGCACCACTGTACCCACATGTAGTGATTTCATCCCCTGTTGCCGGGTGGACTAAAAGAACCTCCACTATGCCAGTGGCTATGAACCACATTCACACTTCCCAGGTGTGTAGCCAGGAGATCACTACGAAGCCTTTACAAAGGGATTCCCGACGAGCGTGAGCCCACTGAGGTTTCACCCCTAACAGCATACAAGAGACTCCAACTCCGCTGCAGTGGCCCCCTCTTGAGCCTTGCGGTTCATATGGTAGTCCAGCTGACACCTATTCCCCGCACCATCCAACACACTCATACTACGCCGGGGATACACCTAATTAATTGGCCAAGCTGCCCCATCTCAGCATGTGGTTGGCACGGTAAAGCCAGGTTACATGCTCCATGAACCGGTCATTAGGATCCAGTCAAGTACTAAACACAAACCCAAGTCTCATGCACCCAACACCAACCAAATCATCCAACTTGCCTCGATCCCTACCTCTACATAACTCATGATATCTCATTCAAGAGTAAGGTAAATAAATTGATGATCTCATATCCCAATTATCCCATTCTAAGCATGGCTAAGTATAAGCATATGAATAAATGATATGATAAAATAAATCCCAACCCAAGCTACAAGAAAACAAGGTAATGCAATTCTAGGGAAACTTCCTAGCATGGGTTTCATATTTCAATTGACAATGCAAATAATTCTATCTACACATCCTAGTATAGGATCAAAGTGGTCAAGGACACTTGCCTCCTTCCTGCTGCTCTTGGAATGGGTAGTCCTGATCTTGGAAAGGAAGAACTTTCTCTGGAGCAGGTTCTACTCATACCATCACACATAGCAAAAGAAAACAACAATCCATAAGACATAGTTCACACTTCCACTTCATACAAACCACACATTCACACTTATGAAAGCTATTCACATTTCTATGTGTTATGGTTACTCTATGTGTGTTGATTTTGGCTTACATGCACTTTTAAACATGTGCATATGATTTCTACTTTTGTTTTCATTTTTATGTTTGCCTACTATATATGAGTTTCCAAATTTAAATAAATTCCTTATATTCAATTGATACACCTTTTAGCTACCAAGTGTGCATGGAAGGCATTTTCCTACTCCAAATATATCTTCAGACCTTCTATCTACCCTAACTAAATTCTTTGGATTTTGGAAACTTCATTTATCATTTTCTAGTTATTTATACCTAGCTTGCTATATTTTCAGATTTATTTCCTATGCCTAAATGTGCACTTTATTATGAAAATAGTAAGACACCTCATCTAAACAGAATAGGTTTTGGCTCTAAAATATTAAATAATATATTTTTGAACTTCTCTTCTGATGGGAACTATTTTACATTTATTTTACTAATTTTCATAATTATTCTCTACTTGAAAATGTGTCCCTATTACTAATAAATGTGAATAATCAGTTGAACAGATTCATTTCAGCCAAAAATCTATTTTTTAGTCTCACTCCAAAGTTTTCCAAGTACTAGGAAAGTTTTTAATTTGAATTTACAATGTGTTTGTCCCATCTTTTAAATTTTAAATACCCATCACTTAGTCAAACTCCTAAATTTAATATCACATAGGGTTAAAAAGGTAAACTCACCCCACTACAGGGTCTATTATATTATTTTAAGAATTTCCAGGGGTCTAACTACACATAACAGAGGGGTTTTTCCTAATTTTTATTAAGTCCAGGGGCTAAAACTGATTTTTAAATGAACTTACATGATTTCCTGAAGTTCCAGGGGCTAGATCAGAAGTTTCCGGGGCTAGCTCGTTGTCGGTACCTGAGATATGGGGTACCCCCGCGCACAGGGTAAAATGCCTAAGGTACTCGCCCTTCTCCGCAGGGAGAGCTCCGAAGGCGCCACGCGTCCGGCGGGGCCGGACCTCCCTCTCCTCAGATGAGAGCTCCGGGCCCGCCACGTGGCATACAGAAGCCGGACCTCCCCCTCCACGGGAGAGAGGTCCGAAGACGCCACGCGTCCAGCGGGGCCGGACCTCCCTCTCCGCAGAGGAGAGCTCCGGGCCCGCCACGTGGCATACAGAGGCCGGACCTCCCCGGGGAGATGTCCGGAGGCTCCACGTGCCCCGCAGGCCGGACCCTTCTCACCTCAGAGAAGGGCTCCGGACTCGCCACGTGGCCAGAAGAACGGTGCTGCCTGCCCCCGAGCGGTAGGCGGCGGGCGTAAAGGCGCTCCTCACCTTGCCCGTACAAGGTATTCAAGGCCCGCGTCTTCCCAAGACGCGGAAACGCGGAGCACGCGTCTGTCAGGTGCCGTTGCGCCCAGTCGCATCACAGACTGGCGCGCGGTCTCAGAACCTGCCAGCCAATAAACGCTGCGACAAGACATCCCATGCCGCCTGCACCGTCATCAACCACTACGACTAGCACACGGCATGGGCAGGGCGGCAAGATGAAGACTCAGAAGCCTTCGAACAGAGGCAACCACCGGCGTAACTACAGATACGGTAGATAACAAGCAATCTTCCCAGGACCACCTGTCGGGTCCCGGCTCCCCTTGTAAGCCGCCCGAGCCTTGGACTATAAAAGGCTCGGGTAGGCGTCGATAGCAAGGGTTCGCACTTTGCAACTCATACGCTAGCCATACACTCTCAAGCTGTAACTCACCCCCGAGCTCAGGCCTCCGGCCCTGAGCAGCAAGCAATACAGCGAGCTCCATAGCTCGCCGTGGACGTAGGGTTTTACGCTCCGGCGGCCTGAACCACGTAAAACTCGCCGTGTCAAGCTCTCGCTAACTCGTCCATCCGCGCAAGCTTTCCGCTAGGAGACTAGCCCCACCGAAAAAAGAACCTCCGCGGGCTGCCCAGTGCAGGCCCGGGGGAAGTGTCGATCGCACACTTCGACACTCGTATTTTCCGAGAACCCCAGGGGGTAGCACTGAAGAATCCCGGCCTTTATAACGCGGGGCTGACGTGGACCGTCCGATTTAAAACAGACGGCTGAGATTATAACGTCGAACCGGTACGCGGGGATTCAAATTCTACCGTGCGATTTAAAATAGACGGCGCACAAGCGGCCACATCGCTCTGATCGAGCGCGGGCGGCGCTGCCCGGCGGCGCACGGCGGCGGGAGGCGGCGATATCGCCGGAGAGTTTCGGATCTTTGTCAATTCTTCCTAAAACTGTGATTTTATGATATAGATCGGTAGAGGGGAGGTCGGGGATCTCACCTCGGGGGTTTTCTTGAGCTCGGAGGTCCTGGAAGGCGGTCGGCGACGAGGTCCGAGGTGAATTCACGGCGAGGCTCGTCGGCGCTGCGTTTGAGCCACAAACCACCGAGTTTTCTGCACATGCGCGGTTCCCCGGAGGCGGTGGATCAAGACCAGCGAGTTAGATCAGAAATCCCGAGCGAAGATCGAGCATAATTTGCCGGAGAAACCCGGGTTCTCACCGGAGAGAAAAACAGCAGATCGTGGGGGAAAAACGGGACGATGCCGGGGTTTTTATAGACTGAGGAGGGCGGCGTGTTAGTTTAGATCGAGTTGGAGTCCTCCGGAACCAGAATTTGGCTGGGAACGCGCGGTTTTCCGGGTTAGTTTCGATCGGGTGCGCGCGCGGAGGAGTCCCGGGTTTGGACGAGTGGGAGGTCGGGGATGACAGGTGGGTCCCGCCTGTCTGCGAGAGGTGCGCGGGCGCGCGGCTGCGGGCTGGCGTGGGGTTTGAGTGGGCCGGCTGGTGGGTTTTGGCCCACTGGCCGGGAAGGTTTATTTTTTTCTTTTTCTTTTTCTTTTTCATTTCTGTTTTGAGTTTAATTTGAATTCCAGTTTGAATTTGAATTTTTGCAACACATACAATACGTCCAAAAAATTTTAAATTCCCCTCTTAACAGGATTTTGGGGTGTTACGGTATTCATCCTGTAGCCCGGTTGAGGTCTCGGAAGTCTATGCATATCCTCAACATCCCCGTGTTCTTCTTCTCTAGGACTATGTTGGAAACCCATTCGGCATACCTGCAAGGTCTAATGCACTAAGCTTGGAGTAGACGATTCACTTTTTACTTGATCTTTCGTGCATGGCCGGGTTAAATCGTCTGAACGGTTGCTTGTGAGGTCTAAAGCCTGGCTTGATCGGCAGCTTGTGTTCCACGAGCTCTCAGCTGAGTCCTGCCATCTCAATGTATTCCCATGCAAAACAATCTATGTATTCTCTAAGTAATTGGCTTTCCTCTTGCTTTTGGGAATGTCCGAGGTTTTTGTTGTTGAAGGTTGGCCGATGTGTCGATCCATCCCTGAGGTTTATCTCTTCTAGTTCGTCCACCAAGGAAAACCCTTGCCCGAGCTTCCTAAGTCATCAAAGTCCTCCACTAACTCTCCCATATCGTTCTTATCTAAACGATATTGCTTGGTTACCTCTTGCAGCCAAGCTAAATGACCTTGTTTATCTTGCATTTTCAAGTTACATTATTGTCGAAGTGTAAACTGCAACACTCCCCCTGGTACCGCTACTAGAGCAGTCTGTGGAGGTTCGTTGTTTTGGGGGTAACATCCCTAGAACGATCGAGCTCGACGGACAGGGATGAACACCAGTATTTACGTGGTTCGGGCCGCCGGAGCGTAAAACCCTACACCACGGGAGTGTGTATTGTATTGCTTGATCTTGCGTGTGTGATAGTCTGAGAGTTCAAATCGAGGGATCGAAGATCGAAGGTCCCTAGCTAGGAGGTTTCCCGGTCCTTTTATGTCTCAAGGACGTCTTCTTTAGAGTTGCGTGCAACTATTGATGCCGATTGGGCCTTCAGATAGGTGCTCAACTACAAGCTTCTCTATTTTATGGAGAGACTCTCCACTGGGAAGTTACACTGAGATCCAGGGCCTGACACATGGCCCCACAGTGGTCTACACCCTATACACGATCTAGGGTGTTAATGCTACTTGTAGTGCTTGTTGTCGAAGGAGTTAAGGCGCGCCACCTGACACGACGGGCGTCTCTGACCAAGTAGCGGTTAATGATGGCGGGCGAAGGCCCCATCTTGTCGCCGCGTCCTACTCGATCAGCTGTGCAGCACCATGTCATTACTGCCGTTCCACCTTGTCATGTCACTGTAATGACTGCAAGGAGTGGGCGGAGGCGTGCGCTGCGTGCCATGCTTCTAGGGAACGTGCGGGTCTTGAATGCATGACTGTACTGCGCACGTCTTCCTTGACTCCTAAGGCCAACGTCCATGGTGGGCCGTGGGACAGTGGAAGCTCCGGAGCCTGCCTCAGCGGGGGAGGCCAGGTCCAGAGCCAAAGGACACATGGCAGCCCCAGAGCCCTCCTTAGCAGGTAGGCTGGGTCTAGAGCCAAAGGACACGTGGCAGTTCTGAAGCCCTCCTCAGTGAGGAGGTCAGGCCCGGAGCCTGGGGAATCTTGATAGAACTGGACCTCGCCTCAGCGGGGAGGTCAGGTCCAGGGCCGAGGGCACGTGGCAGCTCTGGAGCCCTCCTCAGCCAGGAGGTCAGGCCCGGAGCCTAGGGACACGTGGCAGCACCGGACCAAGCCTCAACGGGGTGGCCAGGTCTGGGGCCGAGGCGCATGTGGCAGCTCCGGAGCCCTCCTCAGTCGGGAGGTTAGGCCCGGAGCCCAGGGACACGTGGCAGCACCGGACCTCGCCTCAGCGGTGAGGCCAGGTCCGGGGCCGAGGGCACGTGGCAGCTCTGGAGTCCTCCTCAGCCGGGAGGTCAGGCCCGGAGCCCAGGAACACGTGGCATCACCGGACCTCGCCTCAGCGGGGAGACCATGTCCGGAGCCGAGGGCACATGATAGCTCCGGAGCACTCCTCAGTGGGGAGGTCAGGCCCGGAGCCTAGGTACACGTGGCAGCACAGGACCTCACCTCAGCAAGGAGGCCAAGTCCATGGCCGAGGACTCGTGGCGGCACTAGAGCCCGCCCCAGCATGGAGGCAGGGTCTGGGACCTCTTCAAGCCTGCACGCGGGGGTACCGAGTCTGTAGGGTACCAACAATTACTGAGCCGAGTGAAGTCAACCGACTTTACACATATGGGAACAAACCCGTCCCTTCCTACGCTCCTAAATTCATAGTCAGTTAAATTCTGACCTGTGAGACACCTAATATCTTCATGTTGAAGGCCATATGACTCGGCCATTGCTATGCAAGCCGAATTATCAGCTTCAACTACTTCTAACTCGTTGCCGACCCATTGGACGAGACACTGGTGGAGCATAGATGGAACACACCCATTGGAATGAATCCAATCTCGCCCAAGGATCAAGTTGTACTGACTCCTCACGTTGACGACAAAGAGCGTTGTGGATAGTGTCTTTCTTCCAACCGTGAGCTACACGGATAGTATTCCTTTGGCTTCGGTTGGGTCTACAGCAAACCCACAAAAGGTTGTGTTGGTCTTGATGAGGTCGCTCTCTCGGTATCCAAGCTCTTCAAAAATGGATATGGGCATTATGTTGACTCCCGCTCCTCCATCGACCAACATCCTTCCCACTGGTGTTCCATTGATGTGTCCTCAGATGTACAATGGCTTCATGTGTTGGCCGAGTTGTTCTAGTTTCTCAAAAACCACATTCTTAGCTCCTAGATTGAGCTCGGTCACCTCAACATCCGGAAGAAAGAATTTAGAAGGCAAATGAAACACCATGTTTACCTCGACTTGGTTTTCTTCCTTGCCAGTGTGGTTTCTTCGTTCTCATCTTTCCAGTTTCCTCCCGTGCAATCCTATTCTCCTTCCAAGTCTTTTTGGTGATCATTGGCCGTGCTTGGTGAACCAACACTCCCTCTGCTCTTCCTTCCTCTTCTCAGCAAGTTCCAGAGCCCTCAGCCTTTGTACACGCCTCTTTTGTGTCTTGTTGAGCCTTGTGGGACACCATTGGGGTTCTGGCTTTGTTCCCGGAGCCACTGCCTTGATCTTGTCTTGTTTCATCCCCTCCGGATTCACTTCCCACCTGCTTAGCCGTCTTGGAGCTACTTTGGACTGGCCGATTGATGTCTTGGGTTGTCGTGGTCGCGCACGTTCAACCGGACCTTGTATCTTGTGCTTGGGTTCTGGTGTGATGTTTGGTCCAACAATGATCCTTCCATCCAGAGACAACAGCCGAGAGTGTTTGCTAGGAGATCTTGGTTCAACCTTGATGAAAGTGCATCTAGGCTAATTCCCCGTGGGTTTTGATGATTAATTACAACACTTAAGGGACTAATGAGCATTGCAGTGTGAGTACAGGTGATTAAGAAATCTACGAAGATGGATACACTCATAAAAAGGAGGAGAAAAAGGCAAATGCACAAGAAAAGTAGAATTTAGGGTTTTAAATTCTTTTGTGTTGAGTTTAGCCTTTGAGTATGAGTGTGATCATAGAGTAAAGTGCTGAGAATCATCTAAGAGCTCATATTCTGAGTTTAGGTTGAGTGGAGTGAAGAATTGGGAGAGCCCTGGGAATAGGGCCGGACTTGTTCGGGCTGGAAGGCCGGACTAGTCCGGAACATCGGATTGATCCGATGTAGAACAGAACAAGAGGTTTTGTGTGAGTTCGGACTTATTCGGGGTGGAAGGCCGGACTAGTCCGGTACATCGGACTGATCCGATATAGAACGGAACAAGAGTTTCTATGTGAGTTCATACTTGTCCTTCTAGGGACGGACTAGTCCGTGGGAAAAGAGTCTGAGCTCTTCAAGAGCTTAGTCCTGAAGGACCGGACTAGTCCGCTCCTTGAGGCCAGACTAGTCCGCTGGCTCAGACCAGTCCATTTCAAACTGGAATAGGATGTTCCGTGTGAGATCGGACTAGTCCTCTTTGTGTTAGACTAGTCCGTTTGGGACTTGGAAATAGCTGGAGGGACTAAGTCTTGGATGGCCGGACTTGTCCGCCCCTGGAGGCTAGACTAGTCCGGTGGACCGGACTTGTCCTTTCTCAATCGGAACAATGGTTTCTGTGTAAGATCAGACTAGTCCGTTGTGGACCGGACTTGTCCATAGAATGTGACCGTTTAGTTGGTAGAATCTGACCGTTTAGTAGGTGAAGAGTGATGTCATCCATCCCCGCAGACCGGAGTAGTCCGGACTTTTGCTGTTGGCAACGGCTAGTTCACGGGACCTCTCTAAAATGGGGTTGCCCGGGCCTCAAAGCATGTAACAAGCACCCTAACGCCGAAATAGCCTTCCTAGAGATTTTCTAGTCTCCTCTCTTCAAATTCTTGGAGCCCTAAGTGTGATTCTTGAGGGTTTGTGAGTTTTGGGAAGAGAAGGAGAAGGGGAGTGTGCACCATAGAGCTCTTGGTTGATTCTCTAGCACTGAGTGTGAAGTGTGCTGTTGAGAGCATTGGTTTGTAAGTGCTTTGAGCTGAGTTCTCGTGGGAGTCTCAAGTTGTGAGTTGCCCCCCGACTTATTGTGAAGCATTTGTGATATAGTGGAAGAACAACCCGACCTTGGTGGTGGCTTGGTGAGAAAAAGGTTGAGAGCAACCTGGTCCTTGGTGGACTCCTCAACGTGGACTTAGGCTTCTTTGTGCAGCTGAACCATGGGATAAATCTTGTGTTCTTGCCTTGTTGAGCTAAAATTCTCTGTGACCAGTCTAGTTCGCCCCCAGGACCGGACTAGTCCGTACTCTATGAACTAATTATTTTTATTAATCCGTATTTTAGATTTTCCGCCTATTCACCCCCCTCGAGGCAACTTTCAATTGGTATCAGAGCCTAACTCTCTTAAAAGCTTAACCGCTTGGAGAGGAGATGGGGGAAAATGGCAAGAAGGACTTACCGCCTGTCGACACCACCGGCGCCGGCGAGAACAGCACCCATAGCGGTGAAGGGCTCAAATTCTCACCTCACAAAAGCGTCAACCCAATCAAGGACATGCCAAGGTTTCCACCCTTCGACTTGGAGGCCGATGATGAAGATGAAGAAGTGGGGCGTCTTGCTGATCTTCTTCAAAAAGCAAGAGATGAAGCAAGAAGAAGGAGGATACTTTAGAAAGAAAAGAAACTCAAGAAGCCCGAAGAGGACTACACTCGATATCCTTTTAACTATGAGCGTTTAAATTCACACACAAATTACTTATCTATTCCCTTAGGCAAACCTCCACATTTTGATGGCACAAACTACACAATGTGGAAACACAATATGAAACTGCACCTTATTTCTCTCAACCCCACACTTTGGCACATTGTTTACACAGTGTAGATATTCCCATGGATGATGAAGAACTTACACCGGAGCAAGACCAACTCATCCACCGCAATGCTCAAGCGACACACGTGCTCAACTCTTCTTTGAGCCAAGAAGAATTCAACAAGGTGGATGGGTTGGAACAAGCCAAAGAAATATGGGATACACTCAAAATTGCGCATGAAGGCAACCGCTCTGTCCGGGAGGTAAAAATTGAGATGATTGAGGGGGAGCTTGGGAGATTCGCCATGGAAGATGACGAGACCCCTCAAGAGATGTACAACCGACTCAAGACTCTCATAAACAAGAGTCGAGCGTACGGTTGTAAGAAGTGGACATACCATGAGGTAGTCAAAAGGATGATAAGAGCCTTCATGCCTCGCAATGTGACGCTTTGCACACTCATCCGAGAGAGTCCAAACTTCCACAAAATGACTCTGGATGAGGTGCTTGGCAAAATCATCAATCATGAGATGATGGAAATGGAAGCACGTCACGTCAACGATCTTGCCAAGGTTACACCCACAAAGAAAAAGGGGATTGCTCTCAAAGCATCACCCAAGGCCAAGAGCATTGAAGTACAAGTCTCAAGTGATGATGAGGAAAGTGAAGAAGAAAGCACTGATATGGATGATGAGGAGTTGGCCTTCTTCATAAAGAAATTCAGAAGGATGATGAAGAGAAGAAGAGGACCAAGCTTTGAGAGTAGAGGCAAGGATAAAAGAAAGTCAAGAAATAAGAAAGCATGCTACAACTACAGCGAGTATGGGCATTACATTGTTAATTGCCCATATGAAAGGGAAGAAGACAAGAAGAAGAGGAATAAGGATGGAAAGTCACAAGAGAAGAGGATATTCAAGAAGAAGAAGACACATGGGCACGCTCATGTCGGCAAAGAATGGGACTCCAATGATGAGTCCTCCTCTGATGATGAAGCGAAGGTGGCAACCATTGCCATCAAGAAGCCAACAATGAAGAAGACTCTCCTGCCCAATAAGGGAGAATGGAAAAGCTCGAACCACACATGTCTCATGGCAAAGGAGAGAAAGCAAAAGGTAAAAACTAAACTCTCCTTGCATTCTATTAAGGATGAAGATTTTGATAGTGGTAGTGAAAATGAATATTTGTACGAAGGATTGAGTAAAAATGCCCTAACTAAAATGAAAATACTATTTGATGAAATATTAGATAAGGAGGAACTTCTTGAGAGACAAAAGGTAAAAACTAAACTCTCCTTGCATTCTATTAAGGATGAAGATTTTGATAGTGGTAGTGAAAATGAATATTTGTTCGAAGGATTGAGTAAAAATGCCCTAACTAAAATGAAAATACTATTTGATGAAATATTAAATAAGGAGAAACGTCTTGAGAGACAAGAGGATTTGCTTATCGAGGAGAAGCAAAAGAATCTTGACCTTGAGAAGCTCCTCGGGCTTGAGAGGGAGAAGAACATGGCACTTGAACTTGGACTTGCAGAATGCAAGGAGACCTCTTCAAGTCTCAAGAGTTCAAATGTTGTGCTCCAAGATGAGCTTGTGAGTTTGAACAAAGCTCACAAGAATCTCGAAGCACAATTCGCAACTCTCAAGTCAAATGTTATTTCTCTCCCCTCAACAAGCTCAAACTTGTCTAGTTTAGAGTTAAACACTAAAATCTGCAAATGTGCAAAACCTGAACCTGTTTTAAAGAAGGAACTTAACATAGCAAAGAGTGCACCTAAGAGTAGCATCTTTGACAAGGAGAAGATTAAGTATGCATGCAGTGCATACTCAATGGCAAGGTCTCCTTTGATAAAAGATGGTCTTGGATATTCAAGAAATACAAACATATCTAAGAGTGACAAGATGCATATAGCCTTTGTTAAAGAAGGATCATACAAAACTATGAATGAATGTCATATCTCTACTTCTACTAAAATGACAAAATTTGATAAATATACTAAAGATGCTAGTAATATTAAGAATAACAACCTAACACTATTCCATGATTTTAATGCATTCTATATGTTAATGAAAAGCAAATTTGGGTATGTCTATGCAAAATATGTTGGACCACTCCACAAGAGCCCAAAGCCTTGTATATGGGTGCCCAAAACTCTTGGCACTAACCTTAAAGGACCCAACCAAGCTTGGGTACCTAAAACCAAAGCCTAAACTTGTTTTGTAGGCATACTCCTCCGGCGGCACAAAGTGGGTGTTAGATAGTGGCTGCACCAACCACATGACCGGAGCGAGAAAAATGTTTGTAGAGTATGAAGAAACCAATGATCCAAGTCAAGGTATTTATTTTGGTGACAATAGCCAAGGAAGGGTACTAGGTATGGATAAAATATCCATTTCTCCACAACACACCATTTCAAACGTCATGTCTGTTGAGTCACTAGATTATATTCTTTTATCCATATCTCAATTATGTGTTATGGGTTTTAATTGCTTATTCACTAACGAAGGCGTGATTGTCACTAGAAGAGTACATAACTCAATTGCCTTCAAAGGTGTGCTCAAAGGAAAGCTTTATCTTGTAGACTTTTCTGCAGATAAAACTCAACTTGACACATGTGTGATGGCAAAAACTAACATGGGTTGGCTGTGGCATCGTAGGATAGCCCATGTTGGTATGAGAAATCTCCAAAAACTTCTAAAAGGTAATCACATCCAAGGTCTTAAGAATGTCATTTTTGAGAAAGATAGACCTTGTAGCGCATGTCAAGCCGGAAAACAAGTTGGAGTACCTCATCTGGCCAAGAATGTGATGACGACAACAATACCACTAGAGATGCTTCATATGGATCTCTTTGGTCCCATTGCCTACATAAGTATTGGAGGTAACAAATATGGTCTAGTTATTATGGATGATTTTTCTCGCTTCACTTGGGTATTTTTCTTACATGATAAGGGTGAAACTCAAGGTGTCCTCAAGAGTTTCCTGAGAAGAGCTCAAAATGAGTTCTCTTTGAGAATCAAGAAGATAAGAAACGACAACGGCACCGAATTCAAGAACACCCAAGTAGAAGAGTACTTGGACAAGGAGGGCATCAAGCATGAGTTTTCGGCACCATACACACCTGAACAAAATGAAGTGGCCGAAAGGAAGAACCAAACTCTAATAGAAATGTCAAGGACAATGCTTGATGAGTACAAGATATCTGATCAGTTTTGAGCGGAAGCAGTGAATACCGCTTGCCATGCCACAAACCGTCTCTACCTCCATCGTCTCTTGAAGAAGACTCCCTATGAGCTCCTAACGGGTAACAAACTAAATATGTCCTACTTTAGAGTCTTTGGTAGCAAGTGCTATATTCTTAACAAGAAACCTCGAATTTCGAAGTTTGCCTCGAAATCCGATGAAGGTTTCTTGCTTGGTTATGATTCAAACACTTACGCCTATCGTGTATTCAACAAAACCTCCGGTTGTGTCGAAATCGCACGTGACATAGTGTTTGATGAAACCAATGGCTCCCAAAGGGAGCAAGTTGATAAATGTGCACTAGATGAAGAAGAGGCACCATGTATGGCATTAAGGAGGATGGCACTCGGTGACATACGACCACAAGAGATACAAGACCCAAGTGACCCATCCTCATCACAAGAAGTGACCCAAACACAAGATCAAGCACTAGATCCCCTAAATAAAGAACAAGATCAAGATCACGATGTTCAAGACATCGAAGGCAACGATGGTGGCAACGATCAAGGGGGAGATAAAGAGGAAGAAGAAGATGACTCAAGACCAAGTGTGCCATACCCAAGAGTCCATCAATGTGTACAACGGGATCATCCCGTTGACAATATACTTGGAGATATCTCCAAGGGGGTAGTGACTCGCTCTCGTATGGCTAACTTTTGTGCTCACTACTCTTTTGTATCTTCTTTGGAGCCTTTCAAGGTTGAAGATGCCCTACGAGATCCGGATTGGGTGATGGCGATGCGAGAGGAGCTTAACAATTTTAAAAGAAACAAAGTGTGGGAGCTTGTGGAAAGATCAAATGCAAATATAGTAGGCACCAAGTGGGTCTTTCGCAACAAGCAAGATGAGCATGGAGTAGTAACAAGAAACAAAGCTAGACTTGTGGCGAAGGGATACTCACAAGTCGAAGGTTTGGACTTCGACGAAACTTTTGCTCCCGTAGCTAGACTTGAATCAATTCGTATATTATTAGCCTATGCTACTCACAATGATTTCAAGTTGTACCAAATGGATGTGAAAAGAGCCTTCCTTAATGGACCAATCAAGGAGGAAGTGTATGTGGAGCAACCACTCGGCTTTGAGGATGATAAGCATCCTAACCATGTTTTAAGCTTCGCAAAGCTCTCTACGTCCTCAAACAAGCTCCTAGAGCTTGGTATGAGTGTCTTAGAGATTTCCTCATTGACAATGGTTTTAGGATAGGAAAGGCCGACTACACACTTTTCACGAAAAACTTAGACAATGACTTATTTGTGTGTCAAATTTATGTCGATGACATAATATTTGGTTCTACTAATAAATCTTTTTGTGAAGAATTTAGCAAAATCATGACGGAGAGGTTTGAGATGTCGATGATGGGAGAACTAAAGTTCTTCCTAGGTTTCCAAGTGAAACAACTCAAGAAGTCATTTTTATATGTCAAACAAAGTACACTCAAGACATACTTAAGAAGTTTGGCACGGAAAAGGCCAAGCCCATCAAAACGCCATTGGCGACAAACGGACACCTCGACCTCAATCAAGACAGTCCTAGCGTGGATCAAAAGGTATATCGTTCCATGATTGGATCCCTTCTTTATCTTTGTGCATCTAGGCCCGATATTATGTTAAGTGTATGCATGTGTGTAAGGTTTCAAGCCGCACCCAAAGAGTGTCATCTAACAGCCGTAAAGAGAATCTTGCGCTATCTAGTTCATACACCTAACCTAGGGCTATGGTATCCTAAAGGGTCCAAATTCAATCTCATCGGATACTCCGATGCTGATTATACTGGATGCAAAGTGAATAGGAAAAGTACATCGGGCACCTGTCAATTCTTGGGCAGATCCTTAGTGTCATGGTCATCCAAGAAGCAAAATTCCATTGCCCTATCCACAGCCGAAGCGGAGTACGTCGTAGCCGAGAGTTGTTGTGCACAACTTCTTTGGATGAGACAAACTCTAAGAGACTACAGTCTCAATATGAACCATATTCCACTCCTATGCGACAATGAGAGTGCTATTAAGATTGCCCACAACCCTGCTGAACACTCTAGGACCAAACACATTGATACCGACATCATTTCCTGAGAGATCACTCGATAAAGGGAGACATAGTCATTTTACATGTTAGAACCAAAAAACAGCTAGCCGATATCTTCACCAAGCCACTAGATGAAAAACGCTTTTGCAAACTTAGGAATGAGCTGAATATCCTTGAGTCCCGAAATGTGGCTTGAGATGTTGCACATCTGGTTGTTATTGTCTAATTTCTTCAAAACTGAGCATATTTTTTAAAACTATCTCTCTCAATTTTTCTATCAAGATATTTTTTATTATCATATCCTTGAATCATGACCATTGTATGATTGTTTGTATGCTCTACTGGTCACGTCATTGAGAATACTTGTGAAAAATTAGTCTATGTGGATCAATTCCTACAAAACTCTTCATATATATAAGAGTGTGATGTCAAGGGTCGGACTAATCCGCCCGATGGGCCGGACAAGTCCGGAGTGCTAGACAAGTCCGACTGGGTTTAGAAAAGTCTACATCGGACTAGTCCGCTCCTAACCGGACTAGTCCGCACGGTCAGATAAGTCCGGACCTAGTACGATGACCGGACTTGTGCGATATCTACGACCAGACTAGTTCGGACAGTAGGGACTTAACCCAACCGCCGGGGTCGAGACCCACTTCACTCGTCACACATTCAAACATGCACCTGCGCTCAAAACTCGCCCCCATTGGCGATTTTTGAGGATTTCCACCAGAAACTTCAAAGGATCTGAGTCCTCTACCCCTTGGGACCTTGGGAAGTCAATCTTCGGACTTCTCCGCACTTCGATCTGGCGTTTTCATCAGATTTGAGCAATCAAAGTGTGTTCTTGGGGCAAACCTAATCTTCTAAAATCTCTCAATTCTAGGATGTTTCTTCCATAAACTAGGATGTCTAGTGCTTCATAATCTTCATGCGTCTCATCCCTAGGATTATTGCAAACTATTGAACGAATTTGCAGAAAATCCGCTTAGTTAGGGTTTAACCCCAGGCAGTCCAGACTAGTCCAGACAAAAGGCGAACAAGTCCGTTCCTGACCGGACTAGTCCGATCAGGGACCGGACAAGTCCAGCCAAACCTTGAGTTAACCCCTAACTTAGTGTTTTTGCTGCACCTCTATCGCGATAATCTTTTGCTCTCAACTCATATCCTTGCTCATTCATTCTTCCAGCATGTCTCAAAACGACAACTCTCCACCCCTCCCCGATCGGAGCGCGAAGCAGCTCGACAAGAGCTTTATTGTCATCGTGAAGAGGAGGACGCTGCACTTGCGCAAGAGCTCGCTCGTCGTGAATCTCGAACTAAGAAGCGGCATGAAAGAGAGGCAGCTCAAGCTAAAGAAGAGCAATCTAGTCGAAGGAAAAGGATAGTCTCCTTAGGTGAAAAGGAAAGGGCCCAAGCGGCCGACAAAGGAAAGAGACCCATGAATGAAGGAGAAGGGGCAAAGAGAAAAGGCAAAGCCCCGGTTCAGAAGGTGCCTGTCAAGAAGGCAACACGAAGGAGAAGGGGCACCTGCTAGCGGGGGAATTGTCATACGAGACCGTCCCGTGGGGCCAAGTGCTCCCCCACAGGGTCCCATTGGGCCTGGTCATGACACCTCCCATGAACAACCCCAACCGACAACCAGAGCTTTCAAGCAACACCTTCCATGGGAAAGGCTCTAAAAAGGCGAGGAGATTTAGGGAAAAGGATCCCTACAAGTATGAGAAGGCCACACCGGATCATCGCTTTTGGTCTGACTTCCACTGTGACTACTATCGACTAGTCTACTTGAAGATGAAGACACCAGTTGCTGATACTCAGTGGGTTGATTGGCCCTATATGGAGAAGAAAAACCATCAAGCCTTCAATGCAGTTATACAAACCGCTGAGCATCACGGTTTGAAGGATCTTCTGGCTTTTCAATATGATTGGAACACAGAGGTGGTGGCTCAGGTTTACACCACGTGCTATTTCTCCACCTTTGGAGATAGAAAGATTTCATGGATGACGGATGGAGTCCAATAGTCCGTCCTCTACAATGAGTTTGCACGGATTCTTGGCCTCGAGAAATTCTTGAGCTATGAGTTGACCATTCACAACCTCACGGCGATAGACTTGGGGGAGATGGAGTTCATGTATTAGGTTGGCTTTTATAACCCTCCTACAACCAAAATCATCCATCCTTTCTTTAGTGTGCTTAATCGGATCTTGAGAAAAACTTTAGCACCTGAAGACGGGGATGCGGGGATGATCCAGGGCCACCTCCGGCATCTGTTGAAGCTGATTTGTGAAGATGAAAAATTCAGTGTGTTTGACTACATCTAAAACAACATCTTCAACATATCCCACACCTCCTCCAGTCGCTCCTGCCTCTTCCTCTTCCAAAGACTCCTCCAGTGCCATCTTAAAGTTCTTGAAGTCTATCTTCACATCTTGTCGAAAAGTGGAAGTCAAAAAGCAGAAAATGCTAAAAGGCAAGAAAAGTACTTGAATAAGCTCTATGAGAAGGCGGACATTGCTATGTCTCCGGAGGCTTCCGACGATGAGGAGATCACACCCCTCCCGGATCTCACGGCAGCTGAGGCAGTATTCCTTGGGGTGGTTCTTCTAGTGCTGCTCCCGCCGTCGAGGAAGATAAGGACGACCAAGATGGTGAGGAGGACGATGAAGAAGCAACTCAAAGAGACGAAGATCACGAGGAGGAGAGTGAGAGCGATGACGGCTAGACTTAGGCTCTATTTTTTTCCTTTTTGGTGTCTTGATGTCAAAGGGGGAGAGATTGAGGGGGAGTAATGAGTATCTATGTCACTCTCTTAAGTTGTAATGTTGCTACATGTTGCTACACTTTCATATTTGGGCTGTAATAACTTTATTCTATGCTGCTCGTACGTGTGATGATCCTTAATTTCAATTTATAATTATCACATCTCAACATTTGCATCACACGTAGACATCCCACCATAACACACTACTCTAATAAATCTCCTGTATAGTTCACTCTTGTGCATTGCCTTTATTGCAAATTATTCATGCACATATTTAGGGGGAGCTTTTATACACGTGTGTGTATTATGATAACCAACTTATTTACATTTTTATCAAAACCTCAAAGTGTTTTCATCAAATCACCAAAAAGGGGGAGATTGAAAGTGCATCTAGGCTAATTCCCCGTGGGTTTTGATGATTAATGTCAACACTTAAGGGACTAATGAGCATTGCAAGTGTGAGTACAGGTGCTTAAAAAATCTATGAAGATAGATACACTTAAAAAGGAAAAGAGGAGAAAAAGGCAAATGTACAAGAAGAGTAGAATTTAGGGTTTTAAATTATTTTGTGTTGAGTTTAGCCTTTGAGTATGAGTGTGATCATAGACTAAAGTGTTGAGAATCATCTAAGAGCTCATAGTCCGAGTTTAGGTTGAGTGGAGTGAGGAATTGGGAGAGCCCTGGGAATAGGGCCAAACTTTTCTGGGCTGGAAGGCCGGACTAGTCCGAAACATCGGACTGATCTGATGTAGAACAGAACAAGAGGTTCTGTGAGTTCAGACTTGTCTGGGGTGGAAGGTCGGACTAGTCTAGTACATGGGACTGATCCGATATAGAACAGAACAAGAGTTTCTGTTTGAGTTCAGACTTGTCCGTCTAGGGACGGACTAGTCCGTGGGAAAAGAGTCTGAGCTCTTCACGAGCTAAGTCCTGAAGGACCGGACTAGTCCGTTGGCTTAGACTAGACTGTTTCAAACCGAAACAGGAGGTTCTGTGTGAGATCGGACTAGTCCTATGTGTGTCGGACCAGTCTGTTTGGGACTTGGAAATAGCTGGAGGTACTAAGTCTTGTATGGCCGGACTTGTCCGCCCCTGGAGACCGGACTAGTCTGGTGGACCAGACTTGTCGTTCTCAATCGGAACAATGGTTTCTGTGTGAGATCAGGCTAGTCCGTTGTGGATCGGACTAGTCCGTAGAATGTGACCGTTTAGTTAGTAGAATCTGACCATTTAGTTGGTAGAATCTGACCGTTTAGTAGGTGAAGAGTGATGTCATCAGTCCCCGCAGGCCGGACTAGTCCAGAGTTAAAGGGTGGACTAGTCGTACTTTTGTTGTTGGCAATGGCTAGTTCCCGGGACCTCTATAAAAAGGGGTTGCCCGGGCCTCAAAGCATGTAACAAGCACCCTAACACCGAAATAGCCTTCCTAGAGCTTTTCTAGTCCCCTCTCTTCAAATTCTTGGAGCCCTAAGTGTGATTCTTGAGGGTTTGTGAGTTTTGGGAAGAGAAGAAGAAGGGGAGTGTGCACCATAGAGCTCTTGGTTGATTCTCTAGCACTGAGTGTAAAGTGTGTTGTTGAGGTCATTGGTTTGTAAGTGCTTTAAGCTGAGTTCTCGTGGGATCCTCAAGTTTTGAGTTGCCCCACAATTTATTGTGAAGCATTTGTGATATAGTGGAAGAAGAAGCCAACCTTGGTGGTGGCTTGGTGAGAAAAAGATTGAGAGCAACCTGGTCCTTGGTGGACTCCTCAACGTGGACGTAGGCTTCTTTGTGGAGCTGAACCATGGGATAAATCTTGTGTTCTTTGCCTTGTTGAGCTAAAATTCACTGTGACTGGACTAGTCCGCCCCCAGGACCGGACTAGTCCGTACTCTGTGAACTAATTATTTTTATTAAGCCGTATTTCAGATTCTCCGCCTATTCACCTCCCTCTAGGCAACTTTCACTTGAGTCTCTCGGCCTTGCTTGGACCAACACCCGCCTTCACGTTGGAGCTGCCAACCTCAGTCCATTTGCCTAGACTTTGCTTTGTAAACTGGCCTTCATCCCCCCAGTTGCTAGGGGCCGGTTTATCTTGGATCACGCAATGTACCGATCCAATCATCAGTACTTGGTGACCCGAGCTCTTGTTTCCCTCGGTCTGGGTCTTCCCATCATGTAACTAATGCGGGGTCAAGGAATCAGCTTTTTCCCATGGTTTTTGCTTCGGTATCCAAGTTTCAACGCTGGTTCCTCGCTTACCCAGGTGATGCTTCTGCACCCAAGGTTACTGAGCCGCTCGGGATGGCATTTTACGCTAGAAATCTGCTGATTTCGTCAGGTAACGCTGATCTCTTGGTTGTGCCCTCCGAGCATTTTAGGAAGTTGATTTATCTCGGAAAATCACCGCATTTTCAAGATGTAGAGGCCTCCCAAACCCGGTTTTCCCGAGAGTGCTCCCAAGGCTTCTGTTGGTGAAAATCTTCGACCCGTTACACTTGCACTCTTTTAGCCTATGGAAGACACTTCCTTCTTGCCTCTTCCTGATGTATTTGGTGATCAAATACTCTGAGGCCGGCTTGAACTGAGTCGTCTTTTTTGGTTCGTTGAGCTTTCATCTGCCGACTTCGGGGTTTCGAGGCTTGATCCTCTTCTTTCACATATGATCGGACACGATCATGTTCTTCCCTTTGGTCTTTGATGCCTGATCGGTCCTCACAAGGATCTTATTTCGCTCAAGGTTAACCACGTTGACTGGGAAATGATCCGTGTCCAGCTTCATTCGGTGGCTATTACCGAGTGTCAACCGGCCATCGTTCAAAGCAGATTGTACCTGCCGACGAAAGAAGTTACACTCATTAGTCGAATGAGAATAAGAGTCGTGCCACTTACAATATCTTTTGTTGGCCAGCTGCTCGAGCGACGGAATAACGTGGTCATTCTTCAACTTGATCACTTTATTTTGTAAGAGCATGTCAAATAACTTATAACACTTTGTTACATCGAAGGTGAACCTCATCTCTTCCTTATTCCAGGGGTTGGGCTTCAAGAATGTGCAAGCCAGAGGCTTGTTCTTGTGGTTTTCGACCCACTCAGCCACACAAACTTCCATGTCCTCATCACTGGTCGAGTCTTCCCCGAGTTGGTTGACGTGTTGCTTCTCCTAGTCTCTATGGTTGATCTATTTGAACCGGTCGTGTACCTTAGCCTCTCCGGCTCGGTTCTTGTGTGCCACAGCTCGTTGCAAGACCTGATGGATGTCCCCGAACTCGATGCCATCCATCTTCTTCTTAAGATAGGGTAGGAGCCCTGCAAAAGCTAGATTGACCAAATCTTTCTCCCCTATGGTTAAGAGAAAACATTTGTTTCTTGTGTCCCTAAACTGTTTGATATATTCAGCTACAAGCTCATTGTGTCTCTGCCTCACCGCGGTTAGATGGAACAACCTTAACTCTATCTCACCGGTGAAGACGTATTCATGAGATTTTTGTTCTAGACATGGCCAAGTTAGGACAGAATTAGGCGCTAACGATGTAAACAAGCTAAAGGCCGTGCCGGTTAGGGACAAAGGAAACAATCTGATCCGGTGAACATCTATGATTCCCACGTCGTTGCAATGGATCAAGAATTTGCCTACGTGTTCCTGAGTTGTTTTAGAGTCCTCCCCACAAAATTTAGTGATCGGGGTAAGGCTTTCGGTAGTTCCTAATCGTTGTTCTTGTTGCTACCCCGAGTTCTCTAAGCGTTCTAGTCACTTGTTCCCTGAGTTCTTCGTGTGGTGCATGGTTCTGTGGTATGGGAGGATCAAGCAAGTTGCACGGTGCAACTTGTGGGGGTATTGGAGGGAAATACACGTCAGGTACTGGCCCGAGCAGTACACCACTCCCTGTGGGTGGAATGGCAGGTCCATATGCCACTGCTTGGTAGGATGGCTGCTGCACGTTCAAGGTAGGCTGCTGGGCTTGCGCGGGTTCGGGTTGGCGCGGGGGATTGGGCTGGCTGGCACGTTTCGGCCCACTGGCCGGTTGGGGTTTTCTTTTTCTTTTCTGTTTTGATTTGAATTTGAATTCCAGTTTAGATTTGAATTTCTGCACCACATGCAATACATCCAAAAAAATTTAAATTCCCCTCTTTAGCAGGTTTTGGGGTGTTACAGCTCTACCCCCCTTAAAAGAAATCTCGTCCTCGAGATTGGTGGTTCTAGGAAAACAATTCCAGAAACTGTGCCTTAAGCTCGTCTTCTCGCTCCCATGTGGCTTCCTCTTCCGAGTAATGCTTCTACTGCACCTTGCACATCCGGATTCTTTTATTCCTTGTAAGGTGTTCCATTGTCTCCAAAACCTTGACCGGTTGCTCGGCATAAGACAGATCCTCTCGTACGTCAACTTCATTCATGGGTAACATCTCTTCAGGCGTTCTCAGACATTTCTTGAGCTGTGACACATGGAATACATCGTACACATCCGATAGGCGAGCCGGTAGTTATAGTTGATATGCCACTTCGCCTTTCCTCTCCAGAATCTGAAAGGGTCCGATGTATCGAGGTGATAATTTCCCTTTCACCTTGAACCGATGAAGTCCTCGGATAGGGGACACCTTGAGATATACATAGTCCCCCATGTTGAAAACGAGCTCTCTTCTCCGTACATCGGCATAGCTCTTTTGTCGGGTCTGTGCTATCCTCAAGTTGTTGCGGATTTCCCTCACTTTCGCCTCGGCTTCTTGTAGTACCTCGGGCCCAAACACTTTACTTTCCCCTGTTTGATTCCAAAATAGTGGAGTTCTGCATTTCCTCCCATACAAAGCCTCAAATGGTGACATCTTCATACTAGCCTGATAGCTGTTGTTATAGGAGAACTCCGCATACGGTAAGTTCTTATCCCAACTCCTATTGTTCTTGAGCGCACACGCTCTCAGCATATCCTCAAGGATCTGATTGGTTCTATCCATCTGGCCGTCAGACTGGGGGTGATAGGCAGAACTAAAATTTAGATGAGTTCCCATGGTTTCATGTAACTTCTGCCAGAACTGTGAGACCTATGTGTGCTGAATACATTGGCAATTAGGATAAAAGTTAGCATTAACATTCAAAGTTTTGAATATTGCCAAAACATTCTTCTGTGGCAAGGTCCGACAAGTTCTTTGTTAGATCCGACGCAAGGTCCGGAGAGCTCCTGCAAGGTCCGGAGAGCTTATGTGAGGTCCGGAGTTTGTTTTTAGGGAGCTCCCGTGAAGTTCAACTCGTAGAACTGCAGCGTCTTGTTTTTGCTTTTAACTCGCAATGTTTCAAACTTGCTTTATGGGAAGGTTTGCTTAGTATTAATTTGCTAAGTTTTTGGTGTGTTTTGGTGGTTATGGCTGTTATCATTTGATATGGTTTGCAACATGCTTATGTGACATGCTCATGTAAGGTGTTGTGGTTTTCGAACTAACGTGAGTCAAGTCGAGGACTTGTGCTCGGAAGAATTGGTTGTTTATTCATGTGCAGGTGTTGCTTGAGTTCAAGACATGGCTGGTGACGGGATCCTTGGACTAGTCTCAGGGAGGAGATGAGGTTCCAACAACCAAGTTCGGGAGGAGCTGTGGTTGAGTTGATCGGGAGGTCGCGCAGCATGTTTGGATCAAGGGCAGTGCATATGAAGGTTGCGTGTACGTCGTTGGAAGGTGTTTGCATGTGTGCAAAGAGTGCATGGACGTGGCAACATTGTTCCAAGGCGTGATGAAGAGAAGTGGACGTAAAGAATTGGTCGGAAAGGTCCAACCGACTAGGTTACGGACTCAGGCTGCAGCTGAGTCGTGTTTGAGTCAAATATGGAAAGTTTTGAGTTGGTTATGATAGGATTTCGTGTGGGTCACGAATTTGAGTTGTTTTAGGAATGTTTGGGACGTTCCTAAGGTGTTTGGAAGTCTTAAGATTGCTTCTATCTGCGTATAGAAGAGTCTTGAGCAGTATTGGAAAGTTACAGTTTGAATCCAAGTAGGAGTAGGAGTCCTAGTTTGAATTGGATTGGCCATAGAGCTGGTTATATAAGCAAGGGAGGCCAGAGCTCGTGGTGCACGACTTTGGGCTGTTCCTCTTGTGTTTCTATTGAGTAAAGTTCATAGTTTCGAGGAGCTTTTGTGCCTTGTTCGTCCGACTTGTTTTTCGTCAAGTCTTTCTCGCCGAGTTTCTGGACAGACCGACGTTGCTTCGGTGTTTCGTTCATAACTCGAGTTTTACAGATCCGATTGATGTGATTCTTTTTGGGTTGTCTTAACAACTCAATTATCTATCATCTGTGAAATTTTCACGAGCTTCGGATCTGTAGTTTTTGAGATACACGAGTTTCTTTGCAGCGTTGCAGATCTGTTTTATATCGGGTAGAACAGATTGATCTTCGTTTAATGTTTTGATCGTATCTCAAGTTTTACTTCGTGTTTTCAAGTGATTCTTGTTGCATTAGATCCGTGACTTGATTCTCTACCTCTCTACTTGATTTGTCACGGTTGAACACGTTTGAAAACACTTGCACACACGGTTTCTTTAACTGATTGATTTTTTGCTGAGGGGTTTTTGTTGTTTCCGCTGCGAAAAGTTTTAATCTACCATTCACCCCCCTCTCTGGTAGCTTTTCACGTGCTCTTCGATCCTACAATTGGTATCAGAGCCAAGGTGCTCTAGTCTTTGTGATTTGCACGTGTTTTGACTAACCATCATGGAGAAGTACTCCACAAAACCTTGTGTGTTCAATGGCATCGATTTTTAGGTTTGGAAGGCGCGGATGGAGGCCTACATACAGGCGCCAGGCTTCGCCATATGGGAAAAGGTCTACCAGAATTTCGATGTACCACCCAACGATCAAGTTACGGCTGCGAACATGAGAGATGTTGACAACAACAACAAGGCTCGCAACTTGATCATCCAAGGATTGACTCAAAGCGACTTCGACCGTGTTGCACACCTCTGATCTGCATATGATGTTTGGAAAGCTCTTTGTGACTACCATGAAGGATCCAATACGATCAAGGAGGTAAGGCAAGATATGTTCAAGAAAGAATACATGCGTTTAGAGATGCAACCCGGTGAGTCAATTGACGACCTTTTTGCTCGCTTTAATAAAATTCTCAGCAACTTGCGTAGTGTCAATGTTAACTTTTCAGATGCTGAAAATGCTAGACAATTGTTAGGAGCATTAGATATGTCAATTTGGGAGATGAAAGTTACATCTATTCGTAAATCTACTATCATAAGTTCTCTTACTTTAGACGTGCTTTATTCTAAATTGAAAACTCATGAAATTGACATCATCTCACGTAAAAACCCCAACAAGTCTATTGCATTTGTTTCGCAACGTGACATGTCTAGTTCTAGTAAATCATCATCTAGTGGTGCACTCTCTTTGCTGTCCTCTCTAACCCTTGAACAGATTGAAGAGTTTCCAGAGGAGGAGCTTGCACTCATCTCTACTCGGTTCTCAAGAGCATTGCAAAATGTGAGAACTAGAAGGAGAGGAAGCTCCGGACCTCAACGATGTTTTGAATGTGGTAAGACAGGACATTTTCGTACGGAGTGCCCTAACCTTTCAGGTCCGACTTCACGTGAAGAAAAGAAAACAAGGCCGAAGAAATCGTTTGCAAAGAATAAGAAGAAGAAAGATTTATCAATGCGCAACATAGTGCATCGTATGATCTCTGCACTTCAAGATTTCGGCTCAAGTGATGTGGACACCGGTAGTGATGAAGATGAAGAAGCTATGGCAAATACGTGCTGCATGGCGAGCAAGTCAAGTTCAAGCTCCGAGGAGGCAGAACACAACAGCGACGATGAAGAGGTATGTCCCACTTGCGAAGAAATGTGTGTTGCTATTTCTCGTGCCACTGTTATATTAAAGAAAAAGGATAAAAAACTTAGGAACAATGCTGTTAAAATTGAATCACTAGAATCTGAAATTAATCGTTTAAAAACTTTGATTCCTAGTGATGATTCTTGTTCCTCATGTGATTTGATTTATGAACAATTATCCTCTTTAAGAAGTGCACACGCATCTACACTTGATAAACTTGAACTTGAAATTGAAAAGAACAAAGAGCTTGCTGCACTTAATGATAAAAATTTGAAAGATGCTTGTTGTTCTACAATTGATTTGCATTGTTCTTCATGTGATGATCTGAATAAGAAACTAAATGATGCTATGAATGAGATTTCTATTTTGAACAATGCTTTACGTGTGCATGAAGTTAAATATTGCTCAAATTGCAAACTAAAAGGAAAAACTTCATGTGAAAACTGCTTTGATCTGTCCAATAAACTTGATGACATGCATAGGACACTAGATCGGTTTTCTAATGCAAATAAGAACCTAAACTTGCTGCTGAATTCTTCCAAGTCTTGTAATGATAAAACTGGTTTAGGTTTTAATTCTCATGCTCATGCTAAGGCACACCCACCTAAAGTTGTAAAGTCATTAGGAAGCGGTTTGATTCAAACAGCTCCTAGACAAAAAGAGGTGATTTTCAAATCTGCAGGAGTACTGTCCCATTCGGGTTCTAATAAACGTGTTGCTTGCTCATCTAGACATGATAATAAGGTTATTTTTCATTGTACCTACTGTGGTAGAGATGGTCATGTCATGGATTTTTGTTATAGACTAGCTAAACACGATAAGAAACAAAGAATACTTGCTAGATCACATAACAACCAAGCAAAATCTGCTAGACCGAATGTTCGGAGCTTGCAACCTGCTGTAATGAGTCAAAAACTTGCTCCCGGACCTACTGTTTTTTGTGCTACATATAACACATCTTCTAAGTCAGTAGTTGGGAACAAAAAATTTTGATGTTTGGCTCATAAACCTGCTGTACCTTCTCAGCTTTCGCGTGTTATTCCTGTTGGACGTCGTGTGACTCAGTACTGGATTCCTAAAAGTCTTTTAACTAACCCCAGTATTGAGTCATCGACGTATTGTGCTGCTGTGTAGGTTTCACGTTTGAGGAAGGAGAACATTTGGATTGTGGATTCAGGTTGCTCACGCCACATGACCGGTAACAAAGAATGGTTCTCCTCTCTCTCTTTTGTGTCACGTGTAGAAAATGTTACTTTCGCCGATAACTCTTCTACTCCCATAATTGCTAAAGGTTCGGTTAGAGTAAACAATCTCTACACTTTGAAAGATGTGGCACTTGTTAAAAATTTGAAATACAACTTGCTTTCGGTTTCACAATTGCTAGATAAAAATCTAGAGGTTAGCTTTGCTAAAAATTGCTGCAAGGTTGTAGATTCAAAAGGTGAGCTTTTGTTTAACATGTCTAGGTTTGGAAGAGTTTTTAAAGCTGATTTTGATTTGTCAACTTCTAAGCATCGGTGTCTAGTTGCTAATGATACAAAGGATCTATATTTTTGGCATCGTAGACTTGGTCACATAGGCTTTGATCATCTCACTCATGTTAGTGCTCTCGATCGCATACGTGGGCTGCCGAAGCTTAAAAAGGACAATGATATTGTGTGCTCTTCTTGTAGACATGCTAAGTTTGTTGCAGGTTCACATGCTCCTCTCACAATGACCATGACAGCTGAACCAGGACAACTTTTACATCTTGACACAGTAGGTCCGGCACGTGTTCAATCCTTTGGAGGTAAATGGTATGTGCTTGTGATTGTTGATGATTATTCCAGATATTCTTGGGTTTATTTTATGGCATCTAAGAATGAAGCTTTTAGTCATTTTAGAACTTTATTTCTTAGATTATCTATAGATCACCTAGGATCATTAAAAGCAATTAGAAGTGATAACGGAACTGAATTTAAAAACCAATCCTTTGATCACTTTTGTGCTGAAAATGGAATAGATCATCAATACTCTTCACCCTATGTACCACAACAAAATGGTGTCGTAGAAAGAAAGAACAGGACCTTAATTGAGATGGCTAGGACTATGCTTGATGAATATCAAACTCCTAGGAAATTTTGGGCTGATGCAATTGCAACCGCTTGTTATGTATCAAATCGTGTTTTCTTGCGTGCTAAGCTTGGAAAAACCCCATATGAGCTCCGGTTTGGACATAGGCCTAGTGTTACACACTTTAGGGTTTTTGGTTGCAAATGCTTTCTTAAGAAACATGGTAATCTTGATAAATTTGAAGCTAGATCTGTTGATGGCATGTTTCTTGGTTATCCATCTCATACTAGAGGCTACCGTGTGCTTTTACTTGACACTAACAAAATTGTGGAGACTTGCGAGGTTTCTTTTGATGAAGCTAGCCCAAGTACTAGCTCCGATATTGCAGGTCCGGATCCATATCCGCAGGGGGAGAGTATTTTTATTGAAGAAGATGAACAAGTGGTGCTGCTGCCCAAAAACTCGGAAGTAAATAACGATCAAGCTGCTGATTTTGCACCACAATCAGCACCAACAGTCACTACTGCTGGTTCGGACCTTCCTCAATCAACAAGCTCTCCTAATCAAAGGTCCGAACATGAAGAAGAAGGTGCTTGTGAAGTGTCTACTCCCCTCCGAGTACTCAAAAGTCATCCTCCACAATAAATCATTGGAAGCTTGCATGAACGAGTCACTCAGTCCAGGTTTTACGATCCAAACTCTCATGCTCATTCTGCTTTTGTTGCTTCTTTTGAACCCAAGGATATATCACACGCACTCACTAATGAATCTTGGATTAATGCCATGCAAGAAGAGTTAGAAAATTTTGAAAGAAATAATGTTTGGAAAATTGTACCTCCACCTCAAGGTCACACATTAATTGGAACTAAATGGGTATTTAAAAATAAGCAAAGTGAGGATGGGGTTGTGGTTAGAAATAAAGCTAGGTTGGTTGCTCAAGGTTTCACTCAAATTGAAGGTCTAGATTTTGATGAAACATTTGCTCCTGTTGCTAGATTAGAAGCTATAAGAATTTTATTAGCATTTGCTGCATCTAAAGGTTTCAAGTTATATCAAATGGATATTAAAAGTGCTTTTCTTAATGGCTACATAGAGGAGGAGGTTTATGTTAAGCAGCCACCGGGTTTTGAAAATCCAAATTTTCCTAATCATGTTTACAAACTGTCCAAAGCCTTGTACGGTCTAAAACAAGCCCCTAGAGCATGGTGTGATAGGTTAAAAACATTCTTACTTGAAAAGGGATTTACCATGGGCAAGGTTGATAAAACTCTTTTTGTACTTAAGCATGGCAATGACTCATTATTCGTTCAAGTGTATGTGGATGATATTATCTTTGGTTGTGCTTCTCATGATCTCGTGTCCAAGTTTTCAGCTATGATGAGTTCAGAATTTGAGATGAGTATGATGGGAGAACTCACATACTTTTTGGGGCTGCAAATCAAGCAAACAAAAGAAGGAACTTTTGTGCATCAAACTAAGTATACAAAGGACCTTCTTAAGCGCTTCAACATGGACAAATGCAAGCCTCTTCGGACACCAATGGGAACAGAAACAACACTTGAACTTGACGAAGATGGTGACCCGGTCGATAAAAAAGAATACAGAAGTATGATTGGATCACTTTTGTATCTCACGGCATCAATACCGGACATACAATTCAGCGTATGTCTTTGTGCACGTTTCAAGCTTCTCCACGTGCTTCACATCGCCAAGCCATCAAAAGGATTCTCAGGTACCTACATGGAACTCAAGAATTTGGCATTTTTCTTCCTTCTTCCTCAACCGTTTCTTTGATTTTTCGGATGCTGATTTTGGGGGTTGTAGGATTGATAGGAAAAGTACTTCGGGTGCTTGTCATTTTCTTGGTAATTCACTTGTTGCTTGGTCCTCTAGAAAACAAAGTTCAGTTGCACAATCCACGGCCGAATCTGAATATGTAGCTGCGGCTAGCACTTGCTCACAAATTCTTTAGATTGTTCAAACACTTAAGGACTATGGGGTTAATTTAGATAGTGTTCCACTGTTTTGTGATAACACTAGTGCAATTTGTATTGCTAAAAACCCCGTGAAACACTCTAGAACTAAGCACATTGACATTAGGTATCACTTTCTTCGTGATAATGTTGAAAAAGGAAACATTGTGCTTCACCATATCAATACCGAACAACAATTGGCTGATATTTTTACAAAACCTTTGGATTTCACTCGTTTTTGTTTCATTCGTAGTGAAATAGGGGTTATGCATCCTCATGGCTTAAATTGAGGGGGAGTTTTTGAAACTTTGAAAGTCTATGTGTGAATCTGAAACTAAAATAATATGAGCATAGTATTTCATACATATATGACTTTGTGATTCCTTTTACAAGTTGAAAGTTCTTACTACATTACTCATGTTATACATTTTGTAGTTTTTGCCATGACTAGTAATTGGAATAATTACTTACACTAGATCTGGTCATGATCGAACTTTCTTGCTGTTTTGAACTTGTTGCGTGCTCACAAGTGCTTTTAATCATAAAAAATTAATCAAGTGATCAGCCCACATGTTGAGTTTTCAAATAAAAAATTGAGAAAAGATCAAGAGAATATGCATGCATCGCACTTCTTCTTTTGAGATTGCTTATCATTGCACTAAGATATGAACATGGAAGGAATTGTGTATGACTAAAACCATGTCCTTAAGCTTCTGATTGTCAAATGACATAGGCTTGGCTTGGTTGGTTAGAATAAGGCTGATGCGGCATATAATCTCTTGCAAATATCATATGATCAACTTTGTGCCTTAAATGATTATGAATAATAAAAATGCAGCAACAAGTGTCATGTTTTCAGGTTTTGAAATAGTTGAGTAAGGGAGATCATGACTTGCTTAAACTGAAAAATACATTTGATCTCTAGCATGGCTTACACTACTTTATGTATCTCATTGATGTGATAGTGTAAGTAACCTGATAGTATGACTTGGATGAGCTTTGTTTTGTATGTATATGTTATAATATGCTCATAACATTTAAAAAATTCTCCTTTGAACCTTGCTGAATACATTGTCAAAGGGGAGAAATATGTATAAGGAGATATTTTTTTACACTTTGCATATGTTATACACTTTCTTCCTTCTCTGATTTTAAAAAATGGGGAGAAATTAATAAAGGGGGAGAAATGAGTTTTCAAAGCTTTTCAAAACTTTTCATAAGCCAATGTTTGGATTTTAATTGGTGTTGCCAATGCATTCATCAAGGGGGAGATTGTGAGACCTATGTGTACTGAATACATTGGCAATTAGGATAAAAGTTAGCATTAACATTCAAAGTTTTGAATATTGCCAAAACATTCTTCTGTGGCAAGGTCCGACAAGTTCTTTGTTAGGTCCGACAAGTGTTGGCAAGGTCCGACGCAAGGTCCGGAGAGCTCCTGCAAGGTCCGGAGAGCTTCTGTGAGGTCCGGAGCTTGTTTTTAGGGAGCTCCCGTGAAGTTCAACTCGTAGAACTGCAGCGTCTTGTTTTTGCTTTTAACTCGCAATGTTTCAAACTTTCTTTATGGGAAGGTTTGCTTAGTATTAATTTGCTAAGTTTTTGGTGTGTTTTGGTGGTTATGGCTGTTATCATTTGATATGGTTTGCAACATGCTTATGTGACGTGCTCATGTAAGGTGTTGTGGTTTTCGAACTAACGTGAGTCAAGTCGAGGACTTGTGCTCGGAAGAATTGGTTGTTTATTCATGTGCAGGTGTTGCTTGAGTTCAAGACATGGCTGATGACGGGATCCTTGGACTAGTCTCAGGGAGGAGATGAGGTTCCAACAACCAAGTTCGGGAGGAGCTGTGGTTGAGTTGATCGGGAGGTCGCGCAGCATGTTTGGATCAAGGGCAGTGCATATGAAGGTTGCGTGTACGTCGTTGGAAGGTGTTTGCACGTGTGCAAAGAGTGCATGGACGTGGCAACATTGTTCCAAGGCGTGATGAAGAGAAGCGGACGTAAAGAATTGGTCGGAAAGGTCCAACCGACTAGGTTATGGACTCAGGCTGCGGCTGTGTCGTGTTTGACTCAGATATGGAAAGTTTTGAGTTGGTTATGATAGGATTTTGTGTGGGTCACGAATTTGAGTTGTTTTAGGAATGTTTGGGACGTTCCTAAGGTGTTTGGAAGTCTTAAGATTGCTTCTATCTGCGTATAGAAGAGTCTTGAGCAGTATTGGAAAGTTACAGTTTGAATCCAAGTAGGAGTAGGAGTCCTAGTTTGAATTGGATTGGCCATAGAGCTGGTTATATAAGCAAGGGAGGCCAGAGCTCGTGGTGCACGACTTTGGGCTGTTCCTCTTGTGTTTCTATTGAATAAAGTTCATAGTTTCGAGGAGCTTTTGTGCCTTGTTCGTCCGACTTGTTTTTCGTCAAGTCTTTCTCGCCGAGTTTCTGGACAGACCGACGTTGCTTCGGTGTTTCGTTCATAACTCGAGTTTTACAGATCCGATTGACGTGATTCTTTTTGGGTTGTCTTAACAACTCAATTATCTATCATTTGTGAAATTTTAACAAGCTTCGGATCTGTAGTTTTTGAGATACACGAGTTTCTTTGCAGCGTTGCAGATCTGTTTTATATCGGGTAGAACAGATTGATCTTCGTTTAATGTTTTGATCATATCTCAAGTTTTACTTCGTGTTTTCAAGTGATTCTTGTTGCATTAGATCCGTGACTTGATTCTCTACCTCTCTACTTGATTTGTCACGGTTGAACACGTTTGAAAACACTTGCACACACGGTTTCTTTAACCGATTGATTTTTTGCTGAGGGGTTTTTGTTGTTTCCGCTGCGAAAAGTTTTAATCTACCATTCACCCCCCCTCTGGTAGCTTTTCACGTGCTCTTCGATCCTACAGGTCGACACTTCCCCCGGGCCTGCACTGGGCAGCCCGCGGAGGTTCTTTTTTCGGAGGGGCTAGTCCCTAGCGGAGAGATTGCGCAGATGGACGAGTTAGTAAGAGCTTGACACTGCGAGTTTTACGTGGTTCAGGCCGCCGGAGCGTAAAACCCTACGTCCACGGCGAGCTATGGAGCTTGCTGTATTGCTTGCTGCTCAGGGCCGGAAGCCTGAGCTTGGGGTGAGTTACAGCTTGAGAGTGTATGGCTAGCGTATGAGTTGCAAAGTGCGAACCCTTGCTATCGACGCCTACCCGAGCCTTTTATAGTCCAAGACTCGGGCGGCTTACAAGGGAAGCCAGGACCCGACAGGTGGTCCTGGGAAGATTGTCTATTATCTAACGTATCTGCAGTTATGCCGGTAGTTGTCTCTAGTCGAAGGCTTCTGAGTCTTCATCTTGCCACCCTGCCCATGCCGCATGCTAGTCGTAGTGGTTGATGACGGCGCAGGCGGCATGGGATGTCTTGTCGCGGTGTTTATTGGCTGACAGGTTCTGACACCGCGCGCCAGTCTGTGATGCGACTGGGCGCAACGGCACCTGACAGAAGCGTGCTCCGCGTCTCCGCGTCTTGGGAAGACGCGGGCCTTGAATACCTTGTACGGGCAAGGTATGGGGCGTATTTACGCCCGCTGCCTATCGCTCGGGGCAGGCAGCGTGGATATGCTGCCACGTGGCGGGCCCGGAGCCCTTCTCAGAGAAGAGGAGGGTCAGCCCCGCGGGGCACGTGGAGCCTCCGGACCTCTCCCCGCGGTGGGGGAGGCCCGGCTTCTGTTGGCCACGTGGCGGGCCCGGAGCTCTCCTCTGAGGAGAGGGAGGTCCGGCCCCGCTGGACACGCGGTGCCTTCGGGCCTCTCTCCCGCGGAGGGGGAGGTCCGGCTTCTGTATGCCACGTGACGGGCCCGGAGCTCTCCTCTGAGGAGAGGGAGGTCCGGCCCCGCCGGACGCGTGGCGCCTTCGGAGCTCTCCCTGCGGAGAAGGGCGAGTTCCTTAGGCATTTTACCCTGTGCGCGGGGGTACCCCATATCTCAGGTACCGATAGTGGCCCCCGGGCCCATCTCGGGGGAGATAGCGAGCCCGAGGTGGGACCTCCGTCTCTTCCGATCCGCGCACTTCCTCTAAGTCCCGAATTGACCGCTGCCGGAGCACGAACGGGCCACGGGATCGTGGGAGCGTGCGCTCACTTGATGGTTGCTTTTACTGCGGCGGTTCCCGAGACTGCCACTTCTGCATGTTGCGGCGCTTTCTTCGGGAACCGCCGAAGTGCCTTGCCGGCTCATCTTCTCGGGAGACTGACTCCTTGACCTACCGCTTCAGTTGGGCGGCTTGGGTCCACCTTTCATCGGCGCCCGGTCTTGGAGCCAACGAGGTCGCCGACGCGATGTTTCCGGAGGTTTTCGAATTACACTGAACCATCCCTAGAAAGTTTTAAAAGGGGATCTCACCCGCATCACAGCTTCCCATCGAATTGCGCTCGTACTTCCCTTGAACTCTTGCGCCCCGGCTCTTCTGCCCTTGCGCCTCTTTCGCCATGGCTTCCAACTTGCTCCCGACGCGCCTCGTCCGCTCTTCCGAGCTCGGGCCAGTGCGCAGGCTGCTGGGCTGGCGCTCAGAAGAGCAGAAACATCGGCTTCGCCGAGGATCTCTCCCCCTGGTCCTGGAAAAGGGGGAGATAGTCTTCTTCACCGCTTATGCTCTGGCGGGGTTCGTTCCGCCGATTTCTTCCTTCTTTGTCACCCTGCTGGAGACATACGGTCTCCAGCTCCACCATCTTTCCCCCAATTCCTTCGCAATGGCTGCCGTTTTTGTCCACTTCTGTGAGATGTTCGTGGGGGTGCACGCCTCCGTGACGCTCTTCCGCCACTTCTTTGTGCTGTGGACGACTGGGCGCGGCTCAAAGACCCAGATGGGGGCATACTACTTCCAGCATCGCTGCAAAGACCCCAAGATCTCCGGATACCTCCTGCCCTTCAGCGCATCAAGGTGGGAAAACTGGAGGGAGAGCTGGGTGGTGGTGCAGACCGACGAGCACGATCGCCTTCAACTCCCAACCGCCAGCCCAACCACCGATCGCCGCTTCTGGGAGGAGATCCCTGAGCTGGAGCAGGAGTACACCCCGGTCTTGGAGCGGATCCGGTTCTTGGCCAACGAGGGGCTGACGTCTCTAATGGTGCTGATGGACTTTGTGTCGCGCCGCATTGCTCCCTTGCAGCAGTGTAGCCGCCCAGGGTGGTACTACACCGGCGAGCAGGACTGTACCAGGCTGGAGAGAGGCCCCGGCTCTGACCCTTCCGATGAGGAGCTGAACGAGATGGTGAGCAAGGTGAGCGGTGATTACATTCCCAGTGGCGACCCTGCCCTTCTGCCCTCTGCCACCCCCCTCTTCTTGGAGCCTCAGAGGAGGTCAGAGCTGCTGCGGAAGATGCCGAACCTTGATGATATCGGGATCGCCGTCCGGCAGGTCGGGGATGCCTTCCGGGGTATCACCATTCCAGGAACCGAGCACCCCGGATCAGGGCATGAGGCATACGCTGCTGTCAAACCCTCCCCCAGAGCCGACGGAACCCAAGCCACCGACAAAGGGAAAGGAAAAGAGCCGGCCCCCGGGCATCTAGAGAAGAAACGCGCCCGGTCTCCTCCGAGGGTGCCGCCTGTGCCGAGCCAGGGTGCCGGAGCTACTTTGCTTCCATCTTCCGGAAGCGCTGGTCCGTCGGGTGGCGACCCGAAGAGGTCCCGAGTGTCCCTCCCCGGCGGGTCTCTCCCCAGACAGCAGCCGTCCGAATCAGCCCAAGTACCTCGCCATCCTTCCTCAAGCGGAGGGGCTCCCAGGACGGATGTTGGTGGGGCGACGCCGGCGAGTGCGCCGGGGATCCAGGCACCCCATCCCGCGACCGTTCCAGACGCTGGTCCTGGTGGTTCAGCTACAGCCCAGAGGCCAGTGCTGCAAGCTCGCTGGAGCGCTCATGCCGCCCAGTAAGTGTTATTCTTTCTGGCTTATAGGAGCAGAGATCTTGCCTCTTTTCTTATTCTGAGGGCTTCTTCTTCTTTGCAGGGACCGACCGGCTGCCAGGGGCGGGACTCTTATCCGGCCGCCTTCAACCAGCGGGAGCTCCACGCCTCAGCACCTGGGGACCGTGGCGGCCCCCATGGCTCCCAAATCAACGGGGGCACCCTCTGCACCAGCGGGTTCATTTTCCGCGGTGGCCGCATCTGCTCCTACCCGCCCTCCTTCACCAGTCCAGAGGCCAGGTCTTGATACCGGGAGGGCTGCTGTAGGTGCGCCTGCTGGCCCCCTGGCCTGCTTAGGACAGCGCCCCACCGTGGCTGCTGAGGCGCCGGCGCCCCCGCCGGTCTTAGACTCGTCAGGGGGGTCCAGCGGCGCAACTCCTATCCCCCCTGCTCTGACGCCCGTGTGGGACGCCCTGGGGCGTGTCCAGACTAGCGCCCGACAGCTCCAATCTGCCTTTGAGCAGGAGCGGAAGGCATTGGCCGGCGAGAGGGAACGCCTTCTCAGCTGGCAGCAGCGGGCCCGGGCGAACCTTGACTCAAGGCAGTCAAGGCTTGAGGCCATGAGTGCTCTGCTTGGCACTCAGAAGAAGGCCAATAGCCGCTTGGAGTCAGAGGCCCAGCGGGTTCGTGCCACCTACCGCAAGGCTCTAGCCCAAGCTGAAGCCAAAGCCAAGGAGTGTTCCGCCGCCGCGGAGGAGTTGCAGCTGCAGGTAGCCCATCGGGAGCACGTCGTCGCTGATCGGGAACGCGCCGCTGCGGCCGAGGAGGAGAAGACCACCGCCCGGCTGAGGGCCAAGGTGGAGGAGCTAAGGGCTCGGTCCGAGGAACTGGAGCTCCGTGAGTCGGCTGTCGCCGCGAGGGAGGAGCAGTTCTCAAAGGAGCGTCAGGCGGCGATGGATCGCGAGCTAGCGGCTCGCCAAGAGGTAGAGAGGCTCCAGTCCTTGCGGACTGCCGAGGCCCAGGCGGTCTGGTGCTTCATTGCCAAGGCGGGGTCCGCCTTGGCCCCTCTTGGTTTCAGCCCTGTGCAGGTGGAGACCCCAGCGCGGCCGATGTCCGAAGCGGCCCCGGCCCTTGAGTCTCTTGGCGACGAGCTAGGTCGGCTCGAATCAGTGATCGCCGACGAGCTGGAAGCGGAAGGTCGGGGCCTCGCGAAGGAGGTTGCGATGCACGTTCTGTCGTGCTTCGTTAGCCGAGACCCTTCCTTTTCTCTGGGGCCGGTTCGTCTAGGACCCGTCGCCGATCGGGAGGAAGCTGCCAGGGCCGAAGTCGAGGACTTAGCTGCCCTCGTGGCCTCTAGGTTTCATCGGGAGTCCGGGGACCCCTAGGCATCTGCCCTTGTGTCCACAAAGCCCTGTACTTTCTTTTTTATTTTTGTTGAGTCTGTAGCCCAGCTCGTGGAGCCTTCGTATGGACAGACTCCTGTTTCTTTCTGTGTCTGCATGTCCTAGTCTTCTTCTTGGCCTTTCCTGACCGAGTCCTTAGCTCCGCAAGGACTCGGAGGCCTTGACCAATCTCGAAGCTCTGCATGGGCACCTTCTCCGGGTCCTCACTGTATACTAAGGGTTCCGGAGGTCTCCAGGACCCGCCTCTCGAGATCGGAGGGGGGTCTGGGCCTGTTGGTCACGTGGCGGGCCCGGAGCTCCCGCCTGAGGGGAGGTCCGGGCTTGCAGGGCACGTGGAGTCCTCGGGCCCCTCCCCGCAGAGGGGGGAGGTCCGACTTCTGAAGACCACGCGGCGGTCCCGGAGCTCCCACTCTCAAGGAGGTGGGAGGTCTGGCCCTGCTGGACACGTGGGGCCTTCGGGCCTCACCCCTGTGAGGTCTAGCTCTTTGATCTTACCTTGGGGTTTTTTGGCCTTGCGCGATCCCGTAGCGGCCCCCTGGTAGGTGCGTTCTATTGGATGGATGCGCCTACCATACTCCTGCGGGGAGCTGAGGCTGAGAGGTCCTGCACACAAGTAAGGAAAAAGTAATTCTCCCTGGGGGCTCCCCCCCCTCTATCTCTTAGTCTTATCTGGCTTACGGTCCCCGTCCACTTATATGGTGCTTGGGAACTACCGTGCGCGAAGTGCCGGGGGCTTGGGCCCCCCCTGGCTTTCGGCCGGTACCTCCCGCGCAACCACCTTTGGCAGGGCAGCAGATTCCGACTAAAGATGAGAATGAGAAGAGGGAGTTGAACGCATAGTGAGCACGCGTTAGTAGGGTAATCATAAAAATTTAATAAGTAATTTAAATGAGTACCAAAGAAGAGCAACATAGGGTAGGTTTTTTTTCATATAAATTTCCATACGGGGGAAGGCGGGCCGAATATGTAGGCCACGACCCACCTCAAGGGAAGCAAGACTCTACGCGCTTGGGGTCGGAACAAGGCGAAGCTGAACATAGTCCTAGACCGTCCCCTGAGGCTTAGTTGCTCCAAGCCCTGTTTTTGGACTTTTATGGAATTTATTATAAAAAGAAGGGCATGTCCTATTGTTGCTCTAGGGGTAGAACTTACAGCAGTGTTCCGTGTTCCGAAGGTTCGGGAGCGGGTCCCCGTCCTTAGTTCTGGGGAATGGTCCCAGGCCCGGGATGTCCAGCCCCAGTATGGCAAATGGCCATGTTGGCTGGATCATTTGTACCGTCCAAGCCGGTGTATGGATCTGCTTGGCGTGGAACAGGCACGCCTAGCAGCTCTCGACCAGCTCGACGGCATCCTGGAGTGTTGCCGGCTAGTAGAAGCCATGCCGAAAGGCTTTACCGACAAGCGTGCGAGAGGAAGAGTGACTCCCACATTCGCCTCCATGGATCTCAGCGAACAAGTCGCAGCCTTCCCCCTAGGTTATGCACCGCAATAGGATGTGGTTGGCGCCACGTCGGTAGAGATCCCCCTCTACCGCCATGTGTCTCTAAGCCATACGCACAATCCGTTCAGCGGATACACGTTCATCAGGGAGGATATTGTCTTTCAAGTAGTCCCGGACCTCCGTGATCCATGCATCAGGTCTGACTTGAGCATCTGGATCTTGAGCGCTGGGTTGCACGGAGTCCCCAGTGACGCTTATGATCCTTGGCGGCGTCCATGGCTGCCGGGACCGCCAGCTTCGAGGTGCTGGTCTAGCCCCCTTCGCCCGGCTCGGCGGGCCGGGCTGTGGGCCGCGGCA
The DNA here is from genome assembly GCA_030760725.1 of Neostapfia colusana. NCBI lineage: Eukaryota > Viridiplantae > Streptophyta > Magnoliopsida > Poales > Poaceae > Neostapfia > Neostapfia colusana. The sequence continues at coordinate 17,626,635 of JASWHV010000013.1, forward strand.
ACGTCCTCTCGAGGCCCCCTTCAGGCACAGTGGCTCCGGTGGGGGTCTTCGTTGAAAGGTCGTCAGCTGCGGCCTTGCTAGCGCGCGGTACGTGGTGCAGGTCCAAGGCGAGGAGGTCTGTCTCCACCGTCTTGGTTGATAACCAGACTGGGAGCTGCCCTGAGCCAACGACTAGCAAGGAGGATGAGCACTTCATACTTTGCTGTGTTGCTGGCTGCCTTGGAATTGAAACGTGCCACATACCCAGACTGCCCCCCCCGATGGCGTGAGGAACAGTACGCTAGCATCGGCCCCCTGCTTTCGCAAGAAGCCGTCGAGGAACATCATTCGGTAAGGCCCAGTGAAGGTCAGGGCCCAGGGTCCTGTTTCATCGTCTTCGTGGCCCCCTGAGCGTGCGTCTACTTCAGCCACAAGTCAACTAGTGCTCGGCTAATGTCTGTATGATGGGAAAGGGAGCCTAGGTCAAACTTCAGTAGTTCCGCCGCCCATTCGGCGGCATTGTCCGCCGCGTGGGGGCTGTGGAGGATAGCTTTTAGCCTGGGGAGACCGCCGGGTGCTCGATACTCGGAAGTCCCCAGGCTGCTTCGGACCTTCCGGGAAGCTCCGCTGATGTCCTGGGAGCTCCGGGGAGGGGTCCCATTGCACCTCCGGGAGGTCCCGCTGGTCCTCCGGGAGGCCGTGTCAGGGATCCGAGGTCCGGTTTGGGCCTCCGGGGTTTTTTTTTGGTGCTTGCTTCTTGGTAGCGAAACAGGTTACGGTGGTATGGGGTTAAAGCCATTGGCGCGAAGACTAGAAATTCGCTAGCTATGCCGGGATTAGCAGGTAAAGGGTGCCGTTCAACTACCCCAGGCCAAGGGGTCTGGTGGGAGTCCTAGCAAGCATTTGGGAAGCGCAGCATATCACAGCCTGGCATCGAGTCTACTATTTGGTTTATCATAGGGAGAGAAAATAGGTCTTTAGGGCATGCCTTATTGGGACTGGTGTAGTGGATGCGCTTCCGGAGCTTCTCGCTGGCCTTCGGGATACCAACACGGTTTTGCCAAGCGCCGGGAGCGGCGGACTCTCCGTCTTGTAGGACGGCTGGACGTCGGGAAAGACCTTTAAGTAGTGCTCAATCACCTCCCTAGGGATCTCTGGCCTCGGCGACGTCTGTCACGCAGCACATCGACCTTGTGCCGGAGGGGGGCAACGAGCGCGCCTTCCTATTTGCTATCCAGGCCCCCGGCTACCCGGGTGGCCTGGGTGGCATTGGCGCTGATTCGGACGAGCCTTGTGGGGACGTCGTCCTCATCAAGGGGTTGCACGCAGGGTGCTGCGGTAGAGGCACGGTGGCGTGCACTTGGGTGGAGCTGGTTTGGTTCTGCGCTGCCGAGGGTTGGCGCTCTAGTCGCTGTAAGCGCCTAAAGCTTTTCCAAGGCTAACACTGCGGCTGCACGGTCTTCACAAACCCTGAGGACGCCTGTTGGTGTAGGCATCTTCAAGACAAGGTAGCCGTAGTGGGCCACTGCCATGAATCGGTACAGGGCTGGCCTGCCGATTATGGCGTTGAAGGGGAGGTCAATCTCGGCCACGTCGAACAGAACGTACTCTGTCTGGTAGCTGTTCGGTGCCCCAAAGGTCACCGGGAGGCTGATGTGGCCGTAGGGGACGACCTGTCCCAGTCCCACCCCTGAGAACGGGCTCGATGGGGCGAGCTTGGCCATCGGGATCTGCAGCTTCTGGAAGGCTGCGCGACTGATGAGGTTCAGCCCAGCCCCGCCATCCACCAAGACGTGGTACATCTTCACGTTGGCGATGGTGGGGGCCACCACGAGCGGTAGTTGGCCGGCCCCAGCCATGTTCCTGGGGCAGTCGGTGTCATCGAAGCTGATGGGGGTTCCCATCCACCTGAGGTGCAGTGCTACACCTGGGAGGGGAGCCACCGACGCTACCGCTCGATGCAAGGCCTTAGCCGTGCTCCGGGACGGGGGGTCAGCGGACCCGCCGAAGATGACATAGAGCATCTTCCGGTGCTCGTCATCACTGGAACTGGAGCTCCCATGACTGCGCACTGCCTTTACGGCGTGCTGAAGCTCCTGGGACTCCACCTGACGGTCGACGCCGTCTCGGGCCTCGACCTTCTGCTTGCCGCCCCTTTGATCGTTGGGTGGGGCATCAGTTAGAGGCTGCTTCCTTTTCCGGAAGCGCTCCGCGAGCTTCTGGATTTCTCAGCATTCGGCAGCGGTATGATAGCTGGTGCCATGCACAGGGCATAACTCATCCTGGCCCCCGTCTGGGGCCGGTGGTTGTCGCGGCCTCTTGTCAGGGCGCGGCCCCCGAGCTCCACTGGGCGCCGCCGTTGCGGCAACAGGGACCGCGGCTGATGTTTTTACACTACCTCCGTACGAAGCGCCGCCGGATCCCGGCTGACCCCCTGGCCTGGGGGCCGACAGAGAGTGCCAGTTCCGCCCTTCGGCTGCTCTGGCACACTTGTCCGCCAGGTTGAAGAGTTCTGAGGCATCGCGGACCTCCCTGGTCGCGAGCTTCTCGAGCATCTTCCTGTCCCAAACGCCTTGCCGGAACGCCACTACCACCGAAGCGTTCTGAATATGCGGGATGGTGTTGCGTACCTGGGAGAACCACTGGACGAAAGAGCGCAGCGACTCCCCAGGCTGTTGCTTGACGGCGTGGAGGTCAAGCTCCGTGCCGGGACGGGTGTAGGAGCTGCCGAAGTTGGCGACGAACTGCCGGCAGAGCTCTCCCCAAGAGGTTATGGACCCCTGAGGTAGATTCATGAGCCAAGACCGAGCTGGGCCGGTCAAGACGACGGGGAAGTAGTTGGCCATGACAGCCTCGTCCCCTCCTGCGGCAAGTACGGCGGTGGAGTAGATCTGGAGGAACTCCGCTGGGTTGACGGTACCGTCGTACTTCTTGGGCAGATGCGGGCGAAACTTGCGTGGCCACCTTGCGAAGCGAAGGTGGGGTGCAAGGGCCGCACATCCTGCACCTGCTGCTGCAGGTACTGGCGCTGCGAACGCTTGGTTCGCACCTGGCACCGTGTATCCCGGCATGGGCATGGCTGCACCATAGACCGGGGCCGCTACTTGCGGCGCATATAGCTGTGGCATATGCTGCGCAGCATATGCCTGAGGCAGGGCTCGCGTGGTGAAGGCCTGCCCTTCTGGTTGTGTTGAGGCCGACGACATGCTGTCGCTGCCTCATGGTTGCGACGCCTCTCTCGGCGTCGCTCGAGGTACACCCGGGCGTCCTGGCCCAAGTGGCACCGTTCCAGTTCCCTTCGCAGGTCCGTCGACAGGAGCCTGGAGGAGCTGGAATCCGCCGTTAGCCCGTCAACCGTGGGTGTGCGCGTCAGCGACACGGCCGGTTGTTCTGGGCGCCGTCCGTGCCGAAACCGAGGGTTCGCGGCGGCGACGACGAGGCGGTCCACCTCGCGGACCCATTGCTGGGTCGCTGAATGGGGCGCATCCCCCGCAGGTGGGTTGCGCAGCAGCGCTCTTGCTGCAGCTAGCGCACCTCCATGGTGTACGCTCAGCGCTGCAGAAGATCTCACACTGGTCGGGGCCTGCATAGCCGGAGTCGGCGTTGCCGGAGTCGGCTGCTGGCTACCAGCTTGTGCCGACACGCTCCGTCCTGAGTGTGTCGACATGTACTCCCCAGTGGTCACGGTTCGCCGTGAACGCGGGGGGGGGGGGGGGGGGGGGGAGAGTTTGCCGCTGAAGGAAGCTTGGTCATCTTCGTCGGCGGAAACTCGTCGCGCTAGGAGAAAAGCCCCCTTCCTAGCGCGCCAAATGTCGAAGTGTGCGGTCGACACTTCCCCCGGGCCTGCACTGGGCAGCCCGCGGAGGTTCTTTTTTCGGAGGGGCTAGTCCCTAGCGGAGAGCTTGCGCAGATGGACGAGTTAGTAAGAGCTTGACACGGCGAGTTTTACGTGGTTCAGGCCGCCGGAGCGTAAAACCCTACGTCCACGGCGAGCTATGGAGCTCGCTGTATTGCTTGCTGCTCAGGGCCGGAAGCGTGAGCTTGGGGGTGAGTTACAGCTTGAGAGTGTATGGCTAGCGTATGAGTTGCAAAGTGCGAACCCTTGCTGTCGACGCCTACCCGAGCCTTTTATAGTCCAAGACTCGGGCGGCTTACAAGGGAAGCCGGGACCCGACAGGTGGTCCCGGGAAGATTGTCTATTATCTACCGTATCTGCAGTTGTGCCGGTAGTTGTCTCTGGTCGAAGGCTTCTGAGTCTTCATCTTGCCGCCCTGCCCATGCCGCATGCTAGTCGTAGTGGTTGATGACGGCGCATGCGGCATGGGATGTCTTGTCGCGGTGTTTATTGGCTGACAGGTTCTGACACCGCGCGCCAGTCTGTGATGCGACTGGGCGCAACGGCACCTGACAGAAGCGTGCTCCGCGTCTCCGCGTCTTGGGAGGACGCGGGCCTTGAATACCTTGTACGGGCAAGGTATGGGGCGTATTTACGCCCGCTGCCTATCGCTCGGGGCAGGCAGCGTGGATCTGCTGCCACGTGGCGGGCCCGGAGCCCTTCTCAGAGAAGAGGAGGGTCAGCCCCGCGGGGCACGTGGAGCCTCCGGACCTCTCCCCGCGGTGGGGGAGGCCCGGCTTCTATTGGCCACGTGGCGGGCCCGGAGCTCTCCTCTGAGGAGAGGGAGGTCCGGCCCTGCTGGACACGCGGCGCCTTCGGGCCTCTCTCCCGCGAAGGGGGAGGTCCGGCTTCTGTATGCCACATGGAGGGCCCGGAGCTCTCCTCTGAGGAGAGGGAGGTCCGGCCCCGCCGGACGCGTGGCGCCTTCGGAGCTCTCCCTGTGGAGAAGGGCGAGTTCCTTAGGCATTTTACCCTGTGCGCGGGGGTACCCCATATCTCAGGTACCGACACTGGAGGTGAACTGTGTCCCTCGGTCCGACACTATCTTCCTTAGCACTCCATGGAATCACACGATCCTTGACATGTATAATTCCTCCAATTGGATCCGTTGTAGCTTTCTTTCACGGGGATGAAATGAGCTACCTTGGTTAGCCTGTCGATGATGACCCATATCGAATCATATCCCGATTGGGTCCTGGGTAGTCCCACTATGAAGTCCATACCTATTTCTTCCCATTTCCATTCAGGCACTTTGAGTGGTTGCAATAGTCCCGCGGGTCGTTGATGTTCTGCTTTCACCAACTGACATGTGTCACATAGGGCAACATGTTCCGCGACATCTCGCTTCATGCCATACCACCAATATCTGCTCTTGAGGTCATGATACATCTTCGTACTTCCAGGATGAATGGAATGTTCGGAATCATGAGCTTCCCTCAAAATCAATTTACGGATTTCCTTCACCTCAGGCACACAGATTCTTTTCCCGTGCCACACCGTACCTTGTTCATCCTCTCTGAACCCAGGGGCTTTATTTTCTTTGATGAGTTCTCTAATCTCTTGTATCTTCTCGTCATTCTTCTGACCGTTGCGTATGTCTTGCTCTAATGTGGAGTCTAGTTCCATGGCGATGGCCTCACCACTATTCACCAGACATAGATTGAGTTTTACAACCTCTTCCTTTAATTCTGTAGGCATGTCCTTTAAGCTCAGCCTATTGACCTGCACCTTCCGGCTTAAAGCATCTACCACGACGTTCGCTTTCCCAGGATGATAGTTGATGCCCACATCAAAGTCGTTGATTATCTCTAACCATCTCCTTTGTCTGAGGTTGAGATCTGGCTGTGTGAAAATGTACTTTAAGCTCTTATGATCCGTATATATCTCTGTCCTTTTCCCATCAAGTAATGCCGTCAAATCTTCAATGTGTGTACCACTGCGGCTAGCTCTAGGTCATGTGTAGGATAGTTCTTCTCGTGTTTTCGGAGCTGCCGGGACGCATACGCCACGACATGCCCCTCTTGCATGAGAACACATCCCAACCCGTGTCCAGAGGCATCGTAGTACACCGAAAAATTTTTCTGCATATCTGGCATAACTAGCACTGGGGTTGTTGTCAATCTTTTCTTCAGTTCTTGAAAACTCGTCTCGCACTGCGGTGTCCATGTGAATGTGATTCCCTTCTCTAACAATTTGGTGAGGGGTCTCGAGATCTTGGAGAAACCCTCAATAAACCGTCGATAATACCCAGCCAATCCTAAGAAGCTTCGAACTTCCCCGACATTTTTGGGGGTCTTCCACTTCTACACATCCTCGATCTTGGCGGGATCTACGGAGATTCCTCCCTCCGAGATTATATGTCCTAATAAGGGAACTCTCTTCAACCAAAACTCACACTTGCTCAACTTGGCATATAGTTGGTGTTCTCTCAGCTTTTGCAACACCAACCTTAAATGTCCCTCATGTTCTTCTTCATTTTTGGAGAAGACGAGAATGTCATCAATGAAAACCACCATAAATGTGTTCACATATTCCATGAATACCTTGTTCATGAGATACATGAAGTATGTCGGGGCATTAGTTAGCCCGAAAGGCATGACGGTGTATTCATACAGCCCGTACCGAGATACGAAAGCTGTCTTTGGAATGTCGGTTTGCCTTATCTTAAGTTGGTGGTATCCCGACCTGAGATCAATTTTTGAGAACACACAAGCTCCTCTCAGCTGATCAAATAAGTCTTCAATGCGGGGTAATGGGTACTTGTTCTTGATGGTTACTTCATTCAAAGCACGGTAGTCCACGCATAACCTTTGGGTTCCGTCCTTCTTGGGTACAAATATCACTGGAGATCCCCATGGTGAGGAACTAGGACGAATATACCCCTTCTCCGTCAATTCTCTTATATGCTCCTTGAGCTCTTCCAGCTGTTTGGAGTCCATCCGATAAGGCCTCTTGTATATCGGGGCAGTTCCAGGCACTAGCTCAATCGCGAATTCCACTTCACGATCGGGGGGCATACCTGGCAACTCCTCCAGAAATACGTCTGGATATTCCCTGATGATCCTGATCTCTTCCACTTCCACCTCAACGTGATTTAGTTTAAGGTCCCTCCTAGGTTCTTGTACAGTTATGAACTTCACTCTTGTGCCACTAGGGTGACTTAGTTCCACCGTTCTTGTCGAACAATGGATGATTCCCTTATGTTTGGTCAACCAATCCATACCCAAAATAATATCTATGCCTTATGAGTCTATCACTATGAGGTTTGCAGTAAATACTACCCCATTAATGTCTAGATTCACCTTGGGACACACTTGTCTTGTCCTTATTTCTCCCCCTGGAGAGTTTACTGCTAGCATATGGTTCATTTGTGTTGTGGCTAGATCATGCTTCTTAACAAATCCTTGAGCAATGAACGAGTGGTTGGCACCAGAATCGAACAACAGGGTTGGAATGTGTATGTTGGCAGGAAACTTACCAATTACCACGTCAGGTGCCTCTTGCGCTTCCTCCATGGTCACGTGGTTCACCCGTCCTCGCATCACATTCTGCTGTTGTGGCTGCATGGGCTTCTTCTTTGGGCACTTATGGGCGTAATGCCCCACTTCACCACAGTTGAAGCATTGCACCCTAACCTTAGGTGCCTGGCCTTTGGTGTCTTGGGGTTGGTTCGGTGGTCCTTGTCCTGCTGGTCGAGGTTGATATGTGGGGCGAGGCTGCTGTACAAACTGATGCTACGGTGGTGCTGGTGCTGACGGAGGCCTGAAATTCGGGTTGTACCCTCGGGGTGCTGAGTAGGGTACCACAGCACGGCTCGTCTGCCCTGCGGGTTGCTGCATCAGACGTGGGCGTGTGTTGCTACCTGAGGCTTGGTGTGACCATCCCGCCTTCCTCTTGTTTTCATTCTCCAAGGCCTTCAGCTTCCTTTCCACGACAAATGCTCTATCTACCATCTTTTGGAAGCTTTCATACTCGTTGGAGGACATTGCACACTGCATTTCTATAGTAAGTCCTTCCACAAAACAGTCATGTTTTTGCTCATCAGTTTCGATGTCCCGTGGTGCATAACGGGATAGTTGGGTGAACTTGGTGAGGTATTCCCTCACAGTCATATTTCCTTGCTGCAGTCCCAAGAACTCCTTCCTCTTGTTTTTCAGTTCACCCCTTGGTATGTAATGGTTGCGGAAGCTGCGCTTGAACTCTTCCCAAGTGATGTTCTCGGGGTCATGATGGGCTACCACGTAAGCGGTCCACCAATAGCAGCAGGTCCATGCAATTGGTGAGAGGCAAACAGCACCCTGTCATACCCTTGGCATTGTATGATTCTCATCTTGCTCTCTATGGTCTTTAACCAGTCATCTGCCTACAGAGATTCAGCAGCACTTGCAAACTTTGGTGGTTGAGTCCCTAGAAACTCACTCAACCTTGGTTGGCGTGGTGCAGCTTGCGGAGGTGGAGCTTGTGCAAGTTGGTCACCACTTGAGTCAGACTCTGGATGAGCTGATTCTGATTTTCAAGCATTTGGTGGATAGGATCAGCTCCTTCACGGCGACCACCCCTGTCTTGTCCTCCAGAAAGATGAGGGTTGCCGGCCTCATCGTTGTTGTTGGTGGCGTTGGCACCACGACCCTTTCCTCTTCCAGCCATCTATCATGATCAACCAAATGTTAACTTAAAGCATTACGTATTAACTTCCCATATTGCTTGTTTAAACTTAAACTTTTGAGGCCTTAATATTTATTAACATTTTCTGGGGGTTTCACGTAGATTTTTGGGAGTCATGTCTCACGCGAAAATAAATGCACTCTTAATTCATAGGGGTTCACACATCAAAGCAAAGCAACCTAAAGACGAGGTTGTAGACAAATGCCCATGGCTTCCACAACTCACGTCACACACCAAACATTAACACACAAATAACTAAGGTATTGACTCGACTACTCGATAACCTGCTGAAGTAAAGGAAAGAACTCTAAACGACTCGTATCACTGAGCTGGCTCTTCGGGGTCTTCCTCATTATTGCGGTTGCCCTCTGATTCCGCTTTGGGTGGGGAAGCTGCTGGTGGAGAAGTGCGGCGACGCCTGCTCGCCCGGCGGTCTGGGGAGTCACGAGTCCACGTGTCATTTACGGTGACACACAATTCATTCACATCTCCTTCTCTCGCCCTTAAGCTGGCACGAAGCAATGCCTCAGTCTCCTTTAGGTTGTCACGAATATCCTGAAGCTCCTGCTGGCACTCCTGCAGTCGAGTACTGAGCATAGCAGCATCCTCCAAGCACAGGTCCATGTGCTCATGGGAAGTCCCATGCTGCACTGGCGGGTACTTGTACTCCGCGGTGCCACTCTCACGCTGGAGGACATACATGTACTCAGTCCTGTCCACGTGGCGACGGTTGATGTAACTCTGGCAGGTGATGGCCTCCCAGGTGGCATCCTTCTCAGCATCGACCTGTGTCGCCCGACAAGCTGGAGAGCGGTGGATCTTGAGCAGCTGATTTTCATGGATAATCCTCATCTCTGAGCTCCATTCTTCCCGCTTCTCACGGATGGTCCGGGTGGAGCTGTAGTGTATGATTAGCTTTCCCGTATTGCCGGCGGCGTGGAGCATACGCCGAAGACGGCGCAACAAGCCTCCTACTGCCAATCCGTAGGAGTGGTACGTCACCGGACGGTTCTCCTCTCTCAGGGCAAGGGCAACTATAGGAACTCTCCCTCTGGTGGACTTGCGGGCGGTGCGGATCATGCGAACCATCTAAAACATAAAGCATTTAAAATTAAGTTAGATAAGAGTTAAACAAAAATTGTATTTTGAATAAAAGTTGGGGTAAGATGAATAAAGTGACCCCATTAAATAACACCTTCAACCCACACCTTTCGTAAAACAGTTTTTAAAAAAATAGGGTCCTTAAATATGTCCATTTCTACCTAGGTCCACGTTCCTACGGGCAACCTTGGCTCTGATACCACTTCTGTCACACCCATGTTTCTCCAAAGAACAACCGAGTGAATATCACATGTATGGCAGGATCATTTTCTCATACATGTGATGACAAATAGTGAAGCATCATTTATTACAAGCCAGGTGTCGAATATAAATAAGTCTTACATAGCATACATCTCGATGGACGATAATAAGTTCATAATAGGTAAACAAAACAGCAGCGGAATATAAATCTTGTGGGCTCCGTCACAGGCGTTGCCAGGGGGACTCCATGAACCTAGAATCCTTCCTCGAGACCCAAGTCTTGGTCATTAAACACCACATCATTCTCTTGAGCTGAGCAGCAATATAAACCAACAGAAAAGCAAGTTTGAGTACCGTGGGTACTCAGCAAGAGTGGGAAAGTTATGTCATGCAGAGCAAGTAGAGGTTGAACTCATGGTTATAGCACTACGCAATTAATACCTATCACCTTAGCTTATTAAGCACCTACATTACTACACAGGTGAAATGGATCCCAATCCCTCAACCCATCAACATTATCAAATAAACATAGTCTCATCTCCAATGTTAAGCTTCCCGCTTAACATCCTCCACTTCCCAATCAATTATCCTCTAATCATGAATAAGTCCAAGCCACTCTTGACCGTGAGCACGGCTGTCATGGAAGTTTTGACTATGCAGAGTTTGCACCGCTGTACCCACATGTAGTGATTTCATCCCCCGTTGTCGGGTGGACTAAGAGAACCTCCAATGCCAGTGGCCGTGAACCACATTCACACTTCCCAGGTGTGTAGCCAGGAGATCACTACGAGGCCTTTACAAAGGGATTCCCGACGAGCGTGGGCCCACTGAGGTTTCACCCCTAACAGCATACAAGAGGCTCCAACCCCGCTGCAGCCCTCTTGAGCCTTGCGGTTCATATGGTAGTCCAGCTGACACATATTCCCCGCACCATCCAACACACCCATACTACGCCGGGGATACACCTAATTAATTGGCCAAGCTGCCCCATCTCAGCATGTGGTTGGCACGGTAAAGCCAGGTTACATGCTCCATGAACCGGTCCTTAGGATCCAGGCAAGTACTAAACACAAACCCGAGTCTCGTGCACCCAGCACCAACCAAATCATCCAACTTGCCTTGATCCCTACCTCTACATAACTCACAAAATCTCATTCAAGAGTAAGGTATATAAGTTGATGATCTCATATCCCACTTATCCCATTCTAAGCATGGCTAAGCATAAGTAATATGAATGAGTGACATAATAAAATAAATCCCAACCCAAGTTACAAGGAAACAAGATAATGCAATTCTAGGGAAACTTCCTAGCATGGGTTTCATATTTCAATTGACAATGCAAATAATTCTATCTACACATCCTAGCATAGGATCAAAGTGGTCAAGGACACTTGCGTTCTTCCTGCTGCTCTGGGAATGGAAAGTCTTGGTCTTGGAAGGGGAGAACTTGCTCTGGGGCAGGTTCTACTCATGCCAATACACATAGCAAAAGAAAACAACAATCCATAAGACATAGTTCACACTTTCACTTCATACAAACCACACATACATACCTATGAAAGTCATTCACATTTCTAAGTGTTGTGATTACTCTACATGTGTTGATTTTTGGCCTACATGCACTTTTAAACATATGTATATGATTTCTAACTTTTGTATTCAGATTTCTGTTTGCACACTATATATGAATTTTCAATTTGAACAAATTCTTTATATTTAATTAATACACTTCTTAGCTACCAAGTTTGCCTGAAAGGTAATTTCCTACTCCAAATAGGTTTTCAGATCTTCTACCAAATCCTAAACTGAAGTTTTTGGATTTGGAGACTTCATTTATCATTTTCTAATTATGCATACCTATTTTCCTATATTTTTCAGATTTATTTTCTATGCCTAAAAGTGAGTTTTAATATTAAATAGTGGGACATATCATCTAAACAGAATAGGTTCTGATCTAAAACATTAAATAATATATTTTGAACTTCTCCTCTGATGTGAACTAATTTAAATTTATTTTATCAGTTTTCAGAATTATTTCCTAACCTAAAAATGTGTTTCTAGAACTAATAAATATGAACAACACTTAGGCAGATTTCATTTCAGCCTAAAATCTATTTTTAACTCATTCTAAAGTTTTCCAAGTGCTAGGAGAGTTTAAATTTGAACTTGCACATGTGTTTGCCTTACCTTTTAAATTTAAATCCTAGTCACTTATTCAAATTTCTGAATTTAATATCATATAGGGTCAAAAAGGTAAATCCACCCTACTGCAGGGTCTAATTTACTATTTCCTAAATTTCCAGGGGTCTAACTACACATAACAGAGGGGGTTTCCTAATTTTTATTAAGTCCAGGGGCTAAAATCGATTTTTAAATGAATTTACACGAATTTCTGAAGGTCCAGGGGCTAGATCAGAAGTTTCCGGGGCTAGCTCGTGTTTTCCGAAATCCCCAGGGGGTAGCACATAAGTATCCCGGCCTTTATAATGCGGGGCCGACGTGGACTGTCTGATTTCAAACAGACGGCTCAGATTAGATCGCCGAACCGGTACGCGTCGGTTTTATTTCTACCGTGCGATTTAAAATAGACGGCCCCCAAGGGGCCACGTCGCCCTGGCCGGAGCCAGCCCGGGCGCGCGGCGGCGGGGGTGACGATCTCGCCGGCACGGCCTCGGTTTTTGCCGATGTGCGCTAGAACTCGTATCTTTTTGCACAGATCGACCGTGGAGGGGTAGGGGATGCTCACCGAGGGATTTTCCTGCACTCGGAGGCCCTGGAAGTCGGTCGGCGGCGAGCTTCAACGGCGATGGTCTTCGGTGCATGTCGGAGTGGTGGTTGGGGCGCAAGACACGTCGTTTCCTTCACCTGCAGGGCTCCCCGGCGGCGGTGGAATGTGATCAGCATGTTAGATCAGGGAATTTGAGCAAGGATCGAAAGAAATCGGCGGTAGAAACTTCGATTCTCACCGGAGAGAAGAACGGACGATCGGGGGGGAACAGGGCGATTGTCGGTGTTTAAATAGGCGAGGGAGGGGGGCGGTCTGTTGAGATCATGTTGGGGGCGTCCGGGACCGGAAATCGGGGCTGGGAGCGTCCAGGGTCGGGTGGGGCGCGCGGGAGGTGAGGGATGACATGCGGGCCCCGTGTGTCAGTGAGAGGGAGAGAGGGGGGCACGGGTTTGGGTTGGCGCGGGGGATTGGGCCGGCTGGCGGGTTTCGGCCCACTGGCCGGTCGGGGTTTTCTTTTTCTTTTTCTTTTTTCCTTTTCTTTTCTGTTTAGATTTGAATTTGAATTCCAGTTTAAATTTGAATTTCTGCACCACATGCAATATGTCCAAAAATTTTTAAATTCCCCTCTTTAGCAGGTTTTGGGGTGTTACATGTTGGTGGCAAGAGAAAGCTTAAGTCTGATGTTTGGCTATTTGAACAAGTTACAGTGGGTAGAAAACTTAAAGATGAATGCAATTGTTGTGAAAAAACTTCTAGTTGGACACAGTCGAGCAGGGACAAATCACTTGCGTGGTCACCTTAAAATTTGTGCATCTATACAAGTTAGGAAAGGCCTAAAACAAGCAACCTTGAAGTTAGGAAAGGATGAGAATGGGGTTGTTGTTGTTGAAAAGTATATTTTTGATCAGCAGATTGCTAGGAAGGAACTTGCACTAATGATATGTGCCTATGAGTACCCACTATCTATAGTTGATCATGCTGGTTTTAGAAGATTTTGTGCATCATTGCAACCCCTTTTTTAAAGTAGTGTCCAGAAACACTATTAAAAAGGATATATTGGGTATGTATGAGGTGCAAAGGCTTTCTTTGGTCAATTCTTTCCAACAGTGCCATTCTTGAATTGCTGTAACTACGGATATGTGGACAGCAAATCATCAAAAGAAAGGATACATGTCCGTGACAGTACATTATATTGATGATGGCTGGAAGCTCAAAAGTTTTCTTTTGAGGTATATTTTGTTGTTGTATGACTACTCTATATTCTATGTTGTATTATTATAACCGATATGATTTGTTGTAGGTTTATATATGCGCCAGCCCCACATACAGGAGAAGTTATAAGTGATGTTCTATATGAAGTGCTACAAGATTGGCAGATTGAGAAGAAGGTTTCAACGATTACTCTTGATAACTGCAGCACCAATGACAATCTAATGCAGGCTATGCAAGATAAGATGCCTCTTTCTTCTCTTATGCTACATGGTACATTGCTGCATATGCGTTGTGTTGCACATATTATTAATTTGATTGTCAAAGATGGAATGGGTGTTATGGAAAAGGGTATTGAAAGGGTGCGCGAAAGTGTTGGATTTTGGTGTGCCACACCAAAAAGACATGAACGTTTTGAACGCGCAGCATCACAGATGAATATTAAATATGGTAAAAGGATAGCGCTAGATTGTAAGACCAGATGTGCAGTGCTCTAGAGTATCAAACAGTTTTTGAACGCCTTGCAAATAAAGAAAAACTTTGTGCTTCTTTTAAGCCAATTAAAGATGATTGGGATTTTGCTAGGGAGCTTTGTGGTAGGTTGAAGATATTCTATGATGCACTGAATTATTGTTGGGCAGTAATTATGTCACAGAAATATTTTTCCCCAAAATTTGTGGCATTTATTTAGTTATTGAGAAATGGAGAAGTAGTGATATCCCTAAGGTAGAAGAGATGTCTGCCTTGATGAAACAGAAATTTAGTAAGTATTGGATAGATGTGCATGGGCTAATGGAAGTAGCTACTGTTTTAGACCCTAGGTACAAAATGAAATTCATGAAAGCTTTTTATAGCACTATTTATGGTGAAGATAGTCCTGCTACAAATATTGAAGTGTCTAGAGTTACAAGTTTATTGTATGATTAGTATTGGAATATCAAGGCTCTATGGAAGACATGGCAACAACTGATGTTGTAGGTGCAGCTAGCAAAACTGTCATACAAAATGAAGGAGATGAGCTTGTCTTTGATATATTTGATAAGTTCTTGTCAGAGGAAGTAGAAGAGTGTTCAACTTATGTGCGTACTGAGTTAGATTTATATTTGGAGGAGACAACACTGCCAAGAACTCAAGAGTTGGACACCATTCATTGGTGGCAATATGCAGGGGTTAAATATCCAACTTTAAGAAAGATTGCTAGAGATATAGTGTCAATTCCTGTTATAACAGTGGCATCTGAGTCTGTCTTTAGCACTAGGGGTAGGACAATTAGCCCACATCGAAGTATACTTGCTCCAAAAACAGTTAAAGGATTGATGTGTATGCAAGCTTGGTCTCGTGCGGATATGTTTGGACATCAGTCCTGTTTTATTAATTCACAAATGACTTATATGGAGGATGAAGAAGATGAAATGGTAATCCACTTTTGAATATTTCTGTAATTTTTGTAATTCTGTTTTAATTCTTATTGTTGCCCTTTCTTTTTTTTTGCTACTTGATAGGATGACACACTCTTTAATATTTTGTAATTCTATTTCAGTGTCTATATAATTCTGTTTCATTTCTTATTGCTAGGACGATCCTTAATCCACCATTCTTGAGTGAATGTTTGAACTTTGAAGGTCTGGAGTCTGCACAGGACAGGAAAATAGGACTTCAAATTATGATTATGGATGACAACCTTCGATATGTCTTGAACTATTTGATATTTGTTGTGTATCAGTCATGAACTAATTGAAGTCTTGAATCAGTCATGAATTTGAATTTGTGTTGAATTTATGTACTGTTTTGACTTAATAGTTGTTAAGTGTTAATTTGAATATTTGTAACTGTATTTTCTGTTGTTATGTATGATGTCATGATGATTAAAGATTGATGATTCTGTTTTTATGTTATTTATTCTGTTATTAAAATAAATCACTTTAGCTACAATACTAAGTTATTGTAAATTGTTTTGCTGCTGTTGAAATAATCAAAAGTTATCAGTTTTGGAATATTTTTGTTAGCGGGCACCCGAAACCCGCCGGGTGCGGGTTCGGGTGTCAATTTTGATCCGCGGGTGCCGATTTGGGTTTCACATTTCACCCGCAAACTTTTTCATTTTAGGTGGTTTTTTGCTCCATCCGACTCGAACCTGATACATTGCCATCCCTACACGCCCCTAAACTGTAGCGCCGCTCGTCTAAGAGCGTTCGTGCGTGGTGGTCACGCCACCTAGTCGCCTCGCTCTCCGCCCTGCAACCAGGGGCGGATCCAACAGGGCAGCAAGGGGGGCTCGAGCCCCCCCTACTGCCCGTCGGATAGAGGAGCCCCTCCATCAGCCCCACCTTAAATTTTTCATCCATGGAATAGAGATTTCAGGGATAATCTTGCTGGAGGTAGAAGAAGACTGGATATTGGGCTTTAGGACGGGGCGGCCTAGTATTTCCATATAATCGTAGTCCACCGTCGGCTCAATGATCCAGTCATAAAATTGCAGCATGTACAAACGTCGGTCCACTGACCCATTTAAAGGAGAACTGACCTAATCTTACGTTGACTATAGCATGTGGTTCAGCCCCCCTATATTTTTGTCTGGATCCGTCACAGCCTGCAACGATTCGCCTTGAGTAGCAAGACACAAAGTCGTGTCGTCCAGGTTCCGCGCCTTCCCCTTCTCTAGCTCCAATCGTGACCTTCGAGCAGTGGTCACATGCCCCATGGCCATCCGCCGCCACACTCCTCAGGTTGACTCCCCGCTCGATCTCCACTGGATCGGCCGCTCTCGCGTCAAGCTTGACCCGATCCGCCTCGGATATGCGCCGCCGCTCGCACGATATGCCGCTGAGGTTGCCACTTGCCCTGCCTCTGAGCCAAAGATTCACCTCCTCCGAAGTTCTATGTCAAGTTCGACCGTCACCTCCTCCTGTCTTGCGGGTGTGTGGGCCAAGCGAGCACAAGGGATGGTGATTGACTCCGGTACTAGAATGTTAAATTTTCGAGCTCTTAGCACAGAGAAAAACTAGAATAACTAGATATCTTGTTTATCGCAAAGGGACTGCCAACATTATATAAACAGATTACACCCAACTTGCCTCCAACTAGGACTCTAATCCTACTCCAACCTGTAGCAATATCTTTCTTTTTCTACTACTCTTATTCCTATATAACTAGAAGTCCTGACACGATACAATGCTGCCACCTACAGTCTGAACCAAGCCCGCAGCCCACACGGCTGACCCAAGTCGTAACACCCAGCATCATCTAACATGTTGGCGATAACTTTACAAGCCAATAGGTCATAACAGAGGGTTATTATCCATGACTACCATTTACAGTCCTCTATTTCCACTCATTTGCCTTTGAAGAACAAGAGCAAACAGTAACTTAAACATTAACGAAGCTGTAATGATGGCCTTCCGTTGTGCCTTAAAAAAGTAGCGGCGTGAAGGTGAGTTAGTCATCGGAGGTTTTTGCTCTCATGCAACCACAAGGCGAGCCTCTTTTCTGTCTGAAACTGTCCCGCTTACGGCCAGATAGATACTCCACAAGCTGCACTTTCGACCGCCGCTGCAAGGCTTTTTATGTCTTTCTGCTACTCTGTTCCTGCTCATATTTTAGCAAAGCCTGCTGGACCTTCTGCATTTCAACCTCCAGCCTCCCGATCTTTTCCGACATCTTCCTTGCGCGCTCTAAGATCTTGCGCTGATGTCAAGTCAATATTGTCCCTATCAGGACCATCAGTGGATGTGAACTCCTCGGCCTTCTTGGATAGCTTATTGTTGGTATCGATCAACTGCATGATGCGATCCTCAGCTTCTCTTATTCGGTATCTGATACTCCCTCCTTTTCATATTAATTGACGCTGGTTAGTTCAAATTTAAACTAACCAGCGTCAATTAATATGAAACGGAGGGAGTACTCTCCAGTTCTTTTTTTTGAAAGGTCATACGGCGATCAATTATAAGCAGAGAAAAAGATCCGGTTATGTACCAGAGATACATTACAATGGCGGCTAGGTAAGAACACAAACACCAACAACATAAACACTCAACAAAATAACAAAAACACGCTAACTAATGATGCGCCACTGCATAAGCCGATCAAGAGTTTGAGAGCTTGCTAAACACCATTGTTGAATGTTCTCTTTAAGCACAGAAACTAAGCCATCAACTGATTGTTCTTGCCCTTGAAAAATCCTGGCATTCCTTTCCCGCCAAATTGCCCACAGCACTGCAAAGGCTACAGACTTGATTGCTTTAGCTCGGCTTCGATTATGAACCATGGACAACCTCTCAAACCACTCAGAAAAGGTGTCTTTGTCTCTTCAGCTTTCTGGATGCAGATGTGGCTCACCTATCCACTGACTCACTTTCTCCCAAATCTGTAAAGTCAGACAACAACTAGAGAATAGGTGCTCGATAGTCTCCAAGTGTCAATAACATAGTGTACAAAAATAATTGTTGGGCCATCCACGCCGTAATAATCGATCGGCCGTCCAAACACGATACTGCAGCAGTAACCAAACGAGAACTTTGATTTTAGGCGGCGTCCAAACATGCCATACCTGATACAGGAAAGAAGACCGCACACTTCCTTCAAACTGAAAGAGATATGCAGAGCGTGACGAATAAGTCCCTGTTGTCGTGAGGGACCACCGGATTTGGTCAGGCTGATCCGGTGACAATGTTGGCTGAAAATTCTGGATCAGTATCCATAAATGAACATACTCGACTATCAGCGGCGCTGTCATGTTAGGCAGCAGATCCCGGATCCATGTTCCCTCTCTTAGAGCCTCTGCCACGTTCCGTCTTCGTCCTCTAGTGTGCTTATATAAGGCCGGGAACAGAGACGTCGGTGCACACCCAAACAACCAACTAGACTCCCAGAAATTTGTAGTATTTCCATTCCCAATGATGACCTTTGTAGTTGCTGCAAAAAGATACTTGTCTGAGGAGTCCACTGGCAATTTCGATCCATGCCACAACCTACCGGGTTGCGTCCAATGCAACCAAAGCCAGCGAAGTCGTAGTACCCTGCTGAACCTCTCTAGATCAAAGATGCCTAGTCCACCAAATTCCAATGGGCGACAAACACGCCATGTAACTGTTGGCTTCCGGCCCAAAAAAACCTCCGCCTCAGCTTGTCAACATCCTTAAGAAATTTTTTGGTACCTTGAGAGCAGAGAGTAGATAGATTGGGACTGAGCTCAAGACAGAATGAACGAGCTCTTTCCTTCCTGCCAAGCTTAGGAGGTTCCCTTGCCACCCAGCTAGTTTGGAGCCTAACCTGTCTTGTACTGGCTGGAGGTGCGAGACGCGGAGTCGGCCCAACGTAAGTGGCATGCCCAGGTAGTTGACCGGAAAAGAAGCTCTCAAACCATTGAAGCCAGACAATATCTGATCCAAACCTATACCATCACAACTAATGGGGGCGACCATGCACTTTGCCACATTGATTTTCAAACCAGTTGCCTCCCCGAATAGTCTCAAGATCTCCATGGCACAGTCCACTTCAGCTTTGATCGGGTTTAGAAAAACAATGACGTCGTCGGTGTACATCGAGATTCTCTGTCTAGCAAGTCGTGCACTGAGTGGATTGAGACAACCGTGATATGTGGCAAGAGTAAAGAGGTTCTGCAGAGTGTCGATCACTAGTACGAACAAGTGAGGAGACAACGGGTCACCTTGGCGTAAACCACGTTGATGCTTGATCAGCTGGCCAAGTGATCCATTCAACCGCACAGATGATGAGGTTGTCGCCCAAAGCAAGGAAAGCCAGTCCCTCCAACGTCTTGGAAAGCCCCTTTGTTCCAGGAGTTCTAGGAGATAAGGCCATGCAACCGTATCGAATGCCTTTGTTATATCAAGCTTGAACATTAATGTTGGTTTGTTGTGGCTATGACAAAAGTGAGCAACATTCCTGACGTACAAGAAATTGTCATGTATACTTCTGCCCCTGATGGATGCGCTCTGGTTTTGAGAAACAAGAGCATCAATATGTTTAGCCAATCTGTTCGCCAACACTTTGGATATTAACTTAGCCACTGAGTGAACTAAGCTTATGGGGTGGAAGTCCCCAGGTAATTCAGCATTTTGTTTCTTCGGCAGAAGGTTATGACGGCCCTATTTAACTTCGGTAGTGGGCCAGCATTTAATGAGTGAAAACAGCGCAAACATGACATGACATCTTCTCTGATTATGGTCCAGCACTTCTTGTAGAAGGCACCTGTGAAGCCATTCGGCCCCGGCGCTTTGTCAGCTGGCATTTCGCTGATTGCTATGCTAACTTCTTCATCGGTAAATTCTGCCACCAATGAGTCGTCGTGCACCTGAGACAGGCCTAGCAGCTGCCAGTCAAGGGTTATCCGCCGCTGGTCTGCAGAACCCACGATGTTTGAGAAGTGGTGATGAAGGATTTCTTCCTTTTCATCCTGGCCGCAACAATACTGACCATCACTATTTCATAGGCTGGGAATAAAATTTCTCCTTGCTCTCGCAGCAGCCTTTAGATGGAAAAGTTTCGTGCATGCGTCGCCCTCGCGAAGCCATGTCACACAAGAAGCTTGCCGTCTTCGAGAGCGCTCGACTGCAGCAAGGCCCAATACCCTCGTCTTCAAGTCCTTGCGAAGCTGATCTTCGGTTAGAGTGAGGCGTCTCCCCTCCTGGGCCTCATCTAGCCTTAGGATTACATCGTTGGCAATATATAATTGCAACCTTGCATGCCTGAAAAGTCCATTGCTCCATCTCCTTAGTGCATTGGCCGTGTTCTGTAGCTTATTATGAAGGATTGTCATAGGTGACAGCCCCTGCGTCGGCTGGCTCCAGACATAATTTACAACTTCCATGAAACCCGGGATCCTTACCTAAAAATTTTCAAATCTGAAGACGGTGCTTCGTTGTGGCTGTGCCTGCAACGCAAGAAGAATGGGGCAATGATCAGACATTGAGGATGATAGAGCTTGCAGGCCGAAACCGGAGTAAAGGACTCCCCATTCCTGGTTACAGAAAGCTCTATCCAACCGAACCAAGGTCGGGTTTGTTCTTTCATTACTCCATGTGAAATTCCGGTTGCGCAATGTTATTTCCATTAGCTCTGCCCTGTCCAAAGTTCTGCGGAAAGATCCCATCAGGCGCCTGTTGAGG
The DNA here is from genome assembly GCA_030760725.1 of Neostapfia colusana. Taxonomy (NCBI): domain Eukaryota; kingdom Viridiplantae; phylum Streptophyta; class Magnoliopsida; order Poales; family Poaceae; genus Neostapfia; species Neostapfia colusana. Next base: position 17,647,537 of record JASWHV010000013.1, read on the forward strand.
TTGGAATTATTCTTGTCTTGAGCAGCATAAATTAGATTAAAATCACCAATGGCAAGGCACGGTGTTCCTTCTTGTGGTTTGAGCTGTAGAAATTCTTGCAAAAAATGTGGTTTCTTCGCGTCTACAGCAGGTCCATATACTGTCGTTAAACAGAAACTGGTGTTGGAAAACCTGGAGGTGACTATCACTGTGAGAGAGTGCTCATGCTGTCTCGGCCCGGAGACAGTCAACAAGTCTAGGTTCCACCCAACCAAAATCCCTCCACGGGTTCCCACAGCAGGCAGTTCAATATGATTGCACAGAGCCGGGCCGAGAATCTCTGCTGCGACGAAATGATCCATGCCGCTGATCTTTGTTTCCTGAAGACAGACCAAGGTTGGTCTAGCACTTTGAATGAGTTTCCGAACAGTTTCCTGCCGGACGGGCGAGTTTAAACCACGAACGTTCCAGCTTAAAACTTTCAAGTCTTCAGCCATTTAGAACCATCAGCGCAACCACCACGCTCAAGCAGGACAACATGGAGGGACAAGCACTGCTGATCCACCATTGAAATTCTGAAGGCAGCGCACAATGCAACATGAAGTGAGGTGCAGCACCACCAAAGCTAACGGGAGCAGCGGTCCCAGCTCCTAAAATATGTCCTCCAGGTACACTCGGCCATACGCCGACCAAAGCACTGAGTCCAGAACACCACACACCAAAGAAACCACCACCATGCACACTGTAGGAGAACTCCACCATGAACCCCAAGAGAAGCCTCCCACTGCTAGTGGCCTGTACATAGGCCGAGCCATATTGCCCTGCAACAACATACAGCCTGGGGCTATATGCTAACATCGGGGATGCTGAGAGATCGACTTCCATCAGATCGCGGCAACTTGAGCCACCTGTTCCTCAGCAGCCAAAACAGACATAACTCCTTCCGTCTCGTGATTTGCCAGACCAGTGAGATAACGAATGGCCTCGATTGCCTTGGAGGACAATGGTTGTTCGTACATCGAAGATTAATTGTTCAACGCTTCTTTGCTGATCTTGTCTTTCTCTTCGACGAGACCCAGTTGGCGAATGAGGCGTTCTGTCGCCCTCTGGGCGACTGGGGTCGTAGTCTAGAACTTTGCTTGCCACGCGCTCCGCCGAGTTGGTTCTGCAGAGGTAGAGCCTATGCGTGTTGCGCGGCGCTTCGGCACCAGTGGTGGCAGGAGGGCGGGAGCGGTGGGTTTGAAGAAGGCGGCCACTTGGGTATTTGCACCCGATGGCCCATCACCTGGTCGGTCTGCTTCGACGGGCACCGAAGGCCCACTCGGAAGACCTCCTTCAAAGGTATTAGTAACCAGTGCCCCGATGGTAAGGCCCTCCGTGGCAATGCTAGGTATGGGAGGCGTGGTGGAACCTTCGGCTTGGGTGTGCAGGGTCATAGACCTGGGCGTGGTGGCGCCTAGTTGAGTCTGATGGTCGTAGTCATGCATTGAAGCTTCCAGTAGGGGGGTGTTGTGGCCATCCAGTTCAGCATGCGGAGACAGGGGCGCACCTCCTGGAGCGGTACCCTGACCCATCTCCCTGCTAGCTATCCTGCAGCCACCACAGTGTTGCTGCGGAGTTTGAGACGCCACTCCGAAGCCGCCCACATGGGTACACGAGGACGCATGCAGCTGTCCGGTAGGCTGCACCGCACTGTTCGGTGTAGGCAACAGTGTTGGGGCCTCAGCAGCCTTACACCCCTCTGCACGCAGACGTCCACCGGGTTTAGCCGGAGGAGGGTGGACACCTTTCTTGGACTCCATGAGCTTTGTGTCGGACGCCATCCGAGAGCGGTCGAAGGTCCCCACAGCCTTCTCCCTATGCAGGACCCGCATCCTGTCTTCTGCGGCTTGGACGTTGGGCCTAGCTCTGGTGCGGTTGGGCAGTAGCGCTTCTTTTGATTGGGTCACCTTCAGAGGACCCGTGATCTACCTGTTAAACACAGTGCGGGTTTCATCCACCTGTGGGCACAGTGACCGAGGATTGGTGTGAGGCGCCTCGATGGTGCCGCCGCGGCTGGTGATCAATCGGTCAGTTGCGCGCCCCCTGCACCAAACTTGGCCATCGCCCTCATGACGGGCCCCCCATCGAAACCCGGAGGTCTTGAGGGAGGACGACGTCTATGTGCACCTCGGCTTGGGGGGTCGCCCGCCCGAGAGAAGAAGTGAGGCATCGCCCACTTAACTGCGGACCATGCCTGTCGTCATCATCTGGCCCTCTTCTTCCGTGGCCAGCTGGTTGCGGTGCCCCACAGGCATTGGGGTGCCGTTGGAGATGTGCTGGGGCACCGTCCGCAATGCCTCGAACCCAAATGAAGGGCTGATAACGAGGGTATGGTGCCTCCACGGAGTTTGATGAAACGGGTGACACACGGCCGCTGCCTTCAGATGCTGACGCTGGAGGGGGCATGGGGGTGTAGTCATTATAGTGGTCCAGGTGAAAGATGAGGATCACCTTGGTACCTTCCGGCGGAGTGACCGTCGCCATCGGGTTAGACGGCCGGTCCGACGAGGTCGATCGTCCTGCACGCTCAGAGAAGAAAGTGACAGTCTTTGTCTGCGGTAGCAAGTTCGGATCCTCCATCCAACCCACAAAACCAAAGATGTCGGTATCCTCTTGCACCGAAGAGGTGCGATCCATATGATCGAAAACACAAATATCACCGAGCACCTGACGAACTCCATCTTCCGACCACGCATGTAAAGGCAGATTCTCGATGAAGATCTTCACTCTGAAGAACCAACCGGCCGGTCCGTCGTGCGGCCCGATGCTCCATGGCAGGACTTGGAAGAACTCACCACCAGCGATGATCTGCCCCCTAAGGACTGCTCTGTCCTGATGCTCCTGGTGGCCAAACCGGACGAGGAAACCGGAGGGGTGATACCTTGAAACAGAGATGTTCCACTGCGAGATGCCAACTTGCTGGTGAAGAGCGGAACGGATCTCCCTTGAGCTGACCCGGCGTCTGCCCCCGATGGCCGTAAGCACTACAGCCCGACGACGCAGGCGCGCCAAAACTCAGCAGCCATGGCGCCATGAGCAACAACGGCACCTTGACCATTAGCAGGCCTCTGGCTAGGTGCTCCAGCAGTGCAGGGGACAGGGTACGCCATGGGAGGGGTCTTTCCAAAGAGGGCGTCACCGTGGAAAGGGTGGGAGTCGTGACTTGGGGTGGACAGTGGAGGGAAGCTTAAACGACTGCGAATGTCAAACTTGGGGGCGAGAAGGCGGGGATGAACCTGGCGACACCCACCCGGACGTTGCGGACAGCGCCGAGCGAAATGGCCAGAGTGCAAGCACTAGAGACAGCGGGGCGGATCTCTGCACTGAGCTACGGAGTGATCAGTTGCCAGGCAGCGAAAGCATCGGTCCCTCAAGGCCATTTGCATCTCCGGGGGAAGGGAATGACGTCCGGCGCGGACTGCCTCAAGCTTGCGCGGTTCTTCACAAGTTCGCCTCAGAGCGGGATGGTCAGCCTGCCGGTTCCGGCGTCTCGGGCGAACAAGCTTCCACTCCTGTGAAAAACCTTGCTGTTGGCTACCCGCACCAGTCTCCGGCTCTTTCAAAGCTTCGTCGGTGTAATGGCGTACTGGCGCGACCCCCTTCAATTCCTTCGGCGGATGCAGTGGAGCCGGCAAAATCACAATTGATTTCAAACGCTTCCCAGGAGCTCCCTTCTGTAACATCCGAATTATGCAAACGTGACAATCCTCACCCCTCCTCCTTCCCTCACTGCCACCGGGGCCCATTTGTCAGCTCTTTCCCCTCCAGAAACCGCTGCCGACCTTCTCTCTCTCTCCCTCTCCACTCTATTATCGCATGTGGGGGAAAATCCTTGCAACCGGCCGAATTTCGCGCTCTCTTCGCCAACCGATGCCCAGGCAACCGCCTCCTCCTTTCCCTCTATATAAACAACCGATCCCGGCCGAAATTCGCCACTGGAACCACCCCAACCCTCCCGATCGGAAAAAAACCACCCCTCCACCATTTCTCCAAAAACACGCTCGAACCCTCGGTTCTAAAGACCCCTACGTCGCCACAAGGACTCCAGAAGAGATTTCCGACAAGAATTATCGAAGGTCATTGCCTGGAGAGCCACCCCGACGAAGATCGCCGGAAATCTCCTTCGGTCGCCGTCGTCAGCCTTCTCCGGCCATCTCTGGTCCCCGAGGAACCCCTAGGTGAGTTCCCCACCTCCCCCTCTTCCTTCTGGTACCGAGAGATTGAGGTTTAGTAGAGAATTCAAAGAAATCCGAAACCCCGGCGAGGCCGCCGCCGCTCGCCGGCGCGCGCAGCCGCCGGCTGCGAAGGAGAAGGGGTAGGAGGCGACGTGGCCGAATCTTGGCCCTCCATTTTATTTTGCACGGCTATGATTAGAAGGGGGCGTACCCCTTCGGTTCATCTAATCTGAACCGTTCAGATCAGATCCGACGGCCCACATTCAATCAAGTTATAACCGTTGGAAATTTAACAGAGGGACCCCTGGGGATTTAAACAAATAGGGAATAGCCCCTGATTCTTACAGAATCAACCCTGAGTTCATAGAAAATTGGAAAATTACTTTGGAATAGCCAAAGAGCCCCTGTACTTTTTAGAAATTGGTAAAATAATTAGGAAAATTCAATCTGAACCCTAGAAAGTTTGGAATTATTACAGATTAGCCCAAAACAGTTTTAAAAGTTTGTTTTAATTCTGTAATTAATCAAATAATGATAAATGAGTTCTGGAAAATATTGGAAATTTATTTTTAGCACTGTTAAAATATTCTGAACAGAATAAAAATTCTGAATTTAAATATGACAGTTTACAAATACTGCTATTATTTATATAGTGGCAATTAACTTGGAAAAATCAAAGTAAAATTTATATATATTCCAGAAAATTTTGGAAATTTATTTAAAAGGTGTAAAATTATTCTGTTATCATCTTTTTGTACATGTATAATTTCTGTGATCCAGAATAATTATTTAAATAACTGAAAATGTATTTTTAGTTATTAAATAAATACTGAAAATAGATAAAAATAATATATATTAAATAAAAATTTTGGAAACTGTTTTAAATGCTTAAATAGGTTCTGAAGTGCAGAAAATTAGGAATATGAGTTCTGAAAAGTATTATAATAATAATTTAAATGATTTCTAGGATGTAATTAATTATAATAAATACACACATATATTAATAAATTCTAAAATTCATTCAAATTATCTTACAAACTGAAAATGAGTGTTTGGAAGTGGCAATACTAAAATCAAAAGGGTATAAGTAGCCAATTGCAACATATTTTCCTTCTAACTCACATAAAATGACAAGAAAACCATAGTTGCATGTGTGTAACTAAACTTATGTGATTGAAATGCTGTGATATGATTCTTATGGCATGTTTGTCATTATTTTGTGGGTACAAATGCATGGATAGAACCAACTCAAGAACTATTCCCTAGCTTTCAAGATCAAGAGTTTGAAGTAAATACCACTTCACTCAAAGGCAAGTGTTCCTTGATCACTTTGTTCCTATTCTAGGATGAATAGTTAGATTATTTGCATGATGTCTTTAATATGAAACCCAGTGTAGGATGTTTCCCTAGTTTCATTGCTTTATCTTTCCTTGCAAAACCATGGAGGGAATTAGATAGGATTTGATGGTTATCATTTTATGTGCTTAGCCATGCTTAGTACTTTAGAGATGAATGAAACTTAGTTGATACTAGTCTTGTGGATTATATGAAAGACACAAGTGTATGTGTCATGTGCTTATGAATCTAGACAGGCTGGTTGTTTGGTTGGTGCTTCGTGCACGAGACTCGGGAATGAGTTAGTGCCTGTCCTAGATTCTAAGGACCGGTTCATGGAACAGTTAACCCGGCTTTACAGTGCCACCACAAGACTGAGATGGGGCAGCTTGGCCAATTAATTAGGAGTTTGCCGGTATAGTATGAGTGTTTGGATGGTGCGGGGAATGGGAGTCCATTTTTGACTGCCCTGGGAACTGCAAGGCTCAAGAGGGGGCTTCTGTAGGGGAGGGTTACTCCCAGGAACTACAGCGGTGAAACCTCAGTGGGCTTGTACTTGCCGGTAGACCCTTTGTAACGGCCATGTAGTGATCTCCTGATCGCACACCAAAGGAAGTGTGTAATGTGGCTTGCAACCACGGATATCAGGGAGGTTTCTTAGTCCACCTGGCAACAGGGGACGAAATCACTACTTGTGGGTAAAGTGGTACAATCTCTGCAGAGAACCAAACTGTCATGACAGCCGTGCTCACGGTCAAGAGCGGCTTGGACTTGTCCATGATTAGAGAAACATGGAAGTGAGTCAAAAGAGGTTGTTGGGTGGTGTAACCTAACATTAATGACTTAATTATGATGATGGTGGGATTATCACTTAGTAAGATAGGTTGCTAATGAAAGCTAAGGCTTAGGAATAATGCATAGTGCTTAACCATGTTAGCCTTCCTTTGCCATTGGCCTTCATAACATTCTTTCCTACACTTGCTGAGTACCTACGGTACTCAAACTTGCTTTTGTTGGATATCATATGTTGGCTCAGGTGTAAATGAAGACGTAGACTTTGACGAGGAGTACTTCGACCCTGAGGAGTTGTTCTAGGTTGGCGTAACCCCCGGGCAACGCCTGTGGAACTGGAGCACCCCGCTAGAAGTCTTCCGCTGTATTATTATTAGTGTGCTTGTACTCATAATTGATATTTTATGTCTTATGATGTAATATTACGTTGTATAATACACTTGGCTTGTAATACAATGATATTTCACTCTTGTCGGCACATGTATGACTCAACGGATCCTGGCATACATGTGAGTATACGCTCGGTGTTCTTTATGGAATATCGGGTGTGACAAAGTGGTATCAGAGCCAAGGTTGCCCGTAGGACGCAAACCTAGGTAGAAATGGACGAGATAGACATCACTATTTTAGTAAAAACTATTTTACTAAATATTTTGTTAAAAGGAGGATTATTTAAATTATATATATGTTGTCTAACCTCTTCTATACTCAAAATTATGTTATTGTTTATTTTCTAACACATTTTTAAATTTTCCTTGAAACAGATGGCACGCACACGTCTTACGGCTCGTAAGTCCACCGGAGGACGAGTTCCTCGACACCAGTTGGCTGAGCGCACTACCGAGGAGGTGGACAACCCCGCCACCTACCAGACCCACGGGGAGTCCACTGGTGGCATGGTGGATCGCCTCCGACACCTCCTTCGCTGTGCTGGTTATACCGGCAAGCTAGAGGTGCAGTACGACACCACTCGAGTCTCTCGCGCAGAGCGAGACGAGTGGAAGTCGCAGGCGAGGATCTACCATGAGAACAAGCTGCTCAAGATACACAACTCGCCAGCATGGAGGTCCACCATGGCAGAGGCTGAAAAGGACGCCACTTGGGAGGCTATCACTTGCCAGAGCTACACCAACCGTGGCCGCCTTGAGGGGACCCAATACATGTACATTCCCCGGCGACAAAGTGGAAGCGCCACATTCAACTATGAGCCTCTCCAAGAAGGTTGTGATGTAGTGCAGATGGACATGAGTCTTCGGATAGGGGTGGACGTCACTGCGAGGCTACAGAACTGCCAACAGGAACTCCAAGACGTCCGGGATCTCTTGAAGAAGTCGGAGGCCATCATGCGTGGACTGATGAGGATGAGGGATGGAGAGATAAGTGATCTCTATGCTTCGGATGGAGACACCTGGACTCCGGACTCTCCAGACCGCAGGGCAGCCAAACGCCCTCATGTTCCTCCAGCACCTGAGGCCTCCACAGCGGAGTCAGAGGCTAGCAACCCAGGTGGTGATGGTGGGAACCCACAAGAAGGTGCACAGAACCCAGGGGACAACTAAGATAGGTGTCCTTGTTCATATAGTAACTCGTATAGTACGTGTGTATGGTAATGTATTGACTAGTGTAATGGTTGATTAGTGAACTTGTTTAGAATAATGATGTAATGTATGTTAGTGGATGAACGTGAGTTGTGAAAGCCATAAGCTTATGTTCACAACCACGTTAGTGTATGTAACTATCTATTAAGGAATATAAGTGCTTAGTTTGTTTCAATCATGACCATTTAATAAATGAAGTAGAAACTTTAGTAACTCTTGTATAGAATGGATGAAGTAAGCATACAACCCAATACATCTAAGAGAACATCTATACCTTAATTTTAAACACAGACTTTTACAACAGATGGCAGGAAGAAGGAGACGCAATGAAGAGAACAACAACAATGAGGCTGCAGAGTTTCCTTTGCCTGGATGGCAGCCACGAGTTGCACGAAGGGCAGATGGAGAAGTGATACAACAGATGATGAACATGCAGAATCAACTCATTCAGAACCTGACACAAGTGGTGGCCAACATGCAGCCACAAATTCAGAATGCACCCCGCCAACCAAAACTGAATGAGTTCCTAAGCACTCAACCACCAAAGTTCGATAACGCTATTGAGCCATTGGAAGCTGATGATTGGCTCAAAAACATTGAGAACAAGTTGCAGATCATTCAATGCCCAGGACGTGAGAGAGTGCTCTTTGCTTCTCACCAACTCTATGGATCTGCAGCTGACTGGTGGACCGCATACAAAGAAGCCCATGAGAATCCTGAGGGTATCACATGGAATGAGTTCAAAATTGCCTTCCGTAACCACTATGTTACAGCCGGAGAAATCAAGAACAAACGGAAGGAATTCCTCAATCTGAAGCAAGGGAGCATGTCCGTGCGAGAATACCTCACTAAGTTCACACAGTTATCTCGCTATGCTCCGGGAGACATAGATACTGATGAGAAGAAACAAGACTGTTTCATTGAAGGATTGAACTCAGAGATACAATATGCTATGTCTTCAAGTGACTATGAAAGTTTCCAAAAGCTCATCAACAAGGCTTTCATAGTGGAGAGGAAAAGACAAAAGTTGGTCGAAGAAAGAAAGAGGAAAATGAATTGGCAAGGACAGGCCTCTAGCAGCAACAGTCGGCCCCGTTTCTCATCACCGCCGACGGGAGCAATGAATCGACCTATAGCTCCCAATCAGTTTCAGAGGAACTACAACCCTGCTGCTAGGAACCCAACTTTCCAACCGCAACAGCAGAGACCACAAGTGCAGCAACAACGCCCTACCTTTCAACCTCGTCCTGCAGGGCCAAACCCTCAAAATGCACCAACAGGCAACAAGGCACCCATGAACAAGGTCACGGGACAATGCTTCAACTGCGGAGAAACGGGACACTATGCCAACCGGTGCCCCAACAAGAAGCCACCTCAGGCACAGAACCTTGTGCGTGGCAAGGTGAATCATGTGACGATGGAGGAAGCACAGGAGGCACCAGATGTGGTGATTGGTATGTTCTCCGCGAACACTCATCCTGCTACAATTCTATTTGACTCTGGTGCAACACACTCATTCATAGCCAAGGAATTCTTAACCAAGCACAAACTACCAATTACATCTATGAATCGAGTGTTATTAGTGAATTCTCCTGGAGGAGAAATAAAGACAAAACAAATATGTCCCAAGGTAAAGCTAGGAGTCAATGGAGTAGAATTCCTTGCAAACCTTATTGTGATAGAATCACAAGGAATAGATATTATCTTGGGGATGGACTGGTTGACCAAGTACAAAGGAGTTATACATTGCTCAACAAGGACAGTGGAACTAACTCATACGGATGGAACTAAGGTTGAGTTCACGTCTATTCAAGTGCCCTCTGGGAATGTTCAACTCAACAAAACTGAAATAGTTATTGAAGACATAAAGGTGGTCAATGAATTTCAGGATGTATTTCCCGAGGAATTACCAGGTATGCCACCGGATCGAGAAGTAGAGTTCATTATAGAACTAGTACCTGGTACTGCTCCTATATATAAAAGACCATACCGGATGGATACCCAACAATTAGCAGAACTCAAGGATCATATCCGAGAGTTATCAGAGAAAGGGTATATCCGTCCCAGTTCCTCACCATGGGGAGCTCCGGTCATATTTGTACCAAAGAAGGATGGAACCAAGAGGCTATGCGTAGATTACCGTGCCCTCAATGAAGTGACAATCAAAAACAAGTACCCTCTACCTCGTATTGAGGACTTGTTTGATCAATTAAGAGGTGCATGCGTATTCTCCAAGATTGACCTCCGTTCCGGATATCATCAACTAAGGATAAGGGAATCAGATATTCCGAAGACGGCATTTGTTTCTAGGTATGGACTGTATGAATATACAGTTATGCCTTTTGGACTAACAAATGCTCCGGCATATTTCATGTACCTTATGAATAAGGTGTTCATGAAATACTTGGACAAGTTTGTGGTAGTGTTCATTGATGATATCCTCATATACTCAAAGAATGAGAAAGAACATGAAGAGCACCTGAGAATAGTCTTACAAAAGCTAAGGGAAAACCAACTTTATGCCAAATTCAGTAAATGTGAATTTTGGCTCAAGAAAGTTGCTTTTCTGGGACATATCATCTCTGAAGGAGGAATAGCAGTAGACCCAGAAAAGATATCTGGTGTGCAAAAGTGGAAGACACCAGAGAATGTTGGGGAGATCCGAAGCTTCTTGGGATTGGCAGGCTATTACAGAAGGTTTATTGAAGGGTTTTCAAAAATAGCCAAGCCACTCACAAAGATGTTGGAAAAAGGAGCTGCTTTCATATGGTCTCAAGAGTGCGAATCAAGCTTCCAAGAATTAAAGAAGAAGTTAACAACTGCCCCAGTTTTGGTTATGCCTGATATGGAGAAATCATTTTCTGTATACTGTGATGCATCAGGGCAAGGGTTAGGATGTGTGCTTATGCAAGAAGGACATGTTATTGCCTATGCTTCCCGACAGCTTCGGAAGCATGAGAAGAACTATCCTACCCATGACCTAGAGTTGGCAGCAGTTGTGCATGCATTAAAGCTATGGAGACATTACCTAATGGGTAAAAGGACAGAGATCTATACCGATCATAAGAGCTTGAAGTATATCTTCACTCAACCGGATCTAAACCTTCGGCAAAGGAGATGGTTGGAGTTCATTAACGATTTTGATGTAGGAATCAACTATCATCCTGGAAAAGCCAATGTGGTTGCAGATGCTTTGAGCAGGAAGACACATGTTAACAGGTTGACCATAAAAGATCTACAACCCCAACTATGTGAAGAGTTCGCAAAGCTCAACTTATGCTTGGTGAATCATACAGAAGCTATAGCAATGGAAGTTGACTCAACCCTGGAACAAGATATACGGAATGGTCAAAAGAACGATGAAAAGATCAAAGAGATCAAGCAGTTGATCAAAGAAAACAAGGCCCCGGGATTTAGAGAAGATGAGGATGGTATCGTATGGCATGGTAAAAGAATATGTGTACCAGACATCAAGGAAATAAAGAAGTTAATATTAAAAGAAGCTCATGATTCTGACTATTCTATCCACCCTGGAAGTACAAAGATGTATCATGATCTTAAGACAAGGTATTGGTGGTATGGAATGAAAAGAGATGTTGCAGAGCATGTGGCATTGTGCGACACATGTCAACTAGTCAAAGCAGAACATCAAAGACCTGCAGGGCTATTACAACCACTAAAGATACCTGAATGGAAGTGGGAAGAGATTGGGATGGACTTCATAGTGGGTTTACCCAGGACACAAACAGGGTATGATTCGATATGGGTAATAGTGGATAGATTGACAAAGGTTGCTCACTTCATCCCAGTGAAGGAAAATTTCAACGGTTCCAAACTAGCAGAACTATATATGTCAAGAATAGTCTGCCTACACGGTGTACCCAAAAAGATAGTATCAGATAGAGGTACACAGTTTACTTCGAGGTTTTGGCAGAAACTACATGAGTCTATGGGGACTCGATTAAATTTCAGCTCTGCATATCATCCACAAACTGACGGGCAAACAGAAAGGACCAATCAAATTCTTGAAGATATGCTCAGAGCTTGTGCTCTTAAAAATAGTAGGAGTTGGGATAAGAACTTGCCATATGCAGAGTTCTCCTATAATAACAGCTACCAAGCCAGTATGAAGATGTCCCCATTTGAGGCCCTATATGGGAGAAGATGCAGAACACCACTATTTTGGGATCAAATAGGTGAAAATAAGGTGTTTGGGCCTGAAGTGTTAAAAGATGCAGAAAAGAAAGTAAGAGAAATTCGCAATAATCTGAAGATAGCTCAAACAAGACAAAAGAGCTATGCAGACACAAGGCGAAGAGAACTAGTCTTCAAAGTGGGAGACTATGTGTACCTCAAAGTGTCACCTATGCGTGGACTAAGGAGATTTAAAGTAAGAGGGAAGTTAGCACCTCGGTATATCGGACCATTCAAGGTACTGGAACGAAAAGGAGAGGTAGCATATCAGTTAGAGTTACCCTCTCGATTGTCGGATATACACGACGTGTTCCATGTATCACAACTCAAGAAGTGTTTGAGAACACCAGAAGAACATCTGCCAATGGATGAGTTGAACATACAGGAAGATCTCTCATATACCGAGTACCCTGTCAAAATCCTTGACACAATGGAAAAGGTCACAAGAAACAAGATAATCCGCATGCATAAGGTACAATGGAAACATCATTCCGAGGCAGAAGCTACATGGGAAAGGGAAGATGAACTCAGATCACAATTCCCTGATCTATTCCCTTTGTAAACCCAATCTCGAGGACGAGATTTTTCTTAAGGGGGGTAGAGTTTGTAACATCCGAATTATGCAAACGTGACAATCCTCACCCCTCCTCCTTCCCTCACTGCCACCGGGGCCCATTTGTCAGCTCTTTCCCCTCCAGAAACCGCTGCCGACCTTCTCTCTCTCTCCCTCTCCACTCTATTATCGCATGTGGGGGAAAATCCTTGCAACCGGCCGAATTTCACGCTCTCTTCGCCAACCGATGCCCAGGCAACCGCCTCCTCCTTTCCCTCTATATAAACAACCGATCCCGGCCGAAATTCGCCACTGGAACCACCCCAACCCTCCCGATCGGAAAAAAACCACCCCTCCACCATTTCTCCAAAAACACGCTCGAACCCTCGGTTCTAAAGACCCCTACGTCGCCACAAGGACTCCAGAAGAGATTTCCGACAAGAATTATCGAAGGTCATTGCCTGGAGAGCCACCCCGACGAAGATCGCCGGAAATCTCCTTCGGTCGCCGTCGTCAGCCTTCTCCGGCCATCTCTGGTCCCCGAGGAACCCCTAGGTGAGTTCCCCACCTCCCCCTCTTCCTTCTGGTACCGAGAGATTGAGGTTTAGTAGAGAATTCAAAGAAATCCGAAACCCCGGCGAGGCCGCCGCCGCTCGCCGGCGCGCGCAGCCGCCGGCTGCGAAGGAGAAGGGGTAGGAGGCGACGTGGCCGAATCTTGGCCCTCCATTTTATTTTGCACGGCTATGATTAGAAGGGGGCGTACCCCTTCGGTTCATCTAATCTGAACCGTTCAGATCAGATCCGACGGCCCACATTCAATCAAGTTATAACCGTTGGAAATTTAACAGAGGGACCCCTGGGGATTTAAACAAATAGGGAATAGCCCCTGATTCTTACAGAATCAACCCTGAGTTCATAGAAAATTGGAAAATTACTTTGGAATAGCCAAAGAGCCCCTGTACTTTTTAGAAATTGGTAAAATGATTAGGAAAATTCAATCTGAACCCTAGAAAGTTTGGAATTATTACAGATTAGCCCAAAACAGTTTTAAAAGTTTGTTTTAATTCTGTAATTAATCAAATAATGATAAATGAGTTCTGGAAAATATTGGAAATTTATTTTTAGCACTGTTAAAATATTCTGAACAGAATAAAAATTCTGAATTTAAATATGACAGTTTACAAATACTGCTATTATTTATATAGTGGCAATTAACTTGGAAAAATCAAAGTAAAATTTATATATATTCCAGAAAATTTTGGAAATTTATTTAAAAGGTGTAAAATTATTCTGTTATCATCTTTTTGTACATGTATAATTTCTGTGATCCAGAATAATTATTTAAATAACTGAAAATGTATTTTTAGTTATTAAATAAATACTGAAAATAGATAAAAATAATATATATTAAATAAAAATTTTGGAAACTGTTTTAAATGCTTAAATAGGTTCTGAAGTGCAGAAAATTAGGAATATGAGTTCTGAAAAGTATTATAATAATAATTTAAATGATTTCTAGGATGTAATTAATTATAATAAATACACACATATATTAATAAATTCTAAAATTCATTCAAATTATCTTACAAACTGAAAATGAGTGTTTGGAAGTGGCAATACTAAAATCAAAAGGGTATAAGTAGCCAATTGCAACATATTTTCCTTCTAACTCACATAAAATGACAAGAAAACCATAGTTGCATGTGTGTAACTAAACTTATGTGATTGAAATGCTGTGATATGATTCTTATGGCATGTTTGTCATTATTTTGTGGGTACAAATGCATGGATAGAACCAACTCAAGAACTATTCCCTAACTTTCAAGATCAAGAGTTTGAAGTAAATACCACTTCACTCAAAGGCAAGTGTTCCTTGATCACTTTGTTCCTATTCTAGGATGAATAGTTAGATTATTTGCATGATGTCTTTAATATGAAACCCAGTGTAGGATGTTTCCCTAGTTTCATTGCTTTATCTTTCCTTGCAAAACCATGGAGGGAATTAGATAGGATTTGATGGTTATCATTTTATGTGCTTAGCCATGCTTAGTACTTTAGAGATGAATGAAACTTAGTTGATACTAGTCTTGTGGATTATATGAAAGACACAAGTGTATGTGTCATGTGCTTATGAATCTAGACAGGCTGGTTGTTTGGTTGGTGCTTCGTGCACGAGACTCGGGAATGAGTTAGTGCCTGTCCTAGATTCTAAGGACCGGTTCATGGAACAGTTAACCCGGCTTTACAGTGCCACCACAAGACTGAGATGGGGCAGCTTGGCCAATTAATTAGGAGTTTGCCGGTATAGTATGAGTGTTTGGATGGTGCGGGGAATGGGAGTCCATTTTTGACTGCCCTGGGAACTGCAAGGCTCAAGAGGGGGCTTCTGTAGGGGAGGGTTACTCCCAGGAACTACAGCGGTGAAACCTCAGTGGGCTTGTACTTGCCGGTAGACCCTTTGTAACGGCCATGTAGTGATCTCCTGATCGCACACCAAAGGAAGTGTGTAATGTGGCTTGCAACCACGGATATCAGGGAGGTTTCTTAGTCCACCTGGCAACAGGGGACGAAATCACTACTTGTGGGTAAAGTGGTACAATCTCTGCAGAGAACCAAACTGTCATGACAGCCGTGCTCACGGTCAAGAGCGGCTTGGACTTGTCCATGATTAGAGAAACATGGAAGTGAGTCAAAAGAGGTTGTTGGGTGGTGTAACCTAACATTAATGACTTAATTATGATGATGGTGGGATTATCACTTAGTAAGATAGGTTGCTAATGAAAGCTAAGGCTTAGGAATAATGCATAGTGCTTAACCATGTTAGCCTTCCTTTGCCATTGGCCTTCATAACATTCTTTCCTACACTTGCTGAGTACCTACGGTACTCAAACTTGCTTTTGTTGGATATCATATGTTGGCTCAGGTGTAAATGAAGACGTAGACTTTGACGAGGAGTACTTCGACCCTGAGGAGTTGTTCTAGGTTGGCGTAACCCCCGGGCAACGCCTGTGGAACTGGAGCACCCCGCTAGAAGTCTTCCGCTGTATTATTATTAGTGTGCTTGTACTAATAATTGATATTTTATGTCTTATGATGTAATATTACGTTGTATAATACACTTGGCTTGTAATACAATGATATTTCACTCTTGTCGGCACATGTATGACTCAACGGATCCTGGCATACATGTGAGTATACGCTCGGTGTTCTTTATGGAATATCGGGTGTGACACCTTCCGCGCAGCCGGCGCATTCTCCGTGTTGGTGTCACTAGCCATCAGGTCTTGCGCGCTGAATGCACTCGGTGTGTATGCTGGCGGTATGGCCACGCTGTTGTGCGCTTTACTCCCATCCGAGTCTTCGGGGGCAGGCTCCATGAAATGCAGTTGTGGAGCAGTTGTGCGCTTCATGGTGGCTGGGCAGGCCACCGACTTGAAAGTCTTGGTCATCTCCAAGGCACTGCTCTCCAAGGAGGGGATCACCTTCAACGCCAAGTTTTTACTTAGGCAAACAGATCCTAGGTCCAGGCCAGTAACCGCAAGTCCCCCCTCTCCTTGGTTGAGGGACATCGTCATCAATACTGGAGTAAGAAGAGATGGCGAGGTCTTCGATTCTTCCACACTGATCTTCCAAGAGCATGCTGTAAGGGCCGTAGTCCTCTTGCCACTGCATGGCGAATGGGATGCCTCCTCCTCCGAATCCGATATGTCCCCTTGCAAGATTGAGCAAGGAGAATGCACTGTCATCTTCTTCCTTGGGTACCCGCTCGGCCAGATCTGGTGTTCGGAGAGCCGGGAAGGGCGTGCAGCTCCATCTACGCGGTTGGAGTAGCACACTGACACTGTGAAAAGCTGTGGGGGTTTGAGCCTCGGGGTAGGGGGGTTGGCCGGGGGGAGTTGTGGAGGTGGGGGCGTTAGGGAAGGTCTTGATGATGGTGCTGGTCGCCGGAGCCGGGCTGGCCGCCGACGAAGGCTGCGCCGGGGGTTGGGTTCCCGGCGGGGGAGTGGGGGGCTCTCGCTCACTCATGAAATGGGGATCGGATTTCCGTATTCGACGCGCGATAAAGATCTCCCGTGGCTTTCACTTTCAATAGTATTCCATACTCTCCAGTTCGAGCTCTTCAGATGCTTCAGCATTTACTTTAAGTTCTTGGAAGCTGGATTGGAGAGTATTGAGCCTCTGGCCATCAGAAGATAACCTTTCTACGACCTTGTTCTTCCACTCATGGTGAGGCTCTGTGGTGATTGGCCTGGGTAGCTCTTGATTGTCAATGCTGAGCTCTTCCACAACCATTGGATCAGAAGAAACCAGTTTACTGTTGTCTCTCTCAAAAGATTCACATTGTGGTGCTCTTAAATCATCAGTCATATGCTCATGACTTGGCCCAACAGTGCCTTGAAAGTTGCCCATCTTGTCGTCCACCTGCGCTGCATTTTTCTTTTCCTGACCGAACGGACTAGTTCTACAGCCTGAAGAAGTTTGGATGAGATCAAGTTGTATGTCTTTTAACATTTTTCCGTAATTCATTTCCATTATATCATCATCCAACATGCCCTTGAGCTTCAGCACCTCAATCTGCTTCTTCGCTTCCTGTAAATTGGCACCGAAATCAAGCCTCTCTTGTTCAAGAAGGACACTAGTATCTGTAACCACCTTTTGGAGTGCTTTGATTGTTCCATGCAACTTCTGAAGCTCCATGTTCCTCACCACCCTCATTCCATGTTCATCATCACCTGATCGCATGTTCTTTGAAGGTTGAGGCAATAATACAATTTCCTAAAACATAGGACACAAGAGTAATGAGTTCCAGAGAAAAAGAACATATGTTGCAAAAAGTTAGAATTTAAGGTTTCTCATCCATACTTTTGTAACCACTAAATTCTGCAGTCACAGTAACATCCATTATCTTCGTATTTGACCAAGAAAAGGAACCACGGCGTTCAAGGGCTAGAATTACTACATTAAATGAATAAAGAAAAAAATTACACACCACTGCCATTATGAAAAAATTAGCCAAAAACACCCAATACGTATTTATAAATTACCCACCACTGTCGTTACCAAAACATTATCCCATAATACCCCTTTACATCTCTATAAATTAAAGCCACTTTCATTATGAATAACTTAAACGAAATACCCTTATGCATGTTTATAAATTGAGCTTTTGCATTTCCATGGTCAGGGGCAGATCCACAGGGGCTGCTGTCCCTGCTGCAGCACCCCTCGCCCAATAAACCATTGACTTAGACCACCAAGATAGTGAGAAGAATCCCTGCAATGTCTCAGCAAGAATCACATCAAGCTAGCCAATAAGAAAACCAGCCCATTTGGTCAGGTGCTGGATCTGATCCTGTTTACGGTCCTTGGAAATGCACAAGTGGTACCAAAATTATAACTTGGGTGGTACTAAATTTTGATAGCACTCAAGGTATAATAGATGGTACCACTCTATAATACCCCAAGGATGGTAATAATGCTCTTATAAGTTATCCCTTACTACTATTAGTTATAGTTATATTGTTGAAACTAGCCAGAGAAATGAGTGGGCCACCCTGCTAGTTAAAAGTATTTGATCTCTTGCTTCGATTTTCAAGTGAAGGTTAATGATAAAGAAACTAAGTTTACTGTGGTAAGTCAATGGAGAAGTGCCAACAAGAACGGCAATAAAATATTATCGCAGGCAAATCCTTAGGTCTTTTTTAAACAAGGATAAGAGAATGAATACCTCCATTCTAAGCATATCTGGTTGCAAGCATGTAACACCTCAAAATGTGGCAAAAACAAATTCAAACGAAATGGACCAAATGCATGTGAAGCAAAAATTCAAATACAAACTGGAATTTGGATTTGAATCAAAAGCAGAAAAAGAAAAAGAAAAACGGCCACTGGGCCGAAACCCACCGCAGCAGCGAGCCGGCCCACGTTCGCTGCCCCCCTCTCCTTCCAACTGACCAGCCGGCCCCGCTCGTCAGAAGCTTCTTCAACCGCCGCCCGCCCTTCCCGCGTCGAGCCCGCGAGCCAGCCACCTCCGAATTCCACGCACTCAAGCCACGATCTCTGGCCCACTCGGTTCAACAGGGGCTCAACCGACCCCGTCGCCCTCCCTCGTCCATTTAAATGCAGAAAAATCCCGTCGGTTTCCCCTCGCCCGCTCCATTTCCTCCTCCGGTGAGAACCGCACTCCCACCGCCGTTTTCCTTCGGATCATTCTTCATTTCGTCAATCTAACGAGTGTACCGTGTTCCACCGCCGTCGGGGAGACTTGCAGGTGAAAGAAACCCCGTGTGTCACGCTCCAGCCGCCGCTCCGACGAGCACCACCGAGCTCCACCCTCGGATGTCGTCGCCGAGCAGCTGCTGGCCACTTCGGGGTCAAGAAAGGCCCATTGGTGAGTTCACCTACTTCCCCGCATCCGATCCATGCAAAAAGAATTGAATTCTAGCGCGTAGAGACGAAAACCGAAGCTTCTCCGGCGAGGCAACCGCTCCCCGCCGCCGCGCGCGCGTGCTGGCTCCGGCCAGAGCAATGTGACCCATTGCGGCCCGTCCATTTTAAATCGTGCGGATGAAAACAGAACCCCCCGCGTACCCCTTCGCGATCTAATCTCGGCCCTCCATTTAAAATCGGATGGCCCACATCAGCCCGCGATATAAACGCCAGAAATCTTATGTGCTACCCCCTAGGGTTGTGGAAAAAGAAGAGCTAGCCCACGGAATCTTCTGATCTAGCCCCTGGACCCTCTGTAATTTATGCAAATGCGTTTAAAAATCAGTTTTAGCCACTGAACTTAATAAAAATAAGAAAAAACCCTCTGTAATTGATGCATTGACCCGTGAGATTTACGGAAAATATAATTTTGACCCTGCAGCAGTATAGAATTTGATAGACCCTGGGGAATATCTAATTTAGAAATTCAAGCAAATTGAGTATGGTTTAAATTCAAACATAGGTATAGATTCAGTTTAAATTATTCTAGCCCTTTTGAAAACTTGTAGAACAATCTGAAGTTTGAATTTAGATGGAAAATAAACTCTGAAGTTTCAATAAAGTTCCTGTTTTGTTATTTATTTCTGAAATATACCCTTTAGGCATAAACCAATTTTAAAATATGTGTAAAAATGAATCTAAATAACCTAAACAGTTAGGAAAATTATAAAGGTTCTGTTTAGATATTTGGAGCAGTATAAATTTTGTGTATGTGTTATTTTTCTGTTTTTAGTGCTGAAATTCACTTTTAGGTATAGAAAATAAATCTGGAAATATAGGAAAATATGTATACATAATTATAAAATGTCAAACGAGGTCCCTAAATCCAAAACTTCAAGTTTAAAATTATGTAGGAGATCTGAAAACCTATTTGGAGTTGGAATCTACATTTCATGCAAATTTTGTGGTTAAAAAGTGTAGTATCTAATATAGAAAATTAGTTAAAATTTGAAATTCATATTTGGTGTGCATTTAAAATCTGAATATCAACTTTTGAAACAATATTATATAAGTTTAAAGGTGCATGTATGCATAGAAGCAACTATCTAGGATGAAAGTGGAGTAAAAGCAAAACTTAAAATGTGTGTATGACTTTCATGAGTGTGTATGTGGATCATTGCTTATGGAATGTTATTTCTTTTGTGCTATGTGTATGTTGGTTTGAGTAGAACCAGCCCCAGAGCCGGTTCTCACCTTCCAAGACCAAGAATTTCCATTCCAGGAGCAGCAGGAAGAAGGCAAGTGTCCTTGACCACTTTGATCCTATCCTAGGATGTGTAGATAGAGTTATTTGCATTGTCAATTGAAATATGGTACCCATGCTAGGAAGTTTCCCTAGAATTTTATTATCTTGTTTCCTTGTAACCTGGATTGGGAGTTATTTTATTTGGTCATACATTTATGCTACTCATGCTTAGCTATGCTTAGAATGGAATAAATGGGATATGATATCATCACCTTGGTTATTTCACCCTTGAATGGAATATTATGAATTATGTAGAGGTAGGGATATAGGCACGTTGAATGTTTTGGTTGTTGCTATGTGCACGAGACTCGGGTTTGTGCTTAGTGCTTGCCTGGATCCTAAGGACCGGTTCATGGAGCATGTAACCTAGCTTTACAGTGCCAACCACATGCTGAGATGGGGCAGCTTGGCCAATTAATTAGGTGTATTTCCGACGTAGTATGGGTGTTTGGTTGGTGCGGGGAATAGGTGTCAGCTAGACTACTCTAGGAACCGCAAGACTCAAGAGGGGGCCACTGCAGCGGGGGTTGGAGCCTCCTGGATGCTGTTAGGGGTGAAACCTTAGTGGGCCCACACTCGTCGGGAATCCCTTTGTAAAGGCCTCGTAGTGATCTCCTGGCTACACACCTCGGAAGTGTGAACGTGGTTCGCGGCCACTGGCATAATGGAGGTTTTTCTAGTCCACCTGGCAACTGGGGATGAAATCACTACATGTGGGTATAGTGGTGCAAACTCTGCAGAGTCAAAACTGTCATGACAGTCGTGCTCACGATCAAGAGCGGCTTGGACTTATTCATGATTAGATGATGACGAATGAAGAGGTTGAGGATGTTAAGCGGGGAACTTAACAATGGGATTGGGTGTATGGGGTTGGGCCACTTTACTTGCATAGTAATGTAGGTGCTAAATAAGTTAAGGGAATAGGTATTAATTGCGTATTGCTTAAACCATGTGTTCATCCTTTTCTTGCTCTAGCCATGCATGACATAACTTTCCCACACTCGCTGAGTACTAACGGTACTCAAGCTTGTTTTTTGTTGGTTTTTTAATTGCTGCCCAGGCCAAGGAAATGATGTGGTGTACAACAATCAAGACTTTGGACCCGAAGAAGGATTCTAGGTTCACGGAGTCCCCTGGGCAACGCCTGTGATAGAGCCCACAAGACTTCACTTTTGTTGTTTGTTTCTTTACTTGTTGTGAACATATTATCGTCCATCGAGACACTATGTAAGACTTATTTATATTCGAACATCTGGCTTGTAATATAATGATGCTTCACTATTTGTCATCACATGTATGAGAAAATGATCCTGACATACATGTGGGAATCACTTGGTTGTTCTGCGGAAAAACCAGGTGTGACAGATGTGACATCAGAGCCAAGGTTGCCCGTAGGAACGTGAACCTAGATAGAAATGGACGTATTTAAGGACCTTATGTTCTTAAAAACTATTTTACAAAATGTGTGAGGTAAAAGTGTTAAATTAACGTTGTCCCTTTATTTTATTTGTTCATCTTGCCTTAACTTTTATTCAAAATACATTATTTATTTTATTATTGTCTAACTTGGATTTTAAATGTTTTATGTTTTAGATGGTTCGCATGGTCCGCACCGCTCGCAAGTCCACCGGAGGGAGAGTTCCTATAGCTGCACCTGCTTTGAGGGAGGAGAACCGCCCTGTGACGTACCACTCCTATGGGTTGGCAGTGGGGAGCTTGTTGCGCCGTCTTCGGCGTATGCTCCACACCGCCGGCAACGTTGGCAAGCTGGTCATACACTACAGTTCCACCAAGACCATCCGCGAAAAGCGTGAAGAATGAAGCTCAGAGATGAGGATCATCCACGACAACAAGTTGCTCTAGATCCACCGCTCTCCAGCTTGTCAGGCGACTCAGGTCGATGCTGAGAAGGATGTCACCTGGGAGGCCATCACCTGTCAGAGTTACATCAACCGTGGCCACCTGGACAGGACTGAGTATATGCATGTCCTCCAGCGCGAGAGTGGCACCACGGAGTACATGTACCCGCCGGTGCAGGAGGGGACTTCTCATGACCACATGGACATGTGCTTGGAGGATGCGACTCTGCTCAGCACTAGACTGCAGGAGTGCCAACAGGAGCTTCAGGATGTCCATGACACCCTGAAGGAGACTGAGGTTGTACTCTACGCCATCTTGAGGGCGAGGGAGAGAGGAGATCGGAACGAACCGTGTGTCATAGAGAATGACACATGGACTCCCGACTTCCTAGACCGCAGGGCGAACAAGCGCCACCGCACTTCTCCACCAGCAGCTTCCCCACCTAGAGCGGAGTCAGATGGCAGCCGCAATGATGATGAAGACCCCGACGAGCCAGCACAGAGATACGAGTCGTTTAGATTCATTTCCCTTATTCTAGCATGTTATCGAGTAGTTGAGTCAAGAACCTATCTATATTGCTTATTAATGTTTGGTGTGTGATGTGAGTTGTGGGAGCCATGCGCACTTGTCCACAACCTCGTCTTTATGTTTGCATTTGCTGTCGTGTGAAACCTTATGAATCAATAGTTGCATTTGTTTTCGTATGAGACATGGTGCTTGAAAGTTTATGTGAGATTTTCTGAAATTGTCTAAACTTTAATGTCCTAAAAGTTTAAGTTCATGCAAGCGACGTGGGAAATTAATACGTAATGATTAAGTTGATATTTAGTTAATCATGATAGATGGCCGGAAGAGGAAGAGGTTATGGTGCCAACCCCAACAACAACAACAATGAGGCTTCCAATCCTCTCCTTCCTGGATGGAAAGGCAGGGGTGGCCGCCGAGGAGTAGCTGATCCCATTTATCAAATGCTCAACAACCAAAATCAGCTCATCAGGAATTTGACTCAAGTTGTGGCCAACTTACATCAAGCTCTACCCCCACTGGCTGCGCCACGTCAACCAAGATTGACTGAGTTTCTAGGAACTCAACCCCCAAAGTTTTCAAGTGTTGTTGAACCCTTGGAGGCAGATGATTGGTTGAAGACCATTGAAAATAAGATGAGGATCATACAATGTCAAGGATATGAGAGGGAGTTGTTTGCCTCTCACCAATTGCACGGACCCGCTGCTGACTGGTGGACCGCCTAGGTGGCAGCCCACCATGACCCCGAGAACATAACTTGGGAGGAGTTCAAGCGCAGCTTCCGCAACCATTACACACCAAGGGGAGAACTCAAGAACAAGAGGAAGGAGTTCCTTGGGCTACAACAGGGCAACATGACAGTAAGGGAGTACCTCACCAAGTTCACCCAACTGTCCTGCTATGCACCATGGGACATTGAAACAGATGAACAGAAACAGGACTGCTTTATGGAAGGGCTCACCATGGAGATGCAATGTGCAATGTCCTCCAACGAATACGAAAGCTTCCAAAAGATGGTGGACAGGGAGTTCGTTGTGGAGAGGAAGATGAAGGCCTTGGAGAATGAACACAAGAGAAAGATGGGATGGTCACATCAAGCATCAAGCAGTAACACACGCCCGCGTCTTTTGCAGCAGCCTACAGGAAAGATGAGCCGTGTTGTGGTGCCCTACTCAGCCCCGAGGGGTTACAACCCAAACTTCAGTCCTCCATCAGCACAAGTGCAGCCGCAGCGCTAGTTTCTACAGCAGCCACGTCCCGCTTATCAACCTCAGCCGACAAGACAAGGGTCACAGAACCCAACCCAGGACAACAAAGGTCAGGCACCTAAAGTTGGGGTGCAATGCTTCAACTGTGGTGAAGTGGGGCACTACGCTCACAAGTGCCCAAAGAAGAAGCCAATTCATCCACAATAGCAGAACATGATGCGGGGACGGGTGAACCACATGACCATAGAAGAAGCGCAAGAGGCACCTGATGTGGTGATTGGTAAGTTTCCTGCAAATTTACACATTGCGACCATTTTGTTCGATTCTGGTGCTACCCACTCGTTCATTGCTCAAGGATTTGTTAAGAAGCATGATCTAGCAACAACACAAATGAATCATATGTTAGTGGTGAACTCTCCAGGGGGGAAATAAGAACAAGACAAGTATGCCCCAAAGTGAGTCTAGACATTAATGGGAAGTATTTACTGCAAACCTTATAATGATAAACTCACAAGGGATAGATATTATCTTGGGTATGGACTGGTTAACCAAGCATAAAGGCATTATCCATAGTTCGACTAGAACGGTGGAACTAACTCACACTAGTGGCACCAAAGTGAAATTTATAGCTGTCCAAGAGCCTAGGAGGGACATTAGACTCAATCAAGTGGACGTGGAACTTGAAGAGATAAGGGTCATCAAGGAATATCCAGATGTTTTTTTCCTGAGGAGTTGCCAGGTATGCCCCCAGATCGTGAAGTGGAATTCACGATTGACCTAATGCCTGGAACAGCCCCGATATACAAGAGACCTTACCGGATGGATTCTAAACAACTAGAAGAGCTCAAAGAACATATCTGAGAATTGACAGAAAAAGGTTACATCCGTCCTAGTTCCTCACCTTGGGGAGCTCCAGTGATATTTGTGCCCAAGAAGGATGGAACTCAAAGGCTATGTGTGGACTGTCGTGCACTGAATGAGGTAACCATCAAGAACAAGTATCCGTTACCTCGCATTGAAGACTTGTTCGATTAGTTGAGAGGAGCATGTGTGTTCTCAAAAATAGATCTCAGATCGAGATATCAACAACTGAAGATAAGCCCAACCGACATTCCCAAGACAGCTTTCGTATCTCGGTACGGGCTGTATGAATACACCGTCATGCCGTTCGGGCTAACTAATACCCCGGCGTACTTCATGTACCTCATGAACAAGGTATTCATGGAATATTTAGACAAGTTTGTGGTGGTTTTCATTGATGACATTCTCATCTTCTCCAAAGATGAAGAAGAACATGAGAAGCATCTAAGGCTGGTGTTGCAAAAGTTAAGAGAATACCAACTATATGCCAAGCTAAGCAAATGTGAGTTTTGACTAAAGAGAGTCCCCTTCTTAGGACATATAATCTCGGAAGGAGGAATATCCATGGATCCCACCAAGATCATGGATGTGCAGAAGTGGAAGACCCCTGAAAATGTTGGAGAAATCCGGAGCTTCTTAGGATTAGCTGGGTACTATTGACGGTTTATTGAAGGTTTCTCCAAAATCTCAAGACCCCTCACCAAAATGCTAGAGAAGGGAATCACATTCACGTGGACACTGGAGTGTGAGGCAAGTTTTCAAGAGTTTAAGAAGAGATTGACAACAGCCCCAGTGCTAGTTATGTCAGACATGCAGAAAAAATTTTCTGTATATTGTGATGCTTCTCGGCACGGATTGGGGTGTGTTCTCATGCAAGAGGGGCATGTTGTTGCATATGCTTCCACACAGCTTCGAAAACACGATAAGAACTATCCTACGCATGACCTAGTGCTAGCCGCAGTGGTTCACGCATTGAAGCTTTGGAGGCATTACCAAATGGGAAAGAGGACAGAGATATACACTGACCATAAAAGCTTAAAGTACATTTTCACACAGCCAGACCTTAACCTCGGACAAAGGAGATGGTTAGAGCTAATTAACGACTTTGATGTGGGTATCAACTATCATCCTGGAAAAGCGAACGTCGTGGCAGATGCTTTAAGCCGAAAGGTACATGTCAACGTGTTGAGCTTGCATGACACGTGTCGAAGTGTGTAGCCGACACTTTCCCCGGGCCTGCTCTGGGCAACCCGTGGAGGTTCTTTTTCGGAGGGGCTAGTCACTCACGGAGAGCTTACATGTTAGGGACAATTGTAGGAGAAGCTTGACACAGGGATCTTTACGTGGTTTAGGCCGCCGGAGCGTAAAACCCTACGTCCACGGTGAGCAGTGATGCTCGTTGTATTGCTTGGTGCTCGGGAACGAACCCTCAGGTGTGAATGGCTGCGGTGCAAACCCTGCGTGAGAGTGTGTAAAAGGTGAACCCTTGCTAACGTTGCTTACCCGAGCCTTTTATAGTCTAAGGCTCGGGTGGCTCACAAGGTGGGCCCGGGACTCGACAGGTGGTCCTGGGGAGATTGCCTGCCATCTACCGTATCTGCAGTTACGCCGGTAGTTGTCTCTGGCGAGGGCTTCAAAGTCTTCATCGTGCCGCCCTGCCCACGCCGCAAGCTAGTCGTAGTGGTTGATGATGGCAGGGGCGGCAGGGGATGTCTTGTCGTTGTGTTTATTGGCGTACAGCCTCTCACACGGCGCGCCAGTCTTTACTGCAATGTGACTCGGCGCATCGGCACCTGACAGAGGCGTGCTCGGCGTCTCCGCGCCTTGGGAAGGCGCGGGTCTTGAATACCTTGTACGGATAAGGTATGGCGCGTCTTTACTCTTGCTGCCTACCGCGCGGGGGCGGGCAGCGCGGCTCTGCTGGCCATGCGGCGGGCACGGAGCTCTCCTCTGAGGAGAGGGAGGTCCGGCCCCGCTGGACACGTGGAGCCTTCGGAGCTCTCCCTGCGGAAGGGGGAGGTCCGGCTCTGCTGGCCACGTGGCGAGCCCGGAGCTCTCCTCTGAGGAGAGGGAGGTCCGGCCCCGCTGGACACGTGGAGCCTTCGGAGCTCCCCCCGCGGAGGGGGAGATCCGGCTCTGCTGGCCACGTGGCGGGCCCGGAGCTCTCCTCTGAGGAGAGGGAGGTCCGGCTCCGCTGGACATGTGGAGCCTTCGGAGCTCTCCCCGCGGAAGGGGGAGGTCCGGCTTAGTTGGCCACGTCGCGGGTCCGGAGCTTTCCTCTGAGGAGAGGGACGTCCGGCCCCACTGGACACGTGGCGCCTTCGGAGCTCTCCCTGCAGAGAAGGGCGAGATCCTTAGGCAGTTTCCCCTGTGCGCGGGGGTACCCCTTATTGAGGGTACCGACAACACGCCTACAGAATTACGTGAGGAATTTGTAAGACTCAATCTATGTTTGGTGAATAATGGCGAGGCCATCGCAATGGAAGTGGACTGCACATTGGAGCAGGACATACGCAACGGTCAGAAGAATGATGAGAAAATACAGGAAATCAGAAGACTGATCAAGGAGAATAAAGCCTCTGGATTTAGGGAGGATGAGCAAGGTACGGTGTGGCATGGGAAAAGAATATGTGTGCCTGAGGTAAAGGAGATCCGTGAACTAATTCTGAGAGAAGCTCATGATTCCGACTACTCCATTCATCCTGTGAGTACGAAGATGTATCATGACCTCAAAAGCAGATACTGGTGGTATGGCATGAAACGAGATGTCGCAGAACATGTCACCCTATGTGACACATGTCAGTTGGTGAAAGCAGAACATCAATGACCCGCCGGATTGTTGCAACCACTCAAAGTACCCAAATGGAAATGGGAAGAAATAGGCATGGACTTCATAGTGGGACTGCCTAGGACCCAATCAGGATATGATTCGATATGGGTCATAATTGATAGGCTGACTAAGATAGCTCATTTCATCCATGTGAAAGAAAGCTACAGCGGATCCAAATTGGCAGAATTGTACATGTCAAGAATTGTGTGTTTTCATGGGGTGCCGAAGAAGATAGTGTCAGATCGAGAAACGCAGTTCACCTCAAGGTTCTGGCAGAAGTTACATGAAACCATGGTGACTCATTTTAATTTCAGTTCTGCGTACCATCCACAGACTGATGGGCAGACCGAAAGAACCAATCAGATCCTACCAATAAGGAATCGACAGGGATTTCTAGATATAGTACTCAAAAGAATCGCCACAATACGCCCGGAGGATATGTTGAGAGCTTGTGCACTCAAGAACAATAAGAGTTGGGATAAGAACTTACCATATGCTGAGTTCTCCTATAACAACAGCTATCAGGCTAGTATGAAGATGTCACCCTTTGAGGCGTTGTATGGGAGGAAGTGCAGAACTCCATTGTTTTGGAATCAAACGGGGGAGAGCAAAGTGTTTGGGCCAGAGGTGCTACAAGATGCCGAGGCGAAAGTGCGAGAAATCCGCAACAACTTGAGAATAGCTCAGACCAGACAAAAGAGTTATGCTGATATACGAAGAAGAGAGCTCACCTTCAATGTAGGGGACTACGTCTATCTCAAGGTGTCTCCTATCAGAGGGCTTCGTCGTTTCAAAGTGAAAGGGAAACTATCACCTCGGTGTATTGGACCTTTCCAGATTCTAGAGAGGAAAGGCGAAGTGGCATATCAGCTAGAATTACCGGCCCGCCTATCGGATGTGCACGACGTGTTCCATGTGTCACAACTCAAGAAATGCTTAAGGACACCTGAAGAGAGGTTACCCATGAATGAGGTAGACGTCCGAGAAGACCTTTCGTATACCGAACATCCAGTCAAGATTCTTGAGACAATGGAACACATCACAAGGAGCAAAAGAATCTGAATGTGCAAAGTGCAGTGGAAGCATCACTCGGAAGAAGAAGCCACATGGGAGAGAGAAGACGAGCTCAAGGCGCAGTTTCCAAACCTATTTCCCTAGGGCCACCAATCTCGAGGACGAGGTTTCTTTTAAGGGGGGGTAGAGTTGTAACACCACAAAATGTGGCAAAAACAAATTCAAACCAAATGGACGAAATGCATGTGAAGGAAAAATTCAAATACAAACTAAAATTTGGATTTGAATCAAAAGCAGAAAAAGGAAAAGAAAAACAAAAACGGCCACTGGGCCAAAACCCACCGCAGCAGGCAGCCGGCCCACGTTCACCGCCCCCCTCTCCTTCCCACTGACCAGCCGGCCCCGCTCGTCAAAAGCTTCTTCAACCGCCGCCCGCCCTTCCCGCGTCGAGCCCGCGCGCCAGCTACCTCCGAATTCCGCGCACTCAAGCCAAGATCTCCGGCCCACTCGGTTCAACACGGCCTCAACCGACCCCGCCGCCCTCCCTCGTCCATTTAAAAGCAGAAAAATCCCGTCGGTTTCCCCTCGCCCGCTCCATTTCATCCTCCGGTGAGAATCGCACTCCCACCGCCGTTTTCCTTCGGATCTTTCTTCATTTCGTCGATCTAACGAGTGTACCGTGTTCCACCGCCGTCGGAGAGACTTGCAAGTGAAAGAAACCCCGTGTGTCACGCTACAGCCGCCGCTACGATGAGCACCACCAAGCTCCACCCTCGGACGTCGTCGCCGAGCAGCCGCCGGCCACTTCGAGGTTAAGAAAGGCCCACTGGTGAGTTTACCTACCTCCCCGCAGCCGATCTATGCAAATATGTGTAAAAATGAATCTAAATAACCTAAACAGTTAGGAAAATTATAAAGGTTCTGTTTAGATATTTGGAGCAGTATAAATTTTGTGTATGTGTTATTTTGCTGTTTTTAGTGCTAAAATTCACTTTTAGGTATAGAAAATTAATCTGGAAATATAGGACAATATGTATACATCATTATAAAATGTCAAATGAGGTCCCTAAATCCAAAACATCAAGTTTAAAATTGTGTAGGAGATCTGAAAACCTATTTGGAGTTGGAATCTACATTTCGTGCAAATTTTGTGGTTAAGAAGTGTAGTATCTAATATAGAAAATTAGTAAAATTTGAAATTCATATTTGGTGTGCATTTAAAATCTGAATATCAACTTTTGAAACAATAATATATAAGTTTAAAGGTGCATGTATGCATAGAAGTAACCATCTAGGGTGAAAGTGGAGTAAAAGCAAAACTTAAAATGTGTGTATGACTTTCATGAGTGTGTATGCGGATCATTGCTTATGGAATGTTATTTCTTTTGTGCTATGTGTATGTTGGTGTGAGTAGAACCAGCCCCAGAGCCGGTTCTCACCTTCCAAGACCAAGAATTTCCATTCCCGGGGCAGCAGGAAGAAGGCAAGTGTCCTTGACCACTTTGATCCTATCCTAGGATGTGTAGATAGAGTTATTTGCATTGTAAATTGAAATATGGTACCCATGCTAGGAAGTTTCCCTAGAATTTTATTATCTTGTTTCCTTGTAACCTAGGTTGGGAGTTATTTTATTTGGTCATACATTTATGCTACTCATGCTTAGCTATGTTTAGAATGGAATAAATGGGATACGATATCATCACCTTGGTTATTTCACCCTTGAATGGAATATTATGAATTATGTAGAGGTAGGGATCTAGGCAAGTTAAATGTTTTGGTTGGTGATGTGTGCACGAGACTCGGGTGTGTGCTTAGTGCTTGCCTGGATCCTAATTACCGGTTCATGGAGCATGTAACCTAGCTTTACAGTGCCAACCACATGCTGAGATGGGGCGGCTTGGCCAATTAATTAGGTGTATTTCCGACGTAGTATGGGTGTTTGGTTGGTGCGGGGAATAGGTGTCTGCTGGACTACTCTAGAAACCGCAAGGCTCAGGAGGGGGCCACTACAGCGGGGGTTGGAGCCTTCTGGATGTTGTTAGGGATGAAACCTCAGTGGGCCCACACTCGTCGGGAATCCCTTTGTAAAAGCCTCGTAGTGATCTCCTGGCTACACACCTCGGAAGTGTGAACGTCGCGGCCACTGGCATAATGGAGGTTTTTCTAGTCCACCCAGCAACGGGGGATGAAATCACTACATGTGGATACAGTGGTGCAAACTCTGCAGAGTCAAAATTGTCATGACAGCCGTGCTCACGGTCAAGAGCGTCTTGAACTTATTCATGGTTAGATGATAACGAATGAAGAGGTTGAGGATGTTAAGCGGGGAGCTTAACAATGGGATTGGGTGTATGGGGTTGGGCCACTTTACTTGCATAGTAATGTAGGTGCTAAATAAGTTAAGGGAATAGGTATTAATTGTGTAGTGCTTAAACCACGTGTTTATCCTTTCCTTGTTCTAGCCATGCATGACATAACTTTCCCACATTTGTTGAGTACCAAAGGTACTCAAGCTTGCTTTTTGTTAGTTTTTTTAATTGCTGCCCAGGCCAAGGAAATGATGTGGTGTACAACAATCAAGACTTTCGACCCGAAGAAGGATTCTAGGTTCACGGAGTCCTCCGGGCAACGTCTGTGATGGAGCCCACAAGACTTCACTTCTGTTGTTTGTTTGTTTACTTGTTGTGAACATATTATCGTCCATCGAGACGTTATGTAAGACTTATTTATATTCGAACACATATTTTATAATATAATGATGCTTCACTATTTGTCATCACATATATAAGAAAATGATTCTAGCATACATGTGAGAATCACTTGGTTGCTCTGCGGAAAAACCGGGTGTGACAAAACAATCATTGGCAAGGGGCAAGGTTTGTTTTTCCAGGGCATTGACTTCAGTCTGCAATGATCCTAACGTGAAATCACCATTTAGATCCACCTTCAGTCTTCTGTTTTCAATCTCAACAGCATTTAGTTTGTCCTTGAGCTCACCCACATAAGAGTTCCTTCGAGTGAGTTCATCCTTCAGCACCTCCTTCTGTAATGGCACTTACCTCAAAACTCTCACATGTTATGATGAGCTCAAGAACCTTCTCTTTGAATAGTGCTACATTCATGATAGCTGTTTGCATATTAGCCAACAATTCCGCAACCTCTTTATCACAAGATTTGATGCCGAGAACAGCTCTCTCCTTGCTCCTAAGCATTTCCACTTCGCTTTGTAACTTATGGACCTCCTCCGGTAGCATACTGTTTTCCTTAAAGTCAGCATGACTAACTTCTCGTGTTGTTCCACCTCCATAAGATACTGCCATGGATGCCCTTTCTCTGCAGCAGTTTGCACAACAGCTCCATCATAAACGCTCATGGTTCTACTGAGTTCTTTGTCAAGGTAATTATTCTCAATTTCTAACTTTCCAAGCGTCTTGTTCATCATCTTAATCTCCTGATAAAGCTCACTGCCTGCTGTTTGCAGACAGCCAAAATTATTATGCAAAGACTTCAGTTGCAACATCCTCTCCGCATGAAGGCTTCTAAAGATAACACTCAGGATATCTTTGCTGACTGCTTCAGTAACAAGGTTACTGAAATCATGTTCAAACATCTTCTGTTTCTCGATGGAATCATTTAGTTCATTTGATAGCAACAAATTCGCTTGTAACAACGTGGTAATCTCACTTTGCAATGACCTCCTAGTGTCTTGTAGTTCTGACAACCTTCCAACTAAGAAATTCGCCTCAGCCTTTAGCTCATCCACTTTATGGTTACGAGCCTCCACCTCTTCCAAGAACTCATCACTTATCTTCATGAGTTCCTCCTTTTCTCTCTGCAGCAGGTGCAATTTCTCATTCTTTGCCTGTTGATCTTGCTTCAAGACGTTCCGCTCTGACCTCAAGTCAGCCACCTCTTGCCCAAAATGCTCCAGAAGTGTAACAAGTGATTTCTCAACAAGCTCATTCTGTTTCACATCCTGAGCATCAGATATAGTATTCAGCAGGCAGCTGATCTCACTCAAGATGAACTGCACAATGATTTCAAGTTTCATTTGGTCTAAGTATTCATACTTAAGATCTAAATGTAGTACTCTCACCACTGAATCAAACCCTTCAGCCAGTTTCTGATTATGCTGTGATAAGTTGTTCATTTTTCTCTCCTGGACCTTGCATATTTCTTCCTTCTTTTGCAATTGTGCTGACATATCAGAATTAACATGCGCTATGTCATTCAAACACTGCTGCAAGACAAATATCTCTATCTGAGCTTTGACAATTTTGAGCTCCTCCTCTCCAAGCTGTGCCTCCCTATTTCTTCCCTCCTCTAGCAATTGGCTAGTCTTCTTCTGTAGAGCATCAAATTGAGTCTTGCTTGACTGTGCAAGACCTTCATGCTCCTTCCGCTCCATCCTGATCTGCTCCTGTAGCTTGATCACTTCATTAAACACTAAGTCTTTCTCCTTCTGCAGATTTGATTGTCGCCTTTCTAGTTCTTTGTATCGCCTTTCCAAATTCAGTAGAGTGACACTGATGCTGTCCACCTGAAATAACAATGTTATTACTAAAGGTAAACCAATTTTTTTCTTTTAGAAGGACTGGAAAATAGAGTAATTTTCAGACAAGATACCTCGAAGACAAGAGTTCTCTTCTCAGATTGAAGCATAGAATTCTGATTGTGGAGTGCCTCTGAAGATTCTTTCAGTTCTTTTAACTTCCTCCTCAAACTCTCAAGCTCAGCATTAGCATCCGATAATGAATTCTCCAAAAAACATTTTTTCTCCAGTATCACCTCCATGGTCTGAGAAATAGCCTCAATCTGTGCAACAAGCACGGCTCGTTCAGACTGATGAGTGTGGAACTTACATTTCAGGTCCATACTGTTATGAATATGACTTGTATTATTACGGGGGCAAGAGCCTGAATATATAGAGGTACAGGAGGAGTACAAATATAGAGAATAATCTCGTATACGTAAAAACATAAATAAATATAATCTCTTAACATAAACAGAGATATTCTCCTAACATAAAGATAATCTCCTAACATAAATAGAGATATTCTCCTAACACCCCCTCCCCCCCTCAAACTCAAGGTGAGTCGCGAACACTGAGTTTGGAGAGATAAAAGCCATGCTGAGCTCGGGTCTGTGCCTTCGTGAGAAAATCAGCTAACTGAATCTCTGAAGGCACATACTGAAAATCAATAACATCATCCTGTACTTGTGCTCGTGTATAAGAAGCATCAACACCAATATGCTTGGCAAGCTCATGCTTGACCGGATCACGAGCAATACTGATAGCACCGGTACTGTCAAACAAAAGAGGAGTCGGCATACAAACAGAAACACCAAAATACTCAATCAACCACCGTAACCAAGTAACCTCTGCATTCACAAGAGCCATAGCACGCAACTCAGCCTCTGCACTCGAACAAGAAACTGCTACCTGCTTCTTAGTCTTCCAAGCAATGAGGGAACCACCAAGAAAAACACAATAAGCAGAAAGAGATCAACGATCAGAGGAATCACTAGCCCAAGTGGCATCACAATATGCCTTGAGCTGTAAGGAGCTAGAGCGTGGAAAGAACAAGCGCCTAGAGATAGTCCCACGAAGATAACGCAAGACACGAAGTAAGTGACTGTAGTGAATCTGAGTCGGAGCTGAAACAAACTGACTCATAATGTGAACAGAATATGAGATATCAGGACGAGTGACACCGAGATATACTAGACTCCCTACAATATGACGATAACGAGTAGGATCATCAAGAGGTTCACCATCAGTGGATCGAAGGTGAACATTGAGCTCCATAGGAGTCTCAAAAGTGCGGTGATCAGTAAGAGAAGCCCGATCAAAAAGATCCTGAATGTACTTCTCTTGAGACAGATATATCCCCTCAGAGTTAGAGGAAACCTCGATCCCAAGGAAGTAACGGAGAGGACCAAGATCGGACATAAGAAACTGATCACTAAGACGAGCCTTCACGAAGGCTATGTACTCAGGGTCGTCTCCAGTGATGATCATATCATCAACATAGAAAAGAAGAAGTGTATGACCACGAGACGAGATATGAACAAAGAGCGCAGGATCATGAGCACTGGCAGAAAAACCAGCAGCAGTGACCATGGACGCAAAACGCTGAAACCAA
The DNA here is from genome assembly GCA_030760725.1 of Neostapfia colusana. Taxonomy (NCBI): domain Eukaryota; kingdom Viridiplantae; phylum Streptophyta; class Magnoliopsida; order Poales; family Poaceae; genus Neostapfia; species Neostapfia colusana. Next base: position 17,682,384 of record JASWHV010000013.1, read on the forward strand.
GCACGAGGAGCCTGCTTAAGGCCATAAAGAGAACGTCGAAGACGGCAAACCATACCCTCAGGAACAGAATACCCAGGTGGTGGCTGCATATAAACCTCCTCACACAGCTCACCATTAAGGAAGGCATTCTTCACATCAAGCTGACAGATGGACCAGTCACGAACAGAGGCCACAGTAAGTAGAGTGCGAACAGTGGTCATGTGAGCAACAGGAGCAAAGGTCTCATCATAGTCACGACCATGTTCCTACTGGAAACCACGAGCGACTAAACGAGCCTTATAGCGCTCAAGTGAACCATCAGAGCGGGTCTTAACCTTATAGACCCACTTACAGGTGATAGGACGAACACATGGGGGACATGGCACAAGTTCCCACGTGCCGGTGCGCTCGAGAGCAGCAATCTCCTCGGCCATCGCATGTTGCCATTCCGGATGAGGAACAACATCACGATACGTAGCCGGCTCATGCATAGCAGCAACAGCAAAGCTAGAAGGAGAATACCGATTAGGAGGCTGTCGAGGACGATGACCACGTCCAAGAGGCTGCTCAGGAGAAGCATCATCGGAAGGAGATGATCTCTCAGGAGAGGAGGACGTACCAGGAGAGGCAGACTGATCCGCAGAAGATGGATCATCGGAAGGTGACCCAACTGGAGTAGACGGCTCATCATAAGAAGATGGTACGTCTAAAGGAGGGACAACTCGTCGAGTATAGATCTGTGTCACTGGAGCCTTCAAAGTATAATCGGGAACCAAAGAAGCAGGCTCCGAAGGAGAATAAACCGTGGAACGCGACACCGAGTGTGAAGGTGGTACACGAGAAACTGGAGCATCTAGAAAGAACAGAAATGAAATGGGATCGACCACAGATACAGAAGAAGTATCAGAAGAAGGACGAGGATAGAAAGGACATGTCTCATCAAAAACAACATCCCGTGAAATCCTCATCCGTCGATCAATTGGATCCCAACAACGATACCACTTATGCTCCGCACTGTATCCAACGAAAACACACTCGACCGACTGAGTAATCAGCTTGGTGCGCTCACGAGGTGCGAGCAGCACGTAGCAAACACATCCAAAAAGACGAAGGCTGGTGTAGTCAGGCGTCTTACCCGTAAGACGCTCAAAAGGAACCCCCCCTCTAAGTGCTGATGATGGCTGAATGTTAATTAAATAAGTGGCAATTGAAACCGCCTCGGCCCAAAAATGAAGAGGAACAGAGGAAGCAATCAGAAGAGTACGAGCTGTCTCAAGAAGATGACGATGCTTACGCTTAGCAACACCATTCTGAGCATGAGCACCAGGACAAGAAAACTGGGCAAGAGTACCTTGCTCAGAAAGAAACTTACGAAGAGCATCAGAAAGGTATTCACCCGCGGAATCGGCTCGAAAAATACGAATAGGAGTGTCAAACTGAGTGCGGACCATAGTCAAGAAGGACTTATAGATAGATAATGCCTCACTACGATGTTTCATAAAGTAAACCCATGTGTGTCGCGAAAAATCATCTATAAAAATGATATAGTATTTATGTCCTCCTTTTGAAGCAAAAGGTGTAGGTCCCCATACATCTGAATGAATAAGATCAAAAGGACGCTCAGACACGGACTCACTAGAATGATAAGGAAGATGAATCTGCTTCCCTAACCGACAACCTTGACAATGAGGTAAAGACTCAGAACTAGAGACTGATACTAAAAGACCACGCCAAACTAGAATGGACAGACGAGAGTCACAAAAATGACCCAAACGGTGGTGCCACTGAGCAAACGTCGAAGTGGACGAAGCAACAAGACTGACAGGCGCAGCGGAAGGAAGACGAAGCTAGTCAAGCTCCCAAAGACGCTGTGAATCACGACGAAGAGGGCCAGTACCAACCAGGCGACCCGTCCGACGATCCTGAACATAACAAATATCATGATCAAGAATCACTCGACAATCACTATCAGTGAGTTGATCAGCGGATATAAGTTGCATTGTAAGTCCAGGAACAAAGGAAACATCAGGAACAACAAAAGAGTCAGACAAAAGAGTGCCCTGCCCAACAACTGAAAGAGGAGAACCATCGGCAGTATGAACAGTAGAAGAACGATACGAAGGACTCAAAGAAGACAAACTGGTACAATAAGGAGTCATATGGAAGGAAGCACCAGAATCAAGAATCCATGGACAACTACCTGGAGCAGAAGTTGGATGTGGTCCCTCAGTGGAAGACAAAGAAGCAGTAGCAGTACTCGAAGGTGCAGAAAGACTGAGTCACAGAACCAGCAGCTCCCGATGGTGCAGAAGTAGCAAGGCGATGAAGAAGCATGAGTAATTGTGCATCCGTAGTAGCAGAACTCCCCTGAGATCCTCTAGTACTAGCACCATCAACACCCTGTGAGGACCGACGAGCTTGAGCTATCTTCTTCCTGAAACAATACGCCTCCACATGACCATCTTTACCACAATAATTACAGCGAAGAGCACCACGCCTCCCAGTCGTAGAATGAGGAGTAACTGAAGACGGAACGGTCGGTGGAGGAGCCGTGTGCATAGGTGTCATAGAGCGAGCCACCAATACCGAAGAAGTAAGTAGTAACCCGGCGGCCTGAAGACGAGTCTCCTCGTTACGAATACTCGTCAGAGCGTCCATAAGAGAGACACATGGGTGACGAGCAAGTAGCTGAGCACGAAGAGGCTCAAATTCGGCACAGAGACGGGTCAGAAAATCATAAGTGCGTCGAAGCTCAAGTGCAGTCTTCTGACTCTAACAAGACTGACAAGTATCTATCGACAATCGAGGACCAAGAGCATCGAGCTGACGCCAAATAGCAGACATCTGACCGAAGAACTCCTCCACTGTAGCATCTCGCTGCTGTAACAACTGCTCCTGACGAATAGCAGCAAGGTAGGTAGACTGTCCAGTAGGCTCGTAACGAGAGCATAGAAAATCCCACATCTGGTGTGCATATTCAAACTCAACTATATCAGAAGCAAGACGATCCTCCATGCTGGCAGCAATAATAGCAGCAGCTCGAGCATCATCATCCAACCAAGTCCTGTATAAGCTGAAACGAGACTCATACGCAGATAGACGAGTCTCATAATCCGCAAGCAATTTCTTCTCATCATCATCAGTAGCATTATCTGAAATAACGGGCTGAGAAGGAATCGCAGGGCAAGGCGGACATTTGAGATCACCTGTGAGATACTCCCAGAGTCGTAGACCACGCATGTGCAGACGCATGCAAGGAACCCAGTCACGGTAATTGGTTCCATTGAAAAGCACCGGACATCGCACAACTGGAACCCCACCCGAAGAAGAAGTCATCCTGATAGGATAACTGGCGACGGCGAGAGCGCAAAATAAACAGCGGCAGACGATGCACTTTTTTTCTTTTTTCTTTTTTTTGCAAAACCTAGCTTGATTTGATTGCCAAACAGAAACAAGCTAACCTCACGTGGAGCAGCCCCTCGGGCGGCGGCGCTGACAACCGAGCGCGAGCAAGCAAGCGGCCGAACGGACCAGCGGACGGCGGCAAAGCGCGCAGGGAGATCACCCTGCCGGCCAATCAACAAAGGAGGCGGCCGAGCGGATGAAAGGCACGAGGAGATCGCCTGGGTGGGCGATCAACAAAGGGCGGCGGCAGATCAAGGAAATTCGATCCGCGTTGATGAGCGGATGGCGATGGTATAGAGACGCAGGGCAGCCGAAAAAAAAGACGTCCCAAAGCTTCGGTACCAGCCACGGAGAAGAGCTGTCGCCGCCTGAAAAGAAAACCTAGGCTTTGTATACCATGTTAAGCTACTATGCACCGACCGGTTGACCCGAAAAGCTTAAGCCTATAGGGAAAGGTGGGTAATTCACTTATATTTCAACACTCCCCCTCACGTGCAGGCTCTTTTAGGCCGCAAAGTGGAATAGGAGTCGGCTGCAATTTATTTTAATAAATTGCGCCTGCCAGGATTCGAACTTGAGACCTCTGGCTCTGATACCATGTTATGAATATTGTTAGGAGAATATCTCTATTTATGTTAGGAGATTATCTTATTAGGAGAATATCTCTATTTATGTTAGGAGATTATCTATATTTATGTTTTTCCTTGTATGAGATTATTCTCTATATTTTTACTCCTCCTATACCTCTATATATTCGGGCCCTTGCCCCCGTAATAATATAAGTCATATTCATAACATGGTATACATAGCCTAGGTTTTCTTTTCAGGCGGCGACAACTCTTCTCCGTGGCTAGTACCGAAGCTTTGGGACGTCTTTTTTTTGGCTGCCCTACGTCGCTATACCATCGCCATCCGCTCATCAACGCGGACCGGATTTCCTTGATCTGTCGCCGCCCTTTGTTGATCGCCCGCCCAGGCGATCTCCCCGTGCCTTTCATCCGCTCGGCCGCCTCCTTCGTTGATTGGCCGGCAGGGTGATCTCCCTGCGCGCTTTGCCCGCCGTCCACTGGTCCGTTCGGCCGCTCGCCCGCTCGCGCTCGGTTGTCAGCGCCACCGCCCGAGGGGCTGCTCCACGTGAGGTTAGTTTGTTTCTGTTTGGCAATCAAATCAAACTAGGTTTTGCCAAAAAAAAGAAAAAAAGAAAAAAAAAGGAAAAAGAAAAAAATTGCATCGTTCTGCCGCTGTTTATTTTGCGCTCTCGCCGTCGCCAGTTATCCTATCAGGATGACTTCTTCTTCGGGTGGGGTTCCAGTTGTGCAATGTCCGGTGCTTTTCAATGGCACCAACTACCGCGACTGGGTTCCCCGCATGCGTCTGCACATGCGTGGTCTACGACTCTGGGAGTATCTCACAGATGATCTCAAATGTCCGCCTTGCCCTGCGGTTCCATCTCAGCCCGTTATTTCAGATAATGCTACTGATGATGATGAGAAGAAATTGCTTGCGGATTATGAGACTCGTCTGTCTGCGTATGAGTCTCGTTTCAGCTTATATAGGACTTGGTTGGATGATGATGCTCGAGCTGCTGCTATTCTTGCTGCCAGCATGGAGGATCGTCTTGCTGCTGATATAGTTGAGTTTGAATATGCACACCAGATGTGCGATTTTCTACGCTCTCGTTACGAGCCTACTAGACAGTCTACCTACCTTGCTGCTATTCGTCACGAGCAGTTGTTACAGCAGGGAGATGCTACAGTGGAGGAGTTCTTCGGTCAGATGTCTGCTATTTGGCATCAACTCGATGCTCTTGGTCCTCGATTGTCGATAGATACTTGTCATTCTTGTCAGAGTTAGAAGGCTGCACTTGAGCTTCGACGCACTTATGATTTTCTGACCCGTCTTCGTGCCAAATTGAGCCTCTTCGTGCTCAGCTACTTGCTCGTACCCATGTGTCTCTCTTATGGACGCTCTGACGAGTGTTCGTAATGAGGAGACTCGTCTTCAGGCTGTCGGGTTACTACTTACTTCTTTGGTATTGGCGGCTCGCTCTACGGCACCTACACACACGACTCCTCCACCGACCGTTCCGTCTTCAGTTACTCCTCATTCTACGACTGGGGGGTGTGGTGCTCTTTGCTGTTATTATTGTGGTAAAGATGGTCATGTGGAGGCATATTGTTTCAGGAAGAAGAAGGCTCAGGCTCGTCGGTCCTCACAGGGTGTTGATGGTGCTAGTACTAGAGGATCTCAAGGGAGTTCTGCTACTACGGATGCACAATTACTCATGCTTCTTCGTCGCCTTGCTACTTCTGCACCATCGGGAGCTGCTGGTTCTGTGACTCAGTCTTCTGCACCTTCGAGTACTGCTGCTGCTTCTTTGTCTTCCACTGAGGGACCACATCCTACTTCTGCTCCAGGTAGTTGTCCATGGATTCTTGATTCTGGTGCTTCCTTCCATATGACTCCTTATCGTACCAGTTTGTCTTCTTTGAGTCCCTTGTATCGTTCTTCTACTGTTCATACTGCCGATGGTTCTCCTCTTTCAGTTGTTGGACAGGGCACTCTTTTGTCTGACTCTTTTGTTGTTCCTGGTGTTTCCTTTGTTCCTGGACTTACAATGCAGCTTATATCTGCTGGTCAACTCACTGATAGTGATTGTCAAGTGATTCTTGATCATGATATTTGTTATGTTCAGGATCGTCGCACGGGTCGCCTGGTTGGTACTGGCCCTCGTCATCGTGATTCACAACGTCTTTGGGAGCCTGACTGGCTTCATCTTCCTTCCGCTGCGCCTGCCAGTCTTGTTGCTTCGTCCACTTCGACGTTTGCTCAGTGACACCACCATTTGGGTCATCTTTGTGACTCTCGTCTGTCCATTCTAGTTCGGCGTGGTCTTTTAGAATCAGTCTCTAGTTCTGAGTCTTTACCTCATTGTCAGGGTTGTTGGTTAGGGAAGCAGATTCAGCTTCCTTATCATTCTAGTGAGTCCGTGTCTGAGCGTCCTTTTTATCTTATTCATTCAGATGTATGGGGACCTGCACCTTTTGCTTCAAAAGGAGGACATAAATACTATATCATTTTTATAGATGATTTTTCGCGGCACACATGGGTTTACTTTATGAAACATCGTAGTGAGGCATTATCTATCTATAAGTCCTTCTCGACTATGGTCCGCACTCAGTTTGACACTCCTATTCGTATTTTTCGAGTCGATTCCACGGGTGAATACCTTTCTTATGCTCTTCGTAAGTTTCTTTGTGAGCAAGGTACTCTTGCCTTGTTTCCTTGTCCTGGTGCTCATGCTCAGAATGATGTTGCTGAGCGTAAGCATCATCATCTTCTTGAGACGGCTCATACTCTTCTTATTGCTTCCTCTGTTCCTCCTCATTTTTGGGCTGAGGCGGTTTCAACTGCCACTTATTTAATTAACATTCAGCCATCATCAGCACTTAGAGGGGGGGTTCCTTTTGAGCGTCTTACGGGTAAGACGCCTGACTACACCAGCCTTCGTCTTTTTGGATGTGTTTGCTACGTGCTGCTCGCACCTCGTGAGCGTACTAAGCTGATTGCTCAGTCGGTCGAGTGTGTTTTCCTTGGATACAGTGCGGAGCATAAGGGGTATCGTTGTTGGGATCCGATTGATCAACGGATGAGGATTTCACGGGATGTTGTTTTTGATGAGACACGTCCTTTCTATCCTCGTCCTTCTTCTGATACTTCTTCTGTATCTGTGGTCAATCCCATTTCATTTTTGTTCTTTCCAGATGCTCCAGTTTCTGGTGTACCACCTTCACACTCGGTGTCGCGTTCCACGGTTTCTTCTCCTTCGGAGCCTGCTTCTTTGGTTCCCGATTATACTTTGAAGGCTCCAGTGACACAGGTCTATACTCGACGAGTTGTCCCTCCTTCAGACGTATCATCTTCCTCTGATGAGCCGTCTACTCCAGTTGGGTCACCTTCTGATGATCCATCTTCTGCGGATCAGTCTGCCTCTCCTAGTACGTCCTCCTCTCCTGAGAGATCATCTCCTTCCGATGATGCTTCTCCTGAGCAGCCTCTTGGACGTGGTCATCGTCCTCGACAGCCTCCTGATCGGTATTCTCCTTCTAGTGTTGCTGTTGCTGCTCTGCATGAGCCGGCTACGTATCGTGATGTTGTTCCTCATCCGGAATGGCAAAATGCGATGGCCGAGGAGATTGCTGCTCTCGAGCGCACCGGCATGTGGGAACTTGTGCCATGTCCCCCACGTGTTCGTCCTATCACCTGTAAGTGGGTCTATAAGGTTAAGACCCGCTCTGATGGTTCACTTGAGCGCTATAAGGCTCGTTTAGTCGCCCGTGGTTTCCAGCAGGAACGTGGTCGTGACTATGATGAGACCTTTGCTCCTGTTGCTCACATGACCACTGTTCGCACTCTACTTGTTGTGGCCTCTGTTCGTGACTGGTCCATCTCTTAGCTTGATGTGAAGAATGCCTTCCTTAATGGTGAGCTGCGTGAGGAGTTTAATATGCAGCCACCACCTGGGTATTCTGTTCCTGAGGGTATGGTTTGCTGTCTTCGACGTTCTCTTTATGGCCTTAAGTAGGCTCCTCGTGCTTGGTTTCAGCGTTTTGCGTCCGTGGTCACTGCTGCTGGTTTTTCTGCCAGTGCTCATGATCCTGCGCTCTTTGTGCATATCTCGTCTCGTGGTCATACACTTCTTCTCTATGTTGATGATATGATCATCACTAGAGACGACCCTGAGTACATAGCCGTCGTGAAGGCTCGTTTTAGTGATCAGTTTCTTATGTCTGATCTTGGTCCTCTCCGTTACTTCCTTGGGATCGAGGTTTCCTCTACCTCTAAGGGGATCTATTTGTCTCAAGAGAAGTACATTCAGGATCTTCTTGATCGGGCTTCTCTTACTGGTCACCGCACTGTTGAGACTCCTATGGAGCTCAATGTTCACCTTCGATCCACTGATGGTGAACCTCTTGATGATCCTACTCATTATCGTCATATTATAGGGAGTCTAGTATATCTCGGTGTCACTCGTCCTGATATCTCATATTCCGTTCACATTCTGAGTCAGTTTGTTTTAGCTCCGACTTAGATTCACTATAGTCACTTACTTCGTGTCTTGCGTTATCTTCGTGGGACTATCTCTAGGCGCTTGTTCTTTCCACGTTCTAGCTCCTTACAGCTCAAGGCGTATTGTGATGCCACTTGGGCTAGTGATTCCTCTGATCATCGATCTCTTTCTGCTTATTGTGTTTTTCTTGGTGGTTCTCTCATTGCTTCGAAGACTAAGAAGTAGGTAGCAGTTTCTCGTTCGAGTGCAGAGGTTGAGTTGCGTGCTATGGCTCTTGTGACTGCAGAGGTTACTTGGTTACGGTGGTTGCTTGAGGATTTTGGTGTTTCTGTTTGTATGTCGACTCCTCTTTTGTCTGACAGTACAGGTGCTATCAGTATTGCTCGTGATCCGGTCAAGCATGAGCTTACCAAGCATATTGGTGTTGATGCTTCTTATACACGAGCACAGGTACAGGATGATGTTATTGATCTTCAGTATGTGCCTTCAGAGCTTCAGTTTGCTGATTTCCTCACGAAGGCACAGACCCGAGCTCAGCATAGCTTTTATCTCTCCAAACTCAGTGTTCGCGACTCACCTTGAGTTTGAGGGGGGTGTTAGGAGAATATCTCTATTTATGTTAGGAGATTATCTTGTTAGGAGAATATCTCTATTTATGTTAGGAGATTATCTATATTTATGTTTTTCCTTGTACGAGATTATTCTCCATATTTTTACTCCTCCTGTACCTCTATATATTCGGTCCCTTGCCCCCGTAATAATACAAGTCATATTCATAACAAATATGACTTGTATTATTACGGGGGCAAGAGCCCGAATATATAGAGGTACAGGAGGAGTACAAATATGGAAAATAATCTCGTACAAGGAAAAACATAAATAAAGATAATCTCCTAACATAAACAGAGATATTCTCCTAACATAAATAGAGATATTCTCCTAACACATACATAATTCTTCTAGTGCCACCTTGTTCTCCCTCAAACCCTCAAGCTCAGCGGCTGCAGCTGATAAAGACTTCTCTAAATGTGTGTTCGTCTCTGACATCCTCTCCAATCGTCTCAGGCTGTCAACATGCAAAAGTTTAATGCTCTCGTGGTTCTTGATATAATATATTTCAGTTCAACGTTGCCATCCCTCAACTCTTGTGCAAGTGCTTCTAGTGATTTCACACTTGAGTTCACAGATTGTATTTGCTCCTTTATTGAATTATGTTTCCAGTCCAAGTCATTCTTATCCTCTTTAAGGTGAGAAAGCTCATGTTGAAGTGACTTCATTTCCTCCAAATGGCGACGAACCTCTTCCTCGAGTCGCTGATGCAAGTTCTTCATGGAAATTATATCATTCTGCAACTGAATTATCACTGCCGAAGAAGAGCGATTTTGATCGTTCAACTTTTGGTTCTCTTCAAGAATCTTCTCCAGCAATTTCTGAAGGGCAACTTTGCTTGTTTCAATGTCCTTTATCTTGCCTAGTTCACAATGGTTCTCAAGAGCCAAATGTTAGATAAGCCTTGTACGTAGGACGTTGTTTTAGTTTGTTTTTCAGATGCATGCACGTCCACGGTGACGAGAAAAATAATGAGCTCGTACATGCGCTGCATGGCGAGCGCATAGTCAGTCCTGGCGAGCGAATCTCACGTTCTGTTGAGATCGTGTGCGAGTGCCGGAGAGCTCGGCCTCTCTTAACGTTCATTCTGTTGTTTTTGTTATCGGTGTTAATGAAAAAGCAGCGCCGGCGACTGAAGCTGATTAGCGCTGCCACAATACACCCCGTGTCTCCTACTACTTGCATCAACAGCCAAAAGCAACTAAACTCACTCGATCTTGGAGCCAACATTTGGTACCAGAGCCAGCGAGGGAGATGGCTGGAGATGGATCGCGATCACCGGCTGCTGATGGACGTCGGGGACGTTCCCTCTCGCGCAGGCCGAGAGGATCGCGTGTCTGCGGCGAGCGAGTAGTGGAGAGGATCGTCGAGAAGATGGCGCCGGCGGGGCCGGCGAACTATCCCATTCTGACGAAGACCAACTACAACGAATGGTCCCTGCTCATGAAGATCAAACTTGAGGCTCGGTCGCTGTGGGAGGCAGTGAACAAAGGTGATGTTGATTTCCAGCAGGACCGGATGGCATTGGATGCCATTTGCAGCGCGGTGCCGGCTGACATGATCTCAACACTGGCGGTCAAGCCCACGGCGAAGGAGGCGTGGGACTGCATCAAGACCATGCGCATCGGCGATGATCGCGTGCGCAAAGCAACTCTGCAGAAGGTCCGTCATGAGTACGAGTTACTCGCATTCCGGGGGAAGGAGTCCATCGAAGATTTTGCGATGCGTCTGAACGGCCTCACAAATCAGCTCGCAACGCTCGGTGATCCGGAGCCTGAAGAAAAGGTTGTCGACAAATACCTTCGCATCGCACGGAGAAGGTACAAACAACTGGTAATCTATATTGAGACCCTGCTGGATTCTGCCAGTTTATCCGTTGAGGAGATTACAGGGCGTCTGAGGGCAGCCGAGGATGATTGTGATGCCAGTGAGCCACGAGAAGAGGGAAAACTATATCTCACCGAAGAACAGTGGCTTGAGAGGTAAAAACAGAAGGAGAATACCGGTTCAAACCAGTCTGGAAATTCAGGGAACCGAGGAAGGAGTAGCCGGAACGGGCTATCCAACCGGAGTTCTGGGTGGTCCGGCCAAGGTGATGGTACATCCAAGCAAAGCCGCAACAAAGATAAGTGCCACAACTGTGGTAAAATCGGCCACTGGGCACGGGACTGTCGCAGCGAGCCAAAGAGGGAACAAGTGAAAGAACAAGTCCATCTGGCACATGATGAAGAATCAAGCCTTCTACTGATGGAAGGAACGGTGACCAGGCCGAGACAGGCATTGTCACCAGCAGTTGTTAGCCCAGCAACACAAACTGACACACTGGTTGTTTCCTCACGGGCGAAGTCTGTAAAGGCAGTTGAACTCGTAGAAGAGACCGTGTTCAATGTTGTCGACGATGTGGAAGACCGGAGTGCCCGACGATGGATCTTTGATACCGGTGCATCGAACCACATGACTGGGGCACGTGGTGCATTCAGCACTCTGGACACCAGCATGACAGGGACGGTGAAGTTCGGTGACGGGTCGGTCGTGCAAATTGAAGGCTGCGGAGTCGTTCTTTTCAATGGCAAGAATGGAGCACACCATGCTCTGCCTAAGGTGTATTTCATACCTAGGCTCGCTGCAAACATAATTAGCTGTGGACAACTAGATGAAGCAAGCTATCAGATCTTGGTGTATGGAGGTTTCATGCAGGTACGGGACGACAATCTGCAACTGGTAGCCAAAGTACAACGAACACCAGGAAGATTGTATGCACTTGACGTGGAGCTGGCCCGTCCGGTGTGTCTGAACGCCGTGGCGGGAGACGGTGCTTGGAGGTGGCACGCACGTTTTGGACATGCAAACTTTGGGGTACGTCGCAAGATGTCACGAGAGGAACTGGTCCGGGGATTGCCGCTCCTAAAGCAAGTGGACCGAGTTTGTGAGGCATGCTTGGCCGGGAAGCATCGTCGAGCGCCGTTCCCAGCTCAAAGCACTCATCACGCTACTAGTGTACTGGAACTTGTGCATGGTGACATCTGTGGGCGATCACCCCTTCAACCCCAAGTGGTAAAGCCTACTTCCTACTACTTGTGGATGATTACACACGTTATATGTGGGTTGCGCTCCTCTCTACAAAAGATGAAACACCACAGGCGATTAAGAAGGTTCAAGCTGCAGCAGAACGCAAGAGTGGCAAGCATCTCGGTGCACTGTGCACTGATCGGGGTGGGGAGTTTACTGCAAATCAGCTCAATGACTACTTTGCAGAGTTGGGAGTCCGTCGGGAGCTGACAGCGCCGTATACCCCACAGCAGAACGGCGTCGTGGAAAGAAAGAACCAGACGATCGTTGGAACCGCCAGGAGCATGCTGAAGGCAAAGAATCTTCCCGGAGTGTTCTGGGGGGAAGCCGTGGTGACAGCCGTTTATATACTAAACCGCACGGCGACAAAGGGGAACGGCAGGAAAACCCCACACGAATTGTGGGAAGGAACACCCCCTGCAGTGCATCATCTACGCACTTTCGGGTGCATCGCCCATACCAAGACCACGGGTCATCTGAAGAAACTTGATGACAGAAGCATCCCGATGATTTTTATAGGGTATGAGCCTGGATCAAAGGCTTACCGTACGTATGATCCTCGCACTAGGGACTTGATGGTTATCATTTTATGTGCTTAGCCATGCTTAGAATTTTAGAAATGAATGAAACATAGTTGATACTAGTCTTGTGGATTATATGAAAGACACAAGTGTGTGTCATGTGTTATGAATCTAGACAGGCTGTTTGTTTGGTTGGTGCTTCGTGCACGAGACTCGGGAATGAGTTAGTGCCTATCTTAGATTCTAAGGACCGGTTCATGGAACAGTTAACCCGGCTTTACAGTGCCACCACAAGACTGAGATGGGGCAGCTTGGCCAATTAATTAGGAGTTGCCGGTATAGTATGAGTGTTTGTATGGTGCGGGGAATGGGAGTCCATTTTTGACTGCCCTGGGAACTGCAAGGCTCAAGAGGGGGCTTCTGTAGGGGAGGGTTACTCCCAGGAACTACAGCGGTGAAACCTCAGTGGGCTTGTACTTGCCGGTAGACCCTTTGTAAAGGCCATGTAGTGATCTCCTGATCGCACACCAAAGGAAGTGTGTAATGTGGCTTGTAACCACGGATATCAGGGAGGTTTCTTAGTCCACCTGGCAACAGGGGATGAAATCACTACTTGTGTGTAAAGTGGTACAATCTCTGCAGAGAATCAAACTGTCATGACAGCCGTGCTCACGGTCAAGAGCGGCTTGGACTTGTCCATGATTAGAGAAACATGGATGTGAGTCAAAAGAGGTTGTTGGGTGGTGTAACCTAACATTAATGACATAATTATGATGATGGTGGGGTTATCACTTAGTAAGATAGGTTGCTAATCAAATCTAAGTCTTAGGATTAATGCATAGTGCTTAACCAGGTTAGCCTTCCCTTGCTATTGGCCTTCATAACATTCTTTCCTACACTTGCTGAGTACCTTCGGTACTCAAACTTGCTTTTGTTGCATATCATATGTTGGCTCAGGTGCAAATGAAAACGTAGACTTTGACGAGGAGTACTTCGATCCCGAGTAGTTATTCTAGGTTGGCGAAACCCCCGGGCAACGCCTGTGGAGATGGAGCACCCATGATGTAGTCTTCCGCTGTTGTGTTTAATGTATTGGTACTAATAGTTGATATTTTATGAACAATGATGTAATATTATAATGTACGTTGAAATTGGCTTGTAATATAATGATATTACACTCTTGTCGGCACATGTATGAATCAACTGATCCTGGCATACATGTGAGTATACGCTCGGGTATTTCTTATGGAATACCGGGTGTGACAAAGTGGTATCAGAGCCAGGTTGCCCGTAGGACGCGAGCCTAGTGAGAAATGGACGTAATAAATATTTTACTATTTTAATAAAAATTATTTTAAAATTAATTGTCATTGTTTACTAGTTGATATATATATTTTTAGTCCAACCTCATCTAGCTTCCCATAATTTTTTTTTCTAACTTTGTTATTTTTTTAAATCAATATAATTTTAATTTTTGAAGATTAACGTATAAAGACAACTTAAAAAGAGAAGAAGACTTTTAAAGAAATTTATTCACCACTCGCTTAGCTCCCATTTTAGTTAGCGAATGAAATCATTGCCTTGGTGATAACGAGTTAAAAAAATATTGTCTGATAATTTGTAATCTAGTATGTTTTCTTTATTCAAAGGGGGTAGCTTATCGTAATTTAGCACTTACTTTTAGGCACGATTAGATAATCGATACGATAGGTCATCACCGATGACGACAACATAAGAAGAAAAAAATGACATAGAACACTCTCATACATGAAGATGAAGATCCACTAACAGGAAGCAAGCTCGGAGGCTCTGAAGATCACTAAAAAGCTACGATGATATATGCTTACTTGTGTGTAGCGTGTATACTAAGTTAGTAAGCTTATATCTCCTTCACCATATGAAAACCGTTTTTTTTGCACATAACAATCATCGTAGCCACAAGTAGTTTGGTCTTAACTGTGTTATCCTAATCATATGAATTTTGATTATGTCTTTCTGCACATCTTAATGAAACCATTTTACTCAACCAAACTTTCGAAATTCTAAACCCTCCGAATCTCGGGACGAGATTCCATTTAAGGGGGGTAGTTTGTCATATCCCACATGAAGAAAAAAAACAACAACTGCTCCCTAGCCATTTTACTCGTGCGTAACCGCCGCGCGGCACACTCGCGGCCGGCCGTCCGCACCGTGCTCGCGTGTGAACACACCACAACCCCTGGCCTTGTTCATCTATTTAAACAACCAAAGACCCCCCCAAATATCCTCACCGATAGTTCACTAATTCCTCGGGAAACTCTACAACAAGAAACTATCGAAGATCCTTAGTTCTAGCGCTCTTGCGATGAAGTCCGACGATCGCCGCCGCCGTTCAACGCATTTTGGGGCTATTTCGATCAAAGAAACCGCACTAGGTGAGTTACTCGTGTTTTCCTCCTCCGAATTTGCTAGAAAAGTTGAGGATTAGTGAGTTTGTCCATGTGTTCATGCTTCTTTGTCGAGACAGTCATCGCTGCCGCCGAGCGACACCGCGGGCCTTTGTCGGTCACAGCCAGGACGATGCGTCCCTCTCGAAATTGTTGGATTAAGAACCAGCCCCAAAACCAGTTGTCGATCTTCAACAACAAATTTTGACATTTCTGAGCAGCAATTTAAAGGCAAGTGTTCCTTGATCACTTTGTTCATATTCTAGGATGAATAGTTAGATTATTTGCATAATGTTTTCAATATGAAACCCATTGTAGGATGTTTCCCTAGTTTATTTCCTTTATCATTCCTTGCAAAACCATGGAGGGAATTAGATAGGACTTGATGGTTATCATTTTATGTGCTTAGCCATGCTTAGAATTTTAGAAATGAATGAAACATAGTTGATACTAGTCTTGTGGATTATATGAAAGACACAAGTGTGTGTCATGTGTTATGAATCTAGACAGGCTGTTTGTTTGGTTGGTGCTTCATGCACGAGACTCGGGAATGAGTTAGTGCCTGTCTTAGATTCTAAGGACCGGTTCATGGAACAGTTAACCCGGCTTTACAGTGCCACCACAAGACTGAGATGGGGCAGCTTGGCCAATTAATTAGGAGTTGCCGGTATAGTATGAGTGTTTGTATGGTGCGGGGAATGGGAGTCCATTTTTGACTGCCCTGGGAACTGCAAGGCTCAAGAGGGGGCTTCTGTAGGGGAGGGTTACTCCCAGGAACTACAGCGGTGAAACCTCAGTGGGCTTGTACTTGCCGGTAGACCCTTTGTAAAGGCCATGTAGTGATCTCCTGATCGCACACCAAAGGAAGTGTGTAATGTGGCTTGTAACCACGGATATCAGGGAGGTTTCTTAGTCCACCTGGCAACAGGGGATGAAATCACTACTTGTGTGTAAAGTGGTACAATCTCTGCAGAGAATCAAACTGTCATGACAGCCGTGCTCACGGTCAAGAGCGGCTTGGACTTGTCCATGATTAGAGAAACATGGATGTGAGTCAAAAGAGGTTGTTGGGTGGTGTAACCTAACATTAATGACATAATTATGATGATGGTGGGGTTATCACTTAGTAAGATAGGTTGCTAATCAAAGCTAAGGCTTAGGATTAATACATAGTGCTTAACCAGGTTAGCCTTCCCTTGCTATTGGCCTTCATAACATTCTTTCCTACACTTGCTGAGTACCTTCGGTACTCAAACTTGCTTTTGTTGGATATCATATGTTGGCTCAGGTGCAAATGAAAACGTAGACTTTGACGAGGAGTACTTCGATCCCGAGTAGTTATTCTAGGTTGGCGAAACCCCCGGGCAATGCCTGTGGAGATGGAGCACCCATGATGTAGTCTTCCGCTGTTGTGTTTAATGTATTGGTACTAATAGTTGATATTTTATGAACAATGATGTAATATTATAATGTACGTTGAAATTGACTTGTAATATAATGATATTACACTCTTGTCGGCACATGTATGAATCAACTGATCCTGGCATACATGTGAGTATACGCTCGGGTATTTCTTATGGAATACCGGGTGTGACATCTGCAAGAACATATTGTGCTTGACACAGAATTTATTTCCAATACTAATTACATTCGCAATTGCAATCTTTACAGAGTTACCTTTAGCGTGCCTTTTTGTATTACTAACATTAATGAAAGAGAGGAAATATGGACTCATGTCCATATCAGTTTCAATGGAGGCAGTGTCAGTTGGGAGGTCATCGTCCAAATCCATTAGAACCTGATCCGGAAATGCTTCTGCTATCTTTTGATGTGGCTGTCGGAGCTCCCCAGCTGCATGATCATACCTTTCTGCTAAAGCTTGGTATGCACGGTACAACTCCTCAAGTAAGGTCATCAGCTCAGGTCGCCTTCGGTAGTACATTTCTGCTCTTTTTGCAAATGATTCAGCATCTTCTTCAGTGATCCTGATCATCAGCTTGATTTTGCTATCCATATCTGTGTTTATCAATAATTCAAGAAAAGCTATTCTCTCAATAAAACGGAAAAAAGTAGTTGCCAATCAAGAATCTGCTATATGCAGGCATTACGCTCAAACCATACCATCGATCAGTTCCCCAGATGGATCCATTCATTTGCATCATGTGAGACCAAGTACTACAGCCTAGAGCTGTAGCCCTTAAGTCTCGATGAATTTTTTTAACATAATGGTAATGAATTGTGCATGAATGTGGTGTGCTGTCATATTGTGTATCGCGTATTAATAATACGAAATAAGTGATATGAGTCTGGAATAGGGTCATTCATTACAGTAGCCTCCTCTGAAACCTTAAACCAAGACATAGGTGCCAGCAGAAGACATAAGCTGCAATGGTATATGCCACTACTAAACATATCTATTATGTAGGAGCTCCTAAAACTATAATTTTCCATTCAAAAAATACAAATTACTTTTCAATTCATCCTTGGAATCACATTCAGCTCCTTATTTGCCCCGGTTGTTAGAATCCGGGTACATGCCGGAACTTGGCTTGGACGTGGGGAAATGAGGAATGAGGTTCAGGGGAAATAAGTAATTTACTCTGCCAAATTGCCATAGCCACAAAGTGATTGGAGTCGCACACCCTTGGTACCACAAACTGCATAAACTGTGAATACTTTTCATATTTCAAAGTTTAAATGCTTTAAATGAGAAATAATAATTTTATGCTTTGTGTTAGACTGTGTAATTAGTGGGGTAATAAGGGGGTATTTTTGTCTTTTGGATGTGATTAGGGGGCCGGGCGCGGCCCGCTCGCAGCGCCGCACGTTCTAGGCCGTTGATTTGCGATCGGACTGTTGCGGGGTGATGTGAACGATGTATAAGAAGACCGATTGGCTGAAACCCTAGCTCATTTGCTCCCGGCCCCGAGCTCTTCCACCGCGCGCTGCGACTGAGAGAAAAAGTGAGCGGGCGAGCCCGTGCGCCGACGGGGGAAAACCTGTGCGTCGGCGACGAGCCGAGGCTATGCGCTGGCGGCGGGGCAACCCCGTGCGTCGGCGGCGGGCCGAGGTCATGCGCCGGCCGCGGGGCAGCCCCGTGCGTCAGCGGCGACTCAGAGTGGGTGTGTGTGCAGGGACCGAGCGAGTCTGAGGCGGCGACGCACCCTATTGACGGAGCGAGCTTTCTGTAGAGCGGCTCCTTGTCAGCGGGTATGCACGCTCTTGCTTCAGAAGGCTTCATGACTTAGGGTTGTTGGGCTAGGGTTCATCGGGACCCTAGCTTCCGATTGTGTTCCCCGACAGATTTGGTGGAGCAGCGCCACAGTGAGCTTCTCGGCGAGTATGCTCGTCGAGAGAGCTTTTATGGCGGTTCAATCGATGCCGACGAAGGGTTGGGAAAACAGATAAGTTTCAGCTTCTAATTCTTTCTATTCGTCTAAGTTTGCTTAGGGTTTAAATCGAGATCTATGTCGGTGTGATCTCTGTTGGTATGCGGATTGCTCTGATTTGATCCGATTTGGATTCTAATTTGAGGGTTTGGGGATTCTCATCCCCAATTGACTTGAATTCGATTCGAATTGCAAGTGCCTAAATTGTTGTGGAATTCATCATTCTTAGTTAGTACCGAAAACAATTTGTAAATCAAATTGGCTCTGACGCCATTGTTGTGACTAATCTAGCTTGGTATCTTAATTTGGTTGCTCAATTGTCTCAATCTAATTATGATTACATGAGTTAAGCAAACATCAAGCAAGTCTAAACTAATCTTTGTTGAGATTAAGCTAATGCATTCATACCTTCGCTTACAGAGGTGTTCGCAGCCATCGGGTCCACGAAGATTGTTTGCTCGCCGATGAAGAAGGAAAGGTCTTCCCGAGATTTCCTCCTCGCTTATGATCAATTTCTAATCGGGTTAGCTTTGCGCTTTCTCTCTATGTTTTTGTGTTTCTTCTCTGTATCTCCCCGATAAGACAAAAGCCTCTCTTTTTATAGGCGAGGATGCATCCCAGGGGGCCTCCCAACCGATTCGGTTGAGGAGAGTCTTTGATCAAGACTCCTAGAGATCGAATTGGTTACAGTCGTAACCAATTCAATCTCTATTGTATTGTGGTCACAGTTCTAACACTGGGGAGTTTCCCCTCTTGAAACTCTGAATAAAGTTTAAGATTTGAACAAGTTGTTAAATGTAAGCCTTCATCGTTAGTAACAACTTAGGGGTAGGGTGTATGGGTGCAGCCGGTCCAAACACCATGTCGTAGTATAAGTATTCATTCTAAAGATTATCCTTCTTCTTGGCGGTTCATCGTTCAAAAAGAAAAAAATTCTTGACAGTTAAGCATCATCGTCTTTGTAGTTTGTACGCAACCAGGTAGGAACAATACGGCGTGATCAATACCGCATTTACTCACGCGCATACATACCCTCATGTGGCCTCATCATCTCATTCATTCATTGGCGTTGCTCGTTCCTGCTCCGGCGACCGGTATAGGTGAGCAAGCAGCGAGGAGGGATTGATGGGCGCGTTTGGTTGGTGATGTTGTGCGTGGCCGCCGAGGTTAGTGGCGTATGGTTTCGCGGCTACCCAAGCTGTTCATTTTGTGCTGGTCACCCAATCCAATCTGACGCCCAACTAACGGAGGCGCTGTTTCGTTGGTGGAGGATTGTAGCATGCTCGCGCTGCCAGCTGCAGCTGCAGCTGCTGCTCCTCGTCCAAATTTAGCACGTGCAAATGCGACTAATTTGCTCAGTGGCGATTTGTGTCGAATGGTTTGGACTGCACAATAAGACCAGCACCGCGCGTTCACACTTCACAGGAGAAACTGACTGTTCCATTCCATCCTTGTAGCTGTAGTTGTTAGCGAACAATGCACTTTAGAAATAGAATAGATTTTTAAAATGTAGGAATACGTAGAACTCAGCTTAGAAAGATGATAAGTTACTGTTAGAATGAAACTGAATCCTATCTTCCATAATGTCAAGGAGTGGGTTACATATATAGGGTACAATGCACATACAGTCTAACATCCCTCAGTCGAAACTCTAGCTGCGACAAATGTTGAGACTGGACAACAACACACTTCCTACATGAGTAAACACAAAGACACTCTAATAAGACCCCCTCACAGTCACAACATCTAGCATTGGCAGATATTGAGACTGGACCAAATGTAAAGGTCCCAAAACTTGTAAATAGAAAACTTGAGCTATGAATAAAGTTGAGTTTATATGCAAGAAATGGGACTTACAAAAACTTTTGTGTTCCTCATGAAAGTGTTGGCAGGTGCAATAAAACTTTGAATTCAGTTTGAATTAAGAGGTGCACTTCAAAAAGGAGGGCATGTTCAAAAGAGAAAATTCAAACTGTTGTTTGAAAAAGTGTATTTGCAACAGCCAACTCAAAGATCAGAGGACATATTTGAATTCCTCAGATCCAAATTATGAGGGAGACCAATTTGGAGGAAATTTGGAGGTGCTTGGATATGAATATAAAGAGGACTTGTAAATTTCATCCAAATTTGAATTCAAATTTGAAACTGAGGCAAAACTGGTCAAATTGCCAAATGACTTTTGGATTTGAGTACCTCATAGCTGAATTTGCAAGGTGCCAAAATTTGGAGATATTTGTGAGAGTTTTGGGGGATAAGAAGAGGGGTGGACCCCACATGTCATAGGAATGAGTAGACTTAGTCCCTAAGTATTGCTCTCTGTTCCTCACTCCACCGAGGCCCTGCCTCCGGCTGATACCCAGCTGCTGCTCCACGCCCCAAAGCTCCACCTCCTGCCTGAATTCTTCACGCTGGCGAGCTGCTCAGGCACTGATATTACCCCACACAGCTGAGCCAACCGTGTTTGTTTTCCTCCTCACGATCAGCAGCTGCAACGTGTGTGTTTTCCCTCACCGGCGCTGCTCCACTGCTCCCTGTCTCCCGGCCAGCCCAGCGCCTCTCCGGCAGGCTCAAGAGGCCACAGAGGTGCGCCAGGAGGTACTGATCCTCATCCCGTCGTCCCCCTGCTCTCCCCCGACGCCGGCTAGCCGGAATTTCATTTTTGGCGCCGGCGCACGTGAAGGACCGACCTCAGCAAATTTCTGAAATTAGCTCCAATCGATTGATTGTTCGTTCTACAATTCAGACCACAGCTACTAGGGTTCCTAGCGCCCTTCCACACCGAAGCACGAAGCAAACCGACCACCCTATGCCCCGGGCGACGAGAAATCGTCGCAAGCGGCCAAAACTGCCACGGTCCACGGTGACGACTAGTTTGCAGCCATGTTCTGCACGATTTGATCTCCGTTCCATGTTTCTAGACCCATAGGGATGCTGTAGGACATCATAGCTCGCCGGGAGATGCCTTGGACACGCGGGAACGCGTCCATGTCGAGCTCCCGAGCCGTCCCGCCGGTGCCGACCCACCTACAGCCGTTTTCACGCGGGGAAACCTTGCCCGGCAGCTGCGCCACGTTCCCAGGAGCATGTAGGGCGAAACCGGAGCTCATTTGGTGGAGAAATGAGGGAGAACGAGCCATGCCAAGCTTTCAGCCGGTGTGCACCCGCGGGCTCTGGCGGGAGGTTGAAGAAGCACCTGACCCGTGGGCCCCACGTGTGACTGTGCTGTTTAAAATCAAACAGAGAGTTGTTCAAACTTTAGAACTGCATAACTTTTGCTAAAAAACTCCAAAATTAGTGATTCAAATTGGGTTTGATTCAGGATGAAGAGCTCTATTCAAATGAACAACCCAATTTGCATGAAAACCAATAGAAAATTCTGGAAAATTCTTTAAAGCTTTTCAGAAAAAAAGAATTTTAGAGGGAGTTTGGTTCATCCAAAATTCCCCAAAATTTGCTAGGATATTCTTTAGGATATTAGGAAACTCCTGTTAAAGTTTCAGCTCATTTGGAATTGATTTAGTTGGGATAATTCCAATTTCAAGTTTCTGTATTCAAATAAATACAGAAACATTTTCAGAGAATTTCCAAAACTTGGAAATTCAGTTCTAGCCATTCCTTAGCTCAAAAAATCCTAGGAAAATTTAGGCATACTCTCTGAGCTATGTAGGAAATTATGGTTCACTTAGATTTGCATGAAAGTGCAATTTTAATCAGAATTAATTCTTTTATGCGTAAATGCTTAGGGAATTGTTATGGGTGATCCACTTAGTGAAATGTTCTGAATTTTGGTCCAGAGGACTTTCTTGTGACAACGAACCCCCAAGAAAATTTCCAGCTCCATTGGAGCCATGGATCATTAGTGTTCTGTTCAACCATTAGTTGATCCCCCACCCAAGTGATGAACCTCACTTCTCACTTGATGATAGTGGTCAAACACACACTTAAACCACCACCCCAGTGTCAATTTAAATTCTTGAACAGAGTTCCAGTTTTAAACTTGGCTTTAGCATTTGTTAGCAAAAAGTTTTATAATTGAACATGTATGCATATTCCTAACGTGTAGTGATTAAACGTGGAAAGTGAAGAAGGAGGAGGTGAACTTGGATCAAGGAACAAGAAGGGCAGGAGTGAACTTCAATACATCAGAAACTGACTTTCTCTCAACTGACTTTAGTCACCTGCAAAACCAAGGCAAGCCCCGGTTTGCACTTAAGTTGTTTTTAAAGTTTTCCCTTTGTTCACTACATTTGGTCAAGGTTTGTATGTGCATTAGGTCAAGGATGTTGATACTCCACTTGCATAACCAAACATGAACCCTGAGGTCAAGGGTAGCATTATGTCATCGCTGTAGAATAAGGCCATGCTAAATAGTCTAGGGCATCCGGTAGAAGACGAGTAGTTGGAATCTACTCGCGAGCTATAGTTCAGAAGATCATAAGTGTGGTTGGGAAAGGAAGCAAACTAAAGTTTACATTTCTAAAGATGAGACCGGACAGAGGGGTTAGGCTGCGACAAGACGAGGTCTTGGTCGAGTAGCTCTGCCTGTGTCGGTTAAGGACCGATGCGTATGGCGCGTCCAGGAGCAAGTATTGAGTTGTGTACCGAATGCTTACTGATATATGGGAACCAGGAAACAGATGTACCTGGTTCACTGGATTGTAGAGGCATACCACATCGTCTCGTTAGACCTATGAGCCCGAGACGGCGCGACCGGTTCTACAGTTTAGTGTCCTGAGAAAGGTTGCCACATACGACGTAATGAAGGACGCCAGAGTTGGGTCTTCAGAGGCGGGCGTATGTGTCGAGTTATCCGGGTAGTGTTTGATTTGAATCACCGTCCCTCGCGGTTATTGAGTACCGCTTTCTCCTATGTTGTGACGTAGTTAATCAACTTGTGTGGAAACAGTTTGCAAAAGTATAATTGCTGCTATGATTATGTTAAGTTGCATGAAAACCATGTTTAAAGTAGAGATAGCGCTAACTAAAGTTATTTTCTACCTTGGGGCAAGTAACATTGGAATGAAGCGTTTCTTGTTTGATTGTGGAGTTCCAATGTTGCCGATCGCAAGGTCACTACTAATATGGCTAAAAATTGAAAGTTGAGGATGAACTCGTAGGCGAGTCTTTTTCGCAAACTATAGGATTAGGTCTTAAGTTATCCTCATGTAGAGTTGCATGCTGTAGGAGAGACGGTTAAGTCTTGCTAAGCCTTTGTGCTCACTCTTGCTATATAAGTGGTTTTGCAGGTAAACTTCGATGCTATAAAGCAGGTTGT
Source organism: Neostapfia colusana (assembly GCA_030760725.1). Classification (NCBI taxonomy): domain Eukaryota; kingdom Viridiplantae; phylum Streptophyta; class Magnoliopsida; order Poales; family Poaceae; genus Neostapfia; species Neostapfia colusana. The sequence continues at coordinate 17,706,128 of JASWHV010000013.1, forward strand.
CCGGTGAGACTCTGGAACTTTCGAGTCATGTCACACTTGGAGAACCTAGCCGCTGTCGTGTCTTCGTGTTGCTAGCGAGAGGAGTCCGCGGGCTGGATCTCTTCTCGAGTGCTTCTTAGATATTCATCGTGAGCTGTTTATAGACTTCCGCTGTAGCTATTTTATGTAAATTATTTACAAAGAACAATTGTAAGCTTCCGCTTTTGATTTATGTAATACTGTGTTCCTTATATGTGTGCTGTTGGGTGCCGCATAACACGACACCACCCAATGCGATTCCTCGGGCAAGGCAGCACGGCCCCGTGATCGGGGTCGGGCCCCCTCAGTGTGGTATCAGAGCCGCATTGGTAATAGCACACGGAATAAGGATGGTATTACGACAAAACCTTAGGATATGGTGAGGAAATGGTATTAGGCCCACATAAGGACTATAGTAGTATAGTTACTTAAAGTGGCAAGACTAACATATGTGTTTTAATTCTGAACTTTCATTATGTAACGACGCACCTACGTTCAGGTAAGAATGGTAAGGAACGCCACCGAAAGCGGTTCAATTTCGGTTAGCTCCCCTGACGAGGAAAGTGGTTCAGGGTTAGATCTCACAGCTTGGTGTGAGATGTTAATATGAAACTCTTGGACTCTTCATGTTTCTGAGTTCATATGAAACGCTGATCCCTAGCGTGCATTAGGCAAGTAAGTGGAGACCCCATCGTTTGGTCAGTAACGCGATAGTGTGTTCGTCTGGAAGTAGCCCAGGAGGACATACGCAGCGCTTGCCATCGGCGTGCCCTGCAGGGCAGTAGGTGGTATCCGTTGGGTTGATAACATTCCCAACCGTGACGACCCGTTCATGACATACTCGGGTTCTCCGTCGTGTGGTGTTGAAACACGATCACGTACCTTGAGACGTGACTTAACTCAAGGACGGCCGTATGACAATGATACGGGCGTTTGTATTTACTTTCAATTATAGAACTGCCTGAAATGAAACAACCTTTGAGTGTACCACTATTGGGTGATCTTCTGCAGGTACTAACCACGTACGTATCCCATGTAGTACACGTGTGCGAGAGGCCGTCTTAGTGCCACTGATAAAACGGATATGCCGGTATAATCCGGTTTAGGAATTTCTTTTGGTGAGGCTATGTAGTACCGACATGTTCTTACGGTGCATCGACACCGTACTACACTTAATAACCTCTTCCCTAAGAAGAAATGATTCATGAACTAACTTTCAACTAAAAATGGAAGTTTAAAACAAGTAGTAGCTACTGAACTCTTATTTTGAGCTAAGATTCAAATGAGAGTATAACTAGGTATCAAAGTTTTCAATAAAAAAAAACAGAGTGCTCTGTTTCTGGCAGGAATTCTTGCTGGGCTTTAACAGAGCATAACTCTGAGTAGATTTAACCCATTGAGGTGTATGATACAGTTCTGGAAATATTTTTAAGTGCTCTACAACTCCTTTGTAGACCTCCAGAGCAAAATCACACGTTAAGTTCGTGAAAAGTCCAGTTGAAGGCAAACTGTTCAGAACCAGGACAGTAGCAAAAACCTCTCTGGACCTTTCTGTTTTTAAGCCATAACTTCCTGTAGAAAAATCCTTAAGGAGCACATAAGTACTTGTTGGAAAGCTACTGAAGTTTACTAAAACTTTGGTATGGAACTCAAGTCTAGAATCTGTTGATAACTTGAGTAAAATTTGGAGTTTGTGTGAGCTGGTCAGGGTAGTCCCGCTGATTAGCTTAGCGTACATAAGATTGGTTTAAACATGAATGTGGTTATGCTTTCATAAAGTTCATGACATGTTCATGTTTTACTTATCTTTACTTACTACTGAGATAGAATTTTGATTGACTCAAAATTTTGTTTCGTGCAGTATGGTACGCACACATTCTCAAATGGAGCTTGGAGATTCAAGTCGAGGTGGGAATGACTCGACTTCATCACAAGAGCCATCGCCAACCGGATTGGCCAAAATTATGGCGAAGATGAATGAAACTCTCCAAACCATAGTTCAGCAAGGCATAGATCGAGAAGTTCAACGTCACATGCCCACCCAGAGCACGTATCTGGATTTCTTGGCGACACAACCGCCGGTATTCTCCGAGGCGGCTGACCCTTGTGAAGCAAATCACTGGTTACGTGTCATCGAGTCCAAGTTTGGGTTGATCCAATGTGATGAATTCTCAAAGACTCTATATGCCGCTCAGCAGCTTCACGGCTTTGCTGGAGCATGGTGGGCAGACTACCTTGCTGTCCAACCAGCAGGGCATCGTGTCACATGGGCGGAGTTCCAGGCTGCATTTCGTGCTCGTTTCATCCCTGCGGGCATAATGCAAACCAGTCTGGATGAGTTCTGGATTCTGAAGCAAGGGGACATGAGTGTTATTGAGTATGCGAAGGAATTCAATCGCTTAGCTCAATATGTCCCTGACTATGTGAAATCACCAGCCATGAAAGGTTATCATTTCTACCGAGGGCTGACTGCTAGGCTGCGATGTGAATTGGCTCAAGTTAGCCAAGAGAATTTTGATGAGTTTGTGAGCTGTGCTATCGCTCAAGAATATTATTCCAACCTCTACCTCAAGGAAAAGAGGGAGAGGGACTCATCACAAGATGAAGACAATCGTCTACCTCAGAAGTATCGGTTGGTAATTCGTTCACCTTCCGGTCGGGAGATTCCACAAGAGGTGCAATCATTCTGGGAGTGTGACGACTCTTCTACTCCACAGAGGTCTTATTCACCTCCACCGCAGCAGCAACTTATTTCTTATGCACCTCAGTATCAACAAGGTGCACCAGAATACTTTTTCCCTCAAGAGGTTGAAGATGAACAAGGTGATTTCTCAGCCAAGCAAGGTGCTGTCCCACTTCAGCTTGACAATGATCTTAAGGTCAATGAAGCAACTGAACCGAGCAGCAAAAATGGGTCTGCGGGTCCAGTTCAACAGAGTGATCTTGGACAGCCAAGAAAAGCTATGTCCAAAGTGGGAACAGTCAATTATGTGTCAGTCGATGATCTGCCAAAGGGAGGACCTGTTCTTGCCGGTAGGTTCACCTTAAATGACAAGCCGGTTGTCATTTTATTTGACTCTGGTGCGACACATAACTTCATTAGCAGGGCAACGGTGATCCGGGATCAGATCTCCACAACTGTCACAAAAGGTTCTTACCTTATTCATTCACCAGGTGGAGACATCTCAACTAATGAAGTCGTTTCTCGAGCACCATTTTGCTTGGGTGGAAAAAATTATCCTACCACCCTCATCATTCTCGAAGACCAGGGAATCAATGCCATATTGGGAATATCGTGGCTGACCTTCCATAAGGCTGTTCTGGACATCGAGAACAGGAGTGTTCACTTGGACTCTCCACTTCACGGACGTCAAACATTGTACCTCGGCGAAGCGATTTCTAAAGAACCGGAAGTATGTAATGCCGAGGCGTGCAAGTTAGAAGACATTCCGGTAGTCCGTGAATATCTGGACGTGTTTCCCGAAGATCTTCCAGGCTTACCACCTGAGCGCGAGGTGGAATTCAAAATAGAATTGATGCCGGGAACTACGCCAATCTCTCGGAGACCATACAAAATGGCTCCGAACGAATTAGCCGAGCTGAAGGAGCAACTCAAGGATCTAATGGACAAGGGGTTTATTCGTCCAAGTTCATCACCATGGGGTTGCTCAGCTTTATTTGTGAAGAAGAAGGATGAGACGCTGAGGCTATGTATCGATTATCGTCCTTTAAATGCTGTGACCATAAAGAACAAGTATCCACTACCAATAATTGATATTCTTTTTGATCAGCTAGTGGGTGCTAAAGTCTTCTCCAAGATGGACTTAAGGTCGGGATATCATCAAATCAAGATTCGCGTGGAAGATGTCCCGAAAACAGCATTATCGACAAGATATGGGCTCTATGAATATCTTGTCATATCATTTGGGTGACCAATGCTCCGGCCCACTTTATGTACCTTATGAACTCGGTGTTCATGCCGGAGCTGGATCAGTTCGTCGTGGTATTCATCGACGACATCTTGATCTACTCCAAATCTGAAGAGGAACACGCTAAACATTTGCATATTGTGCTCCAACGACTGAGAGATCACAAGCTCTATGCAAAGTTTAGTAAATGTGAATTCTGGATCAACCAAGTGCCATTTCTTGGGCACATTATTTCAGCAGAAGGCATTGCTGTTGATCCAAGCAAGATTGAACAAGTGCTGAAGTGGAAGTCTCCAACATCAGTCCATGAAGTTCGTAGCTTCTTGGGTTTGGCTGGATATTATTGGAGGTTCATTCCGAGCTTCTCAAAAATCTCCAAACCTATGACAGAGCTACTGAAGAAGGGCATCAAGTATGATTGGAGCAAGCCATGTGAGGAAGCTTTTCAAGCGTTGGTGAAACACCTCACAACAGCCCCGGTTCTAGCTCAACCGGATACAACCAAGCCTTTTGATGTTTATTGTGATGCATCCGGCGTCGGGCTTGGTTGTGTACTCATGCAAGGAGGACGTGTGGTCGCATATGGATCACGGCAATTACGGAATCATGAGCAACATTATCCAACTCATGATCTCGAGCTTGCTGCCGTGGTACTCGCTTTGAAGATGTGGAGACATTACCTATTGGGAAATCTGGTTCATCTCTACACCGACCACAAGAGTTTGAAGTACATATTCACTTAGAAAGAGTTGAATATGCGACAACGGCGATGGTTGGAGTTGATCAAGGACTATGAGATTGAAATTCATTATCATCCGGGCAAGGCAAATGTGGTTGCCGATGCGCTCAGCCGGAAGTCTCATATTCATAGCCTATCCATCACGCCGATAGAAGAGGAAGAACCAAGTCTTTACTTGGTTCCATTTGGAGCCCTACATAACCTAGCCCTCATACCCACAATAAAAGAGGAGGTTATGGCAGCTCAAAAGAAAGACAAGGGCATGGCTCATATCAGAAGGAGATTGAAGAACGGGGAAATGAAATGTTTCCGGTTAGATGATGAAGACACTCTATGGTTCAAGGACCGGATAGTCGTACCCCGTGATATGAGGCTGCGGAAGAAAATTTTGGATGAGGCTCACTTATCCAAATTTTCTATTCATCCGGGCAGCAACAAGATGTACCAAGAATTGAGGACTAAATTTTGGTGGACCCGGATGAAGAGAGAAGTTGCTAAATACGTATCAGAATGTGATACGTGTCGAAGAGTTAAGGCCGACCATGTGAAGAAATCGGGCCTGCTGCAACCGCTACAAATACCGGCATGGAAGTGGGAAGACTTGAGTATGGATTTCATCGTTGGATTGCCGATGAACTCCCACCACCATGACTTGATTTGGGTAATCGTTGATCGATTGACCAAATCGGCACGTTTCATTCCGGTGCATACCAACTACAGCGCCAAGCAGTATGCGGAGTTATACATAGCACGAATCTTATGCCTGCACGGAGTTCCCCGTACCATTGTCTCCGACAGAGGATCGCTGTTCGTATCCCGTTTCTAGGAACAGCTACACACATCCTTGGGAACTAAATTGATTCGAAGCTCCGCGTATCACCCTCAAACCGATGGACAAACTGAGAGGGTGAATCAAATACTTGAAGATATGCTGAGAGCATGTGTCATCCACCACGGTAAGAGCTGGGATGATCACTTACCGTTGGCAGAGTTCTCATATAACAACGGTTATCAATCAAGTATCAAAATGGCGCCTTATGAAGCTCTCTACGGCCGGAAGTGCCGCACACCCCTTGAACTGGTGTGAATCCGGCGAGAGAGTTATTTACGGGATTGATCTCGTAAATGAAGCAGAAGAGCGGGTGAGGCTTATTCAGGAAAATCTGAAAGCCACTCAGTCCAGGCAAAAGAGCTATGCGGATAAGAGACGTCGTCCTCTGAACTTTCAAGTTGGAGACCACGTCTACCTCCGCTTATCTCCTATGAAGGGCATTCACCGATTCGGAGTGAAAGGAAAATTAGCTCCGCGCTTTATCGGTCCCTTCGTCATCATTGAAAGATGCAGACCCGTGGCATACCATTTGGAGCTGCCGGCAACCTTAGCCGGAGTTCATAACGTCTTCCACATATCTCAGTTGCGGAAGTGTTTAAAAGTTCCAACGGAGATTCTCACCGGAGACATAGAAAATTTGAAGCCGGACCTCACGTATGTTGAGCGACCAACCCGGATAATTGATGAAAAGACTCGTGGAACCAGGAATCGGACGCTGCGATTTTTCAAGGTGCTATGGGAAAATCACACGTCCGACGAAGCTACATGGGAAAGCGAGGAGTATTTGCAACGCAATCATCCGGAGTTGTTAGAGGCTTATATGTAGTAGTTGTCCTCTCCACCTTGTCCTTAATCATGAATCTCGGGACGAGATTCTTTTTAAGGGGGGAGGAATAAAGGTCCCAAAACTTGTAAATAGAAAACTTGAGCTATGAATAAAGTTGAGTTTATATGCAAGAAATGGGACTTACAAAAACTTTTGTGTTCCTCATGAAAGTGTTGGCAGGTGCAATAAAACTTTGAATTCAGTTTGAATTAAGAGGTGCACTTCAAAAAGAAGGAGGGCATGTTCAAAAGAGAAAATTCAAACTGTTGTTTGAAAAAGTGTATTTGCAACAGCCAACTCAAAGATCAGAGGACATATTAGAATTCCTCAGATCCAAATTATGAGGGAGACCAATTTGGAGGAAATTTGGAGGTGCTTGGATATGAATATCAAGAGGACTTGTAAATTTCATCCAAATTTGAATTAAAATTTGAAACTGAGGCAAAACTGGTCAAATTGCCAAATGACTTTTGGATTTGAGTACCTCATAGCTGAATTTGCAAGGTGCCAAAATTTGGAGATATTTGTGAGAGTTTTGGGGGATAAGAAGAGGGGTGGACCCCACATGTCATAGGAATGAGTAGACTTAGTCCCTAAGTATTGCTCTCTGTTCCTCACTCCACCGAGGCCCTGCCTCCGGCTGACACCCAGCTGCTGCTCCACGCCCCAAAGCTCCACCTCCTGCCTGAATTCTTCACGCTGGCGAGCTGCTCAGGCACTGATATTACCCCACACAGCTGAGCCAACCGTGTTTGTTTTCCTCCTCACGATCAGCAGCTGCAACGTGTGTGTTTTCCCTCACCGGCGCTGCTCCACTGCTCCCTGTCTCCCGGCCAGCCCAGCGCCTCTCCGGCAGGCTCAAGAGGCCACAGAGGTGCGCCAGGAGGTACTGATCCTCATCCCGTCGTCCCCCTGCTCTCCCCCGACGCCGGCTAGCCGGAATTTCATTTTTGGCGCCGGCGCACGTGAAGGACCGACCTCAGCAAATTTCTGAAATTAGCTCCAATCGATTGATTGTTCGTTCTACAATTCAGACCACAGCTACTAGGGTTCCTAGCGCCCTTCCACGCCGAAGCACGAAGCAAACCGACCACCCTATGCCCCGGGCGACGAGAAATCGTCGCAGGCGGCCAAAACTGCCACGGTCCACGGTGACGACTAGTTTGCACCATGTTCTGCACGATTTGATCTCCGTTCCATGTTCCTAGACCCATAGGGATGCTGTAGGACATCATAGCTCGCCGGGAGATGCCTTGGACACGCGGGAACGCGTCCATGTCGAGCTCCCGAGCTGCCCCGCCGGTGCCGACCCACCTACAGCCGTTTTCACGCGGGGAAACCTTGCCCGGCAGCTGCGCCACGTTCCCAGGAGCATGTAGGGCGAAACCGGAGCTCATTTGGTGGAGAAATGAGGGAGAACGAGCCATGCCAAGCTTTCAGCCGGTGTGCACCCGCGGGCTCTGGCGGGAGGTTGAAGAAGCACCTGACCCGTGGGCCCCACGTGTGACTGTGCTGTTTAAAATCAAACAGAGAGTTGTTCAAACTTTAGAACTGCATAACTTTTGCTAGGAAGCTCCAAAATTAGTGATTCAAATTGGATTTGATTCAGGATGAAGAGCTCTATTCAAATGTACAACCCAATTTGCATGAAAACCAATAGAAAATTCTGGAAAATTCTTTAAAGCTTTTCAGAAAAAAGAATTTTAGAGGGAGTTTGGTTCATCCAAAATTCCCCAAAATTTGCTAGGATATTCTTTAGGATATTAGGAAACTCCTGTTAAAGTTTCAGCTCATTTGGAATTGATTTAGTTGGGATAATTCCAATTTCAAGTTTCTGTATTCAAATAAATACAGAAACATTTTCAGAGAATTTCCAAAACTTGGAAATTCAGTTCTAGCCATTCCTTAGCTCCAAAAATCCTAGGAAAATTTAGGCATACTCTCTGAGCTATGTAGGAAATTATGGTTCACTTAGATTTGCATGAAAGTGCAAGTTTAATCAGAATTAATTCTTTTATGCTTAAATGCTTAGGGAATTGTTATGGGTGATCCACTTAGTGAAATGTTCTGAATTTTGGTCCAGAGGACTTTCTTGTGACAACGAACCCCCAAGAAAATTTCCAGCTCCATTGGAGCCATGGATCATTAGTGTTATGTTCAACCATTAGTTGATCCCCCACCCAAGTGATGAACCTCACTTCTCACTTGATGATAGTGGTCAAACACACACTTAAACCACCACCCCAGTGTCAATTTAAATTCTTGAACAGAGTTCCAGTTTTAAACTTGGCTTTAGCATTTGTTAGCAAAAAGTTTTATAATTGAACATGTATGCATATTCCTAATGTGTAGTGATTAAACGTGGAAAGTGAAGAAGGAGGAGGTGAACTTGGATCAAGGAACAAGAAGGGCAGGAGTGAACTTCAATACATCACAAACTGACTTTCTCTCAACTGACTTTAGTCACCTGCAAAACCAAGGCAAGCCCCGGTTTGCACTTAAGTTGTTTTTAAAGTTTTCCCTTTGTTCACTACATTTGGTCAAGGTTTGTATGTGCATTAGGTCAAGGATGTTGATACTCCACTTGCATAACCAAACATGAACCCTGAGGTCAAGGGTAGCATTATGTCATCGCTGTAGAATAAGGCCATGCTAAATAGTCTAGGGCATCCGATAGAAGACGAGTAGTTGGAATCTACTCGCGAGCTATAGTTCAGAAGATCATAAGTGTGGTTGGGAAAGGAAGCAAACTAAAGTTTACATTTCTAAAGATGAGACCGGGCAGAGGGGTTAGGCTACGACAAGACGAGGTCTTGGTCGAGTAGCTCTGCCTGTGTCGGTTAAGGACCGATGCGTATGCCGCGTCCAGGAGCAAGTATTGAGTTGTGTACCGGATGCTTACTGATATATGGAAACCAGGAAACCGATGTACCAGGTTCACTGGATTGTAGAGGCATACCACATCGTCTCGTTAGACCTATGAGCCCGAGACGGCGCGACCGGTTCTACAGTTTAGTGTCCTGAGAAAGGTTGCCACATACGACGTAATGAAGGACGCCAGAGTTGGGTCTTCAGAGGCGGGCGTATGTGTCGAGTTATCCGGGTAGTGTTTGATTCGAATCACCGTCCCTCGCGGTTATTGAGTACCGCTTGCTCCCATGTTGTGACGTAGTTAATCAACTTGTGTGGAAACAGTTTGCAAAAGTATAATTGCTGCTATGATTATGTTAAGTTGCATGAAATCCATGTTTGAAGTAGAGATAGCGCTAACTAAAGTTATTTTCTACCTTGGGGCAAGTAACATTGGAATGAAGCGTTTCTTGTTTGATTGTGGAGTTCCAATGTTGCCGATCGCAAGGTCACTACTAATATGGCTAAAAACTGAAAGTTGAGGATGAACTCGTAGGCGAGTCTTTTTCGCAAACTATAGGATTAGGTCTTAAGTTACCCTCATGTAGAGTTGCATGCTGTAGGAGAGACGGTTAAGTCTTGCTGAGCCTTTGTGCTCACTCTTTCTATATAAGTGGTTTTGCAGGTAAACTTCGATGCTATAAAGCAGGTTGTCCGGTGAGACTCTGGAACTTCCGAGTCATGTCACACTTGGAGAACCTAGCCGCTGTCGTGTCTTCGTGTTGCTAGCGAGAGGAGTCCGCGGGCTGGATCTCTTCTCGAGTGCTTCTTAGATATTCATCGTGAGCTGTTTATAGACTTCCGCTGTAGCTATTTTATGTAAATTATTTACAAAGAACAATTGTAAGCTTCCGCTTTTGATTTATGTAATACTGTGTTCCTTATATGTGTGCTGTTGGGTGCCGCATAACACGGCACCACCCAATGCGATTCCTCGGGCAAGGCAGCACGGTCCCGTGATCGGGGTCGGGCCCCCTCACCAAAAGACCCTACGTACATGAGGAAACACACACTCTAACAACTTCCTACGGAGAAACCCGTAGAAGAGCCCACTCACGCTCCCGGGCGGTGGTGAGGAAGGGGTGGGCCGTAAACACCTCGCCACGAGGGGAACGACCGGCAAAGATGGCCTAAGTGCGCGAGGCGGAGGACGACAGCGAGTGGAAGGAGAGTCATGACATGCACAACAGATGGTGGCGACGCGAGGTAGGAGGGTAGGGGCACGCGCGGAAGGCCGACAGCGCGGGATTGGAGTAGGGACGTGCACGACCGAGGCCGACAGCACGGGGTGAGAAGGGACGCGCGCCGAAGGCCGGCAGCGCGGGGTAGGAGGACAGAATGCACGTAAAAAGCCAGCAGCGCGGGGTAGGAGGAGGAATGCGCGTGGAAGGCCGACAGCGTGGAGAAGGAGGGGCGGCACGGGCGCGGAGGGCGGCAGCGGATTTGCGGCGGCAACGACGCTGCCGCTCCCAGTGGTGGCGGCGGTCAGGGGAGAGGGGGCTGGCAGGGGCGTGGCCAGAGCCCGAGAGCGCAGGGGAGAGGGGGGCGACAAGGGCGCGAGGGCGGCAGCGGATCTGCGGTGGCGGCGACACTAGTTGACCCGCCATAACCCACTTGCCACTAGCTGAGCTTGAAGAACAGCAGCATCATCGGGTTCTCCGGTCATGAGTCATCAGGACCTGGAGGAGACAACGGCAGGTAGGTACGTCGCTACCTATCCTCCGCCTTGCGCGCCGCACCTCGTAGAGCCGCTCGTGGGCCGACCTCTGCCTGCCGCGGCGGGTCGTTGCAGCACCTGCCGGCCTGCTTCCCACCGTGGGAGACAACAAAGGGCTCACCTTTGGTGCCGACGCATCGGGTCGAGGACGCGCCGCGACTGTCGACGGAAGTTGGCGGCAGATCCAGGAGGGTGGCCACGCCGCTCGGGAGGCTGACGGCGGCGCCGGTGGCCGATGACAGCGCTCGGGAGGCTGGCCGCGGCGCTTGTCGGGTCTAGCTGCGGTGGCGACATACAGTGCGGCATCTCGCACGGGTCCCGGCGGATCTTGGGGCGACCGAGCGGACGCACACGGAGGCAGAGGCGCGGCGGAAGCACACGTGAGGTGGTCCGCCGCCGGTGGCGGTGGCGCTGCTACATGGGAGGATGCGGCGGCGGCTGTAGTGGTAGGAGATAGGCGGTGGCTATGGGGAGAGGAGAGAGGCGGTGTCAGACCCCACGTGAATAAAGAAACAAGAAACCGCTCACGCCCGCTCGCTCGCGCCCCTCGCGCGTGCGCGCTCCACGGCGTGCGCCCGTTCGCCCGCCCAAGTGTTGCCTCTTCCTCTCCTATTTAAACTCTTGAGGGACCCCAAATTTTCCTATCTCACTCACACCCACTTCTCACTGGTCTCTGACAAGAATCGCCACGAGGATCCGTAGTCCTAACAAACCAACGGCAATGACTGACGACCATTGCCATTCTTTGCCACAGTCGACGTACTTCCGGCCTTTTCGAATCAATAAAACTACCCTAGGTGGGTTTCTAGTATTTCCCGTTTACGAAATTGATAGAAAAGTTTAGAATTGTTGAGTTTTTCAATATGTTTGTGTTTGTCCATCGAGAAAGGTGTCGCCGCCACCAAGTGACACCGCGTGCATCTGTCGATCACGGCCGGGATGATGCGTCCCTCTTGGAATTATTAGATTAAAAAGCAGCCTCAAAACCAGTTTTCAATCTTCAAGAACAAAATTTCGAGAATTCCGGGCAGCAAATTAAAGGCAAGTGTTCCTTGACCACTTTGCTCCTATTTTAGGATGAATAGTTAGATTATTTGCATGATGTCTTTAATATGAAACCCAGTGTAGGATGTTTCCATAGTTATATTGTTTTATCTTTCCTTGCAAAACCATGGAGGGAATTAGATACGACTTGAAGGTTATCATTTTATGTGCTTAGCCATGCCTAGAACTTTAGAAATGAATGGAATATAGTTGATACTAGTGTGGTGGAATTATATGAAGGACACAAGTGTGTCATGATGTTAGGAATCTAGACAGGCTGGGTGTTTTGGTTGGTGCTTCGTGCACGAGACTCGGGAATGAGTTAGTGCCTGTCTTAGATTCTAAGGACCGGTTCATGGAACAGTTAACCCGGCTTTACAGTGCCACCACAAGACTGAGATGGGGCAGCTTGGCCCATTAATTAGGAGTTTGCCGGTATAGTATGAGTGTTTGGATGGTGCGGGGAATGGGAGTCCATTTTTGACTGCCCTGGGAACTGCAAGGCTCAAGAGGGGGCTTCTGTAGGGGAGGGTTACTCCCAGGAACTACAGCGGTGAAACCTCAGTGGGCTTGTACTTGCCGGTAGATCCTTTGTAAAGGCCATGTAGTGATCTCCTGATCACACACCAAAGGAAGTGTGTAATGTGGCTTGCAACCACAGATATCAGGGAGGTTTCTTAGTCCACCTGGCAACAGGGGATGAAATCACTACTTGTGGGTAAAGTGGTACAATCTCTGCAGAGAACCAAACTGTCATGACAGCCGTGCTCACGGTCAAGAGCGGCTTGGACTTGTCCATGATTAGAGAAACATGGATGTGAGTCATAAGAGGTTGTTGGGTGGTGTAACCTAACATTCATGACTTAATTATGATGATGGTGGGATTATCATTTAGTAAGATAGGTTGCTAATTAAAGCTAAGGCTAGGATTAATGCATAGTGCTTAACCATGTTAGCCTTCCCTTGCTATTGGCCTTCATAACATTCTTTTCTACACTTGTTGAGTACCTTTGGTACTCAAACTTGCTTTTGTTGGATGTCGTATGTTGCCTCAGGTGCAAATGAAGAGGTAGACTTTGATGAGGAGGACTTCGATCCCGAGGAGTTGTTCTAGGTTGGCGAAACCCCCGGGCAACGTCTGTGGAACTGGAGCATCCACGTTGTAGTCTTCCGCTGTTGTGTTATAGTGTAAAGATACTCTTAGTTATTATTTCATGTACTATGATGTAATATTATGTTGTACGTTGAACTTGGCTTGTAATATAATGATATTACACTCTTGTCGGCACATGTATGAATCAACTGATCCTGGCATACATGTGATAATACGCTCGGGTGTTCCTTATGGAAAACCGGGTGTGACAGGCGGCGGCTGTGGGGGAGAGAAAGTGAAAAGCCCAAGAACCTTAATCTGATACCATGTTAGAATGAAACTGAATTCTAGCTTCCATAATGTCAAGGGGTGGGTTACCTATATATGGTACAATGCACACACACTCTAACAGTTACAGATGTGAAGAATATGCATAAAAGGTTCACATGAACCTTGTTAGTCTTATAAGTGGGTAACATATATAAGTGTCTATTATTTAGTATAAATGTTGTTTTCTTAATTTTCCACTGCGACGTAAGTTGCTACTATAATGTAAATCTGAATTTTCAGTAGTTGTAATGATTCTATAAATATTGCTATGTAAGTTGATATAGTCATATGGGTCATATGGTATTGTATTACGCATTCTTCTTTCAAAGTTGCTGACACAAGTTTACAGCGATCCGCCACAAATTTGTGAGTGGCTAACATGGCATATTGTCGTTCATTAATGTTGCTACCAATTTTCTTGATCATACGAATGTTGCAAGTTCAATGTGAATTTTGCTAGAATCAGTTGCTATGGTTCTATTAGCGTTGCAGGATTTTTCTCAATTATAGGAGAGCTGTTTTCCCATATTTTAAAAAGAAACGCTAATTTTAGACGCTTGGGAATTAGCATCCCTGTATTTTAACAATAAAACGAGATTGCAATCTCTATCTCGATCGGCAAGAAGTACACATTTGTTCAAGACACGAGAACACGGGCTTACACCATATAAAGATGAATTGAAATGCAAACGTATATGTATAGCAGTCTTAAAACTGTAGATTAATTATTCTGTTATTGCTTTCTTGGGTTGAAACCACCGTGAAGGTGCGCTGCAATAAGGAGATTGTTACCTCAATAGGTGTATCTCATAAAAATATAGGTTTAATATATATTGTCCGGAAAAATGCGTGTCGGATGCTTACCTCTGTCAGAATTCAAAAACAGAGGTGGACTCGATTTCCATGTCAGTAGTTTCTAGGCCTTTTGATGGATTGTCGTTTCTTGGATGCCAGTCCGTTGGAGGCCCATATTTGTATTCTGGAGGTAGATTTCCCTTTTTCCTCAAGCTGCTAAAGCTACATCCTACACAGCTTTTAAAAACATCGTTCATTGTAACACAGATCTACCGAGATGGATGATGTAAGATCTCAAAGGATACTAGAGACAATATCTACTGACGAAGTTTAAATGAAGCCTATGTCTCATAGCATGAAGACTCCATCTCCTTCGTAAGAAGTACACGTCACATAGCTTTTGTCCCAACCACGTTGAGATAAGCTAGACATGAAAATGAAACCCATAACTGATAAAAATCATTTGATAAAGCAAATTATTGTATTAGTAGCTTTATAATTGGTAAACCTGCGTATATGAAGAACTCCCTCAAAACCTATTCATTAAACCCACCACAACTATAAAGATTTTTTATTCGTACTCATAATTATTTTAATCTTTACATCCAGTGTAAATGTCTCGGGCAACAGTACGAAAACAGAGCACATTCCCTTCAAACTAATAAGCCTCAGCTGGAGCAGTAGCGGGGCTGCCTTCAGTGGCGTGAGATCTAAGGTGATGTACAAACTGGTCGATGTACCTGTTAGAAGTACAACGGTAGACTCGGTCATGTGGCGTTGGACGTGATCAAAACCAACATGTGTGTAAACGTACGTGGGTAATGTTAGTTAGCAAGTGCGTATGTTGTCCTTGTAAATCGGATCACGATCCTGCACTATCGGCTGCACTATCGGCCATGACTGTTGTACATAATCATCTATATAAACAAGAATGATCTCTGATGAGATCTGCGCTTGGTTAAAACACACTCCGGCTATACCTTTTACATGGTCATCAGAGCCACGATCACGAGCTTCCGCCATGGCCGAGAGTCCAAGCTCCGCAACATCTAATCCTTCCTCCACCTCTTCTCAATCCAGCATACTACCAACACCGGCGTTCGCGCAACTGGTGAGCATCATGCTCACGCAGGACAACTACCTGCTGTGGACGGCGCAAGTAAAGCCGTACCTCAAGAGCCAAGGGGTCATAGGATTCGTCGATGGCACGATTTCTGCCCCGAATCAAACTATTGTCGCTTTGTCAGAAGATCAACGTGGAGGTCGCAGCATCGTCGTCAACCCGGAGTACACTCGCTGGTACCATCAGGATCAGCTCATATTGAGTGGGCTCCATTCCTCACTGACTGAGGAGACGCTCGCTCAAGTTGTGGGCGCCACGACATCCAGAGAAATCTGGCGCACCCTTGAAAACAACTTCGCTTCTTCATCGCGTGCACGGATCATGCAGATCCAAATGCAACTCGCCACAATGCAGAAGAAAGACCTCACAGTTGCAGACTATTTACGCAAGATGAAGCAGCTCTCCGACACCCTTTCTGCCATCGGCAAGCCTCTGCAAGATGAAGAATTCATCTCCTACTTGTTGCGTGGTCTCGGTCAAGAGTTTGATCCTCTGGTGACGAGCATCACCACACAGATCACACCCTACTCAGTGAGCGATGTTTATGCACATATGCTCAGTTATGAGATGCGTCAAGAACAGAACAACACGTATGTTCAAGTTTGAGTTAACCATGCAGGCCGAAGTACAGACCGTGGTGGTTTTCATGGTAGTCGTGGCCGTGGAGGACGTCGAGGTGGACGTTCCTCTGGTGGGTCGTGGCAACCAAGCTCAAGGAAGTCATTCCAATCCAGGGGGACGCAACACACGCTGTCAAGTCTGCGGCAAAAACGGCCATGAAGCCCTGCGCTGCTGGTACCGTTTTGATCATAGTTACCAAGCAGATGACAACAACAAAGTTGCTGCAGCAGTGTCCAACACGAACTACTCTGTTGATCCAAATTGGTATGTCGACACAGGCGCCACGGACCATATAACACACGAGCTTGATCGCCTCACAACAAAGGATCGGTACACTGGAAATGATCAAATCCAAGTGGCTAATGGAGCAGGTTTGTCTATCACTCATATTGGACATTCTTCAATTACTGGTTCAACTAGACCATTATTCCTTAACCATATTTTACATGCTCCCAAAATCAACAAACATCTAATTTCTGTTCGAAAGCTAGCCTCTGATAATGATGCAATTGTTGAGTTTCATCCCCAACTCCTTTTTTGTTAAGGACCGAGCAACGAGGACAGTGCTTCTCGCCGGCAAGTGTAAAAATGGACTCTACATTCTACCAAATAATTTTCCCAGTCAAGCCCTGCTGCTAGCCAGAATATCTCAGGAGCAGTGGCATAGAAGGCTAGGACATCCTGCATCTCCTGTCACTCTTAGAGTATTGCAGAAAAATAACATAGCCGTAGATAAAAGCATTGTTTGTCCTAGAATTTGTGATGCCTGCCAACAAGGAAAATCACATCAATTACCTTTTGGCCCATCCTCACATGTATCTACAGCTCCTCTACATATCATTCATACTGATGTTTGGGACCAGCTATTCCCTCCATTAATGGCTCAAAATATTATGTCTCTTTTCTTGATGATTTCAGTAAATATGTGTGGATTTATTTTCTAAAATGTAAGTCTGATGTAGAGACAATATTTATTCAGTTTCAGAGGTATGTTGAAAAACTTCTGAACACAAAAATTCGATCGGTTCAATCCGACTGGGGGGGGGGGAGAATATCAACGTTTACATAACTACTTCAAACAAATCGGCATTGACCATCGCATTTCTTGCCCTCATACACACCAACAAAATGGTGTCATTGAAAGAAAACACGTAGACACTGGACTTGCCCTTCTTGCTCAGTCACATATGCCATTACGTTTTTGGGATGAAGCTTTCAACACTGCTTGTTATCTGATCAACAGACTTCCTAGTAAAACCATTGATCAAAACACTCCTCTATATAAGCTTCTAGGGACCAATCCTGACTACTCTTCACTTCGTGTTTTTGGGTGCTCATGTTGGCCCAATCTCAGAGCTTATAACTCACACAAACTTGATTTCAGAACCAGGCAATGTATTTTCTTGGGTTATAGCTTAGCTCATAAAGGATATAAGTGTTTTGATCATAAGACAGGAAGGATCTATATATCACGTGATGTTGTTTTTGATGAAACATCTTTTTCTTTTGCCACTCAGTCAACCATCACAACATCAGCTCCAAAACCATCTCATCATCCTGCTATCTTACCCATTCTAGCCAAGAACTATATCTATACAGAAAAATCCCTTATCAATCCTGAAAACATTTTAGTTGAACCAGCAATTGAAGAAAGTCACATGAGTGATAATGAATCTATACCTGCTGCTAACAATGGTCATTCCAGTGGTGTTTTGTCCTCTGCAGATCAATATACAGGGAGCACTGAAAATGAAAATGCAGACAACCTTGTGTCTGAAGGTCAGCATGATAATGAAGCGGCAAGTCAGGTTCAGACACATAATGTACCACAACAACATCCAATGAGGACAAGACTTCGTGATAACATTGTCCAACCCAAAGAGTTCACAGATGGGACAATAAGATATTCAGACAAGATAAAATGTTTTTCTGCATTCTCTGGAAATAGTCAGATAAACACTGGCTTATTTGCAGTTACTGAAGATCTTCAATCAAAAGATTTTTCTAAAATCTCAAACTCAGCAGTATCAGAACCACTGAGTTTGCAAGAGGCTATGAAAAGTCCAGAATGGAAGAATGCCATGGACACTGAATTTTCAGCATTACTGAAGAATGAAACTTGGGACCTAGTGCCACCAAGAAAGGGTATCAATCTCATAGACAGCAGATGGGTGTATAAGATTAAAAGGAAAGCAGATGGATCATTGGAGAGATATAAAGCAAGGTTAGTGGCAAAAGGATTTAAGAAGAGACATGGCATTGATTACTTGGATACTTATTGTCCTGTGATAAAACCTTCTACCATTAGAATAGTCCTCTCCCTTGCTATTTCACAAGGATGGCACATGAGACAGATAGACATTCAAAATGCATTTTTGCATGGCTTTCTTCAAGAAGAAGTTTTTATGAGACAACCCCCAGGGTATGAAGATGCAAGCAAGCCATCAGATTATATTTGTCGACTAAAGAAAGCACTTTATGGTCTTAAACAAGCCCCACGTGCTTGGCACTCCAGATTTACCAGCAAGCTTCAAGAAATGGGGTTCAGTTCATCAAAGGCTGATGCTTCTTTGCTAATTTTCAGACAAGGAAGCACAACCATCTATATGCTAATTTATGTCGACGACATAATCATTGTCAGTTCCTCATCAAGTGCTGCAAGCAAATTGGTTCGGCAACTCATGCTAGAATTTGCAGTGAAGGACTTAGGTCCTCTAGAATATTTCTTGGGCATTGAAGTCAAGCAAAAAACTGGTGGAATCTTATTGTCACAAAGGAGGTATGCTCTTGATCTGTTAAAAAGGGCTAATATGCAGCACTGTAAAGCAATTTCTACACCTATGTCATCTTCTGAAAAATTATTCAAAGATGAAGGCATTCCTTTGACAGAAGAAGAACAGTTCAAATATAGAAGCTTGGTAGGAGGCTTGCAATATCTGATCATGACAAGACCTGACCTGGCTTTTGCAGTGAACAGAGTGTGTCAATTTGTTCAAGCTCCTACTGATGTTCACTTCTCTGCAGTCAAGAGAATCCTCAGATTTATCAAAGGAACTATTGATCATGGACTGAAAATTCAGAAGTCTGCTACAACTACACTGAGTGCTTTTTCAGATGCCGATTGGGCAGGGTGCCCTAACGATCGTAGATCAACCAGTGGACATGCAATATTTCTCGGATCAAACCTAGTATCTTGGAGCTCTCGCAAGCAAGCAACTGTTTCCAGGTCAAGTACTGAGGCCGAGTACAAGGCAATTGCTAATGCAATGGCAGAACTGATTTGGATTCAGTCCTTGCTGAATGAACTCGGCATGTTCCAAAGTAGACCACCTTTGCTCTGGTGCGACAATTTAGGTGCAACCTATCTAACAACCAATCCAATGTTTCACGGAAGAACAAAACACATTGAAGTCGATTTCCATTTCGTTCGTGAGCAAGTTGCACGCAAGGCAATGGAGGTACATTTCATCTCAAGTAAAGATCAACTCGCTGATATACTGACCAAGCCTTTGTCAAGAGCTCCTTTCATCTCAAACAGCCACAATCTCAACATAAGAACGATATGTTGTGATTGAGGGGGACTGTTAGAAGTACAACGGTAGACTCGGTCATGTGGCGTTGGACGTGATCAAAACCGACGTGTGTGTAAACGTATGTGGGTAATGTTAGTTAGCAAGTGCATATGTTGTCCTTGTAAATTGGATCACGATCCTGCACTATCGGCTGCACTATCGGCCATGACTGTTGTACATAATCATCTATATAAACAGGAATGATCTCTGATGAGATCTGCGCTTGGTTAAAACACACTCCGGCTATACCTTTTACAGTACCTCTCGTGAAGCTCCTTGTCGGATACCACCTTGTGCATCTTCAGAGCATTCGCTACAAAGACACTCCTCTCTTCTTCCTCCAGCATGACGGCCCGGACTGCGCTCGCGACGCCGTGGCGATCGAATGACCCGTCGTTCTCGTCCCTTGGCACCTGCAACCCTACTTTCTTTGCCTCCATGAGGCGTGCATTTGGCCCTTGGTCCCTCCTAATCGGCAGCATGATGAGTGGGTGCCCGAACAGAAGCCCCTCGATGAGCGAGTTCCGGCCGCAGTGTGTCAAGAACGCTCCCACGGCGCCGTGCGCCAGGATGTTGAGCTGAGTAACCCACCCCATGGTCACCAGCCCATGACCACGGGTGCAGGTGGCCGAACGCGAGCCACGGGAAGATCACGATGAGCAACGGTGGCGAGGACGAGGACCTGGCGGCGTCCATGGCGGAGGAGCTCGTGCTCGACTTGCGGTGCGGTGCACGGCGAGAAGAACCGGTTTCGTGGTGCTCTGCTCGCACTAGGCCAGAAATCTCGATACTGTGTTGTTTCGCAGCATGTGACCACCGCAGGGTTGATAAGTAGGGACGTCGAAGCTTCGATAGCGATCTGAGCAGGCGTTGCCATACCTAATTAAACTATAGATAACTCTAGCGATGAGCAATTTATAAACACATATGGCGGTGTTCTGATTTTAATTTTTTTCATAATGCTAGTGCGTCTTGTAGCTTGATTTTCATGATAGCCATGGTGGGCAATTTATAAACTTATATCTGGGGTAATTTAGGTTAGGCTTTTATAGCAACGATGATGAGTATTTCCCTCTCTTTGGTTAATGTGACAAATTGTAGCCCTTGAGAGCAAACTACTGAGACCCTATCGTGTCAGCAATTATGTTTTAGTTACATGAAAATTCTCTATCCTCAATGGACACCGGAACATCTACAAATAATAAGATTGACAAACAAAAATACATAACGCAGCGTATAAATATAACAAGGGTATGTCTAGATTACAAACATCTGAAATTAGGATTATATATATATATAATACAAATTGGCGTCTCGTGCGTTGAGTGAATGAAGCCACAATTTCAGACGATTGAAACACGAGGAAATCCCTTTTTTCCTATGGGTATATCCTCCTAAGGTTATCGTTAAACCCTCCTTGGTTTAAAAAAATTATAAACTAAAACTTCAAGATTATGGTTTATTCTAGACATCAAGCATAAAAATACGAAGGTAGTATCTAAACAAATCTGACCGGACCAAACTTTGGCTCTTCGAGTCACCGATCTGATCAGTGCGATAGGCTGGTGTGCCGTGTGGTATATGGTTCTTTGATTGATGGAGCCTACACAGAACATTTTCGGCAACCCGTTGCCTCTCTACGTCTGTATTGCTTTCTGCCATTACTCAGCTGCTACATGTTCTCTTCCAGAATTGGAAGAAGATGTCCTACAATTGAATTGTTCAGCATGTTACCTAAACAACCCAGAGTACACAAACGACGCCATAACTGGCAAGGATGAATGGCTGCACACCGTGACTGGTTACATCAACGACGACGATTATTCGTCGTCGACAGGCAAGGATATCATCTCGCACCCGGCCGGTGGCAAGTCATGGCCGGTCAGTATGTGCACACAGAATCAGAAATGCTTGGTGAGATTCATCACGTCACCAAGACAAATTGAGCTTTCATCGGGTGGGAGAGGCTCATGTATCACATGTTAGTATCTGAAGTATTACTAAGAGTTGGGAAATTTTTCTTGTTTTATTCCACACACAATGTCATACGCAACCTAGGGGTTGGGGTTACATATTTATAGCTGAGGCAGCCAAACATATACCTAGATGCTAGTCTAAGATGTTGCTATCCTAACAAGGACTGAGATGTTGTCCTCTTGGTCTAAGATGTTGTCCTACCAAAGGACTAATATGATGTCGTAAGAACGACTGATATGCTGTCCTCTTGGTCTAAGATGTTGTCCTAACAAGGACTAAGATGTTGTCCTACTAAAGGACTAATATGTTGTTCTAACAAGGATTGATATGTTGTCCTCTTGGTCTAAGATGCTATCCTACCAAAGGACTAAGATGTTGTCCCACCAAAGGACTAATATGTTGTCCTACTAAGGACTGAGATGCTGTCCTAACTAGGGGCCACACAGACCAAGAGTACAAGACTTATTCCTTCATTCACCCCCTAAGACTTGTGCGTTGTCTTGTGGGAGAGTTGGACCATCCCGATCCTAGAGCAAAGCTCAAGGAACGTGATCCTCCCAAGGGGCTTGGTGAGCAGGTCTGCAAGCTAGTCCTTGGTGTTGATGTAGCACGCCTTGATGCTCCCTTCCTCCAAGCAGCCTCGGAGGAAGTGGTACCTCACCCGGATGTGCTTGCTCCGTTCATGAAAGACGGGGTTCTTTGCTAGAGCCAGAGCGGACTTGTTGTCCACCCTGAGTTCCACCGCTCCGGTGTCTTTGCCAAGGAGATCACCAAGCAGTCGAACTAGCCAGAGCGCCTGAGCCGAAGCAGTAGAGGCCGTTATGTACTCGGCCTCGCAGCTGTACAGGGCCACCACCTACTGCTTGACAACTGCCAGCTAACGAGGCACTTGCCGAGGAAGAAGAGAATCCTGCTCGTGCTCTTGCTAGTGTCGATGTTGCCGGCATGGTCGCTATCGCTGTACCCGACAAGATGTGCCTCCCCAGGGCACCTCGGGTAGTAGAGGCTGTGTCGAGAGTCCTCGCAACATAGCGGATGATCCTCTACACAGCCTGCTGGTGCTCCGTCGTCGGTCGCTGCATGAACCGACTGACGTAGGCGACAGAGAATGCCAAGTCCGGCCGTGTGTGGGCGAGGTAGCGAAGGCTCCCCACAAGACGCCAATACTGCGTGGCGTCCACCTCCTCCGTCGTGCTCTTGCGGCTCAGCTTCAGTCTCTCCTCCATGGGAGTGAGAGCTGGGTTGCAGTCTGCGAGCCCAGCCAGCTCAACAATGCGCTTGGCGTAGGCAGTCTGTCGAAGCATGATCCCGGAGTCGGCCTGGTGCACCTCGATCCCCAGGTAGAAGGAGAGAGATCTCAGGTCATTCATCTGGAAGGTGGCTTTCATCGCTTCCTTGAATGCTGCCACCTCCGCATCCTTGGTGCCGGTGATCACCAAGTCATCGACGTAGACACCCACCAGTAGGGCATTTCCTCCATTGCCCCGTCGGTAGATGACCGCCTCGTGCGGGCTTTGCTCGAAGCCCATCCCCTTGAGTATGGAGTCCAACTTGGCATTCCACGCCCATGATGTCTGCCGCAGGACATAGAGGGCCTTGCGCAGGCGCAACACCTTGCCCTCCTTGCGAGGAATCGTGAATCCCGGTGGATGGTGCACATATACCTCCTCCTTTAAATCGCCGTTAAGAAACGCCGACTTGACATCCATGTGCTGAACCCGCCAGCCTCCCTGAGCGGCCAGCGCAAGGAGGAGTCACACAGATTCCATCCGTGCCACGGGCGCGAAGGCATCGTCGAAGTCGATCCCCTCCTATTGCACGAAACCGTGTGCCACCAAGCGAGCCTTGTGCTTGACGATGGCGCCGGCTTCATCCTTCTTCAGCTTGAACACCCACTTAAGGGTGATCGCGCGGTGACCATGAGAGAGGTCAGCAAGCTCCCAGGTGTGGTTGTTCTTAACCGCGTCCATCTCCGACTGCATCGAGGCACGCCATGCCGCGTGTCTCTCAACCTCCGTGAAAGATCGAGGCTCGCTGTCGTCGCATGCAAGATGCAACTACGCCTCCAGATCGCGAGGGACCAGTCCCGGCACCGACTGGTCACCGAGAAGATCCTCCATCGTACGATACCGCAATGGCTCGCCGTCATGGTACGCGCCGATGCGCTCCTCGTCGTGGGAGAGCGGAGTAACGAACTCCAACAGTTTGTGCTCGACAGAGCTGGTGTCGGAGTTGATGAACCCGGAGGGATGGCAGTCGGTGATGGAGTGCGTGGGGTCGCCGGCTGTGGTGGTGGAGAGGTCATCGCAGCCGAGGTCGTGACTGGGGAGCGTGGCGCTGAAGTCGGTGGAGAAGAGCTGCCTACTCCCCCAGTTCCCTTGAAGTGGACGTACTCGACGATGAAGTTGTCGTATGTCAGAGTTGAGCCGTCGTCTACTGCCTTGTACCATGCCCATCCTCGCCCTTCATTGAACACTACATCACGTGTCGTGCGCACGCGCTGTGTTCCTGGGTCGAGAATGCGGTAGTCCTTCGAGCCCTCCGCGTAGCCAATGAACACCCCTGGAGTGCTCCTGTCGTCGAGCTTGCTGATGTGGCCAAGCTCCTTGGCAGACGCTAGGCAGCCGAAGACCCGTAGGTGAGAGACTGTCAGCTTGCGCCCATGCCAAGCCTCGTACGATGTCCTACCGTTGAGATCCTTGGTGGGCGAGCGGTTGAGGATGTAGACCGCCATCATCACCGCCTCACCCCAGAAGATAGCCGGCATTCCCCTCTGCTTGAGGAGGGCCCTAGCCATCCTCACAACCGTCTGGTTGCGTCGCTCGACGACGCCGTTCTGCTGCGGGCTGTACGGCATGGAGTAGTGGCACTGAACACCCTCATCCGTGCAGTACGACGCGAATTCAGCCGCCGTGAATTCGCCATCGTTGTCGGTGCGCAGCACGCACAGCTTGCGGTCGCGCTCCGCCTCCGCAATGGCCTGCGTATGCCTTATGGCATTCGAAGCCTCTCCCTTGCTGCCGAGGACCATCACCCACATGTAGCGGAAGAGGTCATCGACTAGCAGCAGAAAGTAACGTCGTCCTCTCGGTGTAGCCGGTGTCACCGGGCCACACAGGTCCCTGTGCATGAGGTCGAGCCGCTCCTTGGCTCAGATGCTCTAGTTCTGGGGAAAGGGGAGTCGCCTCTGCTTTTGTCACTACGCAGACATCGCAGAACTGCTCCACATGGTCAAAGCACGGCAGGCCCCATACCATCTCCTTGGCACTGAGCCGCTTCAGGGCCTTGAAGTGAAGGTGCCCAAAGCGCTCATGCCACTGCCACGCCTCATCATCCCGGCAAGTAGCAAGGCAGAGAGGTTGTGCTACCTGCACGTTAAGGACGTAGAGTCGATTTGTGCCTCTGGTTACCTTGGCAAGAAGGCGACGATGGCGATCCCAAATCCTCATGACTCTGTCCTTGATCTCCATGCGTGAACCGTTCTCATCCAGCTGGCCCAGGCTGATGATAGAGTTCCTCAATGCGGGGATGTAGTAGACTCCGACGAGCAGCTTGTGCTCACCAGACTCGGCGGTGAGGATGACCGAGCCGATGCCCTTAATCTCCACACCAGAGGCATCCCCAAACTTGACGGAGCCTCGAACATTGGGGTCGAACTCAGTGAATAACTCCCATCGACCAGTCATGTGATGGGTGGCGCCGGTGTCGAGGCACCACCCGTCAGTCTTGTCGTTGCTGGAGCCGTCACCGAGAAAGGTGTGTGCTCTCGGCTCATCGATGTGGAGGAGAGCCGCTGTGACCGATGCCACTAGAGGTGGCTCGATGCTTACGTGCGCTAGGAGCAGAGCCGGCTCCTCCTCCTCCACCTGTGCGACGTGGGCCTGGCCACGTCGTTGCTGCAGACACTCCCTGGCCCAATGACCAAGCTTGCCACAGTTGTGGCAGGTGTCGTCTCGTGCTGGCTTCCAGTTGCCGGCGGCGCCGCTTTGAGCGCCTCCGCGGGCGCCACCGTCGACACGTCTGTGTGCCCAGCTTGGGCACCTCCGTGCCCCTTGTTTGGCTTGCGGCCGCCTTTCGAAGAGGAGGGATCCCCCTTCTTCCCGTCACCTTGGCAGGCCTCCCACTGCTCCCGAGTGAGATGTAGCTTCCCGCCGATGGAGATAGGCCCCAAGAGAGGTTGAGATTCGTCGCTGTCGATGACCTTGAGGCGGCCTATCGCCTCTTCGATCGACACCGTGGAGAGGTCCAGCAGAGACTCGATCGAGCGAGCGATCTGCTTGTACTTCTCGGGGATGCAACGGAAGAGCTTCTCGACGACTCTCTCCTCGTTGTAGGTGTCGTCGCCGAAGTGCACCATCTTCTGCAGTAGTGTGTTGAGACGGAGAGCAAAGTCATCAACATCCTCACCTGGTTTGAAGGTCAGGTTCTCCCACATCTTGCGAAGTGCCTGCAGTGTGGTCTTGCGGGCGCGGTCGCTGCCGATGCGTGCCGCAGCGATGGCGTCCCAGGTCTCCTTGGCAGTCCGCTTATTAGAAAGCGAGAACTGCATCTCGGGTGGTACTGCAACAATGAGAGCATCCAGTGCCCGTCGATCCTCGTAGTAGTCGACGTCGTCGTACCGGACTGCTTCCCACATGTGCCGCACTTGGAGCCGTATCCTCATCACCGCGGCCCACTCGACGTAGTTGGTCTTGGTGAGGGTAGGCCACCCACCGCCAGAACCAACGTCCCTGACAATGGCTTGGATCCCGTGGTGACCATGGTACATGTTCAGGGAGGGAGAGTCGCGCTGCCTGTAAATGCCTCAATCTCCGTCGACCCAACCACCCCCGCCAGGAGCGTCGCCAGCGTGTCTACGCCCGTCTGGGCTGCAGCCGCCACGCTCATGGGGGTGTGTGTCTGCCCACTGTGGCGTCTGTGGTCGTGCTACCTTCCTCGCCAGCCTGAAGTCTTCGTTGGTGCCGTCAGTAGAATCAGAGCCTCTGTCACTACCGCTACGCAGAGCCTCAAGCTCTGTTGCAGCTGCACGCGCTGCATCCGCAGCCGCTGCTGCTTCTACTTCCGCCATCGCCGCTGCCAGTTCCGCCGCCGCAAGCCTCGCCGCCCTCGCTGCAGCCTCTGCTACTGCTCGCTCGCGTTCTTCTACCGCGGCGACCTCGGCCTTCTACCGATGCCGCGCGCTCGAAGCGACCGAGTGCTGAGACTGTCCTTCGGACATGACGCGCTAGTGGGGGAGTGTTGTGTGGGGAAGAGGCTATCTCAGACAAGCTGTTGCTTGTCTGTGCAGAAGAGGAGGAATGAGTTGAAACAACCGGTGTTATTGCTGCCAGCTGAAGACGAAGAGAGGCATGGGAAGGACATGAGCAGGAGATGTCTAGGCTACAGGATAGAACGGCTCTGATACCACTTGTTAGTATCTGAAGTATTACTCTCATGGAGAGGATGACACTAAGAGTTGGGAAATTTTTCTTGTTTCATTCCACACACAATGCCATACCCAACCTAGGGGTTGGGGTTACATATTTATAGCTGAGGCAGCCAAGCATATACCTAGATGCTAGTCTAAGATGTTGCTGTCCTAACAAGGACTGAGATGCTGTCCTCTTGGTCTAAGGTGTTGTCCTACCAAAGGATTAATATGTTGTCCTAATAAGGACTGATATGTTATCCTCTTGGTCTAAGATGTTTTCCTAACAAGGACTAAGATGCTATCCTACCAAAGGACTAATATGATGTTCTAACAAGAACTGATATGCTGTCTTCTGGTCTAAAATATTGTCCTACCAAAGGACTAAGATGCTGTCCTACCAAAGGACTAATACGTTGTCCTACTAAGGATTGAGATGTTATCCTAACTAGGGGACACACAGACCAAGAGTACAAGACTTATTCCTTCATCACAACTCAATTCAGCTCATCAAGTCACTCACGGTGATTATCCTTGTAATACTTATGCACATGATCACTGTGACAGGCAGAGGCGTTCCGTTCTTTGATGGAGCTTACACAGAACCTTTTTCAGCAACTTGATGACACTACCTCTACTATGTGTGTATTACATTCTACCACTGCACATATACTAACTGTTTTCTGTTTCGAGGCTGAGGGAAAATGCCCTTTCCAACTAAGGCCTTCTTTGGATTGCCGGAAAAATATCTGAATCCTGTGCCTTTTTTCTTTGAAATTGAATCGTTTCATATGAAATTCTTGCGTTTCAAAGTAATTGTTGAGGACAACAATGCAGAGTCCACAAAGGAGACGAGGACGGATGGCAGAACACAGCTAAGTCTGGCATAAAACCGTGCCCTCCGCTCGCGCTCGTCCCGGGGCACGTCCGCGGCCGGTCTTTCTTTCTGCTACGGCGTCCGAGTCTACAAATACAGAGGCCACGGGCTCCAATTGCTTAGGCTCCCGGGGCGTCCAGCAAGCGATCATGGCGGCAGTCGAGAGAAGCATCGCGCGTGGCACCTAGTGACAAGAATCCCAGCTGGATTATTAATTAGAGATGCCAAAACCGGGGGCTTTCCCTTCACCGCCCCCATTGGGGTGGTCCGTGCAAGTTGCTAGCACGTAGCAATTGAACTGGCTTTCACGTGGAACCTTGTGCTCCATCGCGGCGGCGGCCCAATGGTTAAATGTGTCGGCGATGATCCAGTCAGGCTTTGGGTGCTTACTGATGGGATGCAAATTCAGCTAATGGCTGCAGCGGATGGCGAAATCACGTGGACATCCTCGGCATCACGGGAATACTATGTGCGATCAGCATATCAAATGCAATTTAAGGACAATATTCGATCCCCTATCCGGCAGTGATGTGGAGAGTTGGGGTGCCATCAAAGTGTAAACTTTTTCTTTGGCTACTCTTGTAAAATTGAATATGGACTGTTGATCGTCTTCAACAACTGAGGTGGTCAAATAATTACTTTTGCTCTTTCTGTTATCATAGCATAGAAACAACGTTGCACATTTTTACGGAATGTGTTGTGGTTCAGGAGATGTAGGAAATGGTAAGCAACTGGTTAATCAAGTCGCAATTGTACCCGTCAAACTAGAGATTGGGAATTTCGGTCATGAAATGGTTCTATTGCATCGTTGGAGACTGGGAATTTCGGTCGCGCAATGAGTCTATTGCATAGTTAAAGATGGGCATACAAGCAGAGCCAAAGGAGTTCGATCGCTAGCCATTGTAACGACCCCAAATTCTGAACGTGAGACAAAAACCGCCCCTCTCCTCCCCCTCCCTACCAAAAGAACCATACACGACGGTTTTCCCCGCCCTCACCGCAGCCCTCTTCCCTCTCCCCGCTCTATTATCGCATGTGAGAAAAGATTCGGCCATGTGCCAAATTTGCGGCGTCTCTCCATCAACCGGCGCCTCCCCAACCATCACCCCTCCTTCCTCTATAAAATTGACCCATAGTCGGCCATTTTCCCTCATAAAAACTGCTCTCATTTCTCTCCCGAATAGAAAACTGCTCACTCCCCATTTCCTCGAAAACACCCACTGATCTTCGGTGTTGAGACTTCCAACATTGTCACGAGGTCACTAGGAAGGTTTCTAGAGGAAAAACGACGAAAAAACAGTGCTGCAGTGCTTCACCGACGAAGATCGCCGGCGTTTACAGTTCCCCACCGTCACCCGACCTTCTGTGACCAATTCGGGTTCACAAAACATCCTAGGTGAGTTTCCCATTCATTCCTCTTCAATTTGGAGTAGAAAACGCAAGAAACGGATGAGAATCGGCGAAGATCGGCCTTCTCCGGCGAGGTCGCCGCCGGTTTCCGGCGGGCGCGGCTGCCGGGCGCGAGGAAGAAAAGGGGGGAGCGACGTGGCCGCTTCTGAGCCCTCGGATCCGGAGTGTGCGGCTAAGATTAAAACAAAACGTACCCCTTCGCTACATTAAATCTGAGCCATCCGATCAGAGATCAACGGCCCACGTTTAAAACAGTTATAAACGTTAGATTTTTCTGGTTAGGCGCCTGGAGATTCAAATTAGTATGAAACAGTCCCTGTACTTTACAAAATAAACCTTAGTCTTTATAGAATTTAGAGAATTCACTGTAAACTAGCTAAATAGCCCCTGTGTATTTTGAAAATTAGCAAAATCATTCTGTAAATGCATTTTGAACCCTAGAAAAACTGAAAGTATTTCAATTTGGCCCAAATCAGTTTTAAAGTTGGTTTTAATTCTGTAATTGATCAAATTAGACTAAATAATTTCTGAAAAATGTTAGAAAATTATTAAAAGCCCTGATTAAATGTTCTGATCAGAATATTAAATTTGAAATTAAAAGTAATTAATTCCAAAGGCTGAAATTAATCATATAATGACAAAATAATTCTAAAAATTGAAATAAAAACAATATAGATGTCAGAAAAATTATGGAAACTCATTAAATAGGATAAGATTATTCTGTTTTATACTTTTATGTATTTGAAGTTTCTGTAGTCCAGAATAATTATTTAAATGACTGAAAATGCATTTTTAGGTATTAAATAAATGCTGAAATATAGATAAAAATAGTATATAATAAAGGAAAATTTTGGAAATTGTTCCAAATACATAAATAGGTTCTGAAATGTAGAAAATAGTAATATGAGTTCTGAAAATGATTGTAGTAATGATTTAAATGACTTTAGGATTTAATTAATTATAAAAATTAACATATATACACATAAAATTCTAGAAATTATTAATATCACTATAAAATTAGAAAAATGATTATTTTGGTTATAACAAAGATAAAGTAGAAGGATATGGATGCCCAATTGAAACTTATTTTTAATTTAAACCACATGAAATGACATGAAATCAATAGGTGCATGTGTATAATCAAACCTATATGATTGAAATGCATTGCTAAGATTCTTGTGGCATGTTTGGCATTGTTTTATGTGCATGTGTATGGATAGAACCGACCCAAGAACTATTTCATAATCTTCAAGAGCAAGATTTTGAAGTAAACCCCCCTTCATTCAAAGGCAAGTGTTCCTTGACCACTTTGTTCCTATTCTAGGATGATTAGTTAGAATGCTTGCATGATGTCATCAATATGAAACCTAATTTAGGTTGTTTCCCTAGATAGATACCTTTATCATTCCTTGTTGAACCATGGAGGGATTTAGTTGATATTTGTTGGTTATCATTTTATGTGCTTAGCCATGCTTAGTACTTAGAGAATGAATGAAACATAAATGTGGTTAGTCTTGTGGAATTATATGAAAGACACAAGAGTGTGTCATGGTATTAGGAATCTAGACAGGCTGGTTGTTTTGGATGGTGCTTCGTGCATGAGACTCGGGTGAGTGATAGTGCTTGTCTTAGATTCTAAGGACCGGTTCATGGAACAGTTAATCCGGCTTTACAGTGCCACCACAAGACTTAGATGGGGTAGCTTGGCCAATTAATTAGGAGTTTGCCGGTATAGTATGAGTGTTTGGATAGTGCGGGGAATGGGAGTCCATTTTTGACTGCCCTGGGAACTGCAAGGCTCAAGAGGAGGCTTCTGCAGGGGAGGGTTTACTCCCAGGAACTGCAGCGGTGAAATCTCAGTGGGCTTGTACTTGCCGGTAGACCCTTTGTAAAGGCCATGTAGTGATCTCCTGATCGCACACCAAAGGAAGTGTGTAATGTGGCTTGCAACGACGGATATCAGGGAGGTTTCTTAGTCCACCTGGCAATAGGGGATGAAATCACTACTTGTGGGTAAAGTGGTACAATCTCTGCAGAGAACCAAACTGTCATGACAGCCGTGCTCACGGTCAAGAGCGGCTTGGACTTATCCATGATTAGAGAAACATGGATATGGGTTGAAAAAGATTGTTGGGTGGTGTAACCTAACATTAATGACTTAATTATGAGGTTGGTTGGATTATCACTTAGTAAGATAGGTTGCTAATCAAAGCTAAGGCTTAGGATTAATGCATAGTAATTAACCATGTTAGCCTTCCCTTGCTATTGGCCTTCATAACATTCTTTACTACACTTGTTGAGTACCTTTGGGTACTCAAACTTGCTTTTGTTGGATGTCATATGCTGCTCAGGTCCAAATGAAGATGTAGACTTCGATGAGGAGGACTTCGATCCCGAGGAGTTGTTCTAGGTTGGCGAAACCCCCGGGCAACGCCTGTGAACTGGAGCACCATGCTAGAGTCTTCCGCTGTTGTGTTATAGTGTAGTGGTACTTTTATTTGACATTTCATGTACTATGATGTAATATTATGTTGTACGTTGAACTTGGCTTGTAATACAATGATATTTCACTCTTGTCGGCACATGTATGACTCAACTGATCCTGGCATACATGTGAGAATACGCATGGTGTTCCTTATGGAAAACCGGGTGTGACAAAGTGGTCTCAGAGCCAAGGTTGCCCGTAGGACGCAAACCTAGTTAGAAATGGACGGGATAGACATCACTATTTTATTAAAAACTATTTTACTAAATATTTTGTTAGAAGGAGGATTATTTAGATTATATATATGTTGTCTAACCTCATCTATACTTAAAATTATATTATTGTTTATTTTCTAACATATTTTAAATTTTTCTTTAATCAAATGGCACGCACACGTCTTACGGCCCGTAAGTCCACCGGAGGACGAGTTCCTCGACACCAGCTAGCTGCACGCACTAAAAAGGATGTGGACAACCCCGCCACCTACCAGACCCACGGGGAGTCTACTAGAGGCACGGTTGATCGCCTTACACACCTCCTTCGCTGTGCTGGTTACACCGGCAAGCTAGAGGTGCAGTACGACACCACTCGAGTTTCTCGCGCAGAACGCGAGGAGTGGAAGTCACAGGCGAGGATCTACTATGAGAACAAGCTGCTCAAGATCCACAATTCACCAGCATGGAGGTCTACCGTGGCAGAGGCTGAGAAGGATGCCACTTGGGAGGCGATCACTTGCTAGAGCTACACCAACCGTGGCCGCCTTGAGGGGACTCAATACATGTACACCCCTCGGTGACAAAGTGGAAGTGCCGTATTCAACTACGAGCCGATCCGTGAAGATTGCAACATAGTGCAGATGGATGTGAGCCTCGAGGTTGGAGTGGACGTCAGCACCAGGCTACAGAACTGCCAGCAGGAACTCCAGGACGTGCGTGACCTACTGAAGAAGACTGAGGCCATAATGCATGGACTAATAAGGACGAGGGATGGATAGATCAGTGATCTCTATGTTTTAGATGGAGACACTTGGACCCCGGACTCTCCAGACCGTAGGGCATCTAAACGCCCTCATGCTTCACCACCACTTGAGGCCTTCACAGCTGAATCATAGGCTAGCACTCCCGATGGTGATGGCGAGAATCCACAGGAGGATGCACAGAACCCAGGGGACAACTAGGATAGGTGTCCTTGCTCATGTAATGGCTCGTGTAGTACATATGTATGGTATTGCATTGACTAGTGTGTAATGGTTGATTAGTGTACTTGTTTAGTTTGATGATGTAATGTGTTGTTAGTGTATGAACGTGAGTTGTGAAAGCCGTAGGCTTATGTGCACAACCTCGTTAGTGTATGTACATACCTATTTATGAATATAAATACTTAGTTTACTTCAAACTGGATCATTAAATGAATGAAGTAAAAACTTTTGCAACATTTGTGTAGAACTAATAGAGTATATACACAACATAATACAATTTAGAGAGCCTATGTATACATTAAATTTAAACGTAGAATTTCACAATAGATGGCAGGAAGAAGGAGACGCAATGAAAGGAACAACAACAATGAGGCCGCAAAATTTCCTTTACCTGGATGGCAACCAAGAGTTGCACGCAGAGCTGATGCAGAGGTGATACAACAAATGATGAACATGCAGAATCAACTCATTCAAAACTTGACACAAGTGGTGGCCAACATGCAATAGCCTCAACCACAAATTCAAAATGCACCACGTCAACCCACGTTGAGTGAGTTCCTAAGCACCCAACCACCAAGGTTTGACAATGCTATAGAGCTAATTAGAAGCTGATGATTGGCTCAAGAATGTTGAGAACAAGTTGCAGATCATACAATGCCAAGGACGTGAGAAGGTACTTGTCGAAGTGTTCGGTCGACACTTCCCCCGGGCCTGCACTGGGCAGCCCGCGGAGGTTCTTTTTTCGGTGGGGCTAGTCCCTTGCAGAGAGCTTGAGCGTATGGACGAGTTAGTAAGAGCTTGACACGGCGAGTTTTACGTGGTTCAGGCTGCCGGAGCATAAAACCCTACGTCCACGGCAAGCTATGGAGCTCGTTGTATTGCTTGCTGCTCAGAACCGGAGTCCTGAGCTTGAGGATGAGTTACAGCTTGGGGGTGAATGGCTAGCGTATGAGTTGCGGGAGTGCGAACCCTTGCTATCGTCGCCTACCCGAGTCTTTTATAGTCCAAGACTCGGGTGGCTTACAAGGGGGGCTCGGGACCCGACAGGTGGTCCCGGGGAGATTGTCTGTTATCTACCGTATCAGCAGTTATACCGGTAGTTGTCTCTGGCGAAGGCTTCTGAGTCTTCGTCTTGCTGCCCTGCCCATGTCGCATGCTAGTCGTAGTGGATGACAACGGCGGGGGCGGCATGGGATGTCTTGTCGCTGCGTTTATTGGCTGGCAGGCTCTGACACCGCGCGCCGGTCTGTGATGCGACTGGGCGCAACGGCACCTGACAGAGGCGTGCTCCGCGTCTCCGCGTCTTGAGAAGACGCGGGCCTTGAATACCTTGTATGGGCAAGGTATGAGGCGTCTTTACACCCGCTGCCTATCGCTCGGGGGCAGGCAGCACCATTATGCTGGCCACGTGGCGGGCCCGGAGCCCTCCTCAGAGGAGAGGGTGGGTCCGGCCCCGCGGGACACATGGAGCCTTCGAACCTCTCCTCGCGGAGGTGGAGGTTCGGCTTCTGTCGGCCACGTGGCGGGCCCGGAACTCCTCTCTGAGGGGAGGGAGGTCCGGCCCCGCCGGATGCGTGGCACCTTCGGACCTCTCTCCCGCGGAGGGGGAGGTCCGGCTTCTGTATGCCATGTGGCGGGCCCGGAGCTCTCCTCTGAGGAGAGGGAGGTCCGGCCCCACCGGACGCGTGGCGCCTTCGGAGCTCTCCCTGCGGAGAAGGGCGAGTTCCTTAGGCATTTTCCCCTGTGCGCGGGGGTACCCCATATCGCGGGTACCGACAGTGGCCCCCGAGCCCATCTCGGGGGAGATAGAGAGCCCGAGGTGGGACCTCCGTCTCTTCTGATCCGCGCACTTTCTCTAAGTCCCGCATTGACCGCTGCCGGAGCACGAACGGCCGCGGGATCGTGGGAGCGTACGCCAACTTGATGGTCGCTTTTACTGCGGCGGTTCCCGAGACTGCCACTTCTGCACATTGCGGCGCTTTCTTCGGGAACCGCCGAAGTGCCTTGTCGGCTTGTCTTCTTAGGAGACTGACTCCTTGGCCCACCGCTTCAGTTGGGCTGCTTGGGCCCACCTGTCATCGGCGCTCGGTCTTGGAGCCAAAGCGGTTGCCGATGCGGCGTATTCGAAGAGTTTCGAATTGCTTTGACTCGTACCTGGAAGGTGTGAAAAGAAACCGCCACGTGGGTGCGCTCCCCTTATAAGGCTTCCAGCCCTTGCACCTCCCTCGAGTCTCTGTGGTCTTGTCTTCTTCCATGGCTTCTAACCCGCTTTTGAGGGGGGGGAATCGCTCTTGATTTCCTCCAGCGACGGCGTCTGTACCAAGTCTGGGACCCAGGGAGCCTGCCTGCCTTGCCTCTGGAGGTGGCGCCTCCAAGGGGTCTCAGGTTTGTCCTCCCGACGGGGCCCTTCCTCGGTGATGGCAGGCAGAAAGCTCCCTGGCGTTGCGTCCCTTCTCAGATGGTGGAGTCTTCAAAGAAACCGCTGAAGCACCAAGGAGAATTCCAGGCGGCAGAGTCTCCAAGAAGACTACTGAAGCTGCGTAGGGGGCCTCAGGAGCACCCTTGATGACACCGGCTTTTGCGCTGGTGATGAGGGAGGCGATTCCTGCGCTCGGGTCATGGAGCGGGAGAACGCCGCCAGGGCTAAAGCCTGGTGACGCGACCGTTCTTGCAACTTCTAGACTCTGGTCGTGTTAGGGGAACCTTGGGGCTTGTTTCTTTCTTTTTCATCGAGTTTATAGCCCAGCTCATGGATCCATGAATACATGAACTCTTATGACCCTTCGTGCCTGCGATGTTTTCCATCTTCTTCTTGGTTTTGCCTGACCGAGCCCTTAGCTCCGCAAGGTGCTCAGAGGCCTTCACCAATCTCGACGTTCTGCTCCGACACCTTCCCCGGGTCCTCATTATATTAAGGGCCCTGGAGGTCCTCGGGGCCCGCCTCATGAGGATGGGGAGGCCCGGATCAGCCGGCCACGTGGCAGATCCGGAGCTCTCCTCTGAGGAGAGGGAGGTCTGGATCTGCGGTACACGTGGGGTCTTCGGGCCCCTCCCCTCAGAGGGGGTGGTCCGGTCCCGCTGGACCCGTGGATCCTTCGGTCTTGCCTTGGAGTTCCGGTCTTGCGTAATCCCGTAGTGGCCCCCTGGCAGGGGCGTCCCAATGGTCAGGCGCTCCTACCACATTCCTGTAGGGATTTGAGGCCGAGAGGTCCTGCACACAAGTAGGGAAAACGTAATTCTCCTTGGGGGCTCCCCCTCCCTTATCTCATAGTCTTATTTGACTTACGGTCCCTAACCATACGCACGGTGCTCGGGGACTGTAGTGCGCGCCGGGGGCTCGGGGCCCCTTTGACTATCGGCAGGTACCTCCGGCGCAACCGCCTCTGGTAGGGCAGCGAATGCCGACTAGTGGTGAGAATGAGAAGAGGGAGATGAGCACATGGCAGCCATGCACCGCTAGGGTAGTCACAAAAAACTTAGTACACAATTTAAATGAGTACGAGGAAAGAGCAAAGTAGAACAGGTTTCTTTTCGTATAACTTTCCACAGGAGGAAGGCAGGCTAAACATGTAGGCCACGACCCGCCCCATTAAGAAGGGAAGCAAGACCCTACGCGCTTGGAGTCGGAACCAGGCAAAGCTGAACGTAGTCCTGTACCGTCCCCTGGGGCTTAGTTGCTCCGAGCGTTGTTCCTGGACTCTATGGAGTTTATTACGAAAAGAAAGGACTGTCCTATCTTTGCTCTAGGGATAGAACTTACGGAGGTGCTCTATGTTCCAAGGGTTTGGGAGCAGGTCCCCATCCTCGGTGGAAAGGCGCACACACCCGGGGCGGCATACTTTCGCGACTCGGAAAGGGCCTTCCCAACTAGGGGAGAGTTTGTGGGTCCCTTCGCGAGAAAGTATGCGCCGCAGCACCAGGTCACCTTCCTGCAGCTCCCGGGCATGCACAGATCTCTGGTGGTAGCGACGAAGCGCTTGTCTGTACCGTGTGTTACGGAGTGCTGCATGCAATCGGACCTCGTTGACGAGGTCGATTTCTCCACGCCGGAGGTTGTCCTGTGCGGCTTCATCGTAAGCCCGGACACGGTGAGACTTCATGGTGATTTCTGGGGGAAGTACAGCTTCGGCCCCATACACCATGATGAAGGGTGTCTCTCCGGTGGCCCGGCTCTGGGATGTCCGGTTAGCCCATAGTGTGCTCGGAAGCTCATCTACCCAATTGGCACCATGTTTCTTCAGACTGGCGTAGGTGCGAGTCTTAAGGCCCCGGAGAATCTCCGCGTTGGCCCTCTCGACTTGCCCATTGCTCTTTGGATGGGCGACAGAGGCATAGCACACCTGAATGCCGAGGTCTTCGCAGTAGTCTTGGAAGGCTGCGCTGGTGAACTGGGTCCCGTTGTCGGTGATGATTCTGTTCGGGACCCCGAACCGGCAGACAATAGACTTGATGAACTTTACTGCGGATTGCTTGTTGATGGTGACAACTGGTGTGGCTTCCGGCCACTTGGTGAACTTGTCGATGGCGACATAGAGGTACCGGAATCCCCCGACGGTCCTGGGAAACGGTCCCAAGATGTCCAGCCCCCATACGGCAAATGGCCACGAGGGCGGGATTATCTGTACCGCCTGAGCCGGTGTATGGATCTGCTTGGCGTGGAACTGGCACGCCTTGCAGCTCTCGACCAGCTTGACGGCATCCTTGAGTGCTGTCGGCCAGTAGAAGCCATGCCGGAAGGCTTTACCGATAAGCGTGTGTGAGGAAGAGTGACTTCCACATTCGCCTCCATGGATCTCAGCGAGCAAGTCGCAGCCTTCCCCATGGGTTATGCACCGCAATAGGATGTGGTTGGCGCCACGCCGGTAGAGATCCCCCTCTACCAGCGCGTATCCCTTAGCCATATGCACAATCCGTTCATCGGTTGCATGTTCATCAGGGAGGATGTTGTCCTTCAAGTAGTCCCGGATCTCCGCGATCCATGCATCGGGTCTGACTTGAGCTTCTGGATCTTGAGCGCTGGGTTGCACGGAGTCCCCAGTGACGCTTACGATCCTTGGCGGCATCCATGGCTGTAGGGCCGCCGGGACCGCCAGCTTCGAGGTGCTGGTCAAGCCCCCATCGCCCGGCTCGGCGGGCCGGGCTGTGGGCCGCAACAACGTCCTCTCGATAACTCCTTCGGGTGCGGGAGCTCCGGTGGAAGCCTTCGTTGAAAGGTTGTCAGCTGCGGCATTGCCAGCGCGCGGTACGTGGCGCAGGTCCAAGGCGAGGAATTCTTTCTCCAACATCTGCACGTGAAGCAGATACGCAGCTAGCTGTGGGTCATTGCAGGAGCATTCGCCCTTGACTTGTTTGATGACCAGCTGGGAGTCGCCCTGTGCCAACAACTGGCGAGCGCCTAAAGACAGGGCTGTCTGCAGGCCAAAGATGAGTGCTTCATACTCTGCCATGTTGTTGGTTGCCTTGAAATTGAGACGCACCATGTACCCAAACTGTTCCCCCGATGGCATGAGGAGCAGTACGCCGGCACCGGCCCCCTGCT
Organism: Neostapfia colusana; assembly: GCA_030760725.1. Taxonomy (NCBI): domain Eukaryota; kingdom Viridiplantae; phylum Streptophyta; class Magnoliopsida; order Poales; family Poaceae; genus Neostapfia; species Neostapfia colusana. Next base: position 17,744,570 of record JASWHV010000013.1, read on the forward strand.
TTCGCGAGGAGCTGTCGAAGAAAAGTGTCCAGTGGGGCTCGGTGAAGACCGGAGCTTGGTGCTCTGGTTCACCGTCTTCGTGGCCCCCTGGGTTAATCTTCGTTGGTGTCCATTCTGACACAAAGTCAGCCAGTGCTTGGCTTTTGACTGCATGGCGTGCAAGGAAGTCCAGCTCAAACTCCGCCAGCTCCGCCGCCCATTTAGCAACATTGCCAGTCGCATGGGGGCTGTGAAGAATTGTCTTCAGCTGATACGAGGTGACTGCCGAGACCCGGTGGGCCTGGAAGTAATGGCGGAGCTTCCTGGAGGCCACGAGCACCGCATACAGCAGCTTGTGGACTTCTAGGTACCTTGTCTTGGCATCATGAAGTTCTTCGCTGATGTAGTAGACAGGCCTCTTGATGGTTCGAACCCTCTCTCTTAGGCCTGTGAGGTCTTCATCCATTGGCTCTGGCCCGCGGGAGGTGAGTGGACCCACGGGGGCCTCCGGGAGCTAGGACCCGGAGGCCCTTAAGCTATCTTGGTTATCCAGGAGCTCCGAGGGGTCTTGAGGGACCTCCGAGAGGTCCCATTTGGCCCCCGGGGGGTCCCGCAGGACCCCCGGGGGTTTATCTTGGGGGTTCGGGAGACCGCCCTGGACCTCCGGGAGGCCGACCTGGACCTCCGGGAGGTTGCCTTGGAGGTCCAGGAGACCGTCTTGGTCGTGCGGGGCCCCTGGCGTCTGTCTTCTGCTACCGGAGCAGGTTGTGAAGATGAGAGGTCTGGCCGCTCTGCGGCGAGGACCATACTCACCACTTCAGTTGTCGCTGCGATGTAGAGCAGCAGGTGCTCTCCGGGCTCAGGGGCTACCATGATAGGTAGGGTCGTTAGGAGTCGCTTCAACTCCTGGAAAGCCTCTTCTGCTTCGTCAGTCCAGGCAAATGGGCCTGACTTGCGCAGGAGCTTAAAGAAAGGGAGTGCCCGCTCTGCTAGCCTCGGTATAAACCGACTCAGCGCGGCTAGGCATCCCGTGAGTTTCTAGACATCCTTGACGCGGGCAGGGGGCCCCATCAAGTTGATGGCCTTGATCTTCTCTGGGTTGGCCTCAATCCCTCGGTGCGAAACCAGGAATCCTAAGAGCTTCCCAGAGGACACACCGAACACACATTTGTCGGGGTTCAGCTTGGTGCGCGTAGAGCGCAACTTGTCAAAAACTAAGGCTAGGTTATCTAACAAAGATGAACCCTGTTTGACCTTGACAACTATGTCATCGACGTACACCTCAACTAGGTCTCTTATTAACTCCCCAAAGGTTCTGTGCATTGCTCGCACAAAGGTGGGGAGTGCATTCTTTAGGCCGTAAGGCATAGACACATAACAATAAAGGCCATCTACTGTGATGAAGGAGGTGTGCTCCTCATCCTCCCTAGACATGGGGATCTGATGGAAACCCGAGTAGGCGTCTAGGAAGCACAACATATCACAGCCTGATGTTGAGTCTACTATTTGATCTATTCTAGGGAGAGGAAATGGATCTTTGGGACATGCCTTATTGAGACTGGTGTAGTCGATGCACATCCGGAGCTTCCCGCCGGCCTTCGGGACAACGACGTGGTTCGCCAACCACCGGGAGTGGTGGACCTCCCGTATGAAGCCTGCGTCCAGCAGCTTCTTGACTTCTTCACGAATGAAGTTTTGCCGCTCGATGGACTGCTTGCGGGGCTTCTGTTGAACTGGCCGGGCGTCGGGGAAGACTTTTAAGTGGTGCTCGATCACCTCCCTGGGGATCCCCGGCATCTGTGACGGCTGCCATGCAAACACGTCAACGTTGTGCCGGAGGAAGGTGACGAGCGCGCCTTCCTATTTGCTATCCAGGCCCCCGGCTACCCGGGTGGTCTGGGTGGCTTCGGCGCCGACTTGGACGACCTTTAAGGGGACGCCGCCCTCGTCGAGAGGTTGCACCCGGGGTGCTGTGGCGGAGGCACGGTGGCGTGCGCTCGGGCGGAGCTGGTCCGGCTCTGCACTGCCGGGGGCTGATGCCCCAGCTGTTGCGAGCGCTTGGAGTTTCTCTAAGGCCGACACTGCAGCAGTGCGGTCTCCACGAATCCTGAGGACGCCCGTCGGTGTAGGCATCTTCAGGACGAGGTAGCCGTAGTGGGCTACTGCCATGAATCGATACAGGGCTGGCCTGCCGATTATGGCGTTGAAGGGGAGGTCTATCTCCGCTACGTCGAACAGAATGTACTCTGTCCGATAGCTGTCCGGAGCTCCGAAGGTCACCGGGAGGCTAATGTTGCGGTAGGGAACGACCTGTCCCGGCCCTACCCCTGAGAACGGGCTCGACGGGGTGAGCTTGGCCATCGGGATCTGCAGCTTCTGGAAAGCTGCACGGCTGATGAGGTTCAGCCCAGCTCCACCATCTACCAAAACGTGGTACATCCTCACGTTGGCGATGGTCGGAGCTACCAAGAGCGGTAGTTGGCCGGCCCCAGCCATGTTCCTGGGGCAGCCGGTGGCGTCAAAGCTGATGGGGGTCCCCATCCACTTGAGGTGCGGTGCGGCACTTGGGAGTGGGGCCACCGAAGCTACCGCTCGGCGCAGAGTCTTGACTGCGCTTCGGGACGAGGGGTCGGCGGACCCGCCGTATATGACGTAGAGCTTCTTTCGACGCTCATCGTCGCTGGAGCTGGAGTCCTCATGGTTGCGTGCCGCCTTCACGGCGCGCTGAAGCTCCTGGAACTCCTCTGGGTGGTCGATGTTGTCTGGGACATCGACCCTCTGCTTGCCCTCCTTTGGACGGAAGGGTGGGGCATCAGTCCGCTGCTGCTTCCCTTTGCGGAAGCGCTCTGCGAGCTTTCGGATCTCCTGGCACTCGGCAGTAGTGTGGCGACAGATGCCGTGCATGGGGCATATATTGTCTTGATCACCTTCTGGGATTGGTGATCTTCGCTGCCTCTTGTCGGGGCGTGGCCCCCGAGCCCCACTGAGCGTCGCTGCAGTTACAACTGGAGTTGCGGTCGGTGATTCTATCTTGCCTCTGCCTTGGTTCTTGGCCTTCTTGCTGCCTCCATAGGGAGTAGGACCAGATCCGGGCTGTCCTCCTGACTCGGAGGACGGCAATGAGTGCCAGTTTCGCCCTTCCGCTGCCCTGGCGCACTTGTCTGCCAGGCTGAAGAGCTCGGAGACGTCGCGGACCTCTCTAGTTGCGAGCTTCTTGAGCATCTTCTTGTCCCGGACGCCTTGCCGGAACGCCACCACCATAGAAGCATTTTGAATGTGTGGGATGGTGTTCCGCACCTGGGAGAAACGCTGGATGAAGGAGCGCAGCGACTCCCCCGGTTGTTGCTGGATGGCGTGGAGGTCGAGCTCCGTGCCAGGCCGGGTGTAGGAACTGCCGAAGTTGGCAATGAACTGCCGGCAGAGCTCTCCCCAAGAAGTTATGGAACCCTGGGGGAGGTTCATGAGCCAAGACCGGGCTGGACCGGTCAAGGCGACAGGGAAGTAATTGGCCATGACGGCTTCATTCCCTCCTACGGCAAGTACGGCGGTGGAGTAGATCTGGAGGAACTCCGCCGGGTTGACGCTGTCGTCGTACTTCTCGGGCAGGTGTGGCCGAAACTTGCGCGGCCACTTCGCGAAGTGAAGGTGGGGCGCGAGGGCCGCACATCCTGCTTCTGTCGCCGTAGGTTCTGGTGCCACGAACGCTTGGTTCGCACCGGGCACAGTGTACCCCGGTATGGGCAAGGCTGCGCCATAGGCCGGGGGCGCCATCTGTAGGACATATGACCGTGGCATATTCTGCACGGCGTAGGCCTAGGGCAGAGATCGCGTGGCGAAAGTCTGCTCTTCAGGCTGGGTCAAGGCCGACGTCACGCTGCCGCCAGCCTCTTGGTTGCGACGCCTTTCTCGGCGTTGCTCGAGGTATACCCGGGCATCTTGACCCAAGTGACACCGCTCGAGCTCTGTCCTTAGATCCGTCGACTGGAGCCTGGTGGAGCTGGAATCTGCCGTATGCTCGTCAACCATTGGCGTGCGCATCAGCGACACGGCCGGTTGGCCAGAGCGTCGTCGCCGCCGAAGTCGAGGGTTTGCGGCGGCGACGACGAGACGGTCTACCTCGCGAATCCACTGCTGGGTCGCTGCCTGAGGCGCGTCCCCAGCAGGCGGATTGTGCAGTAGCGCTCTTGTTGCAGCTAGCGCACCCCCACCGGGTACGCCTAGCACTACTGAAGACCTGACGCTGGTTGGAGCATGCATTGCCGGGGTCGGCGCTGCGAGAGCCGGTTGCTAGCTCCCAGCTTGTACCGACACACTCCGTCCCGAGTGTGTTGACATGTCCTCCCCCCTGGTCGCGGTTCACCGCGGAGGCGGGGGAGGAGAGTTTGCTGCTGAAGGAAGCTTGGTCATCTTCGTCGGCGGAAACGCGTCGCGCAAGGGAAAAGCCCCCAACCTGGCGCGCCAAATGTCGAAGTGTTCGGTCGACACTTCCCCTGGGCCTGCACTGGGCAGCCCGCGGAGGTTCTTTTTTCGGTGGGGCTAGTCCCTTGCGGAGAGCTTGAGCGTATGGACGAGTTAGTAAGAGCTTGACACGACGAGTTTTACGTGGTTCAGGCCGCCGGAGCGTAAAACCCTACGTCCACGGCGAGCTATGGAGCTCGCTGTATTGCTTGCTGCTCAGAACCGGAGTCCTGAGCTTGAGGATGAGTTACAGCTTGGGGGTGAATGGCTAGCGTATGAGTTGCGGGAGTGCGAACCCTTGCTATCGTCGCCTACCCGAGTCTATTATAGTCCAAGACTCGGGTGGCTTACAAGGGGGGGCCCGGGACCCGACAGGTGGTCCCGGGGAGATTGTCTGTTATCTACCGTATCAGCAGTTATGCCGGTAGTTGTCTCTGGCGAAGGCTTCTGAGTCTTCGTCTTGCAGCTCTGCCCATGCCGCATGCTAGTCGTAGTGGATGACGACGATGGGGGCGGCATGGGATGTCTTGTCGCCGTGTTTATTGGCTGGCAGGCTCTGACACCGCGCGCCAGTCTATGATGCGACTGGGCGCAACGGCACCTGACAGAGGCGTGCTCCCCAAGGCCTTGAATACCTTGTATGGGCAAGGTATGAGGCGTTTTTACACCCGCTGCCTATCGCTCGGGGGCAGGCAGCACCGTTATGCTGGCCACATGGCGGGCCCGGAGCCCTCCTCAGAGGAGAGGGGGGTCCGGCCCCGCGGGACACGTGGAGCCTTCGGACCTCTCCCCGCGGAGGGGGAGGTTCGGCTTCTATCGGCCACGTGGTGGGCCCGGAGCTCCCCTCTGAGGGGAGGGAGGTCTGGCCCCGCCGGATGCGTGGCACCTTCGGACCTCTCTCCCGCGGAGGGGGAGGTCCGACTTCTGTATGCCACATGGCGGGCCCAGAGCTCTCCTCTGAGGAGAGGGAGGTCCGGCCCCACCGGACATGTGGCGCCTTCGGAGCTCTCCCTGCGGAGAAGGGCGAGTTCCTTAGGCATTTTCCCCTGTGCACGGGGGTACCCCATATCGCGGGTACCGACCGTACTCTTTGCTTCTCACCAACTATATGGATCTGCAGCAGATTGGTGGACAGCATATAAGGGAGCTCATGAGGATCGAGAGAGTATTTCGTGGAATGAGTTCAAACTTGCCTTCCGCAACCACTATGTTCCGGCAGGAGAAATAAAGAACAAACGGAAGGAGTTTCTCGGTCTGAAACAAGGGAGCATGTCAGTACGAGAATATCTTACTAAGTTCACCCAGTTGTCACGCTATGCTCCGGGAGACATTGACACTGACGAGAAGAAACAAGATTGTTTCATTGAAGGTTTGAACATAGAAATACAGTATGCCATGTCCTCAAGTGACTATGAGAGTTTTCAAAAGGTCATCAACAAGGCTTTCATAGTTGAAATAAAAAGACAAAAGTTGGTTGAGGAGCGAAAGAGGAAAATGAATTGGCAAGACAGTCTTCTAGCAGCAACAGTCGGCCCCGTTTCTCATCACCGCCGACAGGAGCAATGAATCGACCTATAGCTCCCAATCAGTTTCAGAGGAGCTACGACCCTGCTGCTAGAAATCCAACTTTTCAACCACAACAGCAGCGACAAAAAGTGCAGCAACAACGTCCTGCCTTTCAACCTCGACCTGCAGGGTCAAATCCTCCAAATACACAACAAGGCAACAAAGCACCACTGAACAAGGTCACAGGGCAATGCTACAACTGTGGAGAAACGGGACACTATGCCAACCGGTGCCCCAACAAGAAGCCACCTCAACAACAGAATCTTGTGCGTGGCAAGGTGAATCATGTGACCATGGAGGAATCACAAGAGGCACCAGATGTAGTGATTGGTATGTTCTCTGCTAATACTTATCCTGCTACCATTTTGTTTGACTCTGGTGCAACACCTTCATTCATAGCCAAGGAATTCATAACCAAGCACAAATTACCAATTACGTCTATGAATCGAGTGTTAGTAGTGAATTCTCCTGGAGGAGAAATAAAGACAAAACAAATATGTCCCAAGGTAAAGCTAGGAGTTAATGGGATAGATTTCCTTGCAAATTTCATTGTGATAGAATCACAAGGGATAGATATCATCTTGGGAATGGATTGGTTAACAAAGTATAAAGGAGTGATACATTGTTCAATGAGAACGGTGGAACTAACACATACATATGGAACAAAGGTTGAGTTCACATCTATTCAAGTACCCTCTGGAAATGTTCAACTCAACAAGACAGAAGTAGTTATTGAAGATATAAAGGTTGTCAATGAATTTCCAGAAGTGTTTCCCGAGGAGTTACCAGGTATGCCACCGGATCGAGAAGTAGAATTCATTATAGAATTAGTACCTGGTACTGCTCCCATATATAAAAGGCCATATAGGATGGATACCCAACAGCTAGCAGAACTCAAGGATCATATCCGAGAGTTATCAGAGAAAGGGTATATCTGCCCTAGTTCCTCACCATGGGGAGCTCCGGTGATATTTGTACCAAAAAAGGATGGGACCAAGAGGTTGTGTGTAGATTACCGTGCCCTCAATGAAGTGACAATTAAAAACAAGTACCCTTTACGGGCAATGCATGAACTGAGAGAGCTTGTTGATGGCAAAGGAGACGTCAGGACGAGTCAAAGAGAGATATTGTAAGGACCCAAGAGCTTGACGGTATAATTTTTGATCAGCCGGTGGCGAGCTACGAGGACTTGTTTGACCAATTAAGAGGTGCATGTGTATTCTCCAAGATTGACCTCCATTCCGGATATCATCAACTAAAGATTAGAGAGTCGGATATTCCAAAGACAACATTTGTTTCTAGGTATGGACTATATGAATATACAGTTATGCCTTTTGGACTAACAAATGCTCCGGCATATTTCATGTACCTTATGAATAAGGTGTTCATGAAATACTTGGACAAGTTTGTAGTAGTATTCATTGATGATATCCTCATATACTCAAAGAATGAGAAAGAACATGAAGAGCACCTGAGAATAGTATTACAAAAGCTAAGAGAAAACCAATTTTATGCCAAATTCAGTAAGTGTGAATTTTGGCTTAAGAAAGTTGCTTTTATGGGACATATTATCTCCGAAGGAGGAATATCAGTAGACCTAGAAAAGATATCTGGTGTTCAAAAGCGGAAGACACCAGAGAATGTCGGAGAAATCCGAAGCTTCTTAGTATTGGCAGGCTATTACCGAAGGTTCATCGAAGGATTTTCAAAAATAGCCAAGCCACTCACAAAGATGTTGGAAAAAGGAGCTGCTTTTGTATGGTCTCAAGAGTGCGAATCAAGCTTTCAAGAATTAAAGAAGAAGTTAACAACTGCCCCAGTCTTGGTTATGCCCGATATGGAGAAATCATTCTCTGTCTATTGTGATGCTTCAGGACAAGGGTTAGGATGTGTGCTTATGCAAGAAGGGCATGTTATTGCTTATGCTTCCCGACAACTTCAGAAGCATGAGAAGAACTATCCTACCCATGATCTAGAGTTGGCAACAGTTGTACATGCATTGTAGTTATGGAGACATTATCTAATGGGTAAAAGAACAGAGATCTATACCGATCATAAGAGTTTGAAATATATTTTCACTCAACCAGATCTCAACCTTCGGCAAAGAAGATGGTTGGAGTTCATTAATGATTTTAATGTGGGAATCAATTACCATCCTGGGAAAGCTAATGTGGTTGCAGATGCCTTGAGCAGAAAGACACATGTTAACATGTTAACAATGAGAGATCTACAACCCCAACTTTGTGAAGAGTTCGCAAGACTCAACTTATGCTTGGTGAATCACACGGAAGCCATAGCAATGGAAGTTGACTCAACTCCAGAACAAGATATACGAAGTGGTCAAAAGAACGATGAAAAGATCAAAGTAATCAAGAAGTTGATCAAAGAAAACAAAGCCCCGGGATTTAGAGAAGATGAGAATGGTATCATATGGCATGGTAAAAGAATATGTGTGCCAGACATCAAGGAAATAAAGAAGTTAATTTTAAAAGAGGCTCATGATTCTGATTATTCTATCCATCCTGGAAGTACAAAGATGTATCATGATCTTAAGACAAGGTATTGGTGGTACGGAATGAAAAGAGATGTTGTAGAGCATGTGGCATTGTGTGACACATGTCAGCTAGTCAAAGCAGAACACCAAAGGCCTGCAGGGCTATTACAACCACTAAAGATACCTGAATGGAAGTGGGAAGAAATTGGGATAAACTTTATAGTGGGTTTGCCCAGGACACAAACAGGGTATGATTCAATATGGGTGATAGTGGATAGATTGACCAAAGTTGCTCATTTCATTCCAGTTAAGAAAAATTATAACGGTTCGAAACTAGCAGAACTGTATATGTAGAGAATAGTCTGCCTATATGGGGTACCTAAAAAGATAGTGTCAGATAGAGGTACACAGTTCACCTCAAGATTTTGGTAGAAATTACATGAGTCCATGGGAACTCGATTAAATTTCAGTTCTGCATATCACCCACAAACTGATGGGCAGACGGAAAGAACCAATCAAATTCTTGAAGATATGCTTAGAGCTTGTGCACTCAAAAATAGTAGGAGTTGGGATAAGAATTTACCATATGCAGAGTTCTCCTACAATAATAGTTACCAAGCAACTATGAAGATGTCCCCGTTTGAGGCTTTATATGGAAGAAGATGTAGAACTCCGCTATTTTGGGATCAAATAGGTGAAAACAAAGTGTTTGGACCCTAAGTACTAAAAGATGTAGAAAAGAAAGTAAGAGAAATTCGTAATAATTTAAAGATAGCTCAAACAAGACAAAAGAGTTATGCGGATACAAGACGAAGAGAATTAGTCTTCGAAGTGGGAGACTATGTGTATCTCAAAGTGTCACCCATGCGTGGACTTAAGAGATTTAAAGTAAGAGGAAAACTAGCACCTCGGTATATCGGACCATTCAAGATACTGGAACACAAAGGAGAGGTAGCTTATCAATTAGAGTTACCCTCTTGATTGTCGGATGTACACGACGTGTTCCACGTATCGCAACTCAAGAAGTGTTTGAGAACACCAAAAGAGCAACTACCAATGGATGAGTTGGATGTAAAAGAAGATCTTTCATATACCGAGTACCCCATCAAAATTCTTGACACAATGGAAAAGGTTAGAAGAAACAAAAGAATTCGTATATGCAAGGTTCAATGGAAGCATCATTCAGAGGCAGAAGCTACATGGGAAAGAGAAGACGAACTCAAGTCACAATTTCCCAATTTGTTTCCTTTGTAACTACAAATCTCGAGGACGAGATTTTTCTTAAGGTGGGTAGAATTGTAACGACCCCAAATTCTGAACGTGAGATAAAAACCGCCCCTCTCCTTCCCCTCCCTACCAAAAGAACCATACACGACGGTTTTCCCCGCCCTCACCGCAACCCTCTTCTCTCTCCCCGCTCTATTATCGCATGTGAGAAAAGATTCGGCCATGTGCCAAATTTGCGGCGTCTCTCCATCAACTGGCGCCTCCCCAACCGTCACCCCTCCTTCCTCTATAAAACCGACCCATAGCTGGCCATTTTCCCTCACAAAAACTGCTCTCATTTCTCTCCCGAATAGAAAACTGCTCACTCCCCATTTCCTCGAAAACACCCACTGATCTTCGGTGTTGAGACTTCCAACATCGTCACAAGGTCACCAGGAAGGTTTCCATAGGAAAAACGACGAAAAATCAGTGCTGCAGTGCTTCACCGACGAAGATCGCCGGCGTTTACAGTTCCCCGCCGTCACCCGACCTTCTGTGACCAATTCGGGTTCACAAAACATCCTAGGTGAGTTTCCCATTCCTTCCTCTTCAATTTGGAGTAGAAAACGCAAGAAACGGATGAGAATCGGCGAAGATCGGCCTTCTCCGGCGAGGTCGCCGCCGGTTTCCGGCGGGCGCGGCTGCCGGGCGCGAGGAAGAAAAGGGGGAGCAACGTGGCCGCTTGTGAGCCCTCGGATTTGGAGTGTGCGGCTAAGATTAAAACAAAACGTACCCCTTCGCTACATTAAATCCGAGCCATCTGATCAGAGATCAACGGCCCACGTTTAAAACAGTTATAAACGTTAGATTTTTTTGGTTAGGCCCCTGGAGATTCAAATTAGTATGAAACAATCCATGTACTTTACAAAATAAACCTTAGTCTTTATAGAATTTAGAGAATTCACTGTAAACTAGCTAAATAGCCCCTGTGTATTTTGAAAATTAGCAAAATCATTCTGTAAATGCATTTTGAACCCTAGAAAAACTGAAAGTATTTCAATTTGGCCCAAATCAGTTTTAAAGTTGGTTTTAATTCTATAATTGATCAAATTAGACTAAATAATTTCTGAAAAATGTTAGAAAATTATTAAAAGCCCTGATTAAATGTTCTGATCAGAATATTAAATTTGAAATTAAAAGTAATTAATTCCAAAGGCTTAAATTAATCATATAATGACAAATTAATTCTGAAAATTGAAATAAAAACAATATAGATGTCAGAAAAATTATGGAAACTCATTAAATAGCATAAGATTATTCTGTTTTTATACTTTTATGTATTTGAAGTTTCTGTAGTCCAGAATAATTATTTAAATGACTGAAAATGCATTTTTAGGTATTAAATAAATGCTGAAATATAGATAAAAATAGTATATAATAAAGGAAAATTTTGGAAACTGTTCCAAATACATAAATAGGTTCTGAAATGTAGAAAATAGTAATATGAGTCCTGAAAATGATTGTAGTAATGATTTAAATGACTTTAGTATTTAATTAATTATAAAAATTAACATATATATACATAAAATTTTAGAAATTATTAATATCACTATAAAATTAGAAAAATGATTATTTTGGTTATAACAAAGTTAAAGTAGAAGGATATGGATGCCCAATTGAAACTTATTTTTAATTTAAACCACATAAAATGACATGAAATCAATAGGTGCATGTGTATAATCAAACCTATATGATTGAAATGCATTGCTAAGATTCTTATGGCATGTTTGGCATTGTTTTGTGTGCATGTGCATGGATAGAACCGACCCAAGAACTATTTCATAATCTTCAAGAGCAAGAGTTTGAAGTAAATCCCCCTTCATTCAAAGGCAAGTGTTCCTTGACCACTTTGTTCCTATTCTAGGATGATTAGTTAGAATGCTTGCATGATGTCATCAATATGAAACCTAATTTAGGTTGTTTCGCTAGTTATATTCCTTTATCATTTCTTGTTAAACCATGGAGGGATTTAGTTGATATTTGTTGGTTATCATTTTATGTGCTTAGCCATGCTTAGTACTTAGAGAATGAATGAAATATAAATGTGGTTAGTCTTGTGGAATTATATGAAAGACACAAGAGTGTGTCATGGTATTAGGAATCTAGACAGGCTGGTTGTTTTGGATGGTGCTTCGTGCACGAGACTCGGGTGAGTGATAGTGCCTGTCTTAGATTCTAAGGACCGGTTAATGGAACAGTTAATCCAGCTTTACAGTGCCACCACAAGACTAAGGTGGGGCAGCTTGGCCAATTAATTAGGAGTTTGTCGGTATAGTATGAGTGTTTGGATAGTGCGGGGGATGGGAGTCCATTTTTTACTGCCCTGAGAACTGCAAGGCTCAAGAGGGGGCTTCTGCAGGGGAGGGTTTACTCCCAGGAACTGCAGCGGTGAAACCTCAGTGGGCTTGTACTTGCCGGTAGACCCTTTGTAAGGGCCATGTAGTGATCTCCTGATCGCACACCAAAAGAAGTGTGTAATGTGGCTTGCAACCACGGATATCAGGGAGGTTTCTTAGTCCACCTGGCAACAGGGGATGAAATCACTACTTGTGGATAAAGTGGTACAATCTCTGCAGAGAACCAAACTGTCATGACAGCCGTGCTCACGGTCAAGAGCGGCTTGGACTTGTCCATGATTAGAGAAACATGGATATGGGTTGAAAAAGATTGTTGGGTGGTGTAACCTAACATTAATGACTTAATTATGAGGTTGGTGGGATTATCACATAGTAAGATAGGTTGCTAATCAAAGCTAAGACTTAGGATTAATGCATAGTGTTTAACCATGTTAGCCTTCTCTTGCTATTGGCCTTCATAACATTCTTTCCTACACTTGCTGAGTATCTTTGGGTACTCAAACTTGCTTTTGTTGGATGTCATATGCTGCTTAGGTGCAAATGAAGATGTAGACTTCGATGAGGAGGACTTCGATCCCGAGGAGTTGTTCTAGGTTGGCGAAACTCCCGGGCAACGCCTGTGAACTAGAGCACTACGCTAGAGTCTTCCGCTGTTGTGTTATAGTGTAGTGGTACTTTTATTTGACATTTCATGTACTATGATGTAATATTATGTTGTACGTTGAACTTGACTTATAATACAATGATATTTCATTCTTGTCGGCACATGTATGACTCACCTGATCCTGACATACATGTGAGAATACGCACGGTGTTTCTTATGAAAAACTGGGTGTGACAGCCATTGACTTTGTATGGGCTATACGAAAGGAGGGCAACGCTAGAAATTTTCCAAGGAGCTCAACGATCCACTACCGACATCGTAGCTAGTCTCAAGGATGAAATTTTCTTGTGGTGTGCGACGTGGGCAAGTCATGTCGCTGCTACGCAACTATTTCGTTTTGTAACTACCCTAATAGTTGTCACTGTTTCAATTTAGGCTCTTCCTAAACAAATCTATGTATCAATGTACTACTTGTACATGTTCTCGTTCCACTTATAAATGAAACCGGCTTGGAATCGGCTTTCGAAGAAAAGATGATCCAGTCAGGCATCTCGCCGTCGTCGGCGCCCAAGAACTCCGCGAAGGGTGCGGCGAGGCCGTCCAAGGTCTTCCGGAGAAGCTCGAACGCCTCCCACGAGATATTTGATTAAGGTACTCCTGGAACGCATTATGAATATTTCGTTTTATGCAGTGATGCGAACTACCTGTCTAATGCAATGACAATGTATTCCTATGATGTGGACTGATGTAATGGAACTAGGGCTCCAGTTAAGAGAATTAACTTATATATATCTGAAATGAGGTAACATATGGTGTCAATATTGGTGTGGAAAGGCAAATATAAGCTCAGCAACAGGTACTGGACACAACGCTAAATGAAAATAGGAACACTTGCAAACATATATATAATGGTATTTACTAGCTAAGAATACACTGATCTTGCATTTAATTTGTCATAACAATACATGATGGCCTAAGAAAGCCCATTTAGTATTGTGGGCCAAGCCCATTTAATTTGTCATCACGTTTCAACCAATTTTTATCAGACCAAACACCATTTAAAAAATTAGACCCATAGTTTCGTTTGGGCCCAGCCTAATTCTTTTATAGGCCTGACGTAGTGATTTGTAGAATTTATTATTTTAGTATGATTTTGAAATCATTTAATATTAAGTCTGTGAATTGTTTTTTACTAAAATAGTCACCTTGTGGACGATTTATCCACGTCGACAAGAAATCGTCCACGGCGTGGACGACTCGTATAAATTGTCCACGCCTTGACGATTTATCCACAGTGCCTGCCAGGTCGGCCCAACGGTCACGGGCCGTTGGCCCGACGTGGCCTATCGTATACGCCATGAACGAGCCGTCCACGTGGTGGACGACAAGCGGCGCGGCGCCGCGGGTCACCCACGCACAGCAGAACAGAGGGAGGAGGGAGAGAAGAGGAAGAGGAAGAGAGGAACAGAAGAGAAGAAAAGAAAGAAGGGAAGAAAATGAGAAAGAGGAGAAAGGAAAAAAAGGAGAAAGAAAAAAGAGAGGATGAGGTATAATTTTTTATTTTTTAGTTTATACTAATTTATAGTTTAGATATTTAATTTTAGTTTAGATTAGATTTAGTTGACGGGCAGGCCTGGGCCGCCTGGCGCAGTGGTAGAGTCTCTCCACTTGTGTCCTGGAGGTCCTGGGTTCGAATCAGCCTCCTTGCAAAATAAGCAAGGGAAAGGCTGCCTAGAAATTCCCTTCCCCAGACCCCACAACGTGTGGGAGCTTTCAACACTAGGTATGCCCTTTTTTAGATTAGATTTAGTTATAGGTTATGTTTAAGTTAGTTTTAGTGTAGAAAAACTTTTAGATTAGTCTCACTTAACGTTAGTTTTAGATTAAATTTAATTACTAATGTTATATTAGATTTAGTTTTAGATTAGTTTCGGGGTAGTTTAAAATAATTAGGTTAGATTATTAGAATAGTTATGTATAATTAGAGTTATTTAATTATGTTAGATTAGATTTAATTTAGTTAAGTTTTACAATAGAAAAAAAATATTATGTTAGATTAGATATAGTTTTATGTTGCTTTTAGGTCAGATTTAATTTCTTATGTCAAATTAGATTTAGTTTTAGTTTCACTTTAAATAGTTTAGATTTAATTTAATTGCTTTACATACATTTATTCATTTTAATGTAATTGAACTTACATAGTTATATTTTATATTTTTATATTTCTGTAATTATATTTCGCATTTATTTTCTGTATTTATATTTTTAAATTTATTATAAGTATTTACATTTTTGTATTTAATTTCTATATTTATAGTTATGTATTTAGCTTATGTATTTACTTCTCTATATTTATATTTATAATTTGATTTAGAATTCTATATTTTCATTTCTAAATTGCTTTAATTCCATTTAGTACATAGTTGTCATTATAATCTTTGCATTTATTTGGTAGAAATGTTGGACAAAATAGATTTTCAAATATTTTATAGAGACGGAGAAATAAATTACAGTCCAACTGGAGTAGATTTATTACCGTGGATGTGCAACAACTATGAATATGATCTCCCTCATAGGACCATGCCATTTTTTGTAAATGGTAGACGTCAGGTAACATACATACTTCGGGATTCTATCAATTTCACATTCACATTTCAATTCAAATGTTGATAACAACACATCTTGAGTCATGCACTCCCCACCGTCTACATCGACCATGAACAATCAGCACAAGACGTCGAGTACGTACACGCGATGCATAGAACTGCTTATAGGGACTTCCACTACGAGTTGGATTCTGAAAATCGGGTTCGGTAAGAGAGGAGGGAGAGAGTTGAACAGGAGGAGCATCATCGCAAGCATCAGGAAGAGCTTCGACGAGTGGAGGAAGAGTATCGTCGTAAGGCTTAGGATGAGGATTGTATTGTTCGTCAGGCAAGAAAGGATGAGCGGGAGCGCTTACGTGAGAGAGCACGTCGTGCAATGGAAGACGGGCCGGATGCATTTTAGAAGGGACAATATCCGCGTTGCCCTCAATAGATTCTACATGAGCCATTTGCACTCAATGCTCGACTTTACATTCAATTAAGGTGTGTTAGGCGTAGGTTGGTGCACGTAGGTTAGTCATTAGGTGCATCATACACACACCATTTGTATCGTTAATTTTACGTTTCTCTTCATAAATAAGTGTTGTCTGTCTTATATATGTCATAGGAGTAGAGGGGCAGACAAGATACACTTATTTAATAAACTTAGTAATATATGCAACCGTTGAGTTTTTTAATTCAGTGCATGTAATTATAAAATTATGATACTGCGATATAATGCATATTTCAAAAGTATATAACAATTCATTCTATATGCAATAATTTTGTGTAACTCATTGCATAAAATAATAACGGTGTATACTACATTTACTTCCATAACAACATCTCTCAAATATGTCTCTAATCATTTCTAAAACACGGTTCTAAAATGAATACAACGGAGGCAAAATTTTGAAACTTAAACCCTGTGATCGTAATGCATATTTCAAAATACATAACAATTCACTCCTTACACAAAATTTTATGTAGCTCATTGCATGAAATCATAACAATATATACTGCATTTACTTTTATAACAACATTTACTGAATATGTCTCTAAGTATTGTAAAATCACTGTAAAAAACTAAATACTTCCCAAATCTAGAATTGTTGTCACAGACGACTAGAATCTAGTCGACCACGCCATGGATGACTGGATGACGTAGCCACCACTGTAGGTAAATCGTCCACTGCATGAACAATTAAATGTCCATGTGTCTAAATCGTCTACGTCGTGGACGTTTGCTTGTCCACATGGAGGAATCGTCTATGGCTTGGACGATTACTTGTCCACATGGACAAATCGTCTAGCGGTAGACGAAAAGGTGACTATTTTGGCAAAAAAAATTCACACTATTAACATTAAATAATTTAAAAATCGTGCTAAAATAAAAAAATGTGATTTGTGGACCTGCCTCATTCATTGTTGGGTCAGAAACATTGGTCATCTTTCATATTCAAATAGTAAGATCGACGGAGCTCGCTCTTGGAGGTGCGCGATAGATTCGTCAAACAAAAAAAAATTGTATACAAGGCCACGTTCTGTGAAGTATAAAAAAAGTGGCTTATAGAATTATGCACCCCGACTGTCCATCAACAATCAACAAAGCCGTCCCGTTTCAGGATAACGAACGAAAATGAATTCGCACGCATGACGCGACCGAACATGGCGTGTGGCAAGAGCCGAGGAGAGCGGCGCGGAGCCCACCCCGCCGCACCAGTCGAGGCCGGCCGGGCATCGACTCCCCGACAGGCTCGCTCTTCAGTCCGCTCCTCCGCTCTCGGTGCTACCCCCACCGGTGTTGCCCGCCGTCGGCGGCTCGGCTCGGCCCGGTTTGCCTCCCCTCTCCCTGTCTCTCTTGCCGCCCCTGCTTTGCAGGCCCCTGCTGGTTATTTACGTGTTTTTTTGTTGTTGTTTCCGTTCTTCTTTCCCTTGCGGCCTCGCCCTGTTGTGTATTGTTTTACTTCCTTGCTGTCGTTTGATGAATATAAGTACTGAGTCTATAAACTGCAAGCATTCCACTGTTCTTGTTGTGTAGCTATTGTTGTCCTTCATCCGAAGGATTCATTTTGGCGACATCACCGTGGCCGTGCAGGTTCGGGGCATAGTGCTAAGGATGACACGTCATTCTGCAGATTCACTGTGTTGGTTATATTTTTCACTGGCTAAGCCAAGCTCGCAATCCGCCCCGAAACTTGGCCTCTTGATTCTCCTGCTCAGTAATTCCTTCTGTACAAGAATTTAGACGTGTTGTTATTCACCCGACCTGGATGAGAAATGACATTGTTTATGAATTATGAACATTGGTCTCATTCAGTGCAATAACAAGCTCGGTTCTTTTAAAAGGGGGGAAAAGAAAAGCAAACTCGTTATGACTCACTAGTCAGCCCAATTACACCCCTGGCGTTGTCCAATTAGGTCCTGGACAGTTTAATGGAGAGCTAATGACGACGAAGGTCCAATCGCAGTTCTGTATGCTGAATTGGCAAACACCTCTGACTCGTACAGAATTGGAGTACTGATTTCGTAATACAAATCTTTGCTGCTGAAGCATCACATGGCCTTAGTAAACGTTATCAAAGAAGGAAGCAAGTTTCTGCTCTCTCTCTCTCTCTCTCCCTCTCTCTCTCTCTCTCTCTCTCTCTCTCTCTCTATTGTATGATTCTTCCCTGCATTCTGTAGTGCCTAGAGCTGCTGGTGGGCTATATGGTATAGATTCATTGCTGTATGCTTCAACCTGCCAAAGCATGCCTAAAGGTCATTTCAATTTTCAGGTCTTGATATGTTTTTATAATTGTTACAGACTTACAGTTACTAATACTTTCTACTACTAGCAAGCAATAGCCTGGAAGTGGAATATATGAGTTAGTTACTTTACCAAAAGTTATGCAAGAGATTTCTGATACAGGCCTTTTACTCTGCTATGCTGGTAGGTTCTGCTAACATGGAAACATACACTACAGATGATGCACTTACGGTCATGGGATTTGGAAAATTTCAAGCCCTTGTTCTTGCCTATGCTGGAATGGGTTGGGTTGCAGAAGCTATGGAGCTCATGCTCTTGTCATTTCTTGGGCCATTGGTGCGAGAGGAGTGGAAATTATCTGCCCAGAATGAGAGCCTGCTCTCAAGTGTTGTCTTTGCTGGAATGCTAATAGGGTCTTGTGCTTGGGGTTTTGTTTCTGACAAATATGGAAGAAGGTAAGATTTTGAACCTGCAAGCCTAATCCAGTTCTTTTGTTTATTGACATCTTAAACCATGCCAGTGCTGTTGTTAGCGGATTTGTTTAACATATTCATGACATCTGGTTATTCAGTTTGATTTTCGCTGCACCACGCTACCCATGAGTGCTGAATCCATGCACTTTTATAACAAGCCATCCATTGATTTTGATGTTTCGGGAACAAAAGAACTTACATGATTTTTTTAAGAAAGGTCCCAACTTACCTCTTATGTATATATGGACATAATCATTTTAATTGTGGCAAAGTTAGAGGAGAAAATAACTTGCATAGTTTTCTAAGAAAGGTCCCAACTTACCTATTGTATATATGGACATAATCATTTTAATGTGTTGGAGTATTTTGATAATCAGAAATGATTGGCTGTTTAATGGAGTGGATCCAAAAGTGGATAATTGCAGGAGATTTCTGGAGGAATTGGCATTGGTTATTTATAGAACCCAATAGAAACATGCTAATCAGCTTAAGGAATGGTTAGAAGCATGGTCATAGGTTTAGTGCCTTTTTCATTTTTATCTTCTATGGCTTCCCTTCGTCATGTACTTGTGAAACTTTTTAATTTTACTTAATATATCTTAACCTGTAGAGTCTCGTCCCTCCAGTTTCTTTATTTTGTAAAAAAAGCCTCTTGCACTTTGATTACTAGATTAGATCCACTGTAGATAAATGGTTGGTTAACACCAAAATATTTTAACTTTTAAAACAGGGGCAATATTGTCTGTGACGGGGTAATTGGGAATTGATTAGCTTGTACGGCATCCTATTGGGCTTTGAGTCATTTCAGCGAGGCCCCTCATGTAATAAGTCAGCAAGATTTACAACATAAAAGATGGACATCATTTTTGTTCTCATCCTCCCATCCACCTTTCTGCATGTCTCCCAGCTTTGAGAAGGATCCCACATAAGAAACAAACATGGCAAGTCCATTTTGATAACCACATAAGGGTGATTTTACGAGTTTTCAAAGTCAAGGTGATTTGATCAATTCTGCAATGGAGTTTATTTTGGTGTATATCTTAAAAGTAGAAAGGGGAAATGGGATTTTTTCATTTTTCAGTAACATTGTTTATAAATGTTTGATTTCCTATGTCTATTGTATGTTACAATGTGAGATAAAACCTTAGATTTATCTTGTTTCAGGACTGTTTTACTGTTTTCGACTCTGCTTACTAGTGGAGGGGGGGGTTTAAGTTCTTTGTCTCCTAACTATTCATGCCTGCTGGCTGTTCGGTTTCTTGTCGGCATAGGAGTGGGTGGTGGACATGTGTTCACGTCTTGGTTTTTGGAGTTTGTTCCTGCAAAAAATCGTGGTGCTTGGATGGTTATGTTTTTCCTTTTCTGGACCATTGGCACAGTTTTGGAGGCTTCACTTGCTTGGGTATGATACTTTGTTGCCTTACTGCAACTCAGGCTTCCCCTTTTCATGCTAAATTGTTTCCCCGTTGCATGTACTATATAATGAAAATTTAAACCATAAGAATTACAGAGGTGATATTTATGCATAGCCATATAGAAGGTCTCTTTTCTAAAATCCTTTGGAGTATGCTCAAGCTGGTTTTGAAACCATGATATTTGAAATACATTGTGTCATTATCATGTGGGACAGCGATAAAGTGTGAATCCAGATTGGATATGGATGGGGTTGCTCATCTGATATCCTATCCTATATGTTTTATTGGAATGATTCAGATACAGATATTGCTAGATAATTATTTCTTCATCATGTATCTTTTCCTATATATTCTTCTCATAGTCCAAGGCAAACAAGGATTCTGCTGCAAGGTTTATGTTGGATGCACAGATGGAAATTATCCATTTTGTTTGCATCCCCATGAAGTACATTATACAATAGAGGTGCAATTCATGTGAGAATAGAGAGTTATTTTTAAGAAATGAGAACAGAGAGATCGATCGTTGGGAGTTGAGAACAAGATCTAATTACTCGTATGTGGCAATCTACCAATCTGGTTCACGTTCTTAAGTGAAATTGCAGTAGACTTGGACTAGTAGTGTATGATAACCATTTCTACATCTCTATTTGCTCCCCAAGACTTAGGTTGGTCGGTCGATCAGGAATTATCCGTCCCATTTTCGCCCCCTAGATGATGAGGTGATGTGAATCTTGATTGTTCATGCTATCATGCAATCGTATTCAACATTTGCAATGCTCACTGTACTATGCAATAATATATCTGTAGAAGTGCTTATGATATCTTAGTGTGTGCTATCTGATAACCTTCCTACTTATCAGTAATCTGGATTATCTGCTCAAGTCAAGCAACATAAAAAAGGGCATACCCAGTGCTGAAAGCTCCCACACGTTATGGGGTCTGGGGAAGGAAATTTCTAGGCAGCCTTCCCCTTGCTTATTTTGCTAGGAGGCTGATTCGAACCCAGGACCTCCAGGACACAAGTGGAGAGACTCTGCGCCAGACCTGCCCTTCCAAGTCAAGCAACATAAATGCAGTAAAATTTGGGTTTGGCACAGTTCTTCCAATTCACTATATATTTATGAATGTTTTCATATTTAGATTTATATGTTTATATTTGTAATACAGATTGTCTTAGCGACATTGAATTGGAGATGGTTGCTGGCACTGTCGGCCATTCCATGCTTCCTCTTGCTACCTTTCTTTGGAATTACACCTGAGTCACCACGGTATCTTTGTGCTCAAAACAGAATGTCTGATGCAACCCTTGTCCTGGAAAGAATTGCAAATGTAAACCGAACATCTCTTCCCCTGGGAGTTCTGATATACGTCAAAGAAACAAAAGCTGACTACATTACTCTCACTTCCGAGAATGAACACCTTCCAGCCAGAGAGGAATCTGCTGACATCATGAGTTTCAAATCTTGGGGTATTGCTGCATTGTGCAAGCTCTTATCTGGGGAATTGATCAGATCAACCCTTCTTCTGTGGCTTGTCTTTTTGCATGTTCCTTTGCTTATTACGGGCTTGTATTGCTGATATTGCAATTGAGTGATGCCAATAAAAGCTGCACGTCTGGTCTGGTAGTCGAAGTGCACCAGAAAGATGCAGATCTTTACAAGGACACTTTTATCACTAGTTTAGCAGGTACTGTAGGAGTAAGCCCGTTTCATTTTTTAAATCTCGAATCTGACCAACTATGAATACCTACTAAGTCATGGTTTCACTTCTCTGTCAGAGATTCCAGGTTTACTCTTAGCTGCTTTACTTGTTGATTGGTTTGGCCGAAAATCTACAATGTGGTTCATGATGTTCGCATGCTGTGCTTTCCTTGGACCACTCGTATTCCATCAGAATGAGGTGTTGACAACCACTCTTCTATTTGGTGCCCGCGCTTGTGGCACAGGTGTCACCACTGTTTTATGCATATATGCTCCAGAGGTTTGTCACTTCCTTAAGCCATAGAGTTATATATGGTGAGTGGGTTTGATTAGTCAAACATGAGGTGGTTCAGACCTTTTGAGCTGTTCATGATGATTTGGTTGCTTTACTATGTTTATTAGTCTGTATAAATAACATCTACTAGTTATTGGTTGAAATTGGAATAGTATGTCTATTATGACACAGTTAACCCTTAGCCGAGAAAAAATGACACAGCTAGTGCAGTCTTGTTCATTTTAATCTGGATATCCACGGTAAGATCTCCATCTCCATCATCGGCATGGTTCGAAACCGAACCTATTGATATGAATAACATTTGTATTTATTATGAAGTCACTAGGCTCAAATATATACAGGTACAGATATGGTAAATATGCACAAAACCATTATACAATGGAGAAATTACAAAAGGTACATATATATCTAACACATATATCTTCGTTCCGTTACATAATGAATAATCAAAATTAAATTTATTTTAGTTTCATTCCTCATTCCTCAGACTGTGTATAGATTACAATCAACGGTTTGGATTCCTAGCTAGTTTATGCTTGCAGAAATGCCATAAAGAGCCTTCACATTACCGTAGCATGTGGACAGCAACACTTTCCCCATCGACGTACCCCTTTTTATTTATAACTTACGTTCTCAATAGCAGCTCATTTGATCCCTATTCGCAGGTGTATCCAACGTACGTGCGGTCAACCGGCGTTGGGATCGCCACCGCCATCGGTAAAGTCGGCGGGGTTGTCTGCCCTGTTGTCGCCGTCGGCATGCTGCGGACCTGCCACCAAATGGCAGCCGTCGTGGTGTTTGAGCTGGTGCTGTGCCTCGCTGGGGTTACCTTTATCCTCTTCCCTGTAGAGACCAAGGGGCGTGAAATCCATTGACGGCGGAAACACATCGGTGTCCACCAAAGGTTCATCACGATCCATCAGGGACGGAGCCTGGAATCGGACATAGATATAAGGGGGCAACTTTTGGCGGAGCTGAACTTGAAATTACCTCAAACCGATGGTTTTTAAGCGCTGTATCGCCAACATGTACATGTTATTTTAACTATAAATGAGAAATGCAGAAAGGAAGTATGCCCCCGAAAAGATGAACAAGCCCATGCTCTGATTCAGGAACGAACTCCGTACTGTGAAATTTACTGTGGCCCCATATTCTAGAAAAAGTATGATCCTTTTTTGGCCAAATCTTGTATTGTGTTCCATCCATTTTGTTGTGGTGTGTAGCAGTGGCCAGTAGGGATCCGAACTTTCTAACATCATATGCTATATCCAGACTCCAGAGCATATTGACGATATATCTCCATATCTTGTATACCCGACGAGATGAGTACACCCCGCGCGTTGTTTGGGGACTTGCGACATTGTCATTGAACCACCCAAATTGCTTGCCAACATTGGAGCCAGCTGAAATGAATCTGGCCCAGGACTGCAAAGTAATCAACCATGCTCTGAACGGATGACAGCGGCGACGGCCCATTGAAAAAAAGCTACTGCCCAAGTAAAAAAAAAAAGAAAAAAGAAAAAGCCACACCGAACGGAAGCGTGTGCGTGCACGGTGCACCTGTGATTCAGTTTAGTACCGCCTCGGCTATTCTGTGGATGGGAGACAGCGGGACGGCGATAAATGGCAACCAAGGGCACCGGTTCAGCTCATACCTTTCTCTTCCTTTTGGCTAAGATATGTGGGCCATGCGCTCAGTTCGATATTAAATTTTTTTTTGTGGTGGAGGGTTTATCACGGTGGCTTGCCACTGGCCACTGGGGCACTCCAAGTGTCGCTTGGACGTTGCACTTTTGCCCTTGCCTGGCGCACCCCAACCAAAAAGAAATACAAAGCGGTAGTTTGTCTGTTGAATTTGCATCGTGAGCCGGTCTTCACTTGGTCGAGGCCTGCATGCTGAACGACATCGCTGGCAACGGCATTGACTAATCGCATACGTGCACCACGACAAGCAAAAGCCACACTACGCGGACGCCGTTCGTGCTGCCGACGCGACGCGATCTGGTTGTCTTCGTCGGGCACGAGGTTCAGGAGCCATATGAAGACGAGAAGATGTGATACGATATTGGCTGTGGTGGATCTTCAGTACGTAGGTCAAATCTCGATGATCGCGCTCGCAATGTGAGGCATGTGGGCCAAATAGCGGTCGAAAAGTTGGCCGCAGAGTGCGCAACGACAACGCCCTGAACTGCATCCAACCCGCTAACACCGCGAGTGACAGATGTAGACAGAAATTATAAAAAGGATTGAATCACTTAGTTTAATAAGTATATGCTTAAATGTTATTACACATAAATTTGTAATTTAGATATTCAAAACAATTTGATGCATAAAGATAAAATATCACATACAGAAAGTCTTCTTTAACCTCCAACCTTTTCTGTAACGCACCATTTTTTGTAAAGCTAATAAATTAGGGTTATAGAATTAACCACCAGATAAATTACGCACATTACTGGCTGATTTCAGATATGCTTTTTAACGAAACTGGTGCAGTCACTCCCTACTTTTGCCTAAAGGCAAACCTTTTTCCTCTTCCCCATCCTCATCCATTCTACGAGAAGCTTCTAAAATCACACATCACCAACCTCTTCCTCCCCCATCCTTATCCATTTCACGGGTAGCTCCCGGAGTCACCCCTCCCATATCCCTTCTTCCTCTATCCTTATCCATTTCACGAGAAGCTTCCGGAATCATCCCCCTCATACCCCTTCCTCCTTTATCATTATCCATTCCACGAGAAGCTTCCGGAATCACCCCCCGCATACCCCTTCCTCCTCCATCCTTATCTATTTCACGAGAAGCTTCTAGAATAACCCTCCACATACGCATTCCTCTTTCATCCTTATCCATTCTACGAGAAACTTCCAGAATAACCCTCCACATAACCCTTCCTCCTCCATCCTTATCTATTTCACGAGAAGCTTCCAGAATCACCCTCCACATACCTATTTCTCTTTCATCCTTATCCATTCCACGAGAAGCTTCCGGAACCACCCCTCACATATATCTCCATCATCCTTATCCACTCCACGAGAAGCTCCCGGAACCTGCATTAATTACACCTCACCTACCTCTCCTTCTTCCATCCTTATTCCTTCCCCCTTTCATCTATAAAAGGGGCTCGGGAGCTCACTTTCTCCCCCGCCCTATTGAGCACCGGTGCTCGCGCCTTCCCCCAACATCGATCTCCGACGAGGAACCCTCCCCGCCGAGCCCCGCCAAGCCACGGCCAAGGTGAGCACCCAAACCTCCACTCTTCTCCCCGAGTCATCCCCCCTTCTCCCTCTCCTCGGGTTTGGCCGCGACCACCCCGTGGCATGGCCGCCCTTCCATAAAGTTGCTCTACTTCCTACCCAAGATCGGCAGCTTAATCGAGTGAGCCATAGCCTCGGCGTTCGATTTCTTACTCTCTGGCCAGCCTTCCCCCGTTTACTCTTGCTGATTTGAACCCAACCCTAAGCAACCCCTTGATTGGCCTTAGACCAGATCTCACCCACACACAAAGATCACCTAATCCGATTCTTCTTATAAAAATCATCTAATATCATAATATAGTTAGTAGAACCAAGTCTGAATGATGTATATTTGCTTTGTTTGTATGTTTGCTTGTGCGCGGTATAGAACCAGTGCCGGAAGAGAACACAGGGGAGCCAAGTGACCAAGAGCACGACGCTGCAGACGGTAGTGAAGGCAAGTTCCATCACCCCTTTTTTTATCATATTGCTCCTATGTGAGGTTCATCCATTGAGGCCAGGAGATTAGGCCTTTGCATTGTTGAGCATGAGTTATTCGAGTGATAGAGTGTAAACATACTAGTTTCTTCTTTTTGCAGCATATTGGTATGATGAGATTATGCATGATGATGTTGTCCTGTTTATGTCGCACGGTTGGGGAGAGCATGAGTTGAGACCGGGGCAGAAGGGTTAGTGTTTGTGTAAGCGCTATCGTGGTTATAGACTTATAGTGAGTACTATCAAGATGATAGGCTCGTGGTTTGAGTATGGAGGCTGCCCTGGTGACCCTTAAGGACCGAGTTGTTTTGACATCTCACTTAACTTTCTTCATTACGACCACATGACCCTGTATGGGCGGGGCTTAGCCTAACCCCGGTGGCTAGCCCGACAGTCGTCCACAGTGGAGGGAGAGAGAGAGATGCATTTATGAAAATTGAGATGATATTGAGATAAGTCATGACGCTGGGTTGGGGACGACTGGTCTGGGTGATGTTTCGACTGGGTGTCGGTTATGACGGGCTGTCTTTGATGGTCCGTGCGTGTGGGTACAGCGTACAACCTCTGCAGAGTGTAGAACCCGTTCGGACGGCCGTGTCCTCGGTATAGGACAGGTTATGGTGTGGTCCTAACAACTAGGAAGCCACCTGTTGTGAGAATGAGGTGAGGAATGCCTCTGGATGGGTTATTTGGTTGCATTTAGTTGCATTAGGTTGCATTACTCTTATTGTTGTGCATTGCATTTATGTTTGTTTCATTCTCCTCCCGAAGGGCGAGGTGGAGCTTGCTGAGTACTTTTGTACTCAATTGTTTTTGATATCTTCAAAGGATCCTGACTTCAAACCGGAGGACTTCGAGTAGGGTCGCATCCACACCCAAGGTGTTATCATGGAACCATGTACGAGGAGGAGCTAGTCGTCCATGTTTTTATGTCGTTAATCATCCTTATGTTAGTCCTTATTATTATTGTACTAAAGTATATGCCGTTGTAATAAAGCTCTGTATGGTTGTGGTTCCACTTGTTGTGTAATATTATGTACCAAACTCTATTTCTGGCATAATATTACATGTTTAGTCCCAATCTTATGGGTCAGGACGCTTCAAGTGGTATCAGAGCCATATTTGGCCGTAGGATGCGTACCCTAGTACTTAGGTGACCATAGGAGACCGTAGAATAGTTGGCCTGTAGGAAACCTAGACCGTAGAGCCTTGGTGATAGGTTTCGCTCTCATCTAATCCTTGTGCCCTGTTCTAAGCTAGATGGCGGACAACCGTATCACCACCTTCTGCATCAACGAAGATGGCTTCCCCAAGGTGCTCTATGCCGCCACGACATGACTTGGTATTCCAGACCGTCCGGAGTACGTGGGTAATGAGTTCGTGGAGCATGGCACCGAAAGCTGCGAGGTCACTATGCACATCAGCACCAGTGAGAGGTTCCTGGACATGAAGCCATGGAATGTCTCCGCCACTGGATGCCGCATGAAAGATATGTGCCAATTGGTGGTCCGCAAAGCTCTGAAGTACCTCTGCCACATGTTTGACTGACATTTGGGTTCCACACCAATGAAGTATTTCCCACCACTGGATCGTAGTCGTCCCGCATGGATGGCGAGGATTCGCAACTTGGAAAGCCTTGGGTCGACCGAAGACGACCCCACTATTGTCGCCATGTCCGTTTATTTATTGAGTCTGGACGACTTGTGCGACCAGCTGAACCAGCGCGTGAAGACCCTCGTCCAGTGTGCTGAGACATTGGAGACCCGCTGGCGAAAGGCTAAGCTAGCACTAGCGCAGGTTGAAGCCCGGGTTGCCAGCGCCGAAAGTCGAGTCGCCTTGGCCGAGGAGAACCTTAGGGAGCAGGCCGACCGTCACAGCCAGCTGCTTAGGAGTGTCTACCTCGTAGACCGGGCCAAGCGGAAGGACCGTCAGGCAGGTGCGACGACGGAGCCACTGATCCTAGAAGGAACTCCAACATATCACCTATCCAACCCCCGTAGGAGGATTTGTGAGCCTGTGCCACCTACCCCTCCGACCTCACCTCGCGGGACCAACGAAGACCCTGAAGATCAGGATGTAGGACCCAGTAGCCAGGCAGAGGTCCTGGCTGACCCTTAAGGGAACAGACCCAGGGACGACATGCGCTATGTATCTTGTACCCGCTTTCCCGAATGAATGAATGAATGCTTGGTGTGTTGCTTGCAATGTTTGATGCTTGTGTGAATTGTGTGGTATAAAACTATATATGTGTGTTTAGATACACATAGTAAAATAAAAAATAACAATAATAAAAGACAGTAAGCATAACTAATTATGACGCACCATAGTAATAATAATAGGAAGAAAATCTAAAGCCATCGATTGCCTTGTCACAGATGCCTCGCCACTCGAGCCGAGCCACTAATGGACACGGGGCTGACCAAGGACTACGAGAGATTCCGCCTGCACCACACGAGCATGAGACAGCGGAGAGTGCACCTGTCCGGCCACATCCCCAAGCACCTAACTATGACCTGACCGCCATTCTGGACCGCCAGACTCGACTCCTCGAGCTACTGGCGAACACCCTGGCTGCCCGGAACAACAATGGTCTCAACAACTATTAGTCAGCGCCGCAAAACAATCACCAGATCGCAGACTTCAACAAGATGAACCCGCCCAAGTTTTCTGGATCTGAGGACCCTATTGAGGCAGATGACTGGCTAAGAGAGATTGAGATGAAACTTGAGGTTGTGCATGCAAATGAGCAGGATAAGGTTCTGCTTGCAGTCCAACAACTGAGAGAATCTGCCTTAGCCTGGTGGCACAGCTACAGAGAGATGCATCCACATGCCAGGACCATGACATGGGATAAGTTTGTGAAGTTGTTTAGAGAGCAACATATCCCAAGTAGCATTGTGAAGCTAAAGAGGGAAGAGTTTATGAACCTTAAACAGAAGGGTCTGACTGTGACGGAGTATCTACACAAGTTTACCGCGTTATCCCGCTACGACCCCCAGCTGTGGATACAGAAGAGAAGAAGCAAAAAGTCTTTCTGCGTGGGTTAAACATTGAAATCAGAAATTTTCTTGAAGCATCTGTTTATCCAGATTTCAATACCCTAGTTAACAAGGCTATCACTACAGAAAAGAACATAGAGGATGAGCTACGGGAGAAGAAAAGGAAATTTGAGGACAAAAAGGGGTTCCAGCAGGTGAAACTTCAGAGGACTAATCAACCTGTCTATTTAGGACAGAGGACCCAACAACTAACCTACTTTGTGCAGAAGACCCAACAACCTATTTACTCTGGGCAGATGGCTCATAGTGGTGTATCCTACAAAGCACCAACCACCACCTTCAAGCAACCGGTACAGCCTGCTAAATCACATGGCTCATTCCGTCCTCAGCAGTCTGGGGTCAATCAAACTGGTGGCCAGAGGATCTGTTTCAGCTGTCGTGAGCCTGGGGAATATCGCCGTTAACTGCCCCTACAAGGTTAAGCCAGCACCATCTGTCGTCTCCAACTCAGTTAACGGACCAAGGCAGCCAGCTGGAGGCAGCCGCGGAGCACTGTCAAGGACTCAACACTCCTTTGGAAAGGCCACAGTAAACCACGTCTATGCCAAAGAGGCATATGCAGCACCAGGAGTTCTACTTGTTGAGTTCTTGGTTCAGTCAGTTTTAACTTTAGTACTATTTGATTCTGGTGCATCGCATTCTTTTATATCATCACACTTCGTAGAGACACATGATATATCTACGGTAGCCCTTAAGAGGCCCTTAATGACTCGATCACCGGGAGGTTATATACCTTGCCACCTAGGAGTTAACAACATCCCTTTAAACCTAAGTGGGGTAGAGTTCTTGGTTAATCTAGTAGTGCTTGACTCCCATGGCATAGATGTGATCCTCGGTATGGATTGGTTAGCCAAGTGCAATGGGAGTATAGCTTGTGCACAGAGGACTGTGACAGTGAC
This sequence comes from Neostapfia colusana, assembly GCA_030760725.1. Classification (NCBI taxonomy): domain Eukaryota; kingdom Viridiplantae; phylum Streptophyta; class Magnoliopsida; order Poales; family Poaceae; genus Neostapfia; species Neostapfia colusana. The sequence goes on from JASWHV010000013.1 coordinate 17,774,203, forward strand.
AAACCATGAAGAGAAGACTGTCACATGTCATGTCAAGTCCAGCCTGTCTGAGCTAGTAGTAAATCACTTGAAGGCAGAAACACCTCAGGAAGTGCCAGTGATTAAAGAGTATGTTGATGTGTTCCCCGAGGAGTTGCCAGGCATGCCGCCAGAAACAGAAGTGGAATTCTCCATTGATCTAGTTCCTGGAACTGCCCCAATAGCTAAGAGGCCTTATAGAATGGCAGTGCCAGAACTCGCCGAGTTAAAGAAACAGTTAGATGAGTTGCAAGAGAAAGGATACATAAGGCCTAGTGCATCACCATGGGGCGCACCAGTCCTCTTCGTAGAGAAAAAGGATGGAAGTAAGAGACTCTGTGTAGATTACCGAGCTCTTAATACGGTGACCATCAAGAACAAATACCCTCTACCACGGATAGATGATCTATTCGACCAGCTAAAGGGGGCCAAGTTTTTCTCAAAGATTGACTTCAGGTCTGGATATCATCAAGTGAGGATTAAGCCTGAAGATATACCTAAGACAGCATTTGTGACTCGCTATGGTCAGTTCGAGTTCACAGTGATGTCTTTTGGATTGAACAATGCCCCTGCGTACTTTATGAACCTAATGAACCGGATGTTCATGCAAGAGTTAGACAAGTTTGTCGTTGTCTTCATCGACGACATTCTAGTCTATTCACGAAGTGAAGCAGAGCACGCGCAACATCTGCGTGTTGTTTTGGACCGGCTTAGGAGCCATCAACTTTATGACAAGTTCAGCAAATGTGAGTTTTGGTTACAGAAAGTTAGTTTCCTTGGGCATGTGCTGACAACCGAGGGAGTTGCAGTTGATCTAGAGAAGGTCAAAGTCGTATCATCTTGGAAGCAATCAACTTCGGTCTCAGAGATTCGTAGTTTTCTGGGTATGGCTGGTTATTATTGGAGGTTCATCGAAGGATTTTTCAAGCTAGCCCGACCAATGATGGAACTACTAAAGAAGAATAAGAAGTTTATGTGGACTGAAGCATGTGAACGGAGTTTTCGTGAGTTGAAGGGAAGACTAACCACGACCCTAGTCTTAGTCTTACCGGATATTCACAAGAATTTTGTTATTTATTTTGATGCTTCTAGACACGACCTAGGATGTGTGCTAATGCAAGAAGGACGAGTGGTGTCCTATGCCTCTCGTCAGTAAGGCCGCACGAGCAGAACTACCCAACCCATGACTTGGAATTGGCTACGGTAGTGCATGCTCTTAAGATTTGGAGACACTATCTGATCGGTAACAAGTGTGAAATCTACACAGATCGCAAGAGCCTCAAGTATATCTTTACCCAGCCTAATCTGAACCTAATACAACGAAGATGGTTGGAACTAATTAAGAATTATGATGTGGAGATCTACTACCACCCTGGTAAAGCAAATGTTGTGGCGGACGCTCTCAGCAGGAAAACATACTGTCATGACTTGGTGACTCAAGTACCACAACTGTGCGAGGAGATGATGAAGTTGAACCTAAGTATTGTACCTCACTCCTACAACTACAACCTTACTGTTCACCCTGTGCTGGATGACCAGATTAAGAAGGCTCAACAGGAGGATGAAAAGTTAATGAAGATCAAGGAACAAACCGGTGAAGGCAAGGCACCAGACTTTAGAATTGATAGAGATGGAATATTGTGGTTCGAGAAACGGTTGTGTGTGCCTTCACAAGGCACTATCGGAATACGATCATGGATCAAGCTCATAACTCTGCCTACTCTATCCACCCTGGAGCCACAAAGATGTACGTGGATATTAAGCAGAAATATTGGTGGGTTGGCATGAAGGGTGACATAGCCAAATTCGTGGCCTATTGTGATGTGTGTAGAAGGGTCAAAGCTGAGCATCAAAAGCCGAGTGGCCTATTACAGCCCTTACCGATTCCCGTTTGGAAATGGGATGAGGTAGGAATGGATTTCATCACTGGCCTACCAAGGACCAAGAATGGTAATGACTCCGTGTGGGTAGTTGTCGACCGTCTGACTAAAGTTGCACGCTTTATTCCTGTGCGCACTAACTACAATGGGAGTAAGCTGGCCAAGTTATACATAGACCGTATTGTGAAAGTACATGGAGTACCCTCGAGGATAGTCTCAGATCGAGGTACTCAGTTTACGTCAAGGTTTTGGAGGAGTCTTCAAAAGACACTTGGTACCAAGTTAGATTTTAGTTCAGCATATCACCCTCAGACGGATGGTCAGACAGAGAGGATCAACCAAATCTTGGAAGACATGTTGAGGGCCGCTGTTCTCACCTACGGCAAGGATTGGGAAGACAGTTTACCGTATGTCGAGTTCTCATACAACAACAGTTATCAGGCCAGCATCAAGATGTCACCGTATGAAGCCCTCTATGGAAGGAAGTGTCAAACCCCGCTCATGTGGTCAGAAGTTGGGGACCGTATTGTGGAGCAACCAAACTTCATCTTGGCAGTAGAGGAAAAGGTAGCGGAGATTCGAGCGAATCTCAAGGCCACCCAATCACGTCAGGAAAGCTACGCAGACAAGAGGAGGTGTGAACTCAATTTCCAAGCCGGAGATCATGTGTACCTTAAAGTATCTCCTATCCGTGACACGCGCAGATTTTAAGTACGTGGAAAGTTGGCACCACGGTACATTGGCCCTTTCTCAGTCCTAAAAAGGGTAGGATCAGTAGCATATGAGATTCAGCTACCCGAAGAAATGTCAGGCGTGCACAACGTCTTCAACGTGTCACAGCTGAGAAAATGCCTACGGGTTCCCGAGGAACAGGTGGCACAAGAAACCCTAGACCTGCAAGATGATCTGCGCTACCAGGAGGTGCCAGTAAAGATCCTAGAAACAGTCACCCGAAGGACACGGAGAAACACCATCACACTTTGTCGGGTCCAGTGGAGCAGACACTCGGAGGCCGAAGCTACTTGGGAAAGAGAAGATGCATTGCGGACAGAGTTTCCCCATCTCTTTGCAGACCGCTCGAATCTCGAGGACGAGATTCATCCTAAGTGGGGTAGGTCTATAACGCCCCATTTTTCGTAAAGCTAATAAATCAGGGTTATAGAACTAACCACCAGACAAATTACGCACACTACTGGCCGATTTCAGATATGCTTTTCATCAAAACTGGTGCAGCCACCCCCTACTTTTGCCTAAAGGCAAACCCTTTTCCTCTTCCCCCCCCATCCTCATCCATTCTACGAGAAGCTTCTACAACCACACATCACCCACCTCTTCCTCTCCCATCCTTATTCATTTCACGAGGAGCTCCCAGAGTCACCCCTCCCATATCCCTTCTTCCTCTATCCTTATCCATTCAACGAGAAGCTTCCGAAATCACCCCCACATACCCCTTCCTCCTTTATCCTTATCCATTCCACGAGAAGCTTCTGGAATCACCCTTCCCCCCACATACCCCTTCCTCCTCCATCCTTATCTATTTCACGAGAAGCTTCCAGAATCACCCTCCACATACCCATTCCTCTTTCATCCTTATCCATTCCACGAGAAACTTCCGGAATCACCCCCCACATACCCCTTCCTCCTCCATCCTTATCTATTTCACGAGAAGCTTCCAGAATCACCCTCCACATACCCATTCCTCTTTCATCCTTATCCATTCCACGAGAAGCTTCCGGAACCACCTCTCACATATATCTCCCCCCCCATCCTTATCCACTCCACGAGAAGCTCCCGGAACCTGCATTAATTACACCTCACCTACCTCTCCTTCCTCCATCCCTACCCCTTCCCCCTTCATCCATAAAAGGGGCTCGGGAGCTCACTTTCTCCCTCGCCCCATTGAGCACCGGCGCTCGCGCCTTCCTCCAACATCGATCTCCGATGAGGAACCCTCTCCGTCGAGCCCCGCCAAGCCACGGCCAAGGTGAGCACCCCAACCTCCACTCTTCTCCCCGAGTCATCCCCCCTTCTCCCTCTCCTAGGGTTTGGTCGCGACCACCCCGTGGCATGGCCACCCTTCCATGAAGTTGCTCTACTTCCTACCCAAAATCGGCAGCTTAACCGAGTGAGCCATAGCCTCGGCGTTCGATTTCTTACTCTCTGGCCAGCCTTCCCTCGTTTACTCTCGCTGATTTGAACCCAACTCTAAGCAACCCCTTGATTGGCCTTAGACCATATCTCACCCACACACAAAGATCACCTAATCCGATTCTTCTTATAAAAATAATCTAATATCATAATATAGTTAGTGCAACCAAGTCTGAATGATGTATATTTGCTTTGTTTGTATGTTTTCTTGTGCACGGTGTAGAACTAGTGCCGGAAGAGAACACAGGGGAGCCAAGTGGCCAAGAGCACGACGCTGCAGACGGTAGCGAAGGCAAGTTTCATCACCCCTTTTTTTATCATATTGCTCCTATGTGAGGTTCATCCATTGTGGCCACTAGATTAGGCCTTTGCATTGTTGAGCATGAGTTATTCGAGTGATAGAGTGTAAACATACTAGTTTCTCCTTTTTGCAGCATATTGATATGATGAGATTATGCATGATGATGTTGCCCTGTTTATGTCGCACGGTTGGGGAGAGCATGAGTTGAGACCAGGGCAGAAGGGTTAGTGTTGGTGTAAGCGCTATCGTGGTTATAGACTTATAGTGAGTACTATCAAGATGATAGGCTCGTGGTTTGAGTATGGAGGCTGCCCTGGTGAGCCTTAAGGACCGAGTTGTTTTGACATCTCACCTAACTTTCTTCAGTATGACCACATGACCCTGTATGGGCGGGGCTTAGCCTAACCCCAGTGGCTAGCCCGACAGTCGTCCACGGTGGAGGGAGAGAGAGAGAGATGCATTTATGAAAATTGAGATGATATTGAGATAAGTCATGACACTGGGTTGGGGACGACTGGTCTGGGTGATGTTTTGACTGGGTGTCGGTTATGACGGGCTGTCTTTGATGGTCTGTGCGTGTGGGTACAACGTACAACCTCTACAGAGTGTAGAACCCGTCCGGACGGTCGTGTCCTCGGTATAGGACAGGTTATGGTGTGGTCCTAACAACTAGGAAGCCACCTGTTGTGAGAATGAGGTGAGGAATGTCTCTGGATGGGTTATTTGGTTGTATTTAGTTGCATTAGGTTGCGTTACTCTTATTGTTGTGCATTTCATCTATGTTTGTTTCATTCCCCTCCCGAAGGGCGAGGTGGAGCTTGCTGATTATTTTTGTACTCAACTGTTGTTGATATCTTCAGAGGATCTTTACTTCAACCCGGAGGACTTCGAGTAAGGTTGCATCCACGCCCAAGGTGTTACCATGGAACCATGTACGAGGAGGAGCTAGTCGTCCATGTTTTTATGTCGTTAATCATCCTTATGTTAGTCCTTATTATTGTTGTACTAAAGTGTATGCCGTTATAATAAAGTTCTGTATGGTTGTGGTTCCACTTATGTTGTAATATTATGTACCGAACTCTGTTTCTGGCATAATATTACATGTTTAGTCCCGATCTTATGGGTCGTGACGCTTCATTTTCAATTTTCTCTTCGATGGCTGAAAAATCGATGAGCTTCTAGGGGGTTTCACTGTCCAGGCGGGACGGGCAGCACGACACGGCATGAAGTTTCGGGCCATGCTCGGGCCGGCCCCGCACGAATCAGCCCCATTTTTTGAGTTGGCCCAAGAAAGCCCATTGACCCGAAGTCGGTCCACAAAGGCGAAAAATCAGGTTTGGGTGCTCGCGACGCGCGACTCGCCTACTCGGTTCACTTACTCAGTCATGCCACATGATGTTAGGTTTTCCCACGCCCCACCTCCGCGCGCCCCCGCCATCGTTGCGCCGTCGCACCCGACACCATCCGCCGCCCCCGCGGCCTGGCCCCACCGTCGCCTCGCCCCGCGCCGTCGCACCCGGATCCCGCGCCACCGCCGCGGATTGGCTTTCCCGCCCCGCCGCGTCACCTCGCCCCGCCTTCCCGGGCGCCGCCTTGCCGGCTTGCCACCTCGTCGCGGCCCTGCCTTCCCCATCCCGTCCCCGTGCCGCCGTCGCGGGCCTCGCAGCTTAGCCTTCTCGCGCCGCCACCTCACCCCGCACCGCCTTCCCGGCCTCTGCCTTGCCTGTCTTCGGGCTGGGCTCGGGCCAGGCACGACCCGAAGCTGGCCTGGCATGCCGCGGGCCGTGCCTGGGCTGGGATTTGTGGACTCCGTGCCGTCCGGACCGACACGAGTAGGTCTGGCGTGCTTTCGGGCCATGGGCCAGAACGGCCCGAAGCACAACCGGGCCAGGTCGTGCCGGCCCGGCACGGCCCAATTCCTAGGACTAGCCCTGCACGGAGCAGTTACACATGAGAGCCTGACAGATGACGCAAAAATCAAGATCAAGCGAGATAAGATGAACGGACCGGGGCGTCTGGTTGTGGCGCACGGTCGTGCAGATCCAAGGATTTTAGGGGACAGGAAGTTGCATGGCAACGCTCCTGAACATGTATGCAGACCTTTACAAACTTGCAAGCATTTTACTAATGAAGCAACAGTAATCGAAATTTCTCAAAGGAAAAGTAGACCACCACCAAGTTCTCCAGAGTCTAGCTAGGTCCCCTAAATTATGAGGAAACAAGGCCGTCCTTCGGCTTCCCCACCCTACTGTCCTTGCCATCGTCATCCTTATCATCCTTTTGTCCACCTGTTCTATACTTGACGTGACAATTAATAATATTTGAAAGCAATGTATAGATATAAAAATAAGCTAACAAAGGTGACATGGTCTCGAAAAACACATGTTAACAAAAGCGACCGTGATCAAGTATAGAGCCAGTTAAATAGCACGAGGCTTGGAAACATTTGACCGAAGAGCGAGGAAACACAGTTATTCTTAGCTGTACGAGATTAGCTGATTGGAATGCTCTCTGGGAGGTAGCGCCTGTGCTGTACCTGTACGTGCCACGGTGTGAGTGACACGTGGGGACATGATCGTTAGACTGCAGTGCAGAAACCTCGTCAGTCCCTGAGTTAGTACAAAAGCAATGTCCAACATTTTCTGAATTAGCAGTTTATCATCGACTAGATTTATCATGCGAATGTGATAGGCCAAAGCAGAGGGGAAATTATAATTATATAGACAATTTTCATGGTACATCTAAAATTATAAGTACCTTGGAAAGGCTTGGTTGACACAAAATCACCACATATGACCTGCTCTATGTTGACTAGGATGTCACCTACCTACTACACCCTCCGTTTCGAAATAAATGACGTCCAATGTTATTTATTTTGAAACGGTGGAGCTATTAAAAAATAATTGGCTATAAATATAACATCAATATAACCAGCTGAGTTTGCAGAAATAATTTCTTTTAGAATGAAGGAGGGAGTAACAAGCAAGTTCTCGTAGCAGAGTAAATCGTAGGAGACGTGCGGAGCCGCGCATGATATCGACTCGATCTTTCGCCCTCCGCGACCAGGAACCTAATCTACGACCTACTCGGTGTAGCCCGTGGCGGGCTGAGCTTTTGGTTGTTGAAAAGTTACACGGTTTGTGTTTTTCAAGTTATATAATATTGAAACCATCCACCTGTCCAGGACTCTCGCGCTATTCGGCACCGAAACGAGGCAACAACCTCCGCGAGATTCGGCGCGCGAAGCGAGAGCAAAACCGCGCATGTGACGCGACGCGATGGCGGCGGGCCCCGCACGCGAGAGGCGCCAGGGGCGGGCCACCACGTACCCCGGCCACTCGACACCCGGGCCCACTTGCCGGGGTGGGGTGGGGGGGGGGCCTCCCAGCTGATACCTGTGCTACCGGTCTTCGTTCAGATGGCACGGCACGGCACGGCACGGCAGGCGCCATTCGGTTCCTTCTCCGCCTGCTGCCGTCTCCTCCCGAAGGAAACAGAAACGGCGCGCCGCGGGATCCCCCGGCTCCTCTTCCCCGTCCCCGGCGGCGCCTCCGAGGCCCGCCGCTGCTGGTACGACGCTCCCGCCTCTCCTCGCCCCTTGCTCGCGCTGCTTGCCTGCCGGATGGCTGTTTTTTTCTTTTTATTTATTCTTCGTTTTTCCTTTCCTGATGAAAATTTTCCGAGGGGGATGCTCGTCCTTTCAAATGCATGCCGCCGCTGTGTTCGTGTCACGGGGGGTTCAAGATTTTTTACTGTTCTTGACCTGATTGATGTGGACGGATATCAACCTTCCCGCCGCACTGCTGGCCCAAACATTCCATAACAGAAGTCGTTAATAACAAGTGAAATTAAATTGATGCTGTCTGCCAGCGAATTCGATACAATTTCTTGCGCTTGGATACTCAACTGTTCGGTCAGGAGCTATACAAATGGTAAGAATTCTCAGGCTACTGTGCTCAGTAGTCAACGCGACCAAAGAATATGGAGTTCGTCTACCAAACGCAACTCCTGTCTGTTTATGCTTCAGACTCCTCTTATTCTTCACCAGTCCGAAGTGGAACAAAAAGGTTCGATGTGTACTAATCAGTAGTCACAGCATTTAATTTGGTGTTATTGAAGGGGCCAGTGAGCTTATAAAACATCGGGTTCTTGTTTCCGTCTAGATGTTTGCTTCTTGCTTCATGGTTGCCACTCAAACAAGGCCCGTGTCTTATCATCAAGATATACCCAATATAAAGGTCGCATTATCTAAGATTTTAGTATTTTAAGTATGAGTGCATTACGGTGAACATACAACATGCCGTTGACAGGTGGTTCTAAAAGTTAAATCAATCGAATGGTCACTCCTTCAGAGGATTATATTATAACGTTTCTTACAAAATGACTTGTACTTTGCTGACTCACCAGGTGCTGCAAACATGGCGACATACACGATAGATGATGCACTTTCATTGATGGGGTTCGGAAAATTTCAAGCACTTGTGCTAGCCTATGCAGGCATGGGTTGGGTTGCAGAAGCTATGGAGCTCATGCTGTTGTCATTTCTTGGACCACAAATACGAGAAGAGTGGAATGTCTCTCCTGAGAATGAGAGCTTGCTTTCTAGTGTTGTGTTTGCTGGCATGCTGGTAGGGGCCTGTACTTGGGGCTTTATTTCTGACAATTATGGACGAAGGTAATGATTTGCCCCTACAGGTATTTTCATTTCTCAGATTTCAATATATAACCTTAAACAATATCAGTTCTGGTAATAATTCAATTTGCATTTTACTATTGCCCATTATCAAACTACTGTTTTCGTGTGCTGATGGTCCTTTTTACAAATGTTTGTAACATACAATTTGTATGATCAATATGAAAGGATTATAGTCGCAAGTGTGTACAATGTTATACCCTGAATGCTGAATAGTGCTTCAGTAGGAAGCCATGAAACTTAATGCCAAATTGGCGCAGAGCAAAAATATCTGGACTATGTTTTCACATAGAAATGCCAAGTTCTCTACTATCTGCATTCACCTGAATGCCCATAGGAATCCACATAAGCAACCAGGATTGCAAAACCCATACTGAAGTTTCATGAGACTAGAAGAGGACAGATTGGGCATACCCTTTTGTTTGTGGTGATATCCTTTACATTGTTTTGACTTCTTATATGTCATTCATGGTCTCATGGATCAAATAAATCTTTTATTTTTCTTATTTCAGGACTGGTTTATTGTTTTCAACTCTGTTTACTACTGGAGTGGGTTGTCTAAGTGCTTTATCTCCTAACTATTTGTGCTTGGTGGCTCTTCGGTTTCTCGTTGGAGTAGGGGTGGGTGGCAGCCATGTGTTTATATCTTGGTTTTTGGAGTTTGTTCCTGCACGAAATCGTGGCACTTGGATGGTTATCTTTTCTGGTTTCTGGACTCTTGGCACAGTCTTGGAGGCTTCACTTGCATGGGTATGATAATTTTTGTTCCTTCAATGCAACTCTTAGCTCTCCTTTTTTCGTGCTAAATCTGTACCTTATTGCACATGCAGTTGTGTGTGCTTTCTATCAAAGTTCAAAATCTAAAATGAAGAGTACCCTTCAGACATGCTACATATTTACATATTCATAGCGTCAATGAAGGGTGTGTCCATTAATTATTTGTTATGTGGTGGAATATGATTCATTCACACTTCTGAAGCGTTTCTGTATGTTCTGCATTACCCTGTGTTCCTTCATATGATATGTGATGTAACTGTTTGCACAACCATATTTATATTTTACATGCACTATTTGGTATGCTATTTCTGTTCTTACACTTTTGGTGCATTATTATGTCGCATGTGACACTCACATTTTTACCTACAACTATCTGACATCACTAGTATTCTTAAGTGAGCTAAAAGTTACTGAGATTCTGTTAAATTATATTTTGAAAATTGGTTTACTCATACTTCTTTAATTATATTTTATTCTTGCTGAAGGTTTCTATCAGCTAAATCGGCTTTTCATCAAAAGTTTTATCATTTATATTTCTACTGCAGGTTTTATTATCGGCATTTAATTGGAGGTGGCTACTGGCATTCACCGCCCTTCCATGCTTCCTCTTGCTTCCTTTCTTTGGATTCACATCTGAGTCACCACGCTACCTTTGCGTACAAAATAGAATGTCTGATGCAAGCGCTGTACTGGAGAGAATTTCCATTGCAAACCAATCAGCCCTTCCACCAGGAGTTCTTGCATACCATGGTGACAGAAAAGATGACCACAACTCTCTTGCTCCTGAAAATGAATATCTTCTTGATATCAGAGAGAAGGAATATACTATTGGCAATGCTGAGAGCTCTAAATCTGGCAGTATTGCTGTATTGCGCAAACTATTTTCATGCGAATTGCGCAGATCAACTCTTCTTATTTGGTTTGCTTTCTTTGCAAATTCTTTTGCTTACTATGGGCTAGTATTGCTGACATCAGAACTGAGCGATGCAAACAGAAGCTGCACACCGGGTGTGGTTGAGATGCAAAAAAAAGATACCAACCTTTACAAAGACACTTTTATCACTAGTTTAGCAGGTATAACGCAGTAAGTCTGTTTTTTTCTCCTCCTTTTATGACTGGCTGTGGTAATCCTTGTAACTCATGGTTTCTCATCTCCACAGAGATCCCAGGCTTACTTTTATCTGCTGTTCTTGTTGATTGGTTTGGCCGAAAAGCTTCGATGTGGTCCATGATATTTGCATGCTGTGCATTCCTTGGTCCACTTATGCTTCCTCAGAATGAGTTGTTGACAACTATTCTTCTATTCGGTGCTCGCTCATGTGCCATGGGTAGCTTTACAGTCTTGTGTTTATATGCTCCAGAGGTCTGTATCAATTTATGTACAAGTTCTATGTATTAGGAACTGCAGCTAAATAAAAATTAAAAGAACTCAACACCCCAATTCCGCATTATCAAATCCATGCAGCGAATGTGTTTATGTAGTTTTGAACCATGCAGCATATTCCATGTAACTTAAAGATTAACACCCTAATGCCTCTCAAGATTTTCCTATCTATATTTATACATATTAAAAATGAAAAAATTCCAAATATTCATAAGTCCCCATTAATTATAGAGAATGACCCAACAATAGAAAAATGCATGAATATTGTTTGATCTCTTTTATGAATTTGACGTTAGTATTGCGTTTCTTGTTACTGTATCTGTCATGTGTTACTATCATTCTCCTTGTTTTAAGTTGCAACTAATTGGCTGGATTCCTTCTTGAAACTAGCCAAAGCATCGACTTTCAACAGGTACGTGGACAGAGAAAACTTTCCTAGCTAAAGCATCAACTTTCAGTCTCTGGTTAGCATGTAGTCTGAGTATTGTATTAGATTTCTGAGGTTCAGCACTGAGCTTTGAACCTGGAAAAGTCCTGATAGTACTAGCATAGGATAAGTTCGGATTTGTGTCCTCCAAACAGTTTAACCCTAGCTACCATAATAATGTTGACTAATATAACAGGGGGAGTACACTGACTCCATTCTAATCTCCTAGGCATTATTTTCCAATCCAAATTATGCTTTACTGATTTCAGTTGTGTTAGCTTGTGCAGACCATTATATTATCATTTCTAGACAGGATTCAACCTAGTTTCTTGCACCACTATTACGTCTTACGTGCTGATTCCATTCCTTCTCTTCTTAGGTGTATCCAACATCTGTGCGCTCAACTGGTGTTGGTATTGCAACCGCCATTGGTAGAATCGGTGGGGTAGTTTGCCCTGTTATTGCTGTTGCTATGCTGCGGGGCTGTCACCAGATGGAAGCAATCATGGTGTTTGAGCTGGTCTTATTTCTTGCTGGAATTGCCTGTATTTTCTTCCCTGTAGAGACAAAGGGCCGCGATATGGATTGATGGTGCATAACCGTCCTTTGTAACCAGATGGGCTTGTAGTCCATCACTATTCGTCAATTTTATGATGAACTTGGTTATGTGTATATATAAACTATATAGGTAATATTTTAGTTGGCAAGTTCCTAGAAGTATATGCACGACTGTCCATAATTGTACATTTCCAGTTGGAGTATCTACTCCAAAATATTGAAAAACAGGATTACATAATGACTTAATGAGTAACATGTTGGCATGCTGCGTTTAGTCCGTGCTGATATGTCACCATCAACGTTTCTTCCAACATTAACGTCTCTACAAACGAGCAAATAGTGGATGATATCTCGAGCATTGATTGTGAGTTGCGTATCATCGTATTAAAGAGAGAATAAATATCATGGTACATCACCACCTCACCCCAGAGTCCCTCAATCACATAGTGGTTCCTTTACAGGGGGTTCCTTGAATTTACTCTGTCCAGAAACAGCAACCATGTAAAGATTTTGAGCTTTTTGGTAATCTTTGCCTTCTAGAACCATTTGATTAGTCTCTGTAAATTTATGTGTTTGAAGTTGGTGTATATGCCGTTTTGAGGTGTATCTTTGTGACCTCAGCTGTTTATCCACTTATCTTTTTCCCTGCTTATGCATTTGTACCTCGCCAATTATGTGATAAGACTCTGTAGTTCGTTCTCTTCTTGCTCCAAGAGGGTTGTATGAAAGTGTTGGTGGATATATGTATTATTCGTGCACTGAGCATCTGAAATATTTCATTTTTTGCACGAGAATAGAGTTTTAATAGTTCTGTCTTTAGAGAGTGTCCATTGTAATTATTCTCCTATAATCAAACCGTGTTTCCTAGGTCCACCTTGTCCTCTGAACCTCTAAAGCCGTTCCACAATTTCAGCACATCTTTTCACTAGAATGAACCTTTGGGTGTACTTGCATATGTCTGGCCTGCGCTTCCATTGGCGTAGTGTTTGTGTCAACTAGGTGGACCCATGGTACATTCACTCACTTATATAGTTTGTGCATATGTTTTAGTAGCAGAGACTGGTTCATAAGTCTCAGGTTCTTAATCCCCAATCCACCCCGCTGTGGCTCTTTCCCATGCTACTAGGGATTTTCCTTTTGTGCTGATGTTTGTGCCACACCATAAGCAATTTCTTCTGGCCTTGTCAGTCTTATTCAACACTGATGCAAGCATTTAAATCATGCGCATTGCGTAGATTGGGATAGAAGACACCACACTATTCACAAAGGTGCATCTTTCTGCCATTGAAAGCCATATAGTCAACATAGAGATCATTTTCTCAATTCTAAATATTCCAAAGAGTGTAGTCCTCCCTCTTTTGCGTTTTGGTCCCCATTGATAGTCCAAGTTAGGTGAACGGTGTGTGCCAGCTTGACATCCAAAAACTCCAACCAGTATGTGTGCCTCCTCACTTGAAATGTTATGGGTAATAGGCAGGATTTTTCTAAATTAAGTTTAAACCTGTGGATTGGTTGAATGTTTAGAGAAAGCCTTTAAGGCTTTGTTTGGGAGCTCAGGCTGGTAAACTCAGGGCAGAGAACCCCCAGTGGGATTTTCCCTGTCACCCCGTTCCCCTGGGTGGAATTCTCGCCCCATGGTCTATATCCCCTCTGTCTGTTTGGGAACAAGAGGGTAGAAATGCCGGGATACAAAAATGATCTTAAAAAATCAGAAAAATTTGAATAAATTCAATACAATAAAATCTGAAAGTGATGGGTACAACGTTACACATTTAAAATTTGCTCTACACCACATGATTGTCTAAATATTGTAAATATAGAAACTGAATGGATAGGTGTTGCTAGTTACACTTTCATCTAAATTCAATAACATGCATGCTTGTAGCAGGAGCCACAACTTCTGGACAGCTGAAATCACAAGAGAACAAACATAATTCAAATTAGTAAGCATGCTGCAAAATATATATCTGCAATAAATTGGAATATATTATAAGCTAATTTAGTACGCATCAAGAACTATAGTTATAAAACCTATATCAAACGATTTAGCTGACTCTAGGTGCTAAGCTACAGAGCAAGTCCTACATTATAGGAGTTGATACTAATCCAGAGAAGCAAGAAAAAAGTATGCTATAATGTTAAGATACACACTTCTGACATGAGTCCTGAGCCTTCATGTTGCTTATTTTGTTCACTTAGTTTTAAACAATCTACAATATGAGACAAAATGCAGAAGGAACAATATAATCCTATCTGACTACTCGTAGTACCTAGTTATACCAAAACTTCATCTCGGTATCCAAAAGTATCTGGTTTCAGATCTGCAGAGCAAGCAAGCTACGACAAACCATGAGCCTAGAGTGAAAAATATGCATTGAGTCTCTAATTGATTCAACAAGTGTGTGCATGGATACTTATAAGCTTAACAAGTCTTTTAGATAACTTATTTCATCAGCGATGCAACCTTTTAATCCTTCTACAGGTACTTGCCAAATACCTGTAGAAGCAGTAACAACATATATATGTTATAACAACAAATATTTAAACTTCTCAGGACAGTCCATTGATCCATTCATCTAAAATCTCCATCCACAAGCAAAACTCATCTTTTCGTCTAGTAGTAATCCAGAACGGTGTACAAGACTAGCCTACGAATAGTCCAATATACCTATACACAGAACATGTAAACAGAAGACTATCTGCATGTGAATCGTACCTGTGGAAATGTACTCTGCACCCACTACCTAAGGAATGCACTAGCTAAACCATTAAAATTCTACAGTGCCTCTTCAGCTAAGCGCAAATCTTAGAAACAACATTATTGGTGGAAACTGAAAACAGTGGATAAAGCTTTCTTGATCAAGATAGTGTCTGTCATAGAGATAACAAGGTAAACATTCCACCGGAACTATCCACCTCTACAACACAAAGTCCACACAAGGAAAACATCAACTTCTCCAATTAAAGAACTTGAGAACATTGAGCATGCTATACTTCTGCCTCGTTCCCAGAGTATATACGAATGGACACTTCGATGATAGAACAATTGCACTCTACTAGAACACTAGTTGAAATCCTGAGCTTTGTCTCCAGCATGGTTTAAGTGAAACAAGAAAAATAGAATGAGCTGAGCACCAAGATTGAAATAGGGGATTATCTAGGTGCTTCTGGATGGGATCCTAGGTCCTAAGGAGCTCTATCATGCGAGAACAGAGAGCCATAGTAACAGTGAATCAGAAATAGACAACGATAATTCATCGAACACCCTGCAAGCACTAAAGAAATTTGTCCTAGGAGCAAGAGAACAGGTTACCAGAAACAAAAATGAAGGGGAAGGGGCAGGCCTCACCTCGCAGAGTAGAGGAAAACTAAGAAAGTGTCTCAGACCAGAAAGAAGAATAAGAAGTCGTGCCTGGCAAATTGGCGATGGTCAGAGAGGATTTGGTGGTGAAGGTCGAAGAGGTGCACGGTGATGTCAGCGCGGGTGGAAGCGGAAGATGACGCGGTCATCGGGGACTCGCTCGGGAGGGGACAACACTGGAGGCGACGAGAACGATGGAGGTGAAGGTCGCGGGGAGGGGAGGCACCGATGACAGGGAGGCGCGAAGGTCGGCGAGGTGGAGTAAGGCTGCGCGATGGCGAGGGATGAAGCGGCGCGACGGCGAGGGATGTGGAGGCGGCCACAGACGGGAGGGTTAGGTCTTGTTTGGAACGGTTTAAATTTGTTAAAAAAATAATTTATGTGAAAAGTTGGTAAACAATAGTTTAAACTTATATCCTGTTTTTAGTTCATTCTGAGAAGTAGCTGAACTAATAAGCTGCTGGAGAAGCTGACTGTTTGGTATACTCGTAGCTTATTTTTATAAAAAAACTGGTTCAGAAGTTGTGTCAAACAGGGCCTTAGATCGAGAGGCGAGGGTTTCCTTCCCGACCCCGAGAGGCCGGGGGAGAAAGCCCAGTGCTCCCCCGCGGATACAGCCGGGAAGATGGGCAGCCAAGTACATGTATTTTCTGCCCAGGGAAACTTTAACCCGAGGTTTCCTAGACTGAGAATTTGTGCAGGACAGCGTCTGATGTTGCGGCCGTTGGCTTGGCGCAAAAAGAGGAAGGAGGCAACCGAGTATGGAGGGGAGGATAGGCGACCGAGTATGAAGGCGGCAAGCGGGCGTGCAGGGGCGAGGCGGCGAGTGGGCTGCGGTGAGGAGGATGCCACGGCCGTTGGCTTGGCGCAAAAATAGGAAGGAGGCAACCGAGTATGGAGGGGAGGAGAGGTGACCGAGTATGGTGGTGGCAAGCGGGCGTGGGCGTGCAGGGGCGAGGCGGCGAGTGGGCTGCGGTGAGGAGGACGCCGGCTGCGGTGAGGAGGCGGGAGGCGAGAAGGCAGCAATGCTGCATCGAGGAGGGACACAGAGAAGATAAAAGAGAAAGGAGAAGCTTCAGGAGAGAATGGAAAATGGGGACAGAGAAAGGAAAAAATAGAAATAAAGAGAAAGGGAAAAGGAAAGAAGAAAGAGAATAAAGAGAAAAAAAGGAAAGTAAAAAGGAAAAGGATGGACAGAAATATTAAAGAATAGATGGTAGTTGATATAGAGTATATTTAGGAAGTACATGAGTGCGGGAGCACGTACTGGAAAATGAAAAATATTTTAGAGTGTGCTGAAAAGATTTGAGAATATTCGTTTAGAGTAGATTTTTAGATCATATAAGTGTGGATAGCCTTACACTCTCGCCCTCCAACATGTGGTACCTCGTCCACCGTTGTAGAACCACCACCACTCCTGCCAAGCTCTTCGTTGTTCTCAATGACGTCATGAGAAAAGAAAAGAAAAAATAAGAAAAAAAATAAAAATTGTTAAAAATGTTTAATTAAATTATAATTCTATTTTAACAGTGTGTCAACGATAAAAGTGTCACTTTATTAAAGACCACGACGTAAGTGCTATTTCGTAGAAGCCACTTGATTAGAGTTATAAAATAGCAATTGGCTCCGTTGTTGACTGCTGCGCATAAAAGTGTTCGAACCCGCTATTGGGATGGCCGGAGATAGACCATGTGTGGATTTCACTTCTTGGGACCTTTGGCAGGGAAAGAAGTTTTAAGCGGAAGTTCTTTCGTGCTTCTGTTTCTAGGTACATCACCCTTCCTTCTCTACCTCTGAATCATTATTTCTCCTTGTGTTTCGCTGCTACTCATTCAGATTGACGGACGAAGACACTTGGGCTTTGTATTCGGTTTTGGGGGGAGATCATAGGAGTTTGTAACACCCCGATTTTTCAAATTTGAGCAAACTAGATTTAAACAAGAATTTCAGATTTATATATATTAGATAGTCATTATTTTTATAAAAATAAAATACCAAATTGTTACATTAGCATTCATATGCATATATATATATATTAAAAAGGATAAACTATTTTATCCAAATTTGAAATTCAATTAAAATAGAAATAAGAAAGGAAGGAAATATAGAAGAAAATGAAGAAAAAAAATGGAAACTGACCACATGGGTCTCACCCTCTTTTCCCTCGACCCAGGCCCCCTCTCCCTCCCTTTTTTCCTCCTTGGACCAACCTACTTCCTTTTCTCTCCCTCCTCGACCTAACTCGCTGGCCTTTTGCCCCCACACTCCCTCCCGCCCTTGCAGCCCCGGCCCAACCTGCGCTATTTTGCATAAACATAGATTAATCTATGACTATATTAAATAGAGGTAAAATTATAATGACATTTTTGTTTTTATCATAATTTAACACCATTAACATTCTATAACGGAGTAGGGGTATATTTTTATTTCTTTTGAAAAAACATGGGTAAAATCATAAACCCTAATTTTAGAGGTTAAAATCACAATTAGACTTGTAACCAAGGGTATAAACACGATGCCCCTATTAATTATACAAAGACTTCTACTATGGCACAACTAATCTGCAAACAATAAACACCTCCCTCGTCACACTGATACCAAACATCAACAACCCAGAGATGGTTAATGACTTCAAATCTATATCTTTGATGAATTCAGTGGTAAAGATAATTATAAAATAATGTTCAAAATACTTCAAGCGATGATCATTGACCTCATATACAGAAATGATTATGGCTTTTCAAAACATGACCATCCAAGACTGCTTGGCTTGGGCCTACGAGTATGTTCGTCAATACCATAAATCAAAGAAAGAAATGATAATGCTCAAGCATCATTCAACGGTTTTTAGTAGCCCGGTGCAGCTCCTTTTTTCGATCGGAACAGAATCCCCAGACCCGCACCGTATACCGCTCGTCGGTGCTACCGGTCTAAGGGGTGGGGGGGGGGGTGGCAGTGTGAGCCATCGAATTGTTCTATGTTGGATTAAAAAATTTGACGTCTCTTGAGTTCAGAGTTTGGAATTATTGTGAATGGGCACTACAAATGACCAGAGATGACTGCTCGATTGAGAACTGACTGAAATAACAGCAAACCAGAGTACTACGAGTCAGCTGATAAAATATTATTCCATGTTTATGCACTTGTCTCCCACGAGCTGTGGAAATATATACAAACCAATACATTGGTACCGAAAGACTACCAAAACTAGGTTACGACACCAATAACTAGTTTTTTTCTACCAATACATGGGCCCTGGAAGAGAAAAAAAACTAGTACCTATATCGATCGTTTAACTGCTAAAATGACTCATATCCAGCCTTTGTCGAACAAAATCAGGCAAAGTCAGGCAGTCAGTTTCCGTGGATTGATGGCGCCGCAACTAGACAGCCTAGCAGAAAAAAAAAGTAACCTAAAATTAAGTAGCAATAGAGTTTACATAAAAAAGGAAAAGAGTGATAACGCAACTAGACAGTCTACCAGAAAAGTAACTAAATAAATAGCAATAGAGTTTACATTAAAGATTAGGAAAAATGTAATGACGCAACTAGACAGCCTACCAGAAAAAGTAAAGCAAATAAGTAATAATAGAGTTTACTTAAAAAGAAAGAATAGGAAAAGAGTATTAGCGCGTACCTCTAGTACCAAAAGACGGTTGGCAATGTTCAATGGGGCTCACCATTCACATCACCCGAGAGGGGAGGGAAGGAAGGGATGGACTCCAGAATAAGTTTCCTGCCACTCCGACTGATCGGGGACAGACTGGTACCAATGTGAAGTGGGGAGACCCTCTTCTTGTTAGGTGACACAACCATGACACCAGCAGTGCAAGATGAGTCCCATTCCTGACTATCGGAAGGACCATTCCCAAGAATCATTTCAGAACTGTTGGTATTAAGATCAGAGAGCAAAGCATCTGCTTTCATGGGACACTGGTAAGAGTTGTGCTGTGGGGAAGAACATCCGACTGATGAAAGTGGTAGCCTGGGTCAAGTAGATGGAAGTAAGACTGAAGATCTGGAAACAAGGCTGGGGCAATAGTTTCAAAAGGGAGGCAAGATTCTTCCAATATCCATGGACAAGGATAAAGGTATACGTACCTGCAAGCCCCAGTCGAAGGAGTTCTGAACAGATTCTCGCTGAATGAAAGATTGAAAGATTGGTCAACCATAAGCTGTTTGTCAAACTCAAGTTTCCCTTCCTTTGCAATGGCAAAATTAACTTTTCCTTTTAGCAATGGCATCCCTTCAACAAGAGAGAATAAAAACATTAAAAATGTGGCAACTGATAAGATCACGGCCATTGATAAAACAAACTTGCAGTGTATTGCTACATGAAGATGGTGTAGACTAGCAATATCCTACAGTTAGTCTAACACAAACAGATTCAAGTTTCGTTTTGCTTTCCTCTCAAAATGAGAGCCTTAAAATACCATTCATTTAATAGCAGTGCTGTTAAATATTCTTAGTGAAGTCAATCTTGGTAGTCAGGTTAGAATATTCTGTATGCGAACTACTAAAACATTGATTTCAGAACCACAGATCAACAGAAGTAACAATTGTATCACCCTGTGCCATTTTCCCCTCGATCATAAGATCTTGCCAACCTCCAGACACAAGATATCCTAGAACAATGTACACTAATTTTCAGTTCAGAAATTGAAAAATCAATACATAGCTACTATAGGTGGACAAATGGGCCGGGCCAATCAGGCCAGCCCGAAGCACGGCAAAAGTGGCCTGGCACGAGCACGGCCCAGCACAAAAAAACCAGGCCCGGGCCAGCCCGAAGCCCGGTGTGGGCTGCGCCCGGGCCTTAACCTTCGGCCCGTCGGGCTGGCCCAGCACGGCCTGTTTGAGGTCGGCCCGGTGGTATGACCCGGTTAGCCCGCAGGGGCCCGACCCATTTAAGCCCGTATAATATACTTTTTCGCTATTTTTAATGTATTTTAAAATAAACGGGCCACTGGCCAGCCCGACACGAATAAAATGAACTCAGGCCATGCCCGGGCCTTGACCTCCGGCCCGACATGGCCCGATTCTTTTCCGGGCCGGGCCAGCCCGACATGGCCCGTTGGCTGATGGAATAAGTCTTGTACTCTTGGTCTGTGTGGCCCCTAGTTAGGACAGCATCTCAGTCCTTGTTAGGACAACATATTAGTCCTTTGGTAGGACAACATCTTAGTTCTTGTTAGGACAACATCTTAGACCAAGAGGATAGCATATCAGTCCTTGTTAGCATAGCATATTAGTCCTTTGGTAGGACAACATCTTATACTAACATCTAGGTATATGTTTGGCTGCCTTAGCTATAAATATGTAACCCTAACCGCTAGGTTGGGCATGACATTGTGTGTGGAATGGAACAAGAAAAATTTTCCAACTCCTAGTGTCATCCTCTCCATGAGAGTAATACTTCATATACTAACAAGTGGTATCAGAGCCGTTCTATCCTGTAGCCTAGACATCTCCTGCTCATCTCCTTCCCACGCCTCTCTTCGTCTTCAGCCGGCAGCAATAACACCGGTTGTTTCAACTCATTCCTCCTCTTCTGCACAGACGAGCAACAGCTTGTCTGAGACAGCCTCTTCCCCACACAGCACTCTCCCACTAGCGCGCCATGTCCGAAGGACAGTCTCAGCACTCGGTCGCTTCGAGCGCACGGGCAGGAGGCCAAGATCGCCGCAGCAGAAGAACGCGAGCGAGCAGCGACAGAGGCTGCAGCGAGGGCGGCGAGGCTAGCGGCGGCGGAACTGGCAGCGACGAAGGCGGAAGTAGAAGCAGCAGCAGCTGTGGATGCAGCGCGTGCGGCTGCAACAGAGCTTGAGGCTCTGCGTGGCGGTAGCGACAGAGGCTCTGATTCTACCGACGACGGCACCAACGAAGATCTCAGACTGGCGAGGGAGGTAGCACAACCACAGACGCCACAGTGGGCAGCCGCGCACCCCCATGAGCGCGGCGGTTGCAGCCCAGACGGGCGCAGACGCGCCGGCGACGCTCCCGGCGGGGGTGGTTGGGTCGACGAAGATCGAGGCATTTACAGGCGGCACGACTCTCCCTCCCCGAACAGGTACCATGGTCACCATAGGATCCAGGCCATTGTCAGGGACATTGGTCCCGACGGTGGGTGGTCTACCCTCACCAAGACCAACTATGTCGAGTGGGCCACGGTGATGAGGATACGGCTCCAAATGCGGCACATGTGGGAAGCAGTCCGGTACGGCGACATCGACTACTACGAGGATCGACGGGTGCTGGATGCTCTCATTGCTGCAGTACCGCTCGAGTTGCAGTTCTCGCTTAACAATAAGCGGACTGCCAAGGAGGCCTGGGACGCCATCGCTGCGGCATGCATCAGCAGCGACCACGCCCGCAAGACCACACTGCAGGCACTCCGCAAGGAGTGGGAGAACCTGACCTTCAAGCCGTGAGGATATTGATGACTTTGCTCTCCGTCTCAACAAACTACTGCAAAAGATGGTGCAGTTCGGCAACGACACCTACAACGAGGAGAGAGCCGTCGAGAAGCTCTTCCGTTGCATCCCTGAGAAGTACAAGCAGATCGCTCGCTCGATCGAGTCTCTGTTGGACCTCTCCACGATGTCGATCGAAGAGGAGATAGGCCGCCTCAAGGTCGTCGACAGCGACGAATCTCAGCCTCTCTCGAGGCCTATCACCATCGGCGGGAAGCTACATCTCACACGGGAGCAGTGGGAGGCATGCCAAGGTGACGGGAAGAAGGGAGAGTCCTCCTCCTCGAAAGGCGGCCGCAAGCGCGGCAAGCCAAGCAAGGGGCGTGGAGGTGCCCAAGCCGAGGCGCAGAGACGTGCCGAGGGTGGCGCCCACAGAGGCGCCCAGGGCGGCGCCGCCGGCAACCTGAAGCCAGCACGAGACGACACCTACCACAACTGTGGCAAGCTTGGTCATTGGGCCAGGGAGTGTCGGCAACAACGACGCGGCTAGGCCCATATCGCACAGGTGGAGGAGGAGGAGCCGGCTTTGCTCCTGACGCACGCAAGCATCGAGCCACCTCCAGTGGTATCGGCCGCAGCGGCTCTCCTCCATATCGATGAGCCGAGAGCACACGCCTTCCTCGGTGACGGCTCCAGCAACGACAAGACTGACTGGTGGTGCCTCGACACCGGCGCCACCCATCACATGACTGGCCGACGGGAGTTCACTGAGTTTGACCCCAATGTCCGAGACTCCATCAAGTTTGGGGACGCCTCTGGTGTGGAGATCAAGGGCATCGGCTCCGTCATCCTCACCGCCGAGTCTGGTGAGCATAGGCTGCTCGTCGGAGTCTACTACATCCCCGCGTTGAGGAATTCTATCATCAGCCTGGGTCAGCTGGATGAGAACGGTTCGCGCGTGGAGATCAAGGACGGAGTCATGAGGATTTGGGATCGCCATCGTCGCCTTCTTGCCAAGGTAATCTGGCACCAATCGACTCTACGTCCTTAACGTGCAGGTAGCACAACCTCTCTGCCTTGCTACTCGCAGGGATGACGAGGCGTGGCAGTGGCATGAGCGCTTTGGGCACCTTCACTTCAAGGCCCTGAAGCGGCTCAGTGCCAAGGAGATGGTACGGGGCCTGTCGTGCCTTGACCATGTGGAGCAGTTCTGCGATGTCTGCGTAGTGACAAAGCAGAGGCGGCTCCCCTTTCCCCAGCACTCGAGCTTCCGAGCCAAGGAGCGGCTTGACCTCGTGCACGGGGACTTGTGTGGCCCGGTGACACCGGCTACACCGGGAGGACGGCGTTACTTCCTGCTGCTTGTCTATGACCTCTCTCACTACATGTGGGTTGGTCCTCGGCAGCAAGGGGGAGGTTGCGAACGCCATCAGGCGCGCAGGCCATTGCGGAGGCGGAGTGCGGCCGCAAGCTGCGCGTGCTGCGCACCAACAACGGCAGAGAATTCACGGCGGCTGAATTCGTGTCGTACTGCACGGATGAGGGTGTTCAGCGCCACTACTCCGCGCCGTACAACCCGCAGCAGAACGGCGTCGTCGAGCAACACAACCAGACGGTTGTGGGGATGGCTCAGGCCCTCCTCAAGCAGAGGGGAATGCCGGCTATCTTCTGGGGAGAGGCGGTGGTGACGGCGGTCTACATCCTCAAGCGTTCACCCACCAAAGCTCTCAACGGCAGGACGCCGTACGAGACTTGGCATGGGCGCAAGCCGATATCTCTCACCTACGGGTCTTCGGCTGCCTCGCGTTCACCAAGGAGCTTGGCCACATCAGCAAGCTCGACGACAAGAGCACTCTAGGGGTGTTCATCGGCTACGTGGAGGGCTCAAAGGCCTACCACATTCTCAACCCAGGAACACAGCGCGTGCGCACGACACGTGATGTAGTGTTCAATGAAGGGCGAGGATGGGCATGGGACAAGGCGGTAGACGACGGCTCGACTCCGACATACGACAACTTCATCGTCGAGTACGTCCACTTCAAGGGAACTGGGGGAGTAGGCAGCTCTTCTCCACCGACTTCAGCACCACGCTCCCCAGTCACGACCTCGACTGCAACGACCTCTCCACCACCACAGCCGGCGGCCCCACGCACTCCAACACCGACTGCCATTCCTCCGGGTACGCCCACACCGACACCAGCTCGTGTCGAGCACAACCCGGTGAAGTTCGTTACTCCGCTCTCCCACGACGAGGAGCGCATCGACGCGTACCACGACGGCGAGCCGTTGCAGTATCGTACGATGGAGGATCTTCTAGGCGACCAGTCGGTGCCGGGACTGGTCCCTCGCGATCTAGAGGCGCAGTTGCATCTTGCGTGCGACGACGGCGAGCCTCGGTCTTTCGCAGAGGCTGAGAGACACGCGGCATGGCATTGCTGCGATGCAGTCGGAGATGGACACGGTTGAGAACAACCGCACCTGGGAGCTTGCTGACCTCCCTCATGGTCACCGCGCGATCACCCTTAAGTGGATGTTCAAGTTGAAGAGGGATGAAGCCGGCGCCATCGTCAAGCACAAGGCTCGCTTGGTGGCACGCGGTTTCGTGCAACAGGAGGGGATCGACTTCGATGATGCCTTCGCGCCCGTGGCGCGGATGGAATCCGTGTGACTCCTTGCGCTGGTTGCTCAAGGAGGCTGGCGGGTTCAGCACATGGATGTCAAGTCGGCGTTTCTTAACGGCGATTTAAAGGAGGAGGTTTGTGTGCACCAGCAGCCGGGATTTACGATTCCTGGAAAGGAGGGCAAGGTGTTGCGCCTGCGCAAGGCCCTCTATGGCCTGCGGCAGGCACCAAGGGCGTGGAATGCCAAGTTGGACTCCACGCTCAAGGGGATGGGCTTCGAGCAAAGCCCGCACGAGGTGGCCATCTACCGGCGGGGCAATGGAGGAAATACCCTACTGGTGGGTGTCTACGTCGACGACTTGGTGATCATCGACACCAAGGATGCGGAGGTGGAAGCATTCAAGGAAGCGATGAAAGCCACCTTCCAGATGAGTGACCTGGGATCTCTCTCCTTCTACCTGGGGATCGAGGTGCATCAGGCCGACTCCGGGATCATGCTTCGACAGACTGCCTATGCCAAGCGCATTGTTGAGCTGGCTGCGCTCACAGACTGCAACCCAACTCTCACTCCCATGGAGGAGAGACTAAAGCTGAGCCGCGACAGCACAACGGAGGAGGTGGACGCCATGCAATATCGGTGTCTTGTGGGGAGCCTTCGCTACCTCGCCCACACACAGCCGGACTTGGCATTCTATATTGGCTACGTCAGTCGGTTCATGCAGCGACCGACGACGAAGCACCAGCAGGTTGTGAAGAGGATCATTCGCTACGTTGCGGGGACTCTCGACCACGGCCTCTACTATCCGAGGTGCCCTGGGGCGGCACACCTTGTCGGGTACAACGACAGCGACCATGCCGGCGACATCAACACTAGCAAGAGCACGAGCGGGATTCTCTTCTTCCTCGGCAAGTGCCTCGTTAGCTGGCAGTCGATCAAGCAGCAGGTGGTGGCCTTGTCCAGTTGCGAGGCCGAGTACATAGCAGCCTCTACCGCTTCGACTTAGGCGCTCTGGCTAGTTCGACTGCTTGGTGATCTCCTCGGCAAAGACATCGGAGCGGTGGAACTCAGGGTGGACAACAAGTCCGCTCTGGCTCTAGCAAAGAACCCTGTCTTTCATGAACGGAGCAAGCACATCCGGGTGAGGTACCACTTTCTCCGAGGCTGCTTGGAGGAAGGGAGCATCAAGGCGTGCTACATCAACACCAAGGACCAGCTTGCAGACCTGCTCACCAAGCCCCTTGGGAGGATCACGTTCCTTGAGCTTTGCTCTAGGATCGGGATTGTCCAACTCTCCCACAAGACAACGCACAAGACTTAGGGAGAGAATGATGGAATAAGTCTTGTACTCTTGGTCCGTGTGGCCCCTAGTTAGGACAGCATCTCAGTCCTTATTAGGACAACATATTAGTCCTTTGATAGGACAGCATCTTAGTCCTTGTTAGGACAGCATCTTAGACCAAGAGGACAACATATCAATCCTTGTTAGGACAACATATTAGTCCTTTGGTAGGACAACATCTTAGACTAGCATCTAGGTATATGCTTAGCTGCCTCAGCTATAAATATGTAACCTGAACCCCTAGGTTGGGCATGGCATTGTGTGTGGAATGAAACAAGAAAAATTTCTCAACTCCTAGTGTCATCCTCTCCATGAGAGTAATCCTTCAGATACTAACATTGACCACCTATAATAGCTACTGACATGTACACTATACAACACATTTGAACTCAATGCATGTAACAGAAACGAACATGACAAAAATGGGAGGCACAATTATCGAAAAAAGTTTTATGCACTAAATATAAAAGCATATCAGCAGGCTACATTTTTTGGAAGAAAAAGAATCAAGAACAATCCAAACTCACCTTCCCTTCTTCCAAAAGAATTCTTACAACTCTCGCAACGGCAACTTATAGAGCACCCTACACCACTCTTGATATAGAATAAAATTAAATAAACTAAGCACAAGAAAGGGAGTATATGACAAACTGGGTATAAAGTAAAGATTATCAAATTGGCTCATCGAATAGAACCTCAAAGCACTCGCAGTATTTTTTAAGACAATGAGACTTTCTGCAATTGCAACCTCTTTTATGTCGAGCTGAAGCAGGAGTTTTGTTAGAGTTGTCCTATAACATGAAAAGAACATTATGAGCCATAATGGGGAAAAACAAATGTACAAATGGAAGGACTCGCTCTTACCCCAAATTCCTGACTGGAGCCACATGTGCGGATTACGTTTGGAGCGAAGGCTAATGGATTACGAGATTCAATCTGCTTGCGAGTGCACAAAACTGCTTCCTCATGAGCATGATTATTCAAACAGCCTTGGCATGAGCAGAATTCTGAACAGTAAACTTTAGCAGCAAAACATGCACAATAACTGCAGAGGAAATACAAAAGATGGTATTATTTACAAACCAGTGAAATATATAAAAAAGTATAAGTATTAAAATTTAAAACTTTTTTTTACTTCAGCTGGAACAAGCTGATCAGCGACAATTTTTTATGTGCTTTGGAACCATTGTGAGCCTGCTAGGGTGCAGAGCTGAAACCTACAACCCCCACCCCCAAATACATACACTAGGAAAAGGGGAGCAGTGGGCTTAAACCCTGAACTGAAAATAGGTGGAATTAAGACCTTTAACAAGTGAATGTTGTTGTATGTATCCATTTTTACTTTTCTAATGGATAAGAGAAAAATGTATATTGAAAACTTACAGTGTAAAGAACCTTACAGTTTCAAGCATTTTGACTTTTTGCAGCTACACCGTTTGCATGAGTCACCATTACCATTCTGAAACTTACGCCTGCAAACTTCCCTTTCTTATTATTTATTTATCAGTCTGAAGGGAACATTCTAGATAGACAGAAGCATACCTTACCTACCTTTTTCTGTTACTTTCTTTTACAGATTCATTTGCACTGGGCGTGCTTTTCTGAGAAGAGTGATCAGATTGAATATAAGTGTCCACCACGCTGCCGCGGGAAACCAGCTCATTGCCAGA
The DNA here is from genome assembly GCA_030760725.1 of Neostapfia colusana. NCBI lineage: Eukaryota > Viridiplantae > Streptophyta > Magnoliopsida > Poales > Poaceae > Neostapfia > Neostapfia colusana. The sequence goes on from JASWHV010000013.1 coordinate 17,801,793, forward strand.
AAAAACTGATCTCATTGGACTATTATGTTCAGGTAGTAGTGTAGGATTAATTGTGAATGGCATGATATTGTATGGATCACCGGAGGCTTGATTGTTATATGGCATAATTTCTTTCGAGATAGAGGCGACAGCATTCAGATGCAGACCAACACCAGGCAGTGCGCGAGCAGGGGATCCCTCAAGCTTCAGGTAGTTATCAGTGCAGATAATAGCAGGATGAAGATTCAAGGCACTCTGCACACCTATACTAGAAGCCCCTACCTTCTTTTCATGAAAAAGGCTACGCTTGTGCATACAATGCTGATGCTGTGATAAGGCCTGTTGGCCAAAAAGTTGTTATACTTGACTGACAACAACTTCAACTAAAGAACAACCTCAAAAAGTGTTAAATCACATAGACAACCTGAAAAAGTGTTAACTTCAACTAAAGAACAACAACCTGTTGGTCAAATCAAGACTGAACCGTACTGTTAAATCACATACAATCAAAGCTTATTAAATAATAATTATACAGATAATAAACAAAACGAAAGAAGGTTTCAACTTGCAATTACAGAATTAATCAAATTGTGATAAATGTGTTTACTATCAATCAAGCATTAATGTAAGGATAATGCACAAGAACTATAGATGGTACCAAGAAGCATACATTTTCGATCAGCATATTATCCCTGGGAACTTTGAGTGTGTCCAAGAAATAGTCATTTGAAGCCAAACGACTTTGATCAAGAGTTTTGTTGATGGAACAGTTCATCGTACACGTTTCTGAAGCACTTTTTGTGGATCCTGACATTTCAATGCAGCTTGAGGTTCCTGTTTGACCCATTTTGCAGTTCACAATGAATCTTTCTGGAGAAAGCTGAACAGTGCTATCCCTGGTCACCACAGGAAGTTTTATAGTAAGATCAGATGATAAAACCACATAATAAGTATGAAAAGCAATGCCATGCTACCTGGCTGTGAGCTGTGATTCCTTGTCTGGATTGACTTGCGGCACGGTGAAGATGGAAGAAACTGGTGGCAGTTCAGACGGTTTGAACAACTGGACTGGTTGCACTGAATTTGGAGGCTTCAGTGTTTCTATAGGGGATAGAGTGTTGATGAAATCGAAGACAGGAGAATTCTGCAAGATGTGCAATGCGATTAGCAAGTCCCTCGAGAGTCAAGATAACTTAATTATGATAAATATATTTTAATCCAGTGCTGTGGTTAGGTGTTTATTTGAAAAATGAAACCCCATGAAAAACATGTCTACTTGATTAGGCATACGAAGAGAAGACTTCTGATGCTTTAGGATCACCAGATTACTGAAAAATTAATGTTATGGAGACAGTTCGGCTCCCTCTAAATCACAATAAGGGACAAACTGGGGGCAATAATTTGAATAATTTGTGCAAATGTGTTAACATGAACAGAACATGTATAAAATATCAGCAAGACATTCTATATGCTGCAAGGGACAAAGCCGTTTCATTTCTAGTGAAATATCTATACTCTAGACCCCAGTGATCCATTAGTTGATAGCAATCCTGATCTTTACAACACAGAACCATACAAGTAGAGATAGAGGCAGATAGTAGGAGGACACGGATCTTAAACTTGACGTCTATGAAAGAGGAGAGTTGTTCGTCATGCTGATCTCTAAATCCTAATAAATGCTCCCTCCCCAAACACAAGCAGACCAATAAGTATATCATTAAAATCCCAAAATGTCCCCTTTCCTCCCCAGTACCGTAAGAACTACTACCCCAAAAAACTAATAGATTGATTTGGTAAGCAAATCCCAACAAGAAACTTTTTTTAAAAAAATCACCACGGAAGGAAAAGAAAAAGGGAAAGTTGAAATGCTAAGAGTTGATATGCGAGACAAGCAGACCTCGAAGTGATCGCGGCTCGTTCCAAACCCTAATCGATCACCAGCTACGGTACCCAAAACTACGTCCAACCCACTGGCCCAACCCCCGAAATTAACCTGAGAAGACGAAAGTAACAGCGAGCTCTAAATGCATTCATCATTCCGCCCGCTCATCCCAACACACCTCGTCCCGAACCCTATCACGGCGCACAACCCTCAGACGAAAGGGAGGGAACCTTTAGCGCCGGAAACAACAGCGGCGAAAAACCGCGAACGGGACAGTGGGTGAGGAGGCCAACCTCGTAGGGCGCGGCGAAGGGGCTGGACGACTGTCGTCCCGCCGGGGGGCTCTCCGGCGCGTCCATACGCTCAGGTGGCCTCGCGTGAGATCACCGCGCCGCTTTGCCGTCTCTCTCTCTCTCGCTCTCTGTCTCTAACTCTTTAACCCTTTCGCTCTCTCTCTCTCTCCTGAATCAACGGCGCTTCAAGCGGTCGGCTTCAGTTGAAGGCGGTGGCCGTGGGCGGGATTTCTGCTTTTTCATAGTGGGCCTGACGTCGACTATCACTGACATTTGGGACCCGGATAGTCGACGAACATGGGCTGACGACTTACTGGGCCGCCGAACATGCCCTAGCTCAACCAATTATCTTGATATGGGCTTAATTGGGCCGGATCGAAGCATTGGGTGAAATTTAGCTGGGCCGCTACCCTTGTCCTTTCTCAACACCAATGGTTGATATTGCCTTGGACCTGGAATGGCAATGTCGAAAGAAAAGCATAGCTGTCAGCTGGTTAGAAAACCTTGTGATGGGACCGGTCAGCGTCTCGCCCCATATTAAATTTTTGTTTTTACAAAACGGTAGATGCCATCGTAACTTTTTTTGAAATAATTGATACTCTTCTCATTTCTTTTTATTTGAAAAAAGAAACAAAGAATATTTTTCATGCATGTTTCATTTCCCTATTTATAAAATATTATTTGACTATAAAATAAGTTTGAAAAATATTATAATTTCTAAACATCGGGTATTATATCGAGTATCATCATGCAAATTTAAGTTTTAGCGTGTGCACAAAGGTACTGGAGTAGATTGTATAGACTTGAATAATTCAAGCCATGATTTCATTTATGTGTTTAGATGGTCAAAGGAACAAAGTAAAATTGTTGATATAGCAAAATAAACTTTTTTATAAACAAGTAGATAAAGAAAAGGGAGACTAAGAAACCCCTACACGCCATAGCAACATTTGATTACCCAGTACAACCATGCTCTGTAGGGAGTGTTTGCCCTATGACTATGAGACCTTCAGTGGAAGTAATGGCTCCTTTGGAAAGTAGAAATGAAATATCACGGGAATAGAAGAATAAAGAAATAGGATAGGAGTGCTGGTGTAAAATACAGGATTTAAAAACAAAGGAGTTTGGTACGAATGTTCGTTTGGGTAGGCCTAAAAATTATAGGAATTCACTGCAGGAAAATGATTTATTTTCATGTGCCAAACTTAATTTCGTCGGTCCTAACAAAATTAAACTTATTGTCATGAGCTAGAGGTTAGCCACGAAAATAGAACATAATTTCGTGCATTTGAGACTTGGCTCACGACAATAAGATGTAATTTTGTGGGTTCTGTCCCGGCTCCCAAAAATTACACTTAATTTCGTGTGCCTAGACTTAACCTCACGAAATTAAGATGTAATTTCGTGGGTTCTGTCCCGGCTCACGAAAATAAAGACATAAAATATCGTGGGTTCAAAAAGCTCACAAAAATAAAGATATTAAATGTCATGGGGTTCCGTAATTTCGTGGGTTCTGTCGGCGGCGCACGAAACTAAAGGTTTACTTTCGTGGGTTCTGTTGTAGGCGCACGAAAATACAGGTCTTAATTTCATGGGTTTTGATAGCTCACGAAAATAAAGGCGCTCTAGGTCCTAACGCCCACGAGCCCGACTTAATTTCATGGGTTAGTATGCCGGTGGAGGATCACGAAAAAAGACGATTTAGGTCGGGTCGCGAGCCCGACTTCATTACGCGTCCGAACGCTGCCGCCACCATGCCCGAGCCACTGCGCCGCCCGAGCCACCGCGCCGTCCGGCCAGCGCGCCGCCCGCCCAGCCACTGCGCCGCCCAAGCCACCGGACCGCTTGGCCAGAGCCCGAGCTTGCCGCCACGCCGCCTGGCAGAGGCTGCCCTGCCGCTGTCGCCCGGCCACAACACCGAGCCCCCTCTGCCCGAGCCCACCCTTACCATCGTGCCGCTCCCGCTCGTCGTCGCCGAAGCCGCTGCTCAGCGCTGTCTCCACCCCTTCCGTCGCCCCTGCTGCGATCCTGCCCCGGCCGCCTCTACCTCGAGCCCGCCTCGGCCGCTGCTCCCGAGTGTAGGTACGTATAATATGTAGCAGTTAATCAAAATTTTATGATTGTGGGATAGAATGCAGCCCGAGCTGATGAATTTTGTTGATGTGAATTCTGCAACCGTAGCATGGATGGCATTGTTTTAGTTTTAGCATGGATGATAAAAAAATCATCTTTATTCTTTCGTTTTGGCTAACGTGATACCTAAAGATGACATTATTGCCGATTAAAAAAAGTGTGTTGTACACTAATACATCGACCCATGGTTAACATAATTGTCATTTTTCAATTAGGTAGTTAATGTGATTTGAGAGAGATTGTTAGTCTATGGACAATTGAGTGGCATCTAAAGAAAACTACCTTGACTTTTTATTATCGTTGAACTCTTTACTTCCCCGATCGTGCCTCGCCGTTGTGTCCCACGCACTTGCCCAGCCTCCGCGCGGCTCCGCCTCGGCTCTGGCCCCGCTGCTACCGCCTCGCCCCCAATCAGCGCCCCGTCTCGACTAGGTATGATTTTTGGGTTAGTGATTGGTTTGGTTTGTCTCAATATTGCCACTAGTTAACAAGTGTTGTATGGAGCTTTTCTTTCTATATTGCCACGCACTTGCCCGACTTTTCTTTCTATATTGCCACTAGTTAACAAGTGTTGTATGGAGCTTGACCACTAAATGCATATATATATATATATATATATATATATATATATATATATATATATATTCTTAAGAAAGTAAAAATATTCATCATTAAATACTTTGTTCTTGCGATATTCTCGGTTGGAACATGCAGATTTTTTAATTTTTGGTTCTTGCATTGTATAGTTTGAGTAATGGGTGGTGATATACAATGGATGTACGATGGTTGGCATAAGAATGCAGCGCCTTTAGATGAATGAGCCATCAATACTAAGGCATTTATTAGTCGAGCTTTCTCTTTATTGACTAACTGTTTTATGAAATATCCATACAACAAGTGTCGTAACTTTTTATGCAAGGAGAAGTTTGACATGGAACGAGACCTCTGTCGATTTGGTTTTATGTCAGGTTATAAACATGGTATGAGCATGACTAGTTATACCATAGTAATGTTTGTTGTTGATGACAAAGATGGTGAAAACGAGGACAGAATGGAAGACATGGTTGAAGCACTAGATCATGATTGTGGTGCAGGTATATCTGAAGAAATTTCTGGACCCGAAGTTCTAGAGTTCTATAGAATTCTCTCAGCGTCACACAAACAGTTGCATGAGCACACGAAAGTTTTTGTCCTTTCCACCGTTACTCGGCTCTTGTCTATAAAGTCAAAGTATAATTTATCCAACAAGTTCTATGATGATCTCATGGATTTGATATCAAACATTTTTCTGATGAATTATTAGTTGCCGAGAGACATGTACCAGTTAAAGGAATTTTTGACAAGCCTTGGTATGAAGTATGAAAAGATTGATTGTTGTCCTAACAACCGTATGCTTTTCTGGAAGGAGAATGCAAATCTGACACAATGTTCGGTTTATAAAGAATCTCGATATATTGAGGCCACAAATGAGGACGGTGAATTATTCAAGACAAAAGTCGTAGTGAAACAACTTCATTACATGCCTCTTGCACCTAGGCTTAGACGGTTGTTTCTATCTAAATCAACTACGAGACACATGCGGTGGCATAAGGATGGTGTGCGCGAAACAAAGGGAGTAATGACACACCCATCTAATGCTCAGGCTTGGAAGGCATTGGACTCTTTTGATGAGTATTTTACAAACGATGCTAGAGATGTTCGTATTGGTTTGCCCACTGATGGTTAATACGTCTTTTGTCTCGTACTCATCTTGGTCGATTTTTGCTATTCCATACAACCTTCCACCAGCTATGTGTATGAAATATGAATACATATTCTTGTGTTTAATCATTTTCGGTCGTAAACATCCAGGAATACGTTTAGGGGTATTTCTTCAACCATTGGTTGAGGAGTTAAAAGAATTGTGGACTGGAGTAGAAGCGTATGATAGCTACAAAAAACAGAAATTTAACTTGCGAGCAGCATACTTGTGGCTAATTCATGATTTTTCTGCATACGGGGTTTTCTCATGATGGAGCACACACGGCAAACTTTATTGTCCAATTTGTGGGTCGGACTCTGATTGTTTTAGACTTACTCATGAGCGCCGAGTGTGTTTTTTTATTGTCACCGATGATTTCTACCAACAAATCACCCATTTCGAAGGCAAGTTAATACATCTCCAAAGGATACTATTGTAACAAAGGGTCCGTCAAAATGTTTGACTAATGTTGAGATTGCTGCATGGCTGAGTCAACTTGTTCCTACAGATGATGGGTTTGTTGGTTTTGATTACGACCACAATTAAACTCATATATGTGGCTTATAGGATCTTTCTTATGCTAAGTCATTATTACTGCTACACAAGATTGATGTGATGCACCATAAATGTAATGTAGCCAAAAGCATCATTAGCACATGTTTTAATTTCAGAAAGACAAAAGATAATCTGAAGGCTCAAAAAGATTTAGTAGAGATTTGTAATCGTCCGACTCTAGAAGTCAGACAGGAAGGTAGTGGAAATAAGAGATTGCCACGTGCTCCATTTTGCCTTAAAGTTAGTGAAAGGAGAGAAGTTCTAAAGTGGTTGCAACAACTGAAATTTCCTGACGGTTACTGAGCTGGATTGAGGCGCACGATAAATCTTGAAAAATAGGTACTAAATAATCTTAAAATCCATGATTGTCGTATAATTATGGAAAGAGTTTTTCCAGTAATGTTCCGTGGATATGTGAAGAGTACTTGCGGAACTTAGTTTTTTATAGACAATTATGTGCTAAAGAAATTACAGTCAGATGATGCAAAAATTAGAGAAAGAAGTACCTTCACTCATATGCAAAATGGAAAAGACATTCCCGCCAGGATTTATGAATGTAATGCAACATCTACTTGTGCATTTACCATACGAAGCTAAAGTTTGTGGTCCCGTGCAATATCGATGGATGTACCACATTGAAAGGACACTAAATAAACTTAGAGCAATGGTGTTGAACAAAGCAAGAGTAGAAGGGTGTATTGCAGAAGCATTTGCTTTGAAAGAGGTAGCATATTTCTCAAGTACATTTTGGCAAAAGAACATAGTGTGTATGCTCCCACAAGACGGTACCACATAGATGAAGAAACTCCTGGTGGAAATCTAAGTATTTTTTCGTGTAAGGGAAAAACGGTTGGTGACGGTAGTAGGCATGTGGTTTTAGAAGAAGAATGAAATTCATGTATGTTACACATATAGACAAACATTGAAGAGATGGCTCAATATTTTGTGTAAGTGTTTTCTTCTAATTATCGCGAAGCAACGCCTCATGTTTTTCTTATTTTTTATATTAGGAATTGTCGGTACCCTGCAGATCGGGTACCCCCGCGTAGTGGGTAAAAGAAAGCCTGGGCCTCGCCTCCCTGTTGAGGCGGGCCCCAGCGTAGCCACGTGTCCTTGCCCCCATGATCAGCCCTGGGGCTGCCATGTGCGCTTGAGTTCCGGAGCTCTTACGTGCGTCGGGCTCCGGTCCGAGCCTCCCCGCTGGGGTGAGGTCCGGAGCTGCCACATGTACCCTGGCTCAGAGTCACCTCCCCGCTGAGGATAGCTCTGGTGCTGACACATGCCCTGGGCTCCGGTCAGAGCCTCCCCGCTGAGGTAAGGTCTGGAGTTGCCACGTGTCCCTTGGCTCGGAGCCACCTCTCTGCTGAGGACACCTCCGGTGCTAACACGTGCCGTGAGCTCTGGTCCGAGCCTCCCCGCTGAGGTGAGGTTCGAAGCTGCCATGTGTCCTCTGGCTCAGAGCCTCCTTTCCACTGAGGATATCTCCGGTACTGACACGTGCCCTGGGCTCTGGTCCGAGCCTCCCCGTTGAGGTGAGGTCCGGAGCTGCCACATGTCCCCTAGCTCCAAACCCGTCGATAAGAGCTCCAGAGCCATCACGTGCCCCACGATCCGTCGTAGGTCGTGGGTCGATGAAGTCAAGAAGGAAGCGTGTTGTCAGGCTTCGCATTCAAGGATCGCGTCTTCCCTAGAAGTATGGCGTACTATGCACGCCTTTGTCCTCTACCCGTTCGCCATACGGTGACAAGACAGGACGACAAGGCGTGACAGCGGTATAGTGCCACCCAACGGCACGAAGCCGCCCGAGCAGCGCGAGAAGATACGGCAAAAAGACGGCGTATTCATCATCACCTAACACACGACAAGGGCGCTCAGTGCGCCAGGCGGCAGGACTTAACTCCCCCGTCAAACACTCTACTCAGAGGACGAAGCCCTAGATCATGTATACGGTTCACATAGCTTTGGGGCCACCCGTCGGGCCCCAAGCCTCATTGTAACCACCTCGGCCTTGGACTATAAAAGGACCGGGGTGAACACCCTACGAAGGGCTTGCATGCTATATCCCGCAAGCACAAGCACACACATGCAAGCAATAGAAGAATCACTCCTGTGGACGTAGGGTATTATGCTCCGGCGGCCCGAACCACGTAAATCTCGGTGTTCATCCGCTCCCTCGAGCCCAGGTCGCGTAGGGCGTCAATCCCCCTCCGATCAAAGAACCTCGCGGGCTGCTTCCGAGGAGGCCGGGAGGAGTGTCGCATCTCACACACTCTGACATTTTGCACGCAAGGTAGGGGGCACTTTCCGTGCTCTCCACGCGACCATGGTGATCATCACCTCCCATGGAGGGCCTTCTCACCCAACTCGCCGTCGTCTCCAGACGAGAGACGAAGACGCTACCTCCCGCTCCACAGCGGGTAGGTCTGGCCAGGCAGGCGATCAGACGACCGGCGTACCATTTGCGCCCCTAGCGCCCAAATCCGGCTGAACCGGCGGCCAGACTGCTGGTGCCCCTGTGGCGCCCACGACGCCCAGGTCAGGACGATCTAGTGATCGTACGGACGGTATGCCACTGGCGCTCATGCCGCCAGAGGCCGCTTCCACTTTGCAGCCCTCTACTCCAACGGTGGCAACAGCTCCACCACGACCGGGCTCGGAGAGCGTGCTGGCCGCAGCACGCCCTCTGCTCCACAACCCTCCGGGCGAGGGCGCCACCCTTGAGGTGGCAGAACAGTGGTGACTCGATGTCGACCATCTCGTCGCTGCTGCCATGAACTCTCCTGCCTAGAGGAGACAGTGGGCTGAACCCTCGCTGTCCCAGTCGCGTACGCCGACGGTGGCCCATGGGATGGCAGCCCCACGCGCGACGGCCACGGCTGACCTCAGGGTCGAGCTGAACCGTCACCTCGCAAGTGAAGATGGTTGTACTAGCGGGCCGCGCTCCGCCTACCCCTGCCTCTCCGGGGGCAGTGGGGGGCTGCATGGCGCTCGCCCCGCACCTTTGTATGGTGGTGTGACCACCCAAGTTCCAGCCCCACTTAGCGGAAAAATACGATGGGACAGTCAATCCCGCCGAGTTCCTGTAGATCTACTCCACCTCCATCCTAGCTACAGGAGGGGATGAGGCCGTCATGGCCAACTACTTCCCCGTTGCCCTGACCAGCATGGCCCGGTCATGGCTCATGAACCTTCCCCTAGGCTCCATCACGTCATGGGAAGAGTTGTGCTGGAGATTCACAGCCAACTTTAGAAGTTCCTACACGCGTCCTGGCACCGAGATCGACCTCCACGTCGTGCGTCAGCGTGATGGGCAGTTGCTGCGATCCTTCATCCAGTGGTTATCCCAAGTCAGGAACACCATCCCCCGCATCTCCACGCCTCCGTCGTTGTCGCCTTCCTCAAGGCGTCCACGACAAGAAGATGCTCGAGAAGTTAGCCACGCACGACGTGCAAGACATCATCGAGCTCTTCAGCCTGGCCGACAAATGTGCCAAGGCGGCGGAAGGCCGATACTGGCACTCGCGGCCTGCCTCCGCGACAGGGAGTACCGGAGAGGCTGGTGCTCCGCGCAGCAGCAAAAAGAACAAGACCGCAGGCAGGAAGAATCCTCTGGCCGGGGCACCCACTGCTGCCCTTGCAGCGGCCGGTGGGGGCCGAGGCCCACGTGCTGACAAGCGCCCAAGACTGTCGTCTGCTAGCGACGACGGCCAATGGTGCCTAATGCACAACCCTGGCCGCCACGGCGCTAGCGACTGCCGTGAGATCAAGAAGCTTGCAGGAACACTTCCGTGAGCTGCAACAACAGCGGCCGCGCCAAAACGGCGCACCCTCCCACCAGCAGGAGGGCAAACAAAAGGTCAAACCCGAGGCCAGCGTTGATCAAGAGATGGAGTATCAAGACGCCCAGCGGGAGTTGAAAGTTGTCTACGGTCATTTCGACTCCGACTCCAGCGCCGACAGCGAGCGACGCAAGACGCTCCAGTCTAAACCAGATGCCCCCCCCCCCCCCCCCCGCCGTGCGTATAGGGAAACACCCTCTTATGCTGGTATAGGGGGTCGAGGCCGCGCCCCCTCCGAAACATACCAAGGGCTCATCCTACGTCCGGACATACGATGAAGCCACGCTGTACCAGCTTATGCGTGAAGAAATCGACCTCGTCGACAAGATAATGTGGCTAGAGGCTGCTCAAAACGCGCTACACCGCTAAGCGTCTGGCGACACTAGCAACGGTACGCGTAGAGTAGACAACCCAAGGCAGGGCCACCCGGTGCCTCGACTAATACTTTCTCAAGAAGGGGTGACAAATCCTCCCCCAGCTGGGAGGGTCCCTTCTGAGCAGCACAGGTATGCTGCCCCAGGTGCACCCGCCTAGCCACAGAGGATTGGTACCTCTACCCAATCCGCGGAACATAGAACACCTATGTAAGTTCTATCTTTAACGTAGTGGTAGGGTATTTTTTCTTTTTCACTTTCTTTGTAAAGGTGTCATAGTGTCTAGGAATAGCTCTTAGAACAGCTAAGCCTCGGAGGGGTTCTGCTACTCCTGTCATCTAGGGCGGGTCGCTGCCTTCTTGCACGACCCATTTCCCCCTATCACCCGAAGGAAGCCAGAAATAAGAATAATTTATCCTACCCTATGTACCTTCTTTACAGTTTGTGCTTGCTCATGCATATCAACTTTAAATGGCATGTACGGAGCATGTCCTACACACTTGTCCTAGGTCCCGTGGCGCTAGAAGATCTCTTCGCTGAAAGGTTAATGCCCGCGGGAGGTCCAGGGTGGGTAGCCTGCTATGCCTGGTTCCGTACCCCTAGCGTGCACATCGTGCCTCCCCTGCGCTACAACTGAGTACTTGGGGGTCAGAAAGAACACGCCTACGGACAAGAAAAGTAACCAGACCCCGAACATTGCCCCAATACTCTTCGTGCTTTCTTTCCATATCGCTCTGGCCGTGTGGCCAGTCATTATTTTTTCTGTTCGACCGTAGCAAGGGTTGTGCTATCCTTCTGTAGACGGGTCTGCTTGAGGTACGTTTTGCGTACCCAGGGTCCTTTGGTTGTCTCATTGCTCGGGGGCCCTATGGCGCCGAATGGTCCCTCCCCCGAAATGCTTACGCCAGCGAGAGGTCCAGGGTGTGTAGTCTGCTATGCCTGGTTCCATAACCCTAGCGTGCGCACCATGCCTCTCTAGCGCTACAGCTCGGTAGCAGGGAGCCGGACGGCTCATACCCCCGAGCAAAGTCCTAACCATAAATTGGGGACCTTTGGTTGTCTCATTGCCTGGGGTCCTATGGCGCCGAATGGCCCTACCTGAAAGGCTTACGCCAGCGGGAGGTCAAGGGTGTGTAGCCTGCTATTCCTGGTTCCGTACCCCTAGCGTGCACGCCCTGCCTTTCCAGCGCTACAGACCGGTACCGGGAACCGGACGGCCCATACCCCTAGGCAAAGATTTAACCATAGCCAGGATGACCCACATCAAACTGCCCAAGCCCTGCAGCTCAACTGAGGACTGTAAGCCATAGTAAAGCTACCAAATAGGGAAGAGTGACCAGAGAGCATGACTACTCACTCTTTCTGCCATGACTGCAGGTTCACACAGGTCCTTAGCGTCCCGGACCTCCCAGGGGGCCCAATGCTGGCGTCCTGCCTCATCCAGTGGTAGGTGTGCCCCAACACAAGGGCCACACCTGCTAGGGGGCCATCATGGTGAACCACGCAGGCAGGACATCGGACCACTGCAGCAGTGAGCAGAAGACTCAGAGCACCAGCCACAACGAGCTGAAGACAAGGGCCGAACTTCCCTCGGGTCCTTGCGCCGTCGAGGACCCGGAAGGAGTGGTAGCCACACTGCCGGAGCGCCCTTGGTCCTTATACTTCTAAGGACCTGGAGGAACAAGCTCGAGACATTGGCAAAGAGCTATCCACGTAGGCTAAGTCATCCCGGACCTTTGCGTTGCCAAGGGTCCGAAGTCTACATCAACAACTCAAGACAACATAAGACTTGGAACAAAAAGTCTTCAACAAGAGCAGAGTTCCGGCATACATAGGAGGATACAAGGCAAGCGAGAGACCTAGGAGCTATCCGCGCTGGAACCTAGCAGCTACAAGTCGGGCGGCCTCCTCCACGGAAGACTTTGCCACCCCCGATAGCTCTGTGTTGTGGCCCTGCACCACAGGTTCCAGGGAGATGTTTGGGTTGCAGCTCTGAAGGCAAGTGAGCACATGTCCTGCCACCATCTGGGCCAGAGCTTTGCCTTCGGCCTCCAGATGCTCCCCATGACATTCTCCAGCGTCAAAATCTTCTCCTTGACTGAGTCTAGGGCAGGGAGCACCTGGCTCACCTCCTGGACCGGCCCTCTGGGGCACAAGGGGCCAAAGACGAAGGGTTCCTGTCGGGACCCACCTTTCTCGGCCCACTTGTGCATCCCGTACCAATCCCTGAATCATTAGTTGGTACGCACAATAGAATAGATCGAATGCCATCCATTAATTCATTCTCCACATGACCCTTAAGGTCTTACAACCAAGTCTTAAGTTACAATTCATTGACCTCGCAGGGCCTCAAAAGAACAACAAACTAGTGAAAAGCAGCGGACTAAGTAGCTCCCATTCCCCTCAGGCAGCCTTGGGCGCAGGACTAGACCTACTCGTCATTGTATTGCGCTTCATCTTCTATCTCCCTCTCCTAGTCTGCTTCTGAGGGTCGTGAAGAAGCAAGAGTGAGTACGGAAGGTACTCAACAAGCCCTAACACTACTCAAAGGGATGTGTTTCATGCAAGGGTTGTAGCAAGGTAGGGCCATATGACTTAGGGTTGCTGAAAATCATTCATGCAGGGTCTTCTTAAAAGATGGTTTTTGCAAATCAAATGAGGTATTTGTATCCTGGTTTTAGTTGGTGGGACCTGGGGGAGTTTGAGCTCCATCCCGCCAGTTCCCTAAGTTTTAACCGAACGTTCAAGCCCACGGCTTTACTAGTTCCCGCCACACAGCCGTAATTTCCAAAACACGACAAAAAATGCCACCCATCACATCAAGGAATCACACTAAGGCTAATCAACATGAGCTCAGAACATAGTGTGCCAAGACCGTGACAAAGGTTATCTCGATTTTACACTCTGCAGAGGTTGTACACTTTACCCACAGGTCAAGCACTCCTAGCAAGGGAGTAGCGTAACGTTCGCCTCATCTTCCCCGAATAACCTCACAATCATACCTCGGGACGCACCTAGGGGCTATTTGGACAATTACTCTCCCAGCCGGACCACGGGTAATGACTCCCCCATGTCTTTTCCTGGTCCCCCGTGCCCTACTGGCCGCCAGATAGCTCATGTGAAAGTCACCAAGAAGGTAGAGGGAATCCTGCCCATACAGGTTTTGTGGTTGTACGAAATCACTATGACGAGGTCATATGAACCGGTCCTTGAGTTGGTGAGGCGGCTCCATCAAGGTCCACGATAGGTGGACTACATCGAAGCACACACTACTCATTCACGAAATCCCGCCTCAACCAGTCCACTTTCCCCACTTCATCCCACACAAGTTGTATAACACCATTCCCAACCCACTTCCTAACTCACACCACCAAGACACCATTCAACACTTTTCACAAATCCAATGACTAATTGTAGTGAGTCGCGATGCGAACATCACGAGGGTTCCTAAGCATTCTACTTTCAAGGAATCACGCACGTCACCATGTTATAGTGTGATGACGGGGCCTTAGGGCATCAAGTACATAAGTTGACAAGGTCAACGAGGGTTCATGGCACTTCACATGTCAAGCACGTGACTAAGCAAGCACTAGTCAAATGGGTTTTAGCTACTACAACGTTTAAAAATAATCACGAAAAACATGCATATTGAAAACAAGCTATCAAGGCAATTTTGTAAATTCATAGGAGCAATCATGATCAAGGAGGGGTTAGAGCTTGCATTCAAAAGCTTCTAGGAAATCCTCGTAATCCGGGTCATCGAATTCCTCGCCAGCTTCCTCGTTTGCTTTAGTACGTAAATTGTTTGAATTAGCGTCAAACCCAAAAGATTTTAAGAACTTAGGTAACATCCTAGTAATGTGGTTGTGCGGGTTTTAGAGGGTTTCCTAACGACAATCATGTTTTACTTGGGCTTTTGGAGGGGGTGTGTCTTTGGCTGGAAGGCCTCATCGTATCTCCGTTTGTCGTTTACCTAATTATTCGGGTTAGCGCAAATATTAACAATTAACAATGCTCTAAAATGGTTGTTAGCCTTTGTCCGCATGCTACTACCCTCTAGTGAATGATTCCTATTTTTAGGGATTTTTCTGGAATTCTTCTGTACCCAAAAATGTCTTTTTGAAGTTTCTGTGTACACTTATCAAGTGTACCTAGCGTTTTTCCCTGCGTATAGCGGCTGACAGGCAGGGCCAGGACCCCACGGGTCACTGTTCTGTGGACCGGGACTTGGTCCATAGCTTCTGGCCCTCTGGTCCACATGGACCGAGCCCACGGGGCTCTGTTAGGCGTGCGGGTGAGCTGGCGCCCGCGTGGCGCCGAGTCAGCGGCCACGTCGGCGCCTTGCCCGCGTGGCCCTGCACATGGCTGCCACGTGAGCGGCCGGTTGGGTGGTTGCTGGTGCGGCGGAGGCGGCCGACGGCTAGCCGGAGCTGCGCTTTCTTCACGGGTTTGTCTAACGTGGGTCATGTCGGAGGCCTACGTAGCGTGGAGAGTCTAACGGAAAGGTCCTTAGGCTATGGTGGACACCGGAGAGGCGGCGGCAGCTCGCCGGAGATGTCGGCGGTGGCGGGGCTCGGTGAACTATGCGTGTGCGTGTGTTTTCCTTCGGTCTAAGCGTCCATACACATGAAGGCGAGTGTGGTGAAGCCTTTGGTAAGCTCGTACGGGTCGGGGCAGCCTTCACGGTGGCAGACGGCGTGCCATGGCGACGGCTAGTTCAGCCTTGCGTGGCTAGCTCGTCTCGGTGGCTAAGAGCGTAAACAAATGTGCGGGGAGGCTTGAGGGGGCTACGGAGCTGCTACCATCCTAGGGAATTGGTGTTTCGGCGTGTACCTTGCGAGTTTGGCAGTGGCGGCCGGCGACGGGGAAGACGACGGGAAAATCAAATTCCCGCCCAAGGCAGCCGGGTTTCACTCTGTTAGTGGCGTGGGTGTGTGAGGGTGGTGTGGCGCGCTCATTTGAGGGGGGATGGGCTCCTTCTATAGCTGGGGAGAGGCGGCGGCCGAGGGTGGTGTCGGCGGGATACTCTCTGGCGCGCCATCAATGGGGGCAACCGGGTTTTGGGGCGGAGACGCGGCGCCGGTGCGTTTCTGGCGGCTAATGGGCGAGTGACGATGGACGGAGCGGTGATGCGACGGCGCCGCCTCCCATCGTCGGGATTCCTAGGTCGATCCGGCGTGGCGGGCGCGTGCG
Source organism: Neostapfia colusana (assembly GCA_030760725.1). Taxonomy (NCBI): domain Eukaryota; kingdom Viridiplantae; phylum Streptophyta; class Magnoliopsida; order Poales; family Poaceae; genus Neostapfia; species Neostapfia colusana. Next base: position 17,817,782 of record JASWHV010000013.1, read on the forward strand.
GGAGGTGGGAGAAGGCACTGTGTGCCTTGGGCCGCGCTGGGCTGGGCCTTGGGAAAGGGGACGGGCCGCGTGCGGGGGAGGGAATGAGCGGGCTGGGCCGCTGGGGAGGTGGGCTGCGCCCGGGAAATCATCCCATCTCTTCTTTTTTTTTTCTTTTTCTTTTTCTCTTTCTTGTTGTTTTGACTTCCAAATTTGAATTCAATTCGAACTCTTATATTCTGAATTTTGTGTCTGTTATAGATCTACCCCACTTAAATGGAATCTCATCCTCGAGATTCAGTTACTTCCTCAAACAGGTGAGGAAACACTCTTCGGAGGTTGTCCTCTCGTTTCCAGGTAGCTTCTGCTTTGGTATGGTTAGTCCATTGGACTCGGCAATATCGCACTACACTCATGCGTGTCTGCCGGGTGACGACGTCTAGGATCCTTGTAGGCAGCTCTTGGTATCTTAAGTCTGTCTGTAGGTCCATTGCGTCACACGATACCATCTCCTTGGGTACTCTCAAGCATTTCTTGAGCTGCGATACGTGGAACACGTTGTGGACGTCGGACATAGTCTCTGGCAACTTCAAGCGGTAGGCCACTGCTCCTATTATTCTGAGTATTTTAAATGGTATGATGTATCATGGGGCCAACTTCCCTCGTATCTAGAACCTCCTCGTACCTCGAATAGGCGACACCTTGAGGTATATGAAGTCTCCCTTGTCAAAAGTGAGCTCCCTTTGGTGGGTGTCCGCATAGTTCTTTTGCCTGCTCTGGGCTACCTTGAGGTTCTCTGTGATTGTTGCCACCCGTTCTTTCGCGTCCTTAATTATGGCAGGGCCAAAATACGAACACTCTCAAACCTCTGACCACATCTGTGGGGTTCAACACTTTCTTCCGTACAATGCCTCGAAGGGTTGTATCATGATGGCCTGGTAGCCGTTGTTGTAGGAGAACTCTGTGAATGACAGACTCCTTTCCTAGTCCTTTCCGTATGTAAAAGCACATGCGCGTAGCATGTTTTCTAATATCTGATTTACCCGTTCAGTCTGACCGTTCATCTGTGGATGGTAGGCGGAACTTTAATCCAGTTTGGTTCCTAGAAGCGCATGTAAATTGTTCCAGAAGTGCGCCGTGAGTTGGTAGCCACGATCTAACACTATCTGGTTCGGTACTCCGTGCAGTCGGAGTATGTGGTCGATGTACAATTGTGCTATTTGGTCGCCATGGTGGGTCGTTTTGACTGGTATGAAATGGGCCACCTTTGTTAGACGGTCTACGATGAGCCAAACGGAGTTGTTTCCCTTTTTCGTTTGGGGTAACCCGGTTATGAAGTCCATAGTGATTTCATCCCATTTCCACACCGGTATGGTTAGGGGTTGTAGCAATCCTACTGGTCTTTGATGTTTGGCCTTTACTCGGCGGCAGACATCACAATGGGCGACGAACTCTGCTATTTCCCTTTTCATAGCCACCCACCAATACTTTTCCTTTAGGTCCTGGTACATCTTGGTAGTTCCTAGGTGGATGGAATATGCTGAGTTGTGGGCCTCATCCACTATTAGTCGTCTTAGCCTGTTTGCTTTCGGCACACATATCCGGTTCTCGTACCACAGGGTTTCGTGTTTGTCCACTTCCACCCAGGGGATTTGCCTACCCCTGTCTGAGCCTTTAGTATATGGATTTCCGGATCCTCCCATTGGGCTTGCCGAATTTGGTCCTCCAACGTGGGTTGTAGGCACATGGTGCCCAGGTATCCATTGGGTGCTATGTGCAGGTTCAACTTCCGCATCTCCGCCTTCAGGCTTGGTTGGCGGGTAAGAGGCCTTAGAGTGTTACAGTGAGCCTTCCAGCTCAGAGCATCGGCCATTACGTCAGCCTTTCCAGGGTGATACTACACCTCCAGGTTCTAGTCCTTTATCAGTTCCAACCACCTTCGCTGCCTCAGATTTAATTCCGACTGGGTGAATATGTATTTCAGTCTCTTGTGGTCCGTAAAGATCTGAGACTTGTTTCCGATCAGGTAGTGTCTCCAGATTTTTAGTTCGTGAACTACAGCTACCAACTCCAAGTCGTTGGTTGGGTAGTTCTTTTCATGGACCTTCAGTTGTCTGGATGCATAGGCGATGACTCGGTCATCCTGCATGAGCACATATCCGAGTCCTTGTCGGGAGGCGTCGCAGTATACGACAAAATCTTTGTGTATATCTGGCAAGATCAGCACTGGGGCTGCGGTCAACCTCTTCTTTAATTCTCTGAAGTTGTTCTCGCAGGCGGGAGTCCACTCAAATTTCTTGTCTTTCTTTGTCGACTCGATTATGGGTCTCGCAATTTTGGGGAACCCTTCTATAAACCTTCGGTAATATGCAGCTAGTCCGAGGAAGCTGCGTATCTCCGTCACGCTAGTGGGCTGCTTCGAGTCGGTAACTGCCTCAACTTTAGCTTGGTCCACTGCCACTCCCTCGGCCTTTATGATGTGCCCGAAGAATGTGACCTGTTGCAGCAAGAATTCACACTTGCCGAATTTGGCGTACATCTGGTGTGCTCTCAGCCTTCCCAGTACTATTCTGAGGTGTTCGGCATGCTCCGCCTGGCCTTTTGAGTAGATCAGTATGTCGTCTATGAAGACGACAACAAACTTGTCCAACTCTTCCATGAATATCTTGTTCATTAGGTTCATGAAGTAAGCCGGCGCGTTGGTCAGCCCGAACGGCATTACTGTGAACTCGTATTATCCATCAGGAGTCACAAAGGTCGTCTTCATTATGTCCACATTTTTTATCTTCAACTGGTAGTAACCAGATCGCAGGTCGATCTTGGAAAAGTACTTTGCTACCTTTAGCTGGTCGAACAAGTCGTCGATCAGCGGCAGGGGATACTTGTTCTTGATCGTGACCTCGTTCAGGGACCGGTAGTCGATACACATCCTCAAGATACCGTCATTCTTTTTAACGAAAAGCACGGGAGCTCCCTAGGGTGAAGAGCTAGGTCGGATAAATCCTTTCTCTTGCAATTCTCTGATCTGCTCCTTTAGCTCGGCCAGCTCGTTGGCTGCCATCCGATACGGTCTCTTGGCTATCGGTGTTGCCCTAGGTATTAGGTCGATCAAAAAATTTGATATCCCTATCTGGGGGCATTCCGGGTAATTCTTCTGGGAATACGTCTGGGTATTCATTTACAACGGCACTTGTTCCAAGGGTGTCATTTCCAGGCTGCATACTAGGGGTTCCATCCCGAGTTTGCGGGGTTGGCATGTCAAGGTGATCCCATCACGGTTTGTCGCCGTGACCTTGCGGTCGGCATAGGATATATTCCCTATATGTCATGCCACCTAGTCCATTCCAAGGATAACATCTATGCCGTCTGACTTCAGGACGACTAGATCCGCTAGAAATTCTACCCCACTTATTTGAATCTTAACCCCCAAGAGTCCAAGGTGGCACTTTATAGTGGCCCCTGGGGATCTGGTCACTAGTGGGGTCTTTGGCCATACTGTTGGCAATCCACTTCTAGCCACAAAGTTGGTGGAAACGAAAGAGTGAGAAGCCCCGGAATTAAATAGTACTGTGGCAATGGTTGTGTTGACCAGGTACTCACTGAGTACGACATCTGGAGCATCATTAGCCTAGCTTGCGTCGATGTGGTTCACGCGACTGCGTCTGAAGGACTGAGCTCAGTTCTTCGTCCTTGACACTTGCGGTGGGTTACACCCATTGTTGGACGCAACGGTTCTTACTCCTGAGTTTGCTGGGGCATCATTTGGTTTCCTCATGAGTGGGCAATTGACGATCAAGTGCCCTGGGTCGCAACAATGGAAGCAAGCCCTACCGGCAATTGTCGTCCGAGTTGTGTTGGCATTGCCTTGCTGCGGTGCATTGGTGCTTGGTGGCCGGTATTGCTGCATCTGCTGCTGTAGGTTGGATCCCGTGGTGCGAAACTGCATTGTGGGTTGTTGTCATGGTTTCAGTGGAAAGTTAGGTCTTGCTTTTTGGAATCGCTCTTGCTGCTTGAACTTCTGCACCTGGAATTTCCTCTTTCGTTCCCCACCCAGCTGAGAACGTGCCTCTTCCAGTAGTATGACCCTATTCATGAGGGTGTTGAAGTCCGGATATATGTGGGTGACAAGTTGTGCTTTCATAACACCATTCAATCCTTTGCGGAAACGGTCTTATTTCTTCTTGTCAGTGTTGATTTCACTACTGGCACAGCGTCCCAACTTCAAGAATTTCTTGATGTACTGGTTAATGGTCATGGCTCTCTGTCATAGCGCACGGAACTCATCTGCCTTCATTTCTAGAACCCCTTCAGGGATATGGTAATCCCGAAAAGCTTGCTGAAACTCCTCCCAGCTTATTGTGTTAGGTTCAGTCGCTGCGTCGTGGTAGTTATCCCACCACTCTGCGGCAGCTCCCACTAGCTGATGGGAGGCTAACATAACTCGCGCCTGGTCTCTGCCTGCCATTATGTCGAGTTTCTTGCTTATGTTGCGCGGCCAGTCGTCGGCTGCCAATGGATCCTCATCGGCGTCGTCAAAGACCGAGGGTTGGAGTCTCATGACCTCTGACATCCTAGAGGGCGGAGGCGCCCCAGGGCCTCATTGCCCTTGCATTGCCTGAGTTATCGTCTGTAGTAGGTGTGTCTGTACTGCCATGACTTCGGCCAACGTAGCCATTGGTGGCGGAGGCACTACTTCTCCCTCCGCAGCTGCCACTTCTTCGGGGTTGATTTCCCAAACTTCTTCTAGAAGGTCGTCTACTCCATTGGGATCATCTCTCTCAACCGCTGCTGCTCGTGTGGCCTGGACTGGCTCATGGCGCCCTGCTGCCATGCCCCTCTGGGCGGATATGTTTTGGGGTGCACGCACTGTCGGTGCCTAAGCCCCTTTGGCATCATGCTCCCGACGTGCCTGGACTCTGGCGGATCTCTTGGGGGCCATATAGGGAAGCACAATATTGTGGAAGTCTTAGTTGTTGTTGTTCTTGGTTTCATGTTTTACTCACCTGTGTCTTAGTGCAGCGGTTTGCTAATTTGGTCAACATTTTACCTTTTTTCTTTACGGGAGGGGGGTTCCCCTATGTGGGCTTCTGCCCATATCACTCAATGAAGTTTTATCACACACTGATCGTCCATTATATCTTGGCAATCACATCATTATTACTAGAGTATATTCATCACATGGTACAACACATAGCAGGTCTAGAACCTTGCATCATACTCATGCCACATCTAACGATCGTGATGCTAATCATCCACTAACATGAGGTACACAACTCACACTATGTCGGGCTACTCATGGTACTACAGGCTGCTATCCATGTGACTACTGTGGGGGAACCGGTGGGGGTACGACATCCTCCATGTCGTGGTCTTGACACCACTCGCTCCCTAGGTCGATCCCGTCATCTACCAGCTCCTCAACAGTGAAGGGGAACTGTCCACCGCCGGGTCCTACGATCTCCAAACTAGGTCCTCCACAGCTAGCAACCTCCTCTAGTATCTCAACGCTCGAGTCCTGATCGTCGCCCCCCTGCGGGTGCTCGTCCTCCTCTGACTCATCTCCGGTGTCGTCGTTGGAGTCGTTGTACGTCTCCATGCTCCCAGTGCGTCCTCCACGCAGCCGCTCCCACAGTTGAAGGCTCTTGCCTCAACCTAAGCGTCCAACACTACTGGCTATAGTAGCTCGGATGGTGGGAGTGAGGTGGGGTACAGCTGGCACACGCACCGTCTGTGGGCCACTCTCATCCTACACGGCCAGGGTGCTCTTACGAGCAGTGATCCGGACTCGCGCTCCTGTTGAGCGGGCTCCGGCCTGGTAAAAAGAGTCCAACTCCCTAACGTGTGCTGCAGTCCTGTGGTTGAGCTCCTCACACAGAGCCTCGGTCACCTCACGAGCTCGCGTAGTCTCGGTGTGGGCCTCGTCCAGCTGGGCCTGTAGGCTCCTCACTCTAGCCTCTGTATCCTGAGTGCGAGCAATCTCCGCTATCCACTCCGTGTGGGTGTCCTCGCAGCACTGGTCCAAGGCGTGTAGGTATCTGGCGGTGTCTGTCAGGGTAGTGTCCTCCAAAGTCCTAGTGGGTCCTCTAGTGTCGCAACTCGGTGCCTCCAGACGTAGCTATCCTCTCGACATACGGGGAAGTAGTGGACGGGCATTGTCTCGGTCCGCTCCATGCACCTGTTGCTGAGCTCCAACAGTGCCTCCCGTGCAACAACCCTAATGGAGTCCGCATAGCGGGCTCCGGTGAAGGTGAGTAAGTAAGGCTGCACCCCACGGGGTCCCGATGCCTCAGCGATGTGGACCTCTGGCTGTAGCATGGAAAACCTCATGTAGCCGAGTCTCTCCAAGGTGCGTATTAGCACCTATGGGAACCCAGTCAGGTCCTAGCAAGTGCCCACAGACCAGCCATCCATTTGTCATGGAAATCTACGGGGTTAGTGTTATTTTTTGTCAAGGATAGTTTAACATAAGAGGGAGGTAAGTCAAGTAGAGGTAGGTCTTCACACATAATTTTGGAAAATACGTGTTCCGTCAGTGTTTAGTCTCTAAGGCTTCGTCCTACGGCCAAGTACGACTCTGATACCACTCTGTCGGGACCCACCTTTCTTAGGGCCCACTTGTGCACCCCGTACCAATCCTTGGATCAATAATTGGTACGCACAATAGAATGGATCGAATGCCATACATTAATTCATTCTCCACATAACCCTTAAGGTCTTACAACCAAGTCTTAAGTTACGATTCATTGGCCTCGCAGGGCCTCAAAAGAACAACAAACTAGTGAAAAGCAACGAACTGAGTGGATCCCATTCCCCTCAGGCAACCTTGGGCGCAGGGTCCGCATGCTACTGCCCTCTAATGAATAATTCCTATTTTTAGAGATTTTTCTAGAATTTTCTATACCTGAAAATGCCTTTTTCAAGTTTATGTGTACACTTATCGGGTGTACCTAGCACTTTTCCCTGCGTATAGCGGCTGCCAGGACCCCACGGGTCACTGTTCGGTGGACCGGGACTTGGTCCAAAGCTGCTGGCCCTCTGATCCACATGGACCGAGCCCACAGGGCTCTGTCGGGCGTGCGGGTGAGTTGGCGCCCGCGTGGCGCCGAGTCAGCGGCCACGTCGCCGCCTTGCCCGCGTGGCCCTGCCACCTGGCTGCCACGTGAGCGGCCGGTCAGGGGGTTGCCGGTGCGGTGGAGGCAGCAGGTGGCTAGCCAGAGCCGCGCTTTCTTCGCGGGCTTTTCTAATGTGATTCATGCCGGAGGCCTATGTAGCGTGGGGAGTCTAACGGAAAGGTCCTTAGGCCATGGGGGTCGTCGGAGAGGCGGCGGCAGCTCGATGGAGATGGCAGCGGTGGTGAGCTCGGTGAACTATGTGTGCGTGTGTGTGTTTTACTTTGATCTAAGCGTCCATACACGTGAAGGCGAGTGTGGTGAAGCCTTTGGTGGGCTCGGACGGGTCAGTGCGGCCTTCACAGCGGCCGGTCGCGCGCCATGGCGGCGGCGAGTTTGGCCTCGCGTGGCTAGCTCGTCTTGGGTGCTAAGAGTGTAAACGGATGTGCGGGGAGGCTTGAAGGGGCTACTAAGCTGCTACCATCCTAGGGAATCGGGGTTCCAGCATGTACCTTGTGAGTTCGACAGTGGCGGCCAGCGACGGGGAAGACGACGGGAAGATCAAATTCCCGCCTGAGGCAGCCGGGCTTCACTCCATTAGTGGCGTGGGTGTGTGAGGGTGGTGTATCGTGCTCGTTTGAGGGGAAAAGGCTCCTTGTATAGCCGGTGGGATACCCTCTAGTGCGCCATCAATGAGGCAGCCGGGTTTTGGGGCGGAGAAGCGGCGCTGGTGCGTTTATGGCGGCTGATGAGTGAGTGACAGCGGACAGAGCGGTGATGTGACGGTGCCGCCTCCCATCGCTGGGATTCCCGGGTTGATCCGGCAGGGCGGGCACGTGCGGGAGGTGGGAGAAGGCATTGTGTGCCTTGGGTCGCGCGGGGCTGGGCCGTGGGAAAGGGGACGAGCTGTGTGCGGGGGAGGGAAGGAGCGGGCTGGGCCACTAGGGAGATGGGTTGCGCCCGGGAAGTCGACCCATCTCTTCCTTTTTTCTTTTTCTTTTTCTCTTTCTTGTTGTTTTGACTTCCAAATTTGAATTTGATTCGAACTCTCATATTCTGAATTTTGTGTCTGTTACAGTTACACAGTCGCCTCCTCGCGGCCGAGGAAGTCTCAGACCTTCTCTGGCTCAGCGGCACGAGAAGCCCGGAGATCTTCGACCTCCTTGGCGGAAGATGCTAGTTCCCCCGCCGAACTCCTCCACGCCAGCTCCTATTCTCGAGTGGCCAGCTCCTGCTCCCGAGAAACCAGGGCCTGCTCCTTGGTAGCCAGCCACGCGGCCCGCTCGCCTAGGTTAGAATCCCTCGACGCGATGGTGAGCTCCCATCCTGGATGCCATAAAGTCACTGCAGCTGGAGCCCATATAGCTCCAGCAGGTTGAGGAGGAAGTACGATGTCGGGAGTGAGAACCCAGACAGCACGCACAAGGTGAAGAGAACCACCTCGCTAGGTTGCATGTCGCTCAGCGGAACCCTCCCGCGACGGATCTTTCTGTCGGATGTGGCCAACTGCCAGCCGAGCAGGCGCCTCACAAGAGCTATGTCGTCATCGTTGCAAAACCTGGATGGACGAAGGCCGGAAGACATGGTGGCGGGAAAGGGGTTGTGAGTGCTGAGGAGCGGAGGCTTCGAGCGGCGCACGAGGAAGACGAAGATTGCGAAAGGCAGAAGGTAACCGTCCTCTCCGGAAGGCTTCCCTTTATGCATACGCAACCTCTGGCAGGGAAAGAGGTGTGACGTTTGGGTTTCCACCGTACCACGCCGCGGAGTGACTGCCTCCCCCAACGATGGATAGGATTCAGGTCCACCCATCAGACACTGGGGGCCAGGCGAGTAACTCCTTCGAGACATTCAGCGGTTCCAGAGAAAATCGGCGCGGTGGAACTGCAGTGGTCGACCCGAGGGCTGCAGCAGTAAATGCCCCAGAGCAACCCCTTGAGCACGTCGCCACAACCCACCAGTCAGAAGCAAGCGCGTGCCCACTATGCCAAGGACGTGCAGCCTTTTCGTCCCCCAAGTACAACCGCTCGTCCACTACGCGAAAATCTCATCACCACTTCGGTCTCCAAAGTATAGGTTCAAAACCACAATAAGGGAGAGATGGGGCCCCACCTGCGGGCTCGTTGCCTCCCACAAGATGGGCTCGGGGGCCACTGTCGGTACCCTACAGACCGGGTACCCCCGTGTAGTGGGTAAAAGACAGCCTGGGCCTGCCTCCCTGTTGAGGCGGTCCCAAGCGAAGCCACATGTCCTTGGCCCCATGGTCAGCCCTGAGGCTGCCATGTGCGCTTGAGTTCCGGAGCTGACACACGCCCCGAGCTCCGGTCTGAGCCTCCACGCTAGGGTGAGGTCTAGAGCAGCCACGTGCCCACTGGCTCAGAGCCACCTCGCTGCTGAGGACAGATCTGGTGCTGACACGTGCCCTGGGCTCCGGTCCGAGCCTCCTCGCCGAGGTGAGGTCCGGAGCTGTAATGTGTCCCCTGGCTCAGAGCCACCTCCGTACCAAGGACAACTCCGGTGCTGACACGTGCCCTGTGCTCCGGTCCGAGACTCCCCACTGAGGTGAGGTCCGCAACTGCCATGTGTCCTCTGGCTCAGAGCCACCTCCCCGCCGAGAACAGCTCTGGTACTGACACATGCCCTGGGCTCCGGTCCGAGCCTCCCCGCTGAGGTAGGACCGGAGCTGCCACGTGTCCTTTGGCTCCAAACCCATCGATAAGAGCTCCAGAGCCGCCATGTACCCCAAGAACAAAGGTGAGTTGTGGGTCGACGAAGTCAAGAAGGAAGTGTGTTGTCAGGCTTCGCATTCAAGGCTCGCGCCTTCCCCAGAAGCATGGCGCACTACGCACGCCTTCGTCCTCTGCCCGTTCGCCATTACGGCGACAAGACAGGACGATAAGGCGTGACAACAGTACAGTGCCACCCAACGGCACGAAGCCGCCTGAGCAGGGCGAGAAGACGCGGCAACAAGACGACGTATTCATCATCACCTGACACACGGACAGGGGCACTCAACGCGCCAGACAACGGGACTTAACTACCCCGTCAACCACTCTACTCAGAGGACAAAGCCCTAGATCATGTATAGTGTTCACATAGCTTTGGGGCCACCTGTCGGGCCACAAGCCCCATTGTAACCACCCCGGCCTTGGACTATAAAAGGGTTGGGGTGACCACTTGACAAAGGGTTCGCATGCTAGATCCTGCAATGCACAAGAACACACACGCAAGCAATAGAACAAGCACTCCCGTGGATGTAGGGTATTATGCTCCGGTGGCCCGAACCACGTAAATCTCGGTGTTCATCCGCTCCCTCGAGCCCAGGTCGCGTAGGGCGCCAAGCCCCCTCCGATCAAAGTACCTCTCGGGCTGCTTCCGAGCAGGCTGGGAGGAGTGTCACTGCTCACACACTACAACAGAGATGTTCTAACGTACTAATATTTTGCATTATGTAGCAAGTTCGACAAACAATTTTGGAAGTACGCGTCAACCAACAAGCAAACAATTGGATAAAATGCGTCGTGATGGCCTTCATGGGGGGCCTAACTTCGTCAATTGGTTTTGGAAGCATGTAACATTATCTTATTACATGTTACTTTTATCATTGCCAAATTCATCTGATTAGTACAACTAATATTTTATTAAATTCATAGTGCATGTTCGATACTAACGTTCATGAGGACCTACGGCAACTTTCTCAAGGTACCATAACAACAAGGAGTTTTGGTCGTTATGGTGTAAATGGGTTTCGATTTTGTTTGACCAAATTTGAAGCAAAACATCCTCTTCAGCCACGACAATTAGTGGAGTTGTAACTAGAGCATGTGCTGCACATGGGCATGAAACTAACTACTATGGGATTATTCAAAACATTGTGGAGTTTAAATTTGGTGGTTCCAAAGATCTTAGAGTTACTTTCTTCCATTGCGACTAGTTTGATAATAACAGGGGAACACGAAATGATGAATTTGGTATAGTAGAGGTAAAACATGAAAATAGATTTCGTGGATGCGATAATTATGTTCTTCCTTGTCCAAAGTTGAGTGTTTGGTGGGTCGTGTATAAAGTTAACCCACGAGAACGATTATATGCCCTGGGTGATGCTGGTTATCAAGAAGAACAAGATGATGTGTACCAAGAGGATGATATTCCACCATCTTTTAATATAGATGAAGGTTTAGGTCTTGATACATTAGTTGGTGATGTTGAAGACAATGAAGGAGAAGAGGTAGTAGTGGTTAAAAGAAAGAGACCTAGCACTAAAAAAGTTAAGATGGTACAGAAGAAGAACGTTGGAAGACATGTTATCGAAGGAACATCGGATCAAGATGATTTTTAATCATGTAATTGATTTATATTACTTTTGCATTTGTTTGTATTACTTTTTGTTATATCATTATTTATTTATAATCAATTTTTCTTTCCAACAGGATGCCACGTGGTATAAAGAATATCGCTAAGGGGCTCTTTGGCTCCTCAAGCAAGAGTGGGAGCGGGTCTGCTATCTCTTCTCGTAGCCATGAGTCTCTTCTTCACGGTACTGCCTCAAAATAGAGTAGACAAGAAGCATTCAGAAGATGCATGGAAGAAGCTCATGAGCAGGTTAATTTCTTCATAATTTTATTATATTTACCATTATATCATCATGTGAAAGTTAATTTCTCTAATTTCAGGTGGAGCAAGAGATCAAAGAGGAGGGTCATGAGGAGTGTCGAGAATATCAAGGGGGGGGGGGGGAGGAATTTGTGCTGGACATGAACAACAGTTAGGTCTAAGAGCATATATTGATGAGGAAGCCGAGGAGGAAAATGAAGAGGACGAGGGGGACGACATAGATATGGGAGACTTGCCACGATCATTCAGGTATCGGTTTTCAAACACTCTACCGGTGGCTGCGCCTCAACAACAGAGATTACAAATCGCTCCGATCTGTGATTGATTTGTAAATATATAACTCGGTATTGAATTGAAGATACAATTTTTTTTGACAAATACCATATTTTATTTCATTGAATTGCATGCAATGGGATGACTTGGATTGGGATGGCCGACAACACTGTAGGCAGCCTTATGCGGTGTTGGGTGCTATATGTCGCCACCATTATCCAGGTCTTGTGACTATGAAAGGTGAAGAGAAACCTGCAACAAGTTGAGAGCACTACAATATTGCTTCTTATGTTGTGCATGAAAATGTAGCAGGAGTCGTCTGTCATGATTTTTAGGTATGATTTTTTCTAGATTGCACCATGTTTATCTCAATTATATTTTACTAATACATGTAATGTTGTATTTGTAGCAACGATACCGCTTGTCCGACGATCATGACGTTGCTATCGAGTCTAGAGCACAAAAAGTCTTTAATAAGGTTGTGTGGAAAGTTGTGAATGATATGATGTCCAATGCTCGAATCACGGCTGTGTGCTTATAGTACAAGGAGAAGCTTGGACAAATGATGAACAAGAAAATGTGAGCTTCAAAAATTTACCTAGATGACGATCAATACTGCCAGGTAATGATTCCTTGGATGGTACAGTGTTCTGATGCTTATTATGCTTTATGTACTTATTGGGCATCAAGTGAGTATCGATAGAAATCTAACTCCAAGAGAATCAATCGTGAGTCGTTATGGTGGAGATGGTCATATTTGTCTTTCAAAAAAATGGTGAGTTTAGTACATTTATAATTTGTTATTGTTATGTTAGCATTTGTGGCACCATGTTATAATGTCTCTGTAGGCTGCTGAAAGTGGCGAGGAGCCTTCTTTCATCGATACTTATATAAAAGGACATAGGGGCTCCAATGACAGCCAATTGTGCACACCAGCAGCAACTCAGAACTTGGTATGTCATATTACTCAAATCAATTATTAAACAATACATATAGTTGTTATACAATTAGTTTTTTTGTGTAGGAGAAATATGCCGAACAGATGGTTCGACGTCATGGAGATGACTATGATTGGAGAAAGGAAGGCGTCGATGTCGTGGCTTTGTACCAATACGGTGGAGGAAAGCCTCATGGCAGGTGAACTTACTCCTCTCATATTACTTTATTCACATACTAATTTTTTTGAAGTTTCATCTTATAATTATGTCATATTCCTTTATGTAGGTACTCTATGTTCAATGGTTTATTGAACACTGATGTGGTTCTCTCGAAGTCACGATCGACATAGGGCGGGGCGAATTCTTCTCGACATACGCATAGTACATATGAGTCCAGGTTTAAACAAATGGAGGAGGAGCAGGCTGCATTGAGAGAACACATGAAACGCCAAGAAGATCGCATGAGACGACAGGAAGAGTGCATAAAGCACCAAATGACTACTTTGCAAACCTGACAACATGGCAACAATAGATGCAGGTATATTGGTGCAAGAGTTTATGTATTTATGCTAACAATTAGAGATGAATTATTGTAACATCCCATTTTTCGTAAAGCTAATAAATTAGGGTTATAGAATTAACCGCCAGACAAATTACGCACACTCATGGCCGATTTCAGATATGTCTTTTATCAAAACTGGTGCAGCCACCCCTCTACCTTTGCCTAAAGGCAAACCCTTTTTTCCCTTCCTCCTTCATCTTTATCCATTCCACGAGAAGCTTCGGAACCACCCCTCACATATCTCTTTCTCCCCCCATCCTTATCCACTCCACGAGAAGCTCCCGGAACCTGCATTAATTATACCTCACCTACCTCTCCTTCCTTCATCCCTATCCCTTCCCCCCTTCATCTATAAAAGGGGCTCAGGAGCTCACTTTCTACCCCGCCCCATTGAGCACCGGCGTTCACGTCTTCCCCCAACATCGATCTCCGACGAGGAACCCTCCCCGCCGAGACCCGCCAAGCCACGGCCAAGGTGAGCACCCCAACCTCCACTCTTCTCCCTGAGTCATCCCCCTTCTCCCTCTCCTCCGGTTTGGCCGCGACCACCCTGTGGCATGGCCGCCCTTCCATGAAGTTGCTCTACTTCCTACCCAAAATCGGCAGCTTAATCGAGTGAGCCATAGCCTCGGCGTTCGATTTCTTACTCTGTGGCCAGCCTTCCCCCGTTTACTCTTGCTGATTTGAGCCCAACCCTAAGCAACCCCTTTATTGGCCTTAGACCAGATCTCACCCCCATACAAAGATCACTTCATCCGATTTGTCTTATAAAAATCATCTAATATCATAATATAGTTAGTGCAAGCAAATCTGAATGATGTATATTTGCTTTTTTTGTATGTTTGCTTGTGCGCGGTGTAGGACCAGTGCCGGAAGAGAACCCAGGGGAGCCAAGTGACCAAGAGCACGATGCTGCAGACGGTAGCGAAGGCAAGTTCCATCACCCCCTTTTCGATCATATTGCTCCTATGTGAGGTTCATCCATTGTGGCTAGTAGATTAGGCCTTTGCATTGTTGAGCATGAGTTATTCGGGTGATAGAGTGTAAACATACTAGTTTCTCCTTTTGCAGCATATTGATACGATGAGATTATGCATGATGATGGTACCCTGTTTATGTTGCACGGTTGGGGAGAGCATGAGTTGAGACCGGGGCAGAAGGGTTAGTGTTGGTGTAAGCGCTACCGTGGTGGTAGACTTACAGCGAGTACTATCAAGATGATAGGCTCGTGGTTTGAGTATGGAGGCTACCCTGGTGAGCCTTAAGGACCGAGTTGTTTTGACATCTCACCTAACTTTCTTCAGTACGACCACATGACCCTGTATGGGCGGGGCTTAGCCTAACCCCGGTGGCTAGCCCGACAGTCGTCCACGATGGAGAGAGAGAGATATGCATTTATGAGTGAAAATTGAGATGATATTGAGATAAGTCATGACAATGGGTTGGGGACGACTGGTCTGGGTGATGTTTTGACTGGGTGTCAGTTATGATGGGCTGTCTTTGATGGTCCGTGCGTGTGGGTACAGCGTACAACCTCTGCAGAGTGTAGAATCCATTCAGACGGCCGTGTCCTCGGCATAGGACAGGTTATGGTGTGGTCCTAACAACTAGGAAGCCACCTGTTGTGAGAATGAGGTGAGATATGTCTCTGGATGGGTTATTTGGTTGCATTTAGTCGCATTAGGTTGCATCACTCTTATTGTTATGCATTGCATCTATGTTTGTTTCATTCCCCTCCCAAAGGGCGAGGTGGAACTTGCTGAGTACTTTTGTACTCAACTGTTGCTGATATCTTCAGAGGACCCTGACTTTAACCCGGAGGACTTCGAGTAGGGTCGCATCCACAATCAAGGTGTTACTATGGAACCATGTACGAGGAGGAGCTAGTCGTCCATGTTTTTATGTCGTTAGTCATCCTTATGTTAGTCCTTATTATTATTGTACTAAAGTGTATGCCGTTGTAACAAAGCTCTGTATGGTTGTGGTTCCACTTGTGTTGTAATATTATGTACCAAACTCTGTTTGTGGCATAATATTACATGTTTAGTTCTGATCTTATGGGTCGGGACGCTTCAATTGGTATCAGAGCGATACTTGGTTGTAGGATGCATACCCTAATACTTGAGTGACCGTAGGAGACCGTAAAATAGTTGGCCTGTAGGAAACCTGGACCATAGAGCCTCGGTGATAGGTTTTGCTCTCATATAATCCTTGTACCCTGTTCTAAGCCAGATGGCCGACGACCGTATCACCACCTTCTACATCAACGAAGATGGCTTCCCCAAGGTGCTCTATGCCGCCACGTCGCGACTCGGTATTCCAGACCGTCCGGAGTACGTGGGTCATGAGTTCGTGGAGCATGGCACCGAAAGCTGCGAGGTCACTGTGCACATCGGCGCCAGTGAGAGGTTCCTGGACATGAAGCCATAGAATGTCTCCGCCACTAGATTGCCGCATGAAAGATACGTGCCAATTGGTGGCCCACAAAGCCCCGAAGTACCTCTGCCACATGTTCGACTGGCATTTAGGTTCCACACCCATGAAGTACTTCCCACCACTAGATTGTAGTCGTCCCGCATGGATGGCGAGGATTCGTAACTTGGAAGGCCTCGGGTCGACTGAAGATGACCCCACCATTGTCGCCATGTCCGGTTATTTATTGAGCCTGGATGACTTGTGCGACCAGCTGAACCAACACGTGAAGACCCTCGTCCAGCTTGCTGAGACATTGGAGACCCGCTGGCAAAAGGCTAAGCTAGCACTAGCGCAGGCTGAAGCCCGAGTTGCCAGCGCCGAAAGTCATGTCGCCTTGGCCGAGGAGAACCTTAGGGAGCAGGCCGACCGCCACAACCAGCTGCTTAGGTGTGTCTACCTTGTAGATCGAGCCAAGCGGAAGGACCGTCAGACAGGTGTAGCGATGGAGCCACTAATCCTAGAAGGAACTCCAGCATATCACCTATCCAACACCCGTAGGAGGATTTGTGAGCCCGTGCCACCTACCCCTCCGACCTCACCTCACGAGACCAGCGAAGACCCTGAAGATCAGGATGTAGGACCCAGTAGCCAGGCAGAGGTCCCAGCTTACCCTTAAGGGAACGGACCCAGGGACGACATGCGCTATGTATCTTGTACCCGCTTGCCTGAATGAATGAATGCTTGGTGTGTTGCTTGCAATGTTTGATGTTTGCATGAATTGTGTGGTATAAACTATATATGTGTATTTAGATACACATAGTAATATAGAAAAAATAATAACAATAATAAAATACGGTAAGCATAACTAATTATGACACACCATAGTAATAATAATAGGAAGAAAATCTAAACCCATCAATTGCCTTGTCATAGATGCCTCGCCGCTCGAGCCGAGCCACTAATGGACATGAGGCGGACCAAGGACTACGAGAGATTCCGCCTGCACCTCACGAGCATGAGACAACGGAGAGTGCACCTGTCCGGACACATTCCCAAGCACCTAACTATGACCTGACCGCCAGACTCGACTCCTCGAGCTACTGGTGAACACCCTAGCTGCTCGGAACAACAATGGTCTCAACAACCATCAACTAGCACCGCAAAACAATCACGAGATCGCAGACTTCAACAGGATGAACCCGCCAAAGTTTTCTGGATCTGAGGACCCTATTGAGGCAGATGACTGGCTAAGAGAGATTGAGATGAAACTCGAGGTTGTGCATGCAAATGAGCACGATAAGGTTCTGCTTGCAGTCCAACAATTGAGAGGATTTGCCTTAGCTTGGTGCCACAGCTACAGAGAGATGCATCCACATGCCAGGACCACGATGTGGGATGAGTTTGTGAAGTCGTTTAGAGATCAACACGTCCCAAGTAGCATTGTGAAGCTAAAGAGGGAAGAGTTTATGAACCTTAAATAGAAGGGTCTATTGGTGACGGAGTATCTACACAAGTTTATCGGGTTATCCCGCTATGACCCCCACGATGTGGATACAGAAGAGAAGAAGCAAGAAGCCTTTCTGCGTGGGTTGAACACTAAATCAGGAAATTTCTTGAAGCATCTGTTTATCCATATTTCAGTACCCTGGTTAACAAGGCCATCACTACAGAAAAGAACATAGAGGATGAGCTACGAGAGAAGAAAAGGAAATTTGAGAACAAGAAGGGGTTCCAGCAGGTGAAACTTCAGAAGACTAATCAACCTGTTTATTCAGTACAGAGGACCAAACAACCAACCTACTTTGTGCAGAAGACCCAACAACCTATTTACTCTGGGCAGATGGCTCATAGTGGTGTATCCTACAAAGCACCAACCACCACCTTCAAGCAACCGGTGCAACCTGCTAAATCACATGGCTCATTCTGTCCTCAGCAGTCTGGGGTCAATCAGACTGGTGTCCAGAGGATCTGTTTCAGCTGCCGTGAGCCTGGGCATATCGCCGTTAACTGCCCTTACAAGGTTAATCCAGCATCATCTGTCATCTCCAACTCAGTTAGCGGACCAAGGCAACCAGCTGGAGGCAGCCATGGAGCACCGTCAAGGACTCAACACTCCTTTGGAAAGGACACAGTAAACCACATCGACGCCGAAGAGGCAGATGCAGCACCAGGAGTTCTACTTGGTGAGTTCTTGGTTCAGTCAGTTTTGGCTTCAGTACTATTTGATTCTGGTGCATCGCATTCTTTTATATCATCACACTTTGTAGAGACACATGATATATCTATGGTAGCCCTTAAGAGGTTCTTAATGACTCGATCACCGGGAGGTTATATACCTTGTCACCTAGGAGTTAACAACATCCCTTTAAACCTAGGTGGGGTAGAGTTCTTGGTTAATCTAGTAGTGCTTGACTCCCATGGGATAGATGTGATCCTCGGTATGGATTGGTTAGCCAAGTGCAATGGGAGTATAGCTTGTGCACAGAGGACTATGACAGTGACAAACCATGAAGGGAGGATTGTCACATATCATGTCAAGTCCAGCCTGTCTGAGCCAGTAGTAAATCACTTGAAGGCGGAAACACCTCAGGAAGTGCCAGTGATTAAAGAGTATGTTGATGTGTTCCCTCAGGAGTTGCGAGGCATGCCGCCAGAAAGAGAAGTGGAGTTCTCCATTGATCTAGTTCCCGGAACTGCCCCAATAGCCAAGAGGCCTTATAGAATGGCAGCGCCAGAACTAGCCGAGTTAGAGAAACAGTTAGATGAGTTGCAAGAGAAAGGGTACATAAGGCCTAGTACATCACCATGGGGCGCACCAGTCCTATTCATAGAGAAAAAGGATGGAAGTAAGAGACTCTGTGTAGATTACCGAGCTCTTAACGCGGTGACCATTAAGAACAAATACCCTCTACCCCGGATAGATTATCTATTCGACCAGCTAAAGGGGGCCAAGTTTTTCTCAAAGATTGACTTGAGGTATGGGTATCATCAAGTGAGGATTAAGCCCAAAGATATACCTAAGACAACATTTGTGACTCGCTACGGTCAGTTCAAGTTCACAGTGATGTCTTTTGGATTAACCAATGCCCCTGCCTACTTCATGAACCTAATGAATCGGGTGTTCATGCAAGAGTTGGATAAGTTTGTCGTTGTCTTCATTGACGATATTCTAGTCTATTCACGAAGCGAAGCAGAGCACACGCAACACCTACGTGTTGTTCTGGACCGGCTCAGGATCCATCAACTTTATGCCAAGTTCAGCAAATGTGAGTTTTGGTTACAGAAAGTTAGTTTTCTTGGTCATGTGCTGACAGCCGAGGGAGTTGCAGTTGATCCAGAGAAGGTCAAAGCTAGGGATGGCAACGGGTGCCCATTACCCGTTTACCCGCTGTCACACCCGGTTTTTCCGAAGAACAACCAAGTGAATATCACATGTATGCCAGGATCATTTTCTCATACATGTGATGACAAATAGTGAAGCATCATTTATTACAAGCCAGGTGTCGAATATAAATAAGTCTTACATCGCAAATGTCTCAATGGACACTAATGCTTCATAACAAGTAAACAAACTAGCAGCGGAATATTATTCTTTAGGGCTCCATCACAGGCGTTGCCCGGGGGTCTTCATGAACCTAAAAGCCTTCCTCGGGTCCAAAATCTTGGTCATTATACACCACCTCATTATCTTGACCTGAGCAGCAATATAAACTAACAAATATGCAAGGTTGAGTACCAATGGTACTCAGCAAGTGTGGGAAAATTATATCATGCATGGCTAGAACAAGGGGAGGTTGAACTCATGGTTAAAGCACTACGCAATTAATACCTATCACCTTAGCTTATTAAGCATCTACATTACTACACAGGTGAAATGGTCCCAATCTCCCATCCCATCATCATAATCCAATAATCATAACATCATTTCCAATGTTAAGCTCCCCGCTTAACTTCCAAAACCATCAATCCCCTAATCATGAATAAGTCCAGGCCGCTCTTGACCGTGAGCACGGCTGTCAAGACAGTTTTGACTCTGCAGAGTTTGTACCACTGTACCCACATGTAGTGATTTCATCCCCCGTTGCCGGGTGGACTAAAAGAACCTCCATTATGCCAGTGGCTACGATCCACATTCACACTTCCCAGGTGTGCAGCCAGGAGATCACTACGAAGCCTTTACAAAGGGATTCCCGACGAGCATGGGCCCACTGAGGTTTCACCCCTAACAGCATACAAGAGGCTCCAACCCCGCTGCAGTGGCCCCCTCTTGAGCCTTGCGGTTCATATGGTAGTCCAGCTGACACCTATTTCCCCGCACCATCCAACACACCCATACTACGCCAGGGATACACCTAATTAATTGGCCAAGCTGCCCCATCTCAGCATGTGGTTGGCACTGTAAAGCCGGGTTACATGCTCCATGAACCGGTCCTTAGGATCCAGGCAAGTACTAAACACAAACCCAAGTCTCGTGCACCCAGCACACAACCAAAACATCCAACTTGCCTTGATCCCTACCTTTACATAATCTCACAATAGCTCATTCAAGAGTATGGTATAATAAACTGATGACCTCATATCCCAAATATCCCATTCTAAGCATGGCTAAGCATATGCATGCAAATAAATGACATGACAAAATAAATCCCAACCCAAGCTACAAGGAAACAAGGTAATGCAATTCTAGGGAAACTTCCTAGCATGGGTTTCATATTTCATTTGACAATGCAAATAATTCTATCTACACATTCTAGCATAGGATCAAAGTGGTCAAGGACACTTGCCTCCTTCTTGCTGCTCTTGAAATGGGTAGTCCTGATCTTGGAAAGGAATAACTTGCTCTTGAACAGGTTCTACTTCATACCATCACACATAGCAAAAGAAAAATAACAATCATAAGACATAGTTCACACTTCTTACTTCATACAAACCACACATTCATATTTATGAAATTCATTCACCATTATATGTGTTGTGGTTACTTTGTGTGTTGATCTGTGGCTTGCATACACTTTTATTTATATGTGTATGATTCCTACTTTGGTGTTCATATTTATACTTACATACTATATATATATATATATATATATATATATATATATGTGTTTCAGTTTTAAATAAATTCCTTATATTAAACTACCAAGTATGTATGAAAAGTATTTTTCTTCTCCATATGTGCCTTATTAATTTCTATCAACCCTAAACTGAACTCTTTGGATTTTAAAAACTCAATTTATCATTTACTAGTTGCTATATTTTCAGATTTATATTCCTATGCATAATTGTGTATTTTATTATGAAATTAGTAATACACATCATATAAACAGTATAGGTTTTGGTCCTAAATAATTTAATAACATATTTTGACCTTGGCCTCTGATGTAAACTATTTCATAATTATTTTCCCTATTTTTCTATAGCTATTCTTTACTTAAAAATGTGTCCCTATACAATTAAATGTGAATAACAAATAAAACAGATTCATTTCAGCCCAAAATATAGTTTTATCTCACTCCAAGGTTTTCTAAGTACTGAGAAAGTTTTTAATTAATCTTGACAATTATGTTTGTCCCACTTTTTAATTTTTAAATACTAGTCACATATTCAATTTTCTAAATTAAATACTAAACAGGGCTAAAATAATGAATTCACCCCATTACAGGGTCTATAATATTATTTTCATAATTTCCAGGGGTCTAGCTACACTTATCAGAGGTGTTTTTCCTAATTTTTATTAAGTCCAGGGGCTAAAACCGATTTTTAAATGAATTTACATGATTTTCTGGAGTTCCAGGGGCTAGATCAGAAGTTTCCGGGGCTAGCTCTTATTTTCCGAGAACCCCAGGGGGTAGCACGTAAGAATTCCAGTCTTTATAACGCGGGGCTGACGTGGACCGTCCGATTTTAAACCGACGGCTGAGATTATAACATCGAACCGGTACACGGGGTTTTAAAGTCTACCGTGCGATTTAAAATAAAAGGCGCACAAGCGGCCACGTCGCTCTGATCGAGCGCGGGCGGCGCTGCCGGCGGCGCACGGCGGCGGGAAGCGGCGATCTCGCCGGAAAGTTTCGGATCCTCAAGAATTCTGCTTAGAACTGTGATCTTATGGCATAGATCGGTAGAGGGGAGGTCGGGGATCTCACCTCGGGGGTTTTCTTGAGCTCGGGGGTCCTGGAAAGTGATCGGCGGCGAGGTCCGAGGCAAAACCACGGCGAAGCTCGTCAGCGCTGTGTTTACACCGTAAGTCTCCGAGTTTTCTGCACCTGCAAGGTTCCCCGGAGGCGGTGGATCAAGACCAACGAGTTAGATCAGAGTTTCCGAGCTTAGATCGGTCAGAATTCACCGGCGAAGTCTCGGTGCTCACCGGAGTAAAAATCGGCGATCGCGTGGGAAAAACCGATCGGGGCTGGGGTTTTTATAGCCGGGGGAGGGCGGTGGGTCTGTTGCGATCGAGTTTGAGTCGTTTGGGACCAGAATTGGGACGGCGGGACGCGGAAATCCGGTCGGTTGCGATCGCGCGTGCGGGAGAGAGTCCGGGGTCGCGGGGTTAGGGATGACAGGCGGGTCCCACCCGTCTGTGAGAGACAGCGCGGCGCGCGCGGGGGCGGCTGGCGCGGGGAAACTGGGCCGGCTGGCGGGTTTCGGCCCACTGGCCGGTTTTTTTCCCGTTTCTCTTTTTCTTTTTCCATTTCTTTTCTGTTTTGAGTATAATTTGAATTCCAGTTTGAATTTGAATTTTTGCCAAACATGCAACACGTCCAAAAATTTTTAAATTCCCCTCTGAACATGGTTTAGAGTTTTAAATCAAAATTTGGGGTGTTACAGCTCTACCCCCCTTAAAAGAAATCTCGTCCTCGAGATTGGTGTTTCTAAGAAAACAATTCCGGAAATTGTGCCTTGAGTTCATCTTCCCGTTCCCAGGTGGCTTCCTCTTCTGAGTGATGCTTCCACTGCACCTTGCACATCCGGATTCTTTTATTTCTGGTGAGGCGTTCCATTGTCTCCAAAATCTTGTATGGCTGCTCGGCATAAGACAAATCTTCAGCTACATCCACTTCATTCATGGGTAACACCTCCTCAGGCGTCCTCAGGCATTTCTTGAGTTGTGACACATGGAATACATCGTGCACGTCCGATAGATGAACCGGTAACTCTAGTTGGTACGCCACTTCGCCTTTTCTTTCCAAAACTTGAAAGGGTCCGATGTATCGAGGTGACAACTTCCCTTTTACCTTGAACCGACGAAGTCCTCTGATAGGGGACACCTTGAGATAAACATAGTCTCCCACGTTGAAAACGAGCTCTCTTCTTCGTACATCAGCATAACTCTTCTGGCGTGTTTGTGCTATCCTCAAGTTGTTGCGAATTTCCCTCACCTTCGCCTCGGCTTCTTGTAGCACTTCTGGACCAAACACTTTACTTTCTCCTGTTTGGTTCCAAAATAGGGGAGTTCTGCACTTCCTTCCATACAAAGCTTCAAATGGTGACATCTTCATACTAGCTTGATAGCTGTTGTTATAGGAAAACTCCGCATACGGTAAGTTCTTGTCCCAACTTCTATTGTTTTTGAGTGCACATGCCCTTAACATATCTTCAAGGATCTGATTGGTTCTCTCCGTCTGCCCGTCAGTTTGGGGATGATAGGCAGAGCTGAAGTTCAGATGGGTTCCCATGGTTTCATGCAACTTCTGCCAAAACCTCGAGGTGAACTGTGTCCCTCGGTCCGACACTATCTTCTTTGGCACTCCATGGTAACACACGATCCTTGACATGTACAATTCCGCTAATTTGGATCCGCTGTAGCTTTCTTTCACGGGGATGAAATGAGCTACCTTGGTTAGCCTATCAATAATGACCCATATTGAATCATACCCGGATTGGGTCCTAGGCAATCCCACGACAAAATCCATGCTGATTTCTTCCCACTTCCATTCAGGCACTTTGAGTGGTTGCAGCAATCCCGCGGGTCGTTGATGTTCTGCTTTCACCAACTGACATGTGTCACATAGGGCAACATGTTCCGCGACATCTCGCTTCATGCCATACCACCAATACCTGCTCTTGAGGTCCTGGTACATCTTCGTACTCCCAGGATGAATGGAATAGTCAGAATCGTGAGCCTCCTTCAAAATTAATTCACGGATCTCCTTTACTTCTGGCACACAGATCCTTTTCCCGTGCCACACCGTTCCTTGTTCATCCTCTCTAAAACCAGGAGCTTTATTCTCCTTGATGAGCTGTCTGATCTCTTGTATCTTCTCATCATTCTTTTGGCCCTCGCGTATGTCTTGCTCGAGTGTGGAGTCCACTTCCATGGCGATGGCTTCACCACTATTTACTAGACATAGATTGAGCCTTATAACCTCGTCCTTCAATTCTGCGGGCATGTCCTTCAAGCTCAACTTATTGACCTGCACTTTCCGACTCAAAGCATCGGCCACGACGTTTGCTTTTCCGGGATGATAGTTGATGCCCACATCAAAGTCATTGATTAGCTCTAACCATCTCCTTTGTCGGAGGTTGAGATCTGGCTGTGTGAATATGTACTTTAAACTCTTATGATCCGTATATATCTCTGTCCTCTTCCCCATCAAATAGTGCCGCCAAATTTTCAACGCGTGCACCACCGCAGCTAGTTCTAGGTCATGTGTAGGATAGTTCTTCTCGTGCTTCCGAAGCTGCCGGGATGCATATGCCACGACATGTCCTTCTTGCATGAGAACACATCCCAACCCGTTTCCAGAGGCATCGCAGTACACTGTGAAATTCTTCTGCATATCTGGCATAACCAACACTGGAGCTGTTGTCAATCTCTTCTTTAGCTCTTGAAAGCTCGTCTCGCACTGTGGCGTCCAGGTGAATGTGATTCCCTTCTCCAACAGTTTAGTGAGAGGTCTCGAGATCTTGGAGAATCCCTCAATAAACCGTCGATAGTATCCAGCCAATCCCAAAAAGCTTCGAACTTCCCCGACATTTTCAGGGGTTTTCCACTTCTGGATATCTTCGATTTTGGCGGGATCTACGGAGATTCCTCCTTCCGAGATTATATGTCCTAAAAAGGGAACTCTCTTCAGCCAAAACTCACACTTGCTCAACTTGGCATATAGTTGGTGTTCTCTCAGCCTCTGTAACACCAACCTTAGATGTTTCTCATGTTCTTCTTCATCTTTGGAGAAGACGAGAATATCATCTATGAAAACCACCACAAATTTGTCCAGATATTCCATGAATACCCTGTTCATGAGGTACATGAAATATGCCGGGGCATTGGTTAGCCCGAAAGGCATGACAGTGTATTCATACAGTCCGTACCGAGATACGAAAGCTGTCTTGGGAATATCAGATTGCCTTATCTTGAGTTGGTGGTATTCCGACCTGAGATCAATTTTCGAGAACACACAAGCTCCCCTCAACTGATCAAACAAGTCTTCAATGCGGGGTAATGGGTACTTGTTCTTGATGGTTACCTCATTCAAGGCACGGTAATCCACGCATAACCTTTGAGTTCCATCTTTCTTAGGCACAAATATCACCGGAGCTCCCCATGGTGAGGAACTAGGGCGAACATACCCCTTCTCTGTCAATTCTCTCAAATGATCCTTGAGCTCTTCTAGCTGCTTGGAGTCCATTCGATAAGGTCTCTTGTATATCGGGGCTGTTCCCGGTACTAGCTCAATTGCGAATTCCACGTCACGGTCGGGAGGCATACCTGGCAACTCCTCCGGAAAAACATCTGGATATTCCCTGATAGTCCTGATTTCCTCAACTTTCACCTCCACTTGATTTAATTTGATGTCCCTCCTAGGCTCGTGTATTGTTATGAACTTTACTCTGGTGCCACTGGGGTGAGTTAATTCCACCGTTCTGGTCGAACAATGGATGATTCCTTTATGTTTGGTCAACCAATCCATACCCAAAATAATATCTATCCCTTGTGAATCTATCACTATGAGGTTAGCCGTAAATACTACCCCATTAATGTCTAGGCTCACTTTGGGACACACTTGTCTTGTCCTTATTTCTCCACCTGGAGAGTTTACGGCTAGCATATGGTTCATTTGTGTGGTTGCTAGGTCATGCTTCTTAACAAACCCTTGAGCAATGAACGAGTGGGTAGCACCAGAATCAAACAGCAGAGTTGCAAGATGTAAATTGGCAGGAAACTTACCAACTACCACGTCGGGTGCCTCTTGTGCTTCCTCCATAGTGACATGGTTCACCCGTCCTCTCAATACATTCTGCTGTTGTGGCGGCGCAGGCTTCTTCTTTGGGCATTTATGGGCGTAGTGCCCCACTTTACCACAGCTGAAACATTGCACCCCAATCTTAGATGCTTGGCCCTTGTTGTCTTGGGGTTGGTTTGGGGGTCCTTGCCCTGCTGGTCGAGGTGGATATGCGGGGCGAGGCTGCTGCACAAACTGACGTTGCGGCTGTGCTGGTGCTGCAGGAGGCCTGTAGTTTTGGTTGTACCCTCTTGGTGCTGAATAGGGTACCGCAGCACGGCTCGTCTGCCCCGTAGGTTGCTGCATCATACGTGGGCGGGTGTTGCTCCCTGAGGCTTGATGTGACCACCCAGCCTTCCTCTTATTCTCATTTTCCAGGGCCTTCAGCTTCATTTCCACCACAAATGCTCTGTCCACCATCTTTTAAAAGCTCTCATACTCATTTGAGGACATTGCACACTGCATTTCTGCGGTAAGCCCTTCCATGAAACAATCTTGTTTCTGCTCATCAGTCTCTATGTCTCGTGGGGCATAACGGGATAGTTGAGTGAATTTAGTGAGGTATTCCCTCACCGTCATGTTTCCCTGCTGCAGTCCCAAAAACTCCTTCCTCTTGTTTTTGAGTTCACCTCTTGGGATGTAATGGTTGCGGAAGCTACGCTTGAACTCTTCCCAAGTGATGCTCTCAGGGTCATGATGGGCGGCCACGTAGGCGGTCCACCAATCAGCAGCAGGTCCATGCAATTGATGAGAGGCAAACAGCACCCTCTCATACCCTTGGCACTGTATGATCCTCATCTTACTTTCAATGGTCTTCAGCCAATCATCTGCCTCCAGAGGTTCAGCAGCACTTGCAAACTTTGGAGGTTGAGTTCCTAGAAACTCACTCAACCTTGGT
The DNA here is from genome assembly GCA_030760725.1 of Neostapfia colusana. Taxonomy (NCBI): domain Eukaryota; kingdom Viridiplantae; phylum Streptophyta; class Magnoliopsida; order Poales; family Poaceae; genus Neostapfia; species Neostapfia colusana. Next base: position 17,844,793 of record JASWHV010000013.1, read on the forward strand.
TGGCGTGGTGCAGCTTGTGGAGGTGGAACTTGATGCAAGTTGGCCACCACTTGAGTCAAGTTCTGTATGAGCTGATTTTGATTCTCCAGCATTTGGTGGAGAGGATCAACTTCTTCACGGCGACCACCCCGGTCCTGGCCTCCAGAAAGATGAGGGTTGCATGCCTCATCGTTGTTGTTGGCGGGGTTGGCAGCACGTCCTTTTCCTCTTCCGGCCATCTGGCAGAATCAACCAATGTTAATTTGAAAGCATTTAGTATCATGTTACTACTTTCACTTGTTTGTACTTTGAAGTGTTGAGGCTTGGTTATACTTTTCTGAGGGTTCATTTCTCACACAAAAACAAATGCAATATTATTTCATGTGGGTTCACATACCAAAGCAAAACAATCTAAAGACGAGGCTGTGGACAATTGCTCATGGCTTCCACAACTCACGTCACACACCAAGCATTATCACACCATTCACTACGTAACGACTCGACTACTCGACCTCTTGCTAGCTAGGGGAAAGACTCTACACTACTCGTCCTCTTGAGCTGGCTCCTCGGGATCTTCCTCCTCATTTCGGCTACCTTCCGACTCTGCTTTGGGTGGGGAGGCTGCTGGTGGAGAAGTGCGACGACGCCTGATCGCTCGGCGATCCGGGGAGTCAGGAGTCCATGGATCACTCACGGTGACACACAGTTCATTCCCATCTCCTCTTTCTCTCGCCTTTAAACAAGCTCGCAGCAACGCCTCCGTTTCCTTCAGGGTGTCTCGGACATCCTGAAGCTCTTGTTGACACTCCTGCAGTCGAGTGCTGAGCATAGCAGCATCCTCCAAGCACAAGTCCATGTGCTCATGGGAAGTCCCTTGCTGCACCGGTGGGTACTTGTACTCCGTGGTACCACTCTCACGTTGGAGGACATACATGTACTCAGTTTTGTCCAAGTGGCGACGATAGATGTGACTCTGGCAGGTGATGGCCTCCCAGGTGACATCTTTCTCCGCATCAACTTGTGTTGCTCGACAAGCTGGGGAGTGGTGAATCTTAAGCAGCTGATTCTCGTGTATAATCCTCATCTCCGAACTCCATTCTTCCCTCTTCTCACGGATGGTCCTGGTGGAGTTATAGTGGATGATTAGCTTGCCCGTATTGCCGGCGGCTTCGAGCATACGTCGAAGACGGCGCAACAAGTCTCCTACTGCCAATCCGTAGGAAAGGTACGTCGCTGGACGACTCTCCTCTCTTTCGGCAAGGGCAACTACGGGAACTCTCCCTCCTGTGGACTTGCGAGCGGTGTGAATCATGCGAACCATCTAAAACAAAAAGAATTTAAAATTAGGTTAGATAAACTCTTTTTAAACAAAAATCCCATTTTGAATGAAAATTTTGGGATAAGATGAGGAAAATGACTCCTTAGATAACACTCTTCCACCCACACCTTGGAAAATAGTTTTTAAGAAAATAGAGCCCTTAAAGACGTCCATTTCTACCTAGGTCCACGTTCCTACGGGCAACCTTGGCTCTGATACCACCTCTGTCACACCCGGTTTTTCCGAAGAACAACCAAGTGAATATCACATGTATGCCAGGATCATTTTCTCATACATGTGATGACAAATAGTGAAGCATCATTTATTACAAGCCAGGTGTCGAATATAAATAAGTCTTACATCGCAAATGTCTCAATGGACACTAATGCTTCATCACAAGTAAATAAACTAGCAGCGGAATATTATTCTTTAGGGCTCCATCACAGGCGTTGCCCGGGGGTCTTCATGAACCTAAAAGCCTTCCTCGGGTCCAAAATCTTGGTCATTATACACCACCTCATTATCTTGACCTGAGCAGCAATATAAACCAACAAATATGCAAGGTTGAGTACCAATGGTACTCAGCAAGTGTGGGAAAATTATATCATGCATGGCTAGAACAAGGGGAGGTTGAACTCATGGTTAAAGCACTACGCAATTAATACCTATCACCTTAGCTTATTAAGCATCTACATTACTACACAGGTGAAATGGTCCCAATCTCCCATCCCATCATCATAATCCAATAATCATAACATCATTTCCAATGTTAAGCTCCCCGCTTAACTTCCAAAACCATCAATCCCCTAATCATGAATAAGTCCAGGCCGCTCTTGACCGTGAGCACGGCTGTCAAGACAGTTTTGACTCTGCAGAGTTTGTACCACTATACCCACATGTAGTGATTTCATCCCCCGTTGCCGGATGGACTAAAAGAACCTCCATTATGCCAGTGGCTACGATCCACATTCACACTTCCCAGGTGTGCAGCCAGGAGATCACTACGAAGCCTTTACAAAGGGATTCCCGACGAGCGTGGGCCCACTGAGGTTTCACCCCTAACAGCATACAAGAGGCTCCAACCCCGCTGCAGTGGCCCCCTCTTGAGCCTTGCGGTTCATATGGTAGTCCAGCTGACACCTATTTCCCCGCACCATCCAACACACCCATACTACGCCGGGGATACACCTAATTAATTGGCCAAGCTGCCCCATCTCAGCATGTGGTTGGCACTGTAAAGCCGGGTTACATGCTCCATGAACCGGTCCTTAGGATCCAGTCAAGTACTAAACACAAACCCAAGTCTCGTGCACCCAGCACACAACCAAAACATCCAACTTGCCTTGATCCCTACCTTTACATAATCTCACAATAGCTCATTCAAGAGTATGGTATAATAAACTGATGACCTCATATCTCAAATATCCCATTCTAAGCATGGCTAAGCATATGCATGCAAATAAATGACATGACAAAATAAATCCCAACCCAAGCTACAAGGAAACAAGGTAATGCAATTCTAGGGAAACTTCCTAGCATGGGTTTCATATTTCATTTGACAATGCAAATAATTCTATCTACACATTCTAGCATAGGATCAAAGTGGTCAAGGACACTTGCCTCCTTCTTGCTGCTCTTGAAATGGGTAGTCCTGATCTTGGAAAGGAATAACTTGCTCTTGAACAGGTTCTACTTCATACCATCACACATAGCAAAAGAAAAATAACAATCATAAGACATAGTTCACACTTCTTACTTCATACAAACCACACATTCATATTTATGAAATTCATTCACCATTATATGTGTTGTGGTTACTTTGTGTGTTGATCTGTGGCTTGCATACACTTTTATTTATATGTGTATGATTCCTACTTTGGTGTTCATATTTATACTTGCATACTATATATATATATATATATATATATATATATATATGTGTGTGTGTTTCAGTTTTAAATAAATTCCTTATATTAAACTACCAAGTATGTATGAAAAGTATTTTTCTTCTCCATATGTGCCTTATTAATTTCTATCAACCCTAAACTGAACTCTTTGGATTTTAAAAACTCCATTTATCATTTACTAGTTGCTATATTTTCAGATTTATATTCCTATGCATAATTGTGTATTTTATTATGAAATTAGTAATACACATCATATAAACAGTATAGGTTTTGGTCCTAAATAATTTAATAACATATTTTGACCTTGGCCTCTGATGTAAACTATTTCATAATTATTTTCCCTATTTTTCTATAGCTATTCTTTACTTAAAAATGTGTCCCTATACAATTAAATGTGAATAACAAATAAAACAGATTCATTTCAGCCCAAAATATAGTTTTATCTCACTCCAAGGTTTTCTAAGTACTGAGAAAGTTTTTACATAATCTTGACAATTATGTTTGTCCCACTTTTTAATTTTTAAATACTAGTCACATATTCAATTTTCTAAATTAAATACTAAACAGGGCTAAAATAATGAATTCACCCCATTACAGGGTCTATAATATTATTTTCATAATTTCCAGGGGTCTAGCTACACTTATCAGAGGTGTTTTTCCTAATTTTTATTAAGTCCAGGGGCTAAAACCGATTTTTAAATGAATTTACATGATTTTCTGGAGTTCCAGGGGCTAGATCAGAAGTTTCCGGGGCTAGCTCTTATTTCCCGAGAACCCCAGGGGGTAGCACGTAAGAATTCCAGTCTTTATAACGCGGGGCTGACGTGGACCGTCCGATTTTAAACCGACGGCTGAGATTATAACATCGAACCGGTACGCGGGGTTTTAAAGTCTACCGTGCGATTTAAAATAAACGGCGCACAAGCGGCCACGTCGCTCTGATCGAGCGTGGGCGGCGCTGCCGGCGGCGCACGGCGGCGGGAAGCGGCGATCTCGCCAGAAAGTTTCGGATCCTCGAGAATTCTGCCTAGAACTGTGATCTTATGGCATAGATCGGTAGAGGGGAGGTCGGGGATCTCACCTCGGGGGTTTTCTTGAGCTCGGGGGTCCTGGAAAGTGATCGGCGGCGAGGTCCGAGGCAAAACCACGGCGAAGCTCGTCGGCGCTGTGTTTACACCGTAAGTCTCCGAGTTTTCTGCACCTGCAAGGTTCCCCGGAGGCGGTGGATCAAGACCAGCGAGTTAGATCAGAGTTTCCGAGCTTAGATCGGCCAGAATTCACCGGCGAAGTCTCGGTGCTCACCGGAGTAAAAATCGGCGATCGCGTGGGAAAAACCGATCGGGGCTGGGGTTTTTATAGCCGGGGGAGGGCGGTGGGTCTGTTGCGATCGAGTTTGAGTCGTTTGGGACCAGAATTCGGACGGCGGGACGCGGAAATCCGGTCGGTTGCGATCGCGCGTGCGGGAGAGAGTCCGGGGTCGCGGGGTTAGGGATGACAGGCGGGTCCCACCCGTCTGTGAGAGACAGCGCGGCGCGCGCGGGGGCGGCTGGCGCGGGGAAACTGGGCCGGCTGGCGGGTTTCGGCCCACTGGCCGGTTTTTTTCCCGTTTCTCTTTTTCTTTTTCCATTTCTTTTCTGTTTTGAGTATAATTTGAATTCCAGTTTGAATTTGAATTTTTGCCAAACATGCAACACGTCCAAAAATTTTTAAATTCCCCTCTGAACATGGTTTAGAGTTTTAAATCAAAATTTGGGGTGTTACACCCGCGGATATCCGACCCGATGGGTACGGAGTCGGGTATAAGTTTAGATCCACGGGTACGGGTTCGGGTAACGGGTTGAATCCAACGGATATTTCTTATCGGGTAAAATACCCATATCCGTTACCCGAACCCGTTCTGACATGTGGGCCAATACACCACTATATAATAGTTCTAGCTTTAGGGTTTGGTTTTCTGTTTTCTTTTTTTTTTTCCAACTCCGATCGGCTGCTCCTGCGACCTGCGCAGCGCCGCCCCCCGCCCCCTCCTCCACCCCGACCCCGAGTCCCTCCCCAGGTCCTCCAGTGCTCCTTGGCTCCTCCTCCTTCTGACTCCCAACCCCGAGTCGCCAGCAGGCAGCAGCCCAGGCGCCCAGCCCAGCACTTCGGTCCGCCGCGGCGCCGTCGCTCCCCACTCGGATCCGGATCCCACCGCCGCCTTCGGCCTCCCGCCTCCCTGCGTCGCCGCCTCCTCGGTCCTAGCTGTCTGCTGCGCTGCCGCCTCGCTGTCTGCTGCGCCGTCGCCGCCTGCCTCACTGGTCCGTGCTGCGCCGCCGCCTCCTTGGCCTTGCGCTTCCGCTCGGCCCGCTCCCCACTCAGATCCGAAAGCCACCTCGCCTCAGAGCTGCGCCGCCGCCTCTGGCCTCTCTGCTGAGCCGCCGGCGCCTCCGGCCTCACTGGTCCAGCCCGCTCCCCACTCAGATCCGAAACCCTCACTGGTCCCTGCGCCGCCGCCTCACTAGTCCCTGCGCCGCCGCCTCCTTTGATTCAGTGTGTTCTGCAAATTGTACAGCTGTTCTTGTATTTGTAGTGTTTTGCAGAGTACTAATCATTTCATTTTGATTTGCAGTTGTGATGTCAAATCCCGGCAGTAGTGCGCACCAAGGCTCGGCAACTGGTCCAACCATACCTGTTGAAGACAGTGCTGATAATAATTCAGTTTCATCGCAGGAAACAGAAGTGAATGTTGCCCCTGGTTCAAAACGGAAGCTTAGATCAGATGTGTGGAGTGACTTCGAGCTTGTGGATGATGATGGAGTATGGAAAGCTAAATGCAACCATTGCAAGAAGAAGCTTTCAGCAACATCAAAAAATGGTACATCACACTTAAAATCTCATTCTCAGATCTGTATCTATAAGAAACAGAAACAAGGTGAAAAAATACAAACTAACCTAAGGTTTGCAACAACAACGAAAGGGCCAGTTACCCAACTTTGAGACTGGTTGCTCGTGATATTTTGGCTATTCCAATCACCACTGTTGCTTCTGAGTCGGCTTTTAGCACAAGTGGAAGGTTGTTGAGTGAGCATCGTAGCCGACTTGCCCCTAAAATGTTGGAAGCTTTGATGTGTTCTCAAAGTTGGCTTCGACAAACTCTCAAAGGTAAAAAAATCTACAGCTTAAACATAGATTCAGAATTTGTACATGCTTCAGTTCTAATCTTAAAATCTTTTGTAGGTGTCTCCGATGAAAGAATGAATAGCTTTTGGTCTTGTCTTGAGGATAACGAAGAAGACATGAAGGAGGAATCATGCATAAGTGGCAATGCTATTGATTCTGACTAAATGTTTCAGTTTGGAGTCCATGTTTTAAAACTGAATGTATTTCTAATGCTTATTTAAGCTGTAATTGTGTTATGTGTTGAATATGTTCTCTTATGTGCGTATCAGCGTATGTTGTGTTATGTGTTGATCATGTTTGGTATGTGTTAAACTGTTCCATAAATTTATATGTAATGTATTTTTTTATTAAAAGTTTTCGGGTAACGGATATACCCGCGGATAAAAAATATCCGCGGGTAACGGATACGGATAATGTTTTATACCCGCTGCGGGTAACGGGTACGGGTTCGGGTACGGATTTTATCCAGCGGGTACGGGTAACCCAGAGTAATATCCGCGGGTTTTTTACCCGTTGCCATCCCTAGTCAAAGCTGTATCATCTTGGAAGCAACCAACTTCGGTCTCGGAGATTCGTAGTTTTCTGGGTATGGCTGGTTATTATTGGAGGTTCATCGAAGGATTTTCCAAGCTAGCCCGACCAATGACGGAACTACTAAAAAAGGATAAGAAGTTTGTGTCGACTGAAGCATGTGAGCGGAGTTTTCGTGAGTTGAAGGGAAGACTAACCACGGCCCTAGTCTTAGTCTTACCGGATATTCACAAGAGCTTCGTTATTTATTGTGATGCTTCTAGACACGGCCTAGGATGTGTGCTAATGCAAGAAGGACTAGTGGTGTCCTATGCCTCTCGTCAGTTAAGGCCGCACGAGCAGAACTACCCACCCCATGACTTGGAGTTGATTGCGGTAGTGCATGCTCTTAAGATTTGGAGACACTATCTGATCGGTAACAAGTGTGAAATCTACACAGACCACAAGAGCCTCAAGTATATCTTTACCCAGCCTGATCTGAATCTAAGACAATGAAGATGGTTGGAACTAATTAAGGATTATGATGTGGAGATCCACTACCACCCGGGTAAAGCAAATGTTGTGGCAGACGCTCTCAGTAGGAAAGCATACTGTCATCACTTGGTGACTCAAGTACCACAACTGTGCGAGGAGATGATGAAGTTGAACCTAAGTATTGTACCTCACTCCTATAACTACAACCTTAGCATCCATCCTGTCCTGGATGACCAGATTAAGAAGGCTCAACAGGAGGATGGAAAGTTGATGAAGATCAAGGAACAAACCGGTGAAGGCAAGGCACCAGACTTTAGAGTTGATAGAGATGGAATATTGTGGTTCAAGAAACGGTTGTGTGTGCCTTCACAAGGTCACTATCGGAATACGATCATGGATGAAGCTCATAACTCTGCCTACTCTATCCACCCTGGAGCCACAAAGATGTACGTGAATATTAAGCAGAAATATTGGTGGGTTGGTGTGAAGGGTGACATATCCAAATTCGTGGCTTATTGTGATGTGTGTAGAAGGGTCAAAGCTGAGCATCAAACGCCAAGTGGCCTATTACAGCCCTTACCGATTCCCGTTTGGAAATGGGATGAGGTAGGAATGGATTTCATCACTGGCCTACCAAGGACCAAGAATGGTAATGACTCCGTGTGGGTAGTGGTCGACTGTCTGACCAAAGTTGCACACTTTATTCCTGTGTGCACTAACTACAATGGGAGTAACCTGGCCAAGTTGTACATAGACCGTATTGTGAAACTACATGGAGTACCCTCGAGGATAGTGTCAGATCGAGGTACTCACTTCACGTTAAGGTTTTGGAGAAGTCTTCAAAAGGCACTTGTTACCAAGTTGGACTTTAGTTCAGCATATCACCCTCAGACGGATGGTTAGACAGAGAGGATCAACCAAATCTTGGAAAACATGCTGAGGGCCGCTGTTCTCACCTACGGCAAGGATTGGGAAGACAGTTTACCGTATGCCGAGTTTCCATACAACAACAGTTATCAGGCCAGCATCAAGATGTCACCGTATGAAGCCCTCTATGGAAGGAAGTGTCAAACCCCGCTCATGTGGTCAGAAGTTGGGGACCGTATTGTGGAGCAACCAGACTTCATCTTGGCAGCAGAGGACAAGGTAGCGGGGATTCGAGCGAATCTCAAGGCCGCCCAATCACGTCAGAAAAGCTACACAGATGAGAGAAGGCGGGAACTCAGTTTCCAAGCTAGAGATCATGTGTACCTTAAAGTATCTCCTATCTGTGGCACGCGTAGATTCCAAGTACGTGGAAAGTTGGCACCACGGTACATCGACCCTTTATCAGTCCTAAAAAGGGTAGGATCAGTAGCGTATGAGATTCAGCTACCCGAAGAAATGTCAGGCGTGCACAACGTCTTCCACGTGTCACAGCTAAGAAAATGCCTACGGGTTCCCAAGGAACAGGTGGCACAAGAAACCCTAGACCTGCAAGATGATCTGCGCTACCAGGAGGTGCGAGTAAAGATCTTGGAAACAGTCACCCGAAGGACACGGAGAAACACCATCACACTTTGTCGGGTCCAGTGGAGCAGACACTCGGAGGCCGAAGCTACATGGGAAAGAGAAGATGCATTGCGGACAGAGTTCCCCCATCTCTTTGCAGACCACTCGAATCTCGAGGACGAGATTCATCCTTAGTGGGGTAGGTCTGTAACGCCCCATTTTTCGTAAAGCTAATAAATAAGGGTTATAGAATTAACCATCAAATAAATTACGCACACTCTTGGCCGATTTCAGATATGCCTTTCATCAAAGCTGGTGCAGCCACCCCTCTACCTTTGCCTAAAGGCAAACCCTTTTTTCCTCTTCCTCCTTCATCCTTATCTATTCCACGAAAAGCTTCCGGAACCACCCCTCACATATCTCTTTCTCCCCCATCCTTATCCACTTCACGAGAAGCTCATGGAACCTGCATTAATTACACCTTACCTACCTCTCCTTCCTCCATCCTTATCCCTTCCCCCCTTCATCTATAAAAGGGGCTCGGGAGCTCACTTTCTCCCCCGCTCCATTGAGCACCGGCGTTCGCGTCTTCCCCCAACATCGATCTCCGATGAGGAACCCTCCCCGCCGAGTCCCGCCAAGCCACGACCAAGGTGAGCACCCCAACCTCCACTTTTCTCCCCGAGTCATCCCCCTTCTCCCTCTCCTCGGGTTTGGCCGCGACCACCCCGCGGCATGGCCGCCCTTCCATGAAGTTGCTCTACTTCCTACCCAAAATCGGCAGCTTAATCGAGTGAGCCATAGCCTCGGCGTTCGATTTATTACTCTCTGGCCAGCCTTCCCCCGTTTACTCTCGCTGATTTGAGCCCAACCCTAAGCAACCCCTTGATTAGGGATGGCAACGGGTAAAAAACCCGCGGATATTACTCTGGGTTACCCGTACCCGAACCCGTACCCGTTACCCGCAGCGGGTATAAAACATTATCCGTATCCGTTACCCGCGGATATTTTTTATCCGCAGGTATATCCGTTACCCGAAAACCTTTAATAAAAAAATACATTGCATATAAATTTATGGAACAGTTTAACACATACCAAACATGATCAACACATAACACAACATACGCTGATACGCACATAAGAGAACATATTCAACACATAACACAATTACAGCTTAAATAAGCATTAGAAATACATTCAGTTTTAAAACATGGACTTCAAACTGAAACATTTAGTCAGAATCAATAGCATTGCCACTTATGCATGATTCCTCCTTCATGTCTTCTTCGTTATCCTCAAGACAAAACCAAAAGCAATTCATTCTTTCATCGGAGACACCTACAAAAGATTTTAAGATTAGAATTGAAGCATGTACAAATTCTGAATCTATGTTTAAGCTGTAGATTTTTTTACCTTTGAGAGTTTGTCGAAGCCAACTTTGAGAACACATCAAAGCTTCCAACATTTTAGGGGCAAGACGGCTACGATGCTCACTCAACAACCTTCCACTTGTGCTAAAAGCCGACTCAGAAGCAACAGTGGTGATTGGAATAGCCAAAATATCACGAGCAACCAGTCTCAAAGTTGGGTAACGGGCCCTTTCGGTGTTGTTGCAAACCTTAGGTTAGTTTGTATTTTTTCACCTTGTTTCTGTTTCTTATAGATACAGATCTGAGAATGAGATTTTAAGTGTGATGTACCATTTTTTGATGTTGCTGAAAGCTTCTTCTTGCAATGGTTGCATTTAGCTTTCCATACTCCATCATCATCCACAAGCTCGAAGTCACTCCACACATCTGATCTAAGCTTCCGTTTTGAACCAGGGGCAACATTCACTTCTGTTTCCTGCGATGAAACTGAATTATTATCAGCACTGTCTTCAACAGGTATGGTTGGACCAGTTGCCGAGCCTTGGTGCGCACTACTGCCGGGATTTGACATCACAACTGCAAATCAAAATGAAATGATTAGTACTCTGCAAAACACTACAAATACAAGAACAGCTGTACAATTTGCAGAACACACTGAATCAAAGGAGGCGGCGGTGCAGGGACTAGTGAGGCGGCGGCGCAGGGACCAGTGAGGCTTTCGGATCTGAGTGGGGAGCGGGCTGGACCAGTGAGGCCGGAGGCGCCGGCGGCTCAGCAGAGAGGCCGGAGGCGGCGGCGCAGCTCTGAGGCGAGGTGGCTTTCGGATCTGAGTGGGGAGCGGGCCGAGCGGCAGCGCAAGGCCAAGGAGGCGGCGGCGCAGCACGGACCAGTGAGGCAGGCGGCGGCGCAGCAGACAGCGAGGCGGCAGCGCAGCAGACAGCTAGGACCGAGGAGGCGGCGACGCAGGGAGGTGGGAGGCCGAAGGCGGCGGTGGGATCCGGATCCGAGTGGGGAGCGACGGCGCCGTGGCGGACCGAAGTGCTGGGCTGGGCGCCTGGGCTGCTGCCTGCTGGCGACTCGGGGTTGGGAGTCGGCAGGAGGAGGAGCCGAGGAGCACTGGAGGACCTGGGGAGGGACTCGGTGTCGGGGTGGAGGAGGGGGCGGGGGGCGGCGCTGCGCAGGTCGCAGGAGCAGCCGATCGGAGTTGGAAAAAAAAAGAAAACAGAAAACCAAACCCTAAAGCTAGAACTATTATATAGTGGTGTATTGGCCCACATGTCAGAACGGGTTTGGGTAACGGATATGGGTATGAATTTTTTAAGAAATATCCGTTGGATTCAACCCGTTACCCGAACCCGTAGATCTGAACTTATACCCGAATCCGTACCCATCGGGTCGGATATCCGCGGGTAAACGGGTAATGGGCACCCGTTGCCATCCCTACCCTTCATTGGCCTAAGACCACATCTCACCCCCACACAAAGATCACTTAATCCTATTCGTCTTATAAAAATCATCTAATATCATAATATAGTTAGTGCAAGCAAGTCTGAATGATGTATATTTGCTTTGTTTGTATGTTTGCTTGTGCGCAGTGTAGAACCAGTGTCGGAAGAGAACCCAGGGGAGCCAAGTGACCAAGAGCACAATGCTGCAGACGGTAGCGAAGGCAAGTTCCGTCACCCCCTTTTTGATCATATTGCTCCTATGTGAGGTTCGTTCATTGTGGCCAGTAGATTAGGCCTTTGCATTATTGAGCATGAGTTATTCGAGTGATAGAGTGTAAACATACTAGTTTCTTCTTTTGCAGCATATTGATATGATGAGATTATGCATGATGATGTTGCCGTGTTTATGTTGCATGGTTGGGAAGAGTTGAGACTGGGGCAGAAGGGTTAGTGTTGGTGTAAGCGCTACCATGGTGGTAGGCATACAGCGAGTACTATCAATATGATAGGCTCGTGGTTTGAGTATGGAGGTTGCCCTGGTGAGCCTTAAGGACCGAGTTATGATATTGAGATAAGTCATGACACTGGGTTGGGGACGACTGGTCTGGGTGATGTTTCGACTGGGTGTCGGTTATGACGGGCTGTCTTTGATGGTCCGTGCGTGTGGGTACAACGTACAACCTCTGCAGAGTGTAGAATCCATTCGGACGGTCGTGTCATCAGCATAGGACAGGTTATGGTATGGTCCTAACAACTAGGAAGCCACCTGTTGTGAGAATGAGGTGAGATATGTCTCTGGATGGGTTATTTAGTTGCATTTAGTCGCATTAGGTTGCATCACTCTTATTTTTATGCATTGCATCTATGTTTGTTTCATTCCCCTCCCAAAGGGCATGGTGGAGCTTGCTGAGTACTTTTGTACTCAACTATTGCTGATATCTTCAGAGGACCCTGACTTCAATCCGGAGGCCTTCGAGTAGGGTCACATCCACACCCAAGGTGTTACCGTGGAACCATGTACGAGGAGGAGCTAGTCGTCCATGTTTTTATGTCGTTAGTCATCCTTATGTTAGTCCTTATTATTGTTGTACTAAAGTGTATGCCGTTGTAACAAAGCTCTGTATGGTTGTGGTTCCACTTATGTTATAATATTATGTACCGAACTCTGTTTCTGACATAATATTACATGTTTAGTTCCGATATTATGGGTCGGGACGCTTCAATTATGCTAAACATTTCAAAATGAATTTAGGGATACTTTTCTCAGCTTGGACTGCGTACTGCCATGCCATCGCTACCGACGCCCCCACAGCTACCGACATCTCCACCGATACCGGTGCTTCCACAGCTTCTTCATGCTGGAACACAGGTAATATATACTCGTAATGTTATTTTTACTTTTTTAAACTATTATTATACTTATAACATGTATCGTTGTTTATCGGTTGGGATCATCCTCGAGACCACAAAACTTTCAGAGTCACTGTGTTACAAATTTGCACACATCATCTAAAGGAGAACGGTGTGGAGGAGAAGACTTCGTCTCGATCAATTCTTCGCTCCGGGTGGTAGCAACTAGGTAAGTTGTTAAAACTAACTAAGATGCATTTAGAGTCCTCGTGTTACAAATCCATTCCGCTTCCGCTTCTCAAAATGACTTTGTTTTTAAGCAGCCATCCAAGAATACACATCATGTTACTTTTCATTTACATTTTATCAAATTGGTTATAATGTGTTATCAAATTGGTTGATACAGGAAGAATGGCGAGCGGGAAGAGATGATGAGTTGTAATGTGTTATCAAATTAATTACGAGTTGCAATTAGTATGAACCATGTAATAGACGTTTTACTTTGAATTGAACTCGTTGTGAGTTGTAATGTGTTATGGACTATGTAATGAACGTTTTGATGTGCATTGAAATTGGTTGTGAGTTGAAATTAACAATATTTGTTATGAAAAGTATCAATGTGTTGTGTATGTTTTGATTTAAACTATTATGCTTATTTATATGCTAGAAAGTAAATAATTAGGTTGTATTTTGAACTGTAATGCAAATATTTTCATGGGTTTTTCTGGCCCATGAAAATAATTTGGTATTATTTTCGTGGGTCTTTTCTGGCCCACAAAAATATAACCAAATTATTTTCGTGGGTTTTTTGGCCCACGAAAATATAACCTACTTATTTTCGTGGGTTTTTCCATGGCCCACGAAAATATAACTACTTATCTTTGTGGGTGGCCCACAAAAATATAACTACTTATTTTTGTGGGTTTTTTCCTTACCCATTAAAATATACCCCACTTATTTTCGTGAGTTTTTATGGCCCACGAAAATAAACCCCACTTATTTTTTTGGGGTTTCCTTATGGCCCATGAAAATATATTTATTTTCGTGGCCCAAACTAGGCCGACAGAAATATATTTATTTTCGTGGGTGGCCCACGAAAATAAATTTATTTCCGTCGGTAAAATAAGACCTAAACCCACAAAAATAGGTATTTTCATGGGTTTTCTATATGTTTTCGTGGGTTCTTGGCTCACGAAAATAAATCGTATTCTTGCAGTGATTTTAGAGGAAGTGTGGTTTCGTTGTACTTAATTCGCTTGACCAACTCTTTTCTCACATTCGCGATAAAATGAGCCCATGAACAAGAGTTAAAATTATGTAGGAGTAACAGCACCTGATTTCGTTGTTCATTGTGCACAGGATTCTGAAAATGGGACATGGGTGGATGGTAAACTTCCTTTGGAATCAGTGAACAAAGAGAATTTCTCAATGGAATGCTATGCTCGTTCCTGAAAACCAAAGGCTAGGAAAGGAAATCTTTCCCATGTGAACAGTGTTCCAACAGAGCTCTAACAGTGTTTCAAAAGCTAGCTTAGACAAAAAGCTTGTATATATAACCATATATTGAAAAGGGTACATAACTTTCTTTTCGAATTGGCTTCTGAAGGAATAAATCAAATTATGTATGTATTCTATTCAGTACAACATCTTACAGAAGCGGGCAAAATCTCCTCTAGACCTATGTCACCCTCAATACGAAATACAACTTTTGGGTTCCAAAATCCAAGTTTAGAAATAGAGCGTTTGTTTTAGGTCTTGACTTTTGAAGCGAAAGAGAGGACTCCAATTGCTACAGGTCTAGATACATGTGCTATAGGGTCCCGGTAAGAAAAGGAGAGGCCATGGTCGCTGCTTTAAGCCTTTTAGCAACGGAGGTTGCAAAAGAATTCCTTCAGCTGCAAGCGAGAGAGCCTGCGATCATCATCTCCTCGAGTGACGTTGGGTGATCTTCATATATGCTGGTCGAGCCACAAGATGCCATTGGGTACTACAGGAAAAAGACAAATTTATGATGGCCAAAGTTATTAATAAAAATGTTCACGACGGTGTACAACGGCTGTCGTAAATAATGTCCTTATTCATGACGGTTGACCTAGACCGTCGTGAATAAGTTGCTTATTCACGACAGGGCCAACTACCGTCATAAATACCACCTTAATTACGACGGCCAAGTCTCTAGCCGTCGTAAATAAGGGATATATACACGGCCGTGCCGGGGTCGGCGCGGGCGTACGCCCGCGCCGACTCCGACCGTTCCGCCGCCACCCTCGCGTGCCGCAGCCGCCACCCCGGTGTGCCTCCGCCATGCTGCCACCGCCTCGGCCTCCCTTGCCTCCCCGCGCGCCACTGCCCCGGCCTCCCCCGCCGCCGCTCCGTCCTCCCCCAGCCCGCGCCGAGCCACCCCCGCGTGTCCCCCGGCTGCCCCGGGCAATCCGCGACTGCATCCGTGCCATCCCCGACCTCCCCACGTCGCCGCCGTCTTCATCCGTGCCGCCCGCGGCTTCCCAGCGCCACGTCACCTAAAAAACGAGTAAGTTAGAAATTTAGTTTGTGAATTATTAGTTTAGCTGTAAATTATTTAGTTATGCCTAAATTATGTAGTTATTTAATTAGTTTAGTTATTTAGTTTATTTAGTTATTTAGTTTAGTTTGTAATTAGTCAAAATTAAATCGTTTAGTCTAGTTTGTAAATTAGGTTGTTTGTTAGTTTAGTTTAGTTTGTAATTATATTAAATTAAATAGTTTAATTTACTTTGTAATTATGTTTAGTTTAGTTTAATTAGTTTAATTTATGTGATTAATTTTTTAATTAACCATTTAGTTAGTTTGTAATTAGTTTTAAATCAGTTTGTTTTTAGTTTGTAGTTAGCTTGTAATTAGTTTGTTTAACTAGTTTGTAATTATTTAATTAGCTTTTTATTGTTTAATTAGTTTCATAAGTTAATTAGTTTGAAGTATTTAATTGTTTATTTAGTTTTACAATATTCAATTAGTTTTGAATTAGTTAATTAGTTAATTGTGAGTGTTTAATCATTATACGTATATTAACGGGTTTCGGATCGACCCGACCCGACCCAGCATGGCCAGACCCAGCATGGCATGGCATGGCCCGACCCGACACGGCACGACCTGACCCAGCACGGCCCAACCCGGTAGCACGACACGACCCGACCCGGCACACGGCCCAACCCCCGGCACGGCACGGCCCGACCCGTCACAGCTCGACCCTGCATGGCCTGACCCGGCACGGCTCGACCCGGCACGACACGGCCCGGCCCGGCACGGCCCAACCCGGCAGCACGGCACGACCCAACCCGGCACACGACCCAACCCCTGGCGCGGCATGGCCCGACCCTGCACAGTCCGACCTGGCACGGCACGGCCCAACCTGGCACGACCCGGCACGGCACGGCCCGATCCTGCATAGGCCCTTTGAACTTTCAACTCTGACCATCTTACCCCCTCTTTCTCATTCTTTCCTCTAACGTAAAAGAATGAAAAATGAAAATGAGTAACATAACCTATAGAAATTAGTTACTCGTTTCGAATCTGCACGTCTCACATGCAATAGGCATGTGAGGCGTGCAAGTTCGGAATTGTTTGTTTTTGAACAGCCTGAGAGTGACCGAGAACGTGCTTTTGACGAGTTAGGTACGGAGTCTGGATCTGGACTTTATTTTGATAACATAACCCTAATATTCTCTGTTGTACCATTTTGGGCGTGCAGTTGGAGAACAGCGGGGTTATGCTGCCGAAATTTCGTCCTGATTCAGACTCCGTATCTCGTCATAAGCACGTTACCTCAGTCACTCTTGGGTGGGTTTAGGACCTATCTTCCTAGTTGTAGGGGCCGTAACAAGAAATAAAAATATACTAATAATGATTTGTTCGCTTCGAAGATATAACCTCCGACAAGGCTGAAGACCGGACTTGGATGTATTCTGGTTGGAAAAAAGAATAGGCATCACTCAGAGGAGTGGTTCACCAAAACAGATGCTTTTATACAATGAGCTTTTTCGTTGTCCAACAGCAGTAGGTGCCCATGTACAAATGCCAGAATGCAAAAAAATTTGACAAGGTGACGTTAACGTCTCATTTGTGTCGAAACGGTTTCATGCAAAAGTATGAGATATGGTACTTTCACGGCAAGACACGTTCCGAAGCTGTAGAAGATGAAGTGGTGGATGATAGCACAGGAGTCGATAGGATGGATGAGATGTTTGAAGCCATAGATCCTGAGTTGAAGGAGGATGCTCCTACAACAGAGGTTGAAATGTTCTTTAAGCTTCTCAAAGCTTCTGAAGAGCCACTACATGAAAACACAAAAGTGACTCTTCTTAATTTCATGACCATACTTATGGTAATAAAGTCTAAGTATTTCTTCTCGAACAATTGTTACAACGATCACATCAAATTGATCAGCAATATCCTTCCTCATTATGACGCCCGGTCCCGTGAAAACGGAACCCAGCTAATGCATATGTGTGCCCAGAATGTTAATCACACATACACATGTAATCCACAAACTGAATTCAGAAATATATCCACGAATAATAGGGTTCAAGTACTTTATTACATCAATCTCTAACTTATTCTTGCAGCGGAAGTCTCTAAACTTATTCTAGCAGAGGAAGTCTCTAAACAATAGTGAAAGGAAAAATAAACAGCAGCGGCTCCATCTCCAACTCCACAGGCAAGTTAACGGTAGTCTGCACGCCTAATACTGCACATGATCTTCGAAGTACTCCTCTCCTGTTGCTGATGTTTATATGATAATGCAAGGGTGAGTACATGTTGTACTCAGCATGTGCGGGAAAAGTATGACATGTAGCTTACAACAAGGTAGGGAATAAAAAGGCTCATTGCAGAAAGCAAAGTTTATTTCACAAACATGATAAAAACAACAACTATCTTTAAGTGAATTTGATCCCAACATACATCAATTAAAACAGTAACATATCTCCATCATAATTTACCACTTATCCCATCTCATCCAGCCATTAATCTTTCTCGACAACATCTTATGCTCATAATAACCATCTCATATTCATATCCATCTCATAACCGAAACCAAAACTCATTATCTTGACTCATCAGTCCCGAAACCAATTTCCAATGACCATACCATAACCAAACCAATGACCATCCCAAATAACCGTCCCAATAACCGCCCCAATAACTATCTCATCTAATCATGTGAGTTGGCTAGACGCTTGTGACCATAAGCACGGCTATCATGATAGTTTTACACTCTTAAGAGGTGGCACCACTTTACCGACAAGTTTATGATTTCGTCACCCGTCGGCGACTGCGGAACCTCCACTATACCAGTACACAACCATCGGTGTATGGACAAAAGATCACAAAATAGCCTTTACAAAGGGGCTACTAGATGTATGGACTCACTAAGGTTTCACCAGCAGGCTCGAATCACCATTCTCCCACCTACGGGCCCCCTCTTCTGCCATGCAGTTCCCAGGGCAGTCCTCTCTCGACTCCCATTCCCCGCGCCTTCCACGGTCCATAACAATCTAGCAACTTACCTAATTAGTCAGCTAAGCCGCACCCATATTTGGCCTTGTGGTGGCACTGTTTTTTTGGCATGTGCTGGCATGAACTGGTCCTTAGATCTATGGCAAGTAAACCACCATCTCATTCTACCACATCCACGAACCAAGCCTACCTAGATCTCCCCCGATTCTATGCTCATTATCAAGTTCTCATTATCATTATTCATATAAGTGCAGTAGCTAAACACGTTCTATCTCGGCTTCCCGTAACCCGTAAGGTAAGCGAAGCAAAAAGCAAAAACGACCATACCCGACTCATCAACTTCCCCGACGACAAGGATAGTTAACAAAACTAGTAAACTCCTATAAAAGGGTTTCCCAACAAGTTGACTCAAGCAAACACATTTTTGCAAACAAAACAGTTTCCAAAACATGGGATCAATATGGTCAAGGGCACTTGCCTTGTTCCTGTGGCTTTTGTTGCTCACATGTCTCGAAGTCTTGGTGCTGTAGTCCTTCGTAGATAGCTTCCTGAGCTTGTCCTTCTACTCACGACCATGCACATACAAAATTATAGCAATTAAACATCATGCACAAACTTTACTCAAGATGCAATGGTGCAAATCCTATGATGCTGTCTTATTTAGATCAGTTTGTACGTGTTCTTGCATGTTTTACTGGGCTTGCATGGGGTTTTATGGTGAACAAAGGTGTAAGGATCAAGTGTGGATGTGGTGATGATCTTGACTCAAGATCCAGATCAATTCCACCGTCAAAAACCGATCAACACGTGATCTGTCCACAAGAAACAACTTCTGTTCAAAGAAAAACAGATGCGAAGAAAACCGGGATGATGTCGTAAGGTGGTAACGAAGACCTACCTCGGCCTTCCTCCTAGCAATGGCAGCAGGTCAGATCGTCGGCAATCTTCCAGCGACGGCGAGCGTGACGGAGCTCGTCGACGGTGCTCACCGGCGACTGAACTACTCTGATTGGAATTCAAATAAAAGTCCTATTCAATTTGTTTTGGATCTTAACAACTTATCTCCAATTGATTTGGGTGCGGTGTCAACGTGGAAATCATATCGATCTCCTCAGTACCGGGTATTCCCGCGTGCACAGGAGAAAAACCGCTTAAGGATCTCATCCTTCCGCAGTGGTGAGCTCCGGAGACGCCACGTGTCCAGCGGGGGCCGGGCCTCCCTTTTCCGCAAAGACGAGCTCCGGTTGCGCCGCGTGTCTGGCGGGCGGGACCACCCTCTCCCTCAGAGGCAAGCTCCACGTGTGCCACGTGTCTGGCGGGTCGGACCTCCCCTTTCTACAGAGGTGAGTTCTCGGGGCGCCACGTGTCAGTGCCGGACCTCCTTTCTCCCTCGGAGGTGGGCTCCGAGAATGCCACGTGTCCAGCAGCGCCCGAACCTCCTTTCTCCTTAGAGACGAGCTCCGAGGTCGACACGTGTCCAACAATGTCGGACCTCCCTTCTCCTCGGAGGTGAGCTCCGAGGACGACACGTGTCCATCGAGGCCTGACCTCTCGGAGACGAGCTCCGAGGGTGACACGTGTCCAGCAGTGTCGGACCTCCCGGAGCCGAGCTCCGAGGGTGACACGTGTCCCATGGGGTCGGACCTCTCGGAGGCGAGCTCCGAGAGCGACACGTGTCAAGTGGGGCGGACCTCTCGGAGGCGAGCTCCGAGAGTGACACGTGTCCCGTGGGGCGGACCTCTCGGAGGTGAGCTCCGAGAGCGACACGTGTCCCGTGGGGCGGACCTCTCGGAGGCGAGCTCCGAGAGCGACACGTGTCCTGTGGGGCGGACCTCATCCCTTCCGCAGGGGTGAGTTCCGAAGTCGACACGTGTCTGGTGGGCTAGGCCTGTAACACCCCAAAACCTGTTAAAGAGGGGAATTTAAAATTTTTGGACGTATTGCATGTGGTGAAACAATTCAAATTCAAACTGGAATTCAAATTTGAATCAGAACAGAAAAGAAAAAGGAAAAAGAAAAAGAAAAACGGCTAGTGGGCCGAAACCCACCTCAGCCGGCCCAAAGCCCGCGACTGCTTCTCCCCCCTCCCCCTCTCTCTGACGTGCGGGGCCCGCGTGTCATCTCCTTCCTCGCGCGCCCCCAACCGCTCCGGTTCTTCCGCGTCGATCGCGCGCCCCGCTTTCGGATTCCTCGCGCTCGACCCAACCCCGAATCCCCTGCGCCGTCCTGCACGATCGCAACCAACCCCCGTGCCCCCGGCCCTGATAAAAACAGATGTCCCCGCCGACCTCCCCTCGCGCAACCAGTTTCTCTCCCGGTGAGC
This sequence comes from Neostapfia colusana, assembly GCA_030760725.1. Taxonomy (NCBI): domain Eukaryota; kingdom Viridiplantae; phylum Streptophyta; class Magnoliopsida; order Poales; family Poaceae; genus Neostapfia; species Neostapfia colusana. Next base: position 17,865,636 of record JASWHV010000013.1, read on the forward strand.
ACCGCCGCCGCTGGGCTTGGAATTCCCCAAGAGTGTCGCCGTTTCCCTCTGTCACACCGATCTCGTGGCCCCGCAGCACCGCGCACAAGCTGTAGACGTCGACCCCGGAGAGAAACACCGCTCGAAACGACCATCCCGACGCTCGCCGGTGAGTACCGCCGCCGCTCGCCAGTGAAACCTTCGAATTTCACGGTTTCAATCCACCCTAATCATCGGTGTACCATCTCGAGACCCCAGGGAAGCGTCACGACCCGACAGCTTGAAGGGATCACCGCCCCAACTGCCACTTCGACGAGCACATCAAGTCGCCACCGCCTGTCCTCGTCGCCGACCGGGTCCCGAGTCCTTCAGGTCTAAGAAATTAGCCTAGGTGAGCTCCCCTACCTCCCCTCTGCCGAATTATGCCTAGAAATTCGAGTCTTGGCGTGTGTAGGCGAAGATCCGAGACCTCGCCGGAGAAATCGTCGCCTCCGCCGCCGTGCGCTATGTTTTCCCTGGTCGGAGAGACGTGGCGCAATATGGCGTGTCCATTTTAAATCGCACGGCAGAAATTAAATGGGCGCATACCCCTTCGGCGATCTAATCTGGGCCCTCGGTTTTAAATCCGATGGCCCACATTTAAATCACCTGTTCCCGCTGAGAATTTAGCGTGCTACCCCCTGAGACTTTCAGAAAACACGATCTAGCCCCGGAAAACTCCTGATCTAGCTCCTGGACCCTCGGGAATTTATGCAAACCCGTTTAAACATCAGTTTTAGCCCCTAGACTTAATAAAAATTAGGAAAACCTCTCTGTTTTGTGTAATTAGGCCCCTGCAAATTTAGGAAATAGTAAAATAGACCCTGCAGTAGGGTGGATTTCCCTTTTGACCCTATAGGGTATTAAATTCAGAAATTTGAACATATGAGTAGAATTTGATTTCAAAGGGTGATGTAAACACAAGTGAAAATACAAATGTAAATTTTCCTAGCACTTGGAAAACATTTAGAATGAGTTGAGAACTGATTTTAGGCTGAAATGAAATCTGACTAAGTGCTGTTTACTTTTATTATTTCTGGAAATTCATTTTTTAGGCTAGAAAATAATTCTGAAAATGGGTAAAATGAATTTAATTTGATCCCCATCAGAGAGGAAGTTCAAAGATATTTTATTGAACATTTTAGGTCAGAACCTATTCTGTTTAGGTGATATGTCTTACTATTTTAATATTAAAGTTCACTTTTAGGCATAGAAAATAAATCTGAAAATATAGGAAAATAGGTATGCATAATTAGAAAATGTTAAATGAGGTCTCCAATTCCAAAAACTTCAAATTAAGATTTTGTAGAAGATCTGAAAACCTATTTGGAGTAGGAAATTTTCTTTCATGCAAATTTTGTGACTAAGAAGTGTATTAATTAAATATAGAGAATTTGTTCAAATTGGAAATTCATATATAGTGTGCAATTAGAAATCTGAATACAAAAGTTAGAAGTAACATGTATGTTTAAAAGTGCATGTAGGCCTAAAATCAACACATCTAGGGTAACCACAACACTTAAAAATGTGAATGACTTTCATATGTATGTATGTGTGGTTTGCATGAGTGGAAGTGTGGACTATGGCTTATGGAATGTTGTTTTCTTTTGCTATGTGTGTATTTGGCATGAGTAGAACCAGCCCCAGAGCAGGTTCTCACCTTTCAAGATCAAGACTTTCCATTCCCAGAGTAGCAGGAAGAAGGCAAGTGTCCTTGACCACTTTGATCCTATACTAGGATGTGTAGTTAGAATTTAGTTGCATTGTCAATTTGGAATATGATAACCAAACTAGGAAGTTTCCCTAGATTTTCATTATCTTATTTCCTTGTAGCCTGGGTTGGGATTTGTTTTATTATGTCATTTATTTATATACTTATGCTTAGCCATGCTTAGAATGGGATAAGTGGGATATGAGATCATCAACTTATTTACCTTACTCTTGAATGAGATGTTATGAGTTATGTAGAGGTAGGGATCGAGGCAAGTGGGATGATTTGGTTGGTGTTGTTTGCACGAGACTCGGGTTTGTGTTTAGTGCTTGCCTGGATCCTAAGGAACGGTTCATGGAGCATATAACCTGGCTTTACCGTGTCAACCACATGCTTAGATGGGGCAGCTTGGCCAATTAATTAGGTGTATCTTCGGCGTAGTATGGGTGTTTGGATGGTGCGGGGAATAGGTGTCAGCTGGACTACCATATGAACTGCAAGGCTCAGGAGGGGGCCACTGCAGCGGGGTTGGAGCCTCTTGTATGCTGTTAGGGGTGAAACCTCAGTGGGCCCACGCTCGTCGGAAATCCCTTTGTAAAGGCCTCGTAGTGATCTCCTGGCTACACACCTGGGAAGTGTGAACGTGGTTCGTGGCCACTGGCGTAATGAGGTTCTTTTAGTCCACTCGGCAACGGGGGATGAAATCACTACATGTGGGTACAGTGGTGCAAACTCTATAGAGTCAAAACTATCATGACAGTCGTGCTCACGGTCAAGAGCGGCTTGGACTTATTCATGATTAGAGGATGATAAATTTGGAAGTTGAGGATGTTAAGCGGGAAGCTTAACATTGGAAATGTTGTTATGGTTACTTGATTTTGATGATGGGTTGGGAGATTGGGACCATTTCACCTATGTAGTAATGTAGGTGCTTAATAAGCTAAGGTGATAGGTATTAATTGCGTAGTGCTTTAACCATGAGTTCAACCTCTCCTTGCTCTAGCCATGCATGACATAACTTTCCCCCACTTGCTGAGTACCAACGGTACTCAAGCTTGCTTTTCTGTTGGTTTAAATTGCTGCTCAGCTCAGGGGGATAACGTGGTGTTCAATGACCAAGACTTCGGACCCGAAGAATGATTTTAGGTTCACGGAGTCCCCCGGGCAACACCTGTGATGGATCCCACAAGATTTATATTCCGCTGTTGTTTTATTTACATGTTATGAACCTATTATCGTCCACCGAGACATTATGCTATGTAAGACTTATTTTATATTTGAACTCTTGGCTTGTAATAATTGATGCTTCACTATTTGTCATCACATGTATGAGAAAATAATCCTGGCATACATGTGATATTCACTCGGTTGCTCTTTGGAGAAACCGGGTGTGACAGAAGTGGTATCAAAGCCAAGGTTGCCCGTAGGAACGTGGACCTAGGTAGAAATGGACGTATTTAAGGACCCTATTTTCTTAAAAACTATTTTACAAAAGGTGTGAGTTGAAAGTATTATTTAATGGGGTCACTTTATTTGTTCATCTTGTCCCTACTTTTATTCAAAATACAATCTTTATTTAATTCTTGTCTAACTCGATTTTAAATGCTTTATGTTTTAGATGGTTCGCATGGTCCGCACCGCTCGCAAGTCCACCGGAGAGAGGGTTCCTGTAGATGCCCTTGCCTTGAGAGAGGAGAACCACCCGGTGATGTACCACTCCTACGGGTTGGCAGTAGGAGGCTTGTTGCGCCGTCTTCGGCGTATGCTCCACGCCGCCGGCAATGTTGGCAAGCCGATCATACACTACAGCTCCACCAGGACCCTCCGTGAGAAGCGTGAAGAATGGAGCTCGGAGATAAGGATTATCCATGAAAACCAGCTGCTCAAGATCCACCGCTCTCCAGCTTGTCGGGCGACGCAGGCCGATGCGGAGAAGGATGTCACCTAGGAGGCCATCACCTGCCAGAGTTACATCAACCATCGCCACCTGGACAGGACTGAGTACATGTATGTCCTCCAGCGTGAGAGCGGCACCGCGGAGTACAAGTACTCGCCAGTGCAGCAGGGGACTTCCCACGAGCACATGGACCTGTGCCTGGAGGATGCAGCTAAGGTTAGCACTCGACTGCAGGAGTGCCAGCAGGAGCTTCAGGATGTTCGTGACACCCTGAAGGAGACTGAGGCATTGCTTCGCGCCAGCTTGAGGGCGAGAGAAAGAGGAGATGGGAATGAACTGTGTGTCACCGTGAATGACACGTGGACTCCTGACTCCCCAGACCGCCGGGCGAGCAAGCGTCGCCGCCCTTCTACACCAGCAGCTTCCCCACCTAAAGCAGAATCAGAGGGCAGCAGCAATGATGAGGAGGACCCCGACTAGCCAGCTTAGTGATACGAGTTGTTAGAATTATTTCCTTTATTTCCGCATGATTATCGAGTAGTCGAGTCAATAATCCCCCTATTTGCTTGTTAGTGTTGGTGTGTGACGTGAGTTGTGGAAGCCATAGGCACTTGTCCACAACCTCGTCTTTAAGTTGCTTTGCATTGGTGTGTGAACCCCTATGAATCAATAGTGCATTTATTTTCGCGTGAGACATACCGCTCAAAGATCTATGTGAAATCTTCAGAAATTGTCTAGATATTAAGGCCTCAAAAGTTTAAACAAGCAATTTGAGAAGTTAATACGTAATGATTAAAGTTAACATTTCGTTGATCATGATAGATGGCTGGAAGAGGAAAAGGTCGTGGTGCCAACCCCAACAACAACAACAACGATGAGGCAGCCAATCCTCACCTTCCTGGAGGGCAAGACAGGGGTGATCGCCATGAAGGAGCTGATCCTATCCACCAAATGCTCGAAAATCAGAATCAGCTCATCCAGATTCTAACTCAAGTGGTGGCCAACTTGCACCAAGCTCCACCCCCACAAGCTGCACCACATCAACCAAGGTTGAGTAAGTTTCTGGGAACTCAACCCCCAAAGTTTGCAAGTGCTGCTGAACCTCTGGAGGCAGATGACTGGCTAAAGACCATAGAGAGCAAGATGAGGATCATATAATGCCAAGGGTATGAGAGGGTGCTGTTTGCCTCTCACCAATTGCATGGACCTGCTGCTGATTGGTGGACCGCTTACGTGGCAGCCCATCACGACCCCGAGAACATCACTTGGGAAGAGTTTAAGCGCAGTTTCCGCAACCACTACATACCAAGGGGTGAACTCAAGAACAAGAGGAAGGAGTTCTTGGGACTGCAGCAAGGCAACATGACTGTGAGGGAATACCTCACCAAGTTCACTCAACTATCCCGTTATGTCGTTGCCTATGCGTCCCGGCAGCTCCGAAGACACGAGAAGAACTATCCTACGCATGACCTAGAGCTAGCCACAGTGGTCCACGCATTGAAGATTTGGCGGCATTACTTGATGGGAAAGAAGACAGAGATATATACAGATCATAAGAGATTAAAGTACATTTTCACACAGCCAGATCTCAACCTCAGACAAAAGGGGATGGTTAGAGCTAATCAACGACTTTGATGTGGGCATCAACTATCATCCTGGGAAAGCGAACGTCGTGGCAGATGCTTTAAGCCGGAAGGTGCACGTCAACATGTTGAGCTTAAGTGACACGCATTCGGAATTGAAGGAAGAGATTGCAAAACTAAATCTATGCCTGGTGAATAGTGGTGAGGCCATCGCCATGGAGGTGGACTCCACATTGGAGCAAGACATACGCAATGGTCAGAAGAATGATGAGAAGATACAAAAAATCAGAGAACTCATCAAAGAGAATAAAGCTCCTGGGTTCAGAGAGGATGAACAAGGTACGATGTGGCATGGGAAAAGAATCTGTGTGCCTAAGGTGAAGGAGATCTGTGAACTAATTTTGATGGAGGCTCATGATTCTGACTATTCCATTCATCCTGGGAGTACGAAGATGTATCATGACCTCAAGAGCAGATATTGGTGGTATGGCATGAAGCGAGATGTCGCGGAACATGTTGCCCTATGTGACACATGTCAGTTAGTGAAAGCAGAACATCAACGACCCACGGGACTATTGCAACGACTCAAAGTGCCTCAATGGAAATGGGAAGAAATCGGTATGGACTTCATAGTGGGACTACCTAGGACCCAATTGGGATATGATTTGATATGGGTCATCATCGACAGACTGACTAAAGTAGCTCATTTCATCCCCGTGAAAGAAAGCTACAGCGGATCCAAGTTGGCAGAATTGTACATGTCAAGAATTGTGTGTTTTCATGGAGTGCTAAAAAAGATAGTGTCAGACCGAGGGACACAGTTTACCTCCAGGTTCTGGCAGAAGTTACATGAAACCATGGGAACTCATCTGAATTTTAGTTCTGCCTATCAACCCCAGACTGACGGGCAGATCGAAAGGACCAATCAGATCCATGAGGATATGCTGAGAGCTTGTGCACTCAAGAACAATAGGAGTTGGGATAAGAACTTACCGTATGCAGAGTTCTCCTACAACAACAGTTATCAGACTAGTATGAAGATGTCACCATTTGAGGCGTTGTACGGGAGGAAGTGCCGAACTCCACTATTTTCAAACCAAACTGGGGAAAGTAAAGTGTTTGGGCCCGAGGTGCTACAAGAAGCCGAGGCGAAAGTGAGGGAAATCCGCAACAATTTGAGGATAGCCCAGACCCGACAAAAGAGCAATGCTGATGTACGGAGAAGAGAGCTCATTTTCAATGTGGGGGCTATGTTTATCTCAAGGTGTCCCCTATCCAAGGACTTCGTCGGTTCAAGGTGAAAGGGAAATTATCACCACGATACATCGGACCCTTTCACATTCTAGAGAGGAAAGGCGAAGTGGCATATCTGTGACACCCTCATCTCGGGTGTCAGCATGGGTTCATGTTTTATGAAGAGGAAACACTTTAAGGAAAGTAGGGACAGAGAAAAATATCAAGAGGATAGCCAATAAGGGCCGAATCCAGCTCTTACCGCGGCCGCTGGCCACGTGGCGTGTTCGGAGCTCGTCCCTGCGAGGTGGGGAGAGGTCCGCCGCTAAAATAGCTACGTGGTAGGTTCGGGACTCGTCTCCGCAAAGGGGAGAGGTCCGATCCTGTGGGACACGTGTTGCCCGCGGAGCTAGCCTCTGCAGAATAAGCAAAAGCATTTCCGCAAGACACGTGTCATCCTCGGAGCTAGTCCTCGCGGAAATCAGAGGACCAGTCACGCGGGATACGTGTCAATCTCGGAGCTCATCTCCGAGAAGTCCGGATCTATCGAACACGTGTCGCCACCGGAGCTTATCTCCGGGAGGTCCGTCGCAGCTAAACACGTGTCGACCTCGAGGCATGTCCCTGAAGAAAGAAGAAGAGGAAAGACCGGCGCCAACACGTGACGTGCGCGGAGCTCACCTCCAAAGGAGAGGGAGGTCTCGGTCGATTGACACGCGGCACAACCGGAGCTCGTCTCTGCGGAGAAGGAGATACCAGGCCCCGGAAGGACACGTGGAGCCTCCGGAGCTCATCACCGCGAAGGTAACGAGTTCTGGAGCGGCTGTTATGCGTAAGAATACCGATACGTAAAAGAAACCGACCTGTATTCCGCAACGTTACCATACCAAATCAACTAAAGATAAGATGATAGGATCCAACGACGATCTGAATAAGACTCTTATTCGGGATACAATCAGATTAGGATTCTTCTCTTCCCGATTATAAATAGAACCCAGAACCTCTGGCCGAAACCACAAACTTCTTTTCAACTCCTGAGCCGACGACTTAGAGCCCTAGCCCCAACTCGCCGAGAAAGCCATCGCTGAAGCACAGCAAGGGAGATCGCCGGAGGAGAGCCGAGCGGTCTGAGGAGGACCTCAAAGACCGAGAGGAACGTAAGGTAGGCCCCAATACCACCTTACGATATCGTTGAGTTTTCTTTGCATCTGTTCTTTGATTCCTTTCGAACAGAAGCCTTCTCGTGGACAGATCACTTGATGATCAGATTGATCTAGAGACAAGATCATTGCCACATCCACCTTTGATCCGAACACCTCTGTCCATGCAAGCCATGCAAGAACACACCAATCTAATAAAAATTATAGGATAGCATGCATATGCATCATCTCATCTAGATTAAGGTTTGTGCATGATATTGATTGCTGTGAAACTTGTATGCACGTGATCCTACCTAGCAGGACAAGCTCAGGGAGCTGTCTATGACGAACTGCAGCAACCAGGTTTTGAGAATCAAGAGCAACCGGAACCGCAAGAACAAGGCAAGTGCTCCTTGACCATATTGATCCTATGTTTTGGGTAAAACTGTTTTGTTTTGCGAAAAAGTGTGTGTACTGAGTCAAACGTGATGGGAATCCCTTTATTAGGAGTTTACTAGTTTTGATTAAACCACCTTTATCGCCTGGGAAGTTTATGAGTCGGGTATAGTTTTTGCTTTATGCTTCGCTGAGTCTATGGATTGGGAAGCGAGATAGATGTGTCTAGCTAACTGCACTCGTACTGATAATAAGAAACTAATGAGGTTAATGAATATGGATCGGAGGGAGATCTAGGCAAGCTTGTGTTTGTGAAGGACGTAGCATGAGATGGTGGTTTTACTTGTCGTAGATCTAAGGATCGGTTCATGCATGCACATGCCAGGATAACAGTGCCACCACAAGGCCAAGTATGGGTGCGGCTTAGCTGAGTAATTAGGTAAGTTGCTAGAGTGTTATGGACTGTGGAAGGCGCGGGGAATGGAAGTCGAGTGAGGACTTCCCTGGGAACTGCATGGCACAAGAGCGGGCCCGTGGGCGGGAGAATTGGAGATTCTAGCCTGTCGGTGAAACCTTAGTGAGTCCATAAATCTAGTAACCCCTTTGTAAAGACTATTTTGTGATCTCTTGACCATACACCAACGGTTGTGTACTGGTACAATGGAGGTTCTGCAGTCGCCGACGGGTGATGAAATCACAAACTTGTGGGTAAAGAGGTGCAAACTCTGCAGAGTCTAAAACTACCATGATAGCCGAGCTTACGGTCACGGGCACCTGGGTAAACTGCCATGATTAGTTGGGATGGACATTGGGATGGTTATTGGGAAGGTTATTGGTTTGGTTATTGGTTTGGTTATGGTTTGGTTGTTGGGACTGTTGAGTCCGGGTGATGAGATAGTTGCATGATTGTTGGGTCATGACATGAGATTGGTCTCGGTATGAGACGAGGTGGTCTTATGAGATAAGATGGTAGCAAATACGAGGAGGTATTCGTGAGTATGAATAAAGGATTGGTTAATGTTTGGATGGAACACGGAAAGTGATGGAGGTATGTTGGTAATTTAATACATGCTGGGATTACATCTAAAGTTAAGTTGCTGTTTTATCATGGTTTTACAAATCTGCTTTTCTGCAAATAAGCCTTTTATGCCTACCTTGTTTATGAGCTGCATATCATGTGTTTTCCCGCACTTGCTGAGTACATAATTGTACTCAAACTTGCATTATTACTTCATTATCAGCAGCAAGAGAAGCCTACTATGAAGACCAAGTGGAGCATTATGGCGTGTGATCTGTTCTCAACCTTGCCTGTGGAGGGAATAGAGATGGAGCCACTACTGCTTAGTTTTGCTTCCGCATTAGTTTTTGCTTCCGCTTTAGAATAAAGACTTCCGCTGCATAGAAATAAGACTTCCGCTGTGAGCATGAGTCCAAGACTCATGAGCTATTGTAATAAACCCTGTTATTCGTGGTAATATATGATCTGAATTCAGTTTGTGGAATGTATGTGTATGTGTGATGAACATCCTGGGCACACATATGCATTAGTTCTCGGTTCCGTGGTTTTCCCACAGAATTGAGGGCGTCACAGATTGGTATCAGAGCCACGGGTTGACAGTAGGTTACACGCCTAGATATAAAACCTTAGATAGATAATAGAGCCACGGGTTACACCCCTAAATAGGAGTCACAAGCGTCCTAGGGTGAATAACTCAGATTGGCTTTAAAATCACCTTGGCATAGGAAACCATCCTTGAATAGGAGTTGTATGAGCCCTTGCAATGATTGTGTGTGATTATGTGCTTAGTGTGAGTTGTGGGACGTCTCAAAAACGTTGTCCATATCCATACGTAAGAAGAAAGAGGTGTGAAATGCTTCGGCACTTGATCACATCTTCATAAGGGCTAATATATATAGTCCAACTCACCTTGATGCATATAGTTGAAGGGACCTACCTAACCTTCTAACCTTCTATTCTATTTCGTTCTCTCTCACAGATGGTGAGAGGAAACGCCAGCCGAAGGAGCGTCCAGGAGGATGACCATGATGAAGTTCGTGCTAACCCCGGAGCTGGTGAAAACCATCTGGAAAGGTTGATGGCCATGCAAAACCAGCTTATGCAAACCATGATCCAAACTTTGGGTCAGTTGCAGGCCAACCAAAATCCTGTTCCGGCACCACCGCCACCACCACCGTCGGCTCATAACAGGCTGGGAGAGTTCATGAGGACTCGACCACCCACCTTTGCTCAAGCAAGCGATCCCATGGAGGCCGATGATTGGTTGAAATCCATGGAGAAGAAGCTCGCCATTGTTCAATGCAATGACCGAGAGAAGGTTCTCTTCGCATCGCACCAACTTACGAGAGCCGCTGCTGACTGGTGGGATGCCTTGAGCAACGCCCATGTCAATCCGGAGACAATCACTTGGACTGAGTTCAAGGAAAGTTTCCGCTCTCACTACATCCCTGCTGGTGTAATGATGCTCAAGAGGCAGGAGTTTGAAGTTCTCCGCCAAGGACAGAAGAGTGTGAACGAGTATCTCAACAAGTTCATACAACTGAACCGGTACGCCCCGAAGACGTCAACTCAGACCAGAGGAAGCAGTACCTGTTCATGAGAGGGTTGAACAATGAGATCCAGGTTCAGCTCCTCAACAATGACTACGTAAGCTTCCAGAAGCTGGTTGATAAGGCTATTGTGGTTGAAAACAAGATCCAAGAGATCAAGCGAAAGTGCAAGAGGAAGATGCCATACCAGCCCCAAGGGAGCAACGTACGACCTAGGTACATGCCCCCTGCACCGCAGTATGGATCGACCACTCCTGCGTACCGCCCTGATCAGCCACCACAGCAACAATTCGTTGCACCGGCACCTCGTGTGCCCATGCCTCCTGCGCCCCGGCCTAACAATGGTGCTCCTGTTCAAAACCCCCGCCCCAACGTACCTGCTGCCGTAGGCAACAGGGCATGCTTTGCATGCGGGGAAGTAGGCCACTTCGCTAACCAGTGCCCGAGGAGAGGCCCTAGACAGCAAGGTAACGTGCCCAAGCAGAGCCAGCGACCAAACGGAGGGGACAACCAAGGGAACCGTGGACCGCAGAACTATGCTCGTGGCCACGTAAACCATGTCACTGCTGAGGAAGCACAACAGGCTGAGGACGTCGCAATTGGTATGTTCCTTGCCAACTCCAACCCAGCCACCATTTTATTTGATTCCAGGGCATCACATTCCTTCATATCATCCAAATATGTTGCCAAACATCATCTACCCGTATCCCACTTAGAATGTGCTATGTTAGTTAATTCTCCCGGAGGAGAAATGAGGACTAATATAGTATGTCCTAAAGTAAACCTTAAAATAAGGGGGGTAGACTTCCTAGCCAATCTTATTGTCTTGGACTCCCCAGGAATTGACATCATACTCGGAATGGATTGGTTAAGCAAGCACAATGGAGTAATCCAATGTGCTGAAAGGAGCGTGCAGTTGACAAACGAACACGGTATTCGTGTCGAGTTTGAGTCAGCCCAGCAAACAACCGAACGGGCAAATTTGAACCACGTCGAAGGAACAACATTGGACAGCATTCCAGTGGTTCAGGAATTTTCGGACGTGTTCCCGAAAGAGCTTCCATGAATGCCACCTGACCGGGACATCGAGTTTGCCATAGATTTGGTACCCGGAACTGCACCTATAGCTAAGAGACCATATAGGATGCCCGTCAACGAGCTAGTTGAACTCAAGAAGCAAATTCAAGAACAGTTGGAGAAGGGTTTTATCCGTCCAAGCTCGTCACCATGGGGAGCTCCGGTACTCTTCGTGGACAAGAAGGATGGAACCCAAAGAATATGCGTGGACTACAGGTCTTCAAACGAGGTGACAATCAAGAATAAATACCCTCTGCCCCATATAGAGGACCTGTTTGATCAAATGAAAGGAGCCCGAGTATTCTCCAAGATTGATCTTCGGTCGGGATATTTCCAGCTGAAGATTAAGCCCTCCGATATACCTAAGACAGCCTTTCGGACACGGTATGGTTCGTATGAATATACCGTCATGTCTTTTGGGTTAACGAATGCACCCGCATACTTCATGTACCTTATGAACAAGGTTTTCATGGAATACTTGGATAAGTTCATCGTGGTTTTCATCGATGACATTATGGTGTATTCAAAAAGTGAGGAGGAGCATGAAGAACATCTAAGATTGACCTTGCAAAAGTTGCGTGAGCATCAATTGTATGCCAAGCTCAACAAGTGTCAATTTTGGCTAAAGGAAATATCTTTCCTAGGCCATATTATCTCCAAGGAAGGGGTATCGGTTGATCTGGGAAAAGTGAGAGATGTTCTGAAGTGGGACCAACCAAAGAGCGTGAGGGATATTCGGAGTTTCCTTGGGATGGGAGGATACTATCGGCGCTTCATTAAAGACTTCTCTAAGATAGCAAAACCTATGACGGAATTGCTAATAAAGGGAAAAGTCTTTCAATGGACACAAGCCTGCCAAGGAAGTTTTGAGGAACTCAAGAAAAGGCTAACCACAGCACCAGTTCTGGTATTGCCAGACGTAAGCAAGAGCTTTGACATATATTGTGACGCATCTAGACAAGGGCTCGGATGTGTACTCATGCAGGAAGGACAAGTGGTACCCTATGCCTCACGACAATTAAAGAAGCACGAGCTTAACTATCCTACGCATGACTTGGAGCTAGCAGTAGTGGTGCATGCATTGAATATTTGGAGACATTATATCCTTGGACATCGATGTGAGATCTATACGGATCATAAAAGCCTCAAGTACATATTCACACAAACGGACTTGAATTTGAGCCAACGTCGATGGTTAGAACTCATCAAGGATTATGATGTTGGAATCAACTACCACCCCGGAAAAGCCAATGTAGTAGCTGACGCATTGAGCAGAAAGGGAGTATGCCACCAACTCACGGTTCGGGAGCTACCACCCGAACTACAGAAGGAGTTCGAACGGTTACACCTCGGATTCTTGAATAACGTGGAGATAATGGAGATCCACTCCCCATTGGAGCTAGAAATAAGAGAGGGCCAAGCAACGGACGAGGAGATCAAGGAGATCAAGGAAAGAATCCGACAAGGAATAGAGAAGGACTTCAAGGAGGATGAAAAGGGTACGCTTTGGCTAGGAAAAAGGATTTGTGTGCCGAACATAAGACACCTCCGCAACATGATATTGAAGGAGGCACATGATTCACCCTATTCCATACATCCAGGAAGCACCAAAATGTACAAGGACTTGAAAACTTGTTATTGGTGGGATGGTATGAAGAGGGATATAGCCGAATACGTTGCCCTATGCGACACATACCAACGGGTAAAGGCCGAACATCAAAAACCCGCTGGATTGTTGCAACCTTTGAAGATACCCGAATGGAAGTGGGAGGATATCAGTATGGATTTCATCGTCGGATTGCCACGTACTCAGTCGAGTTATGACTCCATCTGGGTTATCGTGGACCGATTGACGAAAACTGCCCATTTTCTTCCGGTAAAGACCAGTTACAACGTTGCACAATTGGCAGAGTTGTACATGGAGCAGATCGTGTGCCGTCACGGAGTTCCTAAGAGGATAGTCTCAGATCGAGGTTCTCAGTTTACCTCTAGATTCTGGAGGAAGCTGCAGAAAGCCATGGGTACACGACTGGATTTTAGCTCCGCCTACCACCCACAAACAGATGGACAAACCGAAAGGACAAACCAAATTTTGGAGGACATGTTGAGAGCTTGCGCCTTGAAACGTGGGCGTAGTTGGGATAGGAGTTTACCTTATGCTGAATTCTCCTATAACAACAGCTATCAAGCTAGCTTGAAGATGTCGCCTTTCGAAGCCTTATATGGTAGACGGTGTAGAACGCCACTGTTTTGGAACAAGACTGGAGAGAACCAGGTGTTTGGACCCGAAGTACTACAAGAAGCTGAAAAGCAGGTCCAAACGATACGGGAGAACTTAAAGGCTGCTCAGTCACGACAGAAAGGCTATGCGGACAATAGGCGTAGGAAGTTGACCTTTGAAGAAGGAGACTTCGTATACCTTAAGGTATCGCCTATCCGAGGCCAACGACGTTTCAACGTCAAAGGCAAGCTAGCACCTCGCTACATCGGACCATTTAAGATTTTGGACAAGCAAGGAGAAGTAGCCTATCAACTAGAGCTCCCAAACCACCTCTCCGACGTACATGACGTGTTTCATGTATCCCAGCTCAAGAAGTGCTTGAGAATACCAGAGGAACAAGTATCCATGGGAGAGCTTGAACTTCAAAAGGACCTGACTTATGCGGAACACCCCGTCCGAATCTTGGACGTAAAGGAAAGGGTCACCCGGAACAAGGTGATTCGATGGTGCAAGGTACAATGGAGCCATCACACCGAAGCTCAAGCCACATGGGAGCGTGAAGAGGATATCAAGGCAGAATTTCCCCATCTATTTTCTACTAACAAATCTCGAGGGCGAGATTCAATTTAAGGGGGGTAGATTTGTGACACCCTCATCTCGAGTGTCAGCATAGGTTCATGTTTTATGAAGAGGAAATACTTTAAGAAAAGTAGGGACAGAGAAAAATATCAAGAGGATAGCCAATAAGGGCGAATCCAGCTCTTACGGCGGCCGCTGGCCACGTGGCGTGTTCGGAGCTCGTCCCTGCGAGGTGGGGAGAGGTCCGCCGCTAAAATAGCTACGTGGCAGGTTCGGGACTCGTCTCCGCAAAGGGGAGAGGTCCGATCCTGTGGGACACGTGTTGCCCGCGGAGCTAGCCTCTGCGGAAGAAGCAAAAGCATTTCCGCAAGACATGTGTCATCCTCGGAGCTAGTCCTCGCGGAAATCAGAGGACCAGTCGCGCGGGATACATGTCAATCTCGGAGCTCATCTCCGAGAAGTCCGGATCTATCGAACACGTGTCGCCACCAGAGCTTATCTCCGGGAGGTCCGTCGCAGCTAAACACGTGTCGACCTCGGGGCATGTCCCTGAAGAAAGAAGAAGAGGAAAGACCGGCGCCAACACATGGCGTGCGCGGAGCTCACCTCCAAAGGAGAGGGAGGTCTCGGTCGATTGACACGCGGCACAACCGGAGCTCGTCTCTGCGGAGAAGGAGATACCAGGCCCCGGAAGGACACGTGGAGCCTCCGGAGCTCATCACCGCGAAGGTAACGAGTTCTGGAGCGGCTGTTATGCGTAAGAATACCGGTACGTAAAAGAAACCGACCTGTATTCGCAACGTTACCATACCAAATCAACTAAAGATAAGATGATAGGATCCAACGACGATCTGAATAAGACTCTTATTCGGGATACAATCAGATTAGGACTCTTCTCTTCCCGATTATAAATAGAACCCAGAACCTCTGGCCAAAACCACAAACTTCTTTTCAACTCCTGAGCCGACGACTTAGAGCCCTAGCCCCAACTCGCCGAGAAAGCCATCGCTGAAGCACAGCAAGGGAGATCGCCGGAGGAGAGCCGAGCGGTCTGAGGAGGACCTCGAAGACCGAGAGGAACGTAAGGTAGGCCCCAATACCACCTTACGATATCGTTGAGTTTTCTTTGCATCTGTTCTTTGATTCCTTTCGAACAGAAGCCTTCTCGTGGACAGATCACTTGATGGTCAGATTGATCTAGAGACAAGATCATTGCCACATCCACCTTTGATCCGAACACCTCTGTCCATGCAAGCCATGCAAGAACACACCAATCTAATAAAAATTATAGGATAGCATGCATATGCATCATCACATCTAGATTAAGGTTTGTGCGTGATATTGATTGCTGTGAAACTTGTATGCACATGATCCTACCTAGCAGGACAAGCTCAGGGAGCTGTCTACGACGAACTGCAGCAACCAGGTTTTGAGAATCAAGAGCAACCGGAACCGCAAGAACAAGGCAAGTGCTCCTTGACCATATTGATCCTATATTTTGGGTAAAACTGTTTTGTTTTGCGAAAAGGTGTGCATACTGAGTCAAACGTGATGGGAAGCCCTTTATTAGGAGTTTACTAGTTTTGATTAAACCACCCTTGTCACCTGGGAAGTTTATGAGTCAGGTATGGTTTTTGCTTTATGCTTCGTTGAGTCTATGGATTGGGAAACGAGATAGATGTGTCTAGCTAACTGCACTCGTACTAATAATAAGAAACTAATGAGGTTAATGAATATGGATCGGAGGGAGATCTAGGCAAGCCTGGGTTTGTGAATGAGGTAGCATGATATGGTGGTTTTACTTGCCGTAGATCTAAGGACCGGTTCATGCATGCACATGCCAGGATAACAGTGCCACCACAAGGCCAAGTATGGGTGCGGCTTAGCTGAGTAATTAGGTAAGTTGCTAGAGTGTTATGGACGGTGGAAGGCGCGGGGAATGGGAGTCAAGTGAGGACTGCCCTGGGAACTGCATGGCACAAGAGGGGGCCCGTGGGTGGGAGAATTGGAGATTCTAGCCTGCCGGTGAAACCTTAGTGAGTCCATACATCTAGTAATCCCTTTGTAAAGGCTATTTTGTGATCTCTTGACCATACACCGACGGTTGTGTACTGGTATAATGGAGGTTCTGCAGTCGCCGACGAGTGACGAAATCACAAACTTGTGGGTAAAGAGGTGCAAACTCTGCAGAGTCTAAAACTATCATGATAGCCGAGCTTACGGTCACGGGCACCTGGCTAAACTGCCATGATTAGTTGGGATGGACATTGGGATGGTTATTGGGAAGGTTATTGGTTTGGTTATTGGTTTGGTTATGGTTTGGTTGTTGGGACTGTTGAGTCCGAGTGATGAGATGGCTGCATAATTGTTGGGTCATGACATGAGATTGGTCTCGTTAGCGAATACGAGGAGGTATTCGTGAGTATGAATAAAGGATTGGTTAATGTTCGGATGGAACACGGAAAGTGATGGAGGTATGTTGGTAATTTAATACATGATGGGATTACATCTAAAGTTAAGTTGTTGTTTTATCATGGTTTTACAAATCTGCTTTTCTGCAAATAAGCCTTTTATGCCTACCTTGTTTATGAGCTGCATATCATGTGTTTTCCCGCACTTGCTGAGTACATAATTGTACTCAAACTTGCATTATTACTTCATTATCAGCAGCAAGAGAAGCCTACTATGAAGACCAAGTGGAGCATTATGGCGTGTGATCTGTTCTCAACCTTGCCTGTGGAGGGAATAGAGATGGAGCCACTACTGCTTAGTTTTGCTTCCGCATTAGTTTTTGCTTCCGCATTAGAATAAAGACTTCCGCTGCATAGAAATAAGACTTCCGCTGTGAGCATGAGTCCAAGACTCATGAGCTATTGTAATAAACCCTGTTATTCGTGGTAATATATGATCTGAATTCAGTTTGTGGAACGTATGTGTATGTGTGATGAACATTCTGGGCACACATATGCATTAGTTCTCGGTTCCGTGGTTTTCCCACAGAATTTAGGGCGTCACAATGTCAGCTAGAACTACCAGCTCGCCTATCATATGTGCACGATGTATTCCATGTGTCACAACTCAAGAAATATTTAAGAACACCCAAAGAGATGTTACCCATGAATGAGGTGGACGTACGAGAGGATCTTTCTTATGCCGAGCAACCGGTCAAGATTTTGGAGACAATGGAACACCTCACAAGAAATAAAAGAATCTGAATGTGCAAAGTGCAGTGGAAGCATCACTCGGAAGCAGAAGCCACATGGGAGCGAGAAGACGAGCTCAAGGCGCAGTTTCCGGATTTGTTTTCCTAGAGTCACCAATCTCGAGGACGAGATTTCTTTTAAGGGGGGTAGAATTGTAACACCACAAAACCTGTTAAAGAGGGGAATTTAAAATTTTTGGACGTATTGCATGTGGTGAAACAATTCAAATTCAAAATGGAATTCAAATTTGAACCAGAACAGAAAAGAAAAAGGGAAAAAGAAAAAGAAAAACGGCCAGTGGGCCGAAACCCACCTCAGCCGGCCCAAAGCCCGCGACCGCTTCTCCCCCCTCCCCCTCTCTCTGACGTGCGGGGCCCACGTGTCATCTCCTTCCCCGCGCGCCCCCAACCGCTCCGGTTCTTCAGCGCCGATCACGCGCCCCGCTTCCGGATTCCTCGCGCTCGACCCAACCCTGAATCCCCCGCGCCGTCCTGCACGATCGCAACCAACCCCCGTGCCCCCGGCCCTGATAAAAACAGATGTCCCCGCCGCCCTCCCCTCGCGTAAGCAGTTTCTCTCCCGGTGAGCACCGCCGCCGCTGGGCTTGGAATTCCCCAAGAGTGTCGCCGTTTCCCTCTGTCACACCGATCTCGTGGCCCCGCAGCACCGCGCACAAGCTGTAGACGTCGACCCCGGAGAGAAACGCCGCCGGAAACGACCATCCCGACGCTTGCCGGTGAGTACCACCGCCGCTCGCCAGTGAAACCTTCGAATTTCACGGTTTCAATCCACCCTAATCATCGGTGTGCCATCTCTAGACCCTAGGGAAGCGTCACGACTCGAGAACTCGAAGGGATCACCTCCCCAACTGCCACTTCGACGAGCACAGCAAGTCGCCGCCGCCTGTCCTCGTCGTCGACCGGGTTCCGAGTCCTTCATGTCTAAGAAATTAGCCTAGGTGAGCTCCCCTACCTCTCCTCTGCCGAATTATGCCTAGAAATCCGAGTCTTAGCGTGTGTAGGCGAAGATCCGAGACCTCGCCGGCGAAATCGTCGCCTCCGCCGCCGCGCGCCGCCGTGCGCTATGTTTTCCCTGGTCGGAGCGACGTGGTGCAATGTGGCGTGTCCATTTTAAATCGCACAGCAGAAATTAAATGGGCGCATACCCCTTCGGCGATCTAATCTGAGCCCTCGGTTTTAAATCCGACGGCCCACGTTTAAATCACCTGTTCCCGCTAGGAATTTAGCGTGCTACCACCTGAGGCTTTCAGAAAACACGATCTAGCCCCGTTAGGTCCCTGAATATGCTGCTCGCCTCAGCCCCACCGGAAACTCACCGGAGATGGTTGTGCGATGGCGGAGGCGGCTCGGTGAATTCCAGTGATGTGGTTCTAGCTACTTTGAGCCTTATCTTGCTTGCCGTTTGCTCCTAAAGCATCACTGATCACGTGGAGCACGAAAATGAACCAAAGATCCGATGACAATGGCCGGAATCTAGAGTTTACCGCTGAACTGAGAGCTTTTCGCAGTGGGGGGCAAAACTCGGTGAACTCCTCGGGTTCTTGGGCAAAACTCGCTCTACTTCTTCCTACAACTCCGTATGGACATCTAGATTATGTCCTTAAACGCGCATGATCACTAATGGAGCGTGTGAGGTGAATTTCACCTCGAAACCTACTCGGCTCAAATGAACACACTAAGGGAAAATGGGAAATACTCGGCGCACAATGAAAAAAATGAAAACGGCTTTCTCCGTGAGCACCAGCACACGGCACACCTTTTTGCTTTTGGGGAGTGCGGCGAGAGAGAGGCTGGATCGCCGGGGCGACGAAGGTCCAAAGCGGCGGCAGTGAGAGCTCGAGTGCGGAGAGCAGAGAACTCGAGTGCTTCTCACCTTTGACGTGTGAGGGGGTTGTACCGCGGGTGAGACGGTCGAGCACAATTACAGCAGCTCGCCAGCTCCAGTGCTGCGGTGAAAAAATCGCTGATGACTCGGAGGTTGGTGGCACGCTCGCCTGAGAGAGAAGAAAACACAACACACTTTGTACTGACATGTGGGTCCCATTTCCCTCTTATCCACTTTATAAATTCAGTTTAAAATAGTAAACCATCTCCAAAAATGGTAAAAATTGGCATGTCGGCTAAACTGAATATGAGGAATCAAATGGTGCAATTCAATGTGAATTTCTATGAAATTGAATTTGAATTCTAGTGTTTTGAAGTTAAATTTGGATTCCCACTTTACCTCACCCAAATAAATAGCAAACCTAGTCCAAATTTAGTGAAATTTGGCAGGGATACTATTTGGACTATGAAGAACCTAATCGTGAAATCATATCTCCATGTTTGGCACTTTTGTGATAGAATTCAGAATTTCATTAAGGAACTCTACTCAGCAATACTTCCTCTTGTAATAAAATACTTAGCTCCAAATTTAGCGAAATTTGGTAGCCCTCCTAGTTTGAACCTAATAACTAGAAATATGACATCATATGAAGATTTTTAGGTGCTATGTTCCTGTTTTTAGTTCTCACTTTGATCTCACCTCATTGTATTCAAAAATTTTTAATTCCTACCATTTTTACTAAGTGTTCATGAGCTGAATTACACTTGATGAAATCTTAGGATTTCACAGTGTGGTCAAGGACTCAATGACTTAGTTGGAGACACCGGATGATGTACAAACTCATGAGAAGCAGAAACGAAAACCAGTCACTATAACAGTTCGATGGTTCGGTTTGAGGAGTAGAGTACATTAGCGAGAATCTGATGAATTTTAAAACTGAATACAAGTAATGTTTTGTCATTTATTATTTCATATTGTATATTTTTTAATAATTATACTTAGCAATAAATCGTTGAAATAGGATGTCGTCAGACAAGGGTAAGGGGATCAAGAAGACCGTCAAGAGGTTTCTCGGCACTGTGAGCAGGATGCCTCGTCCACGGCACGTGGCGAACATCCTTTTACAGGTTAGTCCCTCAGTAGAGAGCACACAGTCTCATTTGTTGGGACACATGCCCTCAGAGCTGGCAAACATACCTGTTGCCTTTCAATGGACCGAGGTAAATTTACCAATCATATTTTATAAAATTTTATAAATAATTTATTTATGTATCTAAAAACTTCTATAATGTTGCAGGATGACTTAGAGCCGAGGCGCCTCCTGAGCCACAGTCAGCTGACCACCCTTCCGTGTCAGTTGACCACCCTTCCGGTTCGACGGACCACTCTTACGGGTCGTCTGAGGACACGGAGGCGCAAATAAAGCGACGGACTAGGAGGAACCATTATGTGACCCCTCCGCCGGTTTCTAGAGACGAACCAGCTTTGCGGGCTATTCTCCTTGCTGGCGATAGGTAAGAAGCCATTACGTTGTAGCTTTAGACAATTATGTAGTGCTAACATCCTTTTATGGACAAATATTCTTGCAGCGAATGGGAAGACACTACCTTCAAGGGTAGAGGGCGTCAGAGACAGGTCAACGTTGTGTTGGGGAACCTCGTGCGTTTACAATATCCTGATGTGGTCCCTAGCAGCGTTGACGAGCGTATCCCTGCCAAGTCATGGGATGATTACGCTTTTACTACTGACCTGATGTACGGGAATACTCAGGGTGCAGTGTGGGCCGACTTCTCGGTAAGTATGTTTAATACATTATCTGAATTTGAATTCTTCAATAACTAGGTTGTTTAATAGCATTTATATTTTTGTCTTCTTGTAGAAACAGTTCCGTTTGAAGGATCCGACGGACGCTGAGCACGCGAAATCCGTCTTCAACAAGAACACGAGGAAGCTTGTTGCTCAAGCGATCTCCTATGCCTGGATTCAGGCAACAAACGAATACTTGAAGAAGATGAAGGGCAGGATCTAGCGGCATTCAGAGACGGCTCCGATAAGTACTTGATGGAGGAGAAGTACGAGGAGGTAAACTAGTAACGTTTTAATGGCTTTCTTATTTTGTGATGTTATCATTATTTTAACCAATTACTAAATGTGTGCAAGTGGGTATTTCTTGGTTGGAGAACCGTCAGGAAACTTATCGGGCCCTCTATCGGTTGTGATCTAGCGGACTTCGTTGCCAAGTCCAAGAGGGCCCGAGAGTGCAGAGGGTCTATCGGAGACCATACGTATGGTCCATATGGACATATACGTATGGCTAAACACATGATAATAAAAATATCTACAAAAATATATTCATAGTATATTTATGCTACTAACTCGTACCCATAGGAAAACGAGCTCGGTGAATGACCGAGCTTCTTCAGGTATGGAAGGGAGGTCATAGGGCAAGTGACCCTTCACAGCCTAGGCAAATGTGCACTCCGGTGGCGATAACTCGACTGGTAAGTTATCGACATACTTTAAGTTGTTTGTAACTAATATTGCTATTGACACGTTTACACGATTTGCTTGTATTTGTAGGAGAAGTATGGAGAGGAGGCCGTGAAGATTCACGACGAAGACTACGATTGACAAAGCACACCAATCGACGTCAACTTCGTGTACGCAAGATGAGGCGGAAAAGCCCATGGACAATGATATGATAACTGTTTTTTATTTTTGTCAATTCGAGCTACATAATTTTACTCTTAATCTTTTTTGTAGGTGTGTCATATTCGTTGGAGTGGTTGAATCAAGGGATGCAAGACCTTCGAGGGGATTTTCTTCGCACTCTTCGTCCGCTGGACCCAGCAGGCGGATGCCGCAGAGGGACCTGTAGCTCTAGAGTGTCCAGGAGGTGCTACGCCTGACACGGGAAAATATCTTGCCAAGGTCAGGGAGGAGTATCAAGCTAGCTACTTGGCATTGATGTAAGCAGGGATACATGTAAGAATTTAAATTGTGAAACATCCATATCATTTTATTGTTATGCATGCTCTAATGGTTTGCTATCACGGGCCTTAGCCTAGTAGCAGGTTGTCTGGTCCTCATGGCAGCCGCCAATGGAGCCACAGGTGTCGGTGGAGCCACAAATGTATTCCTCAGCAGCCCAGGTAAGAAACAATTATTGAAACGAAGCTAAATTAGATAAATATAGCAAATTGAGTCAAAATTAGTCAAGCGTAGCCAAACATAAGCAAACTTAGCTAAATCTAGTCTGTTTTAGCCAAACTTAGCAAGACTTGCTCAATTCTACCCTGTCTTAAGCAAATTTAGTGAAACACACACTTTTAAATCTAAAACTTGTCTAATACACATGTAAATCACAGGGATTAGTGGCGGAGGCTCAGACTCCATCGCCTCATCTACCAGCACCTGGAGCATGACGCAAAGACAACTTTTCGAGCTCCGAAGGTAGCAGACTTGGGAGTGTTTAGTGTCGCGTAATATTTGATATTATTGTTATGCGAACTGTTTGCGATGTTTGTTATATTGTTATGTATCTGCCTGTGAGCTGGCTATCGTGCCATGTTAGCAGTTTCCTATTTTTTAAAATAATATCCCTTATTTACGACGGTCAAGTTATGTGCTGTTGTAAACAAGCCATTGTTATATACGACGGCAAATATTCTATTGATATTTACGACGGACCGTCATAAATAAGCCATCCAAATTTACGACGACTCAGAGTCAGACCGTCGTAAATAAAGACCCCAAGGGTGCCACATGACATGGCCTCATTATTTACGACGGCTACACCAGGCCGTTGTAAATAAGTTATTTACGACTCGACTGATGACGGCTACAAACCGTCGTAAGTAAACTATTACTATCGTAAATAAGTTGTTTACGACATTAAATAGCTTATTTACGACGGTTTCTGGCTTAGTTAACTAGTTTCCTGTAGTGGAAACTCAATCATTTAAACCCATTAGATCATTAGCTCTTCAATTAATGACTCTATGCCCCCTTAGCGACTCTCCAACAAATCTAATACCATGTTGGGATAAAAATGAAGCAAAGAAAAATACACTCTCTTAGCTCTTCCTTCCCCACCACACTCTATTTCCTTGCATTAAATGTTATGGTGGGCCATTTCATGTCACATTTGAAGGTAAGTAATGGTCACTTGGCCTTATCTCCTAGCGCTTTTCCTCTAGATTTTTCATCACTTTTTATTATTGCTCAATGTATTATTAGAACCAAGATGACAATGGACAATGGCAAGAGGTTGTGCATAGTAGAAGTATGTTGTTGGAGGGGTTAATGGAAGCCAAACAATAGTTGGACATCCAGCTCGATACGATACGACGCGAGGTGAACAATGAGGCTAAATGTGACAGGGCAAGGGCACAAAGAAGCCGCACCTTCTGTAAGCGTCGTGGTTGTACAACAACTCTTTTTACATCATGCATATTTAAACCAAAATATCGCCATTTTATTTGTGTACATTTCCTTAATCATCTTGAAGTAGGTTTCTTATTGTCCCTGTACTCTCCATTTATGTCATCGTATATTTCAAACCATTAAAAATAGGCAAATATACCACTAGGTTAAATCCTCTTTTTGATGCTACTTCGGAACTCAAACCATTTGGGAACTCAACCCATTTGAATATAGTTTCACACCCCTCATCTCAATAGGAAAAGGAAAAAAAGCAAACAACTTTTTTTCTAGTAACAAATTAATCTACAGATATTTAGATAATGGCCATATAATAGCGAGATCCAATTGGGACATGTTTTATACATCCAAGAGAATAAACCATTTATTTGCGCACCCCATCATCTGCCACCGCCATTCAATCACCGCCTCTGATGGCCCATCGTCCCCGAGTCTCTGTCCTCCCTCCCCCCTCCCCCGCCTTCTTTCTCACAAGAATCTTTTCAAACTCAACTCCGTCTTGCTCTTCACATCCGTCTTCGGTGGCTTCCACTGTCAGATCCGACACCACCAACCTCCTACACGCTAATCCATAGACCCGTTCACTCCTCTATTGCTAGATCCGCCGCCACCTACCACCTCCACACTACCTGTTGGTCCCTTGACCCCACCACCGTCAAACCACCCACCACCTTCCCATAGATCCGTGACTTACCACCACATCATCGCCGCCCCATGAGCAATCTCATAACCCTAACTCTAACCATCACTGGAAAAGGTCACCAGCTGTTGGAGTAGGTGAAGAAAGAGGGCGATCAAGAAGTGCTTCTAGTTTAGATCTGTTTAGATCTGTGGCTGGTTCATCACCTACATAAGTAAATTCAGATGACCAATACGATCATAAATCTTGTAAATCGTTTGGATGCACGGGTGTTGTTGCCGTGCAATCGCCTCTGCGCATCCGTTGAAGAGGCGCATCCGCCAGGGGAGGAGGAAATGCCGGTCAGGGCGCTCCCAACCGACCTTCTGCTTGAGATCGTCAGACGGGCGGATGTAGAGACGCTCATCCGCTGCGCCGCATGTTGCAAAGCCCTCCGTCGCGACATCCTCAGCCCGGGCTTCATCCGCCGCGTCTGCCACGAGCCAGGCAGTGTCGCGCCTGGGTTCCTACTCGGTTTCCTCCACTTCTACATCAAGGCGAGTGGGACATCCCGACCACCAGCGCCTTTCTCACTGGCGCACCCGGCGACGCCTGCCGCGACATCCTTCTCCGAGAAGCACATCGTGCGTCCCTTGTCCAGGGGCACCGGGGTCGATCTCTTGGGCTGTTACACGGCCTTGACGTCGCGTCGTGGCCTCATCGCGCTCGGCCGCCAGTACTTCTGCAGCGGTTTGAGGTTGCCAGATATCTGCGTGTATGACCCCGTGACGGACGACCGCAAGTTCTTTCCCTATCCGCCGGACCTCAACCACATTTCCTTCAACAAGTACGTCCTGCTCACCGCTGCAGACGGAGTTGGCTGCTCCTTACTTCTGCTCGCTGCAAATTTTTACACACTCAGCACCTCAGGCTGCATCCATGTCCAGACCATATCGCTGGACGTCGCAGATTGCAAATGAGGGCCCGTCACCTCGGTTCTCCATCCTCCTTCCCTGACGTCCCCTTTCCTGCAATGGTGCAGACCCGTGGTCCTTGGCACATTGATCCATTGGCTGATGTACAGCAGGCAGGGCTCCTCCCATATCCTCATCTACGATGTCAGAACGACGACGACTGGGTTGATCGAGTTCCCGGCTGACGGCCTGCCCAGTGATTGCGAATTATTTGACCTCCACCTGGCTTCTTCTGTCAACGGCAGGCTGAGATTGCTAGTGACAGACCGGCTCACAATATCCATTTGGCTCCGGTTATCCACCGACGCCGGTTGGGAGCGACAAGCCATAATCAACGCAGAGGCGTTTTTACTGTCTATGTTTCAGGACCGGCCACGACATCGATGGCCCGACGAGATCTTTTACATGAGTTCAGGGTTGAGTGGCGCGGTCCTGCTGCGGCCTGCCGTGAAGTACTTTTACTAGGGGTATGATGATGAAGTTAGGTACGTTCTACTTGATTTGGAGACAGAGGAGATGCGAAGGGTTATTATTAACAGGAAGAATTCCTTCGTGTGCTACCCTTACGAGGTCGACTTGGCCTCACGGCTATCAGCCATGAAAAGCTTCCATTAGTTA
This sequence comes from Neostapfia colusana, assembly GCA_030760725.1. Classification (NCBI taxonomy): domain Eukaryota; kingdom Viridiplantae; phylum Streptophyta; class Magnoliopsida; order Poales; family Poaceae; genus Neostapfia; species Neostapfia colusana. The sequence goes on from JASWHV010000013.1 coordinate 17,891,760, forward strand.
GTGTCATTCAGGGGCACTGCGTCGTGCTGACACTGAAGTTACAGAGAAGAAATACAGAACTATTATATGGTTAGTGTCGTTTACTTATTAAACATGTTGCTGTGTTATAATTCTGGAAGATCTTATTGCAATCTAATTGGAAATCTGCACAATCGAGAATGGCAGCTGTGGGCCTGTGGCAACATGTGAGTTTCCAACAAAAAATATTTTCTCCAGCCCAAGTGACATATATCTGTTTACTCATAAGGGATAGCCATTGAGCAGAAAAACCAAAAAGATACAAGTGAAATTTGTACCTTTGGATATATTTACTTATGTGGTGACATAAGATGTGAGTTTGCAACAAAAAACTCAAATCGTCTTTGATGTTAAGGATTATGGATGCAATACAAGTTTATGATGTACTATCAATCTTGTAAGAATTTCAGTTGTCATCTAGTACTGTTTGCATGGCTTGAAGATTGTCGTGAAAAAGATATTTCAGTATTTAGATAGGGTTTTGGTATAGTCCCAGTGAAACAACCGAGTTATATATTTAGATTACTCCTTTGTTCTTTTCTTGATGTCATGGGTTATTTTAATTTTGAGCTAACCAACGACATCAAAGCTAGAATATGAACGAAAAAATATTGGCTCTTTTTTACCATCTCCAGGTTTGCCCTCTACCTGTTTGTTGAAATCCACCTAAAATGCTAAGAGGAGTAAATGTGTCACAGAAACTTTAGTACTATGAATGAACTCTGCAGCAGAAACCCGTTAATTTTTCAAATGAAATCAATGCGAGAGCAAATATGTGATGCCAAACTTTATGTTTCAATCTAAGAAAAGCCATTGTTTTCGTGCTTCAGGTTGCTAAAGGGATCAAATCAGAGGCCAAATATCAAAATAATTTCATATCTCAACTGGCGACTACAATGAAAACAGTTTTGGGTTAAATCCCAAAGAAATATGTGAACAGCTGCTTAATAAGACTTTCTGTATTTATTCTTCATTTTTGTTGGGGCCTCTAGAAGCTGCTGCAACTCCAGTCCACTTAAAGATTGTTAGGTCCTCTACTGTTAGCCTCCATAGTCCATAACTACTCTATTCATTTCGATTTATTTGACGCTGGTTAGTTCAAATTTTAAACTAACCAGCGTCAAATAAATCGAAACGGAGAGAGCACTTCACTATTAGCACTTTCAGTCGAGGATACATGAACAACAGTGCTGTCATTTTTGGCCAGTACCGTTTCTAGTTCCTTTCATAATCTTGGGGTCTCACTCAACAAATAACCCATTAGAACATATTTTAAATCAGGTGACTGTTGCCTTGGGAATCCAAATAATCGTGGATTGGTTTATCGCTGGTGATGAAGGACCTGAACAGGGATTGGTACGTCGACTAGGTGTAGGGCTCACCATCAAACTCCCCATTCTCGGCAGCTTCGCCACCGCTCACCACTTCTGACATGCAAAACCTCAGTTTCTCCAAGGGCTTGCACTGCATATCTGTTGATTTGTAGGTGCAAAGCGCACGCAATTTATTTTCCAGTGAGGTATAATCATTTTGCTATCCTTCATGTGGTTGCTTCCTACTACAGAATCATGAGTATAGCTATTTTGATTCTTTGGAAATTGGACTGGGCTCTTGTCCATGTATGCATCCCTTTTCATATGTAATCCAAGAATTGATATCGCCACATTTGTCAAGGTACTTCTCTTAATATTCCACACACAAAAGCTGTCCTCTGAATCACCTTGCTTTGTGGTGTTTTGCTTCAGCAAACTACAAACATCAATAGTGAAAGTTCAGCTCATCGGAACTGCACTACACTACAGGTGTTTTCTTGAACATTTAATGTTGCACTAGCAACAACAGAATCGCACTACTCTTTGTGCGTGCAGAGGGCGCCTCATTACCAGCCTCTCCTTTGCAAGCCAACCCATGTGCCCAACTGATAGAGCCGGTGCAACCATAATCGTTTTTTGTTTACACTTGATCTCAACGTGCAGGTCTCAGAGAATGCACTTTCAGAGGTAGTGAAGTTTGATTACCTGGTTTATTGGTTTGCTATTAGGAGATGCATGTTGTGGTGCTCAAAATGGATGGAGCTTGGGATAGCTATTTAGTTGGTGGCATTGGTAGGAAAAGCGCAACGTTAAGCTCTGCATTTAGACTACTCATCTGTTGGCTTTTCGAAAAAAAGACTACTCATCTGTTGGCTTTTTGAAAAAAAAAAGACTACTCATCTGTTCTTTTTTATAAAAAGACATTTATGTATTTAAATAAGATTCTTGGATAGTCCCAGTGAAACAAAAAAATTCATACTTGTAAGACAGCCCCAGACTGATCCTTAGACCTGTGAAACATCCAACCCTATCCCACTCGCCCGTAGTCCGTATGAGAACGATCAACGATATGGGCTGATCCTTAGACCTATGTTTTGATGTGGGATAGACGAGTAGACTTTTTTAACTTCAGCCTGAACTCGCTCCCACAATGAGTCAAACCCAGGACTCGAAGAGTGCTAGGAAAAGTCCTTAACCACTAGGTTAAAACTCATTTCATTCCTAGTGAGACAACCAAGTTATATATTTAGACTGCTCCTCTATTCTTTCCTCGACGATGTTAAACTCATATTTATACCTATTAAGATTGTTAAACGCCAGAGCCCCTTTTCATAACTGGTTTTAGTCCACTTCACTCCTAATATGTAATTTTAGTATGATTCACGTACGTCTGGAGTCCGCCTCCTCATTTTGTACAATAACACTAACATTACATTCACAAGAATGTCGTAATAGGCCTGCAGTATGTATCCTTAGAAATTGTTGATACCCATCAAAGTACTTTATTATATATTTTAGAGCATAATCAACAAATGTAGTGTTCTAGTCAAAATTATTAGCCACCTTCTCATAAAGAACTCCAAGCAGAACACAACAGCCATAAGTGAGTTGATTAGCCAATAAGCAAAATCCAGCCAGCAGCAAATGAACTCGAAGATCTACAAAAGCACATTCAGGGAGAAATAAGTTTGTGTTGCTCTGGTAGGTCTACAACCAACAAGTATTCAACCTCAGTACAGCTAAAATTCAGTTTTAGTAGCAGAGCACATCGATTATTTTAGTTTCTTCCAGTCAGTGTTCTTCTAGACATTTCATCAAACATTACCTTGTTCTTTTGAGCAATCTACATGAACAACTAAAGCAATACCAACAAAAATAGAGACCACTAACCCTATCAAACGTTCCAAACTAAACATCACTCAAACAACAATTAGACCAATTATACATCTATTCGATGCAGAGAGGGGTAGCATGTAGACCTCAACAAGCTGTAGCCGCCAAGAGGACAAGGAAAAAATCCAATAGAAGACATAATGTACTAATGAAGTAGGGGGGGGGGGGGTTCAGGGACTCACCTCTCTTGTTACGTGTAGCCGCTAAACTCACTGTCAGTAGTCCCTCTCCCTTTGGCCTATCTCCTGGACCGGGTGAAGCCTGGCACTCCCACCCGCGTTCCTCTCCCCCAGATCCAACAATGCATGGCCTACTGCGGCATGTCACTAGGCACTAGTCGACGAGCGACGGTGGCGGTTTGGTGGGAGCGCTAGTTTTCAACGATTAGCAAATGACGACAGCAGGTTAATGCTATATTGTTGGTCACGAACCCATTTATGTGAAATGGTGTGAAGCTATATGCTGAAATTATTGGATCCAAACTGAACCGATTTCATATTGCATCCAAATAAAACCGTTTCATTTCATATCCTAAATCCTTTTCAACCAAAAGAGTCCCAACAAAGAACTGAACTGGGGACTGTTTCTAACCCGGACCATACCCAGACTTAGACCCATAAACCATACTTCTTACCAACGAACTCACTGACACATGGGTCCCAAACTTCCCCGTCTCAACAGTCCATGTCAGGAGCGGGAGTGGGTCTGGGCCCCGAGTGACGTAAAGCGCCTGTTGTGCTCGCGCGGCGCCGTTTTCTTCCTTCCCCTCACTAACTCAGCGTCTCCGCCCCGCATAAAAAAGACTACACCTTCCAAATCCACAACGCGAGGATGCACACAGCTGCATCTAGAAATGAAAATAGTTGGATAAAAGGCTAAACCATTTTCATATCTATATTTCTATTTCGGAATCGGTGTCGGAAACGGTATCATCGGAATCGGATTCGGTATCAGATAGTTCAGATATATCGGAAACGGATCAATCGACTCAGAAACACATCGATATCAGACGGAATCGGAATTTTTTTCGGAAACAACTTTTCTAATACCACATTATATAATGACATAATATCAGCATTCATCACATTAAATAATACATCCACATATCACACGACCATACTCACATAACACATATAATTGAAGTTTGGAAAGAATAACACATAATTCAAACAATAAGTCCAGAAATGATATATATGTCTTACATCAATTTCACACATAGTTCATACCTCGTAACTAGGGATGAAAACGGATCGGATATTTTCCGATCCGTCCGTAATCGTTTTCGAAAATATCCGATCCATATCTGTTTTTGTCGGATTTTTTTCGGATCCGGATTCGGATTCGGATATTTGAAATCGGATATCGGATCGGATACGATTTTAATCAAAATCCGTCTGTTTTGACGGATATCCATATTGGGTCGGATATATCTGAACAATATCTGGAATATATCCGACCCAACAAAAACGCTAACAAGCTAACCCAACCCGGTAGCCCCGCGGGTAAAGGTTAAAAAATATTATTGTAATGTTATCGTTGATGTGTGACAATAAAATGTATGAACCATATATGCATTATGTATGAACTATTTATGTGTTTCAAGTTTCATGTATGAACCATGCATAAATTTGATGTGGATGTTATATGTATGAACTATGAATTTATGTTACTTATGGATTGTTTTTCCGAAATAAATATCCAAATTCCGTCCGATATCTATAATTTTCTGATCCGATGAATCCGTTTTCGATACATCCGATATCTCCGATACCATATCCGTTTCCGACAACATCCGATCCGGATCTGTTTCCAAATTTTTTAATATGGATACGAAAAGCATTTTATCCGTCCATATCCGTCCGTTTTCATCCCTAGCTCGTACATAGTTCAAATGATTACACATAGTTCAAATCATAATTTACCCAACTCATCGTCTTCATTCATCACATCCGGATCGCTCTCTATTTCCTCATTCTATAAAACAATGAAGAGACGAGGCCTCGGTGGCTCAGGGGCGGCGGCCCCCAACGGGGCCTCGGTGGCTCAGGAGCGAGCGGTCGCGTCCGGGGCTTCGGCGAGCGGCGGACGGTGGGCAACCGGAGGCCACCGGAGCTGAGAGGGTCGGCGGGCGGCGGGAGGCTCTCGGTCTCGGGGGTCGGGGCGGCGGCTGAGGGTGAGGGCTGACCGGTGGGTTACTGGGTTAGGGTTAGGGATTATTAACTTAGTTAGGGATTAAAATGGGCTAAGGCGCAAAAGAATAGTCGGGTCGGATATCCGATATAGACACATTCGAATATATCTGATAAAAAACGGATATCCGACAAAACGGATAGATATGTGCTAAAACCATTTCCGATCCGATATCCAAATTCAAATATCCAAATCCAAATCCAAATAAAAAAATATCCGAATAAAATAGATATGAATCGGATATTTCAAAAATAGTACCGAATATATCCGATCCGTTTTTCTGCATTGCTGGGTGTGATTGTTCCCGTCTTTTCAACCTAGCTGCATTGCTGGGTGTGATTGTTCCCGTCTTTTCAACCTAGCTGCATTGCTGGGTGTGATCGTCTGCACTGGTTCCCGTCGCTGGCGGCCCGTTTCTGGCAGCTTCCGAACTCGGTTCAGCCATCAACATCTTCAAGAAGAAGGTCGACCCCAAAGGTCCGTGCGCGTATCCACAGTTTCCGATTTCTGGCGCGGGCATCGCCGGCGGATGCCTCGAGAGATCCAGGGCTCCGATTTGGGGCGATTTGCTATTGGGCGTCGGTGATTTGGTATTGTTCAAGCCCGTTTGGGAGTCAGATGTTCCTTGGATTTCTGGCTCCTAGGACGGAGAAGGGATTAGGGTTCTAGGACGTCTCATCTGTTTTGTGGGGAACACGGGAAGGAGGAGTCAGTATTCTTTTCCGCATTGTGGTCGTACCCCCGAAATTCGTGGGGGAAATTGCGGGCCGGAAGTTTGGCGTGCTGGACTTACAGTTGTTGGTATTTGTTACCTGCAGAGGCTCTTAGGACGAGCAAGAGAGAAATGGCAGTCGCCACGCGGGGTGAGAACAAGTTTCTCTCTGCAGAAGCAGCCCTTTAGTTCGTATTGCTCTCCAAGATGCTAAATGAGTCATACAAACAACAATTAACAAATTGCGGAAATCAGTGGATTAGCAGCCCCCCAGTTATGTAATTACACAAATTAGATCACAGAGACCTTTTTAACCTCAACCAGAATAGCTATTAGGTAGGTAGCAGCCCTTCGAGGAAATGGAGTTTGCAATGTGCTAATTTTCTGACATGAATTCTCTACTTTTCATATTTTAGGAGTTGAACGTGAAATTGGCTCCCTGCAAATGGAGGTATGCTATTCTTGAAACATTTAATAAATAATTAAAGTACAATATTGTTTGTGAATTTGCCTGTCTACCTTTCAAGTAAGGCAAGGGTCCTTGGCTTTATGAATTCAAGATACAATTTTACTTATGCTGTGCTCTTGGTATGAATATTGCCATTATTTTTCATCTCACACTACATATCAGTTGCTAAGACCTAACCTCAGGTTGACAGGCAGGTCCATGTGCTGAGAAACAGGGAGGTGGGAGACCCCTTGGCTGCGCTTAGGGCTGCGCAGGGGAGAAACCAGCAGCGAGGAGGCGTGGGGGCAGCTGCGCAGTACGTAACGTGGGGGACAAAGTAGCTGGTCACGGCGGCTAGGGTTAGGGTTCGAAGCCACCGTGATCCAAGGAGAAGAACAACCCTCAACGGGGATTCTTATTTTTTCCTGGATGCCCAAAACATGAGGGAGGGGGGCTGCTTATAAAGGGGGGACAGGACCCCCCCTTTGGCCGCAGCCTACTCCTAGTCTGTTTGGGGATAATCCCCCAAACTGACTAGGATTCTTTTCTTCCCTTTTTTTAGTCTATTTCTTTCTATCTAAACTGATTCAATCTATAACTCCCTTTTATTCCTAAACATTATCTAATTAATTCTTCTAAATATTTTTCTGGTGCGGCTGCAGGGCCTGGCCGGCCTAGTTGTGGGCTTTGTGGGCCCCACGCCGACCATATTGGCGGCCCACAAATGCATCCACAACATTTCCCCCCTTCCCGACAAAGAGCTCGTCCTCGAGCTTAAAGGAGGGGTGCTTCATCCTGAAATCTTCTAGTTGCTCCCATGATGAATCAGCTTCAGAATGTCCTGCCCATTTGACGAGTAGCTCCCAGACACCTCTGTTCAAACGCGCCCTTTGTACTTTTTCAGGCGTAGGTACAACACGTCCATGCAGAAGTGGTGGTAAAGGCACCACCTGTATGGGAGTAGGACCTTCAAATTTCTTTAACAGGGACACATGGAAGACATCATGTATCCTTGCTTGAGGAGGCAACTGAAGTTTATATGATACAGTCCCAATGCGTTGAATGATCTGATATGGTCCAAAATATTTTGGTCCAATCTTTGAAGAAGGCGTCGTCATTACTCCCACAGCTATCCTCTGATGAAGCCGCAGCCAAACCCAATCACCGATCTGAAATTCCACCTCTCGGCGGAACTTATCTTCATAGCTTTTCATGGTGACTTGTGCTTGTACCAACCTGTTCTTGATTTCAGCTAAGAATTCATCTCTATCCTTTAGCTGTTTATCCACTGCTGCTACTCTAGATACGCCCGGTTGGTAACCAACAAGAGCCGGAGGGTCCCTGCCATAGACCACTCTGAAGGGCGAGCATTTGAGGGCCGTCTGGTAGGAAGTGTTGTAGCAATACTCAGCCCAAGGAAGCCACTGCAACCAAGTCTTTGGTCGGTCACCAGCCAAGCAGCGAAGGTACACAGTGATGATCTTGTTGACGACCTCAGATTGGCCGTCAGACTGCGGGTGGAAGGCCGAGCTGAGCTGAAGTTGGACACCGGCTAGCCGGAACAAATCTGACCAGAAGAGGCTGGTGAAGACGGTATCACGATCACTGACGATGGAGCAGGGAAAGCCGTGTAGTCGTACAATGTCGTCGAAGAATGCCCGCGCCACTGATGCAGCACTGTAAGGGTGGCTTAGGGGAATGGAGTGGGCATACTTGGAGAAGCGATCTACCACTGTCAAGATCACTGATTTCCCACCAACTTTCGGAAAACCTTCAATGAAGTCCATGGAGATATCACTCCAGACTTCCGACGGTATAGGCAGCGGTTGTAGCAGGCCGGCTGGATGAAGATGATCAGTCTTGTTGCGTTGGCACGTAGCACACCCGCGGACATACTCACGCACCCGCCGTAGCAAGGACGGGTTGTAGAAGGAGAGGCGTAGCCGATGCACTGTCTTCTGGATGCCTTCGTGGCCCCCATCATGCGCCTCAGCTAGGAGAGAGGGCCACAAGGAGGACTTGTCGGGAACGAAGAGCTTCCCCTTGTGAAGTAGAAGGCCGTCGCGTTCGGCCCAGTCAGCAGGTGCGACTCCCTCCCGGAGTTGGGCACATAGCTGTTGCGCCTGCTGGTCTGTAGCGATCTCCGCGCGGAGCGAGTCGAAGAGTGGAAAGACTGGCGCGGATATGGCGTGAATAACTATGTCTTCCTCGTCGCGGCGGGACAGGGCGTCAGCTGCCCCATTCAAGCGCCCCGGTCGGTACTCAACCTGCAGATCATAACCAAAAAGTTTGCTCACCCAAGCATGTTGGGGAATCGTCGTGAGTCGCTGATCCAGGATATATTTCAGGCTGAAGTGATCAGTCCGAACAGTGAAGGGACGACCCCACAAGTAAGGCCGCCAATGACGTACGGCCTTCACAAGACCGATTAGCTCACGCTCGTATGCCGGTAGCTTATGATGGTGAGTCGCTACAGCGCGGCTGAAGAATGCTATGGCGCCGTCGCCCTGGTGTAGAACCGCCCCAAAGCCGGCGCCGGACGCGTCGCAGTCGACGATGAAGCGCTTGTCGAAATCCGGCATTTGAAGTAGAGGCGCTGTCATCAACGCCTGCTTGAGTTGGGAGAAAGCATCCTGCGCATCATCAGTCCAGCGGAATGCTTCCCGCTTTAGTAGGGCGGTGAGGGGTGCGGCCACCGCACCATACCCCGCAATGAACTTGCGGTAGTAGCCGGTGAGCCCGAGGAAACCTCGCAAGGCTCGTAAGGACCGAGGTGTAGGCCAACGTTCCACGGCCTCCACCTTGGTCGGATCCATTGCCACGCCGTGAGCGGATATGATGTGTCCTAAGTAGGACACAGTCTCCTGGCCGAAGAAGCACTTAGATTTCTTCAGAAACAACTTGTTTGTCCGTAGTGTCTGGAACACCTGCTTGACGTGCTGAAGGTGTTCGACCCAGGTCCTGCTATACACCAATATGTCATCAAAGAAGACAAGCACAAATTTTCTGATGTAGGGGTCGAGGACGTCGTTCATCAACGACTGGAACGTGGACGGCGCATTGGTGAGGCCGAATGGCATCACCAAGAACTCATAGTGGCCTCGATGAGTTCGGAATGCTGTCTTTTCAATGTCGTCCGAGTGCATGCGCACTTGAAAGTAGCCGCTGCGGAGGTCAAGCTTGGTGAAGAACCTTGCGCCGCGAAGCTCGTCCAGTAGCTCGTCAACCACCGGGATCGGGAACTTGTCTTTCAAAGTTCTGGCGTTGAGCTCGCGGTAGTCGATGCAGAAGCGCCACGTGCCGTCGGCTTTTCGGACCAACAGTACTGGCGAGGAAAATGCAGATGTGCATTCTCGGATGATGCCTTGGCGAAGCATCTCGGCGCATTGCTTCTTAATCTCGTCTTTAAGAAGCTGGGGGTAGCGGTACGGCCGGACAGCTACTGGAGTTGTGCCCGGCAGGAGCCTGATTTGGTGGTCGTGGCGTCGTGCAGGAGGAAGCCCGCGTGGCTCGTCGAAGAGGTCCTGGAAGCCATCCAGGAGGGCGCCCATCATATCAGTAGGTGGTGCTAGAGAGGCACATACCGGAGCTGAACTTCGCAGCCCCGTCCAGATCACCTCACGGTCCCCGCGCCACAATTTCATCGAGAGGTCCTCAAGGTTCCAGAGAATGGGTCCCAAAGATCGCAGCCACTGGACTCCTAGAACAAAGTCGAAGCCGTCCAGTGGGAGTGCGTAGCATGTGACGTCGAAGCGATCCCCTGCAATCATCAAGGGTACACGTGGACAGATGCCTATATAGGAGATAGAGTCGCCGTTGGCGACTCGGACGCCGACGCCTGATCGTGGCAACATCATCAGGCCGAGCTCCTTGATGAGTGGTTCCCTGATGAAGGTGTGAGTGGACCCTGTGTCGACCAATGCTGTCAGTAGGTTGCCGTGGACGTAGACCTGGAGCTTCATTGTGTTGGCGAAGTCGATGCCGGTCAGGGCATGTAAGGAGATGCCCATATCAGCTACGGTCGCGTCAACGTCATCATCGTCGTCAAGCTCCAGAAGGAAGATTCCTTTGCCGGCACACTTATGGTCCGGTGTGTACCGTTCAGGGCAGTGATAGCACTCGCCGCTTGCCCGCTTAGCAGCCATCTCATCGGGTGTAAGGCATTTGAAGCGTGGGCGAGAAGATGCCGTTGTTGACGATGTCGGGGCGGGTGCTGTAGAACTGCCACTTGAGGCCGTAGCAGAGGCGCGGGACACAATAGAAGAGCGTGTGGAGCGTTGAGAGGCGGCGCCCTTCTGTATTCCGCTATCTGTTATTGCCGCAAGTCGACGTTCAAAGGCTCTGGCCAGACTCATGGCGGTTTGTAGATTACTGGGAAACTGCAGCTCCACATCCGTTCTAAGTGGCTCGCCGAGGCCAGCTGTGAAGAGGTTGATCTGCTGGCGCTGGCTGAGGTCCTCGCAACGACAAAGAAGGACCAGGAATTGACGCTGATATTCCTCAACCGTGCCAGTACGACGGAGATCTTTAATTTCCGCCAGGTCGTTGGAGCGGAGCGGAGGCCCGAAGCGCATGTTGACGAAGTCCGCGAACCGCTCCCAGGACACGATGCCACAGTCACGTTCTAGAGCAGTGTACCACTCGGCCGCGACACCCTCCAGGTGGAGAGACGCGAGCCACACCTTTTCTTCTGGCATCGTACGTGTCCCTCGGAAGTATGTCTCACACTTGGTGAGCCAGGGCAGCGGATCTGTTTCCCCGTCGAACTTGGGGAAATTGACCTTGTGACGACGCAGCCCGCTGTCGTCGAAGGTCGGGCGTCCCGGTGGGCGCCTGGTACTGTAGTGGTCGTCGTTGCCGCCATGGCCGCCGCTGCCACCGCCGCCGCCCTTGCCGCTGCCGCAGCTGCGGGGAAGGTTGCTGCCCTGCGGTGAGTTTTGTTGCAAGTCCTCGCCACCGGAGAGCTCCCGCTCCGGTGCCTTCTCAAAGCGCGCAAGGCGCATATCGTGGCGGTCCAAGCGCTTGTTGATGGTGTCTATCTGCCCCATCATCTTGCTCATCATGTTGCCGAGATCTTGGAGGGTGAAAGTCCCAGAATCGTCCACGGGGCCGGACATGGTCGCTGCCCCGGAGTCTCTTGATACCAAATGCTGAGAAACAGGGAGGTGGGAGACCCCTTGGCTGCGCTTAGGGCTGCGCAGGGGAGAAACCAGCAGCGAGGAGGCGTGGGGGCAGCTGCGCAGTACGTAACGTGGGGGACAAAGTAGCTGGTCACGGCGGCTAGGGTTAGGGTTCGAAGCCACCGTGATCCAAGGAGAAGAACAACCCTCAACGGGGATTCTTATTTTTTCCTGGATGCCCAAAACATGAGGGAGGGGGGCTGCTTATAAAGGGGGGACAGGACCCCCCCTTTGGCCGCAGCCTACTCCTAGTCTGTTTGGGGATAATCCCCCAAACTGACTAGGATTCTTTTCTTCCCTTTTTTTAGTCTATTTCTTTCTATCTAAACTGATTCAATCTATAACTCCCTTTTATTCCTAAACATTATCTAATTAATTCTTCTAAATATTTTCCTGGTGCGGCTGCAGGGCCTAGCCGGCCTAGTTGTGGGCTTTGTGGGCCCCACGCCGACCATATTGGCGGCCCACAAATGCATCCACAACACCATGACATCTTTTTGTTCCCAGCGTGTGATAGAGATTATGAAAATTCTACCACGGTTTCGGCGTGAGATGCAGTGCGCTGTATTTTTTTGTGGTCTAGAGGTGTGCCAAGCTAATAGTATACTTTGATCACTGTAGGAGGCCTGAATTTTTATGTCCAACAGAAACTACAACAGTAATGCGATTTGTGTTGAAAATACCTGATCTCTTTTAGGTTTTATTAAACCACTACCCATGGTCTCATTTGAATCTCTTATAGAATCAAGTGACTAGATCTGTTACTAGGTTGGCACATCATTACAAACATAGTTGGGATATTTCAGCTATATCCTGTACAAACAAGTCTTTCAAAGAAAGGGCAGCCCGGTGCATGTAGCTCCCGCTTGCGCAGGGCCCGGGGAAGGGTCAACATGTCTTTCAGATTTTGGATATTCAGGTTTCTCTTTATATCGTGAATCCAAAAAGAATGCATGAAAATCACCAAAATTAATTCTTTTGTTACATCTAGTTGGCTACAATATTGAAGAATGAAGAGTTGATTGCCTATTTGGTTCTTTGTGCCACTTAGAGAATTAATAACAAAGATCAATTTATTTTCTTTACGCATATTGGATAGGCGAAGCAAATGTTCAATTTGATTTCTATCAGTGAAGAGCTCTATTTTCAAAAGCTGAAACTCACTGTTACTTTATGAAATTTGAATCCTGTAGTATTCATGGGGACTCTTCTTACTTTGAAAGATTGCGATTTTGGTTTTGAAGCTGTTTCAAGTCATCCACTAGACATCAATAGCAGAAAGAAACTTGCGATAACCACTGCATATCTTTATTATCTGTTTGCATATTGACTGCCATCTTTTTTCTCACGCATATTCACTATCATTTTCGAAGATGTCAGTATATATGTGAATCCAAGGAAGCACAATTTATGAATTCAAATATAACTTCAGAAATATCCTCATTAGAAGCCTTTCCTTTGTGGCTGACCCTATTGCTGGTGACCACTTGAACAATATTGTCTTGTATGCACTTTATTCTAAAATGAACCAAGTGTTACATAATGACTTGTGGTTGCAATTCCGGTGCTGATCACACCAAAACTGCCCTGTCCTGGTAGCAGTTCAGCACCCCGCCTAGGTGCTGTTCTTGCTGAATTAGGAGAACTGTGAGGGAGTAGACAGATCTGCTCCGTTCTTTTTAGGGAACAGAACAGCCGCTGCTTGGAGGTGCTTCTGATCTTGCGCTGGACAGAGCAGAAGAGAGGGAGAGAGAGAGGGTCACGCCTGGATCTGTTCCAGCAGAACAGAACAGGGAGAACAGAGGGCTGCCACCTGTTCTTGGAGGTGGAGGCGTGGAACAGGGAGATCAGCAGGGGTGGCGGCAGCTAGGGTTTAGCCCCTGGTGGCGGCGGCTGCTCCAGGGAGAGGTGGTGGCTAGGGTTGAGGTGGAGGAATTTCGCTTTATGGATCTGAATAAAACTGGGGTGTTTTGGCTTCTTTATATAGCCCCCCCTTACAACAAGAGTCCTGATCTTCTATAACTCAATCTCTAGTCTATCTTTAATTCTACCTGTAAGAAGACTAATCTCTAATCTCTTCTAGAAGGAGGATCCGGCCCTGATCTGGCCGCCCAGGGCCAGCGGGCAGATCAGCCCACATTCTCCTCCTGATCCTGACGCTGGCCCACGTCTAGGATCCTGATTCTTCTTCTCATCTCCACGAACTTCTGTCTTCCAAGGGCCTTGGTCAAGATGTCCGCCATCTGGTCCTGTGTGGAGATCTGCTCAAGAACAATAGTACCACTGTCCACACACTCTCGTATGTAGTGGTACTTGACATCAATGTGCTTGTTTCTGTCATGGTGTACCGGGTTTTTGCTCAAGTCTATAGCTGACTTGTTGTCAACCCGTAGCACCGACGCCTTCAATTTTTCAGCTAAGTCCTCCATCAGCTGTGCCATCCATACACCCTAACATGCCCCTTGAGCTGCTGCGATATATTATGCTTCACATGAGGACAAGGCCCACCACCTTCTGCTTGCAGGACTGCCATGAAACGGGGTTGTTTCCAAGACAGAACAACACCCCGCTTGTACTCTTGCGGTCCTCCACGTCTCCCGCATAGTCACTATCCGAGTACCCAATAAGCTCCATGTCTCCTTCTCTTGCATAGAAGACTCCATAGTTGATTGTACCCGCTATGTAGCGTACAATACGTTTGACTACAACAAAGTGCTCCTCCTTGGGCTCCTCCAGGAACCGACTCACGTACCCGACCGAGTAGGCGAGGTCAGGATGTGTGTTCATCAAGTATCGCAACCCTCCTACCAAGCTCCTATAGTCCGTTACATACACCAACGGACTATCACTTGTCTTGTAAAGCTTTAGGCCTTGCTCCATGGGGAATGCACAAGGGTTGCATCCCTCCAGGCCTACTTTAGAGACAAGTTTGGAAGCGTAGTCCGCCTGCCCAACGCTTATCCCTGCATCAGCTTGCCGCACCTCCAGACCAAGATAATCTGACAAGAGACCCAAGTCGCTCATCTTGAACCTCTTCATCATCCCCCCCTTGAACTTCTTGAGGTTGTCTCCTCCTGTGATCACGAGATCGTCGACGTACACACCAACGATGAGCTTCTCATCTTCAGCTCCACGAAAATAGATCCCGTGCTCGCTCGTACTCTTCTGGAAACCAAGCGATAGCAAGCTATCGTTGAGCTTGGCATTCCAGGCCCTCGGCGCCTGACGAAGTCCATATAGTGCCTTCTTGAGCCGATACACCTTGTGTTTGGCTCCGTCGATGATGAAAACAGCGAGCTGGGAGATGTACACCTCCTCCATTAAGTCGCCGTTCAGAAAGCCGCTCTTCACGTCCATGTGGTGTACCTCCCACCCCTTGTGCGCGATAACTGCAAGGAGCAAGCGAACAGATTCGAGGCGCGCTACAGGAGAAAATACCTTGTCAAAATCTATTCCTTGCCGTTGGACATAGTCTTTTGCCACCAACCGAGCCTTGTGCTTCACCACCTCCTCATGCTCGTCCCTTTTCACCTTGAACACCCATTTGAGGCCAATGGGCTTGTGTCCTGTAGGAAGATAAACAAGTTGCCAAGTATTGTTTTCTTCTATGGACTCCATCTCCTCGAGCATGGCCCGTCTACAACACGGGTGTTCCTCTGTATCGGCGAAGGACGTGGGCTCCTCTGCGGTGGTGAACATGAGCTCCCCCTCCTCCAAGCTTGGTGGGCCTTCAGCCCGGCCAGGAGGGGTGAGGGTTCCAAGCACGTTGCGCATCGTGTGGAACCGTAGTTTCGCGCCGTCGTCGTAGTAGGCGTCGACGACGTTGCTGCCGAGGTCCGACAGCGGTGTGGCGAAGTGGATGGGCCGTGGAGGATTCCGGAGTGTGACGAAGGTGTTGGAATCTTCAAGTACGAAAACCCCCGCTGCTGCTGACACCCGTGCAGGACTGTCCCAACCCTGATCTGCGCTAGACAGTCCCTGCAGGAGCCTTTGGGGCGACGTCGTGGGTGCTGGACCCCCTCCAGCAGGTCTGGAGGCTGGCGCAGGAACTCCTAGAGTCTGAACAGACCCTTCTGTGCTCCTCCTGGGCACTCCAGGGGTGTTGTTCGGCCCCTCCGGACCCTGCAACATCTCTCTGGGTGCTTGAATAGCAGGTCCAGCAGGTGCTGGACCTAAGGAGTCAACGTGGAAGGCGGTGTAGTCCTCTTCACCTGCTCCTTCTCCTCAGTCTCACTTGGACGCCTCGTCGAATATCACGTCACGTGATATGTGTGTGCGGCCATCAGCCGGATTATACATCCGGTAGCCCTTCGTCCCTGCAACATAGCCAATGAAAACCATCGGAGAACCCCGGTCTTCCAACTTTTTCAGGTGGGGGCGCGTGTTTTTGACATGCCCCACACACCCAAAAGTTTGGAAGTAGTTGACGGCTGGTCACTCTCCATGCCAAGCTTCATATGGCGTCTTCCCGTCGAGGCCGCGGGTGGGGGATCGATTTAAGATGTAGACAGCCGTGATAACTGCCTCACCCAAAAAATCCCGGGCATACCCTTCGCCTTCAACATACTCCTCGCCATGCCGATCACCGTCTGGTTGCGCCGCTCCACAACCCCGTTTTGCTACGGCGTATACGGGGCTGTGAGCTGATGCTGTACTCCGTGCTGAGCGCAGTACTCGGCCGAACTTCCGTGAGGTGAACTCCCCTCTGCCTTCCACGTCGAATATCACGCCACGTGATATGTGTGTGCGCCCATCAGCCGGATTATACATCCGGTAGCCCTTTGTCCCTGCAACATAGCCAAGGAAAATCATCGGAGTACTCCGGTCTTCCAACTTTTTCAGGTGGCGGCGCGTGTTCCTGACATGCCCCACACACCCAAAAGTTCGGAAGTAGTTGACGGCTGGTCGCTCTCCATGCCAAGCTTCATATGGCGTCTTCCTTTCGAGGCCGCGGGTGGGAGATCGATTTAAGATGTAGGCAGGCGTGATAACTGCCTCACCCAAAAAATTCTGAGCATACCCTTCGCCTTCAACATACTCCTCGCCATGCCGACCACCGTCTGGTTGCGCCGCTCCACAACCCCGTTTTGCTGCGGCGTATACGGGGCTGTGAGCTGACGCTGTACTTCGTGCCGAGCGTCAGTACTTGCCGAACTCCCGTGAGGTGAACTCCCCTCCGCGATCAGTATAGAGTAGCTTCAGCCTCCTCCCGGACTCTAATTTACCCGTTGCCTGGAATTGCTAAATTAAGTCGGACGCCTGGTCCTTGGTTGCTAGAAGATAGAGCCACATATAGCGGCTCATGTCATCTACTAGCAACAAGAACATCTTCTTGCCGCCTGGAGTCGTCGGCGTGATAGACCCGCAGATGTCGCCGTGGACGAGGTCGAGCGCGCCCTCCGCGCGCCGCCAGGCTTGCTTGGGGAAGCTGGAGCGACTCTGCTTCCTGACCAAGCAAGCTTCGCACAATTGATCGACGTGATCAATTTGCGGAAGCCCGAGCACCATCTCCTCTCGTGCTAGCTTCCGAAGCGCCTGGAAGCCGACGTGTCCGTAGCGTTCATGCCAACGCCACTCAACATCATCACGTCTCACGGTTAGGCAAACCGGACGTGTGATGTTGAGCCTGGTGGAGTACAACTTGCTCTCGTCGCGCTGAACCCTTGTGAGAAGACGTTGTTGATCATCCTGTATGTGCATCACTCCTCCATGCATCGTGATGCTGTAGCCATCCTCATCTAGCTGGCCGACGCTGATGAGGTTGGTAGTGAGGCGCGGGATGTGGTAGACGCCGGTGAGCCTCCTGTGCTCATCCGTCTTGGCGGCGAATAGGACCATACCCTTCCCCTGGATACACATGACGGAGTTGTCGACGGACTTGATGGTTCCGACGACGTTTTCGTCGAGCTCAGAGAAGACGGCGCGCGAACCTGTCATGTGGTTGGTCGTGCCCGTGTCGAGGTACCAACGAGTGTCGTCAAAGTCGTCGTTGTTGCCGTGGTGAGTGATGACACGTCCCTCCACTATCTCCAGTGGGCGCATAGGACGTTCTTGTACAGGCTCCTCCTGTACTGAGGCCACCCTTGTCATGAACTAGGCACCCTCCTCCTCCGCCTTTGCCACGAAAGCCTGCTGCTGCGACTCCTCCTGCTTAGGCTTCGACCGAGACTCCCTGGCCCAGTGGCCCTTCTTCCCGCACTTCCTGCACTGGTCCCACAGAATATCCTTTCCGGAACCTCCCTTCTTGCCTCCGTTCTTCTTGGGCGGGCCCTTTCGGCCGCCCCTCTTAGAAGAACCCGCGGACTGGGTAGACCGCTCCTCCTTCTGCTATGCCTCCCACTCCTCCCGAGTGAGGTACAACTGGTCGTCGTGTACTCCTCCCTTCCGCTGCGTCAAGTCGAAGGCATTCTCCGCCGCCCTGAGACGCCCCGTCACCTCCGACAAGGTGAGGGTCGACACGTCCAGCAGCGTCGTGATCGCCACCACAATCTGTTGGAAGCGTTCTGGAACGCTTCACAGGAGCTTCTCCACGGCCATCTCTTCTCCTATCTCCTCCCCTAGCGACGCAAGTCATGATAGCATGCCACTCAGGCGGAGGGAGAAGTCTTCCACGCTCTCGCCATCCTTGAAGGCAGCGGCTTCGAACTACTTCCTGAGTTGCCGTGTCGTGTTCTTCACGCAGTCGGCCCCGACCCACATGATGGCGATCGTGTCCCATGCCTCCTTCGCCGTCCTCTTCTCCGATCGTCGTGATCATCTCCGGCAAGACAGCGCTGACCAAGATGTCAAGCGCCATCATATCTTCTTGCTCACTCGCGTTGCCCTCCTCCACGGCCTTCCAAAGCAGTCGTGCCTTCAGCTTGATCTTCATCATGACAGCCCATATTAGATATAGTCCCGTTTTTCTAGAATAATTAGTGTTAGAGATAGAGTCCTAGTCCAATAAGAGTAGGAGTTAATATTAGATAAGGACTCTGTAATTTGGGGCTATATATACAGCCCCCCATTGAGAATAGATCAAGAGAACAGTTTAGAGGAAATTAATCCCCGGATTTCCAACAATTGGTGTCAGAGCATTAGGTTGAGAAAACAGGGGGGGAGGAGGCCAAGAACACGCACCTCAACAGATCGAGTTGCGCTGGTTCGACAGGCGCCATCCCCCCCGGAAACCCTAGGCGCCGGCAGGAGGACACCAGAAGGGCGGCGGCTCGGCTAAACCCTAGGCGGCGGCGACTCTGTTCAGGAGGGAGCTTCTGGTGGTCCCGACTGACGGCCGGATTCGGCTCGCCGGCGCCGCCACCTACAGATCGACGGTCGTGCCACCGGAATCGACCAGGATCGAGAATCGACAACGGGAGCCTGAGGCGCTCTGGTGCTGCGCGTACGACCTTGAGGCGGCTTTAAGCAGTGCGCTTGAACCTGACGAAGGCTGAGCAAATCAGCCAGCTGCGAGTCCAATCGCGCTCGGGGAGGACGGGGAAACTTGTCCGCATTGCCCTCTGGTGACCCGGCGTGCTTCCTTCACGTGGACGCGGTTGTGGTCCGTGACGTTCTTGACGAGGAGGCTCGTCGGAGGCGGAGGAAGAGGGAAGTCGCGTGGCGGCTGAAGGAGCAGGCGGCGGCTGAACAGAGAGGAGGAGGAGGCTTGTGCCTGATTAGGATTTGCTGTGTGACAGGCTGGCTGGGCTGTTTGGGCCCTTCAGGTCACTTGGCTGAATTGAACTGGGTCCAGCTGCTGTTGCTATTTGCTAAAGCCACCTGAAGTGTACCAGAGGTTGTTATTGATTTACTAAACGTACGCAAGAGGTGTACACAATATGGAGGGTAAATCAATGACACTGCATTATCCCTTATTAACGAAGACCAACTATACAGCATGGGCTATAAAGATGAAGGTTTTCTTGAAGGCGCAAGGGGTATAGGAAGCTATTGAGGAGAAGAAAAGCAACGTTGATCCAAAGCAAAATCAGCTGGCTCTTGCGGCCATCTATCATGCTATTGATGAAGACACTCTCATGCGAATTTCTGAGGAGACAGCTAGAGAAGCATGAGAGTTGATCAAGATCAAGTTCTTGGGTGAAGAACACGTGATGGAAGCAAGAATCCAGACTCTTCAAAATGAGTTTGACCTAATGCGCATGAACGAAGGAGACTCCATCGACGACTTTGCCACAAGAGTAATGATCATTGTCACAAAGGTCCGTGGTCTTGGAGGAAGAGTTGAAGAAAGCTACATCGTGAAGAAATTGTTGCGAGCTCTACCTTCGAAATTCCTTCACATTGCATCCACCATTGAGCAATTTGTTGACTTAAAGGCAATGACTGTGGAAGAACTCGTCGATAGGCTCAAAGCACATGAGGAGCGTGTACTTGGCTTCAACAACCAAGATCATGAAGAAAGACTCCTTTTAACAAGAGAGGAGTGGAGAGCAAGAGAAGCAAAGGGTGGAGAGAAGCTTCTTTTGACAAGAAAACAGTGGAAGGCTCAGGAGGGTGGTCAAAAGAAGAACAAGAAATTTGACAAATCGAAGATTCGATGCTTCAATTGTCAAAAACCTGGTCATTTTGCCAAAGAATGCTCCAAGAACGAAAAGGAAGATGAGATGACGCTTCTTGCGTCAGAAGATACTTTGTTTTGATCTCACAAGCAAGATGTGCTCGAGATGAAGATGTGACCATCTCGAGTGTGTGGATATGTGGTCGGAATGAAGATGCGTCCATTCCGAGATCAAGTGTAGGATGAAGATGAGTCCATCCTGTGGATGAAGACGTGCCCATCCCAAAATTGAGTTGTGCAGGGTGTAGATGTGACCATCCTGGGGATGCAGTTGTGTCCATCCCGAAAGTGTGTTTAGGGTGGAAGTGTGTCTCCATCCTAATTAGTGTGAGTGTGATCTAGAAAAACGAGATTAGGGGGTGATTATTAGATATAATCTTGTTTTTCTAGAATAATTAGTGTTAGAGATAGAGTCCTAGTCCAATAAGAGTAGGAGTTAGTATTAGATAAGTACTCTGTAATTTGGGGCTATATATACAGCTCCCCCCATTGAGAATAGATCAAGAGAACAGTTTAGAGGAAATTAATCCCTGGATTTCCAACAGCCGACTCCGCTTAGTTGGTCTTGGTGAGCACGGGGAACCCCGTCCCGGTGTTCATCTCACAAGCTGCCGGAGATGGTGTCGCATGGCTGATGGTGTTGCTGCTGCTTGGAGGGGTAGGTGACATCGTGCTGAATTCAACCTAGGGTCGAACCGGCTCTGATACCACGATTGTTGCAATTCCGGTGCTGATCACACCAAAACTGCCCTGTCACAGTAGCAGTTCAGCACCCCGCCTGGGTGCTGTTCTTGCTGAATTAGGAGAACTGTGAGGGAGTAGACAGATCTGATCTGTTCTTTTTAGGGAACAGAACAGCCGCTGCTTGAAGGTGCTTCTGATCTTACGCTGGACACATCAGAAGAGAGGGAGAGAGAGAGGGTCACGCCTGGATCTGTTCCAGCAGAACGCTGGAACGGAACAGGGAGAACAGCCTGTTCTTGGAGGTGGAGGCGCAGAACAGGGAGATCAGCAGGGATGGCGGCAGCTAGGGGTTTGGTCCCTAGTGGCGGCGGCTGCTCCAGGGAGAGGTGACGGCTAGGGTTGAGGCGGAGGAATTTTGCTTTATTGATCTGAATAAAACTGGGGTGTTTTGGCTTCTTTATATCGCCCCCCTTACAACAAGAGTCCTGATCTCTTACAACTCAATCTCTAGTCTATCTTTAATTCTATCTCTAAGAAGACTAATCTCTAATCTCTTCTAGAAGGAGGATCTGACCCTGATCTGGCTGCCCAGGGCCAGCAGGCAGATCAGCCCACACTTGTGAGATGCATTAATGGATTTCAAGAACAGATTCTCTTCTGAACTATTGACAAGGAAAATGATCAAAAGCATCTGGTGTGGTTGTGCACCTGTTGTTTTTGAAACTGTCTCATGCTCATTTCACCAAAGATCTCCTTTTATGCCTGCAAGGATGACACGTTCATCTAAATAAACATAGTGTCACAACATGACTTGTGTGAGAATGTGAGATGTGTCAATCAATTCCAAAAACAAATTCTCTCACAATTGACAAGAAAATTGATCAAAAGCAGCACATGTGTGCATCTATTGTGCTAGTAATCCTGAGCTGTGGGGCCACTTCGGTCGGTACTTGACGTGGCCTGGTTAGGCCGGTGCGCAAGGGTGTCGTGTCGGAGTAGGACTCCACGGATAAGGCAGGAAAAATGTCCTAGTTGTAGTGCTGAGAAACAGGGAGGGGGGAGACCCCTTGGCTGCGCTTAGGGCTGCGCAGGGGAGAAACCAGCAGCGAGGAGGCGTGGGGGCAGCTGCGCAGTACGTAACTTGGGGGACAAAGTAGCTAGTCACGGCGGATAGGGTTAGGGTTCGAAACCACCGTGATCCAAGGAGAAGAACAGCCCTCAACGGGGATTCTTATTTTTTCCTGGATGCTCAAAACATGAGGGAGGGGGGCTGCTTATAAAGGGGGGGACAGGACCCCCCCCCTTGGCCGCACCCTACTCCTAGTCGGTTTGGGGATAATCCCCCAAACTGACTAGGATTCTTTTCTTCCCTTTTTTTAGTCAATTTCTTTCTATCTAAACTGACTCAATCTATAACTCCCTTTTATTCCTAAACCTTATGTAATTAATTCTTCTAAATATCCTCCTGGTGCAGCTGTAGGGCCTAGCCGTCCTAGTTGTGGGCTTTGTGGGCCCCACGCCGACCATATTGGCGGCCCACAAACGCATCCACAACATTTCTCCCCTTCCCGACAAAGAGCTCGTCCTCGAGCTTAAAGGAGGGGTGCTTCATTCTGAAATCTTCTAGTTGCTCCCATGATGAATCAGCTTCAGAATGTCCTGCCCATTTGACGAGTAGCTCCCAGACACCTCTGTTCAAACGCGCCCTTTGTACTTTTTCAGGCGTAGGTACAACACGTCCATGAAGAAGTGGTGGTAAAAAGGCACCACCTGTATGGGAGCAGGACCTTCAAATTTCTTTAACAGGGACACATGGAAGACATCATGTATCCTTGCGTGAGGAGGCAGCTGAAGTTTATATGATACAGCCCCAATGCGTTGAATGATCTGATATGGTCCAAAATATTTTGGTCCAATCTTTGAAGAAGGTGTCGCCATTATTCCCACAGCTGTCCTCTGATGAAGCCGCAACCAAACCCAATCACCGATATGAAATTCCACCTCTCGGCGGAACTTATCTTTATAGCTTTTCATGGTGACTTGTGCTTGTACCAGCCCGTTCTTGATTTCAGCTAAGAATTCATCTCTATCCTTTAGCTGTTTATCCACTGCTGCTACTCTAGATACGCCCGGTTGGTAACCAACAAGAGCCGGAGGGTCCCTGCCATAGACCACTCTGAAGGGCGAGCATTTGAGGGCCGTCTGGTAGGAAGTATTGTAGCAATACTCAGCCCAAGGAAGCCACTGCAACCAAGTCTTTGGTCGGTCACCAGCCAAGCAGTGGAGGTACACAATGATGATCTTGTTGACGACCTCAGATTGGCCGTCAGACTGCGGGTGGAAGGCCGAACTGAGCTGAAGTTGGACACCGGCTAGCCGGAACAAATCTGACCAGAAGAGACTGGTGAAGACGGTATCACGATCACTGACGATGGAGCAGGGAAAGCCGTGTAGTCGTACAATGTCGTCGAAGAATGCCCGTGCCACTGATGCAGCACTATAAGGGTGGCTTAGGGGAATGAAGTGGGCATACTTGGAGAAGCGATCTACCACTGTCAAGATCACTGATTTCCCACCAACTTCCGGAAAACCTTCAATGAAGTCCATGGAGATATCACTCCAGACTTCCGACGGTATAGGCGGCGGTTGTAGCAGGCCGGCTGGATGAAGATGATCAGTCTTGTTGCGCTGGCACGTAGCACACCCGAGGACATACTCACGCACCCGCCGTAGCAAGGACGGGTTGTAGAAGGAGAGGCGTAGCCGATGCACTGTCTTCTAGATGCCTTCGTGGCCCCCATCATGCGCCTCGGCTAGGAGAGAGGGCCACAAGGAGGACTTGTCGGGAACGAAGAGCTTCCCCCTTGTGAAGTAGAAGGCCGTCGCGTTCGGCCCAGTCAGCAGGTGCGACTCCCTCCCGGAGTTGGGCACATAGCTGTTGCGCCTGCTGGTCTGTAGCGATCTCTGCGCGAAGCGAGTCGAAGAGTGGAAAGACTGGCGCGGATATGGCGTGAATAGCTATGTCTTCCTCGTCGCGGCGGGACAGGGCGTCAGCTGCCCCATTCAAGCACCCTGGTCGGTACTCAACCTGCAGATCATAACCAAAAAGTTTGCTCACCCAAGCATGTTGGGGAATCGTCGTGAGTCGCTGATCCAGGATATATTTCAGGCTGAAGTGATCAGTCCGAACAGTGAAGGGACGACCCCACAAGTAAGGCCGCCAATGGCGTACGGCCTTCACAAGACCGATTAGCTCACGCTCGTATGCCGGTAGCTTATGATGGTGAGTTGCTACAGCGCGGCTGAAGAATGCTATGGCGCCGTCACCCTGGTGTAGAACCGCCCCAAAGCCGGCGCCGGACGTGTCGCAGTCGACGATGAAGCGCTTGTCGAAGTCTGGCATTTGAAGTAGAGGCGCTGTCATCAGCGCCTGCTTGAGTTGGGAGAAAGCGTCCTGCGCATCATCAGTCCAGCGGAATGCTTCCCGCTTTAGGAGGGCGGTGAGGGGTGCGGCCACTACACCATACCCCGCAATGAACTTGCGGTAGTAGCCGGTGAGCCCGAGGAAACCTCGCAAGGCTCGTAAGGACCGAGGTGTAGGCCAACGTTCCACGGCCTCCACCTTGGTCGGATCCATTGCCACGCCGTGAGCGGATATGATGTGTCCTAAGTAGGACACGGTCTCCTGGCCGAAGAAGCACTTAGATTTCTTCAGGAACAGCTTGTTTGTCCGTAGTGTCTGGAACACCTGCTTGACGTGCTGAAGGTATTCGACCCAGGACCTGCTATACACCAATATGTCATCAAAGAAGACAAGCACAAATTTTCTGATGTAGGGGTCGAGGACGTCGTTCATCAACGACTGGAACGTGGACGGCGCATTGGTGAGACCGAATGACATCACCAAGAACTCATAGTGGCCTCGATGAGTTCGGAATGCTGTCTTTTCAATGTCGTCTGAGTGCATGCGCACTTGAAAGTAGCCGCTGCGGAGGTCAATCTTGGTGAAGAACCTTGCGCCGCGAAGCTCGTCCAGTAGCTCGTCAACCACCGGGATCGGGAACTTGTCTTTCAAAGTTCTGGCGTTGAGCTCGCGGTAGTCGATGTAGAAGCGCCACGTGCCGTCTGCTTTTCGGACCAATAGTACTGGCGAGGAAAATGCATATGTGCATTCTCGGATGATGCCTTGGCGAAGCATCTCGGCGCATTGCTTCTCAATCTCGTCTTTAAGAAGCTGGGGGTAGCGGTACAGCCGGACAACTACTGGAGTTGTGCTCGGTAGGAGCCTGATTTGGTGGTCGTGGCGTCGTGCAGGAGGAAGCCCGCGTGGCTCGTCGAAGAGGTCCTGGAAGCCATCCAGGAGGGCGCCCATCATATCAGTAGGTGGTGCTAGAGAGGCACATACCGGGGCTGAACTTCGCAGCCCCATCCAGATCACCTCACGGTCCCCGCGCCACAGTTTCATCGTGAGGTCCTCAAGGTTCCAGAGAATGGGTCCCAAAGATCGCAGCCACTGGACTCCTAGAACAAAGTCGAAGCCGTCCAGTGGAAGTGCGTAGCATGTGACGTCAAAGCGATCCCCTGCAATCATCAAGGTACACGTGGACAGATGCCTGTACAGGAGATAGAGTCACCGTTGGCGACTCGGACGCCGATGCCTGACCGTGGCAACATCATCAGGCCGAGCTCCTTGATGAGTGGTTCCCTGATGAAGGTGTGAGTGGACCCTGTGTCGACCAATGCTGTCAGTAGGTTGCCGTGGACGTAGACCTGGAGCTTCATTGTGTTGGCGAAGTCGATGCCGGTCAGGGCATGTAAGGAGATGCCCATATCAGCTACGGCTGCGTCAACGTCATCATCGTCGTCAAGCTCCAGAAGGAAAATTCCTTTGCCGACACACTTATGGTCTGGTGTGTACCGCTCAGGGTAGTGATAGCACTCGCCGCTTGCCCGCTTAGCAGCCATCTCATCGGGT
Source organism: Neostapfia colusana (assembly GCA_030760725.1). NCBI lineage: Eukaryota > Viridiplantae > Streptophyta > Magnoliopsida > Poales > Poaceae > Neostapfia > Neostapfia colusana. Next base: position 17,917,730 of record JASWHV010000013.1, read on the forward strand.
GTAAGGCGTTTGAAGCGCGGGCGAGAAGATGCCGTTGTCGATGATGTCGGGGCGGGTGCTATAGAACTGCCACTTGAGGCCGTAGTAGAGGCGCGGGACACAACAGAAGAGCGCGTGGAGCGTTAAGAGGCGGCGCCCTTCTGTATTCCGCTATCTGTTATTGCCGCAAGTCGATGTTCAAAGGCTCTGGCCAGACTCATGGCGGTTTGTAGATTAGTGGGAAACTGCAGCTCCACATCCGTTCTAAGTGGCTCGCCGAGGCCAGCTGTGGAGAGGTTGATCTGCTGGCGCTGGCTGAGGTCCTCGCAACGACAAAGAAGGACCAGGAATTGACGCCGATATTCCTCAACCGTGCCAGTACGACGGAGATCTTTAATTTCCGCCAGGTCGTTGGAGCGGAGCGGAGGCCCGAAGCGCATGTTGACGAAGTACGCAAACCGCTCCCAGGACACGATGCCACGGTCACGTTCTAGAGCAGTGTACCACTCGGCCGCGACACCCTCCAGGTGGAGAGACGCGAGCCACACCTTTTCTTCTGGCATCGTACGTGTCCCTCGGAAGTATGTCTCACACTTGGTGAGCCAGGGCAACGGATCTGTTTCCCCGTCGAACTTGGGGAAATTGACCTTGTGACGATGCAGCCCGCTGTCGTCGAAGGTCGGGCGTCCCGGTGGGCGCCTGGTACTGTAGTGGTCGTCGTTGCCGCCATGGCCGCCGCTGCCACCGCCGCCGCCCTTGCCGCTGCCGCAGCTGCGGGGAAGGTTGCTGCCCTGCGGTGAGTTTTGTTGCAGGTCCTCGTCACCGGAGAGCTCCCGCTCCGGTGCCTTCTCAACGCGCGCAAGGCGCATATCGTGGCGGTCCAAGCGCTTGTTGATGGTGTCTATCTGCCCCCATCATCTTGCTCATCATGTTGCCGAGATCTTGGAGGGTGAAAGTCCCAGAATCGTCCACGGGGCCGGACATGGTCGCTGCCCCAGAGTCTCTTGATACCAAATGCTGAGAAACAGGGAGGGGGGAGACCCCTTGGCTGCGCTTAGGGCTGCGCAGGGGAGAAACCAGCAGCGAGGAGGCGTGGGGGCAGCTGCGCAGTACGTAACGTGGGGGACAAAGTAGCTGGTCACGGCGGATAGGGTTAGGGTTCGAAGCCACCGTGATCCAAGGAGAAGAACAGCCCTCAACGGGGATTCTTATTTTTTCCTGGATGCTCAAAACATGAGGGAGGGGGGCTGCTTATAAAGGGGGGACAGGACCCCCCCCCTTGGCCGCACCCTACTCCTAGTCGGTTTGGGGATAATCCCCCAAACTGACTAGGATTCTTTTCTTCCCTTTTTTTAGTCTATTTCTTTCTATCTAAACTGACTCAATCTATAACTCCCTTTTATTCCTAAACCTTATGTAATTAATTCTTCTAAATATCCTCCTGGTGTAGCTGCAGGGCCTGGCCGGCCTAGTTGTGGGCTTTGTGGGCCGCACGCCGACCATATTGGCGGCCCACAAACGCATCCACAACATGTAGACAGAAAAGATTGCTGTTGTGATTAGGAAAGATGAGTCCTGGATCGAGTCAAATTGCTTATAACTGGCTATATAATGCCGGTAGGAGTCTGAATAAAGTTATCCCTCCAGAAATTCCTTCTTCTCCCCCCTTTCTTTCCTGCGCTGCAGTCCACCCTCTCCACACGTAGGAAACCCTAGCCGCCACCTCTGCCCTGTTCTGATCCGGCACGCAGATCGCTGCTGTGGCTGTGCCGAAGGCTGTTCTGCTGTTTCCCCACGCCAGAAATCCATTAATTGTGGTACTAGAGCCAACTGAGATCATGGAGGAGGCGCGCTGCGACGGCATGACGGAACTATCCGCCGAGACCCCCTCCTCCATGTGCGGCAGCGAGATGGCTTCAAAGGGCGATGACATGGGTAGTCGGTCTAGTGGACAAGGGTGCAGTCCGCCCTCTCCACACGTAGGAAACCCTAGCCGCCACCTCTGTCCTGTTCTGATCTGGCACACAGATCGCTGCTGTGGCTGTGCAGAAGGCTGTTCTGCTGTTTCCCCACGCCAGAAATCCATTAATTGTGGTACTAGAGCCAACTGAGATCATGGAGGAGGCGTGCTTCGACGGCATGATGGAACTATCTGCCGAGACCCCCTCCTCCATGTGCGGCAGCGAGATGGCTTTAAAGGGCGATAACATGGGTAGTCGGTCTAACGGACAAGGGTAGTTCTTGAGGTGAGCAGTGTGACTAGCTATGCTGTTCTCACAAAGACCAACTACTCGAATTGGGCATCGATGATGAAGATCAAGCTCAAGCCACGGGCGTTCTGGCTATCGAGACGGGTGACGTCAATGGGCAGTAAGACATTATGGCTCTTGACATACTAGTCCGTGTCGTGCCATGGAAGATGATGAACACAATCCTTGATAAGAGCTTATCTTAGGAGGCAATCAAGCTCATGCAGGTCGGAGGCGACCTCGTGAGTTGTGAGGAAGTCAGCAGCTCAGCTGCTAAGCCGAGAGTTTGACCTTGCAACCTTCCAGGAAGGTGAGAGCGTGGAGGGTTTTTCTAACTGTTTGTGTGATGGTGTCACATCTCATGATGCTCGGCGAGGTGGTGGAGAATATGTTTCAAAGCGTTCCACCACACTTCAAACAGATCGTGGTCACCATCTAGACCCTCCTAGATGTGTCGATGCTCAAGCTCGTGGAAGTGATCGTTTTGAGAGCCTTGGAGAATGTGTTTGATGACTCACCTCTCGTGGTACATCATGATGGCAAGTTGTACCTTATGAAGGAGCCGCTGGAGGCATGGCTAAAGGAGGAGCCGACGACGAGAACCTCGTTGGCTCGTTGAGGTCTCACTAGAGGCGCTCGTGCTGCAACTTACCTGTTGGAAAATTGGCTCACGGGAATTCTCAAAATCAGGATTAACCGAGAGGCTTATTATCATCAAAGGGACTATCAACATTATATAGTCATGTTACACCCAACATGACTTTTACTAGTACTCTAATACAACTCATAGTCTGCAACAACCTTTCTGTTCTACCACTTTTTAGACTCAAACTCTATCATGTAGAGTTACAATCAGACTAAAACAACCCCCCCCCCCCCCCCCAAGTGCACCCCTATTGGCTGCAGCCTGCAGCCCAAACCAGACCTGCAGGCCATGCGCCTTGCGCAAGTCGCTACTAAGCTCAGGGTCATCCAACATCACGCAATGACGGCGGTGGCAAGCACACGAAGAATTGTCCTGACCGGGAGATTGGTCGGGGTCAATATTTGAGGTGCTGGAAGTGAGGACATTCAGCTAGGAAGTGTCGCTCCAAGGCTAAACAGGGAGAGGCGCACATCGTGAAGGCTTAGGAGGAGGATAACTTGCTGATGATCAGGGTGTACTTTTTTGAGACACCCTGTAGAGAAAGAGGAGGCGCAACCACCACTAGTGGTTGACTTCTCGCTCATGTCTAGGCGCATCTCTAGCAGACTCTACTCGATCCGGCTTGACATCACACGCCTAGTGTGCCTCACCACGCGGCGTGCGGATGCGGTGTGACACTGGCACGTCAACCTCTAGGCGCTACAGAAGATGGCAAACGGCAAGATGGTCCATCGACTCCAACACATTGATCACATGGTTCAAATGTATGATCCATGCTTTTCCGGCAAGCAGTGGCCCAACCCCTTCCTGATGCAAGCACGGTCACGCGCACAATGCGCACTCGATCTCGTCCATGGCGACATCTTCGGGTCAATCACTCCTGTGACTCACGTCAGCTTCCAGGCACTACAAAAACTAGCAAACGGTAAGATGGTGCACCGACTGAAACACATTGATCACATGGGTCAAATGTGTGATGCGTGCTTGGCCAAGAAGCAGTGGTGCACTTCCTTGACGCAAGCATGATGACACGTTCGGGTTGATCACTCCAATGACTCTAAACGGCAAGAAGATGTTTGGTAGATGATATGAGTCTCTACATGTGTCTCTATCTTCTCGCAAGTAAGGATCATACATACATCAACAGCGATCTAATAGTTCCACACGACTGCTATGATGGAATCTAGAAGAAAGCTAAAAGTATTGAGTACGGGTCACGGCCTGCCAATTCTGATGCTTTTGTGAAAATGCAGCTGTCATCTGCTCCTAAAGGTCACATTGGAGCGAACAACAAAAAAGTCGACAATGCAGATAATTTCAAGTCCCAGCACGACACATTTAGTCTAGCCCACCAGGCCACCATACATTTGTTTCTGATTCAATCGTCGTTGTTTCTGCAGGAATGCCGTGGCTCCCGCGAGAAATGTGGCACCCCCTGAATCATTGGCTGAAGTTGACGATCTAGAAAGGCGACTGGCATCGCTTCGCCGTATTTGAGTGTGAGCTCCTGAAAGAAAGAGTCACTATATCCGTGCATCTATATTTGTAAATTTTGTTTAGGTGATGATGGCACGGGATTTGCCCAGAAATGCGAGACAAACCGCAAACTGCGCACCTGATGTAAATGAAACTAGCCACCCGTTTTCTTGTCCCTCTTTTAGATTTGCGAGTGCATTTCGATTTCTGCATGCTGAATCTAATTGGCAAAGCACAGTCACTGTATAAAGTTAGCTTCCGGGAGGGACAAACATAGCCATCACGTCTGGGAACTGGCTTTCTTTGCGGTTCAGCGAACCTGCCAACAAGCTTACGAACATGGCAATCAACGCGGGTAGCAATCATTCAATGAAGTCCAGTCTATGTCCCGAGCACCACAAATTGTGGTCTTTGCTCACTTGACTACTCTGAAGTCAACGGTACGTGTGTGGTGCCGCGGTTTTCGACAAGGCTATAGATGCTGGACCCGCGAGAGGACAGCGGTCGCTCAGGCGTCGAAGCAGCCATGCATGGCGCAGAGAACCGGCGGGGAGCATCGCGTCCAAATACAGGCTCGCGGCGCCGCCCCGGTCGACTAAAGCCACGCAAGAGAAGCTGAACTGCTTGGTGCCCTATGTTGCGCTGATCGAAAGGGTAAGATTGGATCCACACGTCAGTGACTGCAGTTTAAGTCAGAGGTTTCTTTTCATGATGCTCGACCTAAAGGAAGACGGAAGGTACACAGACGCACAGGAAGAAGCATTAAACCATCTTTGCTGTCTTCATTAGTCTGTAGATACGTATGCACGTCGTCTCTTCGGATTAAGTTTTATTTGCATGCCGATCTGCGACTGTTTTGGTACCGGTGGCTGAAAACTGCATCTTCTCACATACTATTTTTTGAGAAAAAAATCCCAACTCAGTGCAGCACGCGGAGACGCCGGCGGGTGACACGCGCAGGCCTTGTCTTGGCGCTGCATGCGGCACTTCAATTTCCTGCGCCACTGGTGCTCGGGTCTGAATTGCGCAGCACCTTGCCGAGAGCAGCGCCGCTACGGGCGTGATACTGTATGCAACAGTATAGAGCAAACCACTACAAATACGTAGATAGTTCTGTTATAAAATAAATAATATTAGGATAAAAAATCTAGTTCAATTTAAATTAAATTAGTTGTCTCAAAAGTTATTTATTTCAGAACAGAAGAGTACTCTCTCAGTTTCGAATTATTTGACGGTGACCATGTAGCTCCGTGTAAGTTGTATCCACGCTCATCTCCAAAACAGGCGGTGGTAGATGATCTACGGTCACTGTTTGATTCCGTAGATTGTATCTGCCTGCACTGTTTGAGGAGTACCTCAAAGACCATTCAGATCACTACAAAATCATTCTAGGTACAAAAATCAAGAAACATGTGTAGATATTACAAATCACGTACAGTTCGTTACCATTCTAGTTATGTGATATGCATCCTTCTTCTTTAATGGGTAATTCTCTCCTACAAATCGATATAGAAATGGGTTATTTGTCAATATATGTTGCTAAGCGTGAGAGATTTAAATGAAAAAATACAGTGATTGTTACGCTCTTCTGTTGGAGATGCTCTTATACAAACGGTTATAGCAATCACAGAACCATACACGCATGTGAAAAGGGTCTTAACCTAATTGTTAGGACTCTTAGTAGCACCCTAGGGTTCTAGGTTCAATTTACTGTGAGTGAATTTTCGGACTGAAATAAGAAAAGGTCACTTGCTGCTTCCCTTGGTCGTGTGCATATGAGATAGACTGATCTGGGGTGATAAATCCTCATGTAGGGGTTAAGAGGCCGAAACCACGGGTAAAGATCTGGCTCATTTGGGGTGGACCCTCGTGTTGCAAGAACGGACAACTTTTGTGGCCTTTCTCGGTTTGGCTCCAAATGATCTCTTAATTATAATACCAAGTGGTGATTTTTCCCCATCAACTGAGTATTTACTTATCTGGTGATAGAAATGGACTTACAATTCCATGAACCAGAAAGACTACAATCTAAACTTTTGCAACTTTCGTTATGCGTATTCCAACATTCCTGCTACTTCAATACGTGAACGGTTGCAACTCAGACAATGACGCCCTCGCATTCACGAGAATGATTCATTGTACAGCACAGGAGTACACAGGGACACTTCACCAGCAATGACAATATTACATGGACAAAGGACGTCCACAAAGTAACTTCCGAAGACGGAGACAGAGTGATCGCCTCTACTAATGTTTGAGGCTCGAATAAAAAGGGATATCAAGATTAAGACAAAATGCAACAGAAATGGGGTAAGATTTGGTACTATATATATTCGAGCTATGGGTATCTACACACTAGTGCAAATGTTCTTTTTGCTAGCCAAAAACGGGCATGATCATACGTGTTAGACTATGTAATTAAATAGGGGGTATTTTAGTCTTTTGGATGTGATTAGGCTTAGGGGCAGATTAGTCCTTTTCCATCCCTTGACAACTCTATATAATGTACCCCTTAACACCAGGATCAATACAATTCACTTTTCTCCTCTAATATGGTATCAACTAGGTTAATCAAGGATTAGGGCTTAACCCTAATCTTCCTCCCCTAATGGCGCCGCCGCCGCCCTCCCTCAGCGCGCCGCCGCCACCTACCTCTCCCTTCGGGCCGCCGCCGCAGCCGGGCTTCGGCGCGCACCCACCACCGAGCCACGACCGACCAGCACTGCAGCCAGCCGGTGGGCCCGGGTAGGCCGTCGCCGTATCGGTCGGGGCCGCCCCGGGGCAGGCCACCGTCGGCTCTACCGGCACAACCCTCGGACGCGCAGCCGCCGGGCTGGTCAACGCCGCCCCCGGGCGGGCCACTGCCAGATTGGCTACCACCGCCCTCGGGGGGCCGTCGCTAGATCGGCCGACGCCCCTCTCTCTGGGCCGACGGCTGTCACTCTGTGGGTGGCCAGCGCTGGCGCCGCTTCGAGGGGGGCGTCGGATCGACCAGAGCCCCCCCCTCTTGGCCGACGGCCGCCCCCCTATGGGTGGCCGCCGCCGCTCCCTAGGTGGCTAGCACCACCCCTTGCCATGGTGTTGCCGCCGCCGTCTTTTCGATCCACGGCGCGCCGGTCGGAACTGGTTCCACCGGCGCCCCATCTCCTATGACCGGTCCGGCCACCAGAGGACCTCTTGTAGGTGCCACCGGCAGACCCGCCGTCGTCGTCTTCATGGTAGGTACGACCTTCGGGCCACGCGGTACCGCCGCCACCTCTTCCGGCCTCGAGCTCCCGCCGGACGGGAGCACCACGACCACCGTCCCACCAACGATCCCGTTTTCAGTTGTTGGCGAAGCTGCTGATAGCGCGGTTGCTGCCTCCCTCTATGGCATCGACACAACGGACATCTTCGGCATTGCCACGGCCCTGGCTGCCTCTCGTGAGCGCGAGCGGGCACTCGCTCTCGCCCTGGAGCAGGAGCGTGCCCTCACTGGACGCTCTATCTCACCAGCTCGAGGAGAGTGCTCACCGACCGTTGAGTGCTACCTACGAGCCTCCCTCAGATGCTGGTACGTAGTCGACTTCCCTTGTCGCTGCTCTTCACGCACAGACCGTCGGGATTCAGAACATTCAGATGCTCGTGCCGATTATCCTCAGTTCTGAATCCACCTCATACGCCCGGTGGTGTGACCTGGTTCTCCTAACGTTGAGGTGTTTCCACCTCGACGACCACGTCCAACGGGATCGCTCTCCGGTGGATGCCTCCCGGGTTAGCATGGACAGACTGGTCCTGTCCTGGATCCTTGGCTCCCTCTCTGAGGAGCTACAGGACATCATCGGGCAGCGCGGTGGCGGCACTGCTCATCGGGCATGCCTGGTCCTTGAGCAGTGCTTCCTAGAGAACCGCGCGACTCGAGCCCTCCACATCAACGCGCGGTTCCAGAACACCGTCCAGGGTTACCGCTTCGTCTCCGCCTATTGCCGGGAGATGAAGGGCATGGCGGATGCCCTACGTGACCTTGGCAAGCCGGTCACTGACGATGCTCTCGTCCTTCAGGGCCTGAACGAGCGCTACTGTCACCTACGGACGTGGCTTCTCCGTCTGGAGCCACTCCGATAGGGATGGCAACGAGTGAAATACCCGTGGATATTGCCCTCATTTACCCATACCCGCTAGATAAAATCCGTACCCGAACCCGTACCTGTTACCCGTAGCGGGCAAAAAACGTTACCCGTATCTATTACCCACAGATATTTTTTATCCGCGGGCATACCCGTTACCCGAAATCCTTTAACAAAACAGTAAAATTTCTGCAACACTTAAGTCTTCATCACATAACCTTGTTAGATCTAATAACCAATGTTCATGATCAAATAGTGATGGAAAATATATAATCTTGCTAGATCTAAATATCCAAAAATTAATGTCTACAAAAATAGTTTTTTATATGAAAATGGAAATTCGGTTTATTATTAATCCACATGTTGTATGGAATCGCAAGTTAATATTTGGGTACGGGTAAGGAGATATGGATATGACATTTTCTTACCCGACAAAAAATATCCATTGTGTTTTATCCATTACCTGAACCCGTACCCGCGGGTACAAATTCCTACCCAAAATCGTATCCATCGGGTCGGATATCTGCGGGTATGCGGGTAATAGATATCCATTGCTATCTTTACACCCCTACCCTCGAGAAGGTATGGTCTGATCTCAAGCTCGAGGAGATCACTACAGGAGGCTCTACTGGCTCCGGGTATGCCATAGCTTTTTACGGCTCTAGGCAGTCACCTCGTCCACCTTCGTCAGCTACTGGTGGACCACCGTCCTGACCACCAACCACCCGAGGCACTCCTGCCGGCTCTAGGAGTGGTAATCGTCAGCGCCTTGGTAAACGCGGCGAGCGTGATGGAGGTAGCAGTGTAGGTGGCACTCCTACTTCTGCTCCTACTCCTTCTACTGGTGTTTGTGGTGGTACCGGCCGGGGAAGTGCACCCTGGCCCACACCCTAGAACCCGTGGACGAGCTAGGTCTACATGTGGCATGGGCCGTCTCTGGGTCTTCATCCTCCATGTCCATCGCGTCCCCACCCGACGTTCGTCGCCACCCTGGGCTATACTGGACCAGCCTACAGTGCTGGTGGACCACCGACTCAGGCCTATAGTGGGCCTGGCTATCCTTCTAGTGGACAGTCAACCTCGACCTACGGAGGCACCGACTACCCTGTTCAGTACTCGAATCCGTCGACCACTGCAGTGGGAGCCGCCCTCGACATGGAATTGCAAGTCACTGGCCTCCTCGTTCAGCACCATGCATCTCACTTCACAGGGTGCTGACTGAATTGATGACTCCGGAGCGTCATACCATACCACTCCTAATGATGGTATACTCTCTTCTACCCACCCTCCCAACCCTTCTTTTCCTTCATCTATCGTTGTTGGGAATGGGTCTGTTCTTCCGGTCACCTCAGTAGGTGACTCTGGGTTCCCAGGTCCTTTCCAGCTCAAGAACATTATTGTCGCTCTGGATATTATTCAGAATTTGCTTTTTGTCCATCGATTTACCACTGACAACAATGTTTCCATTGAGTTTGATCCTCTTGGCTTATCTATGAAGGATCTTTCTACCTGGCGGCTTCTTTTTTGATGTGATAGCTCGGGGCCTCTGTACACTCTTCGACTTCCTACCTTCACTGCATCACCACCTTTTGCCTTGACTACGACAGCTTCATCCACCACTTGGCATCGCCGACTTGGCCATCCTGGTGCGGATAGCTATGTCGAAGTTCTCTAGTAATTCGGTTATCTCGTGTACTAGGGGCATACATGATTCTTTATGTCATGCTTGTCAGCTTGGTCGTCATGTTCGGCTCCCTTTTCCGACTTATGTGACTCATGTTGAGCACATTTTTTATCTTATTCATTGTGATTTGTAGACATCACCTATTACTAGTGTGTCGGGATTTAATTATTACTTGGTGATAACTGATGATTTTTCTCATTTTTTGTGGATATTTCATTACGACTGAAGTCTGAGACATTCGTTACTCTTTCTCACTTCTTCGTTTGGATATCCACCCAGTTTGGGCGCACTATCCGAGCTATTCAGTGCGATAACGGACGCGAGTTTGATAACTCGGCGTTTTGTAACTTTCTCTCCTCACATGGAGTCTAGTTGCGCATGTCTTGTCCGTATACCTCTCGTCAGAATGGCAAGGTTGAGCGCATGATTCGTACCACCAGCGATGTCATGCGCTCCCTGATGTTTCAGGCATCCATTCCTGCCCGGTACTGGATAGAGGCCCTTCACACTGTCACTCTTCTGATTAATCGCCTTCCCACCAAGGCGATTCGTGCCTCCACCCCCTACTTCGCTTTATACGGCACCGCTCCTCTTTACAACCATCTTCGAGTTTTTGGGGGCGCTTGCTACCCTAATCTTTCCGCCACCGCCCCACATAAGCTTGCGCCTCGCTCGACACGTTATGTTTTCCTCGGGTATTCACTTGATCATAAGGGTTACCGGTGCCTAGATCTCACCACTCACCGCATCTTAATCTCTTGACACGTCGTTCTCGACAAGTCCTCCTTTCCCTTCTCCACCTCCTCTTCCGGTTCCACCGCAGAGATGAATTTTATTTTTCCTACTGACTCCGAGGCTGCTCCTACCCAGCTGTCGTGGCCTCTTTCTTCTGCACACACGACACGTGTTGCGCCATGCGCGGCCCAGCATCCCCTGACGTCACCTGCTGCGCCACGTGCGGCATCGGCGTCTCCGACATCGTCCGTAGCACCTCGGGCGGCCCCGACGTCTACGCCACGCGCAGCCTCGGCGTTCCCGACGTCACCTGCTGCAAGCCCGACGTCGTCAGCCTCGCCATGCGTGGCCCCGACATCCCCGGTGCCACCAGCTACGCCACGCAATGCCTCGGCATCCCCGACTTCACCGGACGCGAGTCCGACTTCTCGTTTCACCAACCCCGCACTTGTCTACCAGCAACAAGTGCGGGTTGGTGCCCCAGCTCCAGCCGCGGCACGCGCGGCCATGAGACCCACTCGTGCCTATCAGCAATGGGAGCGGGGTGGTGCTTGGGCTCCTGCTCGCTTCGAGCCCCCGGTGTACCATCCTCCTCTGCTCCACAGAGACCCGGGCCACGTTCACCCGATGGTGACTCAACGTGCTGCTGGGGCTCTCCCACCGGTTGAGCGCTTCTCCGAGGCCGTCTTCTTGTCGACGACGTCTCCACCGTCCAACTCTTCTTCGATCTCGCCCATACCGACTTCCATCCGTAGCACCCTCGCCGACCCTCACCGGCGTCGCGCTATGGAGGAAGAGTATGCGGCCCTGCTTGCCAACCGGATCTGGGACCTGGTTCCCCGCCCTGGTCGTGGCAATGTTGTCAAGGGAAAATGGGTATTCACACATAAGAAGAAGGCGGATAGTACCATGGAGAGGTACAAGGCTCGGTGGGTACTTCGGGGCTTCACTCAGCGCCCTGGAGTCGACTACGATGAGACCTTCAGTCCGGTAGTGAAGCCGGCGACGGTTCGTACCGTTCTGTCGTTGGCTCTCTCGCGTTCTTGGCCCGTCCACCAGTTGGACGTCAAGAACGCCTTCCTCCATGGCACACTGACAGAGACGGTGTACTGCAGTCAGCCGACAGGGTTCGTTGACTCAGCTCATCCAGACATGGTCTCTAAGCTGAACAAGTCCCTGTATGGTCTAAAGCAGGCACCACGAGCCTGGTATAGTTGGTTCGCCTCTTTCTTGGTCTCGTTGGGCTTCGTCGAGGCCAAGTCGGACACTTCACTGTTTGTCTATCGACGTGACAGTGACACTTCCTACCTTCTAATGTACGTTGATTACAATGTACTGAAAGCGTCCGGTCTAGCTCTCCTTCGGTGTACTATCTCTGCCTTACAGCAGGAGTTCGCTAGGAAGGACTTGGGCCACCTTCACCACTTCCTAGGTATTGCGGTCGAGGACCGACCACGGGGGTTGTTCCTTCACTAGCGACAATACTACCTAGACATCCTACAGCGAGCGGGCATTGAAAGTTGCATAGAGGGGGGTGAATATGCTAATTAAAATTTAAAGCATAATTATCAACTGACTTGTTCTGTCAGGTTTGGACAAGTCCGAAAATATTTCGGACAAGTCCAAATTTTTGGGATAAGTCTGATGAAATCAGACTTGTCCGAAACCAGTCGCATCAGAAATAAATCTAACTAGTTCTAGGTCAAGTGTATAATCAATATGGTCTAGAAGTAGCTCTTAAACAAGTCTAGCAACCTACTAAGCAAACTTGATGATCTAAATACTAAAGTAGTTCAATGCTAGGGTTTGATCAATCATAAGCAAGAGCAATGATATGAAATCGACGAACAAGTAGGTATACACAAGTGGACACGAAGATTTGTTTACTGAAATTCGATTCCACACAGGAATCTACGTCTCTGTTGAGGTGTCCACAAAGGACCGGGTCTCTTTCAACCCTAACCCTCGCCAAGTGATCACAAAGATCAAACTTGGTTGTTCCACTATCAAGCCAAGGTGATTACAAACTTTCCGGGTCTCACCACAAGTTGGGAGTCACCGAGCGACACCTAACCGCCTAGGAACAATGTTCCAAGAGTAATAAACACAGATCACACAGCAAGTCGGTGTGCAGCTCAACAAGATCAACCCTAAGATCTCCTCTTTTTTTAAATCTCCTCACTAATCCTCACAAGATTCACCTTTGAATGCTAGAGGGTGTGAGAGAGGTCTAGGAATGCTCAAGAACACCTTTGAAAGCTCTAGGGTTGATCACTCTTCAAATGGGAATGAGATCCCTCCTTTTATAGGGCTCCCCAAGATATGACCGTTGCCAACCACTAAAGTTCGGACATGTCTGAACTCCACTTTGGACATGTCCGAGGTTGGGGACCATTAACAGTAAAATGATGTCCTCAACTGACACTGATTCAGACTGTCCCATTGATTCCACTTCTGGCATGTCCGACATATTTCGGACATGTCCGAGCTGACATATTCGAACCAGTCTTCGGATATTCTCAGACTTCGGACATGTCCGAACTCCACTTCGGATATGTCCGACCCCAAAGGTGCATCTCTGAACTCCCCTAACATGTCTGACCTTCCGGACTTAGAAAATTTCAGAAACCCTAGACTTCAGACATGTCCGAATTTCTTCGGATATGTCTGACCCTAAACAGAAGGTGCATCTCTGAACTCCTCTGACATGTCTGACCTTCTGGACTTAGAAAATTCCAGAAACCCTAGACTTCGGACATGTCCAAATTTCTTCGGATATGTCCGACCCTAAACAAAAGGTACATCTCCGAACTTCTCTGACATGTCCGACCTTTTGGACGTAGGGAATTTCAGAAACTCTAGACTTCGGACATGTCCGAAAACTCCACTTCGGATATGTCCAACCTAAACAGAAGGTACATCTCCGAACTCCTCTGACATGTCTGACCTTCTGGACTTAGGAATTTCAGAAACTCTAAAATTCGGACATGTCCGAACTCCACTTCGGATATGTCCGACCCTAAACAGAATGTACTTCTCCGAAACCTTCGTACATGTCTGAGTCTATACGGAGAGTACTTTTCCGAATCTCTCTGACATGTCCAAGGTTTTTTTGACCTAACAACTCTCTTCTACACTAAGGGTTGTTTTTGTGGGATTGAGCATGCTTTTCTTTGCTGCGCGTCGTGTCCCTCTTAATAGTGCGGCGTTTTAATTGTTCGTCATCAGTCCTCCAAAACCCATGGGGACTTAGATGCACTTTCAGGCATGGTTGAGTGCAAGTGTGCTCCACTCCAGTGGATACCCAGGCAAAGGTCTCTGCTTCCGACGGAATACCCGTCACGGACCCCACTACTTACAGGATCTTGCAAGTGCCCTTAAGTACCTCACCTTCACCACGCTAGAATCCCCTACGCGGTTCAACAGGTGTGCCTCCACATGCATGACCCGTGGGACCCGCACCTCACCGCTATGAAGCGGATTCTTCGGTACCTGCGCGGACTACGGCCTCCTCCTTCGGCGTGACTCGGCCTCCGAGCTGGTCGTGTACACCGACGCTGACTGGGCTGGCTGCCGGGACACTCGTCGGTCCACCTCTGGTTACGCCGTCTTCCTGGACGGCAACCTCGTCTCCTGGTCCTCGAAGAGGCAGCAAGTGGTGTTGCGCTCGAGTGTTGAGGCGGAGTACCGCGCCGTGGCTACCAGCGTGCCCGGGGCTTCCTGGCTTCAGCAGCTACTTCAGGAGCTCCACTCTCCTGGCACCCGGAGTACTCTGATCTACTGCGACAACGTTAGCGCCATCTACCTCTCCACCAACCCTGTCCAGCATTAGAGCATAAAGTATGTGGAGATTGACCTCCATTTTGTTCGTGAGCGAATTGCGCGTGGCGAAGATCGAGTGCACCACGTCCAAACGACATCACAGTTCGGCGGCATCTTCACGAAGAGCCTTCCACTGTTATCTGAGTTTCGATCCAGTCTCAACATCTGCTGTGGCTAGATGTTAGAATTGCGAGGGCTGTTAGACTATATAATTAGAGGTGTGCTTAGAGGATATTTTAGTCTTTTAGATGTGATTAGGGTTAGAGGCAGATTAGTCTTTTTCACCCCTTGACAACTCTATATAATGTACCCGTAACACCAGTACCTCTAATAATTCGTTCAAAAGGAGAAAAAACCATGATCACAGCTCGCGTCTAATTGTTGGACAGTTGACGGACGTGTCTGAACAGACATTAGCTTCATTAATTTAGAAATATCAGTGCCTTTGGCGTTACATCCAATACCCACCACAGCCACAGGTTAGATGGCTCAGTGGTGATAAAAAAACCGTTGTGACATCACATGGTTGCTCATCAGTCAAGTTTCCCCCCAACAGCGCACATTACTGCACAATGTTTGACCGCCGCCTAGTCTTCATCTGTCACCACATTGGGGCAAAAGCTAAGAATTGTGGCGCTTGATGGCTTTGTCGTGTTCAATCTCAAGACTTTGTGCGCCAACTATTCCTCATCATATGTTTGTTCATCTTCTGTTGATGATGACTGCCCAAAAGCCAGCAGGCTCATATGTCGGGTTCCCTCTGCTATCATCGCTCGGACTGCCTGCAGGAGCATTGTCTAAGTAAAAATGACTGGACGCAGACACTGGCGAACAGTTGTCCACGGCTACTATAAGGAAAACTATTTGTCCGTTTAATTATCTAATTATTGAAGATACTATGTAAATGATACAAATTACAACTCAATTATTAAGACAATAAGCTCTAAAAAATGAGATATAAATGGAATTATCAATCTATAGAGTAGCTATGATGTGGAAGTCAATAATACTGTATGAACAGTTAAGTACTGAATGTTATATAAGATAAATATAGCTGAAATTCTGAAACTGTCTAACTTGGAAACTTAAAACGATGCATGATTGGTCAGTTTATATTTGCCAGTTGTCACAGACTCATGCATGAGTAAATACGGGATGTACGTCCCAGGTATAATTAAGCAAACCTTTTCTATTTCATCACAAATGGTTGGGCTTTCTCTCAGATACTGCAGTGCCTTTTCTCTGCCTTGGCCCAATCTGCATCAAAATTATAAACAAAAGAAACCACATATTAAAGCAACAGTTATCTATGTTGTACCATCATCAGAAATTAATCCCCTGCCAAACTGAAACAGTATTCAAAAGACTATCCATATCGCAAATAGCCAGCCTGAACATGTAAAGCCCACATGGAAAAGGGACTCAGAGGATCACATGTATCTGGTTTTCAGAAACAAATGAATCAGAAAGATGGCTCTAGAAGAATAATTTTTATAAATTATCGCCAGGCATACCTTAAATCTTTGTAGCTATACCACGAACCCTTCTTTGCAACCACTTCCATCAGCTCAGCACAGTCAAGGACACACCCCTGTGTCAAATCATGTTTAGCATATGATACAACCAAAAATGCTCAAGAATTTGCATGCTTACCAATTTACTAACACCCTCCCCAAATATAATTTCAAATTCAGCTTGCTTGTAGGGTCTTGAGACCTAACCAAGATGGAAGGAGAAAACAGATATCATGCTTACTATAGAAAGTGTCGAGCATAATACAGAGCAAAAACTTGACATTACTTTGACAAACCTTGCTCTTCTGCACTCTGACACGAACCTTCACACCAACATCTTCATCTCCCTTGGCCTTGGAAAAGAACGATGAACATTCTCAGATAAAGCCTTCTGCAAAGATTGAATTTACTTCATAGATCTTACAGATTTTATCTTCCCAATAGGCCGTATCTCTAGGCGAACTGATGCAAAGAATTTTAAAGCTATTCCTCCACTGGTGACTTCAGGATTCCCATAGAATACTCCAATCTATGGACATCTGAAACACATCAAATGACAGAAAAGAATGGACGAAATGAACGATCAGATGGAAGCTAATGTATCACACCTTGTATCTTATTTGATTCAAGAACATAAGAGTACAACCAGCCTTCGAGGCATTTCCAGACATCTTTCTCAATGCTTGACTCATCAAACGAGCTTGTAGGCCCATTTGCTGCATCCCGATCTCACCCTGACAAATAGATCAATGACAATTTAATTTATCATTGCAACAACTCGAATAAAATCAAAACAGAAGGAAAAAGGGAGGTTAGGATACCTCAATTTCTGCACGTGGAGTAAGGGCTGACACTGAGTCAATACAGATGAGATCAATTGCTCCAGATCTGCACATACGGTCTGCAACTGATATAAAGGAAGATATTATACAACAGTGTGCGTGCAAGAAAAGGCAAGAAAAAAGTTGTACCACAGGACGAACTACTGATGAAATTACAGAAATATTGTTCAAGGTTCTAAATGTATACGAGAGAAATTATCCATGACTATTGACTAGTGATGTGTAGCACAATTATTCACCACATGGAGCCACATATCAGCTGCTGTAACACCTTTCATCCTAGCACCAAGGTTCCAAAAGGCACTAGGCGGGCGGTGACCCTCCGCCTAGAGCCTAGGTGTGCCTAAGCGTTCCTAGGTGGCGCCTAGGCATTATGTACTGTAGTAGTAGGTTATTCTAAGAAATTTTAAAATATAGAAGTATATGCATATTTCTATTGTGTTAGGCTAATTTTTCACAGCCCACTTCCCCTTTCCCCTCTTTTTCATCTCTTCCGCTGAGGACCAAACCATCCCATGGCCCAGGCAGGCATTCTGTACGCCCAGCCCAGTCCGCCCAAGCTAGGTCTCTGCCCGCAGCGTGGATCTGTGCCCCACCCCCCGCGCTCGATCTCTGACCTGCATCTGCCCACCCCGCTTCCCGCCCCCCCCCCCCCCCCCCCCCGGCGGTGCTCGACCCTCTGCCCGCCGGATCTGCCCCCCCTGGCGCTCGACCTCTGCCCGCCTCTCCCAGTCCCGGCAGCGTGGATCTGCACCCCCCCCCCCTGTCGCCGCCTCGCGCCCGCCTACCCACCAAGGCGAGGTGGAGGGTCGCAGAGCGCAGAAGCATGCCTAGGCGCCGCCTTTCTGAACGCTGCCTAGCACTAGCTAGAAGCAATGGAAAAGCGCCAAAATTTAACAAGTAATGGTATATATGAGAATATTAAAGTATAATATCAGAATGTTTAGTTGACAAATCTAAGTAACAGCTATGAAACCAACAAAAATAGAGTTAAGTTTAAAATCAACAACAACCAAGCCTTTATCCCAACCATGTTGGGGTCAGCTAGACATGAAACCCAATAATTATCAATGAAGTAAAAGAGAGGAAGAGATATAAGAACAAGGAAAAAAAGAAAAAAAAACAAGACTAAGATTCTGGCACATCAATTGCTACTTTCCATGCGGTCCTATCATGAGCTAAGTCTCTGGATACATTCAATGGAGGAAAGATAAAGATGCTAAAAAGGGCACAGACGAACCCCATTTCAATCAGGGGAACTGTCCTTTCTAAACAATCAAAACTATTTCACAGATAATCATCCCTGAAGGAAGCTCGAATGAGTCACCTTTGGTCGTTTACAAATAAAGTATTAATATTATTATTTTTTGGAGTAAATAGAGTATTATTAGAATATATGGATGAGAAATATCAAGTGCAAAATATATTACTTTCTAGTGCCATCTCTCCGTTGTCAGGTTGACAGACAATCAAATTTTCAATATCTACCCCGAGAGCTTTTGAATAAGCTGGATCAAAAGCATGCTCTGCATCAACAAGCATGGCATTTCCTCCAAGTTTCTGCGCATTGTATGTCGAAGCTTGTTTATTAACACAACTGTTTACTGTAGTTTCATAATAGATCTCATACTGTAATGTCAGAAAATGCAACCTGTATCTCAGCAATTGCATGCAGAGCAAGGGTAGTCTTTCCACTGCTCTCTGGACCATATACCTGCAATTTTTCTAAGTCAAATCATTTAACTACAGGGAAAAAAAGACAAGAAGTACAGAAAATGGAGCAAACATAATCAAGAATGAACAGAAGCCAAAATAATTAAGAATGAACTATCAAGCTAAATGGGGCTAGAAAGCCTAAGATACGAAATTACCTCCACTACTCTTCCTTTTGGAAGACCACCACCCAGAGCGAAATCTAGTGTTAGACAACCACTTGGAAATGTTTCACTGGAACGAGACAACCACTATCAGTACAGTAATGGCTATCAGTATACACAATGAATATAATTGTAAATGACTTCTGATTTTTGTGAACGAATGGAGAATGCAGAGACATACACAAAAGCACCACCAGCACTCCCTAATCTTGTAACACTTCCTTTCCCAAAGGAGTTGTTGATGTCGTTCATGGCTGCATCAAGAACTTTTTGCTGCAGAAAGATTTTAAAATCAGTATTTCTTAGTGAAAAATAAAGTAGCAGCTTAATGCATCACTATTCATAAGGTCGCATGCTATTGCAACAAGTAAGTCATCCTTTGAGAAACGAGGAAGGCTGAATGAGATGACTAAATGCCTTCAATCCAAGCAAAGTAAAGCTGAAATTGATGTTATCTAACTTAGCATGTGTAATCAAGAAAAGAGCATACTAGACATTTGAACAGAAGGGAAATGGAATGATGACAGTGCATCATATCTTATTGCACTACTGTGCAACATTTGCATATCAAGTCGATAACAGCAGAAAGTCTTGTCGTCGATGAATGATCACTGTTTCAAAAGGCATATATGATATATGTGGCCTTTCCTAGGCACCATCCCCTCTTAGTCCACCTAATCAGCAGTTAGATACTAGGGACCACGGACCGCCATACAGCCTACCTAATGCCAAGCACATTTTGGAGCACACAGAGATACTCCTCTGGGTGCAACCTCTGACGGTTTCTGTATACGCCAAACCATGGCTTGCTTGATTCAGTGTATACTAGTAGAAACTGGCGAAGCTAGAAATTTTAGTAGTTCAGACAGCATATCAGTGTAAGTTCAGATAGATTGGTCGGATAGTAATCCCATTCCTAACAATTTGTTGCCCCAAGAATGCTGCAAACCATGTGCAATGCACATGTGATATGTTCGTTATCAACAGAATTGTTCGCATTTCGTGTGGCACAACTTAGATACATACTTCATCAATGGTACTGTGCCAAGTGGAACAGAGTCATTATGATTGATGGATACAAGACGCAGCAACAGAACGTTCCGCAGCGCTTTGCCCGTTCGCACGTTATGTGTTCGGCGCAATGACAAACCAGGAGCAAGAACGGGGCAATACTACGCCGCGGAAAAACCTAAGGCCTGACACAGCTTTGTTCCACAGAAGCGCCGCTACAACCGTCTCCCGACGCCATGCCCCACCGGGGACACAATACAGAGCCGTCCTCGCGAGCAGCGCATCACTTGTTCGACCGAATGACAACAAGAAGAAAGGAGGAGAGAGAATGGGCGAGGAAGGCAGGGAGCAGAGTAAGCAAGGCTATCCTTACGCGGTCCACGAAGCGAGGGTCATCCTCCCCGGAGAGCGCGCCGTTCCCACTGCCGGCGACGAACTTGCAGCGCAGCCGCCGGGAGCGCCTCGTGAGGCCACCGCCCGCCGAGGCGCGCGGCGCGGGGGGCCTCCGGCGGCTACGTGCTGGAACACTGGTAGCGATACGAGAGACGGTTACAGCGGCGGCGGCGGCCATTGGTCAAACGCGCGGGTCCGCTCCGAGCTCGAAGGCGGCGGCGAGCGCTCGGCTTGTCTGCGGGTGGAGAGGAGGGGGGGGGGGGGGGTGCAAGCGGAAGGACCGCACGACGTCAGAAATCATCAGAGAGGAAGGGACGCCTCGCCTCGAGATTCGTGCGGCAGGACGCCGTCGTAAATTTCGCGGCACGGGCAACGTGAAATGGAATCGATGGGCGAGGAAACTTGAAGCGGCGCGCGCGCGGTTTACTGCCCGGTGCCCGCGTCTCCTTTTCCTGCAAATCCTGAAACGCACAACGCCTCCCGCGTCTCCCCAACGAAATCCAATCCGAAATCAACCCCGTCACGCTTCGCCGGGGAGGAATCCCGCGCCGCGCTCGCTCGCTCGCTCGCTCGTCGCCTCCCTCCCTTCCTCCCGCGTCGACGTCTGCCCACTGCCACGGTACTGCCCGACGCGCGCGCGCGCGCGCACGCCGGTGAGTGGCCTCCTCCTCCTCGTCCACCTCGACGCTTGCCTGGGCCTCGATCGAGCACGCGATCCGCGCGGTCTCGCATCCGCCTTCATTGGTACGATCGGGTGGGCACGCCTCGATCGGTCGGTCGGTCCATCGATCGACCCGTCGACGTCGCCCCAATCGGTTGGCTCTTGCTTGCTGTTTGCAACCGGAGGTTCATCCCCTCGTCTCGTTCTCTTCGTCTTCAACCACAGGCATGCAGAACCAGATCGTGTGCCGTGGTTGCCGCACCGTCCTGCTCTATCCGCGAGGGGCGCCCAGCGTCTGCTGCGCCGTGTGCCGAGCCATCACCACCGTCCCGCCGCCAGGTGCGTTCTATACTGGCCGCGCGCTTCCCTTTCGCCTGTTTCCGATCATGGCCTCTTCAACCAGGCTAGCAGTGCAAGATGTAGCCTAAACTTCTACTTCCACATTGTAGCATACGGTTCAGCTAAATAGTCCGTATACACTTCTTCTCTTCCTTTATTACGCTGGTTCTTGTGTGAACTTGCCCACGGATATTCATGAAAAAAAGTTGCCAAAAATTGAAGTATCGCATTTAACTTCATCCTCTGCAGAGGCATGTTGAACCTAGTTTTGTACTTTTGTGTGATGCCCCATGGCCGCCGACGTGCTACCATCGGATCACGGTGGCCGCCAAGGGACGCTCGGCGCTCGTGAGGAAGAAAGGAAGAGAGGAACAAGGGCGATCTCGGAAAATATTTTCTATTCCGTTTTTGAGATGCCTTTTGTGTGATGCCCCGTGGCCGCCGACGTGCTACCGTCAGATCACGGTGGCCGCCAAGGGGCGGTCGGCGCTCGTGAGGAAGAAAGGAAGAGAGGAACGGGGGTGATCTCGGAAAACGTTTTCTATTCCGTTTTCGAGATGCCTCCTCCGTTGGTTGTCTCGTCTCATATGCCTCTGTTTGTTAGAGTATACCTCCTCACCCCTCTGTTACAATATTTCTCTCCATTACAAGATGCTTAACAGAATAACACTTCACCCATACAGTAGTTAACAGCATATTACACCTAACCATCCTGCGGTCCAAGCACATTCATCACATCTCCCCCCGCTCCACAACATGCTTGTCCCCAAGCATGCAGTTCTGGGAACCGCTGCACAATAAAATACCAGTCTTCCCACGTCGCTTCAGCAGATTTGAATCGGGACCACTGAACCAGTACCTGCGGCACCGCCTAGCCACCCTTATTCACCAACTATCGATCAAGTACAACAACTAGCTTTACTTCCCCGCCTCCAGATTAACAGTCGACGGTAACTCCAAAAACACAGGACGGTAATCAGGCGTGAACGGCTTCAATTGCGACACATGGAAAACCGGATGAATCAAGTCACCCTCCGGCAATGCCAGTTCATAAGCTACCTTGTCCACACATCGAACCACATGGTAAGGACCGAAGTACTTGAACGCAGTTCTGGATATGGTCTGTTGGCCACTGTTGTCTGTGCATACGGCTTTAACTTTAAAAGCACCATTTCTCCAACCTGGAACTCACGTTCAGTGCGGCCTTTATCAGCGTGCTGCTTTATACGGTTCTGAGCTGCTGATAGATGATGCTTCAAAATCTCCATGTGTGTAGTTCGATCTTGTAGTATCTCAACCACAGAGACATCAATTTCAGGCGACAGTGTAGGAGTAGCAAAGGGATCAAGATCATATCCATACAGTGCTTTAAAAGGGGAACAACCCAAAGAAGCATGGTGATAGCTGTTATACCAGAGCTCAGCTAATGGCAACCAACGCTTCCACTTGTTAGGATCAGCATGTATGGCACAGCGTAAATACATCTCTAAACATTGATTCACCCGTTCACTCTGCCCATTCGTTTGTGGGTGAGAAGCCGTCGTCAGCAACAGTTTTACGTTCAAAAGAGCGAATAATTGTCTCCAAAGATGTCTAGTGAATATCTTATCTATATCCGACAACATCGATTTTGGTACACCATGTAACTTGATCATATTGTCAAATATAGTTTGAGCCACTTGAGTTGCTGTGAATGGGTGTTTTAGTGGAAAGAAATGGACATATTTCGAAAATTCGGTCCACAACCACCAATATACTATTGTATCCTTCAGATTTGCGAAGGCTCTCAATGAAATCCATTGTGATATCCCTCCAAGCTCCAGTTGGAATAGGCAGGGGCTGCAACAGACCTGCGGGATGAATACACTCACTTTTGGCCTGTTGACAAACCCCACACTGCTGGACAAAGTTTGCCACATCTTGCTTTAACCCCCTCCAATAAAACAGTCTCTTCACTCTTTGATAAGTTCCCTGGACACTAGAATGTCCCCCAATGGCACTATCATGCAAAGCTGATATCAATCTTGTTCGAGTGGCAGAATTCTGTCCAACATAAATTTATGCTTCTTTTCTGATAATACCCTGTTTCAGGAAAAAACCTTGCTCATCCGGACTGCGCACCGCCAGTTGGAACAGTAATGTCTGTGCATTCGAATCCGTTATATATGAATTGAGAATTTCCTGACTCCACAAAGGTGTTACCACTGTCACTGCAGACGAATTGAAACAATGCCCTGTGCGAGATAAGGCAGCAGCTGTGTTTCCCTTTCCTTGCCGATAAACCACTTTGAAATTAAAAAAAGGGGCATACCCAGTGCTGAAAGCTCCCACACGTTGTGGGGTCTGGGGAAGGGAATTTCTAGGCAGCCTTCCCCTTGCTTATTTTGCAAGGAGGCTGATTTGAATCCAGGACCTCCAGGACACAAGTGGAGAGACTCTACCACTGCGCCAGGCCTGCCCTTCAACCCCATTAATTTTGACATTGCCCTCTTTTGCAAATCCGACTGAAGCTGCTGGTTGCCCAAGAAACTCAAACTTTGATGATCAGTACGAATAATGAATTCACTCCGCTGCAAATGCGGTCTTAATATAAAATGATGTTCCCTTAATGTATTCAGTACCAAGCGAATATGTTCTAGGTGCAAATCAAAAGTGGGACTGTAAATTAAGATGTCATCAATAAAAACAAGCACGAACCTTCGCAAAAATGGTGCCAATATAGCATTCATTGTGCATTGGAATGTGGTCGGCGCATTCGTCAAACCGAATGGCATCACCTTCCATTGATAATGTCCATTATGTGTTTTAATGGTCGTCTTATATTCTTCACCCACTTTCATTCGCAGCTGATATCTAGCACACATATCTAGGCTCGAAATTTTTTTTTGTTCCTGACAGTTCATCCAAAATCTCATCTACTAATGGCATTAGGAAGCGGTTTTTGATTGTCAAATCATTGAGTTTGCGGTAGTCGACACAAAAACGCCATGTGTCATCCTTCTTTTGCACCAGCAATACGGGTGAAGCGAACGGATTGACACTATTCTCAATCAAACCAGAAGATAACAGGTTCTGAACTTGTTTTTCAATTTCAGTCTTGTGTAATGGTGAATAACGATAAGGCTTCAAATTCACCGGTATGGAGCCCGGAACTAGGGATATCGAATGATCAAATGGCCTATGTGAGGGC
Source organism: Neostapfia colusana (assembly GCA_030760725.1). Lineage (NCBI taxonomy): Eukaryota > Viridiplantae > Streptophyta > Magnoliopsida > Poales > Poaceae > Neostapfia > Neostapfia colusana. The sequence goes on from JASWHV010000013.1 coordinate 17,942,254, forward strand.
TGTTGCGATTCCGGTGTTTAGGGCACCAAAATAGCTCCTGTTCTTGATGCAGAATAGGAATAACAGCTCAGCCTGTGAGTTGCCACTTCTCCTGTGAAGAACAAACATTATAGAGTTGCTGCACTTTGGTGGAGGAGATCGCCTGAGTCTTCCTTATCGTACAGAACAGAACAGAGTAGTTCTGGTTCTAATCTAGGCGTGCACAATAGAGAAGAGAGAGAGAAGTAGCAGCCCTGTTCTGGTAGATGTGCAGAACAGAGGAACAGAGACTTGATGGCTGTTGTTGTTGGTTGACGTGAGGAGCAAAAGTGCACAGGAGCAGAACAGGAAGAACTCAGGGAGTTTTGTAGCGGCTCTGTTCAGAACAGAGGAAAGACAGACGCCTAATTTCTAGAGGCGGCGGCTAGGGTTGGTGGAGTAATTTCTGAATTGTTGATCTCTTCCAAAACTGGGGTGTTTGGCTTTTTTATATAGCCTCTCTTACAAGAGTTCTGATCTATTACAACTCAATCATTTAGTCTATCTCTAATTCTATCTAAGAAGACTAAACTCTAATATCTTCAAGAAGGGGGATCCGGCCTAGGCCAGGGCAGATCAGCCCGCACGGCCTAGTTCTAGCCGCCCTGGGCCAGGGGCACATCAGCCCACATTCTCCTCCTGATCCTGACATTGGCCCACGTCTAGGATCTCGATCCTTCTTCTCATCTCCACGAACTTCTGTCTTCCAAGGGCCTTGGTCAAGATGTCCGCCATCTGGTCTTGGGTGAAGATTTGCTCAAGCACAATAGTACCGCTATCCACACACTCCTGTATGTAGTGATATTTGACATCGATATGCTTGTTTCTGTCATGGTGTATCGGGTTCTTGCTCAAGTCTATAGTTGACTTGTTATCAACCCGCAGCACCGGCGCCTTCGATTTTTTAGCTAAGTCCTCCATCAGCCGTGCCATCCGTACACCTTGATATGTCCCTTGAGCTGCTGCGATATATTCTGCTTCACATGAGGACAAGGCCACCACCTTCTGCTTGCAGGACTGCCATGAAACGGGGCTGTTTCCAAGACAAAACAGCACCCCGCTTGTGCTCTTGCGGTCCTCCACGTCTCCCGCATAGTCACTATCCGAGTACCCAATAAGCTCCATGTCTCCTCCTCTTGCATAGAAGACTCCATAGTTTATTGTACCCGCTATGTAGCGTACAATACGTTCGACTGCAGCAAAGTGATCCTCTTTGGGCTCCTCCAGAAACCGACTCACGTACCCAATCGAGTAGGCAAGATCGGGACGTGTGTTCACCAAGTATCGTAGCCCTCCAACCAAGCTCCTATAGTCCGTTGCATGCACCAACGGACTATCACTTGTCTTGTAAAGCTTGAGGCTGTTGAAATATAAGTGAATTGCCCACCTTTCCCTATCAGCTTAAGCTTTTGGGGTTAACTGGTCGGTGCATAGTAGCTTAACATGGTATCAGAGCCAGAGATCTCGAGTTCGAATCCTGGCGGGTGCGATTTATTAAAAAAAATGCAGCCGACTCCTATTCCATGTTTGCGAACCAAGAGAGCCTACACGTGAGGGGGAGTGTTGAGATATAAGTGAACTGCCCACCCTTCCCCATCAGCTGAAGCTTTTGGGTGCAATCGGTCGGCGCATAGTAGCTTAACATGGTATCAGAGCCAGAGGTCTCGAGTTCGAATCCTGGCGGGCGCAATTTATTAAATAAATTGTAGCCGATTCTTATTCCACGTTTGCGGCCCAAGAGAGCCTGCACGTGAGGGGGAGTGTTGAAATATAAGTGAATTACCCACCTTTCCCTATCAGCTTAAACTTTTGGGGTCAACTGGTCGGTGCATAGTAGCTTAACAGAGGTCTTGCTCCATGGGGAATGCAAAGGGTTGCATCCTTCCAGGCCAGATTTAGTGACAAGTTTGGAAGCGTAGGTCGCCTGCCCAACGCTTATCCCTGCATCAGTTTGCCGCACCTCCAGGCCAAGATAATATGACAAGAGACTCAAGTCGCTCATCTTGAACCTCTTCATCATTTCCCCTTTGAACTTCTTGAGATCGCCTACTCCTGTGATCACAAGATCGTCGACGTACACACCGATGATGAGCTTCTCATATTCAGCTCCACGGAAATAGATCCTGTGCTCGCTCGTACTCTTCTGAAAACCAAGCAATAGCAAGCTATCATTGAGCTTGCCATTCCAGTCCCTGGGCGCCTGACGAAGTCCATATAAAGCCTTCTTAAGCCGATATACCTTGTGTTCGGCTCCGTCGATGATGAAGTCAGCGGGTTGGGAGACATACACCTCCTCCATCAAGTCGCCGTTCAGGAAGGCGCTCTTCACGTCCATGTGGTGTACCTTCCACCCCTTGTGCGCAGCAACTGCAAGGAGCAAGCGAACAGATTCGAGACGAGCTACAGGAGCAAATACCTCGTCAAAATCTATTCCTTGCCGTTGGACATAGCCTTTTGCCACCAATTGAGCCTTGTGCTTCACCACATCCCCATGCTCGTCCTTGTTCACCTTAAACACCCATTTGAGGCCAATGGGCTTGTGTCCTGCAGGAAGATCAACAAGTTGCCAAGTCTTGTTTTCTTCTATGGACTCCATCTCCTCGAGCATGGCCCGTCTCAGCACGGGTGTTCCTCAGCATCGGTGAAGGACGTGGGCTCCTCCACGGTGGTGAACATGAGCTCCCCCTCCTCCAAGCTTGGTGGGCGCTCAGCCCGACCAGGAGGGGTGAGGGTTCCAAGCACGTTGCGCATCGTGCGGAACCGTAGTTTCGCGCCGTCGTCATAGTAGGCGTCGACGACGTTGCTGCCGGGGTCCGACAGCGGTGTGGCGAAGCGGATGGGCCGTGGAGGATTTCGGGGCGTGACGAAGGTGCTGGAATCTTCAAGTCTGGAACCGCCCGCTGCTGCTGACCCTCGTGCAGGACCGTCCCAGCCCTGATTTGCGCTGGACAGTCCCTGCAGGGGCCCTTGGGGCGACGCTGCAGGTGTTGGACTCTCTCCAGCAGGTCTGGAGGTTGGCGCAGGAACTCCTAGGGTCTGGATAGACCCTTCTGTGCCCCTCCTGGGCACTGCTGGGGTGCTGTTCGGCCCCTCCGGACCCTGCATCGCCTCTTCGGGTGCTGGAACAGCAGGTCCAGCAGGTGCTGGACCTAAGGAGTCGACGTGGAAGGCGATGTAGTCCTCTTCTCCTTCTCCTTCTCCCCAGTCTCACTTGGCCGCCTCGTTGAATATCACGTCACGTGATATGTGTGTGTGCCCATCAGCCGGATTATACATCTGATAGCCCTTCGTCCCTACAGCATAGCCAAGAAAAATCATCAGAGTATTTCGGTCTTCCAACTTTTTCAGGTGGGTGTGGGCTGATCTGCCCCTGGCCCAGGCCGGCCCCTCCCTGGCCCAGGGCGGCCAGAACTGGGCCAAGTGGGCTGGTCAACCCTGGCCCAGGCCGGGCCCCCTTTCTAGAAGGTTTTTGAGTTTAATCTTCTTAGAGATAGATTAAAAGATCCTTTATAACAGATTAGGACTCTTGTAATGGGGGGCTATATATACAAGCCAAAACACCCCAAATTCTGAGAGAGATCAATACAGAAAATTTTCCTCCACTTTTCTAACCCTAGCCGCCTCTCTCCCTCCTGCCCTAGCCGCCGGCCTAGCCTCTGCCCTAGCCGCCGCACAGCTTCTGCCCTAGCCGCCGCCTAGCTCCTGCCCTAGCCGCCGCCTCCCTCTGCAGCCCTAGCCGCCACCAGGGGCTAGAACCAGCCGCCACCCCTGTTTCTCCCTCTGTTCTGCGTCTCTTCAACACCAGAACAGATCGGGCACCACCTGATCTCTCCCCTGATCTGTTCTCCCAAGAACAGAATCAATCTGCTCAGTTTTCTGCACCAGAACTGTTCTTCTCCTTGCTGTTATTCCTCTGTTGTTAGCTGAAGAATTTTTCTGCTCTGTCTTCAAGCAAGACAGATCGATCTGCTAGGGCAGATCGGTTTATTCAGCAAGAACAGGGACAGTTTCAGCGCCGGAATTGCAACATTCGTGGTATCAGAGCCGACCCTCGCAGTTTCACGGGTGCGTACGGGTTAGTGACAAGGATACGGTAGCGTACGGGTCAGGGACGCAGGTACGTACGCATGACGCGTGGGTCCTCTGTGTGGGACACGGTATGGTACGTATGCTGCTAACCGGACGTACGGTATGCGTTGTATGCCAGTACTGAACGTACAGACGTGGCTAAGAGGGGACGTTCCTGTCTTGGCGTTGACCGACGAGGACGTCGGTCTTCTAAGGGGGGTGAATTGTGTGATATCCTGACTCCCGGCTTAATAGGATTGATAGAGTACTCATACCACCAAGGTATACCTTCTTTTCTGGAAGCCCACCTGCAAAGAACTCCGGGGTTAAGCGTGCTTGGCCCGGAGGAATTTGGGGATGGGTGACCGACTGGGAAGTTTTCCCGGGTGTGCACGAGTGAGGACAAAGTGTGCAGAAAAGACGAGTGGTGGTATGTGGGGACAGTCTATGATCCTAGAGAGCCATCACAAATGGTATCAGAGCCTGTTTCAACCCTAGGCTGAATTCTGCAAGATGTCGTCTACACCTACAAGCAACGGCAGCGCCATCAGCCATGGCACACCCTCATCGGCAGCTCGTGAGGTGAACACCGGGACGGGGTTCCCCGTGCTCACCAAGACCAACTACGCGGAGTGGGCTGTCATGATGAAGATAAAGCTGAAGGCACGGTTGCTTTGGAAGGCCGTGGAGGAGGGGAACGTGAGCGAGCAGGAAGACATGATGGCGCTTGACATCTTGGTCAGCGCTGTCCCGCCGGAGATGATCACGACGATCGGAGAAAAGAGGACGGCGAAGGAGGCATGGGACACGATCGCCATCATGCGGGTCGGGGCCGACCGCGTGAAGAAGACGACGGCGCAGCAACTCCGGAAGGAGTTTGAAGACGCTGTCTTCAAGGATGGCGAAAGTGTGGAGGACTTCTCCCTCCGCCTGAGCGGCATGCTATCACGGCTTGCGTCGCTAGGGGAGGAGATAGGAGAAGAGAGGGCCGTGGAGAAGCTCCTGCGAAGCGTTCCAGAACGCTTCCAACAGATCGTGGTGGCGATCACGACACTGTTGGACGTGTCAACCCTCACCTTGTCGGAGGTGACGGGGCGTCTCAGGGCGGCTGAGAACGCTTTCGACTCGACGCAGCGGAAGGGAGGAGTACACAACGGCCAGCTGTACCTCACTCGGGAGGAGTGGGAGGCACAGCGGAAGGAGGAGCGGTCTACCCAGTCCGCGGGTTCTTCTAAGAGGGGCGGCCGAAAGGGCCCGCCCAAGAAGAACGGAGGCAAGAAGGGAGGTTCCGGGAAGGATATTCCGCGGGACCAATGCAGGAAGTGCGGGAAGAAGGGCCACTGGGCCAGGGAGTGTCGGTCGAAGCCTAAGGAGGAGCCGCAGCAGCAGGCTTTCGTGGCAAAGGCGGAGGAGGAGGGCGCCTTGTTTATGACAAGGGTGGCCTCAGTACAGGAGGAGCCTGTACAGGAACGTCCTATGCGCCCACTGGAGATAGTGGAGGGACGTGTCTTCGCTCACCGCAGCAACGACGATGCCTTTGACGACACTCGTTGGTACCTCGACACGGGCGCGACCAACCACATGACGGGTTCGCGCGCCGTCTTCTCCGAGCTCGACGAAAACATCGTCGGAACCATCAAGTTCGGCGATAATTCCGTTGTGCGTATCCAGGGGAAGGGTACGGTTCTATTCGCCGCCAAGACGGGTGAGCACAGGAGGCTCACCGGCGTCTACCTCATCCCACGCCTCACCACCAACCTCATCAGCGTCGGCCAACTGGATGAGGATGGCTACAGCATCACGGTGCAAGGAGGAGTGATGCACATACGGGATGAGCAGCAGCGTCTCCTCACACGAGTTCAGCGCGACGACAGCAAGCTGTACTCCATCAGGCTCAACATCACACGTCCGGTTTGCCTAACCGCAAGGCGTGATGATGTTGCGTGGCGTTGGCACGAACGCTACGGACACGTCGGCTTCCAGGCGCTTCGGAAGTTGGCACGAGAGGAGATGGTGCTCGGGCTTCCGCAAATTGATCATGTCGATCAATTGTGCGAAGCTTGCTTGGTCGGGAAGCAGAGGCGCTCCAGCTTCCCCAAGCAAGCTCGGTGGCGCGCGGAGGGCGCGCTCGACCTTGTCCACGGCGACATCTGCGGGCCTATCACGCCGACGACTCCAGGTGGCAAGAAGATGTTCTTGTTGCTTGTGGATGACATGAGCCGCTATATGTGGCTCTATCTTCTAGCAACCAAGGACAAGGCGCCCGACTTAATTCAGCAATTCAAGGCGACAGCTGAATTAGAGTCCGGGAGGAGACTGAAGCTACTCCGTACTGATCACGGAGGGGAGTTCACCTCACAGGAGTTCGGCGAGTACTGCGCTCAGCACGGAGTACAACGTCAGCTCACAGCCCCGTATACGCCGCAGCAAAACGGGGTTGTGGAGCGGCGCAACCAGACGGTGGTCGGCATGGCGAGGAGCATGTTGAAGGCAAAGGGTATGCCCAGGATATTTTGGGGTGAGGCAGTTATCACGGCTGTCTATATCCTGAATCGATCCCCTACCCGCGGCCTCGACGGGAAGACGCCATATGAAGCTTGGCATGGAGAGCGACCAGCCGTCAATTATTTCCGAACTTTTGGGTGCGTGGGGCATGTCAAGAACACGCGCCCCCACCTGAAAAAGTTGGAAGACCGGAGTACTCCGATGATTTTTCTTGGCTATGCTGCAGGGACGAAGGGATATCGGATGTATAATCCGGCTGATGGGCGTACACACATATCACGTGACGTGATATTCGACGAGGCGGCCAAGTGGGACTGGGGAGAAGGAGCAGGAGAAGAGGACTACACCACCTTCCACGTCGACTCCTTAGGTCCAGCAGGTGCTGGACCTGCTGTTTCAGCACCCGGAGAGGTGCTGCAGGGTCCGGAGGGGCCGAACAGCACCCCTGCAGTGCCCAGGAGGGGCACAGAAGGGTCTGTACAGACCCTAGGAGTTCCTACGCCAGCCTCTAGACCTGCTGGAGAGAGTCCAGCACCTGCAGCGTCGCCCCAAGGGCCCCTGCAGGGGCTGTCCAGCGCAAATCAGGGCTGGGACAGTCCTGCACGGGGGTCAGCAGCAGCGGGGGATTCCGAGACTGAAGATTCCAGCACCTTCGTCACGCCCCGGCACCCTCCACGGCCCATCCGCTTCGCCACGCCGCCGACGGACGTCGGCAGCAACGTCGACGCCTACCACGACGACAACGCTGCACTTCGGTTCCGCACGATGCGCAACGTGCTGGGAACCCTCACCCCTCCTGGTCGGGCTGAGCGCCCACCAAGCTTGGAGGAGGGGGAGCTTATGTTCACCACCGCGGAGGAGCCCACGTCCTTCGCCGATGCTGAGGAACACCCGTGCTGGAGACGGGCCATGCTCGAGGAGATGGAGTCCATAGAAGAAAACAAGACTTGGCAACTTGTTGATCTTCCTGCAGGACACAAGCCCATTGGCCTCAAATGGGTGTTTAAGGTGAAGAAGGACGAGCATGGGGAGGTGGTGAAGCACAAGGCTCGACTGGTGGCAAAAGGCTATGTCCAACGGCAAGGAATAGACTTTGACGAGGTATTTGCTCCTGTAGCTCGTCTCGAATCTATTCGCTTGCTCCTTGCAGTTGCTGCACACAAGGGGTGGGAGGTACACCACATGGACGTGAAGAGCGCCTTCCTGAACGGCGACTTGATGGAGGAGGTGTACGTCTCCCAACCCGCTGGCTTCATCATCGACGGAGCCGAACACAAGGTGTATCGGCTCAAGAAAGCTTTATATGGACTTCGTCAGGCGCCCAGGGCCTAGAATGCCAAGCTCAACGATAGCTTGCTATCACTTGGTTTCCAGAAGAGTACGAGCGAGCACGGGATCTACTTCCGTGGAGCCGCAGAGGAGAAGCTCATCGTCGGCGTGTACGTCGACGACCTCGTGATTACAGGAGGCGGCACGATCAAGAAGTTCAAGGAGGAGATGATGAAGCGGTTCAAGATGAGCGACTTGAGCCTCTTGTCGTATTATCTTGGCCTAGAGGTGCGGCAGACTGAAGAAGGGATAAGCGTTGGGCAGGCGGCCTACGCTTCCAAACTTGTCTCTAAAGCTGGCCTGGAAGGATGCAATCCCTGTGCATTTCCCATGGAGCAAGGCCTCAAGCTTTGCAAGACAAGTGATAGCCCGTTGGTGCATGCAACGGACTATAGGAGCTTGGTTGGAGGGCTGCGATACTTGGTGAACACACGTCCCGATCTTGCCTACTCGGTCGGGTACGTGAGTCGGTTTCTGGAGGAGCCCAAGGAGGATCACTTTGCTGCAGTCAAACGCATTGTACGCTACATAGCGGGTACAATCAACTATGGAGTCTTCTATGCAAGAGGAGGAGACATGGAGCTTATTGGGTACTCGGATAGTGACTATGCAGGAGACGTGGAGGACCGCAAGAGCACAAGCGGGGTGTTGTTTTGTCTTGGAAACAGCCCCGTTTCATGGCAGTCCTGCAAGCAGAAGGTGGTGGCCTTGTCCTCATGTGAAGCAGAGTATATCGCAGCAGCTTAAGGAGCATGTCAAGGTGTATGGATGGCACGGCTGATGGAGGACTTAGCTGAAAAATCGAAGGCGCCGGTGCTGAGGGTTGATAACAAGTCAGCTATAGACTTGAGCAAGAACCCGGTACACCATGACAGGAGCAAGCACATCGACGTCAAGTACCACTACATACGGGAGTGTGTGGACAGCGGTACTATTGTGCTTGAGCAAATCTCCACTCAAGACCAGATGGCGGACATCTTGACCAAGGCTCTTGGAAGACAGAAGTTCGTGGAGATGAGGAGAAGGATCGGGATTCTAGACATGGGCCAGTGTCAGGATCAGGAGGAGAATGTGGGCTGATCTGCCCCTGGCCCAGGCCGGCCCCTCCCTGGCCCAGGGCGGCCAGAACTGGGCCAAGTGGGCTGGTCAGCCCTGGCCCAGGCCGGGCCCCCTTTCTAGAAGGTTTTTGAGTTTAATCTTCTTAGAGATAGATTAAAAGATCCTTTGTAACAGATTAGGACTCTTGTAATGGGGGGCTATATATACAAGCCAAAACACCCCAAATTCTGAGAGAGATCAATACAGAAAATTTTCCTCCACTTTTCTAACCCTAGCCGCCTCTCTCCCTCCTGCCCTAGCCGCTGGCCTAGCCTCTGCCCTAGCCGCCGCACAGCTTCTGCCCTAGCCGCCGCCTAGCTCCTGCCCTAGCCGCCGCCTCCCTCTGCAGCCCTAGCCGCCACCAGGGGCTAGAACCAGCCGCCGCCCCTGTTTCTCCCTCTGTTCTGCGTCTCTTCAACACCAGAACAGATCGGGCACCACCTGATCTCTCCCCTGATCTGTTCTCCCAAGAACAGAATCAATCTGCTCAGTTTTCTGCACCAGAACTGTTCTTCTCCTTGCTGTTATTCCTCTGTTGTTAGCTGAAGAATTTTTCTGCTCTGTCTTCAAGCAAGACAGATCGATCTGCTAGGGCAGATCGGTTTTTTCAGCAAGAACAGGGACAGTTTCAGCGCCGTAATTGCAACAGTGGGGGCGCGTGTTCTTGTCATGCCCCACACACCCAAAAGTTCGGAAATAGTTGAGGGTTGATCGCTCTCCATGCCAAGCTTCATATGGTGTCTTCCCGTCGAGGCCGCGGGTGCGGGATCGATTTATGATATAGATAGCCGTGATAACTGCCTCACCCTAAAAAATCTCGGGCATACCCTTCGCCTTCAACATACTCCTCGCCATACCGACCACCATTGTTAGTAGCTGAATTCTTACTCTCATTGAAAGAGAGGATGACACTAGGAGTTGGGGCAATTTTCTTGTCTATTTCTCACACAATGCCATGCCAACCCAAGGGGTTGAGGCTACATATTTATAGCTGCCATGGCAGCCAAGCATATGCCACAAAGATGCTAGTCTAAGATGCTTAGATGCTGTCCTAATATGCTGTCCATGGCTGACACTAAGATGCTGTCCTAGTGTCCTTAATATGCTGTCCTAGTGTCCTTAGATGCTGTCCTAATTGGGGCCACAAAGACCAAAGGACTAGAGTACAACAAAGACCAAGGACTAAAGTGCAACAAACTAAAGGACTAGGGTACAAGGGACTAGGGGACCAAAGACCAAAGGACTACAAGACTTATTCCAGCATTCTCCCCCTAAGTCTTGTACGTCGTCTTCTGAGAGGGTTGGACCATCCCGATCTTGGTGCGAAGTTCAATGAACTTGAGCCTCCCAAGGGGCTTCGTGAGCAGGTCCGCAAGCTGGTCATTGGTGTTGATGTAGTTCGCCTTGATGCTCCCTTCCTCCAAGCATTGTCGGATGAAGTGGTACCTCACCCGGATGTGCTTGCTCCGTTCATGGAAAACGGGATTCTTTGCCAGGGCCAGAGCGGACACGTTGTCCACCCTGAGTTCGACCACTCCAGTGTCTCTGCTGAGGAGATCACCAAGCAGTCGACTAAGCCAGAGCGCCTGAGTCGAAGCGGTGGAGGCCGCTATGTACTCGGCCTCGCAGCTGGACAGGGCCACCACCTGTTGCTTGACCGACTGCCAGCTAACGAGGCACTTGCCGAAGAAGAAGAGGATCCCGCTGGTGCTCTTGCTGGTGTCGATGTCGCCGGCGTGGTCGCTATCGCTGTACCCGACAAGGTGTGCCTCCCCAGGACACCTCGGGTAGTGGAGGCCGTGATCGAGAGTCCCCGCAACATAGCGGATGATCCTCTTCACAGCCTGCTGGTGATCCGTCGTTGGTCGTTGCAGGAACCGACTAACGTAGCCAACGGAGAATGCCAAGTCCGGCCGTGTGTGGGTGAGGTAGCGAAGGCTCCCCACAAGACGCTGGTACTGCGTAGCGTCCACCTCCTCCGCCGTGCTGTCGCGGCTCAGCTTCAGCCTCTCCTCCATCGGAGTGAGAGCTGGGTTGCAGTTTGTGAGCCCAGCTAGCTCAACAATGCACTTGGCGTAGGCGGTTTGTCGAAGTGTGATCCCGGAGTCGGCCTGGTGCACCTCAATCCCAAGGTAGAAGGAGAGAGATCCCAGGTCACTCATCTGGAAGGTGGCTTTCATCTCTTCCTTGAACGCTGCCACCTCCGCATCCTTGGTGCCGGTGATCACCAAGTCGTCGACGTAGACACCCACCAGTAGGGTGTTTCCTTCATTGCCTCGCCGGTAGATGGCTGCCGCGTGCGGGCATTGCCCGAAGCCCATCCTCTTGAGCGTGGAATCCAACTTGGCATTCCACGCCCTTGGTGCCTGACGCAAGCCATAAAGGGCCTTGCGCAGGCGCAACACCTTGCCCTCCTTGCCGGGGACCACAAACCCCGGCGGCTGGTGTACGTAGACCTCCTCCTTCAAGTCGCCGTTGAGGAACGCCGACTTGACGTCCATGTGCTGGACACGCCAGCCTTCTTGGGCAGCAAGTGCAAGAAGGAGTCGCACGGATTCCATCCGTGCCACGGGGGCAAAAGCATCGTCGAAGTCGATCCCCTCCTGCTGCACGAAGCCGCGTGCTACCAAGCGAGCCTTGTGCTTGACGATGGCGCCTGCTTCATCCCTCTTCAACTTGAACACCCACTTAAGGGTGATCGCACGGTGACCACGAGGGAGATCAGCAAGCTCCCAAGTGCGGTTCGTCTCAACCGCGTCCATCTCCGACTGCATCGCAGCACGCCATGCCGCGTGTTTCTCGGCCTTCGCAAAAGACCGAGGCTCGCCGTCATCGCACGCAAGGTGCAACTGCGCCTCCAGATCTTGATCATCCAGATCGTGAGGGGCCAGTCCCGGCACCGGCTGGTTGCCGAGAATGTTCTCCATCTTGCGATACCGCAACGGCTCGCCGTCGTAGCACCCGTCGAGGCGCTCCTCGTCGTGGGAGAGCGGAGTAACAAACTCCACTGGGCCGTGCTCGACACAAGCTGGGGACGGAGTGGGCGTGCCCGGAGGAGTGGCCGTCGGTGCTGGAGTGCGTGGGGTCGCCGGCTGAGGTGGAGGTGGACGGTCGGGGGTTGGGGTAGACACGCTCGGTGGAGAAGAGTTGCCTACTCCCCCAACTCCCTTGAAGTGGACGTAGTCGACGATGAAGTCGTCGTGCGTCGAGGTCGAACCGTCGTCCACCGCCTTGTCCCATGCCCATCCTCGCCCTTCGTTGAACACAACGTCGCGCGTCGTGCGCACACGTTGTGTCTCTGGGTCGAGAATGCGGTAGGCCTTCGAGCCCTCCGCGTAGCCGATGAACACCCCCGGAGTGCTCCTGTCGTCGAGCTTGCTGATGTGGCCAAGCTCCTTGGCAAACGCGAGGCAGCCGAAGACCCGTAGATGAGAGACCGCCGGCTTGCGCCCATACCAAGCCTCGTACGGCGTCCTGCCGTTGAGAGCCTTGGTGGGCGAGCGGTTGAGGATGTAGACAGCCGTCACCACCGCCTCTCCCCAGAAGATAGCCGGCATTCCCCTCTGCTTGAGGAGGGCCCGAGCCATCCCCACAACCGTCTGGTTGCGCCGCTCGACGACGCCGTTCTGCTGCGGGCTGTAGGGCGCGGAGTAGTGGCGCTGAACACCCTCATCCGCGCAATACGACGCGAATTCAGCCGCCGTGAATTCGCCGCCGTTGTCGGTGCGTAGCACACGCAGCTTGCGGCCGCACTCCGCCTCCGCAATGGCCTGCGCGCGCCTGATGGCGTTCGCAGCCTCTCCCTTGCTGCCAAGGATCACGACCCACATGTAGCGGGAGAGGTCGTCGACGAGCAGCAGGAAGTAGCGTCGTCCTCCCGGTGTAGCTGGTGTCACCGGGCCACACAAGTCCCCGTGAACGAGCTTGAGCCGTTCCTTAGCTCGAAAGCTCGACTGCTGGGGAAAAGGAAGCCGCCTCTGCTTCGTCAATACGCAGACGTCGCAGAGCTGCTCCACGTGGTCAAGGCATGGCATGCCTCGCACCATCTCCTTGGCACTGAGCTGCTTTAGGGCCTCGAAGTGAAGATGCCCAAAGCGCTCGTGCCACTGCCATGCCTCGTCGTCCCGACGAGTGGCAAGGCAGACAGGCTGTGCTACCTGCACGTGAAGGACATAGAGTCGATTGGTGCCTCTAGTTACCTTGGCAAGAAGGCGACGATGGCGATCCCAAATCCTCATGACTCCGTCCTTAATCTCCACGCGCGAACCGTTCTCATCCAGCTGTCCCAAGCTGATGATGGAGTTTCTCAATGCGGGGATGTAGTAGACTCCGACGAGCAGCCTGTGCTCACCAGACTCGGCGGTGAGGATGACGGAGCCAACACCCTTGATCTCCACGCCGGAGGCGTCACCAAACTTGACAGAGCCTCGGACATTGGAGTCAAGCTCAACGAAGAACTCCCGTCGACCGGTCATGTGATGGGTGGCGCCGGTGTCGAGGCACCACCCGTCAGTCTTGTCGTTGCTGGAGCCGTCGCCGAGGAAAGCGTGTGCTTTTGGCTCATCAAGATGAAGGAGAGCCGCTGCGGTCGATGCCACTAGAGGTGGCTTGATGCTTCCGTGTGCCATAAGCAAAGCTGGCTCCTCCTCTACCTGTGCCACGTGGGCCTCCTTCTCCACTTGTGCCACGTGGGCCTGGCCACGTCGTGGCTGTCGACACTCCCTGGCCCAATGACCAAGCTTGCCACAGTTGTGGCAGGTGTCGTCTCGTGTCGGCTTGTGGTTGCCGACGGTGCCGCCCTGGGCGCCTCCGCGGGCGCCACCCTCGGTACGTCCGCGTGCCCCGGCCTGGGTACCTCCACGCCCCTTGCGCGACTTGCCGCGCTTGCGGCCGCCTGTCGAGGAAGAGGACTCCCCCTTCTTCCGGTCACCCTGGCCAGCCTCCCACTGCTCGCGAGTGAGATGAAGCTTCCCGCCAATGGTGATAGGCCCCGAGAGAGGTTGTGGTTCGTCGTTGTCGACGACCTTGAGGCGACCTATCGCCTCTTCAATCGACATCGCGGAGAGGTCCAGCAGAGACTCGATCGAGCGAGCGATCTGCTTGTACTTCTCGGGGATGCACCGAAGGAGCTTCTCGACAGCTCTCTCTTCGTTGTAGGTGTCGTCGCCGAACTGCACCAACTTCTGCAACAAAGTGTTGAGACGGAGCGCAAAGTCATCAACGTCCTCACCTGGCTTAAAGGCCAGGTTCTCCCACTCCTTGCGAAGCGCCTGCAGTGTGGACTTGCGGGCGCGGTCGCTGCCGATGCGTGCTGCAGCGATGGCATCCCATGCCTCCTTAGCAGTCCGCTTCTTGGAAAGCGAGAACTGCATCTCGGGCGGTACTGCAGCAATGAGGGCATCCAACGCCCGTCGATCCTCGTAATAGTCGACGTCGCCGTACTGAACTGCTTCCCACATGTGTCGCACCTGGAGCCGTACCCTCATCACCGCGGCCCACTCGACGTAGTTGGTCTTGGTGAGGGTAGGCCACCCACCGCCGGGACCGACGTCCCTGACAATGGCCTGGACCCCGTGGTGTCCATGGTACCTGTCGGGAGAGGGAGAACCGCGCCGCCTGTAATGGACGCGTTCTCCGTCGACCCAGCCGCCGCCGCCGGGAGCGCCACCGGCGCGTCCGCGCCCGTCTGGGCTGCGGTTGTCGCGCCCATGGGGGCGCGCGGCTGCTAGCTGCACCTCTCGTGCTCGCGCCGCCTCCCTCACCGGCCTGAGCTCATCGTCGACGCCGCCGTCGACAGAGCCGCTGGAGCTACTGCCGCGCAGAGCCTCCAGCTCCGCTGCCGCCGCACGCGCTACAGCCGCCGCCGCCGCTGCTTCCACTTCCGCCCTTGCTGCTGCCAGTTCCGCCGCCGCCAACCTTGCCGCCATTGCCGCCGTCGCCGCAGTCTCTGCCGCCGCTCGCTCGCGCTCCTTTGCCGCGGCGACCTCCGTCTGCCGCGCGCTCGAGGCGACCGAGCGCTGAGACTGTCCGTCGGACATGGCGCACTAGTGGGGAAGGGCTGTTGTATGTGGAAGACAAGCTGCTGCTCGTCTGTGCAGGAGAGGAATGAGCTGGAACAGCAGGTGTTCCTGCTGCCGGTTGCGGACGGAGAGAGGTGCGGGAAGGGGATGAGCAGGAGATATTTAAGCTACAGGATAGAACGGCTCTGATACCAAGTGTTAGTAGCTGAATTCTTACTCTCATTGAAAGAGAGGATGACACTAGGAGTTGGGGCAATTTTCTTGTCTATTTCTCACACAATGCCATGCCAACCCAAGGGGTTGAGGCTACATATTTATAGCTGTCATGGCAGCCAAGCATATGCCACAAAGATGCTAGTCTAAGATGCTTAGATGCTGTCCTAATATGCTGTCCATGGCTGACACTAAGATGCTGTCCTAGTGTCCTTAATATGCTGTCCTAGTGTCCTTAGATGCTGTCCTAATTGGGGCCACAAAGACCAAAGGACTAGAGTACAACAAAGACCAAGGACTAAAGTGCAACAAACTAAAGGACTAGGGTACAAGGGACTAGGGGACCAAAGACCAAAGGACTACAAGACTTATTCCAGCAACCATCTGGTTGTGCCTCTCCACAACCCCGTTTTGTTGCGGCGTATACGGGGCTGTGAGCTGACGTTGTACTCCATGCTGAGCGCAGTACTCACCGAACTCTTGTGAGGTGAACTTCCCTCCGCGATCAGTACGGAATGGCTTCAGCCTCCTCCCAGACTCTAATTCAGTCGTTGCCTGGAATTACTGAGTTAAGTCGGGTGTTTGGTCCTTGGTTGCTAGAAGATAGAGCCACATATAACGGCTCATGTCATCCACTAGCAACAAGAACATCTTCTTGCCGCCTGGAGTCGTCGGCGTGATAGGCCCGTAGATGTCACCGTGGACGAGGTCGAGCGCGCCCTCCGCGCGCCGCCGAGCTTGCTTGGGGAAGCTGGAGCGCCTATGCTTCCCGACCAAGCAAGCTTCGCACAATTGATCGACGTGATCAATTTGCGGAAGCCCGAGCACCATCTCCTCTCGTGCCAACTTCCGAAGCGCCTAGAAGCCGACGTGTCCGTAGCGCTCGTGCCAACGCCACGCAACATCATCACGCCTCGCGGTTAGGCAAACCAGACGTGTGTTGTTGAGCCTGATGGAGTACAACTTGCTGTCGTCGCGCTGAACTCGTGTGAGGAGACGTTGCTGCTCATCCCGTATGTGCATCACTCCTCCTTGCACCGTGATGCTGTAGCCATCCTCATCCAGCTGGCCGACGCTGATGAGGTTGGTGGTGAGGCACGGGATGAGGTAGACGTCGGTGAGCCTCTTGTGGTCACCCGTCTTGGCGGCGAATAGGACCGTACCCTTCTCCTGGATACCTACGACGGAGTTGTCGCCGAACTTGATGGTTCCGACGACGTTTTTTGTCAAGCTCGGAGAAGACGGCGCGCGAACCCGTCATGTGGTTGGTCGCGCCTGTGTCGAGGTACCAACGAGTGTCGTCAAAGTCGGCGTCATTGCCGTGGTGAGCGAAGACACGTCCCTCCACTATCTCCAGTGGGCGCGTAGGACGTTCCTGTACAGGCTCCTCCTGTACTGAGGCCACCCTTATCATAAATAAGGCGCCCTCCTCCTCCGCCTTCGCCACGAAAGCTTGCTGCTGCGGCTCCTCCTTGGACTTCGACCGACACTCCCTGGCCCAGTGGCCCTTCTTCCCGCACTTCCTGCACTGGTCCCGCGGAATATCCTTCCTGGAACCTTCTTTATTGCCTCCATTCTTCTTGGGCGGGCCCTTTCGGCTGCCCCTCTTAGAAGAACCTGTGGACTGGGTAGACCGCTCCTCCTTTCGTTGTGCCTCCCACTCCTCCCGAGTGAGGTACAGCTGCCCGTCGTGTACTCCTCCCTTTCGTTGCGTCGAGTCGAAGGCGTTCTCCACCGCCCTGAGATGCCCCGTCACCTCCGACAAGGTGAGGGTCGACACGTCCAGCAGTGTCGTGATCACCACCACGATCTATTGGAAGCGTTCTGGAACGCTTCACGGGAGCTTCTCCACGGCCCTCTCTTCTCCTATTTCCTCCCCTAGCGAAGCAAGCCGTGATAGCAATGCCGCTTAGGTGGAGGGAGAAGTCCTCCACGCTCTCGCCATCCGTGAAGGCAGCGGCTTCGAACTCCTTCCGGTGTTGTTGTGCCGTCGTCTTCTTCACGCGGTCGGCCCCGACCCGCATGATGGCGATCGTGTCCCATGCCTCCTTCGCCGTCCTCTTCTCTCTGATCGTCGTGATCATCTCTGTCGGGACAGCGCTGACCAAGATGTCAAGCGCCATCATATCTTCTTGCTCGCTCACGTTGCCCTCCTCCACGGCCTTCCAAAGCAGCCGTGCTTTCAACTTGATCTTCATCATGACAGCCCACTCCGCGTAGTTGGTCTTGGTGAGCACGGGGAACCCCGTCCCGGTGTTCACCTCATGAGCTGCTGGAGAGGGCGTCGCATGGCCGGTGGCGCTGCCGCTGCTTGTACGTATAGACGACATCTTGCAGAATTCAACCTAAGGTTGAAACCGGCTCTGATATCACGATTGTTGCAATTCCGGTGTTTAGGGCACCAAAATAGCTCATGTTCTTGATGCAGAATAGGAATAACAGCTCAGTCTGTGAGTTGCCAACTTCTCATGTGAAGAACAAACAGTACAGAGTTGCTGCACTTTGGTGGAGAAGACCTTCTGAGCCTTCCTGATCTGTGCGTACAGAACAGAACAGAGCAGTTCTGGTGCTGATCTAGGCGTGCACAACAGAGAAGAGAGAGAGAAGTAGCAGCCCTGTTATGGTAGATGTGCAGAACAGAGGAACAGAGAGACTTGATGGCTGTTGCTGTTGGTTGACGTGAGGAGCAAAAGTGCACAGGAGCAGAACAGGAAGAACTCAGAGAGTTCTGTAGCGGCTCTGTTCAGAACAGAGGAAAGACAGACGCCTAATTCCTAGAGGCGGCGGCTAGAGTTGGTGGAGTAATTTCTGAATTATTGATCTCTTCCAAAACTGAGGTGTTTGGCTTCTTTATATAGCCCCCTTACAAGATTCTTGATCTATTACAACTCAATCTTTTAGTCTATCTCTAATTTTATCTCTAAGAAGACTAAACTCTAATATCTTCTAGAAGGGGGATCCGGCCTGGGCCAGGGCAGATCAGCCTACACGGCCCAGTTCTGGCCGCCCTGGCCAGGGGCAGATCAGCCCACAGGGGCAAGCATTGTGGATTTGCAAAAACATTCTCAAACTGCTGCAATACCTCCTTTACCCTCGAGACAGAATCCCTCTGCTGCTCTACATCATCCGTATGATTATGGGGTCCCAGTACTGCCATAGACCAAATCTCATTCCCTTTTATCCATTTGCTTAATTCTGATGATGACAGTTCAGGTACAGTGGCCTGAACAGTCTGCAACATGCCTTTTAGCTTCACTGGCACTCCTTTGTGTTGGAAGTACAATATTTTTCCCTTCCAATCACAAACCATGGGATTGTGATTGGCCAACCAATCGAACCCCAAAATGGCATCGTAGGCTTCATACTAGAAGAAAAAATGTATCCATTACTCCACTGTACTTCCTCGACTTGGGTATCACTCATTAACTCCTCTCCATTAGCTATTGTCACCTTGACCGGTTTACACGACACTACCGGCAATTTGGCCTTTGTCACAAATTCAGTGCTAATAAACGTGGCTGAACTGCTAGAATCCACCAAGAGCAAAAACATTTGATCATGAACCAAAGCTCTTAGGCGTAAACTGTTTGCTCCCTCTGTTCTAGAAATGGCATGTATCGAGAGATCATAGTTCTCCTGAACTGCTTGATCCTCTTGCTCCAACTGCACTTCATCAGACAAGCACATTTCCAGCTCTTCTGCAGAAAGAGTATTTAACTGAACATGCACTCTTTTGGAGCATTTCTCCATATGCCCCGGTTCATATTTCTCCCCGCACACGTAGCATAACCCATGTAGACGACGGTAATCCCGTAACTGCCGTTCATTTGACAACTCTCCTCCCCAAGCATTAGGCTTGCTGTCATTGCGCCAGTTCATGTTGCCCTTCGTCGCCATCTGTTGGCGCATTGGTTTTATCTTCTGTTGCTCCTGAATATCGATTTGTAGTATTGCTAGCAAGATGCCTCTATCAACCGAAATGGGAACATGAGGCATCACTGCATGATGAATCTCCCTTTTCAACCCCTTGACAAATTGAGTGACATAAAACACTTCATCAAGGTTCAGATTGTGCATCGAGGTGGCATAACGTAACTCATCGAACTGCTCAATATACTCCTCTAGTCCCCCCAACTGCTTTAAGTGTAAAAAATTATACATCAATTTTTTATATTCAAAGGATCCAAACTTCTCCTTTACAACCACTACGAACTGCTCCCAACTCCCAAGTCCTTCTGTTAACTTGTATATCTGTAGCCATTTAGCTGCGCTTCCCTCCATATGCAGTGAAGCAGCCCGCACCCATGATGATTCAGGAACATTGAACAATGAGAAATAATCCATGTATTTGTCAAGCCAGATTGTGGGGTTCTCACCTACAAATTTGGGAAAGGACAGTTTCATCAGATTTCGTTCTCCTCCTCCTCCATCACGCCTTTGTCTATGATGATTAGCTACCCCTCGACTTGCTTGGGAATGACTTCCTTCCACCGTGTCATGACTCGGTGGTCTTCCTCTCTCCGGCCCTTGATGGCGCTTCTCAGGCTCCCTCTCCATCTCCTTCGTCAACCTCTCCAGCGTCAGCACCGCCACTCTTTTCTCCGTCTCTGAAATTTGTTGGAACAACAGGTCGCGCTTCTTCCCTGCTTGTTCCGCGACTGAAGCTGCGAGAGCTTGCTGATCGAGCAATTGCTTTTGGACTCCTTCCACTCCATCAATTCTTCTCGCAATCAAGTCCAATGATTCGAACATCTTCGCCCATCGGTCATTATCCGCCTGTGCCGTGCTCGCCATCGCCTCCAGAATCAGTCGCGACTGCACTGATGGCTTTGCCGACGCCGTCTTGCCTGATGACAACCCGGACCAACCGATTCGGCGAGTACTTCCCTCCCCCTTTTCTCCACCCGCCGCCCCGAGATTTTACGGTCCGATATCGTCGCTTGTTAGTAGCTGAATTCTTACTCTCATTGAAAGAGAGGATGACACTAGGAGTTGGGACAATTTTCTTGTCTATTTCTCACACAATGCCATGCCAACCCAAGGGGTTGAGGCTACATATTTATAGCTGCCATGGCAGCCAAGCATATGCCACAAAGATGCTAGTCTAAGATGCTTAGATGCTGTCCTAATATGCTGTCCATGGCTGACACTAAGATGCTGTCCTAGTGTCCTTAATATGCTGTCCTAGTGTCCTTAGATGCTGTCCTAATTGGGGCCACAAAGACCAAAGGACTAGAGTACAACAAAGACCAAGGACTAAAGTGCAACAAACTAAAGGACTAGGGTACAAGGGACTAGGGGACCAAAGACCAAAGGACTACAAGACTTATTCCAGCATTCTCCCCCTAAGTCTTGTACGTCGTCTTCTGAGAGGGTTGGACCATCCCGATCTTGGTGCGAAGTTCAATGAACTTGAGCCTCCCAAGGGGCTTCGTGAGCAGGTCCGCAAGCTGGTCATTGGTGTTGATGTAGTTCGCCTTGATGCTCCCTTCCTCCAAGCATTGTCGGATGAAGTGGTACCTCACCCGGATGTGCTTGCTCCGTTCATGGAAAACGGGATTCTTTGCCAGGGCCAGAGCGGACACGTTGTCCACCCTGAGTTCGACCACTCCAGTGTCTCTGCTGAGGAGATCACCAAGCAGTCGACTAAGCCAGAGCGCCTGAGTCGAAGCGGTGGAGGCCGCTATGTACTCGGCCTCGCAGCTGGACAGGGCCACCACCTGTTGCTTGACCGACTGCCAGCTAACGAGGCACTTGCCGAAGAAGAAGAGGATCCCGCTGGTGCTCTTGCTGGTGTCGATGTCGCCGACGTGGTCGCTATCGCTGTACCCGACAAGGTGTGCCTCCCCAGGACACCTCGGGTAGTGGAGGCCGTGATCGAGAGTCCCCGCAACATAGCGGATGATCCTCTTCACAGCCTGCTGGTGATCCGTCGTCGGTCGTTGCAGGAACCGACTAACGTAGCCGACGGAGAATGCCAAGTCCGGCCGTGTGTGGGTGAGGTAGCGAAGGCTCCCCACAAGACGCCGGTACTGCGTAGCGTCCACCTCCTCCGCCGTGCTGTCGCGGCTCAGCTTCAGCCTCTCCTCCATCGGAGTGAGAGCTGGGTTGCAGTTTGTGAGCCCAGCTAGCTCAACAATGCGCTTGGCGTAGGCGGTTTGTCGAAGTGTGATCCCGGAGTCGGCCTGGTGCACCTCAATCCCAAGGTAGAAGGAGAGAGATCCCAGGTCACTCATCTGGAAGGTGGCTTTCATCTCTTCCTTGAACGCTGCCACCTCCGCATCCTTGGTGCCGGTGATCACCAAGTCGTCGACGTAGACACCCACCAGTAGGGTGTTTCCTTCATTGCCTCGCCGGTAGATGGCTGCCGCGTGCGGGCATTGCCCGAAGCCCATCCTCTTGAGCGTGGAATCCAACTTGGCATTCCACGCCCTTGGTGCCTGACGCAAGCCATAAAGGGCCTTGCGCAGGCGCAACACCTTGCCCTCCTTGCCGGGGACCACAAACCCCGGCGGCTGGTGTACGTAGACCTCCTCCTTCAAGTCGCCGTTGAGGAACGCCGACTTGACGTCCATGTGCTGGACACGCCAGCCTTCTTGGGCAGCAAGTGCAAGAAGGAGTCGCACGGATTCCATCCGTGCCACGGGGGCAAAAGCATCGTCGAAGTCGATCCCCTCCTGCTGCACGAAGCCGCGTGCTACCAAGCGAGCCTTGTGCTTGACGATGGCGCCGGCTTCATCCCTCTTCAACTTGAACACCCACTTAAGGGTGATCGCACGGTGACCACGAGGGAGATCAGCAAGCTCCCAAGTGTGGTTCGTCTCAACCGCGTCCATCTCCGACTGCATCGCAGCACGCCATGCCGCGTGTTTCTCGGCCTCCGCAAAAGACCGAGGCTCGCCGTCATCGCACGCAAGGTGCAACTGCGCCTCCAGATCTTGATCATCCAGATCGTGAGGGGCCAGTCCCGGCACCGGCTGGTTGCCGAGAATGTTCTCCATCTTGCGATACCGCAACGGCTCGCCGTCGTAGCACCCGTCGAGGCGCTCCTCGTCGTGGGAGAGCGGAGTAACAAACTCCACTGGGCCGTGCTCGACACGAGCTGGGGACGGAGTGGGCATGCCCGGAGGAGTGGCCGTCGGTGCTGGAGTGCGTGGGGTCGCCGGCTGAGGTGGAGGTGGACGGTCGGGGGTTGGGGTAGACACGCTCGGTGGAGAAGAGTTGCCTACTCCCCCAACTCCCTTGAAGTGGACGTAGTCGACGATGAAGTCGTCGTGCGTCGAGGTCGAACCGTCGTCCACCGCCTTGTCCCATGCCCATCCTCGCCCTTCGTTGAACACAACGTCGCGCGTCGTGCGCACACGTTGTGTCTCTGGGTCGAGAATGCGGTAGGCCTTCGAGCCCTCCGCGTAGCCGATGAACACCCCCGGAGTGCTCCTGTCGTCGAGCTTGCTGATGTGGCCAAGCTCCTTGGCAAACGCGAGGCAGCCGAAGACCCGTAGATGAGAGACCGCCGGCTTGCGCCCATACCAAGCCTCGTACGGCGTCCTGCCGTTGAGAGCCTTGGTGGGCGAGCGGTTGAGGATGTAGACAGCCGTCACCACCGCCTCTCCCCAGAAGATAGCCGGCATTCCCCTCTGCTTGAGGAGGGCCCGAGCCATCCCCACAACCGTCTGGTTGTGCCGCTCGACGACGCCGTTCTGCTGCGGGCTATAGGGCGCGGAGTAGTGGCGCTGAACACCCTCATCCGCGCAATACGACGCGAATTCAGCCGCCGTGAATTCGCCGCCGTTGTCGGTGCGTAGCACACGCAGCTTGCGGCCGCACTCCGCCTCCGCAATGGCCTGCGCGCGCCTGATGGCGTTCGCAGCCTCTCCCTTGCTGCCAAGGACCACGACCCACATGTAGCGGGAGAGGTCGTCGACGAGCAGCAGGAAGTAGCGTCGTCCTCCCGGTGTAGCTGGTGTCACCGGGCCACACAAGTCCCCGTGAACGAGCTCGAGCCGTTCCTTAGCTCGAAAGCTCGACTGCTGGGGAAAAGGAAGCCGCCTCTGCTTCGTCAATACGCAGACGTCGCAGAGCTGCTCCACGTGGTCAAGGCATGGCATGCCTCGCACCATCTCCTTGGCACTGAGCTGCTTTAGGGCCTCGAAGTGAAGATGCCCAAAGCGCTCGTGCCACTGCCATGCCTCGTCGTCCCGACGAGTGGCAAGGCAGACAGGCTGTGCTACCTGCACGTGAAGGACATAGAGTCGATTGGTGCCTCTAGTTACCTTGGCAAGAAGGCGACGATGACGATCCCAAATCCTCATGACTCCGTCCTTAATCTCCACGCGCGAACCGTTCTCATCCAGCTGTCCCAAGCTGATGATGGAGTTTCTCAATGCGGGGATGTAGTAGACTCCGACGAGCAGCCTGTGCTCACCAGACTCGGCGGTGAGGATGACAGAGCCAACACCCTTGATCTCTACGCCGGAGGCGTCACCAAACTTGACAGAGCCTCGGACATTGGAGTCAAGCTCAACGAAGAACTCCCGTCGACCGGTCATGTGATGGGTGGCGCCGGTGTCGAGGCACCACCCGTCAGTCTTGTCGTTGCTGGAGCCGTCGCCGAGGAAAGCGTGTGCTTTTGGCTCATCAAGATGAAGGAGAGCCGCTGCGGTCGATGCCACTAGAGGTGGCTTGATGCTTCCGTGTGCCAGAAGCAAAGCTGGCTCCTCCTCTACCTGTGCCACGTGGGCCTCCTTCTCCACTTGTGCCACGTGGGCCTGGCCACGTCGTGGCTGTCGACACTCCCTGGCCCAATGACCAAGCTTGCCACAGTTGTGGCAGGTGTCGTCTCGTGTCGGCTTGTGGTTGCCGACGGTGCCGCCCTGGGCGCCTCCGTGGGCGCCACCCTCGGTACGTCCGCGTGCCCCGGCCTGGGTACCTCCACGCCCCTTGCGCGACTTGCCGCGCTTGCGGCCGCCTGTCGAGGAAGAGGACTCCCCCTTCTTCCGGTCACCCTGGCCAGCCTCCCACTGCTCGCGAGTGAGATGAAGCTTCCCGCCAATGGTGATAGGCCCCGAGAGAGGTTGTGGTTCGTCGTTGTCGACGACCTTGAGGCGACCTATCGCCTCTTCAATCGACATCGTGGAGAGGTCCAGCAGAGACTCGATCGAGCGAGCGATCTGCTTGTACTTCTCGGGGATGCACCGAAGGAGCTTCTCGACAGCTCTCTCTTCGTTGTAGGTGTCGTCGCCGAACTGCACCAACTTCTGCAACAAAGTGTTGAGACGGAGCGCAAAGTCATCAACGTCCTCACCTGGCTTAAAGGCCAGGTTCTCCCACTCCTTGCGAAGCGCCTGCAGTGTGGACTTGCGGGCGCGGTCGCTGCCGATGCGTGCTGCAGCGATGGCATCCCATGCCTCCTTAGCAGTCCGCTTCTTGGAAAGCGAGAACTGCATCTCGGGCGGGACTGCAGCAATGAGGGCATCCAACGCCCGTCGATCCTCGTAGTAGTCGACGTCGCCGTACTGAACTGCTTCCCACATGTGTCGCACCTGGAGCCGTACCCTCATCACCGCGGCCCACTCGACGTAGTTGGTCTTGGTGAGGGTAGGCCACCCACCGCCGGGACCGACGTCCCTGACAATGGCCTGGACCCCGTGGTGTCCATGGTACCTGTCGGGAGAGGGAGAACCGCGCCGCCTGTAATGGACGCGTTCTCCGTCGACCCAGCCGCCGCCGCCGGGAGCGCCACCGGCGCGTCCGCGCCCGTCTGGGCTGCGGTTGTCGCGCCCATGGGGGCGCGCGGCTGCTAGCTGCACCTCTCGTGCTCGCGCCGCCTCCCTCACCGGCCTGAGCTCATCGTCGACGCCGCCGTCGACAGAGCCGCTGGAGCTACTGCCGCGCAGAGCCTCCAGCTCCGCTGCCGCCGCACGCGCTACAGCCGCCGCCGCCGCTGCTTCCACTTCCGCCCTTGCTGCTGCCAGTTCCGCCGCCGCCAACCTTGCCGCCATTGCCGCCGTCTCTGCCGCCGCTCGCTCGCGCTCCTCTGCCGCGGCGACCTCCGTCTGCCGCGCGCTCGAGGCGACCGAGCGCTGAGACTGTCCGTCGGACATGGCGCACTAGTAGGGAAGGGCTGTTGTATGTGGAAGACAAGCTGCTGCTCGTCTGTGAAGGAGAGGCTGAAGCTGGAACAGCAGGTGTTCCTGCTGCCGGTTGCGGACGGAGAGAGGTGCGGGAAGGGGATGAGCAGGAGATATTTAAGCTACAGGATAGAACGGCTCTGATACCAAATGTTAGTAGCTGAATTCTTACTCTCATTGAAAGAGAGGATGACACTAGGAGTTGGGGCAATTTTCTTGTCTATTTCTCACACAATGCCATGCCAACCCAAGGGGTTGAGGCTACATATTTATAGCTGCCATGGCAGCCAAGCATATGCCACAAAGATGCTAGTCTAAGATGATTAGATGCTGTCCTAATATGCTGTCCATGGCTGACACTAAGATGCTGTCCTAGTGTCCTTAATATGCTGTCCTAGTGTCCTTAGATGCTGTCCTAATTGGGGCCACAAAGACCAAAGGACTAGAGTACAACAAAGACCAAGGACTAAAGTGCAACAAACTAAAGGACTAGGGTACAAGGGACTAGGGGACCAAAGACCAAAGGACTACAAGACTTATTCCAGCATCGCTCACCTCCGTCTTCGCCGCCGCCTCCGAAGAAATTTCGCTCGACGACGACCCAAACCAACCAACGTGTGCACTTGGACGATTGGGTCGATGAAACCCTAGCCCCGTGCACCCACCCTCGGGATTTTACGGTCCGAGGTCGCCGTGCGTCCGCCGAGGAAGGACCAGCTTTGGTATCAACTGTGATGCCCCGTGGCCGCCGACGCGCTACCGTCGGGGCGTGAGCGGATCACGGTGGCCGCCGAGGGATGCTCGGCGCTCGCGAGGAAGAAAGAGAGGAACAGAGGTGATCTCGAAAAATGTTTTCTATTCCGTTTTCGAGATGCCTCCTCCGTTGGCTGTCTCGCCTCATATACCTCTTTTTGTCACAGTATACCTCCTCACCCCTCTGTTACAATACTCCTCTCCATTACAAGATGCTTAACAGAATAACACTCCACCCATACAGTAGTTAACAGCATATTACACCTAACCATCCTGCGGTACAGGCACATTCATCACATTTTGTCACAATAATCTGTTGTTACTTCTTCAGTTCCATGTTAACTGTACCTAGTTTAACAGTATGCTCCTCATATCTGGACCTTCAGTATTCAAGTGTCAAGTGCGATCAATGCTAATCCAATTACATTACACGCCATCCTCTATTACCTTGGACCCCTAGATGAAAAACAGAGGAGTTGGGATGTTACTATTATGGACTGAACTACTTCTCTGATTTACAATTTAACGCTGGCAATTCTTCCATCTTTGTCGGCTTTGTATAATTCACATGTGGTATTGAGTGCATGCCCTGTGTTTCTAGTAAGATAAATAAGCATTTTGGATTACTTTCTGTGCCAACCTTGATTGCTTTTATCTGCATGTTTGTTATCACTATGTTCTTACCATGCCTTTGGCTGAATCTGGTAATTTAGGAAACTAGTGCATCTGCATTTACAATGTTAGAAGTTAGTCCATCAAAAGTTAGAATTTATGGATTTTGTATCCTCCTTTTCTGTCTCCTGTTGGCAATTTGTATCCGCCTTGGCCTCTGCTTTCACTTCATCTTCTACAAGTGCATCCTGTTTACTGTTGGTGTTTAAAATGAGGCAAATCGTACTATGTAGTATGTTTAACTTTCTCTTACCGTGTTGGTGTTCCCTTTCTCCTTTTGCATGGAACTATTGTGAGAATTATAATCATTCACAGTGATTTACACTTCATTTTGTTGTGCTTATAGAGGTTATTTGAATTTCTAATGCAGGACTAGAGATGGCTCAGCTTATATGTGGTGGTTGTCGAACTTCACTGATGTACACTCGCAATGCATACACTGTAAGGTGTCCTTGTTGTCATGCGGTTAACCTTGTTCGACCAGGTACTGCTGATTATGTTTCTTCCCTTTTCCTCATTTTGAGTGTTGCTATTCACTATTTGGGGCTTCTGTCTATTATTTTAGAATGGTTAACAACGAGATACTTTGATCATTTTTTAGGGACGGAGATACTTTCATCATTGTCATTCACTTAAATGAAATTGGTCCATCCAAAACATCATAGTTTTATATATGATCATTGCCATGGACCTAAATGAAATTTGCTGAGACCCATGCTAACCATAAGAATTTTTATAAATATGTTACCAAATTTAGTTGAATGATGGTATCTTCACATGGTTGTGTGAGTTTTTTGCTGGAACTTGTTTTGACAATGACCATAAACCAACATAGTGACTGCTCAAATTCATTGGATGTGGAACTGTGATTGCATGTCCATTTTTGTGTTGCTATCCCTTTTTGGCTCATGAGTAATTTCACTTTGGTGCAGTGAATAATGTAGCTCATGTGAACTGCGGCCAATGCCGAACAACTTTGATGTATCCTTATGGGGCATCTTCAGTTCAATTTGTCATTTGCAATTATGTCACTACTATTGGAGTACGTTGAGACTCACTCTGCGCAAAAACTTATGTGTAATCCATGTTGTATGTCAGACTTTACTGGTTTTGAACAACATTTTCTTCTGTGTTTCAGATAAATACTGTGGCACCCATGCCATCCACAGCGGTAGCTTCAAATGGATCTTCATATAATGCCTCATCTACTTCTGTTGTATGT
The DNA here is from genome assembly GCA_030760725.1 of Neostapfia colusana. Taxonomy (NCBI): domain Eukaryota; kingdom Viridiplantae; phylum Streptophyta; class Magnoliopsida; order Poales; family Poaceae; genus Neostapfia; species Neostapfia colusana. The sequence goes on from JASWHV010000013.1 coordinate 17,970,282, forward strand.
CCGCATCAATGAAGCTATGTTAATAGATCATTGTTGAAATGTAGAGCAATTAATCAGATTTTTATTTCGTGCTGCAGCCTAAAACTCAACCTCAGAATGTAACTGTTGTAGTGGAGAACCCGATGACAGTTGATGAAAAGGGAAAACTGGTATGCTCTTCTTTAACTACAAACAGATCTAGCAAACTCCTATCTTTCGCAATACTATCCAAACCTTGTTCTGTTTAACTAAGCTTATTCATTTTCAATACAGGTGAGTAGTGTAGTTTTTGGAGTCACAGCTGGGTCAGGTGGGAAAAACTGATGTGTATTCTATATCAGAAGTTGGAAAAACTATTCTGTGCTGGACAGTACTATCCTTTGATTGTCTGCTGATTGTTGAAGAACAAAATTTCATCAAGCTTTTCTGGAATCTTGCATTCGGGTAGGGATGAAAACGGACGGATATGGACGGATAAAATGATTTTCCATATCCATAAGAAAGAAAGAGTAGCCCGGTGCATGTAGCTTCCGCTTGCGCAGGGTCCGGGGAAGTTCCAACCCATTTGGGTCTTTTGTACGCAGCCTTTTCCATATCCATATTAAAAATTTCGGAAACGGATTGGATCGGATGTTGTCGGAAACGGATATGGTATCGGACATGTCGGATGTATCAGAAACGGATTCATCGGATCGGAAAAATATGGATATTGGATGGAATTCGGATATTTATTTTGGAAAAATAATTCACAAGTAACATATAATTCATAGTTCATACATTTAATTCAAAGTACATCCACATCAAATTCATACATGGTTCAGGGGCGGTGGCCGTCAGTGGCTCGGACTTGGAGACCGTTGGGGGATCGGGGGCTTGTTGGGCGTCGGGGCCTTCGGGGGCTCGGTCGCTCGGGGGCCTGTTGGGCGTTTGGGCCTCGGGGCTGGCGGAGCGTCGGGACGGCGCCGCGGCTGCACGGCGATGGCTCGGGAATCGAGAGTCGGGGGCGGAGGTCAGGTGGCGGTGGACCGGGCCGGGGCGTCAGGGATGGCGCCGGTGAGCGGCGAGCCGGTGACAACCGGGGCGTTGCCGTGGAGGTCGGGGATGGTGGCTGGGGCGCTTGGCCACCGGTGGCGTTGTGGCATGTGGCAATGGCAAACTGGTAAACCCTAGGTCCGGGGCAAGATTGGAGGTGGAGGAGGACTCTGCTCGGGCTCGGGCCTCGGGGTAGCCGGGGATGGGCCGTAGGGAAGGTGGTTGTGGCCTCTGGCCTGTGGGTTGTGGCTGGCTGCGGGCCTAATTGAATTTGTTGGGTCGGATATATCTCGGATATTGTTCGGATATATCCGACCTAATATGGATATCCGACAAAACGGATGGATTCTGACAAAAACCATATCTGATCCTATATCCGATTTAAAATATCCGAATCCATATCTGTATCCGAAAAAAATCCGATCAAAATAGATATGGATTGGATATCTTCGAAAACGGTTGCGGACGGATCAGAAAATATCCGATCTGCTTTCATCCCTACATTTGGAACCATGAAGGTTGGAAGCTGTGTTTTTGAATATATTGATTCTTTTGTATGCATATGAACTCTGAGACTTCGGTGTGTCAAGTCAAGGGAATGATAGCATAGATTCATGTTGATACTAGTCTGTGCATTTTAAAAGGAAGTTACTATACGGAAATAGCTGCAAGACAAGGGGAAAAGACAAGGAATATCATTTGATGTAAAGTCATACACATTGGTTTGTCGATCGTGGTTAAGTCACGTTCGCTGATTGCTTCCACGCCTTGTGGTTTCAACTAACTATTGTTTGTTTCCATGGTTTTAAAAGTTCAGTCAGAATCCGCTTCTCGTTCGTGATCATTCAGGCAATGAGTTGGGTGGCTTCATATTTTGCATACCATATTGTGAAGCCAAAAGGTTACACATTTGGGTGCGAGTGATTGTCATTATTTGGTCACTTGGCTACGTAGAAATTATATAATTTTTAATGGTAAAAATACATCTCCGTTGCAGGTTCTGCTTTGTTCATGATCTCATTTACAGTGTTCTTAGGATAGACAACTTTATATGGAGGTTACACGGTTGGAGTTTGTGGCAAGACATCTTTATCTGGCATGGATGACAACATAATCTACAAATCATTTCCTCATTACATTAGACATTATTAGCAGAATTTTCTTTTATAATGTCATGGTGGTATCTTTTATTACGTTTTAGTAGCAGTGTGCATCATATGATGCAGGAGTGGGTGTTGACTTTATTGTATCATCTCGATACTTCTCGGATCGATAAAGTGCTTATTATCAGGAAAAATAATGTTGCCCCGTGGTACATCAGGATTTTTGTAAACTGGCTATGTGTGCCCGCGAGAAATATTGTATTCCCCTCTGGACATGTAAAGTTATGTTGTGTACTAGCATACAATATCGGGTCTAGCAAAAGAAAGAAACGTGGTGTGCATACCAATCTTGGATCAGCAAACTTACAGTATGCTCCCTCGTTTCGAATTATTTGACGCTCGTAATTCGAATTTGTAATCTAACGCTCAATGTTGTAATTCAATTATAGTTGTTAATCATGTGCACAAAGTTCTAAGGCTCCTATTACAACTCAAGCACCAAGCATTACTCGCTGGAGAAGCCAAGACATCGGAAGCCCTAATTCTGTCGTCGTTGCAGATGACGCTCTGGTCATGTCACACGCGCTTGGGTTCGATGGTCCATGTGTTAGTTCGGATCGGACTACACTAGATCACACCCTGCTAGATCACACGTTTGTCAGCGCCGGTGTAGCCTTCTGCGAGTCTAGCAAGTTCATTGAGATTCACGTCAGGATTGCATGGCAAAATCTGAAAAAAATGTCCTCACGGTCACCTTCATCTGGCGGCTGCACATCGAGCAGCCTATCAAATCGACCTATAGTGCATTTATGCCATTCATATTGTTAGAATATTAGAGTCTAGGAACTAAGAAGCATTGTAATTGTAACTCACGGAACACAAACAATAAAATAAAATGCATAGATGGAATAATTGGATAACTAACCTGGTTTCATAAGTGCATGATCAATTTTGCCAGGACGGTTTGTAGCTGCAATAACAGTAACACCATTCTCTGGTACAAACCTGTTCCAGTGATTGTAAACTATGCACATCACAGTGTTTAAAAAAGCGGCCACTTATTCATATTAAACTGCGCCTTTGGGGGAAGTGTCGCGATGAGAGACGAGCGCCCCCTCTCCCCCACAGCAATCTTACGCCACATGGAGGAGCTGCGACGTATGAAGCCCACGGCACCAAGGAGGAAGCTGATCATCGGCAATCGACGACGACGAAGACGATAGAAAAAGAGATCGCCGTGAGGCAAAATCCTGGTTGCCAAGATGGTGACCTGATGAAGACAAAAGTGATTCCTCCCTCACCCCTCTTTGAAACAGAATATCAATCCAAATCATCTGGCCCCCATATAGCCCATTGTACTGCACCCCTCCCTGATACACCCGCCCCACTCAGCAACCAAGAGAGGTGGATCCTGAGGAACAACCAAGCTGGAGGAGTTAAGAAGAAGCTCAGCCGGGAAGAACCAAGACAGCAAGCAAAACTTGGGGGCAGGTATGGCAACAAAGGCAATGTGGTCTTGGCACCGACTATGGATTTCAAAAGCATGAAGAAACTCAGGGAATAGAGAAGGCCCAGGGAAGACCGTGTTCCGTCTGGACTTCAGATAGCGCCAATCAAGACCTACGCAGAGGCCCTCAAAGCTGGAATACGCTCAGCCCCGTCGCCGGATTCAAAGAATATGGTACGCCCCTCACCGACGATTAACCGGAAAGTAGTTTTCGCCAAAACATGTGAAGTGATACACTTCGAACCACATGCACCACCGGCGTCACTGTAATACCTGAGTTTTTCACAAAACAAGCAAACCCCCTCCCTCTCTGCCATCTGAGGCCCGGCTGTCATACCCCTTCTTCAAAACTGCCGCCTCTCTCTCTCTCTCCCTCTCTTTCCCGTTTTATTATCGCATGTGGAGAAAAACCACCGGCACATGGGCGATTTCGCGCGCCTCTTCACCAACCGACGCCCCAGCAACCGCCGTCTCACTCCCCTCTATAAAACCAGACCAGCGCCGACCATTTTCCCCACCGGAGTCGCTCTCAATTTCCCCGATCGGAAAAACCACCCAAACTCGAATTCTTCGAAAACACTCGGAGATCTTCGGTTCTTGCAGTCCCTACACCCTTCCACGGCCTCCAGAATGAATTCTCGACGAAATTCTCCGAAGGAACACGACTGGGAAACGCTGCCGACGAAGATCGCCGGAAATTCTCCACTGTCGCCGTCAATCACCCCTCTCCGGCCGTTTCTGATCCCCGAGGACCCCCTAGGTGAGTTCCCCATCCTCCCCTCTTTCTTCTGGTACCGAGAGATCAAAGATTGGTAGAGAATTCGATGAAAACAGAGAACTCCGGCCGCCGCCGCCGCTCGCCGGCGATCGGGCAGTTGCCGGACGTGGGGGAGAAGAGGATAGGGCGACGTGGCCACCTTTGGTACGCCGCATCTGAGCCAACGGCTCAGATTAAAACCAGCGTACCAGTTCGGTTAAATTAAATCTGGGCCGTTGATCTCAGATCCAACGGCCCACATTCAAAACAGTTATATACGTTAGGAATCTTCTGGTTAGGTCCCTGGAAATTTAAATAACTAGGAAATAGCCCCTGTGATTTACAGAATCAACCCTAGGCTTATAAAAAATTGGAATTTCACTCTGAATTAGCCAATTAGCCCCTGTGCATTTTAGAAATTGGTAAAACAGTTCTGTAAATTCAATTTGAACCCCAGAAAGTTTGAAATTATTACAAATTTGCCCAAATCAATTTAAAAGTTTGTTTTTAATTCTGTAATTAATCAAAATAGGCTAAATGATCTCTGAAAAATGAGGGAAATTTATTAAAAGCACTGTTGAAATATTCTAAACAGAAAACAAATTCTGAAGTTAAAAATAATAACTTTCAGAAACTAAAAATATTTATTTGGTGTTAAATTAATTCTGAAAAATCAAAATAAAAACAATATATGTATTAGAAAATTGTAGAAATTCATTAAATAGCATAAGACTATTCTGTTTTTATACTTTTATTTATTTGAAGTTTCTGTAGTCCAGAATAATTATTTAAATGGCTGAAAAAACATTTTTTAAGTATTAAATAAATGCTGAAATATAGATAAAAATATTATATAATGAATGAAAATTTTGGAAATTGTTCCAAATACATAAATAGGTTCTGAAAAGTAGAAAATAGTAATATGAGTTCTGAAAATCATTATAGTAATAATTTAAATGATTTTTAGGATCTAATTAATTATAAAATTAACATATGTACAAATAAAATTCTAAAATTATTTCAAATCACCTCACAAATTGAAAATGAGTGTTTGGCTATAGTAAAAAACAAAATAGAAGGATATAGATACCCAATTGAAACCTACTTTCATTCCAACTCACATAAAATGACATGAAATCAAAAAGTGTAGGTGTATAATCAAATATATATGTTTGAAATGCATTGTCAAGATTCTTATATAATGTTTGGCATTATTTTGTGTGCATATGTATGGATAGAACCAAGCCAAGAACTGTTTCATAACCTTCAAGAGCAAGAATTTGAAGTGAATCACTCTTCATTTAAAGGAAAGTGTTCCTTGACCACTTTGTTCCTATTCTAGGATGAATAGTTAGGTTATTTGCATGATGTCTTTAATATGGAACCCAGTGTAGGATGTTTCCATAGTTTCATTGTTTTATCTATCCTTGCAAAACCATGGAAGGAATTAGATATGACTTGATGGTTATCATTTTATGTGCTTAGCCATGCCTAGAACTTTAGAAATGAATGAAACATAGTTGATAATATTCTTGTGGATTATATGAAAGACACAAGTGTGTCATGGTGTTAGGAATCTAGACAGGCTGGTTGTTTTGGTTGGTGCTTCGTGCACGAGACTCGGGAATGAGTTAGTGCCTGTCTTAGATTCTAAGGACCGGTTCATGGAACAGTTAACCCGGCTTTACAGTGTCACCACAAGACTGAGATGGGGCAGCTTGGCCAATTAATTAGGAGTTTGTCGATATAGTATGAGTGTTTGGATGGTGCGGGGAATGGGAGTCCATTTTTAACTGCCCTGGGAACTGCAAGGCTCAAGAGGGGGCTTCTGTAGGGGAGGATTACTTCCAGGAACTACATCGGTGAAACCTCAGTGGGCTTGTACTTGCCGGTAGACTCTTTGTAAAGGCCATGTAGTGATCTCCTGATCGCACACCAAAGGAAGTGTGTAATGTGGCTTGCAACCACGGATATCAGGGAGGTTTCTTAGTCCACCTGGCAACAGGGGATGAAATAACTACTTGTGGGTAAAGTGGTACAATCTCTCCAGAGAACCAAATTGTCATGACAGCCGTGCTCACGGTCAAGAGCGGCCACTACAGGAATCGGGACTATAGACGACGGCCGGAAACCGTCGTCAATAAGGGCACTACCGTCGTCAATAAGTTATTGACGACGGTAAAAGCTTATAGACGACGGTTTTGAGCTGTCGTCAATTATTAGTCGTCAATAAGTTTATTGACGACGGTAACCGTCGTCAATAAATTTATTGACAACAGCTAAATCTAGCTGTCGTCAATAACCTTATTGACGACAGCTAAACCAGGCTGTCGTCAATAAGCTTATTGACGACGGCCTGGAAACCGTCGTCAATAACCTTGGCTTATTGACGACGGTTTACACTAGGCCGTCGTCAATAACAATTGCTTATTGACGACGGTTTCTGGTACCTGGCCGTCGTCAATACTAGTGGCTTATTGACGACGGCCGAGTACCAGAAACCGTCGTCAATAAGCTTTTCAATTTTTTTTAAAAAAATAGAAAATCCTGCCCTGGCTTCGAGGCCAGCCCTGGCTCGATGGCCAGATCACAGGCAATTAAAACATACATCACAGGCAGGCACAAAAACACTATACGCACGCCACACTACCCTACGCTACCCCGACCGCTGCCACCGGAGTCCAGGAAGTCGTCGTGCGCTCGTCCAAACGCTGGTTGCTGAGGGGATGGAGTTTCCTGAGCCCGTGTCGCCGATCCCTATGATGTACATGTATAGGTAGACAAATTAGAAGTTCACAAATGTGTATATGATTAAATAAACTCATTACAAGTTAAAATTGAGCAAGTTAGCTAGATTTGGCTATGTTTGAGTAAGTTTGCTCATATTTTACTAAGTTTGAGAAGTATGGACTAGTAGTGTTTGTGTTTGAGCTAGTTCAAAAAGTTTTGGCTATGTTTGAGTAAGTTTGGTCATATTTGACTATAGTTGAGTAAGTTGTACCATATTTTACTCAGTTTGAGGATGTTTAACTAGTTTTCTCTAAGTTTAAGTAAGTTTGATCAAATTCAACTAAATTTGAGCAAATTTAACTAGTTGCAGCTATTATGAGAAATTTTGTACCTGTGCTCCTGACGTCGGCCCCTGTGGTAGCTGTATCGGTGGCGGCGCCCACTGAGGAAAGACAACGGGTTGTCCTGTGGCCATAGCCTGCAAATATGAAGTAAATTATTATACATGTCATTTATATATTAGAAACTTTGAGTACATTGATCTGAACTTACCTGCATGGCAGCTTGCAGTTGTAGCATGTACGAGTGTTGATACTCGTCCCTAGCCCGGAGCTCGGCTGCCTGCCTCTCGTTCGCGAGCCTCAGCGCTTCCTGCGTCCTCTGGAGCTCCTCCTGGACACTCTGGAGCTCCAGATCACGGCTGCCACGCCTGCTGGATCCACCCTGCGATGAAGAGGCCCTCGAGTAAGACCGCGCCTCCCTCGAGTCTACTACTCCATCGAAGATGGCCAACCTACACAACGAAGTAAGAGTATTAAAGTTTCGTATCTCGAAGTTAATGAAAGTAAATGAAAACAACAGAACTCACCGGCCGTGAGGTTTACCGCCACCGCTTGCATAGGCGGCTTCAGGTACGATCGGCGAGTTCTGCCAATCGTAATCGTCGCCTCGAAGCCTCCGCACCTCCTCCCCATACTTTTCCTGAAAATACAAAAAATTAAAGTCATCAGAAGTTTTAAAGATAATACAATTAAGTCAACTAAAGAACTCACCAACGTCTCTGTCGCTGTCTGAGAAGACAGCTGATCAGGCTGCGAGGGGTCACTTCCCATGTGACCTCTCCTCCACACCTGGATAGCGGTCGGCTCCTGACCGATCTCGCGCTCCTATCGATACGTGTTAGCATAATGGTAGCGATAGAAATTAACTAGAATATAATTCGAGTATCACTTACCATCCGTTTAGCAAGGCGTACGCAGCCGTCCCCGCCAAGACGGTGTTTCCCGTCCGTCCCTCGACTCTGTCGGCGGGTCATCGACACGCCTTGGAAGCCCTGGCTCGCCCAACGAGCACACAGGGAACTGTAGGCGTCCGGACAGGACTCAAGCCACGGTACGCTGACCTGCACACATTTGTTGTTGGATGAAAATATTGATGAAAATTGGATAATGAAGCAAAGTAAAATAAAGAATTTACCTCTGCGTACTGTGCCTCCGTCAAGTACTTGTCCGCCACATCCCTAAACTGCCCCGGCTCACCCTCGTCCGGATGCAACTTATAGTACGCCTTCGTAGCCTGAATGCGAGCCGTTGAAATCGACTGCGTCAGGAGCTTCCTAGCGTTGTTGTTGAAGACCAGGCGAGCGTGATCCAGCTGGGCCTCGTCCTCCAAACGGTAATATTTCTACAAGTAGAAATATACAAGTTAATGTACTTAACATATAATAGGTTCGCATTTAACAAATAGACGATTTGCTTACCATGAATTCATGCCACACATGCTCCTGGTGGTTGCCGTAGGTAATGTCCTGGGCCGTAGCGTAATCGTCCCAAGACGTAGCAGCCCGTCCGTTCACTAGACCGGGGTAGTGACAACGGATGAGCTGGCCCAGGACAGCGTTGACCTGGCGATGGCGTCCTTGACCCGTGAACGAGTCATCGGCCCAAGACCTAATACACGATTCTCAATTAGTACATATATAAGTGTTAAAATATCTAAATTGATTTGTTATAGATTTACTTACCTATCGCCAACCGGACGAATAACGACCCGATCTTCTGGCCGTGCAGGAACCGGAGGAGGAGCCACGTAGTGGCTCCTCCTGTAACGCCGCTGTGGAGCCGGCTCCACATCAGGCTCTGTGGAAGGCTCTGAAGCAGGGTCTGAATCCTGCGGTGCCGGAACCGGAGGAGGATCCGAAGCAGGATCTGTAACAGGCTCCGAAACCTGTGGTGTCTGAAGAGGACCCCTGACCTCTGTCTCCTCAGACGTAGAGTCGTCCTAAAAATTTGAAGATTGGTAATATAGATTTAAGAAAGTTTTTTATATAATTTATGTAATTAATTATTCTTTACCTGTCGTGACCGCTCTCGTGACCCCTGGCCTCTGTCGAGGCCCAACAGCTGAGACAGTCTACCATTGCTAGACTGACAGCCCTGGAAAACAGAGTCTGCTCTCGGGGGCAGAAAGCCCCGCGTCCCCCGTCGTCTACTGCTCGATGACATCCTGATGAAAGGAAATTTGATAATGAATTTAAAGGAAAATATAGAAGACGAAAGAAGAGATGGAAGAAACGATACTTGTACTTAATTTCAAAATTCATCAGTATCACGATCATGTACTCTACTTCGTAAACCGGACCATCGATCTTTTGTCATGGTTGTTCGCCGTTTTCGTTTTTTCACAATATGAGTCTGTACATCTTGTGCATCTCCAACTAATTCATCGAGTCGTAGACCAGGCTCAACGACAAAAGAATCCGGCAACTCTTCTTCTTGGTAAACAATATCTGCCTCATCAATGTAACCAGTATTGTCCGGTGTATATAACCGCTCACGAGGATTCACCTTTTGTACAACCCACCATGCACTAAGTTTTTCGCACGGATATTGTAGATAGTACACTTGTTCGACTTGGTGTGCAAGGACAAAGGTGTCGTAGCCTCGTAGTCGGTCCTTGTGTTTGACTTCTACCATGCCAAATTGGTTTTGTCGAGTTCCATTGTTATTATCAAACCAATCACAGTCAAAGAAGACTACTTTAAGGTCTTTATTCCCGGCAAAACTAAATTCTAGGATTTTCTTTATGATCCCATAGAAATTAGTTTCATGTCCTTCGGCATCGGCGGCCCTTGTCACAACTCCGGTGTTTGATGTTGCCCTTAAAGGACGTTGAGCTTCAAATTGAGTTGAACGGAATCGGAACCCATTGACATCATATCGACCGAAGAGTTTAACTTTAATGGATCCGTTGGACAGTTGTCGCAAATCTTCATGAACACCGACTTGTGTCTTGCACTGTCCAACATATGAAGTAAGAAGACTATTTTATGCTATGAACATAATTAATAAGAGGAACAAGACAAGGAAAACGTTACATGATTTCGAAACCACGTTTGGAAGTTAGGTCCTCCATTTACTCCATAGTGTCGCATTGTTTGTATTTGCTTGCTAGTAGGTTGCTGCTTAGACTTCCAATTTTGTCGATCGAACTCACTAAATCAGGACAAAAAAGAATTATTGGTGTAGATGTATAACACACCACACAAATTTGTATAGATGTTGAACAACCACTTACTGAAAAAAATTGTCCATCCCATCTATGTTAGCGTACATGTATAACAAAGCAGCTGTCTTTTCATCTGTTGAAGCATCATAGATCGTGCCACTACCAACAGTGGTGCCTCTCGTTTGAAAAAGTGAGAGTTCGCTACAAGAGGTTGCTTCAGCCATATTATACCGTAACACCGATGCATTAATATTGTGTTCTTCTGCAAAGTAGACACTTGAAAAGTATCCTATCTCCTGAAGTGTAAATGCTTCGGCGATGCATCCTTCAACCCTTGCCCTATTACGAACCATCGGTTTTAGACATCTAAGTGCTCTTTCAATGTGGTACATCCACCTATATTGAACAGGGCCACCTACTTTAGCTTCATATGGAAGATGGATTAGAAGGTGTTGCATTGGATTGAAGAACCCTGGAGGAAATACTTTTTCCATCTTACATAAAAGCACGGGTATCTCTTTTTCCAACTTCTCCATCATCTCCCTTTTGATTTCTTTAGCACAAAGCTGTCTATAAAAATAGCTAAGCTCGGCTAACACTTTCCAAACCTCATCGTCAAGATAGCCTCGAAACATAACCGGCAGAAGTCTTTCCATGATTATGTGATAATCATGGCTCTTCAAACCAGTAAGATTTCCAGTCTTAACATTAACGGCTCTTCTCAGGCTAGCAGCATAACCGTCTGGGAACTTCAACTGTTTCAACCACTTGAAGACTTCTTTCTTTTCTTTTGGTCGAAGGCAGAAACAAGCTCGTGGTTTGCCACCAGCTTCGGAGAGCTCAAGACTTGGTCGGTTACAAACCTCTGCCAAATCCTTCCGAGCTTTTATATTGTCTTTTGTTTTTCCCGTCATATCCAAGCACGTGCTTATGATGCATTCGCCCATGTTACGTTCCTGGTGCATGACATCAATGTTATGCATTAGAATTAAAGACTTCATATACGGTAACTCCCATAGTGCACATATATGAGTCCAATTGTGATCCTCTCCGTAACCAACAAAATATCCAGGACGACCTTCATCTGGCACTAGATTATTGAGCTGTTTAACAATTTCCGACCCGTTCAGACGTTGTGGTGGTCCCTTTTTTACAATGGTACCCTTCCTGAAGGCATTTCTCTGTTGCCTAAACACGTGATTTGGCGGTAACCAACGTCTATGACAATCAAAGTAGCATATCTTGCCACCATGAATTAGACGAAAACAATCCGTGTCCGAAGCACATATTGGACATGTCAATCGACCATGAGTGCTCCAGCCAGAAAACATGCCGTAAGCTGGAAAATCATGAATAGACCACAAGTACGCAGCTCGAAGGTTGAATTTCTGTTTTCTATAACAGTCGTACGCTTCGACTCCTGTCCATAACATTTTGAACTCTTCAATCAATGGCTGCATCATCACGTTCAGTCGTGAACCAGGATGATCCGGTCCAGGTACAATAAGGCATAGGAACATGAACTCATACTTCATACAAAGCGATGGTGGTAAGTTGTACGGAATAGCGAACACGGGCCAACATGAGTATGGTGTGGCGTTTGTACTAAACGGTGAGAAGCCATCTGTCGCCAACCCAAAGCGAATATTTCTCGCGTCATTGGCGAAATCTAGATCGAAGTGGTCAAGCGCCTTCCATGCCTCACCGTCCGACGGGTGCACCATCATGCTGTTGTTCTCACGTACACCTTCTTTATGCCACCTCATGTGTCTAGCAGTTTTTTTAGATAGAAACAAACGCTTGAACCTAGGTGTGACAGGCAAGTAGCGAAGCTGCTTCCGTGCGACTTGAGTCATTACTTTTGAACCGTCGTCATTAACAACTTCGACAAATCTCGCTTTACCACATTTTAAGCACTTGTTCTCGTTGGCATGCTCTCTCCAAAAAAGCATGCAATTGTCTAGACACATATCAATCTTCTCATATTTCATACCTAGACCAGAAATCAACTTCTTAGACTGATACATATCTTTAGGCACTTTATGTGGTTGTGGAAGGATATCGCTGATCAATTTGATAAGATCGTTGTAGCAGTTATTGGAGAAGAAATACTTAGACTTAATGGCCATAAATCTAGTCATGAAAGTAAGGAGCGTCACTTCGGTGTGTTCATGCAACGGCTCTTCTGAAGCTTTGAGAAGCGTGAAAAACGCTTCAACCTCCGTTGGAGGAGGATCCTCCATCAATTCAGGATTTATAGCATCAAGCATCTCGTCCATCCTATCGACCCCCGTGTTGTCATCCTCATCTGAAACTTGTAAGGGTTGAGAAGATGTCTCACCATGAAAGGTCCACACCTCATAATCTTGCATGAAACCGTATCGACATAAGTGAAACGCCAAATTCACTTTGTCCCAACACTTTGCACCTTGACATTTCGTACATGGGCACCGCACCTTATCGATCTTTGACAATGAAAACGCTCGATCTACAAAAGCATCTGTCTTTGCGAACCACTCATCCGAGTGACCACCAGAACTGTTCTTCCAACCGGTATACATCCAACTACGATCCTCACCCATGTTTGAATCTGCAGTTTAATGTCAAGGAAATTATAGTTACTTTATAATTTATTTATGTCACGGCCCTACATCTATTGGAAAGGATAGGTCCTAAACCCACCCAAGAGTGATCGAGCGGAGCGTGCTCACGACGAGACGCGTGGTATGGATCCGAACGAAATTTCGGCAGCATAACCCCGCTGTTCTCCACTGCACGCCCGAAAATGGTGCAGCAGAGAACAACAGGGTTATGCCGTCGAAATCTCGTCTAGATCTAAACCCGCGTTTCATCACATGCCACGCCCCCTCGGTCACTCCCAGGCTGTCCAAAAAGGGACAATTCCGAACGTACACGCCTCACATGCGCAACACATGTGAGACGGGCCCATTCGAAACGGGTGACGCATGTTGTATAGGTTTACGTCAATCTTTCGTTTTTGAGTCATTTAAAAGAGAGAGAGGAAAGAACGAGAGAGAAGGAAAAAAGGAGAGACAAAGAAGTGGGTCAGCCGTCCTAAGTTATGCCCCGTTGGGGCCTGCCATTATCTTACGACGCCTTTAGGGTTAGCCATCGTACGTTATACCCCGTTGTAAGTGGTTCAAAGATGAAACCCCACCGTTGGGGCCCGCCGTCCACGCGCGGGAGCTTGCCGTCCTCCGTGCCTGTGTCGACTAATACATTACCACTAAATGAGCCGTGACAGACCCTAAATGGGTCGTGTCAGGCCGGACCGGGCCGAAACCCATTTATTTACATATAGTAACTAATCACACAATCAATCAAAGTATTAATTAAACAATAATCAATTACAATACTAATTAAACAATTAATCAACTAAGGTCGGACGGCGCGGCAGGGTGGGGCTTGGGGCGGGGCCGGGCGGCACAGCAGGGCGGGGCTCGGGGCGCGGCGTGGAGAACCATGTTAAAAAGACCAGGGGCAATGGAAGCATATTACTAAGGTGTTGCCTCGCCTTATGCCTTATCGCTTAAAAGGTAAAAAGGGGTAGGTCGCCTTATGTCGCCTTACCGCCTTAATAACTATGATGTCATGCCATCCTGAAATGCTCATATTTAGGATGTGTTCTAGGCACAGTATCATTTGTGCTATTCCTGTGCCTTAAAAAGTTACTGTGATATATCGGATCTGTTTAGATCGTGATCTGATTGTTCGATCGGCACTCTGGTCTAGATGCACTGTGCCGACGCGACTGTCCCCGGCCGTACGTGCGTCGTGCAGATTTTCAAATCTTTTTTAAGTATGCCTATCACAGAGATGACAATTTTGGGGTGTACATCGATCAAAGAGGGCGGCGGCGTTACCATGCATGAAGATCAGGGCCGGCATGCATATTGAGGTAGCAGGCACGCGCATGCATGTATATGCTTTGCATGCGCGTTGACAGTGTCACAGCGAGTCTATTCTCTGTTTGTCTTCGACTAATGCTGCGCAGTCTTGAGTAGTTGAAGCGATGGATCAGTCGTTAAACGACCTGCTGGTGGGTTAAGTCCTCGATCATCGGCGCAGCTAGGTAGGTAGCAGAGATGTGTGGATCCATATAGGCCCGGCTGCCGCAAACAAATGTCTGCATATATGGAGTGGTGATCGACAAGCTGGCGATGCAACAAGCATGCAGCACAGAGAAAGTTGCAGGTGAGGATTTAATGAAAGTATGCAGCGCCTTTTCTTGGCCAGTGATGGGGGAGAAGAAGCTGCATCGGGCGGGCCGCGATACAGGGACGCCAGGTCTCCGGAAACAGAAGATAAAAGCTAGAGAAGCGAAGCACACAGAGCTGCATCGATCCTGTATAGCCTTCCCTCTCCTCTCTTTTCAGTGCGCTATCTATAGCTGCATGGGCGCATGCATGGCCAGAATGAGCTAGTAGGCATCTGCATTCCCTCTGCTCCTCTCGGCCTTTCACGGTGTGTACCATCTTATATGCAAATGCATGTACTCTGTCAACATGTCCTTTTAATTAATTAGCTTGTGTCCACATCATGCTTGTATAGTAACAGCTAGCTAGCTATATGGATGCATCTATAAAAGGCTTATATAGGCTATCAATTGACGATAGTAATGGCAGTCTGTATAAACTTATATATTTGATATTTCTAGGCACAGCATCAAAATATTTCGTGTGTGCGTAACATGAATACAGTATATAGTATATGGGAGGCCGGAGGGGGAGGGGTAGGGAGATTTACCTCGGGCCAGAGACGGGCGGCGACGGCGGCGGCGGGGACGGGCGGCGGCGGCGGGGGGAAGGGCGGCGGCGAGGCCGGAGGGGGAGGGGGAGGGAGATTTACCTCGGGCCCGAGACGGGCGGCGGCGGCGGCGGCGGGGACGGGCGGCGGCGGCGGCGGCGGGGACGGGCGGCGGCGGCGGGGGGAAGGGCGGCGGCGACGAGAGGTCCTGCGTGAGTCGGGAGGCGGCACTGGCCGCCTCCCGGCTCGCGCACGGGTTATATGTCCCATTATTGACGACGGTGCTATGAAACTGTCGTCAATAAGGCCTTGTTGACGACGGTGCTAGGTCACCGTCGTCAATAACTCCTCGGGTGGACCCGAGTTAAGTTAAAGACGACGGCCGCCGTCTTCAATAATTTATTGACGACGGTGCTCGTCTAGCCGTCGTCAATAACTAAGTTATTGACGACGGTGCTATGAAACTGTCGTCAATAAGGTCCTTGTTGACTACGGTACTAGGTCACCGTCGTCAATAACTCCTCGGGTGGGCCCGAATTTAGTTAAAGACGACGGGCACCGTCGTCAATAATTTATTGACGACGGTTCTCGTTCAACCGTCGTCAATAACTCCTCGGGTGGGCCTGAATTTAGTTAAAGACGACGGGCACCGTCGTCAATAATTTATTGACGACGGTTCTCGTCTAGCCGTCGTCAATAACTGAGTTATTGACGACGGCTTTATCTAGCCGTCGTCAATAACATTAAAGACGACGGCCCCGTCGTCAATAAATATGGCCGTCGTCTATGATCGTTTTTCCTGTAGTGGGCTTGGACTTGTCCATGATTAGAGAAAACATGGATGTGAGTTGAAAGCGGTTGTTGGGCGGTGTAACCTAACATTAATGACTTAATTATGATGATGGTGGGATTATCACTTAGTAAGATAGGTTGCTAATTAAAGCTAAGGCTTAGGATTAATGCATAGTGCTTAACCATGTTAGCCTTTCCTTGCTATTAGCCTTCATAATATTCTTTCCTACACTTGTTGAGTACCTTTGGTACTCAAACTTGCTTTTGTTAGACATCATGTTGCTGCTCAGGTGCAAATGAAGATGTAGACTTCGATGAGGAGGACTTCGATCCCAAAGAGTTGTTCTAGGTTGGCGAAACCCCCGGGCAACGCCTGTGGAACTGGAGCATCACGCTAGAGTCTTCCGCTGTTATGTTATTAGTGTACTTATATTCATATTTGATATTTTATGACTTATGATGTAATATTACGTTGTATGATGAACTTGGCTTGTAATACAATGATATTTCACTCTTGTCGGCACATGTATGAATCAACTGATCCTGGCATACATGTGAGAATACGCTCGGTGTTCTGTTTGGAAAATCGGGTGTGACAAAGTGGTATCAGAGCCAAGGTTGCCCGTAGGACGCAAACCTAGTTAGAAATGGATGGGATAGACATCACTATTTTTATTAAAAACTATTTTTCTAAATATTTTGTTAGAAGGAGGATTATTTTGGATATATATATGGTGTCTAACCTCATCTATACTCAAAATTATATTATTGTTTATTTTCTAACAATTTTTTTTCTTGAAACAGATGGCACGTACACGTCTTACGGCCCGTAAGTCCACTGGAGGACGAGTTCCTCGACACCAGCTGGCTGAACGCACTGTCGAGGAGGTGGACAACCCCGCCACCTACCAGACCCATGGGGAGTCTACCAGAGGCATGGTGGATCGCCTTAGACACCTCCTTCGCTGTGCTGGTTACACCGGCAAGCTAGAGGTGCAGTACGACACCACTCGAGTTTCTCGTGCAGAACGCGATGAGTGGAAGTCGCAGGCGAGGATGTACTATGAGAACAAGCTGCTCAAGATCCACAATTCGCCAGCATGGAGGTCTACCATGGCAGAGGCTGAGAAGGACGCCACTTGGGAGGCAATCACTTGCTAGAGCTACACCAACCGTGGCCGCCTTGAGGGGACTCAATACATGTACACCCCTCGGCGACAAAGTGGAAGTGCGGTGTTCAACTACGAGCCAATCTATGAAGGTTGCGACATAGTGCAGATGGATATGAGCCTCCAGGTAGGAGTGGACGTCAGCACCAGGCTACAGAACTGCCAACAGGAGCTTCAAGACGTACGTGACCTTTTGAAGAAGACGGCGGCCATAATGCGTGGACTGATAAGGATGAGGGATGGAGGAGTGAATGATCTCTATGCTTCAGATGGAGACACTTGGACTCCGGACTCTCCAGACCGTAGGGCAGCCAAACGCCCTCATGCTTCTCCAGCACCTGAGGCCTCCACAGCTAAGTCAGAGGCTAGCACTCCTGATGGTGATGGCGGGAACCCACAGGAGGATGCGCAGAACCCAGGGGACAACTAGGAATAGGTGTCCTTGCTCATGTAGTGGCTCGTGTAGCACGTATGTATGGTATTGTATTGACTAATGTATAATTGTTGATTAGTGTACTTGTTTAGGTTGATGATGTAATGTGTTGTTAGTGTATGAACGTGAGTTGTGAAAGCCGTAGGCTTATGTTCACAACCTCGATAGTGTATGTATGTATATATCTATTAAGGAATATAAATGCTTAGTTTGCTTCAGCCATGATCATTTAATAAATGAAGTAGAAACTTCTGTAACTCTTGTGTAGAATTGATGAAGTAAGTATACAACGTAATACACTTAAGAGAACATCTATACATTAAGTTTAAACATAGTCTTTCACAATAGATGGCAGGAAGAAGGAGACGCAACGAAGGGAACAACAACAATGAGGCTGCAGAGTTTCCTTTACCTGGATGGCAGCCACGAGTTGCACGCAGAGCTGATGGAGAGGTGATGCAACAGATGATGAACATGCAAAACCAACTCATTCAAAACTTGACACAAGTTGTGGCCAACATGCAACAACCTCAACCACAAATTCAGAATGCACCACGTCAACTCAAGTTGCATGAATTCCTAAGCACCCAACCACCAAGGTTTGACAATGCCATAGAGCCATTAGAAGCTGATGATTGGCTCAAGAACATTGAAAACAAGTTGCAGATCATACAATGCCCAGGGCGTGAGAGGGTACTCTTTGCTTCTCACCAATTATATGGATCTGCAGCGGACTGGTGGACAGCATACAAAGAAGCTCATGAGGATCCAGAAAGTATCTCATGGAATGAGTTCAAACTCGCCTTCCGCAATCACTATGTCACAGCAGGAGAAATCAAGAACAAGCGGAAGGAGTTCCTCAACTTGAAGCAAGGTAGCATGTCCGTGCGAGAATACCTTACTAAGTTCACACAATTATCTCGCTATGCTCCGGGGGACATAGACACGGATGAAAAGAAACAAGACTGTTTCATTGAGGGCTTGAACTCAGAAATACAGTATGCCATGTCTTCAAGTGACTATGAAAGTTTTTAAAAGCTCATCAACAAGGCTTTCATAGTGGAAAGAAAAAGACAGAAGTTAGTTGAGGAGCGAAAGAGGAAACTAAATTGACAAGGACAATCTTCTAGCAGCAACAGTCGGCCCCGTTTCTCATCACCACCGACGGGAGCAATGAATCGACCTATAGATCCCAATCAGTTTCAAAGGAACTACAACCCTGCTGCTAGGAATCCAACCTTTCAACCACAACAGCAGCGACAACAAGTATAGCAACAACGTCCTGCCTTTCAACCTCGTCCTACAGGGTCAAATCCTCCAAATGCACAACCAGGCAACAAAGCACCAATGAACAAGGTCACAGGGCAATGCTTCAACTGTGGGGAAACAGGACACTATGCCAACCGGTGTCCCAACAAGAAGCCACCTCAACCACAGAATCTTGTGCGTGGCAAGGTGAATCATGTGACCATGGAAGAAGCACAAGAGGCACCAGATGTAGTGATTGGTATGTTCTCTGCCAATACTTATCCTGCTACAATTCTGTTTGACTCTGGTGCAACACACTCATTCATAGCCAAGGAATTCATAACCAAGCACAACTTACCAATTATATCTATGAATCGAGTGTTATTAGTGAATTCTCCTGGAGGAGAAATAAAGACAAAACAAGTATGTCCCAAGATAAAGCTAGGAGTTAATGGAGTAGAATTTCTTGCAAACCTCATCGTGATAGAATCACAAGGGATAGATATCATCTTGGGAATGGACTGGTTAACCAAATATAAAGGAGTTATACATTGTTCAACGAGAACGGTGGAACTAACACATACGGATGGAACAAAGGTTCAGTTCACATCTATTCAAGTACCCTCTGGAAATGTTCAACTCAACAAGACAGAAGTAGTTGTTGAAGATATAAAGGTTGTCAACGAATTTCCAGATGTGTTCCCCGAGGAGTTACCAGGTATGCCACCGGATCGAGAAGTAGAATTCATTATAGAATTAGTACCTGGTACTGCTCCCATATATAAAAGGTCATATAGGATGGATACCCAACAGCTAACAGAACTCAAGGATCATATCTGAGAGTTATCAGAGAAAGGGTACATCCGTCCTAGTTCCTCACCATGGGGAGCTCCGGTCATATTTGTACCAAAGAAGGATGGAACCAAGAGGTTGTGTGTAGATTACCGTGCCCTCAATGAGGTGACGATAAAAAACAAGTACCCTTTGCCTCGTATTGAGGACTTGTTTGATCAATTAAGAGGTGCATGTGTATTCTCTAAGATTGACCTCCATTCCGGATATCATCAACTAAAGATAAGAGAATCGGATATTCCGAAGACAACATTTGTTTCTCGGTACAAACTATATGAATATACAGTTATGCCTTCTGGACTAACAAATACTCCGGCATATTTCATGTACCTTATGAATAAAGTGTTCATGAAATACTTGGACAAGTTTGTGGTAGTGTTCATTGATAATATCCTCATATACTCAAAGAATGAGAAAGAACATGAAGAGCACCTGAGAATAGTATTGCAAAAGCTAAGAGAAAACCAACTTTATGCCAAATTCAGTAAGTGTGAATTTTGGCTTAAGAAAGTTGCTTTTCTGGGACATATTATCTCCGAAGGGGGAATATCAGTAGACCCAGAAAAAATATCCGGTGTTCAAAAGTGGAAGACACCAGAGAATGTCAGAGAAATCCAAAGCTTCTTAGGATTGGCAGGCTATTACCGAAGGTTCATCGAAGGATTTTCAAAAATAGCCAAGCCACTCACAAAGATGTTGGAAAAAGGAGCTGCTTTTATATGGTCTCAAGAGTGCGAATCAAGCTTCCAAAAACTAAAGAAGAAGTTAACAACTGCCCCAGTCTTGGTTATGCCCGATATGGAGAAATCATTCTCTGTATATTGTGATGCTTCAGGACAAGGGTTATTATGTGTGCTTATGCAAGAAGGGCATGTTATTGCCTATGCTTCCCGACAACTTCGGAAGCATGAGAAAAACTATCCTACCCATGATCTAGAGTTAGCAGCAGTTGTACATGCATTGAAGTTATGGAGACATTACCTAATGGGTAAAAGAACTGAGATCTATACCGATCATAAGAGTATGAATTATATCTTCACTCAGCCAGATCTCAACCTTCGGCAAAGGAGATGGTTGGAGTTCATTAATGATTTTGATGTGGGAATCAATTACCATCCTGGAAAAGCTAATGTGGTTGCAGATGCTTTGAGCAGGAAGACACAGGTTAACATGTTAACCATAAGAGATCTACAACCCCAACTTTGTGAAGAGTTCGCAAAGCTCAACTTATGCTTTGTAAGTCATACAGAAGCCATAGCAATGGAAGTTGACTCAACTTTAGAACAAGATATACGAAATGGTCAAAAGAACGATGAAAAGATCAAAGAAATTAAGCAGTTGATCAAAGAAAACAAGTCCTAGGGATTTAGAGAAGATGAGAATGGTATCATATGGCATGGTAAACGGATATTTGTGCCAGATATCAAGGAAATAAAGAAGTTAATTTTAAAAGAGGCTCATGATTCCGATTATTCTATCC
The DNA here is from genome assembly GCA_030760725.1 of Neostapfia colusana. Classification (NCBI taxonomy): domain Eukaryota; kingdom Viridiplantae; phylum Streptophyta; class Magnoliopsida; order Poales; family Poaceae; genus Neostapfia; species Neostapfia colusana. The sequence goes on from JASWHV010000013.1 coordinate 17,991,638, forward strand.
ATCCTGGAAGTACAAAGATGTATCATGATCTCAAGACACGTTATTGGTGGTATGGAATGAAAAGAGATGTTGCAGAGCATGTGGCATTGTGCGACACATGCCAGCTGGTCAAAGCAGAACACCAAAGACCTGCAGGGCTATTACAACCACTAAAGATACCTGAATGGAAGTGGGAAGAAATTGGGATGGACTTCATAGTAGGTTTGCCCAGAACACAAACAGGGTATGACTCAATATGGGTAATAGTGGATAGATTGACCAAAGTTGCTCAATTCATTCCAGTGAAGGAAAATTATAACAGTTCCAAACTAGCAGAACTGTATATGTCAAGAATAGTCTGCCTACATAGTGTACCCAAAAAGATAGTATCAGATAGAGGTACACAGTTCACTTCAAGGTTTTGGCAGAAATTACATGAGTCTATGGGAACTCGATTGAATTTCAGTTCTGCATATCACCCACAAACTGATGGGCAAACAGAAAGGACCAATCAAATTCTTGAAGATATGCTCAGAGCTTGTGCTCTCAAAAATAGTAGGAGTTGGGATAAGAATTTGCCATATGCAGAATTCTCCTACAACAACAGCTACCAAGCAAGTATAAAGATGTCCCCATTTGAGGCTTTATATGGAAGAAGATGTAGAACTCCATTATTTTGGGATCAAATTGGTGAGAATAAGGTGTTTGGACCTGAAGTACTAAAAGATGCAGAAAAGAAAGTAAGAGAAATTCGAAATAATCTAAAGATAGCTCAAACAAGACAAAAAAGTTATGCGGACACAAGGCGAAGAGAACTAGTCTTCGAAGTGGGAGATTATGTGTATCTCAAAGTGTCACCCATGCGTGGACTTAAGAGATTTAAAATAAGAGGGAAGCTAGCACCTCGGTATATCGGACCATTCAAAATACTGGAACGCAAAGGAGAGGTAGCTTATCAGTTAGAGTTACCCTCTCGATTGTCAGACGTACACGATGTGTTCCATATATCACAACTAAAGAAGTGTTTGAGAACACCAGAAGAACAACTACAAATGGATGAGTTGGATGTACAAGAAGATCTTTCACATACCAAGTACCCTGTAAAAATTCTTGACACAATGGAAAAGGTTACAAGAAACAAAATAGTTCGTATGTGCAAGGTTCAATGGAAACATCATTCAGAAGCAGAAGCTACATGGGAAAGGGAAGATGAGTTAAAGTCACAATTCCCTAATCTATTTCTTTTATAAACCCCAATATCGAGGACAAGATTTTTTCTAAGGGGGGTAGAGTTGTAATACCCGAGTTTTTCACAAAACAAGCAAACCCCTTCCCTCTCTTCCATCGAGGCCCGACTGTCAGACCCCTTCTCTCCAAAACCGTCGCCTCTCTCTCTCTCTCTCTCCCTCTCTTTCCCGTTTTATTATCGCATGTGGAGAAAAACCGCCGGCACATGGGCGATTTTGCGCGCCTCTTCACCAACCGATGCCCCAGCAACCGCCGCCTCACTCCCCTCTATAAAACCAGACCAGCGCCGACCATTTTCCCCACCGGAGTCGCTCTCAATTTCCCCGATCGGAAAAACCACCCAAACTCGAATTCTTCGAAAACACTCGGAGATCTTCGGTTCTTGCAGTCCCTACACCCTTCCACGGCCTCCAGAATGAATTCTCGACGAAATTCTCCGAAGGAACACGACTGGGAAACGCTGCCGACGAAGATCGCCGGAAATTCTCCACTGTCGCCGTCAATCACCCCTCTCCGACCGTTTGTGATCTCCGAGGACCCCCTAGGTGAGTTCCCCATCCTCCCCTCTTTCTTCTGGTACCGAGAGATCAAAGATTGGTAGAGAATTCGATGAAAACAGAGAACTCCGGCCGCCGCTGCCGCTCGCCGGCGATCGGGCAGTCGCCGGACGTGGGGGAGAAGAGGATAGGGCGACGTGGCCTCCTTTGGTACGCCGCATCTGAGCCAACGGCTCAGATTAAAACCAGCGTACCAGTTCGGTTAAATTAAATCTGGGCCGTTGATCTCAGATCCAACGGCCCACATTCAAAACAGTTATATACGTTAGGAATCTTCTGGTTAGGTCCCTGGAAATTTAAATAACTAGGAAATAGCCCCTGTGATTTACAGAATCAACCCTAGGCTTATAAAAAATTGGAATTTCACTCTGAATTAGCCAATTAGCCCCTGTGCATTTTAAAAATTGGTAAAACAGTTCTGTAAATTCAATTTGAACCCCAGAAAGTTTGAAATTATTACAAATTAGCCCAAATCAATTTAAAAGTTTGTTTTTAATTCTGTAATTAATCAAAATAGGCTAAATGATCTTTGAAAATGTGGGAAATTTATTAAAAGCGCTGTTGAAACTTTCTGAACAGAAAACAAATTCTGAAGTTAAAAATAATAACTTTCAGAAACTGAAAATATTTACTTGGTGTTAAATTAATTTTGAAAAATCAAAATAAAAACAATATAGGTATTAGAAAATTGTAGAAATTCATTAAATAGCATAAGACTATTCTGTTTTTATACTTTTATGTATTTGAAGTTTCTGTAGTCCAGATTAATTATTTAAATGGCTGAAAAAGCATTTTTATGTATTAAATAAATGCTAAAATATAGATAAAAATATTATATAATGAAGGAAAATTTTGGAAATTGTTCCAAATACATAAATAGGTTCTGAAAAGTAGAAAATAGTAATATGAGTTCTGAAAATTATTATAGTAATAATTTAAATGATTTTTAGGATCTAATTAATTATAAAATTAACATATGTACAAATAAAATTCTAAAATTATTTCGAATCACCTCACAAATTGAAAATGAGTGTTTGGCTATAGTAAAAAACAAAATAGAAGGATATAGATACCCAATTGAAACCTACTTTCATTCCAACTCACATAAAATGACATGAAATCAAAAAGTGTAGGTGTATAATCAAATATATATGATTGAAATGCATTGTCAAGATTCTTATGTAATGTTTGGCATTATTTTATGTGCATATGTATAGATAGAACCAACCTAAGAACTGTTTCATAACCTTCAAGAGCAAGAGTTTGAAGTGAATCACTCTTCATTAAAGGCAAGTGTTCCTTAACCACTTTGTTCCTATTCTAGGATGAATAGTTAGATTATTTGCATGATGTCTTTAATATGAAACCCAGTGTAGGATATTTCCATAGTTTTATTGTTTTATCTTTCCTTGCAAAACCATGGAGGGAATTAGATATGACTTGATGGTTATCATTTTATGTGCTTAGCCATGCCTAGAACTTTAGAAATGAATGAAACATAGTTGATAATAGTCTTGTGGATTATATGAAAGACACAAGTGTGTCATGGTGTTAGGAATCTAGACAGGCTGGTTGTTTTGGTTGGTGCTTCGTGCGCGAGACTCGGGAATGAGTTAGTGCCTGTCTTAGATTCTAAGGACCGGTTCATGGAACAGTTAACCCGGCTTTACAGTGCCACCACAAGACTGAGATGGGGCAGTTTGTTCAATTGATTAAGAGTTTGCCAGTATAGTACGAGTGTTTGGATGGTGCGGGGAATGAGAGTCCATTTTTGACTGTCCTGGGAACTGCAAGGCTCAAGAGGGGGCTTCTGTAGGGGAGGGTTACTCCCAGGAACTACAGCGGTGAAACCTCAGTGGGCTTGTACTTGCCGGTAGACCCTTTGTAAAGGCCATGTAGTGATCTCCTGATCGCACACCAAAGGAAGTGTGTAATGTGGCTTGCAACCACGGATATCAGGGAGGTTTCTTAGTCCACCTGGCAACAGGGGATGAAATCGCTACTTGTGGGTAAAGTGATACAATCTCTGCAGAGAACCAAACTGTTATGACAGCCGTGCTCACGGTCAAGAGCGGTTTGGACTTGTCCATGATTAGAGAAAACATGGATGTGAGTTGAAAGCGGTTGTTGGGTGGTGTAACCTAACATTAATGACTTAATTATGATGATGGTGGGATTATCACTTAGTAAGATAGATTGCTAATCAAAGCTAAGACTTAGGATTAATGCATAGTGCTTAACCATGTTAGCATTTCCTTACTATTAGCTTTTATAACATTCTTTCCTACACTTGTTGAGTATCTTTGGTGCTCAAACTTGCTTTTATTGGACATCATGTTGCTGCTCAGGTGCAAATGAAGATATAGACTTCGATGAGGAGGACTTCGATCCCGAAGAGTTGTTCTAGGTTGGCGAAACCCCCGGACAACGGCTGTGGAACTGGAGCATCATGCTAGAGTCTTCCGCTGTTATGTTATTAGTGTACTTATATTCATATTTGATATTTTATAACTTATGATATAATATTATGTTGTATGATGAACTTGGCTTGTAATATAATAATATTTCACTTTTGTCGACATATGTATGAATCAGGCAAAGAGCACGGCAAACCGAGTAAGGCAGAGAACAGATAACCCGTTCAAAATTGACAAGACAGGTCATAAGTGGAGTGGGGGGAACAGAGAGGCATTGGGAAGGAACGAAGCATTCATCACATGGCAGGAAAACTCGGCACATCCTGCCCCATTAGAGCAGAGCTCTCAGCAGAACCCTCACATTGCACCAGATAGTAGGTGGTAAATTGTTAAGAGCAGGCGCTGGTGGAGAAAGATAAAGAAAAACAACGAACAGCCGGCAAGACAACTGAGCAAGGCGTATCTCAAGGAAAAGTTCAAAGGCAGATGCTTTAACTATCTGTCAAGGGATCACCTCAGAAGTAATTGAAGAGAACCACCAACTTGCTCGAACTGTAGAGGCAGTGGACACATTTCCACAAGCTGCCGTAAAAAGCTGATACCCTCGGCGACTTCCTCCACTACAGGAAAAATGATCATTAACGACGGCCAGATTTATTTTCGACGGGGCTGTCGTCTTTAATTTTATTGACGACGGCTAGAAAAAGCCGTCGTCAATAACACAGTTATTGACGACAGCTGAGCGAGTACCGTCGTCAATAAATAATTGACGACGGTGCCCATCGTCTTCAACTTAATTCGGACCCACCCGAGGAGTTATTGACGACGGTGACCTAGCACCGTCGTCAATAACACAGTTATTGACGACAGCTGAGCGAGTACCGTCGTCAATAAATAATTGACGACGGTGCCCGTCGTCTTTAACTAAATTTGGGCCCACCCGAGGAGTTATTGACGACGGTGACCTAGCACAGTCGTCAATAACACAGTTATTGACGACGGCTGAACGTGAACCGTCGTCAATAAATTATTGACGACGGCGCCCGTCGTATTTAACTAATTTCGGGCCCACCCGAGGAGTTATTGACGGCGGTGACCTGGCACCGTCGTCAATTACTGGACATATAACCCGTACGCGAGCCGGGAGGCGGCCATAGTGCCACCTCCCGACTCGCGCCGCGCGATCAGTCTCGTCGCCCTCCCCGCCGTTCCCCGCCGCCGCCGCCGGTCCCCGCCTCCCAACTCGCACCGGTCGCCGCCGCCGCCGTCCCCCGGTCGCCGCCGCCCGTCCCCGCCACCGCCGCCGCCCGTCTCCGGCCGAGGTAAGTCCCCTCCCCCTCCCCTCCGGCCTCTCCCCGGCTTTTGCCGGGGCCGCGCCGCCGGCCACCGGCGATCATCTTTCTCGTCATGTGCAGGTTAGAAATTTCTGTTTACCTTTTTTCATTTATCGTTTGAACTGCATCAGTCATTGTTGTCCATATGTTTGGATTTTCATTCATTCTACATTATCGAATGACAAAACCAACTTATCTCAACTAGGTATTGCTAGATACGCATGTATAACACACCACTACAATGCACCATCTGATGTTAAGCCTGCCATGGATCACCCACACATAAATCTGTTGTTGCCAGCCACTCTATTAGGTTACACCACCAGTGAGCTCACAACCTCTTGAAGATGCAAACACCTTAGCTCTACTCACCTATTGAAGAGGACACCATTTCCACCTTAGCTTTGTTTTTTTGTTCAAGCTGCCATTGTCTTTACCCAATGAAATCATTGCCATTGTCAACAATTGGCAAAGTAGCCCTAACTATTATTCCTCACTCGTTTATAAAAGAAATGGAGAGAAGTCAATATTTGTGGATGCAGAAGAAGATTTTTAGGTAGTTCTTGTTCTTAATAATAAGCTATTTTAGCTTGGTAAGCATTTTTTGGATGATACATATAAGTTGTTCTTTCAATCCGTCTTGTGCCACTCCTACTTTCACTCAAGCCATTCTTTGTCTGTCAACCCTGGAGTAAGCTATCCTTAACAGATTATTAGCGGTCGCAGACAAGTACAACTGCAGCTAGCTAGTGGAGAATAAAGAGGCCATGCATGCATGCAGCATATGGACATTTGCTTCTTGAACTTCACAAAGATATATAGTCTTGTTTTTAATTCAATCTAGTGTAAGGCCAATCTTTTTTTTTTTGTTTTTAAAGCTAAGCAAATGTTTAGTTGGTACTCCCTCCGGTTTTAAATAATTGAAGGGTGGGGTTACAGTGCATGATTAAAACTAAAATGTTTTATCAAAACTAATAAGCACTGTGTCGTAAACTTTTGTTGTTTGGATGGTAATCTGAAGGAGTGCTTGCTTGAGAAGTTAACAGAAACGTGTATTCAATTGGTATTATAATTCAGATTAGAAAATCTGTGTGTTTGACGCTGCATGGCTTGGGGAATGAACACTCGGAAGGCGATCATCTTTCTCATAAAAAAATGGTCATTGTGAACAAATTAACAGAAACGGTCAATCCTGCCATTCTTTGGACATCAACTCAGGTTCTGTTTCCTAGTTTAATAAGAGCATCAAGGAGGTTTAGCGTCTGGTGCCTGCCGATGGCTCGTTGGCACTCCTCTGGTAGGAGAACTTGCTGCATGGGGTTGTCATTTATCCCCGCCTCGGAATTCAGACTACAACACAAGCACGGACTGGACCTGTTCACCAGGCGAAGTACCGTCACTAACAATGCTACACGCCGGTGGAAGGCAACACAATGCAGAGCCTAGCACTTGCTCTTAAGCGCAAAATCACAATCTCAACCACAGATGACTAGCAACCCTGAACAAGAACACAATGGTGCATGAAAAAAAAAAGGGATAATAGTGCAGCAGTAACCGACTTATACCACCCCACGAACAATATACTGCAGATTATTCCTCCCACTGGAAAAAAACGAAGTCCCAAAGAACTCAATCCTCACCACTGGATTAAAAACAAAAAGAGAAAAAAGAAACACTACTATTGTCCCCACCAGATGAACTAATACTGCATGATCTACATTACCACACACCACATGACAACCTAGAGGATGCTAACAGCAGTCTCTGCCAAGGCCATGGCTGAGGTAATCATCTCTGGCTGGGCTCAACAGTGCGCACATTTGCGCCTGTCATTCCTTCAAGCCTATCCTTCATTATATCTACAAAGTGACCAACCATTTCATGGAACTGCTTCAAACCAGAGAGAGGTAAAATTATCGACGAACGATCATGAAAATGAAAATCATGAAAATTTTGAAAATCATGAAAATTTTGAAATTAATTACGTGGAACGGAGCTGCTCAATACGTCCATAACACATACATACATGTACATTTGGTGGGGTCAGTTGGCTGCCCCTTGCGAAATTCAACGGGATCCCGCCCAGTGCATGCATTCGATCTATTCTTAATTTGACTATATAAGAGTAGAACCTCTGTCTGAATTAGCGAGTATGAAGCACTTCCCATCAATTACTAATCAATCACATCACAAGATAGTTATTATACAATGCGGTAATCTTCTGTAAATGCATGATTGAGTGTCTCAGTCATGCATGCCCCAACAACAAGAAGTAGATCTAGACGGATCACAAGGAGTTGACACTACCGCCGCTCGACGCGCCCCGCCCCGAGCCCCGCCCTGCTGTGCCGCCCGGCCCCGCCCCAAGCCCCGCCCTGCCGCGCTGTCCGACCTTAGTTGATTAATTGTTTAATTAGTATTGTAATTGATTATTGTTTAATTAATACTTTGATTGATTGTGTGATTAGTTACTATATGTAAATAAATGGGTTTCGGCCCGGTCCGGCCTGACACGACCCATTTAGGGTCTGTCACGGCTCATTTAGTGGTAATGTATTAGTCGAGACAGGCACGGAGGACGGCAAGCTCCCGCGCGTGGACGGCGGGCCCCGACGGTGCGGTTTCATCTTTGACCCACTTCTAAAGGCGTCGTAAGATAATGGCAGGCCCCAACGGGACATAACTTAGGACGGCTGACCCACTTCTTTGTCTCTCGTTCTTTCCTTCTCTCTCGTTCTTTCCTCTCTCTCTTTTAAATGACTCAAAAACGAAAGATTGACGTAAACCTATACAACATGCGTCACCCGTTTCGAACGGGCCCGTCTCACATGTGTTACGCATGTGAGGCGTGTACGTTCGGAATTGTCCCTTTTTGGACAGCCTGGGAGTGACCGAGGGGGCGTGGCATGTGATGAAACGCGGGTTTAGATCTAGACAAGATTTCGACGGCATAACCCTGTTGTTCTCTGCTGCACCATTTTCGGGCGTGCAGTGGAGAACAGCGGGGTTATGCTGCCGAAATTTCGTTCGGATCCATACCACGCGTCTCGTCATGAGCACGCTCCGCTCGATCACTCTTGGGTGGGTTTAGGACCTATCCTTTCCAATAGATGTAGCGCCGTGACATAAATAAATTATAAAGTAACTATAATTTCCTTGACATTAAACTGCAGATTCAAACATGGGTGATGATCGTAGTTGGATGTATACCGGTTGGAAGAACAGTTCTGGTGGTCACTCGGATGAGTGGTTCGCAAAGACAGATGCTTTTGTAGATCGAGCTTTTTCATTGTCAAAGATCGATAAGGTGCGGTGCCCATGTACGAAATGTCAAGGTGCAAAGTGTTGGGACAAAGTGAATTTGGCGTTTCACTTATGTCGATACGGTTTCATGCAAGATTATGAGGTGTGGACCTTTCACGGTGAGACATCTTCTCAACCCTTACAAGTTTCAGATGAGGATGACAACAAGGGGGTCGATAGGATGGACGAGATGCTTGATGCCATAAATCCTGAATTGATGGAGGATCCTCCTCCAACGGAGGTTGAAGCGTTTTTCACGCTTCTCAAAGCTTCAGAAGAGCCGTTGCATGAACACACCGAAGTGACGCTCCTTACTTTCATGACTAGATTTATGGCCATTAAGTCTAAGTATTTCTTCTCCAATAACTGCTACAACGATCTTATCAAATTGATCAGCGATATCCTTCCACAACCACATAAAGTGCCTAAAGATATGTATCAGTCTAAGAAGTTGATTTCTGGTCTAGGTATGAAATATGAGAAGATTGATATGTGTCTAGACAATTGCATGCTTTTTTGGAGAGAGCATGCCAACGAGAACAAGTGCTTAAAATGTGGTAAAGCGAGATTTGTCGAAGTTGTTAATGACGACGGTTCAAAAGTAATGACTCAAGTCGCACAGAAGCAGCTTCGCTACTTGCCTGTCACACCTAGGTTCAAGCGTTTGTTTCTATCTAAAAAAACAGCTAGACACATGAGGTGGCATAAAGAAGGTGTACATGAGAACAACAGCATGATGGTGCACCCGTCGGACGGTGGGGCATGGAAGGCGCTTGACCACTTCGATCTAGATTTCGCCAATGACGCGAGAAATATTCGCTTTGGGTTGGCGACAGATGGTTTCTCACCGTTTAGTACAAACGCCACACCATACTCTTGTTGGCCCGTGTTCGCTATTCCGTACAACTTACCACCATCGCTTTGTATGAAGTATGAGTTCATGTTCCTATGCCTTATTGTACCTGGACCCGATCATCCTGGTTCACGACTGAACGTGATGATGCAGCCATTGATTGAAGAGTTCAAAATGTTATGGACAGGAGTCGAAGCGCACGACTGTTATAGAAAACAGAAATTCAACCTTCGAGCTGCGTACTTGTGGTCTGTTCATGATTTTCCAGCTTACGGCATGTTTTCTGGCTGGAGCACTCATGGTCGATTGACATGTCCAATATGTGCTTCGGACACGGATTGTTTTCGTCTAAGTCATGGTGGCAAGATATGCTACTTTGATTGTCATAGACGTTGGTTACCGCCAAATCACGTGTTTAGGCAACAGAGAAATGCCTTCAGGAAGGGTACCATTGTAAAAAAGGGACCACCACAACGTCTGAACGGGTCGGAAATTGTTAAACAGCTCAACAATCTAGTGCCAGATGAAGGTCGTCCTGGATATTTTGTTGGTTACGGAGAGGATCACAATTGGACTCATATATGTGCACTATGGGAGTTACCGTATATGAAGTCTTTAATTCTAATGCATAACATTGATGTCATGCACCAGGAACGTAACATGGGCGAATGCATCATAAGCACGTGCTTGGATATGACGGGAAAAACAAAAGACAATATAAAAGCTCGGAAGGATTTGGCAGAGGTTTGTAACCGACCAAGTCTTGAGCTCTCCGAAGCTGGTGGCAAACCACGAGCTTCTTTCTGCCTTCGACCAAAAGAAATGAAAGAAGTCTTCAAGTGGTTGAAACAGTTGAAGTTCCCAGACGGTTTTGCTGCTAGCCTGAGAAGAGCTGTTAATGTTAAGACTGGAAATCTTACTGGTTTGAAGAGCCATGATTATCACATAATCATGGAAAGACTTCTGCCGGTTATGTTTCGAGGCTATCTTGACGATGAGGTTTGGAAGGTGTTAGCCGAGCTTAGCTATTTTTATAGACAACTTTGTGCTAAAGAAATCAAAAGGGAGATGATGGAGAAGTTGAAAAAAGAGATACCCGTGCTTTTATGTAAGATGGAAAAAGTATTTCCTCCAGGGTTCTTCAATCCAATGCAACACCTTCTAATCCATCTTCCATATGAAGCTAAAGTAGGTGGCCCTGTTCAATATAGGTGGATGTACCACATTGAAAGAGCACTCAGATGTCTACAACCGATGGTTCGTAATAGGGCAAGGGTTGAAGGATGCATCGCCGAAGCATTTACACTTCAGGAGATAGGATACTTTTCAAGTGTCTACTTTGCAGAAGAACACAATGTTAATGCATCGGTGTTACGGTATAATATGGCTGAAGCAACCTCTTGTAGCGAACTCTCATTTTTTCAAACGAGAGGCACCACTGTTGGTAGTGGCACGAGCTATGATGCTTCAGCAGATGAAAAGACAGCTGCTTTGTTATACATGTACGCTAACATAGATGGGATGGACAATTTTTTTCAGTAAGTGGTTGTTCAACATCTATACTAATTTGTGTGGTGTGTTATACATCTACACCAATAATTCTTTTTTGTCCTGATTTAGTGAGTTCGATCGACAAAATTGGAAGTCTAAGCAGCAACCTACTAGCAAGCAAATACAAACAATGCGACACTATGGAGTAAATGGAGGACCTAACTTCCAAACGTGGTTTCGAAATCATGTAACGTTTTTCTTGTCTTGTTCCTCTTAGTAATTATGTTCATAGTATAAAATAGTCTTCTTACTTCATATGTTGGACAGTGCAAGACACAAGCCGGTGTTCATGAAGATTTGCGACAACTGTCCAACGGATCCATTAAAGTTAAACTCTTCGATCGATATGATGTCAATGGGTTCCGATTCCGTTCAACTCAATTTGAAGTTCAACGTCCTCTAAGGGCAACATCAAACACCGGAGTTGTGACAAGGGCCGCCGATGCCGAAAGACATGAAACTAATTTCTATGGGATCATAAACAAAACCCTAGAATTTAGTTTTGCCGGGAGTAAAGACCTTAAAGTATTCTTCTTTGACTGTGATTGGTTTGATAATAACAATAGAACTCGACAAAACCAATTTGGCATGGTAGAAGTCAAACACAAGGACCGACTACGAGGCTACGACACCTTTGTCCTTGCACACCAAGTCGAACAAGTGTACTATCTATAATATCCATGCGAAAAACTTAGTGCATGGTGGGTTGTACAAAAGGTGAATCCTCGTGAGCGGTTATATACACCGGACAATACTGGTTACATTGATGAGGCAGATGTTGTTTACCAAGAAGAAGAGTTGCCGGATTCTTTTGTCGTTGAGCCTGGTCTACGACTCGATGAATTAGTTGGAGATGCACAAGATGTACAAACTCATAATGTGAAAAAACGAAAACGGCGAACAACCATGACAAAAGATTGATGGTCCGGTTTACGAAGTAGAGTACATGATCGTGATACTGATGAATTTTGAAATTGAGTACAAGTATCGTTTCTTTCATCTCTTCTTTCGTCTTCTATATTTTCCTTTAAATTCATTATCAAATTTCCTTTCATCAGGATGTCATCGAGCAGTAGACGACGGGGGACGCGGGGCTTTCTGCCCCCGAGAGCAGACTCCATTTTCCAGGGCTGTCAGTCTAGCAATGGTAGACTGTCTCAGCTGTTGGGCCTCGACAGAGGCCAGGGGTCACGAGAGCGGTCACGACAGGTAAAGAATATTAAATTACATAAATTATATAAATAACTTTCTTAAATCTATATTACCAATCTTCAAATTTTTAGGACGACTCTACGTCTGAGGAGACTGAGGCCAGGGGTCCTCTTCAGACACCACAGGTTTCGGAGCCTGTTACAGATCCTGCTTCGGATCCTCTTCAGGTTCCGGCACCGCAGGATTCAGACCCTGCTTCAGAGCCTTCCACAGAGCCTGATGTGGAGCCGGCTCCACAGCGGCGTTACAGGAGGAGCCACTACGTGGCTCCTCCTCCGGTTCCTGCACGGCCAGAAGATCGGGTCGTTATTCGTCCGGTTGGTGATAGGTAAGTAAATCTATAACAAATCAATTTAGATATTTTAACACTTATATATGTACTAATTGAGAATCGTGTATTAGGTCTTGGGCCGATGACTCGTTCACGGGTCAAGGACGCCACTGCCAGGTCAACGCTGTCCTGGGCCAGCTCATCCGTTGTCACTACCCCGGTCTAGTGAACGGACGGGCTGCTACGTCTTGGGACGATTACGCTACGGCCCAGGACATTACCTACGGCAACCACCAGGAGCATGTGTGGCATGAATTCATGGTAAGTAAATCGTCTATTCGTTAAATGCGAACCTATTTTATGTTAAATACATTAACTTGTATATTTCTACTTGTAGAAATATTACCGTTTGGAGGACGAGGCCCAGCTGGATCACGCTCGCCTGGTCTTCAACAACAACGCTAGGAAGCTCCTGACGCAGTCGATTTCAACGGCTCGCATTCAGGCTACGAAGGCGTACTATAAGTTGGATCCGTACGAGGGTGAGCCGGGGCAGTTTAGGGATGTGGCGGACAAGTACTTGACGGAGGCACAGTACGCAGAGGTAAATTCTTTATTTTACTTTGCTTCATTATCCAATTTTCATCAATGTTTTCATCCAACAACAAATGTGTGCAGGTCAGCGTACCGTGGCTTGAGTCCTGTCCGGACGCCTACAGTTCCCTGTGTGCTCGTTGGGCGAGCCAGGGCTTCCAAGGCGTGTCGATGACCCGCCGACAGAGTCGAGGGACGGACGGGAAACACCGTCTTGGCGGGGACGGCTACGTACGCCTTGCTAAACGGATGGTAAGTGATACTCGAATTATATTCTAGTTAATTTCTATCGCTATCATTGTGCTAACACGTATTGATAGGAGCGCGAGATCGGTCAGGAGCCGACCGCTATCCAGGTGTGGAGGAGGGGTCACATGGGAAGTGACCCCTCGCAGCCTGATCAGCTGTCTTCTCAGACAGCGACAGAGACGTTGGTGAGTTCTTTAGTTGACTTAATTGTATTATCTTTAAAACTTCTGATGACTTTAATTTTCTGTATTTTCAGGAAAAGTATGGGGAGGAGGTGCGGAGGCTTCGAGGCGATGATTACGATTGGCAGAACTCGCCGATCGTACCTGAAGCCGCCTATGCAAGCGGTGGCGGTAAACCTCACGGCCGGTGAGTTCTGTTATTTTCATTTACTTTCATTAACTTCGAGATACGAAACTTTAATACTCTTACTTCGTTGTGTAGGTTGGCCATCTTTGATGGAGTAGTAGACTCGAGGGAGGCGCGGTCTTACTCGAGGGCCTCTTCATCGCAGGGTGGATCCAGCAGGCGTGACAGCCGTGATCTGGAGCTCCAGAGTGTCCAGGAGGAGCTCCAGAGGACGCAGGAAGCGCTGAGGCTCGCGAACGAGAGGCAGACAGCCGAGCTCCGGGCTAGGGACGAGTATCAACACTCGTACATGCTACAGCTGCAAGCTGTCATGCAGGTAAGTTCAGATCAATGTACTCAACGTTTCTAATATATAAATGACATGTATAATAATTTACTTCATATTTGCAGGCTATGGCCACAGGACAACCCGTTGTCTTTCCTCAGTGGGCGCCGCCACCGATACAGCTACCACAGGGGCCGACGTCAGGAGCACAGGTACAAAATTTCTCATAATAGCTGCAACTAGTTAAATTTGCTTAAATTTAGTTGAATTTGATCAAACTTACTTAAACTTAGAGAAAACTAGTTAAACATCCTCAAACTGAGTAAAATATGGTACAACTTACTCAACTATAGTCAAATATGACCAAACTTACTCAAACATAGCCAAAACTTTTTGAACTAGCTCAAACACAAACACTACTAGTCCATACTTCTCAAACTTAGTAAAATATGAGCAAACTTACTCAAACATAGCCAAATCTAGCTAACTTGCTCAATTTTAACTTGTAATGAGTTTATTTAATCATATACACATTTGTGAACTTCTAATTTGTCTAACTATACATGTACATCATAGGGATCGGCGACGCGGGCTCAGGAAACTCCATCCCCTCAGCAACCAGCGTTTGGACGAGCGCACGACGACTTCCTGGACTCCGGTGGCAGCGGTCGGGGTAGCGTAGGGTAGTGTGGCGTGCGTATAGTGTTTTTATGCAATTCTGTGATGTATATTTTGATTGCCTGTGATCTGGCCATCGAGCCAGGGCAGGATTTTCTGTTTTTTTTAAAAAAAATTGAAAAGCTTATTGACGACGGTTTCTGGTACTTGGCCGTCGTCAATAAGCCATTAGTATTGACGACGGCCTAATGTAAACCGTCGTCAATAAGCCACGGTTACTGACGACGGTTTCCTGGCCGTCGTCAATAAGCTTATTGACGACAGTCTGATTTAGCTGTCGTCAATAAGTTTATTGACGACAGCTAGATTTAGTTGTTGTCAATAAACTTATTGACGACTAATAATTGACGACAGCTGAAAATCGTCGTCTATAAACTTTTACCGTCGTCAATAACTTATTGACGACGATAGTGTCCTTATTGACGACGGTTTCCGACTGTCGTCTATAGTCCCGATTCCTATAGTGCTCGCAGCAAGTTTACAGCAGACATATTCTAGCGTTGGCGAGCTCTCCACAACAAGCATGCTCCACAAACCCCACCCACAAACCGGCAACCAAGAGCGACGCGATGGAGAGAAGGCTCTCCATGGGGAGCCCGTTGGCAAGCTGGGGGCACCGGTGAGAGGAACAACAAATGCTCCAGGAAGAGTTCGAACCAGAGCGAGGGCGCACACTGAGAAGAGAGGCCAGGAAGAGTGCTCAATTTCCCTGGGAACCTGAGGTGCAGACCAAGAGTGGTGGAGAAGATTGTCTGGTCCTATGAGGAGATGAGACGCCGAAAGGAAATGCTAACCAGTCGTGCCCTTTTGGTCACTGAGGAAGGTCCACTTGGAGTAGCGTCGAAAGAGGAAATAGCAGATGTTGTTTGTCATTACTTCAGACTGAGAAGGTACGAATTCCATGTGTACCGTACAAGCCCCGACCCTTTCATCCTCATTTTTATAGAAAGAGCAATTAGGGACCTTGTGTTTGCCGAGGGTCACATTACTGAAGGTCCTTTTATACTAAGATTCCATACTTGGGACATTGATAGATTGGGGGAAAGATTTTTTATACCCTATCATGTAAAACTTTGCATTGAAGGACTGCCTCAATATGCATGGAATTAGGAGGTGGTAGATAAGGTGCTGTGTGATCAGTGTGTAGTGCATCATGTGGATGTAGCAACACGCCATAGAGAAGACCAAAGGATCGATGTCTGTTGGGCATTCTGCCAGGACCCAAGTAGAATTCCCCAACTGGTATACCTCACACTAGCTGATCGCAGAGAAAGTCAAGGGCCGAATGCGGATCTGCACTTCACTAGACCAAGAGAAATGCAAAAGGGTCAGACATTTAAAGTTCTTATCCGTATTGACTCGGTAGAGGATCTCAACTTCTATCACTACCCAAATGTAGAGTTAGAGGATGAAGGTAAAGTCCAATTTCGACCACTGTCATGGCAGTTTGGAAGGCCAGACGGGGATCTAGATGATGAGATGTTCATACAACAGGAAAAGATATTGTCGACCTTCCAAGGAATTCCACCGTCGGCCTCATGAGGATGATGAAGACGACAGAGAGGGGAGAGGACCCATATACAGGAGGTTGGTGGGAAGGATGACCCGCTGGATAGATAGCAAGACCAAAGGGAAAGGCTCAGGGATGGACCAAGACAATCGTGGGGGATGGTTCAGGGGTGAATCATCCAACAGAAGGCACAAAGACAGATGCAGCCACTCCCCTCCTCCGGCTAGATTCAACAGCCCTCCGGACGAAAGGCGAGCCCTAAGAAAGCTATGGTCTGTGAAAGGAAAAGGCAAAGAGCACCCAAGAACAACTGAAATAGGAAAAGGGGATAGAGATCAGTTCATGTTAGAGGTCTCTAATGCAGAAACTATGAAGGCATCCGCTCAGCAGAATTTGATTCCAGAACTCAATGAGCTAATGGAACCGAATGAATGGACAGGTCAGTTGTCCCCAAGCAGATGGGCCTCCTCTAACGCAATTGTCCTCCCCCTCACTGACTCACTGGAAGAATTCATACAGAAGGATGCAGCTCTCATGGGAAACTAAATCCCTGAGTGAAGGAGGCTCAGGAACAACAGAAATGCACTGAAGAGTCGGCACAGCAGAATTCATGCACCCAAACTGAGGATCCAAGGATGATAGAACCAGGGGATCAAGTATTGGGTCAGATGAACAACAACCCCAATCCCCCAACAGAGATAAACGCAGAACAGGCGATCGGTGATGCCACTCAGAAAGAAACACAAGTTCAGATGGTAAATGAGCAGGAAGAGGATGACTCGATAGCCACGCTAAAACAAACATCCACGAAGCCTATAGAATCCACCATCCTGCACGTGCCGACCCCGAAGAAATTGACTAAGCCTAGGCATGTTGGTTCTCCCACATCTACAAGGAGCAGCCCTAGGCTCAAGAACAAAGAAAAGGGGAAGAAGCCATGCATCAGAATGGCCCAGGAGCTGCTGGCCAAGAAATGGGGTATCATCGAAGAGGGTAAAGAATTTGATGATCTCACACTGCAGCAATACATAGACACTTATAAAAAAACTATCGGAACCTGCTATGGAAGCCATTACCAAGCTCGCGGAGGTGGCTGTTCTGAGAAAAGGAAGAAGATCCGGAAAAAGAGTCTCAAGAAGGGAGGCTCCAAGAAAATCAAGACCGCCAAGGGAGCAAAGACTAAGAAGATGAATTAAGCTCGTCAAGCATCGCCCAGTTGGCCAAAGACTACAATTATGAGTACTTCAACATCAATGCTTTTTATCCGGCCTCTCTATCTAATATTAGAGAGGAGCATGCCTTGTTGTATCAGGGGGTGGCAGCACCTAGACCTTTATTTATTTCTCTTGCTTGTTGTTATGGTTGGCCTACTAAACAGAACCAAATATGATCAGTGTTGGGCGACATTTGCTAACTGCTTCCCCTATATTGTTGCTTGGGTGGTCTCGTTGTTTGACTTGATTGCTGATGGATAATGTTATTAAAAAGTATAATATGATGTCCTGGAACATTAGGAGACTCAACAACACCGCCAGACAAGAAGAGGTCAAACAGATTATTCAGCTATATAAACCCCAAATAGTATGCCTCCAAGAGACAAAACTAGCACAAATCAACACCAACATCAGGAACATATTGGGACATAAATACGAGGAGCAATTTTATTTCCTTCCAGCAGAAGGTACCAAAGGGGGCATCCTACTAGCAGCAAGAGAAAGTCATATACTCCTTGAGGAAATACATGTGACAACATACACCATCTCAGCAACGGTGTCAAAAAATAGAACTACAACCAAATGGACTATTTCCGGTGTATATGGACCACAATAAGAAAAAGAAAAGCGACTTTTTATGTGAGAACTAAGAACTTTGAAATAACATGCTAGGCGAGCTTGGACTGTCATAGGGGATTTTAACTTAATCTATCAAGACAATGACAAGAACAATAACCGGCTCAACAGACGTATGATGATGCGCTTTAGAAGGACACTGAACTACATGGAAGTAAAAGAAATCCCCCTGATAGGGAGAAACTTCACATGGTCGAATGAGCAGAGTTTCCCAACACTCATGAGATAGGGGATTCAATACCGTGGACTGGGAAGATATATACATCAATCCGATAATTCAACCCCTATTATCGTCATCATCAGACCATTGTCCACTCCTTCTGCAGCCACTGGAACAGCCTTATCTCCATCCCATGTTCAAGTTTGAGGCACATTGGCCAGAGATGGAAGGATATGAAGAATGTGTGCAAAAGGCATGGACAGCCCAAATACAACAAAGTCATAACCCGCTACTCAAATTGCACATCAAATTAAGTAGGACAGCTAAATCCCTAACGAGATGGTCTAAAACACTAATACCGTAAGGAAAACTAGCTATAGAAATCTGCAGGGAGGTGATCTTCTAGTTAGACAAGGCGCAGGAAAACCGGCTACTAACGGATGGAGAACGAGGGCTTCGTACAACCCTTAAACACCGCATACTTGGGCTAGCGGCAATCGAAAAATCAAGAAGCGAGTTCTGAGCCCCCATTGGCGGTCATGAGAGCCCCCGACCCTGCTCCGCCGCCGCCCCCTCACCACCGCTCGTCGCCCAGATCCCTCCTACTCCAGCTCCCCAATCGTCCCCTGCCCTCCTTCGCAGCCCCCCCCCTCGCCTAGCACCCAGCGAACTCTGGCCTCTCGCCATCTCTTGCGGAGAGAACCCTCATCAGCCTGTACACCCTTCTCAGCCCTCATTAGCCCTAGCAAGAGCTGCTGTTTGGAAACCCCAGATGATGGATTGGAGCTTTCACTCCTTCCGATTATCCTTGGTGATATCTCAAATTCGGATGATGATGACCGTCGTGCTTCTGAAGGGAACAAGCATCGTCCAACCTGTGCCTCCGCTCAGGGAGCCGATGCACCAGAGCTTCTGCGCTTTATGGTTTTAGCTTCTGCAGGGAAAGGCTCCCCATCCCTCTTAACTCCGGTTGTCATTGCCATGTCCATTACTCCAGGGCAGATGGAGCCTTTCCTCAGCGCAGGATCCAGCCTGGTCTCGGCCGCCCAAGGCCACCCTTATGGAGCTGCCCAATCCTGATCCGCTACAGCTGGAGCCCTGCCAGAAGATAGGAGAGAAGGTGAGAGATCCGGTGGACTTGAAAGCGGCTCAGCAATCCTCGCCTACCGGCGGCCAGCCCCTGTCCTTCGTTGATCATTTGGGTGCGGCAAATGGAAAGCCTCAAAAGCTATACCAGGCCAACATTAACTTGCCGTCGACCGCTTGTGGCAAAGCTGGCTCCTTCCTTTCACCGGAATGGACCTTGGTCAGTCATCGACGTCAGGGGCGTCAGGTTGACCCATCTAAATCGGTGTCGGACCATGCGAGGAAGAAGGCTTCTTTGTTCCCGGTGGATGAGTTTAAAAGGGCGCTCCAAGGACGCTGTTTTCGGTGCCTTGCTCGCGATCACTTTGTCTACCGTTGCCGCGATCCTCCTAGTTGTGTCTCCTGTCTCCATAGTGGACACACTGCTCCTCGTTGTCCCCAACCGTCTTCCTCGTCGGGCCACCAGATTCATCCCCACCTTCTTACCACCACCCCCGACATCAAGAGCAGCCTTGTTTTTCCACCACTATCACCAGTTTTCTCTGTGGACAACAACCCTCGTCGTGGGCCCTCCTTCTGGGACGTTCTCAGGTCACAGCCCTCGGCCGCTAGAATGGACGAGCTTCTGCATGCACCGGCGAGGAGGCCATTTCATGGGCAAGCTGCGGTTCTGGTTAGCGGAACTATGGCGGCGGAGATGTCTCGACTACGGCGCCAGCTGGTCCTCCTCTCGGCTGTCGGCGGACGCCATGGGGCTTGTGTCGGTGATGTGTGCACTGCCATCCACCAGCAGGTCCGTCTCCCGCTCCGGAACATTTCAGTGTCCCATCATGATGAGAGCTCCTTCGTCACGCGCTTGGACCAGCTAGAGCAGTGTGATCTGGTTCTCCAGCATGGTAGTATCTTCGCTGGAGGCGTAGAGTTCAGGTTTGCTCCCTGGACCCTCGGTGCCACCACCCAGGGTACTGCCTGGCTGTACCGGGTGAAGATTGTGATTGAGCACCTGCCTTGGTTTGCTCGGTCAGCAGAAGGTGTCCGGCAGATCCTTGGGATGTTTGCTTGTTTGATCATGTCGATCGTGCAACCTTTCAGCAGTCTAATCCTGATGAGTTTGCCTTCGTTGGTTGGATGTTTGATCCCAACCTACTCCCGTGTGTGAAGGACGATCACTTTCTTCCCCACTGATGCAGGTCGTTCTAGTGCTTCGGATGCCCCCCCCCGGAAGGTCCTGCGGCAGACATCCCCCCGGAGGGGAATAGGATGGATATTCTCATTCACCTTGATCATTTTTATGATTTCACTCCTGTTCATCTGAATTCCTCTTCTTCAGATGATGGTGGACGACTTTCCTCTGTTTCGACAAACTCAGAGGGGGATAGTGCGCCGCGCTATCACAGGTGCACATGGGTGCCAGGAGTACTAGATGAGGCCAGAGTGATGCGGTTTCGTCGTCATGTTGGGTGTCGTCCACCGGCCACCGGTGCTCGCCGCCCTCCACCGGACGGTGGTGATGACCAGGGACCACTAGGCTTTGATCGGCCTTGGCATGGTCCTACCGCTGAGCTCTAGTAGGGCCACCGCCCCCCCTCCGGACAGCAGAGGGGACCGGCTCGCAACGGCCAGAGACCGTGGCGCACAAGAGCGGCTGCCCCACTGATGAAGAAGGGTGGCCACTCACGAGCAAGATCCCGTCCTGGTGGCTGGGCCCCAAAGGAGGTTGGAGGTACCTCCTCCCTGGTCTAGTAGGCCTGCAAAGGGTCTGGCTGGCGCCTGCAGTCTGTTAAGGTGATCAGTCCTCTAGAAGGACCTGATCCTTCTCTTTTGCTATGCAATATCGAAAGAGAGGCTTGTTTGCTTCCTTTCTTGGCGGCTCCTGACCCCATGCTGGCGGAGCTGACAAGCTGGGCCCAGCCGGCACCTGTCGCACCCAACCCTGTTGGTGGTACGATCCATGAACCTGAGCTGTGCCAGGCTGCAGTTGGTTTGGTGGAGTGCGCTCCAGATATGACGGCGGGCCAGCTGCTCCCGCTGGAGGCCATACCTGGGGTCGACGACTCGGCCCAGCAAGATGTGACGGCAGGCCAGTTAGGCCCTATGGAGATCATGACTGGGCCTATTAGTAAGGCCCATCCGGTGGCTTCACCACCCAAGTGAGGGGACACTGTCCTCCACAAACTCTTCCAGGATATACCTTCTTACATTCTTGATGCGCCGCCGCCATCACCACCAAACAAAGGGAGGAGCCGCAAGAACACTCCACTGCCGAAGGCGATTAGGCACAGCGCAAGACAAGCTGCCTCCCCCTCGATAATAAAAGGGCATACCCAGTGCTGAAAGCTCCCACACGTTGTGGGGTCTGGGGAAGGGAATTTCTAGGCAGCCTTCCCCTTGCTTATTTTGCAAGGAGGCTCTGGGTTCGAATCAGCCTCCTTGCAAAATAAGCAAGGGGAAGGCTGCCTAGAAATTCCCTTCCCCAGACCCCACAACGTGTGGGAGCTTTCAGCACTGGGTATGCCCTTTTATTATCGAGGGGGAGGCAGCTTGTCTTGCGCTGTGCCTAATCGCCTTCGGCAGTGGAGTGTTCTTGCGGCTCCTCCCTTTGTTTGGTGGTGGTGGCGGCGGCGCATCAAGAATGTAAGAAGGTATATCCCAGTAGCTAAACGTGCTCAACTGCGCCTGATGCGTTTGATGGATACTACTGCAGATCCGATTGGGGATGAGGCGGTGGCACAATACAAGGATATTTTCAAGAAGCCCCTGCCTGCTTTTGCCATTGCAGCCATCCGTGAGGCTGTACAGCTAGAGAACAAGGTCTTATCTGGAGATGTGGAAGCTCTTGCAGCGGAGGAGGCGGTCTTTCCGGCCTAATCCAACAAAGTTTTAGCATCAGTGGTCTATCCTCATCAATTATGTGTACTGTTATTTTCTTTCCAGCAGTCAGTGTTGTTGTAGTATCTGTCAGTCAGTTCCTAGTTATTGTCATGTGGGTCTCAATTGAGTCCTTATCCCGGGTCATTGCAACCTTGATCCAGTTATCCAGTAGTATCCCAATATGTGTTAGTTGTCTGCCCATTGTTCCCCATGGCTTACAATAACATTAGCTTATTGTCTTGGAATGTACGTGGACTGAACCTCCCCGCCAAGAGAGCAGTCGTGCAGCTGATGATTCAATCCCCCGCTTCATCAATTGTCAGTCTCCAGGATATACTAAACTTCCCAATATCCCAATAGTAATTCGATGAGAAATTCTGGGGTTGCGACTTGATGGGTCTGAATTTCTCCCTGCAACGGGCACAAGAGGGGGCATCCTGCTAGCCTGGGACACGGACCTCATCTGCGCCACTAATGCAATTAAGGGGCAATTCTGCCTATCAGTAACGATACAGCTGAGGGGAATGGAGGAAAATTTCAGATTTACTACTGTTTATGGGCCATGTGAAGAGGTTGAGAAAAGGGTGTTTTTGGAGGAGCTTATCAGTATCAAGCCCCCTGATGGAACTGCCTGGGTTTGTGTAGGCGACTTCAACCTCATCTACCAAACAAGTGATAAGAATAATTCCAATATTAATCACCGTATGATGAGCTCCCTCAGACGTGCTATTGATCGTTGTGAGCTTCTTGAATTCAGCCTACAGAACAGGAGATTTACTTGGAGCAATGAGCGCGCAAGCCCAACACTGGTTCGCTTGGACAGAGTCTTCTACAATACACACTGGGACCTCCTTTTTCAAGGGTTCTCTCTTCAGTCGTTGTCCTCATCCGTATCTGATCATTGCCCTATATTATTGAGCCATCTACAAAGACCCAGACGCCAAGCCATTTTCAGATTCGAGTCCTTTTGGACCAAAGTTCCAGGATTTCTCGAAGTTGTTCAGGAAGCATGGACCTCCACTCCGCAGACACAATCATATAGCCAGCAGACACAATCATCCTTCAGTTCGGTTCACAGGAAGTTGAGTGCAGTGGCAACTGCATTAAAGGCCTGGAGTAGATCGGCCTTCAGAAAGGTTAAGATACAGCTTGCAATGGCCAATGATATCATCATGCAGCTTGACAGAGCGCAAGACTACAGAGCGCTATCAACGGAGGAATTTCAATTGCTCAATGAACTCAAAGTGAGGGTATTAGGCCTAGCAGCCATTGAAAGAGTCAGAAGGCGACAAGCATCACGGGTCACTTGGATCAAAGTGGGGGATGCTTGCACAAAGTTCTTTCACCTGAAGGCCAATGCCAGAGCTCGCAAGTTATTTGTGCCACGTCTCAAGGACCCAACGGGTACATATGTTTCATTGCAAGAGGAAATGTCTGCAGTAGTTGATCAGCACTTCCAACGTCTGCAAGGGACTAAAGTTCAGAGGTTGCTGACTTTGCAATGGCATGCCCTTAGCATCTCGCAGCTCCCTATGGCAGCCAACCTAGATCGAGAGTTCACAGAGGAGGAAGTTCTTACAGCGTTTGTCGAAGTGTGCGATCGACACTTCCTCCGGGCCTGCACTGGGCAGCCCGCGGAGGTTCTTTTTTCAGAGGGGCTAGTCCCTAGCGGAGAGCTTGCGCAGTTGGACGATTAGTAAGAGCTTGACACGACGAGTTTTACGTGGTTCAGGCCGCCGGAGCGTAAAACCCTACGTCCACGGCGAGCTATGGAGCTCGCTGTATTGCTTGCTGCTCAGGGCCGGAGGCCTGAGCTTGGGGGTGTGTTACAACTTGAGAGTGTATGGCTAGCGTATGAGTTGCAAAGTGCGAACCCTTGCTATCGACGCCTACCCGAGCCTTTTATAGTCCAAGACTCGGATGGCTTACAAGGGAAGCCGGGACCCGACAGGTGGTCCCGGGAAGATCGTCTATTATCTACCGTATCTGCAGTTATGCCGGTAGTTGTCTCTGGTCGAAGGCTTCTGAGTCTTCATCTTGCCGCCCTGCCCATGCTGCATGCTAGTCGTAGTGGTTGATGACGGCGCAGGCGGCATGGGATGTCTTGTCGCGGTGTTTATTGGCTGACAGGTTCTGACACCGTGCGCCAGTCTGTGATGCGACTGGGCGCAACGGCACCTGACAGAAGCGTGCTCCGTGTCTTGGGAAGACGCGGGCCTTGAATACCTTGTACGGGCAAGGTATGGAGCGTATTTACACCCGTTGCCTATCGCTCGGGGCAGGCAGCGTCGCTCTGCTGCCACGCGGCGGGCGCGGAGCCCTTCTCAGAGAAGGGGAGGGTCAGCCCCGCGGGGCACGTGGAGCCTCCGGACCTCTCCCCGCGGAGGGGGAGGTCCGGCCTCTGTATGCCACGTGGCGGGCCCGGAGCTCTCCTCTGAGGAGAGGGAGGTCCGGCCCCGCTGGACACGCGGCGCCTTCGGGCCTCTCTCCCGCGGAGGGGGAGGTCCGGCTTCTGTTTGCCACGTGGCGGGCCCGGAGCTCTCCTCTGAGGAGAGGGAGGTCCGGCCCCCCGGACGCGTGGCGCCTTCGGAGCTCTCCCTGCGGAGAAGGGCGAGTTCCTTAGGCATTTTACCCTGTGCGCGGGGGTACCCCATATCTCAGGTACCGACAGTGGCCCCCGGGCCCATCTCGGGGGAGATAGCGAGCCCGAGGTGGGACCTCCGTCTCTTCCGATCCGCGCACTTCCTCTAAGTCCCGAATTGACCGCTGCCGGAGCACGAACGACCACGGGATCGTGGGAGAGTGCGCTCACTTGATGGTTGCTTTTACTGCGGCGGTTCCCAAGACTGCCACCTTTGCGGCGCTTTCTTCGAGAACCGCTGAAGTGCCTCGCCGGCTCATCTTCTCAGGAGACTGACTCCTTGCCCCCACCGTCTCAGTTAGGCGGCTTGGGCCCCCCGTCATCGGCACTCGGTCTGGGAACCGAAGCGGTTACCGGTGCGGGGTATTCGAAGAGTTCCGAATCGCTTGGAATTGTACCCGGAAGTTTTTTAGAGGGGGTCTTACCCACATTGCAGCTTCCCTTCGCACTTCTCTGCATTTCTCCTCGGACTCTTGTGTTTTTGCTCTCTTGCCTTTGAGTTCTCCCTTGCCATGGCATCCAACCCGCCGCCAGAGAAGAAGCGCGCTCGATCTTCTCTGGCAGCGGCGTCTGTGCCAAGTCGGGATTCTGGGGTGCCTGACATTCCCTCCGGTGGCGATTCAAAGAGGCCCCGGGTTGATGCGCTGGGGGAAGCCTCTGGGGCGCCCCCTGTTCCGCTAGTCCTAGCGACTGCGGAGCGGCCAGCGGTGACGGTAGCGGGCTCTGGAAGTCCTACCCCGGCTCGGAAGTCGGGGTTCAGAGCCCGCTGGAGTGTCCGCGCTTCCCGGCCTTCCCCGACTTGCGGGGAATCTGTGCCGCTGCGCTCGGAGCCAGGGGCAACTGCCGCGGCCCCCAAGCCAGCGCGAACTTCTCCAGTTCCGGTGTGCCCGGACTCCGCGGCGGCGTCGTCTCTTCCTGCCGAGACGGCCACCGCGGCCCCCAAGCCAGCGCAGGTTGACCCTGCACTAGACGGCCCGGCCTCTTCTTCAGCACCGCCTTCCCCGGCTCGCCCCTCTCCTCAGGTTAAGGAGCCAGAAGCTGAAGAGAGCCCGGCTGGCCTGGCTGCCAGAGCCTCGGAGCCAGCTTCTCCTGATCGGCGTCTCGTCTCGGTTGCTGGTGAGTCGGCTCTTCCTGAGGACGAGGTAATGGAGGAGGTCGGGGGGACTGCCCCGGCCTCTGTTGCTCCATTGCCTCTGGCCGACGCCTTCGCGCTTGCCGAGTCGAGTGTCCGGCAGGTCTTGGCTGCACTAGGGCGCGAGCGGGAGGAGTATACGGTTGAACGGGACCGCCTCCTCATCTGGGGGAACCTTTTGCGGGAGAGGACCGCGAAGGTTAAGAGTGAGCTCGACTCCAGGCGGGAGTTGCTCGAATTCAGGGAAGCGCTCCTCGACCGGATGAAGCGGGTTGTCGACCGCATGGACACCGAATCGTGGCGGATCAACCGGGAGACCCTGGAGGCACACGCCCGGGCCGAGGAGAGCCTTTCTGCTGCTGTGGAGATACGGCAGCGGTTGGAGCGCCGTGAACTCGCCGTTGAGGAACGGGAGCGTCGCGTGGCAGCTGAGGCGGAGAGGGTCGCCGCGCAGCTGGCTGCGGGCGAGGATGACCTTCGAGCTCGGATGGAGGAGCTGGAGATCCTGAAGGCAGACCTCGACTTGAGGGAGGAACAGGTCTCCCGTGATCGCCGGGCGGTCTTGGACCGGGAGTTGACCGCCAGCTTCAAGGCCGCTGAGTTGGAGCGGCTCGCCAAGGCTCTCCACCTTCGGGAGAGCTCCCTGGCGGCCAAGGAGAAGGAATTCTCCGAGAGGAACCTGGAGGCTCTGCAGGCGGCCCGCCGCGAGGTGGAGGAGCTTTCGGCCTTGCGGTCCTCCGAGGCTCTTGCAGTCTCGAGCTTCGTGGATCGAGCGGGGTCTGCCCTGATCCCTCTTGGCTTCAGTCCGGTGAGGGCCGCGGCCCCTGCGTTGGGGGTGATCCCCGCGCTGGAGTCGATCGGTGCCAAGCTGGACAGGCTAGACTCGGTGGTCGCCAGCGAGCTTGAGACCGAGGGGCGCGGCCTAGCCTTAGAGGTCGCTTCACATGTGCTGGCATGCTTTAAGAGCCGCGACCCCTCTTTTTCGCTAGAACCAGCGAGAGAGGGCCCAGCCGCAGAGCGGGAGCAAGTTGCCAGGGCAGAAGTCGAGGATGTGGCCGCCCTTATAGCTGCAAGGTTCCGGCGGGAGCCGGGAGGTACTTAGGACTTGTTTCTCCCTTTTTATCGAGTCTGTAGCCCAGCTCATGGAGCCTTGCTTAATTCGACTCTTTTGGATACTTGTGTCTGTGATGCTTTTTCTCTCCTTCTTGGCTTTGCCTGGCTGAGTCCTTAGCTCCACAAGGTACTCAGAGGCCATTTCCAATCTCGGAGCTTTGCACAGACACCCCCCCGGGTCCTAACCGTGTTAGGGGCCCCCGGAGGTCTCCGGATCTCGCCCTATGGGGAGCTCCAGATCTGCCTGCCACGTGGCGGGTTCGGAGCTCCTTCCTAAGAGGCGGGAGCTCCG
Source organism: Neostapfia colusana (assembly GCA_030760725.1). Lineage (NCBI taxonomy): Eukaryota > Viridiplantae > Streptophyta > Magnoliopsida > Poales > Poaceae > Neostapfia > Neostapfia colusana. The sequence goes on from JASWHV010000013.1 coordinate 18,019,173, forward strand.
GCCATGTTGGACACGTAGGGCTTTCGGAGCCCTCCCACCGAGGGGGAGATCCGGCTTCTGCCCACCACGTGGCGAGCCCGGAGCCCTCCTCAAGGGAGGAGAGAGTTCCGGGCCCGCTGGACACGTGGGGCCCCCGGGTCCCGCCCCTGCTGGAGGGGCAGGTCCCGGTCCTTCCAGTCCCAGGCCGGAGTAGCTGGTAGCTCCTTTCCCCCCGCTTCATGCAGTCCCTGTTGCCGTAACCTGGAGGTCCTGCACACAGGCAGAGGAAACGTAATTCTCCTCGGGGGGTCCTCCCCTCCCGTCTCCTAGTCTTATCCGTCTTACGACCCCGATCCACTATACGGGGCTTGGGCAATTCTGTGCATGAGGCGCCGGAGCTCCGGCTCCCTCCGAGGTCCGGGTACGGCCGTCCGATCCCTAGTACCGGGCCATGCGCTGGGGAAGCAGAGTGCACGCGCTTTGGGTTCATGACTAGGCAAAGCGGGCGTACTCCCCTGGACCTCCGGAGGGCAGGATGCGCATGCTTTGGGCTCTGGTCCGGCTAAGCTGGATACGCACCCTGGACCCCCCATGCACAACGCAGGCCTTTCCTGGAGGTAACCAACTGGCACCGCACCACCTGACTGGGGGAGGCCCGAGAGACCCACTCGGCCATCGGCAGGTGCCTCAAGCGCAGCCGCCTTCGGAAGGATAGCGAATGCCGACTATGGATGAGCACAGGAGAGGTGGAGCTAGATGTACGATGAACATATAGAGATAGTGCGATCATAGAAATTAATGCATAATTTAAATGAGCGCATGAGAGAGAGCTAAGTAGAACGGGGCTCTGTATTCGTACCCATAGGTGGAATTCTGGCTGTACTGGGAGGCAATGTTCCGCCTTGTCTTCAAGGGAAGCAAGACTCTACGCGCTTAGGGTCGGAACCAGGCTAAACTGGACGTAGTCCTGTAGCGTCCCTTGAGACTTAGCTGCCCCAAGCGTTGTTCCTAAGTTCTATGGGATCTATTACAGAAGGGAATAACCATGTTCTACTGATGCTCAGGAAGTAGGACTTACAACGTTGCTCCATGGCAAGGATTTTTAGGAACGGATCCCACTCTCGGTTGGAAGGCATGTGTGCTTGGGGTGGCAGCTCTCATGATTCGGAAGGGACCTTCCCTGCTGGGGGAGAGCTTATGGGTCCTTCTTGGAATAGAGCGTGCCGCTTCTCCAAGTTGCCCTCCTGCAGGCCCCGACGCGTTTGGTTCTTTGGCAGTAGTGCTTAGAGCATTAGCCGAGACCGTGCGTTGCGGGGTGTTTCCTGCAGCCGAGTCTTGTCGTCGAGGTTGTTATCTTCGCGCTGGATCAGGTCCTGCGCGACTTCTCTTGGGGGCCCCCGGGGAGTTCTCCCCTTCTGGCTAAGGCCTTCAAGGGGTAGGTAGACCCGGGCTCGTCTTGGATGACCTAAGGCGTCTTCCCCTTCTGGCGAGGCCTTCAAGGGGTTGACAGACCTTAGGCGGCCCCCGAGAGGTATGTTCGCGGCCCGGAGGCGCACCGCAGTTGGCTAACGCCCTGGCCTGTCACCGTCGGAACTGGAGTCCTCACCGTCATGCACTGTCTTTATGACACGCTGAGGCTCCTGGAACCCCACCTGGTGGGCAGCAGTGACTGGGGCATCGACATTCTGTTTGCCATCCCTCTGAGGGTAGGGCGGCGCTTCAGCCCTCTGTTGTCTTCCTTTGCGGAAGCGCTCTGCGAGCCTCTGGATCTCCCAGCACTCGGCAGCAGTATGGTTGCAGGTGCCATGCACGGGGCATAGCCCGCCTTGGTCACTGTCTGGGGCTGGTGATTGCCGCTGTCTTTTGTCGGGGCATGGCCCCCGAGCTCCACTGGTCGTCGCAGCTGCGGCGACGGGGGCCGTGAATGGTGACTTCATCTTGCCACCCCCCCCCCCCGGTTCTTGGTCTTCTTGCCACCCCCATAGGCAGCAGCACCAGACCCGGGCTGTCCTCCTGACTCGGAGGTCGGCAGAGCGTGCCAGTTCCGCCCTTGAGCTGCTCTGGCGCACTTGTCCGCCAGGCTGAAGAGCTCCGAGACGTCGCGGACCTCTCTGGTCGCGAGCTTCTCAAGCATTTTCTCGTCCCGGACACCCTGTCGGAATGCCACCACCACAGAGGCGCTTTGGATATGCGGGATGGTGTTGCGTACCTGGGAGAACCGCTGGATGAAAGAGCGCAGCGACTCCCCAGGTTGTTGCTTGACGGCGTGGAGGTCAAGCTCCGTGCCGGGACGGGTGTAGGAGCTGCCGAAGTTGGCGACGAACTGCCGGCAGAGCTCTCCCCAGGAGGTTATGGACCCCTGAGGTAGATTCATGAGCCAAGACCGAGCTGGGCCGGTCAAGGCGACGGGGAAGTAGTTGGCCATGACAGCCTCATCCCCTCCTGCGGCAAGTACGGCGGTGGAGTAGATCTGGAGGAACTCCGCTGGGTTGACGCTACCGTCGTACTTCTCGGGCAGATGCGGGCGAAACTTGCGTGGCCACCTTGCGAAGCGAAGGTGGGGTGCAAGGGCCGCACATCCTGCACCTGCTGCTGCAGGTACTGGCGCTGCGAACGCTTGGTTCGCACCTGGCACCGCATATCCCGGCATGGGCATGGCTGCACCATAGACCGGGGCCGCTACTTGCGGCGCATATAGCTGTGGCATATGCTGCGCAGCATAGGCCTGAGGCAGGGCTCGCGTGGCGAAGGCCTGCCCTTCTGGTTGTGTCGAGGCCGACGACATGCTGTCGCCTACCTCATGGCTGTGACGCCTCTCTCGGCGTCGCTCGAGGTACACCCGGGCGTCCTGGCCCAAGTGGCACCATTCCAGTTTCCTTCGCAGGTCCGTCGACAGGAGCCTGGAGGAGCTGGAATCCGCCGTTAGCTCGTCAACCGTGGGTGTACGCGTCAGCGACACAGCCGGTTGTCCTGGGCGCCGTCCTCGCCAAAACCGAGGGTTCGCGGCGGCGACGACGAGGCGGTCCACCTCACGGACCCATTGCTGGGTCGCTGAATGGGGCGCATCCCCCGCAGGTGGGTTGCGCAGCAGTGCTCTTGCTGCAGCTAGCGCACCTCCATAGTGTACGCTCAGCGCTGCAGAAGATCTCACACTGGTCGGGGCCTGCATAGCCGGAGTCGGCGTCGCCGGAGTCGGCTGCTGGCTACCAGCTTGTGCCGACACACTCCGTCCTGAGTGTGTCGACATGTACTCCCCAGTGGTCACGGTTCGCCGTGAACGCGGAGGGGGAGAGGTTTCCGCTGAAGGAAGCTTGATCATCTTCGTCGGCGGGAACTCGTCGTGCTAGGGGAAAAGCCCCCTACCTGGCGCGCCAAATGTCGACGGGCCTGCACTGGGCAGCCCGCGGAGGTTCTTTTTTCGGAGGGGCTAGTCCCTAGCGGAGAGCTTGCGCAGTTGTACGAGTTAGTAAGAGCTTGACACAGCGAGTTTTACGTGGTTCAGGCCGCCGGAGCGTAAAACCCTACGTCCACGGCGAGCTATGGAGCTCGCTGTATTGCTTGCTGCTCAGGGCCGGAGGCCTGAGCTTGGGGGTGTGTTACAGCTTGAGAGTGTATGGCTAGCGTATGAGTTGCAAAGTGCGAACCCTTGCTATCGACGCCTACCCGAGCCTTTTATAGTCCAAGACTCGGGTGGCTTACAAGGGAAGCCGGGACCCGACAGGTGGTCCCGGGAAGATCGTCTATTATCTACCGTATCTGCAGTTATGCCGGTAGTTGTCTCTGGTCGAAGGCTTCTGAGTCTTCATCTTGCCGCCCTGCCCATGCCGCATGCTAGTCGTAGTGGTTGATGACGGCGCAGGCGGCATGGGATGCCTTGTCGCGGTGTTTATTGGCTGACAGGTTCTGACACCGCGCGCCAGTCTGTGATGCGACTGGGCGCAACGGCACCTGACAGAAGCGTGCTCCGCGTCTTGGGAAGACGCGGGCCTTGAATACCTTGTACGGGCAAGGTATGGAGCGTATTTACACCCGCTGCCTATCGCTCGGGGCAGGCAGCGTCGCTCTGCTGCCACGCGGCGGGCCCGGAGCCCTTCTCAGAGAAGGGGAGGGTCAGCCCCGCGGGGCACGTGGAGCCTCCGGACCTCTCCCCGCGGAGGGGGAGGTCCGGCCTCTGTATGCCACGTGGCGGGCCTGGAGCTCTCCTCTGAGGAGAGGGAGGTCCGGCCCCGCTGGACACGCGGCGCCTTCGGGCCTCTCTCCCGCGGAGGGGGAGGTCAGGCTTCTGTTTGCCACATGGCGGGCCCGGAGCTCTCCTCTGAGGAGAGGGAGGTCCGGCTCCGCTGGACGCGTGGCGCCTTCGGAGCTCTCCCTGCGGAGAAGGGCGAGTTCCTTAGGCATTTTACCCTGTGCGCGGGGGTACCCCATATCTCAGGTACCGACAGCGTTAAAGAAGCTATTGGTGGAGAAGGCCCCTGGACCGGATGGCTTCATAATGGACTTTTATTGCTGCTGTTGGGATCTTATCAAGCAAGACATACTGTCAGCTTTTAGATGTCTGTTTCAGCTTTGCATCGGCTCTCTATGGAGGTTAAACGGAGCGTACATCACATTAATCCCAAAATGTGACCCGACTGACCATCCTGAGGACTTTCGGCCCATTAGCCTAATACATTCATTTGCCAAACTGATCTCCAAAGTACTAGCTAACAGGATGCATGCAATATTAGAGGATCTAATTTCGCCGGCGCGGAGCGCTTTTGTCCGGGGCCGATGCATACACGATAATTTTCTTTATGTTAGGAATCTAGCCAGCTTGTACCACAGGACGGGGCAACCTCTATTGATGTTCAAACTTGATATCACCAAAGCCTTCGACACCATATCATGGGAGTTCTTGGTGGAAATGATGGTGGCCAGGGGATTCCCGCAACGGTGGATTGATTGGCTCTGTTTGTTTTGGACTTCATCAGCGTCTTCTGTTAAACTGAACGGCAGTATTGGTCACTGGATTCGACATCATCGAGGATTACGTCAAGGAGATCCTATTTCACCCTACCTATTTATATTAGGCATCGATGTGTTACAGAAGCTGTTTGAAGTAGCCACTACAGAAGGTGACACGACCCCACGGTCTTGTCGAGCCAGGATCACGCTGAGGGGTGTTGCGTTGCACAACATCAGATAACACACATCAAAGGTACAAAGCGGAAGCAAAAATTTTATTACATAAACTGGTTTATGAACATTTTTACATCAAAATATGTTCAGTCTACACTCACGGGCGTAGACTATGCATCAAGTTCAAGTTCAGCCCGTGAACGTGTCCTTGTTAGCACACACGCACACTAACACGGCGGCGTGCACGACTCCCACTCGACGGGGTTCCCCTCCTGGGGTTCCGTCACCTCCTCGGGAGTCCCTTCCTCATAGAACCCTGCAAAAGCTTCAAACACAAGCAGTGAGCACGAAGGCTCAGCAAGATTGACCCGTCTCTTCTAAACATGGAACTTTTACATGAGGGGTGATAGGTATATGAAATAAAACAATTTGCAAAGGACTCGCCTAATTATTGGAACCTTACTTTCAAGTTTTAGCAGCAGGTTGTGGAGAACCTTACGCTAAGGCACATGAGGGAGCCGCAATCAAACAAGAAACGCATTTCTCTCATGTACTTTGCCCAAAGTTGAAAAGAACTTTAGTTAGCTCTAAACTACAACAAATCATTAACAATCAAAGTCCATCTTTCAATCAGGAACATTTTAACATGTAACTAGCCTGTTCTTTCTACGTCACGGTACAGTGAACAAGTGGTACTCACTGACCATGTGGGACGGCGATTATAATCGATTTACACCTGCAGGGTTACCAAGCCCGGGTAAAGGAGGAGGGGGTTGTGATAGGCTTGGCGAGCCAACAACTACACTTAGCCATTCTCATGGAAATGAAACCCAATAGAAATTAGTTGGGGCGTAACACTCTTAGCGACGCGCCATATCGGAACCCGGGTATGGTGTTAAGTGGGCAAGGGCCGGGTCGCCACCACCTTAGTGGCACGCCATATCGGAACCCGGATATGGTGTTAAATGAACAAGGGCCGGATCGCCATCACCTTAGTGACGCGCTACATCATCGCCCGGATGTAGTGATAAGTGAGCAAGGGTCTTTGCATCTTACTCGACGGGTGCAAAGCGTAAGGAAGCTAGCCGAGGAACATAGATTTCAGGTGGGTAGTTGAAATGTAGGATCCTTGACGGGGAAGCTACGTGAGTTAGTAGATGTTGACATTAGGAGACGAGTAAATATCCTTTGTGTACAAGAGACTAGATGGGCGGGTCAAAAGGCGAGAGAAGTCGAGAATACCGGTTTCAAGCTTTGGTATTCTGGTTCGGCTGGGACTAGGAATGACGTAGGTGTTCTAATAGATAAGAGTCTTAAGGATGGAGTAGTGGATGTTCAAAGACGAGGGGATAGGATCATCTTAATCAAGATAGTAATTGGGGACATTGTCTTGAACGTCATTAGTGCTTATGCCCCACAAGTTGGGCTCAACATGAGTGCTAAGAGGCAATTTTGGGAGGACTTGGAGGATATGGTTAGTAGTGTACCGATAACCGAGAAACTCCTCATAGGGGGAGATCTCAATGGTCATGTGGGTGCAACTAACCTAGGATTTGAGGGAGTACATGGAGGTTTTGGATGCGGTGATAGAAATCAAGAGGGTAAGGACATCCTAGACTTTGTCGTAGCCTATGATCTGTTGATAGCTAACACCCTCTTTAGGAAGAGGCAATCTCACCTAGTGACCTTTAGTAGTGCCCAACACTCTAGCCAGATTGACTTTGTCCCCACTAGGAGAAAGGATAGACGGGAGTGTCTAGATTGTAAGGTGATCCCGGGGGAGTGTGTTGTGGCACAACATAAGCTTGTGGTAGCTGACTTTCGCTTCCATACATGTTCTTTGCGGGACAAAGGTGTCAAAATCACAAGAACAAAGTGGTGGAAGTTGAAGGGAGAATCACAAGTATCCTTTAGAAATAGGGTGATCACAGAAGGACCCTGGGCAGAAAATGGAGATGCAGATAGTATGTGGATGAAGATGGCAACTTGCATTAGGAAGGTAGCTAGTGAGATGTTCGGTGTGACAAAGGGAAAGAAACTTGTAGATAAAGACACTTGGTGGTGGAATGAGGATGTACAAAAGGCCATTAAGGAGAAGAAGTTGTGTTACAAGAGTTGGCATAATGATAGAAGCGCAAACAACATGCTTAAGTATAAAGAGGCTAAGAAGAATGCAAGGCGGGTTGTGAGTAAGGCAAGAGGACAGGCCTATGATAAGTTATATGAGAGACTAGAGACAAAAGAAGGTGAAAAGGACATATACAAGGTAGCAAAAATCCGCGAGAGAAAGATTAGGGATCTCAATCAAGTTAAATGCATCAAAGATGAGACTGACCGCATTCTAGTGAAGGATGAAGAGATTAAGAATAGATGGTGTGATTACTTTAATGGACTATTCAATGATGGGTATGGAAGCACTATGGTTGTGTTGGATGACTCCTTTGATGACTCCAACAGGCGCTTCGTGCGGAGGATACAAGGGTTTGAGGTTAAGGAAGCCTTAAAAAGGTTGAAAGGAGGAAAGGCCCTCGGCCCTGACGATGTCCCTATTGAGGTGTGGAGATGTCTTGGGGACGTCGCAATAGTATGGCTCACAAAGCTATTCAACCACATTTTTCGATCAAACAAGATGCCTGAAGAATGGAGGAAAAGTATATTAGTACCTATCTTCAAAAATAAAGGAGATATTCAAAGTTGTACTAATTATCGAGGTATTAAGCTTATGAGTCATACTATGAAGCTTTGGGAGAGAGTGATTGAACACCGCCTGAGGAAAGTGACCAATGTCACTAAAAACCAGTTTAGTTTTATGCCTGGGAGGTCTACAATGGAGGCGATTTTCTTGCTTCGTCAGCTTATGGAGAGATATAGGGAGCAGAAGAAGGACTTGCATATGGTGTTCATCGATTTGGAGAAGGCGTACGACAAGATACCAATGTCAGTCATGTGGTGGGCACTAGAGAAACATAAAGTGCCAACAAAGTACATTACCCTTATCAAGAATATGTACAATAATGTTAGGACAAGTGTGCGCGTAAGTGATAGTGAGACTTATGCATTTCCTATCACGGTAGGACTACATCAAGGATCAGCTTTGAGCCCATACATCTTTTCCTTGGTGATGGATGAGGTGTCGAAGGATATACAAGGGGATATCCCTTGGTGCATGCTCTTTGCTGATGATGTAGTGCTGGTAGATAAAACTAGAGATGGTGTTGATAAGAAATTAGAGTTATGGAGACAAACCTTAGAGTCCAAGGGGTTTAGACTTAGTAGGACCAAAACCGAGTATATGAGGTGTGACTTTAGTGGTCTTGGTCGTGAAGAGGGAAATGTTAGTCTACAAGGACAAATAGTACCTAGAAGGGACGCTTTACGATACTTAGGATCAATGTTACAAAGCAATGGCGAGATTGATGAGGATGTTTGCCACAGGATCAAGGTAGGGTGGATGAAATGGCGACAAGCCTCTGGAATCCTATGTGATAGGAAAGTCCCACAAAAGGTAAAAGGGAAGTTCTATAGGACGGTGATCAGACCCGCGATGCTCTATGGGGCGGAATGTTGGCCAACTAAACGGCAACATGTCCAACAAATGAGTGTCACAGAGATGCGCATGCTACGGTGGATGTGCGGGCACACGAGAAGAGACCAAATAAGGAATGAGGCGATTCGTGGTAAGGTAGGGGTGGCACCGATTGAAGAGAAGTTAGTCCAACATCGACTTAGGTGGTTTGGACATATCCAACGGAGACCTCTAGAAGCACCGGTTAACAGTGGGATTTTAGGAGGTAGAGAAAATATTAGGAGGGGTAGAGGACGACCAAGGTTGACCTGGGAGGAGGCGGTAAAACGAGATTTGAGAGATTGGAATGTATCCAGAGACTTAGCTCATGATAGGACCGCATGGAAAGTAGCAATTCATGTGCCAGAATCGTAGTCTTGTTTTTTCTTTTTTCTTTTTTCTTTTCTCTTTTCTTTTCCTTTTTCTTATTTCTTTTCTCTTTTCTCTTTTTCCTTTTTCTTTTTTTTTCTTTTTCCTCTTTTTTCTCTTTTTTTTTCTTTTTTCCTTGTTCTTATATCTCTTCCTCTCTTTTACTTCATTGATATTGGGTTTCATGTCTAGCCGACCCCAACAGGCTTGGGATAAAGGATTGGTTGTTGTTGTTGTTGTAGGGTTACCCGAATAACCCATCACGTACGCCCGTACTCGATGTTGTCTACAACAACCATCACGGACGCCGTACGCAACTATCTTCCACCCGTTAGCCAAATGTTGAACCGGTCCAATCATCCCGAGCAAGAGGTCTCTGCACGCGCATCTCAGTGCCGCCAACCGATTTACACCTCAAGCTCTCAATCTACCCTCTGAACGACCAGCTATGCCTCAACACCCAGCTACCCGCGTTACATCAGTTTCCCGGTTTCCATATAGCCGGTAGGTCTTCGGTACTGTTCTAGCTTGTTCAACAGGCCCGCACACGGCTCGGTCCTCAATCGACACAAGCGGAGCTATAGCACACAGGCCCTAAAGTCCTGCTGCCCTTACTCTCCGCTCGGTCTCATTTTTCTTGCCATGTGTATCATGTGCTATCTCTACCCGAGTCGAGTGCCTCTAGCCTATGCTCGCGAGTAGTTCCAACTACTCGACTTGTACCGAATCCTACCCTAACTTAGCTTTGCAGTAGCTAACGGGGTTTGCAATCCTAAACCCAACCCATGGTTTTCTTGGCTATGCAATTGGGTTTCCAAACAAGACTCTAATGCAAGGAATAATGGTACTCAAGTAAGTGCTCAAAACAATAAAAACTTATAAAAAGGGCTAATGCAAACCAGAGCTTGCCTTGCTGCTCTTGGTCGTAGGCTAGCTGCTCCTCCGGAGGTTCCTCCTCGACCTTAGCGACTACATGATATAAGAAGTACATGTATTAATTAAATGCATTTGAATTGAGTTTTAAACTTGTGAACCTTCTAAATCTCACTAGACAGACTCAAAGACTGTGAAACTTTTACTGTGGCTTGGTTACAACCTAAACAGAGACTTGGTCAAGTTTTAGTTGCAGCAAAGCTCATTTGAGCTCTCCACAATTAATTATGTCCTTGACCTTAATTGGAACTCTTAGGATGCTCTAGGGATTTCCATGGAACAAGCCATGACTTTCTAAAAACTATATTTTCAGAGGGTCCTAATGGAGTTGGTTTCACTTAATTTGAAGGTTCCTAGCTAAAGATATGAGCTAAACAATTTCAGAGAAAATTCTGAAAATGTTTCTGAATATTTTCTATTTTCTCTGAAACAGTTTCACTAATCACACCATTAGGTGGATCAAATTAGCTCAAATGGACCTGAAATTTTTATGGTAGTTCAGGGATATTTTGGTGAACATCCCAGCAAAATTTCAGAATTTTCCTCCAAGAGATCCTCCAGTTAAAATTCCACACAGTTTAAACTTTGAGGAATTAATTCTGGAGAATTAAGGATTTTCATGAAGTGAAACTTGATTTTCTGGAAAGTGCTCAAAGAGATGAATCCAACAAAATTTGGTTCACTCAATTTGGAGTTTCCTAGCCCATGTTATGAGGATTTGAAGTTTGAATAAAATCTGAAAATCGGGGGAAAAGTTTAAATCTGCTACGGGGACACGTGTTGTATACTGAGGCGTCGGCACACCGGGGTCTACGGAGTTTCTGCGCGCCAGCACACCGGATCCGAGCCGCGGCCCGATCCCGATTTGAATTTTAAGCCGCTGACAGTCAGGCCCCGCGTCTTCTTCTTCCTCCCGCCCTCTGCTTCGCGCCAGCGCGCTCCCCCTCGCCGGAGCAGACGGCTGCTCACCGGACCGGCGTTCCCGGCCGCCGCCCAGCCAGAGACTCGCCGCCAGAGGGTTTAGGGCATCGAGGAACACGTTGGTGGGCTCTGTTTGGGCTGCCGGTGGCCGGAACCAGCTCCGCGACGTGCGGCGGCTACTGCTGTGGTTCGGCGCCGTCGCCCGAGGTCTCTGGTCCGCCATCACTTGCGCCGATGGGCTCTACATCACCAGCGCAGCTCTAGGAAGCTCGGCATGACCTCAGTGTAGCTCGGGAGTTACCGCAAATACGGTTTCACCATGCGATCGAATGGGTCCGCGGCGGACACTCCTAGTAGAGCTTAAATCCCGCCGCTCCGAGGCGTTTTCATGCGATGGGTGCTAAAGGAGAATTGATCGCCTGCTAATCCAGCATACATGTGCAAAATTTGATGACTCAAGGAGGAGTAGAGAAGGATAATTTTAAGGAACTGTACCGGAAGCTCGGGTTGAGGTCGCCGGAGCAAAATCTCGGAATTCGCCGGCGAGAGCTCACGGCGTGGCTTGAGCTTCAGGTGGAAGCAGCGTGGAGTCCGTGCGCTCCTTTTGCCGCCCTTGTTCGGTCGTGGAAGTGGCTGTGATGTGCTGCGCACGTGAGACCGATCGCCATTCTTGAGCTAAGTCGCGTGGTCGTCGTTGATCACGGGAACAGAAGCCGAAATCCGGTGGTTCGGGCGTCGGGAGAGTGGTGCTTGAGCTCAGGGTGCTGCCTAGCAGCTTGGGGGAACGAGGGCGTGGCTGTTTGCTCCATTCTTCCGATCGACTGAGAGCTCGGGGAGAAGGAATGCCGATGCCCGATGTCGCCCGCGAGGATGAGAAGGCAGCCGGGTCTTCGCTCGGTTGAGGCGGTGAGGGTCGCGTGGGGACACGAGAAGGCCGCCCTAGGCGCCAGCGCGCGAAGGAGGAAGCAGCTGGTGGTGCCGGTTCCTTCTCGGTGGCACACCCGGCAGCTGCTCGGTGGAATTTCCACCGAGGGTGTGACTTTGTGTGCAAGTCACCCCTCTTAGCTCTATGACATGTGGGTCCCACCCTCAATTTTAACCTCTGAACTTAACTCAAATTCACTGTTGTAAACAGTAGTGTTGAAATATAAGTGAATTGCCCACCTTTCCCTATCAGCTTAAGTTGTTGGGGTCAACTGGTCGGTGCATAGTAGCTTAACATGGTATCAGAGCCAGAGGTCTCGAGTTCGAATCCTAGCGGACGCGATTTATTAAAATAAATTGCAGCCAACTCCTATTCCACTTTGCGGCCCAAAAGAGCCTGCACGTGAGGGGGAGTGTTGAAATATAAGTGAATTGCCCACCTTTCCCTATCAGCTTAAGTTGTTGGGGTCAACTGGTTGGTGCATAGTAGCTTAATCCCTCTATATAATCAGACATGTACCTCAGTAATATTATCATCTAATACATCCCACTATTTCTCCTCTAATATGATATCAGCTAGGTAATCAAGGATTAGAGCTTAACACTAATCCTCCTCCCCTGATGGCTGCGCCGCCGCCGCCGCCACAGCCCTTCCTCTATGAGCCGCCGCCGCCGCAGCCCCACCCCAGCCCGGCGCCTCCAGGGCCGCCCAACGCCTTCGTGCGCTGCCGCCCAGCCCGTCGACCCCCAACCCCAAGCCGGCAGCGCTGCCACCGCCCTCCGCCCGCGCCGTGCCGGACGGCAGCGCCCCAGACCGAGCGCCCTACCCCCCCGCCCGCGGGAGGCGGCCGCCTGTCGTCTGCCCTGCCGGTCTGCCACACGAGGTGCCCCAGTCGCCACCGCCGCTGCAGCGCCTCTAGCCCACGCATTTGCGCCGCCCGGCGGGGCCGCCGCCGCCGCCGGCGCGTCTCCAGCCCGCGCAGCCGCGCCCTGGGCTGCCATCGGATCTGTGCCCGGGCCACCCGATTTCGGGCAGAGCCGGCGTACGCCCGGGCCGCCCGGGTCTGGGCTTGAATGGCAGGCGCCCAAGGGCGCCGCCACCGCCTCGGGGAGGGCTGGCGTGACCGCCACCACCCCCTGGCCAGATGCCGCCGCGTCACCCCCTGGGCCACCGCACAGCCGCATCTGGCCGCCGCCGGCGCTCTTGCAGCCCCCACCGCCCATCCAACCCCCAACGCTGCCACCCCTCGAGTCGGGCTCGCTACTGCCGTCTGGCCCGCTGCCGTCGCCTCTGCAGCACCCCACGACAGCGCCGCTGCTTGGCTCGCAGCAGCTGCAGCCGGCCCTTGTGCCGACGGCCCTGCAGCCCCCCACAACGGCGCCGCCTGGCCCGCAGCCGCCGCCGGCCCCTGGCCCACAGCCGCTGGTGTATCTGGATCGGCTGTTGCCTACTCGCTTGGCACGACCGTCGAGGGTCCACGCGTGTTGTCTTCCTTCTCGACGCCGCCACCGCCGGGGCATGTCACGACCCGTTCAACACCGTCGGGGTCTCACGCCGTCTGGCCCTGACTGGTGGTGGACTCCGGTGCCTCGTACCACACCACCCCTGACATCGGTATCCTCTCCTCTACCCGCCCTTCCCGTCCCTTTGATCCTTCATCTATCGTTGTTGGGAATGGGTCGACTCTCCCAGTCACCTCAGTAGGTGACTCGGGTTCGCCGGATTCGTTTCAACTACGTGATGTTCTTGTTGCCCCTGACATCATTCAACATCTTCTTTCTGTTCGTCGTTTTACTACTGACAACCATGTTTCCCTTGAGTTTGATCCTTATGGTGTAACTATGAAGGATCTTACTACTCGACGCTTTCTTTTTCGCTGTGATAGTACGGGTCCCCTGTACACGATGCGTCTTACTGCTTCCGCTCCGCCTCTTTCCCTAACTACGACAGCATCTTTGACCATTTGGCATCGTCGGCTTGGCCACCCCGGTGTTGATGCTATGTCGAAGCTGTCTGGTAGTTCAGCGATTTCGTGTACTCGGGGTACTCATGAGTCTCTTTGCCATGCTTATCAGTTGGGTCGCCATGTTCGACTTCCTTTTCCGCACTCTGTCACTCGTGTCGAGCACACATTTGATTTGATTCATTGTGATCTTTGGACTTCACCTGTTCTTAGTGTCTCTGGATGCAAGTATTACTTGGTGGTCGTGGATGATTTTTCGCACTATTCGTGGACTTTTTCCTTGCGACAGAAGTCTGATACTCTCGGTACTCTTTCTCACTTCTTCGCTTGGGTGTCCACCCAGTTTGGGCACACGATTCGTGCGGTCCAGTGCGACAACGGGCGCGAGTTTGACAACTCTACGTTCCGTGACTTTCTGCTTTCTCGCGGTGTTCAGTTACGCATGTCATGTCCGTACACTTCCCCCTAGAACGGCAAGGTTGAGCGCATGATTCGGACCACCAACGATGTCATGCGCTCCCTGATGTTTCAGGCTTCTACCCCTGCTCGCTACTGGGCGGAGGCGCTTCACACTGCCACCTACCTCATTAATCGCCTTCCTACTAAGGCGATTAGTGCTCCCACCCCTCACTTCGCTTTGTTCGGCACCCACCCTCTTTACGACCATCTTCGGGTCTTCGGGTGCGCTTGCTACCCGAACCTCTCTGCCACAGCTCCCCATAATCTTGCGCCTCGTTCAACTCAGTGTGTTTTCCTTGGGTACTCCCCTGACCATAAGGGGTACAGGTGCCTTTACCCCACCACCTGTCGTATCTTGATCTCCCGACACGTCGTATTCGACGAGTTTTCCTTTCCCTTTTCCACCCCGTCCTCTGACTCCGTCACTGAGTTGGATTCCCTCTTCTCTAATGACCCCGAGGCCGCTCCTGTACAGCGACCTTGTCGGTTACCTCTTGCAGGTTACCCACCCGCTACGCCACGCACGACTTCGGCGTCTTCCACGCCACCTGCTGTGCCTTACGTGGCCCCGGCGTACCTGACGCCACTTGCTGCGCCACGCGCGGCACCGGCGTCCCTGACGCCACCGGCTGCGCCACGCGCGGCACCGATGTCCCTGACGCCACCGGCTGCGCCACGCGCGGCCTCGACGCCCCCGACGTCACCCACTGCAGCACGCGCGGCCCCGGTGTCCCCGACGACGCCTGCTGCGCCAAGCACAGCCTCTGCGTCCCCGACGTCGACTACTGCGCCACGCACGACCTCAGCTTCCCCGACATCACCTGCAGCAAGCCCGACGTCACCAGGCGCACCAGGAGCAGCACCGACGACGACTTCTCGCTTCGCCAACCCCGTACTTGCCTACCAGCGACGAGCACGGGGGGGGGGGGGGGGCAGCCCTACTCCAGCTGCACCACGTGTGGCCCCGAGACGAGAGAAGGTCGTTGTACCCGAGCGCCCGGTGTACAACCCTCCTCTTCTCCACAGGGATCTTGGTCACGTCCACCCGATGGTGACTCGACGTGCATCCGGGTGTCTTCGTCCAGTTGAGCGCTTCACCGAAGCTGCCTTCTCGTCGACGACTTCTCCACCAACCGACTCTTCTTCGATATCACCCATACCTACTTCCGTGCGTAGCGCCCTCGCCGACCCTCACTGGCGCCGCGCTATGGAGGAAGAGTATGAGGCTCTGCTTGCCAACAGGACCTAGGACCTGGTTCCCCGTCCTGGTCGTGGCAATGTTGTAACGGGCAAGTGGGTGTTCACGCACAAGAAGAAGGCAGACGGTACCTTGAAGAGATACAAGGCTCGGTGGGTACTCCGGGGTTTCACTCAGCGCCCTGGAGTCGACTACGACGAGACCTTCAGCCCGGTGGTAAAGCCGGCGATGGTTCGTACCATTCTGTCGCTGGCTCTCTCACGTTCTTGGCCTGTCCACCAGTTGGACGTCAAGAATGCCTTCCTCCACGGTACACTGACCGAGACGGTGTACTGCAGTCAGCCGGCAGGGTTCGTTGATTCAGCTCACCCAGACATGGTCTGTAAGCTCAACAAATCCCTATACGGACTGAAGCAGGCACCACGAGCCTGGTATAGCCGGTTCGCCTTCTTCTTGGTCTCACAGGGGTTCGTCGAAGCTAAGTCGGACACTTCGCTGTTTGTCTATCGACGTGGCAGTGACACTGCTTACCTCCTACTGTACGTCGATGACATTGTACTAACAGCATCTAGTCCGGCTCTGCTTTGGCGCACCATTTCTGCTTTACAGCAGGAGTTCGCTATGAAGAACCTGGGCCGTCTTCACCACTTCCTGGGCATTGCGGTCGAGGACCGACCAAGCGGCTTATTCCTTCACCAGTGACAGTACTGCCTGGATATCCTCTAGCGAGCGGGCATGACTGAGTGCAAGCCTTGCTCCACTCCAGTGGATACTCAGGCGAAGCTCTCCGCTACCGACGGGACGCCCGTCTCTGACCCCACTACTTACAGGAGTCTTACAGGTGCTCTTCAGTACCTCACCTTCACCAGGCCGGATATCTCGTATGCAGTTCAGCAGGTGTGCCTCCACATGCATGACCCGAGGGAGCCGCACCTCACCGCTGTGAAGCGGATTCTTCGGTACCTACGAGGTACTCTCGACTACGGCCTCCTCCTTCGACGTGACACGGCCTCCGAGCTGGTCGTGTACACCGATGCTGACTGGGCAAGCTGCCCGGACACACGACGTTCTACTTCTGGGTATGCCGTCTTCCTGGGCGGTAACCTCGTCTCCTGGTCCTCGAAGCGACAGCCCGTGGTGTCGCGTCCGAGTGCTGAGGCGGAGTATCGCGCCGTGGCTAACGGCGTAGCTGAGGCCTCCTGGCTCCAGCAGTTGCTTCAGGAGCTCCACACTTCCGTCGCCAGGAGCACCCTCATCTACTGCGACAACGTCAGCGCCGTGTACCTCTCCACCAACCCGGTCCAGCATCAACGCACGAAACATGTGGATATCGACCTCCACTTTGTTCGTGAGCGGGTTGCACGCGGTGAGATTCGGGTACACCATGTCCCGACGACGACGCAGTTCGCCGACATCTTCACGAAGGGCCTCCCGTCGTCGCTGTTCTCCGAGTTTCGGTCCAGTCTCAACATCTGCAGTGGCTAGATGTTGTGACTGCGGGGGGTGTTAGACACTGTGATTATGTGTGTGTCACAGGGGCATATTAGTCATTAGTGAGGGATTAGGGTTAGGGGTAGTTTAGTCCTTTTCCCCTCCTAATCCCTCTATATAATCAGACCTGTACCTCAGTAATATTATCATCTAATACATCCCACTATTTCTCCTCTAATAAGTAGTTCCCACAAAGCCCCTGGTGATTTAAATTATCTACCTTTGAGCCATTTGAATTGGTTAGAATTCAAATTGGGTTTGGTTTGGATAAATTTCAGCACATATTCAGTTTGAAATTCAAATAAAGTTTGAATTTGCCCCACTTAGCTCATGTCAAGATCAACTCCAAATGGAGTGAAAATTGGTGTGTGAGCTCACAAGAATGTGTTGAGTAAGAATATGCCTTCCACTTTTAAATTCATGGGATAAAAACAGTTTGAATTTGAATGTAGTTTCAAACTGCCCTCTTTCTAGCTATACCCAAAATGACCCCAAAAGGTTTTGAATTTGGGTGAAACTTGGCATGGACATTCCTAGCAATGTGTAGGAGTTTTCATATGCCCAGCCCCTATATTACATATGGGAAATACCACTTTTGCAATATGTGAGTTAGTTCTCTAATGAACATGTTGATGGTGGTTACTTGCTCTTCAAATATGTTCATCCACTTGCTTCAAATGAGGTGTGTGTGTGTGTGGTGATGAACACTTCAAACATGTGTCAAAAACTGAGGCCCTTACAGAAGGACTCCTAACACCCTTGACAGCAAGTGCAGCAAAATTCAGAGTTTCTTTGTATGTCGATGACGTGATCATTTTTGTCAACCCCATACGATCTGATGTTACTGTTGTCTTGCAAATCTTGGAGGGCTTTGGAGCCTCCACGGGGCTACAGGTCAATATGCAGAAGAGCTCGGTCTCTCCGATTCGGTGCGATGACATTGCTCTGCAGGATATTCTCCAAGATTTTGGTGGACAAATTTCTAAACTGCCGATCCAATATCTGGGACTCCCTCTCACTCTTGCTAGACCATCCTTGATGCACCTGCAGCCGATTCTCGACCGAGCACATAAACGTCTCGCGAGCTGGCAGGCCAACCTCCTCTCCATTGCAGGTCACAGAGAACTGGTGCGCTCGGTCCTTAGCACCCTCCCAGTCTATGCAATGTCGGTTCTCAAGTTCCCAAAGAAGTTCTTCAGGTTGATGGATAAGATACGGCGCTGTTTTCTTTGGGCTGGCTCACAAGAGCTCAATGGAGCTAAATGTAAGGTTAATTGGGAAAAGACTTGTAGACCAATTGAATGTAGAGGATTGGGTATACTGGATCTCGGCCGCTTTGCTAGAGCACTCCGTCTCCGTTGGTTGTGGCATCAATGGCGCTCTCCATGGAAACCATGGGTTGGCATGGACATACCTATTGATGCTGCTGATCTAAACCTCTTCACAGCAGCCACAAGAGTTACAATTCGTAATGGTCAGCGTGCTAAGTTATGGACAGCTAACTGGTGTAGTGGACGATCCTTTGCAGCGGTTTTCCCATTAGTGTACCGCCATAGCAGGAGGAAAAAACGGACTGTGGCTGATGCGCTTGCCAACAACAATTGGATTCGGGATGTAGTCCACCAGATGACACTACAGATCCTCACCGATTTTGTGCAACTTTGGGAGATGTTGCAGGATGTGGTTCTGAGCGACGAGCTAGATCAGCATGATGAGATCACCTGGATTTTCTCCACAAATGGAGAGTACACAACGTGATCGGCTTACAGGCTGCAATTTGAGGGTGCTCTCCGGTCCTGGTACACTGCCAGAATTTGGAACTCATGGGCACCTCCCAAGTGCAAGTTCTTCAGTTGGCTTTTGGTTCTGGACAGCAGCAAGGCTGCAGTGTAGGGGGTGGCCTAACCATTACTTATGTTGTCTCTGCTTCCGGAATATTGAGACAGTGACGCATCTATTCGTTGATTGCCCTGTATCCCACTGGCTTTGGAACCAGGTTGCCGATCAAATGGGACTTCAGGAAATGAATCCAGTTAACTGGACTTCAACTGAGGATATAGAGCTCTGGTTTCAGCAGATGAGCACCTTGGGCAAATCGGATAAGGCTAGAGGATCAAGATCACTAGTGCTGCTTGTCTGCTGGGTATTATGGCGGGAAAGAAACACTCGGATTTTTGAACAGAGAGAAAAAACAATGCAACACCTCCTATTTGACATGTGGGAGACTTGTAAGCTTTGTACACTGGCTGGCGCTAAAGGACTTCGATCATAGCAGTTGATTAGCTCTATAGTGGTGCGATTCCTGTAGGCCATGGACATTGGCTGACGCTCTACTCAGCCATATCGTTCTTGTTAAGGCGCACCACCGGTGCTCCACCATCTCTGTACTAGATCACTTGTGCTTCCCTGCTTATTAATACATGTCGGCCCTGCCAGATCTTTCTAAAAAAATCAAGAAGCAGACAAAGGTCTAGGATAACCTGGATGCGAAAAGGTGATGCAAACTCTAAGTATTTTCAAATCCTAGCAAATAACAGAAAGAAGGAAATTTTCATCCAGTCCCTACTCCATGAAGGTGAAATGATCTCTGACCATGCTGGTAAAAGGCAGGTGATCTTCAGACACTTCCAAGAGCAAAGTGGCACACATATCCCGAGAAAACTCAGTCTCCAACTCCCTCAACTTGGATGGCAACCACGATCACTAGAACACCTGGACCTCCCCGTCACAAAACAGGGGGTGTCGAAAATTATTAAGTCCATGCCAAAGGAGAAAGCATCGGGGCCGGATGGTTTCCCTGGTATTTTCTACACATCATGTTGGGAAATTATAAAGGAAGACGTCATGGAGGCACTGTCACATTTTTATAACATGAACCAACAGGATCTAAACTTACTAAATCTATCTTACGTGGTGCTGATCCCCAAGAAACCAAATGCAAAGACAATAGGAGACTACAGACCAATCAGTCTTATACATAGTTTCGCTAAATTAGTGTCCAAGATACATGCGAACAGATTGAGCCAGGAGCTTAATCATCTCATCTCGATGAACCAGAATGCATTCATAAAGGGGAGGTGCATCCATGACAATTTTATGTTTGTACAAGAATTCATCAAAGAGCTTTACAATAAGAAGATCCCTACCCTGTTCATTAAGTTGGACATCTCAAAAGCTTTCGACACGGTTAACTGAGTTATATCCTGGAGATCATGACTTTCTTGGGATTTGGGACTAAATGGCGAAACTGGATCTCTAACATGTGGGGAACGTCTTCTTCTGCATTCATATTAAATGGAGAGACGGGACAACAAATACTTCATGCTAGGGGAGTCCGACAAGGGGATCCGCTATCTCCGATGTTATTCCTGTTGGCAATGGAGCCTCTGTACCGCTTATTTAATCATGCACAACATAAGGGACTCTTGCCACAACTACACAACAATTGTTCGAATTTCAGAGTATCTTTGTATGCAGATGATGCAATAGTGTTCATTATACCAACACCACAAGAATTTGAAATGACCAAGGCAATTCTTGGGATTTTTGGAGACGCCGGACTGAGAATAAACATGGGGAAGACTGAGATCTTCCCCATCAGATGCAACAAAATAGACTTGGCGGCGATAGTGGGAGCTCAACAAAAAATAGCCACGTTCTCAACCTTGTATTTAGGACTGCCCCTACATCCTAAGAGGCTAACAAGAACATCTGTTGATCCGCTAATACAGAAGATTGGCAACAAACTCCCTGGATGGAAACGGAGACTACTTTCTTACCCATGTAGGGAGGTGTTGATCAAATCGGTTCTCTCGGCAATGCCAACATATTTCCTCACGGTGTTTAAATTACCACAATGGGCGATCAAGCAGATTGACCGGTTTAGGAGGGGCTTCTTATGGGAAGTGGAAGACCCGAACAAAGTCACAGGTTGTTGATGCCTAGTTAAGTGGGACACGTGCACGAGATGGAAGAAATGGGGTGGACTTGGCTTAAAAGACCTAGAAAAGTTTTGAAGGGCCTTAAGACTAAGATGGTTGTGGTTTAACTGGAGCGAACCAGATTGACCATGGAAAATATTGATAAAATACAAAGACAAGGTGGACAAGGATCTCTTTTCAACTCTACATACGTATCGATTGGTAATGGATGTAACACCCCTTTCTCAGAAGCCCGATGGATACAAGGAACATCTCCCAAGCAGATAGCACCTAATCTCTATCAAAGAAGCAGGTTCAAACACAGGTCGGTACACAAGGAGCTCACAAGCATTAACTGGATTAAAAACATCGGATGCTGTGACTCAAAAACCCTGTTGGATGAGTTCATACTGCTGTTTACAGCACTATCCACCATTCAACTGACCAATGAAAGAGATATCATAACATGAAAATGGACAAATTCTGGAATATACTCTGCGAAGTCAGCCTATGAGGCACAGTTCACTGGCTCCTTTGCACAATTCAATAGCAGTCTCCTCTGGCAGGCAAAAACAGAGCCCAAATGTAAGTTTTTTACATGGTTGGCACTGCATAATAAGGCTCCAACTGCGGATAATTTAATCAAGAAAAAATTGGCCTGCGGATCCTATATGCCCCTTGTGTTCACAGCGACCGGAGACGAACAAACACTTGTTAGTTGAGTGTTCATTCACCAGAGCAGCTTGGGGAGAGCTCACTGCAAGACTACAGCTGCAGATGCCAGCCTCAGTTATCCTGGCAGGAGATGTTGCCACATGCCTAGCTAAACTTATGCTCAGGGGGACACCTCACCAGAAAAAGGAAAACGCAGGGATCTTAATCTACTTTTGGTGGTTTGTTTGGAAGGAGAGAAACCAGAGAATTTTCCAACAGCAATTCGCCTCCTCTCTACAAGTGGTACACCTAATAACTGAAGCAAATAGGTTCTACACATTAGCCCGCATGGCCTTCAACTAGCTGTAACGTCGTAATTCCGAATGAGAGGGATGCCTCCAGTCGAATCTGAACTATTCAGGATAGCTTGTGTAACTTAGGCTGTACTTTTCTCTCATCTACCTTAATGAAGGGCAGTGCTCCTGCCTCTGGTTTTCAAAAAAAGCGGCCACTTCGACCGTCTAAACGATGTGCGGGCAGCTCCTAGATCGAGCTCACCAGCTGTCGTCCCCTGCCGGCTGGGACTGCACCAAAACAATATTAAACATACATCATCAACTGATGAAAAATTCTCAATATTAGACATCAAGTAATGAAAAATATAAAAGGCATACCTCGTGCAAGGGGAAAACAGTGGCAGCCACAAAACTTCTCCTGGCTTCACCATACAGGATATCATTATCAGCATCAAGATCAAAGGATATGCTGCATTCCTCAAATAAATCATCTAGTGGGAATCCATCTAATCGGTCACAACTTGAAGAGATTGGTGATACCTATGAACGAATAAAGACATGTCAGCTAAATTATTCAAAATAAAACATGGGCGACAGTAAGCCTGCAATCTTCTGCTTCACTTAAACTCATGACACCACGTGTTCGATTTCCCAATGAGAATATAATAACCACGTCAGCGTTTAAATTTGGAACGCTAACAGTACAAAAGTTGGACTGCAGCCAGGAAGCTTGGAAGATTGGGATGATCATGATCTTTAGTGGCTGGGTGACCTCTGAACCACAATACAGAAACAAAGTTGGGCAACAAGCTGTAATTCTTTATTGCGAATTATAATAGCAACATTGCACACGAATTAGTCGCATTCAATTGACAAGAAGTTACTGCATCATAATAAATTGAACACCATTGACTAAACACGGTCAAAGACAAACTCACCGGTCACCAAGCACAGCAAGGTGAACTAGTGCTAATTAGTAATTACGAGAATGAAGGATTCAACTTCACAGAATTTCGGAAAGAGGTAAAGAAGGCTGAGACGTGAAAGGGGGGTAGGAGCTTACCGGAGACAAGGCACCCAAGCCACAGCCCGGCGCCGACCATGGCTGGATCGCTGAGCCAAGGCCTCCAACGGTTGCCGCCTCTGGGTCCTACATCGGCAACGGTCCCGGCTAAGCAGCAGTTGGTGATTAGTTGGTGAATACTAGTTTCGAAATATTTAATACTGGTTAGTTTAATTTTAAAATAACAAGTGTTAAATATTTCAAAATGGAGAGATTGTGTCCTATTACCGAATCGTATAAATGTAACACGGCCGCCGTGGAGAGATTGTGTCTTATTACCGAATCGTATAATGTAACACTGCTGCCGCTCTCGGAGTCATGCGAGCGAGAGGATGGGGTGCTGGGGGGCGGCTGCATTGAAGCCGCGGACTGATTCTTCTTGCCCTTGGGAGGCATGGTGGTGGCTCCGATGGTTTTAGTAAGGTTTAATAAT
Organism: Neostapfia colusana; assembly: GCA_030760725.1. Classification (NCBI taxonomy): domain Eukaryota; kingdom Viridiplantae; phylum Streptophyta; class Magnoliopsida; order Poales; family Poaceae; genus Neostapfia; species Neostapfia colusana. Next base: position 18,042,460 of record JASWHV010000013.1, read on the forward strand.
TTGAGTCTCGTGTCCCAGAGCAGGATGAACGCGGAAGCCACAGAAGGCGCTTAGAGAGAGGCGGTCTACCGCATCTGGTAGGTGTGGCAGGGCACAGGGGTGAAATAAGAACGTAAATTTTTCGGTTCATATGATTCTGATTTTGAAAATTCTTGAATTATTTTTTGTTTTCATTAGAATTATTCAGCAAATCAGTACAAAATGATTTGTCGATCGAATATCCGGAATTCCATACTTATTCGGAAATTCCAAACAATTTCTGCTTAATTTCTTCATCAGCCTAATCACCCGCTATCCACAACGTTCTCTACTCCCTAACGGGCCTTGGCTCCGTGCTCAACGGCCTAAGTCCAACCAGACAAGGCAAGCAACATGCATTACCATAGATGACCTAACCCTAAATCCCTTAGACTCACACTTATGCTAGCCCCGACGGGCTCGTCTCTGATCCGCCTCCACACCACCGCTCTAGCCACGCCCGTCACCACCGCTCCACTCGTGCCCGCCACCGCCCACCACTTCCGCTCGCTCCTGCAAACAGGATGAGCGTGGAAGCGATAGGAGGCGCTTGGATAGAGGCGGCCTACCGGACATGGGAGGCGTGGCGGGGTAACAGGGAGGAAGGATAACGGCGGAGTTCCTACTCGCTGCAAGCAGTGTTGTCTTAGTGCTTAGGCAGACCATGTGTCACGCCTGGAGGGCAAACTTTTCGATTCAAAAATTTTGTTTTTTTGATAAAAAATGATGTTTGCTACTCATTTAGCGGCCTCTAATTCAAAACTGCATTGATGTTTATTGGTAGAGAAAAAAGTGCTCAGAGAAATGTTTGAGGAACCAAGGAGTTGTATGTAATCAATACTTGATGTTGCATGGGCAGAAGAAATTTGGAGGGGCATGCTAGCTTCAAAAAAGGAGATATGACCACCTTTCCTCTTTTTTTTTTCAGTTCAATGTCCCAAACATAACACCAAATATTTTCAACCAATTTTTTTTCTTATTTGTGTTTTTGTGTTTGACAGAGTGTCAAGGCGGGATGATAAAATTCATGAAATATTTGTATTTTTAACGTGGTTTACTAGGTTTTATGTTGTAGTTGTTCTAGATGTAGGCTTATTATTTTTTATGTCGATCTCGTATCCTATGATAAAATTTATTTAAAAAATGACCACTATAAGCATAGAAAAATGTAGGTGCCAAAATATATTTACCTCGTGCATCCCTTATTTAGTAAGACAAACATAACACTACTAGAGTTATTTCTGAAAAACAATTCAGAAAAAAAGTTTCTTAAAAAAGTTCTTAAATATTTTTTAATGAGCGCCGTCAAATAACTCATTTTCTAACTGAGCTTGGTGTATGGTCATCTCACTAGCTTCCAAGAAAAGGGAGGGAAAAAATGGTCCAAGAAACACAGTGGGAAAAATCCTTTTCGCATTATCTCTCCATCCCCTACTCCCCGCCAACCCGATGGGCCATTTCCATCCGCTGAAAGCCTGTGAAAACCGCTCCCGCCACGGCCATGGCCGCCACTGCTCTCCTCCGCCTCCTCTCCCTCTCCGGCTCGCCACGGCCACCCCAAGACACGAGACCCAGGTCCTTTCCGCCCCTCCACGCACGGCCCGGGCGCCGCCGCCGGCTTTCCGCTACCCAGTGCGCATCTTCTCCCACGCCGCTGCCGCCGTCGCTCGATCTCCTGCTCCTCCCGTTCCAGCCCGCAGAGGTAAGATACCTGCGTTTGTGGAGGTTTGGATGTGATAATTCGTACTTGCATGGTTGTTCGGTTCTAGGTGACACGAATGCCGCAGCCGACCATTGCTGATGTTGATTGTTTGGGAAGGCAAGTGGTCCACTACTTAAGTGAAGTTAATGGGTTCGTCTGGCTCTTGAAATAAAAAGAAACTTTGCTAGTGATTTAGGAAGCATTCGGTCCAGAAAATTTCGATATACAGTCGTTTCCTTTTCCCCTATTTACAGAGAGTAAACTGGGGCAAGTGTTTCAATGATTCCGGTTCCTGGTGTGTTTTTGTTGGCAAAATCTGTGAGCAGTCTTTCTTTTTTGCCATTAAAAATTTCAGGAACCCGTGGGGTTTGAATCTGCCTGAATTGAAGAAACGCGAGGATGTCAGACAGTTAACATTTCAGTCTTTCATTTTCCATGCAAACCTGGTTAACTACAATCAGATATGCAAGCATCTGACTAGGGTTATGTGTATCACCTAAATATTAGTATGTTCAAGTTTGTAAATTTATGTTAATTTTATTGTAGATCTGGTTACGTGAGAGTTTTTATCTACCACTTGCAAGATGCTATCTAGATCTACTGAAAACACTGCCTGCTACCAGCATGTAACTACACTTGTTTTTAGCAAAAATCGTTTTTGCTCTGAAGAAATATATTTTTGTGCAGTTGAGAAATTGATAAAACAATTGCAGTTTGTTGACAGAGTTTGCCTTTGGATGGATGCTTCCTTTTGTAATGATTGATGATCTTTTACCAACTTCAGTGACTAGTTGTGGATTCCATAATCAAATCTAAACATTTTTTAATCTATAAAATTGCATTTTGTTCAAAATTCTCCTATCACCATATAATATTTCTGAATTCTTTCTACAGGAATCCTGCCTTTTCTACTCTAGAAATTCCTACTATAGAAAAGGCAGAAATTCTGCCTTTTCTGTGTTTTTGTTCTTTGTATCTGTTATCCTTCATCATGCTTATAAATTACAATATGCACTTTTCATATCTGTTAAATTTAGTTTACTCGTACTTTGTTTACTCTTCTGACACTCATTCTTTTACTTCCATATGCATGGTTTCATATCTAGCCTACCCCAACGTGTTTGGGACAAAGGCTTTATTGTTGTTGTTGATATCAGTTAAATACCTAGGATGCTGCTAAGATAATTCAAATGTTATAGGTGCTGATACCATCTGAATCCAAGACCCTACACTTGTATGAAGCGAGATATATAGCAGCTAGAGGAGGTAATTACCATTTTTGAGTCCTTTGACACTTATTATTGCGTACATATACTATTTCAGTTTGTACAATTCAATTCAATCTCTTCCACTTATATACCCTTTAACTATGCATGCCTAAATCCACAATGTAGAAATAAATTGAAAGCACATAACTTTCAGTATGGTATCCTTGCTGGAAGTTAGAATTCTGTTATTTTCCCATCGAGTGATTTTTTCATTTTTATCTACCAAAATTATTTGTACGAGATACATTTGAGATTTATCAATTGATAAAATGCTGGCCCATATTTGAGTGATATGGTGAATTTTCACTTCAAAGGTGCATAAATAGTCCTAAAAATTACATTTGAGGGGTGATGAGATGAGAACAGTAACGACATGATTTTGGTATATTTTTCCAACACGAGATCTGCACATTTTTTTGTTAGATAATGACAACCCAACCCATAAGTGTTGTCTTATGCAACGTGGCTATTGATGTATTTCTGATATTTACTTAACAGATCATGTCCAAGAGGAAAAACTTTTTTATGCACTTTGTGCTTGATCCAGTTGTAGATAGCTCTCCAAAAGCTTCATTTGCTGTGAGATATGGTTGCTTAGTCCAGATAGAATGTGTAAGTTTTTTATAGAGGCTATTGTGTTTATACCCTTGGTTGAAAGTCTAATAGTGATTTTACCCTCTAAAATTAAGTTTTATGATTTTACCCATGTTTTTTCAAAACGAAGCAAAAGTATACTCCTACTCCGTTATAGACTGTTAACGGTGCTAAATATGTTAAGAAAAAGACAAAAAATCCCTTGTGATTTTACCTAATTTGATCCATGCTTGTGTTTTACCTCTATTTTGTATAAACACAGATTAATATATGACTATAATAAAATAGGGGTAAATTCATAAAGACATATTAAAAGTAGGGGTAAAATCATAAGGGTGTTTTTGTCATTTTTCATCATATTTAACTCCGTTAACAACTCATAACGGAATAGGGGTATATTTTGGCTTCGTTTCGAAAAAGCAAGGGTAAAATCACAAACTCGATCTAATTTTGAAGGGTAAAATCATAATTGAACTTTCAACCAAGGGTATAAACACAATAGCCCCTTTTATATATGGCACCTTCTATAAATTTCTTAACAAGATGCAGAATTCGCATCCATTTTCTTACATTTTGCATTAATGGTTTCTCTTTAGTGTAGGTTCAAAAGTTGGAGATTGGGGCATTGGTGACAATAAGAGGTGTATGTCGTGTGAACATTTCAAACCTTTTGCAGGTAAGCTTGTTTATAAATCATATCTCAGTGGACTAGGATGATTTCCTACTGATTCAAGTAATCTGACACGAAAAAGAAAAAAGTAGAACCCTGAATTTGCATCATTGCCTCTGTTGATCCAGATGGAGCCCTACTTCTGCGGTGCTGTTTCTCCAATGATGGATGAACCTTATGAGGGTACTGAATTAAGCACAAGAATTTCCAAGCTAACAGAGTCTATGTGTACTTTACACAGCCTACAAATGAAATTGAAGGTTCAGTCACCTTCTTAATCCTCGTAGCAATTTACAGAAGTTGTTTGCCATCGTCTTCTGATAGTTCAGCACATCAACATTCAGGTACCTGAGGATGAACCACTGCAAACTAACATCAGGGCCTCTCTACTGTGTTCTGAGAAAGAAATTTTTGAAGGGTATAACAAATATTTTATCCCAGGTTTCCCAGGACATCTCTCCTTTGCTGCATACCAATCAGTTTCAGGTGACTGATCCACTCCAATATATTATCTCTATTAGAAGACAACGGAATAATATGCTAGTTTAGATTCTCATTTATCTCTTGCTATCATATGTACATCAAACTCTAGCTTAGCTTTGATTTTTCTGTTTAAACCTGATCGGTTGGTTGCGTATAAACTCATGTGTAACAATCACGGATTCTACGATGTATCTTTGATCTATATAAACGCGTATACCTGCGGCTGCTTGAGTTTGAGAGCACAGGCTTCCCACCAAACGCTTCCCTCCTCTGATCTTTCATGGTATCAGAGCGACAAAGATCTAGGCCAAGAACAGTGTTCCAAAAAGCGCTAGGCGCTAGGCGGGCGGTGACCCTCCGCCTAGAGCCTAGGCGCGCCTAGGCGTTATAAACTGTAGCAGTAGTACACTTTAAATTTTTTAAAAATACAGAAGTATAAGAGTATATTCTGCTCTACTAGACTAATTTTCCATGGGCCAGTTTCTTCCTCTCCACACAACCTTTCCCGCAGCCCACCCACGTGCAACCTAGCCTAGTGCCACCCTTCAGCTCGTCCTCCCTGCACCGCTGGAGATCTAGCCCCCCCCCCCCCCCCCCCCCCCCGCGGTGCTCTGGGGATTCCACACACCACCCCCCCAGCGAGCGCCAGGATCTGGAATCCACCCCCCCCCCCGCTCGGCCGAGATCTGGCTCGCGCGCCGCCCTCTGACCCCCCCTGCCCGCGCGCCGCTGCCTCCCCCCCCCCCCCCCCCCCCCCGGGATCCTGCCCCCCACATCTCGTCGTCCTGGCAAACGAGCGCCAACCGACGAGACCTGGCTCACGCGCCGCCCTCTGGGGATCCCCCCCCCCCCCGGCGCCTCGCGACCGCCCACCCCCTGAGGCGAGGCGGGAGGCCAGCGCCCCGTGCGGAAGCGCGCCTAGGCGACCGCCTTAGAGCGCCTTTTGGAACGCTGGCCAAGAATCATGGCGTCGTCATCCTCCTCGGCAAACCCTCTCTCCGGGCTACAAGTCACAGAGAAGCTCACAAAGCAAAACCACATAGTGTGGGTTGCTCAAATCCTGACTACCATAAGAGGAGCTCGTTTGGAAGGGCATATCACCGGCAAAACAGAAGCTCCTGATGTTGAGATCAATGATGAAAGCAAGAAGAAGATACCAAATCCTGCCTATGAAGAATGGTATGCAAGAGATCAATAAATTCTCAGTTTTATTCTCACATCGATATCTCGTGATCTAGTTGGACAGGTTGCCATGGCACAAACCGCAGCGGAAGCTTGGAAAGAAATCTAAAATATGTTTGCCTCCCAAACACGTGCACGTGTTATTAATCTACGACTTGCATTGGCTACGGCCAGGAAAGGAAACCTTACGATCTCGGAGTATTTTAACAAGATGAGAGCACTTGGTGATGAAATGAGGATTGCAGGTAAACCTCTAGATGATGAAGAACTAGCAGCCTTCATACTCAATGGGTTGTGTTTTGAGTACAACTCTATTGTTTCGGCTTTGGTCTCAAGAGAAACTTCGTTAACTATTGGGGAAGTCTACTCACAACTTTTAAGCTTCAAAACCAGATTGAATCTTCAACAAGGAGAGACACAATGTCTTCGGCAAATGCTACTAACAGAAGTGGAAGAGGTGGCTATGGCCGTGGTACACAAGGATATGATGGACGTGGCAGGAACAATTGTGGCAGAGGCCGAGGTGGACGTATGAATCAGTCAAACGCAAATTAGAGAAGTGACAAGGATGATCGTCCATTATGTCAGATATGCTACAAAAGAGGACACACAGCGTCCAACTGTTGGCATCGGTTTGAAGGAGGCTATGTCCTAGAAAAGAAATTTGCAGGTGGTATAAATCAATCTTATGGTATTGATACTAACTGGTATGCAGATTTAGATGCTACTGATCACATCACCAGTGAGTTTGAGAAGATGGCCGTCCGGGAAAAATACAAGGGCAATGATCATGTCAAGCAGCAAATGGCACAGGTATGAAGATTAGTTATATTGGTCATTCTACTATTCCGGCTCAAAACCGAGATTTACATCTAAACAAAATTCTCTACGTACCCCAAACCAAAAAGAATTTAGTTTCTGTCCACAGACTCACCTGGGAAAATTCAGTTTTTATTGAGTTTCACCCGTTTCATTTTGTGATCAAGGATCAAGCCACGAGGAGCACGATTCTTAAAGGAAGATGTGTAGATGGTCTCTACCCGTTACCTGGAAGTTCCTCAATAAAACAAGCTTTTTCGGTCATCAAGCCGTCGTTTGCACGATGGCATAGTCGTCTACGTCATCCCTCATCTATCATAGTATCCAAGGTAGTTGATAGAAATAATTTACCTTGTTCTAGTCAAGACAATAAATATTCGGTGTGTGATGCATGTAAAATGGCTAAGATCCACCAATTGTCTTATTCAAGCTCTCTTCGTAGTTCAAGTTCACCCCTAGAACTCGTTCACTCCAATGTTTGGGGACCGGCATTGAGCTCAGTAGGGAGGAAAACATACTAAGTTAGCTTCATCAATGACTTTAGCAAATTTACATGGATTTATTTGTTCAAGTTTAAATCTGAAGTATTTCAAAAATTTCGAGAATTCCAAAGTCTAGTAGAACGACGGTTTGATCAAAAAATAGTCGCCATGCAAACCGATTGGGGGGGGAGAATATCAAAGGTTGAACTCCTTCGAGCAAATTGACATCACACATCAAGTCTCATGTCCATATACACATCAACAAAACGGCACGACTGAAAGAAAACATCGTCATATAGTTGAGGTTGGCTTGTCTCACGCTTCAATGCCTTTGAAATTCTGGGATGAAGCATTTTTAGCCGCAACATATCAATCCGACTCTTAGCAAAATCCTTGGATATGACACTCCTTTGGAACGTCTTTGTAATCTAAAACCAGATTACACAACCCTTCGTGTATTTGGTTGCTCGTGTTGGCCAAACCTTCGACCATTCAACAAGCATAAACTTGAGTTCCGGTCAACGAAGTGTGTATTTCTAGGGTATAGTAATATGCACAAAGGTTTTAAATGCCTAGACACTACTTCTGGCCGAGTTTATATATGACGAGATGTGATATTTGATGAGAATGAATTTCCATTTTCAAAGCTTGATCCGAATGCAGGAAAGAGGCTCAACTCAGAAATATCCTTGCTTCTAGAAAGTCTTTTAAAACCGGGATATGTAGGTGATCATATTACTAATTCTCCTAACCATGAAAAAACCCGGGTATGCAAAGTGTTGTGGATGCAGGAATTCCAACAGGCACAGAAACAGAAGAAGATGTGAGTCAGACTAGAGCTGAGAATCTGCAACAATAGGGATCTCCTTGGGATCAGCGCGTGCAGACTGACACTGAGCTGACCACAGCAGCAGAACAACAACCGACAGAATCTGGGCGAGGCACAGACACGGAACCAGCTCCAGCCAATCAGGAAGCAGGAGAACAAATCAACCTCGAACCCCGAAGTGAAGCAGTAACTCTCACGGGATCTTCTGTGCAAACAGAAGAGGAATTGGGATCAGATGTACCAACAGTGACAAATACACCATTATTTCGTCCAAAAAATAAGATTGCAAAGTGGAATTTGAAAAGAGAAGGTGTACACGGATGACACCATAAGGTATGCAGGTTTTACTTGTGCAGGAGAACCACAAAATGTAGAAGAAGCACTAGCTGACAAGGAATGGAAGGCAGCCATGGACACCGAGTACAATGCACTAATTGATAACAAGACATGTCACTTAGTTCCACCTGAGAAGGGTCTTAACATCATCAATTGCAAATGGGTGTACAAGGTCAAGAGAAAGGCTGATGGAAGTCTTGATAGATACAAAGCCCGTCTAGTCGCAAAAGATTTCAAATAAAGTTATGTCAATATTTTTGTTTAGTCCAGTGGTGAAATCAGCTACTATTCGAGTAATTTTATCAATTGCAATATCTAGAGGATGGAGTTTATGACAACTAGATGTACAAAATGCTTTCCTTCATGGGTATCTTGAGGAAGAAGTATATATGAAGCAACCCCTTGGATATGAAGATAGAAATTCACCAAATTATATTTGCAAGTTAGACAAGGCACTATATTGATTAAAACAGCTCCAAGGGCGTGGTATTCAAGGTTGAGCATGAAACTTCATGAGATTGGTCTTAAATCTTCAAAGGCAGACATGTCATTATTCTACTACAACAAAGAGTCGGTCACTATATTCACACTTATTTATGTAGATGATATCATTGTAGCAAGCTCCACTCAAGAGGCCACCGAAGCATTGCTAAAGGATCTGAACACAGAATTTGCTTTAAAGGATCTGGGTGATCTACACTTTTTCCTCGGGATTGAAGTAAACAAGGTAAAAGATGGCATAATCCTCACTCAGGAAAAATATGTCAAAGATGTGTTTAAAAGAGTTGGAATGTCTAGCTGCAAACCACTGTGTACTCCATTGTCTACATCTGAAAAATTATCGCTGCATGAAGGCTCACTCTTGGGACCAAACGATGCTACTCAATATAGAAGTGTGGTAGGAGCATTACAATATCTAACAATTACACGACCTGATATTTCATTTCCAGTAAACAAGGTTTGTCAATTTTTACATGCTCCAACAACGTCACATTGGGCAACAGTGAAAAGAATTATGAGATACTTGAAACACACAACAAAGTTGGGGGCTAAAGATCAGCAAATCATCTTCACTTCTTGTTAGTGGTTTTTCTGATGCAGATTGGGCAGAATGTTTAGACGATCGAAGATCAACAGGAGGTTTTTTGTGTTGCTTGGGTCAAACTTGGTTTCATGGAGTGCACATAAACAAGCTACCGTGTCACGTTCGAGCACGGAATCAGAATACAAAGCATTACCAAATGTTACTGCTGAAATTATGTGTATACAAACTTTATTGCAGGAAATGGGTGTTAAAGCACCTAAGGCAGCAAAGGTGTGGTGTGATAATATTGGAGCAAAGTATTTGTCAGCTAACCCGGTTTTTCATGCACAAACAAAACACATAGAGGTTGATTTTCGTTTTGTAAGAGAAAGAGTAGCAAGAGGTTTGTTGAATATAGAGTATATTTCATCAAGGGACCAAATTGCTGATGGACTCACAAAACCAGTCACCGTGCGATAACTCGAAATATTCAAGCATAATCTGAATCTCACAAGTTCAGATTGAGGGAGAGTATTAGAAGACAACGGAATAATATGCTAGTTTAGATTCTCATTTATCTCTTGCTATCGTATGTACATCAAACTCTAGCTTAGATTTGATTTTTCTGTTTAAACCTGGTCGGTTGGTTGCGTATAAACGCATGTGTAACAACCATCACTGATTCTACGATGTATCTTTGATCTATATAAAAGCGTACACCTGCGGCTGCTTGAGTTTGAGAGCGCAGGCTTCCCACCAAACGCTTCCGTCCTCTGATCTTTCAATCTCAATAGAAAATACATCAACTTAGCCCTGAGCCCTGATGCATGGATGCATAGTAATCTGACTTTGAAGCTATACCCTTCAGGTATGTCAGATGCGGAACTTGTTACCTTGCCAGAAAACAAGATACAAGCAATGGATTCAACAGACACTCTTGAAAGACTAAACAATGGTATCGAGTATGTAGAACATAATATTTGGATGATAGCCGCAAGGCTTGCTATTCAAAGTATATGATCCTTTGTGCCACATCTCAGTCCATATGCAATTATCATCACTGGGGTTTGCTTTTACGATCAAACTCGTTCCCATGATGCTAACTCGAGCTGGTTAAAGACTCTGCTTCAAAGCTTCTCTAATTCCTTGACTAAAAAAACTCGACCCGGGGGGTGTATTTTGTTAAGAAGACCTCACACGAGATGACGAAACCCTTAAACCCTGTCCCACCCTTACACAGCGGCCCGGAGCTTATGTGATAAAGATCTGGACCGGTTCTTAGATCCATACTTTGGTGACATGTGATTTTTTTAACCCCAGTTTGGAATTCTCTGCCACTGAGAATACCATAAAAGTGCTACTAAACAAATAGTAAGATGAAGATGGGAGCATAATACAAAGCTTTCGATGGGTACAAACATGATAATTATTCCAATGATCCTCACAACCTTATTCCAGCATACAATTCATAACAACTGTTTTATGAGGGAGAAGACATAACTTTTGTTCAAATACAAAAGATTACAGCTTTTCCTTTTGACCCGAAAAAGAGTACAGCTTTGGCCTTTGTTATGAACGTGTGATATGGAAATGAAAAATAATATTCTGCCAAGCAAGACTACGGCAGTTGGTACTTGATACACAGTACATTATATAACTTGAAAAGAATTTAAATCTTCCACCGTGTAAACTTGCAAGCTCCTGAATCACATTCAGAAGGATCAGTTGTTCCTCACTGGACTTACTCTTTTTCGGTTCTTCTGGACCTTTAGCAATGTTAATGTCAGAGGCAAAAGCTTCTACTTGCACGATTGGCAGATGCAGCTTCCATCTCGTCCCATGAATTCTTCTCTTGATTCTGCATGGGCGTGGTAAGTTTTGTGAAACACTATGTTTGTGGTCATTATGTCACAAAACCCCACATGTTCTTGTGTCATGAATGTGATCCTAGTGAACCACGAAGGAACGAAGACCGGAAACTCAAGGATTGTATGCTTTTGTGAGGTGAATCTTGCTCCCAAATAACAGGCGCACGCTGAAGGCTGTTATTCTAAGCGACATACAGGAGCGTTTGATACTTTGAGGAATACATCAATTAGTATTTAAATGGTTTCGTGGTGTTGTTGGTTATTACGTCAGTCTAACACACTGAAGGTCTCCGGTTCCCGGGCGAAGCCATATTTTTTGTCACTTTTTTCTCGAAGCCATGATCGTTTCACTACCAGCCAATGTGTCAGAGCTTCAGCGTGTTGTACCCACCATCCTACGTGTAAAGATGCAGATATACGGGAAAATATACCAGACATGCGTTAGGATATTTGAACATTCGAGTAAGCATGGATTTTCCTTAGATTTAACCAATGGGCCATGTTTTATTGAAAGTATAGTTTAAATTGCATGTAGTGAATAATTTACTGATCCCTTTGTATTTTTATCAATAGTTTTTCATATTGCCAGATACATTATCTTTCATGCATCATCCTCGCACCAATATCCTTCTGCATTGGGAGTGTTAGGGGGGTTGCTATGGAATTCAGATTCAAGATCTAGATTTGGCAACCAATAATGGTACTAGTGATCTCATAGATAAGTAGTAAGCTGTCTCTCCAATAAAAGTTGACCAAAATTTTTAGTCAAACAAACTGTCTGTTTATGGATCTACAAACGTGATATCACGTCCGGAAAAGTTCGACATACGCCTTTTTCATAAATGCACCAAAACCATTATATTCGGAGCCAGAATTTGTCGCTTTCTTCATAAACCCGCAAATCTAGCACATTTCGACTTCAAAAAGGATTTCCCACGAATCTGTCAAGTCCCTTGCACTGGCTAGTTCTCTCCTGCCTTTTGTGGCCTGGGCTTGTTGAACTAGAAATGCAGAATGCAAAAACGCTAAACAAACCACTCTATTCACTCAGCAATTTACAGAAGTTGTTTGTTCTAGTCTTCTGATATTTCAGCACATCAACATTCAGGTACCTGAGGATGAACCACTGCAAACTAACATCAAGCCTCTCTATTGTGGTCTGAGAAAGATTTTTTTTAAGGGTATAACAAATATTTTATCCCAGGTTTCCCAGAATGTCTCTCCTTTGCTGCTACCAATCAGTTTCAGGTGACCAAGTCCACTCCAATATATTATCTCAGTAGAAAATACATCAACTTAGCCCTGAGCCCTGATGCATGGATGCATAGTAATCTGACTTTGAAGCTATACACTTCAGGTATGTCAGCTGCGGAACTTCTCACCTTGCAAGAAAACAAGATACAAGCAATGGATTCAACAAACACTTGTGAAAGACTAAACAATGGTATCGAGTATGTAGACCATAATATTGGGATGATAGCCGCAAGGCTTGCTATTCAAAGTATATGATCCTTTGTGCCACTTCTCATTCTATATGCAATTATCATCACTGGAGCGTACTTCTACAGTCAAACTCATTCCCATGATGCTAACTCGAGCTGGTTAAAGACTGCTTCAAAGTTTCTCCAATCCCTTGACTACTTACAGATAGCGGGATGAAGATGGGAGCATAATAAAAAGCTTTCGATGGGGTGTGGTATAAACAATCGTGATAATAATTCCAATAATTCTCACAACCTTGTTCCAGCATACAAATCACAACTATTTTATGAAGGAAAAGATATAGCCTTTGTTCAAATACAAAATAGTATAGCCTTTTCTTTTGACCCAAGAAAGTGTATAGCTTTGGCCTCTGTTATGAACGTGTAATATGGAAATGAAAATAATGTTCTGCCTAGCCGATAGCACTATAGCAGTCAGTACCTGATACACAGTACATTATATAACTTAAAAAGAATTTAAGCCTTCATGTAAACTTGCAAGTTCCTGAATCACATTCAGAAGGATCAGCTGTTCCTCATTGGACTTACTCTTTTTTTGGTTCTCTGGATCTTTAGCAATGTCAATGTCAAAGAGGCGAAAGCTTCTACTTGCACGTTTGCCAGATGCAGCTTCCATCTCGTCCCGTAAATTCTCCTCTTGATTCTGCATGGGCGTAGTAAACTTTGTGAAACACTATGTTTGTGGTCATTATGCCCCCAAACCCCCACATGTTCTGGTGTCATGAATGTGATCCTAGTGAACCACGAAGGAAGACCGGAAACTCAAGCGGAGATTGTATGCTTTTGTGAGGTGAATTTTGCTCTCAAATAACGGGCGCACGCTGAAGGCTGTATTTCTAAGCGACATACAGGAGAGTTCCATATACGTTCAGTTTGATACATTAATTGATGTAAATGCTACTCCCTCCATTTTGAAATAAATAACGTTTAGGACAGCTAATTTAGTTTAAATTAAACTAATTTCTCTATCCTATACATCAATTATTTGAGAAAGGAGGGAGTAGTACAAATAATTTACTTCGCTTTTTTGTAAGATCTGAAACATAAAACGTAAGTGTAACTTTGCATCTCACTTTGTGCTTTTCACACGGCCTGATTCTTATTACGTCGATCTGATGACTACACACGCAAAATGGGAGTCAATCTTCGGTTGTGCCGAAAATTCATGAACAATCTATTTATTTGTATGGCAAGGCACGCTTACCAGTAATATATGGTTAATTAAAATAAAGTTAAATATGTTACGCAAATGTTTTCGTGGTGTAGTTGGTTATCACGTCAAACACACTGAAGGTCTCTGGTTCGAGTCCGGGTGAATATTTTGTCATTTTTTTCTCGAAGCCATGATCGTTTCACTATATACCAGCCAATGTCTCAGGGCTTCAGCGTGTTGTACCCACCATCCTAGAAATGCAGATATACGGAAAAGTACACAAGACTTGGGTTAAGATATTTGAATATTCGACTAAGCATGGCTTTTCCCTAGATTTAACCAATCGGTCATGTTTTATTGAAAGTATAATTAATTGTGTATAGTGGATAATTTACCAATCCCTTTGTATTTGTCGATGGTTTTTTCATTTTACCGGATACATTATCATCCTGGCACCAATATCCTCCTGCATTGCGAGTGTTAGGGGGGTTGTTATGGAATTCAGAGTCAAGATCTAAATTTGGCAACCAATAATGGTACTAGTCATCTCATAGATAAGTAGTAAGCCATCTCTCTAATAAAAGTTGACCAAAAATGTTTTTAGTCAAACAAAATAAATTAATTGTAGTACTCTACTTAGACGACAAACGGTTCACGGGTTTCGTATCTCGCAGATATGACAACCTTGTCGAGTAACCGCGAATCTCTACTGTCTGTTTATGGCTCGACAAACGTGATATTACGCTAAAAAAAGTTTGACATACGCCTTTTTCATAAATGCACCAAATCCGTTATATTCGGAGCCGTAATTTGTCGCCTTTTTCATAAATGCGTCAAATCCGTTATATTCGGAGCCAGAATTTGTGGTCTTCTTCATAAACCAACAAATGTAGCTCGTTTCGACTTCGAAAGATCTAGAATTTCCCACGAATCTGTCAAGTCCCTTGCACTGGGTAGTTTTCTCCTACCTTTTGTGTGGGCTTGTTGAACTAGAAATGCAGGATGCAAAAGCGCCAGACAAACCACACTATTCGCTCAGCGGAGCGGCGGCACATCCATCCATCCGGGAAAATGGGCAAACCGTTTTGTACCCATTACTGACAGATCGGACCCATGTCATTTTCCGTCTGAGACGCAACAAGGATGAGCATGGTGTACGTGATCCAGAGGGAAAGGTACGTCCTTGAGCATCGGCCGGAGAACGAATGGGGTGACTGGGAGAGTTGGAAAGTCACGAGCTGGAAAGGATATAAGCCGTCGGATGCGAATGATGTCGGCCGGTGCGGCCCGTCGTCTCTATATATCTGCTGGACTGGATCGACGACAGATCGAGCTCTCACTTGCAAGCTGCGACCCCTCTTCTCCTCCGGCCTCCTCATCCTCCGCAGAATTCTTGCGTCTTTGCTCGAGCGCGGCGAGTATGGAGGCTGGGAGCTCGGTCCGTTTCGTCCACGACGCGCCGGCCGGTTCCGTGCACCCCGGTAGCGCCGCTCAGGTGATCCCTGCCGCCGGCACGATCCACCCAAGCTTGGGCGCGCTCCTGGCCGGGTTCGGCATGGCGCCGACTGGCAGCTTCCTGCCCGGAGGGACCCCCGCGTCTGCCGTTGTCCACGGCGCCGGCGGCAACCCGCCGCCCAACGTGTGGAACCGGGTGGTGGTGATGGCCGGGCAGCCCCGGACGGGAGGAGGCGGCGACGGCAAGAGGGCGCCGCCGCAGCAGCAGCACAGGGGCCCCTGGACCGCGGAAGAAGACGAGTAAGTCGCTTCAGATTTTTTTTTTGCTTGTCCTGTTCCGCGCTTCTCGCCGTGCCGGCTCTTGTCTGATCCGCTGGTGAGCTTTGCGTGTGTCTCCCACGAATGCAGCATCCTCAAGCGCATGGTGACGGAGCACGGCGAGCGGAAGTGGGCGGTGGTGGCGCGGTTCCTCCCCGGCCGGATCGGCAAGCAGTGCCGCGAGCGATGGACAAACCACCTGCGCCCGGACATCAAGGTTTGATAGATGCATCGATCGATCGGTCGATCCCTTCTCGTTTCCCATATTAATCCTGATTGATGCTTGTGCTAGCTTGTAATCTGTGTCTATCTAGCTAGTTTATAAAGACATGAATCTGGAGAAGATTTGTTCTTCTTTTTGGCGAAGAAATTTCCTGATTTTTTTCTACGTACAAATGGTGCTGAAGTTTTGGTCCGACCATGTGAAAGTGGGGCGTTAACTCCGTATGAATTAGTGGAGCATTACGTGATGCGTGTCTTTACTCTCACCACTAAATCGTGGCAATTCTTCATCAAAGGCACCGCTTAATTACACAGGGAAGGGGAATCTTTATCTTCTTTTTTCTTCTGTTATGATTATGCACATCACGCGTGACTGCTTGTGAAGTTTTGATGTTCGGACGGAGTCTGTGAGTAGTGACTGAGTAGAGCTGCACGCAATTTTTTGTCGTCTATATCACCGAAAAGAATTTGGACTCGATCGCTATCTACAGGGCTATAGTACAAAATAATACGTGTTCGATGATCTCCATTCATCAGCTTCGTTTATTAATTTGTTGTGTACTGTGAACGCTAATCACTTGCTGCTGATCATGCATGACTAACAGAAGAGCTTATGGAACGAGGAAGACGACCTGTCGCTGATCGAGGCGCACAAGATCTACGGGAACCGGTGGTCGATGATCGCGAGGTTCCTCCCCGGTCGGTCGGAGAACGCCGTGAAGAACCACTGGAACGCCACGAGGAGGAGCCTCAAGGCCAAGCGCCGGCTGAAGAAGAAGAAGGCCGCGCAGGAGGAGGAGGAGGAGGCGGCGGCTCCCAGCCACTTGTCCGTCCTGGAAGAGTACATCCGAAACCTGTACCCTGCCGACGCCGACCTCGCCGCGGCGCCGTCGCCGACGGTTTCTCCTCCGTCCTACAACCTCGGGTACGGCGAGGCGGTCAGTCCGGCGCCACCCGCCGCGGCGTCGCCGGCGGGCTTATTCGACCCGCCGGCCGGGATGGGGATGATGTACCACAACTCCGGTGGCGGCGGCAGCTCTTCCGCCTCGCCGCCGTCGTCCAACGTGGGGACAGCGATGAGCGTGCCGCCGGCGATGCTGCTGGACCTGAACGCCTACTACGGCGAGGTGCCGCTGCACGCCATGATGATGGATCTGCAGGAGCAGCAGCAGCAGGCTTCGGCTTACGCCAACCTGATGACGGGCCTCCCGTTCGTCGACAACTTCATGTGGCAGCAGCAACCATCCGTCCTCCACCACGCCGGCGGCGGCGCCAACAGCGCAAGCAGTGCAGGTCATCACCACCAGTACTTCTACGGCGACGGCGGCGAGGGCCCGAGTGGCGCCGGCAGCAGCAGCGCCGACGACGTGGACGTGGTCCAGATGGCCTCGAGGGAGTTCCTGATGCCGTCGCAGGACGAGGTGACTCTCGACCTGACCAGGTTCATGTGAGTCGTCGTCGTCGTCATCCAAGCCGCCCTCGTCCAAAAGGCCGGCCGGTCGGCGCGCGCTTGCGTCCCCTCACCCTGTTGTATCCTGCTTGTCTGTTGTAGAGCATCGCCCCGATCATCAGGACAGCAAAGCCTTGCGTATGTTCGATGCGTGTTTGTATCTTTTCCTTTTTTTGTTTTCGAACAACCTGCACCTTCCATGCATGTTCTCGTAATGTGTTGAGAAACTCTCTTTAGGAACTGATCTGCTCTGCTATGCTCTCTATGGTTAGTAGTAATAATCGTCTCACATATTGGCTAATCGTCGTGTAGCAGCAATCGGCATGATCGAGTTGTTTGCTTCCTTCACGGAAGATGATATGCACATGGCGATTGGCATCGTCATCGCATGCAGTCGGGCCGGGCTCATCCTGTCGTCGTCCGGCCGGACAAGAAGTCGAGCACCAGTCTTATAGCATGCATGCCATGCACGGCGGGGAGTAGATGCCGCCTGGGCCGCGCTTTTTTCCTGTGGCCGTGGCGTGGAAGGCTAGCCGCTTCGATCGTCCCTGCCCGGACGCCATATTTATGCAGCAGCGGCGTGCAGTCTGATCACGCGCCGCGCCGAGTAGTATATCTGACCTTCAATTCGCTCCTCTCGTGAACAGTGCCGCCCGTTCCGCTAGCTTCCGCGCTCGTTTTTTTGTTTTGTTTTTATCAGGCGCTGTTTCGGGGGCTTCTTTTTGCACCTTCTAAAGAAGCTCGCTCCCCGACCGAGTAGCTCGAGATCGTGGTTAACTGGTGTGCGGGGCCCACATTCATCCTTTTCTCTCTCGCCGTGCTAACCGGGCCCGGGCGTCAGCCACTCGACCGCACTGTTGTCGCGGGAGCTCGATCGTTGATCGCTTCAAGCTCACATAACGTCGGTGTTCACCACACTCAACTCAGTTCGTGAACTGGAGCAGGTGGAGACGACGTGAGAAAGTTTTGTGGTGTATACTTTGCCACCATGCATCTCAGTTTTTATTAATACTCGGTTACAATGTATGACCATGCACACACTCATACCGTTGCGACGCCCGGTTTACGCGCGAGAACTTGCGACATGCACACGATCTGTTATTCAGCGCTGCAGACCCGCATCATGTGTTTACCCGATCACCGCCGCAACCGAAAACGCTGTGGACTCTGGCTCAGCACTTGAACATGCGAGCTCCACCGAACTCGGTCCACCCAAACTGATAAACATGCAAAATATGTAAACATGCATGCAGATAGAACTAGATTAGACACAACATCTCACCCCCTTAATCTTGTTCCTCCCTCGTAATGTTCAGCTTCTGCCTGAACTCAATTAACTTGACTCTCCACAACGCCTTTGTCAGTAGGTCTGCCAGCTGCTTATCAGTTCCCACATAATCTATTTCTACCTTTCCTTCTTCAACACAACCTCGGATAAAATGAAATATTGTGTCAATGTGTTTTACCCGATCATGAAACAATAGATTCTTGCTGAGTTCAATAGCAGCTTTGTTATAAATCAGAAGCTTGAACTTCTTCGGTCTCTTGGAGTAATTCACTCAATAGTTTGTTGAGCCATATACCTTGACATACACCGGTTGCTGCAGCAATGTACTCAGCCTCACATGAAGATAGCGCCGCAACCTTTTGTTTTTGGGAACTCCAGGTAATCAGGTTGTTCCCTAAGAAAAATGCCACACCAGTTGTGCTTCTTCTGTCACTTGTGTCTCCAGCAAGATCACTATCAATGTAGCCTACAAGCTCAAGATTATATACCCCACAGTGCCTGCAAGGTATCTCAAAATTCTCTTCACAGCTTCCCAGTGTTGCTCAGTTGGTTTCTCCATGAACCTGCTAACAACACTCACTGAATAAGCAATATCTGGTCTTGTATTTACTAAATACCTCAATGACCCAATGATACTTCTGTAGGTTCTAACATCCACTGGTCTGCTTTCATCAGTCTTGGACAGATGTAACCTCTATTCCATTGGGGTTTCAGTAGGATTGCAGAGGCTCATCTTGGCTTGTTCTAGAATTTTCATGGTATAAGATTTCTGTCTGAGAAAGATCTCTCCTATGACCTATTTCACCTATATACCCAGATAATAGCTGAGTCTCCCCAAGTTAGACATCTGAAAACTCTGTTTCATCTCCATTTTGAATTGAGAGATTTGCTCCACAGCCGTACCACAGATGATCAAATCATCTACATACACGCCAACTATCAACAGATTCTTGCCTACACCTCGAGTGTATACTGCATGCTCCACATTACTCCTTCTGAATCCTAGAGTGTGCAGTTCTTGATCAAGCCTTGCATACCAGGCTCTTGGGGCCTGTCTCAGTCCATACAAAGCCTTCCTAAGTTTCAATACTTTCTTGGGATGATCTTCCACAACAAAACCAGGTGGCTGCTGCACATAAACATCTTCCTTGAGTTCCCCATTTATGAAGGCAGATTTCACATCAAGGTGATGTACTTCCCATTTCTCCTTAGCAGCCAAGGCTAGCAACACTCTAATTGTCTCCAGTCTGGCTACTGGGGCAAAAACATCCTGAAAGTCCACCCCCTGTCTTTGTGAATATCTTTTAGCAACAAGCCTGGCTTTGTGTTTGACAATATTGCAAGCAACATTTTTTTCACTTTAAACACCCACTTAACTCCTATGGCTTTGTGACCAACAGGCAAGTCAGTGAGTCTCCATGTATCATTCTCTTGAATAGCTTCTAATTCACCTTCCATGGATTCATACCATTCACTTTCTTCAAGTGCTTGATCAATGTTTGCAGGTTCTTCTGCACTTAGCAGACACAAGTAACTCTGCTCATAGTCTTCAACAGGTTCACTTGAATCTAACACATCAGCAATGGTTCTGAATCTCTGTGGTACCCCTGCTGAGTCTACCCCAGCACCAGCAGGTGGAGTCACCCACTGAATTCCTTAAGGCTGTTGATCCTGTCCTTCATGTTGTAGTGTTATAGGAGTTTCAGGTTCCAGAGCCATAGGAGTTTCAGGTTGAAACTGAACATTTTCTGCAGGAGCTACCAAAGTTTCAGTCCACCTTACTGTAAAAACAGACTCTTGATCAGTATGGCTTGAGCTTGATTTTCCCTAATCTCAAGACCTCTTCTCATCAAATTTTACATCTCTTGACACTATCACCTTGTTGTTCACTGGATCATACAGCTTATAAGCTTTTGTATTCGGTTGATAACCTAGGAACACACACTTGGTTGATCTGTCAGAAAGTTTAGTGATCCCAGAACCTGCTTTTCTTGCAAACGCCACACAGCCAAACGTCCTCAAATGATGTACAGATGGTTTTCTGACTGTCCAAGCTTCATAGGGTGTTTTCCCACTTAACCTTCTTGTTGGAGATCTGTTTAGGACATAGACTGCAGTTCTCACCGCCTCACCCCAAAACTGACCAGGAACTTGCATTCCTTTTAACATCCATCTAGCCATTTCTACCACTGTCTGATTTCATCTCTCTACAACACCATTTTATTGTGGAATATAAGGTGCAGTAGTGAAGTGTTTGACACCCACATTTCGAAGGTATGCATAGAACTGATGTGAGTTAAATTCTCCACCTCTATGTGTTCTAAGTGCCCTCGGACTTCTTCCAAGTTCAGTCTCTGCCTGAGTTTTTATCAGTTTGAAATAATGTAAAGCCTCATTCTCGGACGCTAACAACTCCACCCACATAAACCTACTGAAATCATCAACAATGAGCAAGAAATATATTTTACCTCCTGGTGTGGGTGTGTCAATATATCCACACAGATGTCCATGTAAGAGGTCAAGTCTTTCTTCAGCTTGGTATTCAGTGGCTTGAGGAAAGGCTCTTCTATGATGCTTAACCAATACACCACTATCACATACTTGATCAATGTGATTAACAACAAGGATTCCTCTTGCCATTTTCTTCTAACCCAGGCCGTGCAGGGACCTAAAAATCAAATGGCCAAAGCCACCCCTCATTATCTCTGTTAGCCATCAGACAGACCGGGTGAGCAACTTTCAGTTTTGCAATGTTGCAGGGAGGGAAAGCCAAAGTAAACTGGCAGAAAGTGTGCAGGCCAATTCAAAAGGGGGGACTTGAAATAATGGACTTAAACATATTCAGTCGTGCACTCAGACTTAGATGGATTTGGCATCGCTGGAAGACACCATGGAAGCCTTGGGTAGGGTCTGATATGCCCCTGGATGCTACGGACATCGAAACTTTTGCGACGGCGACCACGGTAACCATCCACAATGGAAAGATGGCCAGGTTCTGGACAGATAGCTGGCTGCAGGGAACATCACCAGCTGCGATGTTTCCAAACCTTTATGGACACAGCAAGCGAAAAAACAGGTCGGTAGCCGAAGCATTAATCAACAACGCATGGATCAGAGACATCTCACATAATCTCACAGTCCCTTTAATACAACAATATGTAAACTTGTGGCATATAATCCAAGAGCAAGGCTTCGACCCGGGAGATAACCTATCGGATGAAATAATATGGACTGCCTCGGGGAGCGGAGAATACTCAACCAGGTCTGCATACATGGTTCAATTTGTAGGTTCTATCCAATCCGCTTACCCGGAACTCATTTGGAAGGTATGGGCACCCTCACGTTGTAAAATCTTCATATGGTTGTTGTTACAAGATCGATTATGGACTGCCGTAAGATTACAGAAAAGGGGATGGCCCAACTCATACTTTTTTCCAATGTGCATCCGGAATCTCGAAACAGCAGCACACCTTTTTATCCACTGCCCTATTACTCGACAGATATGGACCGGCATGGCACATTGGCTGGGATCCTTGACACTACTACCAGAGAACTGGAGTCAAGATGATAATATGCAAGCATGGTTTTTGTCTCTGGCTTCTGGAAATAAGGGCACAAAAAAAGGATGTGATCATTCTCGACGATGATTTGCTGGAGCATCTGGAGAGAGCGTAATGCCAGAATTTTCGAAGGAAAGGAGAAAAGCACGATAAGAGTTATTGAGGAGATAAAAGAGCAAGCTGCATGTTGGGGAAGAGCAGGAGCGATACAGCTATCGAAATTACTCCCCACTAGCTGAACTCATACATTGTATTTGGTGCTAGATTAGGCATTCCTGTATGATCATTAAGACAGAAAAACGCTGTAATCATATCTCTATTAATATATAGGTCATATGGCCCATTTTTCTAAAAAAAAAGTTTTGCAATGTACAATCTGTTAGCTGAACGAGGTGCACTAATAACCAACATATGCCCTTGATCAAATATGCTCAGTTGGCCATTTTGCATCAACACCTTACATCCCCTCTGCTCTAACTGCCCCAAACTGATGATGTTGCTTTTGAGCTTGGGAATGTAATATACCTCAGACAGTATTTTGTGAACCTGATTTAGGCCTTGCAAAAGCCTATTCCTTGGATCTCCACCAATGACCCATCTCCAAACTTGACTGAGCCTTTTACTGTCTCATCAAGGGATGACAAGGTCAATCTCTTCCCAGTCATATGATTACTGGCCCCTGAGTCCAAGTACCACAATTTCTCATCCTCCTCCGATGACTGTTTTCTGGTTTCATTCAGATACACTTCCTCCATCGGTAACTCTTCAGTCACCTTTGATTTCTGTCAACAGCAAGGCTGACTAATCATCTGTTACTGTCAAATGAGCTTCCTCCTTCTCTTTTCGAGGTTTGCGACACTCTCTCGCCTAGAGTGTCCTCACACACCACAGTTTCTACACTTTCCTTTGCGTCGTGGTGTCCCTTCCGAGATAGTTCTGGTGCCACTGTCATTTGCTCGTCCTCCTCCTTTGTTCTTCGCATTCTGGTGGCCATTCCCTTTTTTGCTGCTTGATGAGGAATGAGATGCCAACCTTGTCCTTATATCTGGCCTCACCACTCCTACCAAGTCGATCTTGAGCAGCTCAATCTCCCAAGGAGTTCCTCAACTGAAAGCTTATTGAGATCAAGTAGAGTTTCAATGGCCAAAGCAATCTGCATGTAACGAGTTTGCACTACCCAAAGAAACTTCTTGACAACTCGAACCTCATCAACGGGCTCACCTAGGGTGCGAAGAGTGGTGGGAAGGCTCGAGATGCGCATCGCGAACTCATCCATGGCCTCACCCTCTTTGAACTCGATCGTCTCGAATTCTTTCAGGAGTTGCTGAGCATTTGCCTGCCGCACGCAGTTGCCGCCCACACACGTGCTTCTCACCGCCTCCCACGCCGCCTTCGCACTCTCCTTTGCAGCCAACGCCAGGTGCATCTCCACCGGAACGCCCCGCAGAATGGCAGCAAGTGCCAGTCTATCTTCCCTGCGTTCTACTTCGTCGGAGATCACCGCATGCCAGAGATCTTGCGCCTCAAGATTCACCTGCATCACGAGGGGCCATTGACTGTAATTGGTGCGGAATAACAGTGGGTAGACGAGGGAGCTGCCCGCATCCTTGACGACGCGTTCCACCACCACCAGAGCGCCTGGTACGTCGTCGACACCGCTCCTGCCTGTAGGAGGCGTTCTCGATGCGTCACGACCTCTGGCCATCTCCAACCATCTCGGATCTTCGCAACCGCTCGGATACCACTTGTTGTCACGGGAGCTCGATCGTTGATCGCTTCAAGCTCAGAGGACGTAGGTGTTCAGCACACTCAACTCAGTTCGTGAACTGGAGCAGGCGGAGACGACGAGAGAAAGTTTTTTGGTGGATACTTTGTCACCATGCATCTCAGTTTTCATTAATACTCGGTTACTATGCATGGCCACATACACACTCACACCATTGCGACGTCCGGTTTACGCGCGAGAACGTGTGACATGCACACGATCTGTTATTCAGCGCTGCAGACCTGCATCATGCGTTTACCCGATCACCGCCGCAACTGAAAACGTTGTGGACCCTGGCTCAGCACTTGAACATGCGAGCTCCACCGAACTCGGTCCACCGAAACTGATAAACATGCAAAACACGTAAACATGCATGCAAATAGAACTAGATTAGACACAACACGCACCTCCTGGTTTGCCAGCAACGGCGGCGGCCGCGCGCCGCGTGGCGCTTCTCTCGCGTCTGCCCGAACAGCCTGTGAGAAATCAGAGGTGATAGGAAGCGTTGAACCCCTTAGGGCCGCGTACCTTTGTTTATATGGGCAACAATAGCCGCTGCCGTGGCCTTTACATGGTATGAGATTAGCGGTTGGTTTGATTCCCTCTATTCCTGATTACATACCAAAGATAGTACAAGCTAATCTGGGTAACAAACCAACCGACCAATCTCCTTGATTGATTACATAGTTTCCTATTAATTGTAATCAGTACCTTCTATGTTTAACATCCTCCCTCAATCACAACTTTCTCAAGTTGAGGTTGTACTTAAAATTTTCTAACTGTCGAACAGCAAGGGGCTTCGTAAACCCATCTGCAACTTGATCTCGTGTAGGAATAAAATCCACTTCCAGTAACTTCTTCGTAACTCTCTCTCTTACGAAGTGGTAATCAACTTCAATGTGTTTTGTTCTACCATGAAAAACTGGATTAGATGAAAGGTATTTGGCTCCCATATTGTCGCACCATATTTTTGCTGTTTTAGGACTTGGTACCTTCAACTCATATAAGAGTGTTTGGATCCACATTACCTCAGCCGTGGCATTTGCTAAGGATTTATACTCAGATTCTGTACTTGATCTAGAGACGGTGGCTTGTTTTCTTGCATTCCAGGACACAAGATTTGATCCAAGATACACAGCGAAGCCTCCAGTGGATCTTCGGTCATCTAAGCAACCTGCCCAATCTGCATCAGAGTATGCACTTACCAACATTGAGTTAGACTTGTGCAAGTTTAGACCGAGTTTAGTACAAGCCTTGATATATCTAAGTATTCTCTTCACAGCAGCCCAATGAACCGTTGTAGGCGAGTGTAAAAACTGGCATACCTTATTCACAGCAAAGGAAATATCCGGCCTAGTGAGAGTTAAATATTGTAGAGCTCCTACAACACTTCTGTATTGTGTTGCATCATTTTTACCTAATGTATCCCCCTCATGCAATGACAATTTCTCACTGGTTGACATTGGGGTGTTGACCGGTTTGCAATCAAACATTCCAACTTTCTTCAATAATTCACTCGCATACTTCTCTTGACTGAGTACAATGCCCCCCGAGACTTGAGTTACTTCAATGCCAAGGAAGTAAGTCAAGTTGCCGAGATCCTTGAGGGCAAAGTCTTGCTTGAGATCTTGTAGAAGTTTCAGGACTGCATCATTATGAGAGCTAACGACAATAATGTCATCAACATAGACAAGCATGAACATGGTGATACCGTTTTTGGAATAAAAAAATAATGATGTATCGGCTTTAGAGCTATGAAAACCAAGATCTACTAATTTCTTACTCAATCTGGAGTACCACGCCCGTGGAGCTTGCTTGAGTCCATATAACGCCTTGTCAAGCTTGCAAATATACTGAGGATGAGTGGAGTCCTCAAATCCCGGTGGTTGCCGCATATATACTTCTTCTTCTAATAGGCCATGGAGAAACGCATTTTGAACATCCAATTGCCTCATGAACCAGCCTCTAGAAACGGCAATGGACAAGATAATTCTGATTGTAGCTGCCTTGACAACCGGACTAAACGTATCTTCATAGTCGATGCCGTATCTTTGTTTGAAACCTTTTGCGACAAGCCTTGCCTTGTACCTGTCTAAGCTCCCATCTTGCTTACGCTTGATCTTATAGACCCATTTACAATCAATGATGTTAGTACCCTTGTGAGGTGGTACGAGATGCCAAGTTTTATTCTTCATCAAGGCCGAGTACTCATCTTGCATAGCTTCGTTCCAATTAGAATCTTGTAATGCTTCATCCAAATTCCTTGGTTCACCTGATGCAGTAAGAAAGCCATACTTGATGGTGCCATCAGTATATATTTTTGGTTTACGAATACCTCCCTGAAGTCGCGTCTTAGGTCGAGAAACAACCGGCTCAGCAGTTGAAGCAGGCGCCGAGGCAGAACCTGAGTTGGAGTCGGGAGAAGGCAAAGCCCCAGCGTCGTCATCCGCAGTAGATCCCACGTGCAAAATCTGCTTGGGATCCGATCCCAGGTGGCCGGACGCGAGATCCCGTGGAGAGGCAGGTGCCACAGGTGCGTGCGGCATGGGAGTCACCGCAGGATTCGGCGCTGAGTTTAATGTTGATGCCGGAGCAGTGGCGCTGGGAGCCGTTCCAATGATTGGGAGCGTTTCCTCGATATGCTGCACAGGGGCACTTGCACTAATATCAGCTGAATCAGGACAATTAATCAAGTGAGTATTCATTTGTTGTGACCCCAAAATCAAAGGTGGAAACAACGTCGGATGAAGGGAGACTTCAGCTCTAAGTTGAGGACCGGCGTTAGGGTGAAGTTTAGAAAAAGGAAACACTTGTTCATCAAAAACAACATCTCGGGAAATATAAATTTTACCGGTAGAGAGATCAAGACATCTATATCCTTTGTGGAGGGAGCTATAGCCTAAGAAGGTACACTGTTTGGAGCGAAATTGTAATTTGTGAGAATTATAAGGACGAAGATTTGGCCAGCAAGCGCAACCAAATGAGCGTAAAAATTCATAGTTGGGTGGTTCTTTGAACACACGATAAAAGGGTGTATCACCATGGATCACACGACTAGGCATTCTATTGATTAAGTATGTAGCTGTAAGAAAGGCTTCGTCCCAGTATTTCAAGGGCATGGATGCATGAGAGAGGAGGGAAAGACCTACTTCAACGATGTGTCGATGTTTTCTTTCTGCCGATCCATTTTGTTGATGAGTGTGTGGGCATGACACATGATGCGAAATGCCGACTTCCTTAAAGAAGGAGTGGAGCTTGTTGTATTCCCCTCCCCAATCAGATTGTATAGTGATGATTTTCCTGGAGAAAAATCTTTCAACAAGTTTTTGAAACTCACGAAAGATCTGAAACACTTGAGATTTAAACTTGAGCAAATATATCCATGTAAATTTGCTATAGTCGTCGATGAAGGAGACATAGTACTTGTACCCTCCTGCAGATGTACTGGCAGGGCCCCAAACATCGGAATAAACAAGATTCAAAGGAAAAGACGACTTGCTTTGTGATGAGGAATAAGGCAATTGATGACATTTAGCCTGTTGACAGGCATTACAAACTGAATCTTTCTTAGACGTGTCAAGCACGGGAAGATTAAAACTGCTAATAATGTTTGCTACAACAGTAGATGACGGATGGCCAAATCTGTTGTGCCATTGATCAAAGGAGGGCCGGAACACACTAAGGACCTGTTTTATTTCTGAACCACTTGGGATAGGGTAGAGACCACGGTAACTTCGTCCTCTAAGAAGTACCCTCCTCGAAACCTGATCCTTAATAAGAAAGAAACCAGGTTGAATTTCCGAGAAAATCGAGTTATCTTTAGTCAAACGATAGACAGAAACAAGGTTTTTATGTGCTTTTGGAACATGAAGAACATCATTCAGGATAAGCTGACAATTTGGGGTATTAACAAATGAATAACCAACATGATCAATTGCCATACCTGACCCACCGACTCCATGAATCTGATCTTTTCCTTTGTATTTCTCTCGGATAGCAAGTTTCTCCAATTCTCCTGTCACGTGATCTGTAGCACCAGTATCTAGGTACCAGTTAGCATCAGGAGCATAGGATGAGGCTGCACCGGCATACCTTTCATCAGGAACGAAGTTTTCATCAAATCTGTGCCAGCATTCGCTAGCCAGATGACCTTTCTTGAAACAAACTTGACACTTGGGTCTTGTGTCTGGTGCACCATAATTCCTCCGGTTGCTAGTGTTTGGCGATCGTCCAGGATTGCGCGCCCTGCCTCTGCTAGGGATGCGGCCACCACGCATGCCAGCACGGCCACACGTAGTACTGCGACCTCGGCTTGCTGCATTCACCGAAGCCTGATAGTTCTCTTCATGTTGTTGATGCTCTATGCGTTGCTCATAGCTCATGAGCTAAGAGTAAACTTCACCAATGGTGAGTGCATCCGATCTTGCGACCAGGGCAGATACGACCGAATTGTATTCGTAGTCGAGTCCAGCCAGAATGTAGGAGATCAGTTCTTCATCATCAATTTTCTTGCCGACTAGGGCCATGTCATCAGCCAAGGTCCGAGCCTTGCTGACATACTCTGTAATTGAGTCATTGCCTCTCTTCATGGTTGCGAGGGCAATTCTGATGTTGACGCTCCGAGCGCGCGTCCCCGAGGTATACATACCCTCGATAACATCCCACGCCGAGGCAGCTGTGGTGCAGATAGTCACTTGCCCCATGATCTCTTTCGAGAGGGACAGCAGCAGGTACGCCAGGACCTGTTGGTCGACGGCATATCAGTCTTCATAGTCTGGATTGGAGATCGTCGTCCCCTTCTCTTGAATCTCCTGTGGCGGCGCCTTTGTGACGCCGGTCAGATGACCTTCCAGTCTGGCGCCGCGAAGAACAGCCAGGATCTGAGCCTTCCAAATGGCATGATTGGTTTTGTTTAGCTTCTCGGAGATTGTCCCACTAAGCAGAGCACTTGTGGTGTTCGCCATTGACGAGAGATGGATAGGATCGATAGTGTTTCAGGCTCTATATACCATGTGAGAAATCAGAGGTGATAGGAAGCGTTGAACCCCTTAGGGCCGCGTACCTTTGTTTATATGGGCAACAATAGCCACTGCCGTGGCCTTTACATGGTATGAGATTACCGGTTGATTTGATTCCCTCTATTCCTGATTACATACCAAAGATAGTACAAGCTAATCTGGGTAACAAACCAACCGACCAATCTCCTTGATTGATTACATAGTTTCCTATTAATTGCAATCAGTACCTTCTATGTTTAACACAGCCAGCCCCTGTCGCGGTGTGGTCGGAGCCCTTGTTTTGCGTGCGTTCCTCCCTCTTCCGCCGCCGCCCGTCTCCATTACCGCGAGCAAGAGCCCGTCTTCTCCGAGCTCGGCCGCCGGGACCCAAACCACCCCGCCGCTAGATCCTTCCCCCGCTGTGAGCTCCGTTCAAAATCCCTCGCGCCGATAGAGGCATATCTCCCTTACGAGCTCGTCGCCGACAACCTCCTCAGACTCCGAGCTTAAGCACAACGATGTGAATCTCAAGGATCCGCTTAAGCATAACATAGTGGTTCAGTTGTAGCATTGCTACTACCCTTATGTAAGAGCCACTATTTACATTCCAACTATCCTTGGTATTGGCAGGCTACCGTATCTAAGCATCATGTCAGTGGCGGATCGGGGGGGGGGGGGGGGCTGGATGTACTATGAATTTTTCTTCTACAATTTGGATATGGAAGAGAGGTAATAAAGAGTTGAAGATTAAATATAATCAGATAAATGGTCAACAACGTTAATTAAATTGAAAATCTTACTAGTTTATTTTAGAAACCAATCAAGTCCATTAGCACCCATCGTCGAGCCTAATAGACAAGCAAAAGTAATAGTCTATTTTAATCTTGTGCACTCTATAAACCTTTATTTTACGTACTTGCAATACCGCTAGAGAAGGGCGAGATAATGTGTTTCACCCCACAAACAAGCGAGTTAGAATAGTCGAGCAGAACGACAACATTGCATGCCGGGAACCGGCCAGCAAATGATGCAGTAGAGTCACGCTAAGTCCCAAATTTTTAATTTATCTACTTTAATTTGTGATAACAACGGTTCAATTTGGTATTATAAAAAACTATCGATTTAGCATGTTGTTTAAAAGAACAGTGTCCATTTCATTCTCATGTTTAAGCAACATCGGCAACCTAACAAAACTGTATAAACTTTGTTTTTTTATTTGACATTGATGACTATTAGCATTATTTTAATCGTCTATTTTATGAAAAAAATTAGTTCAAACATGTGAAATTATAAATTATTATTAACATACTATATTTAAAAGTTACTAACATTATTTTTTCGTGTGACATGTAGTTCAGCCCCTCCTACGGTTTTAGTCTGGATCCGCCACTGCATCATGTATTGTTAAGGTTTAAGGTAATGCATGGACTGATGGTTCTGCGTTGCAATTATTTCTTTTGAAATCTCTGCAGCCTTGTTCACATTAATCATTGTCATCACCTGTTGTGGTTCATATGAAAAAAGGTTGTTTGATGGATTTTTGCATACCAAAAATCATAAGAGTAGATAAGACTCTGTTTGGCATAGCTTAAACTTGTTGAAAAAAATATCTTGTTTGAACAGCTGACGAACAGTGGTTTAAGCTTATACCTTGTTGTTCTTCTGAGAAGCAGCTGTACTGAGTAATAGGTTGCTGAAGAAGTTATCTATTTGGCACACTTTCTGTTTATTTTTTGAAAAAACTGGTCCAAAATTTGTGCCAAACATGGCCTATGTATTCAAGGTTACGTGGACAATTCACATTCAGAAAATTCAGTCTGGCATACTATATATAAGACGTGTGATACATGCATTACAAGGATCGTAAGACCCTTTAGTCATTCATGGTCACGTCAGATATGAAATACACGTGAGCCTCCTCAAATTAATCTGTCAGTATTTGATAAGTATGACATACAAGCTGATCCAAAGTTTTTTGTGCTGAATCATATATAATTCTCTAATGATGAATCCCGGCTGGTTTGCTTTGTAGGCTAGCTACCTGTGGAGATACAATTCAGTATGACAGAGGTCACGCATCTTCAAACTGAATTCTCGTGGTCATGTCAAGTTTGTATCATGCCGCCGTCTTAAGAACAGCACACGTATCAACGCGCCGAAGCACGCGCTCGCCGCTGCAACTCGCCGCAACGCCGGAGTCGCGGCCACGCGCTGCAACTGCAGTCGCACCATTGACGAAACAGGAAGGGCATATGTTGCCCCTACTCACTATATATAGATATTTAAAAAATAGTGAAACATATTGGAGTCTCTAAACTTGTCCTGTGTTTTCATCTAGGTTCATAACTCTTGGAGTAGATATAAGTCACTAAACTTGTCCCACCTACCAAGATAGGTGAATAACTCCACTTCAGATACATATGTGTTCTTAATCTATCTAAAAGAATAAGTCTACGTAACACTCAACTATCACAGACAAACCACTTCGAACTCTAACTTTGTAAACAGGGTATTTAAACCTCTGAATATATTGAAAAATATCTAAATCACACAGAGTTGTTTTGGAAGCGATTTTACTCATGTGGCATGCTACATGGATGCTGACATGATATCGCTATCCCACACGCCACTTCTAATTTTCTCTCTTACCCTAGAACTCTATTGAGATGCCCTAAAAATATAAGTTCGTATTGCGGAGATTCAGGTGGAGCGTCCCATCAGCTGCTCACCCCCTCTCCTCCCTTCTCTCATCTTTCTCGTCGTCGCTTAAGTTACATACTCGTACAAATGACGTATTAGGCTGACAGTTTAGAGCCTCCTCTCTACACGAATAGTTCATGTACGAAGCAAGAAAAAAACTTATTTTTAGCTTTTTCTGTGATACCCATGGCTCACATGTTAACGTTGTGTCTCAACGACCACGTCAACTTTCATATAACATGCCATCAAAACTGACTTTAAAACCAACTCGAGGGGTTACTTAGACGATTCTCGATACTTTAATGGGCTAAATATCTGGTTTCAGTTTAACATGGACACCCAACATGGGACAAAGTTCAACGGCATTGGGAGGGGACTCGAGCCACGTGAAAACTACGAGCTTGGTGTCGAGGTCCTCAGCGTCAAGTCGGTAAGGTTCGGGTCGGCTAGCTCTTAGGCGTCTTGCAATGGTGGGCAGGTGGGGTGAGGATGGCGGTGATGAGGCTCGTCAGGGACGGGCGCGCGGGGAGTCGACGAGGACCAATGGGAGAAGCACCGGCACGAGCTCGTAGTGTTTGAAAGCGTGACTAGGATGGCTCCATGGCGTAGATTGATGTGGCGGCGTTGCTCGGTGTAATAACAACAGCGGCAGCAGCAGTGTTGCAACTCAATTTTGAGGCGAGGACGATGACGGTTTAGCGAAGAGGAGGTTTGGGGTTAGATACCCTTTTTATAGGACTAATGGCCCTAGATGGCTGCATGATATGCACACCGAGATTAGCGGTAGTCTGGGCGGCGCTTAGGTCGTGGCCACAAGGCCCACAACCGTTGAGAGAAATATAGAGGTAGGTGATGACGGAGTTGGGCTGGTGGACTGTGATCTCAAGTGGGCTGCGTGCGAGAGGGAGGGGGAGAGGTAGGAAAGCTTGGCCACGTGCAAGAGAAAGGGTGGAGAAGTGAGCTGCAGGCGTTTCAGCCCAAGGAGCCGAGGAGTTTTTTTTTTTGAGTTTCTGGGGTGCTACATATGTGCTTGCAAATATTGAAATATTCATGGTTCGACGATCAAGAACAACACGATCGACTCACTTGACATATTCACTGGTACTAGTGTTTAAGAAGGAACAAATGGTGCCTGTAGCATACACATACAAAAATATCTGTTGACGGTGTGTTCAAGTTCCTCGTGCTTGTGCTAATAGATCATTTTAATGCTAATGGATTTAAAATCTATGGTAGTTCTTTTGCATTATGCTTTTTGGAGTAATATGTAACAGGCATCCTGTATGGATGACAAGTCTCCTTGTGTAGAATGTTCATACGGTTGTACAAAAGCATTCTTATCGAACTGGCACTGTAAAATTTGGATGTTCACGATAAAGTTTTACGTACTTGCCGAAGAGTCTCATATACATTTTTGCTTCAAAAGTTAGTCAAACAATAGCAAAAAGCCAAAAATTGATTATCGGGAGTCAATAGAACTGCAACTTGGCTTCTCACAATCATGTCGCACTCAAACTAGGAGATAAGATGAGGATATTCCTCATCATCGCCTTCCCGCCCTTCCCTCATTCCAGTGGCATGGAACAATATTTGTTCTTTGCCAAGAAAAGATTTCCAGAATCTATATTTACTGTTCCCTTGTGGTGCTGAAGGTGAGAAGGGGGGAACTTGTGGATAATGCATATATTTCCATGCTGTGTAGAATACAATGAGAGGTTTTATTTGATATTAAAAGAATAAGAGAAGTCTAACAAAAATTTAATCCTCAAAAATATAAGGGCATACGTAGTATTGAAGTCTCCCACATATTCTGGGGTCTAGGAAAGTTCGTTACGTCATGATTTATGTTTTGACTTTCCTATTATAACTGAGATATGTTTCATTATTCATAAAATGTATTGAAGTTGAAATTTCATTAAAATAATCATTGTAATAGATGTATATCATTTCGAGTGTTCATTAAGATATCAAATATCAAAGTTAGAGTTTTCTCCTTGCACCATAAACATCATCAACATCTTGTGAGTAAATTACACAAAACTACAACTATTTGTACCTTTGTAACAAATACAATCTCATGAGAGACAGATCCTCGGTTACTGAACTTCTGCAACGGCTCCGAAAACAGGGAAATCAAAGGAAATCCCCCTTGTTATTTCATCAGCTTTCGCTCTGCTTCGTCCATCGCAGTTGTTATTCTTTTATCCTTGTCAAAAATCAGCGACCATTTCATGCTATCCCAGCGAACTCTCCAACGCAACCATGTCATTTGTCCGTTTTTACTTGTTAGTTATCCTGCAAAGAAGAAAGAAATTTTAGATAAATTCCAGTATGCTAAAATCCAATTACAATGGAGACAAAAGGAGAGATGGATGTACAGAACACTTGACTAGTATGCTGATGTCGACTGATTAGGATATGTACCATACAGTTGACATGCGAGGCTCGTTGCATATAAGCTAGAACGACCTAACCTTTGGCATATATATATATATATATATTACAAACTGCTTGGAAACATTTTCCAAATAAATATATATTTCTGCACCGTCCAAGGTCACCTTCTTTTTCACAATTAAAACAGCAGAAAAGGACCGTGCTGTTACATCCAACCTTGTTGTGAGATACTTTATTTTTTTCTTCTTTTCATCGTGGAAATCCAGTATAAAAACGCGGCGTTGGGCGGTATATGGCGTTTTCATATAATTATTTCTTGGCGTCCCTATAAAATGAGTACCACGAGCGTGACGGAAAGAAAATGGTTGTTTAGCTGAAGGTATGATGGAGATGGACACAAGACCATAATAACCCATTGCATAGGTTGCAGAGACAAAAAAAACTAAACCGTTAGTGAATCACGTTGTTTGTGATTAAGAAACCATAGAAGGTCAAGTTTGCTTTTGTTGTTACGCCACTAAGCAAAATCCCGTCTACTGTGCTACTACTGACTGGACCTGATCTATGAAAAGCCAATCCCCTTTCCATCCCCATCTTTTTAGTTCCTTCTCTGCGTAGCTTAGAAGTTTTTTTAAAAATAAAAAATGTGTATCCAATGACCAAGGCTCACACATATTATGAGGCCTGAGAAATGATTATCTTTAGACAGTCATACCCCTGTTTTTGCATAGACAATCATAGCACGCACACATCAATCATGTTGAAACAGAATACCGAAATGGCCAAGCCAAAGGTTACCCTGTTGTGGGCATCATCCCAGGAGGGGCGCAGGGTGGCGTCGTACCTGGTCCTCTGTTTGGAGCGCTCTCAGAGGAGGCAACACACCGGGCGCTGTGGCGGCGGCCATGCTGCCAGCCGGCACGTGAATCGCTGGGTTCTGCTGCACGGCCTTCGCCCCCAGCGGGTAGTAGCCCACGCCCTGCGCGAAATGCTGCCCAAACATCTCAGAAACACGCACAGCGGAGCTCATGTCAAAATGCGCCGAGGAATCCAGGGGACGCGTCGCCACCTGGGTCGGCGTCGGCTGGAGGTGGTTGACGCCGAGGTAGTGCGCGTAGGGCTCCGTGATGCCCACCGCCGGCATGTGGCCACGGTAGCCCGGCACCGGGTTCACCGGCGGGCTCGGCACCACCGGCTGCGGCGCCATGAACGGCATCCGAGGCAGGTACTGGTGCACGCCGGGGAACATCACCGGCGGCGCCGCGATGCCGCTGCCCATCCACATCATCTGCGCCAACATTGGTCAGTCGGACGTGTCTCGTAGCCAGTAGTACCGTTTTGCCTCCGGTGGGGAGAGAGTAAACGGCGTGGCACACTGACCTGTACTTGCAGCTGCAGCGACTTGAGGTACTCGATGGCCTCGTCCAGCATGGACGCCTTGTCAGTCTGGCCGTCATGGAATACGACAAGATTATTATTAGTCACGGGTCGACGATTTGCGTGTTAGTGCGTGTTTAGCACTAGTAAGTACTACGTACGTACCTTGTTACAGTGAGGTATGAGCTCTTGCAAAGCTCTCATCTTCTCGTTAATCCTGTCTCGTCTCCTCTGCATCAGTAACAGACTCCAATGTCAAGACTAGTAGTAGGACGGTGTCCTGCTTGTTGCCCCGTAAATTGGCCAAGAAGGAAACGGCAGGGGATGATGGCGAGAACCACGAACCCTCTCGGAGAGGTTGTGCACTTCGGCGGCGCGGCTCCTCCTCGCCGTCGTCAGCTTCGGCGGCGGCTTGCACGCCGCGGCGGCGGACTCCGACTCGACGTCCTCGCTGGGGCTCTCGGAGTCCTCGGTGTCGAGCCGCTTGCGCTTGCTGCTCCGGTTGCTGGTGCTCGTAGGCTCGGTGCAGGTGGCGCCGAAGCAGCCGTTGGACCGCCCCGACGAGGACGCCACCGTCGTCTCATGTCCCGCCCGGCCGCTGGCGTTCGCGTTCGCGCTGCCCACCGCCGACGGCAACACGGTGTCCGACGCGCGCGGTCCCGGCGCGCCGCCCACCGCGCGCGGCACCAGCACCTGGTTGCTCCCGCAGATGCTCGACCCGATCGCGCTCAGCATCGACGACGAAGACGCGCCGGCCTCCTTCCCCCCGCCGCTCCCCGCCGTCCCCGCGCGGACGAGCTCCGACAGGTCGTCGGCGTGGTGGCCGTCCCCGAGGCTTATCGTCTGCTGCCTGGAGCATGACACGTGGGGCGTCGACTTGGGCGGCGGCATCAGGTCGCAGGGTGCCTCTGACGCCGTGCACGCGCCGCCGTGCCTGCCGTCTTCCGGTAGTGCGACGTCCCTGCAGGGCTTTCCGGCCTCGACGCCGGTGCCGGGAGCCGCCGGCGGTTGTTCGCAGAAGAAGTCCGAGAAGATGTCCTTGTCCAGCGAGTCGGCCAGCGCGAACGGGAACCAAAGGCCCGCCTCGTCTTCTTGCGCCGCGGTCGCCGTGACAGCAGCAGCTGCCGCCGCCGGCGCCGGCTTGTCGGGCCGTGGCGGCAGCTTCCGGTGGGTCTGGCTCTGCATGACGACATGGCCGTTGCACCACAGCAGCTCGATGAGGTCATCGTCTTCGCTGCAACAAACGCAGAGCCGCGCAAGAAACAGGCAGAATCGTCAGTCTCCCTCTTACGCGGAGTTTCAGATATCTAGATCTTTTTGGTGAGTGAAGCGGCGAATGAACAAAAGTGCTCACCCGAGTGGCCTGGGGTTGTCCCCCATGTTGCTCCAATCAGGGACGAACTGGTTCATCGCTCAGAACACCGAAAACATATAGTATTTCCCTTGTGTTAAGAAGAGATGCTGAAAAATCGGAGGTGAGAGAAAAACAAGTGAGGTCAGAAGAACACGAGCACCGAGAATCAGAAGAGAGTGCATGGGAAGGGAACTTGGAGATGACAAGCTCGATCCTCCTCCATTAGCGATTTTTTTATGCAAGTGTCACCAGACGAAAACGGTAAAGAATGACGGCTCCTATCCAGGATCTTGCAGCACCCAAGCATGTGTCACAGACTATGGGACAAAATATTTCAGGAAAAAAAAAAGAAAAAGACAAGCGGCGAAGAAAAGAAGGATCAACTAGAAACAGGGTAGGAGTTGGATTCGAACTAGCTACTAACTACAGTATGGACCAAAAGGCAAGCTTGCAGCGTGAAAAGAAAAAAGATGGACGGGGGAAGATGAAGGAAGAAGGATCACGAAATAAGACCTAACCTGTCTAGAACAACCAGTCCTAGTACTTGAAGATCTGGCGTCTCTCAGCCCTTCTGCTAGTGCTTGCTCCGTATTGGTATCTCTTTCTCGCCAGACGTCTGTAGAAGGAGCGGCGTTGCTGGTTGGCTGAATTGAACTGGATTCCTGCAGCTTTTAAGCAGCATTGCTGGTTGGCTGGATTGAACCGGATTCCTGCAGACAGAGACAGAGACGCCGAGAGACGGAGAGAGCGACGGCAAGGACCGCGGCCGGCCGGGGGAAATGATTACCCGAGATCGCGCTCTGCTTCCACCAGCGGCGGCGTGGCATGCAGCAGCACCTGAGCGCCGTATCATAAGGAAACGAAATTCTCTGGATCCATCAGTGCAAAATGGACAAAATAAAACCACTCGTTTTTTACAGTATACAAGTCTTCTGATCTTCTCACAGAAGCGTGCATAGTCCGCGACGTCCGTTGAAGAATTTCAAAAAGAGGCGACTGAGAGGGAAACATATTATGCCAGAGAATGACATTAAACTATTACATTTTCCATAAAAAGGAAAAGAAAAATAAAAAACAAGAGGATATCTAGTCTAGAAAGGTTACGAAACGTGGCAGGAAATTGCTCCGATTATCTAATTAGTGTGCCCACACAAATCTGTTAGTTTGTTTGACCTCCATGTGCACGGGAGAGGCTCTTCTTGGATTTGACCAAGATTTCTTTTTGATGTGCTGATAACAACCAGTTGACAATCTCGCGGCCGTCCCCATTAAGCAATGTCGATTGTTCATGCAAGGCCGTTCCCAGGTCCTCGCATATGAAATGAGGCAGCCACTATTATCCTGCACGGCCGTCTTACATAATTTTCCCATGGAAACAAGACATCCACTTGACGGTCCTATTTACAGGATGATCCGATGGCAAATCGGACACTAGGCTGATCCGATGTCGCCATGCATGAAAGAGAGGCGAACGACCCCATCCCCTCGTGCCCAGTTGGGGTTCTCTCTCCACATACATCCGCATCCGCGGATCGGGCAGGCCCGGCCACGAAACAGATCCTCCAAAACATGGCCACGTCTTTTCCTCCCTCCCCGTGCGGTAGCGTGTGCGCCTACTGTCATTTTGCGACGTGCAGGTACAACGTATCTGAATCTGCACATCCTCAATTTTTTTTAATTCTGAGACCACACGCGCATCTAGCTAGGGCTGAGATGAGCTGAGCAGACGCGAAACAGGATATGCTCGTCGCCGGCAACAAAAATCCCTTTTTTTTCTGCGCTCTTGTGTCTGCTAGAACTCATACCGGTCAAAACCGTGTAATTTATAAAATATTTTGTTAGATAATAATTCATAAGATAAGTTGTGTTAACAACAATTATAAAGCTGTCCTAACTCATCGTCTGACACGTGGAGAGACTCGACAGGGTGCACATCACAGTCACACTCGATAGGGTGCTCGCCTCGTCCAGCAGCCGATGGGATCAAGGGGGCGTGGCATGACACCTGTATGAATGGTTCACCAAGATTAGATCCTACGTCTTTTTTTAGTACAGTTTTTTTGGCAGTTTTGATCTTCTTGTTATTTTATTTGTTCCTGATATGAAAACCGGATCGGTTCATCTAGCCCTCGCAGTCGGTTCTGCCTAGCCCGTTCAATATATTTTGGTCGCCTTTAGTATCAATTACCATGGTAACTTCTAGTTTGATAGTCATTGATGCTATATACTAGACTTTACTATAGTAGATATGCACGCTATAATCTTATTTACAATTTATACTTGGATTAAATTATACTGAAATTTCTGTCATTTTGAAATATTTTATAAGTTCAAACATCTTTTATACAGCTTGGCTATGGGCTCCCATATCAACAGGGTGAAATGACAGTAGCCAGCTGGCTGGAAAATAAAAGGGAAAGATACAGATAGCGAAAGAAAAGAAAATAAAATATGTAATAGTCAATGTTAAAATCCTTCTACTTAATTGGGAAAACGAACGAGATGTAGACATTTTTAAGGATGACAATGGGTTGGGTGGAGCAAAAATTCACCCGAAATAAAAGACGTTGCGGGTGAAATTTGAGACCAACACCCGTCGGGTCTCAGGCGGGTCTCAGGTGCCCGACTTTTTTATAAACATACTATAATGTTTAATAGAAAAGTATAAAAAATAATCTATTTTAATTGGCAATGCAGCAAAAAATATTAACTTGCTTATAAAGATTGTAGATATAGGTTACGATAAGCAAGATGAAATGAATAAATTATAGAAAAAAAATAAATTTGACTTTAAAATTACAAAAGTAAATTATTTCGAGTATCCACGAGTGCAAAATTAAATCTGCACCCGCGACAAGTCGTTCGTATGCGGGTTAGACCCGCGGATGAAAAATCCCACCCGCACCCCGTAGGGCGCAAAACCTTTTGGGTACCCGGACCCACGGTGTGATTGCTGTACGTTGACATTTTCGACCGCTCTTATATCTTTACAAAGGGACTACCATGTTAGAAAATTAGAAATTTTACGGTTCTGTTTAATCCATATTAAATGATAAAGCATGATTCACAAATAAATCATAAACATGACGATTATGATCGATCTTATGCTCTCAGGTTTAGCAATAGTAATACATAAAATTACTAAAGCTAAAATATGAGTTTTAGAAAAGTACCCATAGGCGGGACCAGTGCGCACCGGCGGCGCCGTTCCCAACAGTTGACATGTTGGGCTGATTGAAGTAGTCGATCTCATTTGGTGCAGGAAGATTGTCGAAGCAGTGCAGCCACGTTGTAGTGTAGATCACGTGCACGAATAACCGAAGTAGTCATACACGAGCGTAAGGACACGAACGGAAGATCGAGCAATCACGCGAGTGCGTTCCCCAAAAATCATACTCGCTCTCTATCCCGCGGCAGGATCTCGAGAGAGCATCGATTTCGGAGGCCTGCTCACTCTATTTCCTATGCGCGTGGAAAGCAGAGTCGGGATTGCTTGGAGGCAGCGCAATAAAGAACGTGTGGAGGAGCAAGAGAGAAGATTTTCTCTTGTGTCTATCAAATGAAAGGATGGCCTCCTTATATAGGAGTCAAGAAATGAGAGAGAATGAATACCATCGATCCAAGTTATGATGTTTATCAATTCAACAATTATGATCCAGCCATTAACACGTCTGTTACTGGTCATTATTTGGTCCGTCATGACTCAACCATTAACGCGTCCGTTACTAGTCATTATTCGGTCCGTTATAACAGCCATCAACATGTCTGTTACTAGTCATTATTCGGTTGAATTGATCTTCAAAAAACTTCAAGACATGGCGTCACACCAGCGCGACACTGTGTGATATGGTTCGACACGACACGCGCGTGTGTGTCGGACAATATTTATCCTCTCACACTTTCACAATAGATAGCCAATATTGCAATGTATAAATTGGTTTAATCTTCTCTTCACAAAATATACTCCTAATATTTCACATAGGCCTTGGAATTAAATTAACTAAATTATTTAAATAAATGGGTCTTAGACCCAAATATCTAACAATCCCCACCAAATTTTAAGGCATATAAGAAATGCTCTCAGTTCTACTGCTGCTTGATATATCACCGTTTTGATTGAGATTGTTAAGCTGAACATCCATCTAGAACAGAGATTACACTCATTCACAACTGGACATTGGACTATGCCTTGAATTGTCAGTTTTGTGCGAACAAGTTTCATCAAAGTCATTGCTGATACTGGACTGCTAAAAACATTCCCTCAGTTTGGAGCGTATAAGTCATACTCCCTGGCCTTTCATGAGCATCTAGAGATTACCCAATCTCATAGACTATGACTAGCAGTTGAGCTCATATAGGTGTATTCCTCAGGAGATGTTCTGTAGGTCAACATCTCTGCTTATACAAGCCACTCGGAATATATTAAGATATAATCAACCTGCCATACAGAAAAGGAGAGTAATGCATCTCCAGCGGAGTGGGATTTGTACATATGTATTCTCCTCTCAGCCAACCAATAGTTTGTTTCAACACTCTAATTCACGGGATCTCCAGTCACAAAGAGTGAGTTACCACTATGGTATGACTTTATGTGGGTCTCAAGCCCATCTCCCTTGATTCTTCATCTATCACATTTCGTGATAGCCCCTTGGTGAAGGGGTCTGCCAGGTTTTTATTTGTTTAGACATAGTCCAACACTATTACTCCAGAGTTTTTCATTTTCCTAACATATTTCAACCGCCTTTTAACGTGTCTTGATGACTTCATGTTATGTTTAGAACTGTTGACCTTGTAGGATCGAAGTATACGTGTAAAGCTACCAGAGGGGGGGTGAATGGTAGATTAAAAACTTTTCAGCGGAAGCAACAAAACACCCCTTAGCAGAAAACCGATCTGTTAAATAAACCGTGTGTGCGACTAATCTAAACGTGTTAAACTGTGACAAAACTAGTATAGATTGTAGAGAATCAAGTCACGAAGACGTCACAACAAGAATCATGAAAATCCGTTGAGAGAAACTCAAGTTACGATAGAAAGATCGAACAAAGGTCAATCCGTCCTACGCGAGAAAAACAGTTCTGTAACACTGCAAATAAACTCGTGTAGATCAGAAACCACAAATTCAATGACCGTGAAATTTTCACAGATGATAGATAATCAAGTTGTGAAGACAACCCAAAAAGAAACACATCAATTGTATCTGTAAAACTCGAGTTATGATAAAACCACCGAAGCAAGGTAGTGCTGAACAGAAACTCGACGAGAAAAACTTGTCTGAAACAAGTCGGACGAACAAGGCACAAAAGTTCCTTTAGAATACAAATTTTATTTTGTCAAAACACAAGAGGAACAGGCCCAAAGTCGTGCTCTCCACGAGCCTTGGCCTCCCTTGCTTATATAACCAGCTCTATGGCCAATCCAATTCAAACTAGGACTCCTACTTGGATTCAAACTGTAACTTTCCAACACTGCTCAAGACTCTTGTATACGCAGATAGAAGCAATCTTAAGACTTTCAAACACCTTAAGAACATCCCAAACATTTCTAAAACAACTCTACTTCATGCCTAACACGAAATCTTGTTATAACCAACTCGAAACTTTCCATAAACAAACCATAACCGCCTCAGCCGCAGCCTGAGCGCAAAATCCAGCTAGTTGAACCTTTTTAACCATATCTCCACTTCCATATCTCTTCACCACGCCTTGGAACCATGTTGCCACGTCTATGCACTCCTTGCACACGTGCAAACACCTTCCGACAACGTCCACGATACCTTCATATGCATTGTTCTTGATCCAAACATGCCGCGCGACCTCCCGATCAACTCAACCACAATTCTTCCCGAACTTGGTTGTTGAACCTCATCTTCTCCCTAAGACTAGTTCAACGAATCCCGTCACCAGCCATGTCTTGAACTCAAGCAACACCTGCACATGAATAAACGACCAATACTTCCGAGCACAAGTCCTCAACTTGACTCTCGTTAGTTCCGAAACTACAACATCTTGCGTGAGCACCTCACATAAGCATGTTGTAAACCATAGCAAAATGATATCAGCCATAACCACCAAAACACACCAAAAACTTAGTAAAATAATACTAAGCAAACTTTCCATAAGAGTAAAGCAAGTACGAAACATTACAAGTTAAAAGCAAAACCATTGCAATCAAGCTCCAAACCTTACCAAAGCTAACCGGACCTTGAACCGGAGCTTACCAAAGCTAGTCGGACCCAGCGCCGGAGCTTACTAAAGCTTAGTCGGATCTAGCACAAAACTTACCAAATCTAGTCGGACCTAGCACCGGAGCTAGCAAAAACAAGTCGGACCTAGCCAAAATAAGCCAGACCTAGACAAAGCAAGTCGGACCTTGCCGGAGCTACCCAAAACAAGTCGGACCTATCGTCGGACCTTGCACGAGCTCGTACCTAGAGTCGGACCTTGTTAAAAAGGTGTTTTGGTAGTATTCAAAACTTTTATCGTCAAACCCAATGTATTCAGCACACATAGGTCTCACAATCTCCCCCTTGATGAATGCATTGGCAACACCACTTAAAACCCGAACATTGGCTTATTCACATGAAAAGTTTTGAAAACAATTCCCCCCCCCTTTGTGAATCAGAAATAAAATGAGAAG
Organism: Neostapfia colusana; assembly: GCA_030760725.1. Lineage (NCBI taxonomy): Eukaryota > Viridiplantae > Streptophyta > Magnoliopsida > Poales > Poaceae > Neostapfia > Neostapfia colusana. The sequence goes on from JASWHV010000013.1 coordinate 18,085,912, forward strand.
AAAAACAAAAATACCAAAAATTCTCCCCCTGAGAAGAATCGTGCCAAAACACTCGTGAATGTGTGCAATGTGTGATCAATTTCTCCCCCTTTGACAATGTATTCAGCAAGGTACAAAAGAGAAATTTTAATTTGTTATGAGCACATTATAACATATACATATAAAACAAAGCTCATCCAAATCATACTATCAAGTAACTTACACTATCACATCAATGAGATACATAAAGTAGTGTAAGCCATGCTAGAGATCAAGTGTAATTTTCAATTTAAACAAGTCATGATCTCACAAACTTAACTATTTCAAGACCTGAAAACATGACACTTGTTGCTGCATTTTATTTATCATTTAAAGCACAAATTTTGATCTTATGACATTTGCAAGACATTATATGCAGCATCAGCCTTATTCTAACCAACCAAGCCAAGCATATGTCATTTGACAGTCAGAAGCTTAAGGACATGGTCAACTCCTTTCAAGTTCATATCTAAGTGCAATGATAAGCCATCTCAAAAGAAGAAGTGCGATGCATGCATATTCTCTTGATCTTTTCTCATTTTTTTATTTGAACATAAAAACTTAACATGTGAGTTGATTACTTTATTAATTTTTCATGATTAAAAGCACTTGTGAGCATGCAACAAGTTCAAAACAGCAAGAAAGTTTGACCATGACCAGATTTAGTGTAAATAATTATTCCAATTACTAGACATGGTAAAAACTACAAAATGTATAACACGAGTAATGTAGTAAGAACTTTCAGCATGAAAAAGGAATCACAAAGTCATATATGCATGAAATACTATGCTCATATTATTTTAATTTCAGGTTCACACATAGACTTCCCAAGTTTCAAAATTCTCCCTCAATTTAAGCCATGAGGATGCATAACCCCTATTTCACTACGAATGTAACAAAAACGAGTGAAATCCAAAGGTTTTGTAAAAATGTCAACCAATTGTTGTTCAGTATCTACATGGTGAAACACAATGTTCCCTTTTTCGATATTATCACGGAGAAAGTGATACCTAATGTCAATGTGCTTAGTTCTCGAATGTTGCACGGGGTTTTTAGCAATGCAAATGGCACTAGTGTTATCACAAAACAGTGGAACACTATCTAGATCAACCCCACCCCATCGTCCTTAAGTGTTTGAACAATCCAAAGAATTTGTGAGCAAGCACTAGCAGTAGCTACATATTCAGATTCGGTTGTGGATTGTGCAACTGAACTTTGTTTTCTAGAGGACCAGGCAACAAATGAATTACCAAGAAAATAACAAGCACCAAAAGTATTTTTCCTATCAATCCTACAACCCCCAAAATTAGCATCGGAAAAAGCTTTCAAAGTAAAGGTTGAGGAAGAAGGAAGAAAAATGCCAAATTCTTGAGTTCCATGTAAGTACCTAAGAATCCTTTTGACGGCTTGACGATGTGAAGCACGTGGAGAGGCTTGAAACCGTGCACAAAGACATACGCTGAATTGTATATCCGGTCTTGATGCCGTGAGATACAAAAGTGATCCGATCATGCTTCTATATTCTTTTTGATCAACGGGATCACAATCTTCATCAAGTTCAAGTGTTGTTGCTGTTCCCATTGGTGTCCGAAGAGGCTTGCTTTTTTCCATGTTGAAGCGCCTTAGTACATCTTTTGTATACTTTGTTTGATGCACAAAGATACCCTCCTTGGTTTGCTTGATTTGTAGGCCCAAAAAGTACGTGAGTTCTCCCATCATACTCATCTCAAATTCTGAACTCATCATAGCTGAAAACTTGGACACAAGATCATGAGAAGCACAACTAAAGATAATATCATCCACATACACTTGAACGAATAATGATTCATTGCCATGCTTAAGCACAAAAAGAGTGTTATCAACCTTGCCCATGGTAAACCCCTTTTCAAGTAAGAATGTTTTTAACCTATCATACCATGCTCTAGGGGCTTTTTTGAGACCGTACAAGGCTTTGGACAGTTTGTAAACATGATTAGGAAAATTTGGATTTTCAAAACCAGGTGGTTGTTTGACATAAACCTTCTCATCTATGTAGCCATAACTAACACTGATTAAACCTCCAGAAGTACTCAACAAGAAAAACACTTTTAACATTCATTTCATATAGCTTAAAACCTTTAGATGCAGCAAAAGCTAACAAAATTCTTATGGCTTCTAATCTAGCAACGGGAGCAAAAGTTTCATCAAAATCTAGACCTTCAACTTGTGTGAAACCTTGAGCAACCAACCTAGCCTTATTCCTAACCACAACCCCATACTCACTTTGTTTATTTTTAAACACCCATTTAGTTCCAATTAAAGTGTGACCTTGAGGTGGAGGTACAAGTTTCCAAACATTATTTCTTTCAAAATTTTCTAACTCTTCTTGCATGGCAATAATCCAAGATTCATTAGTGAGTGCGTGTGATATATCTTTGGGTTTAAAAGAAGCAACAAAAGCAGAATGAGCATGAGAATTAGGGTCGAAAAACCTGGATCTTGTAACTCGTTCATGCAAGTTTCCAATAATTTATTGTGGAGGATGACTTTTGAGAATCCGGAGGGGAGTAGACACTTCACAAGCTTCTTCTTCTTCATGTTCATCATAAATAGATGAGCTCGTGACGTGAGGAGGATCTGGACCAGCAATGGTGGTCGTCGGTGCTAGCTGTGAATCAAGATCAGGAGCTAGAACAATGTCATTAGCTGCTGAATTTTCGAGCAGCAGCACCATTTCCTCCTCTTCTTCAACAAAAATACTCTCCCCCTGCGGATATGGATCCGGACCTGCAATATTTGAACTAGTATCTGGGCTAGCTTCATAAAAGAAACCTCACAAGTCTCCACAATTTTGTTAGTATCAAGTAAAAGCACACGGTAGCCTCTAGTATGAGATGGATAACCAAGAAACATGTCATCAACAGATCTAGCTTCAAATTTATCAAGATTACCATGTTTCTTAACAAAGCATTTGCAACCAAAGACCCTAAAGTGTGTGACACTAGGCCTATGTCCAAACCTGAGCTCATATTATGTTTTACCTAGCTTAGCACGCAAGAAAACACGATTTGAGACATAACAAGCGGTTGCAATTGCATCAGCCCAAAATTTCCTAGGAGTTTTGATATTCATCAAGCATAGTCCTAGCCATCTCAACTAAGGTTCTGTTCTTTCTCTCTACAATACAGTTTTGTTGAGGTACACATGGTGAAGAAAATTGATGATCTATTGCATTTTCAGCACAAAAGTGATCAAATAATTGATTTTTAAATTTGGTTCCATTATCACTTCTAATTGCTCTTAAAGATCCTGGGTGATCAATTGATAATCTAAGAAATAAAGTTCTAAAGTGACTAAAAGCTTCATTCTTAGATGCCATAAAGTAAACCCAAGAGTATCTAGAATAGTCATCAACAATCACAAGAACATACCATTTACCTCCGAAGGATTGAACACGTGAAGGTCCTACAGTGTCAAGGTGTAAAGTTGACCCGATTCAGTTGTCAAGGTCATTGTGAGAGGAGCATGTGAACCTGCAACCATCTTAACATGTCAACAAGAAGAGCACACAATTTCTTTGTCCCCTTTAAGCTTAGGCAACCCACGTATACGATCAAGAGCACTAACACGCGTGAGATGATCAAATCCTACGTGACCAAGTCTACGATGCCAAAAATATAAATCTTTGGAATCGTTTGCAACTAGACATTTATGCTTAGAGGAAGACATATCAAAATCAGCTTTAAAAACTCTTCCAAACTGAGACATGTTAAAAATAAGCTCACTATTTGAACCTACAACTTTGCAGCAGTTTTTATTGAAAATAATTTCTAGATTTTCATCTAGCAATTGTGAAACAGAAAGCAACTTGTATTTCAAATTTTTTACAAGTGCCACATCCTTCTAAGTGTAGTGATCATTTACTCTAACCGAACCCTTAGCAATTATAGGAGTTGAAGAATTATCGGCAAAAGTAACATTCTCTACACGTGACACAAAAGAGAGAGAGGAGAACCATTCTTTGTTACCGGTCATGTGGCGTGAGCAACCTGAATCCACAATCCAAATGTTTTCCTTCCTCAAGCGTGTAACCTCTTCGTTGTCATTGTTGTGTTCTGCATCCTCCATACTTGATTTTCATTTGCCCGCTATGAAGCACAAGTTTGCCAGATCATCTTCATCTTCATCACTTCCAATGTCTACATCACTCGAGCCAAGTTCTTGAAGTGCGGTGATGAAACTGTTTATCAGTTTGCGTCCTGTAAAACCTTTTTTTTTTCTTGTTGGTGTTGCCAAAAGAGTACTTGACTTTATTCTGCTTTTCATCACGGTTAGAAGGACCTGAAAGGTTAGGGCAATCTGTACGAAAGTGTCCTGTCTTATCACATTCAAAGCATTGTTGAGATCCAGAGCTTCCTCTCCTTCTAGTTCTCACATTTTGCAATGCTTTTGAGAACCTAGTAGAAAGAAGTACTAGCTCCTCCTCTGGAAACTCCTCAATCTGTTCCAGGGTTAGTGAAGATAGCAAAGCAAGTGTATTGCTACATGATTGGCCGGAGCTAGGCATATCACGTTGTGAGACAAATGCAATAGTCTTATTTGGGTTCTTATGTGATATAATGTCAATTTCATGAGTTTTTAGCTTAGAATAAAGCACATCTAACGTAAGAGTACTCATGACAGTGGATTCACGTATGGATGTTACTTTCATCTCCCAAATTGACACGTCTAATGCACTTAGTAATTGCCTAGCATTTTTAGCATCTGAAAAATTAACATTGATGTTACACAAGTTGCTGAGAATTTTATTAAAGCGAGCAAAGAGGTCATCAATGGACTCACCGGGTTGCATCTCAAAGCGCATGTATTCTTTCTTGAACATATCCTGTCTTACCTCCTTGATTGTGTTGGATCCTTCGTGGTAGTCACAAAGTGCTCTCCACACATCGTACGCCGATCGGAGGTGTGCAACACGGTCGAAGTCCCTCTGAGTTAGTCTTTGTATGATCAAGTTCCGAGCCTTGTTGTTGTTGTCGACATCTCTCATGTTTGTAGCCGTGACTTGATCGTTTGAAGGCACATCGTAAGGCTTGTACACCTTTTCTCGTATTGCAAAGCCTTTCGCCTGGATGAAAGCTTCCATGCGTGCCTTCCAAACCTGAAAATCAATACCACTAAACACACAAGGTTTTGCGGAGTATTTCTCCATGATGATTAGTCAAAACACGTGCAAATCACAAAGATTAGAGCAACCTGGCTCTGATACAAATTGTAGGATCGAAGTACACGTGTAAAGCTACCAGAGGGGGGGTGAATGGTAGATTAAAAACTTTTCAGCTGAAGCAACAAAACACCCCTTAGCAGAAAACCGATCTGTTAAATAAACCGTGTGTGCGACTAATCTAAACGTGTTCAACTGTGACAAAACTAGTATAAATTTTAGATAATCAAGTCACGAAGACGTCACAACAAGAATCACGAAAATCCGTTGAGAGAAACTCAAGTTACGATCGAAAGATCGAACAAAGGTCAATCTGTCCTATGCGAGAAAAACAGTTCTGTAACACTGCAAATAAACTCGTGTAGATGAGAAACCACAAATTCAATGACAGTGAAATTTTCACAGATGATAGATAATCAAGTTGTGAAGACAACCCAAAAAGAAACACATCAATTGGATCTGTAAAACTCGAGTTATGATAAAACCACCGAAGCAAGGTAGTTCTGAACAGAAACTCGACGAGAAAAACTTGTCTGAAACAAGTCGGACGAACAAGGCACAAAAGTTCCTTTAGAATACGAATTTTATTTATAAAAACACAAGAGTAACAGCCCCAAAGTCGTGCTCTCCACGAGCCTTGGCCTCCCTTGCTTATATAACCAGCTCTATGGCCAATCCAATTCAAACTAGGACTCCTACTCCTACTTGGATTCAAACTGTAACTTTCCAACACTGCTCAAGACTCTTCTATACGCAGATAGAAGCAATCGTAAGGCTTTCAAACACCTTAGGAACATCCCAAACATTTCTAAAACAACTCTACTTCATGCCTAACACGAAATCCTGTTATAACCAACTCAAAACTTTCCATAAACAAACCATAACCGCCTCAGCCGCAGCCTGAGCGCAAAATCCAGCCAGTTGAACCTTTTCAACCATATCTCCACTTCCATATCTCTTCACCACGCCTTGGAACCATGTTTCCACGTCCATGCACTCCTTGCACACGTGCAAACACCTTCCAACAACGTCCACGATACCTTCATATGCGTTGTTCTTGATCCAAACATGTTGCGCGACCTCCCGATCAACTCAACCACAATTCCTCCCGAACTTGGTTGTTGAACCTCATCTTCTCCCTAAGACTAGTTCAATGGATTCCGTCACCAGCCATGTCTTGAACTGAAGCAACACCTGCACATGAGTAAACGACCAATACTTTCGAGCACAACTCCTCAACTTGACTCTCGTTAGTTCCGAAACTACAACATCTTGCGTGAGCACCTCACATAAGCATGTTGTAAACCATAGCAAAATGATATCAGCCATAACCACCAAAACACACTGTCGAAGTGTGCGGTCGACACTTCCCCCGGGCCTGCACTGGGCAGCCCGCGGAGGTTCTTTTTTCGGTGGGGCTAGTCGCTTGCGGAGAGCTTGAGCGTATGGACGAGTTAGGAAGAGCTTGACATGGCGAGTTTTACGTGGTTCAGGCCGCCGGAGCGTAAAACCCTACGTCCACAGCGAGCTATGGAGCTCGCTGTATTGCTTGTTGCTCAGAACCGGAGTCCTGAGCTTGGGGATGACTGATGTCTAGCGTATGAGTTGCGGGAGTGCGAACCCTTGCTAACGTCGCCTACCCGAGCCTTTTATAGTCCAAGACTCGGGTGGCTTACAAGGGGGGCCCGGGACCCGACAGGTGGTCCCGGGGAGATTGTCTGTCATCTACCGTATCTGCAGTTATGCCGGTAGTTGTCTCTGGCGAAGGCTTCTGAGTCTTCGTCTTGCAGCCCTGCCCATGCCGCATGCTAGTCGTAGTGGTTGATGATGGCGGGGGCGGCATGGGATGTCTTGTCGCTGCGTTTATTGGCTGGCAGGCTCTGACACGGCACGCCAGTCTGTGATGTGACTGGGCGCAACGGCACTTGACAGAGGCGTGCTCCGCGTCTCCGCGTCTTGGGAAGGCGCAGGCCTTGAATACCTTGTACGGGCAAGGTATGGGGCGTCTTTACGCCTGCTGCCTACCGCTCGGGGGCAGGTAGCGCTCTTCTGCTGGACACGTGGCGGGCCCGGAGCCCTCCTCAGAGTAGAGGGAGGTCCGACCCCACAGGACACGTGGAGCCTTCAGACCTCTCCCTGCGGTGGGGGAGGTCCGGCTTCTGTCGGCCACGTGGCGAGCACGGAGCTCCTCTCTGAGGAGAGGGATGTCCGACCCCGCTGGACACGTGGCGCCTTCGGACCTCTCCCCTGCGGAGGTGGGAGGTCCGGCTTCTGCAGGCCACATGGCGAGCCCGGAGCTCTCCTCTGAGGAGAGGGAGGTCCAGCCCCGCCGGACGCGTGGCGCCTTCGTAGCTCTCCCTGCGAAGAAGGGCGAGATCCTTAGGCATTTTCCCCTGTGCGCGGGGGTACCCCATATCGCGGGTACCGACAGTGGCCCCCGGGCCCATCTCGGGGGAGATAGCGAGCCCGAGGTGGGACCTCCATCTCTTCTGATCCGCGCACTTTTTCTAAGTCCCGCATTGACCGCTGCCGGAGCACGAACAGTCGCGGGATCGTGGGAGCGTGCGCCCACTTGATGGTTGCTTTTACTGCGGCGGTTCCCAAGACTGCCACTTCTGCACGTTGCGGCGCTTTCTTCGGGAACCGCCGGAGCGCCTTGCCGGCTCGTCTTCTTAGGGGACTGACTCCTTGACCCACCGCTTCAGCTGGGCGGCTTGGGTCCACCTGTCATCGGCGCTCGGTCTTGGAGGCGAAGCGGTTGCCTGATGCGGAGTATTCGAAGAGTTTCGAATCGCTTGGAATTGCACCTGGGAAGTTTTAAGAGGGGATCTTACCCACATTGCGGCTTCCCTTCGCACTTCCCAGCGCTTTTTCTTGGACTCTTGTGCCTTTGTATTTTTGCCTTTGAGTCGTCCCTTGTCATGGCCTCCAACCCGCCACCAGAGAAGAAGTGCGCTCGATCTACTCCAGTGGCGGTGTCTGTGCCAAGTCGGGGACCTGGGGTGCCTGCATCTCCCGCTTCTTGAGATGGCACTCCTTCCGGTGGTGACGCAAAGAGGCCCCGGGCTGATGCGTTGAGGGGAGCTTCTGGGGCGTCCCCTATTCCGTCAGTTCAAGCGACTGCGGAGCGGCCATCAGTGACGACGACGGGCTCTGGGAGTCCTACCCCGGCTCAGAAGTCGGGGTTCAGAGCCCGCTGGAGTGTTCGCGCTTCCCAGCCATCCCTGACTAGCGGGGAGTCTGCGCCGTTGCGCTCGGAAACCGGGACAGCTGCCGCGGCCCACAAGTCAGCGCGAGCTTCTCCTGTTCCGGTGTGCCCGGATTTTGCGGCGGCGTCATCTCTTCCTGCCGAGACGGTCGCCGCGGCCCCCAGGCTAGCGCAGGTCGACCCTGCACCAGGCGGCCCGGCCTCTATTCCAGCGCCGCCTTCCCTGGCTCGTCCCTCTCCACAGGTCAAGAAGCCAGAAGCTAGAGAGGGTCCGACAGGTCCGGCTGCCCGAGCCTCAGTGCCAGCTTCTCCTGACCGGTGTCTCGTCTCGGTCGCTGGTGCATCGACTCCTCTTGAGGATGAGGTGATGGAGGAGGTCGGGGGAGCTGCCCCGGCCTCTGCTGCCCCATTGCCCCTGGCGGATGCCTTCGCGCTTGCCGAGACGAGCGTCCGGCAAGTCTTGGCCACACTTGGTCGCGAGCGGGAGGAGCACACGGTTGAAAGGAACCCTTTGCGGGAGCAGACCGCGAAGGTCAAGGGCGAACTCGACTCCAGGAAGGAGTTGCTTGACTTCAGGGAAGTGCTCCTCGACCGGTTGAAGCGGTCTGTCAACCGTCTGGACGCCGAAACGCGGCGGATCAACAGGGAGGCCCTTGAGTCACACGCTCGGGCCGAGAAGAGCCTCTCTGCCGCGGAGGAGATACGACAGCTATTGGAGCGCCGTAAACTCGTCGTTGAGGTCCGGGAGCGTTCCACGGCGGCCGAGGCGGAGAGGGTCGCTGCGCAACTGGCGGCGGGCGAGGATGACCTGCGAGCTCGGACCGAGGAGCTAGAGGTTCAGAAGGCAGACCTCAGCATGAGGGAGGAACAGGTCTCCCGCGAACGCCGGGCGGTTCTAGATCGGGAGTTGGCCGCCGACTTCAAGGCTTCTGAGTTGGAGCGGCTCGCCAAGACTCTCCGCCTTCGGGAAAGCTCCCTGGCAGCCAAGGAGAAGGAATTCTCCGAGAGAAACCAAGAGGCCCTGCAGGCAGCCCGCCGTGAGGTGGAGGAGCTCTCGGCCTTGCGGTCCTCCGAGGCGCATGCGGTCTCAAGCTTCGTTAATCGAGCATGGTCCACCCTGATCCCTCTTGGCTTCAGTCCGGTGAGGGCAGCGGCTCCTGCGTTGAAGGTGGAGGAGGTGATCCCTGCGCTGGAGTCGATCAGCGCCAAGCTGGACAGGCTAGACTTGGTGGTCGCCAACGAGCTTGAGGCCGAGGGACGAGGTCTGGCCCTAGAGGTCGCCACACATGTGCTGGCATGCTTTAGGAGTCGGGACCCTTCTTTCTCCCTGGAGCCAGCGAGAGAGGGCCCTGCCGCGGAGTGGGAGGAGACTGCTAGGGCTGAAGTCGGGGACGTGGCCGCCCTTGTAGCCGCTAGGTTCCGGCGTGAACCGGGAGGACCCTAGGACTTGCTTCTCCCCTTTTTTATCGAGTCTGTAGTCCAGCTCATGGAGCCTCGAATAAATAGACTCTCTTGAATGTTTGTGCCTGTGATGCCTTTTCTCTCCTTCTTGGTTTTGCCTGGCCGAGTCCTTAGCTCCGCAAGGTACTCAGAGGCCTTCACCAATCTCGGAGCTCTGCACAGACACCTTCCCCGGGTCCTAACTGTATTAGGGGCCCCCGGGGGTCTCCGGATCTCGCCCCATGGGGAGGTCCAGATCTGCCGGCCACGTGGCGGGTCCAGAGCCCCTCCTGAGGAGGCGGGAGCTCTTGCCCCGCTGGACACGTGGGGCTTCCGGAGCCCCCCCAGAGGGGGTGGTCCGGTTTCCGCCTGCCACATGGTGAGTCCGGAGCCCCTCCTCTAGGGAGGTGGGAGCTCCGGGCCCGCTGGACACGTGGGGCCTTCGGGCCTCGCCCCTGCTGAAGGGGCGGGACCCAGTCCTTTCAGTCCTATGTCGGAGTAGCCGGTAGCTCCTTTCCCCCCGCTTTGTGCAGTCCCCATTGCTGTAACCTGGAGGTCCTGCACACAGGCAGATGAAACGTAATTCTCCTCGGGGGGTCCTCCCCTCCCGTCTCCTAGTCTTATTCGGCTTACGATCCTGATCCGTTATACGGGGCTTGGGCAATTCTGTGCGCGAGGCGCCGGAGCTCCGGCTCCCTCCGAGGTCCGGGTACGACCGTCCGATCCCTAGTACCAGGCCGTGCGCCGGGGAAGCAGAGTGCACAGGCTTTGGGTTCATGACCTAGCAAAGCGGTTGTACTCCCCTGGACCTCCAGAGGGTAGGATGCGCACGCTTTGGGCACGGAGCCGGCTAAGCGGGATACGCACCCTAGACCCCCCATGCCCAACGCATGCCTTTCCTGGAGGTGACCAACTGGCACCGCAACACCTGACTGGGGGAGGCCCGAGAGACTCTCTTGGCCATCGGCAGGTGCCTCAAGCGCAGCCCCCTCGGTAGGATAGCAAATGCTGACTATGGATGAGCGCGGGAGAGAGGGAGCTAGATGTACGATGAACATACATAGAGAGTGCAATCATAAAAATTAATGCGTAATTTAAATGAGCACATGAGAGAGAGCGAAGTAGAACAAGTTTCTGTGTTAATGCCCATAGGTGGAAGTCCGACTGTACATGGAGGCAATGACCCGCCTCATATACAAGGGAAGCAAGACTCTACGCGCTTAGGGTCGGAACCAGGCTAAGCTGGACGTAGTCCTGGACCGTCCCTTGAGACTTAGCTGCCCCAAGCGCTGTTCCTAGACTCTATAGGATTTATTACAGAAGGGAACGACCCTGTTCTACTAATGCTCGGGGGGTAGGACTTACAGTGTTGTTCCACGCCAAAGGGTTTTGGGAACGGATTCCACACTCGATTGAAAGGCATGTGTACCTGGGACCGCAACTTTCATGAATCGGAAGGGACCTTCCCGGCTGGGGGAGAGTTTATAGGTCCTTCTCGGGAAAGTGCGTGCCGCGGCACCAGGTTGCCTTTCTGCAGCCGAGCCTCGTCGTCGAGGTTGTCATCTTCACGCTGGATCAGGTTCTGCGCGGCTTCTCCTGGGCGCCCCTGGGGAGTTCTCCCCTTCTGGCTAAGGCCTTCAAGGGGTAGGTGGACCCAGGCTCGTCTTGGGACCCAAGGCGTCTTCCCCTTCTGGCAAGGCCTTCAAGGGGTTGACAAACCTTGGGCGTCCCCCAAGAGGTATGACCGAGGCACGGAGGCATGCTCTCGGGCGGGGCTGGCCCGATCTTGCACCATTGTGATTGGTGCTTGGGCTGCTGCGACTACTTGGAGCTTCTCCAAGGTTGACGCCGCGGTAGAGCAACCTCCACTGACCTGGGACGGCAGCCTCAGTCGGCTACCGCCCCGGCCCGTCACCATCGGAGCTGGAGTCCTCACTGTTATGCACTGTCTTCATGACACGCTGAGGCTCCTGAAACCCCACCTGGTGGCCGGCGCTGACTGAAGCGTCGACTTTCTTCTTGCCATCCCTCTGAGGGTGGAGCGGTGCCTCAGCTCTCTGCTGCCTTCCTTTGCTGAAGCGCTCTGCGAGCCTCTGGATATCCCAGCACTCGGCAGCACTATGATTGCCGGCGCCATGCACAGGGCATAGCCCGCCCTGGTCACCATCTGGGGCTGGCGACTGCCGCTGCCTTTTGTCGGGGCGTTGCCCCCGAGCTCCACTATCCGTCGCTGCTGTGGCGACGGGAGCCGCGGACGATGACTTCGTCTTGCCACTCCCCCGGTTCTTGGCCTTCTTGCCACCTCCATTGGAAGCAGCGCCGGACCCGGGCTATCCTCCTGACTCGGAGGTCGGCAGAGAGTGCCAGTTCCGCCTATCAGCTGCTCTGGCGCATTTGTCCGCCAGGCTGAAGAGCTCAGAGACGTCGCGGACCTCACTGGTCGTGAGCTTTTCAAGCATTTTCTCGTCCCGGACACCCTGCCGGAACGCCACCACCACAGAAGCACTTTGAATATGCGGGATGGTGTTGCGTACCTGGGAGAACCGCTGGATGAAGGAGCGCAGCGACTCCCCAGGTTGTTGCTTGATGGCGTGGAGGTCAAGCTCCGTGCCGGGACGGGTGTAGGAGGTGCCGAAGTTGGCGATGAACTGTCGGCAGAGCTCTCCCCAGGAAGTTATGGAACCCTGAGGGAGATTCATGAGCCTAGACCGAGCTGGGCCGGTCAAGGCGACGGGGAAGTAGTTGGCCATGACAGCCTCATCCCCTCCTGCGGCAAGCACGGCGGTGGAGTAGATCTGGAGGAACTCCGCCGGGTTAACGTTGCCGTCGTACTTTTCGGGCAGGTGCGGCCGAAACTTGCGCGGCCACCTCGCGAAGCGAAGGTGGGGTGCAAGGGCCGCACATCCTGCTCCTGTTGCCACAGGTATTGGTGCCGCGAACGCTTGGTTCGCACCTGGCACAGTGTACCCCGGTATGGGCAAGGCTGCGCCATAGACCGGGGACGCCATTTGTAGGGCATATGGTTGTGGCATATGCTTCGCGGCGTATGCCTAGGGCAGGGCTCGCGTGGCGAAGATCTGCCCTCCAGGCTGGGTCGAGGCCGACGTCATGCTGTCGCCAGCCTCTTGGTTGCGACGCCTTTCTCGACGTCGCTCGAGGTACACCCGGGCATCCTGGCCCAAGTGGCACCGTTCCAGCTCTGTCCTCAGGTCCATCGACGGGAGCCTGGAGGAGCTGGAATCCGCCGTCTGCCTATCAACCGTTGGCGTGCGCGTCAGCGACACAACCGGTTGGCCGGGGCGTCGCCCTCGCCGAAACCGAGGGTTTGCGGCGGCGACGACGAGGCGGTCCACCTCGCGAACCCACTGTTGGGTCGCTGAATGGGGCGCGTCCCCAGAAGGTGGGTTGCACAGTAGCACTCTCGCTGCAGCTAGCGCACCCCCGTGGTGTACGCTCAGCGCTGCAGAAGATCTCACGCTGGTCGTAGCCTGCATTGCCGGAGTCGGCGTTGCCGGAGTCGGCTGCTGGCTGCCAGCTTGTGCCGACACACTCCGTCCTGAGTGCGTCGACATGTACTCCCTGCTGGTCACGGTTCGCCGTGAACGCGGAGGAGGAGAGTTTGCCGCTGAAGGAAGCTTGGTCATCTTCATCGACGGAAACTCGTCGCGCAAGGGAAAAGCCCCTTCCTGGCGTGCCAAATGTCGAAGTGTGCGGTCGACACTTCCCCCGGGCCTGCACTGGGCAGCCCGCGGAGGTTCTTTTTTCGGTGGGGCTAGTCGCTTGCGGAGAGCTTGAGCGTATGGACGAGTTAGGAAGAGCTTGACACGATGAGTTTTACGTGGTTCAGGCCGCCGGAGCGTAAAACTCTACGTCCACGGCGAGCTATGGAGCTCGCTGTATTGCTTGTTGATCAGAACCGGAGTCCTGAGCTTAGGGATGACTGATGTCTAGCGTATGAGTTGCGGGAGTGCAAACCCTTGCTAACGTCGCCTACCCGAGCCTTTTATAGTCCAAGACTCGGGTGGCTTACAAGGGGGGCCCGGGACCCGACAGGTGGTCCCGGGGAGATTGTCTGTCATCTACCGTATCTGCAGTTATGCCGGTAGTTGTCTCTGGCGAAGGCTTCTGAGTCTTCGTCTTGCAGCCCTGCCCATGCCGCATGCTAGTCGTAGTGGTTGATGACGGCGGGGGCGGCATGGGGTGTCTTGTCGCTGCGTTTATTGGCTGGCAGGCTCTGACACGGCGCGCCAGTCTGTGATGTGACTGGGCGCAACGTCACCTGACAGAGGCGTGCTCCGCGTCTCTGCGTCTTGGGAAGGCGCGGGCCTTGAATACCTTGTACGGGCAAGGTATGGGGCGTCTTTACGCCCGCTGCCTACCGCTCGGGGGCAGGCAGCGCTCTTCTGCTAGACACGTGGCGGGCCCGGAGCCCTCCTCAGAGTAGAGGGAGGTCCGGCCCCGCAGGACACGTGGAGCCTTCGGACCTCTCCCTGCGGAGGGGGAGGTCCGGCTTCTGTCGGCCACGTGGCGAGCCCGGAGCTCCTCTCTGAGGAGAGGGAGGTCCGACCCCGCTGGACACGTGGCGCCTTCGGACCTCTCCCCCGCAGAGGTGGGAGGTTCGGCTTCTGCAGGCCACGTGGCGAGCCCGGAGCTCTCCTCTGAGGAGAGGGAGGTCCGGCCCCGTCGGACGCGTGGCGCCTTCGGAGCTCTCCCTGCGGAGAAGGGCGAGATCCTTAGGCATTTTCCCCTGTGCGCGGGGGTACCCCATATCGCGGGTACCGACACACACCAAAATCTTAGTAAAATATTACTAAGCAAACTTTCCATAAGAGTAAAGCAAGTTCGAAACATTACAAGTTAAAAGCAGAACCATTGCAATCAAGCTCTGAACCTTACCAAAGCTAACCGGACCTTGAACCGGAGCTTACCAAAGCTAGTCGGACCCAGCGCCGGAGCTTACTAAAGCTTAGTCGGACCTAGCACAAAACTAACCAAAACTAGTCGGACCTAGCACCGGAGCTAGCAAAAACAAGTCGGACCTAGACAAAATAAGCCAGACCTAGACAAAGCAAGTCGGGCCTTACGTCGGACCTTGCCGGAGCTACCCAAAACAAGTCGTACCTATCGTCGGACCTTGCACGAGCTCGGACCTAGAGTCGGACCTTGTTAAAAATGTGTTTTGGTAGTATTCAAAACTTTTATCGTCGAAGCCAATGTATTCAGCACACATAGGTCTCACAGACCTTGACAATCATAGTTTGATAGTCAAAATTCATAAGAATAGCAGGAACCGGTTTCTCAACTACCGGTAAGTCCATCACAAGTTCACGCAGCCAATCGGCTTCAACAGTGGCGATGTCTAATGCTGTGAGTTTTGCTTCCATTGTTGACCTCGTTAAGATGGTCTGCTTGCAAGACTTCCCGCAAACAGCGCCACCTCCCAAAGTGAACACGTATCCACTTGTGGCTTTTATCTCATCAATATCGGATATCCAGTTTGAATCACTATAACCCTCTAGTACCCTAGGATATCCCGTATAGTGGATTCCGTAACTTGATGTACCCTTTAGATAGTGCATTACTCTTTCTAGAGCCCATCAATGATCATCTCCCGGGTTTGAAACAAACCGGTTTAGTTTACTCACAACAAACGAGATATCTGACCTCGTTGTGCTAGCTAAGTACATCAACGAGCCTATGATTTGGGAATATCTCAATTGATCCCTTGGTGTACTATAATTCTTTCTTAATAGTACAATAGAATCATATAGAGTTGAAGCAGGCTTATAGCCACTAAATCTAAAGCGACTCAAAACTTTTTCCACGTAATGGGATTGCACAAGTGTAATCATGCCGCCATCTTCTCGTAATAATTTAATGTTTAAGATGACATTTGCTTTTTCCAAATATTTCATTTCAAAACTTTTGGATAAAAAACTCTTAACCTCCTTAATCACATTAAGATTGGTCCCAAAAATCAGTATGACCTCGACATACAAGCATAAGATCACTCCCTCTCCCCCACCATAGCGGCAATACACACATTTGTGTTCTTCATTAACAACAAATCCTGCGGATGTTAGCGTTTTATCAAACTTGTCATGTCATTACTTAGGCGCTTGTTTTAGGCCGTACAAAGATTTCAACAACTTACACACCTTTCTTTCATGACCACTTACTATAAATCCATCAGGATGATCCATATAAATTTCCTCTTCTAGCTCTCCATTAAGAAAAGCCGTCTTAATGTCCATTTGATGGACAAGTAGATCATGAGAGGCAGCCAATGATAGTAGTACTCGTATAATAGTCAATCTGGCCACTGGTGAGTAAGTGTCAAAGAAATCTTTGCCTTCTTTCTGGGTATAACCCTTTGCACAAGTCTTGCCTTGTACTTTTCAATAGTACCATCAGGCCTAAGATTTTTCTTAAACACCCACTTACATCCTATAGATTTGCATCCATAAGGACGATCCACTATCTCCCAAGTTTCATTAGACATGATGGAACCCATCTCACTTCGGTCTGCTTCCTTCCAAAAGTCAGTGTCCTGAGATGAAAATGCCTCTGTAATGGTTCTTGGAGTATCATCCACCAGATATATAATGAAGTCATCACTAAAAGACTTTACAGTCCTTTGTCTTTTACTCTTACGAGTTACTTCATTATCTTCATCCGTTGGACTCTCCTCTAGTGAAGATTTAGTGCATATTGTTGGAATGATGGGCTCAGGAAATAAGATAGAGTTCTCGCTAGATGATCTATGTATCTCTTTCATTAGAAATATATCTTAAAATAATATGGCGTCTCTAGATTCTATAATTGTACCCTCATGCATATAGGGAACATCGGATTTCACTATTAAAAATCTATATCCAACGTTGTGAAAAGCATAACCAAGAAAGACACAGTCTACGGTGTTCGATCCAAGTTTTCGCTTCTTAGGGATTAGTACACTGACCTTAACCAGACAAGCCCAAGTTCTCAGGTAGGAGAGATTTAATCTTTTATTTTCCCATTCTTCAAATAGAGTTATATCTTTATTCTCTATAGTAACTTTATTCAAAACATGACAAGCAGTCAATATAGCTTCACCCCACCATTGCTTAGAAAGTCACGTTGTCTCTACCATGGCATTAACAATCTCAGTTAGAGTGCGATTCTTTCTTTTTGCAATCCTATTTGATTGTGGTGAGTAGGGAGGCGTCCTCTCATGAATTATACCATATTTCTCGTAGAATAATTTAAACTCGTTTGAAAAATACTCTCCACCTCGATCAGACCTAAGCCGTTAAATCTTTCTCTTAATTTGGTCTTCTGCTTCAGCTTTATATAGCTTAAAATAGTAAAATACCTCATCTTTTTTACTTCAATAAATACACATAGCAAAATCCAGTTGAATCATCTATCAAAGTCATGAAATATTTCTTTCCACCTTTTATCGACACATCGTTCATCTCACATAAATCTGAGTGAACTAGTTCTAATGGTGCCAAGTTTCTCCCCTCTGCCGTCTTATGAGGCTTGCGAGTTTATTTTGACTGCACACATACTTGACACCTTAAACTTTTAATAGTGGTGAATTTAGGGATTAAACTCATTCTGGCTATCCGCGTCATGCATCCATAATTAATATGACATAGTCGTGAATGTCAAATATTTGATTCATTATCACATACATGGTTTACCATTTTACAAGTAATATCTGACAATGATAAACGAAACAATCCTTCACACTCATATCCTTTTCTAATAAATGATCCAAGTCTAGATACAACATATTTATTAGACTCAAACACTAGCTTATAACCATCTCTGCATAATATAGATCCACTAACAAGGTTCTTCTTGATCGCGGGGACATGTTATACTTTCTTCAGTCACACGATCTTTCCTGAATTAAACTTCAGATGAACCGTACCGACTCCATGTACAAATGTTTGAGATCCATTCCTCATCAGCACGTAAGATTTCCTTGTGGTATGATAAGAAGAAAATAGGGACATGTCAGCACACACATGTATATTGGCCCCAATGTCAACCCACCAGTCTGGGAGTGACATACTGAAAGAACATATGGTATTGAAACATATCCGAATGTTCCCTCTTCAGTGTTGCCAATAACAATATTTGCTGATCTTTTATGCTTGTCCTTGCGCTCTGGACAATCCTTAGCCCAATTGCTAGATTTGTCACAGACAAAGCAATCACCCTTCACTTTCTTCTTCTTCTTCTTCTTCTTCTTCTTCTTCTTCTTCTTCTTCTTCTTCTTCTTCTTCTTCTTCTTCTTCTCTTTAAAGCTAGATGTTTGATTGACTTTGTTCTTCTGGCAAACTTATTCTTGTTTTTTTGTTGGATCAGAAGTTTCTGTTTTGCACTAAATTTGCATTAGAGTTTTCCTCAAGCCCTTTCTCTCGGATATCCTTTGCTCTTGCCTTCTCTTCAACATCTAGAGACCCAATTAAATCAACAACGCTGAATTCTTGTCTCTTGTGTTTTAAGGAAGTATCAAAGTCCCGCCAAGAAAATGACAGCTTAGCAATAATGCAGTCTGCCACAAACTTGTGAGATAATAAACATGGAAAGTGCTCGAGCTCTTTAGCAAGCGACTGAATCTCATGAGCCTGTTCTACTACAGAGCGGTCATCGACCGTTCTATAGTCATAAAACTGCTCCATGACATACAATTCACTGCCTGCATTAGAGACTCCAAATTTAGCCTCAAGTGCATCCAATATTTCGTTTCCACTAGACATAACCATATATACATCCACTAACTGATCGCTTAGAACGCTAATCACATAACCTCTAAACAAATTGTTTGCAACCTCAAAAGATCTCTCCTCATCAGCTGAGATCCCCCCTTGAGGTGCAGGTTTATCTTCTATGACGTGAATAACGTTCATGACAGTCAACCAAAGTATCATATTTGTAGGCTAACGCTTATAGTTTGATCCATCAAATATGTTGGGTCTTAGTGCAGCAGTAAAGCCAGAAGCCGAAAAATTCCTAACATATAATTTTTGGATCGTTGGAAAAGTAGGAATTTTATGGTTTTGTTTAATCCATATTAAATGATAAAGGATGACTTACAAATAAATCATAAACATGATGATTATGATCGATCTTATGCTCTCAGTTTTAGCAATAGTAATACACAAAATTACTAAAGCTAAAATATGAGTTTTAGAAAAGTACCCATAGGCGGTACCAGTGCCGAAGGCACGGCGGCGCCGTTCCCAACCGTTGACATGTTGGGCTGCTTGAAATAGTCGATCTCGTTTGGTGCAGGAAGATCGCCGAAGCAGTGCAGTCAAGTTGCAGTGCAGATCACGTGCACGAACAACCGATGTAGTCGTACACGAGCGTAAGGACACAAACGGAAGATCGAGCAGTCACGAGAGTGCGTTGCACAAAAATTGTATTCACTCTATATCCCGCGGCAGGATCTCGAGAGAGCGTCGATTTCAGAGGCCTGCTCACTCTATTTTCTGTGCGCGTAGAAAGCAGAGTCGGGATTGCTTGGAGGCAGCGCAGCAGAGAATGTGTGGAGGAGCAAGAGAGAAGATTTTCTTCTTGTGTCTATCACATGAAGGGATGACCTTCTTATATAGGAGTTAAGAAATGAGAGAGAATGAATACCATCAATCTAAGTTATGACGTTTATCAATTCAACGATTATGATTCAGCCATTAACACGTCCGTTACTAGTCATTATTTGGTCCGTCATGACTCAACCATTAACGCGTCCGTTACTAGTCATTATTCGGTCCGTTATGACAGCCATCAACATGCCTGTTACTAGTCATTATTCGGTTGAATTGATCTTCAAAAAATTTCAAGACATGACGTCACACCAGCGCGACACTGTGTGGTATGGTTTGACACGACACACGTGTGTGTCGGACAACATTTACCCTCTCACACCTTCACAATAGATAGCCAATATTCCAATGTTTAAATTGGTTTAATCTTTGTTTCATAAAGTATAGTCCTAATATTTCATATATGTCTTGGAATTAAATTAACTAAATTATTTAAATAAATGGGTCTTAACCCAAATATCTAACATACCAACACGCGGGATCACCACCTGATGACCATCTTCCGAGTTCCAATACATATTGTTTCTGTTCAGGAAGGTGTTTGGACAGAACAAAGGTGGCTACCTCTAAGGATTTTTAGAACCGGTAACAATTGGATTCAAATTCCAAATATTCCAAACGTCCCTAAATTTCTTCAAAATATCTGGCTGGGTGGCACAGATGGATGCAGAGAGACCAAACTGACGAACAGTATCTTGATTGATCCGAGCCATACGTTTCTGATGGGACGGCTTTACGCAGCCACGGAGAGGCCAGTGTGCTGAGTTTATTCGATTCCACGCAACTCGTTCCACATGTGGAAGGCCACAGTATCCACTGATTCTCTCGCCAATGGGTTGTGTGGCTCCGAATTCTAGCTTAAATTCGATTTTCTAGCTGCGTGGCCAATGAACCAATTAAGCTGCAAATGGAATTTGTAGCTACAACATATTGCAAGAATCGTTCTATCAACCTCTAGTCGCCCAGCAAAAGTGGAGAGAAATCACCTGAAAGCCGGCGCAAACCATCTAACCAGTTTGAAGGTGTTTCAGTTTTTAAGATTGGTTTTGCGTTCACCTGAAAACCTTACGCACGCTTCTGAGCTTCTCGCTGTGTTCTTTACGGATTCAAATTTTGAGCCCGTGCAATATCCTTTCCATAAATCACTTTGCTTTTCAATTCCCTCGCTGGAAGAAGAACTCCAACTATATGACAGGCAAAAAATGAAAAAAACATTTTAAAGGGAAAAATTAAGGCATAGCTGGGGGCCTTGCACGAATGGGCTGGACCAAGGTTAACATGCTATAAGCCCACTGGTTCCTGACCATCGATATGAATGAAAATGCGCCGGCCATTGGTCGAATCTTGGACAAAAGCAGGAGAATGTAAGGTTTGGCCGGGCTAGCCAGAGTGAAACTTTCTTGTTTTCTGTCACCTCGCAATTTCTCATGTCATTAAACAAACAAAATTGTATAATCTTCTTCCTCCCCAAAGAAAATCGAGTTATTTTATTATAAGATTATATCATGCCTAAAATATGAGAATTTCACATAATCACAAGTCAATTGTCTCGCAGTGTTGACTTTACCATGGACCTTCATAGATCTTCCAAACGAAACTTTCGGTAACTAACTATATTACAGATATTTTTTTGTAGTTTTGGTGCAAAACAAAGTTCTGCTGCAGTAGAAATGAAGTGTGATTTGATTAAAGGACAATAAATATACTTTTCCATAGCCTACTATTTTTTAGAAAAGAACATAGCCTGCTATTAGAGCAGCAGATTTTGAACAATGGTCCATTTCAAAATGCTCATCATGCTCAGTTCCAGTTCATCAGTTCCCGTTGCTCCGCCAGTAGAAGCCCGACTTGGTCTGGCCAACCTGCACGCCGCCGGCGGCCGGATCTTCCACCTCCGTCCGTTCAGCGGCGCTGTCCGACGCCTTCCCCGTCTCTTCATCGACCGCTTCGCCTGTTCCCGGCGCCGGCAGCCAGGCGGTGCCGGTGGCTTCTGTCCTCTTCCCCTTGGGGTTGAGCAGCGACGCCCACATGGCGAGCTGCTCCTGCCGGGCGGTGTCGCTCTCGCCGCGCTGGAAAGACGGCTCACGCAAGAGGCCCTCCTCCTGGCCGCCGCCCTCAAAGGCGCCGGAGCCGCCGTGCGCGCCTGCCCCGAACCCCACCCACGGCATCGGCTTGTGAGCCCAGAACGCTGCCGGGAGGTGGTGGTGAGGGAAGCCGGCGCCGGCGAACGGCAGCCACCTCCCGGCCCTGGTAGTCGCGTCGCCGTAGCTCGACATCGATGTCGCCGCCTCAGATGATGTGACGGCCTCCTGCGGTCCTAGCGGCCGCGCCGCGGCGCAGCAGAGCGCGAGGAGCGCCGTCGTGACGACGGCGACGGCGGCTCTGCTGCTGGAAGCGGAGGCGCGATCCATGACTGGTGTGATCGAAGCGCGATTCAGTAGTGAGCCCGTGATGAATGAGAGGGATGGGGATTTAACGATTTATACGACTCGGCCGAATGGGATCGGGGGAAGAACTGGTGATGCGCGGCTGCACCTACAGTGGTAGGAGCCGAGAGAAATGCGAGCGTGCACTGCGTTCAAAGCAACTTGCCGCCTAGCTACCTCCCGGTGTTGACCGTCTAGGGTTAGGTTGATCATGCGGCAACGAAGACGTGTCTGTCCAATGGATGCTGTGACGTGTCCCTCTTATATCAGAGATTTTTTTTGGAAAGAGGTTATTTTAACTAATATTACAAAGTTGTGTATCAATTCAAATAATTATAAAAATAGACAGGTATCTCCAGTACCGGCTCTGCACATAGGACAGAGGTGTAGTTGCCTAGGGCCCTATATGGAGAGGGGCTTATGAAAATGTAACTACTCTGCTTGCAGGTGCACGCGGCCGCACGTGAGGGCTGATGTAAGACAGTAGAAATTTGTCGGAGTGTGAGCTGTGATACTCCTCCTGGTCTACTCAGAAGCAACCCGCGAGGTTCTTTTTTTTCCAGAGGGGACTTGGCGCCCTTCATGACCTAGGTCGAGGGAGCGGATGAACACGAGAATTTACGTGGTTCGGGCCGCCGGAGCATAATACCCTACGTCCATTGGTGTGCTTGTTCTATTGCTTGAGCGCGAGCGCTTGTGCGTTGTGTGATCTTGAGTGTGGTGAGTCGGAACCCTTTGCAGGGTGGTCACCCCGGTCCTTTTATAGTCCAACACCGGGTGGTTACAATGAGGCTTGGGGACCGACAGGTGGCCCCAAAGCTTTGAGTAGCCTATACATGATCTAGCGCTTCCTCCTCTGAGTAGAGTCACCGGCAGGCGAGTTAAATCCCTCCGTCTGGCGCGCTGGGCGCCCCCGACCGTGTGTGAGGTGATGATGAAGACGCCGTCTTGTCGCCGCGTCTCCTCGCCCTGCTTGGGCGGCTGCGTGCCGTTGGGCGGCACTGTTCCGCTGTCACGTCTCGTCGTCCTATCTTTTCACCGTTATGGCGAACGGGCAAGGGACGGAGGCGTGTGCTGTGCGCCATGCTTCTAGGGCGAGCCTTGAATGCGAAGCCTGACAGCGCACTTTCTCCTTGACTTCGTCGACCCATGACCCACGATGGATTGTGGGATACGTGGTGGCTCTGAAGCCCTTATCGACGAGCTTGATGTCTGGGGACACGTGGCGGCTCCGGACCTCACCTCAGCAGGGAGGCCCGGACCGGAACCTAGGGCACATGTCAACACTGGAGCTGTCCTCAGCAGGGAGGCGGCTCGGAACCAAGGGGCACGTGGCAGCTCCGGACCTCACCTTAGCGGGGAGGCCCGGACTGGAGATCGGGACACGTGTCAGCCCCGGTGCTGTCCTCTCCAGGGAGGTGACTCAGAGCCGGGGACATGTGGCAGCCCCAGACCTGTCCTTAGCAGGGAGGCTAAGGTCGGAGCCCAAGGCACGTGTCTACTCCGGAGCTCAGGCACACGCGGCAGCCCCAGGGTTGACCATGGGGCCCAGAGCACATGGCTTTTGTTGGGGCCCGCCTCAGTAGCGAGGCAGAGCCCGTACTGTCTTTTACCCACTACGCGGGGATACCTGGTCTGCAGAGTACCGAAAGCGGCCCCCGGGCCCATCTTATGGGAGGCACTGAGCCCGCAGGTGGGGCCCCTATGTAAAATTCCCAA
This sequence comes from Neostapfia colusana, assembly GCA_030760725.1. Classification (NCBI taxonomy): domain Eukaryota; kingdom Viridiplantae; phylum Streptophyta; class Magnoliopsida; order Poales; family Poaceae; genus Neostapfia; species Neostapfia colusana. The sequence goes on from JASWHV010000013.1 coordinate 18,109,528, forward strand.
AAAGTGGTAGCAAGAAAATTCAGCTCATGTACACTTATGAAAAATGAGGGGAATTAAAACTTTGAATTATAATGGTATAAGTTCAAAGTGAGGGTTTATACTTCCCAAAACTTCCAAACATGGGGGTCTAAGTTCATAACTTGGATCTTCATAGTCCAAATATTCAACCTTCCAAATTTCAGCTCATTTGGAGGAGTTTTCATATTTGTTTGGGATTAAAAGGAAAAGCCCTCTAATCTGAATTTTCAAATTCAGTTTCAAATTCCAATTGCCTCAATTTGTCAATTTGGGTCCACAATGGTGTTATCCATATTTAAAATAGCAGCCATGCCAGATATGAGAAATTTTGGAGTAGGTTTGCTGTTCCAACTTAGGGTGACACCAAAAACCCTTTAAAATTCAAATTTGAAATTTAAAACTTGGACCAAACTTAATCAAATACAGCATGGGAGTCAAATTCGGATTCCTCATATTTAATTTGGCTTCCCTACAAATATCTAAAATTTTTGGACAGAAGTGGGTGGCAGAAATAAAAGATCAGAAATATCAAAGGGGAGAAGAGGGGATGACATGTGGGGCCAGCTGATCAGTGTGCACCGAGCCGACGTCGGTTCTCCCGGTTTCCTCCGCAGCCGCCACGGTGACGCCTTGGCTTGGCGCCGAAGGCACCGAACCGCTGGCGCGGTCGCAGTTAAGCCGAGAGACCCGACTGCTCGGGTGTATCCGCTCCCTTAGAGAAGAAAACACACATACTTCCTCTGTTTCTCTCCCGAACGCGAGCTCGCCGTTTTCCTCTGCTCTCGCTGCGCTAGCCCAGGCCTTCTTCGGTCAGACGAGGTCGCCGGCGGTGCGGGGTGCCGCTGTCCAAGCTAGGGGCAGCTACATTTCCCCTCCAGCTGCGATCGCAGCCAAGTTGCTCCGAGCTACCGAAAGCACTGCCGCCCGTCTACCCAAGAATTCGTCGCCAAGGTGAAACCACAGCTTAATTATTTTGGCTTGATGCTTCTACACGACCTAGCGCAGCCCCTCGACGAAGAACCATCGAAAACCGTATAGAAATGAAGCTGTAAGCTGAGTTTTTCCGGCCGCCGACACACAACCCTAGCTGCACCGGCGTACTACACCTTGCACGAGTTTTCACCCCTCTTTGTAGGCAAAAACGTGCTCCTCACATCACCCTGGTGCTTGCGGCGCTCTCCCCAACCGGAATAACCGCCTGCCATGCGAGAACGACGGCGCCGGGGTAGAGTTTGCCGCTGTCAACGTCGGGGAGGTATTCCCGGCCATCTAGCACCGCCGCTGACCTTACCAGCATGTTCCTCGTCGGGTTTTGGGCACAGGCGGCAACATTTGGGCCGTCTAGGGCACTGGGTAATCATTCCGGCGAGGTGCCGCCATCGTTCCGGCGAGGAGACCGGCCGGGCGCGAGGTAGACGAAGGTGGGGGCCTGCCCCACGTGTCAGTGGCCCCGGTTGAGCGCCAGATCGAATTGTGGCTCGGATCAGCTGTGGCTGCGTGGGTTAACTCCGTAGCTCTCGGTGTTGCCGAGATATCACTGGTACTATTTAAAACAGTGGGCCCTGTCCAATTATTTGAAGTTTCTATTAGAGAAATAATTCCAGAAATTAGCTGATCTTTACAAGCCCATAACTTTGTGTAGAAAACTCCAAAAAGGGTGAGACCAATTTTGTTGGATTCCTCACGAGGAGTACTTCACAGAGAAACAAATTGCTTGCCATGAAAATGCCCAGGAATTTCTGTAGAATTGTTTTCAGTAAATCATTTAGGGATTTATTACAGGAGCAATTCTTTATGAAATATTCCCAAATTTGGGCAGCAAATCCTATTCATAGATACTGATCTCCAGTAAAAATTTGGGCTTTATTAGAGTTCATTTGCTAGGTCAAATTACCTTCCCAAGTTCAGCCTTTAATTAGAAATTCCAATTTAAACAGAAGCTTTTTCAGAACTCTGGCCAACTTCAAAAATTCATATCTCTCTGATGGTAGCTCCAAAAATGGTGAAACAGATTTTGTTAGAACCATGGAGACTTACCCTAATCAGATCTTCCACTATTAGCTATGTCAAAGCTCCTGATTTGGTCTCAAAAATTCAGAGAAGCATTGTAATTATAGGAATTTTAAAGACTATATTATGCAATGACATGTCTCCAAATTTTGCTCAGATCATCTTTAGAGGGTATAGTATCCACTGTAAAAGACCCAAAGCCAATTAAGGAACCTAAATAGCAGTAGCTATGAATAGAAGTCTACTTCTTATAAATCCTTAATACTTACACATATATTTTGTTACATTTCATAATAGTGACCGAAGTTGAGGACGCACCGGAGCCCTTGGACGTCCTCCCACCAGAAGCTGACTTTCCATTTAACTCGCAACCAGGCAAGCCCCGGTTTGCACTTAAGTCCTTTTATAAAATTCTTTATTTGTCTCTCTTATGTCTAGGGTGAATGTTTGCATTAGAGTTAAGGTGTTTGAAACCCCACTTGCATAACCTTTTAAATCCTCTGAAGGGTTGGGTAGCTTACAGAGCCGACGAGTAGACAAGGCCCCGCCAATATGCTTAGAACCTCGGTAGAAGTCGAGTAGTTGGAATCTACTCGCGAGGTAAGGTTTATCACACGGTTTGGTCAGAATAGAAAATGGCTTAAGAGTGGTGAAAATGAGACCCAGCAGGGGGGATAGGAAGCAGTGAGCGGAGGTCTCACGTGCGTAGCCCTGTTGGTGTCGATTGAGGACCGAGTCGTGTGCGGGCCTGATGAACAAGTATCGAACAGTACCGGATGGCATACTGACATAAGCAGGAAACTGATGTAATTGGTTAACCTGGGTGCCGAGGCTTACCCAACCGTAAATAGGAGTGGGTTGAGGGTAGCAAGGTGTAAATCTGCCGGTGGGCACAATCACGCTCCACGCGGGGACCTCCTACCCGTTACGGATGGACCGGTTCGGCATTTGGATTGCCTTTGAAAGGTTGTTGCATACAACAGAGTAGGAAGGGGTGTGGAATCACGCTTCTGAAAGTGGGTGTATGCAACGTGTTGTCCGGGTGTCTCCTGATTGCAATCACCGTCCCTCGCGGTTATTTGAGTACCGCTTGTTCACTGTTTCATGACGTAGTAAGAAGTAAAGTAAGCCAGTTGAATGATAATATGCTGTGATGATAGAGTAATGTTTTGGAAACCATGTTTGCTGTATATGTAGAGCTAATTAAGTTTACTTTCCGCTTTGGGCATCACCACATCGGAGGAAAGCGTTTCTTGTTTGATTGTGGACTTCCGATGTGAAGACTGCCTAAGGCACATGAATTGCTGCTATAAAACTGAAAGTAAGGATCAACTTATAGGCATGTCTTTGTCGCAAATTCCTTTTCCTATCATACACCTCCCTGCATGTAGAGTTCCATGCCTAGGTCAGACGGTTAAGCCTTGCTGAGCCATCGTGCTCACGGTTGCAATATTTGAGCTGTATGCAGGTGAGAGCTATGAGGAGGGTTCCGAGGATGAGGCGATGCCCCCGTCAGGGTACATGGCCGAGATGGAGCCCTGCACGCTGCCGTGATTTCTCCGGTTCCATGCTGCTAGCGTGTAGCGTCCCCGGGCTGGACGGCTGCACTTTTGCATAGTTAGGATGAGAGGCTACTAATGTATATTACTTCCGCTGTATAGTTATATTTTGTAAAAGACTTCCGCTATTTTATATCAAATAAAAGTTTGTATGTTGTTCTTTATTCTTTTCGTGTGTGCTGTTGGGTGCCGCATCGTACGGCACCACCCTATGCGATCCTAGAGTGGGTGAACCACAGGGTGGTCCCCACAGACGTGGTACCAGAGCCGCATTGGGAATAGCACGCTCGAAAAGAGCCTATTTTGAAAATTTAGAAGTAGTCGAGTGAGGGTTAGTCATTAAGCCCATATAAGTTCTATGATGGTAGTAGTTACTAAGGTGGAAAGGCTAACTTATGTGTTATACATTCTGTAACGACGCTCCGACGTCAGGTAAGAGGTAAGGTACGCCATCGCAGGCGGATCAATTGCGGTGACTTCCCATACGAGTAATAGTATGGAAGGATATACCGTGGCTTGGCACGGTAGTGAATATGAGTCTCTGAACCTCTTAATGGTTCTGAGAGCATATGAAAACGCTGTTCTCCAGCGTGCTTTCGGCAAAAGTGAGAATACCCCATCGTGTGGTGTCACACCCGGTTTTTCCGAAGAACAACCAAGTGAATATCACATGTATGCCAGGATCAGTTTCTCATACATGTGATGACAAATAGTGAAACATCATTTATTACAAGCCAGGTGTCGAATATAAATAAGTCTTACATAACAAATGTCTCGATGGACAATAATAAGTTCATCACAAGTAAATAAACTAGCAGCGGAATATTATTCTTGAGGGCTCCGTCACAGGCGTTGCCCGGGGTCTCCATGAACCTAGAAACCTTCTTCGGGTCCAAAATCTTGGTCATTATACACCACCTCATTATCTTGACCTGAGCAGCAATATAAACCAATAAATATGCAAGGTTGAGTACCGATGGTACTCAGCAAGTGTGGGAAAGTTATATCATGCATGGCTAGAACAAGGAGAGGCTGAACTCATGGTTAAAGCACTATGCAATTAATACCTATCACCTTAGCTTATTAAGCACCTACATTACTACACAGGTGAAATGGTCCCAATCTCCCAACCCATCATCAAAATCAAATAACCATAACATCATTTCCATTGTTAAGCTCCCCGCTTAACATCCACAACCTCCAAAGCCATCATCCTCTAATCATGAATAAGTCCAAGCCGCTCTTGACCGTGAGCACGGCTGTCATGACAGTTTTGACTCTGCAGAGTTTGTACCACTGTACCCACATGTAGTGATTTCATCCCCCGTTGCCGGGTGGACTAAAAGAACCTCCATTATGCCAGTGGCCACAAACCACATTCACACTTCCCAGGTGTGTAGCCAGGAGATCACTACGAAGCCTTTACAAAGGGATTCCCGACGAGCGTGGGCCCACTGAGGTTTTACCCCTAACAGCATACAAGAGGCTCCAACCCCGCTGCAGTGGCCCCCTCTTGAGCCTTGCGGTTCATATGGTAGTCCAGCTGACACCTACTCCTCGCACCATCCAACACACCCATACTACGCCGGGGATACACCTAATTAATTGGCCAAGCTGCCCCATCTCACCATGTGGTTGGCACGGTAAAGCCAGGTTACATGCTCCATGAACCGGTCCTTAGGATACAGGCAAGTACTAAACACAAACCCGAGTCTCGTGCACCCAGCACACAACCAAAACATCCAACTTGCCTTGATCCCTACCTCTACATAACCCACAATATCTCATTCAAGAGTATGGTAAAATAAACTGATGATCTCATATCCCAAATATCCCATTCTAAGCATGGCTAAGCATATGCATAATAATAAATGACATGATAAAATAAATCCCAACCCAGGCTACAAGGAAACAAGGTAATGCAATTCTAGGGAAACTTCCTAGCATGGGTTTCATATTTCATTTGACAATGCAAATAATTTTATCTACACATCCTAGTATAGGATCAAAGTGGTCAAGGACACTTGCCTCCTTCCTGCTGCTCTTGAAATGGGTAGTCCTGATCTTGGAAAGGAAGAACTTGCTCTGGAGCAGGTTCTACATCATACCATCACACATAGCAAAAGATAAACAACAATCCATAAGACATAGTTCACACTTCCACTTCATACAAACCACACATTCACATGTAACAAAGCCATTCACAAATTCTATGTGTTGTGGTTACTCTATGTGTTTTGATCTTTGGCTTATCTGCACTTTTAATTCATGTATATATGATTTCTACTTTAGTATTCACATTTATGCTTGCATACTATATGAGTTTCCAATTTAAATAAATTCCTTATATTTAATTACTACACCTTTTAGCTACCAAGTATGCATGAAAGGTATTTTCCTACGCCATATGTGTCTTCATAATTTCTACCAACCCTAAACTGAATTCTTTTGATTTTAGAAACTTCATTTATCATTTACTAGTTGCTATATTTTCAGATTTATTTCCTATGCCCAAATGTGAACTTTATTATGAAAATAACAAGTCACATCATCTAAACAGAATAGGTTCTGATCTAAAATATTTACTAATATATTTTTGACCTTTTCCTCTGATATAAACTATTTTACATTTATTTTCCCTATTTTCAGAACTATTCTTTACTTAAAAATGTGTCCCTATACTAATAAATGTGAATAATAAATTAAACAGATTCATTTCAGCCCGAAAATATATTTTTATCTCACTCCAAAGTTTTCTAAGTACTGAGAAAGTTTTTAATTTAATTTTGACAATATGTTTGTCCCACTTTTTAAATTTTAAATACTAGCCACATATTCAATTTCATAAATTAAATATCAAACAGGGTTAAAAAGGTAAACTCACCCCACTACAGGGTCTATAATATTATTTTAACAATTTTCAGGGGTCTAGCTACTCATAACAGAGGAGTTTTTCCTAATTTTTATTAATTCCAGGGCTAAAACTGATTTTTAAATGAATTTACATGATTTTCTGCAGTTCCAGGGGCTAGATCAGAAGTTTCCGGCGCTAGCTCTTATTTCCCGAGAACCCCAGGGGGTAGCACGTAAGATTTCCAGTTTTTATAACGCGGGGCTGACGTGGACCGTCCGATTTAAAACAGACGGCTGAGATTATAACGTCGAACCGGTACGCGGGGTTTTAAAGTCTACCGTGCGATTTAAAATAGACGGCGCACAAGCGGCCACGTCGCTCTGATCGAGCGCGGGCGGCGCTGCCCGGCGGCGGGAAGCGGCAATCTCGCCAGAGATTTTTGGATCTTCGAGAATTCTTCCTAGAACTGTGCTTTTATGGCATAGATCGGTGGAGGGGAGGTCGGGGATCTCACCTCGGGGGTTTTCTTGAGCTCGGAGGTCCTCGAAAGCGGTCGGCGACGAGGTCCGAGATGAATTCACGGCGAGGCTCGTCGGCGCTGTGTTTGAACCGCAAGTCACCGAGTTTTCTGCACCTGCAAGGTTCCCCGGAGGCGGTGGATCAAGACCAGCGAGTTAGATCGGAATTTCCGAGCTTAGATCGGCCAGAATTCGCCGGAGAGGCTCGGGTTCTCACCGGAGTAAAAACGGCGGATCGCGTGGGAAAAACAGAACGAGGCCGGGGTTTTTATAGACGGGGGAGGGCGGCGGGTTGGTTTAGATCGAGCTGGAGTCTTCGGGGTCCGGAAATCGGCTGGGATACGCGAGAATTCCCGATCGGTTTCGATTCGGGTGAGAGAGTCCCGGCCGATCGCGGCGCGGGCGCGAGGAAGAAGAAGGCTGGCGGGCCCTGCCTGTCAGTGGGAGGAAGGGGCGCGCGGGGCTGCGGGCTGGCGCGGAGCAGAGTGGGCCGACTGGTGGGTTTCGGCCCACTGGCCGGTTTTTTTCTGTTTTCCTTTTTCTTTTTCTATTTCTTTTCTGTTTTGAGTTTAAATTGAATTCCAGTTTGAATTTAAGTTGTTGCAAAACATGCAACACATCCAAAAATTTTTAAATTCCCCTCTTAAAAGGATTTAGGGTCTTTACAAGATTTTGGGGTGTTACAGCTCTACCCCCCTTAAAAGAAATCTCGTCCTCGAGATTGGTGGTTCTAAGAAAACAATTCCGGAAATTGGGCCTTGAGTTCATCTTCCGGTTCCCAGGTGGCTTCTTCTTCTGAGTGATGCTTCCATTGTACCTTGCACATCCGGATTCTTTTATTTCTGGTAAGGCGTTCCATTGTCTCCAAAATCTTGTATGGTTGCTCGGCATAAGAAAAATTCTCAGCTAAGTCCACTTCATTCATGGGTAACACCTCTTCAGGCGTTCTCAGGCATTTCTTGAGTTGTGACACATGGAATACATCGTGCACATCCGATAGACGAGCCGATAACTCTAGTTGATACGCCACTTCGCCCTTCCTCTCTAGAATCTGAAAGGGTCCGATGTATCGAGGTGATAACTTCCCTTTCACCTTGAACCGACGAAGTCCTCGGATAGGGGACACCTTGAGATAGACATAGTCCTCCACGTTGAAAACGAGCTCTCTTCTCCGTACATCGGCATAGCTCTTTTGTCGGGTCTGCGCTATCCTCAGGTTGTTGCGAATTTCCCTCACTTTCGCATCGGCTTCTTGTAGTACCTCGGGTCCAAACACTTTACTTTCCCCCGTTTGGTTCCAAAATAGGGGAGTTCTGCACTTCCTCCCATACAAAGCCTCAAATGGTGACATCTTCATACTAGCCTGATAGCTATTGTTATAGGAGAACCGCATACGGTAAGTTCTTATCCCAACTCCGATTGTTTTTGAGTGCACATGCCCTCAGCATATCTTCAAGAATCTGATTGGTTCTTTCCGTCTGCCCATCAGTTTGGGGATGATAGGCATAACTAAAGTTCAGATGGGTTCCCATGGTTTCGTGCAACTTCTGCCAGAACCTTGAGGTGAACTGTGTCCCTCGATCCGACACAATCTTCTTTGGCACTCCATGGTAACACACGATCCTTGACATGTACAACTCTGCCAATTTGGATCCGCTGTAGCTTTCTTTCACGGGGATGAAATGAGCTACCTTGGTTAGCCTGTCGATGATGACCCATATTGAATCATATCCTGATTGGGTCCTAGGCAATCCCACTATGAAATCCATACCAATTTCTTCCCATTTTCATTCAGGCACTTTGAGTGGTTGCAATAATCCCGCGGGTCGTTGATGTTCTGCTTTCACCAACTGACATGTGTCACATAGGGCAACATGTTCCGCGATATCTCGCTTCATGCCATACCACCAATACCTGCTCTTGAGGTCCTGGGACATCTTCGTACTCCTAGGATGAATGGAATAGTCAGAATCATGAGCCTCCTTCAAAATCAATTCTCGGATCTCCTTTACTTCTGACACACAGATTCTTTTCCCGTGCCACACCGTTCCTTGTTCATCCTCTTTAAAACCAGGAGCTTTATTTTTCTTGATGAGTTGTCCGATCTCTTGTATCTTCTCGTCTTTCTTTTGACCCTCGCGGATATCTCGCTCTAGTGTGGAGTCCACTTCCATGGCGATGGCTTCACCACTATTTACCAGGCATAGATTGAGCCTTATAACCTCGTCCTTCAATTCCGCATGCATGTCCTTCAAGCTCAACTTATTGACCTGCACTTTCCAACTTAAAGCATCAGCCACGACGTTTGCCTTCCCAGGATGATAGTTGATGCCCACATCAAAGTCATTGATTAGCTCTAACCATCTCCTTTGTCTGAGGTTGAGATCTGGCTGTGTGAAAATGTACTTCAAACTCTTATGATCCGTATATATCTCTGTCCTCTTCCCCATCAAGTAGTATCGCCAAATTTTCAACGCGTGTACCACTGCGTCTAGTTCTAAGTCATGTGTAGGATAGTTTTTCTCGTGCTTCCGAAGCTGCCGGGATGCATATGCCACGACATGCCCTTCTTGCATGAGAACACATCCCAACCCGTTTCCAGAGGCATCGAAGTACACTGTGAAATTCTTCTGCATATCTAGCATAACCAACACTGGGGCTGTTGTCAATCTTTTCTTTAGCTCCTGAAAACTCGTCTCGCACTGTGGCGTCCATGTGAATGTGATTCCCTTCTCCAACAGTTTGGTGAGGGGTCTCGAGATCTTTGAGAATCCCTCAATAAATCGTCGATAGTATCCAGCCAATCCCAAAAAGCTTCGAACTTCCCCGACATTTTCAGGGGTCTTCCACTTTTGTATATCCTCGATTTTGGCAGGATCCACGGAGATTCCTCCCTCCGAGATTATATGTCCTAAGAAGGGAACTCTCTTCAGCCAAAACTCACACTTGCTCAACTTGGCATATAGTTGGTGTTCTCTCAGCCTTTGCAACACCAACCTTAGATGTTTCTCATGTTCTTCTTCATCTTTGGAGAAGACGAGAATGTCATCTATGAAAACCACCACAAATTTGTCCAGATATTCCATGAATACCTTGTTCATGTGATACATGAAGTATGTCGGGGCATTAGTTAGCCCGAAAGGCATGACAGTGTATTCATACAGTCCGTACCGAGATACGAAAGCTGTCTTGGGAATATCAGATTGCCTTATCTTGAGTTGGTGGTATCTCGACCTGAGATCAATTTTCGAGAACACACAAGCGCCCCTCAACTGATCAAACAAGTCTTCAATGCGGGGTAATGGATACTTGTTCTTGATGGTTACTTCATTCAAGGCACGATAATCCGCGCATAACCTTTGGGTTCCGTCCTTCTTGGGCACAAATATCACTAGAGCCCCCCATGGTGAGGAACTAGGACGAACATACCCCTTCTCCGTCAATTCTCTTAAATGATCCTTGAGTTCTTCTAGCTGCTTGGAGTCCATCTGATAAGGTCTCTTGTATATTGGGGCTGTTCCAGGCACTAGCTCAATTGTGAATTCCACTTCACGATCGGGAGGCATTCATGGCAACTCCTCCGTAAAAACATCTGGATATTCCCTGATAATCCTGATCTCCTCCACTTTCACCTCAACTTGATTTAATTTAATGTCACCCCTAGGCTCTTGTATTGTTATGAACTTTACTCTTGTGCCACTAGGGCGAGTTAGTTCCACCGTTCTGGTCGAACAATGGATGATTCCCTTATGTTTGGTCAACCAATCCATACCCAAGATAATATCTATCCCTTGTGAATCTATCACTATGAGGTTGGCAGTAAATACTACCCCATTAATGTCTAGGTTCACTTTGGGACACACTTGTCTTGTCCTTATTTCTCCACCCGGAGAGTTTACGGCTAGCATATGGTTCATTTGTGTTGTTGCTAGATCATGCTTCTTAACAAACCCTTGAGCAATGAACGAGTGGGTAGCACCAGAATCAAACAGCAGGGTTGCAATGTGTAAATTGGCAGGAAACTTACCAACTACCACGTCGGGTGCCTCTTGTGCTTCCTCCATAGTGACGTGGTTCACCCGTCCTCTCATTACATTCTGCTGTTGTGGCTGCGCGGGCTTCTTCTTTGGGCACTTATGGGCGTAGTGCCCTACTTCACCACAGCTAAAACATTGCACCCCAACCTTAGGTGCCTGGCCTTTGTTGTCTTGGGGTTGGTTTGGGGGTCCTTGCACTGCTGGTCGAGGTGGATATGCGGGGCGAGGCTGCTGTACAAACTGACGTTGCGGCTGTGCTGGTACTGCGGGATGCCTGTAGTTCGGGTTGTACCCTCTTGGTGCTGAGTAGGGTACCGCAGCACGGTTCGTTTGCCCTGTAGGTTGCTGCATCAGACGTGGGCGGGTGTTGCTCCATGAGGCTTGGTGTGACCACCCGGCCTTCCTCTTGTTCTCATTTTCCAAGGCCTTCAGCTTCCTTTCCACCACAAATGCTCTGTCCACCATCTTTTGGAAGCTTTCATACTCATTTGAGGACATTGCACACTGCATTTCTGCGGTAAGCCCTTCCATGAAACAATCTTGTTTCTGCTCATCAGTCTCTATGTCTCGTGGGGCATAACGGGATAGTTGAGTAAATTTAGTGAGGTATTCCCTCACCGTCATGTTTCCCTGCTGCAGTCCCAAGAACTCCTTCCTCTTGTTTTTGAGTTCACCTCTTGGGATGTAATGGTTGCGGAAGCTACGCTTGAACTCTTCCCAAGTGATGTTCTCAGGGTCATGATGGGCGGCCACGTAGGCGGTCCACCAATCAGCAGCAGATCCATGCAATTGATGAGAGGCAAACAGCACCCTCTCATATCCTTGGCACTGTATGATCCTCATCTTGCTTTCAATGGTCTTTAGCCAATCATCTGCCTCCAGAGGTTCAGCAGCACTTGCAAACTTTGGAGGTTGAGTTCCTAGAAACTCACTCAACCTTGGTTGGCGTGGTGCAGCTTGTGGAGGTGGAATTTGATGCAAGTTGGCCACCACTTAAGTCAGGTTCTGGATGAGCTGATTTTGATTCTCCAACATTTGGTGGAGGGGATCAACTCCTTCACGGTGACCACCCCGGTCCTGGCCTCCAAAAAGATGAGGGTTGCTGGCCTCATCATTGTTGTTGGCGGGGTTGGCAGCACGACCTTTTCCTCTTCCGGCCATCTAGCATGATCAACCAAATGTTAATTTAAAGTATTACGTATTATCTTACTACTTTCACTTGTTTGTACTTTGAAGTGTTGAATCTTTGTTATACTTTTCTGAGGTTTCACACAAAAATAAATGCAATATTATTTCATGTGGTTTCACACACCAAAGTAAGACAATCTGAAGACGAGGCTGTGGACAATTGCTCATGGCTTCCACAACTCAGGTCACACACCAAACATTAACACACCAGTAACTAACGTAACGACTTGACTACTCGACATCCTTCTAATTTAAGGGAAAGGCTATACGCTACTCGTTTTCTTGAGCTGGCTCCTCGAGATCTTCCTCATCATTTCGGCTGCCTTCTGACTCTGCTTTGGGTGGGGAGGCTGCTGGTGGAGAAGTGCGACGACGCCTGATCGCTCGACGATCTGGGGAGTCAGGAGTCCATGTATCATTCACGGTGACACACAGTTCATTCCCATCTCCTCTTTCTCTCGCCCTCAAGCAGGCTCGAAGCAACGTCTCGGTTTCCTTCAGGGTGTCACGAACATCCTGAAGCTCCTGCTGACACTCCTGCAGTCGAGTGTTGAGCATAGCAGCATCCTCCAAGCACAAGTCCATGTGCTCATGGGAAGTCCCTTGCTGCACTAGCGGGTACTTGTACTCCGTGGTACCACTCTCACGCTGGAGGACATACATGTACTCAGTCCTGTCCAGGTGTCGACGATAGATGTGACTCTGGCAGGTGATGGCCTCCCAGGTGACATCCTTCTCCGCATCAACCTGTGTCGCTCTACAGGCTGGAGAGCGGTGGATCTTAAGCAGCTGATTTTCGTGTATAATCCTCATCTCTGAACTCCATTCCTCCCTCTTCTCACGGATGGTCCTGGTGGAGTTATAGTGGATGATTAGCTTGCCCGTATTGCCGGCGGCTTCGAGCATACGTCGAAGACGGCGCAACAAGCCTCCTACTGCCAATCCATAGGAAAGGTACGTCACCGGACGGCTCTCCTCTCTTTCGGCAAGGGCAACTACGGGAACTCTCCCTCCTGTGGACTTGCGAGCGATGCGAATCATGCGAACCATCTAAAACAAAAAGCATTTAAACTTAGGTTAGATAAACTTTTTAAGCAAAAATCCTATTTTGAATGAAAATTGGGGTAAGATGAAGAAAGTGACTCATTAAATAACACTTTTCAACACACACTTTGTAAAAATAGTTTTTAAGAAAATAAGGCCCTTAAATACGTCCATTTCTACCTAGGTCCACGTTCCTACGGGCAACCTTGGCTCTGATACCACTTCTGTCACACATGGTTTTTCTGAAGAACAACCAAGTGAATATCACATGTATGTCAGGATCAGTTTCTCATACATGTGATGACAAATAGTGAAGCATCATTTATTACAAGCCAGGTGTCGAATATAAATGAGTCTTACATAGCAAATGTCTCGATGGACAATAATAAGTTCATCACAAGTAAAAAACTAGCAGCGGAATATTATTCTTGAGGGCTCCGTCACAGGCGTTGCCCGGGGTCTCCATGAACCTAGAAACCTTCTTCGGGTCCAAAATCTTGGTCATTATACACCACCTCATTATCTTGACCTGAGCAGCAATATAAACCAACAAATATGCAAGGTTGAGTACCGATGGTACTCAACAAGTGTGGGAAAGTTATATCATGCATGGCTAGAACAAGGAGAGGTTGAACTCATGGTTAAAGCACTATGCAATTAATACCTATCACCTTAGCTTATTAAGCACCTACATTACTACATAGGTGAAATGGTCCCAATCTCCCAATCCATCATCAAAATCAAATAGCCATAACATCATTTCCAATGTTAAGCTCCCCGCTTAACATCCACAACCTCCAAAGCCATCATCCTCTAATCATGAATAAGTCCAAGCCGCTCTTGACCGTGAGCACGGCTGTCATGACAGTTTTGACTCTGCAGAGTTTGTACCACTGTACCCACATGTAGTGATTTCATCCCCCATTGCCGGGTGGACTAAAAGAACCTCCATTATGCCAGTGGCCACAAACCACATTCACACTTCCCAGGTGTGTAGCCAGGAGATCACTACGAAGCCTTTACAAAGGGATTCCCGACGAGCATGGGCCCACTGAGGTTTCACCCCTAACAGCATACAAGAGGCTCCAACCCCGCTGCAGTGGCCCCCTCTTGAGCCTTGCGGTTCATATGGTAGTCCAGCTGACACCTACTCCCCGCACCATCCAACACACCCATACTACGCCGGGGATACACCTAATTAATTGGCCAAGCTGCCCCATCTCACCATGTGGTTGGCACGGTAAAGCCAGGTTACATGCTCCATGAACCGGTCCTTAGGATACAGGCAAGTACTAAACACAAACCCGAGTCTCGTGCACCCAGCACACAACCAAAACATCCAACTTGCCTTGATCCCTACCTCTACATAACCCACAATATCTCATTCAAGAGTATGGTAAAATAAACTGATGATCTCATATCCCAAATATCCCATTCTAAGCATGGCTAAGCATATGCATAATAATAAATGACATGATAAAATAAATCCCAACCCAGGCTACAAGGAAACAAGGTAATGCAATTCTAGGGAAACTTCCTAGCATGGGTTTCATATTTCATTTGACAATGCAAATAGTTCTATCTACACATCCTAGTATAGGATCAAAGTGGTCAAGGACACTTGCCTCCTTCTTGCTGCTCTTGAAATGGGTAGTCCTGATCTTGGAAAGGAAGAACTTGCTCTGGAGCAGGTTCTACATCATACCATCACACATAGCAAAAGAAAAACAACAATCCATAAGACATAGTTCACACTTCCACTTCATACAAACCACACATTCACATGTAACAAAGCCATTCACAAATTCTATGTGTTGTGGTTACTCTATGTGTTTTGATCTTTGGCTTATCTGCACTTTTTATTCATGTATATATGATTCCTACTTTAGTATTCACATTTATGCTTGCATACTATATGAGTTTCCAATTTAAATAAATTCCTTATATTTAATTACTACACCTTTTAGCTACCAAGTATGCATGAAAGGTATTTTCCTACTCCATATGTGTCTTCAGAATTTCTACCAACTCTAAACTGAATTCTTTAGATTTTGGGAACTTCATTTATCATTTACTAGTTGCTATATTTTCAGATTTATTTCCTATGCCTAAATGTGAACTTTATTATGAAAATAACAAGTCACATCATCTAAAAAGAATAGGTTCTGATCTAAAATATTTACTAATATATTTTTGACCTTTTCCTCTGATATAAACTATTTTACATTTATTTTCCCTATTTTCAGAACTATTCTTTACTTAAAAATGTGTCCCTATACTAATAAATGTGAATAATAAATTAAACAGATTCATTTCAGCCCAAAAATATATTTTTATCTCACTCCAATGTTTTCTAAGTACGGAGAAAGTTTTTAATTTAATTTTGACAATATGTTTGTCCCACTTTTTAAATTTTAAATACTAGCCACATATTCAATTTCATAAATTAAATATCAAACAGGGTTAAAAAGATAAACTCACCCCACTACAGGGTCTATAATATTATTTTAACAATTTTCAGGGGTCTAGCTACTCATAACAGAGGAGTTTTTCCTAATTTTTATTAAGTCCAGGGCTAAAACTGATTTTTAAATGAATTTACATGATTTTCTGAAGTTCCAGGGGCTAGATCAGAAGTTTCCGGGGCTAGCTCTTATTTCCCGAGAACCCCAGGGGGTAGCACGTAAGATTTCCAGTCTTTATAACGCGGGGCTGACGTGGACCGTCCGATTTAAAACAGACGGCTGAGATTATAACGTTGAACCGATACGCGGGGATTTAAAGTCTACCGTGCGATTTAAAATAGACGGCGCACAAGCGGCCACGTCGCTCTGATCGAGCGCGGGCGGCGCTGCCCGGCGGTGCACGGCGGCGGGAAGCGGCGATCTCGCCGGAGATTTTCGGATCTTCGAGAATTCTTCCTAGAACTGTGATTTTATGGCATAGATCGGTGGAGGGGAGGTCGGGGATCTCACCTCGGGGGTTTTCTTGAGCTCGGAGGTCCTCGAAAGCGGTCGACGACGAGGTCCGAGATGAATTCATGGCGAGGCTCGTCGGCGCTGTGTTTGAACCGCAAGTCACCGAGTTTTCTGCACCTGCAAGGTTCCCCGGAGGCGGTGGATCAAGACCAGCGAGTTAGATCGGAATTTCCGAGCTTAGATCGGCCAGAATTCGCCGGAGAGGCTCGGGTTCTCACCGGAGTAAAAACGGCGGATCGGGTGGGAAAAACAGAACGAGGCCGGGGTTTTTATAGACGGGGGAGGGCGGCGGGTTGGTTTAGATCGAGCTGGAGTCTTCGGGGTCCGGAAATCGGCTGGGATATGCGAGAATTCCCGATCGATTTTGATTCGGGTGAGAGAGTCCCGGCCGATCGCGGCGTGGGCGCGAGGAAGAAGAAGGCTGGCGGGCCCCGCCTGTCAGTGGGAGGAAGGGGCGCGCGCGGCTGCGGGCTGGCGCGGAGCAGAGTGGGCCGGCTGGTGGGTTTCGGCCCACTGGCCGGTTTTTTTCTTTTCCCTTTTTCCTTTTCTATTTCTTTTCTGTTTTGAGTTTAAATTGAATTCCAGTTTGAATTTAAATTGTTGCAAAACATGCAACACGTCCAAAAATTTTTAAATTCCCCTCTTAACAGGATTTAGGGTCTTAACAAGATTTTGGGGTGTTACATGTGGTAAGCAACACGGTAGTATGCAACTCTTGAACGTTCAATGTTCAAAGGGCCATACGCAGCGCTCGCCATCGGCGTGCCTCAACGGTCATGAGGCAGTAGGTGGTATCCGTTGGGTTGATAAAATTCCCAACCGTGACGACCCGTTCACGCTCTACTCGGGTTCCCCGTCGTGTGGTGTGGAAACACGACCATGTACATTGAGACGTGGCTTGACTCAAGGACGATCCGTATGGCAATGATACGGACCGTATGTTTTTATTATGATATGGAACTGCTTGAAATGTCAAAAACCCTTGTGTGCACAATTATTGTGTGTTCTTCTGCAGGTACACTAACCACGTTAGTGCATGACGTGTAGAAACCGTTTGTGAGTGACTTCTTTAGTTCCACCATTTGACACATATATGCCGGAATACCGGTTTAGGATTTTTCTTTGGTGAGGAAACGTAGTACCGACTGCATAAAAGTTTATTTTCAAAGAAAAGAGTCACAATGAAGTATAAGAATTCAGTTAGGGGTTAGTAAACTCCTATATTGAACTAAGAGTCAATTGGGAGTATAGATTCAATTTCAAAAACTTAGGAACAATCTCCCCTGTTTTCGGCAAAAATTTTGCTGAACTTGAACAGGGCATAACTTAATATTGGTTGGACCAATGGAGGTGTGGGATACCATTCTGGAAAGGTTTTGAAGACCTCTACAATTTTTCTGTAGAGTTCCAGAACAAAATATCCCTCCAAAGAGATGAAAATCTCATATGAGTAGGTACTGTCCAGAAACAGGGCAGACCAAATGCTCTCTGGAATTCTCTGTATTTCAACCAAAATGTAAAAGCCCAAGAAAAGGGACTTGTAAAAACTTTTATGCACCTCACAACACAACAGTTTTGTTGTGTGTAAATTGTGAAATATTGTGAAGAGCAAGTGGCCTCCATCAAAGGAGTGATTAGAGGGGAAAGCCTTCACTTTCACATAGTAGGGTTTCTACACATGAACATGAGAAGTTGAGCTCACCCCTAGAATTTAAAAAGTCTTGGGAAGGTTCAGTCCAAAGCTCATGCAAATTCAACACTTTTTGAGGCACTTTTGGGGTTATTTCAAAAGGAGGCCAATTTGAATGTAAATTCAAATTGCAGCAACTTTCATCCCCCAAATTCAAAAGTTAGCCCCATATCTATACTCAGCACATTTTTCTGAGTAAACCCACCAAGTTTCATCTCCATTGGAGCTCATCTTGTCAAGAGCTAAATTTGCAAGAATTCAAAACTGAATTTGAATTTCAGTTTGAATATGAAGCAAACTTAACCAAACAAAGTTTGAATTTGAGAACTCAAATTCAAACCAATACTTGGAGGCTAAGTCTCTCATTAAATGGAGAGTAGCTGAGATATTTGCAGCAGAATTTGGAAAAAAGATTAGGGGGGAGAGGGGGCCCACAAGTCAGTGGGAGGACTGTTTCCCAAAACCGAGCGTGGCTGTTTGCTCCCGACGTCGGTCGAACACCTCGCGCCAGCTGCGGACAGCACCGGCGTCCGACCGCCTCGCCTCGCCACCTCCTGCTCGGCGACCGAGCGCACGCGTGCCCGACGCGGTTTAAGTCCCCAGCCCACGTGAGCCAGCCTCATCTCCTCCGCTTTGCCCGTTCCTACCCGAAACGAAAAATAACACCGCCGCTCCCCTCGGCTCCTCGTCGCGCCGTTGATCCAGGCGACCTCGCGACCGGAGTTCAACAGCAAAGACACGCGCCGGGGACTGCTCGAGCTCACGGTGAAAACCCTACCCTCTTCCATGCTTTGTAGGGGGAGTATTTCCCCGGCTAGTCCTCGGTGCTCGACATAAACGAGTGAGCAGGAATACTAAAATTCGCAGCGATCGGTCCTGCACAGCGTAAACCTAGCTGAGCATAGGTTCTACACGCCCCCACGGCCACCTAGGATCCAAAACCATCGAAAACCATCAAGCCTTTGTGCTGATATCCAAGTTTTTCGAGCAACAGTCGATATCGGGCCTAGGTCGACGGTGAGGTCCCAGTTCCGGCTATTTCCATGGCCAACCGAGCTCATATTCGTGCGCAGCATGCCACGGTGGAGCTGTAGGAGCAAACCGCTTGAAAAATAAGGCCCGGAGTAGCCCGGA
The DNA here is from genome assembly GCA_030760725.1 of Neostapfia colusana. NCBI lineage: Eukaryota > Viridiplantae > Streptophyta > Magnoliopsida > Poales > Poaceae > Neostapfia > Neostapfia colusana. The sequence continues at coordinate 18,128,558 of JASWHV010000013.1, forward strand.
CGACGTCACCGGAGCAGAGGGAGGCTCTGTCGCCGTCGCGGGCATAGTTCCGGCCATTGCCGAGCTCCGGTGAGGGCACCAGCGTGTTCTCCGAGTCGAGTTAGGCACAGGCGGCAAGTTTTGTCAAAGGTCGGGCGGGGAAACGCCCGGCGGCGAGCGCTCCGGCGAAGCGCCGCCGCGGGAACTGCGGGAGAGCGCGAGGTAGACGAAGGGGGGGCCGGGTCCACCGGTCAGCCTCTGATCTCGCGCGGGGATCGGGTTTGCGGCCGGGATTCGGTGCGGCAGCGCGGGTAAAACCCCGTGGGCCGCGGTGTGGCCGCTTTCTGAGTGGACCGGCTCGAGGAGTGGGTCCCACCCGCAGGATTTAAACATTTTGGAATTTCCAGTTTTAGTGCAAACTTTGGAATTGCATAACTTTTGCTAGGAAGCTCCAAATTTAGTGATTCAAATTGGGTTGGATTCATCTTGCCTAGCTCTGTCCAGATATACCACCCAATTTGTATGAAACCCATTAATTAATTCTGGAAAATTCTTTAAAGCTTTTCAGCAAAAGAATTTTAGAGGGAGTTTGGTTCATCCAAAAATTCTCAAATTTTTCCAGAATGTTCTTTAGGACATTAGCAGACCCCTGTAAAAGTTTCAGACCATTTGGAGTTGATTTGGTCAGAGCAATTCAAATTGGAAGGTGCTGTGTTCATTTGAATGCAGAAACAATTTCAGAGAATTTCCAAAACTTGGAAATTCAATTCTGGGCAAACCCTGACTCCAAAAATGCTAGGAAAATTCATGCAAACTCTATGAGCTATAATAGAAATTGTAGTTCATTAAGTTGAGCATGAACAGGGGTATTACCTCAGAATTAATTCTTCCTTGCTGATTTGCCAAGAGAATTATTCTGAGCAAACCACTCCATGGAAAGTGCTAATGTTTGGTCCAGAGAGTTTTCTTGGGACAAGGAACTCACACAAAAATTCTCAGCTCTATTGGAGCTCTAGATCACCCCTGTCCTGTTTACCCACTTAAGGGATTAAGATGGAAAAAGGGGGAAAACCACTTAGCACTTAACCATGTGACTAAGTCCAAGCCAAACCACCAACACCAGTTCATATTTGAATTCTTAAACAAAGTTCCAGGTGTTAGAGGCTGGTTATTAAAACCAATAGTAGAAGTTTTACCCTAAAACTCACATTTGCATATAAATTAACATGTAGTATTTCATTAACGTGTAGCCGTTGAAGAAGAGACTCCGGAAGTGCTGGACTTCCTTCTTCCGGACGAAGAACTAACTCCTGACCAGCAGCAACAAGGCAAGCCCCGGTTTGCATTAACCCTTTTTAAAAGTTTTACTTTGTTTACATGTGTCATATGAAGTATGTATGTGCATTAGGTATAGGATGAATGAAACCCCACTTGCATAACCAAAGTTTCCTAAAAGAGTGAGGGTAGTATCTAAGAACTCGAGTAGACAGGCTATGCTTAATGAGTCATAGGACTTCGGTACAAGTCGAGTAGTTGGAATCTACTCGCGAGATAGGCTTGGGACACACGGGTTCGGTTGAGTGATGTGAGATCACTTTAGTAATGAAAATGAGACTAGGCAGGGGCTAGGGCGCAGCAAGAGAGAGTCTTGTGTGCGCAGCCCTGCCCGTGTCGATTGAGGACCGATCCGTGTGCGGCCCTGCTGAACAAGTATTGAACGTACCGAAGGCATATCGGATATATGGGCCCCGATAAACCGATGTAGCCTAAACCTCCGGGCGTCGAGGCATAGCACACCGATTTATAGGTGTAGGTTGAGGGCAGCAAGGTGGAAATCTGCCAACGGGCATAGAGAGATGCTCCGTGTGGGGAACCTCCTGCTCGTTTCGGTGCGACCGGTTCGACGTTTGGGCTGTTGGGTGAAAGGTTGTCCCGTACGACATCGAGTGAGCGTGCTGTGCAGCTCCACGGGTGGGCGTACGTGACGTGCTCTTTGGGTTTTCCCTGCAGGTGTATATCGAGTCGATTCGCCGTCCCTCGCGGTGACGAGTGCTGCTTGTTCACTGCGTCGTAACGTAGACTAATGGATGAAATATGTTGATTCAATGATGCTGATTGATATAATTGTATTGCTACATGTGTGCCACCAAATACTGCTTACTAAATTTCAGATTTCATGAACTGTTAACTTGTTGCTAAAAGATGAACTAAGGATGAACTTGTAGGCGTGTCGTTTTGCTGAAATGTTACTATCCTATGTCCATTGTACACCTCATGTAGAGTTTCATGCTTAGGTGAGTCGGTTAAGCCTTGCTGAGCCTTTGTGCTCACGGTTGCTGCTTAAGTGTTTTTCAGGTGAGGAGCCACCCACGGACTCGGAGTACGAGTCCACCGGCGAGGGTTACCCTCCGTCGGGGACCACGGCTGAGTGGGAGCCGTACACGCCGCGCTGAGCTGAGACGTGCAGCTAGTGTGGGTTGCCCTAGGGCTGGGCAACCGACTTTTGCTAAATAGGCGGGCGTGAGTTGTATAGTGTAGTCTTCCGCTGTGTAATAGAACAATAATTGTAACTGAAGTTTGTACTTGTTTGTACAGTTTCAGCTGTTTCCCATGTAATATATTGGGTTCTTATGACGTGTGCTGTCGGGTGTCGCATCGCGCGGCACCACCCTCTGCGATCCTGGATGAGCGGATTCCGGTCCGCCACAGCCTGGTATCAGAGCTGCAGTGGGGATAGCACAGTACTTAAGGACTGCATTATGGGAAAAACTTAGATATTACGGTGAGGATTCGGTAGTTGCCCAAATAAGGACTATATTAGCATAGTTACTTAAAGTGGCAAAGACTAACTTATCTGTTATAATTCTGAATTTCAATTATGTAACGACGCACCTACGCTCTGGTAAGTATGGTAAGGAACGCCACCGAAAGCGGTTCAATTTCGGTTAGCTCTCCCTGACGAGGAACGTGGTTCAGGGATTGATCTCACAGCTTGGTGTGAGATGTCAATATGAATCTTTTGGACTCTTCATGTCCCTGAGTTCATATGAAACGCTGATCCCTAGCGTGCATTAGGCAAGTAAGCGGAGACCCCATCGCGTGGTCAGTAACGCGAGAGTGTGTTCGTCTGGAAATAGCCCAGGAGGACATACGCAGCGCTTGCCATCGGCGTGCCCTGCAGGGCAGTAGGTGGTATCTGTTGGGTTGATAACATTCCCAACCGTGACGACCCGTTCATGACATACTCGGGTTCCCCGTCGTGTGGTGTTGAAACACGATCACGTGCCTTGAGACGTGACTTAGCTCAAGGACGGCCGTATGACAATGATACGGGCGTTTGTATTTACTTTTAGATATGGAACTGCCTGAAATGAACAAACTTTGAGTGCACCATTATTGTGTGGTCTTCTGCAGGTACTAACCACGTATGTATCCGTGTAGAAAACGTGTGCGAGAGACCGTTTAGTGCCACACTTGAGACGTATATACCGGTATGATCCGGTTAGGATTTTCTTTTGTAAGGAACGTAGTACCGAGATATTGTAGGCATATGCATGAGTATAATGATAACGAAAAATTAAAAAAATCTATAGGTTCAACAGTTAGGACCCTGGTTGGGTATAAGAATGAGATAGGGATGAGTGTAGTTCCAAAAAGACTGAAAAACAGAGTGCTCGGTTTTGGGACAGCAAGTTTGCTGATCTTCAACAGGGCATAACTCACAGGTCTTTTGGCCCAGGGAGGTGTGCTATATAGTTCTGGGAAGGTATTCAAGTACTCTACAACTTTGTTGTAGACTTCCAGAGCTGAAACTCGCCTTAAGATGGCTAAAATCCCAGAGGAATGTAAACTATTCAGAATCAGGGCAGGGTAAAACATCCTCTGAACTGATCTGTTTTTCAAATATAACTCCCAGTAGAAAAATCTAAAATTGTCATATAATCCATCCTTAGAAAGAGTAGAAGATGTTTGACATCTTTGCAATTCAAAGTTTCTGAAGTTTCAACACAGAATTTAGTGGAAATCAGGATTGGAAACAGCCACTTCCAAGGGAGGTGCTGTTAAAATTCTTCCAGAAATTCTGCTAACTTTGAATTAACATAACTTTTTAATCAAAGCTGATCTGGGGGCAAAGGAGTACTCGTTGGAAAGATACTAAAGTTAACTTTAACTTTGGTATTCAACTTGAGTCATGAAAATGCCCATAACCGGATCAAAACTTGGAATAGGTAGAAACTGGTCATTCTGATGGAAGAATGACAGTTGAACTCATTGGAGAGGGTGTTGTACCCTAAGGGCGATACTAATGTCTCGTAGAGACCAAACCCAGTTATGGTGAGCTTCCAAAGAGGGGGTTCATCAAGTTGGATTAAACTAACTTGTGTTTGGTCTGGTAATGGTGTAGCTTGTGCAAAGTTATTACATTATCTACTTACGAGATATTTCGCACGTTTGGTTGTCATAATGTTTTTACGCCCAGTTCTATTGGACTGCATGCAAAAATGTTGCGGGGCTGATGTTATTGTCGTATGATTGCAGATGGTTCGCACTAGGACCACGCACGAGGTAGGTGGCTCTAGCCAAGGGGGAGGCGATGACTCCCAGCCACCGGCCTACGACAGCACCCCGCAGCAGCAGCCACCACCGCCGCCTCCGCTTACTCTAGCGGATGTGATAGCGGCATTGGTGGGAGGTCGTGAGGAGCAGACCGACCTGCTCCGCACGATCGTGCAGAATACGTCCCAGGCGGGAGGACGTCAAGAGCGAGGGCCTCGTGAGCCCCGCGAAGTGTCGTACTCGGATTTCATGAGTACGCACCCTCCAGTGTTCACCGAAGCTGAAGAACCACTGGAGGCGGACAACTGGCTGCGGACTATCGAGTCCAAGTTCGGGCTGCTCCAGTGTACGGAGCGGCAGAAGACGCTGTTCGCAGCACAGCAGCTCCACGGTGCCGCTGGTGCGTGGTGGGCGAATTATGTCGCCTCACGTCCGGCTGGCCATGCCGTGGAATGGCAAGAGTTCCGGGAGGCGTTCCGCGCCTATCACATTCCTCCCGGAATAATGAAGAGAAAGTTCCAAGAATTTTTGGAACTGAAACAGGGCGGGAGGAGTGCCCACGACTACTCCCGTGCCTTCAACCATCTGGCGCAGTATGCGTCAGACTACATCTCCACGGAGGAGAAGAAGAGGGAGCACTTCTATCGGGGGTTATATCCCGAAATGAAGACCCACCTCGTACAATGGAACCGCGGCACATTCAACGATCTAGTCAATGCCGCCATCATGCAAGAGGACGCTCAGCGGGAGTTAGCAGCTGAGCAGAGGAAGCGTAGCGCTCCACCTAGCAGCGGTGGGAGTGGCGCTCCCCAGAAGTACCGTATGGTGTATCGGACACCATCCGGGCAGCAGTGGCAACCACCGGCGCGACCGCAACGGTTCGGGGGACGTCCCTTTCAGGCACCTCCGTTCCGTCCGCCGATGCCACCACCAAGACAGCAGCAGCAGCAGACGGTACCCCGGGCGTTTCCACCGCCACAACGCGCCCCAGGTTTCCGTCCACCGATCAGCGGGGGACCGCCCCGTTTCACCTGCTTCACGTGTGGCCAAGCGGGCCACTTTGCGAAGGACTGTCCCCAGGGGCAGCAGAGCAGCGGGCAAGCCCAGCTCCAGGGCGGTGCTCGAGGCCGACCTCCGGTGAAGAAGGTTGGTCAGCGGACTGGAGGCGTCCGCAACCTCGACAATGAGGACGCCCCAGAGGGAGACAACGTGCTGGCGGGTACGTTTACTCTCAACCATCAAGCCATAGTCATATTATTTGATTCGGGTGCAACCCACAGCTTTATAAGTGCATCCTATGTGGCTAAACATCAATTGCAAGTCTTCCCAACCGACTGCACTTATATGATATGCTCACCGGGAGGGAAGATTTCAGCTAATATGATGATTCCAAAGGCACCTCTGTGCTTAGGTGGGAAGCTATATCCCACCACCTTGATAATCCTTATGGGACAAAAGATTGATGCAATCTTAGGGATGTCATGGCTGCAATACCATGGCGCTGTCCTAGAGACTCGGACACGAACGGTTCACTTAAATTCTCCATTCCACCGTCCGCATTCCATGGTGTTAGACACGCCAGTCCGGGAAATTTTAGCAATTAATAATGCTGAAGTTCTCAAGTTAGAAGACATCCCCGTAGTCCGGGAGTATCCTGATGTGTTCCCGGATGATCTTCCGGGCATGCCACCTGAGCGGGATGTCGAGTTCAAGATTGAACTTGCACCCGGGACTACGCCCATATCACGGAGACCATACAAGATGGCTCCAAATGAGCTGGCGGAACTGAAAGAACAGCTCAATGATATGTTGAGCAAGGGTTTCATTAGGCCGAGTTCCTCGCCTTGGGGATGCTCGGCGCTATTCGTGAAGAAGAAGGATGAGACCCTGAGTCTGTGTGTGGATTACCGGCCGCTCAACGCCGTCACCGTCAAGAATAAGTACCCACTGCCCCGTATTGACATCTTGTTTGATCAACTTGTGGGGGCAAGTGTATTCTCAAAGATGGACCTTCGCTCTGGATATCACCAGATCAAGATCCGGGCGGAGGATATTCCGAAGACGGCATTCTCGACGAGATACGGCTTATACGAATATCTCGTCATGTCCTTTGGTCTCACAAATGCTCCAGCCCATTTCATGTGTCTCATGAACTCGGTGTTCATGCCGGAGCTGGACAAGTTCGTGGTAGTGTTCATCGACGATATCTTGGTTTACTCCAAGACAGAAGCCGAGCATGCCGAACACTTACGGATCGTTCTTCAACGATTGCGAGACCACAAGCTCTACGCCAAGTTCAGCAAATGCGAATTTTGGATCAGCCAAGTGCCATTCTTGGGACATATCATCTCAGCTGAAGGCATTGCGGTTGACCCAAGTAAAATAGAGCAAGTGTTGAAATGGAAAGCTCCCACTTCAGTTCATGAAGTCAGAAGCTTCCTCGGGTTAGCGGGATACTATCGGAGATTCATTCCAAGTTTCTCCAAGCTCGCTAAGCCGATGACAGAGTTGCTGAAGAAAGGGACAAAATATGTTTGGAACACGGCGTGTGAAGGAGCGTTCCGAACATTAGTGAAGCATCTCACAACAGCCCCGGTCTTGGCTCAACCGGATACAACGAAGCCCTTCGACGTGTATTGTGACGTGTCCGGTATTGGGCTCGGCTGCGTGTTGATGCAGGAAGGACGTGTGGTCGCTTATGGCTCACGCCAACTTCGGAACCATGAGCAGCACTACCCGACTCACGATCTTGAACTTGCTGCCGTGGTGTTGGCGCTGAAAATGTGGAGGCACTATCTCCTGGGGAACTTGGTGCATCTCTACACCGACCACAAGAGCTTGAAATACATTTTCACCCAGAAGGAGCTGAACATGAGGCAGAGGAGGTGGTTAGAACTGATCAAAGATTATGAGATTGAGATCCATTACCACCCCGGCAAGGCGAATGTGGTTGCCGACGCGCTGAGTCGGAAATCGCATGTCCATCACCTCACCATTACACCGGTGGAGGAGGAAGAGCCAAGTTTATACTTGGTTCCTTATGGATCGCTGTACAACCTTGCCCTCGTCCCTACTATTAGGGAGGACATCATTGCAGCTCAGAAAACGGATAAAGGCATGGCACATCTCTGGAGACGGATAGACAATGGAGAAATTAAATGTTTCCGGAAGGATGGTGAGGGGACGTTGTGGTTCAATGACCGCATAGTCGTACCCCGAGATATGGAGTTGAGGAAAAAGATCCTCGATGAAGCTCACTTGTCCAAATACTCCATTCATCCGGGCAGCAACAAAATGTACCAAGATTTGAAAAAGAAATTTTGGTGGACGCGGATGAAGCGGGAGGTAGCTAAGTACGTATCCGAGTGCGATACGTGTAGACGAGTGAAAGCTGATCATATGAAGAAATCAGGGCTACTGCAACCCCTGAAGATCCCGGCATGGAAATGGGAAGATGTGAGCATGGATTTCATTGTGGGATTACCCCTAACAGCCAACAAGCATGATTCCATATGGGTAATCGTTGATCGGTTAACCAAGACGGCTCACTTCATTCCGGTGAATACACGTTACAATGCCGGCAAATATGCGGAGCTATACATAGCGAAGATTCTATGCCTATACGGGGTACCCAAGACCATTGTCTCAGATCGAGGTGCATTATTTGTATCTCGCTTTTGGGAGCAGCTACACGCTGCATTGGGTACTAAGTTGATCAGGAGCTCCGCCTATCACCCTCAGACAGATGGCCAGACAGAGAGGGTGAATCAAGTCCTAGAAGACATGTTGAGAGCATGTGCCATCCACCATGGTAGGAACTGGGATGATCACCTACCATTGGCGGAATTCTCGTACAACAACGGTTATCAGGCGAGTATCAAAATGGCACCCTACGAAGCTCTCTATGGTCGCAAGTGCCGCACCCCGTTAAATTGGTGCGAGTCCGGTGAAAGGGTCACATTCGGGGTTGATGTGGTGAGCAACGCCGAGGAGCGCGTTCGGACAATTCAAGCCAATTTGAAGGCCGCTCAATCCCGACAGAAGAGCTACGCTGATAAGAGGCGTAGACCGTTGCACTTTGACATTGGGGAACACGTGTACCTCCGCGTGTCTCCAATGAAGGGCGTGCACCGATTCGGTGTGAAGGGGAAGCTCGCTCCCCGTTTCATTGGACCCTATGCTATCATCGAGAAGTGTGGACCAGCCGCGTATCGATTGGAGCTACCGGCATCTCTGGCTGGTGTCCATGATATTTTCCATGTTTCGCAACTGCGAAAATGCTTGAAGCATACAACTACTGTTCTTACCGAAGACATCGGCGAGCTGAAACCGGATTTGACATATGATGAATATCCAGTGGGAATTCTTGATGAGAAAGCCAGGACCACGCGTAGCAGAACGTTGTGGTTCTACAAAATACTCTGGAGTAACCACACCGCCGAGGAAGCGACGTGGGAGAGCGAGGAGTTCCTTCGCTCAAATTACCCGGAGCTCTTGGCTTCTCAACACGGGTAAGTCCCTATTACATCGCTATCTCTTCTTTTATAATCTCGGGACGAGATTCTTTTAAGGGGGGAGGGATGTAAAAGCCCAAGAAAAGGGACTTGTAAAAACTTTTATGCACCTCACAACACAACAGTTTTGTTGTGTGTAAATTGTGAAATATTGTGAAGAGCAAGTGGCCTCCATCAAAGGAGTGATTAGAGGGGAAAGCCTTCACTTTCACATAGTAGGGTTTCTACACATGAACATGAGAAGTTGAGCTCACCCCTAGAATTTAAAAAGTCTTGGGAAGGTTCAGTCCAAAGCTCATGCAAATTCAACACTTTTTGAGGCACTTTTGGGGTTATTTCAAAAGGAGGCCAATTTGAATGTAAATTCAAATTGCAGCAACTTTCATCCCCCAAATTCAAAAGTTAGCCCCATATCTATACTCAGCACATTTTTCTGAGTAAACCCACCAAGTTTCATCTCCATTGGAGCTCATCTTGTCAAGAGCTAAATTTGCAAGAATTCAAAACTGAATTTGAATTTCAGTTTGAATATGAAGCAAACTTAACCAAACAAAGTTTGAATTTGAGAACTCAAATTCAAACCAATACTTGGAGGCTAAGTCTCTCATTAAATGGAGAGTAGCTGAGATATTTGCAGCAGAATTTGGAAAAAAGATTAGGGGGGAGAGGGGGCCCACAAGTCAGTGGGAGGACTGTTTCCCAAAACCGAGCGTGGCTGTTTGCTCCCGACGTCGGTCGAACACCTCGCGCCAGCTGCGGACAGCACCGGCGTCCGACCGCCTCGCCTCGCCACCTCCTGCTCGGCGACCGAGCGCACGCGTGCCCGACGCGGTTTAAGTCCCCAGCCCACGTGAGCCAGCCTCATCTCCTCCGCTTTGCCCGTTCCTACTCGAAACGAAAAATAACACCGCCGCTCCCCTCGGCTCCTCGTCGCGCCGTTGATCCAGGCGACCTCGCGACCGGAGTTCAACAGCAAAGACACGCGCCGGGGACTGCTCGAGCTCACGGTGAAAACCCTACCCTCTTCCATGCTTTGTAGGGGGAGTATTTCCCCGGCTAGTCCTCGGTGCTCGACATAAACGAGTGAGCAGGAATACTAAAATTCGCAGCGATCGGTCCTGCACAGCGTAAACCTAGCTGAGCATAGGTTCTACACGCCCCCACGGCCACCTAGGATCCAAAACCATCGAAAACCATCGAGCCTTTGTGCTGATATCCAAGTTTTTCGAGCAACAGTCGATATCGGGCCTAGGTCGACGGTGAGGTCCCAGTTCCGGCTATTTCCATGGACAACCGAGCTCATATTCGTGCGCAGCATGCCACGGTGGAGCTGTAGGAGCAAACCGCTTGAAAAATAAGGCCCGGAGTAGCCCGGACGACGTCACCGGAGCAGAGGGAGGCTCTGTCGCCGTCGCGGGCATAGTTCCGGCCATTGCCGAGCTCCGGTGAGGGCACCAGCATGTTCTCCGAGTCGAGTTAGGCACAGGCGGCAAGTTTTGTCAAAGGTCGGGCGGGGAAACGCCCGGCGGAGAGCGCTCCGGCGAAGCGCCGCCGCGGGAACTGCGGGAGAGCGCGAGGTAGACGAAGGGGGGGCCGGGTCCACCGGTCAGCCTCTGATCTCGCGCGGGGATCGGGTTTGCGGCCGGGATTCGGTGCGGCAGCGCGGGTAAAACCCCGTGGGCCGCGGTGTGGCCACTTTCTGAGTGGACCGGCTCGAGGAGTGGGTCCCACCCGTAGGATTTAAACATTTTGGAATTTCCAGTTTTAGTGCAAACTTTGGAATTGCATAACTTTTGCTAGGAAGCTCCAAATTTAGTGATTCAAATTGGGTTGGATTCATCTTGCCTAGCTCTGTCCAGATATACCACCCAATTTGTATGAAACCCATTAATTAATTCTGGAAAATTCTTTAAAGCTTTTCAGCAAAAGAATTTTAGAGGGAGTTTGGTTCATCCAAAAATTCCCAATTTTGCCAGAATGTTCTTTAGGACATTAGCAGACCCCTGTAAAAGTTTCAGACCATTTGGAGTTGATTTGGTCAGAGCAATTCAAATTGGAAGGTGCTGTGTTCATTTGAATGCAGAAACAATTTCAGAGAATTTCCAAAACTTGGAAATTCAATTCTGGGCAAACCCTGACTCCAAAAATGCTAGGAAAATTCATGCAAACTCTATGAGCTATAATAGAAATTGTAGTTCATTAAGTTGAGCATGAACAGGGGTATTACCTCAGAATTAATTCTTCCTTGCTGATTTGCCAAGAGAATTATTCTGAGCAAACCACTCCATGGAAAGTGCTAATGTTTGGTCCAGAGAGTTTTCTTGGGACAAGGAACTCACACAAAAAATTCTCAGCTCTATTGGAGCTCTAGATCACCCCTGTCCTGTTTACCCACTTAAGGGATTAAGATGGAAAAAGGGGGAAAACCACTTAGCACTTAACCATGTGACTAAGTCCAAGCCAAACCACCAACACCAGTTCATATTTGAATTCTTAAACAAAGTTCCAGGTGTTAGAGGCTGGTTATTAAAACCAATAGTAGAAGTTTTACCCTAAAACTCACATTTGCATATAAATTAACATGTAGTATTTCATTAACGTGTAGCCGTTGAAGAAGAGACTCCGGAAGTGCTGGACTTCCTTCTTCCGGACGAAGAACTAACTCCTGACCAGCAGCAACAAGGCAAGCCCCGGTTTGCATTAACCCTTTTTAAAAGTTTTACTTTGTTTACATGTGTCATATGAAGTATGTATGTGCATTAGGTATAGGATGAATGAAACCCCACTTGCATAACCAAAGTTTCCTAAAAGAGTGAGGGTAGTATCTAAGAACTCGAGTAGACAGGCTATGCTTAATGAGTCATAGGACTTCGGTACAAGTCGAGTAGTTGGAATCTACTCGCGAGATAGGCTTGGGACACACGGGTTCGGTTGAGTGATGTGAGATCACTTTAGTAATGAAAATGAGACTAGGCAGGGGCTAGGGCGCAGCAAGAGAGAGTCTTGTGTGCGCAGCCCTGCCCGTGTCGATTGAGGACCGATCCGTGTGCGGCCCTGCTGAACAAGTATTGAACGTACCGAAGGCATATCGGATATATGGGCCCCGATAAACCGATGTAGCCTAAACCTCCGGGCGTCGAGGCATAGCACACCGATTTATAGGTGTAGGTTGAGGGCAGCAAGGTGGAAATCTGCCAACGGGCATAGAGAGATGCTCCGTGTGGGGAACCTCCTGCTCGTTTCGGTGCGACCGGTTCGACGTTTGGGCTGTTGGGTGAAAGGTTGTCCCGTACGACATCGAGTGAGCGTGCTGTGCAGCTCCACGGGTGGGCGTACGTGACGTGCTCTTTGGGTTTTCCCTGCAGGTGTATATCGAGTCGATTCGCCGTCCCTCGCGGTGACGAGTGCTGCTTGTTCACTGCGTCGTAACGTAGACTAATGGATGAAATATGTTGATTCAATGATGCTGATTGATATAATTGTATTGCTACATGTGTGCCACCAAATACTGCTTACTAAATTTCAGATTTCATGAACTGTTAACTTGTTGCTAAAAGATGAACTAAGGATGAACTTGTAGGCGTGTCGTTTTGCTGAAATGTTACTATCCTATGTCCATTGTACACCTCATGTAGAGTTTCATGCTTAGGTGAGTCGGTTAAGCCTTGCTGAGCCTTTGTGCTCACGGTTGCTGCTTAAGTGTTTTTCAGGTGAGGAGCCACCCACGGACTCGGAGTACGAGTCCACCGGCGAGGGTTACCCTCCGTCGGGGACCACGGCTGAGTGGGAGCCGTACACGCCGCGCTGAGCTGAGACGTGCAGCTAGTGTGGGTTGCCCTAGGGCTGGGCAACCGACTTTTGCTAAATATGCGGGCGTGAGTTGTATAGTGTAGTCTTCCGCTGTGTAATAGAACAATAATTGTAACTGAAGTTTGTACTTGTTTGTACAGTTTCAGCTGTTTCCCATGTAATATATTGGGTTCTTATGACGTGTGCTGTCGGGTGTCGCATCGCGCGGCACCACCCTCTGCGATCCTGGATGAGCGGATTCCGGTCCGCCACAGCCTGGTATCAGAGCTGCAGTGGGGATAGCACAGTACTTAAGGACTGCATTATGGGAAAAACTTAGATATTACGGTGAGGATTCGGTAGTTGCCCAAATAAGGACTATATTAGCATAGTTACTTAAAGTGGCAAAGACTAACTTATCTGTTATAATTCTGAATTTCAATTATGTAACGACGCACCTACGCTCTGGTAAGTATGGTAAGGAACGCCACCGAAAGCGGTTCAATTTCGGTTAGCTCTCCCTGACGAGGAACGTGGTTCAGGGATTGATCTCACAGCTTGGTGTGAGATGTCAATATGAATCTTTTGGACTCTTCATGTCCCTGAGTTCATATGAAACGCTGATCCCTAGCGTGCATTAGGCAAGTAAGCGGAGACCCCATCGCGTGGTCAGTAACGCGAGAGTGTGTTCGTCTGGAAATAGCCCAGGAGGACATACGCAGCGCTTGCCATCGGCGTGCCCTGCAGGGCAGTAGGTGGTATCTGTTGGGTTGATAACATTCCCAACCGTGACGACCCGTTCATGACATACTCGGGTTCCCCGTCGTGTGGTGTTGAAACACGATCACGTGCCTTGAGACGTGACTTAGCTCAAGGACGGCCGTATGACAATGATACGGGCGTTTGTATTTACTTTTAGATATGGAACTGCCTGAAATGAACAAACTTTGAGTGCACCATTATTGTGTGGTCTTCTGCAGGTACTAACCACGTATGTATCCGTGTAGAAAACGTGTGCGAGAGACCGTTTAGTGCCACACTTGAGACGTATATACCGGTATGATCCGGTTAGGATTTTCTTTTGTAAGGAACGTAGTACCGAGATATTGTAGGCATATGCATGAGTATAATGATAACGAAAAATTAAAAAAATCTATAGGTTCAACAGTTAGGACCCTGGTTGGGTATAAGAATGAGATAGGGATGAGTGTAGTTCCAAAAAGACTGAAAAACAGAGTGCTCGGTTTTGGGACAGCAAGTTTGCTGATCTTCAACAGGGCATAACTCACAGGTCTTTTGGCCCAGGGAGGTGTGCTATATAGTTCTGGGAAGGTATTCAAGTACTCTACAACTTTGTTGTAGACTTCCAGAGCTGAAACTCGCCTTAAGATGGCTAAAATCCCAGAGGAATGTAAACTATTCAGAATCAGGGCAGGGTAAAACATCCTCTGAACTGATCTGTTTTTCAAATATAACTCCCAGTAGAAAAATCTAAAATTGTCATATAATCCATCCTTAGAAAGAGTAGAAGATGTTTGACATCTTTGCAATTCAAAGTTTCTGAAGTTTCAACACAGAATTTAGTGGAAATCAGGATTGGAAACAGCCACTTCCAAGGGAGGTGCTGTTAAAATTCTTCCAGAAATTCTGCTAACTTTGAATTAACATAACTTTTTAATCAAAGCTGATCTGGGGGCAAAGGAGTACTCGTTGGAAAGATACTAAAGTTAACTTTAACTTTGGTATTCAACTTGAGTCATGAAAATGCCCATAACCGGATCAAAACTTGGAATAGGTAGAAACTGGTCATTCTGATGGAAGAATGACAGTTGAACTCATTGGAGAGGGTGTTGTACCCTAAGGGCGATACTAATGTCTCGTAGAGACCAAACCCAGTTATGGTGAGCTTCCAAAGAGGGGGTTCATCAAGTTGGATTAAACTAACTTGTGTTTGGTCTGGTAATGGTGTAGCTTGTGCAAAGTTATTACATTATCTACTTACGAGATATTTCGCACGTTTGGTTGTCATAATGTTTTTACGCCCAGTTCTATTGGACTGCATGCAAAAATGTTGCGGGGCTTATGTTATTGTCGTATGATTGCAGATGGTTCGCACTAGGACCACGCACGAGGTAGGTGGCTCTAGCCAAGGGGGAGGCGATGACTCCCAGCCACCGGCCTACGACAGCACCCCGCAGCAGCAGCCACCACCGCCGCCTCCGCTTACTCTAGCGGATGTGATAGCGGCATTGGTGGGAGGTCGTGAGGAGCAGACCGACCTGCTCCGCACGATCGTGCAGAATACGTCCCAGGCGGGAGGACGTCAAGAGCGAGGGCCTCGTGAGCCCCGCGAAGTGTCGTACTCGGATTTCATGAGTACGCACCCTCCAGTGTTCACCGAAGCTGAAGAACCACTGGAGGCGGACAACTGGCTGCGGACTATCGAGTCCAAGTTCGGGCTGCTCCAGTGTACGGAGCGGCAGAAGACGCTGTTCGCAGCACAGCAGCTCCACGGTGCCGCTGGTGCGTGGTGGGCGAATTATGTCGCCTCACGTCCGGCTGGCCATGCCGTGGAATGGCAAGAGTTCCGGGAGGCGTTCCGCGCCTATCACATTCCTCCCGGAATAATGAAGAGAAAGTTCCAAGAATTTTTGGAACTGAAACAGGGCGGGAGGAGTGCCCACGACTACTCCCGTGCCTTCAACCATCTGGCGCAGTATGCGTCAGACTACATCTCCACGGAGGAGAAGAAGAGGGAGCACTTCTATCGGGGGTTATATCCCGAAATGAAGACCCACCTCGTACAATGGAACCGCGGCACATTCAACGATCTAGTCAATGCCGCCATCATGCAAGAGGACGCTCAGCGGGAGTTAGCAGCTGAGCAGAGGAAGCGTAGCGCTCCACCTAGCAGCGGTGGGAGTGGCGCTCCCCAGAAGTACCGTATGGTGTATCGGACACCATCCGGGCAGCAGTGGCAACCACCGGCGCGATCGCAACGGTTCGGGGGACGTCCCTTTCAGGCACCTCCGTTCCGTCCGCCGATGCCACCACCAAGACAGCAGCAGCAGCAGACGGTACCCCGGGCGTTTCCACCGCCACAACGCGCCCCAGGTTTCCGTCCACCGATCAGCGGGGGACCGCCCCGTTTCACCTGCTTCACGTGTGGCCAAGCGGGCCACTTTGCGAAGGACTGTCCCCAGGGGCAGCAGAGCAGCGGGCAAGCCCAGCTCCAGGGCGGTGCTCGAGGCCGACCTCCGGTGAAGAAGGTTGGTCAGCGGACTGGAGGCGTCCGCAACCTCGACAATGAGGACGCCCCAGAGGGAGACAACGTGCTGGCGGGTACGTTTACTCTCAACCATCAAGCCATAGTCATATTATTTGATTCGGGTGCAACCCACAGCTTTATAAGTGCATCCTATGTGGCTAAACATCAATTGCAAGTCTTCCCAACCGACTGCACTTATATGATATGCTCACCGGGAGGGAAGATTTCAGCTAATATGATGATTCCAAAGGCACCTCTGTGCTTAGGTGGGAAGCTATATCGCACCACCTTGATAATCCTTATGGGACAAAAGATTGATGCAATCTTAGGGATGTCATGGCTGCAATACCATGGCGCTGTCCTAGAGACTCGGACACGAACGATTCACTTAAATTCTCCATTCCACCGTCCGCATTCCATGGTGTTAGACACGCCAGTCCGGGAAATTTTAGCAATTAATAATGCTGAAGTTCTCAAGTTAGAAGACATCCCCGTAGTCCGGGAGTATCCTGATGTGTTCCCGGATGATCTTCCGGACATGCCACCTGAGCGGGATGTCGAGTTCAAGATTGAACTTGCACCCGGGACTACGCCCATATCACGGAGACCATACAAGATGGCTCCAAATGAGCTGGCGGAACTGAAAGAACAGCTCAATGATCTGTTGAGCAAGGGTTTCATTAGGCCGAGTTCCTCGCCTTGGGGATGCTCGGCGCTATTCGTGAAGAAGAAGGATGAGACCCTGAGGCTGTGTGTGGATTACCGGCCGCTCAACGCCGTCACCATCAAGAATAAGTACCCACTGCCCCGTATTGACATCTTGTTTGATCAACTTGTGGGGGCAAGTGTATTCTCAAAGATGGACCTTCGCTCTGGATATCACCAGATCAAGATCCGGGCGGAGGATATTCCGAAGACGGCATTCTCGACGAGATACGGCTTATACGAATATCTCGTCATGTCCTTTGGTCTCACAAATGCTCCAGCCCATTTCATGTGTCTCATGAACTCGGTGTTCATGCCGGAGCTGGACAAGTTCGTGGTAGTGTTCATAGATGATATCTTGGTTTACTCCAAGACAGAAGCCGAGCATGTCGAACACTTACGGATCGTTCTTCAACGATTGCGAGACCACAAGCTCTACGCCAAGTTCAGCAAATGCGAATTTTGGATCAGCCAAGTGCCATTCTTGGGACATATCATCTCAGCTGAAGGCATTGCGGTTGACCCAAGTAAAATAGAGCAAGTGTTGAAATGGAAAGCTCCCACTTCAGTTCATGAAGTCAGAAGCTTCCTCGGGTTAGCGGGATACTATCGGAGATTCATTCCAAGTTTCTCCAAGCTCGCTAAGCCGATGACAGAGTTGCTGAAGAAAGGGACAAAATATGTTTGGAACACGGCGTGTGAAGGAGCGTTCCGAACATTAGTGAAGCATCTCACAACAGCCCCGGTCTTGGCTCAACCGGATACAACGAAGCCCTTCGACGTGTATTGTGACGCGTCCGGTATTGGGCTCGGCTGCGTGTTGATGCAGGAAGGACGTGTGGTCGCTTATGGCTCACGCCAACTTCGGAACCATGAGCAGCACTACCCGACTCACGATCTTGAACTTGCTGCCGTGGTGTTGGCGCTGAAAATGTGGAGGCACTATCTCCTGGGGAACTTGGTGCATCTCTACACCGACCACAAGAGCTTGAAATACATTTTCACCCAGAAGGAGCTGAACATGAGGCAGAGGAGGTGGTTAGAACTGATCAAAGATTATGAGATTGAGATCCATTACCACCCCGGCAAGGCGAATGTGGTTGCCGACGCGCTGAGTCGGAAATCGCATGTCCATCACCTCACCATTACACCGGTGGAGGAGGAAGAGCCAAGTTTATACTTGGTTCCTTATGGATAGCTGTACAACCTTGCCCTCGTCCCTACTATTAGGGAGGACATCATTGCAGCTCAGAAAACGGATAAAGGCATGGCACATCTCCGGAGACGGATAGACAATGGAGAAATTAAATGTTTCCGGAAGGATGGTGAGGGGACGTTGTGGTTCAATGACCGCATAGTCGTACCCCGAGATATGGAGTTGAGGAAAAAGATCCTCGATGAAGCTCACTTGTCCAAATACTCCATTCATCCGGGCAGCAACAAAATGTACCAAGATTTGAAAAAGAAATTTTGGTGGACGCGGATGAAGCGGGAGGTAGCTAAGTACGTATCCGAGTGCGATACGTGTAGACGAGTGAAAGCTGATCATATGAAGAAATCAGGGCTACTGCAACCCCTGAAGATCCCGGCATGGAAATGGGAAGATGTGAGCATGGATTTCATTGTGGGATTACCCCTAACAGCCAACAAGCATGATTCCATATGGGTAATCGTTGATCGGTTAACCAAGACGGCTCACTTCATTCCGGTGAATACACGTTACAATGCCGGCAAATATGCGGAGCTATACATAGCGAAGATTCTATGCCTATACGGGGTACCCAAGACCATTGTCTCAGATCGAGGTGCATTATTTGTATCTCGCTTTTGGGAGCAGCTACACGCTGCATTGGGTACTAAGTTGATCAGGAGCTCCGCCTATCACCCTCAGACAGATGGCCAGACAGAGAGGGTGAATCAAGTCCTAGAAGACATGTTGAGAGCATGTGCCATCCACCATGGTAGGAACTGGGATGATCACCTACCATTGGCGGAATTCTCGTACAACAACGGTTATCAGGCGAGTATCAAAATGGCACCCTACGAAGCTCTCTATGGTCGCAAGTGCCGCACCCCGTTAAATTGGTGCGAGTCCGGTGAAAGGGTCACATTCGGGGTTGATGTGGTGAGCAACGCCGAGGAGCGCGTTCGGACAATTCAAGCCAATTTGAAGGCCGCTCAATCCCGACAGAAGAGCTACGCTGATAAGAGGCGTAGACCGTTGCACTTTGACATTGGGGAACACGTGTACCTCCGCGTGTCTCCAATGAAGGGCGTGCACCGATTCGGTGTGAAGGGGAAGCTCGCTCCCCGTTTCATTGGACCCTACGCTATCATCGAGAAGTGTGGACCAGCCGCGTATCGATTGGAGCTACCGGCATCTCTGGCTGGTGTCCATGATATTTTCCATGTTTCGCAACTGCGAAAATGCTTGAAGCATACAACTACTGTTCTTACCGAAGACATCGGCGAGCTGAAACCGGATTTGACATATGATGAATATCCAGTGGGAATTCTTGATGAGAAAGCCAGGACCACGCGTAGCAGAACGTTGTGGTTCTACAAAATACTCTGGAGTAACCACACCGCCGAGGAAGCGACGTGGGAGAGCGAGGAGTTCCTTCGCTCAAATTACCCGGAGTTCTTGGCTTCTCAACACGGGTAAGTCCCTATTACATCGCTATCTCTTCTTTTATAATCTCGGGACGAGATTCTTTTAAGGGGGGAGGGATGTAAAAGCCCAAGAAAAGGGACTTGTAAAAACTTTTATGCACCTCACAACACAACAGTTTTGTTGTGTGTAAATTGTGAAATATTGTGAAGAGCAAGTGGCCTCCATCAAAGGAGTGATTAGAGGGGAAAGCCTTCACTTTCACATAGTAGGGTTTCTACACATGAACATGAGAAGTTGAGCTCACCCCTAGAATTTAAAAAGTCTTGGGAAGGTTCAGTCCAAAGCTCATGCAAATTCAACACTTTTTGAGGCACTTTTGGGGTTATTTCAAAAGGAGGCCAATTTGAATGTAAATTCAAATTGCAGCAACTTTCATCCCCCAAATTCAAAAGTTAGCCCCATATCTATACTCAGCACATTTTTCTGAGTAAACCCACCAAGTTTCATCTCCATTGGAGCTCATCTTGTCAAGAGCTAAATTTGCAAGAATTCAAAACTGAATTTGAATTTCAGTTTGAATATGAAGCAAACTTAACCAAACAAAGTTTGAATTTGAGAACTCAAATTCAAACCAATACTTGGAGGCTAAGTCTCTCATTAAATGGAGAGTAGCTGAGATATTTGCAGCAGAATTTGGAAAAAAGATTAGGGGGGAGAGGGGGCCCACAAGTCAGTGGGAGGACTGTTTCCCAAAACCGAGCGTGGCTGTTTGCTCCCGACGTCGGTCGAACACCTCGCGCCAGCTGCGGACAGCACCGGCGTCCGACCGCCTCGCCTCGCCACCTCCTGCTCGGCGACCGAGCGCACGCGTGCCCGACGCGGTTTAAGTCCCCAGCCCACGTGAGCCAGCCTCATCTCCTCCGCTTTGCCCGTTCCTACTCGAAACGAAAAATAACACCGCCGCTCCCCTCGGCTCCTCGTCGCGCCGTTGATCCAGGCGACCTCGCGACCGGAGTTCAACAGCAAAGACACGCGCCGGGGACTGCTCGAGCTCACGGTGAAAACCCTACCCTCTTCCATGCTTTGTAGGGGGAGTATTTCCCCGGCTAGTCCTCGGTGCTCGACATAAACGAGTGAGCAGGAATACTAAAATTCGCAGCGATCGGTCCTGCACAGCGTAAACCTAGCTGAGCATAGGTTCTACACGCCCCCACGGCCACCTAGGATCCAAAACCATCGAAAACCATCGAGCCTTTGTGCTGATATCCAAGTTTTTCGAGCAACAGTCGATATCGGGCCTAGGTCGACGGTGAGGTCCCAGTTCCGGCTATTTCCATGGACAACCGAGCTCATATTCGTGCGCAGCATGCCACGGTGGAGCTGTAGGAGCAAACCGCTTGAAAAATAAGGCCCGGAGTAGCCCGGACGACGTCACCGGAGCAGAGGGAGGCTCTGTCGCCGTCGCGGGCATAGTTCCGGCCATTGCCGAGCTCCGGTGAGGGCACCAGCATGTTCTCCGAGTCGAGTTAGGCACAGGCGGCAAGTTTTGTCAAAGGTCGGGCGGGGAAACGCCCGGCGGAGAGCGCTCCGGCGAAGCGCCGCCGCGGGAACTGCGGGAGAGCGCGAGGTAGACGAAGGGGGGGCCGGGTCCACCGGTCAGCCTCTGATCTCGCGCGGGGATCGGGTTTGCGGCCGGGATTCGGTGCGGCAGCGCGGGTAAAACCCCGTGGGCCGCGGTGTGGCCACTTTCTGAGTGGACCGGCTCGAGGAGTGGGTCCCACCCGTAGGATTTAAACATTTTGGAATTTCCAGTTTTAGTGCAAACTTTGGAATTGCATAACTTTTGCTAGGAAGCTCCAAATTTAGTGATTCAAATTGGGTTGGATTCATCTTGCCTAGCTCTGTCCAGATATACCACCCAATTTGTATGAAACCCATTAATTAATTCTGGAAAATTCTTTAAAGCTTTTCAGCAAAAGAATTTTAGAGGGAGTTTGGTTCATCCAAAAATTCCCAATTTTGCCAGAATGTTCTTTAGGACATTAGCAGACCCCTGTAAAAGTTTCAGACCATTTGGAGTTGATTTGGTCAGAGCAATTCAAATTGGAAGGTGCTGTGTTCATTTGAATGCAGAAACAATTTCAGAGAATTTCCAAAACTTGGAAATTCAATTCTGGGCAAACCCTGACTCCAAAAATGCTAGGAAAATTCATGCAAACTCTATGAGCTATAATAGAAATTGTAGTTCATTAAGTTGAGCATGAACAGGGGTATTACCTCAGAATTAATTCTTCCTTGCTGATTTGCCAAGAGAATTATTCTGAGCAAACCACTCCATGGAAAGTGCTAATGTTTGGTCCAGAGAGTTTTCTTGGGACAAGGAACTCACACAAAAAATTCTCAGCTCTATTGGAGCTCTAGATCACCCCTGTCCTGTTTACCCACTTAAGGGATTAAGATGGAAAAAGGGGGAAAACCACTTAGCACTTAACCATGTGACTAAGTCCAAGCCAAACCACCAACACCAGTTCATATTTGAATTCTTAAACAAAGTTCCAGGTGTTAGAGGCTGGTTATTAAAACCAATAGTAGAAGTTTTACCCTAAAACTCACATTTGCATATAAATTAACATGTAGTATTTCATTAACGTGTAGCCGTTGAAGAAGAGACTCCGGAAGTGCTGGACTTCCTTCTTCCGGACGAAGAACTAACTCCTGACCAGCAGCAACAAGGCAAGCCCCGGTTTGCATTAACCCTTTTTAAAAGTTTTACTTTGTTTACATGTGTCATATGAAGTATGTATGTGCATTAGGTATAGGATGAATGAAACCCCACTTGCATAACCAAAGTTTCCTAAAAGAGTGAGGGTAGTATCTAAGAACTCGAGTAGACAGGCTATGCTTAATGAGTCATAGGACTTCGGTACAAGTCGAGTAGTTGGAATCTACTCGCGAGATAGGCTTGGGACACACGGGTTCGGTTGAGTGATGTGAGATCACTTTAGTAATGAAAATGAGACTAGGCAGGGGCTAGGGCGCAGCAAGAGAGAGTCTTGTGTGCGCAGCCCTGCCCGTGTCGATTGAGGACCGATCCGTGTGCGGCCCTGCTGAACAAGTATTGAACGTACCGAAGGCATATCGGATATATGGGCCCCGATAAACCGATGTAGCCTAAACCTCCGGGCGTCGAGGCATAGCACACCGATTTATAGGTGTAGGTTGAGGGCAGCAAGGTGGAAATCTGCCAACGGGCATAGAGAGATGCTCCGTGTGGGGAACCTCCTGCTCGTTTCGGTGCGACCGGTTCGACGTTTGGGCTGTTGGGTGAAAGGTTGTCCCGTACGACATCGAGTGAGCGTGCTGTGCAGCTCCACGGGTGGGCGTACGTGACGTGCTCTTTGGGTTTTCCCTGCAGGTGTATATCGAGTCGATTCGCCGTCCCTCGCGGTGACGAGTGCTGCTTGTTCACTGCGTCGTAACGTAGACTAATGGATGAAATATGTTGATTCAATGATGCTGATTGATATAATTGTATTGCTACATGTGTGCCACCAAATACTGCTTACTAAATTTCAGATTTCATGAACTGTTAACTTGTTGCTAAAAGATGAACTAAGGATGAACTTGTAGGCGTGTCGTTTTGCTGAAATGTTACTATCCTATGTCCATTGTACACCTCATGTAGAGTTTCATGCTTAGGTGAGTCGGTTAAGCCTTGCTGAGCCTTTGTGCTCACGGTTGCTGCTTAAGTGTTTTTCAGGTGAGGAGCCACCCACGGACTCGGAGTACGAGTCCACCGGCGAGGGTTACCCTCCGTCGGGGACCACGGCTGAGTGGGAGCCGTACACGCCGCGCTGAGCTGAGACGTGCAGCTAGTGTGGGTTGCCCTAGGGCTGGGCAACCGACTTTTGCTAAATAGGCGGGCGTGAGTTGTATAGTGTAGTCTTCCGCTGTGTAATAGAACAATAATTGTAACTGAAGTTTGTACTTGTTTGTACAGTTTCAGCTGTTTCCCATGTAATATATTGGGTTCTTATGACGTGTGCTGTCGGGTGTCGCATCGCGCGGCACCACCCTCTGCGATCCTGGATGAGCGGATTCCGGTCCGCCACACAAAACACTTAGTTTCACCGTTTGACGTCCAGTGGCTGTTGTAAAACAGCGAGTTGGAGTCGAAGGGTTTATGCATTTGACATATCACTTCGAGTTAGTACATGTTTGGGTCCAGTACAATAGCGAGGAATTACGCATGCTAACACACTTAACATCCCGTGATGACCCCGATGGTCGAAATGAACTTTTAACCCATAAAGTTCAATACTTTGGAACTCGATCGTGTGACACGGTCCAGGGATGTATATGTTGTATAAAGTTTATACTTTATCCATATGTGTGATTGTTATGTGCAATGTTTATTCCATTCTCGCATTATTATTGTATAGACTGGATGAGCTAAACCCACATGTGCTGATCGTTTGAATGGTATGAATGCAGAATGGTGCGGACACGTTGAACACAAGAGGAGGGAGGTCCGAGTCAAGTTCGTGGGGATGAGTCTCCACCTCCGGAGCAAACCACGACGCAGCAACAACGACCTCCTCCACCGCCAGAACTTCCAAGAAACCTGGCGGAGGTTCTCGCTGCAGTGCTCGACTCGCGCGACGAGCAAACCGAGTTACTGCGGATGCTAGTCCAGCAAAATGCGTCCCATCAGGGAGGACGCCAAGACAATGGGCAACGCCAGCCCCAACAAAGTTCATATTCAGAATTCATGGCGACCCATCCACTGGTCTTCACGGAGGCCGAAGAACCTTTGGAGGCGGACAGCTTTATCCGCACTCTGGAGGCGAAGTTCAGGCTGCTACGATGCACCGAACATCAGAAGGCGCTGTATGCAGCGCAACAGCTTCAAGGAGAAGATGGAACATGGTGGGCGAACTACACCACCTCCTTACCGGCTGGCCAGGCCGTCACATGGACGGAGTTCCGGGAGGCGTTTCGCGCCTATCACATACCTCCCGGGGTTATGGAAATGAAGCTCCAGGAGTTCCTAGCGTTACGGCAAGGCGAGAGGAGTGCTCATGAGTACTCCAGGTTATTCAACCGGCTGGCGCAGTATGCACCAGGATTTGTGGGGACGGAAGACAACAAGCGCAATGCTTTCTTCCGGGGCTTGAATTCAAAGAAGAAGGTCCATCTCGCCCAGAGCAATCGCGGCACATTCAACGATCTCGTTAATGCCGCGATTCTACAAGAGAATGCTCAGCGCGAGCGCGGTTCTGATAAGAGGAAACACAGCGCGTTGGCAAGCAGCAGTGGTGGGACGCCACAGAAATACCGCGTGGTGTATCGCTCACCATCCGGTTTGAGATGGCAGCCACCGACGCGACCGCCTCAGTTTCGCGGTCGGCAATATAATGCGCCGGGCTTCCGACCGGCGTATCCACCACAGCAACAGCAGCAGCAAAGGATGGTCCCGCGCGCACCCCAGTTTCAACAGCGTGCACCGGGATTCCGTCCTCAAGTCGGCGGGACCCCGACACCTTACACGTGCTATACGTGTGGCCGTGTCGGGCACATTTTGACGGACTGCCCCGAGCCACGACAGGGCAGGGGTGCAGCACCGTATCAGGGTGCTAATCAGTCCCGCAATCAGCCCAAGAAACCTGCACCAAAACCCGGCAACGTCCACCACTTAGCTATCGAAGACGTGCCGGAAGGCGAACCCGTCCTCGCGGGTACGTTCTCTTACCTAGATCATCCCGTAGTCATACTTTTTGACTCCGGTGCCACCCATAATTTCATAAGTCAGTCTTATGTTATTAAATATCAACTGCCTATCATTCCCACAAATAATTCATATTTGATATGTTCTCCGGGTGGGAAAATAACAGCTGATAGAATGGTCTATAGAGCACCATTACAGTTGGGTGGGAATCTATATCCGACTTCTATAATCATGTTAGAGAGTCAAAGACTTGATGTGATTTTAGGAATGTCATGGCTACATCGCCATGGTGCTGTTCTTGACATCATTCCACGTGTGGTTCGTTTAAACTCTCCACTTCATAAACCACATGTTCTTATTCTTGACCGTTTGGTTCAAGAAGCCCCAGCCACCTATAATACGGAAGCCACGAAACTTGAGAATATTCGTGTGGTCCGTGAATACCCGGATGTCTTTCCGGATGATCTCCCGGGCATGCCACCCGAAAGAAATGTCGAGTTCAAGATTGAACTTGTACCTGGGACGACGCCGATATCACGGAGACCATACAAAATGGCTCCGAATGAGCTGGCTGAATTGAAGGAGCAGCTCAATGACTTAATGAAGAAGGGTTTCGTTTGACCGAGTTCCTTGCCATGGGGATGCTCGGCGCTGTTTGTGAAGAAAAAGGATGAAACCTTGAGGTTGTGTGTGGACTACCGACCTCTCAACGCCGTCACCATCAAGAATAAATATCCACTGCCCCGCATCGATATTCTCTTCGATCAACTTGTGGGAGCGAGTGTATTTTTGAAGATGGATCTTCCTCCGGATATCATCAAATTAAAATCCGAGCGGAAGATATTCCGAAGACGGCCTTCTCGACGAGATATGGGTTGTATGAATACCTCGTCATGTCCTTTGGTCTCACCAACGCCCCGGCACACTTCATGTATCTCATGAACTCAGTGTTCATGCCGGAGTTGGACAAGTATGTGGTGGTGTTCATAGACGACATCTTGGTTTACTCCAAGACTGAAGAAGAGCACGCCAAACACTTGCATATTGTACTTCAGCGATTAAGAGACCATAAGCTTTATGCTAAGTTCAGCAAGTGCGAGTTTTGGATCAGGCAAGTGCCATTCCTTGGTCACATTATTTCTGCAGAAGGTATTGCAGTTGATCTAAGCAAAATCGAACAAGTGCTGAAATGGAAATCCCCCACATCAGTCCACGAGGTCAGGAGTTTCCTCGGGTTAGCAGGATATTACCGGAGATTCATACCGAACTTCTCCAAGCTTGCTAAGCCGATGACTGAACTGTTCAAGAAGGGGATCAAATATGTTTGGAGCTCAGCTTGTGAAGAAGCTTTCCAAGCACTAGTGAAGCATCTTACAACAGCCCCGGTGTTAGCTCAACCGGATACAACCAAGCCCTTCGACGTATATTGTGACGCGTCCGGCATCGGGCTTGGCTGTGTATTGATGCAAGGAGGAAGAGTGGTCGCCTATGGCTCACGTCAACTTCGTATCCACGAGCAGCACTATCTGACTCATGATCTCGAACTCGCTGCTGTGGTGTTGGCCTTGAAAATGTGGAGACACTATTTACTTGGGAACTTAGTGCACCTCTACACCGACCACAAAAGTCTGAAATATATATTCACTCAAAAGGAGTTGAATATTCGGCAATGGAGATGGCTAGAACTGATCAAAGACTATGAGATCGAGATTCACTACCATCGCGGGAAGGCGAACGTGGTTGCCGATGCCTTAAGCCGCAAATCCCATGTCAACAGTCTGTCCATCACCCCACTTGAAGAGGAGAAGCCAAGTCTGTACTTAGTTCCATATGGGGCATTGTATAATCTTGCTCTCGTCCCTACAATACGAAAGGAGATTATGGAAGCACATAAGAAAGACGTGGGAATGTCGCACATTCGGAGGAGGATGAAGAATGGCGAAATGAAATGCTTCCGAAGATATGATAACGGTACACTATGGTTTAAAGACCGTATAGTGGTACCCCGTGACATGAAGCTTCGGAGGAAAATCTTGGACGAAGTTCATTTGTCCAAGTATTCTATTCATCCGGGCAGCAACAAGATGTACCAGGATCTGAAAACCAGGTTTTGGTGGACACGGATGAAAAGAGAGATCGCAAAGTACGTATCCGAATGTGATACGTGTCGGCGTGTGAAGGACGACCATATGCGTAAAGCCGGACAGCTGCAACCATTAAACATTCCGGCGTGGAAGTAGGAGGATATCAGCATGGACTTCATAGTCAGATTACCTCTCACGTCTCACAAACATGACTCGATTTGGGTGATAGTCGATCGACTAACCAAGTCGGCTCATTTTATTCCCGTACATACGGGCTACGTGGCCAAGAAATATGCGGAGCTGTACATTGCAAGAATAGTGTGCTTGCACGGTGTTCCCCGCTCCATTATTTCAGATCGCGGTGCACTGTTCGTTTCTCGGTTTTGGGAGCAGTTGCACGCATCCTTGGGGACCAAACTGATCTGAAGTTCCGTGTATCACCCGCAGACGGATGGTCAAACCGAACGGGTGAACCAAGTGTTGGAAGACATGCTACGCGCTTGTGCCATCCACCACGGCAAGAATTGGGACGATCATTTGCCGTTGGCGGAGTTTTCTTACAACAATGGCTATCAAGCTAGCATCAAGATGGCGCCGTATGAAGCTCTCTACGGCCGGAAATGTCGCACACCGCTCAATTGGTGCGAGTCCGGTGAGCGAGTCATCTACGGCATTGAACTGGTGAATGAAGCTGAAGAACGAGTGCGAGTGATACAAGCCAACCGCAAGGCTGCTCAATCTCGTCAGAAAAGCTATGCGGATAAAAGACTCCGTCCTCTCCACTTCAACATCGGGGACCATGTGTATGTCCCTGTGTCTCCGATGAAGGGAGTTCACCGTTTTGTAGTGAAGGGCAAGCTTGCGCCGCGATTCATTGGTCCGTTCGCTGTTATTGAAAAATGCGGACCCGTGGCCTATCGCTTGGAGTTACCAGCGTCGCTCACAGGCATTCACAATGTCTTCCATATCTCTCAGCTGAGGAAGTGTCTCAAACCCTCCGCTGAAATCCGCACTGAAGACATAGAAGTTCTTCAACCGGACCTCACGTACACGGAGTATCCAATCCGGATCATCGATGAAAAGACTCGTGCCACAAGAAACCGGACCTTATGGTTCTACAAGGTCTTGTGGAGCAACCATACCGCTGATGAGGCGACATGGGAAAGCGAGGACTATTTACGAATATATTATCCGGACTTGCTATCATCATATACCCGGTAAAGTTTTCCCCACTTTGCATTTCTTTTGGAATCTCGGGACGAGATTCTTTTTAAGGGGGGAGGGATGTAAAATCCCCAAAAAGTGGTAGCAAGAAAATTCAGCTCATGTACACTTATGAAAAATGAGGGGAATTAAAACTTTGAATTATAATGGTATAAGTTCAAAGTGAGGGTTTAGACTTCCCAAAACTTCCAAACATGGGGGTCTAAGTTCATAACTTGGATCTTCATAGTCCAAATATTCAACCTTCCAAATTTCAGCTCATTTGGAGGAGTTTTCATATTTGTTTGGGATTAAAAGGAAAAGCCCTCTAATCTGAATTTTCAAATTCATTTCAAATCCCAATTGCCTCAATTTGTCAATTTGGGTCCACAATGGTGTTATCCATATTTAAACTAGCAGCCATGCCAGAAATGAGAAATTTTGGAGTAGGTTTGCTGTTCCAACTTAGGGTGACACCAAAAACCCTTCAAAATTCAAATTTGAAATTTAAAACTTGGACCAAACTTAATCAAATACAGCATGGGAGTCAAATTCGGATTCCTCATATTTAATTTGGCTTCCCTGCAAATATCCAAAATTTTTGGACAAAAGTGGGTGGCAGAAATAAAAGATCAGAAATATCAAAGGGGAGAAGAGGGGATGATATGTGGGGCCAGCTGATCAGTGTGCACCGAGCCGACGTCGGTTCTCCCGGTTTCCTCCGCAGCCGCCACGGCGACGCCTTGGCTTGGCGCCGAAGGCACCGAACCGCTGCCGCGGTCGCAGTTAAGCCGAGAGACCCGGCTGCTCGGGTATATCCGCTCTCTCAGAGAAGAAAACACGCACGCTTCCTCTGTTTCTCTCCCGAACGCGAGCTCGCCGTTTTCCTCTGCTCTCGCTGCACTAGCCCAGGCCTTCTTCGGTCAGACGAGGTCGCCGGCGGTGCGGGGTGCCGCTGTCCAAGCTAGGGGCAGCTACGTTTCCCCTCCAGCTGCGATCGCAGCCAAGTTGCTCCGAGCTACCGAAAGCACTGCCGCCCGTATACCCAAGAATTTGTCGCCAAGGTGAAACCACAGCTTAATTACTTTGGCTTGATGCTTCTACACGACCTAGCGCAGCCCCTCGACGAAGAACCATCGAAAACCGTAGAGAAATGAAGCTGTAAGATGAGTTTTTCCGGCCGCCGACGCACAACCCTAGCTGCACCGGCGAACTACACCTTGCACGAGTTTTCACCCCTCTTTGTAGGCAAAATGTGCTCCTCACATCACCCTGGTGCTTGCGGCGCTCTCCCCAACCGGAATAACCGCCTGCCATGCGAGAACGACGGCGCCGGGGTAGAGTTTGCCGCTGTCAACGTCGGGGAGGTATTCCCGGCCATCTAGCGCCGCCGCTGACCTTACCAGCATGTTCCTCGTTGGGTTTTGGGCACAGGCGGCGAGATTTGGGCCGTCTAGGGCACTGGGTAATCATTCCGGCGAGGTTCCGCCACCGTTCCGGCGAGGAGACCGGCCGGGCGCGAGGTAGACGAAGGTGGGGGCCTGCCCTACGTGTCAGTGGCCCCGGTTGAGCGCCTGATCGAATTGTGGCTCGTATCAGCTGTGGCTGCGCGGGTTAACTCCGTAGCTCCCGGTGTTGCCGAGATATCACTGGTCCGATTTAAAACAGTGGGCCCAGCCCAATTATTTGAAGTTTCTATTAGAGAAATAATTCCAGGAATTAGCTGATCTTTACAAGCCCATAACTTTGTGTAGAAAACTCCAAAAAGGGTGAGACCAATTTTGTTGGATTCCTCATGAGGATTACTTCACAGAGAAACAAATTTCTTGCTATTAAAATGCCCAGGAATTTCTGTAGAATTGTTTTTAGTAAATCATTTAGGGATTTATTACAGGAGTAATTCTTTATGAAATATTCCCAAATTTGGGCAGCAAATCCTCTTCATAGATACTGATCTCCAGTAAAAATTTGGGCTTCATTGGAGTTCATTTGCTAGGTCAAATTACCTTCCCAAGTCCAGCCTTTAATTAGAAATTCCAATTTAAACAGAAGCTTTTTCAGAACTCTGGCCCAACTTCAAAAATTCATATCTCTCTGATGGTAGCTCCAAAAATGGTGAAACAAATTTTGTTAGAACCATGGAGACTTACCCTAATCAGATCTTCCACTATTAGCTATGTCAAAGCTCCTGATTTGGGCTCAAAAATTCATAGAAGCATTGTAATTGTAGGAATTTTAAAGACTACATTATGCAATGACATGTCTCCAAATTTTGCTCAGATCATCTTTAGAGGGTCTAGTATCCACTGTAAAAGACCCAAAGCCAATTAAGGATCCTAAATTGCAGTAGCTATGAATAGAAGTCTACTTGTTATAAATCCTTAATATTTACACATATATTTTGTTACATTTCATAATAGTGACCGAAGTTGAGGACGCACCGGAGCCCTTGGACGTC